>JALPQD010000064.1:30388-2775388 GCA_023101885.1 Typhlomys cinereus | reverse complement strand
TCCCCCATTCTCTCTCCTCCCTCCTATTGTTAGCCATACCACTTTGCCCCCTCTTCCCTCTCTCTTCCCCCGCTTTCTTCCCTCCTACTCTCTTAGTGTTTCCCACCTGCTCCCTCTCACCCTCCAGCACATCTGTTTATATGATCTCTGAATTTCCCTTTGAGCTGTCTACACTATTTCAGGACTCAGTGGCATACCTTGGGGCTCCTTCTTGGGCCACCCACTAATATGGGAACCCCTTATATTTGTCTAACCCCTTGCCTCTAAGGATCCTACTGCCTAAAACCGTCTCCCCTGAGATTCTTGCTAGTCTTTGAGGGCTTGTTGACATGTCAGCTATTGTTCAAGTCAGGCAAGGTCCAATCACATTGTAGCAATATCTGGCTGCCACAGTCCAGACTTGAGTGGAGTATCTTGTCTTTCGGTGGTTCTCTCTCGGTCTTTAGGCTCTTACAATCTTGCTGCCCCCTCTTCCACAAGGTTCCCTGAGCTTTAGGATGGGGAGAGATTTGGCTGATCTGGTTCTTGGTAAACATTGTAGGGTCTTTGGTGTTCTGAATTATGAAAACCATGTATCTTAAAATGAATAAAATCTGAACCTTATAATTAAGATTGTAAGTATAAGTTGCACATTTTTATTCAATATGCTTTTTGCTAGAATATCATAATCATTAGGCATGTTCATCCAAATGAGAGAATATTGTGCTATTTAGAAAAAAAATTACCATTTCATAGGAAGAAATGTAAAATTAATGAATTAATAGAAATGCTATCTATAATTCTATTTTTTTTTTTAGTATTAGGCATTGACCCCAAACTCTCCCACAAGTGAAGTGCTCGACTACTGAGCCAAATCCTCAGTCTTCATCACATGCACCTGTGCACATAATTAACATGTCCGTCTTCCCTATATAAAAGAAGTATAAGCTAATTCAATGATTAAGGCTTCACCTCCTTTATCCAGATGAACCCAAAGTTAGGCAGATGATACAGAAATGGACTTCTCAGACAGAAGCTAGAGGATTAAGTTTGTAAATAGAGTTAATATCAGAAATTACTTAACTCTGATTTCAGAAGTATCTGTTTCATAGAAATAGCCTTAGAATTATACCAGAACTGACAGCTTCTAACCATCAACCATTGTTTCTACATGGTGCCTGTTTCGTTCCACAGGAAGCTCAACTAATGATTTACTCTTATCCTATTCAGAGACTACAAAGCATAGAAGCATATGGAAGTGCAGAACCTTCCTCACTCTGGGATGCTCATATAACTAGAAAATGTAAGTAGACAAGAAAGGTAAGGAGAGATGGCTTAAGGGTTAAGACTCTGCCTCACAAGCAGAAAGGTCCTAAGTTCGGATCCTAGGTACCACATAAAAACACTAGGCAGATAGGGCAGTGGCTTGTACTTTTGACCCTGGTAGGCAGAGCCTGGGAAATCCCAGAGTGAAGCAAAAAAAAGAGGTAGAAGCAATTCAGGATGACTCCATTACCCTTGGTACTCTACACAGTGCCCTCTGATACATATTCACTACACACACACACACACACACACACACACACACACACACACTCATGAATACACTCATGTACACACACAAAATAAGTAAATAAAGCTTTTTTTAAAAAAATAGGAAGGTAAGAAAATCGGACTGTTTCTGAGCAGTGAGCAGCTGGTGTGTTTGCTTCATCAGATGCAAACCACAAACATCTACTGTGACTTCAACAGCCAAGGCAGCAGGTCAGATCTCTGGTTTGCAGAATGTCAGCACCCCCAAGACGTCTTTTCTGTTGCTCTCCTTTCGAACCTGGACTCTGACATGTTATGATAGAGTGAGCGTAGAGGTTTGCAAAAATAAAGAGCTCCCAGAATTTACTTTCTGCACTTGGGAAGCCTTGGGGTGCATGATCCATGGCTGAGTCCTGAGTCCCGTGGTCACTGAGGGAGAAGCGTGCCTCAGTCTCCAAGATGGCAGGGCAGGTTACGGGTGGAAGGGCTTCTCCTAACGTGGTCACTGTCCTGATGTGAGGTAACGGGCCAATGGCAGCAGTGGAACCAGAAAACAGAGGAAGGGATAAATGGTGAGAATATGGTGAAGAAAGATTAACCAAAGCTTACCCATTTTCAAAAGGAGGAATAAAATAGAAAATAACATCCAAAACCACTTTCCCTATGACACTTGGGAAATGGTAAACCTAACAGAGCCAAATAAAGTCTCAGGAAAATCAGGAGCACACATGTTCTAAGGTTCAAAGGTGTGAAAGATTTCTGACTTACTAAAATTGAAGGATGACTCTTCCAATTGGCTCTTGGAAAAATAGGAAGGAAGGGTTGGGACATTTGAACTCAGATGTCAATGGAATGTGAAGGAGTCCTCGGGTTCTCCAAGGGAGGATAAAGGTTTCAAAGTACTTGAATCTAGCAGAAAGCAGGTGGGAGCTGGTAGCTTGGCAGACAGGCAAATTCTGTGAGTATACCAGGGTAATTCCAAGGTAGAGAAGCACATCCGGAGGAGTGGACTGGTCAGCTGAGTTGGTGCTGTGTTTAAAGGCCACAGGGAATTCGTGATGAACTTGGTGGGAAGAAATTCAAGCAGCTTCTGGTAAGCTGAAGACAATTGGCCCTCCAGGGACTATGCCTCTGACTCCTTCTATTTCCTGTCCAGCGGCACCTGAACAGATGACATGCATGAGAATCCCTTTACAAGAGGTCTCATCCGGATGATCCCCAGGCAGTCTGATTCTCCTGTACCTCCAGATGGGCTGTAGGCAAACACTGTGTGCATTTCTCAGAGGAAACAGAAGTTTCATTAGCAATGTGTTCAAAAATACTTATACAATAGCAGCATAATGTTATATATCATAGTCATTCCCAACCTAAGACCTAGAATTTACTGTAATGACACAGCTATATTTTTAGGGAGATAACAGTGATTTCGGTACTGTCAGATTTCAGCACATAATATTAACTACTGAAAGTAAAACTGGGTTGGCAAATGGGTAAACCACTTGCTGTGCATGTCTACCATCTGGGTTAAAAACCCTGAAATGTACAAGGTAAAAGAAGAGGTATGACTTGCAAAAATTGCCCTCTGATTTTCAGAGTGCACATGCCACCTGCACACATGTGTTTATGTATATGTATGTGTATGCAAATGCACACACAAATACACACATACACATGCACAGTCATACTCATGCATATGCACACACAAGCACCCACATATGCACATACACAGACAAACAACACACTCACACACAGGGACATACATGCACATTTTAAAAAGAAGAAAAAAAACTTAATGCTGAAAAAGTTCTTTCACATTGACTATTAAGACAGTTTTTCTATAAAAATAGAAATATAATACCTTCTTAATTTCAAATTTATCGAATCACAAACTTTTTCACAATAATAAACCTCTGGATGAGACCAAAGTCCTTTCTACCCTATCCCAGAGGTCTGAAATAAAATCTAAAATTAACAAATTTGGTTTTGTAAAACATTCCAAATGTCCTCTTTATTTACTCTTCTCCTTCAAGTTTTATGCTTATATCCTGAATTCTGTTATTGCTTTATGAAACACTTTATTATATTTTTCTATATTGTAAATGTACTATAAATTACTGAAGAAATAAAACTTGATTGATTACAATCTAATGGTAATAATTATGCCTTTGGATTAATGAAAGAAAATTCCTCTATTTTAATGGAAGTAATTCTTTTACAGACATATTTTTTTTGCATAGATACTAATCCCATTTTATAGAATTTTAACTGGTTACAAATAATGGACTACTACATTGAATTAACCCTTATATTTTCATAATAACTATAAGTCAGCAACCATATGAAACATAGTAATGTGGTTACGCTCTAAGAATGCTCTAGAACTATCCACATGTTGTCTATATTCTTTTTTGTGTATCTATTTTGACATTCTTTCCCTCTAAGGATTAGTTTCCAGTCAACATATGAAAAACACAGAAACCAAAGCTCTGGATTCTGAGTGTTGGAATTCAGCCATTCTGACTGACAGTAAATGTTCTCTATTTTAATTTTAAAATCCGTAGGCAAAGATTGGCTTGAGTTTCATGAGTTGCCCATTCTTAGATAAATTAGCTCTGATAGAGGAGTAGATCTATTGAGGCAAGTGGGATTTCTTGTGCAACCTATCAAGACTAAACTGGGACCACAGACATGTAGAACAGAGCGCCCTGAATCACTAGCCAGTTAAGAGGAAGCTGCTCGTGCTACATCCTGCCGAGTGAGGAAATCACCTGTTGATCTAGTCACAGGTTAATTACACTTAAAAATTGATTTGTTTATGAGAAGGCTACAAATATGGCTATTATATGAGGTATTTGAATAATTTTACTAAAACTCACTTTGTTATCTTGTTGGTATGCAACAGTATGGCTAATTTTAACTATCTATTGGGAGACTCCAGGGGACAATTTGGTGAGCAAGAGACAATTTGAAAACTATAAGACTGATGGATGTGACCTAATTACTTATTGGTGAAAGGAACTTTAAAACTTGGAATTCTTCTTGGCTGCTGTAGAAAATACTTGAATTGCTAACTAAACTCCTTTGTGTTTACACTCCCCCATTGCAGAGACTGGAAAGTAAAAGTTTTTGCTTCTTTCTCCACCTGAAACCCCAGAGAACTCTGCTAGGCAATTGTGGTGAATAACAAACACAGAAGTGAATTCTCTAATCAAACAGGAGCATCGTGAGGCCATGCCCTTGTAGTAGATTAAAATTTTCCCTTCTGAACTAGTAGGACAAGCAGTGTAGACTCGACAGTACATCTGGATTCCCCTATCTAAAACCAATTTCTGAACCTAGCTGCCACTCAGGTTTTGTGGCAAGGTTGAATCTACAAAGTGGAAATTTCATTTGTGTGGCATTTCATGTAGAACTCCCTGAATGCATGATTAATTCTTGCAGATCAGATATTACCTCATTATCAGATTTCCGGAAAGTAGCCATGTAATTATAAAGCAGCTATTTTCAGCGCACTCTGCCAGGTTATTCCTCTGCCAGATCATTATGCCCTGGGAAACAACACGTGACATTATCAAAGACAAGTTGAATCTTGTGAGCCTCCAGCTCAGATAATTGCATCTTTATTATTGACAGTTCCCTTAGGAATTGTGGGCGTGGAGCTCAGCTCTGGGACTGCAGTTCATCAAGGTTTCCACCCGGAGCCAGTCTTAATTAAATCGAGCTCCTTTGCTTTTAAGAGTCCCACAGCTCATCTTTCTCAGCAGGTCACAGTTATTGGAGAAACCCAGCTGTTGAGTTAATCGGAGACCCCTCCGGATCCTCATTGCAAAGCACCTCCCTTGGCTGAGAAGGTCAGCAGTTTATTTAGCTGATTGCATAAAAGTGGAAAGAAAGAAAGAAAGAAAGAGGGAGAGAGAGAGAGAAAGAGAGAGAAAGAGAGAAAGAAAAAAGAGAAAGAAACAAAGAGAGAAAGAAAGAAAAGAGAAAGAGAAAGAAAGAAAGAAAAGAGAGAGGAAGGGAGGGAGGGAGGAGGAGAAGGAATAAGAGAGGGAAGAAGAGAGGGAGGAAGGAAAGAAAGGGAAAAAGAAAGTAAAAAGAACATTGATTAGTTTTAGCTCTCCGCATCATGAAATCAAGTGGCCGTGTGATTCATGTGATGATATGATGGGCTGGTGATTCATTTCCGGGTGACCCTAACTTTCCATCCCTTTCCCAAGAGGATTCTTTTCTTTCTTATAAATGTGTGTGGAGGTGGACCACAGCACACAGCATGGAGACCATCTCCTTCCACCGGTACGTGAGTTCCAGGATCCAACGGAAGGCGCCAGGCTTGCACGGCGAACACCTCTGCCTTCTGATTCATCTTGCCAGCCCCTCCAATTGGTTTCTTCACTGGCCATAATCATTATTTGGGGTGTAAAATGAGATGGATATATGCTGGTTACTTATCTGTTTTCTCTGACCAGCCATAACCTACCATGAACCACCTCTCTTGGTTGTTAATCATTGTTAGTTTCAGAGCGATAACTTGGTCTCAGCCATCCAAGTGCTCCCTCACTGGGGGCTTTTCAGAAGCAGTCCCTTTGTTCAGCTAGCATTCTAATAAATATTCATCGAGTGACTCGTGAAAGGCCGGATACAAGACACCGTGTAGAACAGAAAGTTATTGAAGAAGAGCTCTGCTTTCTGGCAGTTCTTTGTGGTAAGTCGTGAGTCTTGATGCTTTTAAGTTTGGGGTTCCTCCTTGAGCTACCTTCTTGCCTCCTAGCTGCAGTCGCAGTACTTGGAAGGAATTATTTCAGCACTGAAAGAAGAAAGAAGCAGGGTATGCTCACGAGGTAGCTTTAGAAAAACATACAGCAGGAACGAAGAAAAAACCAGTATCGCAAGATACAGCGAAAAGAAAAGATGTTAAAGAACTTAGCATCTGACTGGTCATATGCTAAATTAAAGATATTGAGAGAAAGACAGAGAGAGAGAAAGAGAGAACATGTAATGTGTGGAGGTCATAAGACAAACAACTCTTTGCAGTTTATTCTTTTTTTTTTTTTTTTTTTTTAGTTTATTCTTTCCTTTCATCACATGGGCTCTGAATATCCAATTCAGATCACTAGGTTTGTACATAGGTGTCTCCACCTGCTGAGCCATCTTGTTTATTTTTCAAATTTAAAACTAGTTTTTCCTTTAACTTTCCTATAATGTACCTTACCGTTTAAAAGTAAAAATTAAAATATTGTCTTCTGAAGTTCAGCATGGATATAGATCTATATAATGTGTATAACTACAGCATAAAGTTTATAAATGAAGTCCTATAAATGAAATATATCTTGTTGACAGACTGTGCCATTAGGGGAACTAAAAGATCGATCTTAATTCTCATGACAACCACTAAAGCTAATATCAAAATGTAAAAAGTCAACTCGTGTTGGGGGGGTCATAGCTCAGGCCTGTGCTCAATCAAGAAGCCGTGACTACAGGATTGAGAGATTGAGTTAGCCTAGGATATAGGAGAAGTTACAGGCAAGTCTGGGCTGTATAGTGGAATCCCTGTCTCAGTAAGCAGCAAACCATGGAAGAGACAATAAAAACAGACTTTGAGGACCTATTGAAATGAACTAAAAAGAACAATAAGGAAGAAAAAAACAGAGGAAGGTAATGCAGAAGATAACTGTCCCAAACAAGTTCAACCTAATCTAGTGCTATCGATTATTAAAGTAAAAAATTCAAGACAGGCCAGCAAGATGGACCAGTACGCAGCGTGTGTGAACCTAGCTTGATCTGATTGCCAGGGCCTGTGTAGTGGAAGAAGAGAACTGACTTCTGAATGTTGGCCTCTGACCTCCACAAGCATTTCAGGACATGTGTGTACATGCTTTCTCTACCGCCCCCACCCTTTTTGCTCAAATAAATAAATAGCAAATAGATAAATGAAAGCAAAAAAAATCATAACACACTTAAAAGGGGGAAGATTACTTGTGTTAATTAACAGAAAAAGCAAGACCCAACTACCTTCTTTCTATACAAGATGCATTTCACATGTAGTAGAGATAGGCTGGCATTAAATAGGTAGAAGAAGATAGCATGCAAACAGAAAGATGAAAGTGGCTATTTAATATCAGGTAAAATGGCATTATTAAATATCAGGTAAGGATATTTCACATTGATAAAAGAGCCCAGTCTATCAGAAAGATGTGATAACCCCAAATATATATATCAACCTAATAAGAAGAGGTTAACAAAATGCATGAAACAAACAGTATAAAATTTCCTTGTGGAAAATTATAAAATATTATTGAGATTAATTAAAAATATGAGAAGGAAGGGTTGTATATTGTGCATAATCACAACTTTTCAGCATTGTTTGTTTTCTCCGAGTAGAAAGCCAATAAGGTCTTTTATGCAACTTCACAAGCTGACTCCAAAATTTTAATGAAATGACATTGGACTAAAAACTAGCAATAGATTAGTGCAAATAAAAAACAAAGTCTTTTGACTTTGTTAGAGTGGATATCAAGGCTTATTAGAAATTACAGCAATGAAGGTAAAAACTCAGACAAATACACTAATAGACATGGTAGAAAAGGTTAATACCAGTCATTTGCAAGTGTATGAGGGGCTTGTTGGGTATGAAGACCACATTTGTCAGTGTCCCCCTGGAGGGCTACATCAGTTGTCTTTGCAATAAAGACTGAACCATCCTTTTTTGTCTTGGTCCCTTTTTTTTTCTAGTGCTATTTAACAGCAGAAAGAAAAGTTGAAAATGAAGAAGAGGCTGAGGAAGTCTGTCAGTTCATGTTCAAGCACTGCAAACATGGGAAGGTCAGGCCACCAGTGGTCAAAAGTTAAAGGTCAACTCCATAAGATGCAGTCAGTAAGCTCTGCCCACTCCGCCCTGCAGGGGAAGAAGGGAAAAGGTCAGGTGGTAGTAAGAACAGATGGCGTGATTGTTTTTTAAATTCCATTTCTTGGCATGCATCTGGAGTGAGAGGAATCTGGAGGACTTGAGTGGACAAAGGAAATGAACCTGTTGAAAAGAGAATGAAGACATAGGAGGAGGTGTGAGGTGATGGCTACTAGACCACACCCCCTCTCCACACACACATACATGCTACATCTCTAAACTTGTTCATGTGCCACATGGACTCTTGCCCTTCCCCGATACTAAGCAGATCACAAGCGAAATGAGATTAAACAAACAGGACAAAGAGTGCTTACAATTCAGCCTCTCAGAAGCTTCATGGCCAAGATTGCACGGAGACGAAGAGGAATCGTTTCTGACTCAATGTAAGATTGAAGGCCCGGCCATGGGATGTTTGATTAACTCCTGATACAGTGGGAAGAATTAACTCCTGATACAGCAAGGAGATCTGCTGAGGAGCGTCAGGGCTGAACAGAGATTCAACAGAGCCTTAGCCCGGCTGGAGAGATCAGCCACGGTGATCTGTTCTACAGAATGCGATTGTCACCAATTACAGAGCATAGGTGCCACGAAATTGATGAAAAAGTAGATTTTAAATGTTTCATTATTTCATGAAAAGATTTTATGATGCATTTGTCATTTAGCTAGATTTAATCGTTCTGTAAAGATACATGAAGCAGTGTATCGCGCCCCAATAGTTATTATACATTAAATGTAATAAGAGGAGCTAGGCGGGTGTTTAGTTGGTAAAGTACTTGCTCATTCACTAAAGCAGGAGAACCTGAATTTGATCCCCAGAATCTATTTAAAAACCCAGGTGAGGTGCTGGGTACTTGTCATCTCAGCACCGGGGAAGCAGAGATGGTTGGTTTCTAGGGGTCTGCTGATCAACCAGCCCGTGCTGAAATATGGCGTCTTAGGTCCTAGTGAGGAACTGTCTCAAAAGTACAAGGTGGGTAACTCGGAGGAACAACCCAGAGGCTGACTTCTGGTCTTCACACGCATTTCTCTCTGTACAAACACAAACACAATCACATGAAGAGAGAGAGGGGGAGGGAGGGAGGGAGGGAGCGCTAAGTGTGATAGAACAACATCGAGTCTCATCCTGTAGGGATTGGGGCCAGGAATACAAAGTTGGTCTTGACTCCACTGTGAATTCTAGGCTAAGATTAAAATAATAATGAGGAGATTAAATTAAAAACAAACATAAAATGGCACTTAGATTCTATGCTGAAGGCACAAGAAAGCAGTTAACATTGCCACTGCGCAATCTCCCTCCATAACCTTATCCAAACCTGCGGCTCTGGTTTTCCTGTGCTGTGCCTGATGGTGGCTGTTGCCAACCACAGGAAGCCATTCGTCCCAGGTCGTGACTTATTCCCAAGGGCAGCCCTCTAATGACAGGCCCGTCAACTGTGGGCGGCCCTAGGAGGGCAACTTCAGCTCTCAGAACACACAGGGTGACAGCCGCCCAGCCTCTCTCTCATTGCTGGGGTTACCAACTCAATGTTTAGAACACTCCTCGCTATGCCAGCCACCCTGTGTACTACAGGGTATTTAGCAGAAACCTTGGCCTCTGCCGGCAAGATGCCAGTGTGTTTTTAGACGTTGTGAAGAACCATACATAATCCTGCTCCCTCTATCCCCCCACAAGCATTGATCCCAAGAGCATCCCCAGTAAACTTCCGGCATGCAGATCACTGGATCTCTGGCACGCCCCAATGAGTGGTTCCCTTAATAAACCTAAGTGCTTATTTATTACAAAGTTATATCTGTGTTGTGATAATTATATTACGCACCCTACAGAGTAAAAACAAAAACAACTTAAGGTGAGATTTAAAAAAAAAAATAAACATAATTAGCAGAACTAGCATTTTTCCCTACTCCCCAAAAGGATGTTTACTAATACCTTCTAGGGATCCTAAAAATTACACTGGAAAGCAAGGTCCTGATTGCTGGGAGGAAATATTACAAAGAATGTAGGTAGACAGTTTGGTGTTAATCACTCTGTCAGGGAAAGAAGGAAGGAAAACGATTTGGGGGGTATTCTGGATAAATCTCATGGACTGATGAAATAAAAATGATGTCCAGATGATATCAGATAAAGAGAAGGTATAAATAGCTATAAGCCACAGAGGCTTCCTGGCTAAAGAAGCCATAGATGGTCATCTTGGAAGATGCTTATAATTTCTGTCATTAATGCAGCCAAAGCATAAACACCAACAAGGACCAAGCACTGTGAAGATCAGGGGAGACCATGAGTCCAAGTCCAGAGGGAACGTATCATCATTCCTTGATTGTATCATTAAAAATAACTTCTTAAGCTTCCAGCATGTAACATCTCCACTAAAGGTGGATCTCAACCCATAGTTGGGAGCATGATAAAACAGTATCCGCATGCAGCTAGAAATAAAGGGAAACTGAGAAGTTCACACAATATCTACAGATAATTATAGTCAGAGTTTATTTTTAGTCCATTTTAGATGGAATAACATGGAAGCTTCAGATAAGATAAGCATCGAGGTGGAAAGCATCCTTTCTGCACTGGTATTTAAGCTTCTAAGTGCTCTTGCAACACTCCTCATTTCAGCGTGATTCCACAAGTCTTCCCAGGTAAGTGCCTCAAGCTTTCCTTGCTTTACATAACTCACCAGACATGGGACAAGCTCTTCCCTCAAGTACTACAATAATCATGCAAAATATATAATACCATAAAAGAATAAAAAAGAAGAAAAGAACGACAAGAGAAATCTCATCAGAACATCCTCTTTGGCTTTATTAAGCTATCAAAATATGCACAGACACACACAGAAACACACATGGAGACTGATAAGTTTATCTAACAGAAAACAATCACAGAAAAGTAGTTTCGCTAAACTAGACATGGTAGCACTTGGGAAACTGAGGCAGGAAGACTGCCATGTGTTTGAGGTCAACCTTGGCTGCAGAGCAAAACCATGTCTGAAAAATAACAACGACCCAAAACAAAACAATTTCAAGCAACACTAAAACCACATTGGAAAATTTAGTCTCCCAAGAAATTTTAAAATTGACTTGATGTTAAGTGATGAGCCTGATACAATCTCAGAAGAGCCAACTCTTCACATACAGATTGCCTTGTAAGCAGAATAATGATTACATAAGTTGAGTTAAACTTTGATGATCTGTATACAAAGAATAAATGATCTATAAGGAAAATTCATGTGAATTCTACCAAACACTCTAAAACCAGTTTAGGCTCATACTAAAAATCTCTTACTCAGGGTTGATAAGATAGCTCATTGGGTAGGACATCTTACTGCAAACCTGTGTTCAACCCGGCAAGCCCATCTGGTAGGAGAGAACGGACTTACGGAAACTGCCCTCTGACCTCTACCCATGTACCATTGCAGTCATTCTCCCTACTGTCTCTCCCTAACAAATAAATAAATAAATACTTCTTAAACTACTGAAAAAAGATTTTTATCTCAAAAGTATTTTGAGGAAGACCCAAAACAAGACCATACTATAGAAGCAGTGCCAACTATGAATGAATATCTTTGAAAAGATCCAATTGCTCTAGCAGCTAAAAATTCAAAATAAAGCCACAATTCCATTTCTGCTACACAAATTCACAGCTATTTTGTGAGCGGTTAACTAAAGACTGGTTAAAAAAAGTGCTACATCTTTCATGGAAAGCAGCCAGAGATATTTGGCAAGATATATCAATCCTTAAAATGTATATTTTTAATAGAGTGATCTTGCTTATAGAAATATGTTTTAAGCAGACAATCTGAAATGTTGCAAGATAGGGGTATGTTTTTACAATATGGTTAAGAATAAGAATAGTCAATTAAATATTATTCATATGGGAGAATATAAACATACTCTAGTACATTTAGAATGACTTATAAGTTACTAAAATAATACAAAGAATACTCAGTGACAGAAAAATGATGAAGCTACAGCATTATGAATACACAGCAGAATGTGAAACCAAAGAATGGACTATAATCCCAATTTTGTGCAAAAGATAAACACTAAAAAATATGAAAATCATCCAAACATTTATGGAGATTATGCTGTTAATAACTTATATAATATTTGCTGTTTAGTCTCTATTTTCCTGCCTTTTGTAAACATCTTTCAAGCTATCATGAATAAGCTAAAATAGTAGTTATTGATTTTCTTCTACACATTTTAAGTAATCAGAAAAAACTTTGACATTATTTAGGGAAATATGCAGGAGAATTAATAAGAATATGCAGAAAACATAAACTATTTGCAGCTTGATTCATAAATGTCATTTTGGCCCACCCATTTATTGATGTCTTATTTGGAGTTTCCTTATCATCAGCTTACCATGTTTCTTTGCAGGCCTCTGGTCTGGCACCAATGTGTTAATGAACTTGATGTGCTCTGTTATCTAATACATACTAGATTTTCCTGAGCCAGTGAGATCACTCAGTGTGTAAGGTGGCTAGGTTGCAAACTTGGTAGCCTGAGTTTGATCTCTGGAAGTCCGCATGGTGGAAGGAGAGCTTGCTCTCTCTCTCTTTCTCTCTCTCTCTCTCTCTCCTCTCCCTCCCTCTCTTCCTTTCTCTTCCTCTCTCCCCCTCTTTCCCTCCCCCCCTCTATCTCTCTGCCTCACTCTGTCACTTTTCTGTTTCTAACACATACAAATAAATAACAAACTATAAAAAAGAAGAAGGTTTCCATGAAAATTAGGTCTCTCTTGACTGCTATCTGCATCTCATTCTGTAACCTCTCAGTTTTGATTCCTTGCCCAAGCTGAAATTGATGCTTCCATTGTTTTCATGATAACCAATGAAACTCCATTTCATAAGGGGAATTCACACATAGAGCTAAACACAAAAGTGCAGCTCTATCAAGCACTCTGTATTAAGGAAGAAAATAATTCAAAGATAGCTGAAAGCACTGTCAGCTGAACTAATGAGCTTCTGACCAATCTTATTAGTTATTTCATTTACAAGTCAAGCCTATTAATTAGGCAACACCCTGATTCTCTGTCTCCTTTAAAAATTCTATTAGCAATTTTAAAAAGAACAAAAGCATTCCATACTGTCATGAAGGACAAAATAAGAACTGGTGTTACCTATTCTTATTTTATTTAAGATTAGGAACAGTTTCGCTGAAGTATTAATTGAATCAATAAATAGTGATATGTAATCAATATTTGTCATTTACAATGCTTTGTTGATTTTACTGGCTTGATTACAAAGAATGTGAGGGAACACCAAATGTGTTTCCAAAATATCAGCTTGTTTAAATATACACAAACAATATTGTACATTTGTGTATACATATTCTAGATTAAGACTACTGTTTATACAATGATTTTGATGCTGACCTATTTTTTTTTAATCATCTCAAGAAAACATTCTTTGTCAGGAAACCTTGAATTAACCAAGAAAATGGCTCAGTGCGAGGAAAATGAATTCTGTTTCTCAGGGCATTATATTCTTCTTCTCTCTATCACAAAGCTAAAAAAAAAAATTGAATGGTGATGTTTGCCTGCTGCTCATTTCTGCTGAATGGAATGGAAAATTACACAAAATGGAACAAAGAAGCTGCCTTGACCTTCTCAATTGCTTGGAAATGGAAGTGTTTATTCAAGCATTTACATGGCAGCCCTGGTACATGGTGCCCTTGAATTAATACACACTGGTTTTGCCCAGGCTCAGGATAAGCTGCTCAAGTGATATGCTTTCTTCATTCTGTTTCTTCTATATTTCTCCATCTAGGATAACTTAGAGGAGTAATCCTGCAGAAAAAAAAAAAAAAACAACAATCCTTTGTGTCCATCTTAGTACTGGGGTGCCTTCTTTGGGCAACTGACAATTCTGCTGATTTCCACCCTGGTCTTTCATGGTTCATCTCCACAGGTGAGGGCAGTGCCAAGCCAGCACTATCCAGTCTATAAATGCTTTTACATGAACTATTATAATTCATGCATAACTGGTCAATTGAGACTTCATTTGCAAGCAACAGAAAGTAACTCCAGCCATTCGAAGCAGAAATTGTCTGTAAAAAGTTATGATGGCTGATCTTACCCTTCAGTTTGTCCAGGTCACCAGGGGCCCAGATACTTGGTCATGATGTCCCTGTGAGTGACTTTGGATGAGGTTATTCTGTAAATTGGTTGGATGAGCAGGCTTCCTCACCCCAAAGTGGTGGTCTTATCCAATCAGTTGAAGGTCCAAATAGAACATTTTTGTCCTGACCTACCTGAGAAAGGCAAAAGGCTTCCTGACTGACTGCTTGTAGGAGACTGACTGGCTTCTTCCCTCTCTGAGACTCCCGCTGAGCACTGGCTCACCCGGGGGCTGCCTGGCAAGCTTCTGAGCAGGGCCGTGCATCTCTCTCCTGACTCTAACCTGCAGATCCAGAGAGTGGAGTCATGGGAGCCAACTCCCTGGAATAGATCATTGCACGCCCCCCCCACCACACATGCCACACACACATGTATACACCCTCCCCGTCAACCCCCTCACACACACACACACATATGCACATGCACACACTACATACCACACATGTCACACACATACGCATACACCCTCCCCAACAACCTCCTCACGTCTCACACACACTCTCTCTCTCTTTCTCTCTACATACCACACATGTCACACACATATGCACATATGCACATACCCTCCCCATCAACCTCTTCACATCACACACACACACACACACACACACACACACACACACACTCTACATACCACACATGGCCAGCAGAACAATGATAACAAGGAAACTCAGTTGTGGAGGTAATGGACAGAGACAAAGTCTAGGATCTTCTAGGAAGGCCAGTTTATCTTTTCAGTGGGGGGGACTACATATTGCTTGATTAGCAAAAGAATAGTAAGGCAAGAGTAGCTTCTCAGCAGCTGCCTCATTACCCTAACTGCTTCTTCCTAGGATTCGAAACTTTTCCTCATTCTCTACAATCTGTTAGGTGGAGACTTAATCTAATCTCGGACTAGAGCATTCTGTAGTCCACAAGGACAAGGACTTTGCAGTTTTCCACAGACATTTAAGTTACACCAAATCAGGACTTGCTCTTGAAGACTGAAGTCTGCTTCATCTGGATCCCAAACACACACACACACACACACACACACACACACACACACAACCTCCCCACACATACCCTTCCCCCCCTTCCCCACATACAACACACACACTCGTCCCCACATACAATACACCCCCCCTCCCTACATGGGGACACATACATAACACACACACACACACACACACACACACACACACACACACACACACACGGCTGTTTCTCTGAAAGAGCTTACCTAAAATAGAAGTCTATTGAGTGGCTTAGAAAATGGCTTAGAAAAAGCGGAACAGCAGAATCACCATGGAATGACACTAGGCCAGAATGCTGCCATTTTACTGTTGCTCTGTGTGGCCGCTGGACACCCCACCAGCACTGCCATCACCACAGTTGGACACCAGAAGCTGGGACATGAATTGCTGGACTGAAACATTCCCTGCCCCACTTGTCTATTTGCCTTCTACCCCTTTGAAGCAATGATTCAAGGGAAATGTGCACACCCCAGCTGAGGTGAACAAAAAGTAGTTTCTATCCTTGGAGGGTTTGTAGGAGAAAGTAGGTCTTGCTCTAAAGCTCTAAGTAATGTGAAACCTATTTCGGTGTGCTATGATTGGCTGTGACTTGAAAATTCATTGTTCTTCTTTCCCCTAGCAAGTGTTTTTATATTCAGTAACTATATGTTAATATCTTTTATTCCCTCTCGAACAGCTATTTTCAGAGGCAAAGAATGGTTACAGAAACTTGACTGCAATCTCCACGTTTGCTATGATTAACTCCATAAAATATGAAGAGCCGTACCAAATTCAGAAGATCTCCAATGTTTGCTGCTGAAAACCCGCTGCAAAGGCAAGTCTTCACACCCATGCACCTTCCTGAGTGAGTGCCCACTCATCCTGCAGAAGGATTTGGACACCAGACCAGACATCCCACACCTCCACCGAGTGCCTCCTGCAGGTCCACAGCCCTTGACTTCATTATCCAAAAACCGAAAATATTAATAATAATATCACAAGAACCTTCTATTACCACCTCATTAATTTTTTTTCTGCTGTCAGGAAAATATATGAGTATGAAAAATGAAAGGTATGCAAGGCACAAGAAAAGTATCAATATTGGTATATAAGTAACAAAACTGTATTGTAATTAGAAGCCACATCTTCTCATTATAAAAATACTATTTAAACCAATTTTGTGTTACTTCAACAAAAATGCCCTGAGCCTTGCTCTTTTTTTTGAGGTAATACAAGTCAAACCTGGACCCTCATGCATGTTGGTAAGCAATCTGCCATTGAGTAATTTATGAAGAACAGAAATATATATTCTTATAGTTCTGGTGAGTAGAAAGACCAAGGTCAAGACAACTGTATGTTCGGTTGTCAGGTGAGAACTATTGTTGGCTTCCAAGATGGTGCCTGATAGCTACATTTCCCAGGAGAGAAGAACACAGTGTTCTCACACGATGGAAGGCAGAAGAGCACTCAAGCCAAACACTGTGAAGGGTCATTACAGAGGCCTTAGGTCCATTCAGAGGGGAGGCGCCCTGATGACCACATCGCCTCTCGATGATCTCATAGTTGATTGACTACCATCCCATGAGGCATTGGGCTTCAACACCTGAATTTGGGTGGAAACACATTTGATCCATAACGATGACCATGTAACTATTTGCTGTGTGCTCTAAACCTTCATGACCCCTAGTCTGCTCTTTCTGTTTTCTTCTGCACACTTTCTTAGGTACAAGCTTCTCTTAGCTACTGGATCCTCTGAAGGACTCCCCTCTTTGGTTTTGGCCGCATGCTCTATGTGGAAAGATTTTCAGCTTAACTCCCCATGCACCAGTCTTCCCTGCATTTGGAGTAGAAGAGAAATGCTCTTTAGACTAATAAGTATCAATAAGTCATCTTCCCTGTAAGTCATGTTTGCCCACTTTGTCCTATTTCTCGACAATAGCTGCGCAGGGAAATAAAAATGTCATGTGGCGCATATTATCTGCGCACATTATTTTAGTCATTGTAAAATCTTAGGGCTCGGGTATTTGATTAGTTCACCCTAGCACTATTTAATACATACTTTATTTCATGTATATTAATGCTGGGCAAATTTATCCATATTTATTTCAGTAGTTCTGTCTTTGTCTATAATTTAGGGATTATAAACATTTCTCTCTGTGAACAGTTTAAAATACAAATTCGTTTAACTTGGCTACATGGCAAAACATGTAAATAAAAAGGTATATAAAGGATTAACACAGAGATGATGGTGCTCACTACGCAAGAGGAGAACAGGGGGCGGAATTTTTTTTTAAGGCTCATCTCAACAGGGAATAGGGGGGAAAAAAAAGGGAAGAAGAAGAGCCTGCCCCTGCCAGAAGCCTTCCTTTGTAGGCTGTTTTGAAAAGCAGAGGAGCTCCAGCTTGTATTGCTCCCCGGGGATTGAAAAGAACAAACAAAAAAGAAGCACTCCTGTGCTTCCCAGAACGACACCAGGCAAGAAGAGTCTGTCTTTTCTTCTGGTTTGTTCTTTTTCTCTCCTTATTATGAAACAAACAAACAAAAAAATGATTAAGGCTGACATCCTTTTTAAAAATCGTTCTTAGTTTTGGGGTACAAGTTTGGTATTTTTGCAAAAATTGAGGCAGAGCTCATTGAGTATTCTTCTGTCGAACTGACTGAAGTTCTCCAGCTGTTCATTCTCGAATCCCTTCTGATGCTTCCATGGTGCCCTTGAAATTTCACACCTCCAGTTTTCTCAAATGAGATGTGATAGGAGCATCCCACAGTGAACACAGGTCATAAAAGACCTCCCTCCTTAACCTAACTCCTTCCCCAAAACGTTCCTGAATAGACTTCAACTCACATATTACTGTGACCTGAATGTTTGTGGTCACCCTCTGAATGTTGTGGATTGAATGTGTGATGCCCCGCCACAGGTTCATGCATTGGAACATTTGGTCGCCAAATGGTGGCACCATTTGGGAAGGTTGTGGAATCTTTAGGACAAGGAGTCTTGACTAGAGGAAGTTTATTGTAGGGGACAGATCTTGAGGTTTTCTAACTCAGCTCTACTTCCTGTTCACAGGGCTCCCTCTCTCTGTCTCTGTCTCTGTGTCTGTCTCCTGCCTCAACGCATATGCTCCCTGTGCTTGCCTGGATGCTTTCCCCACCTTGCTGGAATGCATCTCTTCTGAAACTGCAAGGCAAGACAAACCTTTTCATCTTTAAATTACTGCTGTCAGAATATTTTATCACAGACCCAGATGATTAGCTAAGATTTCTTTCCACCCCACATACAAAATTTACATATTAAAATCCTAGTCCCCAAGTGAGGGGATGAAGAGGCAGGAGCTTTGAGACTGAGGAGATGATGGGCATGGCTTCCTCATAAAAACAAAAGGAGAGAGAGACAGAGAGAGAGGAACAGAGGGGGGGGAGAGGGAGAGAGAGAGATCCTTCTTCCTCTACTTTATTGGGACCCATAAGAAGGCACCATCTATGAACTGGAAGACAAGTGTTTGCCAGATCTTCCCTGGTGATTTGATATTCGATCTCTCTATCTCTAGAACTAAGAATGACTGATTTATTCTGCTTATAAGCTGTACAACTGATGATATGTTAGCAAGTCAGACTACAACAGTGATTTATCATGCCGGTTGCCAATGCTTGGACAGATTAAAGGACAACTAAGCTTCTTTGCACTATGTTTGTCCATTTCTTTGTTTGTGACAGGGTCACACTCTGCAGCCTGGTCTGCTCTTGCGTCAGCCTCCCCAATGTTGAAGGTAAAGACACAAGCAGCCATGTCCTACTTCATACCAGTCCCGGTTCACCAGTGAGAAATAATGTGAGATCTTCCCATGTATACCTAAAGATTCACCAAACTATTCAGTTCCAATGCACATTGACTGAGTAGGACATCTATGACCACCCTGCTCCCTTGACATAGTTCCAGATCACAGCACTTGGAGAGGAAACACTTTCTTATTCAGTCCTCCAGAATCTGCCATTAAGAAAATGCCTGAATACTATCGGCAGCTCCTCTGGTTAAATCCTAGCATGTCAATGCAGGTCTCCATCACTAAAGCCCTTTACTTGTTTCCCCCTGACTATGGGGAGTCAGACACTGACATGATTCATCTTAAAAAAAGAATCTTCTTTGTCAGCTTTTGCCAAATGGATTCACAAATACCTTTGACTTAAAATACCATCGTCTATAGTAGATGTTCTCTACTCCCGGTGTCCTAACATCATATTCCTGTGCATTTGCTCCTAATTTCCTGCCTATTCCCTTTCAGTAACTTTCTGTGGCAGTTTTCATTTCTTCTGTTATGGAAATTTCTCTGGTCTATATCCTTGGTTCAATGGATATTGTGGATCACAAACGAAGTACTTTCAAGGATCGATAGATTGGATAAACAAACCAAGTAGACGATATAAGGAAAAAAATCGTGTGGTTTAGTTTCCTCATCTGGCTCACAGTAAAGAAATGCCTTTCTAGGGGCTAGTAGAGATTTCTCCCAAGCAAAAAGTCCTGAGTTTGGATCCAGGTCCCACACAAAAATGTCAGGCAGAAATGGCAGTGGCCTGCACTTCCAGCCCCAGTGGGTAGCAGAGCCTGAGAAATCCCAGAGCGAAGCAAAAAGAAGGTAAAAGCAATCCACGATGATTCCCAAAGTCACCTTTGGTCCTCCACAGGGACATGCAGTGCCCCTGACACACAAACACACACACACACACACACACACACACACACACACACACACACAGAGATTTTTAAAATGTCCCTTCATTTAGAAACATATATACAAACACATATACATAGTCATAAATGGCAACTGATAGTTTGGTCACAGGAAGGTAAAGGGTATCTGAGGCTGTGAGGAAGCAAGGAGCAAATGCTTCTAAACTCTGGCCTATGTTAACTAATGCATAATATGACTACTAGCAAAGAGTTCCCATTTCTCAAAAGAATATGGAAACTTAGACTTTTGAATATCTCCAATATCTAAAGTTTTGCTCAGACACGACATGCCCAAATAGCAAAGGGAATCCATCTACACATCTGAAACAGCCAGTGGGTTGCCTCTGAGTAGCATTTTTGTTCTGGATTACTGAAAGCAGTGATGTTTAACTGCAGGGCGCTCCCCTTCGTGAGACTGAGTCATTGGCCAATGGGAGGTTTAGAAGTTGGGTCCCTCCTTTGATCACGTGGGATTGAACTGAGATCGCTAAGTTTGTGGACAGGCACCCGCTGAGCTATCTCACTGGCCCTCTAGTGGACATTTTTAAACAGAAGAGAATAAAATTGAAAACAAAGAATGTATCATATTTACAAGGATATCATTATAAAAAAAGTGTGTGTGCAAGCGCGCGCCAGTGCCAATATTACATACTCATCATTAATTGCCACTTAAATGCCAGTGATTTAGAAGCGGGGATCTTTAGCAACATTTTTCTCTTGAATTTCAGCATCATGTCTTCAATTTTCATCAGGTGGTACCACACAGATCCTGAAGTGTAGCATATGTCACAACAATTAAAACAAGGGGTTTTGTGGTCAGACCCATGTAAGTTTGGATCTTGGGATTCCTTAACCTGCTTTCTCATCCTTAAGTTAAAGTCAGGATAATCAAACTCTGTGAAAAAAAGTTTCAAGGATTGGTGATTAAACCATGCTGAGACGTGCACAGGCAAACAAGCATCTCCAGCATCACTCATGCCCTTGGGAGGAGAGGGTGAGCTCTTGGCGTTTGATGAGAAAATTCAGCTACTCCCTGGCAGACAATGCTGCTTTTCAGTAGATTGAGAAAGGAAGCTGAATCAACCAAATATTTCCTTCAGGTTTTACTGGACACACTCAGTCATTCTTTTGAGATGTCCTCTAGCCGCACCATTTTCAAATAGCCTCTTTGAAGTTCTCCAGTTTATGACCTCAAGGATGACCTTCTACTTCCTGCTGAGTGTCAGCTGCTCTCCTCTCCCTCTCTTGAGCATCACGAGTTTTTCCAGCTCTAGCTGGTCATGAGGTGATTTCAGAGTAGAATTCTTATATGTGCCAGAATATTTAAAAAAAAAAAAAAACCCTGCTGCTGAGTTAAGGAACCAACCCCCAGTCTGGTGAATAAGATGAGATCCTTTCCATCGTCAAGTCTGCTGATAGTGATCATGTCAACCCACACACGTTTGTGATGTGACATTAGTTAGAACAGTGTTGTCATTAATGCTGACACAATGAATATGACAATGAGGAGGAGGACGAAGTACAATGATTGACGCATCATTTCCCTGTTTCCTTCTTGGCTCCTTAAACTCCTTGCCCAGTGGATCATACCACCATTCCTGCCAGTGCCCCTGCCAGAGCCTGTGGCCCCATCAGGAGACCTAATCTTTCTGAACCCCATCCACTTTTTACATCCTTACTGCCTATGCTACATACATTGCAACTACATCTCACATTGCAACACTCTGTTATTGCCTGCCCTGGGTCCTGACAGACTTTCCTGCTGCCAGATACATCCCCACCCTTAAGTATTTTATCAAAACAAGGCCTCACTCTGTAGCTTGGTAGCCTAGGCTGGCCTTGAACTCATGGCAATCTGTCTGCCTCAGTCTACCAAGTGCTGGGACTATTGACGTGAGCCACATCAGCTCCACCTGCCCTTTTCACAATATCCTTCACGTACCTGTGAAAATATATTTTCTCTTTTCAGTCCTGCAATCCACACTGATTTGACAGGTAACTAAAGCTGATTAAAAAAAATGTTGCAAACCCTATGGGATTGCTGGCACATTGCTAAATAAAACATTACTTTTTAAGAACAGTAATTTTCTTAAACAATCCTTGCTAACTCGAAGATTAGTCCTGGTGAGTTCTTCTACACAAGTCTCCAATAAAGCACTAAGAAGCATTCATATTTCTAGCATTTGACAGAAGGAAAAAGAAAAGAGGAGACAGGTGTACTCTCAGTAGAGACTGTAGTTGTAAAATGACAGTGATAAGTGGTGTCACAGAGAGGACAATGCCCTTGGTGCTGCACCAATCCTGCTTTAGTCAGATAACGGGCACCTAAAGATGAATTTGGGGTCATAGAATATGCTGTGTCATGTTAGAGATGAGAATGTTGAAAGATAAGACTTGCAGGGCTTGAGCAGTGGGCAGCAGCACTGTGATGCAAATCAGAAAAAAATGCAAGGGTGGGCTTCAGGATGTGAAGGAAGACGCCATGCAGCTGAGCAAAGATAGCCACACATCAGTCCTAGTTTACATTTACACTAAATGATTTGAGTAAGCATCAAATAATAAACTGAAACTCTTTTGTGAATGTGTGGACTGTGGTGTGTGTGTGTGTGTGTGTGTGTGTGTGTGTGTGTGTGTGTGTGTAAACACATTTTGAACATGTTTGTTCAAAAATAGGATGCATCATTAAATGAGTTATTTTCCATAGAAGTCAAAGTAGGCCCATGACACATCACAAATAATATTTTAGTAGATATAAAAGAAAAGTTAAATCCACCCAATAGAAAGCCTATGAAAGAAAATATAGCATTGTTAGTCTAACCGAAATTTGGTTATCTGATGCCCTATAAAAATACGTTTACTTCTGGAATTTCTTTATCTATCTATCTATCTATCTATCTATCTATCTATCTATCTATCTATCTATCTATCTATCTGCATGTCTGTCACCTTACCTGCATGTCTGTCTATTCGCCCATCCTTTCTTCTATCTATCTGCAGTGTTGTTTTGTTTATGGAGATGGGATCTCACACTGTAATTCAAACTCGCCTTGAACTCATTGTACAGCTCAGAATGACCTCGGCCTCAGCAACTTGCCTCAGCTTCCTGAGTGTCACAATGGCAAGTATGAGCCACTACCCCGGCTTCTCTTGTAACTTCGAAATGCAATTAATCTTTTGCTATAGAACCAAAGAGAAAAACAATAAGCACAACAAAAATGTCACTTCTAGACTTTTAAAATTTTTAAGGAAAATAATTTTACATAAGAATTCAACATGAATAATGAGCTTCTTGTCAGTTAAGAATAAGCAAAAAAAAAAAAAAAAAGACAAATGGTTTAATAGGAGTATTTCAAGCCAAAGAACAGTCTGTTCAGATGTTTTTATTATCTCAACTGCAATAGCAAGATCAAATAGCACAAAATTATGTAATGGTTTATTTATAAATGTTTATTTATTTATATCTTATAGGTATCAGTATGACTGAGGAAAGGGAGATGCATGGGATGAAAGATGGTATTTAAGGTAAGAATAAATTCAGGATTAAGTTTTTTGATATTTGCTTTATAAAAAGTCATTAAATTTTAACTAACAATGTTCAAGACAATGCATATAAGACAACACTAATAAATAATACATATCAAGTGCTTTTCTACTGAATCACAAGCATATTTTTTTAATCAATGGAGAAAATATTTAATTGAATTCCCCCTTAGTAGAAAAGACATTATTCCCTACAAAATCATAAAGTATATGAAGGAATATTTGGCCCTGTAATAACTGAGGCTATTCTGAAAGCACCACAACCCACGGCAGCTAGTTGAGGAGTGACGTGAACTTACTGGAAAGGACAGAGAACTATTGCATGGGCTGGAGAAGCAGGCTCCAGACCCACCTCCAGCAGCAATCAGAACTTGCCAAGAGCCGACCTCAGCAGGTCCCCTCACTCTGGCTCAGTGAAGAAGGATCCCCAATTTCTTTCTTACTAGAGATCATCTTCAAAGCCACATCCCATTTCTCCTTCCAAGTCACCACTGCAGCCTCACCAAAAAGGAGTTTGGGATTTTATTGGAACTTCCTGAGTAGATGGAGTTTGTGATGCAGAGAACCATGGATGAAGAGAAAGTATCCAGGGCATATGGAGAACTGGTGCACAAATTCTAAGGTTTCCATTCACAGGGGATGCACCTGTAAATACTCACAAAGGTAAAGGAGATGTAATTAATGACTTGAAATCATTTGCTTTGAGTTAATCAAAGGGATGATTATTCTGGGGGGGGTGTCCTTACAGGCAAATCTCTAAGACTGGATAGGCTCTGAGAGGCAGTTTGAATTATAAGAGAGGTTCCCTTGAGATCTTGAAGACACAGAAGATTGAGAGTCAATGTGAAATGAATTCTGCCAATGATCACATTTGGTTGAAAGAGGAAGTTAGGCTAGATCTAGTAACTCAGGGAGACTCTGACTCAAAAAATCAAACAGATCAAACAGACAGTGGGCTGGAGACATACCACAGTCATAGAGCAAATGTAGCAATACATTGCCTCAGAACTGGAGACAAGGAGAGAGAGAGAGAGAGAGAGAGAGAGAGAGAGAGAGAGAGAGAGAGAGAGAGACAGAGACAGAGAGGCAGAGAGACAGAGAGACAGAGAATGAGAGAGAGAATGTGAATGCTCACTAAGCCTAAGATCTCAGCTGAGACCTTCATTTTAGAGTGATGCCATCTTAAACAGAGTGATATCCTGCTCAGGCTTCCTATTGAACTTTGAGATAACAAGCCAAGTTTAAAGTCACAAAGCTTGTGGCGACTTGTTATGCAGCATTAGGCAGCTATGAAGGATGTATACCTCCCACGGGTATTAAGTAAAAACACTGGGACAGTAAATTATTAACAATCCTGTTAAGCATTCCCAAAAGGCAAAATGACTATAGCAAAGATAATCTATATTTCCATCTGAAATGATTATAATTATTTGTCTATAGGTCAAAGGGCTTCTCCCTGGCACAAACTGAGATTTAGAACCAAAAGAAGATAAGTTATTAACATTCTATACTAGAATGAATTGTCTAAATATGTTTTATGTAAGAACTCATTATTATATAAAATATCCTATTTTGATTTTATAATGCTCATGGTGAAAATATTTATCAGGAAGAGAGATTTAGATATTGTGCCCATTTTTTACGGGATCATGTCTCCATCTCCATAAATCATCCAACGAAAGCATACCTCTTTGTCAAAAGGCTAGCGATTGACTGTACTTCTGTTTCCATGTGACCTAAAGAAATTTTCCCTACAAAGGCTCATCATTGGTCCCAGCTTTAGCTCCCTTGGCTCTAGGAGATTGTGTTAAGAAGAACAAAGAGTCCTCCAATAACTACAGATTAAAGACCGCAGCAACATGAACTGAGATACCAGCTTAGACCAAGAGTGCCTTCCACACTTTGCTTCTTCATCCTCAGATATGAGGCTGATCATAATACTTTTTTAAATAATGAATCCAACTGTAACTGTTTGATTTTTTTCTTGGTATCCAGAAACTTTCATCTCACAGTAATAATATCTTTAAATTTGAGTCAAACCCAGTAAAGAAAGTCCCTTATAATTTGGAAGTGATGCCCAAATCAAGAAACTGGCAGGCCTGGTGGCACATACCTGTAATCTCTTGCTTAACATTGCCAAGGTCTATATCCGTTCCCCAACATAAAAAGAAGCCAGCAAACAATGACGATGACTAACCCCAGAGATAAACGAATAGTCTTTGCTCTGTGTCTATGGGTGACCATTCCATTTTTCACCTCCAGGCAGAAGTCTCTGATTGCCTTTATGCCAGTGAAATGTGGCAAGGTGTTTGGTAGGTTCAAAAGGGGCAGCAAAGGTGGAAGAAAAGATGGGCTGATAAAGAGACCTTCCTATTCTTCCTTAACACACTGCAGAAGCAGGACTGAGAACAGAAGAGATGGCATCTGATGTCTTCCGCAGTCAGCCTCCCCCCACAGCCACCAATAAGATATTGGACTTTCAGGGTTTATGAAGAGGGGAAAAATAGAAAAAAAAGTGAATCTTGAATTATGACTGATTTTTTTCTTATACACCCAACTTCTTGCTTTCACATTTTGATTCAGCTGTTTTCAAAGGGTATTTTATTTTTATTTTGTGTTTAAAAGACTTTTGACTAGAAGAATAAGTTGCCAATTGAGGCTGAGTACTACTAATTGACAACACAGAGAAATGGGACTAAAGTCATGGTGGCTGCCGTGAATGGACTCAGCTCGGTTTGCTCTTCTGCATACATTTCCTTACCAATGATATCCCAGACTTGCCTTAAGTAAACATACCCACTGTTCCTTATTCAACCTCAGTCCCTGTGGTTTAGTTAAGGCTGATTACCCCACTCTTGGAATGTACGAATTACAATATCTTGTCAGTCCTGCTTCAGGTATGTTTAAGGACAATATAAATTAGAATGGAAATTTTTCCTAATGGTATGTCATAGTTAGGCACAGGTGTCAACTTGACAGTTGAGGGTTTGGGTTCTGGACACATTTGTAGAGAATTAATGATTGAGTTAAGCCCAGAGTAAACCTGCAAGAGATTGTCTAGCTGATAGGGGAGGTCCAGCCCCATGATGGGTGGGATTAGGCATTGGAATAAATCACGGAGAGCTGGTTGAGAGAGTTGACATCCTTGTGTACACTTGGCCAGGCATGCTGGTCTGGCAAGTAAGGATTGTCTGTCTCTCAGCCGTTATGTGGTGATGGTGTGGCCAGTTCCCTAGGCCCTGATGTTGGTGCGTGCTCTCCCGTCAAGCTGGACTGAGAACTGTAATGGGACTCTCTAAAGAAATAAACCCCCTGTTCCCTTAAGCTGTTTGATGGTTATTTATCAGCAACTATGCAGGCGAACCATTACACGTGGAAAACAATTTTATATCAAAATTGCTGAGAAGGACAATAAGTCTAATCTTTTAAAAATTATCTTTTATTTATCTGAGATGAACCTGCCTGAGAATGGCCAATTGATCAAAAGAAGAGCACTTACACCCATTTGAGGACCCCACCTTGTATTCCCAACAGCTCACTTCTTCTAGGCTTCAGAATGTGAGTCAACAAATCCCCAAGCTATTATTCAAAGTTGAACTTTTTGTATTGCTGTTATTTGCAACATATAGTTATTAAGACTTTATACTGTGTGCTACAATCAGCACCAAAGGATCTGGGAAGAAAAGATATTTTAACACTGCAACTATTAATCTAATTGCATCAGTATGTGAACAGTTTTGATAAGAATGCATAGCTCCCATGTACTAAAATAAAGTCTACTTCACTGAGCAAACTTGCTCACTTTTGCGCCTGCAACCAGAGTTCAGCTGATGCTGAGCACCTAAAACAAAGGAATTCCATACATTATTTTTCAAACAACCCAGCCGTTTTTGTCAGGGTCTTTTTAGCTTTCTAAGCCTTGAAATACTTTATTCAAAATAGGAATCAAAGTAGGTGGGACAAAAGTGAGGTGTAATACCCCACCATGCTCTTACTTCTCTCTGCTCACCTCCTCCTTTTCTAAGATGTCCTTAACACGGGGCTTCACAAATTACAGTATAAACAAACAGATCTAAATAATCCCAGCACAGTGACTGACTAGGCCCACATGTGTCATAAATACATAAAACATCAGGGATCTAATGCCATTTTTTTGTTTGCTTTCTTCAGATAGCTTACTATGCAGCCCAGACAAGCCTCAACTCTTAGAATTCTGTCTTCCTGTTTATCTCTCAAGTGCTACAATTACAGACATACGCTACTACACACAGCTTAGTGACTATCTAAAAGCTTCATATCCTCTTTTGCAAATAGTACCATGGCCTTCAAAGCCTGAAGAATTTAGAATAAGTCTACAATAAGGTCTACTGAAAGGTTTTTATGAAAAGTAAGGAATTGTGATACTGATAATTATGAAGATATCATACATCTCTCCTAATAGGTTTTCATTGTGGTATTACTTAATAAACCAAGATGGACTCTCATATAACATACTTGCAGTCAATAGGAGAAAGCCAAAACTAAAAAAAAACTTTTGAACATTTTCAAAACTCAAATTTAAGTTTCGGGAGAAAGTGATTAATGAATCCCAAGTGAGACTTGTATACAAACTGTAGTACCACAAGAAGGAGAGCCAGTATTTAAATAATTATGCTTAAGAAGGGAATGACATGAATTAATGAAGCAAACCTATCGTCTACTACTTCTGAACACTTAAAATATGTCCTTCCATACAATGAGATCCACATAAATAAATTTCAGACAAAGTGTAGATAGTTCAAAGGAAAATAATATGAGATTGATATCAAGTCTACAACTCTATTTCCAGATCATTAGGTGACTTTTGCATGACTGCTAACACTCAATTTTAAGTGTGTCTTGAAAGCATCAAGAAAAAAGTTGCTTCTTAAGCAAGTTCAGTATTATTCAAATTTCTTAAGCAAATAAATAACAGCTAATCACCACATAATATTTATATCCCATGTCAAAAAAACTTATTTTATCACATGTTAAAATAGATCTACCCTTGGGAGATCCTCAGATTTAATGGAGAAGAATTATGAACAGCATGTTGATGTTTTGTAATGTGTCATAACAGATGGGCACATGCTGCGTGTGCAGTATAAAGGAGAGAGCAAGTCTAAGTGGGTTAGAACAGGGGACTGGGCAGGAACTTTCCAGAAGGGCTTGTAGTAGAAGAAATGCCCTCTTTCCCCAGGGGAAAATCTGAAGGATACCAAGAATCGCTCTTTCGGAAGCAGAAACCAGGGCCAAGGAGCTTGCCCACCAGTTTGAGTACTTGCAAGTGAAAGGTCTGAACATCAGATCCCCAGAACTCACATAAATATGGATTTAACTTGCAGCCTCCCTGTTATTTCAGCCTCAAAAGGATAAAGCTGGCGACTAAGACCAATCCTATCTGTGAGCCCTGATCTTAGTTAGAGATTCTGTCTCAAAGAATGAGTATCAATCAAAGTTGATTGCTGACATCAACCTTGGGCCTTCACATGTATGCATACATGTGTGCACATGCATGCACTTATGCATGTATGTCACACATATGTAAAAATACATGCACATAACACACACACACGCACGAAAAAAATTAATAATAAAAAGAATAGATCACAGCATGGTGGCACTTGCCTGTAATTCAGCATGTAGACCTACTGTTCCAGCTACTCAAAAGGATTGCCAGGAGTTGAAAGCCATCTTAGGCTACATAGTAAGAACCTATCTCAAAAAAAAAAAAAAAAAAAAGAAAGCAGAGATCAAAACTTAAGACAAAACTTTCCTCGTCAATTATAAAACCATTGCATTTTATTGAACTCATTTTTTTTTTTTCTTTTCAAAAACACTGTCTGGTCAGAGCAGAAGCTCAGTGGCAGAATGTTTTGTAATATGAAAGAGGCCCTAGGTTCAATCGCCTGTGCTGTCAGGAAAAAAAAAAAAAGCCCTTTCAAGTTCTTGACAATATTTGACAGTTGCTGTAGACATGGTCCCCCTGGGATTTATTTCTTTAGCAAAAGTCAAAGTGGCAGTTTTCCAGTTTGCTACCTCCTCTATTACTTCTCTCCAAAAAAAAAATGTGTGATCCTATCACAGGTGAAAAAAAATCCCTCTGATATGAAAATAAAGTCTATAGCAAGTCAAAAATCATGATCTGATAAATCTATTGCCCATTGTAGAAAACTAAAGAATTAACAATGAAGCTTAAATTCATAAATGTTGATGCAATATTTAAGATCACCTCCATAACTTTTATAGTCATCCTCTTAATTATGTTTAGGGAAAATAAAAATATAAGAAAACAGAAAGTTCTTTACCCCTCGGTCAGAAGAGATGGCTCAATGGATAAAGGCACCTGTGTGCAAATCTGGTGACCTGAGTTCAATCCCTGAGACCCACAGGGTGGAAAGAGAGAACTGGCTTCCAAAAGTTGTCCTCTAAACCCCCACAAACACATGCACACACATGCACACATGTGCACACACACATACACACACACACACACATTGTAGCACATGCACATCTGAGTTCTTTCTCTTACTCACTCTCTCTTTCCTTTTCTCACTCCTTCTCTTTCCATAAATCAATAAAAAATTTTTAAAACATTTTTAAAAGGTTCTGTTCCCATTCTTGGAACCAGGTTGGGAAGGCTCTAAAATGTGATTCGAACCTGGCTCTGAAGTTAACAAACAAATTACAAAACAAATCATTCATCGCATGTGCTGGTTTTTCTTCAAAATGCAACAAAACAAGAAATTCACAATATAGGTTACAATGCAATTTTCAAGACTCTTTAAGAATGCCTCCCAATACTTCTAGTACAGCAATAAGATTATTCAATTAATTCAGGTAAATAAATATTATCCTTTAATTGCTATCTCATTAGTGTGACGAAGACTGCAATGCACTGGTCTGAATCACTCAAGGTACATTTTTCATGTGAAATGATGAATTTTAGGAAATAGGGTTCATAATGGAAGAATAATTGCTTGAGAAGAGATTGCATAACTTACAATCTTATGAATTAATTCTACCTGGGTCACATTCCAGCACCCCAGAAGAGCAGTAACTCACAAAGGGACATCCATCAAAGGGCAAAGGACAGGTGTGCCTTGCCTTGCACACCTCGAAACTGTCAGCTCACATACGGAACAAGGTTTTTCTAAATAACAATTTCATTGAAACACGCTGTCACTGAAGGGGCGAGTTAGGACCAAGGACAGTGAAGAGAACACAGATGGTGTAGGGAGATCTGGAGCCACACAGAGGAGGCTGCTGAAGGGTTCTGGCAGCAGATACAGCTGGAGGAAGGTGAAGTTTCAGGGGGAAGGTGAAGTTTCCTGCATAGAAAGGTTATTTGAGGTGCTATTTGTTTGATTTTCCATTTCGGATATTTTACTACTATTCTCCTTTTATACTAACATTTACAGATGTGGAAATCTAATTCTCCATTGAGTTTTTAAAAATATTATTTATTTATATGAGAGAGAAATAGAAAGAGGAGAACATATGTGGAGGTCAGAGGACAATTTTTGAAAATCTATTATTTCTTTTTACCACGTAGACTCTGGGGAATTGAATTTAGGTTTGCACGCAGATGCCTCTCTATTCATTGAGCCATCTCTCCAGCCCGCAGTGAACACTGAGCTTTTATGCTCTCCTCCTCTTTATTTCTTCCTCTCTTTCTCTCGTTCCCTCCCTTTCCTACTTTCCCAGGATTTCATGATGTATGGACTGGCCTTAAAATTGCTATGGAGCTAAAGATGACCTTGAATTTCAGATTCTCCTCCTTTATCTCCCAAGTGTTGATATTATCAGCAGGCTCCTGGCAGACAAGTGCCAAAACACCTGCTTTTTAACAGCTTCTTGTTGCAAGCAGAAAACAAATCGCTTGTTAGAACCACACAGGAAGGGAACTGGAATAATGTTGACTGGTTCTTAGAAACTTTGTAATCTAAACACTTTTAATTATTGCAAAGCTTGTTTATGAATTTAATATATTCTATTTACTCTGAAGTGAAGGCATCTGATCCACAAACTCTTCCAAAATGCTGAAGTAGATCAGATAATCAAATTAACTTTATGAATATGAAACATGAGTTCCTTCAATACTCTGGAACTGTACATAATTTCAGTAATAGTCACTAAAATAAATTATTCAGTCGTGCATTTTAAATCAAAGTTATAAGATCATGACCAGATTTCCTCAAATATATAAAACAGCAATTATGTACACTTTCCTAATGCCATATTAAAATTATGAACCTTAGACATTATTATAATAATTCTAACCATTCCCATGATTCATTGCTATTTCTCTCTTGGGAGACATTTGCATTCTCCATTAATTCGGTGACTTGTGACCCTCAGTTTTGACTACGAATGAGAGTCACAACTTCAGGTATGCAGGTCAATTCTCACCACCTAGTTCAGCAGCCCACAGTGTTATCTCAAAAAACTTTGGTTTGTGCAATGGCTGGAGATTTTGATCAAACCTCATTTTTGATTTGTGTGCTAGGCAAACATCCTACCACTGAGCTACTATCAAAACCCCCTACTACTTTTTTACTTTAAAGAATTCATAAGCTTACTTCTTACTCTACTTAACTTTGAACTATCACTAAAGTCCTTAAAATCACCTAGAAAGTTTTGTTCCTTCTGGAACTCCATTTCTACTCACCTCTCTTCTTATCTACAAAGCCTCTCTTTTATTCACCCCACTCCATTCATACCCATTTTCTTTCTTCTGTTTTTGGGGAGCTGGTAAATGAATCTAGGGTAAGCAAGTGCTCTACTGCTGAGTTACATCCTTGGCCATTGTTGACAGTTTAACTGTTTTGTTGTTGTTGTTGTTGTTCGTTTGTTTGTTTGTTAAGAGATAGTCATGCTATGCAGCTCAGCCTGGCTTGAGCTCCCCATCTTCCTGTGTCCTCTTTTCCAGATGCTGAGATTGCAGGACACATCTAACTTGCCTAGCCACACTAGCCGTCTTGATGCTTCTGATACTTTCCCTAATGTGTTTTCTGCCTGAGGGTCTTTGTCCTCATTCTTCCTTTTACTTGGAACACTAACTACTCCAGAGATATATATGGCTTGCTGGCTGATGATGTTCAGAGCTTTGCTAAAGCATCGCTTTCTTGGGGAGTATCCCAACCATCTTATTTTTGACTTCTCCACCCTTCCCATTGTTCATTACTCTCTTCTCACACACTTGATTTTCCTACTAAATACTTACTATTCATGTTAATTATTTACTTGTTTCTTGCCTGATTTCACCAGGAGGAATGGGATATTTTATCTATCTATCTATCTATCTATCTATCTATCTATCTATCTATCTATCTATCCATCCATCCATCCATCTATTTTGTTCTGTTCTGAATTCTCATCGCCCAGATCAAGAATTACAATGAGAAGCTTCTCAAGAAGCTGCCAGAGGAATACACACATGAACAGAATGACAGAAGCAGCAAACTTCCAGGCTGCACAAAGAAAATCCATGCCATTTTTCCTATAGTTTTGAAGGAGGAACTTTATCTTTTTTAAGCATATGCAAGTACTTTAGCATAACATCTTTGCAAGCAAGATGTGGAAACAGCCTGAAAGGCGAGCCCCCTTAGACGACCCCTGCCTGTTCCTAATCATTATGAAAGTTATCATTCATGTTTGAAAACAGCACTACTGCTGTTTTCTGCAAGATCAGTCTTATCATGTCATGAGTCCACAGTGGTCACGGGAGCTGATGCCCTGGTGTCTTTCATTCAGCTTTGTCACCTCATGTCTCTTTTCTGTTTGCTCCATTAGCCCTAAGTGGAGTCCAGAAGAATAAACTATCTTCTCAGAATGAAAATCCAGAAAGACTGATAAGGTCGGTTGGCCCCCAGAGTACAAAGGCTAGATTTTCTTTCTTGGATACTCTTCGCATATCTGCAAACTGCAGTACAGCGAATTATGGGCTTCCCAGGAGTGTTCCCACATGGAACTCTCTCCAAATGTGGGCACGAACACTTGGAACAGATCAGAAAGGATTTTGCCCACATGTTTATTATGTAAGAAGGATCTTGGGAGCGACCCACTTCAATTGGATGCTCATCTCTACCACAGCATCAGGACAGCCCTTGCTGTAGATGCTGCCAGTGACTTCTTAGGCACCCAGACGCACTTGGCACGTTGTGCAGCTGGCCTCAAGGGTAATGGCTGAGGTTTCCTCCATCCTCTCCTAATCTCTAATCTCTCTCTCTCTCTTTCTTTCTCTCTCTCTGTCACCAGATTATCCTCTTCACCAGCCATATCATAGGTCTTAGTTTATCTTTACTTTATCTTACTTCTTACTTTATCTTTCCAGTACAACTCCTGGTTTCATTTCAGCCCCACTGTCCTGTCACAGTCCCCTCAGGTCACTGGTCCATAGAGAGCTTCCATATATGGTTCTCCTTCAACTGTGTTTCTTTCCAATTTTCCTGAGTGTTCTACCTGACTCAGCTGTAATTTTATATACACTTTCCATAGATATTAGGCTAATGACACCTGTATAAGCAAAATGATTTTACATCTAATGAAATTCATTTTTTAATTGGGGAGAGCTTACATTATCACCACATTGCCTAACATAACACGTGCTTGTTGAATAACATACCACAAGCCTTGTAGAGAGGTTTTTTTTTTTTTTCCCCTTAGGAGTGAGGGTCAGAATCCAGAATCCAGAGAGTTTAGAGAAAAAGGCTCAAATATTGGAAAATTCAGACAGGCACATCTTCCCTCTTGGCACTCAGAATTGTAGAGAGCAAGTCATTTATTTGGTAAGGCTACTGGAGCCTTGGAGATGCCCACATTGCATACCTGAGTTTACAAAGATATATCTGCCAGACAGGAGACAAAGTCCTATTTCATTTATGACTCTAAAACCTGGCAGCTCAGCAGAGCTCACAATGCACGCCTTCTACTTCAGTGTGACCCCATTTGGTTCTCATGTGACTTTGAAAACAGAGGCCAAAAACTGAAGGCATTTTTCATCTCAGCAGTTATATGAATCTCTAAAAATGTAATTGGGTTTTCTCTCTATAGAGACTTTAAAATTTTCCAATCAGGTCATGGATTAATTATTAATTCTTTCATTCGGCAAAGATCTATTGCAAAATTTTAATGCCCAAGGTACTAAGCTGCCTCTAAATGCATGTGCTCATTAAAAGTGAAATCACGTTGAGTGGACAGAACTGCCGGTTCCCTTAATGAAATTACAATACAATATGGTTAGAAAAATTAGAAATAATTAGAGACACATAAGGCATTATCTGAACTACCATTCTCTGACCATCAGCATTACCAAAGTTCTAGAAAGTCTCAGAACTACATTAAAAGGATGCACCTTCTTCCTCTCAGTTCTCTAAGACCTGTGACCTCCTCTCTTTTTCTTCTAAAGTTCCTGTATGTCTGTATCCGTACCTTCCTTTTGCAACTTTGCAGAAGCTGATTTTCTATCTGGACCTGTATCCTGCACATACACTCTTCAGACAGAGGAAACGGATGATAATAAATCATTCCAAGGAACCAAACAAGCAGCAGAAGAAAAGAAAAATGACCATCAGCCTCTTAAAATGACTCAACTTGGGACCAAATCTAAGTGATGGGTATCAGGTAAAAGAGGACATTAAAAAGGCAAGAGAAAAATGGGAAGAGAAGGCTGCAGAGAAGACGGTGAGACACGTGGCAGAGGTCAAGCTTGGCGGTGCGGTATAAAAACAGCAGCTACACAGGGAACAGAGACTGGCATTGGTTGTCAGGAAGAGAAGAGCCAAGGGTTCCACAGAATGGTGCCTCGAGGCCTCTAAGGTCCAAACACGGGCCTTTTCTGGCAAGTGTCTGAGGTGAAGGATGAAAGAGGAAAAGAGAGAAGGAAGTTTAGCGAGGCAAAAGCTGATGAGGGCTAGGCAGAAGCCTCTGGGGAAATTCACAACCTTCCCAGAATCTGTGGGCTAGAGGGTGAGGCATGCTTGCCTTCTAGAGGTTAAGTGATGTCACCCTATGGTATGCATGCCTCATGGAGATTTATCTCTTCCTCTATCTGCATCAGCTTTACAGTGTCATATGACTTCATACTCTGAGGATTTCCATGAATCAGTATTTAAAGATTACACGAGATTCACGTTAATAAGGCAGAGAAGGAGAGAGTCATAGAATTCATGAGCTACTTAACTACAAGCTGGATGCTTTTAGGAGTTACATCACTTCACACTCATAGCCACCTAGGCCTGAACACACTGCCATCATTTTTCCAGTATAATAACTCCACACTCCCTAATTTATAGCATCCACTAGTTTGTATGGTGCAAATGCTCTTGTACTGGTCAATATCAAACTCACTGCATGATATTGGAAAATGTTGTACAATGGAATGACATTGCATAGAGTTCCAGCCACACATTCAGTCAATAAACATGACCTCCAGAGTACACAATAAGGGAACAAAAAAAGGGAAATTTTGTAATTTTATTTTAAATGTAATTTTTTTTATTGTAGATTATATACTTCAATTGTTAGTAATGGCTGTGTTTGACAGCTTGCTCATAAAGTTACTAAAAACTCAAAGAACAGTCCTCATGAGCTGAAAGGACCCAAGTTCAGCATATTCTTGTCAAACCACTGATTTAGAATACATCTTATCTATAACAATTCAATTTTTAACCATTCATAGAAAATTTTTTAAATCTTTTAAATTTTGGTTCTTTAATTAAGAATGGAATCTTCTTGTACTTTAAATTCTGTCCCAGGATTTTAGGGGAATTAGGGCATGAAATTGTCAGAGTCCTACGGGGAAGGCTGTGAAACCAAGATAAACAGATAAGAAATAAGTATCATCAGGAAGCAGACACCCACACAAAAAGCAACGTGTAGTAACAGAAAACAAACCATCGAGGAGTTGTCCTAAACTTAATATAATATAGATCACATAAATCCGAAGACTGAAATCAGTACTGGAGTTGTGAACCTGCAGGAGAGGCTAGACTCATGACTGTCCTTGATCAATGAAATAGACTTTGAGGCTCCCTCTAACACACAGACTCCTTTCGTATCTCCAATTTTGTCACGAGGAGAAAGCACTGGAACTGTTGGCTTCCGTTCTGACTCTAGCACCAAGACTACATTTGATTGTTGTTACTGCCATACCCCATTGCTTGGGCCAGAAATCAGGAAGTAGATTTGGTGGGGTTTTATGATCAATAGTAACTGAGTCTTTGGGAAAAGTAACTTATTATCAGTTACTAACTGATAATAAGTCTGAAGGTGACCAAGCACATGTTCACTGAAAATGAAACCTGCAAGTGTATAGGAGGGACTTAGAAGATGAAAGGCTCCAAGAAGGCCGGAAGACCCAATAAGAACTGCACCCAAACTGGCAAATGTCCCTTTGCAGGGAATATAGACATAGCCAGCAAGGAAGAGAATAAGCCTCACCCTCTGCAAGAATGGAGTGGCTGGCTGCACAGGAATGGAGTAGGACCAGCTCAGCATGGCCTTGCCCTTTCCAGGTCTGACAGTTAGGAAAGGAATTCTCTCTTTCCTGGTGAGTAGGGACTCTAGGTTGCTAAGTTGGTGTGATCAGCTCCTCCTGTCAGATGTAGTGAGGAAATAAAGGCCAACTTGTAAAAACAGATCAGTAGGTAAAAGGAAGTTTTCTCCCACACACCCTTGAGAAGTTCAGGGGAGACAGATGTGAGTAAATCTAGGTCCTCGCCTGTGAACATGAAGCAGCACATGGAGCAGAAGGAAAGAAATACAAAAGCTACACGCACAGCAGCAATGTGGAACTCAGGGCTGTGGAGATGGCTGTGCAAGTTCAAGGCTTCTTATGCAGGAGAATGTCAGTTTGAATACTCTGTCTACCTAAATCCAGGCAGGGTAGCACGCATCTGAAATTCCAGCACTCCTGTGGCAAGATGGGAGACAGAGATGGGAAAATCCCAGAAGCTCATAGGTCAGCTAGCCTGGATATGTTACAGCAGACAAGGAAGAGACCTTGCCTCAAACAAGGTGGAAGGTTGGAAGTGACACCCGAGGCTGTCCTTTGACCTCCACATGTGTGCTATGTCATGTATGGATCCATATGTATATATATCATACACATTGTAAACACACAAGTGCCCCCCACACACACACAAACACACTTTAAAGTTAAAAGAAAAAGAGGAAGAAAGATTTAGAACTTGATAGAAAGTTTGGTGGCATGTAGGCCCAGCAGGTTTCAGGAAGTGAAAGGACAGCGGGAAGCTGCTGCCCTTCGCAGCTCAGTGGAACGGAGCAGCCTCTGGCTCTAGCATGTCAGTAAGTCAGCCTGCTTTGCTGCAGTTGGAATACTGCAGATGATCCAGCAGTAATTTCTGATTTTATGGCCTCTGCTGACACTCTCCAGATGTGCTTCCTTTTCATAAACTCCTTTTGTCTTCCCACTAGATACGCTTCTCTCCTCCTTCCAGCAAACTGAAGATTCTTGGGCAAGCCTGCATCAACACCTGACCCAGAGCTGTTCATCTACCGCCCAGGAACAGTCAGTGAACAAGAATGCAAGTGTGTATGACAGAGAATCTGAGATGTTTGGGAGCTGGATGCCTTGAGGTCAGGCTTGTGCATACGGGGGGGGGAGGGGGGGGAAGCCAGGACTAGCATCTGGAGTCGTCCGATTCTTCCAGCAGACAAGAGCACCTCCTCCTCTTGGTGCACCCAATAAAGTCTGGAGACATTTCTACACTAAAAAAAATGATTTTCATATAAATATGGAAAGAAATTAAAGTTACTTTTTTCCTTTATCATTTTATGGAAGAATTTGAAATAAGTTTATCATAAGATGATGTTTTAGAGAGTCAAGACATCATAACGGAAGGAATCCACACTCTGAAGCTAAACAGAAATGGTACAGTCACTGACCAGCTCTCTGACCCTTTGTTTACAGTGCTACATAAAGAGATTACAGGGTTGACGATGGGGCTCAGCGGTAGAATGTGTTTGCCTAATATCCACAGAGCCCGGGTTCAATCCTCATTAACAAAATAATAATAATAGCAATAAAATAAAGAGTTTATTGATGTCTGCATTTGGCACATGTCATATAAATGAGGACTCATCTTCAAAAAGCAAACAGCACAGTGACTGGTACAAAACGGACACTTAAAAAAAGTTATATTCATCATTTTCCAAGTTAGCTACTATAGTTCAAATACTCAAAAGCCAAATTATGCCTCCAGATGACAAAACGATCTATAAATACTATTCCTGTAGAAATTTTCCGTATTTGTGAACTTAGGAATCAAGAACAATGTATTAAAGTGAGCCTATTCTCACTGAACAAATAAATGCTAATAGTTTGTCCTCAAAAGGGAAACAAACAAACTCTCCATTAAGACGAATTCAGCAAGCACAAAAGCATTCAAAATCAGACAAAGGAAGATGGCCTCGTTCTGTCCATGAGCTTGTGACTCACTCTCAGCTCAAAGATGGTGTAAGGCAAACAAGTGCTCACTTACCCACAAGGCTACTCCAAGTCTGCAGGGACACCACTACCCCACTCGTTTGTTGCACATTCCAGGCAAAATATTATGTCCTTCCTCACTGGACCGAGTCCCATTTTTGCAGGTGTAACTTTTATGAGCAAAACTGAAAAGAGAAAAAGAAATGTCCTTTGGGTGTGCATCAAAGCCAAAGTCTACAGTAAGATGACATATTTCATGTTTTTTTTTTTGTCTTTAACCTTCAAGCATAAGAGAGCCTCCCAACCGTGCAAGACAAATCTGAACACAAGGCCAAAATCATCAGAAAATGAAGATGATACTTTAGAAATGTCTGGAAAGAACAGGTGTGCTTTCCCTCCAAAGCTTTCACTCTGTGTGCAGCCCAATGTAGCTGAAAAACCAAGCTTCCCCTTTGCAGCCCCATGTAGTGTACACGGGAATGTCCGGCACTCAGTGCTTTGCACAGTTGTCTTTGCATTCTCCTGAAGTCACATTCTCTTATTTCACTCAATGCAGACAAACATGCATTGTGGCAGACACAGGGAATCCTCTAGCTGCTGTTTGAAACTTAAGCCTCTCGTTCTTCAGAGTGGAGTGATATTCAGTGCTCAGGCAATAATGGTGGATGGTACCAGAGTCACCCTTTCTCTCCTCCCTCCAGAATATGACAATAGCTGATATGTTTCAGTACATGAAGAATTCTGGATCTAGTTCCATAGGACAGTAGTAGAAATGTCCTTAGCATAGCTGTCTGAAAAAATCATAGATTCATTGTAAAATAAAAAGACCCAGGTTAGAAATTCTTATTTTAGCTCCAGATCTTCCTCATCCCTATGTCTTATGAGAAGTCAAAGGCCAAACTATAATCAAACTACAATTGAGGGAATGAAAAAGAAGGCAAGTTTTCTATGGATTTTGATGTCTTTCTGTCCTGATATCACCCATTTTATCTTTTTGAGATGGGAAAGTTCAGACATGATGTCATGATAAGTTACTAATGTCAGAAAGGAGAGAGTGGATTTGGGGACTAAATTCTGTTCTTGGCTTGTCCCTTCATAAAATTTCCTTCTACGTCCAGGAGAAAAAAGATCCCCTCTTCCAGGCACTTCCACTGCAGGCAGATTCATAGTCTGATGTGCTTTTGAGTCATCATGAGCCGAGCAGGAATCTTGTTATCATTTCTCAGAAGTCATGGTCTCCTTCTGCTTCATCGTTTCATTCATGCCTGACTTCTGAAGCTTCCTAGTGTGCCTACATCCCTTAACCATATGGTTCCAAAACTGGAGCAGAGCCCTGGAGGACCCAGAGGAAAGCAGGAATACGGGTCCCTTGGGTAATATGTCTTCCGTAAATGCTCTGTGGGGTTCTTACATGGCACCTCACGAGTATCAGAAATCCAGGGATGACACTGGAGTGTAGATAAGAAAAGTGAACCACTTTAAGGCCAAGCACTTCTGGGTTCAAACTTTGGGTTCCCTATATACTGCCTTAAATAACGCAAGGTGAGATCTCAGTCTTAGGGTTTTTTTTTTTTGTTGTTGTTGTTAAAATCATTTGGGAAAATAATAGTTGCATCACAGATTTCGTGTGGGCATTAAAATAGTTAACATATGCTAAAGGTTGGATACTTATTTATGTCTACACATTCTATATCTCACATATACTTTCAGTCACACCAACCCAAAATTCTAAGAGTCAAACCAATTTTTCTAACTCCACTCCAAATAATTTACCAAAAATTCTTTATCAACCTTTCCTTTATTTTTAGTTCTGAATTCATCCATGTCTTTCTACTGACCTGAGTCACAGTTGGAACAACCACCCCCTGCCCGGCTCTACCATTGTTATTTACACGACCATTGCAATATACTCCTGACTCACCTTCCTGCTTTCATTCACATTCTTCCATATCCATTCACTGCACTGAGCTGATGTCACTTTTTTAAAGAGTAACTGAACCAAGCCACATCCTTGTATAACACCCAGCGATAGTTTCCCTCTATGCTTGAAAAAAACATTCCAAAGTTCTCACTGTGGGTCACAGGGTCACATGATCTATTACTGCCTGTGTCACTCCCTGCCATCATTCACTTGTTCATTAGCTTCACAGCCTTCTTATTCCCTTGAGCTCACTAAGCTTATTCTGGTGCTGGGAACTTAGCCCTAACCATTCCCTGAGCCTAGATCTTCCTCTACCCTTCATCTGGCTGGCTTCTTAGCATTCCTGACTATGGCCAGACAGCAACTTCCCCTAGAAACCTGTCCCGATCACCAAATCTGATTTTGTTTCTGCCCTGCACCTACGTCAACAGTCACTTTCTACCATGTTACTTTTTCTTGTTTTCTTCATGTTGCTTACAGTTATGTCAAATGACTTATACTCTTGTGTCTCAACCAAATGATAGCCAGCTGAAAGAAGGATCCGGTCTACTTACTTGTTTCAATATGATGAGTTCATAACACAATGTCTGACATGAAATGTAGATTCATTCAATATTTGACAAATGGATAAAGTGGTAGTTTTAAACCTGTTCTGGAAGAACTGAGCTCTCTTACATTTTCCATAAGTTCTAAGGAGAAAACAAAACCAAGAGATCCTGAAGTGTTCTCACAAAAATTTAGTACATAATTTTGCATTATTAGAACAGAATTCTGGCGCAGCATAAGGAGGTTCATTACACTAAGTATATTTCAATCCTAGCTGTGTCACTGACTGTGTGACCTTGGAGAAGCAAGTTAACATATTAAACTGGTTTCCTCATCTGAAAATATAAAGATAATAACCCATACATTGGAGGGCTTATGAGGATTAGGCAAGCTAAATCTTTTGCTTAGTTCCTGGAACAGTGAATCAATAGTGGTTATTATTATTATTGTGGTTTTTGTTATTTCAGTAATTAATTCTGGCCTCATACTTCACAAAGCACATTGACAAACTGGGGCCCATCCAGAAGAGAACAAGCCATTTAGTAAAGGTTCTGGAAACCATAGCTTGAGAGCAGTGATTGGAAGAAGCAAGATGTTTGTCTTGGAAGAAGCAGATCTTCAGAGGAATATGATAGTATTAAAAATACTGAGAGTGGCTTTATGGAGCAGGGATTAGATGTATTTGGTATTGATTTTGAATATGCTGTTAGAGCCAAAGAGTAAGAACTCAACTTTTCATAGCCTGTTAGCCAACCTGTCCCAACCCAAAATAACATTGAGACATTTTATAAATTTTGATTGAGGATGCTACACGACACCATTTTAAATTACCATAATGAAAACTGTGCATCAATATGAAAATGTGTGTAATAACAGTTCAAAAAAAGCAGACCATTAAATACATACATATGTTCCCTGATCTGAGACAGAGAGAAAGCAAGAGGAAGAGATAGAGATAGATAGATGATAGATGATAGATAGATCAAAGAAGAAAGAGAAAATATATACCAATGAAATGTCTTGGTGAGATGGCAAGTTTACTCACACTCCAAATGTCTTTTGTTAAGCTTTTTAAAATTAATTAGTCAATTCAGAGAGAACTGAATCAGTTCATGTTGTTTCATGTATGTTTCTGAGGTATTAAACTTAGGTCATCAGGTTTGCAAGCAGGCACCTTACCTGCTGAGCCACTAGCTGGTCTCTCTGAATGTTAAAGCAGCTCGTAAGAGGATCAACGTGAAAGGAGCCATGCATTAAGGGAAAGCGCTGGGGAGGGCAAACCTTGAAAAGACGGAAAGCACCATGGGTCTGTGATGTTCTGGAACATACTGTTGAAGTGTAATGATAAAGATAGTGCCTGACTCAATTGTTTATGTAAATGGTGAGCCTCTCCAATATCGTCATTCCTTCAATTAAAACGGCAAAACTATATAATCTACAGAGGTACAAAAGGCTAGATGTTCAACAGGAACGTCATAGAATTAGGTAACAGGCTTTTCTGCCCTTTGGTCTGCCCCACAAAGACCTGCCCTTCACCTTTCTCTCTGAATCTCATTTTCTGGCTTCCTCCCTAAAACGGAAGAAGATGCATGCTCCCCAGTTTTCAAAGTCTACGATTCATCCAGATTATTTTGGTTGATAAACATGAGCTTAGTGAGGAATCAGAAACCACCTGACCCTGGTAAGTAAGGAATTTCCAAGAACATGAACAAGGAAACAACTTTAGGAGAATTTTGATCCAAAATCAAAGACGATCATTTCCCCTGCCAGGTTCAAAGAACAATAAATATTCCTCTTATTACTTGATGAGTGAAATGCTTGGCATGCTGGGACAGTCATCTACGGCAGCGTTGTTGAGTAAGGTCTCTGCGTTACACACAAGCCATCATTCAGCAGTCACCTGTACTGCTTTTATGGGAAAGGTGCTTGTCCTTCACTAAAGTTCCAAGCAGAGATTTCTAGAAGGGCCAACAGAAAGAACGGCATTTTCAGGCTTGAGAGATGGTTCAAGGATTAAAGCCCTTGCTTTATAAGCAAAAAGACGTGAGTTCAAATCCCCAAATTTCAGTAAAAATACTGAGTGGAAATGGTAGCAGCCTACATACTTCCAGCCCCGGAATGCTGAGTCTGGGAAACCTCAGAGCAAAACAAAAGGATGTAGAGCAATTCAGGATTCTAGATACCAATCCTGAGCCCCAGAGGCAAATGTGTGCCTCTTCTGCACACATATATGTGCATACCCACACCTACACACAAAAAAAAGGAGAGAGAGAGAGAAAGAGAGAGAGAGAAAGAAAGAAAGAAAGAAAGAAAGAAAGAAAGAAAGAAAGAAAGAAAGAAAGAAAGAAAGAAAGAAAGAAAAAAAGAAAAAGAAGAAAGAAAGAAAGAAAGAAAGAAAGAAAGAAAAAAAGAAAAAGAAAAAAGAAAGAAAGAAAAACTATTTTAAAGCATTGAGAATGTTATCTGATCCCCTTTGAGGTCAACTTACTTTCTATTTTCTAATTTGAGTGACTTACAGCAAATGTCAAAACATGACCTTTTCTTTCCCCATCCAGGGAACCACAGGGATGCTTCCTCAACAGGCAACAGAGATGCTACCTAGTGGCAAACCCACAGAACTTACCATGACATCATGGCAGAAGCATCTACACAGCACACAGGAGAATGGACTCATTCTCTTCAATCTCGTCTTGTGGGAATAGTCCAAAGTAAGCCTTGCTGTGCCATGCTCCTCTTGGGAGAGGTCTCTGTCGCCCACACTTGGAATGAAGGACTCATTGTAACATGACAATGGTCCAGTAGCCCCTGTTCCCATGCTAGAGCTGACCTCAAGCCCAGATGTTGATCACCTGAATGGATTATACATTTTTTCCGTTCAGACTTCAGAATTCTTTTACTGTTAAAATTAGTTATTATACAATGAACAACTCTGATAATTGAGTATATTCACAATACCATGCAACCCATCTCCTCCACCTAGGTTCAAAGCAATTCCATCATTCCAGGATAAAATCTGGCACCCTGAGCAGCTGCTCCCAATTTTCCTCTGCCCAGTCCCCAGCAACTATTAATGAGTTTTCTATCTCTAAGGATTTGTTAGTTTTGGATACTTACTATAAATGGGATCCTATAATATGCATATTTTTGATTCTGGGAAGAAAATATATTAATTGTTGTCCATTATATATTTTAGGAGGCAGTCACATTTTATAAAGAATCATCTAATATATTAATTTACTGAGACAAGTATTGATTAAGATTTGTCATTTGCCAAATATCAAAAATGCTTTAAGAGCACAAGAAAGATCTATTAACCGATGTTGACTCCAGGTCTTCTCTTTGGCTGAGAAGAGTATGGAGGAAGGGTAGAACATGACAGACCACCTTTTTAGTAACCAGAAGTGTTGGCATGTAAGAGATGCCCATATTAAAGAATGGGACTTGTATTGGCTGCATGTTCCTGAAGTTCAACTACATCATCTAAACCCCCCAAAAAGGAAAAAAATTTTTGAGGCTACAGGTGTGACTCCTGCACATTGCAAAAATGACAGCCCAAATACCCAAGAAAAGTTCAGAAATATTACTTTTTTGTTTTTGATTTCTTCATTTTTGACCATGCTTTAATAAAGTGACCACTGACTAGTTGGTTTAAGCACAACAGAAATGTATTCCTCATAGTTCTGGAGGCTGAGAACTCCAAAATCAAGTCTCTTGACAAGGGTGTGTAGGGTGACCTGCTTGCTCCCAGACAGAAGTCTTCTCTGATTAACTTCATGCATAAGAAGAGAATCCCCTGAGAGGTCATTTGTAAGGATATGAGTGACCTAATCACCTTACCAGGCCTCACCTCCAAATGACGACATCTTGAAGGTTAAGATTTCAGTGTGCAAGTTTGAAGAAGACAAACTTCCACTATTTTCCCTTCATGGTCGATTCATTCTTTGGTCTCTGCTAACATGGTGGTCAAAAAGCAACCACTCCACACTTCCCAAAGGTGTGCCTATGTAAAAGGAACCATTGTCACATGAAGCCGAGACACAGGCTCTAGTGTCAGGCAGAAGTGAGTCTGCATGTTCAACTCTGTAACCCACTGGCTTGCGAGATTGGACACGTCCTTTAACCGTTGCAATCCCAGTTCCCTTATCAAAAATAACACACCATCCTTAAGAAATTCAGTTGAGCAAACACCTATAAAAATTAGTATCCAGCACATAAATTTTCAGGAGATAGTAATGCTTCACCTGAGTGCTGCTACTGTTAGAAAAGCAGACAGGCTGGAGTGAGTGTCCATCACGAACGCTCATTGTTGGTTAGGCACTCCCTCCACTCCATCAATCCCAGGCAGAAATCAGAATGGCAGGCTAACAAGCTGGCTAGCGCATTCCCGCAGCAGGCCGTGCAGAGATTATCTGCAACAGAACCCAAGAAAAAGGATGCCAGGAACCAGAGAAGGGTGAGAAGTCAGGGCCTTTGCTCAGCACGGGGGACAACTGCCAAAGGAACTCAGGCGTCAGTGAGAGAACCAGTCTCTTTGGCTGCAGCTCAAGGACACTCTCCACTGATCTTTGGAACACTTACTGCTTATTCAGTTCAGCTGGCTTTGATTAACCAACCTCCTGAGCTTTGAAATCACTGTTTACTTTCCTTTATTTTTTTCTTAATCATGTTAACTTGTTTGAGTTATTCTTTTATTCTCTCTGACCTTTAGTTTAAAATTTTACTTTATCTTAATTGGTTGCAGCTTACAGTTCACTTCCTGCCTTCTACTTTATTTTCAAAAATCTTCGTGTGTGTGTGTGTGTGTGTGTGTGTGTGTGTGTGTGTGTGTGTGTGTGTGTGTGGTCATTATTCAACCAAGTTTCTTATATCATTTCACCTTTCGCTGCCTCTTTGTTGAGTGGGATTTTTGATTCTCTGTAATATTGCCCGTGAAAGTTGAAGATGTAAGTGTTCAACTGGAAAGGATAACATCTTTTCTCTAGAAAATGATGTGAACAACTCATTTCCAGTCAGCTATCCTCTTAACAATTGTATGGCCACCCTATGGGCCACAGTTACATTGCAGACAAGGAGAGTTATGAATGTGGCAGATCTAACACAGAATCTAAAGCTAACTTAAAGTATTAAGATTTTTGCAATTTTTTTTTTGTAAATGGGTTGCATGGCTCTCAGGCATGAACTTTATAGATGATAACATCTTGTCTTTGTTGCAATGTCAAAAATCTGAGTAGAGGCCTCATACTCCAGAGAACTTTCATAGGAACACAGCCCAGCTCCTCTTATCATGTCTCTGCTAAAAGTTTCACAATAGACTCTAGCCAGGAGAGCAGGAGAGTGGAAGCCAGACTCCATTCCCACTCTCCCTAGATAGGTGTCACATCCTGACCCCAGCTAAGTAGGCAATGGGCCCTGTTTCTTTGAATAACAAAAAGCTTGTATCTCTGCTGAGAACAGTTGGGAAAGGATGTACTATTCCAAGTGCATGAGGCCTTTCTCACCATTGGTGCTAGGGGATTCGACCTCAGAATCTCTTTCTTTTCTCGTGTCCATTCAGTCTTTGGTTGACAACCTAAATGCTATCCACATGCTGATGGTTTGTTTCCAAATCTGTATCATTACAGCACAACTTCGCATCCGAATTCCAGAAAACTAACTTCCCATTGGACACCTCAATTTAAATGCCCTTTCAGCACCTCAAATTCAGTCAGCTCAAAACGAAGCTAGGCAATTCCCTCTCTCAACTGTCAACGTCTGAAGCAGTTCATCCCAAAAAGTCCACAGTGTTACTATCCTTATTACAGTCATGTAGGCAGAGAAACCTAGGTGCTGTTTATACCCTCTCCCTCCCACACAGCCTGCCTCTAATTCATCAGCACACCCTGCCGGCTCTGCTTCAGACTTCCCCATCTTGCACCCAATAAACTGCAACAGCATTCTGAGTGGATATAGAACAAGGTGTAGTGTTTTTCCTCTATTCTCTTGATCAGCATGTCTGTGACCCAGTTATCTATGGAGGTTTTTTCCCCACACATTAAACAATCAATCTCACAGCAGATTCTCCAACAAGCAACCGAGTTTCCTCTAATTCAATTCTGAGGCTTTCTATCAGAAATTGCATCAAATTAAGGGTTTTGTTCTATATCACAGTCCCCAGTTCAGATATAAACATGATAGATTCACCTATAAATCTGGCTGGATGGCTATACATTGGGGTTCCCAACACCTTCTCTTTAGGCTTGATTAGTTAGTTATGATAGCTCACACAAATAAGTAGGCACTTCAACTGCCACTCCATCTCCTCAGCCTGAGACTAAATCCTTCACCGAGTTACAAGGTCATGCATGATCCAGGCACATTTGTTCCCAAGCTACCCAGGTTACCTGTGTAGCCCCAACCTCAACTCCTAGCTTTCTCCTGATGAGGGCATTCCATCCCTGCTGCTTCCTTACAGCTCCTCCAACACATCCATACTCCTCCTGTGTATCTGACCTTCTCTTCCCTCAAAAAACCTCTTCCACTAGAGAGTTGCATAGCTTAACCCTTTGTTTTAAATATTACTTTATTCCCCTGTATAAAATGTGCCAATCCATCACTCTATCCCTTTCCTTCATTTAGGTTTTCTCCACAATGCTTACCACCATCTGTCACTCTGTTTCCATAACTAGCATGCAGATGATATTGGATTTGTTTAAGACCAGGGAGGTAGCTTAGTGGATAGAGCACTTGCCTGGCATATACAATACCTTACTTCTTGTTTTTTTCTTTAAAAATTTTTATTAAAAATTTTGCATGTACAAACAAAATAAATTTATGTTCTTGCCCTCCCCTTCCTCCTCTCTCACTCCCAAATCCTGCCATTTCTCTCCCACCCTCATGTCTCTCTGAATGTGTGGACCACAGGGCTCCCTTGGGAGTGCGTAAACTAGTAAGTGCCCCCTTCAGTGGGCAAACCACTAGGTGGGAAGCTCCCCTTCTATTGTCTGGTACCTGCCCCTGTGATTTGCACTGCGTGTAGCTGTTTCTCCTGAAATCCCCGATGGTCCATGGGAGAATATGCATGTGTCAGCCATTGTATAGATCTGGCCCTAGCATATCTCACTGCAACAAGCTCCTGGATACATTAGCCATGTCGTGACTGGTGTGATGGCCAGCAGTATACCTTCCCACCTTTAGGTTCTTACAATCTTACCATCCTCTCTCCACAAGTTTCCCTGAGCCTTAGAATGGGAAGAGATTTAGATGGCTTGATTAGGGTTAAGCATTTTAGAGTGGCTAATATTCTGACTCCAGACAGTTGTGGTGTTCTACTTCACTAATCTTCCATTGTAATAGGCTATGTTAATCTGCAATAGTATATAAATCTAGGTGGTAGAGGCACGAGAATCAACAGTTCAAGGACATCCTTTGATGCATAGCAACTTCAAGGCAAGCCTGGGATACATGAGATTCTATCTCAATTTTTTTTAAATTTGCTCCAGCTATAATCCTAATGTCTAGAATAGTACCTAATACTAGAATATGATGATTTGACAAATAGTTGTTTGAAGACTTACTGAATTATTATATAAATGACTTGAGTTATCCTGATGTCACAATTCAAATCATTTTCAAATAGTACATGTATGTGCAGCAAATCAAGAAAGAAAAGAAAGATAGACAGGAAGCCATTAACCGTTAGATGAACTCCCTTATATACAAAATACTATTCTAGACAGTCTGATGGGTTATTTTTCCACTGCAAATTTTGTGCGATAAAGGACAGTATAGATTATAGATTCAGCTTTACTATGTTCTCTAAAATCTAGTTCCCAATCTCTATCTTTTCACTAAAGCAAGAGTAAGTATAAGAGATTGGGACTTCAGAAAGTAAGTCTGCTAATCTTGCTTTTGACATTTTTCCTCCTGGCTATAAGAAAAATACTTTGTTTGAAAAAAAAATGAATGGAAAGAGAAGGAATACAAACCCAACTGCAGCCACAGACTGCAGTTTATTCTACGCTCCAAGGAGGGAGTAGCAATTCTTCTACAGGATGGAAATCACTATTGTTTGGGATTAGGAGTATGAAGTCTTTAAGGAGCTGGGGAGAGGGATTTTCTGGTTTGATCTGTTTGTTTGTTCGCTCTTATCAGTTTCCTTGGAATGACTAGCATTTGTCCATTGGGGTTGGTTTGTCTGTTTCCTATTTCAGATTCTGCTAACATTTGTAGGTGAAGCAATTTAGTTTCTTGTGTCTGGTTTATGATTTTGTGGTTTTTGCTCCACCATAATTAAGGCAATTAAAGAAAGAGTGAGGAAAGAAAGGAAGAAAGGGAGAGAGGGGATAGAGGGAGGAGAAGGGGAATGGCAAGGGAAGGAAAGAGAAGTGAAGGAAGGAGAGGGAATGGAAGAGAAGGAAGGGACATGTGGGGTAAGTGAGAAAGAGTAAGTGGGATAGGGAGGGGAATGGATATGATCAAAGTACTCTATATGCACACATGAAATTTTTTTAAATTTTTATTTATTTATTTATTATTTATTCAATTGTGCGTGTATGCCTGTATGTATGTATGTGTGTGTAGAACCACGCACGAATTCGGGAACCACCATGGACCGCCTCCACCTCCTCTTTGTTTACTCTGCCCCGAGATTCACAGGCTCCGCCCTACCAGGACCAGAAACTGCAGGCCGCCCCCGCTTCCGCCGGCGTCTATACGTGGGATCTAGGATCCGAACTCAGGACCTTCTGCCTGCAAGGCAGGGGCTTAACCCCTGAGCCACCTCTCCAGCCCCACACACATGAAATTTTAAAGGATAAATAAAAATATTATTTTAAGAACTTTATATAATCATTGTTAGTGTAATTACAACATAGGCTAGAAACGTCAAGGAAGACTGGACTGTCTGATCAAGGAAGTTGAAGGAAACTGATAAATAACTATATAACAAGGCAGAAAGTATTAGTTCACTAGGAGTAGCTGAGGTGAAATATCAAGGATTTATGGTACAGGGATGGTCATCAGCAGTTTGGGCATATAGACAGTGGACTATATATTAACAAATACATGGAGATGAGGGTGGTGGGGGATTATAGCAAACAATAATTCCTTTGTCTACTGAGTATAACACTGTCACAGTCCTGATACATGCAGGTAGACAGAACTGGAGAAGCGAATTGGAATCAGACTATGAAGCTCCTAGAATTCTGGGCAAAGGGCTGAAAGTTGGTACATTTTTTTAAACACTTTTCCAACCTCACTGCCAAAAATAATACTCTCCCAATTTCCTTTATGAAACCTTCCTCATTCCAGAGGTAATACTTTTAGGTATTGAGCCAAAGTCAAAACTTCCTATACTTTGATCACGTCCCAGTTCATTCAAGAATATTTATGCACTGAGTCCCTTTGAAATGGCTCACTGCACTTTATGATGCAACTTGAAGACCCAAGTATCATTGAAATCGAGAGATTAACATCAATAAAGACTATGTGGATTTTCACTATGAATTGGTTATTTTGTTCATTGTCCTGGCTTGTTTCCAATGTTCAGAAAAATCTCTTCCACTATTTTTCTCTTTTGGAAAATGTCCATTGCTTTGAATATTCTCTTTATCATCAGGGTTAGAAGGTTAGCTACATGCCTGTAAAATACGTATTTATCTCCAATTTTTACACCGTTTTTTGCTTGTTATTGCACTGAAGGTAGATACCATGAGACTGGAGTACGTAATTTTCACTTGTAGACTTAACAGCATGTAATCATTTAGAAAACGCTTTCAAGAACATCTAGAAATTAATCTTTACATAATCTCTGATAGTTACAAAACTCTGCAGAGATTCTCCAGGTTTTTCAAAAGCTTTCTGCTTGTCCAGCCTTTTAGAGACCACTTTAGAGCCAGCACGTGCTCACAGCCTTCCTCACTTCTGGGTGAGTATTCTGAGATTCTGTGCAACTGGGCTCAATAGCCAGCTGATGCTTAGAGCCACCCAGACCTGCAAGTATCAGCACAGGATACCTTTGACCTTGTCTTTCTCTGTTTTGTACTATGTCTATCCAATCACGATTATAGCACGCAGAACCTATTCTGTAACCGGTTCAACAATTACATTACCGCTTCCCATTTTCCCAACTAAAAACTGTTTACAATTCAATGTCTCAATTTGATTTCCTTTGATCGATGTTATTTAAGCAGCTGACATAATTAATGGGGTTGAACAGAGACCACAGACTTAGCCATGGTTTTTAATTGAAATTGTAGCCTTCCCTGTGTTGAAAGGGAATTTAAATTAAGATAGAGTGTGTCCATATCAGAGAGGAAGATGAGGAGGACTAGGAGGGGGAATAGACAGAGGAGAAGAAGGAACAGGAAGAGGAAGAGGAGGAATAGGAGGAGGAGGATCTTGAAGTCCCCTGAGTGTTTAAATATGTCACTTTTTCTCTAATTGACAGTTCCTTGAAAAATTGACAAACAGTGCTTCTAGGAAAGACTTTTCAAGCATAATAACACTTGCAATTTATATTCATCATTCTCCAGTGAATGCTCAAAAGACTTTAAGTGGTTTATTCCTTTAACATATATATGTAGATTAAGTATATCTATCATAAAGTTATCCATGAAGTTATTTTAGATTGTCAATATAATTCATTTTAAATTAATTTCAAGTAGTAAATAATAGATTCACTGAAATTTTCTCTAAAAGACAATCAACATTAGAATTATTTTGAATAATATTTCCTCTGAAGGACTATAATTTGATTTTTTAAGAATTATTTATGCCTCTCTCCTTAAATTCTTTTACATACTTAATAAGCGACATAATATCTGAAAGGCTTTCTAGCATTCAATGTATTTGGTTAAAACAAGACTTGGGAGAAAGGCACAGAAGCTGTATTAATTTAAATATAGTATAATTCCAAGAACTGTTTAATTTTTCAAAATTTTAATGTTTTCTCAATCTTCAAATTTGTGAAGCAACTAATTTTATTAATGAGTTAGTTTTTATGATCTCTTCCTTCTCCAAACATAAATTTCAATTCCTTTGTTTTCAAATGCACTTTCAGAAATTCTGTGTTCTTGACTACTATGCCTGTCTTGCCATTTTAACCTCTCAAGATCAAAAGAATGTTTGCCATTTGCTGTGGCAATAATATGGACTCCAAATCTGTTGACTACTTTCTTCATCATTTCTCTGTGTATTTTTCAAAATTCACCTTGTATTTTTCCATACAAATTCCTCTTAAATTTTACCTATTCTTTATCTATAATACTCAGTATAATTTCATAGTTCTATTCCTTCAATTTAAAATTATATACACTATATTATCCAGCTTATTACATAGAAAATACTATATATACACATTTTTTCCAAGCACTTGAATCTATTATTAATTACCAGAGGCAAAATAATTCAACAAACCTGCTTACTACTAAAGCTAAAGCAAAGATGAATGAAGTGAAATCAAGAAGGAACTCCCCTTTCCAAAATTGTGAATCGCAGAAAAATGGTAACAACGCACTATTGCACCCTCTGTGTGGTCAGCAAATTTTCTAATGTATATCTATGAAGTTGTTCAACAAGTATTGGTTGAACGATGAAGCTCTTTTTCCATTTTACTGATAAGATCACATTATCATTAAGTCCGAAAGCCAAGACCCAAACCCAAGAATGGAATTCACATTCTTATTCTTAATAATTACACAATGATGCTTCTCATAGAGATGAGATATCAACATCAGAAAATCCCACTGCTCTTTAAACTAAGTATATGAGATATAAACCATGTGAAAAGGAATTTATGTCATTACACAAGACACAGAGTTTTTTTTTTTTTAAGTAATACACTCTCACAGAATCTCAGTTGAGCATGAGAAACCCAGTTATGACATTAAATACTGAAATCTTGGAAAACCATCAACATACTTTCTGCTGCAGCATTCACTTTTACTCAAATCCCAAGCATTGTAATTTCAAACTTGCAAAACCAGCTAAATGAATAAAGGGCCCAATCCTAAGGGTATAAGGCTATCAAGATCAGTATTAGTCCATTACTGCCTGGACTCCACAGCAGAGGAGCCACATGAAGCAAATGCCTGGGAGCTACAGTGGAAATCAGCACACCAAGAAAATGGTTGGCTTCATCTCAAAAATGCCACTCAGTTTTCATGTTAAACCCCCTGGATTTCATCATAAGTCACAGTGATCCGTTGTAGGCTGAGAGTCAAGAGACCATTAGTTATTTGTTTCTCAATGTTCATGGCTACCAAGTCCTGGCACTGCATTGCACAGGTGATCTGAGGTCAGTAAAGTCCCAGGAGGTTAACAACAGACAGAAACAGTTGGCAGGAGTTGTGAAGGAAGCTGCACAGCAGTCAGTAGGCAGTATGCAATTTCGTATGACTTGAGTTCACTTGAAAGTCACTTGAATGATGCCATCTGATTGTCCTAGCACGGCACTTCAAGGGGCTCAAGTGCCCCTCTTGAAGTTCAAAAGTGTGTCACTGAAGCCTGGCAATGGTCTCCATAGTTATTCACAGTCATACCCAGCATAAAGCTGATCACCTGCATGCTCACTCCAAATATGGAAAAGAGCCAAACTCAGAAAATGCTTCTTAATCTAGGAAAGGGGTAATTTTAGTTATTTGTATTGCTTCTGGGTAGATTTTTGAAGTAACCGAGAACTAAACCATTCCTTTATCTTGAGTTTTGGAAAACGGGCTGGCAGGTTTGTTTGTTTGGTGTGTATGTGTTCACATATATGTGGATGCTGATGTATATATGAGTACACACTTAAATGTGCATGTGGAGAACCAAGTTTAATATCACATGTCTTCCTCAGTTGCTCTCTACTTTATTCATTGAGGTAAGGCCTCTCAATCACACCCAGAGCTTGCCAAGACAAGCTCCCTGTGGATGTCCTGTCTCTTCCTGCCTATCCCTCCACATGCATACATGCAGACCAACACATCCACTCAGCAGTGGGTTCTGGAGAGTCCACTCCTGTTTGTATGGTTGGTAAACACTTTACCTGTTAAGCCATTTCCCCAGTCTAGAACTGGTTGCTTAAAACCAGTATTTTGGGGATACTTGGAAAACTCCTAGGAAGTGTTCCTGTCCCAAGTCAAGAACTCTCTGCATGAAACAGAATGTCATGATACAGGAAGCTAGAAGGAAGATGGCTGGGCATATTCCAGTAGTTTGTTGAGATTAAGACTTAGGAATCTCAGCTCTGGAAAGACTTTTCTGCATATGATCTAAAGAGGCAGACATGATAGCTATATTATTGTAAAACAACTTCACAAGAAAAACAGGATCTTATCCAAATACCTTGTCATGATACACTTACTAATTGCCGAACAAAGATTAGGTCTTCTTAGATTTCTCCAACCTGTTCATGGCCTTCTCTCAACCTTTTAATCATCTTATAAACACTTATTGAACATCTAATTTGACAAACAATGCAATAATCCATTCTGAGGAGTGTAGATACACAAAACTCATGTTTTATATTAAAAAAGTGGAGATACAATAATGATCTCACTTAATTACTTATTTCCATCAGTATTAATATTAAACATCTATAGTGCTTTTATATAGTATCTTATATATACATATAAAACTAATCATACTTTCTGTGAGTACTGGTCCTGTTTTGTAGGTGAAGAAAGTGGAAAGCTGCCTATATAAATGTTTGAATTATGGGGTCCATACTTGAACCTTGGTTGATCTTCCCAAGGCCACTATTAGGGCATCTCTAAGCACTGCTAATAGGCCTTCCAAAATCAAAAGTTCAGGGGTTTTTTGTTTTGTTTTGTTTTGGAAACCAACTAGAGTGCTGTCATTCCAAATTTAAGCTATTCTCAAAATATAAATATAGCTGTCATGGTTTGAAATGTGTCCCCCACAGTCAATGTGTTTAGAAAGGTCACAGCACCTTTGAGAGGTGGAGTCTTCCTGGAGGAAGGCGGAAGGCGGTCATAAGGGTGGGTCTTGAGGTGGATTAGTCCCACCCTACCTCCAGGAGAAGTCTGTTTTTGTAGAGGCAGTGTGGTAGCTCTCAGCTTCTTGGATGAGTGTGATGTAGCCTGTCTACAGCTTTGGCCAGCCAGCCATGCTGCCTCCTCCATAACAGACTGCATCTCCTCTCTCAAACCATAAACTGAATAAATCTCCCTTTCTCCCTTAGGTTGCTTGACTTTGAATGTTCTCTCATAGCAACACACAAGAGTAACTATTACAATGGCCTACAAATTCTTGACAAAAAATGACTTTCTTGCCTGTTTAATCTGAATTAAGCATGCAATCCAAATGAATGCCCTTTCCTTTAATAAAAAGTAGCTAAGTTGCCAGTTCTATTTTTATAGTGAATTTATAGTGAATTTTTAGTGAATCTATTTTATAGTGAATTTATAGTGAATTTATATTTTACCTCATTAGGGAGCACCAATCCCTAATTGCCTCCTCTTCTCATCAAAGTCCTTTTTCCCCTGTCAGTTACATGTGTGGCTCACTGAGTTTTATCTGGGTTGTCTCTGATGGCGCGTGCCTGAACGCTTGCTGGAGCATGAATCCTGTATCAGTAGGTGCCATTAAGAAAAGCATCTTTCCCTTCCCATTAGGATTAACCCTTGTCAGTCCTCAAGAAGGGCTTCTTTTGGGGCTTCTTCAGTTCTTTGTCCTTTCATGGTAAAATGTTGATAAGACAAATTCCTTGCAGGTTTTATGCACGTACACATAGCTGCACTAAATTCATGGATGGCACAGTCCTGCCAGGCATTGTGCAAGATATTGTCCAGCCGCACTCCTTCTACCCTTCTGGCTCTAAGGTCTTGTGTCCTGTCTTTTCTGAGGACCCCAGCTTCTAAATTTTATACATGTATATTTCTGTAGTGGTCAGCCTGACTATAAATCATGAAACTAGAAAGGGGCCCATGAGAAGCAAAAAAGAGACTTACTGAAGGAGATGTGGAGTAACAGAATATATGAGATGTGAAAGTGGAAAGAAGGGAAGGTCCACAAAGCCATGGAGAGGACCAATCAAGGCAACATTTGTATGAAACTGCCTTGATGAAGTCTGTTACTTGGTATGCTAATTTAAAAAAATGAAAAATTAAAAGACAAAAGCAGGAAAGAAGTAATAAAGTTGTCGGCTGTAATATTCTAACTAGCACAGGATTCAGTTCTTTGGATTAGTTAAAAAAAACTCCCCGATGAGGCTCTCCTAATTGTATTTGATTAGACAACCCTAGATCACTAAGCTGCACTTTTCTCATGGAGTTCTCCAAATCTAAGAATGCTATTTTCACTGCTACTTTGAGAAGATGAGACCCGCGCATGGAGAATAAGCAAAGATACAACAAAATTCTTAAGAAATGTTGGCGGGCTGCATGACTGGCCATTGTGGGTGCTTTTTGGTGGGCTCCGAAAGCTGCTAGCTTTAGAGTCGAATCATTAAATACCATGGTACTGGCTTTACACATGAGGACTTTGGGTGAGTCACATTACTTCTTTGGCCTCTGTCCTCCTGCCTTTTGAAAGCAAATGAAAATATCTACAAGCATGTTAACATAGTGCTTCCTGCATATTTAGCTCTCAATGATAAGATACTGCTTCTCTTCATACTACCTCTTCTCTTATATTCAGTTTATGCATATATTATATATATATATATGATTCAGATACTCAATGTGATTAAAGAGAAAAGTGTGTGTGTGTGTGTGTGTGTGTGTGTGTGTGTGTGTGTGTATGCCTTAGCACATATACAGACCAATGATTGATGTCCAGTGTCTTTTTGTCTTTTCTTTATTGTCCGCTGTCTTATTTTTTGAGACAAAGTCTCTTACTGAACTTGGAACTCACCAGCTAGTCTAGATTTGCTGTCCAGTGAATCTGGGTCTCTCCTATCTTTGTTTCTTAGCTTTGGGATTAGAAGTGAATATAGCCACACTTGGTTCTTTATGTGTGTGCCATGGATTCAAACTCAGGTCTTCTATTTATAATAAACTATGAAGTAGACAGAGCTTATTTTTCTTGCTCCAAGGGTCCTGCAACACCAGGACCCTTGTTTATATTCTTTCCCTCTCTGCATAATGAAGCGTGATTTGAAAAAAGTAAAGTTCTAATCTTTATTTGCATTAAGATGTAGCTAAATTCACTCAATAACAAATACACTCTAAACAAATGGGTTTAACTGATTACATCTAGAAATATTCCCAGGAATGCTTAAAATGAACATATGCTTCAAAATGAAAGCTCTTTATGTCAATTACTCATGACTGTCCCTGTGAGACTTGAGAGATGGTTAATCAGGATCAGAAGGGTATAGCATGATGCTCACACAGGGCAAATGTAAAACGTTGCCTTGAAGTAGGTGTAGCAGAACTATTAAATTTGGAAGCTCTGTCATGGCCAAAGAATAAAACAGGCCATTTGTCATTGTTACTGGGCCAACATTTTTTAAAATGGCCGGTGTGACCAAGAGAAACAGAGACAAATGTCCTAAGCAACAGTGAAAATGAAAAGTCAGAGATCAGGGGCAGGTTACTGCGGGAGAAGCTAACAACATGAACGAGTGTTCGGTTCACTGAGAAAGGTGCCTGCTGTCTTTCTTCATGTCACAAATCAGACTCTGTGACCCCTGCGAAGTGCACACTCCCTGACACTGACCTTCGCCCCAAACACTGAGGATCTAGTTCTCAGATAGCCTTGAGTTTGAGGGCCGCCGTCCACTGTGTCCCCTCATGAGGCAATCTTTCCAGCTCCCTGAGAACAATGGCAACTGAATGCCAAATGGATTCTCCTGTCATCACAGGGTTTCATCAGAAACCAAATGCTGAGTACAATTAGGTCTAAATCACTCAAGTAGAGATCATTAATTCAGAGTTTGGACCCTGTAACCCTTGATATATGGACCCCTGATACATATGCGCACTGTGAGTTGGGCTCATCACCTTCCATTTTAGGACCATGTAGAGGGAAAGTTTCCTAGGAGAGACTTGCTGGCCAGGTCCATGGAAACTATGGTTGCCTGACATGGTAATCCCCAGGGGCGGGAAGCATGCCTATCCTTCTACCCCTATTCAAATGAAGAGAGCTTCAGAGGCACATTTGTGCACCACATCCTAGACCTCTTGAAAATTAAGAGGTACAATCTGTTTTACCTGACTCAACCCTCAAAAAGAAGAAAATGCTAATGGAGAGTCTGGCTAATGGAGAGGACCACCACGGAAGCTAGTTACACTGCTGGAGCAAAACTGTAGGTGTTCTGAGAGTCACATACGGACTCAATGGAGAAGCTAAGCTTAAATCACATCGTGGGAGCCTACCGTGAAGGGTGAAGTGACAGCCAGAAAGAATCTGAGGAGCACAAACCACTAGGAGTCTGAGGCTGAGAAGAAACATGTAAGTGGCTGACAGTAGGACATGGCTGTTTGAGGAGGTGATTGGCTGCAGGGAGGGCGGTGGCCGGCTGTAGGAGGTGGTCAGCTATGGGAGGTATTCCCTCTCTCAGGTAGCAACAAGTGGACCAGATACCACTGTAAGGCTTTGTAAAGGACTTACAGCATCTCCCTGTGATCCAGTGTGACTGCCTTTGCAGAAAGTGAAGATGACCCAGGAAAATCCTCTGAGTATCAAAATAGATTTGAATATCCTGCTTCTTAGGAGTGGCAGTGAATATGACATAACAAAACAAACAAACATGCAGTTAGCCAGAGGTTTTACCTAAGAAGCACGAAAAAATTTTAGCTGAGCAAATCTCAATGGATAAGAACGGGAAGACTGAAGTTGTTGTCTGCTTGCTTCCTACTGAACGCATGTGTTACTGAATGTTTTATGCACACATTGCATGATTAGTACTTTGGGAGTAACAACTGCAAGTCTATAAACAATAATAGCTACAATGCCATATGCTGGCAGCTTGTATGTGTTAGATATTATGCTAAACACTTTTTTTTAAAAAAAATCAAATTTTCACATTCGAGTTTACTACTCATCTTCGGAGATTCATTATATTCATTTTGCAGTTAACTCACTTGACCCATCATATAGTTAAGAAACTGTAAGACAAGACCTGAATTCAGTTTGTCCCCAAAACCTAAATTCTTAATCAGATTTCTCTTGTGAAACATTGGACTAGGTACTATGCAAAATAGTAATATGGTTGATGTTTTTGGTGTCTGACTATCCTGTAACCATTTCATTATATTATTTTCTACTTAAGACATTTAAAAATTCTGATATAATCAATATGCTTGTTTACATAGCTAGAAGACAATTTTCAACTGTGACAGCAAACCTCTATACAGCATCATTCAATACAGTAGTCACATGTGACTATGGAATATGTAACTGTATCAAACATGACTGAGGAATTGGAATTTTAATTTAATTTAGGATAACATTTAAATAGCTACATGTGGCTAGTAGTTGCAGTATTAGAATGGCCAAATGTTAGCCTATTTGTCAACTGGCAGATCTTGTTATATAAGAGGCCACAGATGTATAGAAAAGACTCTATGCTACCTGTAGGAGAAAGTCCCAGATCAAATAGGCATTAGTTGTCACATTTCAGCTACAAAACCTCACAGGAAATTCTTCCTAATATCTGGGGAGATACCAAAGTTTCAAAGATCCCTTTAGATGCAGAGATTAAGAATTTTCAATAGATTTTAGAATAACTTCATGAAATTCAAGCTGATTTCAGAGGCAGGAGGCATGTGTATAGAGGTCAGAAGGACAACTTTCAGCAGTTGGTTTACTCCTTCTACCATGTAGGATTTCAGGGATCAAACTCAGGTTGTATGCAGGAAACTTTACTTGCTGAACCATGCAATCAGTCCCTGATGGATATTTTTACACTTCTGAGTTAGTTATGCACTTGCTTTCAGGGAGACTATCTTGTCTCCTGCTGACAAACTCACCTTCCCTCCTGCCACCATTAGAACTTGGTTTCTTCGACCCTCCAATGTGACTAAAGTCCAGAGATGCTCTGGAAATCTTCCAGTATTCAGCTGCAGACTAGGACTGCTGGGATATTCAGTTTCTGGACTGAGCAGCTACTGGCAGCCATTGTTGGACCACCTAGACTCTATCTTGTAAGCCAGTCTGACAAATTTATATATACCTGTTTTCAAAGATCAGGAGATGGCTCTGTGGATAAAATGCTTGCTGTGCAAATGTGCAAGTCTGAATTCAGTCCCCAGAAGAGATGTTCAAAAAATGAATACACTTGTAATTCTAGCACTAAAAGATAAAAGGCAGGAGGATCCTGGACCAGCCAGCAAGTAGAGCCAATTCTATTAGTTCCATATCCAGTGAGAGATGCTGTTTCAAAAAAAGAAGGTAAAGAGTAATAGAGAAGACACCTGGCAAAAAAAGACTCCTCTAGTCTCCATATATACACACATGGACACACACACACACACACACACACACACACACACACACTTCTTTTTTTCCAGTGGTAGGAATTCTCTGCCCAATGGTAAGGCTCTCGACAATTGGAATGAACATTTATTGTTTGAGAAAGTCTTTTTCCCCAAATATCTAGAGTGTTGTATCAGTTATGGGTGATATTCAAAGAAAGACAAAATGATTCAGAAGACACCCATCAGGATACAGAAAGACCTAGAAGGTTAGTCATATATGACAGTTTGAACCATTAACAGAGAAGTAAAAGCACATTGGTTGTGTGGGTGCCAACTTCTGGCAACTCTACCTTGCAAGTGGGCAGTGGAGTCAGATCAATCTGCCCCATTGCAAAGAAGAGTATTAAAACCAAAGGGCAGAATTTAATTGGAGATCAGAGAGTCTCTATGTATGCAAGAGCAGGAGATTGCATTATTTGGGGGAATTCCTGATTTAAAACTAATGAACTCCAACTATGAAATACATTCAAATAGAAAGACCTAAAATTCCAAAATGTGAAATTCTAGTCAAAACTGTAATCTGTGCATGTTGCAGTTACTTTCCTTGCTGTTGTGAGACAATACTCATACATAACTTAAGGGAGAAAGAAGAGATTTATTTGGTTTCTGGTTCCAGGGTGGGGGGGATACAATCTATTATGGTATGAAAGGCATGATGGGTAGCAGAAGCTGGAGGTATTTCAGGTCACTGCAAATATCATGGAGGCAGAAAGGGCAAGAAGCAAACTAGAAGAACAGACTGTTAATGGAAGCAAGGCAGGACTGCTCAATCACAAGGCTGACTCCCTATGATATGCCTTCTTTCAGCAAGTCTCCACCTCCTAAAGTGCCATGACCTTCCCAAACATTCAAAAGCTAAGGATTTACATATATAAGCCTGTGAGGAGCAATTCACATTTAAACTACAACAGAGTATTTCAAGGGTACTTAATCAGAAATTGATAGGGAACTTGAAGAACACAAAATTCCAGGTTGGACTAGCAATTCCCTATTGCTTGGGGAAGAAAAGAGGCAGCAGAATATGCTTTGGAAATATTGTACTTTTTGTTAACTGTCATAAAGGTACCAAATTTTGAGAATTTACCCAAGTAGTTTTTCTTAAAAAAAAAAACAAAAACAAGATTTTCCCTTTATATTACATGATTTAGCAATTCCAAGGTCTATTGATGTATAATTTTGCAATGAAGTCAATTCAAATGGTGATTATATTATATTATATTTGTTGGAGTTTGATGAAAATTTTGTGTTTTAGCAAACTTAAAAATTATGTTCTTTTTTAGAAAAGACAAAGCTTGTTCACCAGACCTTTGGAAATTAATCCAATTTCAGATAGCATTGATGTAATTCATCCCATATTAACTATATAGTTTCTAATTCCCGAAGACTTGAGAACATATCTTGAAGCATTCCTCCTTATCAAGATTATTTTTCAGGTAAGATAAATATAGACTATAATTTTAAAGCAAAATGCCATATCTCCTTTTTGAAAATCCCTACCCCCTAACCCAGGGCATCTTCCTTCCTTCTAATTACTCAAGTCTTTCAAAGCCTATCAGAATAACCTCCTTACCATGAAGCCTTCCTGGAATGCTTCAGCCTCTTTTGAGTGTGTGCCACGATCATGTCTGTATTACTCTAGGCTATATGTGGCCTTTGTCCCATGATTTCTACAATGGTTTCAATTATTCCTATGCTGAGGTTTCAATGGGACACGTCCCCCATAGTTTCATATGCTTGAATACTTGGTTCCCAGTTGATGCTGCTGTTTAGGAAACTTGGGGAACCTTTTGGAAGTGGAGTCTTGAAAGTGGGTCACTGAAGGTGGCCTGGCTCAGGATGAGATGTAAGCAGCCAACCTTCTTCTCCTACTGCTCTGCTTCTCTACCACGAAAGAATGAATTCCCTCGAACTAGCTAAAATAGACCCTTCCTTAAATCGCTTCTTGTTGGGAGTGTTGACTAATATCCTTGCATATATTTACTTTGATGATGTTGTATAATTACATCTACAGTAACACAATATTTTGTATATTAAGGCATGTGATAAATACTGATGAACAAATTACTTTGGGAATCAATAGATGAAGCACTAGACAGACAAGGATGAATTTCTATCCCAGGTATAATTTATTACTAAAACTTGGTGGTTTCATACAGCCATTATACTGTGTCCAAAGATCTGCCAGTAATTTAGAAGGGGCACATTGGGGTTGGCTTTTGTTCCATGAGGACTGGTGTCCTACAGTGAGAATCCAAAGGCTAGGACTAAGTTTGGCTATGGCTAGAGTCATCTGCCTTATTCATCTTCATGGCTTGTATTTGAATGGGAATGACACAAAGGTTAAAAATATGACTGAGGAATCAATAAGTGACTCCTCTGTTGACTTGGCTTCTTCACAACAGAGCCATCTCAGAGGAACCGGAAAACACCCCCACCCAGTCAGTTCTTAGCCTTTTCCGACTTAAGTGTCACTACCATTCTGTCTTGGTGGAAACAGTCACAAGCTCACCCAGGTTCAAAGGTCTCTCTATGGAGCGTCTCCTGGTCACATTATCACATAGCATGTGGGAGGATATATATTGTTGTAGCCATCTTCAGAAAGTACAACCTCAATGTTTAAATTCTTTACGACACACACATACACACACACGCACACATACACACATGCACACACACACATTGGCTGTACGTAGAACTGACTATAATACTTAGATATTCGATATAAGCAATCTATAACCAAATGTTCTAGAACATCTTGTTAACAGCAACAATGACACACACCATTTGTTGATGCACTGTTGAATATTTACCAAGTGCCTTACAAATATTTCTTAATTTCACAAAACAACTCTATGATTAAGAGTTATTAATCTTAATTCATTTTTATAAACAACAAAGTTAAGTCATACAATTACCAAGTAACCTCACAAGAATTATGGAAGCAACATTTTGTATCAGTCATGCCTGTCTGACTCTGAGTCCCGATTCATAGCCCTCAAGCTGTACTGATACTGTGGAAGACGTGCCTTCTCAAAGAGCTTCAATGCTGTAGCTCTTTCTTTGTAAATACCTCCATCTACCTGGGAAGGGACACTTTCAACACTGAGCCATCCTGGAGTGTGGCATATTGCTTCTGGTAGTGGCTAACATGCACAGATCATTCTGGAAACTGTAAAATTATCTTTCATTCTGTTTCTCTGATCATGGCCCAACCATAATTGCGCCTGGAATCATTTTCAGCAGTTTGGCAGTATGATTTCTTCCTTTGTTCTTGCCTGTAAGGACGGAGTCAAAGCAGCAAGCGAAAACATGGTGAGGGCTATTTTTATCAGTTGAAGAACAACTTTGGTTTCTATGTCTGGATGGTACTTCAAGATTCATCCCTATTCTGGAGGGGAAGTATTATGGCCTGTATTTAGAAGAGGTTTACTTCAAGTGCCTGAATGCTGGTTTTCTCCATTTATGGGGCAGGACAGAGTCATTCCCACTGCCAGAACTTTCCCCCATCTAGCTAAACACAAATTAATGGAGGCCATAATACTCCAAGGACCAATTAAGGAGAAATTGCCAAACCATTGGAAGTTAGAATTTCACATAGATTCCCTGCAGCTCGGCTTATCTGTTTGTGGCAGGCTAAGAACAAATATTCCAAATAGTGATTAATAGTCTCAATGAAACTGCACCCATGCTACAGAAGAACTTGTTTAACACACTATCATGGAAGGCACACTGTGGATATTGCACATTTCTCTTCTTGGAGGTTTCAGTGCAGCACTGAGACCTAGCAGGCACTCTAGTGAAGTGATTTTTTTCCACCCTGAAAAGGAATTGTGCTTCATCCTCACTTTACAGATTCTTTTTTGTCTTGCCAGTCATCCATCCCTTGTACTGCATGAGTACAGAAAGCCGGGAACTGCCCTGAAGGCAGGTGGTGCAGCTTTGAAAGACACTCGGACTCCCTATTCAATTAGAATCTCCCAAGCTGTCCCATTGAACTTGGTCCTTTTGGTTTATCATTAGTACTGGGAAGCAGGTACTCTGAAGAGCCGCTTAAAAGCCAGGACACAAGAAAAGACATCGCAGGTAACATGACAACTGCAGAACCCTATAGAACATAGTTACTGGAAACACCTTGGACAGCTGCAGAGTGAAACACAAAACTAGCTTTTAGCTAGCACTGCCTCATCGGTAGATTTTAAGCATTCTGTTCTATGACACTGTGAATGTTATAGTTAAGCACAGGTGTCAACTTGACAGTTGAAGGTTTGAGTTCTGGGCACAGTTGTAGAGAGTTGATGGTTGAGTTAAGCCCAAAGCAAACCTGAAAGAGATTGTCTAGCTGATGGGGAAGGTCCAGCCCATGGTGGGTGGAATTAGGCCCTGGAATAAATGACAGAGAGCTGGTTGAGAGAATTGGCATCTTTCTGTTCACTTGGCCAGACATGCTGGTCTGGCAAACAAGGATTGTCCATCTCTCAGCCATTATGTGGTGATGGTGAGGCCAGTTCCCTCGGCCCTGGTGTTGATGCATGCTCTCCCGTCAAGCTGGACTGAGAACTGTAACCGGACTGTCGTAAGAAAGTAAACAACTTGTTCCCTTAAGTTGTGTGATGGTCATTTATCAGCAACCATACAGGCAAAGCAGAAAGCACACATCTGGAACAATCAAAAATGACTGGATGGAAATAGAAAGAAAGACAACACTGCTGGCAATGGCCACTGAGCAGAGCAACTCATGGGCCAGAAGGAGGAAATCAACGATACTGTGGCTCTTACAGAAATTGAATAGGACAATGCACAGAATACTCATGTCAAGCTTCCTAGATGGTGAAATATAAGGACTAGAAGAACCCCAAAACAACTTCCTTATTTTATATTTTTCATTTACTAAGAGGGCAGACAATCATATGAATAATACTAACTACAGGCCTTCTAACTTTGGGGCTACTATACTTTCCAGTATTTTTATTTTTATTGACTATATTGCAATACATTTTACTGATTGTACGTTTACACTGTGTGAAAAGCATTTACTTAATTACTTCAATGATGTTAAGGAAAGAGGTTTAGCATTCCAATGTTAATTATGTAGGTAATGTTCAAAACAAGAGGAAACTTTGGTTCTCTAACTTTCCAGTCCTATAATTTTGCTACTGATGAACACTTCTCAGATAAATTCTTGATGATATGTGTCCATAATCTACTCCAAAAATTCAATGATTTTATCAATTGACTATTTCCAAATATAAGTACCTGTTATGTTACACACTATGTATTAAAAACTTAAAACAATAATTGTCACAGAAAATCCACAGTAATGTGAATCAGAATCAGGCCACTAATAGGCAAATGGCACAATCTTTCACGAGTGACAAAATTTAAAACCAACTAACCAACCAATGAATCTCTCTCTCTCTCTTTCTGTCTCTTTCTCTCAACCTCAGATTCACAGTGGTTGGTTAATGCTTCTCGTATTCTTTGTAGCTTCAACCTTCACGTAGGCTTTTTTGTTTTTTGTTTTTATTTTTCAATTGTGTGTGTGTGTGTGTGTGTAGAACCAAGGGTGAATTCGGGAATCATCGTGGACTGCTTCTACCTCCTCTTTTGCTCTGCCCCGGGATTCACAGGCTCTGCCCACCAGGATCTGGGATCCAAACTCAGGACCCTCTGCTTGCAAGGCAGAGGCTTAACCCCTGAGCCATCTCTCCAGCCCCACAGTAGACTTTTATCCAGAATCCCCATGATGTGATTAAAGCTGAATTTCTCCACTGAGTCCATATGTGGTTCTCAAGATACCTATGCTTTTGCTCCACTGTGTTTGGTAGTGTATGACCAAGTCCCCAAGAAAATCAACGGCTTTTTCCAGTATGACTGTTACTGTCATTTGGAGAGGGGGAAGAGAGCAGGTATCCTTTCCTTAGGCTAAGGTGGTTTGGACAGTAACAGTCATACTGGAGAAAGCTGTTGATTTTCTTGGGGACTTAGTCATAGAGAAAGTTGATACAGTATCTAACCTGGAGGAAACTTAAGTATACCTATCTTCTGAATGACAAATGGTAACTCTAGTGTTTTGATTAAAAATAATGTACCAAGGAATTAAATGATACAGTAATTTTACTTTTAATATAATAAAAGTACTTCTTACTATAAATATTTTAGGGTTTTTATGCCAGACCTGTTGACAGAAGCTATTGACTCCAGTGACAGGAAACCTTACTGAAAGGAATTAAAGGTGTGAAAGGAAATTCTAGATTGGTGACTTGGGGAGTGTGTGACCTGAGTAGTTTTGCTTGCAAGAGGTTATTGGATAAGGGCAAGCTCTAACACAGCGAAAACTAAGCCTGAGAGTTCATTCCTTTGGCAAGGAGCTTCCCCCTCCCCCCAGCATCATGGACTAGGTAGATGAAAGGTATACAAAAAGGCCTAATCTGCAGCAGCAAAAAAAAAAAAAAAATCTATTTGATTTGTGGTAAGTGATTACAGTTAAAACACTGAAACAGAGGCAGAAACAATGGCCTTTAGTAGCTGGACTAGACAGTCATTCTCAGTCCACCTGCTTGCAAAAGGGAACAGCCACTAAAACTTCAACAGACCTCCAGAACTTAAAGCAGTCTGGTGGAGGAGTACACTGGAGAGATTAATAGAAAAGTACAGAATATTTGCTGAAGGGTAGGACAGTTATCTTGGGCAATTAACTGGAAGGACAAAATATGATTGTATTTATACTCCATGTAGGGGATATCATTTATTTGATTTTGTGAAATCCATTCTCAAATGGTATATTCATTATTCTTAGAATTGTATACAGTATATTGAATATGGAATGGTAACTGGTAAATTTTGGCACTATAAGCAATTGTCATGGATAATTAAATGATTATAAGAGAATTACAATGTGTTAGTTGATAAATTAGAAAAGGGAAAGGAAAAATGGAGCCTTGCTCTATCTGATGAAAATAATAAAGAGAAGTGAGGAGAATATACTGGCCAGGGTATACAACTTCAGCAATTTTGGGAGGGGAGGAATCTTTCCATTATGATTGAGAAGTATTTTTTAATCTTAATTCATTGTGCCTTTTTGTTAAATAATTTACATAACTTTTGCAGTTCTACATAATAAAGGACTCAGGACTTCAAGGCAGAAAGCTTAAATTTATATAATATCTTTATCACTGACCTTGAGCAAATTATTTAGTATTTTTTTATTTTATCCTTGCTTCAGTTCCTTAGTAAAGAAGGAAGTCCTTCCTTGCAGTTTGTGTAAAGAAATAATTACAATGATTATGTGAGCATGCTTGACACAGAACAAACCAACACATCCATTTATTCTCTTCTTTCTAAGGGTATTTAAAATAACCTTGAGAAATACTTTTTAAACAAGAATGTATAGAAAACTCAGAAATATTAAAAGCAATATGGAGTCCTGGCAAATCCTAATAAGTTGACAGTCATTTAAAAGAACTCATTAGCATTTGATAACCTTTGCAGTTGGCAAAGTGCTGTTCTGAAGATTCTATTATTGCATGGTCTACAAGTTGCAATTAATGAAATAGGGAAGAATGAAAACTCAATCTATCATAAAATTGCCAGTTAGCAGGATAGGGATTAAAAATATAATTGTTATTTGAGAGAAAGCATTAATAATTAAAAAGTCAAGATGCTCTGCTCCTTAGAAACTCATGTAGCAAGGAGTTTATAATGAAAATTATAGCTTGTATTAATTATGGGAAAGAAAAACTTCACCCCTGAGCACACAGACTTCTAAAATAGTATAGGCTATGCATTTCTCCTACAGTTTCCAATTCCCATCCTTCTATTATTTGGTCTGGTCATCACTGTCTCCACTGTTAGCCATTCATAGAATGTTCCAGTCCCCCCAAAATGAAACAGTATAAATAATTGTTCCTGTACTAAAAACAAAAGATAAATCTTAAATGCTAAATCTAAGTATGGATTCAGTATTAGATAGGGAAGAATGGACAATGAAAGCTGCCCTTGGCATGTCATGCTGGGGTCACCTTCATGGTATGTACCTTCTCACCTCTTACAAAATCTACAGTGTTTCTTCAAATACCTCTTAATTAGTCAGTAAACAGCCATGTTGGGACTTCTCTGAAGGTCCTCCAAGGTCATCCCCCACTGCTGGGATTATCATGAAGGAACACATCCTACTAATCTGGAGGAACTGGTTCTAATTCTTCACAGAGATAAAGCTGGCAACTTCCCCCAATCCTCTGTTTATGAAAGGATATGGAGATTAGTTTTCCACTGTAGATAAGCCCTACCACACAAGATCAACTGGACTGAGCCCCAGTATGAACAGACCAATGAGATATAGAAGACCCAAAGCTCCAATTGGGTTTGCAGAAACTGGAGCTAACCAATGAGGAAAAACACTTTTCTGGGGTCCATCTAAGCCTTTAAACACCCCTGACCCTGGCAGCTATCTTTGGTTTCCTTGCCCTCTGTGGAACTCCATGGCTGGAGTCCATAGATCCTTTCGTTTCTCTTGCCCCTCATGGATTTCATGCCTGAAGTCTGTGAGCTTGTCTCAGCTTTCTTGCTTCTCATGGGACTCCATTTCTGGAGTCCATGAGCTCTGTCCTTTCTCCCTTCTGTGTGTGTTTTGGTTTCAACCTTGGACTCCTGAACACAAGAACCTGGAGATGTAAAGACCCCAGAGAACCTACATCATTTTGACAAGCACAGCCAGGAGATTAGACCTGTATCATTATGATATTCCAGAAGTCTACAAAGATTATTTTAAATAGATTCAATATATCATTTAGAATGGGTCATACTTTGTCTAGACCTATTTCAGCAGCTGTGGCAAGGAGTCTTGGAGAAATGGCAGAATCAATGAGTAGAGAGCAAAGTCATTCCATGAACAATCACAGTCAAGCCATCCTTACTTCTCCAGCTCAAGCCCAATAGGTTAGCTCATGCTTTAATTTCTAACAGATAAAAAAATGCTTCCTATTAAGTTACCCTACAAGAAAATCTTCATATTTAAAACATCTGAGGATCACCCAGTATCATTAGTAAGCTGAATCTAACAGTATGTTTAAAAGATTACTCACTATAGACTCTCCTACTAAGCTGGACTAAGAATGTAACTGAATAATCATAAACTAGAATAAAACTTGTCCCCTTAAACTGTTTCATCATTAATTTATTGGCAACCATACAGGCAAACTGCAATGCCACAGTATACAGGCAAAGTGAGGCACAAAAGGATATCCCCTATTTTTATAATAGTGCTTATGATAGAAGTCGACAACTAAGAAAAAGAAAAAGGAAGAAACTACTAAGGGACTACCAATTTTCAAATAATTCATTTTCAAGTTTTACAATTAGTGCATTGTGGTAATTTTAAAATACATTCAATTTTAAGTTTTTGTAAATTATTAAGACAAATATTTAACTTGGATGTTCTTACTTTTCAAGGAAAGTCAATAGTAATGATCTAACACCTCTACTACATGTTTTTCTTCTATGAAAATGTACATACACATGCAGACTTATGCATGGCACTATCATTTTGCATGATAATAAAGTATATTAATTCATGTTAAAAATTCTTTGACAATGTAACATTTTGTGAATGCACATAGCTCATCAAATCATTATTCCATAAAGCAGAAAAATATTTAGATTATTTCCAGAATATTTTTGGTGTATGTGTGTATGCATGGATGTGAACTGAGGCCTGGGCATGTTAAGACCAGAGGATGACATCGACTGTGTTCCTCTATCACGCTCCATCTTACCTTTTGAGATAGGCTCTCTCGGTGAACCTGGAGTTCACTGTTTTGGCTGATTGACTGGCGAGCAAGCCCATAAGACCCATTTGTCTCAGTGTAGGAGGAACGGACCAGGCAGGCCTGTATTGTCTGTGTGTGCTGCATGCGCTGATGTAACTTCCCCAAGCTACACCTGCTGCCGCTGCTGGTGCTGACGTCCAACCGCCTGGCTGAGGGGACCAACCCGGACAGGACAACGCAGCAAAAAACCTCACACTGGGACTTATGGGATGTTGGGTGGGGTTGCTCCATACTTACAATAAAGGAGCCTGCAAGCCCGGGAGCCTCCTTTGCCACTCGCCTGACCTCCAGAGCCTACTTATCCCCGAGACTGCTACAGTCTCAGCTCCCTCCACCAACTACTATGGGTATTACAGGCATGCAATGCCATGCTCAGATTGTCTGCGGCTGCAAAGGATCTGAACTCAGGTCCTCGTGTTTGGATAGCAAGCACTTTACCAGTTGAACCATCATCCTGACTCTTACTTTCAAATTTTTAAAATAATAAGACTATTTGCTTTAAGTAGGAATCATAAGTTGGGACTTGGAAAAGGCTCAGTGGGCAAAGTGCTGCAATGCAAGCACAAGGACTTGAGTGGATACCCCACACCCACATCAGGTCAGGTGTGGAAGTGCCCATTCTAACTCCAGTCTAGCCACTAGTGAGGTGGAGGTAAAGCTGCAGAGTTCAATTCAGCCAAACTGGGGAGCTCCGGGTTCAGTGAAAGAACATGTTACAAAAATAAGATGGAAAGTGATTAAGGCCGATACTGACGTCATCCTCTAACCTCCACATGTGCACCACAAGTGTGCTAACCACATACATGTGTGCAGCGATATACACCCCCCAAGAAGCAGAGGGCGAGAGAGGAAGAGAGAGAGAGAGAGAGAAGACAGAGAGAGGAAACTATGGGCCTACACAGTTTAGCTAATGGCATTAGGCATTATTTGTTCTATTCTCTAATAGGAAAACAACAAAATGTAAGAACTAATTGTGTCTGCCTGTATTTCCAACACACTCATGTCAAACCTTTGCTCACAAAAAATCAGAAAATGTATTTAAAAACACATGGAATCAGAGCAAAAAAGGGGTGGGAGGAGAGCAAAACAGCATAGAAACCACAGCAGCGGTGGTAAGAAGCTGCGTAAGAGGCAATTAAGCTGATTCTCTGCGGCTATTGGTTGTCCACTCGTCTCATGGGGATACAGGCTGCATGTAATTTTCATAAGATCTGAAATGCTGCTGGAGGTTTGCTTGACTCTCCAGGTCACAATCTGACAACATTGTCCATGGATCTGAGGACCTTCCCACTATCTGGAGATCTGTGTGTATTGTAAGACAAGCAATATTCTGTCAACGTGTGACCAAGACTGACAAACAGGAAGCTTACACACTCGGTGAGAGGTGCATGCCTATCTGCAGGCAATGTTCATGTTGCTCCCAGCACGGGTTCTCCGTCAAGGCTTGCTTGGGATTATAGTGGGCTTGACTCATTTCAAAGCTTATTTTTATTTTCTTAGGAATTTCATAAAGCCTTCTTTACAAGAGATATGACACCAGCATTTCCAGGGGGAAAATAGAATTTAACATGATTTTTCCCTAATCAACAGCCTACCACATGGTGTGGATCAATTCTGACATACTTGGCATTTCCCTGAGAGCCAAGTCATAAGTCAGTAACAACACCCCCCCGGAAATGTTGATGAGTGAACTTGAGCCAGCAGTTCTATGTGAAACAGGGTGTTACTACAAAGAATGGAATTCCTGACCTCATACAAAGCTGAAACTACACCGTTCAGGCCCCGTGAGCATTCATTTGAGATTAAAATGAAATTGGGTGGGATTTATTAGACTGTTCATGTCACTCCAGAATCAGAATTTTAATGTTATCGTTGAAACAAATTTGAGTCAGAGCTCCTACAGTGACCTCATCAGGAAAGTTACAGAAGTCTCCAAGCCAGAAAAATGTGTTTTCTTCTAATCAGTTTCTGAATATTACAGAGTGTGCTTTCTTAACCCTAGAATTTTGGAGGCTTTAAGCATCTTGATTGCCTGAATGCTAGGTTCAATAATTACATATATGCCATATTTTCAATGACCACAACCTTATTGTTGAAGAAAGCCCTAAGTATGGGGAATCACTTTGAAATGTATTCATTGCTATATTAAGTATGTATATATATTTGCAACAGGGTCTCATGTATTCAAACTCACTGTGTAGCTGAGACAGAGGGTGACCTTGAAAGCAGACAGATATCTTACATGAAGGTTCTCTTCTGTGTTGAAGTATTTGTCATAGTTAGATACAGGTGTCAATTTGATGGTTGAGAGTTCAAGCCCTGGGCACATCTGTAGAGAATTAATAATTGAGTTAAGCCCAGGGCAAACATGCAGGCTATTGTAATAGTTAATGGAAAAGGCCTACCCCATGGTGAATGGGATTAGTCCCTGAGTGGGTGAATAAAACGGAGGATACAGTTAAGAAAGTTGGCATCCTTCTTTTGTACTTGGCCAGACATGTTGGTCTGGCAAGTAACAATTCTCTCTCTCTCATCTGTTAAATGCATATGGTGTGGCTGGTTCCCTTGGCCCTTGGTGTTAGTGTGGGCTCTCCTGCAAAGGAGTAAAGACTATCCTAAGAGAAAATAAAGCCCCTTGTTCCCTTAAGTTGTTTTGTCATGATTTTATCAGAAACAGTGCAACACTATTCTACACAACTCTTGTTGCAAAGTGCACATAGGAAAAACCTTTAACTATATGCCACTTTACACTTGTGAAAGCAATTCAATTTACCCTTTGCACAATATATTTCTGAAAGTATCATCCAAAATATCTTACAGACAAGGCTTTCATCCTTGTTAGATGTTGGCCTTGGCTGGTCATTTGGGACCATTCCATTAAATCGCTGCCAGAATTTTATATTCAGTTTCCTCCACTTCTTGGAACATATTCTTTACTAATGTTATTAAAAACCAATTTATATCATATGGATTTTTTTACAAGGGCAATTAAAACTTTTCCCATGAGTACTCTCAAGAAAATGATTACAGATATTTATTTTCAGAACAACTATTTTATCATTTGTCCCTGTATTTATAGTCCTTTAATTGGTTTCTTCCCTCAATATGGTGTACTTCCTCCCAAATTCCCCAATTGAAGCTGAACACAATGGGTGTATACACTAATCCTATACTCCAGATGGAAAAGTGTAGAAATGGTTCCTGGATTTAATTTTTTCTTAAGGACATTAGGATGTAACTTCCTTTTAATTATCATGAGAGCTTTTGGAAGATAAATTAGGAAACTGGATGTTACAAAAAACTTAATATTCAGAGCAGGGAGGACCTATAGACAATCACAGCTTGAGAGAAAGTTGAACTCCATGAAAGCCATATGCTAGGTGATGTTCCTCACCCATTCTAATGGAGCATCATGCCTGTACTAACTTACTAAGTAATGGTATAAAAGGGATTTATGTAGAATGATTTGATTGAAATACTGTTGTGAATTCGGCAAATTCAACCATGCTGGATAATTTTTCTGAACTTTTCCTTTTAGAAGCCATCCCCACGAGTTTCCATTCTTGGTATACGCTAAGCTTCTCTGGTTCCGTGATGCATGTGAGGGAGTCACTGCTATTTCCCCTGTTCTGTGTGTTCTGTGCAGTTTGCTTTATGGTTGCTAGTGTCCTTTACCTTCTCCTCCTCTTTTTTCTTTTCATCCTCCTCTTCCTCCTCCTTCTCTCTTCTTCCTCCTCTCCTTCTCTTCCTCTTCGTCTTTTTTCTTCTCTTGATTCTTTTTCTTTATCATCATCATAATCATTATCATCTTCTCCCTTTCCCTATCCTTTTTCCTCTCCTCCTCTTCCTTCTCCTCCTCCTTTTTTCTTCCTTTCGAGACAAGCCAGACTGGCCTCAACTCTGTAGCAGAGAATGACCTTGAATTTCTGAACTTCCTACCTCTGCCTTCTAAATGATGAACTTTCAAACTTACAGGCAAGTGCCACCACATCCACTTTTATGTAGTGATGGACATTTTAGCCAGAGCTTCATTCATGCTCAGCAAGCACTCTGTTGACTAAGCTACATCCCAGGCTCTGGTCTTCCATTCAACATAAAATTCACATAATCAAATACGCGACAGTCAGAAGGAGGATTGTCCATGTTTTTCACATAGCCATGAAGCAGAATGCATAAATGGATAAATGTTTCCAAAATATCCAGCAGGAAAAGACTAGACATAGTCTTTTTAAGAGTTAGCATTTTCACGATGGATGAGAGAAGATCTCAAGAAACATTACACCTCCTTGATGTAGGTTAATGCCAACACGAGAAAGGAAATTTTACTCAACAACTTACCCACTGATAAGTCACCCAGTGGGCTACACATGTGAAAAGATGTGAAAGTAGGAGGGAGATGAAATGGAATGGAGGAAGAATGAAATGGGATGGGATTGTATAGCAAGGGGTGAAGACACATAAATTTATTCAGACTGGCTCCAAAAAATGGAAAAAGCTAGAAAACTAATAACGCTAACTAGAGTCACATGTAAAGGGTCTCTTTTCTTACATAAGCATGAAGGGGGGAAAGCACCTATCATTAAATGAAGAGAATGCCCACCATGGCCACAGGTTTAAATAGACTGAACTGTGGCACCTGTGAAAGCCGATACGGTCAACAGGTAGAGTGTGTTTCTAGTGTCCACGAGGCCATGAGCTCTAGCTGCAGCACTGCAAGCAAGGCACACCCTGGAGGTCGCATGGAAGGAGACAATCTGCACAGCAATGAAAGCTAAAGCAGCAACTAGTGATGACACCAAGCAAGGACACATTCCAGAAATTTCTAGAAATGAAAAAAATACAACCTATAAAATTAAGATTTGAGCGGGCTGGAGAGGTGGCTCAGGGGTTAAGCCTCCGCCTTGCAGGCAGAAGGTCCTGAGTTCGGATCCCAGATCCCACGTATAGACGCCAGGCGGAAGCAGGGGCCTGCGCTTCTGGTCCTGGTAGGGCGGAGCCTGTGAATCCCGGGGCAGAAGGAGGTGGAGGCGTCCATGGTGGTTCGCGAATTCGTCTGTGGTTCTACACATACACACACACACATACATACACAGACACACACATGCGCGCACATACACACGCACATGTGCACAATTGAATAAATAATAATAATAATAAAAAAACTTTAAAAAAATTAAGATTTGAGCAACAGGTTTAAGCAATTAGTGAAGTGATATGCTAGTCAAAAAAAAAAAAAAAAAACCACTCTAGAATGAAGCTCAAGAAGCAAAGATTGAAATGAAGAAGTAAAGATAAGGCAGAATATAATGTGTAATGGAATTGAAAGGAGATGATCATGGTCTCGCAGGAAAATCAGGACTAGATCTTCAGTCTGCCTCTAGCTCTACATCATTACCTTAGATGGTTTTGTATTTATTCAACTTTTAAACCTTTATCACACATGACACCTTCCAATTGAGCTTTTCAAGGGCTCATTCTTTTCTACACTTGTATAAAATGTATGATTTGATGACAAATGAACTTTAGACCCCCTACTTTTAGTGCTAAGTCGTAAATCAGAAAACCCCATGTATAATGTAAAGATCAACCGGTTCTAAAGGAACTGGAGACTGAATGCATCTCAGGCATGCTCCAGAAAAAGAAACCAATGGAGATGACATCAGGATTTTGACTGACTTTTCCCACATGATGGTAACACTGCAAGAAGCTGCAAGGGGACTGAGGGTCTCAGCAGGAGTAAGTAGAGAAAACCTGGCAGCCAGAACCTAGGAATGCAGGGAGATTCTGGTAAGGCCCACGTATGGCACGTTAGAATCTGAAGAACTATGTTAAGGATGAAAGGCGAGGCAGAAGTGATCTTTCACTGCAACAACAGTTCAATATTCAATGTTCTCAATTGTAGAAAATAATTCCAGATGTTAATACAGAGGCAACTGTTGAAGCAAAGTAAAATCTTTAGAGGAAGATATCATTCTAGTCCTCAATTTCTACATTTTTTTTTAGCTATAATGCCTTTGTTGTAAACCAACAAAAACAATAGCATATTCGAAGGTCTATACATTCTGGTATTAAGCACAGACTTTTAAATAACTATACTTACCATAATTGATAATAATAATAATATCAAAGATACAGTCAAGAACATAGCTGGAAACTATGAAAAATTAAAAATAGCCAGAAATTCTAGAAGTGAAAAAAATACAACCTATAAAATTAAGATTTGAGCAAGAGGTTTAAGCAATTAGTGAAGTGATATGCTAGTCAAAAAAAAAAAACACTCTAGAATGAAGTTCAAGAAGCAAAGATTGAAATGAAGAAGTAAAGATAAGGCAGAATATAACGTGTAATGGAATGTGTAAATAATCACCTCAGAAAAGGAAAGGAGAGATTTAGGGTGTTAGAAAAATGGTTAAGGATTTTTCAAACAGATCATTCCAAGAAAGAGATTCAAAAAATATTATAAACCCATACAAGTTAAAAGAGATGCATGCTTAGGCATATCTTAGTGAAACATTGTGATCCAGAACAAAAAAGCTATAGAACAGCAGGAAAAATAATTGAAGGTTAGTAACTGTGATGAGAATTTGACTTCTTAATAGAACCAGTGGAAACCACAAGATAATTAACCATTTTAAGTGCTGAAAGAACATGTTAAGTATAAAATCTGCCATGGGAGGGCACAGAGAGAAGGAAGTCAGTACACCAGGAAAGGAGCTTGCTCCAGAAAGCAACTGTGAGAGAGTAAGCCGTTCGGCCGCTTAGGCCTGCGGCGCATGGCTGTGACTGAAAGTGTCTCCTGCAGAACTCGCTTCAGAAAGGTCCCCAAAGGCCACACATTAAAAGCATAGTCCCCAGGGAGGAGCTAAGTGGGAAGTGTCTTGCTGGACCTCCAATTTTTTTTTTTTTTGATAGAAAGAAATTAAAACAGATGAAGGCAAAAAATAAAGATGAATAAGAGGAAGAGGAGGAGGAAGAGGAAAAGTAGTAAGCAAATATAAATGACTATTGATTGAAAAAAATGTTCAAAATTAACAACAAAAGTAGCTTGGCAGATGACAAATAGAACATTGAGATGTTCTAAGATTGCACTTTCCAGAACTAGGTTAAAATATCAGTTAATATTTGATGTCAACTACATACTTATAATTCATAAGTTAACACTAACGGTATACAAATTCCAGGTGAATGGATAAAGGAAATGAAAGATATTTAAAATATCAATCTAAAAAAATATAAAAGAAGTTGATGACAAGAAAAAAACAGAAAGCACTTGATAAGAAATGTGAGTACCTCTGAGGTATATTAATTGCTATAAGTTATATATGAGACCTGTCTTAATAAAAGAATATATTAAAAATAAGAGGGTGACAAAAACCATAAACACTGACAAAAGAAAACTTTGAATTGATAAACTTCAGGTTCAGTAAGAGACTCTATCTCAAAAAAAAATGTAAAGAACAACTAAGAAAGAATCCTGATATCAACCTCTGACCTCTATACACAAGCTCAGAGAGCACACGTCTGTATATACACACATGAACAAGTATACACATACACACATGAGATATATGCACTCTATAACCAAGAAATCCAGTCATGGATATAGGATAAAATATATATAACTATCAGATTCACACACAAGAATGAATAGGAGTATTAATAATTTTCCAAAAAATATGAGCTCTCAAATTTTTATGAATGTTCAAACAAATAAATAAATAGACAATATCTGCAAACAGTCAATACTAATACCTCATGTTATAAGAAAAAAATGAATGATCTCATAAATATTTCATTAATATGTTTTTATCAAGCAATGTCAAACATAGAATGCATGATTCCACTTGAAAATATAATTATTACTGGATCATATCAGAAATCACAGAGACATTAACAGAAAACAGGATGATCTTTGCAAAGAAAGGATATGAATGAAGCAGAAAGACTAAGTGACCCTGAGATGCTGAAGATTCTGGAATGATCTATTTATTGATCTGGATGGGGGGTCACACAATCACTACATAACTTATTGAATTATAAATTTGTTTAGTTTGATTTTACATACATGCATTTTTATTTTTTTTCTTTCCTATATGCATGTGATGCATGCATGTGTGTTTATTTGCATGAGATTGGGTGTACATATTTGCATGCAGGTGTATGCACATAAGCGCACTTGAGTGTACGCCTGTGGAGGTCCAAAGATGATATCGGGAATCATTCTCGATTGCTGTTTCACCTTACAGTTGAGAGCCTGTGTCATGTCATTAGGGCTAGCCTGGGTAGCCAGCTTGCTCTGAGGATTTTTAAGCTCTGCCTTCCAGGCTAGGGTTAGAATGAAGTCAGGCCACCACATCTGCATGGCATTTTGAGGTGGAATATAAGGATCTGAACTCAAGTCTTTTTGTTTGTGAGGCAAAGGCCTTAGTCATGAGTCTTCTCCCCGGCCCCATGTGTTTATTATTTTGCAAATGTTTAAAATAACTAATTAAAAACCCTTTCTGAAAATGTGTAACCCTTCCTGATATTACCTGGATTGAAAGTCCATTACCTGTTGAAAGTCCATTACAAACCTGTTACTTATTCATCTTATGACAGTGATAAATACCTGACAAAAGCAGCGTAGAAGGGTTTATTTTGGCTTGCAGTTGTAAGGTACAGTTAGTTCATTGTGGTGGGATGTGGTGGCAGCCGGAGCTTGAAGCAGCTGATTGCACTGTGTATAGTCCAGAGCGATGAATCCTACTGCATAGCTGCCTTTCTGACCTTTCTACTCAGTCTAAGACACCAGCCTACAAAATGGTGTCACTCGCAGTTAGAATGAGTCTTTTCCCCCAGTTAACCTGAAATGGGAATTCCTACACAGACATGCCCAGAGATTTACCTCCTAGGTGATTCCAGATCCAATCACCCGGATCTTGACAACCAAGATCTTGACAACCACACATAAAATAATTTAATGATAATTTAATAAAAGAACCTAATGTCATGGTTTGAAATGTGTCCTTCACAATCTCACGTGTTTGGGAAGGTCATGGCACCTTTGAAAGGAGGAACCTTGCTGGAGGAAGGCAGTCATAGGGAGTGGGCCTTCAGGTGATTAGTCCCACCCTACCTCCAGGAGAAGAAGTCTGCCTTTGCAGCAAGGGGCCTGGTAGTTCTTAGCTTCTGGGATGGGTATGATGTAGCCCGTCTCCAGCTTTGACCAGACAACCATACCACCTCCACCATGAAAGACTCTATCTCCCTTCTGGAACCATAAGCTGAATAAATCTCCCTTTCTCCCTTAAGTTGCTTGACTTTGGATGTTCTCTCACAGTAATAGTTAAGAGTAACAGTTACAAATGTTAACACTTAGTTTTCAAGTGAAATGTGTGCAGTTCTACCCCTAGATATTTATCCAAAGTAAGCTAAAACACATAACCACAAAAACTAATGCAAGAAGAGGCAAAACCACTTCATTCACAACAGTTCCAAACTAGAAACAACACAAATATTCAGCAACATAATTTAGTCTATCTACACAGTATACCACTGAACAAAGACATGTTACCATGCACTGTGAGGGACTGCACAGTCCATTTACCCAATTCACAAATAACTCCAGCGACGCACTAACAAGGACTCTCCAAGGCACAGAAAGCCCTGCTACGGAGCACGAGGAGAAATTCAGGAAGAGGCCTGAGGAAATTTTGTTGGGAGATGGAAACGTCCTTCTTTTTTGTGGTAAGGACAGGTGTTTCACAGGTATATCCATTTGTCAAAATTGTACAGCTAAGACTAATGCATTACAAAGCATAAATTTTACTTCAAGAATGTAAGCCATCAAAAAGTAGCAGGAAAAATTAGGTTCAAGAGAGTGAATGGAAATATAGATAACAATATAAGAAAGGCTAACAATTGAAGCTGGGTGATGGGCATTATGCTATTCTGTTGATTTTGTATGTATTTAATTTTTGCATATTAATTAAAAAATAGCATAAAGAGATGAGCATATATTTTCCAATTTCTCTTATTGACACTGTGGCCTTTTCTTTGACTGTCGACCCTGTGGTTTTACTGTCCTATGGCATAAACCACCCCACAATTTTCTAAACTTAGGAAAACAACTTTAGACACATGTAAATCCATTACTGTTCAAAAGTCCAGTTTAAGATTTTTTCCCATAGAGTTTTCCTTTTAACATTTGTCATAGCCATATCTAATTGGGTAGGCCTTATCAGCTACCTGCATTTATTATAACATTCCATTCCATTTTAGTGGCCATAAAAATCAATAAACTCTTTGTTTTTGCATTCAGACTTCACCAGTTAATTTTAAAGCATGTACTTAAAATAATAGTATATCTAGCATATATTGCTTTTGGAAACAAACTCAAACTGAGTCGACCTTTAGTAAGCAAATAGAAACACACTCAGCTGGTATCTAGGGACAGAAAGGTGCCCCAGGGCATTTCTTAACGACTTCCTTGTTGAACGAGCTTCTATCCCATTCTCTCTGTCAAAGGCATGTACCAATGTCTATGACTCTTTGAGTCTTGGATTGCTTCATAGAAGCATATGACCCCCTAACTCATCTAAATAATACATTAGCATTGTATTTTCTCTACTGTACATATACTTTTGTCTGTTGGAAAGTGTGTGCTTACTTCAGCCTTCCAGTAGTTTCTACCCTCACTGACATAAGGCCCAAAGAACAGATGCAAACTTAGTACCTCTGCATGACTCATGACACTAAACTTCAGCAATCTGAAGACCAGACAAACACTTGACTTATCTGGCTAATTAACATCAAGTTCTAGAAAACTCAATATAAAATGAGAAAGAATACTAAGAGTAGTCATCTTAACAGAAGTAGGTTGTTGAATGAGAAAGGACATGAGCTGAATTTCTCACGTGTACTACAGGCATCTAGCTTGAGAAACAGGGTGTTTTCTATTCACTCATATGACTAGTTAGAGAGTAAGGACAAAAACTGGGCCTCAGCTCTGTTTTTATCTTTGTCCAGATTCACTTTAGACAAAAGGCTGCTGTCTATCCTCATTGTTTCCCTTCCTGAAGAGGAAGTTAGAATATGAATAAAGAATGATTGTTTTGTTCAGTAAATGACTAAGGTCAGGTATTCTGGCCAATGGATATCCTTCAGTGGATAACAATGGACTTTTTTCTTAGTCTCTAAAGAGTCAAGAGAATAGGACCCAATAACAACTCCATGACTGACAGATCCACAGATTACCTCTGATCACGTATGCGGACAGACCCTGAGGCACAACTCCACACAGGTGCACCTTTCAGAAACTAAGAAATCCGACCCTTCCCTCTCTCTCAAAGAAAACTTAAATTCACATGCAAAAACTAATTGTCATAGTTAGGCACTAATTGTCAACTTGATAGTTGAGAGTTTGAGCTCTGGGCACATTTGTAGAGAATTAGTAGTTGAGTTAAGCCCATAGCAAACCTGCAGATTATCTAGCTGATAGGGAAGGCCCAACCATGGGGGAGGAACTAGGTCCTAGATAGATGGACAAAATACAGAAAGCTGGTTAAGGAAGTTGGCATTCTTATGTATACTTGGCCAGACATGCATGCTGGTCTGGCAAGTAAAGATCGTCCCTTTCTCAGCTGTTACATAGATATGGTGTAGCCAGTTCCCTCGGCCCTTTGTTGATGGTGCAACTCTCCTACCAAGTTGGACTAAGAACTGAACCGGACAATCATAAAAGAATAAACCCCTTGTTCCTTAAGCCATTTGATGGTGATTTTATCAGCAACAATGCAGGCTAACTGCAACACCAATGTAATACAAAGCATAAATTTGTAGCTGCCATGCTTAGAACCTCGAACTTATATCAAAGAGCTTCATCTGAGCTTTCCAATAGCACAAGGCAAGAAAGGAGTAACTTTATCCACAGTTAGAAATGGAAAAAAGGAGGACCAGATAGTTTTGAATAAACAATTCCATATTGTTTAGTTCAAGAGAGCCTGAATTCTGACCCAGGCAATCTGACTCCATAGTGCACAATATTAACCACTAGCAAGGAAATTAATAACTAATGGGGAACATCAGTTAGGAGACAACAACAGTGAAATATGAGTGCTTTTCCTTATAGATAGACTTGCTCAGCAAGCTAACAGAGCAACTGATGAATTTTGGTCCAAACTTGGCCAAAGTATTCCTTGTCTCAAAAAGATGATGAGAACCAAAATGGTATGACTTTGTTTTGAGAAACTAAGCAAAAATATTTCGTGTCATGGATTCAAAACCAAAAAGATCATCAATGCTCCATGTTTTCAGGTAAAGAAGAAAGTTAGAAAAGAAAACTGAATATTTTTTTATTCTAATTGATGTAGCTTTTATTTCATTTTTTATTTTTTTATTTCTTAATATTATTGGCATCCACACATTGTACACAGTGATGGATTTCACAAAGACATTCATTCAACTATGTCACATGGTTTGACCATATTTACCCACCTCCCCGCCAAATGCCTCCTTTCTCTCCATTTCTTCCTTCTACTCATCCCCCTTCCATTCCCCAGAGAATCCACTTATACTTTTATGTGTTGTATAAAGTAATTTTTATGCACAAATACAATGTGTGTGTGTGTGTGTGTGTGTGTGTGTGTGTGTGTGTGTAGAGAGAGAGAGAGAGGCGTTTTCCTGAAAGTGACATATTGTTCTTTATGGATGAATAAAACTCCTTTGTATGCATACATATTTATCAAATTTATCCTTTCTTGGCATTATTTTAATTCTGGAGAAAGGACAATCCTATTCAATGCTGGTAGGATTATAAACTTTTATAGCCACCATGGAAATTAGTACAGAGGTCTCTCAATAAACAAAAATAGAACTATGAATGACCTACCTGCACCACTCTGGGATGCAACTAAAGGACTCTGTATTCCACCACAGAGACACTTGTAGATCCCTGACTATTGCTGCTCTATTCACAATAGCAAGGAAATGGAATCAGCCTGAATTTTGAGTGGCATTGTCTTTTACTTCAGTTCCTAACTGTTTTACCCTAGTTTTCATGGAGAGTATGGTATATATCATGTATGTTTTCTCTTGTTTGCAGCACAAATTACCAGAATTTAAATATTTAATAGAACAAATGGGAGTCATTGATTTTACTGCTTTGGGTATAATTTTTACAAAATTCAGACATGTTTCCCTCCTGTCTCTAAGACAAATGAACTATAGATATGAGCAAAAACACTGGCATATTCTGAAAGCTAAGCAGTGAAACATATCACTATGTACAATGTTGCATGCCAATAATATTAAGATATAAAGAAAATAAAAGAAAATGAAATAAAAGCTACATTAATCAGAATAAAAAATACTCAATTTTTTCCTTTAATTTCTTCTGCTTTACCTGAAAGGGTCAACCATACTAAAATACTACCATCAAACATAATGTTCCAAGGCCCTCAGTAACAAATATATCTCATTGTGAAACAGAACGTTTTGCTTATTGTTATAGTCAGCTTGCATAGTTGCTAATAAATGACCATCAAATGGCTTAAGGGAACAACAGGTTTATTTTCTTACTGATAGTCTGATTACAGTCTCTAGTCCAGCTTAACAGGAGAGCACGCACCAACACCAGGCTGAGGGCCACGCCATCTCTACATAATGGCTGAGAGAGGGACGATCCTTACTTGCCAGACCAGCATGTCTAGCCAAGTATACACATGGATGCTAACTCTCTCAATCAGCTGTCTGTATTTTATTCCAGGGTTTAATCCCACCCACCATGGGCTGGGCCTTTCCCATCAGCTAGACAATCTCCTGCAAGTCTGCTCTGAACCTAACTCAACTACTAATTCTCTACAAATATGCCCAGAGCTCAAACCCTCAACTGTCAAGTTGACACCTGTGCCCAACTATGACACTTACCATCTTGAAGTTGCTACCACTCACGATCATAATGATTGCACATACCAAAAGTATTATGATAGAATGATGGCATAATTAGCCACATGATCTAGGGCAAGTCATGAAAATTCTTCAATCAAGAGAACCAACTGTCAAGTTTGACTGAATTCTCTTTCCTTCTAATGTAAAGTCCTACAGTACAGTTAAATACAATGAAAGGGATCTTGGCACATGTTCATTCACACTTCCCATTATTTCCCCATTCAGCATAGAAATATCCATAGGACAGCAGGCATTGAACTAAGTGTAGTTAACCTTGAATATTGCCTCTGAGTTTTCAAGTCATTAGACTTTAGAGATATGTACTCCACAGCCCTAGGACGCTGAAACTGTTGTGCTAAACCTTGAAAAAAACAATCTGGGGTGAATAACAAAATGAAATTGCATCTGGGTAAGGCTTCCAGGAAACTCCAGCTGATTGAAAATAAATGAGCTCTGTATTTAGCAACAGCTGCAACAACAGGGGCCTGAGCCTTGATAGGTGGACGGCACAGGCGACATGCTGGGCTGGGGCCTGGAATTTCCCAAAATGAAATCTGAGAGAACTGTTTAGGTTGACTTTCCCTCTCTCAGCACAGTTGACCCCTTAAGAAATAAGAGATGACACATACCAAAGCACGCCAAACTTTTACAACAGCATTCGAAATAGAAAAAAAAAAATTTCTTTAAAAAAAAAAAAAAACACCAAAATGAAAACAAATCAAAACAAAAGTTAGAAAATGTTTGAGAGTCTTCTTGAAATGCCAGAAGGGACACTGGTTGTGGACTTGCCCACTTTCTATTAGGGGATAAACAAAGGTTTTTTAGGACCATGGTATGCCAGGGCTGCGGTGGAATGTACAGTTTCCAGAAAACAGATTTATCTGTTGGTTATAAGCAGACTTCCTCCACTGTAGGATCACTTCCACATAGCAGTCACGGTTACGGTGACATAAAACAGAACACCAGGAGCCGTTTTTAGAAAAGCCAATGAGAAAAAAAATAAAAGCAGCAGGAAGAAAGATTGAGATGTTTGGAAAAATGTGCATAAGCAAGTCCAGCAAAAATGAGGAAGCGTGTTCCTTAACGTGACAACCCTTCCAACAGCATTTTCCAGGGAATGGGAGAGTTTTCTTGGCAGGGAAATCATCCAAACGGCATTGTCTTCTGGGTAAGTCATGAAAAGATACTCTAAAAGGGTGATTTAGAGTTCATCCCTGTGGGGAAAAGAGGCTGCTCCAGATAATCCCACAGAGTACCAAGTCCATATAGCTGAATATCTTGGAAAAATAGTAAGGTATAATATATACCTATTCTAGGTAAGGTGCCTTTTCCAGATGTGTCTGCAACAGGTTACTTGGCCCTTGCCTTGCCCAGCAGGATCTTTATAAAGTGATTTTTTTTTTCACATTTCTAAAATATAAAGTGATTCTGAAAAAAAATTAATGCATGTGCGTGCATGCGTGACTTCACCTTTACAAGCTTGTAAGAAGTAATAGCGATCATGAGGACAGGAAGTGGATAGGAGTGGAATTCACCAGAACTACTATGGTGAGAGAGATATTAGATGCCTAGTGTTGGTTTTCATCCATTGTCCTGAGGATTTTGCGTTTTTCGTGATAAAATGATGAGAGAAAATAGAGATCGGCGATGATGCTGGTTCTGTATCACAGTATGGTATTTGCAGACATGATGACTTTAATAAACTGTCTTATGCTGAGCACAAAGCGTAGAGATTGACACAACTCAGTAACGTCTATAGTTGATATCCTCATGTCTTATTCTTTCAGAAATTCATCCCAGTAAGTCTTGACCCCATTGTTAACAAATATTCTACATGGGATCTGTTATGCTACTAGACCTATGCTCCATTCCCCGTCTTCTCCTTACTTATTAGCAGTATTATTACAGATGGCTGCTCTTTTCTTCTTGATTCACTTTTTTTTTTCACTCAGCTCTGGAACATTCTACTTCTTTGGCTCTTCTCCCACCTCAGGCACTAGCCCTTCTTATTGTCCCCTCATCTTTCATTCACTTGACCCCTAAATAGTGAAGTGCCTGGGTGGAGTTCTCACTAATTCATCAGCTTAAATGAAAACAAAAGGGAAATCACTAATTATGTGTAAATTGAGTACACTGAGGAGAGCATGTCTCAGCAGGGACTCCTCTGCGCAGCTGCATCTAAATACAAGTCTCTCGTGGCCTCTTCCCGCTACAGAACGTGGGGCTCTGCTTAAGATCACTTTCCCTCTGTAGAAGAGAAAGCAGAGCAAACTGCTCTCTGGAGGCCTTCATCTTACCAAACGTGAAACTTCACTACAAAGCAGCCGTGAAGTTTGGAAATACAGGCAAAGGTTTGCTAAATTCTAAATTATACTTACAGCAGACGACTAGCAGAAGGATGTCCAGTGTGGTTTTCTCAGTGTGGTGAAACCAGTGGTGAGGTCAGTTGTCTGTGCTCAGACTGGTGAAGGCTGTACTGGGCACATATTCTGCAAATGAAGGCCAAACAATGAGCATAAGGTGCTATCCCCAAGCTACTTACATGTATATTTCCATTTCCACATGTAGAATCCTCTCCGCTGAGCAAGGTAGTGAAAACTATACTGACCTATATTGATTCCTAGTTCAAAGAGCTTACTGACAATTATGAGTGACAGACCTGAGCTCTTGAAAAATACAAAAAGGTCTTGACCTCCACAAAACCACCTAGAGGGGCTGGACAGATGGCTCAGGGGTTAAGACTCTGTCTCAAAAGTAGAAGGTCCTGAGTTTGGATCCCAAGATCCCATGTAAAAATGCCAGATGGAAACAGCAGAGCCCTGCACTTCCAGCTCTGGTGGACGGAGCCTGGGAAATCCCAGAGCGAAGAAAGGAGGTAGAAGCAATCCAGGATGATTCCCGAAGTGACCCTTGGTCCTCCCCAGGGAATACAGTGCCCTCTGATACACACACACACACAAAATAAAATAAAATAAAATAAAGTAAACTTTGAAAAAAAAACAATGAAAGTAATACTCAACAGAGTCCTTGTATTCTGGATGTAGTCCTGGGGACTTTCACACCTCTCCATTTAACCCTCATGAACTCATGAAACAGATAGAGTGTTTTATCTTCATAGTCACCCTATAATATGATGTCAGTTCTTTTTTTAGGCTACACAAGCTTGGGAAAGAGGAGTTGAAACCATCCTCTCTACTCTAAGGCTGATGGCATCTACTGCTACTCTAAGGCTGATGGCATCTACTGCTACTCTAAGGCGGATGGCATCTACTGCATACTACATGATCTGTTCCAGTTTTACAAATACAGAAATAGGGGCTTTAAGAGGTTGAAAGCTTCCCTATGGTAGATACCCAATACATGGCACAATTCGAATTCAAATCCAAGTCCTTCAGAGGTTTGAAGTCCCATGCTCAGTCCAGATCCAGTTTGAGATCTGACTCTGCTGGACAAGAATGAGCTTGATATATAGAAGAAAATAGCAGACTTCAGAACATGCATTTCTTTATATTTCTATAGTCTTGAGTAGTTGGGTAGGAACCATCCCAGGACAAAGCCCAAATTAAGGTGAAATCACCATTCTGTTATTTTGATGGAGGGGAGCTCAGTGCTAATGAGATCAGGCTCGGGATTTCAATTGCCTGAGTAATCTCTGTTCTATAATCAAACTGAAATTTCTTCTATCAACCAAAGGTATCTTGTTGATTTAAGCAGAAGGCAGTGATAAAGCACAGGTAAGCATGCTTGTTTGCAACATCACACAGAGTCAAGTACATGCTAATAACCAGTGGATCTGTTTCACGTTAAGTCAAAGAAGAGCCCTCTATGACAGGCAAATGAACAAACATGTGCTTCTTCTGTGGATAGCACCAGATCCAAAGCTGCAGGGGTGTGTTATTAGCCATCAGGCCCAGGAAGAAGACACACTCTCCCTGTTGTCCCAAGACAGCGATGGTATGTCCCTCCTATACACCTTCTGTCTCCTTAGTGGCACAGAGCTGGCAAGCAAACTTGACCCAGCTTGCAACAACACAGCAAAACTGGCTCCTGACCACCAAAGCCCCAACTGGGATTTAAACTTTGTTTCACAAACATTGACTTCAGACCAATTTTATTTATTTTTTAATCAGAGACATACTTTCAAAAAAAGAGCTAAGGTCCTAAGTCAAGCAGGATGTCTATTAGACTAAAAATGTCTGTTCTTTCTTCAGCTTACAATAACATAAAGGAGTCAAAGGTAAGTGTCCTTTCGGGACAGGCTTAGCTCTAGTGGGCCATAGGCAACATTTTTTTCCAGAAAATTGTGATCGCACAGTGCGGCAAATATACAAAGCTGCTTTCTGTCTAAGGAGTAGAGCTAGGAAGGTAACATAAACTTTGCAAGATTGTGGTTGAAGAACAAAAGCAGCTTTGTCTAGAGTTCATTTCCAGGTGGCTGTGATTACGCTGAAACGCTCTTTTGTCTCCCACCACCCCCGCAAAAGGCTGGTTTCTGAAAGAGATGGCTAGTTTTCCTGCTTATATGTCCTGATGTCAGGAATGCAAAAGTTCTAGGTGGGTTTGGGTTCACACCCAGGTCAGAGGATGCTCAAATCCTTTCTGTGGATAGCACCAGATCCAAAGCTGCAGGGGTGTGTTATTAGCCATCAGGCCCAGGAAGAAGACACACTCTCTATATATATATTTTGTATTTGGTTTTTTCCATTTTCATGTGCATGTGGGAGGAGTGCATGAATGTGCACATGTGTGTTTTCATGACCATGAGTATACATGTGTATGTGGTGATGTGTGTGTACGTGCCAGTCTCTGCGTATAGAGGCCCAAGGTTGATGTTAGGAATCATCCTCAGTTGCTCAGACTGGGTCTATAATTAAACTCGAGTCTCATTGATTAATAGGGCTGGTCTGGCTTGCCTGCTCTGGCGATTCCCAGGCAATTTCTTTCAGGGATTCACTTACAGGCAGGCCGTCATATCCACCTTGCATTTCAGGTGGGATCTGAGGATCTCAACTTTGGCCCTTTTGCCTATACAGCAATGCTTTAGCAGCGGAGCCATCTCCCAGTTGCTAATTTTTTTTTTAAATTACCTATAAGTTGCTCTGTAATTCAGTTTTAGACTGAATTTAGCTTTTAGACTCCTGTAGGTTCTAAAAGCTAAAGTACATGACCCTTAGTTCCTAAACTCTCTTAGTACCTAATAACAATATTTAGTATTTGTATATGTTCATTTGTGGGCAAGAGATGAATTCTTCTTTCTCTAGAAGGTTTGCTGTCTTGGTCGCTATTCCGAATGGGCATGGAAACTGCTGATCGTAACCTCTGCCTGACCTGCCTGCTACTGTGGCTACCATGGCATGGATCTAGCTGCTCTTTGCTCTCCGACATCACCAATCAGTGAAATGAATCAGTGTACAAACAAAGGAAAGAAGGCTCCAGCAATCTCTGCTTGCTAACAGTGCAGTCTAACGATGCCTCACAATATCACAAAGTATCAAAAAGTGTGTGTGGAGACATTAACCATTGAGTCCAGTGACTTAGTCACCTGCTTATCAGCTCAGCACACGCTGGCGCATCTCGACCTAGTAAATAGTTCATTGTCTGCTGCTCTCTGCTGCTAGGGGTCAGCCTGACAGATTCATTTGTGCCTGACGGATCACTGTCCAGGCGTCCTCCCTAATTACAGAGGAGCGAGAAAAGCACTGAGGATCACGGTCTGCTGCGTCGGGGTAAAAGGCCACCCTCCTCCTGGAATGTGGAAATTGAAGTTTGCCCTATTGCTAATTGAATCAAATCGACCACCCTGGCCGAATCATCTGTTCCCAAGAAAGTCTTGCTCCTCTGGCCGCGAGGAAGAAAGCAGGGAATCTGCTTGTCCGACACAAGCTCCTTTCACTAGAGGAAGACAAAGGTATTCTTGCGAAGCTGAATTCCCAGAAGCAACTTGAAGTGTGCCGACACACACTTGCTTGGAGGGAAAGCTCAGGCTGAGCTGGCAGGAGGTGACACTTGCCAACCCACGCCTCCACAGCTTTCCTCCTCTCTGGTTTTCCCCCCCAGATCTCCGGGTGGATCATCAAAAACAGAGACCACCAATAAAATGAGTGCTTGACAATTCACACTGGAAACAAAGGCAGGAGAAAAGTTGGACTGTGGAATTAACTTATGTTTCTCATTCATGTATAGCTTTTCTTGACTCCCACACTGCAGCTCTCTGTGTGGTGAGACAATACACAGGCGTCTCAAAATGCTCATTGCTATAGAAGGAAAACACACACAAGAAAAGTTTTTGAGTTTAGGATTAATGTATGATTGATAACTTGATAACACACACACACACACACACACACACACACACACACACACAGTTTATTTTGAGAAAAAGCAGCACGAACCATACCTCAGCATGCATATGAAGCTCAGAGAACACCTTCCAGAGGTCAGTTCTTACATTCCTTACAGTTTCAGCCTGTCTACATGAAGATGTACCTGGAAGTCTATAGTTTCCCCATTCTATTTGTTATTTCCTGTCTCAATAGCTACCTTGAAACTAGACCAGTCCTCAAGGACAGACCTAAGAACCACTTTTCAAAGACTTTTTGGTGCCCTTTTCTAATCAGAGGATTTCTATTTACCTTGACCCACGGTTCTAGGAGCCTGGAATAATTCACTCCTGCATCTGCTAATACACATTAACTCCTTTTCAAATTACCGAAATGTTAAACAAATGCCACCCATAATTAACTGAAAATTATCAAATGCCAGATTTGTAACATTAGACTGCAAACTTTCTTACTTTCGTTTAAGAGTTGGTTGTTTGTGCTGGCAAACACAAAAACAGAAGAGCAGTTTTCTTCCTCTTCTTCTGCCTCCTCCTCTTTTTCTTCTTTCTCTCCTCCGTAATGAACCTTTACTGTTTAACATATAAATTGCTCTCATTGGTAGCTTTCTGGTACCAGGGAACTGACTGTCTGAAACTTCAAGAGCTATAAAAGAAGGAAACATTCAGAGATCCTCTTTCTATACATCTGCCTAGTGTCATAACTCTTAGTGCTCCAGTTTCTATGTAAGATGGGAGGTACGAAAAACAAATTTTACAGGTAATGTATGATTACTAAATCAAGATAAAATCACAGAGGTGCATCCTACCTTTCACAACAGATCCCACTGGAGTAGAAAGTGTGCCACACCTAGGGTTCACACGGATGTGCAGCCACAACAAAAGAGTTCTGTCCGCCATCTTGGCAGTCCTGTCCGCCATCTTGGCAGTCCTGTCCGCCATCTTGGCAGTCATGTCCATTACCCTGAATGTCTGCTGCCCACCCCCAGCTGCCTCTGCTCAGCTGCCACAGCCACAGCTTCTTCCACTTTGAGTCCTTTTCCTTCCTTTTTTCTTCTGAATCATTTTCTTCGGCATCTCCCCTAGAGATCCCACCAACTGACACAATTGTTACTTTCCTCCTCCTGCCTGACAGCAGAGCACTCTCTAACCCTACCACATACATCTTTGCTTTCCTGCTGAATATTATTTTCTCCTTCTTTCTATTCAGAAGGTCTGAGGGTAGAAATTGACCTGATGACCACGTGCATGAGATTTCTCTGCATCCAAAGTCATAGTCAAAGCAGCTATTCACATAAAGCATTTCTCCTTATTCTGTAAGCCATCATTAATATAACTGCAGAAATAATGGCTGATATATTTAATTTTTTATATATGTGCATGTTTTGTTGTGCATATGATGTGTGCATGCAAGTGCTTGGTGCTTTTCTTGTGCATGTACTGTGGGTGTGCATGCAAGGGTGTACCCACAATGCATGTGCAGGTCAGACATCAATGTGTGTCTGTCTTGGTCACTCTCCACCTGACTGATGTTCTTTTCCCATTCTGATGTGTAGTGGGTGTATGTGTGTTTGCACGTGTATGTACAGGTACAAATACACATGTGCACACGTATGTATAGAGACCCAATATTGATACTGGGAATCATCGTGATCTCCTTTCCACCTTATCCTTTTGAATTTTGGTCTCTAATCAAATCCATAGCTCACACTGGGGTATGTCCAGTTAGTCAGCTTGTTCTGGGAATTCCCATTCTCTACATTCTGAGACTGGAACTATAGGTGGCTGTCATATTCACTGGCCACTTTTACATGGGATGTGGGGATGAGAACTCAGGTCCCTTTGCTTGTGTGGCAGGTGCTTCAAGCACGGATGCATCTCCCCAGCCCTCTGTCCTATTCGCTCAGAAGGGTCTGTCACTGAACTTGGAGCTGACTGGCTTAGCTGGACTGGCACCCTGGCACCCAGCGACGCAGGCGATGCTGGGATTACAGACATGCGGTGCTGCTTCCAGGTCTTCATGTGGATTCTGGGAATCCAAACTCAGGTCCTCAACCTCCCAAGGCAGGCACTTTAACAACTGAGTCACTTCTCCAGCTCCATTCTATTCCTCTGTAAGGACTGTGCACATGTGTAACTTTCAAACTTGAACATGTGCTGGGCACTGTTCAGGTATTTTATTTGTAAAGACTCATTCACTTGGGCTGGAGAGATGGCTCAGGAGCTAAGCCTCCACCTGCAAGCAAAAGGTCCTGAGCTTGGTTCTCAGATCCCATGTGAAAACACCAGGAAGAAGTGGCGGTGACCTGAACTTCTGGCCCTGGAAGGCAGACGGAGCGTGGAAAAATCCAGAGCAAAGCAAAGAGGAGGAAGCTCAATCCAGGATGATTCCCAAAGTCATCCTTGGACCTCCGCCAGCACACACAGTACACTCTGATACACACACACAGACACACACACACACACACACACACACACACACACACACACACACACAATAAGATTAATGAAAAATACTCATTCACTTTTCTCCACAATTCCAGGAGGTAATGACAATGGTGGCCATGGAGATGAAGAGTCCATTTCACAGAAGAAGAACACAAGGGGCTGGAGAGATGGCTTAAGAGTTCTGCTTCGTGGCTCCCTTGCCCTCATGGATTCCATGTCTGGAGTCCATGAGTTCTTTTCTGGGTCTCTTGTCCCTCTCAGAATTCATGTCCATGAGTTCTGTTCTTTTTCTCATCTAATAAAATCTGCCTTAATCCTCAAAAAAAAAAAAAAAAAAAAGAGTTCTGCTTCACAAGCAGAAGGTCCTGATTTCAGATCCCAAGTCCCACATAAGGCAGAAATGTGGCCTGCATTTCTGGCCCTGGTGGGTGGAGCCTGGGAAATCCCAGAGCAAAGCAAAAAGGAAGTAGAAGCAATCCAGGATGATTCCCAAAGTCACCCTTGGTCCTCCACAGGACACACAGTACCTTCACACACACACACATACACACATACACACATGCATGCGCATACACACACGCACACACACACAAGCACTCACGTAAAAAATAAATAAATAAAAATTTAAAAAATCTTTTTAACAAAGAAAAAGAATGCAAGACTTCAGAGACCATCCAGGTGTTAAGTGACTAGGAGGCAATCATTTATCCATCGTGCCTCGGCCTGGGCCCTGAATGCTTCTCCCTGTACTGTTCTTACAGCCTGCTGGCAAGGAACTAATGAAACGTCAAGTCAGAGAATTCTCCACTGGAACCTCCTAGCTCACAAAAAACAGTAGCCATTAAAGAAAGAGCATACAAGACAGAAAATGTGCCTTTGTTTGTCTGTTGGACTCGGTCCAGCTGCAACTCAAAGACAATCTTAAAAATCTAACCAAGACTTGATTCTGGTGATCCATCCTAGCTAGGCATGATGCCGAATGCCTACGGACTCAGCACTTGAGAACCGAAAACCTTGTTCAGGAGGGTTGGGAGTTCAGAGTCACTCTGGACTGCAAAATGAGTTCGATACCAGCCTGAGATCCTGAATCCAAAATAAAAAAAAGAAATCTTGTAGGTCACAAATCCAAGGGCAGTACTGGTTCACTGCAATGAGTTCCTCCAAATCCACTCCACATCAACCTGAAGCAGAGTCCATGTCATCCTTGAGTAAATAAAAGTGGCTGTTGAAAAGAATAACAATATGGACAGATTTTTCTTTTATTTCTGGAGTTAGGACTTGGGTGAAGCTCATAGGAGAACACTTGTCTAGCATAGAGTTTGATTTCCAGCTGCTCTTGTTCCCTCTCTCTCTCTCCCCCCCCATATGTGTGTGTATACATGTCCAAGTATATGCATGTGCCATGGTAAACATGAAGAAGTCAAAGAACAATTTGCAGGAGTCTGTTCTCTTTTTCCATCGTGTGGGCCCTAGGGGTCAAACTCAGGTAACCAGGCACAAGAGCAAGTGACTTTTACCTATCGAGCTGATCCTTACAAGGCCCAGCACAACCATAATTATTTCATTGGGGCAGCGAGGGAAGGGAAGAGGGAGAGGATTGGAATTCAAGAGAAGGCAAATGCATACCACAGTCTGGTGTATAGGCCAAAGGACAACTTTTCTGAACTTGGTTCTCTCCTTCTACCATGTGGTCTCATAGGGTCAAACTCAGGTCACCAAGTTTCCATGCAGGCACCTTTTCCTGCTGAGTCATTGTGCCGGCATTGTAAGAATTTTAAGGAACGTTTGTTAAATGTGATGATCTTTAAACAGGGCTGGGCACAGCTTTTAGTCAAAGTCAAATCCAATCATGTTCTGGACTCATAGTCTGCACAGTGGAGTTACTCAAACTTTGGCCATGGGTAGAGAGTATCATTTAATCTGCCTCTCTGTCCTACCTTATTTGCTAGCTTATTTTTTTTTTTCTTTACTCATAATACTTACCAGATTATAATTTGCTATGTCATTTCTCTATTATGCTTATTGCTTATTAATTACCTCCATTGCATTTATTGCTTATTAAGTGCCTCTCTGGTAAAATATAAGTGATCTACAGGGTGGGAAGATTTAACCTTTAGTTGTATTCCACATTCATGGCATGGACTAAAATATTAAACAAATGTCTTTTCCTCTTCCCCTTTTGTCTAGCCTCTCTTACCATTCAGATTCTTTCCCTACCGAACAAAAATATCTAACATGTTTACTGAGTACTTCCTGGCTCCTCAGCACTGTACCAAGCATGAAAAAGATGTATAATATCAAGACTACTATCATTACCATTCTCTGATGCTCAGAGAGGCGAAGCCACTTTGTCCAAGGTGACCCAGCCATTTCTAACAGGGAAGTAGGCGAGAGTACTGAGCTAGTCTTAACTGTGACATCTGAGCTCTCAGATAGTAGTCTGGACCGATCCAATGTCCCCATGAAAGATGGTACCTAAAGATAGGAGCTGCTCCAAAGGATGATGATACCTTATCTGCACACACCGAGAACAGAATCCCCACTGACTCTACAAAAGCAGGGGCCCACTGCTTGAAGCTTGTGAAAATAACCTGCAGCTATGCTTGCCCTCCAAGTCGCTGCACCAGCTCAGCCCTCCTGAATTGCATACCTCAGTGCAGGATAGTCCACAAGCCAGCCACAGAGTCATGATCCAAATGGAATACTGCCGCACCCAGGCCCTGAATTTTTTAACAGCATTCACATTTAGTATTAATTAACTTGAACGATCCATGAAAATTTGACTTTGCAAGGAGTGTGACTATCAATGGTTGCAAGGTTCTGTAAGATCTTGTCTCTGAGCTATTGGGATAATTAATGCCACTAGCGGTGAAGGAGAATCCCATGGGATTTGCAAATGAGATGCGGGATTTCACCACATCATGGTTGCTGTAGCAACCAAAGCTCCTAGTCAGGGTCTGCAGTTACGGAGTGCCTGTCCCTCTTGTCTAGCCTTGGGCACCTGTACTTCATTGAAAGCAGAACCATTTAAGTGCATCTGAGAGTATTTTCATTTCATAAGCCAGTAGAGGATTCACACACATAAGGCAGCATCTTTGAGTAAGGTATCCTAGAACTGTAAGACAGGAAGGCCTTACAGAGATGCAGCAGAAACAGTCGGGCATGTTAAGAAAAAGTTGGGTACGGTAGCACATACCTGCAATCCAGCCACAGGGGAGGCTGTGGCAGGAGAATTGAGTGTCTTGAGTTCATGCCAGTCTAGGATGCACAGTGAGACCCTGTCTCATGAAACCACATGCTGGGTATGTGGCTCAGAAGTAGAGAGATTACCTAGTATGCTCATGGTTGTGGGGTTAAATCCCAGAGCTGCTGGGAGTGAGAAAAGAAGGAAAAAAAGAAGAAAGGAAGGAAAGAAGAAAGGGAGAAAGGAAGAAATGGATGGAGGAAGGGAGAAAGATGGGAGAAAGAAGGGAGGAAGGGAGGGAGAACAGAAAGAAAGAAAGAAAAAGAAAGAAAGAGAGAGAGAAAGAAAAAGAAAAAAGAAAGAGAAAGAAAGAAAGAAAAAAGAAAGAAAGAAAAAAAGAGACAGAATAGAAGCAAAGAAATGACAAGAATAGAAGCAAAGAAATGACAAGAATAGAAGCAAAGAAGAGAAAAGAATAGAAACAAAGAAGAGAAAAGAGAAAAAGAAAGAGGAAGAAAAGGAAGGGAGGGAGGACCAAAGAGAAAGATGAGACTGCAAATATCTAGCAGACACTGAAAGAGTTTAATCATCAAAACTGTCTGGTGATGACCTAAGCCCCGGAGGCCGCCCATGTCTTAGTAGTGACAGGGTAATGAGGAAGTGACAGAGAGGGTCTGTGATGTCTCTCACAGCTACTGAGCAAGGGCTAGCCTGGAGGAGACTCAACAGTCATCACCTTCCCATCTCCTTTTAAATACTTCTTCAATGGGAATGTGGCTGGTTAAGAATTCACTTTCCTGTGCATCCATGACTCTCTGAATTAGTAAATCATACTCCGTCCAGGGAGAAAAAAAAAATAAAAAACCTCCTCGCTTATTGAATTAAAAATGGATTCACTGGCATTGCCATTAATGAAAGCTGGATTTCAAAGAACAGATTGGTACTGCTAAGCAAAAATTAACCAGAAACTGATTGGTGCATCTTCACAGTAAGAAGCAGTCATTTACAGATTTACATAAGAAGAATAACTTAATTTGCTTCTTTACACAGCAACACAGTTAAAGGAGAAAACATACTGCATCATGGTACCTTTCAGTATTCATATGACCATGAGCCATATGAACTGGCCAGATGTGGAGCAGCCCTCCTGTCCTCTGGGAGGAGACAGGCTATTTTCCTTCCTATGCGCCATTCAAACATCATGCTTGGGAAGGGTGGTAGACGATGGACGGATGGACTTGAGAAGAGTCATTTAATAAATGTTACTGAGCATGAATGTGTTTCAGATAACTAAAGACACAGACATAGTCAAAAATAAAATTCTCCATCTTCAAAATATTCTAGTGAAATAGTAAATAGGAGGCTGAACAAATCACAAATAGGCAGGAGAGGTCTTCCTAAGTCCCCTTCCAATGGCTTCACAGACCCAATTGTTTTTTCCTTAACCAGACAGACATTGAAAAGACCGGAAGATTTCATCTCACCATGCTTTGAAGATCATTTTGAGATCCACAGATGCCTGGGAAAGGGCTCAAGGTTAAATCCAAAGGAAGGTGAAAGGGGCATCTGACACTTCCATGTGAGGGATGACAGACATGTCCTGAGCAAACCACGAGCACTTGCTCTTCTGAAATGTCACTGCGAAGCACAGGAGATGTCAGCCAGTCCGGATGGCACGCTACACTTGGGTTTCATTTGCCATACAGAAGCAAAAGGAAATGAAATCATTTGTGAGCACAGATTAGGGCCCCTGTACCTCACTTCTGAAAGCAATTCAGACAGCCTAGGAAATACACTTGAGATAAGTTTGGGTTCCTACTTAAATTTACAGTGCAACCAATGAAGTATCCACCCTTAAAATAGCAATATTCACCATCCAAGATAAAGACTTGTCTTTTAAAACTATATTAGTCTTTGGAACTCTTGAGTAAAATAAGACAAACTAAGTGTATATCCCCGGGACAGAAATTTTTTGGCTGGAGAGAGAAAGAAGCCTATCAGGAGGCAGAATTGAGTTTGCTGACCAACTACTAGGCTCATGTTTCCAAGCTCTGAAGCTTAACTTTGTCCATGGAACCAAGAACCATGAAGACTTTAGGTTCCCACTCAGACACAGGTCAAAGTCCTAAGATTCTGTTGTACGCGCCACAGTGCCAATTAACAAATCTGTTAGACATTATCTCCTTGTAGGAGTATATTTCTCTGATAGTCATGATTAAACAGACCTCCAAAATATACACCAAGAATGAATTAAAATCAAGGAACCTGAGCTAGAGTGTTATAGCCCAGTGGCAGATCACTTGTCTAAGATGTGCAAGGCCCTAAGCTATGGGCTGGAATATAGCTCAGTCAGTAAAGTACGTCTTGGAAGCAGAAGAAAAGCCAGGCATAGTGCTCGCACTTATTACTACTGCTGGGATAGGTAGGGATAAGTGGATTTCTTAGACTTTCTGACTAACCAGTGTAGACTTCTTGCCCAATTTCACCCAAGATAATAAGAGACCCTGTTTCAAAAAACGAGGTGGACAGCACCTGAGGAACGACATACATGGTTGTCCTCTGCCTCCACGTGCTCATGCACACATGTGCACTCACACACATGCACACGCATTCACAAAGATACATGCGTATGCCCGTATACACATACATATACACACTAACACATAAACATCTATATATACACATTGAAAAAATACAGGGACTGTATTTCTCTAAGCAAATAGAAAACTGGGAGCTGAAGAGATGGCTCAGGGGTTAAGACTTCCTCACAAGCAGAGGATCCTGAGTTGGATCCCAGGTCCCACATTAAAAATCGTCAGGCGGAAAGGGCAGAGACCTGTACTTTGGCTCTGGTGGGCGGAGCCTGGGAAATCCCAGAGAGAAGCAAGGAGGTAGAGGCAATCCAGGATTCCTGAAGTCACCCTCAGTGCTCCACAGAGACACACACACACACACACACACACACGCGCGCGCGTGTAAAAAATAAGTTTTTTTTAAAAAAAAAAAAAAAAGAAAATGCAAATGGGTGATTGACTCCTCCCTCACCGCAGTTTCCTGCTTTTATTACATCTACCTTTGAATATACTCTTATAACAAGACTCTAATTTAACAGGTTTTTATCTCTGGCCAGGGGGTGATATCCAATAACCATCAGGATGGAGTGAAGGGCATTGCAGGAGCAGCAAAACTGAAAAAAATAAATCAACGAGCCATAATCCAGAACATCAGAGACTCTATATCAACCACCTAGAACTAGGCCAGCCTAATCTCTCCCCATCCTGAAGCTCAGGGAAATTTGCAGAAGAGGGGGTGGTAAGAGTGTAAGAGCACAAGGATGGGAGGAGCAATGATATGCAAGATACTCCACACAAGTTAGGGCCGAAGCAATCATATTGGACTTTGCATGGCCTGCGCAATGTCCCACACACTATTGACCCCACAAAGTCTAGCATTTGCTAAAGGCACCAAGTTCCTTGGAGGCAAGGAATTGACAGCCATAGTAGTGTTCCTATGCTTAAGTGGAACAGAGGAAAGGGTTCAGAGAAATGCCACTGGGTCCTTGTATGTCATCGGAGAGGAGGGCACAGAGGAAAGTCTGGCATGCACATTAAAGGATTCTCCGGGGTTTGGGGGGAAGGCACTGGGGGATGGGGAGGGAGGGGTGAGGGGAGGGGGAACAAGGGGGTCGGGGGGAGGAGGAGGAAGGGAGGGAACCGGTGTACCTATTAAGTTTGTATGAACGGAAATAATAAAAAATGTTTTTTAAAAAAGATTGTAAGAGCACAAGGATGGGAGGAGTAACGATATGCAAGAATCTCCACATGAGCTAGGGCCGAAGCAATTATAATTGGACTTTGCATGCCCTGCACAATGTCCTACACACTACTGACCCCACAAAGTCTAGCGTTTGCTAAAGGCACTAGGATCCTTGGAGGCAAGGGATTGACAGCCACAGTAGTGTTCCTATGCTTAAAGGGAACACAGGAAATGGTTCTTGGAAATGCCCCTGGGTCCTTGCACCTTATTGGAGAGGAGGACCCAGAGGAGAGTTTGGCATGCTCATTAAAGGAGGCTCCGGGGATGGGAGGGGGAGGCATTGGGGGATGGGGAGGGAAGGGGGGGTGGGGGGCACAGGGGGATGGGAGGTTGGAGGGAGGGGGGACCGGTATACCTGTTAAGTTTGTATGAGTAGAAATAAAAAAAAAGAAAAAGAAAATAGAAAACAGAAGCTAAGTTTTTAGGATCCGGATTAGAAAAGACTTAGGTTCAAAACTCACCTGCCACTTCTGGTGACCTTAGGAAAGATTGCTATTGCTCAGTTCTCTCTTAAGAACTCATGCAGAACATAACACAGTGGCTCACAGATAGCAAGTGTTCAGAAAGTGTTTGGCATCATTGTCATCCCTATCCAAAGAACTGACCATGGCTTCCTGAGATGAAAATCTGTCTTTACAGAGTTGTACAGATTAATTAGGTTACTCAAAAAATATTAACAATAGGTATCTAACTAAGGAGCTAGGACAGGTTTTACGGCTTGGCCTGCACCTGGATAATAGAGCTTGGCAGATAGGAAACCTTTCTGCATTCGAGATAATTTTTAATGAGACAACACTCAACATGCTGCTATCACCACAGGCAGGTCACAATCTACTTCCAGGGGGTAGGTGACAATTTCTTTTCCTATCAGTCCTTTCCAGCCATGTCTTCCTATGGTGGATCCTCTGATCTTAGGAATCTTCTAACTCTCTCTAGTAAATGACTTGTCAAAAGGGCATTTACTCTATGCACTATAGCCCATCAGTTACAGCCAATGCTTACAAGTCACATTTCCATAAAATGGTCCCAAGCCTACTGACTTCCTTTGATTGCCATTTTTAAATTGCGCTCTATGAGGCTATATTTCCTTGTCAATGCTTCATGGTGCCCTTTGTACAATACATAGTACACGTCATGAAGGTACCATAATGCAATGCACAGACATTGTAACGTCAGGATACATCTCATCTTTCCCTGTATAGAGCATCTCCTGAGTGCACAGACTCATGGTGCCTGTTACAAAACTCAGTGCACTTGCATAGAGTTCACAGTGCCTGTGAAAAGCTCATGGTATATCTGTGCATATCTAATACTACACTGGTAAAGGGCTCATAATATCTCTATGTGCCCTGTGTAAATCTCTTAGTGCATAGTATAGAGCTCACTGTACATCCATTAGAAACAACAATTTTAAAAGCGTCTGCATTGAGCTCACTTGAGTCTGTTGAAAAAATACAAAGCTTCGGAATGGTAGGGAGCTGTGTGCCCCTAGACAGATGGAGTAGAGGTGACTAGGCATACCAAACACCCTAGGGACCTGGCAGTTTTCCCTGCTCTAGCCGTGGTGGGTGCACGGATGGATTCATGTGTGAAAATTCAGTGAGCTGTGCCCCGAGGGTGAGAGCAGTTTGCTGTGAGTGTATGACAGCTCAATAACCGAGGCATTTAATTAAACATCAATTAAAAGGTTTGCCCTCATCTCAGACCTTTTGGATCAGAGGCTTTGTGCACATACAAATGGTCATGAATAACTTACATTCCAAAGATTCTTTTGTGTATGTAGGGGTCTGTATGCACACAGATGTGCATGCATGTGTGTGCTATGTGGGCCAGAAATCAACCTCAGGCGTCACTCTCAGGAGTTACCAACCTTGTTTTGAGAGAAGGTATCTCATGGGTACCTGGAGCTCACTGCTTAGGCTAGTCTGGCTGGCTAGAGAGCCCTGGTACCCACCCATCCCTTCTCTGTTTCCTGACTCCGGGATTATAAACATATGGCACCCGGTCCAGCTTTCTACATGAGTTTCGGTGATTAAACTTGAGTCTTCATACTTACCTGGCAAGCACCTTACCAACTCAGTTATTTCCCCAAGTCCCCAACAGATGATTCCGATGTGCACTGAAGTTGGACAACCACTGAGCATTTTCAATGACACAGACCAAAAAAAAAAAAAAAAAAAAAAAAAAATCAAAATGAAGCCCATGTCAGGAAATATGATATAAAGAACACAAATATTCATAAGCTCCAAAGCTTTAGAGAGTTGAATCAATATACCAACATCTGTTTCCTGTGCTGCCTGACATCCGAGCCAACATAAAATTGGAAAGAGCCTTTGGGAGGTGAGGTTGCACCAAGAGGGGGGCTGCGGGGCTCCTTTCCCATCATTCACCTATGCAACCAGGGCTTGGGACAGGATGACTCCTGACTTTGTCCTGGTAATGTCAAAAACCAAGTAAGTTACCAGGAGTAGAATTACCAGACAGCGTACTGGGAAGAGTATTTGTCAAGAAGACACCCCTGCCAAAAGAAGCAAGGGAGATGTTTCGAAAAGAAAAAAAAAAAATCCGAAAGCGGGAGGGAGGATTCTCTCCTGCTGTGTCTGCCTGCAGCGCCGTGATTCAGAATGAAAAGCCCTGCGGCTTCACGAACAGATGCTCAGTGTGGTAGACAATGGACTGGGAGGACGTGCAGAAACCATCTAGCATCCTCCTCCTTCTGCTTTGGGATCACCATGTCATCTTCTTACAGTGTTCCCTGCTATGTTAATCAAGGCGCATGCAGGAAAAGCGCCCTGTACTTCCCAGGGAATCTGTTTGTTTTCTCTGGGGGGAGTGTAGGGGGAATGGGGGATGGGTTCCAACAACCACACAGGACTCCTGTCCCTACCCCTTGTGTTTTGCTTGAATATTTCTGGACCCCCCCCTAGCACTGTCTTTTATAACGGGAACCCCTCCTGTGAGCAGCTGCTTTCTGGACTGCAAGTAGAATGTGCAAATGTGAACCCAAGCTAAGGTTACACTGAAAATTAACGCCCAGCACAGCCTTCATGACTAACCCCTTTCCCGCTCGCAATAACGGCCTCCTTCAGCTCGGCCTCCACTCCCATCAACACACCTGTTATTGCAAATCTGTAACAACAGAGTGCAGATTTCCCTGGGGAAATGCTGAATTGGCGCAGGGTATTTGTCTGTTGGCAAAACTGTGCTTTCCTCCCAGGTCCAATGCATGCAAAACAGATTTTTCTCCTAAGGTGATTCACAGCATGTACCCAGCCTTCAGAACATCTAGACTTTTTTTTGTCGATAGAGAGAGAAATGGAAGCCCCGCAAAGCTGACATACCCTGGCAACAAGACAGATGAAACCTGGGCCTCGGCATCCTTAAAGACACACACAGGATGTTCAACGTGCTTTCTGAAGCACTCCATCTTTTGTTTTTGTCGTGTGTGTGTGTGTGTGTGTGTGTGTGTGTGTGTGTGTGTGTGTGTGTGTGTGTGTAGGCCAGAAGACAACGTCAGCTGTCATTCCTCAAATTATCAGTCACCTTTTCCTTTCTTTCCTTTCCTCTCTTCTTTTTCCCTTTCTTCACTCCTTCTTTCCTTCCTTCCTTCTTTACTTCCTCCTTTCCCTTTCTTTCCTTTCTCTTTCTCTTTCCCCTCCCTTTTCTCTTCCTCCCTTCCTCCCTCCCTCCCTCCCTTCCTTCCTTCCTTCCTTCCTTGTTTTTAAGACAGGATCTCTCTCTCACTGGTGTGGAATTTGCCAAGTAAATTAGGTTGGCTAACCAATGAGCCCGAGGGATAGACCTGCCTCCACATCATCAGTTATTATAAGTAGCCCCACCTTGCCTAAGTTTTTGACATGGGTTCAGGGAACTTAGAGCAAGCACTTCGTTGACTGAACTATCCCCCCAGCTCTGTTTTTTTCTTAATAGACTTTTATTTCTATAATTTTAGCCTCATAGCATTACTGAGCAAAAGACATAGATATTTCCCATATGTTCTTGCCTCAACACGTGTTTCCCAGTCTTTTTAAGTTCTTGGTAACTCTGGATCAGTTCGTGGACTTTAGACCAGCTTAATATTTTTCCCCTCTCCATTTGTGGGATATTTATACAAAAGATTCTGGCCTATCCAAATCCTAGTGGGAAAGATTTCACAGCTGCAACCTACATATATTTGTCTTCTTCTCTTCCAGCAACTAATCTTATTCCTTCTTCTTGGCAACCAATCATGTCTTGTGGTGACAATGTTATACAGCACCTCCCTGACTTCTAGTATTTCCGCACCTTTACTTTCCCAGGATCTCCCAAGTTCAATCTCTTCTAGGGCATGACAAATTCACAGATTGTTTTGAAACAGTTTTAATCTTTCTCTTACACTCACCATCAGTTATATCGTGTGAGTTACTGGTGTGTAGCTGCAGTTTAACAATGTCTTACAAAATAAATAACAAAGATATCCACCTATTCAGCAGGTAGAACATTCTCATGTGGCTCTCTGTCACATGCACAGGAGGAGACATCTAATTCCTGCCAAGAAAGATTGGTAGGCATGTCATGGCTTCCTTTAGTTTCACATTTCTTTCAGTCATTTAATTTTTAAGACCTGAGCTACCTATATGATTTTCATCAAGTCTAAAATAGACCAATGCTTGATCCTTGGCAGATATAACATGTAAATGATGACAGAAGGAACATGTAAAATTTATACATGAAGCAATTCAGAAATTACATGTGGCTTAGTCCCCCTTGTTTAACAGTAAGCTTTCATGTGGTCCGTGGTATTTCCAGATTGCCCAATTTAAAGTACGGACTCAAACACTTTCTTGATGTTATATCCTTTTGAAATATCAGCCATGCCAGCTAGTTTAGTTTTAATGGGTGGAAAAGTCAAAGAAGCAAGCCCAAAGTCCTCTTTGCGCATCTGTGGGTAAACATGGAACAATATCTATTGCCACAAACTCCTTGGCTGGAGAATCCAAATCTAACAGCGCACACATCAGAAAGCAAGTTTCTTTTTCCTTGGGGCCCATTCCCTGTTACTTAGGGTCTTCTACACAGGGGTAGGACATCCTGTCTCCTCCAGCCTCCAGCACCATCCGAAGCCCACCACCTCACTCCTGCTCTGTGCTCTCACAGACACAGCAAGAAAATAGGTACACGCCACAGAAAGATCAGCAGTTAGTTACCTGGGTCTTGTGATGAATAATTATTAGGCAGAGAGACAATCTAATACAGTAGGAAAAATAATGGATTTGGTTGCCAAAATCCAGTCTGACTCTGCCACTTACCAGCTCTGTGACTTTAAATAAATCATGGAAATGGATTCATCCCCTAGCTATGTGGAATTTGAGCATCTTCACTAAGGTGAAGACAGAGCAGTGCTTTACTGTGAATGTAGAGGTAGTTAATGCACTTTGTAATGTAGATTGGCTCATGTGAATGCAATATAGTGTGTGACTGATTCCTCTAGGACTCAGGGCAATGGGGCATTAATGGGTCAGCTAGCGCTCCTGGGGCTCCTGTACCAAGGAGGGTAATTACATGACAAACCGTCCCTGAAAATCTTCAACAGAAGAAAGGTGAATGAAGTAGGTACAACCATACTAGAAAAAGGAGTGTATTTGGAAATTTACTTCTGTTCTTCAATGTAAGTTTTGAAATTAAACAGTTTAAATAACCTGTAAAATATAACTGATGCTTTAGGAAGAGCTGATACATTTTATCACGTATCTCCTTGTACCCTTGGAATGGCATGTCTCACTGCCAATGTAAGAAACACGCTTATCAACTCAAAGAGAATCAGAGACGGCTTATTCTAGAGCTGAATGTGAATAGCCACAGCCAGGGAATACAGATTTAAGTTACCCCGATTCCATATTTCAGGGAGATAACAATGTCATGAAATATGATAGTAACAGAATAAAGAACGTTATTAATAAAAACATTTTTCAAATACATTGCTAGGTATATCAGGTAGGCAGGTTATAACCAAGCAGAGAAATCTCCATATCAGATGCTAGCTATCTGATGGCATTCTTAGCTTGTTGGGGTTAGTGGAAACTAGGGAATACATCACAAGTGAATTAATATTGTAGTCACTAGACTATTAGGTCACTCACAGAGGTGGGCAGTAAATGGTTATTTAAGGACTAAGATAGCTCATATTAATTTGGTTCTTGACTGGCTACATTCTATTATTCCCACAACTGTCAAAGTTCTAACTAGTAAATCAACTTTATAAAATGCTCCATGTATACTCAGCTTCTTTCTGAGAACTTCAATTAGCCTAGGCATCATGAACTGTAGATATCTCCCATGTGTCTACAGAAATCCATTAGGACCTGTATTGCACCATTTGATTAGGGGTTGACCTCCTTCTTGTTATATTCTTACTTTATCCTTATGGCAATATATTACAAGCCCTGATCAATATTTACTGAATGAATCCATCAACTCTTGTTTTGAGGATGGATTTTTTTGGTTAGCTGACAATTAGTGTCCTAATCACTATTGACTCCCAATCAGAAAAAGGCGAGGTGAATACTTTTCACAGTGGAATTGCAGCGCAGTCTGGCTTGGCACTCTTCCACGCCGTGTCCAACACCCTTCCCGATGCTCAGAGCCAGTCTCGGGATTGTTTCATGTTATCTCAGCACAGGTGGGCCTGTCGCTGACTACTAAAAACTGCTAGTTGGTTTGCTATACCGTCGTGCAGTCTGCAATTATAATGTAAGAAACTTCCCTGTAGTCTTGGTTCCACATTCCACAATGCCTGAGTCACGCATGAATGTATCTTTGAAACCACGAGCAATCCCTACACCCCCCTCCCAGATATCCTGGGGATGGAAGAAGTGGGAGGGGTGGGGAAGCGGAGCAGCCATCTGTTGACAATGCTCTTGTGCACAGCCAGCCTGAAGGTTAATGACATGTCACGCATCCTCCAGTGTCTGGGAACAAAAATAGGCTGCCCTCCCGGAATTCGTCAGAGCAGTTGTTGCCCCCTGAAGATGTGACATGCCAGCCAGCGCTGCAGCAGGGGCCAGGAAAGCAGTTCCTATCGAAAGCTGGCTGAGATTTAACAGCATTGAGGAAAAACCACTTTCGCCAGTACCCAAATGTGCAAGTTGGCATCCCCTCCTCCTGCCAGACTAATAAGGTTCTCTAATTCCAAAATAATACTACATAACGGGTTTTCAGTTTCATAAACAGGCCTGGCGTCTTATCAGCAGTTCTTCAATGTATATCTCTATTTTCAGAAAGATAAAAGTGGTAAGCCTGTAATAAAAACAGGTCCCAGGGGCCACTTGGGGGAGTGTAACCAAGCTCTCTTCTGTCAGTTAGTGTTGATTGGCCTTGCTGCTGATCCAGGCGACTCTGGGTGTTAGCTTGGCGGGCAACCTACTGCTTAATGACTCACTTGGCTACCTCCAGAAGAATTCACCCAGCTGAAAGGTCGCACCTTCCCAAATGCAATCGCCTGCCTCCTCCGCATCTCATGTAGGCTCTCTTTAATTTTTCAAAGCCCCACTGAGCAACCTTTTAAAATCTGAGTCCTTTACCACCTGGTGCTCCAGGGACATTATAAGAGGGGGCAGCCCTGCCTGTTTTTCTGTTAAAACCCAGGAACGAACAGTCTGGTCCCAGCATGGAGCAGAGTGGCTCCAGCAGGGACTTTACAGAAAGGGATGGAACAGGGAAGGTGGAAAGTTTTCAAGCCCCAGCCTTGACATCTTTATAGTGTGACATTTTGTTTGAAGTGAGGTTTCTGGACTGTAACTATGCCTAATTTCAAACATAAGCTTAAAGGCAAATTAAAAAAAAAAACTAAATGATTGATCAATTGCCAGTTTTGAATGCCCAAACCTTTGATTTTTTTCAAGAGCAGACACTGTCAATCAATGTCTGGCATATGGTTCTGAAATCATTACTTTTGCACTCTGGGAAGTGAGCCATGTAAGACACATGTTCGGTCTCTTTCTGTTTGTAGCCTTTCGTCTTTGTTTTTGAGACAAGGTCTCAGTGCATAGTCCAGGCTGGACCTTAACTCTCGATCCTCCTGTCTAAACACTGAAAGCACTGGGATCGCAGACTTGTACCTCCGCCCAAGCTTCGGGCTCTTCTTTCTGTGACTTTGTATAAATCATTTAACCTCTCTGAGCCTCAAACTCCCTAAGCTGAAAATTCACTAATCTTCTTTCTGCTACTAGAAATGGGAGGTGACTTTCTTAGAACCGTACTCTCTGTCAGAACTTCGCGCAACAAAGGAAATGCTGTGCATTCTCTGTTAATGTGGTAATCCCTATACGTAGGAACACTTTGGAAAGGTAGGTAGTGTGACTGAGTAACTCAATTGCTAATTCCTTTGAAACAATTTCACTTTAAAACAATGGTATTTCTAGTACTTTATCAGACAGTGACAGTTTGATTATTCCCGAAGCACGAAAGGTAATGTTTTGGTAAGTTTTAAACCAAGCAGCTGATCCACATTGACCTTCTTTCTATTTATTGTGTCTACCACAAAAGTGATTTCATGAACTACATGGTATGAGTAACTGCAACAATGTAATAATTGCTGTTGAAAATGGAATCTCGGGGCTGGAGAGGTGGCTCAGGGGTTAAGCCTCTGCCTTGCAGGTGGAAGGTACTGAGTTCGGATCCCAGATCCCACGTATAGACGCCAGGCGGAAGCGGGGGCGGCCTGTGCTTCTGGTCCTGGTAGGGCGGAGCCTGTGAATCACGGGGCAGAAGAAGGTGGAGGCGTCCACGGTGGTTCCCGAGTTCGTCCGTGGTTCTACACTTACACAGACACACAGACACACACAGACACACACCACACACACACACACACACACACACACACACACACGTGTGCGCGCACCTGCACGTACATACGCACATGCGCACAGTTGAATAAATAATAATAATAATAAAAAAGAAAATGGAATCTCTACCTAAACAAGAAAAAATGTACCCAAATGTGCAAGTTGGCATCCCCTCCTCCTGCCAGACTAATAAGGTTCTCTAATTCCAAAATAACACTACATAACTGGTTTTCAGTTTCATAAAATTTTTTTTGTGTGTGTATGTGTGTCTGGGTTTGTGTCTATATGTATCTGTGAGTATCATAGGGCACTGTGTGTGCCTGTGGAGGCCAAAGAGTAACACCCAGGTTTCTAGGTTGGTGATCACAAATTAAACCCCCAGGAATGTTTATACACATGTCTTTGTATGTGTGCGCACAACATTATTTTCCTTAGAAAAATACTTACAAACGGAGTGGCTAGATCATGTGGATTTTCAAGATCAATTAAAGGTTCAGGTGGTCTCTTTAATTTCGACCATTTCAATAGAAAACTGATGAGCATATTTTAGCTTCTAAAAATTAACCCATGATTCACGGATGCTGTGATGGCTCACCTTGGTTGTCAACCGGACTGGCTGTGACCTCACCTAAGAGACAAGTGTCAGGATGCCTGTGCAGGATTTTCTTGATTAGGGCAACTGCAGAAGATGCACCCTAAATTTGGGTGGCACCTTCCTGTGGTGGCTCAGATATAAGGAGATCCAAAGGAAAGACTGTTGCTGAAGTCTTCTTGCCTCACCTCTCGCTGGCGGCTTCACCTAGCCTCTTGCTGCACTGCACTAATTTCCATCCATCACTGATAGCAGAACCTGGTATCTTTAGGCTTCCAACAGTGGCTCTCCAGGAATCCTCCAGGCCTTCAGCTCCTGACTGGGATGGATGCAGCATCAGGCTTGTGCACTGAGCCACTACCAAGTCCTCAGCCTCTGCAGCATGTGGACAATCATAGTTCAACATCCGGACCATTTATGGTAAGGCAATAAAAGAAATTCCCTTCTAATGTATATTCATTCTATCAGTTCTATTCCTCTACAGAATGCTGAAACAGATTTCCTATTTATTTTTTTATTTCTTCTTTCCTCTGTTTCTATTGTAATACAGCTCTCACTGACCTGCTTTGTTGTTGAATTATTTGCATATATTAATTATACATGATGATGGATTTCATTATGATGATTTCATACATGTTTATAATGATACAATGGATTTTTATAACCACGACTCCCTGTTGCCCTCCTGTTTCTACTAAGTCCCTTCCTCTTTCTCGATAATGTCCTTTCTATTTTCCTTTACCTACTTTTTGCTTGAGTGTGTGTGTGTATATATGTGTATGTGTGTGTGTGTGAGTGTGTGTGTGATTCATTGTATGCTGCTAGGGTATCTTAGGGAATCCTGGGTAAGAGATTATTTGCAAGACTGTGGGCCCCCTACCAATGGTTACACCATTATAGAAGATGCCTGTCCTTCCCTTAGCAACCATGAACAGCCTATACTCACGGAGTAGTGGGGGCCTTGTGAGACCCTCCTGAGTAGCTTCCATCATCTGCCTGTGAGTCAGCAGGGAGGGCCTCTTGCCCCACTTGTCAGGATGTCGACAGGCCAATCTTGCATGGATCTTTTGCCAGTAAGCACAGCTGCTGTGAGGTCAAGAATGCAACCGTGACGTCATGCTCCAAAGGCAGGGGTCCACATATTGCAGCCCTTCCTCTGGCTTTCACATGCTTTCTACCCACTCTTCTGTGATGGTCGCTGAGCTCTGGAAGGGTAATACAGATATCCCAGTTATGCCTGAGTATTCAACAGCCAATGCGGATGGTAGCACTCATCCACGGATAGAAGCATAATTATTTAGAAGGCAATTTGAAGAGCACATCATGTCCAATTAGGAACCCAACAGTAGCAGCTTCTCTTCTAGGCCTATGACCTCCCTGGCCGTGAGTTTTTGGTGAGACTTACAATACTTGGCATGGATTCCTTCCCATAAGCAGGCCTGCCATCACAAAGCCATGAATGACTTGCTACAACTGTGCCAGTGGGGAATTCTTTTTATTTTTTTGCCTCTATGTGTGTGTGTGCATATGTGTGTGCATGCTTAAAGTGTGAATACATGTAATTGTGTATGTACATATATGTAAACGTGTATGTTCATGTGTGCATAATAATGTGTGCATGCACTCTCATAAGACTATATAAGTGTATGCTCATGAACGTATTGTATAAGTGTATAGAATATGTGTAAATATGTATGGGGGTATGTATACATGTGTGTAAGTATAAGTATATATGTTTGTGTCAGTGTATGTGCATGTGTGTGCACATGTGTAGGCATACGCATACATGCACGTGTGCAAGTGTGTATGCACATGTAAGTGTGTATGTGCATGTGTGTACATGTGTATGCATATGATGTGTAAGTGTAAAAGAGGGCACCTGAGTGTGTACTTGTGCCTATGGAAATACAAGGGTGACATCAGGAATCACCCTGGATTGCTCTATTCCTTACTGCTTTGCTCTGGGGTTTCTCAGCTCTGCTTTCCGGGGTCAGAATTATAGTTCACTACCATTTCTGCCTGACATTTTTATGTGGGGTTTAGGGATATGAACTCAGGTTCTTTTGCTTCAAGGCAAAGGATTTAATCCCTGAACCATCTCTCCAGTTCCTAGTGGTGAATTCTTGATTGACAAGTTGGTAGTGTAATATGCAGAATCTACAACTAAGTAGAACCTTTAATGACAATTCTTCCCCAGCAGCCTATAGCACACTATGGCACTATGAAAGCTAGACTGTAAGACCTAAGGTCTACTGAATGCTAGGCAAGCATTCTATCACTGAGCAGTATCCCCCATCTCATATTGCGCATGTTTCTTTTTTAAAATTATTTTTATTTTCTATACAAACATAGTGAGTGGTTGTCCCTGTCTCCGCCTTCCTCCCACCTTTGCTCTCCTTTTCCTCCCCCACGCTCCCCTCCCTGCACCAATCCATCTCTCTCCCTTCCATCCTCCTGCCTGTCTGCTTGTGTGGGCTCCAGGATTCTGTTCGGGTTGTCTGCGTTAGTATGGGCTCAGATCTTTGTGGAAGGTTTTTTTTTTAATTTTTATTTATTTATTTATTCAATTGTGTGTGTGTGTGTATGTATGTGTAGAACCACGGGCGAATTCGGGAACCACCATGGACGCCTCCACCTCCTTGTTTACTCTGCCCCGGGATTCACAGGCTCCGCCCTACCAGGACCAGGAACTCAGACCGCCCCCGCTTCTGCCTGGCATCTATACGTGGGGTCTAGGATCCGAACTCAGGACCTTCTGCCTGCAAGGCAGAGGCTTAATCCCTGAGCCACCTCTCCAGCCCCCTTTGTGGAAGATTAAGTGGCCCTTCCTTGGGTAGATCCACTGATAGGGGCATTCCCCTTCACCTGTCTAGCCCTAGCCCCTAAGATTCCATACCTTCATGTTTCTCCTGAGTTCCTTGCTAGTCTTTGGGGGAATGTTGATATGTCAGTCACTGTGCAGTCTGTTAAGGATAAGTCTCACTGCAGTAAGGTGCCGGATGCAGCAGCCCTGTCTTGAGTGGAATGTTCTGAGCTGCAATGGATCCCCACTTTTAGGCTCTTTTACTCTTACTGCCCCCTCTTCCACAAGATTCCCTGAGCCTTAGGATGGAGAGAGATTTGGTTGGTCTGATTCCAGCTAAGTGTTTTAGGGCCAGTTCTCAGCACTCTGTGGTTGTCTGTCTCACAGCTCTTCCGTTGCACTGGGCTATGTCTTGTTTGGCTGTTGAGATTTTTTTCTTTCCTAAAGATGAAATGAGATGAAGGTTTACTAAGTGGTGTTTGTGGTTAGTATTGAGGCATCTGATGGTGAATACTGCCATTTTCTCCCCATTCACTGATGTTTAGCCTGATGTACAGTGCTGGGCATGGGTAGAAGGGAGGAGGTTAGGAGGCAGTAAGCAGATAGTTGGTTACCCAGAGGCTAATCCCACTCCCTACTATGTCCTATCTCTGTTCTTCCCTCCTCTAAAAGACTTTTCTTACATAAAGTCTTTTTTAACTGCTTATCCCATTTTTTTGTTTCTGTTCTTTTGGAATCTTCTTCTACCCACCCCCACACCCCCTAACCCCCGCTAATGTTCCTTTATGTTTGTGAGTGTTAAAAGAGTTTCCGTTTGATCACATCAATCTGAATGTTTAATGTTACGATCAGCTTATAAGGGAGAACATACAGCCAGTGTCTGGCTTTCTGCATCTCAGATATTTCACTCATTATGATTTCTTCCAGTTCCATCCACTTACTGTCAGATTTCATTAGTTCATCTTTCCTGGTAGCTGAATATATGTATGTACCACATTTGCATTAACTGTTCCTCAGTGTTGCACATCTAGGTTGGTTCTATTTCTTTGTTCTTGTGAAAGCAGCTACTATGACTGCACAGGTGACTCTGTTGAAGGATGCAGTGATCTTTGCGAATATTCCCAGGAGTGATATATCTGGGTTGTATAGAATTTCAATTTTTTATTTTTTTAAGAACCTCCAATTGAGCTGCATGAGTTTACAATCCCAGCAGCAATATATGAGGGTCCCCTTCTCCCTGCATCCACGCCAATATTTGCTATTGTTTGTGTTTTAGATCTTTGTTATTCTGACTGGAGTGAAACTTTTAATTTTCATTTCCTTAATTACTAGGGATGTAAAACAAATGTTTGTTAGACATTTGAATTTCATCTTGTGAGAAGTTTCGGTTTTATAGCCCATTTTTAAAATGCGGTTGTGTTTACTCCCTTGGTATTTAATTTTTTAAATTTTTTGTGTACTTTGGATATTAGATCCCTATTGGTTGTGTGGTTAGTAAACATGCTTTTATTCTGAAGGTTGCCTTTTTGCTCAATTAACAGTCTCTTGTTGAGTAAAAGCTTTTTAATTTCATATAGTCCCACTTTTTAGTGTTGGACTTACTCTCTGTGCCTTCGGGGTTCTATTAAGGTAATGCTGGCCAAAGGAAATCAATTTGAGGGTATTCTCTGTTTTTCCTTGTAGAAGTTTTATAGTCTCTGGTCTAACATTGAGGTCTTTGATCCACTTGGAGTTGATTTCTACGTATGTTTCATGTAAGACAGTGTAGCTTTCAGTTCTGGAATTTATACTCTGTGTGTGTGTGTGTGTGTGTGTGTGTGTGTGTGTGTGTGTGTGTTCCAGGTCTTTCTTTATCATCTATCTGCAAATGCTTAGACTATAAAATACAGATATAGTCACTATTTAAAGGTTTTTGTCCACTGAGATCTAGGCTAGATCTAGGTGTTGATTGACAGATTTTATTCCTCATCATGTTTATATTTTCCAACTTCCTCGCATGACTGGTAATCTTTCAACCAATGCCAAACATTTTGGAAATCAACCAAGTGGGAGCTGAACATTCCTGAGGCTCATCCCCAGAGTTGCACTGGGAATAGGGGTGACTACTGGCTGCTGAATCCCTGCCTCGGGTGCTTACCGAATGCCTCCTGAATTATGCTTTCCCGTTTGGCTCACCCTGTGAGCTCCTGGTACATTCCTTTTAGTCTTTCTGGGGAGTTCTTAAGAAAGGCAAGGGCAGCTTCCTCACACCCTCGTTCTCCTCAAAGTTCTCCTTCTCTCCAGAGTTCTGTCCTGAAAACGCCAATTGTCTTCTTCTTTCCAAACTCTCTCACTTCTTCTCAGTTCACTGAGTTCACCCACCTCAGAGGTGCCCTGACCCCACTCATCCTGGAAGCTCCTGGCATTCATCGGTGCTTTGTGCTCTTCTCGTCTCTCATATGCCAACAGCCTGCACTGTCTGATCCCAACATTTTAATTTAATTACCCTCATTTAAGTTATTTTTGTCTGTTTTTTTTTTTGTTGTAGTGATCCATTTGGAAGCATAAACATTGTCTCAGCTTCTCTATCTTGCCACAGGAGCTCAATCTTTTCTTTGTAAAAAGTGTAATAAGTGGATCGTCCCAAAGATAGAGGACCGAGAAGTAAAAATAATGGAATACTTGTAAGAGTGGACGAGCTAAGCCAAAACCACTCTTTATGCTCAGATGGTGCAAAGCTTTCACTGAGGACATGGAATCCACATGTCCCTCATCAGACTTTAGGTCCAGAAATGCAGAGCTCCTGGCCACAGGGTCACCTAGAGCAGCAAGAGAAAAGCCATTTCTTTCTCTCGAGACCCATGACCATTGTATTGACTCCATGGGAATAGGAAATGAGGCCATGTTAAAGTCTTGCATCGTTATTCAGAGCTTCTGGCTCCCTGCTCACATGACTCCTGCCTTTTCCCTGCACTCCCATCCCTTCTCTGGGCCAGTTCACCTTACTGACTTGATTTCTGTGAAGCTAATTTCTACCCCCCCCCTTTTGTTTTCCAGAAAGAGTACCCATCTCTCGCTGCATTTCTTAGACAGTAAGAAAAGACACAGGAGTTGGCAGAGAGAAGTTGTGCCCCACCGGTCAAAGACATTGGTCTCTGGGAGAAGCGGCTTGTGAAGCCCTGCCAATCTAGCCATCTAGAGGCCCGCCCTGTAACTGCCAAGGACTTTTTTGGTTATGTTATTTTTTAACACTTATTCTATCAAGTGGATATGAGTTCTACATAAAACATATGCCTTTTTCTTAACAGATACTTAAAGGATTGAAAAAAAAAACAAACTTTCTATCTCAAATGGAAAAATAGATTTCCCATACCCTTCAGCTACTGTAAGCAGAGACTCCAACAGTCACCGTACTTTGACCCACATCTTTTTATCACAGCTGGGTGACATTATGGCAGAGAGTTCAAAGAACTACAATAGAACTCCCAGGAAACACTGGATACTTGTGAATGAAGGGCCAGATGGTCTCGGTCAGGTCACATTCTTACATAGTATTGCATGTGTCCAAAGGCCATCATAAGAGGACTATCACAACACTAAATATTAGCTTTGGCTCCTCATCAGAGCTACAAAGGAATGTCAGATCAGCAACAAAAGGACAGAGTGCTGCCCCCAGCTCCCAACCAGAATGACCACACATTGATTCCTGAATGGATTCATTGGTTGTAAAAACAAACTTCTAATGACTTAAACCAAGAAAGATGCTTGATGTTGTGTGGAATTTTTAAAACTACAAAGTGATTACATATGTAAATAGGGCCAATGTTGTAAAATACATAGGTGGGTAGATAGATGTTAGCTAGATACATAGATAATGAATAGTTGATAAGTAGATAATTAACAGAGAAATTCCCCAGAAAGTCATTATTGTCACATGACTTTGTCTTCAATGGCAAATTGCTATAGAACAAAGGGGGAAGAAAGGCATGTATATGATTTTAGCAATCATAACAAGAGACAGATTACATAGTGATTTACAATGGTGTTTCTCAGAGCATGATATGAAAAATAGCTACAGCACAAACATACAGGATACTTATTAAATGTATAAGATAACTATATCCACCTAGAATCAAATTAAACCACAGTCTCTACGAGTATGGCTGAGGATCCTGCATCTTCACACACTACCCCAGAGATTCCTCTTGTCATTCCAAGTGACACTATGAAACCAGGCCTCTTGGGTTCAAATCTCAGCTCCACAAAAAGGCTGCAAACCTGTTCCTTACATCTATTTCTTCATCTGCAAACTGAAGCTGATGATAGCAACAGCTTGTACTTTGCAGCATTGTAAAAGAATTCCTTGACTTCACATATGAACCCTTAGAATCATTTGGGGCACCAAATACACTATGTGTAACTGTCACAAATGGAATTACCTCAACCATATTCAATTGATTATATAAGGGCAAGAACTCACAAGAAACACACTAACAGGATGTTATAAGGAGTAAGAACACACGTTTTATCTTTAGCATTCTCTAAGCTCAGAGTTTGGGAGGTCTCTGGGATTTATTTCTTTAACCTTGTCTTGGTTTGACTGGCAGAAAGGATAGCAACATCCTTCTTTAAGGCTGTCCCTTGCAGCCTGCAGGACGTGTTATTATCTCTCATTTCTAGCCAAGCATCATCATTGTCCTTGTTATCAATGGACAGGTCCAGCGAGCTGTCCAGGAGACGTCCTTCCCAAATAAAAGTCACATGCTGGAAAATGACTCTTCATTCATCTCTTGTCAAGACAACCTGGCAGACACAGAAAGGTCCTGGCTGCCAACCTGCCCTCAAGATCTCCTGGGACTCAGGTGTGCAAATCTCATTCATGGGGCAGGAATCACCGTGACCCAGTTCCCTAGTTTCTAGCAAAGACCGACTCAAGAATAAATAAGTTCAGAAGCTGCTCTTTTGTTCTAAGTGTACCGATGGAGAGATAAATTATTATATTTTCAACAGGGCCCCACTAACAGCTCCACAGGCTCTTCTCTATCATAAACAGGATGTGTTATGGGGGAAGTCTGACAGAGGGTATACCCAGATTTTTCAGGGCCTCTTCCAGCCTCCATTTGTTTCTCTATCTAGCATAGCTCCCTGGTCAGGCTGGTAGTTCCTTCTGTTTCTCTTGTTCCCTATCTAGAATCCCTTCCTGTAGCAATTCAGATATCCAAATATAAAACCCAGACCCTCCCTTTCCTGAATCTCCAAATGCTGTAAGCCCCTTGCAGATCCTCAGACTCTGCAGTCAGAATACCTAGGGTGCATCTATTAAAAGTTACAATTAACTTTATTACTCTGTATAACTAATATTCACTGATTTAAACAACAGCAATAATAATGTGTTTATTGCACCAGACTTTGGACTATGCAGTGGTTTGGGTCTGTAACGTGGCTTAAAGGCCCACACATGAGAGAAGGTTCCTCAGCTTGGTGGAAACTTACCTCATGGGCAGATGATTTCAGATCATAGAGAGTCTGCTGTTAAGGGGAATAGGGGGACTGTGGCCCCTTGCGTTTTTCTCTGTTTTGCTTTCTGGGGCTATAAGCTGAGTGGCTTGCTCTGCATACGCTCTGTGCCATGAGTCATTCCCTCTCTTCAGATCCAAAGAGTCGTGGGCTAAAACCTCCAAAAGTGTGAGCCAAGCAACCCTTTTCTTCATAAGTTGATTGTCTTGGATGTCTGACCAACACAGGGCAGGGAGAGCAACTGTTGAACATTCAACTGGGATCGTCTGGCCAACTGCTGTGGCCCAGCAAAGAGGAGTCCCCTGTTTATTCAGCAGGCAGACAAGATGCAATGCTGTTTTCCCTACTCACTTAGCATATGTGTGGGCAGTACTGAGGTCCTGTCAAAGCTGAGCATGTTCTAGGTTGTTTAAAATAGGAAAGGGGCTGAGCGAATGCCAAGGTCATGCTTTGAATGTGCCTGCCGGTTCACGTGTCTGAAGCCTTAGCTGTTGCTAATGTTTGGGAACGTCTCTGCACCTTGGAGAGGTGGAGCGCGGCTGGAGGAAGGAACGCCACAGGGGGCGGGCCTTGAGGTCGGGGAGCCCAGCCCTGCTTGCAGTTTGTCTCTTGCTCTCTCTGCCTCCGTGATGGCAGCTGTGACCTGAAGCGCCTCCAGCTTCTGCTGCCTGCCATGCCTTGCCTGCCATAACGGACCGGATCACCTTCTGGACATAAGATAAATAAATCTCCCCTTTCTTCCCTTAAATTGTGTCAGAGCTGTCTCACAGCAGCAGAAACAAAGGCATTGTTCAGCAAAGATAGAATGTTCTTTGTTTCCTTCTTCCCTCCCTCCCTTCCTCCTTCCCTCCCTCCCTCCTTCCTTTCTCTCTCTTTCTCTCTCTCTCTCTCTTTCTCTCTCTCTTTCTCTCTTTCTTTCTCTCTTTCTTTCTTTCTTTCTTTCTTTCTCTCTTTCTTTCTCTCTTCCTTCCTTTCTCTTTCTTTCTTTCTTTCTTTCTTTCTTTCTTTCTTTCTTTCTTTCTTTTTCTTTCTTTCTTTCTTTCTCTTCTTTCTCCCTTCCCCCCTCCCGCCCTCCTCCCCCCTCCTTCCTTCCTTCCTCTCCCAACCCCTTCCTCTCCCCCAACCAACCTTTCTTTCTTCCTTCCTCCCTTCCTTTCTTTTTTCTTTCTCCCTTTCTTGTTTTCTTTTTCTCTTTTTACATGATGAATTTCTTACATAAATTCATTCAAATTAAAAAGCACACATTATTTCTATTCAATAGTTGTTACTTCTTTGATTCTTTTCCTTTCCTATTTCTAGTGTGCACATATGAGACAGCCCAGTGTCTCATGAAGAAGGTAAGCTTGAACATGGGACAGACTGTAATCCTGAGTGCCGTCCCATATGCAGACAGCCCTAAGACTCGTCACTCTTCTGAACCTCAGATGATAGGTTCATGAAAGATAGTAACACAATCTTGAGGTGCTGCCACAGAATGTGACTATGTGGTCCACCTAGTTTCACACCCACCCTTATGACAGTACAGTACTGGTTATGTAACCTGTTGCTCTTCATTGTCCGATCATTCTGTAACTCACCTCTCTTCCCTTTTCCATGCTGTCTAGCTTTATGGTCCCATCTTCCTCTTTTTTATTATTATTTTTTACACTACCATCATGATGATGACAGTCAATAGTTTTTGAAATCCTTACCTAGTTGCAAAAACTTTCTGCCTAAGTAATTTTTCAGGTTTGGGGTGAAACTGCTTGATAGAGCCTTACTCCAACATGTATGAAGACTTGGTTCAAATTCCCAGTACCTCAGAAACTGAGAATGGTATTATGTGCCTATCATGCCAAAACTTCAGAGGTTGAGGCAAGAGGATCAGAAGTTCAAGATCGTCCTTAGTTACATAGCAAGTTTGAGACCAACTGGGAATACATGAGACCCTGTCTTGAAAAAAAACTTCCCAAATATATATGCTCAGCTAATAGTATCACTGGTGATTCTGGAAGCACATGCAACACGAAGCTTCTTTGAAATAGCAGCTTTCAAATTTTGAGCATGAACAATGGTTGTACTTACTTGGGAATGCTTCCTGAACTTTACCAGAAGGAAGGCAAAGGAAGAAGAGATGTATCTTGTTCGATAATGTAACTCACATGTCTTTTCATAAACAGTAATTTTACCTCACATACTTTTGCTTAGAAACATCAATCATGTACTAAAATGGCACTGTATTAGATAATTTATAGACATCTTAAAGGCAAATAAGTAAAGCTTCTCCTCTTGGGAAATAGGACTCCACTTTCTATTTTCAGTAGAAGAGTTTGAAAAGCTGAAACCATTTTCAATAAGACTGTGTTTACTGAAACATTTAGGAAGGAAGCAAGATCTTTGTCGGGGATTTTTAGTTAATCTTCAGCAGCCTATACACAAAAAAAAATTACTGGAAAGACTTTCAGATTTGTTTATCCTCAAATAATGTGGTCTATTTTCATTTTGAGAAAAAAAATAAAGGATTCCACAGACAGAAACACTTGCATGACAGGCTGAGTCACACTGTGCAGATTTTTTCCAGTAAGCTACATTATGCTGGATGCTGTTCAAAAAGGAAAATGTCAACTACAGTGGGTTTGGTCTAGTATATGAGTGGGTTTACTCAAGCATAGAACTGAAGCATAAGCATTGCAGCCAAGACCTTGGGTAATGATGGAATGGCTTACAAATCAGAGGTAAAATTTCAGAAGTTCTTATCTGATTCCTACAAATATAACATAGATTTAAAAATCTATGTTATATTTAAAAATAGGCAGGCAACGATTGAAGGAATGGCTCAGTCACTGCAGTACTCACAGGTGAGGGCTGAGGGGAAATCACTCATTCACTTTGCCCACAAGCAAAATGACAGGAGTTTGGATCACATCTAATGTTCTGTGAGTGTGGTGGTCTGCACAGGTATGATAGAGATTGGTAATCCTCAGAACACACTGGCTAGTGAGACTGGCTGTATCAGTGAGCTCTGGGTTCATCCCAGAATAGTAAGAATAATAAGATGGAAGAACTATCAAGGATGATTTTCAATATAAGCCTTAGGTTTCCACCATCATGTGCAGGGACACACACACACACACACACACACACACACACACACACGCACATACACCCTCCCATTTACATGTCAAAATGGAAAAAAAATGCACAGGCAGGCATTTCAGTGACACTCATTTTACCTTTTCTTCTCAGAATCTTATAGTTGGACATTATGACAATGGACATTATGAAATCCAAACGGTGTCCAGTGCAGTATTTTGGCAGTAGCTCTAGTGGATTTCCATACTTAATGTTTAAAACCTTCTGCTGATGGAAAGCTGCCTACGTGTAACCTAGCCCCCTTCGTCAGGTGAGTGTAATGCAGGGAAAGCAATTCGGAATGGTATAGGTCAAGATGGAAGCACTGGTTAGCTCTGAAAGACCAAGATTACGCGGTTTTGTGGTTCTTCTGTTGCTCATTCACATTTTCTAACTTTTCTACGATGGGGTTGAATTTTTTAATAGAAGAAACCCACTTCCAAACATTAACAAACTCAAACAGCAAAACTGAGGGGTTTTGCTCTAAAATCAAAGCAGAATAATATCAACATGCCAAAATTACACCAATATGCCAAAGATATATGCTAAGGATTTCCAATTCAAACACGTTGATACACAAACCTGTGTACTGTTGGTGACATTGCTCACAGCTAAATTGCCTTCATCGCAACATATGCTGCTTATTAATTCTTACCTGTAGCCCCTTTCCACTGGGCATGCTCTGTGTGTACTGCAGTCCTCCTTGAACTCCTCACATACGCAGCTCTGGTTCCCCATCACAGAGAACAAGCCTTTCTCTGCATTTTTGTAAGAGGTTGGGGTCTCCAGAGAGGTTTTCCCTTGCCCCAGTGTTTTCAGGAAACTGCTCATTCAACTTCCATATGTTCCCTGTGTAGGGCAAACAAAGAATGACCCACAGCAAATTCTGAGCACAGATCTACATTCTGAGAAGAGTCTTCAATCTGGAGCCACAGCTGGTAGGTCCTAGTCACTCCCAAGATATCCTGGAATCCTAATTCAGTCACCTGCAATGACTGACTGAAGACCAGTTACAGTTTTTAGACAGCAATTTCACCAATCTTTGGGTCACAACGGTCCTGTGTTTTACCTTTCTGTTGCTGAATGAATAGTAGCAATTTAGGGGAAAATGGGAATCATTCCAGCTTACATGTCTGGTACATTCATCGTCTTGGCAAGAGAGTTCTGGCCAATCAAAATCAGGAGCTGAGGAAACTACCACATCATATCCATACAAAGAGCTGAGCGAGGGACATACTTTCTCACTTCCGGACCCATCTGTATGCCAAGGTACTGAACCAGCTCTCTCCATCCTATTTATCTGTGATCCTATTCATTATGGGTTGGGTCTTCCTACATCAGTTAGATAATTTCCCAGTTAGCTAGGTTCCTCACTGATGTTACCAAAATTTTAATCTTCAGTTGTCAAATTGAGGCACCTATATCTGACCGGTACACTATTTAGATGCTAAGTTGCCCACAGGAAGAGCTGAGAGTGGAACATACGTTCTCTTCGTTGTCTCATTGCATCCAGCAAAAGAAAACACCGGCTAGAAGAGAGGAGAGAGGTTTGACCCACCGTCAAAATCTAAGCACAACTATCTGGAGCTTCTGCAACATTACACCTTCCAAGCCAGTTCACGCAGAGGTGAAATCAGCATGCTCTAAATGCTGTGAATACCTGGTGTTTTGTAGATGCTGCACTTGGCAGATATGTAATCAAGGAAATTAATCTTGCTGAGGGCCATGTGAAGGCGCTTGATGAAGCAATTTACATACATTCTTCTGCAAGGGCGAAATTGGAGGGAGCCACAGACCGCGGGTTGGGGAGAACAGGAGCCATCTGGCTCCATGGACATCTCCCTGGACAGCCTGGGGCCCCATTTGACTTCTCCAGCTTGCATCCTCTGGCTTAGAATCAGAAAGGAAAATCTGGCATTGCACCTGAGAGTGCTTATCTCTCAGGGGGGGAAAGTCAACATCCAAACCATAAGCCATCTGATATCTGCAACAGGCCGGTAGCTTCTGAGAGTCATAACCAAACACAGCCTGCTGCTTTCACTTCCTTGTGTGAATGAAATACCGAAGCAAGCCACAAGTCTTTGATGGGCTTGGGACTTTCCCACGTGAACCCTCCACACTATCCTTCCTTTCCCGATAACTCCATGTGGTCCAGGTTCTTCTTTGCCCACATGGCCATTCGGTGGCCGCTAACTGCAGCTGGTTTTGCAAGCCCTGGCGGCTCAGAGAAGTAAATAGAAAGTAGAGCCATGTGTACATATTTCCACTCCTTCGCTCAACACCTAATCAGTGACTGTTTACAACACTCAGATGCAATAGATCGGCAGGCTGCGCACAACCAGGTGTTTCATGGGTTACCCGCAGACAAGTAACGTAGAAACTCGTGACCTCCGCAGTAGAGGATTTGCTTAACCATGGTCAGTCTCTGCTCTAGTCACACAGCACTGCACAGAAGCAGGTCAGGGGAGGGAAGGGGGAGAGGAGACAGGAAGAAAGCAGGAAGAAGGAGGTGGAGGGAGGTTGAAATAAAGATAAAGGATCAGAGCAGCGCTGGGGAGAAGATGCCCCTTTTTCCATTTATAGATAAGGAAATGAAAGATGGTCCCAGGTCAAGCAGCTTGTGAGCTGCAGAAGTGGCTGCAAGCCAGGTGGTTCTGCTGCCAATGTCTCTGCTATCCCCATTCCGCCATTGTGATGCTGCTGCTGCTTTTTTTTTTTTTTCCTCCTGGAGCTCTTGATATGAACCAGTATTCTTTCACCCTGATGCTTGAAAGACACAATCCCATCCAGGACTGCATACACGAGATAGACAGTTCAGTCCAGAATGAGAACTGGGCAAGCAAAGCATGGAATTTCCCATCATGCAACTCAATCATCACCTGTCTAGAGCACACGTGCCATCCAGCCTGCTCTGCGACGGTCAGGAGATGAGCCATCCCCCCTTCTCCCAACACCAGCTCCAGCTGTTCAATGTCTATTCAATGTCTTTAACTCCACCTCTCAGTTGCAATTCCCAGTGAAATGAAAACACACTTATTCATTGCTCCAAATAATAAGATTTTTATCTATGCACAGGTCTGAAGCATCACTGTGAGTTAGACATGGCGGCTAATATGCAAGCCGCCCCCTCTTCCCATGCAGTGATCACAACTTCATCTTCGGCCCACCTTCTGATAACAATATTATCATTTTTTGGCTCTGTGTCTCAACCAGAGACAAGCACCTCTGTCTGCCCAGGCCAGGATCTTATTTAATGACACCGAATGCACACGCATAAGCTAGAAATGAACAAATGGGCCACTGGGAAACAGAAACTTACTTTCCTTTCTTTTTCTTTTCATTCTCATTTTATATATTCATCATATTGTGCTACTTAGGGGCATTTTCATGCATGAAGGTATTGCATGTTGAGCACATTCCCATTAGTCCTCTTTGTTCCCTTAGACAGTTTGTCTTCTGTTCTCATGTCATACATGCATGCATGATTTAATGCACCTATATGAAATCTAGGAACGGCAAATGAGAGAAAACAAGCCGTATTTGTCTTTCTGAGGCTGGCTAATTGGCTCATCTCCAGTTGCATCCATTTTCCTGCCAACAACGTTGCTTCCTTCTCCCACTGAGCATCCACAGAGGAATGAATTAACTTATCTTCTTGGCAACAGTCATGCGTATGTGAGCAGTATCTGAAAGATGCTACTATGTTATGGAAGGGAAGAAATGGAGACTAAACTATGATGAGGGCAGACCCAACATTCCCATATTCCACACAGAATTTATCCCCTCCTGGGACCATTTAAGGAAGGAACACAGAAAGCCAGAAGGAAATGCTAAAAACCAGGGAAAGGTGACCTCATTAAATAGGCTACAAAGATCTTTGCAGAGTTGAACACTGGAGATGTAGGAGAAAAAGAAGAAACTATGTGCTGTAGTTACCTTTCTTTCTGTTGCTGAGAGACAATACTCATGTACAACTTGAGGGGAGAAAGAGAGATTTATTTGACTTATGGCTCCAAAAGGGGGATCTAGTTCAGTATAGAGAAAAAGGCATAGCAGGTGGAAGAAGCTAGAGGTTGGTTCAGGTCATAGCTATCATCATGGAGGCAGAGAGAAAGAGCAATCTGGAAGCAGGACTGGGCTACCAAACCTGAAGGCTCACTCTCTGTGGCATGGCTTCATCCAGAAAGGTTGTACCTCCTAAAGCTGGCATGACCTCCCAGATAGTAACAGCTCAGGATTTCAATCACAAGAGCCTGTGGGGGACAACTCACATTCAAACCATGACACTGTGCCCATCTTAGGAATTGTATATGATACTTGTAGTAACATTCCAATCCCTGGTTAGTCTACTGAGAGGATGATGTTATATACTCTACCTGTATGATTTGATTATTGCTTCTAATAATCCTATGGAATTACGATCATTTTATAAATAGTCAAACTCATTTTTTTCATGGCTAACAGTGGCACATAACTCCAAAGGTGAATGCACAGGCTTCAAGTGATCATCCCAAGGCCAAGATCACATCACAAAATGGCCCTGGTTAAATGCAGTGGAACACAGAACAAAACATAAAGACATGAATAGATTTGTAGGGACTAGGGAGGCTGGTAGGGGTAGGAGTAAGTAAGAGAAGGTGGGAAGACAGTGATGAGAATATGTATTTTTTCATACATTTATGAATATATATACATATATGAAATTGTCAACAAACAAATTTGCCAATAAGAAGGGAAAACGCATGCAAAGTTGAGTAAGTATAAGACTTCATAAAGCAGCGGGTTGAAAAACTGAATCTGATCTGAGAGATCGAGATTCTTACAGAGAATCTTGCTTCTGTAATCAGCTTCTGTTACTTCCCTGAAAGCGTTTTTGCTGGTAGACACCCATTCAACCAGTGCAGCAAAAGCAAGTTCTGCCTGTTGGAAGAAGCCCTGCTAGATCTCCAGGTCCTATTTCACTCCTCTTCTGTGCCTCACTAGGAATACAGAACCTGCCCCTGGAAGCCATTCTTGAGAGAAGTTCTAATCCCCACTGGCCAGAATTCTGATTTTACAACATTCTGTCCTCCATCACCTACACACTCTCTGCCCAGATCTACATCTTCTTATGAGCTGCGGGCATCAATCTTATTCCCAGTCCTCACAGCTCAGTGCTGAGCTGGGCTGAGCATCACTTGCCATATAAATAACTCTTCTCGTAGCCTTACTTTAAGCCCTCCTGCATGTCCCCAAGGATAGCCCCAGGTGTGTCACACACTGAGCCTGGAACTTAGGAATACAGTCCGTATTTTGACTCCATGATAACTGCTAATAACCATGTGCCCTTTCTTTTCACTGAAGGAACTGCTGGTTAGGGTTAAGCCTAATCCAGAGCTATTTTACCTTGTTGTTGGAGCACTATATACCTGCAAATTGAAAAGCTTTTACATCCCAGGACATGTTAGATTCACATAGACTGAAGTTTGGGTCCTGTACTATCACTTACTTAGTTGTCACGTGATCTTAGGTGTTTATTCTTTTCACCTTGTTCTTCTGGAAAATAGTTAATGCTAACACCTGCCTTAAAACTCAGATCTCAAGATTAAATGAAATGACCCATGTAAAACTCTTGGTGCCTTACATTTGAAAAGTGTTTCATCGATATTCTTCTTATTAGCTACATAACCCTGTTGATCACTACCTCTCACAGTGAATTTTACAACCAAGTTTTATAGAAGATAAATCACCTGGAACATCTCACATTTAATTTTATTATAGTTTGTCATCTGTACTTGTCACCTGCCTAATCGACGACTTTGTCTAAGAAAATGATTCAAGTGACCCTACTTTCAATTGCAATAAATGTTCTTAAGCAAGTGCAGGACTGGACAGTCTTTTAAAGGAAGGTCTGCACTGATGGATGTCCCTGGGGAATTGGGAAGAGGAGAATGCAGAGCTGAAAGAGTTCATGAGAATCATCTTTTCAAGTTGCTGAGAACTCTTACTGTGCAGGCACCAAACAAGCCGAGCTCAGGAACCTTCGAAGGTACTGTGTGTGAAGTGACATATCAACCTGAAAGGACAGACTATGGAAAATAAAAATGGTCACTCATGTCTGAGCAGATGGAGTTCTCTGATCGATGGTTCTGCTTTACTCCATTGGCTGACTCCATGAATGCCATCCATTACCTTGATGGTTTTGCATGTTGAGAGTATGATAATGGACTGATTAGCATGGTCATTTGGTCATCTGATGAATGCAGTGAACTCTTCTGACTATTGCAAGGCAGTTGCCTTAATTGCGTGGTAATTGATTACATGCCCTCGTATTCGATTCCTTAGCGGAAAATGGCTCCTCTCTCCTTGAAAGTCCCTATCCCTTCTAGCTTCTTCTGCAGGAAAAACTGGACCTGCAGCTAGGAAGAAACCCGTGTTGCTGTGGTGACAGCAGTCCATGCAACCTGAAAAGCTTTTACATTCCAGGACGTGTTATTCAAAACACCCTCCCAGCTCAGCTTTTTATCATGGTGTGTAGCAAATACAAAACAATGGCTGTGTTTCCTGAGTAAAATCAATGATTCTCATGAAGCAGTGTGTGTGGCCAGCAATGAGAACACAGACCTTTCGGATCAGGCTCTGCAGGGAGGTACCTGGCTGGTAGGCTTCCCAGCATTTATATCATATCCACATCCAAGAACAAAGGCTAGCTAGCTTCTTATCCTATCTTACCTGATTATCTACAAGAAAATGGATTTGGTTTCTGCAGTGGGTCTGACAGAAAAAGAAGACAAATACCCACAGTCTTAGGTAAAGCAAGCATTCTTGGTCATCACAACCTCACCCAATGGCGCTGCACAGAAACCCGCCATAACCCCCACTGAGGCCCTCCATTCTTAACTCCGTGTTTAACATTTACAAGTCATTTAGCCCTCATCTGCATTAAAGTTTGCCGGGTGCCATAAATGCAAATGAGCTTTAGTGCATTTTGATATACGACTTCAGTTTATTACATTTCCATTAAGCTGTCCAATATTTACTAGGGCTTTATAACTCAGTTAAATTATTTTCTTCAGCTTCCAACTGGGTGCCATTACCATAGTAACGGTGGGATTTTCTGTAGCCTGTGTGCGGGTTTCTTTGGTGGCACTGAAGTGGCACCTTTTCCATTAAACGTTGCAGTACATAGAGTTGTTAAGGTGACAGCTGAGTACCCTGGTGGCTAGAATAAGAACATGGACAGAAACGTTACCCTTGGGTCATTTGAAACCATCATCAGGAAAAGTTTCAAGTGCCAGTCAATGGCTTAGAAAATTCAAAAGTACCTAGGAAGCAAATGACAAGGAAAGAATATCCTGAAAGGTGAGCTTGTCTTCTGACATCTCTTGAGGCCCTGGCAGCCACACAGGCCAGGTGATAACTCCTTTCCCAGTGTCTTAGAGGAGCCCAGCACCAAGCGTTAACTCCTGACCTGACCATGGGATGCTCGGTGTCAGAATTTGCGCTGCCATCGACCAGACCTCTCCTGTCTCTAGTTTTTACAAGCTGCAACTACAGAAAAATTTAGAAGTACGTGTGCATGTGTATGTGTGTGTGTGTGTGTGTGTGTGTGTGTGTGTGTTCTGTTATCTATCATAGACCTTCACACGCCAACAAGAATAGGGATTCTTATGGAACCAGGTACCCCCTCTGCCTTTTTATCTTATACTCTGAGCATTAAGGACATGTGCTACATATGCCGGACTATAAAAATAAATTATTCAAATCGATGAAATAATTTTCCTCTCATGTACAGACAGGGTCTTGAAAGCTGTTGCATACATGACGTTCTAAATAAACAAATGAGATAAAAACAAAAACTAAAACATCGTTTTCTTTTGGGAAAAGAAGCAGTCATAGTGAACTAGCTAGATATATAGGTGTCAACTTGACAATGGAAGGCTGAGCTCTGGATATTCGTGAAGAGTTGGTTGTTACGTAAGCCCTAAGCAAACCTGCGCGAGACTGTGTGATGGATGTTGGAAGACCCACAGTGCGTGGGATCCTTCCCTGGACAGGTGAGTAAGATGGGGAAACTGCTTCCATTAGTGGGTATTTTCAGCATACTTTAGCATTCTGTCTGTCAGGTGAGGTTTGCCCCCCTCAGTGGTAATGTGGGTACAGGGTGGTCAGTTCCGCCAGCTCCTGGTGTTGGTATGAGCTCTTCTGCCAAACTGGACTAAGAACTATAACCGAGAATAATAAGAAAGAATACCCCTCCCCTTGTTCCCCTAAGTTCTTTGGCCACAAATTTATTGACAATGTACAGGCGACCTGAAAAACACAGTAAGCTTAAAACGATTCTTTTCTATGCTCTGTTTTTGCCTATCAGGGGCAGGGTGATGAGACAGGGTCTAGTCTATAATTCAGGATGGCTTGAAATTTATATACTCCTGTCTCTGCCTCTAAAGTGATAGGAGCTGTGAGCATGCCTGGATAAGACAGTTACTTCGGATTCCACCATGCATTTTCATGGACAGCGACAACTGCATACCAACCAACCTGGTGCACTCCAGACTAACTGGTTTACATGGCAACATTGTCTCTGTCTTCACTAATACTGCAAACATGCTGCTCCTGACCCAGTTTTGCCTTCCACCCACCCTGCATCAGGGCAGCTTGCTGCCCCAAGTCATTTCTATGTTTTTTTTTTTATATGTGTGTGTCTGTGTCTGTGTATTAGAAATCACTGTGTATCTGGGAGGCCCAAGGATGACTTCGGGAATTATCCTGTATTGCTCTAACTCCTCTTTGCTTTGCTCTGGAATTTTTCAGGCTCTATCTTCCACGGCTAAAAGTATAGACTGTGACCATTTCCTACTGGCGTCTTCTTGTGGAATCTGGGATTCAAACTTAGGTCCTTCTGCTCGTAAGGCAGAGACTTAATCCCTGAGCCATCCTTCTAGCTTATTTCCACATTGAAAACTTTGTGTACACCAGAAAGGAAATTTCTATCACACACTGTTTGTGAAGATACCAGTTTCCTGCATGGGACATGTTCTACAAAGCTCTTCGGAAAAAGCAATACATCTGCTCTTATATTTTCAGAATTCTTTTTAGGTTTGCATGCAAAGTAAATGGGGTTTATGATGTCATCTTCATATATATACATCATTACATGTTCTTCTGACTCATCCTCCTTACCATGAGATGTAGTAGAGTCAAACCAGTGTTAAACTTATTTTAAAAAAAAAACTTCCAAGTTTCAAACAAAAGGAGGAGTTATTTAGATGCAAAGATGTTTCTTATCAATACCAGGTATCTATCTACATGTAAGAAAAAAACCCCAAAGCAGCAAGCGCTGGGGTTGGATCTCAGGAGCCTTTAGCCAGGACGGAGAACGCACCACAGTCAAGAAGCAAGCTTGGCCCCACGCCCACGAGGCCCATGTAGCTTCCTGTGCTTTGTGGCCTCAGCTGTGCCATTCACTTGGCAGCCACACAGGGACCCTCATGAGATCAGATGGGCAAGCAGCACATAGGCAGCAGGCATCCCAGCCCTCACATTTCAGTCACGAGGACACAGAAGGCTTGTGTTCACATAGGAAGAAGAGCTGACAGCTGAATACTTTTGCCTGCAAGAGGAAAATGTGCATAAATGTTCCAATCCCCGTTCTTGTGAAATCCCAGGAATGCAAAAGCACAAGAGTTGCAGGAGTCCTGGTGACCAGCATGTTGTCTATCTTATTTCTAAACAGAGTCCCATGTATGTGGGTTCTGCAGTACAGATTTATAGAGGAACATCAGTGCAGGACATTTTAATGAATAACAATGAACACACATAACTGGCTCTTAGTTATTGATGCTTAATAAAAAGATGAATGATAACTGCATAATTTCAAATATAAGAGGAAATTATTTCTCCAAGAACCAACTAAAGATGATAATCATTCCCTTAATATCTTATTTGTAGAAGAAAAAAAATTTTCTTTTTGTTTATAAGTCTTATCTTTTTTATTCCCGTAAAAGGTAAACCTTAGAATACTTTGAAGTATTTTATTTCTGAATAGATGACAAAAATATTTTCTTGTGTCATATTAATAAAAGCAGAGCTTGGCTATATGTGATCACTTAACAAAAATGCAATGCAATGAAAACAATAATTTGTTTTTCCTATCCTGAAATTCCTATCTCAAAAATCAATATTAATTAAGTATACTATAACAAATGGATTCACAAAAAAGAAGTAATCAAACAAAGCAACCATTTGTGGCCAATTATGCTGGGTTTAATTACTGACATATGTTCACACTTTATTGACAATTAAGCAAAAATACTCAGCCAGAATCCTGGAGGTTTATAATGGCGTCCACTGCTTATAATGAGCTCTGCTTTCCTTTCTTATTGTTTTAAGTTTGTGTGTGTGTGTGTGTGTGTGTGTGTGTGTGTGTGTGTGTGTGTGGTGTGTGTGTGTGCGCATGCGCACACATGCATTCAGGTACCACAACACATGTATGGATGTCAGAGAACAACTTTTTGTGAAGTTGGTTTTCTCTTTCTATGTTTAGGTGGGTTCCAGGGATTGAACTTTGGTCATCGGGTTTGCACAGCAAGCACCTGTACCCGATGAGCCATCTCGCTGGCCCCTATCTTCCCTCTGACATAAATGCATATGAAACAGATCTTCCACATTCATTCATTCACTCATCATCCATTCATTCATCCATTCATTCAGCAAGCATTTACTGTCTCTGAAGTACTATCTTATGAGTAAGAGATTAATAATGGTGACAACTCGGTTCATAACACAGGGCCAATAACAGGAAAGGCTAGTGACAATAGAATATGGTATATGCTAATCAAGGGATTCACAACACAAAAAAATAATGTGCTTACCCATGTCAGGAGGGGACATCAGGGTAGAAGCAAGCCTGGAGTGTAAACTCTTGAGACCCCCAAGTATCTCTCCTTCCCTAGCACCACTTACAAAAAGTTTCCAAACAATGGTCAGAACTATGGTGAGCTTTGCTCTTTTTTTACACATTTTGTTAGTTATTTGAAAGACAGGAAGGGAAGGGAAGAAAGAAGAAAGAGAAAGTGCAGTACTGCATGTCATGATTCATTGTGACTATGTAGAAGTCAGGGAACAATTTTCAGAAGTGTGTCCTCTCCTTCCACCATGAGCTCCAGGGATTGAATTCAAGTCACCATGTTTACATGCAGGCATCTTTACCCACTGAGCCATCTTGCCGGCCCCTAAGGAAAATTTTTCAAAAACTAACTTTCTACAAAGCTAGCATTTTTCCATCTGAGGCCTTCTTTATCCTAAGGCTACATCCTAACTTTGGGATGTCCTTTTCTGAACTTTCAGGTAATACGTGTCAACCCTGTTTCCCTACCACCTTTAACCAATCTAATAAACAGTAAACATTTTTATGTGAATCTCCCCTAAAAATACTGCTGAACTTTTCTTTGTCAGTAAAATCCAAGATCCCAGGGATAATTTCTGAGGAGTCAGACCAGTTGTATGCTGAAGACAGAACATGGGGAGCTGGTTGACTCCACAGCGGGATGTCAGCAACAGCAGTTTTTCTGTCCAGTGTGACCCTGGGCAGCAGGAGAAAATTCTCGTTAAAAATGAAGCCTCATGAAAGGTTCAGATTTTGAATCACTCATGTTTTCACTTATAATTTATTTGCCTCCACGGTGGGCTTTTCTTTAAGAATTTGCCATCTAGAAAAATCCTTGCATGAACCACATCCCAAACTCAGAATCCATAAAGCAGCCCCCACCTCTCTTTGTTTGATTTTTGCTTTCTTGAAGCAATGTCTCATTCAAAAATCCAAACCAATTCACTATGTAGCCCCGACTATCCTTGAATTCACAGCAATCCTCCTGCCTCAGCCTCCCAAGTGCTGGGATTTCAGGTGCAAGCCACCCTCTCTAAGTGGTGAGACTTCAAAGTATTTATTTGTTCAGTAAAGGAGACTGTACAATCATTCTAGAATTGTCTGACTTTCCCCCAATGTTTATGGCTCAATCTCACACCTCATTTGACAGGCCTTTTACACGACTCGCCCTCATTGCCATCCAAAAATTTCATGTTCTGCTCCAGAGCGAAATCCTTTTGCCTTCTTATTTCATCAGCTACACAGTGCCTACACAATTACAGTTACCATTAAGTATCAAGTTGGGAAAAAAAGAGAACAAACCTGTCCTTTGGTGTGCCTGCTATTTAACAGGTGATAACTAAGCACATGGACCCACTCTAGGACAGAGACCCCAATTTTAACAAGTCTTCTGGGGAACTGTTAGATGTAGATTATAATATGGAGGCAGGGGAGGGAAGAGGTAGATTTTTGTGTCTTGTTTGCTTGCTTGCTGAGAGATAACGCTTTCCTATGTTGCCCAAGTTGCCCCAAATTTCTGGACTCAAGTTGGTCCTCCGCCTGAGCCCGCCAAGTAGCTCTGTCTACTGGGCTGCACAGTGACTCCGTCTCTGGATTTGTGTTTCTAACAGCCTCTCTGTGGAAGCTTTGCCTCTGGCCCACAGACCACACTAAAGTCATGTTTCTCCATCTTCACTACCCATGGGATATGTAAATCCCACCCTGGGGATGCTAATATAGGTAGTTTACCATGACACTTCAGAATTACAATTTAAAAAGCACGTCAGGTGAATGCAATGCACTAGAGTGTAGCTTGCTGCCAAAATATTCTGTGTTGTGTGAGAGTCAGTTTATCTGTTCTACAGAAAAATGGAGACAAGCAGATTCTCCAGTGAGTAAAATTTTTAATCAATGTCACTAAAAAGAACACCAGTTACATAGTTAGTCACTGTCCTGGCTGACGTCTCTTGACTTCAACCTGCTTCAAGCATTATTCCGATTTTTTAAAAATGACTTCTCTTCTAAGACTTCTTGATTTTCCCTGTACAAAAACTGCTAGGTTTAGGATACACTATGTAGTATGGCATCGCCTGTGTGATAACGTTTCATTCTTGCAAACATGTGCTCTAAGACGGTTTTGTGAAACTAATTCCCTAATGACTCTGGCCCCTTAATATAGAGTTAGGACCAGATGCCATTTTTGTAAATGCAGTGTTACTGGAGTACAACCTCATATTCATAACACATTCTGCATTGACAATGGTTACTTTGGGATAATCATATCAGAGCTACATGACTGCCACAGAAAACATCTGGCCTGAGAAACTAAAATATGTACTATGTGGATCATAATGGAAAATGTCAGCCCACTGCTACTGTGATGAATGGTCATCAATGCTTACTCATGTCTCTGTCCACAAAACACAGTTCTATGCTCCACGCAATAGCGGTAAAGCCAGTTGGAAAGCTCAGCTATACTTTTGAGACTTCTTGTCAATGATTCCTCTTTAGATCACTTAAAACATCTGATGCACAGTAGGAGAGAAGAGAGTGCCTTAATGGTTGGCCAGAGTATGACTACAGACTTGTGGAAAATTGAAATGTAGCCCATAATGAAGGTCAGGCATTGAAAAGAGAACAGACTGATGGAGCTTCAGCTTGGAGCAGGGATGGGGTTAAGAAATGCTTTCTTTTTCCTGATCCCCTTTTGTGCTCTGTGCATCTTGATACCCAGCCACAGAGGTGCCTAATATCTGAGCAGTTGTTCTGGCCTGAGGTGCAATCTCTCAGCAGGAGCTTCTACATGCCACTGCTTCCTTCGTGGTATCCAAGCTGCTCCTTCTAATTGCTTGCCTTTTGTTTAGAGTCCAAAATGCAACGTGATCCTTTTCATCAATTTTCTCAGCAGCCTGCAAATGTACTATTTATTTTGTGCAAGGTTCTTCTTAAATAATGTTCAATCATCTTCCCAGCAAATTTCAACGAGCAATGCTCCTGGAGATGGTTAACAACCTGCCCCGCCTCTTCGCTGTGTGCAGAGCGCCTCCTGACAAATGGCTAATGTGGGGCTTCTCTAAGCTTATCATTTCTGTAGATGAATTTTCATGACAGTATTAAAAAATGAACACCACCATTTGCAAATGTGTCCCATGCATTTCCAGTAGCTGTTCTTAAAGCTTCCTTGTTCAGGCTGCATGAAATGAGATGATAAATCGATTGCATGGTAGGTCATCTGGAGGGAGGGGTAACACACACCATAAAGCATTGATTTCAGCCCTACGGTTATTTTGATTTTGATTTAAAATGCACTTCACCTAAGCTAGTATTAGGAGTTTTTGCTCCAAGTTTCTCCAATTGATCAGGTTTGATAAATTAAAACAACTCCTATTCAAATTCTATTGATAAGTGAAATCAGCTAGGCACAGAATGACAAACTGTGTGTCTTCCTTCCAGTCAGAACCTAAAAATGTTGATTTCATGGGAGTAGAGAACAGGCTTGTGATCACTACAGGCTAGGAGTGCCAAGACGTGCTAGTTAGGTATAAGCGTCAATCTGACAACTTAAAGTTGAGCCCTAGGCACATCTCTGAAGAACTGGTAGTCAAGGCAGGCCCTGAGCAACCTGTGGGAGAGTATCTAATTGATGTGTAAAGATCAGTCCGTGATGGGTAGGGCCATTTTCTGGGCAGGTCGATAAGGTGAAGAAACCAGGTTTAATACTTTGGGATGTTGGCATACAGATATTGTGGCAAGATAGAGTGTGCCCTTCTTTTGGCAATCTCTGTGTGTATGGTGTGGCCAGTTCCCTTGACTTCTGATACTGTTAGGACCTCTCATGCCAAACTGGACTATGAACCATAGCCAGAATTGTAAGCAAGACTAAAATCCATTATACCTTTAAGTTGTTTGGTTGTGTTTTTATCAGCAACATGAAGACAGACTGTATAATACAAGGAGAAAGAACAAGTACTAAACTACAGTTAAAAATGAAGAATGAATAATAACTCACAGTAAGCTGATTATAGTTTATAACAAATTATTGTATTTTTTCAGAGTTAGGAGACAGGAGTAAGATGATTCCTAAGGCAGAGTTATGATAGATTTCAGAAAGACGAAAGTGTTATTTACCCTGACTCATACACGTTATATGCACATATCGAACTATCACACTGTGTGCTGTAAATATGTACAAGGGTCACATAGCTATTAAGAAAATAAAACTGTCACCATTTTTATTAAATAGAATCCTTCATGCAAACAATCTTGTAACACAGCCAAAGAACATTAGATTAATTTCATGGCAATTTTCATTTTGTAATTATGAGTAAAAAACAAAAAAGGACACATATTGAGCAATTGCCATAAAATCACCAGGAATATAAAGTTGAGCAAGAAATCTGTCCTAACACAGTCTGTATGTTGATGTGTGTCAGCTGTGCTTGGTAGTCTCTCTACCTTTAGACTGGAAGTCTAAGAGAGCTACGGTGACCTACAACATCCTCAGAGAGTGGGTGTTATAAAAGCAACCATCGCCGGGACTGGAGAGGTGACTCAGGGGTTAAGTCTCTGCCTTGCAGGAGGAGAGTCCTGAGTTCGGATCCTAGACCCCACGTATAGACGCCGGGCGGAAGTGGGGGTGGCCTGCGTTTTCGGTCCTGGTAGGGCGGAGCCTGTGAATCCCCAGGCAGAGTAAATAAGAAGGAGGTAAAGGCGGTCCATGGTGTTTCCCTGAATTTGTCTGTGGTTCTACACACACACATACATACACACACATAAATATACACACGCACATATATGCATACAAGAACAATTTAAAAAAAAAAGCAACCATCAGACCAGCTTTAGCCAAGTATGTATTAGCCTGGATAGGAATCAGTAGGGCACACAACCTGTCCTGTATATGGGTAAAGTCCTAGCTCCCTGCCTTTTGTTCAGAGGGACCTAACATGAAAGGTTTCCTATGGGAGATGGGACTGTGCTGTCACGGTAGGCTTCAGCTGTCATCTGGTCTAGGCTGACCAACCGTTCCTGGCCCTGATCACAGTCCCCAAGGGTCCTGGGCTGCTAGCCTGGCCACATTCTTGTGTTCTGTTCATGGAGAACAATGCAACAGCCTTCTCAATTCACTAACCTCAAATGCCTCTCATTTCACTTTAAAACAAAACACTTCTTTGCTATCTCAATTTTGATGGTAAGTCCTAAGAGATTAGATTGTAATTCTTTGGAAGCATTGACTGACTATAAAAAACTTCGAAATGGTACTTCAGAAGCTCCTGAGCTTATTTTGATTGGGATTTCTGATTTCACCCGACTGTCCCTCTATATTAGCTTTACTTCTAGATGACTGGTAATCACATCTCCCAATCTGTAATGATGGATGTTAAGTAAACTATATGCAATAGAACAGAAGAACTCCATTCCTCAGCACCAATGACTTACAGACACAACCTTTAGGTGGTTACTAAGGAAAGGATTGAATCGGCCTGAGTTCCGGGGCATAAGTGGGGAGGGGGGAGTTTCGCGAAGGAGTGGGGTCCTGTGGTTCATTAGGGAGAAGAACAAACTGCACGCAGAAGCACTCTAGGCTGAAAATACAGCTTCTGTCAAGGCAAGTAGCAAACCCAACACGCCTAATCACTGTAAGACTTCCACGTCCACGGTGGAGGCGGGCTCTGCTGCTGAGTGACGGAGGGCTCTGCTGCTGAGTGACGGAGGGCTCTGCGGATAAAAGAGGCCCTCACAGCCTTTGCTTCCTTCCTCTCCCTTTGCCTCCATCCACTTTTAGTCACAGAGCCACAGCCCCCATTGCTAAGGCCCCCTCACCCTAGTCCAAAAGTGGCCATTCCCTAGACAGACCACACCCAGATACCCTACAGTTTTTCACTCCCCATCCCCAGTACCCTACTTCTTTAGCAACTCTTTAGCAACATCGGAAGACCATAAAAGCTCTTTCAAATTATTTATCATCCCCCTCCCCCCCAGGTTTCAGACTTCCACTTCTTGCCATGTTGCCTTTGGCACCTCTCTTACTTCTATATCCACTGCATAGGGTATAGGTTGCACCTGAAAAGGGGGTGGCGAGGTAAAATAGACACACAGCACACACAATCTGAAGACTTAGGGAGGGAGGGGGAGACATCCCACCTAGCTCCAAGCCCAAGGTGCACCCACAAGCTGTTAGTCACTCAGCCAGAATAGGCTCAAAGATGGGCACAAGTTACACAGAAGAGCTTCCTTCTTGAGCTAATGAGGCATCAGCCAAACAACAATGAAAAAGTGTTCAAGGCAGACTGACTTTAGGCTTTAGACAATGTGGTTCAAAGCCCCTTTGCTTATCTTATGCTAAGTAAGAGCACTGCTTTAAAACCTTGCTTTAACATGTATACGCATCCATCTGACTTTTGCCTCAGACAAGCATTTTCCAGAGAAAGTTGGCTTTCCACCAAATGTTAATACAGTCGAATAAAGCGGTGCTGCCCAGCATCTCCCTGTCCTCTCTCTAACCACAAGCTCTCTCTTCTGTTCTAATGCTCTCCCACCTTAAAGCTAAGTTATGGCTTCCATCACCACCAGGCCCTCAAGTCTATATTTTAAGTGCGTATGCTAGTGCCTCTTTATTTCTGGAGCTCCATGTGGTGCCCACACACGATCCCATCTGAGTCCTGCTCCATTCCTTTCTCTGCCCCAACAGTCACCTTAACATGAAAGAACTACAGAACGGAAGTCATTAAAATTGATCATTTTTTGGTCATCCAGCTTCAGGCAATGGGGTTCTTTCTCCTTTGATTCACAGTTTGCTAATCCGGGACCCCAACCATTTCCTAGGTGCCTTCCCACCTCTCCTGAGTCAGGCTCCAGGAATCTGGGCTTTGAAACATTTAATTTGTGACTCCCTGCCCGGAGCACAGCATCAAGTGTCAGAAAAATCACCTCTGTGAAAAATTGTGGGGGTGCGTGTTCTTTCCTTGGACCTTGTTTCTTCCAAGAAGGCCCGGGTGGGGGAGGCTGGGGGCGGTGAGCAGAAGAGTCTGAAACAGTTAAAATATCAAACTTTTCAAACTCTGGGCTAGGTAGTGACATTTGCAGGAGGAAGAAGTGATTATCCAAAGGTAAGAGACTCCTCTCCCTGTGCAGCGTGTTGGTGTGATGTGAATCAGAGCATTCATGCAGAGAACAAAAGCACTTTTGACTCCAGAACCATTAAGAGGGTAGCTTAAATACACAGGGAGGGAGGGAGATGCCACAAAGGTCAGCTGAGTCTTAGCTCCTGGAGCTTCGCTGAAGCACTGCCCAGGCTGAACTGAAGGGTTCACCCCACATGAGGCTCCCAGCCCGAAATACCAGACCTGTGAAGTCTGTCCAAAGGGAGGTCTTGCAGGTAGGCATTTTTCACTTCTCCAAGTGAGGGTCAGAGGACAGAGATCACCTGGACAATAAGAAAAGTGAGATTCCTGCGTCCCACCACAAGGAATTATGTTCCAGATTGCTTCGGGTGAGGCCTCAACATCTGTGTACTTCCTGTAAAACACACTAGGCAATGTTAAGAAAACTCATTTGAAAATGAAGATTCGTCTGTTTGGGCTGAAACTCCAAATCAACATAAGCATTTATTAATGAAAGTGGAGAAATATAAGTTATTAAGTATAAATAACATTTGTTTGGTAAAGTTAAATTCACCAAAATGTGGCTCTACTGGCAAGCTTTCTTTCAAAAGAATGTTAGTGAAATTTTGAAGTGATTTCTAATTAATCTCCTCAACCCTTTTCTACCAAATGATTTTTTTTTCCAGAAACTTCAAAAGGGAAAAATGTCAGTAGAAGTAATTTTTCTTCCCTTCCTCTCCTTATTGTTGCTTTCCATGTGAACCACTGTCTTCTTTTCTTTTTTCTTTTCTTTTGTTTTCTTTTCTTTTCTTTTCTTGACTTTATTTCTTCCAAGAACTATGTGGTGGGGTAGGGGCCATCAGAAGAATTTGAAATAAAATCCAAAAGCTTTCAGGCCCTCCATCTAAGTTTGGATAGAAATGGTTATTCAATTTGTCAATGGCCTGGTATCTGGTGTGATGGATCTCTGAAACATTTCCCTGCAGAATGAACACCGTAATCTGCTGGGACGCTTGGTATTACAGGGAATTTCCAAATGCCTGCCTTCCTAAGGATTTGCCACATAGTTCTGGGTATTTTATTCTACTATCAATTACCAGTAGAATGACTACTTGGAAGTTAGGATTTGAGAAGGAGAGACAGACAGGCAGAGAGAGAGAGAGAGAGAATTAGAATATTAATATTTAATTCAGTACAACGAATAACCCCAGAGTCATGTGACCCTCGACATACAACGTGAAACGAGGTTCCAGCAGAGTCTTGCCTCTGCAATTCAATGGAAAAGTCACAGGTACATTTAGGAGCCCAAAAAGTGTGTCTAACCAAGCAATGCAAGGACTGCAGCCTCTGAGTAGAAAATTAAAGACCATCCCTGTAAAACCTTCATCTCCTGGACAGTTATGAATTTATTGACATGGCAGTTACAACAGGGTCCGTCAGTATTGCCAAAAATCCAAGTATATCACCCCAAGCTGACAGCAAAATCACATCGAATGATGCTTCTGAGTTCCTAAGAACATTCGTCGGGTCATTTCCAGAAGTGCACAGTGACAGTCAGCTACTCCACTGCAACCTCACAAACGGGTTTTCAGGAAGACACCCTGAAGTTCTGCCACACATATGGCGCATACTTAAAGATAAAAGGGAATGGCTGGTAGGATCGATATGAGCTTCACAGAGACAGAGTTATTTCAAATGTTTCAAACAAACCCCACCTTTAATAGTACCGATTCCACACCAGAGCATATGTCTACCATCTGTTATGCTAGCAAATTACTACTACAAAATAGTTCTCTTATCCAGTATGCTAATTAGACAAAGTGTCCGGTGTTGAGCTGGCATGAAGATCACTAAAGTGCTGCAAAAGCCGCTTGACCAAATGTGAACCGACACACTTGGAGTGTGGAATCTTGATCAGGAGCTCTGGGACTGAGCTTAAATACACATACACAAACATGTACACACACACACGTTTAAGTCTCATAATGGATGTAGGGCATGGTTACTCAATTTCTTACTGCTAACAGTTATACTTTAACATTGGGAACATGTTAAACTGGGCATAAAGTTATGCATACAGGGTCCAGCGATATGGCTCAGTAAGAGTACCGTATGCACATCTGATAATATGAGTCTGATCCCCAAGTCCTCATAGTTGAAAGAGAGCTGACGTCTTAAAGTGGCTTTCCGAGTTCTACGTGTGCATCTTGGCTTGGCATGTATGTGCCTGTTCTCTCTCTCTCTCTCTCTCCCTCTATCACACCCACACACACACAAATGCACACCCCCACACGCGCACACACACACACATTCTGTCTCAAATACATAAAACTAAAAACAAAAATTGTCAAAAAGGCATCTTTGGAAACAACTTATTCTGCTCACCTCTCCCAGCAAAGAGTTGTGGGGATAGCATTTCAGGGAGCACAAAGTACACCACAGTTGTACAAAGAGCTTCATGGGAGAGATGGGCTTGAAAATGGGAGAATGTGCCTTTGTGGCTGACAGCAACACAAGATTGCTTGGGCTTTATTCTAAATGCAACATGGGGCCCCTCCAGATGCACAGAACCAAATTCACCTTGAAAAGGATTAGTCTCGTTCCTATGAGAACGTCTTAGAAAGCCGAAACAGAAAACCCAGTTGGAACTGTGACAAGCCTTCATACAGCAACAGTAATGTCTTCGGTGTGGTCATGCAGGTGGGGAGGCCAGGCAGACTCAATACATTCAAGAGGCAAAACCTGCAGAAAATACATTGGCATGGTATCAGGGGGGCTTGTTTGTTTTCTCAGCACTCTGTCAGTGTTTGGATTGTGGGTAGTGATGAAGCAGAAGTGATATTTTACAAGCTTTGGGGTGCCTGTGTATTAAAGTATCAGAAAAGACAGAAAGTTGCATATTTCCAAATGAATATATTGCCAGGCATTGATCTCTCACCTTAGTTTTCCTTATCCTTTAGAGATCTGGTGGGTGGTAGTTAGTCTTTGCTTCCAGTTTAATGTATTACAGTCAAATTAAATGAAAAGGCCCATGTGCCACATTATACACATTTATTTAAACTGGTAATGTTCTGAACAATGTACTTATCACTACTTTGAAAGGGCAACAAGCATTAGGATGATGGTAGTCATTGAACAGAAGCATGTAGAAGGAAATTAAGACAGCTGGATGAAGCAGAGAGGGCTTGAGGAAGAGACAGATCTGTGTTCAAATCTTGGTCCCTTGCCCTCCTAAGGACTGGATTTTGAGCAAAGTACCTGACTTCTTTAAACTTGATTGTTGTATTGTCTGGAGCGATTTCCGTACTTAAAGTAGCTTGTACAGTATCAGGAGCCAATTATTATTATTCTTAACTTTTCCACAGTGGCCTCTTTTACTTTCCTAATGAGATGATTCCAGAACCAAGGCAAGCAGCAGTGCTTGCTTCAAGCTTTGAAGGCAATATATGGTGTGAAGCCCCCGCTCTGGAGGATGAGAACATCTCAGTTATACAGTAAATTACCATCTGCTATATTAAAAAAATATTTGGAGAAGATGAGCACTTAGCGCAGGCTGACCTACAGCTGTGACTTCCAGCAGGTCTCTCAAGGTCCTGTGGAAGTGCTTGAGTGTCACAACCTCTAATGCTGTACATCTTCTTAATTAAAACTCTCGTTTGCAGAGACAGAATCTAGGAAAAGGAAAAGCCGGAGTGGGTCCTCTAGCTGCTGAAATTATCCAGAGTATAAAATAAGAACCTCAAGGTCAAGGACCATTTAATAGAGCTCAGTGGAGGTATTTTCAGACTCTCAAAGTCTGAAAATCCAAACCATTAGAGGAAATAGAATTCTGGGCCACGGCATTGGCTCGGGTCAGTTCCGTCAGCCAGCTCAGGCCTCATTGTCCTGCTGAATACCTATAATTTGTCACACGCACTTAAATGTTCCATTTTTGGCAACTTCAACTCTACAATTAATGAGAGAATAAGTCATAGGATAATTTGTTGTTTCTGACGGCAAATATCACCACCTTTCATTGGTGAGATTCTTCTTTAGATGTTGGCCTTTCTGAGTTTTGTCCTTGTTAATATCTTTAAAGGTCAAGAACCTCCACTCCTTAAGGCCGAAAGCCCTACCAAGTCGGTGGAAAATCTTCAAGTGTATTTCCCCGTGTCTATCCTTTTCTGCCACTGCACAGTGCCGCAGCCCCTTAGGAAATTGCCACGTCTTTGATCTCTAAGACCAGTGAGCACAGATAATAGGTCAGGACTGCACAATGACATTCTTTTCTTTCAACAACCTTATGCAAGGTTTGCAGCAAAAAGCAGCTGACAGCCACGACAAGGTCACCAGCCACTCATATGGACTCCCATCTCCCACAAGTTAGTCTCTCCTGACCAGTTCCTTTCACGGTGGTCTTGAGTCAGGATCCCCCCAAAAACAATCTTGTATGGACTCAGTTATACTGATGCTTATACATACTTTATGCTGTTTGGCAGAAAGTGACTGAGACTATGGACACTGCTTTCAAGACTTTATATAGATATGAAATCCTATAAGATCTCAAGCTGTCAAGAGAACTGCTAAACATCACTAGTTAGGATGTGACGCGAAACTGGTCTGGCATCATAGCTTAGACCTTACAGGCTTCCTTGTTACTATTGATATCTTAGACCAGATAACACCTGATTGCTAGGGCCTGGCATTGATTACTTCTCTCATGGCTGTGACAAAATGCCAGACAAAAGTAACTTAAGGAAGGAAGGTTTACTTTGTCTCGCAGGGTCTAAACACAGTCCGTCATGGCAGGGAAGTCAGGGGAACAGGAGTGTGAAGCAGTTGGTTACATTGTATCCACAGTGGGGAAACAGAGACAGGTGAATGCTGGGAGTCAGTAGGCTTTCCCCTTTGTATTGATCTCAGCCCATGGGTGATGCCACCCACATTTAGAGCAGGTCTTCCCACCTCATTAGCTTAATGGAGAAAAATTCCTCGCAGACATACCTAGAGATCTGTCTCCTAGATGATTCTGAATGCTGTCAGGCTAACACTCAAGATCACAACCATCACAGGGCTTGTAGGATGATCTACCACCTGGTTGCCAGTAGCAACAATACCAACCCATCATTTTACCCCCATTGTGCCCCTGAAAGGTCTCTAGACTGCTCACTACTCCCTGTCAGGCATTATCTTATTCCTGCTACCCACTGAGATTTCCCCGCTATCCCATACTACTGCTGCATTTTAAAAAATCACAGCATATGTTTGCAGTTATACAAGAAAAGAAAGGAGACTTTCCCCCACACCCAGAGGTTCCTATCATCCTTAATCAAACGAATCTTCACTCAAAATAGAACTGCTATTTTCCCTAATTTACCACCTGTTCTTTGTTCTCTCTTCTAGCTTAAGTTGGAAAATTGCTTGCATGTGGCCACAGGCTAATGTTTAGCAGGGTATTCTGCTTTCTTCAAGTCAGCGAATGAAGCATTGAAAGAGGTGTATGGTTCCTTAAGCAGTAAGATTGATCTCAGAATGCACCTCGACCTTTCCCGATCCCGCAGTGACCTTGAAGGTGTGCGGCTAAGGCAAACACAGACACTCTCCTTCCTTCTCACAAAGGAAACTCTGGCCCCTTTGAGCAGGCTACTGCCACTGCCTTCCAAACAGTGGGTTAAAAAGTTGTGTGGGGGCCAGTAAGGAAGTACACGTGCCAAGCTGACAACCTGAGTTTAATCTCCAGAGCCCGTAGGGTGCAAACAGAGAATCAGCGCCAACAACAGAGAAATGTCCTCTCGTCCCTACTGTCAGAGACCAACTGCTTTATCTGAATTTTGTGTTAACACATGTGGTTCATGTGCAAAAGTCACCTTCTTCCAGAAAATGCTTATCTGAAGCAAAAGAATGCAAGCACAGCGCTCCTTAACTAGACCAAAGGGGCTTTAGACCTGCATTGTCCTGCCTAAAATCAGTCTGCCTTGAAAACTTTCACATCGTTGCTTGGACAATGCCTGGCTAACTCTCAAGGAAGCTCTTTTGCTAGCTTTGTCCCTGGTCTTTAAATCCTGTGCTGGCTAAGTGAATAAAGGCTTATGGTAAGACTGGGACTTCTGTCTTCTGGTCCCCCATTTTTCTAAAACTTCAGCTTTTGTTGTGTGTCTATTGTAGCTCACATTCCCCTCTTCAGGTCCAGCCTACAGCTGTGAGAGGGACCCAGCACTACATATCCAATCATGGCACATGTCCTCCCCACACAATAAATAAATAAACCTAAAACCTAAAAATGCATATATGGTTATAGAACTCTAAGGTTTACATGTTGTATGGTGCTCATACAACACAGTCGGCCTGATGTTCCACAGGAAACGCAGAGAACATGCTCGTTTTTCACGGGCATGAAAACGACAGGATGTCGTTTTCAATGTTTTCTCAGCTTTACACATCTCCATGCACAGTAGGTTGCTCACAGTAATCTTAAAACTTCTGCCAAAGTGAGCATGCCTCAGGGGCAGTGTCTGGCGAGTGGGAAGGAAGTCACATCTGATCGATAACCAGCAGGAGATCCGTTTTTATGAAGCTTGTTTGCAATGGACTTAACCCAAGCAAGTCGCTACACGTATGAATTCTTAGCCGGCGTGACCTCTTTAAGAAATCAGACTATACTCTCCTGGAATAAAAACACTCAAGACTATGTCATGAGCCTTTTGGAAGTTCTTACTCTGTTGGAGCTTTTTCCCTTGAGGTAATGGTTGCGTTCAATATCGCTGCAATACATATTGTATTTGTCATGTGCTTACAGCAATTTTTCTCTCTTTTCGTGTGTGTGTGTGTGTGTGTGTGTGTGTGTGTGTGTAGCACATGCCTGTATGTATGTTTTGCATGTGGGTTGGCATATATGTAGATGTGGATGTATGTACAGAGGACACTTAAATGTGTGTCTGTGGAAGCCCAAGGGTCACAGGGGAACCCTCCTGGATTGCCGCACCTCCTTATGGCTTTGTCCTGGGGTTTCCCAGCTTCACTTTTCAGAGCTGGAATGACAGGCCACTGCCATATCTTCCTGTCGTTTTTCATGGGAGCTGCATCCTTTTGCTCATGAGACAAAGGTTTTAACTATCTAACCATGTTCTTGGCCTCATGATAACTTCTGTGGAAACTTGGAGTGAAATTTTGAGTTAGGAAAAGAATCAAGATGTCTCAGGTTCTGTTTGGTTACTTTCTTGGTTGCTGCAACAAAATGCCTGAGGGGAGAGATTTAGAGGGAAAGGGCTTAATTGGCTCACAACTCTAGGTTTCAAGGAAGTTGCAGCAGCAGTTGCTGAGGGAACTGGTCCCAACTCAAGAACAGAAACAAAGCAACGCATGCATGGTTACTTGCTTACCAGATTGCTCAGCTAGCTCGCTCCATTTTTATACAATCCCAGAACACTTGCCTAGCAAATGTTCTCTTCCTAGATCAATTATGATCAGAGGCCAACTTCAATCTAGAGATTCTCTCTCAGGTGAGTCTGGAGACCTGCCTCTTATACCTCTTAGGTGTCAAGTTGGTGATACTAACCACCACAGATTCCAAATCCGTCCTGTGAAATATTTGACCTCAGTGACAACCAGACTCCTCAACCATGCAGTGAAAGAGATGGATGGTTAGTTGAATTGTCAGATTGCCTACGAGTAGGTAATTCTATGATGCTTTCAGTTTGCTTTTCAGCTAGCGCTTTTTTGAACTCCTAATCAGGTAGTTTCAGAACAGGGCCATGCTGGGAAGGTCTTTGCAGGTCATCCCCTACTTCTGGGATTATCCTGAGGGAACACACCCTATTAATCTGGAGGAACTGGTTTTAATCCTCCACATTGATAAGGTTGCCAACTCCCCCCAACCTTCTGTTTATGAAAGGATATGGACATAATATCAACTGGGCTGGGCCCAATGTGAACAGACCAATGAGTTGTAGAGGACTGAAAGCCCCAAACAGGTTTGCAGAAACTGAAGCTAACCAACGAGAAAAAGACACTTTTCTTGGGCCCACCTAATCCTATAAATACCTCTGACTCTGCCAGCCATCTTTGACTCACTTGTCCCTCAAACATGTCTGTCAGTTCTTTTCCTGCTTCCTTGCCTTTCATGGATTCCATGTCTGGGGTCCATGAGTTCTTTGGCTCCCTTGTCCCTCAGGGACTCAAAATAAAATCTACCTTAATTCTTTTTTTTTTAATTCAATTGTGCGTTTGTGCACGTGTGTGTGTGTGTGTGTGTGTGTGTGTGTGTGTGTGTGTGTGTATGTAGAACCACAGGCGAATTCGGGAACCACCATGGACGCCTCCACCTCCTCCTTGTTTACTCTGCCCCGGGATTCACAAGCTCTGCCTTACCAGGACCAGAAACGCAGGCCGCCCCCACTTCCTCCTGGCGTCTATATGTGGGATCTAGGATACGAACTCAGGACCTTCCGCCTGCAAGGCAGAGGCTTAACTCCTGAGCCAATCTCCAGCCCTTACCTTAATCCTTTTTGTGCTCTCCTGCTTCAATCCCTGGACACAAGAACACAACATTTTGGCACAACCCATCAGACGGCTCTCTTACTCCTCTTGGAATCCATATCTCTTTCTCTCCTTAATCTGCCTTAATACTCTAAATGAGTTCTGGTTTCAATTTTGGACTCCAAGACACAAGAACCTGAACAAAAACACCTTCCCCTGCAAGAGTAAGTATGACATGCTATCCACTGTTGAAAACACTTTACACATCAACTCTTCTGAAGAACAAATGTCCTCATACCAAAATTTTGCAACAACCCCTGTGAGGTACTCACTACAATCATTCTAAAAAAAGAGAATAATTCAGTTCAGTGCAATGTGTCCAAGAGGCGGTCTGCAGCTGAGGCAGGTGGGAAATTATCTAGACAGCATAAGGTATATCCATAGACAACTCACTGAGCTCGTACCACAGGTCTTGGAAAACTAATCAATCCTAATCAGACTCAAAAATGAAAGACTAAAGCTCAGGATCACTTAATAAAGTCTGTGGGAAAGGGTGGGAAGCTAGAGTTCCCATGTATAACACTCACTCAAAAGCCCATCTTCTGAGTTTTGGAAAAAACACTAAGGCCTTAGTTATTGGGTGAGTTTTTAACTTATCAAGATTATTCATCATCTGCTTTTAAAATACACCCATTCACATGATGGAAGAATTTTAGAAATAACATATTTATGCTGGCTCCTCACTGATAATTCTGGAATACACAAGGGCTGTTTTTTAATCCTGGTTCATGCAATCAGGGAATGTGTTTGTGAGAAACTATATTTAACTGAAATCTTATTTTGAAACATTTCCCAAGAAGTTAAAAATCTTAGTAAATATCTCAGAAATCACATTTTTTGCCAAATGATATAACATTGTCTGATAATTTTATTAAGCACCTAAATATTCTAGATGAGGAAAGAATGATTTGTTTTAAGTTCAGAGTGCTGACACTGTCCCCTTTGTGCACCTGAGGCGGGAGGACTACCATGAATGCAAGACCAACCTGGACTATATTTGGAATTCAAGGCTGGACTGGGCTAAAGAGTCGGGACTTGTCTCAAGAAGAAGTGGTGCTGTCAAGATAGCTCTGTGGGTAAGGTCCCCTGCTCACAGATCTGGCTACCCGAATTTGATTCACAAAAGCCCACATGGTAGGAGAGAAGTTGACTTTTGAAAGTTATCCTCTGACCTCTACCTATTTAATATTTTCTCTCTCCCCTCCCCCCAACGAATTTAAAAAACAGAAGAGAAGATGCTAAACAGTGATGCTGGGGTTAAGCTTCTCCTACCAAGCAGAAGGATCTGAGTTCAGATCACCAGATTGCATGTAAAAATGCCAGATAGAAATGGCAGCAGCCTTCATTTCTGACCCTGGAAGGCAGAGCCTGGGAAACACCAGAGCAAACGTAAAAAGGAGGTAAAAGCCATCCAGGAAATTCCTGAAGTCATCCTTAGGCCTCCACAGGCACACACAGTATATACACATACACACACACATACACACGCACACACAAAAAAGAACAAAAAAGAGAAGGAAAGGAGAAAGAAGCAGGAGAAGAAAAATAAAAACAGCAATGTCAATGTTGAAGCTATCCAATGCAAAATGAACATGTTAAGATAAGGAGAAAAATACTGGAAATAATAATATTCAGACTTTATTTCTCAGAATCCACCTTCAGCTTAAACAGATGATCAATTCAATGTGATTCTATATCTCCAAGTCTCAAACACCTTATTTGCCATTAAAATATTCAGGTCTGCTGCATTTTTTATTTTTTGGCATCATTATCACAAACTTTTTTTTAATTATTATTATTTATTCAACTGTGCGCATGTGTGTGTGTTATGTGCACGCGCACGTGTGTGTGTGTGTGTGTGTGTGTGTGTGTGTGTGTGTCTGTGTATGTGTAGAACCACGGACGAATTCGCGAACCACCATGGACGCCTCCACCTCCTTCTGCCCTGGGATTCACAGGCTCCGCCCTACCAGGACCAGAAGCGCAGGCCGCCCCCGCTTCCACCTGGTGTCTATACGTGGGATCTGGGATCCGAACTCAGGACCTTCTGCCTGCAAGGCAGAGGCTTAACCCCTGAGCCACCTCTCCAGCCCATTATCACAAACTTTAAAGTCTACTGCCTTCTAAGTGTACATTTCCAATAGTAGACATTTGCACGCAGCTATGAACTTGGATGTCACTTATGTGCCATGTACAAATAGACTAGACCCTCATGGAATCTGATTTCTTTATAGTGTTTTTTCCTTTTAGTTTTGTTGATGACCTTGATGTCTATAACTCATTAATTTATTATCTTGAAGAAACTGAGATTGAAAATTGACCACGTTTGCCTTTTTTTTAGGGGGGAGACTCTGTAGTTACTTGATTTTTCCCCCCTGATTCTTGATTAAACCTGGTTGCCTCTCCCAAGGTGCAGCTTCTGAAGGCATTTCTTCATAGTCACAATGAACGCTTACTTATACTACGGAACCCTAAACTTTTTTTTTTAACATAGAGATAACAAAAAAGAGTTCAGGAAAAGCCTTTGACCAATAAATAATTTGATCTAAGACTATGAAAGACATAAATAAGAGTCCTAAAATAGTTATCCCATATGTGCATTTATCTAAGTCCCCACACCTTCAACAAATATTTATTGACTACTTTCTACATTGTACTGTGGCAAGCATTGCGGCTACTCTGTAAACAAACAGTCCCTGATCTCGACATGACAGAAAAGTTCCGTAAGGGTGGATCCAGATATTGTGATCAGTGACAAGTCACCCGCATTGACAGGTCAGTGATCAGTCAGTAGCTTGAGGAACTTATGTCCAGGCTAAAATCTGAAAGCCCAGAGCAAGAAGTTCTGGGGAGGTGGGGGAGAGGGGGGGTGGCGCATGGTGGAGCAGAGGGTAGGAGATTCAGGTACTGAAGGTGTTTTGCATAGAGGAGTCAGATTGGTGCCCCCCCCCTTTCCAGAGCCCACAAGCTGCCTATTACTACAGGACAAGGAGATAGTTGGTCCCACTGCTACAGTGTATTTACAACTTCTTTTGGCATAGACAGGGTAGCTACGATAACTTCTGTGCTCCTAAATCATATTTGACCTCGATGGGTTTTTTTCCTGTAAATGTCCAATTTGATGACATAGAATTTGCTTTAACTGTTTCCATTTCACCCATGAGTATGGCGCCCTCACCATAGCAAGGCCAATGAGCCAAAGAGGAGGACTGGTAACTAGTGTACTAGTGCTTGAAAAAATTCAACTCCAGCTGCCTGCCTTGCTCCGGTCCTCAGAATTCCGCTGTTTTCCTGTTCGGAAGAAAAGATTACAAGATCAGTTTCGCAGTACCACTTCCAGCCTTCTCTGTATAGCCAGATAAAATAAGTCCAAGTGACTTCCATGACAACGTTTGGTGCTCAGGCCAGATTCCCCAGCAGAACATCTATCTGGAGAGGGAGAGGGCAAGGGTCGCAGGGAAGATCAAGGCGCATGTTATTACAGCTGAGGTTCATGGCCCTTTGATGCCTGCCACACGTAGCAAGCGCAGTGTGAGAATGATGTACCAAACAGTTGCTTCATGGACACTCGGAAGCCGGTCCTCCATGGGACGTGCAGTCTTTGAAGTGAGCAGAGCCCCAGTTACGCAGCCCGTTGACTGCCAGCTTTGATTTTTTAACTGCATGAGGAGAACTGTGAGAATCCTAGTCTCTTTCAAGACTCAGCTACTCCAAGAGGCCTCCCAAAGCATACAGATGGCCGTTGGCAACATTAACCCAACGCTTCCTGGACATCAGAAGAAAAACAAGTGTCCTTTCAAATGCCGACCTTCCCAAGGAAGGCCTGGTCAGTTGGTAATTAGCATTGCATTTTGAGATTTGGGTTCGCATAGGAGGAATAAAATATAGCTTGATTTGCTGTGGAGAATGTAACACATCAGACCTAGAGAGTCTAGAAGAAAGACTGGGTTCAGGACACTGGGCAGGAGAGAGAATTAAAATCTGGAACTTAAGCGAGACCTCCAATCCAGAGATGAAGCTGAGGGAATGAATCCACCAACCATCCGCAAAAATCCTGTGTCATAAATCTGACTTGTCTTAATTAGAGAGCTGGTTGTAGAGAAGCTCTTAGAAGTTTCTGCCCCAGCAATTGTCATCCAGGTGATGTGCTATGCTGTTGAGGCCCACAACATCCAATTTCAAAGATGCAACAAGAAGTATCCTAACCAAATATCAAATATAACACCATTACCACCACCCCACTCACCCCTGGCCTTGCTGAGCTCCAAACCAACATTATCTCCATTTCTTTTGAGACAGCACAGAAATCTTTTGAAGCACAGAGATCTCTCGTATCCTTAGAATGACTACCACAACACAAAAACAAAATAAAACAGAAAATAATAAGTGTTGGCAAGGATGTGAAGATGTGGTAACTAACCCTTGTGTGCAGTTTACAAGACTGTAAAATGATACAATCACCCTGGAAAATGGCATAGCAGCCCCACAAAAAAATTAAAATTGAATTAAACTATGATCAAGCCATCTTACTTCCAGGTATTTTACATATATTTTAAGTAATTGAAAGCAGAATGTCAAAGAAATGTAGTTTTCTAATACCTATGCATAATATAATGGTGTTCATAAGAGTCAAGGGTGGAAACAACAAGATGTCCATCAGTACAGAAACACAAATGTGGAATAATGTGCTGCTTTAAAAAGGAAGGAAATTCTGCCATATGCTATCATATGTATGAATTCTGAGGATATCATGCTAAGTAAGACAGTCTATGTGAAATAGTTAAAGTAGCATGAAAAACTAAAATAGTGGCTACACTGAGTCCGGAGGAGAAAGAGTTGGGGAATTACAATGAGTACAGAGTTTCAGTTCTACAAGACAAAAGGACTGTGGGATGTGCTTCAGAACAGTGTGGGTGAACCCAACACACTGGTCCAATCGGGGCCAGCTGTCAACTTGACACCAGAACTGAGCCTTTAGATGATAAGGACTTATCTTAAGACAAACTTATAGGAGATTGTCTTAATTGCATGATTGTCAAGGGAAGACCCACTTTACAGTGGATGGGGCCATTCCCTGCGCAGGCGATGACAGAGAGACAGTTGGAACTTGGCAAACGGACAAGCTAGAAAGCAAGGATGCCAGCACTCATCCTTGCCACCTCTCCTCTTCTGTGGACACAGCGCGGCCAGTTCTCTCAGCCCCTGCTGGTACTCTCCGCCCTAAAGGATGGTAACCTGGAACTGTACGTGGGAACAAACATCCCTTGCATTCCTAAATTGCCCAGATCAGGTATTTATCACAGTAAAAAAACTGAAAAATGATTAACAAAGTCAATTTGGCAATTTTTTTTCATCCCCATACGCTATGGCAGATGGGTGTGTAAGTCAGCCTTCACTTTTTATTACAAATTTATTTATCAGGTTAATGCCATTCTCTGAAGGATAAGCCTATTAATTGTGATGAGAAAGAGGAAGATTCAGGAACAGGGATATAGAAAAAGGCCCACTCAGGGAACCACAATAGTTCTCTGGCTTTCTAGAAGAGGGTGAGACCTAGAGGTTCAGGTGTCTCCTGTGGCCATGGAAGGGGTTGGCTGGGAACATAGGAGCCTGGAGAGGCGGGAGAGGGGAGTAAAAGACAGAAAACGCACAGTGTATTTATTCTTTGCGTGGTCCTTAAAGCCTGTATCCTCGGGTGACCTGGATAACTCACAGGCTCTGCCCAGGCTGCCTTGACCCACACTAAGAATAACACACAGAAGGGCGCTCTGGACACCCCACAGCTGAGCTTCCGGACCCAGGAGCCCCTACAGACTTGCTCTGGCTGCGGCCGTACCCCTGCTGAACTCTCTGGGCCCAGCTGGCAGTTATTTTTAGGCGTGTTCACTTTTTTCATGACTGACTGGGAACTGGAAAGTTATGGAAGGGAAACTGGGTCTGGGAGCCAACATCAAGTCCCATTTTCAGAAAGTCACAGCAACAAGGGACAAGCTCGGGAAAAGAGCAAAGCGCGCTGCTGGCTGGAGGCAAGAAATGGGGGCGGACCTGGGATCCAGCAAGCTCTGGGAATTGCATCGCTCCCAAGGGCTTGCACTGGCAACGCTGGGAGCCCCGGCTAGGGCTCGCTGCTCACGATGCTGCTCTTCACTAGCCGAGTCCATCAGATGGGCTTCAGCAGCTCTCCCGGACCTTCCAGGGCTGCCCACCTACTCGTGAGCGGGACCCAGGCCCCTGCGCTTTACCCACTCCACACTGGCGCCAGACCAGTCAGCATGAAGCTCCAGCCCCGCGTGTCCTCAGAAGGCATCTGGGGTGCCCAGAATGGAAGCACTAGATTTTCGATTTCACTCAGAAAATTACAGATGTATCTCTATAGGACACAGACTGCCAATCACTAGCTCAGGTATGGTAAAAATAAATAAATATGCACTGCTCATTTTTTATTTACATTAGATAAACAATTCTCATGGCCAAATCCCTTTCCTATAAGAAATTAAATGTAATGCTTCTCGATGTTTCCCTGCAAAGGCCCAGGCTCCCACCCAGCTACAAGCTGGAAAGTCATCCATGCTCCCTTCACCCCCACTTCCCACTCTGTTATCTAACAGCCCCATACCAGCCATAGCTGAGTCACCTGTTTTCTCTACTTCTGTCTCTTCTCCAAGGACTGCACATCTCACAAAGATGGGGATTGCAGGTGGGGGAGTCCCCCTGACATCCCCTTTCAGAGCCTTGTCATATTTTGACTAGGGTATAAGGCTCTTTCTCTCTCTCTCCCCTCCCCCTCCTTCCAGGATACCAGACACCTTTCCTTCCAGACTTTCTGCTTGCCAAAGCCACATCTTCTCCAGCGGCATCTTGAAAACCCTTCCACCGTCTATAGCCTGTTAACATAGACTCTTGGGTCATTCAAGCCTCTTGTGCTCCCCACCTGGTAAGAGGACAGACTCCCTCGGCCTGGCCTGCATTAGGGGCGAAGATCTCCATTTGAAGTACACGATGGAGGTTAAGTGCTCCGCGTAGAACCTCACGAGCAAAAAACCTAGACAAGGAACAGTCTTCAGCAAGCGTTCTTTCCCTCAGTCACAGAATGGCAAGCAGGAGGGCTGGTGTGGATCACTGGCAGGACCCTAGAGGCTCTCACCGGTGTGCTGTCCACAGTGAGGAAAGAGCCAGACTGGAGAGTGGTCTGCCAGCAGGGAGCCAGCTCCGGCCAATTAAAACTTCATTCTTGTGACTTCCAAGCAGTGCCATCCAGGGGGAGCTGAATATGGAGGGGAAGCTGTCTCAGCCATGCAACTGGCACCTGTGTTTATAGGGCCCCTTCCAGCAGAGACCAGGGGAGGCTGGGAAGAAAACTGGCAGCTGCCAAGGGCCAGTATTCCTCTGTTCCTCTTCCTCTTCCCCTTAGGGAGGGATCCTCCTGCCCGCAGTCAGAAGCTCTCTGCAAGATGACCTGTGTTTGGGGACTGCTTGTCTCCTGAAGTCCGAGTCACATGCTAGGACTCTAATGAAGTCCTCAGGGCTGGGACGGATGAAGAATCAGAGCAGTTCAAAGCTACATGGTGAAGCAGCATCGACGTCCATGTTCTCTGATTCTCTCTTACTTCACTTCCAGAGAATCCCCAAACCCTCAGGACACCTGATCTTCTTTACTCACTGTCCCTCAACTGCCTAATCCCCCTCTCCTAGCTCATGGGCAGACAGCACCACCACCTTCCTTGTCCCACCCAAACTGTTGTGCTCTGGATGACACGCAGTCTGCATGCAATGAGTTGAGGGGCTCACATGAATGATGTGTCCTAACCATGAGTCACACTAATACTTTTATATGAAAGGAGCTCTTCAGTGGAACATAACCTGCACGTGGACTTGAGGACTTCTGTCAGTTTTGTTGACTGCTATGATTTAATAGAAGATGATCCCATCCAACCAAACAGGCGAATAATAATAACATGGTACAAAATCTACCTCAGTGTTGGGAATGGTGGTCTATAACCATAATCCCAGAACTCAGACCCAAGAACCAGAAGGAGTTCAAGTTCAAGGCTATGCTCAACTACATAGCAAGACCCTGTCTATAAACAAATGAGTAAATAATAGGAGAATCATATTTAATAATGCTTTCCTTGGAAAACAATACATTATTTTGGCCTTGTTTAAGGTCAAGCAATGAAGAAAAATACACTTTTAGAAGGGACTGTAATTTCATAATTAGTTTAGCCCTGTTTGTTGGCATTCAGAAAACAAAAAAGATACATACAGCTTTAGAAATAGCAAGGAGGGCTGGCTCAGGGGCTAAGACTCTGCCTCACAAGCAGAAAGTCCAGATTGGATCCCAGATCTCACATAAAAATGCCAGGTGGAAATGGTGGCAGCCTGTACTTCCAGCCCTGGAAGACAGAGCCTGGGAAACTCTAAAGCAAATCACAAAGAAGGTAGCGCAATCTAGGATGATTCCTGAAGTCACTTATGGGCTCCCACAGGCACACATAATGCCCTCTGATACACACACACACACACACACACACACACACACACACACACACACACATGCAAAAAAAAGAAAAAGAAAAAGAAACATAAGAAATGTAAGTAGTAAAAGTGAAAAGGTATACAAGGTAAGAGGGCCACTGACAGAAAGGCCTGTCACAGAAGCATCACTTAGTACAGATAAGTGTGTTGTATAGAGCCAGTTTCATAGGCTTTAATAGGGCCTTTGTTTCTAGTGACATGAAATAGACAAGAATGGAATTGAACACCACAGAAGGCATAAAGGCAGTGTACCCACATGTACCATGCATCTGAGTTTGCATGACATAAAATATCATTACCCAGGCATGAGGAATCGTGCCTGCAATCCTAGTTCTTGGAAGGCTGAGGCAGAGGACTGCCACATGTTCAAGGCTGCAGAGTAAATTCTAGGTCAGCCTGGTCTACACAGTGAGATCTTGCCTTGAAACAAAATGAAGTAAAACAAAATAAACATGTACTTATACATGCAGGTGCGTGTGTGTACGTGTGTGTGTGTGTGTGTGTGTGTGTGTGTGTGTGTGTGTGTATGTGTGTGCCGTGAACTGCAGTCAAAACAAAAATGTTTAGAACCTACAAATCTGAAGCACGGGTTTTAAGCTCTTTGAAGCTCAGATTTTTTTCCCACAGAAGCTCAGGGTCACTACAATCCTCCTTCCTTTGAACAGCAGAACTTGAATATCAAAGACCCAGAGACTAGTCTTTTCCAGTTACCTTAGTATAAGCATCCAATTGGTTCTTAGTATTGAAGTTCAAGGGATCCAGAAGGAACATCATCTCTCTCCCCAAATTTTGAATGAATTGAGATTGATGATGGGTTCATTCAACAAGAATCTACTGTACTAAGTACTAAGGCCAGGGAGGTAGCTTCAGATACATGACACTGATGATTTCCTAACCTGAACTTCACAGTTAAATATATCTGTGTAGTCACATGCATGCGCGCTGAGCAATCAAACCCAAATACCTAGAGAGGGAAGGGAGCCCTATGCTGGATATGCTCAGGTCAGGGCAGCCAGTCAGCCAGGAGCTGCAGTAATGGTGTCACCAAAACACTTCAAGACACTCATTGTACTTGAACTGAGTGCCTACCTCCCTTGATGGAGTATAAACTTCTAGAAGGTAGAAGTTCAGTTCTACAGCTGCTATGTTGCTCACATCTAATGTATTTTCAGTGCTCAGCAGATATGTGCTACATGAGTAAGATTAGTCTGAAAATGCTGTTGATACAACATTCAGAAAGCCCACACCCCTCTTCCTATATCAAGGTATTTTACAATTAAACCATACGCATCTAAGACAGATGTGGTAGTCCATCACTATAATCCCAACAATTGGGAGACAGATACAAGTGGGTCACTTTGGATTTGATGAGGCCAGTCAGCACTATGTAGGGAGATGTTATACCAAAAAGGAGGAGGATGTAGGGAGATGTTATACCCAAAAGGAGGAGGAGGGAGGAAGGGCAGGAGGAGGGTCAGGGACAAAGGAGGAGAAGGGAGGAAGAGGAAATCAAGGAGATGGGAGATCTGGAACAATGCACAATTCATATGCACATGATGTCAAGTGAAACTGACTATTCCCACTCTTCAACTATTCAGGGAATTTGGAAAATTGCCTTTGCTTTACCCTGGTAAGCAAAGAAAAGCTTGGTGGGCTGAAGAAAAGGGAGTGACAACAGAGGAGGAAATCCACCCCCACAGGAAAGAACTTCAAGGACAGAGCTTCCGGTCCTGGAAAGTCCCCAAGAAACCAGTCAGGTTCAGAAGAGAGGCTTCTCTCTCCAGTGGCTTCATAGCTGTGCTGCTTGGGAGCACCCCGCTAGTCTCTTCCTTCATCTTCTGTGATGGCAACTTGTCTTGCCAAGTCTGCCATCCCTACGGCTCGAGCCTTCCAACTGCAGAGGGCGGGGGGTGGGGAGGAGCTGTGGCTAGGAACAAACCCCAAGGAGCTGACATTTAACTCACAGGCTTCCTAAGCCAGCGCTCTCAGGAGGCCATTGGCCTGGGACTGCTGAAGGTGGGGGCTCCAACAGCAACATGTGAGGTCAGGCGACACATCGGGACTCCAAGAACAGGCCTCTGTCACAGCCTTTCTTTTGCCCGTCTCATGTTGTAATCCCTTCCAGGCAAAGCTAAGAAAACTCTTACTCATATCTCAAAAGGTTTTCAGCGGACAACCCTGTTTTGCTTTACTTCATGTCCCTTTGGGATTCACAGTCCATCCATAATGCATTTAGGTTGCGTTAAACGGAAATTCATCTCATGCTTCCTACAAAAATGCTTTACGAATGACATCACACACAATTATTTCTAATGTAAACTCCACGCTGAATGATAAACTCAACATTTAGAATAGTAATAGAAGCAGGCAGTCATTAAAAAAACAGGTTTAGTTTTAACAACGCTTTTCCCTCATTGTGTGTTTTTTTAAAGGTAACCTTGAGGTTGCAATCCTCCTGCCTCAGTCTTCCGAGAACCAAGATTAAAGTCATTAGCTGCCACATCTGGCACAGTGTGGTGTTTCTTAAAGTAAGATGGCTTTACGGACTGTTGTTTTAATTCTTATTATTTATATTTACAGAATTATTTCTATTTTTATCCTACTTCCAAATTAAACAGTAGTTTAAAAACAGGTAAGAAAGGACAGACATAATCAATGAACCCATATCTCATGGATAAGCTCTAGAGGACACGCGCGCAGTTCATTCCTGATATACCTTGAAGGCTGTGCAAGTCATCATCCAAGGATTCAGGCATTGTCAGCTCAGGAGAAATAAAATCGTCTCTGTCTTCAAAGAGTCCTGAGTATAATTAACTGAGGAAGGTAGAGCAACGACCTGTCAATCTGACAAAATCCAGAATACAGAACTAACTCCGCACAGCGGGACTTCTCTGAGCCGGCTTGTAGGCGGGCAACTTGAGAAACTCAAGACAGAGTGTGATTCAAATCATAAAGTTGACAGCTCTAGAAACCTCTGAAGCAGTACATCCAATTTTCCAGGTATGTCTATGGCTCTAGGGTACCCCACTGTGCCTTGCTCATTCTCTCTCTCTCTCTCCCTCTCTCCTTCTCTCTGTCTCTCTCTGTCTACACTAACTTTGGAATCTGAAGAAATTACACCGTATCTTAAATTTTTCAGCAGAAAATGCTAGCCAGTTCACCAAGAAAACGGGGCGTTGCGAAATTATCTTTAACATATATGCTGCTGCCCACAGTCTTGAGAAAACGACAAGGATCATTTGGAAATTTGAGGGTGTTCAGCATGCCAGCTCATCTCAATTAATCTGCAAAGTCATTTCCTTTTCTCTGAACTAATTTGATTTGGTTTGCTTAAGTGCCTCAATTCCTTTCTTCCACTTTCATTTCAATACCACTGTGGAATTCAGTCCTCAGCCCACACAGCGGTTCCAAATCGCTTCACCTCCTTGCCCATGCAGATCACACTACTCCTCTGCGACACTCAGGTCATTTATATTTGTCTGTTACTGTATGTCTTTGAGACAAAGAGACTTTAGTTTGCATTACAAAGAGGCAAGAAAGACCTCAAACTGTGCTCAAGTTTTCAAAAGAAATGAAAATAAAAGAGTACTGTGAATCTATTAGCAAAATAACCCTTATGTTCAATAAGAAATGTTTAACCAAGAGGTAGTTTAAGATACCCAGGAAGGTAAAGCAGATTTTTTAATCAAACTTTTATTGAGAATTTTTCATATGCAAACAAAACGATTTATGTCCTTTCTACATCCCCCTCTCCATCTACTTCGTCCTCTCCTATCTTCCCTTCCCTTCACCAATCAGCCATGTTCTTCTGCCCTCCTGTCCCTCTACATGTGTGGATCACAGGGCTCCCTTTGGGGTGCCTTTGCTAGTCAGGAAGGTCTCTTTGGTAGTGTATCTGGCCTTCAGTGGGTTAACTCACAGTGGGGTGGTCCCCTTCTTTTGTCTAGCATCTGCTCCAGAGATTCTTTCGGAATATAGTTGTTTCTCCTGAGATCCTCACTGGTCCACGGAAGAACATTGATATATCAGCCATTGTACAGATATGGTGGTAGTAAATCTCATTGCAATGAGATCCTGGATGCAGCAGCTCTGTTGTGAGTAGAGCGTATTGGCCAGCAATTATACCTCCCCACCTTTAGGCTCTTAAAATTTTACTACCCCGTCTTCCACAGGTTTCCTGAGCCTTCGCATCAGAGATACTTTGTTTTAAACTCCACTTCCTCCATTGGTCCTCAATCTGGACAGATTCCTTACCATTAAAAGATGGATAAATTCAGCATATCTTGGGAAGTAAATGATATCATGAAAGGCCTTGAGCCACTGGAAACTAGTAAGCATCCGTAACACAGACCGTAGATCTTTCGTGATAATATCATCCGTGAATGTGAACCTCAAGGAAAAGTGATTTTTGTCTGTCATGCTCATAGTGTTGAATTTTAAATGCTCAAAATCAGTTTTACAACTCAATATTCAGGATAAAAGCACAGTGTTACTTCCATTGCAAAATGTCATATGGCAGCAGCTTTCAGTTGGGTTTGCTATGTATATGTAGATAACCTGGGAGCTTGGGTGAAGAAAAGCTAGGTTCTCTGGGAAGATATTGGCTTACTAAACTTGTGTGGGGCAGCTATCCTCATACTGCATGAACCTCTCAAATAATCCTGATGGAAACAATCCTCAACCAGCTTTCTATTAAATTCGGCTTCACAAAAATGAATTCCAAAAATGAATTTAAACATTTACAAGGATTTTTTTTAAAGGACTGGCTGAGATCAGCTGTTATTTCCTACCCTGAAATACATTCTGGGACATCATTGAGAATATGGCCAAGATTGATCAAGATGATTTTCTTTCTTTCCAGAACCATGAAAGCTAGCTAGAAGCTACAATAATCTGAGAAGTATTTGCTTAATACATATGGGTGAATCACAATAAACACGGCCAGCTGTTGGGAGGTTTATGCTGTTGCTTGACAGTGTTTCACAGAACTAAGAGCCTTGCTCATTGCTAAGCAAATGCTCTACCCCTGAGTCATGTCCCTGACAGTTTAACTTGCTCTAGTCTCTACCTTCCACAGCTTTATAACAGCCTAAAAATCCAATAGCCTTGAATTAATGATGCCCTTGCAAAACATCTAAACAGAGAGCTAGCAAAAGGGAGGTCATTGAGAATGCTATAAACCCCTGAGATCCAAGAGTCATAAACAGAGCACTGCACCCAACAACAGCAGAAATACTTTTATTCTTCTCCACAGCACATGGAACTCCATTTACGAATAGAACATGTATCAGATCTAAGACAAATTTCAATGTGTTTTAAAAATTTAAGTCATATAAAGTATGTTACCTGGCCACACGGGAGTATAATTGGAAATAAGATGCTGGGGAGATCACTCTGGCAGTGAAGTACTTGTCTTGTGAACATGATTCGAGTCCCAGAATCCATGTAAAAATTCCTCCCAGCGCTGAAGAGTCAAAGACAGGCAGATACCTGGGACTCACCAGTCAGCAAGTCGAGGCTAATTGCTAAATGGCAAGCCAAAGAGAGATTCCCATCTCAAAGAAATGTGACAGAATTTCTGAGGTTTTGTCTTCTGATCTCCAGGTACACGCAGGCACTTGCATTAAAGAAAAAAAGGGGAAGAGAAGGAGATATAATAGAGTGATTGAGCCAGATATGTTGCTATATCCTAGTAATCCCAACACTAGAGAAGCTGAGAGAGGAGGCTCATGAGTTCAGGCACAGTCTTAGCTATATAGTGTGACCCTGCTGGAAAAGAGATCGGCAATAAAAGGAATACTTATAAGTAACCAATAAAGAAAAAACAAAAATTAGAAAATAGCTTGGAGCCATGTGAAAATAAGACACCAATACTTGTAGATGCATCTAAAGCAATGTTTACAGAAAAACTGCTAGAGCTGTAAATGACAACTGTAAAAAGAAGAGCCTTAGCAAATCAATAGCCTTCCACCTTGACAGACTAGAAAAGTAAACTAAATCCAAATCAAGCAAAGGAAGAAGTAATGGAAATTAATGTAAACATAAACAGTACAGGAAAGGCAACAGAGAATTTCATTTTTATAAAGGTTGATTCTTTGAAAACACCACTAACATTAACAAATGTTTATAAATTAGATCCTTTAAGAGAAAGAGCACACATTCAAAATCCAGGGCTTAACTCATAAGTTCTATCCAGCATTTAACCCAGAGCCAACAATTCCAGCACTCTGGAGGATTACAAGTTCAAAAACAACCTAGACTATAAACAAAATCTTGTTTGATTTAAAATGTAAATAAAAAGGAACTAACACTGATTTTTTACAGACTCTTTCTAAAACCAGAAGAAGAATGAATACTTTCCAGTTTATTGTATGAGAACAGTGTTACTCAGATACCAAAGGAGATACTCAGGTACCAAAGAAGACAAAGTCATCAATAAGAAAGCTAGAAATAAGCTTGTGAATGTGCATTAATAGCTCATTAACAAAACAGAAAGCAGAATCTACCATCGTAGAAAAAGAATCAGGGACAGTGAGATGGCTCAGCTAATAATAAATGTATGTATCGTTAAGCCTGATAAACTGTGTTTGAGACCTAAAGCCCACATGGTACAAGGAAAGAACCAACTTCCCATTGACACAGAAGAAAATAAGGATGCAGAGTCACAAAAGAAATCTTGAAGGGGAAGAATGAAATGGGAAAAGTCATTCATTCAGGTTTCAAAGCTTACTTCATAGTTACAATAATAGAACTTGAGGTTCTGCCAGAGGCTAGAAGCACACACTGATAGAACTGACCATCTGTAAATAAGCCAGCATATTTACAATCAACTGGTTTACGACAAGGGTGCCAACATCCCACAATGGAGGAAATATGTCTTTTCAACATGTGGCATCTGAGCAACTGGACATAAAGATGCAAAAGAATGAATTTGAGTGAAAGAAGAAAGAAAGAGAGAGAGAGAAAGGGAGAGAGAGAGAAAGAGAGAGAGAGAGAGAGAGAGAGAGAGAGAAAGAAAGAAAGGAGAACTTATATAACCTACCTCAAGCCAGAAGCACCAATGAACACAAACTGAATGAGAGACTTGAATGAAAAGTTAAAACTATTAAATTAGTTTTCAAGAGAAAGTCTGTGGCCCTGAATTCTGTGACAGTTTCTTAGATTTGACAAGATAAGCACAAACAACAAAGGACACACTAGGTAAGTGAAGCAGACAGACTCTTTAACCAAGCCACAGAGCCCACATGGTATCATTCAATGGATGCTCAGCAAACATCACTAAGTGCAAATTGGAACCACGAGGTCCCACTTCACACTGGCTGAATTGGCTGAAGTCATGAAATTAGATAAAATAGTTGTGAAAGATGTGGAGAAATTCAAGTCACCTCCCACTGCCAAAGGAAATATAAAATATCACTGCGGCCTTAGGAAACAGAAAGGTTTAGCCTCTAGGTACCATGCGTGCAGCAAATCTAAACCTACGTGTGCACCCAAGAAAGTGCAATGAGAGCCTGGGTGAGCCTTGGTTTCCTCCTGTACACAGTATAGTATCACTCACCGCAGAGAACATCTGAAGATAAAATGAAGCCTTAACACAGTACTAGCATACACAAGTCAGCATGATCTTGGGAATTTCTGTGTAGGGATTTTTCCAAAGCAAATACAGGGAATGTTACAAAGTGACTTACATTATGTTCTACGTGCTTTTTGGAGTAAAGACTATGATTTTTAAAAATAATAAAAATTCCTCTGTGCTTAGAGATTCTAGATGCAAAGAAATAAGTTAAAAAGTGAATTACCCAAAGTGATTTCCCCACTGTGTGAAGGGGAAAGGCACATATGCTCAAATATCACGAAGGACACTTATCAAATACCACGAAGGACTCCGATCGTTGCTGGCAGCATTTAAAAATAAAGAATAACGACTCTGAGAAATAGGAAAGAAGCATGTACCTCAACTGGGCTAGAAAACACTATCACACGAGACTAAGTCACGTGCTGATGGTAAGTATTCACAACTTCCTTCACCCAGTGTTCCTAAGGCATACGTTTCTCCTTGATCTTTTATAGTCTTGTTTCTCTTTCATGTCAATGGCATAATGTTATATTCACTGAAATATCAAAGCTCTGCTTGTTGTGGTCCCAAGACACACCAAGAAAGTGCCCTCAAGAATCTCAAGATTTAAGATGAAATTTTTAGGATATATCCAATATTTGCTCTTATTTCTCTTTTGACTATTGTTGGGTGAACAACATTTTATCATTTAAGATTGTTCTTGTATAATTTTAACTGAAACAGTACAGGTTTACTTAACAAACACATAGTACCCACTGTCCAATTATGGATACTCTATGCTGAATATTGGGTCTCTCCTAAAGATTTTTTCAAGAGGTTAAAGCACAGATTTTATTGAGCATGAGAGAAAAGGGAAGAAACTCTTGGATGCTCAGACCAAGATACTCAAGGGGGAAACCACAGCCTTAGGGTAGGAGAGCATAGACTTCTGAAGATTTTACAGGATGGTGTATGGGCACTAACACCAAGGAAACAGAGAAGGAACAGTACAACTGGAAGTTATGCTTCAGTGTGTTATTATCTTTGCTAACTCTTCCATTAAAATGCTCATGATTAAAAAAAAAAAAAAAAAAACCCACTGCTGGAGCAGTGGTTCAGAGGTCAAGACTCTGACTTACAAGCAGAAGGTCTATAGTTCAGATCCCAGGTCCCACATAAAAATCCCAAGCAGATATGGTGGAGGACTGCTCTTCTTCTGGGCGGAGCCTGGGAAATCATAGAATGAAGCAAAGAGGCAGCAGAAGCAATCCAGTGACTTGCAAAGTCACCTTTGGTCCTGCACAGGGACATACAGCGCCCTCTAATACACACACACATACACACACAGTGTGCTAAATAAATAAATTTTAAAAACAACATCTAGTATTAAAATCTATATTAATTACCATAAAGGATTATCACTCAGCTCTCAGCCATGTTTTCATATTCAGATGATCATATTTTTTTAATATATTTGGAGGTGTACTTTCAGGTTTATATTTATACATTTTATATTTTCAACAAATATGTATTAAAACCCTACGTCTTGGTAATAAGAAACAAAATCATAATGTATATAATAACATGGATGGATTACAAAGTCATTTTTCTGCACTCAGACACAGTAGAGTAGCCTCTTCAATACACTTGTAAGATGTTCTGGCAGAGGCAGCCTCTAGGACTACATAGCACACACCAGCGGTTGCTGTGTGCAGAGGGGCATGAGGGAATGTGGAGAAATGATGACTGCAACTGATCTTTATCTAAATTGCAACAGAGATGATGTAAATCCATGCAGTTGTTGAATATATATACTTTGAAGTATAAATAGTGTTGTATAGAAAATGTTTTTTATCTTAATGAAAAAAATCATAAAACTCATACTTGACACCCCAAATCCTAAAGGTATACCATGCATCAAAGGCATTTGGAGCTCCAGATATGGAATATGAATAAGAATCACAGTCCTTGATCCCAAGAGTTTTTACAGAGAAAGATAAACTTAAAAGATTATGACAGAAATAAGGTACACCCACAAATTTGGGAAGTACAACAGTGGGAATAATGACAGTGGACAACTTTCAAAACTTTTCACTGCTGTAAAGAAAGAGTCAAGCCTGGGCAACTTTATAAAGAAATGGGGTCTTTTTGGGTCATAGTGCTGGAGTTTCAGGAACATGGAGCTGACTCTGGAAAGGACTTCCTGGTAGACAGCATCCTAAAAGGAACGAGAAATCACACGGCTGTGGGGGAAGCCAGAAGGTGGCTCAGGGTCGCAACTCACTCTCACAGGAACTCAGGATCCCATGAACACTATTTCAATCCCTCTGAGAGTGTGCCCCCGACAGCCTAAGGACCCTGAAGTGGGACCCATTTCTTCAGTCTGTCCACCTCACCACCACTGAGAACCACACTGAGGACCGAGCTTGCAACACGTGAACCTTAGGGAAACAAACCACACCTGGATACCCAAGCCATAGCACGTGGGTTTTGATTTCCATCTTCCCTAAGCGCTAAGAGCTGCCTGTTGACCACGAGCTCCTTCAGCGCTCACAGGAACCCAGCGCAGCGGAAGGCTGCGAGCGCCCAGCTAACAGAGTAACAGCAGGTTTAGTCTCTTGAAGACGCCTTGTGTTAAAATTCTAGGACGTTTCTAGGCCCCTCTAGAGCCTCCAAACAAGGAACAGATTTGTATGTGAGACTGTTACTCACAGAAAAACGCAGTTTTAATTAAGTTCATTTGTGTGTTATTAGTAAAAATGTGTAATATTTATGAGCTTGGTTCTTGCCTGCCCCTTGCCTTCCATTGTATTTAATTAGCTCTGTGTACGAGGTGCTGCATGGCAACAGGCCCTTTATTTTACCCTGATATTCCCAATACAGTCGGGATGCATTTGGAACATAACAAAGAAAATTAAAATGTTCCCTTGACCCTAATATAAAGAGAACTCCATCAACTCACACGCTCACTGAAATTGCCCCAAACATTTGGAAAACATTCTAAACCTATTGATTGAGACGAAAAAGAACTTGCCCCGTGAGCCAAAGATTTTCATTATTATTGAGAAAGAAAACTCAATCCACTATTGAGTAATATTGAAATCAGGGCATCATGAAATCACTATTCATATGCATAGACGCATGCATATGAATGAATGCATATATACATTCTTTAGGAGAAAAAAATCAGGGTTTCATACTTTCCAACCAATGACGAATGACATCTTCAGTCTCCACCCCATTCCGAGCACCTTTGAACATGAATTCCTGGCAAAAGTAGACACAGGAATATGATGTTGGTAAGAGCAAACACCCACTCGGCATTGTGTTTCATGAATTTATCTATAAGCTTTATGTGTACTGACTCATCTTTAATTCCCGATTCATCTAGGAAAAAAAATTCCTCTTATCACTGTCCTTCATTTAACAGATGAGGAATCTGAAACTCACAAGAGCACAAGGCACAGACAGGTGGGGTCAGAACCCAAACTGTTTGGCTGCGAATGAATGCACTTGCACAATGTCACTTGTATCAACTCTGTGTAGGTATGTACATGATTTCAAATCCATACATATGCTTTAATATTAAATATGCAAGTTCTAGATTTTTACCATGGATTAATTTTATTAATTCATCTAATCTGAGTTAACTCTCCTCTTATAAACAAAGTCACTGAAAACTTCCAAAATATCAAGCAGTTATTTTAAACATCTTCATGAATTTAAACTCTGAAAACAAAGATCTGTGAATTTCATATGTTATTCATTATTAAAAGAGAATCAGAGAAGTGATCAATACAAAATACAGATTATTGTTTTATTTTATAAAGTTTTTATTAAGTAACACAGGCAGAAAGTTTAGGTGGTATCGGAAGAATCAGTTCTCTCTCCTCTATCCCATGTCTCCACCTCTTTTTCATAGGGTCTACATTTTTAGGCGACAGCTGGGCCACACTGAATGATGACCCTGTCTTTTCAACTTCTCTTCCTTAGTTCCTACTGTCACTCCGACCCACCAACACAGGGACCTGCCTCTGCCCGTGTACTCCCCTGTAGCTTTCAAGCTCCTGACCTCCCTCTACCCACTGCCTCCTACCTTCCTCAGATACCCAGTACCCTGTACCCCACCAAAGCCAGATAGTCTTCCCGGACAAGGCAATACTAGTGCAACATCTACTTTAGTTCAGTCCCCCCTCCACCCCACCTCCACCCTCATCCCCAACCCTCCCCCAACCTGGGATCCTCTCTTTACATTGGTTTTTTACAATAGAACTCTTAACATGAAATCTATAGAGTAGATTTTCTTATGTTAAATAAAATCTAGTGCAGGTGAAAAGGAATTTCATCTGAATTTCATGCCCAAGTCGTTATGACAAACATTGAGTACAAAACTGGACTGGATTTAATCGAAGGGTGAAGAGGAGGAGATTAACAACATAAAAATGATCAAACAGCAAGTTCAAAATGCGTAAGAGTTGGGGGATGATCACTGATTTTAGTCTGATAAGAACTATATTTGTTTAACGCTGGGCGTGACTGATGAGGATGGGAAAGGAGTGAAGGGTAGTGAAAGTATCTTTAAAATGTTTACATTCCAAGAGGGAGGCAGATACACACATGCGAATGATGGAATACGACCAAAAAACATTACCCAAACTGAATACATAAGTGCTAAGCATAAAGTGCTGATTGGAAGAACATGAAGCTAATCAAGCTTCAAGGAACAATTTGGTTTTTTTTTGTTTTTTTAATGCTTTTTCTCTATTTATTCGAGGAAAGGGAGAAGGGAGGGGGGAAAAGGAGAGAGAGCAGATGCACAAGCCACTGTGTGCATACGGAGGTCACAGGACAACTGTGAGAAGTCAGCTCTTTCCTTCCACCATATGGACTCCAGGGATGGAACGCAAGTTGCCAAATTGGCACGAGGACACCTTTACCCACTGAGCCATTTCACCAGCCCCAACATTTTTAAAAAAATATGTAAATTTGAGAGAGAAAGAGACAGAGAGCTAGTGCACCTGTAGAGGTCAGGTGACAACTTGGGGAAGCATTAGTTCTCTTTCCACCATGTGGGCTAACTTTCCCTGCTGAGCCATCTCATGGCTTCCAACAATTTGGTTTTGAAACAAGTTCTAAAGATGGTAATGGAAAGTGACTCACAGTGAATAAGTTGGGAAACGTCTCTAGATTATCCTATAAGAAGGTATTCGGACATTTGACCCAGTAAAAATTCTAATTGCTATGAAACCCTGAGCAAGTCACACCACTTTTCCCAGCCTTTTTCAGCTCCTACTAAATGAAGGAAATTAAATCACTAGATAGCTGTTGGATCAGAAGTTCTGCAATTTGTCCTCACTTTTAATCCATTTATGCCTCATAACAATAAACCTGGGGAGAAGACTCAGAAACTAAAGGGAAAAGCAAGTCATTGTATAAATGCATTGTATAAATATCAGGTGTCAGACATACTGCTGTGCCTTCTCTTGCTGTGGTTATACTGTTATGCTGTCTACCTGGCTTTTGGGGGACACCAACATTAATAATAATTATTTTGATTTAATTACCATTTATCAATTAAAATGTAAGTGCTGTAAGAATTTCTTTTCCAGAAAAGGGCCTGGGTCAAAAGGACATGAATTGAGCAGGAGACTTGTAGGACAAGGGGTCTGACAGAAGGGGGGAGATAAGAAATGGTAGAAAGGAAAGTAATAAGAATACATTGAATACATGTATGGAATTTTCAAAGAGCAAAATGTATCAGTAAAGTGGGAAAAGAAAGTACGTGTTTTCCTCACTGATGTATTTCAGTCTAACATAGTATCTGGCACATGATTCTATGTTATTGATTAAGTAAGTAAATTAAAGAGCAGATAAACAATATAAATGGTATTTCTTATATTTTGCCTTTTTAAAAGAAGCAGATATTGTAGTTGAATTTTACATGGAGAGGATGATATTTAAAGCAGGGTCTTAAGACAGCACTGCAGTTCTTGTTGGTCAGCAATTGCGAGAGTACTGACTGTTTCCCCAGACATGCTTGTAACTAAGCTGTCCAATCAGATAAAGTACAATCTCCTGGGATCAAAGACCAGTACTTTGTGGATTAAGATGTTTTGTCTTTTTCTAGTAAGGTTCTGTTTTCTTCACTGGTTTTCTCTTTGAATCATCCAAAACTTTGATAACATGACAAAGGGCTGAAGCAGGCCAGGCTGGGCTGGTTAGAAGCAGGAACCAAGGTTAGAAGGTGTGAAGGACACTTGGTCTCCTGAGGTAACATTGCCATCGTCACCTCGATCAGTGATGCACCTCACTTAAGTGCTCTGCAATGCAATGAGCACAGTAGCCCCAAAGACCAAGGAACAACTTCTTGACTAAATCTTATTGCAAAATGAATCCTGTACCAATACAGCAAACATCCAATATTCTCCTTTATGAGCTATTCTTTAAAGTCTGTGAGATTTTAAAGGTTCACCTAAGATTCCAAACTAAAGGTTCCCAATGATACTAAAATTCTGTCGAAGTCAGCAAAACAATTAAATCTTAACAATATTGATACAATTTTTCTGCTATCATACCATCTTCAGGATGCTAAGCCACCTTATCCCCAAATACACACACACACACACACACACACACACACACACCCACAAAATAACAACAAAAAAAATCTTCTTTTAAGAGATAAAAGGGTCAGATTTTGTATTGAAAGAAACCCAAAAGGAAAGATTAAAGTTAGACAGAGTCAGTGATTTTTTTTTTCTCAGACAAAATACACTTGAAAGAGAAATTCTGGGACAAAGAATTTATTATGCAAAATTTTTCCAACATCAGATCTGAGAGCCTTGTAACATAGCATGGGAAAGAGCCAACTGTGAAACACTAATTAAGCAGGCAGTGGTGGCAGTTTACCCAATAGAGATCTGTGCTTCAGGTACAAGTATTTTTTTTTCCATCTTTTATGTGTATTTTGTGGTATATGGTGTTTGCATGTACGCATGTGTATAGACACAAGATTTAATTTTGAGAATTATTCTCAATTGCTCTTCTATTTTTCTTTTTTCTTTATTTTATTTATTTATTTATTTTATTTATTTATTTTTTATTCACTCATACAAACTTAACAGGTACACCGGTCCCCTCCCTCCCTCCAACCTCCCACCCCCCTCCCCATTTCTCACCCCCTTCCCTCCCCATCCCCCCCAGTGCCTCCTCCCTCTCCCCTCCCCGGAGCATCCTTTAATGTGCATGCCAAACTCTCCTCTGGGTCCTTCTCTCCAATAAGGTGCAAAGACCCATCAAATCCAGAGCTTGCCACTAGGTTAGTTGGACTAGTCAGTTTGTTCTAGGGATTCCCAGTGTCCATCTTCTGAGGTGGAACATATAGGTGGGTCAACACATCCAACTGGCATTTTGTGTGGGATTTGGGAATCTAGGGATCTGAATTCCAGGGTTTTTTTGGTTTGTGTTTTGTTTTGTTTTGTTTTGTTTTGTTTTGTTTTTCTTACACAGCAAGCACTTTAACCATTAAATATCGGTGCACATATTTTTATCCATTGGGACCATGAGTCTGAAGGCGGAGTCCCCAGGGCAATGTATTGAGAGGTGATAGAATAAGCAAGAGGTGGGAGGTTCTAATGGCAGTTCTTCAGAGCAATAGGGGGTGTCCTCAGAAGGGAACAGAGAAACCTAATGTCTCTCTGTGAGTTCATGCTTCTGAAGGTGATCTCCTGCTCACACGTAATGATAGCATGCAGAAGGGCTGCACCAAATGCCAGAGCCTGGTCCATGACTCCCCCAAATTACGAGCTACGTGTGATCATGTTTGTCAACTTCATTGGGTCTGTAATCAACTAACAGACAGGTTAGTGGGCACCTGTGAGGGATTTTCTTGATCAGTTTAATTGAAGGAAAAAGATGTACCCTAAATGCGGACAGCACCTTCCAATGGCAGCCCAGATAGAAAGAAGCCTATGAAAGGAAAGAAAGCCTTCCTTTCTGTGCCTGTTTTGCCTTCTCATGCGCCGACAAGCTCATTCATACTGTTGGTATCTCATTGCTTTCTCCTATTCCTCTTCTCTGCTCTCCTCCTCCTTCTCTTCTGCTACCAGCGCCACTAATACTACCATGGGTGGACTGAGCAGTACTGGGTTCTCAACCTCTCCGATGAAAGACAGCCACTGACAGACCACCTGGACCATATTGCATAAATCAACCTAATAAGGTCAACTGTGTGATATGATTGAAGAAGAGGAAAAAATATGGCTTTTTTTCCCCAGGCCTCATACGTGGTTATTGGGACAAATTTCTGTTATCAACACGTAAATCATATAGGAAAAAAGATTTCAGTGTTGTTTTGTTTTTAATGTTACACAGAAGAGAAGCAACTCATTCTTGAACGTACCATTTACCTTGGAGCAGTGCTGAATATGCTCTGTCTTAAATATGAACTAAGACCAATAAATCCTAGTGTGACAAATGAAAGAGCAAGAAATTTCAGACTGAAGAGGCAGGAAAGCTACAGGAAAACAGTGAGGTTTGTTCCCGAGGCCTGTGTCTGCTACAGCGGTCTCTGGATGGACAGATGGCTGTCTTAACAAGGAAGGGTTACCTATCTGGGTTCATACAGGAATACCTTCTGTCTGTGTGAGCCTCTACCCCACCATCAAGCAGATGAGAAGGCAGAGAGACCGCCTATTTTCTAATTAGCTTGAGCTCAATAATCTTAATACTTTAAGGAGAACTATTTTGGCTTCCCAACATAATCAGAACATTCCATCACGTTTGCCAGGTCTGGACTAGAGCAGAGTACCTTTGGGAGGCCAATTAGAAATTCTACCTCAGTCCCCCATGGGACTTGAGCTGAATGCATCCTCAAGTCATGTCCATTCACATATACTGTATGCTTGGTATCAACTTTATTTTTGAACTAATTAATTAACTCTGCGTGTGTGTGTGTGTGTGTGTGTGTGTGTGTGTGTGTGTGTGTTAGCATCTGTATGTGCATGCCCCCAAATGCCATCATAGTGCATGAGTGGAGGTCAGAGAAAAACTTTTGGGAGGTGGTTCTTTACTTCCATTACATGTGTTTCAAAGACATGCTAATTTCATATCTAATGATAATGATATGAAGGAAGACAGAAAATGATGAAAAGTTTTTGTTTTCCATAACTAAACCACTGCGTTTCTCTAAAAGCAGAAACCTTTGCATGCACAGCAGAACACTGCCATTCGAAAACACAATGATCTTAGATCTGACCAAAGGCATTTTGGGCAGGTTATTAGCACCTCACAGTTGGACCATGGGCACAGCCCACATGCTGTCATGAAGTCTCATGAGGCAAGGTGGAAAAGGCCTGCCAGAAGCACCCCAATCACGTTTCATCATGAATTCACTTTCAGTGTCTGGCATTGGGAAAACATTTACTACTGCTAAGATTTTTTTTGTGACCCTTCCCCACATTCAATTACTTGACCCCGTATGGAGTCACAACTCATGCAGTTCAGATCTGAATATGTATGCATATGTGAGAGAGAGAGAGAGAGAGAGAGAGAGGAGAGAGAGAGAGAGAGAGTTTCATGTAGCCCAGGCTTGCATTTGAACTCTTGATCCTTCTGCCTCCACCTGAGTGCCTAGATTGCAAGCAGGTACCACTACAATGCCACATTTATTTACATATTGTTATCACAGAACAAGCAGCTCGGTAGCTTGAAACTTCTTGAGTTGCGGGTCGTGACTCCATTATCACACTCTGGCTAGATTTTAATTTTATCTTGATCTCCAAAAAAAAAAATGCTATCAAAAAATAATATTTGAATAAAGCAAAACAACAAATTAGGAGGTCTTTATAGCATCTATGTGAAAGATCAGCAGCTCTGCTGTGACATCCCTCTCTCTAATGAGAGAAATGAGAAGCCTGCGGAACAGCCTGGAGCGTCCATCCACCCAAACAAACCGAGATGTCTGCCACGTGACTTTGAAGAACACAGTCTTTCAGCTCAGCTAAGCAGAAAGAGCGGAGGGCACAGGTGGTGTTCTGGGGATTTGAGCCTCTGGCAGGGCCTGATTTATATTCCCCTCTGGTTGCTGCTTTTAAGTAGACTCCCCCTCCCACCCCCCGCGCCCCCCACATTGAGGCAGGAGTTGGAGAGAGGAGCATGCGTTGGTCTTCTCCAACGTGGGGATCATTCACTCTCTGGCTTCATTCGCACATTATTTCGCTTTTACAATCCCATAGTTCCCATTTGCATCGCTGACGTTTATGCGGAGGACTGTTCTGCTTCTTATGGTAATTGGAGTCGGCTGCTTTGGGCTCTGACACAGACATTTAGCACTAACAGTCAATTTGCTTTTTCCTCAGCCATCTGGCAAAAGAGTCGAAACCAGCAATTTTCTGCGTCAAAATTAGACATCTGAAAATGAATGAGGCAAACCCCCTGGAAGTGCAAAGGGAAAGAAAGGGGCAGGTAGTGGATGCTCTAAACTCAACTGTGGAGAGACAGGGACCCCCGAATATCAGGCCAATGACACTTTGCCTACCTGACCCTGCCACTCTTTGCAGGGTAGAGAAGCGTGAGGAAGGTCTTGTCCACCCTGAATGGTTACATCCACTCAGCTTTGTCCCAGCCATTGCGCTCTCTAGACAGACATGTGTATCTCCTGGATGTTCTCACCTTCAGTGCACGCGGGCCCTTTACATTCAGCAAGGACGTAGGAGGACCTTGACTTCTACATGGGATCTTTCCCTGAACCTTCAAGTTTCTAGACTGTTCCCATCTTTCTCCCTTTGCAGCCACCTTGCTCTTGTCTGCCCTTTAAGTTGATCCTGGTACTCCCTTGATTTCTTTGATACCTGTGCAGTTTGGAGACATTTACAGACACATGCAAACAGCCACTTCGTTCTTAAGAAGAGGGACTCATTCTACATCTATTCTGACGCTTGGCTACTTTCCTGTACAGACCTGTCCCAATTTCATGAAAAGCACTATGTAGTATACACCAAGCACTGTAGCAGAGATTCTATCCCTGCCTACCATTGCCTACCTACCAATCTCCTTGGAAAAGTCTAAGGAATTCCCAGAGCTGGGAAGAACATGCCTCATATGCACCAGTGAACACTGTGCAGCTAGCATTTAAGTGTTAGTGAGACAAAAATCTCACCACTATACATAAAAAAAAAAAAAAAGCAAATAAATGCCCGGGTCAGTCAGCTTAATCTGAGCTGCAGCTGTGTCCACATATTATCTGCATTCCCCCACGCCCGGAAATGTGCCCCATCTTCAAGCATCTTCCATCTTAGTAACTTCCTTATCTTTCTTAATTCTAATCCACATATCCATATCACCAGGAGGGGAAACTGATCTGGCAGAGAGGCAAGACACAAGAATATTGTGTAACATGAGTTTTGGATAGCGTTCTATTAGGATTTTATGTAGCTGTGACCAATATACCTGACAGATGCAACTTAAAGGAGGAAGCATTTATTTTGACTCATGGCTTCCAAAGGTTCAATCTATGGCTCCGTGGCCTTTACATACTTGGAAAATAAAGGATGGCAGCAAAAGTATGTAGCAGAGGAATTTCTTCACCGCATGTTGAACAGGAAATGGGTGGGATGGACACAGAGTAGGTCTTGGGCTAACCTTCAAAGGCACACCCCCAGGGAACTACTTCCTCCAGCCTCACTTCCTAGAACCTCTACAATCTCCCAAAATGATGTATTCATCCCCTCTGAGTCTCTTTGTTCTGTAACATCTGTAAAAAAAAATATTGCCTGGTGTGGCATTTAGAGGTTACCGCAGCGTTGGGGCTCAGCAAATGATACCCCACTGTTTGCCGTTTGCAATATTGAACTAAAGCAGCAGCCCTGAGGTTGTTCTATCTTTTCTCATTTGCTTTCTCTCAAACTTCTTTCTTGCAGCATTTCCTTGTCTGGCCTCATTCGGTGAAATTCTCTTGAGTTCTGTGTGCTTTCAAGACATTCCTGGTCTAAGTTTGCAAATTGCCCTTTAGTAATTTTGTGAATTAGGAGGCAATTGGGCTTTTCAAAGGCCAAGATGATCCACTGCTTCTTACTAAAGCTCAAATGCTAAATTTTATTAAGCAATATCCACACTCTCCCCCGTGAGCTCAGGCTCGCATTCTGCCGCTTCTCGCCTTCTTCCGCAGATTGCTCATCTCTGTCTCCTGGTTCTCCACACTTGTCAGGAGTTTATTACTTCTCTATGGACTCTCCAAAGCAAAGGTCCAGCTCCGTGCCAGGTTCTTGGTGCTTATGGCTGTTGCAACACAGGTTGGAAATAGTGAGACAGAGACTAGTCGTTTTACAAAATGCCACGGTTTCCCATTGAAGTCAGACTATGATTTGTGTTTCTCTGGAGTCCAGTTCACATGTGCTATGCAAGCTGCCTTTCTTCAGGTGACAGATCTTTTGTTTAGACCATGCAAGTTTCAATGACCATGACAAGCCTTCCCAGAGGTTCTACATCCTGGTCCATTTGACAGAATTTATAGGATTCGTAATCTCAGGAGCTGGAGAGATAGCTCAGGGGTTAAGCTTCTGCCTCACAAGTAGAAGGACCTGAGTTCAGAACCCAGATACCATGTAATAACACCAGGCAGAAATGGTGGCAGCCTGTGCTTCTAGCTCTGGAAAGTAGAGCCTGGGAAATCCCATAGCAAAGCAAAAAGAAGGCAGAAGCAATCCAGGATGATTCCTAAAGTCCTCCTTGGGGTTCCATGGACATACACAGTGTCCTCTGATACACATACACACACACAATAAATAAATAAATTTTTTAAAAAAAGGATTTGTAGTCTCATGGTCATCATTGCATAGAACAATCTATAGGACCTCACAACTCTAGCATTCCTATGTTAATTCTCAAAAGGTAACTGTAACTTTACAGGTTACACAATAACAATCCACACCCTATCCACATTAGACCATTAAGAAAGTTCAAATTCAATAAATCTAGGTATCTTTCTTGTGCTGAAAACCGAAGGTTCTATATCTGCCATCTCCCTTGGTAATAACAGCCTGCCCTCTTGAGATAGGCCAAGCCATCCAGATCATCACACAGCTTCCATTCTTGACTATCCAATTCATTTACATTCCTGCTTGGCTGCCCCAGATGGCACACCTAGGTTTTAGAATTCCTGCCTGGTGCCCATTATTTAACCCAAGGTGCTATTAACCTGCTCTTCATTCTCTCTAATTCACAGACTTGATGTGTCCAGTTGTCCTGCGCAGAATGCTAATCACCAAGTATCACCTCTAACGGTCGTCAGCTGCTCTGTCTTCCCCTCCTCTTACTCACTTTCTGAATACAAACCTCCTCGTGCTTCATCTATGCCTGGGTGTTTCAGTCCCTCACTTGACCTTGACCAGTCTTACAGTTTCTCTTCCTTAAACTAATAACATGAACTGAGATCCAGAGCTGTTAGATGTATGTGGGTGTTACAATGGTCACCTTCAGATTTTTAACAGAGGGGTCATTGCCCCAACCTGGTAAACATTGTCAGAACCCCCAGAAGCTTCTTTAAAAATTAGCCAAGTGTGTCAGTGTCCCATGACCTCTCCACTCGGGGGGTACCAAATTTCCTGAGATTCAACAAAGCCCAGAGCAGATAATCAGATGAAATAGTTGACCTTCAGGTATAAGATCTCTCCTTTCCTTCCCAGCCTGTAGCAAGCTCAGATTATTTTTATCATTTTTCAAAGCAGCAACGTTTATTTCCTCTGCTTCAGTGAGCTGTGCAGATGCAAGGTCTAGAAGGGATATTTAGTGGTTGCCATGGTTACCATTAGTCATATGAAGTTATAGCTTGTGTGCTGATTTCTCTCTTTGCAGCTGTAAAAAGAAAGCATGTTCCAAAAATCAGGCTAGCTGGGACTCTGAAGGTTTTAATTCTGCAATGCATCTAGCTCCTCTGGGAATTTTATCTTGATCTATGAGTTTAATCCTTGGTTTAAAGATTTAGGCAAAGAAAGTTTCATTGAACAGGAAAGCTAGAAGGAAACTTAGAATTCTGTCTCAATTGCTTATAAGTAAGGAAATTGAGGTCTAGAAAGAGAAAGGACTTGGAGCTACACAGTAGGTCAGTAACTGTACAGTCATCAAAAAGCTTCCTCTGCTTTCCCCAATCCCCTATCCTAAGAGCCTACTAAATAATGGAAAGTTCCAAGACTAACAAGAATTACCTCAGTTCCATGCAGTTCCACACAGAAAAGGGTTGGACCCCTTGAAATGGAGCCAGAGCCAAAAGTCGCAAATGCTCTTCTTTGAGTGTAAAATAAAACTATATACAGAATATTTTAAACAAAAAGGAACGCTAGTCCAGGAATAGTGGCTATCATAGTTAGTCATAGGTATCAACTTGATGGTTGAGGGTTTGAGCCATGGGCACATTTATGGATAATTCGTAGTTGAGTTAAGTCCAGAGCAAACCTGCAGGAGATTGTCTAGCTGATGGGGAAGGTCCAACCCATGGTGGGTGGAACTAGGCCCTGAACAGATGAACAAAATACAGAGAACTGGTTGAGGAAGTTGACATCCTTCTGTATACTTGGCCAGACATGTTGGTCTGGCAAATAGGGATTATCCCTCTCTCAGTTGTTATGTGAATATGGTGTGGCCAGTTCTCTTGGTCCTTGGTGTTGGAGTGAGTTCTCCTACCAAACTGGACAAGAATCATAAGAGAAAATGAACCCCTTGTTTCCTTAAATCCTGCGATGGTGATTTTATCAGCATCAATACAAGCAAACTGCAGGAAGTGGCTCAGACCTATAATTCTAGCACTTGAGGGTAGAGAAAATAAAATCATGATATTGAGGCCCAGTGTGAGCCACATTGCAAGTTCCAGGCCGCCCTTGGCCACCCTTGAGACCCTAAATACAGAAAAGAAGAAGCGACCTGGGGTTTTTTTCCATTCTGGGAACAACTATTTGAGAAGCTAATCGGACTTCCTGAAACTACGATCTGCAAGTCCCCTCACCCCGCCTTTGTTTTTCAACTTGAATCGTATAGACATATTTCAAACTAAGCCTTTATAATTCTTTCACAAACTCATAAGCTTTATTTGTAGCCTGATTTACTTCTATGTTTACATTTGTGACCAGTACAAGCATTTCTTCATAGATCTTACTCTCAAGAATTTTTTCTCTCAAAGGGAACTAGTGTTCTTCAAGAGAACAAACAAACAAAACAAACAAACAAACAAACAAAAATTGGAATATCTTGTTATGCCAGAAATGAATAGGAAACACTCAAAAGGACGTGAGCTTTAAGAGGACTGGATGGTCAACTTCAGGATCATTCTTCAAAGTGACTTACTGTCTACTTTGTTTCACAAAAATGAGAATCAACTAATTCAAATAGGTAAGACAGAAGTACAAATGTTTAGAAGAATGTGACTAATAAAATACTAATTGGCAAATCACCTTTTAAAAAATTATAGTAAGAACTGATTCAAATTCCATCACAGGATGACAAAACCGTTGGACAAGAATCTGAGAGCAACAGAACAATAAGATTTTCAAAACCTCTCCAGACGTGCTGCAAGGGAAAAGGGAATTTGACAATGCAGACTCCTGGTATCCACCTGCATCTGCAAGTCACCAAAAGCAGTGCCATCAATGTGTCTCTTGTGAAGTGATTTACTAAGCACAGAACTTCCCTGCCCTGAAATTTCAACCATAAGACTGTATCTGAATTTAATCATGAGACACTCTGAGGCAATCTAAAACCAAGGAGCATTTCCACCAAAATTCTGGCCTGTTGTTTTTCAAAATATGCCAAGTCATGAAAGATAAATCTAAAGAAGTTTCAACTTAAAGGACACATTAGACACGTGATGACTAAATGTACCTTCTTGGCCCAGACTGGAGACTGGACCAAGGAGAAAAATCAACTAAGGTGAGACATTACTAATGTAATTTTTGAAATTTACATATCTCCATATTAATTAATAGCATTATATCAATTTTAACCTTCCTTTAGATGATACTAAAGTTCTGTAAGAGGGAAAGAGATATAATGTCTGAAATTAACACTCAAATAGGGTAAGTAGATAAAGGAGAATGAGGTAAGATGCTAAAATTTGGATGAATTTATAGAGGTGGACCTTTGCTGTAAAATTTATATAAATTTTAAATGGTATTAAATTAAAAAGTTACATTTTAAATTTACTAATTTCAAGGGGTCAATCTGCAGATAGCAGATAATGATAAAGGCAGACAAGACAATCTCAAGCTGACAATTCCAATAATCGTTTAACTTCTTCTCAAAGTTTAAACCAAAGGAACACACATGGGGATTTAGTCTTTAAGAAAATGTTCATTAAACAAAACACTAGTGCTAGTGTTTATGGCTGCAGTTTCTATTATAGCACATGGCATTTCTAAGTGTGATTATGTCAGCAGACATTCAATCCCAGTGTTCTTGCAATGTGGTGTTAATATCTTCCATCAACACATTGGTTGTCCTCCTATTTCTCACCAACCTTCGAAAGCCTTTATCTTCCTTGGCCACTCTCATAACTTTGGAAGTTGGTGCATAACTTCTGGGGCTCAGTCATGATCGCTAAAGCCTTTACTTCATCCTTTGGGTTATTTGGTTTGGAGATGATGAGAAAGGCCAAGCGAAAAGATGCTAGAGGACCATGTGGATGAGAAGATCACTGACTGAAAAGAGCAGATCCCACACCCACGCTCTGCCCTGGAAAGGGAGCCACAAGGCCCCGACGACCAAGCTGGAGCTATAATCTCTAATCATATTTTCTTCAATAAAATCTAATTGGAGGACGAGGATAAAGCACTTGTCCCATAAGTGTGAGGACCAGAATTGACATACCCAAAGCCCATGCAAACACTTGGCAGTCATGGCACCCACTTCTGATCCCATCATTTGAGAGGAAGAGATAAGAGATCCTCAAATCAAGCTGGCTAAAGAGTCTAGGCACAACTGATGAGCTACAGGCCCAGCAAGAGACCCTACCTCCATAAAAAAAAAAAAAGTGGAAAGTGATAGAGGAAGACACCCAACATCAGCTTTGAACCTCCACACACATGTGTATATATGTAGATACCCACACACAAACACATATGCATATGCAAGCCCAAACAACATGCAGAGGGGAAAAAACCAAAAAACTTAATTGCATAGCTGGATAACACAGAGAGTTAATACACTTGACATCACCATCTAAGATGTTGAGCTAAACATCTTCCTAACACCATACAAAACCACATTGAATGTGCTGTGTCATCCTGATGTTGATATAAATGACAATGAGCTGGTTGGGGACACACTGCCTTCCATGTATAAAAGTGTCAATGTTGCCAGGTGTTCCCCCTTGTATACCTGGCTTACCCCAGGTATGCAATCAAAATGGAATAAATATCAATGACTTTTCTCCTCAGTGCTTCCACTTTCTAACCCTTCCTGCTGTCTAGGACATAGTAGTACTGAATTCTTCAGAAGAGACACATGCTGAGCCTTCCCCTGAGCACTATTAACATGCAGAATAATGCAGAATAATGACACGTGTATAACCTTTTGCTGTGGGTTGTTTGTTTGGGGTTTGTTTTTTGTTTTTTGTTTTTTCTTTTTTGTTTTGTCCAGGTTCTTGTGTTCTGGAGTTGAAGATTAAAACCAGAACACATGTAGAGGATTAAGGCAGATTTTATTAGAGGAAAGAAAGGACAGAACTCACGGACATGGAGTCCATGAGGGGCAGGAAGCCAAAGACAGCTGGCAGAGTCAGGGGTATTTATAGGGTTAGGCAGGCCAAGGGAAACTGGTTTTTCCTTCTTGGTTAGCTCCAGTTTCTGCAAACTTGCTTGGGGCTTTTGGTCCCCTACATCTCATTGGTCTGTTCAAATTAGAACCCAGCCCAGTCAACTTTGTGGACTAACCTCGTGGTTGAGCTGTTTCTTTTGAGGAATTTAGCTTATCTGCAATGGAAACCTCATCTCCATATCCTTTCATATTGAAACCAGTTCCTTCAGATAATCCCAACTGTGGGGGATGACCTTCAAAGACCTTCCCAGCATGGCCTTTCTAATCTGTCTAAACTACCAAACAAAATTTTCTCTTACTTTGACCCTTAAGAGTTTTGCCTGTGTTACTGGAGTTCTTAAAATCCTCTGTGCATCATTTAAACACCCCCACAGACCCCCTAGTGCACCTAGAAAACCTTAATATGTATTATGATGTTGTTAAGTACTTGCCCGAAGTCCTAAAATTCTCTTTATGTTGGTAACTTTTCTTTATTCCTCTATGAGTAACACTTGAAAAGGTCTAAGTGCCCTATGCCCTGGAGAGAGGAGACTGTGACGGGTGACGGACTACAGAGACAATCTTCCTGGTCTCCTCATTGACCCAGAGCTACCTTATCACTGGACAGGCGCCAAGGGGACACAGGACTAACACTTAGTGCCAAGAATGCAACAGTTCTGGGCCTGCTTCTCAAATGTATGGGCTGGAATCAGGCAGAAGGGCTTCTGCTTTCTAGCCACGGGGCATTTAGTGTGCTTCACTCCTCAGTTTTGCTATCTGTAAAATGGGGAGGGGGGGTGTAATTCATCTACCTGCTTCATAGGGTTATGAAAAGAACTAAATGAGGTGTGAAAAAGACAAAGCACAGACATACAGAAAGAGCTAAAAGCATGAGTTATTAGTCTTTTGGGGGGTCGCTGTACCTATCGCCCTTTACTTACCCTCAGCTTGTGTGGGAAGAAGAGAAAGGGGAAGTGCTTGTCCTCATTCTCTGCTCTTCTGTGGTAACTGGGGTTCTTCTGCTTATTTTTTCATATCCACTGGCATATGTGGAAAGGTACACAACATATAAAAATAAGAAATGATGCTGGAGAGATGGTATATGGGTTGAGCCTTTTGCCTCAAAAGCAAAAGAGCCAGAGTTCAGATCCCATATTCCATGTAAAAATGTCATGCAGAAATGGCGGCAGACTGTACTTCCAGCCCTAGAGGTGCAGCCTGTGAAACCCAAAGCAAAGCAGTAAGGAGGTAGAGCAATCCAAGATGATTCCCAAAGTCATCTTCGGGCCTCCACAGGCACCATGGTGCCCTCTTTTACACCCATACACACACTCACACCTACACAAGAGAAAAAGAAGAAAAAATGAAAAGTAAAATCATCGAGCATGCCAGTCCTTGACAGTTCCTTGGGCACTTTTTCTCTTGTTACTGACTTTTCAACTAACCTCACTTTGACACAAATTCTGTTTCTTTCTCTTCCCTCTTGTCATGCAGTTTGAGAGAGATACTTCAGTTTGATCCTCTTAGATCACTCTTCATAGCCTATTCAATTTAGACAGTGTATGTTCAGTCAGATGAAATCACATTTTGAAGCTACGAAAGGGCTCAGCATTAATGTTTCTGATTGGGGACATTCAGACACGAAAAGTCACTTAGCATCAAGTACTGCTGCCAGCCTAACAAAGAATAACAACTTGAACTCCTTGAGGACTTAATTGTAAAAGTTAAAGAAGAAGAAGAAGAGGAGGAGGAGGAAGAAGAGGAGGAGGAGGAGGAGGAGAAAAGGATTTATAAAATAATTCAGATGGTAAAATGTTCCTGCTCATAAAAATCCCTGCAAGCCTATATGGTGGGCTTCTGAATGTTGTCCTCTGACCTCCTCCACCTGCGCACCGTGGCATGAATGCACATTCTCTCTCTCTCTCATAAATAAATACAAAATATTTTCTAAAAAGATTTTTTAAGAAAAAGGAGAAAAGATTTCCACAAAATTAAAAGTAATATAGTTTATCTCCCTCTACCAAAAAAAGCAGGGGGTGGTGGTGGCAGAGAAATGCTCAATTTTTGGAGATGGCCACGCCATGGAAAACGACCTAAGGCATCAAGCAGATGAGTGCCCCTTATCATTGGAGGAGAGGGGGGAAAAACAAACAAACAGATGGACCCTTTGAAGACAGATTGAAGAATTCATACCCTGAATGAAAATGACTGTGAATTCAGTCCTTTACTACCATTTTGATTCTTACTCCCAAATCACCTCTAGAATAACAGGGAGGTCAACTGAGGAGAGAGGTACCCAGAGCAGTCCAGAAGAGAGAGCTAGGATGCATAACTTTGATCACTCTCCTGTGATAAGCTCGTGTTCCTGGGCACAGGCTTTGATTCTGCACAAAGCCCTCAGCTCTGACTCTGAATCTGTCCAGATAATTGCCTGGCTGGCGGTCCACACCAAATCCCACACTCCAGTGATTCACTTTGAAAAATTTTGAAATAAGCACTGGTTCGGGAATCTATCACACTGATTCCCTTGGATTGAGAAATGAAAATCCTCTATGATGACTTGCCATCAAGCAAAACTTGAGGTGAGGACAGCGTTGGAAGCAGGAGGTGAACCAAAAACAAAGATTAGTGGGGGTTTTGTAAAGCAAATTCAAACAAAGTGCTCATGAATTTGGATTACAAGCCAATCAAACAGAGGAAAATATATGACTATCTTTTATATTTTGGGCTACCTAAGAAGTCTATTATTATTATTATTATTGTTATTGTTATAGTTATTATTACTGTTATTATTATATTTTATTTTTTGTGTTGCATATGAAATCCCAGTCTTGACACTTCTCCCTATTTTAGGAAGAAGAAATGGAGAACAAGGAAGAGGAAGAAGAAGAGAAGGAGGAGAAAGAGGAGAAGGAAGCACCAGCACCAGGGAGAATTCCCATGTTGAAAGAAAACCAAATAGCAGGGCCTTTTTTTTTTCAATATTACAACTACTTTTTCACTAAAATTTTTATTTGGTCACTTTTGTCATAAGACTCAGGGTTGCTTTTCTTCACTTTGCCAGTATTCTGGACCAGACTGGTGCTGTTTTGCCAAAATTTCAATGAAGTAACATCTTATAAAAAAGGCTCAGGGAACATTCAGAAAAAAAATATTTCTTTAAATCTCAAGATCCACAATATGAGAATATTGTTTTTTCTTTTAAAAACTAATGGGCTCAAACTGGATCAGGCTCCAGCCAAAGTCCCTGGAGTGAGTGGGACTAAACTACCCAAGAGTCACGAGTGTCCTGAGAGAATGAGAAAGAGATGATGTGTCTGTCTCCCAAGTATCAGTCTAGGAACCTGGCAGGGAACATGAAGCAGGGGCAGGCTAAAGGGGGGTGGGGTAGTGTCTTAGAAGCTTGCTGCAGCTACAGCAGCAAAAGCATGTCTTCTCAGAGTTGGCTTTGACCACAACCCAGATGGCTTCTGAAAGTGGTTTGGGCTAAAGTGGTTAGTATGAGTTGAGGAGTCCCATTGCAATATGAGAAAACAGAGCAAATGCCCTGCAATGACATAAAATTTGAAGGTCAAATGTATAAACCTCTGTCACTGAGTTAGCACATCCTATACATCAGATATCCTGCTAAGCAAATCACTTTTTCAATTATCCAACCACAAGACAGATATGAACATAATTAATTAACTCTCTCTAATGTTCAGATCTTTTTCCAAAGTTGGCCTGATCCTAACACTTATTTTCCTTCATAAAACTATGGCCTCCAGTCTTACTCTTTTCTGAGTTAACCTATGTGCTATCTGCCCATGTTAATGCTAGGGGAGTTGTAAAAGAAATAAAATAAAATAAATGAAAGAAACTTTCGAAGTCCCTTTTTTTTTTTCATTTGTACTAGAAAAGGATAGAGTTCCACAACTTCTAGGGTCCCCTGTGAAATTCAGGAGAGCCACCTCAAAGCTGTGGTTTCATAAAGTGATTAGAAACAGGGGTATATCGGCCTTGAAACAGGAAAGAATCCCGAACACTAGAATATTGTGGATTATGAAAATATCATGCCCAGGTAACATAGACCTTTTCTGCGCAATGATTGAATGCAGCAAGGTTGCACAGCCAGCAAAAATACATCCTGCCTGATCTGCAATAAATGTCCACCAGAGAGAGGATGCAAGATCATCTGATTTATGAATTGCCAGAAATGGCATTCCTCACATGTTTTCATAGAACACCCCAATGTTGTAATTAAGGAAGCCAGTGGGGTGCCCCTGCTTGCTGCTAACTAAATGAATCCTGATGTGCTTGGATCAGGAAAAGTGTGATTGCATGACAAAAAACAAAAAAAACAAAAAAAAACTTGATTTTCAGTGTTCTCTTTTGCTAGCACAAATCAACTGCAGTTTCCCTCAGCTCACCTTTGATCATCTAGTTAGAGTCTAATTGCTGGACTCTTATGACTAACCGACAACCTGAGCTTATTTTTTTTCCACTTACCTAGAAAATTACCTTCCCTGTGCAAAAATTTTTGTGCCCCTGAACACCGAGCAAGATGGAAAGGAGTGAGTACATCTTGGTGTGAGGGACTGGAGACTCACCCAAAAATATTACCTGACTGAAATGATTATCACAGGCCATGCAATTTTTGGAAATTTTTGAGATCGTCTTTACGTTGTGAATAATGTACTAGGATTGTCTGACGCTGTTGGAAAAGAGTCCTTAGAGATCCAATCACTGCCGTTCTCACAGTTGGCTAGGATTTGACCTTGGATGAGCTATGAATTCTTAATTTATTCATCAGACAAACAACATCACTAATAGCCACATTTCAATGACGCAATGTGTTTACTGATGTCAAACCTTAGCAGATTCTATCAGGATCCCAACACTTGCTAACCCACTGCATGCTGAGCTGCAGACTGAGAACTGCACATACTTCAGAGGGTCATGTGTCTACCCTGGAAGACGAGTCTCTACTATTATTTGCTGAATTTCTATGAAGACTGTGGCATGAAGAGCAAAGCCATCGGCCTGCCTGGAGAACAGATTTGGAATGGCTGCTGCATCTTGTTATCCATATGCATCAGGAGACACGAGCAACATCAATGCCTGGTTTGAACTTTTTATTTCTCTTAGACAGCAGTAAACACTGTTCAGAGTAAAGAAACATCAACAAAGAGAAAAAGATTTTCTCATAGCATGCTGCAAGGGCAGAAAAAAATAATTTCTTCCTCGTCCCCAACTGATCTCTGCCCCAGGGTTACTTGGACACATACCTCAGCAGGGAAATCGTTGAAGGGAAAAATACAAGCATACACAGCAAGAGACCCCAGGCTGTCTTGTTCCTGCAGGGCCTGAACACAGGGCAGTTGGACTGTCCTTACTTTCATGGAGAACTTCAGAACTGCAGTTCACGAGACAAGTGCTTCATCCTCGGGAAGGAAAAACATCTTACTCAGCAGTTGAAATAGAATGTGCTCTACTCAAGCTTCAAATTCATGGACTACCAGCATCATCTGGTTTCACTTACCATTTAGAAGATCAGAGTCAACCCTACATTTATCTCACTTCAAAATGCCTTTTGGAAACTTGATATCTGTGGTAATAGTTACTCTTGTGTGTTGCTATGAGAGAACATTCACGGGCAAGCAACTTAAGGGAGAGAGTTTTGTTCAGCTTATGGTTCCACAGCAGTGATGCAGTCTTTCATGGTGGAGGCAGCATGGCTGGCTGGCAGGCCGAAGCTAGAGACAGGTTACGTCGCACCCATCCAAGAGAGGCTGGCAGCTACCAGATCGCTTGCTGCAAAGGCAGACTCCTCCTGGAGGTAGGGTGGGACTAATCCACCTCAAGGCCCACCCCTTGTGACCACCTTCCTCCAGCAAGGCTCCACCTCTCAAAGGTGCCCTGACCTTGCCAAACACATGAGATTGTGGGGGACACATTTCAAACCATGATATTGGCGACCTCCACCGTGGCCTTCCACCCCTCTTCCAAAGGTAAGTGTCCGCAATCATCACCAATGATTCCACCATTAACACTTCGACTAATATTTGGATCGTGGGAGAAACAAATACCCTGACCCCTTATTCAGTCCCAAACTATTCTGTTAGTGTCTCTAGCTCTCCACTTTTGGGTCATCAGAGTTTTGTGTGTTTTCCACCTCCAGAAGGAACCAGATGTTCTTCCCCTCTGCAGTCCATTCCAGACTCATCACAAGGAGCTGGGAGGTGAGACATATTCTGGCTTCCTGGCATCCTGTGAAATTATTCCACCTGCAGCTGACAGCCCCTGTACCCACAACCTTGAAGAACATCATCCCGGCCGCCTTTCTCTCAGTGCATCAGCCAACTAACTCCACGCATGCATCCACTCCACACAGCTTCTGATTCATTCCCCACGCCCAGTCACCAAGGCCTCCTGGTGACGTCACAGCCCATGCTCATGCCCCAGAAAATGCCTTAGCCTCGCAGTTCCTAGACCTCCACACGTCAAAACCCTCAATTTTACTTCAACTCTGTCACCCACATGCATTAACCACACCCTGAAACTGGTCAGCCACAGAATTGCTTCACTGATGAGAGCTTAATCTCCAATATCCCACAGACTGACCACACAGCCTGCTTCAGCTTCCTGTTTTGGTTAATTCCTTCAAACCTGTTTTTCAACTTCATCAAAAAAAAAAAAAAAGCACTAGTCCCTTGACCCACAGTTCCATGCACACGGTTTCCCTGGTCAATCAGTTCTGCTTTTCCTTTAGCTGAAATTTTCTTCGCTCTCTTCTCAGTACATTTCATTTTCTTGCTCTGTTGTACTCCTTCCAAATGAATCCACCAAAATCCAAACCTGGAATTGCTCTTGGATGTGGCCTTTCTCTCTGATACTACACTTAGGTAGCTAGGCAACACAGAAAAAAAAAGAGAGGCACAATATGCCTCCGCAAACACATGTTTTTCATCTCTCCGTAGTTGTGTGTCCACAGTTTTTCTCAGCATCGTTTCCTATGCATCTCTCTTAGATCCTTACCACACTCAGTTTGCCAGTCCCTTACTCACAGTAGATCACCTTGCTGTGTTTATCAAGGAAAGAGTTCTGTTTTCTTCCCTCTATTTACATAGCTTCCTTTCATCAGCATCTTTTCTTGCCTCCTCCCCACCCACTCTTGCCTAAAATGCCTGATGGATTTCCTCCTTTTCTACCACTGCTCTAACATCTTGGAGTTCAAGAAAAAAACTAAAGAAGAAATTACAAAGTATTTTGACTTGAGTAAAAGTGAAAACAATACATAGAAATTTGTAGCATTCTACAAAAGCCCTGTTGAGTGAGAAATTTACAATATTGCTTCTGTATATGAGAAAATAGATCAAGCAATAAATTTAGTGTTTTAATAAGTAAACTTTTTCTAAAAAGTACAAATTGCTCCCTGGATTGAAGAAAGCAAATAATAAAAAAAACAGAGAGAAAAATCAATCAAGCAGAAAGACAAAAACAGAAGATAAAATTATATCAAACATTGGCTCTTGATAAAAACAATAAATAAAATAAATTTAGTTCAACAGACTGATGAAGATACAAGTGACCATTCTCAGGAATAGCTGAAGGCAGCACAGATTTTCATACAAATTAAGATAATGTTACAAAGAATTTGTTTCAATAATTTTAACAAGTGAGATGACAAAATTCTTTGAAAGTGCAAACCACTCACATTCACTTAAAGAAATAAATAATGAGATGGAGAATTGGCTTAGCAGGTACCAAAGCTTGCTAAGTAAAAATGGGGGCCAGAGTTAAAATCCCCAGAACCCATGTAAAAAGGTCTCACATGACTATAACCCAGCACTGTTAAGGGTAGAGACAGGAATATGTGGGGGTTGCTGGCCATTTGCCAGCCTAGCTCCAGGTTCAGTGAGATACTATAACAGAAGAGACTAAGGAAGAAAGTGATATAGAAGCCACCAGACACCCTGCTCTAGTTTCTGAGTGCACATGTGCATGTACACATCTTTATATACACCTGTGAGAATATAACACACATAAGTATACAGTCATTCATTTATCACAGAAATTGAATTTGAATTTCACAACCTTCCCACAAAGAAGAGTTCAGACCGAGAAAGCTTGACTGGTGATTTCTTTCCAACATTGAAGAAATGATGCCAATACTGTACATAGAAATACAATTAATTTTATATATTGAACTTGGCTCTTACAACTCTGATAGTTTGCTTAATCTTCTAATATTTTTCTAGGTTCCATATTACACTCTGAAAGTTACATGATATTGCTAGTACTAGAAAATATCTAGATAAAGATTTGATGTAACTCATTCGTGAGTCAAAACTTGGAATGTTTCTAAGACATCAATTCTCAAATCAATTTAAACACTCAAAGCAATATCAATTCCAATAGGCTGAGGTAAGTTTTTGAATTTAAAGCAAACCTGCACTACAGGGTTGAGACCCTATCCAAAAAAAAAAAAAGGTCTACTAAATAAGTATATAATTACATAAAAATGCTTAGATATGCCTTGGCAATAATTTCAAAGATAAATCTCTATATAATTATACTGAGAGAAATAAGACAAAAGATGCATACTATTTATGCAGTTAGACTTTATTTTTTGTAAGGTTCTACAAATGCAATATTTATCACAAATTCTTACACTGAGCCATGACCCCGTGTGGATTGCATGGCTTCATGCGGGGGATGAAAGAAACTTGGCAGCAACAAAAGATTTCTGAACACACAATCACCAAACATTAATTCAAAATCAAATGCATAATGAATCCCAGGGTTTTCAAGCAACATTATCCACTGTTGCACCAGGCAGTTCATTCCATCTTTGGTTTAGAACACTCAACATGTATACTCTACAACGCACATGTCATCACACCACATAACATGGATGCACGCTGCCTGAAATATCTCAGGTCCAAATAAAAACTATTATGTTTTAATTTCAGTGTTTTTACTGAACATGCAAAATTTTCTGCTCTTATAGAAACATAATAGCTAAATTATAGAAAACAAAGACTCTTGATATTTTCCTGCCATCATTCCTAGCATGCACCAAATTAGTGAACTTTTGTATTGTATTTGTAGTGAAATTTTTGTATTTGTATTAGAATATTTGATTTTAAAACTTGGTTAAGTTGCTGATGAGCTACACACACACACACACACATACACACACACACACACACACACACACACACACACACACACACCAGTCAATAAATTTTGGCTTGGAATTAGGGTAGAATTTCCAACAATTTTTGAAATGGTTCTAAACATACTTCTGCCATTTTATACTACATTTATGTAAGGCAGTGCCTTCAGCATTGACAATTACAAAATCCAATAATCTATTGATCAACTGTGAAAAACATTGGCAGTGCTCTACATCCTGTGGTATCAAATATGCAGCCAAGAGAGTCCATCTCATTAGTATGTGAATTTATTTTTGTCTTAATAGATGGTAAAAGCATATGTACAGTAGAGAATTGCTTCAAAATAAGTTATGTTTACTTATCAGTAGATGCTTGAATTTCATACATATTTTATATACCAGTTGACCAGGGATCATGTAAAAATCTTATTTCTCAAGGGAAAAGGGTTGCAAGTGGTAATAGTTTAAAAAAACCCTGGACTATTGAACAGCAGATCTATGGCTGTCCAGAAGCAGAAATAAAGGACTAGAAATAGGGCTATGAGTGAGGAGACATGGAAAGTCTCTTCGTGGTGATGAGTATATTCCTTTTATTAGTCATGGCAATGATTTCAGTCTACCAGTTACAACTCAATAAAGCTATTTAAAAAAAACACTTAGGAGACAGAAGTCTACGATGTTTTCACTTTTTTAGGTAAGTCTATTTGTGAAGTTCATTGCTTAAATTCTGTTACAAGCAACGTCTTGTACTATGTGGTTCACAAATAGTAAGGACACATCCCTATCTAGAAACATCATGGTAGACGAGAGTTTCTCTAAAAATATGTTGAGTGGTCAATGGAGCATCTGGGAATGGAATGTGGATGCTCTGGCTTTAGATTCAGGACAAACATAACGGCACATTTCTGAAGGACTGGTGTTTCAAGGGACTCCACATTCAGGAGGGAAGGAGCAGAAACAGCTCCGGATATTGGTCAGAAGAGCTCACAGAATGGAGTTCAGCTCCTGAAGTGTTTACTGTTCCTACAATAAGATGTTATCTGGGATCCAGGATGTAATCACGGATGTGATCACTTCCATGCCAGAGACAAAAATATAAAACCAGCCTTGTCGAGAGAGAACATCATAGTGAAAGTCATTTAGGGGTGTTATGTGACATCTGTGGTGTCTCTGCCAGTTATTCATCCATTATCTAACGAGTGTGCTTGTCCATTTTGAGGCAATTCCACTGGCAGTTGACAGCCTGCCGAACCCTCTGGGGCTAACCTTCCTCATGCCAAATCACACAAATGGGTATTAGTCATTGAGCCACAATCAGGAAAGGGCACTGCGGCTTAAATCCACAGTTATGCTTGGCTTTGACCAAAGAAATTTCAGCAGTTTTGAGTTACTTCAAACTCTTTCCACAAAAGGCACTAAGGACATGATAAGATGGAATAATGATAAATAAATATCGCCATTAAAAAATACCAGATGGAGATTAGGTTCTAAATATTTTAAAATGATACTTTTTCTCATCTGGTTTTGTGAGACAGGTCCTCTTATATAACCCGGGCTGGTCTCTAATTCATAATATGCTATCCCAGTCTCTTTAAAGTTGACATTACACATGGACACCACTACATTTAAGTAGAAAGTTATACATGAAAAGCATTTTATTCATAATATATTTTATTTACTGCTAAAGCCATTTTTCTCTTCGTGTACCAGTTAATAATGGTATCACATGTTTTCTATAAATATATGCAATTACTATACAACTTGTCATTCAACGTCCACAGAGGATTGGTGCCAGGGCAGTCTCTGACATGCAGTGTTGATAAATGCTCATGTCTCTTATGCAGTATTTGCATATAACCTCTACAAATCCTCCTCTTTATTTTGCTATGTTGTCTAGATTACTTGTAATACCTAACACAATGTGATTGCTATACAGATCGTGGTCATACTGAATCATTTGGACAGCAGTGATATGAAAACTGTCTACAAGTGTACAGGGAACAAGTAATTTTTTTCAAGAATTCATGGCTAGTAGGATGAGCAGATGTAGAATCCATGGCTTTATAGATACAATTTTATCATGACCATTGTGTTTTATTATGCAATTCTTTCTGGCCTTGGATTCTTTTCTTTTAGCACCAAATACCATATAAGCAGAGAAAACCTAAGATTTAAGGTCTTTGAAACCTCACCCTATAAATTTAACTGTTCTCATTAAAAAAGTATAGAAAAGTCTAATAGCTTATGTTGTATAGCAATGTGGCAAACACAAACTGTGCATAGGTTCTTAGGATCATGATTCTGGCTCTAAGGAACTCCATATACATTATAAGCAGAGTCAAGTGTTTCTTAGTACAGACATACTAAGATAAAATCTTTTCTGAGAACGCTTAGCAAATTTGAATCAATTCATGAGACATTGCTATTCTTTAGTATCTTAATCCTGCATCCAAATAATATCAATAGGAGAGATCATGGTGTCATTCATTATAAACTTATACTATAGTCAACATCTTATTTACTAAGAACTGAAGGAGAATTTTTTTAATATTTCCACTTTTACAGAGACAACTCAATCTTATAGAGATCAAGTAACTGAATTCTACATCGTTAATGTTTGTGTTGAGTTTGAATGAAAGTCTGTCAAATTTCAAAGCTAAAGCTTGGGTGCTTAATAATAATGCATATTTTATCTCCCCCAAAATATCTCTCTGACATGTGAGTCTTTTTTTCATGTGTATATGTGTGGAGGGTGTGATATGAATTCACATGAATATGCAGATGTCTATGAAGGCCTGAGGTTGATATTGACAATCACGCTAAATCACTCTTCACCATATTCCTTTGAGACTAGATAATTAATAGTGAAATCTCATAATAGTATCCAATGGTATTAATGGTATCCAATGTTTCACAAGTTCACCAATATACCATGTAAACACTGTAATATGCAGTGATGGTCAATGTTCAGTCAAACTGATTGAATTTGGAATTTCCTAGGAGACCAATATCTGGGTATATCAGTCAGAGCTTTTCCAAAGAATTTTAACAAAGTCAGAAAGAGATTCCCTGAATGTGGGATGGGATCTCAGATTAAATAAAAAGGCAAAATTCAGGTGAACACCAGTTCATTCTGCTACCTGACTGTTGTCCCACATTTCAGCCACCATGGGAAAATGTGTCCCTTCTTAAACCATGAGTCAAAATAAATCTTCCTTCCTTAAGCTGCATTTGTCAGGTATTTTATCACAGCAAAAAAAAGTAAAAAATACAGGAAATTTGTACTGCGGAGTGAGGATGTTGCTATGATAAACCTGATCATGTAGTCAGTCACAGGCTTTAATAACTTGATTTTGGGGAATATGTAGAAGTGTAGAACTGTAGTCTGGAGAAACCCTAGAGTGCTGTAAGTAGATTTAAATGGAACATTCTGATAGGTGTATAAAAGACCAGGATGCCAACACGAAGGTAAGACAGTAAAGATTTTACTCATGAGATTTCAGAAGGGAACAAGGACTATATCAGAAAATGGCCAGAAGTTATTCAGGTTACATTATAGCAGAATGTTACATAGCTGCGTCCTGCCTGAAAAGTTGAATGAAGCTGTAATCAACTGAGTTGCTTCATGAAGAAGATTTCAAGACAGCATAGCAACTACTATGACTTTATGGCTTTTAGTCAGATCTATGGTGGGAGAAAACAAAAATATATGAGTGTACAGTTTGATAAGGAATGTGGTATGAGCTAAGTTTAAAATTGGAGACAAGGGGTTGGTGAGATGGCTCAGGGGCTAAAACTCTACCTTACAAGCAAAAGGTTTAAGTTTGGATCCCAGTTCCCATGTAAAAACACCAGGCGGAAACAGCGGCCTACACTTCCAGCCTTGGTGGGCAGAAACTGGGAAATCCCAGAAGAAGCAAAAAGGAGGTAGAAGAATCCAGGATGACTCCCAAACTCACCTTGGTCCCTCCCAGGGGCACACAGTTCCTGCTGATACACACACACACACACACATAAATGAACACATGTAAAATAAATAAGTAAATATTTAAAATCGAAGACAAGGTAGGTGTGAATTAAGCAACTGCAATTGTTAGAAATTAGTGCCATTAAAGAGAAATCTGTTTTGTACTGAAACAACAAAGAAAAGATATTCTGAGGGCAAGACTCCATCCATTAAAGATAACAACTTGTGAAAATGCTAAGTCATTTGAATAGAGATTGCCTGGACTAAAAATTCCACTGAAGGAGTTCCCCGCTCAAAACAAAGGAAAGTGTTTTCCAGCTTTAGCTGTCAACATGTACCAACACATAGCTGTGACAGAAAGGGACCAGACTACATCTCAAACTGGTAGCAAAACATTGCAGTGCCGTGGACCTGGTACTGGTATTCCAAGCACGCAAAATGCAAGAGTTATAAGGTCATAGAGACTTTTACCAAGGATCCAGAAAGCTTCTGTGTCCAAGTAATGTATGGAGGGATCCCATTTCTTGAAAGGGGATTCTAAGAGACCACTGAATGAAGCTGTGAAGATAACGTTTAAGACCCCAGGGTACTGGAGATGCCATGACTATAGAATGTCTGCCACTGAAGCAGAGCCCAAGGTGGGAAAACTAAAGGGGGGCAGGGCTACACAAGCTATTTAAGCACAGATAATGCCATTTTAAGTCTCAGCTACCAGACATGGAGCTTCAGAATCTGGGGTTCATTCTTGTTGGGTTTAGGTCCTGCTTTGGCCCAGTCTTTTCTTGTTATGCCTTCATCTGTCCCTTTTGGCATGGAAATGTTTACTGTTTGTCATCATATATTTAAAGTCAATTGTTGCTGTTTGATTTTACAGGGATTTGCAGTTAGGAGATCGCCTTTAGTCTCAGAAGAGACTTCAGACTTTTGAACAATGTGAAAACGTTGTTTAGGTATTCTTACAGATGAACTAAACATATTTTGCACTCTATCTTTGAGGACCAAGGTTAAAATCCTGTGGTTAAAGTGGTATGTTTGGTTGTGATTACAGATCTTCATTGTCAGTTTGTTTAGGTTTGGAATTACTTAGGAGACATACCTTTTCATATATCTGTCAGATATATGAAAGCCCTCCAGAGAGGGCTTAACTGAGTAGGAAGACCCACCTTGACTGGGGTGGGTGGCACCATCCTATGGACTGAGGCCCCAGACAGATAAGAAAGAAAAAATAAGCCACTAAGTACTAACTATCATAGTTAGGCACAGGTATCAACTTGACAATTGAGATTTGAGCTCTGGGAACATTTGTACAGAATTAATGGTTGGATTAAACCCAGAGCAAACCTGCAGGAGATTGTCTAGCTGATGGGGAAGGCCCAGCTCATGGTGGGTGGGATTAGGCCCTGGAATAAAAGACAGAGAGCTGGTTGAGAGAGTTGGCATCCTTGTGTACACTTGGCCAGACATGCTGATCTGGCAAGTAAGGATTGTCCCTCTCTCAGCCATTACATGGTGTAGCCAATTCCCTTGGCCCTGGTGTTGGTGCATACTTTCCCATCAAGCTGGACTAAGAACTGTAACCAGTAATCATAGGAGAAAATAGACCCTTTGTTCCTTTAAGCCGTTTGATGGCCATGTATCAGCAACCATGCAAGAGAACTGCAACACCAATGTTCCTCTCCCTCGCTTCCTACTACCATTTTGTGTTCCAGCCACCATACCTCCTGCTGTGTTGGATTATTCATCCCTTCTAAACCACAAGCCCCAATAAATCCTGGAATTACTTTTTGCTAGATGTATTGTCCCAGCAATGAGGAAAGATTAATAAAAAGGTATATGATGAAATGTACAAGAGACTTTCCTATTTATTCCAGCAACTGATATTTTACAGGACAATTTCCAGGACACATAATTCCTTTGCAAATCCATTTTTACTGCTGCTGGCATAATTTTAGTTTTGCTAACAAAATTGAAAATTATTTAAGTAATGCAAAAGTACATATTGAAATAAGAACATATTGTCTCATCAGTAGAATCTACAATGATGGAAACCGTGATTGCTTCTTTAGGGCCAACTGATAGTTCATAACCACATGTCAACTTCTTTCACATCTCAGGTCCAAATGTGAGAGCCTAGTGATATATTCAAATTAGGAGCCTGACAGAGGGTTCAGGAGTTCAAGACAATGTTCACTGATTTGCTTGTTCAATCTTTTGGCCTGGCCAGTCTCACACACTTTTGCTATAGGCAGCCAAGCAATTTCTGTCTCAGGAAGAGATATGTGCCACAGTTGGCACACAGGCTCCCTTTGCGGAGTGTCTAAATTCCTGTTGAGCTGACTCTCTGCACTGGGCTTGGGGATGTGAACTATTATCAGAGAGGAAGTAAGATAAAACACTGGTGAGTTCATTTTAGGCCACTGATATATTTCAATCCTCACTCCCAGAAAAAACATAACAGAGTAGACCCAGGTTTCATTTTCCTCAGAAGTCTCGATTGCATTTGCCATTTAATCCCTCCTTTCCTAGTAAACAACATAGAGTCAGCCAAAATCCCCGCAACGTCTTCTGCAATATGTGCAATACCTCCAAGGTCTACATTTCTGTTTTATTGCAGCAAATGCAGAGCTTTCAAAGAAATGGAGTGATAGTTTATTGATATGATTAATAGGAAGCCTTATTTCAAAACTTTCAAAAGTAGATATTAAGATATTAAGAAGAGACCGTGACTGCACATGCAGCTTGATTTAAAAGATTCAATCATTGAGCTGGAGAGGTGGCTCAGGGGTTAAGTCTCTGCCTCACAAATAGAGGGACCTGAGTTTGAATCCCAGATCCTACATAAAACCAATGGGTGGAAATAGTAGAAGGCTGAATTTCCAGTCCTGGAAAATAAAAACTGGGAAAGTACAGAGCAAAAGAATGTAGAAACCACACATGCATGCATGCAATAAATGTAAATAAATAAGATTCAGTCATCTTGGTATGCAACTTTCTTGACATAACATTACCTGTGGCTTCTAAGTATTTTCAAATTGAAATTAAACGTGTTGACATAAATGGTAATGAAAAATTCAGTAAAACTCAACCAGATCCCAAGGGTTAGAAAAAATAGTCAGGCTCAGATTAACTGTCTCAGACAAACAACATATACTGTGGACACAAAAGCAGTCACTAGAGAGAAAATCATCAAGTTTCTAATAGCACTATCATAAATGATGATGGAGAAGAAGCAAAAGGAAGAAAAGGAGGAGGAGAATTGGGAAGAGGCAGTGCATGTTTATTTCCAACTATTATAAATAAATGTTAAAGATCATTGTCCCTACTGTTATTAGAATTTGGGTTCACATTTGTGCTCTCTTTGAATTTCATATATGGGACCAGCATCACTGTCTCATTGTCTTATGAAAATCTGGTTTATAAAAAGGAATAACTTTTTCCTTAGTGGAATGGTGACAGCAGTAACAGCCACCATTTACTGAAAGGACAGTACATACCAGGCACAAGTCAGAGTATTTTATACATGAACAACCATCCAAGAGAATCGGTAATGCTATTTCTATTTATAGATGAGAGATGGGGAATCTGAAGGGGAGAACAACTCATGTTCCCCATTAGTGCTGTCCTCTGAGAAACCTTCTTTCTGACCTCACTCCCTCCAAAGCTTTTGCTATCACTCCCGCTTTGCAGCAACCCTGCACTGGTACCTTCCTCCCCTCTAGAAATCAGAACACTCTAATGATTCTTGGTCTGCACACCTGTCTCCCCAGCAGTACCGTAAAGGTAGAGCCATGACTTAGGTCTCTGCCTCCTGGGCCCCGGCTATACACAGCAGAGACTCATGGGATGAGTGCAAATGAACAAACAGAAGAGCAGCTAGATGAAGAGACAAAATACTCCACACAAGTTAGGGCCGAGGCAATCATAATAGGACTTTGCATGCCCTGCACAATGTCCAACACATTATTTTTTTATTTTTTTTTAAATTTTTTTATTATTATTATTATTTATTCAACTGTGTGCATATGTGTGTGTATGTGCGCGTGCGCGCGTGTCTGTGTATGTGTGTGTGTCTGTGTATGTGTAGAACCACGGACGAATTCGCGAACCACCATGGACGCCTCCACCTCCTTCTGCCCTGGGATTCACAGGCTCCGCCCTACCAGGACCAGAAGCGCAGGCCGCCCCTGCTTCCGCCTGGCGTCTATACGTGGGATCTGGGATCTGAACTCAGGACCTTCCGCCTGCAAGGCGGAAGCTTAACCCCTGAGCCACCTCTCCAGCCCTATTTTTTTTTTTATATTACTATTTTTTTTTATTTCAGCTCATACAAACATTAGGTACACCAGTTCCCTCCCTTCCTCCTCCTCCCCCGTACCCCCTGCTCCCCCTCCCCACCCCTCTCCCTCCCCATCCCCCAGTGCCTCCCGCCCCAATTCCCAGAGAGTCCTTTCTTGTGCATGTCTGATTTTCCTCTGGGCCCTCCTCTCCAATGATGTACAAAGACCCAGTGGCCTTTCCCTGAACCCTTTCCCGTGTTCCCCTTAGGTATAGGAACACTGCTGTGGCTGCCAATCCTTTACCTCCAAGGCTCTTGGTGCCTTTAGCAGATGCTAGACTTTCCAACATATTATTGACTCCACAAAGTCTAGCATTTCCTAAAGGCACTAGGATCCTTGGAGGCAAGGGATTGACACCCACAGTAGTGTTCCTATGCTTAAGGGGAACACAGGAAAGGGTTCTGGGAAACGCCACTGGATCCTTGCACTTCATCGGAGAGGAGGACCCAGAGGAGAGTTTGGCATGCACATTAAAGGATGCTCCGGGGATGGAAGGGGGAGGCACTGGGGGATAGGGAGGGAGGTGGGAGGGGAGGGGGGCACAGGGGTTTGGGGGATGGAGGGAGGGAGGGGACCGGTGTACCTGTTAAGTTTGTATGTGTGGAAATAAAAAAAAAAACTTATGAAAAGCAATGTAGTTATGAGGCCTAGGCCGGACTCCAACTTTTGATCCTCCCACTTTGGCCTCCAAGAATGCTAGTACTGCAGGTTTGTGCCCTCGTGCCTGACTCAGGAACCAATACTTAAATAATGTGGAGAAACACATGGCAAAGTTTTTCTAATACCTGCTTTGGATTTTATATGTATATATTACCGTGTTCTTCTAGTTTTCTATAGGATTAGCCAGTAAATGCAAACACGCTTCCCAACTTGAGTTTGAGACTTGACTCTGCTAACATTAGGCTAGTCAGTGGATCATCTGAGCTGCAGTGTTCAGCTGTGAGATAAAACCAACCCAGACATCTACCTCATGTGCACTGTTTTTTTGAAACAGGGTCTCAATGTAGCCCAGGTTGGTCTCAAAATCATTATGCAGAAGAATATTGACCTTGAACTAGAAATCTCCTTCCTTCACCTCCCCAGGACTGGGATCACAGGCATGTGCCACTACACCCAGTTTACATGGTACATGTACAGGGGTTAAGGGATATCAGGTTGCATAAATGAATGCCTTTAATATGTATAAAGACTTCAATAGGTGGACACCATGAGAGATTCAACACTCTGACTACCTGAGAGACTGTGGCATGGGTGAGACAGAAGGGAAATAAATACCCTCTACTGAACACCTACTATGTGCCACACACATGGCAATTCTTCATGTGCCTTATCCCATGCAAAGCTATTTGCCAGGGGTCAAGCTGGGCACTGGTGCCGTGAGCTTTTCACCAATATTGTGCTACCTTTGTGGGATATACACATCACTGTACAAACTCATCGGGTTCTCTGGCTTAATGGCTAAAAGTTTCAGTTGTCAGGACTTAGAGGAACTTGAAATAATTGTTTTATCAAAATCTGTTGACATTGCTTACTCGAGAGTGTGTGAGCCTAAGTCAGTCCTTTTGGTACTTACAGAAGACCATGAATACTAGCCCTTCTCCCTACCCAAGCTCCCAGGCAACAGATAGAGATCCTGCTGCTCTTTACTGACAGATGTGAGGTGGAGGGTGTGCCCTGCCTCCCTAGCAGTTTTGACCTTCCTAATGTGCATGTCATCAGGCAGCCTTGGCCCAATAGCTGGTATTAAGCAACATCTATAGACATGCCCAAAACAGACTGCTTGTCATGGGGCTGACAGAGAATGAAAATACCCCCTCTTAGCAGACACATCAGTAGAGTGTAACCGTCCTGACAGGAAAGAAACTATTCTAAACACCCTTGGCTCTCACATTATAAAGCAAAGGATCCCAAACAGTTAAAAGTCCCTCAGGAAAAAGCTGAAGTCCTAGTACCAGCCTAGCATTCACTCACCTCCTGGGAAGAGGTTTCACTCATGTGGTTCCAACCCCATCACAACAGACTAGAGGGAGACAATGGCGGTCAGTGCCGGCGGGACCGCATCTTGACCAGGACCATTTAGCTATGCACACTTCTCCCTGTCGTGTCACTATCCCAGGGATGGCTAGGGGTCATGGATCCCTGGATTTGCAGATCTTCCTAGTGTGAGCATACCAAGTAAATCTTTTTCTGCTTTTCATTAGTCTCTTTAATTGGTACTCTGGGGGATCAGAATCTAGCTTGTTGAGACTGTCAAGAGTCCCGATTTTTCCTCCCAATGCTCAGAAAAGGAAAAGAGATCTGCAGACTCTACTTGAGCGGGTTCATGAATCACACTCACTAAGTAAGGTCCTGCTCCCTGAATGACAAGGCCAAGAGAATCCAGTAGTGTCCCAACTCTGCCTTCCTACAGTGGAGAACAGAACTGTTTTGGCTTCTGAACTGGAAATCTAGACAATGAGGATTGATTTACTTTTACTTTTACTTTTACACTAATAGGAAAGAAAATTGAAATCTTAGAACAGGATACACAGAGGCTTAAAGGCTATTCGATGCATTAGCCCAATTTACATATGGTTCCTTCCTTCAAAGGTTAAAGTCAAGTTCCTTAAAGGTCACCTATTAATTCATACCATGTCCTTAACTATAACCATGAGCATATGAATGAATTTTTTCTGAACCCATCTACTTCCCTCTCGCTACTTCCCTTTAGCCAGGAGCCTGAGGTCAGAATGTGGCTGTTTCCTTGTGTTCTAGAAATAGCTGCTGTGAGACAGGTGTGTATGTATTAAACACCTACTAATTTCATCAGGCACTGACAAAGCACAGATTCTCTCTGTCGGCTTGCTCTCTTTCATGAAGAAATGGACAGAAAGTTTGTAAGAAAATAAGGTAATCTATGGTACTAAGAGGGCTACGGGAAGAGAAGTGCATGTTGTGGCAGGAGGAGGCCCTAATTAAGATCCAAGTGTTGTGAAGTGGCAGCACCACAGTCTTTGGAAAAGACTGAGCAGGTAGGAGGATGCGTAGAAGCCCAGAGATGAGCGTGAGCTCGATATCTATTCAAGGGGCAGAGAGGCCTGGAGAAGTGGGAACAAGTGAAGTATAGTGGGGAAGGGGAAACCGGGAACTGGATGCTGTGAGTCCTCTGAGCAATGGGAAGAGGTTTTATTCTTGGTCTAATGGGAGGTTGGTGGAGGACAGAAGCAGAAAATGGTTTGGTATGTGTTCATAAAATGCTATGCAGAGATGCTGACTACAAGTGACAGGAGAGAGCAAGTCAGTGAGGCCAATGTGCCGGATGTGGACCAGGGAGAGAAGCAGAATTATCCCTCTTTCAACTGTGAGACAAGAGATGTTGGTTGATACAAGACAATTGAACAACAGAGTCTGACTTCAGGATGAGTGTTGGACTAGAAGCATGTATTTGGGCATCACTGGGACCTCATAGATAGCAGCCTGACCAGGGCAAGACCACTGTGGTCAAGGAGGAGGAGGAGGAAGCCTAGGAAAGACAGTCGCCAGGAAGAAAAAAGAAAAGAAGTGAATCTTGTTGAATTTATCTCCTGGTCTTTGAAAGATTCAGCCACAATTTTGCTAATGCCATCTGGATGCCCTGCTAGAACCAAGTGTTTACAGTGTTTTCTCAGATTTCACTCTGTGAATTACATCATGCAGGACAAAGCCTTGCAGATCTGGTCTAACAACTGGTCTTCAGCCCTGTTTATAATCTACCATAGATCGCTCCTAGGGTCACGCCATTCTTAGGGATGAATCAGCTTTTTAAGTGGAGGTAGCATAATTTTATTAAATAAAAATTAGCAGAGTTGCTAATCTGTGTAAAGTTCTTTGTATGTGATTGTTACCAGTTTCATGTCTAAGAGGGATAAAGGCATTTTTAATCTTCATCCATTGAGGTTGTTAGAACAACAATCCACGAAGTGGGTAATTCACAAGTAATTCACAGCACTTTACTGCCTAAAGTTCTACAAATCAAAGATGAAGATACAGTTTAATGAAGAACCATTTTTGGTCCATAGATGACATCTTCTTACGCTGTCTTCAACACACGGATACTGTACTATAGACATTCAGAACATAGCAATACACAAGTGCAAGTGTGCACATAAACATATACAAACTAACATGCACTCTTAGTTCTTCAGCAATCTGATGCAGAGGCTGGTAAGTGGAGAAAAGGAGAGTTTTGCTTCCCCGAGAGCAGCTGGTATGGTCTGAAGACACTTTTGGTTTTCGCAATGGGGACATTATGGACATTTGCTGGCCAAAAGCCAAGGATGCTGCTGAACAACCTTAAGCAGTATTGTTGCCGCTCCCCGAAATGTCAAAAGAGGTGAAGTGGAGACACCGTGAAATCATGGACTGGCAGATGGCTCAATCGGTAAAAACCTGAGATCTGAGTTCAAGCCTCAGATCGGGCAGAGTAGAAGGAGAAAACTGACTCCCAACATTGTCCTCTGCCCTCCACACAGGACCTATCTCGCCTCTGGACTCCTACACACACAAAATAAGTAGCTTTTTATTACAAAAGAGAGAGAGAGATCCCAACGTCATGATAAAGGGGGGACATAAACCAAAGCAGTGTAGTCCACAGACAATTAATGCATGCAGCGAGGCGACTTTATGGAGCCAGTTAGCACTGTCGTCTAACTGATCTTCCTCTAATCATAGGAGCACCACATGTTGTGGATGGGAGATACCGGAGATGATAGACTTCTCTAATTTACACAGCTGCCCGTGCTGATGGCCACGGAAAATTATTTCCTAAATTTGAAATGTCGACTTAATATATATCACTCCTTGCCTAGCTTTGCTGAGACCTCATTAACTGGAGGTATCCATCTCACCTTGTGGACTCAATTTTCTCTCTTCTAATTCACAAGGTTTTCGGGAATCGCCTGCTCCTCCCAAGGCTGCGAGCAGGCTTTCAGTAACACTGGCTACAGTGCTAAAGATCTCTGCTACTAATTAAGTGCCATTGCCTCTTCCCTGAGGGCTGGTAAGGTGTCCTCTGTCTTCCCAACACGAGGCTCAGGAGGGGCCTTCAAAGTAAAGCCAGATGGGAGAACAAGGGATCAAAGTAAATTAAGAACAAAGAAGCTGGCAGCATCCTATGGAGCCCATAATACCCCTTCTTTCCCGGACCTAACAATGGCAGCATTTGAACATCCCCACAAGTTTTCTTTCATTTAAAAAAAATCCTTTTGAGACTGCAATCTTAGCTGAAAATTTAGCTGGCAGTCAAGGACCTCAGAAACTTCAAAATCAACTAAATATCTTGTCTCTTTTCATGGCATGATCAAGTTTTTTATCCTGCTATAACGCAGAGGTGGGTGGGATATTTAAACAATATCCATATTATATTGAAGCAAACCTGAGCCTAGAGGAGAAAATATAACGCAATGTCCATAGCAAAAACACAGGGTGGAGAAGGTTACCACAATCAGAGAAACAGCTTAGGTTTCAATCTCATTCTCATTTGCTCGAATGCCAAAGTAATTTTTCCACAAGGAGAATGAGGTCATTCTTCACAGAAAGGGATCACTGTCTCAAAATTCATATGACCAGGAAATACAAGATCTACATAATGAGAGGTTTAGACATGTGAACTAAATGAAGTGAACTTAAGATGACAAATCTGTAGTTGTGATAAAGTAAAAATAATAAGTAAAATAAAAGCTCCAGAGACATATTTGCAATCCTTTTGCTTTTTTTTTTTTCCAAGAAAAAGCCTTTCTTCCATACTGCACCTCCCCCATGTGAGTGTCCCCTATTACTACACACAATGGGCTTTTATAGATTTGCATGGTGGGAACCCGGGAAGCTGGCTCCCTCAGTGGTAGAGGAAGCAAATCCCTAGGGAGAGTGGCTGGATCATGACATGGGCTTGGGTGCTGCTCCTGTGCTGCAATACAGAGATAATGGCAAGTCCTTACTTACACCAGGAGCGCCACATCCTCGACACACTTATTGACGACTTGGCTCTGTGTGGCCTGGTCTGAATTTGCAGCTTATTCAGCGGGACTGCATAGCATGCAGCTAAAGACCATTGGCTTGTCCAAATCCCAGCTGTGTCTTGGCCCATCCGAGGGACTTAGGAAAGTTATCATTCTGTTAGTCACCACATCCCCGAAAAAGGTCAACAACTAACTGATCATCATCATTTAGTGCCGCTGAGATTGTCCAATAGGAATATGCAGATCAGCTTCACCTAGAAACCAGTGCTTAAAATACATGAATAGTGTTTCATTGTAATCATACTGATCATTTGGACAATTCTGGGGTACAATTTGCATTCAAACATTTATTTTTTTTAAAAAAAAGCAAAAAACTAGAGAATCCTAAAAATCATGTCTTTGGAATCCATTTTAGGAACTGTATGTTGAGCATCTATGGCTCCCAGGACCCAGGTCAGCACTGCTAGTGGGAAGATGGTATAATTTAAAAAAAAAAGAAAAAGAAAGAAATACATTAATTAATTCTCTTGCCATAGCAAAATTGTTGGTTCTTCCATGCAGTAGAGACATGTTTTAAAATCCGTGGGCAGCATCATTCAGGCAGACCAGGCGTTAGTTACAGGGGAAACAGCTGGTCCAATAGAGACTTCTCACAGTCACTCTAAGCCTCTAAACAAGCTATTATCATGAGGCAGCAGATCAGGACCATCTGTCACTGCCAGCCACATATGGCCCCAATGGATTATAACAATAAAGTTGTCACAAAAGATCATCAACTAAGCATTATTTGTCTGTGATGAGCTCTGCACAGGAACAATGTTCCTCCCATTTTATCTCCCCCCCCTTAGGGAAACTGAGGCCAAATAAAACAGAAGTCTTCTTGCCACTGAAAAATATCAGGAGAGGGTTCCTTCATTGGCTTCTTTCCTTTGAATGGGCTGAAACTCTCTTAAAAGACATGTTGTATAGTCTCTTCATAAGGAATTCCAAGTGGTAAAGGCTTCTAGGTAATATCCTGTACCACATGGAGGCTGTTTGGTTTAAATATACTTGAGGGCTAAAGAGATGACTCAGTCAATAAGGGAAACTATTGGCTCTCAGCACCCACATAAAAGCCAGGCACTATGGCAAGCTCCTGTAATCCCAGCAATAAGGAAGTAGAGCTAGGAGAATCCTGGAGACTTGCTGGCCACATAGCCTAGATTAATCAATGAGTCCGAGGCTGAGTAAGAGACCCTATTTCAAAAAATAAACTCTAGCAATCAAGTAAGGCACTTGACATTAGCCTCTGGCCTCCACATGCATGCACATAGCAAACACTTACTCACAGAACACAAAAGCAAATAAATATACTTGAGAGAGGTAGAAAAACCAGAGTGAATGAGGTCAACTACTTGTAGTAGAGAGGCTTGCCGTGGCTGTGAAGAGACAAGAAAGAGTTGCAGAGAAAGACAGCAACTGCTGTTAAGGATGTGGAGAAAGCATGTACTCTCCATGGTAATACATTACAACATTGTATATGTAACATTTTCTTTGTCTATTATCCACTAACGGACACTTGGTAGATTCCATATCTTGACTGTTTTATGAGAGAGAGAGAGAGAGAGAGAGAGAGAGAGAGAGAGAGGTTCAATTAGCCCTGATACGCTGGCTTACTTCATTTGATGTATCCAGCAGTGGGATTGTTAGATCTTATAGTGGCTCTATTTTCAGTGCTTTGAGGAGCTTCTGACCTGTTCTGTTATAATAGCTCTCTTATGTTATTTTAACATAACATTCAAGATATTGACTCAGTCTAAGTACCCACCAATTGATGAATGGATAAAGAAAATGTTATGTATACAATATGAGTGCATGTGGTATATGTTATATATATACACACACACATACACATAAACACACACATATATGTATTATTTTATTATGTGGGACAATATGAAGGAGTACAAAAAATATTACATTGAAATAAGCCAAGCAAAAGATAAGTCATCATTGTACATCTCACTTGTTGAATTCTTAGAAATAGTGGAATTGGATCAGGGAAGAAGTTAGGGAGATGCTGAACAATGCACAGAAACCTTTAGTTAAATGAGAGGATTAGATTCCAGAGATCCTTTGTATAATATAGGACAAGAATTGATCATAAAGTCTTGAAAATTTGAGTAGATTTTTGGTTTTTTATAGAAAGAGAGAGAGAGAGAGAGAGAGAGAGAGAGAATATGCATGGCAATCATTTCAATTTAGCCAATTTACAATGTAATATAACCACCAGTTTCTCCAGACAGTAATTTGTGAATATGTGTGTGTGTGTGTGTGTGTGTGTGTGTGTGTGTGTGTGTGTGTGTATGCATGTTGTATAAGAGGCCTGTGGAGGCCCAAGGGTGATGTCAGGAATCTTGCTGGATTATTTCTATCTCTACTTTGCTTTGTTCTGGAGTTTCCCAGGCTCTGCCTTCCAAGACCAAAAGTATAGGTCACTGCCATTTCTGCCTGGCATTTTTACATGGGATCTTGGATCTGAACCCAGGACCTTCTGCTTGTGAGGCTTAAAAACACTTAGGAAAATATATAATGCCTTTAGTGAAGTTGCATATTCTATGACATTTACTCCGGTAAGAGATGATGTGTATCTGTTATCATTTTGAATAAATCAAGGATTGCTATTGTTTGACCAGAGTAAGGCAGTAGTGATACTCTACAACTGGTAGCTAAATCATAAAAGGCCACGTGACCTTTGCCTTTCATCTGGTTCACATGCTCCTAAATACCTGTCCTACCATGTAAAAGTCCAAATGTTCCAAAGCCCAGCAACAAAGTTGACCAAGTCTCAGGTGAAGACTGCAAGCCAGCTCCCATGGAAAGCCCTATTCCTGGTCTAGCCTTCGGGTCATCCCCATCAGGGAACTCTAGACAGGTCTCAGCCCCAGCCCCTCCGGCCTTCCCACTAAGGCTCCAGATGCGGCAGGTCAAGAGTCAAGCCATCCCTGCCCACACTGTTGGAACTGCTGGCCCACAGAACCCAGGAGTCCAGCAAAATGGCTTTTGTTTAACACGCAAAATGAATGAGACAGCAAAAGCATTCTTGGTGGTGTTGTGTATATGCTGGGGTGGGTAGGGGGGACCACATATGTGCCAATGTGTATGTGTGGATATCAGCGGACAACCTAGTAGAGTTGATTCTCTCCTTTAACTTTACGTGAGTGCTGGAGTTCAAACTCGGGCTTCACAGCAAGTGCCTTTACTTGCTGAGTCCTTTGACGTCTCCTAGTCCTACCCTGTTCTGCATGTCAGGAATGTACCTGCCCCACCGAACGGCCTACTGAACGCATGCGCTCTTCCACAGGCTTTGCCCCACTCTTCCTTTCAAATGGAGGCTGCTCTTTCCATCTGTTCCTATTACTTCTGTACCTCCCTCCCAACTCCCAGCTCCGGACTAAGGGATGCACCAAAGCCAAGGGGACCCAGGTTTACTCTCTTCAGAATGCCCAGTGTGAGCACAGTACCCTCACTTATCAAAGATATTCCACAAATGTTTGCTGAATGAATAATCCAATGTGTTTCCTTTCAGCTTTAGCTGCCAAGAAATGCAGAGCCAAATTCAGTTACCAAGTATAGTAATTAGCTCATCCCAGGTGCTCCCTGCTTCTTTGAGATGGCCGCTGTTCCCTTTTTAGCCATAATTGAGCCATTTCTCGTTGAATTTAATTTTATATGCTCTTTCAAATCCTTTTGAAGAAAGTGGGGTCTAAACTCCAAAAAAAGGCATTTTATATATATTTATATATATTTATACTTATATATATATTTATATATATCCTCAAAAGGCATCCTTGTGGAGGTATTTTTTCTCATTTTTATGTGCATGTGTGTGAAAGGGAGGGGTGTATGTGTGTGTATTCACATATACATATTCACACATGTATGTGGGTAGGTATACATGTATGCATGTGTGTATGGAACCCCAAGGTTGATATCAAGAGCCATTCTCAATTGTTCTTGTCTTACTCTTTTGAGACAGGGTCACCAGTCAGTCCTAGAGCTCACCAACAGAGCGAGTTGAGCTAGCCACATTGCTCTGGTGGGCTGAGGCTGCATCACCAGCATTTTACATGGGATCTGGGGATCCAAATCCAGCTAAGCTCTTTACCATGGAACTGTTACTGCCCATCAGCAACTCCTTGATTGAAAAATGCAATAAAGCTCATGTCATCAATTGTAAAAAAAAAAAAAAAAAAAAAAAAAGATACCTGTATCGTAATAGCATAAAGGGCAAATATAATATGAAAAAACATGCTATACTTTATAAATCATGATTAATACTTCATTCTTATTGAATCAATATTGACTAAAGAAATGAGAAGAAAGATCTGCTCTGATTAATGTTTGGTCATTCAACAAATACTGAATTAGCATTTACTTTGTGCACATTGCTTTGAAAGACATGGTTGATGATGGCATGCTTAAGACCTTTAGATTCAGAGTTTCCTGTGCTGTAGGTTAATAAGACATCAGTACACTCTTGCCATCTCTAAAGTGTTAATGCCTATACTACGAATGCAAGAAGACAGGATTTCTATCTTATAAGGTATTACATGACATCTTTTTTTCCTGGGCATAACTTGATGGATGCCATCTTTTGCTTGTCTCGTCTCATCCAAGGAAGGTGTAGCAACTTGAAACAGTCTATGTGGAGGAAGGATCCTGAGACTCAGCAAGTAAATAACATGTGAGTTTCCAGATGTTCTTGAAACTCACCAGACTCCCAAGATCCCTTCCCAATGTTACGGAAACAGTAAGCAGTTGCTAGGGAGCAAGACTGCCCTGCCAGCCCAGCTGCCCGGAGGACCCTCTTCTGATGAGCCCACTATCTGCAAGCCATGCAGAGAGCCCCAGGGATGCAGCTTCTGTGAGTCTCACACAGGTTAGGGTTAGCTTTCAGGGAGGTAGCCGTCTTTGAGATGTCTCAGCTCCTACCGGTAATCCCCACCACTTTTCCGGAACCCCCAGTAAACTCACTGGTTGGCCAAGTTAGACTTTGGTGCAATCATTTCTTTGGTCTACTGGTGGTTTCCTATCTGAGGTGAGCAGACATTTATGTGGCATCTCCTCAGTAAGAGAGTCATACGACACTTGGCATCATCAGCAGATTCACAACGAGATCAAAGATGAGTTGGTAAGAAGTGGTTATGGGGTCCTGGCCACAGATGGCAAAGCATGAACCATCTGAGGGAAGAGCTTCTGCTGTGGAAATCCCTATGTGACTGTCCTTTCCGACGTGTTGTGTGGCAGTGTGCCTTCTTGTGGTATGACTCTTGCTATGGCTAGTGACGTAGCCATCGGGATACAGAAGGTCTGCATAGGCAATCCTAGGATGCAGGCTTCCTCTGTGTGGTATGCTGTGGCGCGCTATCTTGAGGAGTGGGGTTGGCTAGCCAAGTGAGTCTGGAGGCTCTCTAGGAATGGCTGAATATCTAGAGCAAATATTGAACTCCATGAGTGGAATGAACCAGGGATGAGATCAGCGAGAGGCTGTGGGGACTGTCAGGCCTTCGTATGTCTGAGACTGAGGTGGCTGCCCGCAGGGAACTTGTTCATGGAAGGAAGAGTCACAGCAGGAAAGGGAGATGCAGCTAGCATCAGCTGTATTGGCTTCTGATTTGGTGGATAAACCAGATAAAAGAGAGAATGAGACAGAAGTGTTGGATTGCTTTTCCAATGGCTGGGTATCTGAAAAGAAGTTCTTTCTATATAAAGGGCTTCCCTGGGATCTCAAAATTTGGAATATCTGGGAAAAATCAGAGAGGAGGAAGAAAGAAGAGTATCAAAGAGATAGAAAACACCTCTCGGGTCCAATCTTTGATAGAGAAAAGGAGAAAATCCATGGCAAAGTAACGATTCGGTATATAAAGCTCTAGTAGGCAGAGAATCCTCTGTGTCCCAACTGCTTGCATTAGAAAAGACTTTTAAACAAGCAGTGAAAGATTCTGCTGCAGCCTGGCACATGAGGCTGTGGACATGGGAAAAGGTTTAAGGGCTGCAGAGGCAGAAAACTAAATAACATAAGCGCCCATTTCTCCTTGAGACAAGACTGAGGCAACACGACAGGAACAGTCCCAGTGGACTGGCTTCCACAAGCCATCAGGAACACTTAGCTGTCACCACCTCAGATCCTCAGAAATACCAGGGACTGGGAGAGAGGTGGAGGACACTCGGGCATTACTGAGGACACTGGGTATAAAAGTTTGATTGATAGCCAGTTTGGTGATCCAGATAAGACTGTTCACAGGAGCCATAAGAAAGATGTCAATTTAGTAGGGACCTCAAAGTGGTGTGGGATTTTGATGGCTTTGCTGCTGCACCTTATGGTGGTTTCACGGGGTGTCACACAGCATTCACTGTGCTCCAGATACTGGGTCACGTGTCCTTTCCAAACAGCCCTACCTGCTATGCCAATAAAGACAACAATCTTTGTTAGTTAAGCAACTTGCCCAAGTCACACAGTAAGCAGTACGTGACAAAGCTGAGCCCCAATGAAAGCGATGGAAGGCATTGTGCCTAAACCAGCCTGGATTTTTTTCAAATGTATCACTGTGCGGCCCAAGCTATTGAATCTCAGATCAGCCTGTCTTCCAAATGTGTGGGTTAGAAATACATGCTACAAAACCCAGCTGATACTGTTACAAGAAGCAAAATTTTCTACTTGTGAATAATGGAAGATCAAACCTGAAAGAATGGCTGAGGATGGATAGTCGAGACCTCCAGGTTGGCACAGGGATTCCGACCTACTTGCTGCCAGGAACAAAGAGTAATTGAGGACCATTGCATAGAAAGGGATGACACATTTTTAAAGGCCTTAAGTGCTTAATCAGTGAGTAAGTGAATCCAAGAATGAATGTTATAAGTAAGTTAATCGAGAAGTAAGCATTCATTACCTGTAACAAACTAGAAGAGAACTGTATTGAAGAACTAAACTAATAACTTGGGGATGAGGGAGGGGTGGGCAACAGAGACCTGATCAAGACTGCAACCACAGGAGAGAAAAGAAGGGACTCGAATGGAGACTAGCAGACATGAAGTAGCATCGCTAAGCACTTACGGTGACATATGTGAGAAAGAAATAATGAGGCATAAGTGACAAAAGCAGACTAGAGTGATCTGCCGGGATCCCCAGTGGAGCTTTTCTACAGGATAGGGATTCAGAAGAGAGATCAGGAAGGAAAAATTATGATGACTCATACACATACAGAAAATAGGCAAAACCTTGACACAGAGAACAGGGCCAAGGCAAAGGGTTCGGAGATAACTCTGAGAAGTATAGAAGTACAGGAGAAAAGAAGATGCTACATGGTGGTAAGGAGGCCAAGAAGAAAGGCGTTTTTAATGTGAAAGAAAATTAAGGGGGGAAAGGTACATAGACCAGGCTCCAAGAAAGCCCAGAGCCAAGAGACCATTTGCTCTATTGAAGGAAATGTAGATGCTAAGGGAGGCAATAGTGGACAAAAAGGAAAAGGCACAAGATGAAGGACTTGAAGACTAACAGGTGCAGAAGGTAAGGTAAAGTGATAAGAAGATGAAGACCGACAAGGTAGGTCAGGAGTTGAAAACTCAAACAGAAGCCTCCAGACATAAAATCTGGATCAAACAAAAATCAGGATCAAACAGACTTGAGCATTAGCAACATGCAGTCCTGTGAGCCCCTTTTTCACAACCCACATTTGACAGGGGTGCTAGTACATAAAAACCCTTCTTGAAGGAAAATAAGACATGTCGCAGACAGTGTCAGCTACTGTTTCAGAATTGGTTGGGGGTCTGTGGGGTCCTAGGGAAGGCACAACCTAACTCAGTAGAGAAGAAGAAATTTGATTCCAAAACATCAGATTTGGCATTTCTGTGAGAATGAGGTCCAGTCTTTTTGGTTCTCTAACACGTAAGAAAAGAAAAAATCTAATGTGTAAACAAATCTCTTAATTTTTAAGCTTGGGGAGAAAAAACAAAGTGTAGATCAGCATAATACATGTTTGCAGATATAATCCAGTTCAGTGCCTTCCAGTCTACAACCTCCCAAATTCATCATTTTGGCAGAATGAGAAGTGGAAGGGTAGCCTGACAGCTGAATTGAAAGCAAGGTTGGATGGTGGGTGAGCTGATTGGATGGCTGGTTTAAGGACTGTGAAAAACAGAGTCCTTTTTTGTTCTTTTGACCTTGTTGTTTAGCAAACAGGAAAATACCTTATTGATCAACAGAAAGAGATGAAGAGCTATAAAAATAATGAAGTTTCATTTCACTGGATCATTCAAAGGAGCTTAATTTATAAATTAGGAGCAAGGAAAATCTTTGGTAAATACAATTCAGAACAAACTGATCAAGGAGAAGTGATGATTGTATAAAACATGCTACTGCAATTCCTGTAGGAAATTGGCAACCCAGCAGGTAAGACTGTCAGCCAGGACAATTTCATTACTGGAGTAAGAGTCCCTGTACTTGGGATGTGCCCATGGCAACAGTTGCCGGGCTCAAAGGACATCAATGGAGCTCAGATTTGGCATTCAAAATTCCTAGGCTTCTTATCATTTGGAGGCTGGTTAATGTCCTCAGAGTACCAACAAAGCCAGAATTTATCCAATGTCCTGGTAAAGCTGCCAGCTCTTGTTATCCAAGCTGGCTCAAAGAAGAGCAGGAAGGCAAAAGGAAAGCACAGATGGTCTCTAGATTTCAGAAGCCATGCCATGTGGGGGACACGGGCTGACCCTGAAAAGTCATCTACACCTCCGCTCTCCAGCAAGGGCAACCTCAAGTTGGGTGAACAGATTGTCAGATTATTTATGCATTTCCAACCCAGTGACACAGAAAAGTAGAGGAAGGGAAAAGTGAGAGAAAAGAGGAAGAGGGGGGGGAGAGAAGGGAGGGAAGGAGAGGAGGAAGGGAGGGAAAGAAGATACATCTTAAAGGAATAATTCTGAAGGAATAATTCCTAATATCTCAATGCTGAAATACATTGACTGTCTTCTTTGTGACTTATAAAACTCAGCCTACATACACAAAGATCTCCTTTATTCTCAATTGATATCTTTTTCTACTTCGGGCCAGGTTCCCTCAGGAATAACACCCTACGAAGACACATCCATCCATCACCAAATATTTAAGTTGCATATGGTGCGAAGGGTCCGAAAGCAATGCCACAATAACGGTCCCTGATCTCAGAGTGCGTATCACTTAGTCCGCCTCCCCTCCCCCCATCACCCTATTCTCATCAGGAACAACCACTTTCCTACTTTTTATCCAAAATTTCTTCCCGAGACTTCTTTTCCAGTAAGATGTCCCCATAGAGTACTGACTGGTTCATCAACCTCTTCTCCAAACCCCATCAGCTCATATAAACCTATCAATGCCTTGGGTCACCTATCTTTGTCTCATGAATGAACTTTGTCTCCAGCAGACCACCAAGTCTCCGATGGGAAGCGACATGCCCTTTGTTTCTCCCCTGCCTTCTGCATGCTCAAACAGAATTCTCTGCATTTCAGGGAAGAGAGCAATGATTACTTTTCAACTCAAACTTGAGTAGTTCATTGCCTATTCTGAAGGTTTCCTGAGGATATCCCCATTCCTCAATCCAATAGGAATGTACCACTGGATCAAAATTAAGATGTCATCAGTGCCACTCTTCATTGGGGAGCTCTAGTGAAAAATTCCTTTTCTGCCTCTTCCAGCCTCTGGCAGCTGTCAGGATTCCTTGACTTCGGGTGATATGACCATGTCTTGGCCATGTCATACACAGTTCTGACCTTTTCTGCTCTTGCTCTGTTTAAGGCACTAGTCATTGTGTTTGGGATTCTTCAGACAGGAATATTCAATATTTTGACACTGTGACAGCATTGTGACCTGCGAATGTGACTGGTCATATTCATAGATACCTTGGCATACATGTGGCCTGCTGAGCTACAGGTTGATGCATCCCAAGAATCTTTGATCCTATTTTCAAAGACTTTTTCTTTTACATGTGCATGAGAGAAAGTGTGTGTGTATGTGTATCAGAGAACACTATGCGTGCCTACAGAGGCCCAAGGTTGACGTCAGGACTCATCCTGGATTGTTTCTACCTCCTTTTGGTTTTGCTTTGGGATTTCCCAGGCTCTGCCTTCCAGAGTTAGAAGTATGAGTTTTTCTGCTTATGAGGCAGAGGCTTTACCCCAGAGCCATCTATCTCTCCAGGTCTCAAAGACCCTTTTTTAAGTTTATATTTTTTTATGTTTTATGTTTTTGTGTTTAAAAGTTCCTGGGATCAGAGCTCGCTAATGTTGGTAGATACTCTGCAGCCTCCAATACCCTCAGAGCTAGGTCCTTTGTCTTGAAAGTCTGTGGCAGATAACCAAATGAACTTGAATAAAAAGCATGAAGAATATTCTCTCTCTACCAGGGAGTCTTTATTTTAAATAAATTGAAATGCACCACAGGCATCACAGAGGCTGATGCCAATGGATAAGGCACCAAGGTCCAAGATAATCTGTGCTGATATCATTTGCTACCTCACAGGGTCTTCAAGGTGGCATAGACAGAAAGACCACGAGTTCAGGAGGAGTCTTCCTAGTGGCAGTCAGTCACAAAATCGGTCTTTTCTACAAACTACATCCCATAGAGACACAATATCCATCTACGTTATGGAAATAATATGAAGATGAAGGTCAGTTAGACAACAGAATGCTTGTGCTGAGTCAGCTGGACTGACACATAGCTGGAGGATGGGACCCTGGAGCTGGTAGCTACAGCTTAGTGTAAGGAACACTAAAGCTCCAGACCTCTATTTCTTGAACACAGATGCCAAGGACATTCCTCAAGGTGTCAGTTGCAGTGTGCCTCCCATGCCAGCCCCTACCAGCATAGTTCTGGGCTGACTCCTGTTGACTTTCTGACAAGGGGCTGGGATGGATCTTGTCCTGGATTGATGTAGGGCAGAGATGCCTTTTTTTTTTTTTTACATATTTCTTCCTGTTTTTTGGAAGCCATATAGGTATTAATTAGTAAGTCTAAAGGATGGGCACAAAGCTTTATCATTGTAACTGTATCATCCTGCTCCTGACCTATCAGCCACCTATTCTTTTTTCACAATGAATGGGGCCATTAGGGCACATCAGCATGTCTAAGGATTGTCAGGGCTGTATTGTTGGTGGTTGTCTCACCTGTTAATGAACTTGCACAGGTTTGTTGGCCACTATTGACATCATCGCCCTGTGCAGTGTATAGATATCACCCCCCTTTTCATGGTATATAAGGATTAGATGCCATAATAAACTTGACTTGGTTTTCAGCTTTGGCGAGATCCACTCTTGACCCAGCCTAATTCAGTTCCTGCTAATCTCACTCTTGTACCTATCAGGATAGCAAGGTAAGCGTGAAGATCACGGAACCCTGCATTTAGACATAAAATTCATCCTGAAGGTGGAACCTGACAGGCAATGAAAGGTGTCAAAAGCGACAGATGATGACTTGGTGAGTACAGTTTGAAAAAGGAACAAGTTCCGGTTTTGAGGATTCGGTTGGTATTGGATTGAGTTATACTGTAATAGCTAGGCACTGCCAAGCAGAGGCAGCTTGTGAAGACGCGTCAACTCTGAAGTCCAGCAAGTACTGATCTATGATCAAGTAGTGACTGCTACTCAAACAAAGCTGACCCACCTGTCATTAGACCCAAAAGGCAGTTCTTCACTCACCCATCCATGTGACTCAAATCAAGGTCCTCTGTCTCCTGAGGAATCCTGGGAGTCCCCTGCTGCGACTGCCATCTGCTTCAGATCTTAGCTAGTCTTTAAATCATTTTCATCTCCTAACTTGCCAGTTGTTTATCTCTTCTGGTTAAGCTCCGTTCTGGAGCCAGACACATAAACATCCTTCTTGAAGGCAGCTTTGTTTGTCCAGACTGTCCCGTGGAAAAGTTATGATCCGCGGGAAATGAAAACAACCAGCATCTCTTTTGTTTTCATTGATTTGGTGACATTTTGAAGATGGAGCGTTTAAGTCGAACCAAAATCCAAAACAAGGAACTTCACGCAGAACATTCAAATCTCAATTTTTTCCAGTTACGGCTGAATAAAAAGCCCAGATTAAAACTGGCAACCATCTACTTCCTACAAACATGCTTTGTTCGCGCCTAACTTGTCAGCCCAGTTTTTTAAAAAAGTCTATAAGCAGCTGTCTCATTCATGACACAGAACGCCTTCATGCTCATCAGTACAATCGTGGTACACAGAGCACAGTCTAGACCCGGGCTCCAAGCACGGGCCTCCCTACCCTCCTGGCATGCCTCCCTTGGAATCTGGTGACTTGCATTTTTGGTAACTGGTTAGAGGAAATGTCATCTCATCAAGGACTCCCCTCATCCAGTTTCCCAGAAGCCTGTTGTCTGTGGACAAAGCCAGCCTGCAGGCAAAACAGCAGAGGTCTCTGAAGTTTCCAGCTCTTAATCCTAGCTCTTGCTCTGAGCTGCTCTTGCCTAATTTCACATATTTATGTTTTCAAATGCTTCCTTATAGTGAGTTGAGTGAAATGTCTTGAAAAAAAAAGTACAGTGAACCACCTCGTAATTATAAGACAACTGATGAATAACCATTATATCTCTCTCCATAAGCCAGTAGGTAAGCTGCTAATGTATGGAAGGTGCCTTATTTCCTGAATTATTTAGAGAGGCATCCCAACCCAATATCAGCCTGAATAATAATATACACCAGTGGACAGCTAGCCTTTGACTCTTTGTGATGGCCACCTTCCTCCATTTACCTGGCAATGCCTTCTTTCTATTCTTACTATATTCTGCAAGTCCTTTTTGAGATCAGGTGAACATTCACTCAAATCTTTTAGTTCTGTTATTATAAATTGCACTTGCTTTAACCTTATGGTTGCAGAAACTCAGGATGCAAAGACATATTTGCATTCCTGGGGTGACGTGGGATATGTTACTTGACGTCTCTGAGTTTCTGTATCCTCAGCGACTGAACTGGAACTACTGGTGGGCTCCTGGCAATCTCAGGATTTTTCAGGGTCTTTCTCATCCCTATTTTATTTTGTTTTGACTTAAAGTAAAAATCAGTGATAGCTGAAACATGGCAGCCGGCCGTGATAAGGTGTTCAGCTTGGATTCCGTCGTGACAAGAACAGAATGTGTAGGAAACATTTTAGAAAGGGAAAAAAACTGAAAAGCCATTTTCAGCATGTATCACATGACAGATATAATTCCATAATCGTTACAAATTTGAACATATCTTCCCAAAGTTCCCATGTGGAGTCCTCTTCTCTAGTATCTCAGAAGTGATTAAATGTGGAAACAGAATATTCAAGGCGGTGATGGAGATTAAATGAGGTCTTCGTGATAGACCCTAATTCAACATCACTAGTGTCCTTCTAAGAAGAGACTGGGACACCTACCAATATAGAGGGCTCTGTGAAGAGATGGGGAGAAGATGGCTGTGTACAAGTCAAGAAGAGAGACCTCAGAAGAAGCCAACACCCCTGATGACGGGATCATGGGCTTGTAGCCCCCAGACTCATGAGAAAATAAAGATCTGCTATTAATCCACAGAATGGCACTGTTACAACAACTCCAGAGGACTGACACAAGAATCACTTAAGTTCCAATACCCAAAAACAGCCCGCCCCAAAACATGGGTGACATTAGAACTTAAGAGACTTTTCTGCTGATTTTAAAAGCAAACAAAAGATGGCTTGTTCAGTTTTTACTTTTTTTTTGCTCTAAGTAGTTTCTTCTTTCATTTTTTTTTTTCTCTTCCAAGGTAAGAACACACCTTGTGAAGTCTTGAGTGGCAAGAAATATATCATTTTCTGTCAGGACAATCTGAAATCTGAGGTGTTTAACAGTCAGGAGCATATCCTTGCCTATTACCAGGTACCTACTCTGCCTTTCAGGGTTTCTAATATAGCAGGCCTGCCTGACCATTTACACTCCTGAATGTATCACATTCTTCACAAATCCTTTTCCTCCAACTCTGTTTTGTCCAATCTTATTCTATTCTATTTAGGATTCTAAACTGTAGGCTAGAAAATGAAGCCAAATAAGTTTGATGTGTAATAAAGATGATGAGGCTAATTTATCTGCTTCCTCCAATGTTGATGAAATTGCAGTTTCCTGCTCTATGCATAGGTATATGAGCCCTAGAAAAAGCAAGTCTCTTACAGGTGCTTCATGCTACCTTTCACTCTATCCCTCAAAGTTCTCTAAGGAAGAGGATGAAGGGGAAGAGCAGGAAGAGTAGCTGACTTCTAACCTTTCCCGTTCCCACCCCCAGCTCCCACCCTACCCCAGCCCCACCACTCCAGCTGCACAGAGAATTGGATTCTCTGAGCAAATACTAGTTGATTTGAGAAATTATAGTAAGTCAACAGACTTACTTGACAGGCCAAGAGCTCAGCCAGCCTCCCCAGGCTGAGGGAACCTAGTCCCTCTCTGCCTTTCTGTAGCTTTTCACTCTCCACACTTGGCCCCAGGGCACGAGTGGGCCCACGGGCCTCCCTGGGTAAAGATATCACACCCACTTCTCCCCAGCCGTTAGGACCATCTGACAGCCGTGTATAGATTCACATGTGTTTGCTTTGAGTGTAAAGCGAAGTCAAGAGCTCTCCTGTTTTATTAACATTTAGATGAGTATCTGGGCCACTGAGCAAAACTGAGCCCAAACTAAAGAATCCCAGTCAGCTTTCTGTCGTCACTTGCCATCGAAAGCTGCGGAAGCTGTCGCCACCTTCTATGTACAGTCTCCCACGGTCCTACCTCATCATCCCAGCTTAGACAGTACTCTGCATTCATTTTCATCTAATATCTCTAATAGCCCAAGGTAATTTTTCATCTTGTTGCTGACGAGTAACTGAGATCTGGGGAAGTAAATAGTACATGTGCGTTGTAGCTATTTTTCTTTTTGCTGGGAGATGATACTCACGCACAGCTTCAGGGAGAAAGAGATTCATTTGGCTTACAGTTGCAGAGGGGACATAGTCCATTATGGTAGGAATTGCTCAGCAAAAGACACGGCTGAAGGCAGAAGCAGGAAGGGGTTCAAGTCACCACAGGCACCAGGAAGGCAGAAAAGGCAAGAGGAAACTGGGCTGGGCTACCAGACCTCAAGGTCTATCCCCTCTCCCTGCCCCCATGATATGCTTTTCCAGAAAGGTTCCAGCTCCTAGAGGTGCTACAGCCTTTCCGAACATTAACACCAGCTAAGGATTCAAACATATGGGGCAACTGTTAGGGTGACATCCACACCCTAACAATGTAGACAAAGTATCCTAATTCTTCAGTGACAGAGCTGGGAATCTACCCAGCGGTTCTAATGCATCTGTGTTCTCTGACCTGTAGCAATCTCTGAAATTTAGATACAGAGATTCATGCAAGACTGGACTATGACAGTCATGCTTACAATTGTTTGTTCATTCATGATGCTATTTAAACTCCACAGCAATGGTCCTAAGACACCAAAGTACCCTCACATATTTCAACATGTGTATTGTATGCAGGGGCTTGGGGAAGAGAGTGGGTGACAATAATCCATGAGTCCTCAGGGAACAAGATAATTAGCTGAGTGTCTGTTTTTCCATTTAACATAGAAGAAAAGGGAGGTCAGGTGAGGATGTGGAAACAGCTAATGGGATTTTAGGCAGACCCAAACGTCAAATCCAATTATGACTTACAACATCCCATCAGAAACGTGGATAGAAAGAAGGGTGGATGGCAAAGCCACCATTAGCCACAATCTGCTGGGGGAACTTCTGTTGGAAGCAGTGGTTTGGTTCATCTGACTGAGCTTCTCTGTATTCTAACATCCGTACCCGAAACAAAAGGAGGAGGTGATAAGTAGCCCAAGAAAGACCTGAAAATGACCGAAGCACCAATACAGAAATCTCGCATGTCTGCCTCACATGGAGATATTGACAGCAAAGCAGTCTAAGTGGGAGGGACTAACTTCAAGGCAAATGAAGCAGCGACTCAATGACTCTTCTTGCCGGAGATTTTTATTTCCAGATGAAAGAACTAAAGACAGGCTGGAGCCAGTAAGAATAAGAGAGCAGGTAGAAGCTTGCATTGAACAAAAGCAGAGACCCAGTGGAAGACAGGGAAGCCTTAGGTCATGGCTGAGTACTAAAGAGCAATGGTCCATTCCTTCCACATTTTCTCTACAGAAAGACTGAGCTACCAGGATATGGAAAACTGGCTTACATGGTTACAGGGTGCTCGCTGCCACCCGCGCTCCTGTTGCTCTAGCAATCACATCTCTCCATAATCAAAGCCTGTTTTCATATGACCCAGTCAAAGTCCTCATGTCTGGGATGGCTCAGGAACTTAAGGAAGGATTTTGAGAAACAAGTATGAGAAATTAAGATCCTGGTAGGGCGGGTTGAATTGTCTGACAGGAGACTCAGCAGGCCTGATGGCATTCAGGATCCCAGCTCTCAGGAGACAGAAGCAGGAGCATCATGAGTTCAAAGTCAGCCTGGGCTATGTAGAGAGTCTGAGGCCAGCTTAGTATACATAGTGAAACCCTTATCTCAAGTACATAAATAGTAAGCCAGTAGCTAACATGACACTAACATGGTGCTAAATCTTTGTTTCAATGCAATGACTCCTCACAATCCATGAGGTGGAGTAAAGACACGGGCTGGAGAGATGGCTCAGGGGTTAAGCCTCTGCCTCACAAGCAGAAGGTCCTGAGTTCAGATCCCACATAAAAATGCCAAGTAGAAATGGTGGCGGCCTATACTTCTGGTCCTGGAAGGCAGAGCCTGAGAAACTCCAGAGCCAAGCAAATAGGAAGTAGAAACAATCCAGAGTGATTCCTGAAGTCGTCCTTGGGTCTCCATGGGCATACACTGTGCCTTCTGATACACACAGATGCACATACAGAGATAGACACACACGCAAAAATAACAATAAAAAAATTTTAAAGTGAAGACACTGAGCCAGGCCAAGCCGCACACCACAGCATTGTCTGTTCTACCCACTGCTCCCCACAGTCTGCCCTTAAGAACTGAGGCAACGTGGGGAAGGAGAAGCTCTGCACTAGGTAACATTTTAATTTTATAAATACCAGCCTCATCATTACAAATAAGCTTGCATTTTAGTATCCATGTTTCCCACCAACCATCATATGTCTTCATCCACCAGGCCTTCGTGAAACATTGCATCCTGGCAGGAACAGCGTCTGGCACGCAGATCATCTGCCTGGTGCTGAGATGCCAGCTGGGGCAATTCATTCATGTCCACAAATCCTGGGGGTTCACTCTACACCTAGCAACAAGTGGGGTGAGGTAAACACGAGCCTTGCTGTGAACCACCATAAATAACTGAATGACAAAGTGATTTTTATCAATGCAAAGCTAAATAGCAACCATGGCTTCATTGCTGTACAGCACCAAGAAGCTCTTCAGGAGTCCATTTAGCTCATGGTCTGATTTGTTCCCATCTGCCATACACACCCCCAGCTCATGTGTCCACAGCCACCACAATGGCACTTTATCATAGAACCAAAGTTCAGGAAGTTTTTTTTTTTTTTTGTAAATGCCCAGAGGGTAAATATGATCAGTCTCGTGGATCGATCAGTTACAGCTACCCAATCTTACCATTTTTGCACAAAGCAGTCACAGTATGTGGGCAGATGGGCGTGGCTGGGTGGCAATAAAACCATGTACAAAAACAGGGGCAGGTCGGATTTGGTCCACAGAGTCAAGTTGTCCTACTTTCCCAAGTCCTAGTTCCTGACGAGAAGTGATGTCTATACCCATCCCAGTCCATTGCTCTGACACAATCTCTCGAGGATCATGAAAACGATCACAAAAAGGATTTATAAAGTGTCATGAAAGATCTGTGAATAATGGTCAATTACTGTTGCAGGAAATACTCTCAGAAAATATTCAGATTCAAGTAACTTAGAGGGAAAAATGGGTATTTGTTCTGAAAAGGACATAGTCCATTAAGATAGGGATTGAATAACAAAGGCATGGATGGAGGCAGAAGCAGGAGACAGGTTTAGGTCACCAAGGCTATCAAGAAGTAGAGAGCAAGAGGAAGCTGGGCCAGGCTACTAACCTCAAACCCCACCCCCTGTACCATCCCCTCCTCCAGCAAAACTCTACCTCTCAAAGATGTCACAACCTTCCCAAACACTGATACCAGCTAAAGATTCAAACACATGAGCGGGGGGGGGGGTAGGGGGATTAGCATTCAAACCATGACAATTTCTATCAAAATGCCAGCCATGTCCAAAAGTATGTATGTGTGCATGCCTGTTATTTCATTGGTCTGGATGACAGCGTCTAGAAGGTTCTGCTGAAGCAAGAAGAATGTAGGGGAATAGCGAGATGGTTCATTGGATAAAGCATAAACCTGGAGACCTGAATTCAATCCTCAGAGTCCGCATGACAGAAGAGAACCAATTTCTGAAAACTGTCCTCTGACTTCTACTTGTGTACAATGACATGCATGCGATTAATCTCAATCTCTCTCCCTCCCTCCCTCTCTCTCTCTTTCTCTGTCACAAATAATTTCATGTTAACAAAAAGAAGGAGGTAGAAACTATATACTCTGTGTGGGGACCTCCACATTTGGACTAGTTATCCTAATCTGCTGTGTATCCTACCAGACCACACAGAGATGGCCGTCCCTGGCCAGTCTATTTGCATTCACTGTGTGTGTGTGTGTGTGTGTGTGTGTGTGTGTGTGTGTATGCATACGTGCATGCATGTGCTACAAAGCCCATAGGTCAACCTCAGGTATTACTGCTTAGGTACCGTCTACCTTGTTCTTTGAGACAGGGTCTCTGGCTTAGTCTGGAACTTGAGTCTATAAGAATTGAAGATTTAGGGGAACATCAACACCTCCAAAGTCTGTCACCACTTTCAGAGAATCAAAATTTTGCATGAACCATTTACCCTGACGAGTAATGGCAGATACCTAGAACACCAGGTTCTAGGGATCACATAGATATTGCAACAAAATCTCACACCTGTTAGAAACCTTTACACACACACACACACACAATGCTAAGTAGCGGCTCAAATCAGTGCTGATCCTCCTTTGCTCCAATTCTCTCACTTTGTTTCACCTACAAACTCTATCTAGGAACACTTCAAGAAGGAATTTGGAAAATGTCATACTAGGTTTCTCGGCCTCTCTGACAGGAAAAGATTACAGAGGGGAGCAAGAGCAGTTCTTCAGGACCCAAAGGCATATGACCAGCAAACAACCTGGAAGTTAGAATTATCATAAAGAAGAGTTATAACCCATTACTTCAAATGCTATATTGGAAGTGCAGGACAGGTGTGGCTGAAGTCAACAGAAGCAGCTGAGGGCAGCCAGAGCTACACCTCAAGTGTCACATCACTATTTTGCACTCTGACTATACGGTCCCAGAATCTTCTGGGGACTTGCTGGCAGGTTAAAGTTTTCAGTAACTTCTGGAAAAAAAGCAGGACATGGTAAACGTCTCTTTACAGACAAGCCTGTTCTTACCAGAGCACATTCCGAGAAGCCTGTGTATTGGCAACCTTAACTAACAACTGGTAAAAAAAATCTGGCTTTCATAGTCACGCTAAATAAAAATTCTTCCCTGCTAGCTTCATAACTGGCTTTTTGTCTTTGTTTTTGTTTTTCAGGAAAGGCTTCAACTTTAATGACTGAATTGGCTAAAATGACCTAAGAGAAATTTTGTTTAACATTTAACTTTATTTCAATAATCGAAGTTGCATTCTAATTTCCTACACCCTTGGGGCAATTACTTTCTATAGTCACAGCATTTTCCTACTTCCATTTTTTTTATTTTAATTTTTTTTAGTTATTCAATTGTGTGTGTGTGCAGTGTGTGTGTGCGCGTGTGTGTGTGTGTGTGTGTGTGTGTGTGTGTGTGTGTGTAGAACCACGGACGAATTCGGGAACCACCATGGACCGCCTCCACCTCCTTGTTTACTCCGCCAGGGGATTCACAGGCTCCGCCCTACCAGGACCAGAAATGCAGGCCGCCCCCGCGTCCGCCTGGCATCTATATGTGGGGTCTAGGATCCGAACTCAGGACCTTCCGCCTGCAAGACAGAGACTTCACCTCTGAGCCACCTCTCCAGCCCCTACTTCCATATTTTTTAATAGTGCACTCATTATACTAAATGTTGATTTTTTTCAACCTAGATATTATCAAATGAGCCCACAGCTCTGACGATGAGGAAGTAGCTCTCCCGCAGTTCAACTACACATACTCAAGCATTTAACTAGCACTTCTCCACTGACGCCCCAATACAGCTTTTCTTGGTGAAGTCAATGGTTTGGTTTAGATGTGACGTCTTAAATGATGTCCTTCAGGCTGGAGAAAGACTCTGCCTCAAAGCAGAAGGTCCACAGCCCAGGTTCCATGAAAACAAAACAAAACAAAACAAAACAAAAAACACCTGGTGGGTAGAGCCTGGGAAATCCCAAAGCGAAGCAAAAGGGAAGTAGAAGTAATCCAGGATGATTCTCGAAGTCACCTTTGGCCCTCCACAGGGGCATATAATGCCTTCTAATACACACATACACACATGCACACACACAACACAGATAGATAGATAAATAGACAGACAGACATATAGATAGACAGACAGACAGACAGACAGACAGACAGACAGATGATAGATAGATAGATAGATAGATAGATAGATAGATAGATAGATAGATAGATAGATAGATATTAAATGATGTCCTTCAAGGAATCATTGGGAGCTTAGTTCTCAGGGTAGTCACTTTAGTGGAGGAGGGACCTGCATCAGGCAGGGTCTGAAAGCAGGTGTTTGCTTGGGCCTTGGGGGTCATGCCCTTGCAAGTCATGTGGGACTGTTGTCTCTCTCACTGACTTCTGTTTGGTGATGTAAGCTATTGCCCACATGCCTGTCCCTACCGTGACATGCTGCAATCCATTGCTACCAGAAACCAAACCAGTGGGCCTGTCTAATTGTGAGCTTTTATTGTCAAAACAGTGAGCTAGACAAATGTTTTCTCTTTACAAGTTTGGTTACCTTTGATGTTCCACTGCACCAACTCAAAGCTATCTAATACACTCAAGTATAATCATGATTATATTATACTTAATCACAAATACATGGTACACTTTCCTATCTTTCTTTTCTATAAATGTAATTTTCTTAAATTCTCAATTTCCCCCTCTTCTTTAGTTTTCTAGCAAGTATAAATTCATCTGCTAACTTTTCACCATAGAGAATAATCTCTTTTCAATAGGCTAAAATACATCTTTCATTTTCCTGTTTTCTTTTAAGTACCCCGACTTCTTGTGAGATTACATTCACCTTCTCTAGTACAAAACTATTGCTCTGGGGACTTGCAGACTATGCATCGCTCTGAGATTACCTGCCACCTTCAACTAGGGAATGGAACATCCCACGAGTGGATCCAGGACAGCCCTCTGGTTGTCTCTGCTCTCCATGACATATGGTGGATTGGAGATGATGGTAGTTTTCTTGCTAAGGTGATTCACATACTTGAGCTTCCCTCCTTATCCTGACCTTTCACAGTCTTTTTTTTAAATTATTTATCATTTATTCAATTGTGTGTGTGCGTGCGTGTGTGTGTAGAACCACGGGTGAGGGATTCACAGGCTCCGCCCTACCAGGACCAGAAATGCAGATGGCCCCCGCTTCCGCTCAGTGTCTGTACATAGGGTCTAGGATCCGAACTCAGGCCCTTCCGCCTGCAAGGCAGAGGCTTAATCCCTGAGCCACCTCTCCAGCCCCCACCTTTCAGAGTTTTTTAAAATGGTCCTGTGTGTTCTTAAGCATGTGAAGGTAGGAGACCAGTTTATTCCAGAGTTTGAGAGTCTTGCAATGACCCCATGGTTAGTCTGTCCAAGTGGAAAATAATGAAGAAACACCAAAATACAAGCCTGTGGGAGGGTTTCTAAGAAATTATTCAAACTGTTTCTGGAAACACATAATTAAATGATTTCTTTAAACATGGGATGCCAGAAAAACAGAGACAGAGATCATAATAAGTGATACAATGTAAAAATTAGTTTTAGGGGCTGGAGAGATGGGTCAGGGGTTGAGATTCTGCCTCACAAGTAGAAGATCCTGATTTCAGATCCCAAGTCTCACATAAAAACACCAGGCGACTAGCACTTCCATCCTTGGTGGGTGGAGACTGGGAAATCCCAGAGGGAAGCAAGAAGGAAGAAGAAGCAATCCAGGATGATTCCTGAAGTTATCCTTGGTCCTCCCTACGGACATACAGTGTCCTTTGATATACACACACACACACACACACACACACAATAAATAAAACGTTTTTAAAATTGTTTTAAAAGGCCTGTATTTTTCTGCTTTTCAAGCCACTTGCTTTGCTCACAGTGATGTCACCAAGAGTCCATGAATGAGCATGTGAAGGCCCAGTGACCAAAGCCTTTTCCAAATTCATTTTCTAAAAATCATTTACAAGGCCACTGTCCCACAGGAACAGGCTTTGGCTCCCTTCCTTAAATTCAAATGTTAGGCAAGAACCGCACCATTGCACTGTAGTTTAAGTGTGGGACACTCCCTGATGTCCACGGGCTGAATAAAGGCTTGACACTTGGGGGAGTTGGTGGGAGTTGGTGGGACCTGACCAGAAGTCCCTGGAGAAGTGAAGAGTGTCCCCTTGGTGCAAATCTGCCTCCTTTTTTGCTTTCCACTTCCTGATATTTTCTTCTGCTTCGTCCTCCTGTAATACTATGTGGTCCTCACCAGAGGCCTACATCAATGGGTCTACTCCATCTTGATGAAATCTCCAAAACCATTAACACAAGCAAAATAATAAACCTTCTCTCATGACAAGCTAATTTCTTAATGTATTTCACTGTGTAACATAAACCTAAAAGTATATTAGTTGGCTGAGACTCCATGGAAAGCCAAATAGCAAAAAATAAAATAAGAACTATTTTCTTATACATTCCACAGAGACTACAAAATACAACTGACACAAACATGGAGCTAGCATCTTCTCTCATCACTGTACACAAGACACAGCACAATCCCTCACTTGATAGACACATGCATATTTCTCTCATGACAAGCTAATTTCTTATTGTATTTCACTGTGTAACATAAACCTAAAAGTATATTAGTTGACTGAGACTCCATGGAAAGCCAAATAGCAAAAAATAAAATAAGAACTATTTTCTTATACATTCCACAGAGACTACAAAATACAACTGACACACAGCACAATCCCTCACTTGATAGACACATGCCTATTACCTAGCTTAAATATGCTGTCTGTGAGGCTGGCTCAGTGTTTAAGATCACTTGCTGCACCAACATGAGGACATGACTTCAAATCACCAAAGCTCAGTTTAACAATATGCCAGGCCTGTAACCCCCAGAGCTGCTGGTAGAACAAAAGAAACTCTGGGGCTTGCTGGCTGCCAGCTAAGCTTCAGGTTCAACAAGAGAGCCTGTCTCACAGGAATAAAGTAGAGAGTGGCAGAACAAGGTACCCAGCGTCCTCCTCTGTTCTGTGTGTGCCTATATGGCATCACACCCTGCATACACATGTGAATACACACACACACACACACAATATTACAGATATAAATATATAATGCAATATTGATTGATTAGACTTAACCAGCATTTTAATAACTAAACCACCTGTACTGGTTAATGTTGACTGTGAAATTAGACAGCATCTAAATCACCTAGGAGACAAAACTCTGGGCATGTCGGTAAGAGAATTTCTAGACTGGGTTAACTGAGGTGGAAAGACCCAGGCTAAATGTTGGCAGCATCAGTCCATGGTCTGACATCTAGGACATGAGCCCCAGCTTTCAACTCTCTCCGTTTCCTGATTGAGGATATGATGCAAACAATATTATGCCTCTTTATACTGCTATTGCCATAATTTCCCGCCGTGATAAGCTGTACCCTGAAACTAAGCCAAAATACACCATTCTTTCTTCAAGTTCCTTTTGTTGTGTATTTTGTCACAGCAACAAGAAACGGAACCCACACAGTAACCTAATAAATGATATTTCTACCCCATAAAGAATGAAGAGTTTCAATGATTCTCAGTCATTCTACCCCAAAAAGACTCATATAAACCACTGTTTTAAAGCTCTATGTTTGGAGTGCTTTCTTTGGGTAAAGAATCAGCTATGTATAGTAAAACGCATACTCCTAAACACACACACTGGTGAATGCTTCTGAGTTTAACACCCACGCTATGAGCAAACAGGTCAAAATAGAGAATATTTCTGTCAGTCAGAAAGTCTTCTCTTGCCTGCATACCTGCATATCTGCATTTCTAATGGTAAACATACTTTTCTTCAGGGATTGCTAACCTTCTATTAATAAGAATATTTTTTAAACAGAACCTTGACCAGTTCAGGGAGAAGAGAGTTGCATTTATCATGCAAATGTGATTTGCTGGAGCACTCTGACAGCTCAAGATGATGCTGTCCAGCAGGTAAAAGTATTGAACCAAGGAAGAAGTGCAAGAGTGAAAGAGAACTCTCCAGTGTCTTAGGGCCTGTAAGCAACTCGAACACCATGAGGCTTCATTATGCTGCTAGTCACACTGCTGGATAATACTGCCTATTGCACTTTGCAAGAGGTTTTTAACTTTCTATTACTATTATTATTATTATTACTTTTTTATTATTATTTATTCAATTGTGTGTGTGTGTATGTGTGTGTGTGTGAAGAACCACAGGCGAATTCAGGAACTACCATGGACCACTTCTACCTCCTCCTTGTTTACTCTGCCCAGGGATTCACAGACTCTGCCCTACAAGGACCAGAAAGGTCCACATGTGGGGCCTAGGATCTGAACTCAGGACCTTCAGCCTGCAAGGCAGAGGCCTAATCCCTAAGCCACCTCTCCAGCCCCATACTTTTAAAGCCAACTTACAAGTAAGATGGGAAAGTAAGATAGGACAAATTAAATTCATCAAAAAATTTTAAAACATCTTTCAGGGAAACTTAAAAATAACTCATCTGTTTACCTTTAAATAGCACCTGGCATGGGGGCAAACTGTGATTCTTGCTCCCAGGAGCCAGAGGCAGGAGGACTGACTCTCAGGCCATTCATATAAAAAACAAAGCTGTGTCTCTCTAGATATAAATACCTATATTTAATAGGAGAAAAAGGAAGAAAGGTCATCCCTATGCTTTAAAAAAAGAGACATTGGTTTTTAGTTTCAGAAATGGTCATTTCTGATTCTCTTTCAGATTGAGCTTAGGTTCAGGGATAAGAAATAGTGTTCACAAGCTCCCTAAGTGACCTGCAAAGAACTAGATCGCCCACCAATCCACATCATGGGAGAAGTGATTTCGTGGGGCCCTGTTTAGTGATCCTCGAAGGCTGATTTGTTATAACCTTACCGTGTCCCAATCTGTCTGGACAGATGTAGCAGTGACATTTCATCAGTCTTGAGCAAGCAGGGCTGCTTGGTCGCCTGCTGCCTCCCCAAGAACTTTAACAAACTGTTGTTTTGGGACGTTGAGACTTTGAAGGATGTTTAGGAAAGTGGGTATGATCCTGGTTATGATCTATGAAATGGCCCCCAGGTTCATGTACTAGGGGCTTGGCTGCCAGCTGGTGGACTTTTCAGAAGCAACTGGAATGTGAGGGCTCTGATTTTGCCAATGCATGAATCCCTTCCTGAGCTTGCAATGCTAAGCACCATTGGAAAGGGTTGAAATGTCCTTGGAACCGTATCTTGCCTTGGTCCTTCCCATATGACTTTCCTTTGCTTCCTGTCTACCATGAAGTGGGTGGTTTCTGTCCCATGCTCTTGTCACTGTAATGTCCTGTACAGAAGGAATAGAGCCCAGGATGATGGACTCAAATCTCTGAAACTGGGAGCTGAAATAAAATTCTCCGCTTTTAGGTTTTTATGTCAAGTGTTTTATCACAGGCACCAGGAAAGCCAAGTCACACCATCATAAATATAAAATATACCTGTTTGTCCACCAAAAAGAGGAACACAAAAATCACATAGGCCCCCTTACTTCAGGGAAAGGAGTTTTTGTTCGCTGTGTGGAGAAGGATGATGATATCTTGGAGCACACCCCATGTGAGACAGGTGAATCAGAGGGATATGTGCAATTAACTAATCCCCTGCACCGGTTAGAGTTTCTGAACAGGCCTTCAGGGCTTGAACACGAGTGGCAGAGAAAACAGAGGTGATGGCAGGACACCCCCCCACAATCTGCTTTAACCAGCTTTGTACTTAGACATTTTAGATTTTTGATTTCTTTGAAAGAGTTCATTTAAATAACAGGGTTTGTGATATTTTTAAAAGCATGAAAACCACAGCATTGATCCCTTTATTTACAGTATGTAAGTAGCAACCCTTTCTGCTATGGAAGCAGAAAATCCAGACACGTTAGGAAGCCCAAAATGTCACGGCAAAGGAGTCAGGTTGAGACACTGGAGGAACCTGGTTCAGGTCCTGGATCTACCTTACTGTTCATGGAGAAGCCAATACCTTATGACCCTTCACTCTTAATACCTTCACGGGCTTTTTCATGCAAAATAAAAATGACAACTTTTTAACTTAAATGTCTTCATATGTTTTTAAGTGTGTGTTCAAGTGTGTATATGAATAATTAGCACAGAGTTATAAGGTGCTCATTGATGTAACTAGCATTATACTGAAGAACATAGCAAATATTCAGTAATTTTGTCTGAGCTGAAACTGATTCCTGGTGTTTAAAAAGCACTAAATACAGGTTTGGGGGAAAAGGCTTAGTGGGTAAAATGTTTGCTGCACAAGCAAGAGATCCTGAGTTCCAATCTTCAGAACCCACATAAAAAACCAGGCTCAACATGCCTGTAGTCCCAGCACTGGGGAGGCAGAGGTGAAAGGCTACCCCAGAGGCTAGCCAGTGAGCTGTAGGTTCAGCAAGAGACATTGATTGTCTCAAATAAACAGATAAGGTGGAAGGTGATAGAAAATACTCAGTATCAACATACAAAGTCTTTCCAGTTCAATACAAAGCATGTCAATCAATTACAGATCCAGCAGATTATACTGCAAAGGGTCAGATCTTCCGGATGCCAGTATCAAGAGATGGCTCCAGGCATGACTCCCTCTAGGGAGAGGATTTGGGCCAGTCCTCCAATCCCAGAAGTCAACGTGGAGGCCATTTAGCCAAAAGACAAAGGTGAGATGTGGAGGGAAGGCAGGTGTGGAGGGAAGGCGGGTAATGGGGTGCTCTGCGAGCCTTCTGACCATCACGGCTGAGTGTGGCAGGTAGGTGAGTGCTCCGCAAGGCAGCACATAGGGTGATCAGACTCCTGTCAGGACTCTGAGGAGGAAGGAGCATGTGTGGGCGGAGGGCTAAGAGGAGGAAGAGGGATGAGGGAAGAGAAGAGTGTACAAAAGTGAGGAGCCATGGAGAAAATGGGCAGTCATGAGGAGCTCTAGCCCTGTGAACATCACCTGTGACTAAGGATAGGGTTTGGGGCGTGATTTTCCGTTAATTGCACTTACCAATGCTTAAAACACACAGCCCACAGGAATATGATGACCATACGATTCTCATGTTAGTGAAAGTTAGCCTTAGTACCATATCTGACAGCATTAGCTGAATCTAATATCCAATGAAGTAAGAGAGGGAATCTTCCCTAGGCAGCCCGAAAGCCCCACAGCACCAGCGTTACTTCCCTGGGAAACCCCCCACTTCCCATCACCCACCCAGGGTCTCGGGCTCCATTCCCACCCTAATCAATAATTCTAACTTCTAAAGCACTCCAGTTTTAAATACAGTCAAGTTGGCTATGACAAAATTCTGAATCAATTTAATAGTAACTCCCTTAATCCACTTATCTCCCACTTAACCCCAACTGACTGGATTGGCCAACACTAAAGAGTGTCAGTCTCTCCCAGTGCTCCTAACAGAGTAAAACCAGTATATACTCCTCATAATTAATAACAGAAACAGAAACAGAGACTTGTAGTTACAGTTGACACCAGCCAGTGGCCAAGGATAAAATTTTCCCCTGCAGCTTCTGGACTCCACCCACCAATTGAGTTTGATACCTGGAAACACACATGGTAGAAAACCAAGTTGTCCTCTAACCTCCACCTATGAACCATGGCATGTGTGTACTTCCCCACCCCTCCCCACTCCCGCGCTCCTCTCTTTCAAAAAAATAAAACATTTTTTAAAGTCAGTTGTCCCCACGCCCAGACCTGTTCTTTCTCATTCTCTCAGATCCCACATAAAAAAGATTAGAAAAGAATAAAATATTAAACTTTAGTTTAGACACAGACTGCACGCCATTTACTTCATGAGTGTTTAAAGATCTTGCTCCACTTTAAAGAAATTGAACTTGGATGCTGTAAATGGTCTGTGAAAGCGTAGTTCATGAAAAATGAGGCCATGGAACTCAGAAGAAAGAACTTGTGACCAGGACAAGCTGTATCTTAGTGAAGGATTACCCACGCATTCTAAGTTTAACTGAAAGATTTTGCACGTGTGCTTGTGTTTGTGTGTGTGCCTACACATTCACTTTCTGTGATGCCTAGTTTTAGCAGACATTGTCAATTAACTACTCAATCTCTGATCGCCACCTTGACTCTTGTCAAATTACAATGGTCCTTCTGGTACTATAGGACTTAATGTACAAAAGTCCTACAGTAAGAGTTCTTTCACAAACAAAGAACACTTAATGCCATACTGCAAAATTTATTTCAATGACTGTAAAGATGGCTAAGCGAGTCAGGGCACTTGCTGTGAAAGCAAGAAGACTTGAGGTCAAATCCTCTGCACCCACATAAAAGCTGGGCATGACCACACATGCCTATAGTACAGTTGGGAGAAGGATGGAGACAGATGGATCCGGGGGACCCTAGGTAGGTGAGCTATGATTTCTGTGAGAGACGGGCACTTGACGGTGTCCACTTGACAGTGGAAGGCTGGAGCTCTGGGCACACAATTGTAAAGAATTAGCAGTTGAAGTTGAGTCGAGCCATGAGCAAGCCTGAAGGAGACTTTCTAATTGATATGGAAGACCCAGTGGATGGCAGGTAGGACTTTCCCTAAATGGATGGATAAGACGGAGGGAGCTGGTTAAGGACTGTCGACATGCTTCCGTACACGTAAACAGACATGGGTGTGAGCAAGTGAGACTGTTCCTCTCTCAGCAGTCCAGTGGATGTGCATGGCCAGTTCCTTCAGCTTCTGGTGTTGATAAGAGCTCTGCTGTCAGGCAGGACTAAGAAATATAACAAGATAGTCATAAGCCAAAAAAAAAAGAAAAAATTCCATGTTCCCATAAACTGTTTGATCAGTGAATTTATCACTAGCATGCACACTAACTCCAACAGAGACCATGTTTCAAAAAAGTAAAATGGAGAGCTACAGAAGAAAACGCCCAACAGAGAGTCACATGTATGAACACAGGCATACGCTGCTGACTACACGCATGTACACCCACCACACTTAGGCCAAATTATTTCAAAGTTAATTCATTCATCGCACTTTATTTATGTGATAGATCCTAGGAAAGGAAATTCCATCCCTGACTGAAAAAAAAAAAAAAAAGACTTAGGGGAATGAAACTAGAAACATCTGTTCTCCCCAAAACACTGCTTGTATGCAACGTGAATGCGTATGGGAGTTTGCGTAATCCTAACTTCCTATCATAAACAAGTCACGGCACAATAAGAAATTTTTATAGAAAATAAAAAGGAAAACTAGATCACTGCCAAAACACATATAGTTTAACAAGAGTAAGAAATACTCAGCCGTGACAAGGAGAAAAAACATGGAGATCACGGTTGCTGGAAGCAAATAAAAATTCAACAACCCAACTGAGGTACATAAGACCGAGAATGGAGGGTGTACGGGAGGAAAACAGGCAGCAACATGAGCCTACAGGGCGGAAAGAGGATCGGGACAGATGTCTTCCCAAGCCCTTATTCTCCTGGGCCTCGGGAGGGAATTTCTGACTTACTAGAAAAATGAATCCACCTCTGTTTAAGTATTCAAAGGAAGAAGAGGAGGAGGAGAAGAAGCAGAAGGAGAAAGAAGAAAAGGAAAATAAGGAGGAAGGAGAGAAAGAGAAGGAAAGGGAGAAGAAGGAGAAAAGAGGAGGAGGGAAATAAAGAAAGGAAGGAGGAGAAAGAAGAAAAGGAGGAAAATGAGGAAGAGAAGGAGGAAGAGGGGAAAGAAGAAGGGAAGATTTTATCTTCCTGTTATGAGATGGTTCAGCAGTTAAGAGCATTTGTTGTACCAGTGTGGAGACCCTGAGCTCAAATGCCCAACACCCACATAAAAAGCATAAAAAGCCAGGCACAATCCCTCTCCGTGCTGTGCAGAGGAACAGGAGGATTGCAGGGCAGTCTAGCTCCAAGTTCAGCAAATGAATGAGGAGGAGGAGGAGGAAGAGGTAGTAGTGACGACAATGTAAATGTCTACCAAGGCACTGTGTAAAGTTTCAAGTCCATTCCTTTAACAAAATAGAGTGAAAATTCAGAGAGGAGAGATTTTAAAATGGAAAGCTGCTTCTCTGAGGAGATTATCTCAGAAGACCGTGGTGATTCATACTCTGACGAGGAAGTCTTAGCCAAACAAGAACAAAATCGTTGGCTGTCAGGCTGATCTGACAATGAACGTGCTGGGTGCTGTCCCTGGAAAGGCCCTTCATCTAGGGAAGCCGAGGTATAAGGAAGCCATGCATGGGATAAGGAAGGCAACAGATTAATCCAAGCCAAGGGCCCGGCCCTAAAAGGAAAGCTCTAATCCAATGCCAGACCAAGGGACCACAGCGAGAAGGATGTCTCCTGAGTCAGGTGTAGCGGAGGGGGTGACTGCTCTGAAAGAGCATACATGCCAAAGACGAGAAGGCAGGACAGACACAGCCCCATGCAGTTCAGCAGACTGACAACCATCACTTTCCTCTGTCGCAATCATGCAGCTCTGCAAGGCAGGCCTGCAGAGGGTTTCAGGAAAACAGCTAAATAGGCGCATGCCTTAACGAAATGGCTTAGCTATTCACTCATTCAAAATGAGGGTCTGGACAAAGTGGCCACAATGTCTACAAAGTTTAAGATTCTGTGAAAAAAAATGTGAAAGAGGAATTAGAAAAGAATGTAGAACAGAAGATGGGAATAAAAAGTTTAAATTGTCATTGGCGTAAATCTATTTTTATGCTTCAATATGAGTGGCCTACTTAGAATCGGGACAGATGTAAAAATCATACGGTAACTAGAATAGAAGGGCGGAAGCAGAGTTATCTCTGCAAATAACTCTTCTATGTGATTCACATAGAATCACATAGAAGTTTTGAAAATATGTATCCAGGTATTGCCACCAGACTTACTGAATCAAAACCCTTCCAGGATGAGATTAGCTATCTCTAGTTTTAAAAGTTTTTGGGGGGTGTTGGGGATACAGCTCAGTTCATAGAGTACTTGCCTAGTATGTATGAAGCTCTGGCTATCCACAGAATTACATAAAGTAAGTAAAATTACACCCAGCTATAATTAAGAGGATCAGAAGTTTAAGGTGATCCTTGACTGCATACAAGTTCAAGGCCAGTCTGAAATACATGAGACCATGTCATGAAACCAAACCAAACCAAAACAAGCAGTTCTGGGTATCTCTGATCTTTAGACTTGGGAACTTCTGACATTATAGAAAATTTCTGTTTATTAGAACTTTATGCGTACTAAAATAAGTGCTTTTAACCATCTACCCACTTAAGGTATAGGATTGTCGTGTTAGTTGGCACCATTTTGTTTCCCTACAGTAGGACAAAAAGGGTTTCTTTTTGAATTAAGACCTGATAAAGAAGACAAAATGCTTAAGGAAACAACCTTTTATGATAAATTAAATATGTGAACAGTATTTACAGTTATCATAAGTTAGAACATTGCACAGTAAAATTGCCACAGATTGGACAGGCTTCCTTTATGGGTCAAGGGGAAGCTTCCAGACAAGGCCACTTCAAAGAGAAACTGTCCTCAACTGAGTTAAGTTGTATCGCCTTTTGCCTTTTTCATTCACATAGATTTTCTCTGGGTTTTTGTGTGCTGTCAATGCTGATATACTCATAACGTGTCATTTGGAGGAAGGATCTCAACTTGTCACTCTGACTGGTCTTGACCTTGTGATCCTCCTGCTCCCTAAGAACTGGGGTGACAGGTCTACACTACTATACCCAGCTGCTCATTGTAAAGAACTCTCGTGGTTCTTCTTAATTGTATGAAGTTACTTACAAATCCAGTGTCTAATTCATGGGTTTTCTCCCACTGAAATCATCAACTATATTTCTATTGTCATTCCAACTTGTACTGCTAATTGCTTTCTTATAAACCTACATGCCTAGAGAAACCTCTAAAAGTTAAGAACTTTTTGCATGACTTCTTATAAATAAGATTGCGCTCTACTCAAAGAGCTTCGAAGATTTCTGCACTTTGACAGAGGAGAAAGAGAAGGAAAGGAAAGAATACAGGAAGAGATGGGAGGAAAATGGCTTCTGAATGGAGCATTTAACCTTCATCGCTACATTGCACGCATCACAAATCATTATAAATGGCTCCCTTCGCTTGTATTTATTACAATGTACTGCCAATGGTTCACTTAGCTTGCATTTAACACCAGGCACCATGAATCTGTGTTTAATTGTTCATCTCTGCTATGAGTTGTAACAGGCCTAAGAGGGCAGGGAGAGTCTGTATTGTCCATTGCTGAATCACTTCCACTTAACTTGGTATCTGACTCATACAAATGTTTCATAAATATTTATGGGACAATCAATGAATGAACGATTGCTTCCTACTCTTACCAAAAACAAAAATCACATCTAAGGGACCAAGAAGATGGCTCAGCGGCTGAGAGCATTTGCTGTCAAGGTCCGATATTCACCACCCACATAAAAAGTCAGGCAAAAAGCACCAGTGCTGCATGGCAAGGAGACGGGAGAATTACTGGAACTTGCTGGCTGCCAGTCTAGCTTCAGGCCCACTGAAATACTATCCCTCAAACAAATAAGACAAAGCTAGATATGCAGCATCCTCCTCTAGCCTCCATATGCACACACAGATGTGAATATGCACATATGCCAAGTAAACATACCATACATTTATACGCCACACACATTAAAACAATTTGTCTTTAAAAATCACATCTAAGGGGCTAGAGAGAAAGCACAGGGGTTAAGACTCTGTCTTGCAAACAGAAGGTCCTAAGTTTGGATCTCAAGTCTACCTAAAAAAAGGTCAGGCGGAAACGCTGGCCTGGCCCTAGTGCGTGGAGTCTGGGATCCCAGAACAAAGCAAAAAGGAGGTAGAAGCAATCCAGGATGACTCCCTAAGTCACCCTTGGTCTTCCACAGGGACACACAGTGCCCTCTGATACACACACACACACACACACACACACACACACACACACACACATAGATAAATAAAATATTTTTTAAAAAATCACATCTAAGGACTGGAAAGATTCCACAGGAAGTTAAGCCTCGGCCTCACAAGCAGAAGAACCTGAATTTGGAACCCAGGAGAAAATGCCCATGGCCTACACTTCTGACTCTGGAAGGCAGAATCTGAGGTCCCCAAAGCAAAGCAAAAAAGAGGTGGAACAATCCAGGATGATTCCTGAAGTCATCCTTGGCACCCACAGTGCCCTCTAATACACAGACACACACTCACATGCAAAAATAAATAAATAAAAATAAAAATCACAGCTTCCCTTTAGCTCCCAGAGAAAAGAAATAGTATCAAGCCCATTTGGGTGTGTCCTCAATACTAAGCCCAGTGGCAGGCTTTTGAATAGCAAATGTTTGGTGAATGACTGACTAACCTAAAGGCAGAGTTGATCAAGCCATGTGATTCACTTGCTTTGTTGTTCAATACCTTCTCCAGAAAAGTTGCCCAAGCGTGTGTGTAATCTGAACCCAATCAGACAAGTCTCTGACCTGTAAAACATTGGAATATCTAAACATTACCAAGTTCCCAGCATGCATACAAACAAAATAGTTTGCAGTAGGAAAATGTCCTTTTGGGGGGATTAGTACACAGAGAATCCCAATTCATACACTATTAAATCCCAGAAACAGATGACTGGTCTGTTTTCTAGGCCCCCCATTTCCTTATGGCCTCCTTTGAGATGAGTCAAGACCAGAAAGGTCATCCGGGTCAGAAATGTAATCACTGACTTCCTGCGCAGTTGAAAGCTGACAGATGGAGTTTGGGAACTCCGATTTACATCCCCAAATATTCCTTCCTCTCTATTTCCCTTAAATATCCTCAATCGAGCTAAGCCAACTCACTCAAGCAGACTATACAAAGCAGGATCTTCTCATTTCCCCTTTGAAACATGAAAGTCACTTATAGGAAATAAACCATGATTCACAGTGAGGCAAATACTCCATTGCAGGCGAGTCAATAAATGTGCATCCACCTGTGTACTTGTAAAGACAACATGAAAGAACCATCAGGGGTCCAAAAACAAAATAAGAATTAGAGCTGAGCTCTAGGGAGCATGTGCTGTCGGTTAAGCATTGTGTCACCTGCAGGGAACATGTGCTGGTTCATTTTCGGTGTCAGTTTGACTGGGGTTAGAAATACCCAGAGAGCTGACAGAACATTACTCCTGGGTGTGCCTGGGAGGGATTGTTTGTAAGCATCTGAATCAGGAGATGAGGAAAGCAGATGCAAACCCACCGTCGGGACCACCCTGAGCCCAGACTGAGCAAAGAGATACAGGGAATGGCTCTGTCGCTGGAGAATCCCGACGTGAGGGTAGGAGTGTGTCTAACCAGCTCCAGGCAGCTGGTTGCCTGGAGCACCTACAGGTACACTTGGGCAGGCTAGATACAGGTAAGAGATGCTGTCTGCCCCATCCAGGTATGAACCAAATACACTCAGTGCAGGACATGGCTCACCCCGTGGCTGCCCAGGGAAGAGTTACTACCAGGACTCGCGTGTCCTGCGCAGAGGGGCATGAACAGCTATCGATCACGTAGATTCAAATCAGTGACAGGCTTAAGGGCGGTGGATGAATCAAGAGTTAAGAGGCCTTGTTCAGGGATTGCAAATCCTCAAATGTAACGAGATTAATAAGAAAGTCATCTGGGCCAGCAAGACAGACCACTCAGTAGTTTCTGCTCACAAACCTGGTGACCTGAGTTTGATCCCCAGAAGTCCATACAGCAGAAGGGGAGGAATGAGTTCTGAAAGCTGTCCTCTGACCTCCACCCATGCACCATGGCATGAATGTGCTCTCTCCTCTCTCTCCTCTGATAAATTTATTAGATTAAATTAATTAGATTTATGCATTGTATTCTAATTTATAGAATTAGTAAATTTATTTTTAAAATTAAATTAGTAATTTATTTATTTATTTATTTGCCCAATCATACAAACTTAATAGGTACCCCAGTCCCCTCCCTCCCTCCACCACTCCCTGACCCCCTTGCTCCTTCTCCCCTTTTCCCCTTCCTTTCACCCCCCTCCCTCCCTTTCTCCCAGTGCCCTCCTCCTCTCCCCCCCAATACCTGAAGCATCCTTTAGTGTAATGTCAAACTTCCCTTTGCATCCTCCACCCTAATGAGGTATAAGAACTCAGTAGCATTGCCTAGAGTCCTTTCTTGTGCTCCCCTTTAGTATAGGAACACTATTGTGACTGTTAATCCCTTGCCTCTAAGGATCCTAATGCCTGTGATCTATGCTGGACTTTGGGGGGTCATTGATATGTCAGTCATTATGCAGGTCATGCAAAGTCCTATTATGGTTACTGTGGCCCTAACTTGTGTGGAGTATCTTGCATATCGTTGGTCCTCTCCATCTTTAGGCTCTTACTGCCCCCTCTTCCACAATAAATTAATAATTTTTGAAAGCCATCAGCTTTTGGGCGCTGACATGGTGTGAAGAAGGCTGCCTCTCCCGAAGAGGCCAAAGACCGTTAGAAGCATTGGACTTCTCTGAGGGGAAAGATGCTGGGGGAGGGAGGCAGGAAATATGTTCTCACATTCTTTTCTCTCCTCCAGGTGCCCCAGGCTAGCTGCGCTTCTGCCTGAGACAGTCACTGCCCCTTGGAAGCACAGATGTGAAAGTTCTGCTTATGCCCCAACTTTCATTAATGCTGAAGACCCCTCCAGCGTGTTCCCTTATTCTGCCCTGCTTTTTGGACTCAAAGTAGAGCTGAGTTCTTCCTGGATCTGGATCCTGCCGCCCTTCAAACCAGAACTACCACACTTGCTCTCCTGGGCCTCAGGCTTGCTGAGTCATCCCACAGATCTGGGGGATTTCTCCATAAAGGCATGGGCCAATTCATAATAACCATCTATATAGTAATGAACACCTATTGATTCTGTTTCCATGGAGAGCCCTGACTAATAGTTAGAGCCTCATACTTGTGACCCATGACCACGCCTTTGGATCCTGTTATCACCTGGATGGAATAGTCCTCACGCCATTCCTACCTACCGGACTCAGCTCCCAGCGCCCTTGACACCCACCACACCCTGTCTTTGATTCACTGAGACCTCCCAAAATGGACCAACTTTTCCTAATTAAGCTCTTCCTAATTAAGCACCCTGCCCTTCCTGACAGACCCAGCCCTGTCACTCAATGTCCCTGTGGCCAACCCCTTTTCTCAAAAAAAGAAAGAAAGAAAAAAAAGAAGGAAACAAGGAAGGAAGGAAGAGAAGAAGGAAGGGAGGGAGTGAGGGAGGAAGGGAGGGAGGAAGGAAGGAAGGAAGGAAGGAAGGAAGGAAGGAAGGAAGGAAGGAAGGAAGGAAAGAAGGAAGGAAGGAAAAAAGAAACCCAAGTTCTGAATCAACTCCATTGCCTGACTACCTGTCCCATACTTTAGAACCCAAGTGCCCAGAGATCATAGAGAAAATCAGAAAAGCACACATTCTGGTCAATTACAACGTCGGCTTTATTGGGAACACTTTTTCTGGTTTCTTTTTTGTTGCTGACTAGCCATTTTCATTCTTTTTGGGGTTCCTCTCTTTCACTCTTCACTCCATCTCCATCTTAAGATGGATGATCTCATCCATCTCAGTACCTGTAACTCCACTATTTCCTGCTTACTCATGCTGATCCACCTTAGCAACACTGGGTCTCTCGAAGTTCAAAGTCCTGCTGCCTTCTAAGCAACCACAGACAACTCCACATCAAATACGGAGCGCTTGTCTACACTCCCCTTTACCACCACCAGCAGCCTATTCTCCACTGGATTTTCCTGTTACACCAAATGACAATATTATATGCCTGGGGCTCATTCCTACAGTCAAATAGTCACTAAATTCTTCAGCTAATACTTCTTTAATATCTTCCCATTTGTGTCCTTAATGTGGTATTCTTATTCTAGCTTTTGTTATTTTTCTCATCCAGATTAATACATAAGCCTTATTTGCTTTTCTCAATGTGAATAAGATGTCTAGTCATTTATGCAATGTTTTTGACTGTCTACCTATATCAAAACTAGTGACAGGAATAAGAAACCCACACAGAACCTCTCTTCTTGACACTTACATCTTTCATGTTATTTTTCTAAAGAATAGATTTGATAATGGCTTGGAGCCAGGTCACCTTTGGCTGGAAGCCATTTCCTCCACTATACCGTGCATTCTTGGGAACAAGGATGGTGAGCAAGTTCATGTGCAGGTCTGAGAGCTGCCAGGGCATGAAGGGTGGGTAGTGAGCCTTGATAGCTGGTATCTATGCATCAGCTTTTCAGTCCTAACTACCACACTATACTAGTTGTCAAACCTGTCATCCTTACAACTTAGGGTTAGCTTAAGGTTAAATGAGATAATATATGTGAAAACATAGACAAGCACTGGCTCTAAGAAATACTCAATAAACAGCAATGTATTTAAATTCATCAAGAGATTGCCCCTCTTCTACAACACAAAGCGCTCTCGTTATGTTTTTGCTTTCTTTTATATATTTCTATTTACTCTTTGACATTTTCATATATATCATACCCTTCCCCATCCCTCTCAGATCCCTCAACATTGCCCTTCCTATTTTTATGACCTCTTTGTTTAATAATCCAGTGAATTAGTGCTGCCTGATTGCACATGCTGTATAGGACCACACACCGACACATGGGCAGCCTACCAGTGGCCACACCCCCACAGCAAAATGACTCACCCTTCCACCATCTCCTCAACTCCATTAGTTCCTCAGCTTGGGGTGAGGCCTCTTACCGCTGCTCCAGCCATCCCATAGCCCCTAATTCTCTGAACACAGCCATTTCTTTTTTCCTTACCTGTGCACCTTGATGGACAGAGCTTCCACTACCCGGGGCTCCCAAACCTCTTCTGTGTCTGTATCTAACACATACATGGTCATCCACAAAATGTCTCTTCCTTCTTTAGGACTCAGTCATGATTCTTAAAACTACTCACTGATAGGTAAAACTATGCACATGCTTACCATCTGAATTTTGAAACCCCTCCAAGAAACAATGCAACCACTTATCTTTCCATTTAGGTGCCCTGTCTATGGTCCCCCATTAGCAAATAGCTACCAGTATGCCTTTCTCCACATCCTCCCCCTTCTGAAAGTGTCAGCCCTCTTTCTTCCATCACTTATCCTCTGTTATCCTGCTGCATGTCAATCACATTACCTTGACCACTGTTTACATACTCATATACACATACACATACACATACACATACATATACATATACAACAAGGCAGAAGTTGGTAGCCATGCTGAAAATGATTGGTCCAAGAGATAAGCATATGGCATAACCTTAGCCAATCTTTGCTTTGGGCTGTTCCAAGGGGACAAGATGGGTTCTTGTCTCTGGTGTTATAGAAACAGACAGATGTGGCACAAGGGTTACTTTCAGCCACATTCTCCAACATGGAGCCCTTGCACATCCCTAAAACAACCGAGGGGACCTCTATCAAAGCCCATTGTCTTACTGCTTAGAATCATCCATCTAAGTGCTTAATGTTTGCTAAGTGAATCTCTTGTGTTCAGACAGACATAATCTCTGAAGGAAATTCCGAAAGTTGGGTCCAGACAAATCCACACTTGACATCATGTGACATTTATGTTACAATTCAGCAACAAGAATGCACTGACAAAAAAAAAAAAAAGAAGGCACTGACTTTAGCTATTTGAACATTAGAGTAAAGAAAATACCTACAGCCAGACCTTAAGAGGAGAATATGAGTCTCTCCCTGGCTGAAAACCTAGAGACTGGAAACTGACTGCATTTCAGCCAGGCCAAAGCTTTCCTTCAGTGGGAAAATCTTCTTGCATGTGGCCCTGTAGAGCTAAAAATGGTCGGAGACATTAAAAGGGTCAAAGCAATGATTCTTTTTGTTTATTACAGAAGAAGAAACAAGGAAAGCAATTTGTTAGCAGGAAAAGAACTTATCTGAAATGGAAAAATGCAGGCTCTAAAACCTTGTTTAGCCACAGGGTCCAAAAGCACAGCGACTTTATTGTGTGTGCTTTCTTCCTCTCCAGCCAGATCTATAAATTAGAAATAATATTATGTGTCCTGGCTAGTCTCACTGCAGCTTAATGAGATTACTTCTAGGAAATGCTTTGACTTCAAAACTCATAGGAAAATTCAAAGAACTTTTATTACAAAAGGTTTCAATTTGATTTAAAAACCCTCGGCGCTTTCTCCGTGGTCCATGCAAATTTCCCACTGACTCGTTCTATGTCTCTATTATCGCCATTAAATAATTTATTTAAAATCTATTGAAGTAAAAAAATGATTCTCCCAGCTCTCAGCCCAAGGTGATTCTTAATGACTATTTAGTTTTTATGATGATTTTTAAAATTTGCATTAATAATAGAAGAATGTAATGTTAAATTGAAGGTTATTAACATTGGCTTCCTTTCAAGTTTCCTGAACGTTGAAAAGATCTTTTTATTCTCTTCTTTTCTCACATCTTTCCTTAATTGCATGAGAATAAAATTACACTTAATTATTATTTAGAATTTCTGTAGTACATTTGTAAGGCAAAGACTTGAACTGTACCTTAATTGAAGCAGCTCGTTTCCTGCCTTCTCAACATCCATTTGAGGTCTGATGAGCATCTCAAATTTAACCAAGCCAAAAAGAAACAGCTGATGCTTCTCCCCAGCCTGTTCTTCATGCTACCAATCTGCCTCAGTTAAAGTTAATCATTCTTTTAGCTGTGTCAAAACCTTGGGGTCATCTTTCATGCCTCTTTCCCTTAGCATTCAATTTACCTGTCAGGTGTATCCTCAGAATGCATGCCTAAATAGGCCCAACCTGGTGCTACTTGGCCGGTAGCAGTTAGATGTCCTTTCCTAGCAGCTAAATGTCCTCTTCCATCCTCACCCCTCAGACTGTCCTCAGCAAAACAGCCAAGCCAACACTTCAAGCTACTTAATATACAAGATGCCTTTGTACGGCTATCACTATGGCAGCCCAACCACCCAGTGCTGAAGCCACAATGCAGATACTAGCACAAGGGTGTTCATGAATTTTCTATCCTCCAATCACCAGACTTGCTCTTTCTCTGGGACTTCATGCTTTGATCCTGATTGCATCTTTTTACTGTGCATGGCAGGTTTCCTCACCTTCTTCCTGTTTTATTCAAGTGTCGCTGTCAGTGTGACGTTCCCTGGCAACTTGGAAATGACAACCTCCAGAGTTAAGGAGGTGGTTGGTTGGAAAAGTGCTTGCTTGGCATGCACAGAGCCCTGGGTTCACTCTCCAGTGTTAGAGGCCAGAGTCACTGAAGGGCCAAAAGGAACTCGTAAAACTTGTATATGTTAAGAGGTCAGAGACACTAAAAGGCCAAAAGGAAGTCAAAAAGCTTGTTTGATATGCGCCTCTGGGATCCAGCTACCAAGACATTCCAGAGGAGACATGAAAACGCCCCCGGACCCAGATAACAGATAGCGCAGCTGCGCGACCACCTGGCGCCTTAATCACCAAGCGCCTCCACCATGCTTATCTCTTTTCCCCTGCCCCACTCCCTTCTCCAGCCTGAGCATATAAGCTGTACCCTAACTCTAAATAAACGAGACCTTGACAACTCTTTGCTTGGTCTCCCTCTTTCTTTCTCGCCCATCGTTCCCTGCAGGCTCGATCCTCCTCGGACCCACGAATAACTGGTCCTGCTGGACAGGACACTCCAGCACCATGGTAGGTGATACATGCCCGTAATCCCGGCACACAGGAGGTGGAGGCAGGAGGATCAGAAATTCAAGAAAATGAGTTCAGTCAAGGTCACCCACTGCAGCCCACCAAGGATGAATTTCACAAACCTTCCAGCTGTCTCACAGGTACTGAAAAATCACCAAGACCTAATGACACCATCGAAGAAATATTTAATACTTACACAAGGTGACTTGTGATCCTTGTTGTCCCAGGTGATCAGACGGGCCTTCTTTTTTCAGCGAAATCTTTCACATGTTCAAAAGTTCTAACTCAAATTTTCAAAAATTACCCCTACTGCCACACTCTGTAAGCCAAAGGAAACAGCTTGTAACCACATTCAACTGGTACTCGTCTGCCTCAAAAACCAGTGAAAACTGAGAGACTAAGCTAACATCCCCAGCTTCTACTTCTGTCTGCCTTGACCTTCTGCAGGTCCCTTCCTTGGAAACAGTCTTGAAGGTGTTCATGAACATTTCAGAAAGCTAAAACCACAAGTACTTGGTATTCAGGTCTCAGAACTCACCATCACCTTGCTTGCAGAACAAGTGCAGGACCCTCCACCCCAGGTGAACTTCACTAGCCCTTTGCGGAGTCCCTCATGTTCATAGAACCTGCCAGAGTGGCAGGAACTGAAAACACCGAGAACGGTGGTAGGGAAATTCCCAGCAACAGTATTTGTGTCACCAACAAACCAGACACATCAAACGGCTTAAGAAAACAAGGGGTTTATTGACTTACTGATAGTCTGGTTACAGTCTGTCCAACTTGACAGAAACGCATGCACCAACACCAAGCCAAGGGAACTGACCACACCATCTCTATGATGGTGAGAGAGGCTGAGAGAGGGACGATCCTTATTTGCCAGACCAGCATGTCCAGCCAAGTACACACAAGGATGCCAACTCTCTCAACCAGCTCTCTGCATTTTGTTTCAGGGCCTAATCCCACCCATGGGCTGGGCCTGCCCCATCAGCTAGACAATCTCTTGCAGGTTTGTTCTAGGCTTAACTTAACAACTAATTCTCTACAAATGTGCCCAGAGCTCAAACCCACAACTATCAAGTTGACACCTGTGCCTGCCTATGACACATAGTTCAACGCCAGCTTGGAATATGTGAAACCCTATCTCAACCAATCAACAACCAATCAATCAATAATCACATTGTAAGGAGGAGAAAGAGAAAAAAATGAACACCCATTGCTCATCTATCGTCAATTTTAAGAAGCACAGAAATATCCTATCCCACTAACAATCAATCAAGCTTAGAATCCAGAGATTTTTATGAATAAAGCTCCCTAAGAGAATGTACATTTACTCAGACATGTGTATTTTACCAACAATTTCATTGAGCTCAAGAACTGCTATTTGTTACTTGAAGACAATATAATTAAAATCACCATTACAAAAAAGAAAAGCTTTGAGGGCATCTCATTTTATTTTTAAACTATGGCTGAACTAGTACCATTTTCTGGCTTCACACCTACTGAAAGCCCAGGAGATTTGTCTTGGATGCTGGCATGAATATAATTACAGTGCAGGCTCTCCAGTGCATAGTTCAATCACAGCAGACAACTATTGATTTGTGTGTAAATCAGAACGCACATCATTTTCTCTACTCTGGGAGTTGTTAAAATATATTAGCAGCCTCAGGTTTCATGTTTTGCATGTGGCGACAGTGATGGTTGCTTCCTTTGTATTGTTTCTTTTTGCTTTTCCTCAACAGAACTGAGAACTGAATAAAGAAGCTCTACATTGTTCTGACAAATCCCTATTCACGCTCACTTTGGGTCACAAGCAGAAGACAATCATAAAGGAGGCTTAGGAAAGCAGGACAGTTGAGATGCTGATTATACATGCAGCTCATCCTCTTCTTGTTTGAAATGACTTTGCTGAAGCCCAGTTTCTTTATTTTCATGACTGTTATATCAATCCAACACAAAACTTTTCTTTAATGACCTCAAGAGATATATTTTTCATGTCTTCCTTTGAATAGCATTAGTTGTAACATGAAGTGTTTGTTCTCTTCTTGTCTGTACAAAACATTATCAAGAGACCACATTAGTATAATGGAAAAGAGCAAAGTAGATGAATGACCTGGGTTTGGTATTGGCTCTTCCAAGACTCCAGGAAAACCATACACATTCACTAGACTCAGGTTCTATGTCAGTGAAAAGTAGACTAGGCACCATGAATGTTGCAGGTACAAATCAGAGAATACAGGGTCTCTAAGACACCATCCCCCTAACACACACAAACACACACACACACACACACACACACACACACAACTCTGTCACAATAGATCCATTCCTATATCCATAGATAGATTTCCACATTACAGTTTCCATGGAGAAAAGGTGTCACAGCTTTTAAATCTGGAGAAAACATCTTTGTCCTTCCCCATTCTCATCAGCTGTAACTTTTTCCATGACTCAATCTCCTGGAGTACAGTGTTTGTTATAAGCAACGGTGCAAAATGGGAATATGTGATGGCTTTCTCTAATAGTCACCCCATCATTAAGAATACGAATTTGTTAAGCATTCATCGTGTCCTGTACTATGAAGGCTATTTTTCAGCACAAGCTAAGTTTACAAGTTTCCTTTTATGTTTAAGAGACTGGTTGCAGAGTCTGCAAAGGAGAAATCTGTCAATCTGTCAGTGGGGTGTAACTATTACATACCAGAGACAGAAATGAAAAATGGAAAATATATTTGAAAATGCTTTTGGAACATAAACCATAGCAGTCAATAACCAATTACACAGTTCCACTATAATCACAGTTGCAGGGGATATTATTAATTCTATATAATAGAAACAGAACAGAAGCCTGACTATATGTAATTAATCAGATTTCAATGTTCATTACAAGTGGGAAAAGCTTTTTCCCAAGAAGGGGATGTCTAAACACTTCTCAGATTTTATCACAAGCACAGGAAAACACAATGATCATTCAGAACACAGCAAGCTAACTCCAGTGAGCAAACAACAGCCAGGGTGAAAAGGCAAAATCAGAGGTCAAGCTGAGAAAGTGGAGATTCTTAGTGCTGCAGAGCAACAGGCACAACTTGCAACTCATATTGGAAAGAAAGGCTACTGACACAGTTACTCCCTCTGCTGTTGCAAAACAAAGCTCATACATAAGTTTTGGGGAGTAAAGAAAGATTTATTTGGCTAAAGCAACCATATAATCCTTTATGGCAAAAAAGGCAGCGCTGACTGGCAGAAGCTGGAGTCAGCTTAAGTTATGTCCATCATGGAGGGTTAGCTAGCTGCTAACTGAAAGAGCAGGTTAACTAGTAGAAGCTGGGCAGGACTAACTAATCACGAGGCCCATCCTCTATGCCATGCCTTCCTCCAGCAAGACTCTGCCTCCTAAAGTTGCCACAACTTTCCCAAACATCAACTAAGGATTTAAACACATGAGTCTGTGGGGGACAACTCATATTTCAAACCATGACAGCTACCAAACAAATTAGCTGATGAAAACAAACTGAAACTGATCTGAAAGTGTTCTCCCCACCAACTAGCTAATACCAGCAGGTGCTGTGCAGGCTGCTGCCAGAGAAAAACCATCAGCAATCTTACTCAGCTATGAATTCTGGTAGGTACAAAAGCAACCATTCTGACAAGATGTGCCTATTAGTGCAATAATGGCATGAATATTAAAGGAATAACCAATTACTTCCCAATTGGAGGAAATTCATAACTAGTATTGTAAACAAGGTTAAGAGACTGTAAATCAAGAAATCATAGGTGTTAAATGAGAACTCATTGCTGTTGTTTTGCTAAATGGGCATATCAGCAAGCCACCTTTTAAATCCGTACTTTTAAATCTGTACCTTCATCCAAAGAGCCTCTTTTTGTAAATGGATGGTGGTTAATACACGGAATCACAATTAGTCAAAGTATGGGGAATAAGTGACTGTGAAGTAATTAGCCCCAAACAGAACATTCAAATGTCCTACTTCCACACCAAGACTCTGGGAACATCACCTTTTGAAAAGGGAAAAGAATTTAAAAGCCAGCAGGTGTGGATGAATACCCTCAAACAACACTGCCAGGACACAAGATCATTCAATACATCCATGAACTCACTGCAACTGTGTTTACAAGACCTACATAAGATTGGGCCCAACATTACATCATGGATGACAAGAGAACTCATGTGATTTCCCCACCCTCACATGAATATTGATGGTTAATGTTCATGGGAGAAGGACAATGCCCAGGCACATGCCTAATGCAGGCAACCCTTATTAAACTCAGTGGGAGAGAGCGAGAGGTGGGGGGAGGGACCTTATTGAGAAGAGGATTGTCAGTGGGAGGGGTGATGAGGTAGAGTCATATGGGAAGGAAATGACCCAAAAAAAAGTCATTGTACACATATATGAATCTGTCAAAATAATTTAAAAAATGAAGAAAAATGCACTTGAAGAAATATTTAAGCAACCACTGACATGGGAGGAAGGGACATAATCCAGTAGAGAATTCTTAGGTCTAACCACTGACATGGGAGGAAGGGACATAATCCAGTAGAGAATTCTTAGGTCTAACCACAAGGAATAAAAAGAAACAGAATTTGTAGCTCTAAAACAGGGACATGGTAGGGGCATCATTATTAGGTGCTTTGTGAGGAGAAACTAGAGATCAGCAGGGCATCAGCTCAGGCTTCTTTTCAGATCATGATCTGTCCACCTTGTGAAGAAACTGTGTCACCCAGGCCAGAGCACACTTGGAAAGCTCAGGAAACATTACTCTCTCCCTTCTCCGAACTCACCTGCACTTGTCTGCTTTGTCAGCCGCTGTGGCCGACCAACTGGCCAACTCACTGTCTTCTAAGTCTTCAGGTTCAGCACATTTCATATCCGTAGGCATTTTCCCAAACAGAATTCCCAAATGCCTAAAAACTAGGGTAAAAATATGAGAAGATGCCTCTGGCCAAAGAGAAATAGCCCAAGCACTCCAGCGTTCAGGCAATCTTGAGTACATTTATGGGAGAGGGTTTGAAAATGTTATATACAATCCATGTGGTATAACATCCTCAAATGTCAAAGAAATTCCTAAGAGGTGACCCAAAATTTTATTTACTTATCATCAGAGCTGAGTTTTTTAAGTGAGTGCTGCATTGCACTCAATACTATAGGTGTGATCCCACCAAAGGAGAATATATAACACAGGGAAAATCGTGTACGTAGCAGGCAGTTGCAGGTACTAGTCTGGCTACACCAGGGTCTGTGGATCCTGGAACCAATGAAACATCATCACAGGAGGTCCACTCAAGTCCAAAGCTACCTGTGATAATTCTGTTGTTTGTCAAATATTTCTGCTTCTTGGTGTTTTCTGACACAGAATCTGTTCCTTTTCTGGTCCCCTAATGTTGGGTGGAACTACATGACTAGTTATGGCCAATAGCCATGAGTAGAAAAGAAACAAAGTAGAAAGTCATTTTCATCATGAAATAATCAGTTGATAATGCAAAGTCCTTAAGCGCTTTCTCAGCTACTCCCGCACTGTGACCATCAGTGTTAGTAATGAATACTCTCCCATCTGTCTGTGTACCAGGGTCACAGCAGGAAAAAGACCTTGTGCCCCAGGTGTAGGTATACAAATGTACATATAACACAAGAGCAGTAAATCTCTGTTGCTTTAAGGTCCTGAGACTTGGAAGTGTTTGTTACTGCAGCATTTTCCAGCCTATCCTGCTCAATACAATACTGCAGATGGTTGGATCTCCCCCTTGCAAGAGGAATGCACATACGAATGAACCACCGCAACAGTTTCCATAACTGACCTTCTGGAGAAGGCCCCAGCCAAAGGCTATAGCTGGCTCTCAGACGGCCTCAGGCTGATTGGCCCTGGGTCCTCAACCCCACATCCCTAAACAGCATTCATAAACGAAGGAGACAGTCAAGATCTATGACCTTTCAAGTGATTGGCCAACAAACTAAATTGCTTCCATCTGATGGGCTAATTCATAAGTTCCTCTCCCAAAGTGCTTTAGGCATTAGATTCCACTGCCAGAACAAAATCATTCATATACAGTGAGAAATTTTAAAGTAAAAGTTATGCAGTTGCTGTGTAACAAGACGTTTCATGGATACGTCCCTTCTCGGTGCTGAAAACTTACACATGAGAACTCCTGGCATTGGTGATTTTTTTCTCGTAAAACTTCTATTTCAGGGCGGTTCAGATGTAGCCTGTTATTATTTTGAAGAAAAGATATTCTTAAAGCCGCTGTTGATCCTTTCAGGAAGAAAGGAGTTCCTCTCATTTTCTGTCTAGATTTGCTGTTCATTTATCCCAGCTCTGGGTCGTGATAACAATGATGTCTAAAAGCAGGTGTCCTGGACATCTCACCACAACCTTGGCCAATAGGAGATTTCTACCAGCTTTACCAATCTGTGATTTCAAATCATTTCAGGGAGAGGGAACAAAACCCTCTTCTCTCCAAGCTTACTATTAACAGAAAGGGCAAGAAAGAAAAACAAAAGAAGGAGCACTGTTTTCAGTTTTTGAAAGATGCTTCTTTTTCTTCTTCTTTATATAAAATTGACAGAGTCCACAGAAACAACTCGAGCGAGATGTTAGGTGAACCATTCCTTCAACAGCCCTCAGCTTCCTAAGTGCTCCTTAAATATAGACTTTGGAATAAGGCTTTATATTTAGCTGCTATTTCCCTCTGGTCTCCTCTTCACTCAGGCATGTGTTTTCTAAATGCCTTAAATGCTTCCTTGTACCTAAGAATTCCCACAGATTTCGTGAATTCTTGCAAGTGGGTCATCACAAGTACAAATGAGGAACTGCTACACAGGACTCATCGGTGCACGCAATTAGCCGCCTCGAGCAAGTAACTGCCTGTTTTTTACAAGAGACTACTTAGAAATTCAACTTAAATTTGTATCCTTTTGAGTAACCCTATATTAACACAGAGAAGAACTTAAACTTTTTCTTAGAATAAATACTTTTAAATGAATGGACAAACAGTCTGTCATTATTAATCTTGGGAAAAGCATAGCGAAGAAGTAACTGAACCATAGCTGCTCTCAAAGGGAACCTTACCAGGTAACCTGTACTGCTTTCTAAGTAGAGCAGGCCCTTTGACAGGAGAGTCCAACATGGCTAATTCTCATGAGAAACGCTTCAAGTGCCTCTGAGAGATTTTGAAGTTTTCAGTATCATTTTAATTCATTCATCTGACCAGTGCCATGTTTATTTAATCCAGTTCACTCAAATACAATATTTATTGAATATTTGCCACACATAAAGTTTTCTGTTCTAAGCTTCAGGTCTAATATAAAGTGAAGTCTGAGGATGTTGTTCAGTGGATAGAATTCCTGCCTAGCATGAGCAGGCCCTAGGTTGGATCCCCAGTACAGAGAGAGAGAGAGAGAGAGAAGGAGGGAGGGAGGGAACGAGGGAGGGAAGGAGGGAAAGGGAGGAAGGGAGGGAAAGAGGGAAAGAGAGAAAGGAGCCGACAAAGAGAGAGAAGAAAATTCTAATGTGAATTTTCTCTTACGCTTAAAATTGTATGTGATTACTTATCCTAACACAAGACTAAAGAAGATTACCAAGGGCAAGGCAAACCTGGGCTATAGAGCAAGACATATATGCAATACATATATCTCAAATACATATATACATACATGCAAACATCCATATATACGTACATAAAAATAAAAAACAAGCAAGCTTTCAATTGATCAGGAAATAGATCAGTTGTAACCGCCTAAAACACCAGCAGCTTTGCAGTTCAAAGTTGTGAAAACGCCGTTACTTTTCCTGCCTAGTGAAACCCCACATCTGGGTCTGACTCTCTTCCTGACTACTATGGGGTCATCTTCATAGTCATCAGCAGTTTCTCCATCTCGTGAGGGCCAGTCTTAAACCTTGCAATGACAGTGATTCTTTCCGCTTGTCTTTCTCAGACATCCAGTCTGTCGACCAATCCTTTTGGTCTGCTTTTGGAGACAGCCTCTCACCGCTTCTCACATCTCTGTTCCCCACCACAGTCCACCCTGGCTTGGATCTCCTACCTGGAATCCCTTGTTCCACCCTGGTTACGTCAAAGCTGTTCTCCCACTTAGTCATCAGAGTGGTCCTTTCAAAAGCCAGATTATGTCACTCTTCTGCTCAAAAGCCACAAGTGGTTCTCCTTCTTACTCAGAGTCAAAGCAGAATTCTTTACAAGAATCTACAGGATCCTTCATGATCTTTCCCACAGTTCTATCATGCCTGTATCCACGCTGCATCACCACTAGTCACTGTGATTCAGCAAAACTGACAAGTCTTTGTTACCCTTTGCGCACCAAGCCCACTCCTGTTCTCACCCACTGGGATCCTCGTCTCTGACTATTCATGGAGCCCATTCATCTAGTTCTGGGTCAACGTGTGGTAAATGGCTGACTGTAGGACCTTTGACTCTATTTGGATGAAAATCACAAATGGGCAAGGAGCAGCCAAGAACCCAGAGTCTTGAAGGCAAGATGCTTATGGGCATGGCTTATAGACCCACATGCTAATAGTCTAATAGCTCTAATAGCTAATAATCCTACAGGCCTATGGCTCCAAGTTTTAAAAGCTGGAGCTTCTTAGCGGCAGATCTTCTACACAGAGGCTTTCTAGCCAAAGATTTACAGCTTCAGATGTTCAGATGAGAGGTTACAGCTCTGGGCTTTTCACAGCCCCAATTGCCCAGAAGCTAGACTGGCAGTCCCAAGTTTTAGCTGTTAAGACTCTTCACCCTCAACAGTTCTGTGGTCTCGTCCAGTCCTTGCCATCCTGGATGCGTGCAGCCTCCTGCCTTCCAATGCTGGTTCCCTGAAGTTTCTTCTGCCTCTGGCTGCTCTCTGGGATTCTTCAGCCTCCTTCTTGTTGCTGCTGGACGAGTCTGGGAAAGTCCCAGAAGTTTGCATTAATTCTTAACAGCTCAGCCTGATTTACTCATCACAAAGACAGGGGTAGTAGGCAAGAAAAGCCCATTTGGGGGATTCTTTTACTGGGGCCTAATGTTTGTAGCACAAAGCCGAGGGGAATACATAAAGACCTAGACTGATCCAAAAAAAAGTAAAAATAACCAGCTTAGTGAGAAGAGGCTTCTGCTTCCACCAATCACAGCCTTGCTGATACTGGCTCAAGTGAGACCAATCACAAGCCTCGTGTACATACATATGCACCAATTACCCCTTTCGTGTAAGGACTAATCATAAGCATTTTGCTGAGTTACAAGGAAGATCCTGCCATTTGAGGTAATGCACCCTTTCCACTGCCCGATATCACAAATCTCAGATCCCAATCTACTGAGTGAGAATAGAGAGTGGGCATGTTCAGCTGGACTTTACAGAAGTTCGTCTTGGTCAAAGCCAAATTCCCCCAAATTGATACAAGCTGGCTAGAGCCGGCAGCACTTCAGCAAGGCTCCTGAAGAAGACATCATGGTTGAATGCACTTGACCGCTGGCACTCAAGCTTCCTGGGAGGACAGCGGAGTGTTCCAAGCAACCAGGCTGTCATGACTTACAAAGGAGGAGCTACATCTTCCTGATGAAGGCAGCTAGGGGTAGGGGGATGGTCTGACAACTGTCAATCAAAGGTCCTAAAAGATAGCTTGACTTGATACCCAACAGTCTAGTTTATTTGAAAAAAAAGTAAATGTTAGCACGTTCAGGACTACATCATATTAATATTCCTAACAGTATTTAACAGTGCGTACATCTTCAAATGCTAAGCGAGAACCTGGTCTCTCTGATTTCATTTATGTGTTTGAGATAAAGAGACAGAAGGACAGAAAGACTCTAGAAGGTTCACACATGCCATGGCGCACGGAGATCAAAGGACAACTTTCAGAAGCCAGATTCTCTTCTGTTTCATCATGTGGGTTTCCTAAGATCAAGCTCAAGTTGCCAGGTTTGGGAGCAAGTGTCTTACCCACTTAAGGCAGGATTAGAGTAGCAATGCTGGACCGGTTTTTGAAGGTCTTTGATATTCCTGATGGCATCCCCCACTGCTGAGATAACACTGAAGGTACACCCCTGCTGAGGAACTGACTCCAATCCTCCCAGAGATAAGATGGCCAACTACCCTATGAAAGAAAACAAACTAAACAACTAAACAAACTAAACTAACAAACTAAACAAACAAGTTAAGCCCATCAAAGAAGCAACTTGATCTCCAGTCCCACTGGGCCCAAGATCTACTGGGTTGGGCCCCAATGTGAACTATACAATGAGGAAAAGCCATTTTTCCCAGGCTTGCCTAACTAATGGGGAAAAGCCATTTCCCCCTGTTTATTTAAGTGTATAAATATGCCTGACCCCCGCAGCCATCTTGGGCATCTGCCCTTCACGCATTCCACATGAGTCCATGAGTTCGTTTCTAGCTGCCTGCTTCCATGCCTGGAGTCCATGAGTTCTCCTGGGTGCCCCAGCCCCTCATGGCACTCCACATCTGGAGTCTGTGAGTTCCATCCTTTCTCTCCTCCAATAAACTCTCCCTTAATCCTTTGTTTTTTTTGTTTTTTTGTTTTTTAAATATATTTTTAATTTTTTTATTATTATTATTATTTATTCAACTGTGTGCATGTGTGCGTGTGTGTGTCTGTGTGTGTGTGTCTGTGTATGTGTAGAACCACGGACTACCATGAACCACCATGAACGCCTCCACCTCCTTCTGCTCCGGGATTCACAGGCTCCGCCCTACTACGCCGCCCCACCGCCCCCACCGCCCCCCCCCCCCCCCCCCCCCCCCCCCCCCCCCCCCCCCCCCCCCCGCCGCAAGGCGGAGGCTTAACCCCTGAGCCACCTCTCCAGCCCTCCCTTAATCCTTTGTATGTGCTCTGGTTTTCGATCTTTGACTCCAAACACAAGAACCCTGAAATAACACTGGGACAAACATTCCTGTAACACGCTGAGCTATCTCACAGCCCGGGTCTCGCTGTTAACTCGGGGTCTCATTAGAGAACTTATTACCCTGAGTTTTGAGGTAATGCACCCTTTCCACTGCCCGATATCACAACTCCCAGATCCCAATCTACTTTATTTTTATCTCTAACCCTCTTCCTGTGATACACACTTGCTGTCTACTTCTCCTGTTGGGATGCAAACTTTCTGAGGGCTGAAATTTTGTCCTGCCATTATCTACTATCTCAAATAGTACCTGCAAGTAGCTTTACAATGGCCATTCCCAAGGTTGATGCATTTCCTTACTGTATGATTTATGAATTAATTCTGAGACTTCTAAAAGGACATCCTCGCTCTCAGCATTCTACCCCTCTCTTGCAAAACAAACTAGATCAGGTCCTATAGAATCACTGTTACAGACTATAAGCCACTGTTACAGACAATAAGCCAGTGTCCCTATAAATTCAGTGTTCCTCAAAGCTTTCAGCAGAGTGGATTCACCTCTGAAGGAGACTTCACAAGAAACTGAGGGGTGTTAATCCCACTAATGTAGCACACACACTTCTGCCAGCTTTCTCTTTCTAGTCTCTCCTAAACCCATGTTGGATGTCCCCGTGATAAGACTCCACGTCAGCCAGCTCTCCCTACTTTGGTCTCTCTCAGGGAAGTCATTATGCAAATGAGAAGCCAGAAAGACAAAAGTCAACTTGTTCACTTAATCTCACACTGGTCAACAAATCTAAAAACAGCAGCCTTGGTTAACATGCTCAGAATTTCAATACTCATCTTCCTCACAAAGAAATGAAGCAATAGAGATGGATACATGGTTCATTTGGTAGAGAGCTTGCCTAATGTGCACAAAGTCTGGATGTGGTCCCTAGCACTATACAAAACCCTGGGTGGCAGAGCATGCCGCTTGGGAATTGGAGGCAGGAGGGTCAGAAGTTCAAAGCCATCCAGGTCATGTAGCAAGTTTGTGGCCAGCCTGGGCTACATAAGATCCTGTCAGAGAGAGAGACAGAGAGAGAGAGAGAAAGAGAGAAACATCCCTTTAAGTAAGTAAGTGGGGTACCATCCTTTAGCACCCAAAAAAGCAAAAAAGGATAAATCATCACTTAAATCACTTTTTTAAAAAAGTAATTAATTAAAAGGAAACTCCGAGGCTTTTAAAAGCAAATTATGTATGAACAAATGTCAAATAAAAGACTATGCTTTACCAAAATCGAGGTACCATTTTTAAGGATTTAATTTACTATATCATTTCTGTGGTGGGAAAATCTGAAGCATTACCAAACCTCAGCAAGTTCTGAGTGGTTTTAATACATATCTTTCAAATGCGTCTTACATCAAAAAAGCTAATTTATTAAATTATGACTGAAAAAGACCATTCTATAAGCACATTAATGGATATTTTCAGATTCCATACCAACAAAATAGACAGTCCTCTATATTTCAACATATAGCAAATTACAGATATAATACCATTGTTCAACAATAAGATTTGAGAAATCTTTCTTTTTTCTTTCTTTTTTCTATTTTTCGTGTGTGTGTGTGTGTGTGTGTGTGTGTGTGTGTGTACCAGAAAACACTTAAGTATGTGTGTGCTGGAGTTTCCCAGGCTCCACCTTTCAGGGCCTGAATTACAGGCCACCACCATTTCTGTCTGGCATTTTAATGGGAGATCCAAACTCAAGTTCTTTTGCTTGCAAGGCAAAGACTTTATTTAACCCCTGAGCTATCTCCGCAGTTCCTCCAAAGCTTACCTTCTATAGCTTAAATACTGGCCCTTGTGCATGAAGAATATAAAATCTTCTCCTCATAAAATTTTCACAAAATGGCAAAGCAAAGCCAAACTCCAAGAAAAAAGAGCAGGAAACAATGAGCAGGGGATAGTTTTACAATAAATAAAGTTTCTGCATCCACATTGGAAATTCAGAGAGCTGTCATAAAGCAATAATTACATGTGGTACTCTGAGCAGTTGAATCACAGATTTTTTTTTTCCCTTCAAATTCTAATTCTACCAAAAGAGCATTAAATAAAATGGTACCTGCTCATGTTCCCATTTTAATTGCCTCTTAAAATATCAGGACTTGGAGAGCCCTGTGGAACTCATGTACACTTTCAATCACTTAAGACTCAATATTTTAAACCATTAAATTCTCATTATACTATCCTATAGCTCATAGGCCACACTATCTGTATTTAATGTTGTATATTTAAATAACTTGCCTAAGGCCATTTACCAAGTTCCTAAAAGAAGTGGCATAAGATAGCACTTCTTCCTTCTGACAAAGGAACTCTGATTGACTCTGAACTTCAGTGGGTCCCCAGGAGACCAGGGCAGCTCCCCTTGCTTTATAGGTCAGTGATTTCCTATTCCTGATTTTGGGCTTCTGCTTTTTATCTCTCTGCTCTGTTTGGATATAAGACCCTAAATTTTTCATGAGTTTTCTCTTGGAAACATTTCTGAGGATCAGCCCCTGAGCTCTCCGTCGGCCCCAAACCCATTCATACAAGTGCTGGTTCCTCTTACAATTTCTCAAAAGAAATCTTTGACATTTATATTAAAAAAATCAATGCCTTCTCTGTTCACATTATCTCAAAGTGAGCACAGGTATACCCTACTCTCCTCATGGTGACCTTTCTCACATCTTGACTGTCACTGAGCTAAATATTTCTGAATCTTCTTGATTTTTCTCATGTGTTTCTCTTTACTTTTGTAACCTTAAATTTACCCATTTCTCATATGACTCAATAATATGAAAGCCTAGTCAATTCTGTTCATACACAATATCTCTTATTCTTCTTACATATGAGAAATCCTTTTTACTTTTATCAAAGTTAGAAATATGGTTGTTTTGTTTTAATTAGCTACACTGTGCTATATGACTCTTTCATAACAGCTATCCATTTTAACAACTCCAACTTTTCTAGCCATTCTTACCTATAACCAGTAGTTGTCTATACTCTGTTCTATAACTTCATTCTCCTCCAGACACACACACACACACACACACACACCACTCACTCAAAACTTAAATCCAGGGCTGGAGAGATGGCTCAGGGATTAAGACTCTGCCTTGAAAACAGAAGGTCCTGAGTTTGGATCCCAGGTCCCATGTAAAAATGCCAGACAGATACAGCAGAGGCCTACATTTCCAGCCTTAGTGGGCAGAGCCTGGGAAATTCCAAAGTGAAGCAAAAAGGAGGTAGAAGCAATCAAGAATGATTCCTGAAGTCACCTCTGGACCTCCACAAGGACATACAGTGCCCTCTGATACCACGCACACACACACACAAACACACACACACACACACACACTACAGTGAAAAAAACTTAAAACCAATAGTACGACAAGGATCTGTGTTGTGTGATCTTGTTATGGGCAAGGCTATATCCCCTTTGAGTTCGTGTGTTGAAATCCACAGAACCTGCTAAAGCTATTGATGAGGTGACTGAAAATTGATAAACTTACTGAGGTAAGTCCTATCTAATATTGCTGGCATCCTCATAAGGGAAAACTTGGACACCTTGACACCTTTATCACAGATTTCCAGCCTATAGAACTGTGAGAAGTGAATTTCCATCGTTTAAACATCTACTCTACTGTACTTAACTGTATTAGCCTTGGAAATATAACACAAGCTTCTCTCTTAATTCTGATGACATCAGAAGAATCACATTTTTGCCTTCTATTTTCCTTGCCACTGAGAGAGGAATGCAGAGGGGAGTGCCCAATAGTGACCCCAGTCCCCCCCTCCCACTGTCCTATGTCCAGTCATGCTGACACAGATGCAAAGACTGGAGGCTTTCATAGGAAGAGAAGCACCAATTCCAGAGGCTTAACTAGACTTCCGTGTCTCTCTTTACTTTCTGTTTTATATTCCAGCTATTAGCAGGTGACGAATCTCAGGGAGGTGACTATATAACTGAAGGTTCTCCTAAGGAAGAACAGAACCAAATTTGCTCCAACTACCTTCTCCCTAGTCTTACCCTAATGACCACAGAACTTCATGTCTCCCCAAAGCTAATGTTCTAGGATCCAGCTCAATCATACTCTAAGGAAAATCAGCCCCCATTTCAGAAAGGCCTAATACTGTCAGACTTCCTCTGTATGTGTTTGCCATCTCTGAATATAACCAACAGTAGATTGAAACTATCTGAAATTATAATTACATCTGCATTGAGTAATACAGATCCTACTTAGCATTGTTTCTTAAACAATACAACATAAAACAATACAACATACTCTGATAACATTTATATATATTGTCTTAGGTGTTCCAAATAATCTAGAGCCTTAAGTAATGGAAGAATATGTACAGTATATATGTAAATACTATGCTATTTTCTATATACATCTGAGGCTTTTAGTGTCTGCAAGGTCAGATGAGAAATTACACTGTAACCAAGAGGGATAACTGAGTTTGAACCTAGAACCAAGACTAGAATATCCCTAAGGAGAAATACTTTCTCATTGGCTTTTAACAAAATCTCAGCAGCATGACCTTTTCATTTTTCTTTTCATTCCCTTTTTTTGAAAACCTTTACTGAGCTTCTAGTGTGTAGAAGTCTCTAGAAATAGAGCCTGAAGCTACAAACGACAAAGCATCAATGTCAAACACATGGAGAGTGTACCAGAATGTTAGAGTATAATTTCTAAGAAAAGGGTGAAAAATCACAGAGATCAGAATTTTAAAATTATATAAGAAAAAAATCCAAAAACCAGATGTCATTATTTGAAAAGCTTGGACATCAAAAGAAACACTCCATATCATTTGGACAGCTATTCTGAGGTGCCGTGCAAACTACAGTCATGTGTGAACATCTGTCTTCCTCTGCTTCCTTCCTCCCTGACAGCGCTGTAGATCTATTTTTTTGCAGTTCCCCAGCCAGACACCGCATACCTATACCGTAGCTGAATCATTTTGCAAGTGTCATTTCAATGTTTTTGAACCTTCCGACACCAGACAAGCCCTGTTAATCCTGTTTGAAACCAGTTCCATGCATCCTAGAGAATCACAGCCTTGCAGGCTGCTAGCATTTTGTCCCTGTCGTTTGAGTAACGGAAATGGCGTGAAGCATGCATGGTGGGGTTACTCTGGGCAGGAACAGGGCTGCTTTATTCAGGCAGAGAGAAGGTGGGTGGGTAAGGCTGCTAAGGAAAGGGGGACCGTCCTGAACCCACTCCAGAGAGCCTCAAGGGCAGGGGTGTCCTCTCTTCAGGCACGTGATCAGGGACAAAGGACTCTATTCATCTCTTTCTGCTGCATTGGTCGGCTTAATATCCCCTCAAGCAGCTGAAAAAGACCGCAGCAACCATTCAGATTGCTGAGGAAGAGATGAAAGGTTTCAGAAGAGAAAAGCTGTCATTTCTGAGAAGGGTTTTCTTCACATTATAGAGTAATCTTTAAAGAAAAGAACTCCGCAGGGCTGATCTTTTAATTATACAGGGATAAATACATCTGCAAGATACAACCAATTTTACTTTGGATTAAATGCTCTCATTAAAAGCCAGATATTCGACAAACAGATCTCAATGTGAACATGGCTTCGCTCCATGTCTTCAAGCTACTCCCTTTAGCCACCCATTCCCAAATCACAGTTGCTGTCTGAGGAAGAAAAAGTCGGAAAAGGCACAACCTTTTAGAGATGGAGTTTGAGGGCCTTAGCTTTGCTCCAGCTACCAAGCACCCTCTGAATTCTCAAACACAATGGCTGATCATCTGCTGACTAATGTATGATTATAATGTCATACAAGGTATATCTTTTAACCAAATACCCCAATGAATGTTAATGCCGCTCACAAATCATATCTCCCAGCTAGGCATGGTGGTGTATACCTGTAATCCCAGCACATGGGAGACTGAAGCAGGATTGTCCCAAATTCAAGGCTGGTCTGGGCTACAAAGTGAGTTTAAACCAGTCTGAGCTCCAGAAAGAAAAATTATGTCTGAAAAAAAAATCATATCTCAGTGCTAACTGAGGAACACAAACAAGAAAGAATCATCTTAGGAAACAAGGAGAGAGAGGACCATGTTACAGCAGAAAAAATAGGCCACCATCAAGGACTGCAAGTAAGTAATGAAACATCTGGTTAAGTTCACAGACTTTCGTTCCTGATCATTTCCAACTGAGGGGGTATGATCTCACCAGAAGGGGAGGGCATATAGTCTGGCAGATAGAAAGTAACCATTCTGCAAATGGGTGATTGACCCCTCCCTCACTGTGGTTTCCTCCTTTTATTACATCTACCTTTGAATGTACTCTTATAACAAGACTCTAGTTTAACAGCTTTTTATCTCTGGCCAGGGTGTGACATCCAATATCCATCAGGTCGGAGTGAAGGGCATTGCATGAGCAGCAAAACTGAAAAAAAAAAAATCAACAAACCACAATCCAGAACTTCAGAGACTCTATATCAACCACCTGGAACTAGGCCAGCCTAATCTCTCCCCATCCTGAAGCTCAGGGAAATTTGCAGAAGAGGGGGCGGTAAGATTGTAAGAGCACAAGGATGGGAGGAGCAATGATATGCAAGATACTCCACACAAGTTAGGGCCAAAGCAATCATAATAGGACTCTGCATGCCCTGCACTATGTCCAACACACTATTGACCCCACAAAGTCTAGCATGGGCTAAAGACATTAGGATCCTTGGAGGCAAGGGATTGACAGCCACAGTAGTGTTCCTATGCTTAAGAGGAACACAGGAAAGGGTTCTGGGAAATGCCACTGGGTTTTTGCACCTCATCGGAGAGGAGGACCCAGAGGAGAGTTTGGCATGCACATTAAAGGATGCTCTGGGGATGGGAGGGGGAGGCACTGGGAAATGGGGAGGGAGGGGAGAGGGGAGGGGGCACAGGGCGGTGGGAGGTTGGAGGGAGGGAAGGGACCAGTGTACCTGTTAAGTTTGTATGAGTGGAAATAAAAAAAAAAAAGTTTTTGGTATGCCTACATAATGCCAAGAAGGAGACAAATTTATTGAGTTGAAATGACCCAATATATAACCTGGAATTCTGCCATCCTGAAGTTTTAGGTTGTTTCTTCTAGCATCTTTTATGTGCAACGACCCTAGGAAGAGTGCCTGGCTCTCAGCCGTTAGGTTGTTATGAGAAAGGAAACAGAGGAAACAGCATCAAGAATGTTGTCCTTATCATGGAAAAATGTGACTGTTACATATTGTGACTTCAATTTTTTGTGAGCATCCATAAAGCTAAGGGTCTAGCCAAGTAGTTTTACTGGTCTAAGGGAGATATGATACCAGCCTCTGTTCCATTGATTATTTTCAACTGCATTTAAGTGGGTTTTTTGAGGAGGGGATTGATCAGTTCTATGTAATAGCTTGGCTGATTTTTTTTGCTTTTTGAGACAGGGTTTTGTGTAGTCCAGGATAGCATCAAGGTTGCTATACAGCCAAAACTGGTCTTAAATTCCTGATCCCTCTGCCTTTACCTTTCAAGTGCTGGATTCTTAACCAGTTGCTGCCTAATTTCTCCTAGTTGGTGGATAGGAGAATGATGATCTCCTTTTAGAATGACGATCTTTACTAAGTCATGTGATTGACATGCAAAATTAATTCAAAGTTTTATAAAGCCTGTTTCTGGGTGTAAGGGTTGTACGTACTTCCAGGGTACATACCCTGGAGGCCTTAAGAACCAAATATGTATGCATATATATGAAAATACACACATATATATCACATAGAGTCACACATATCTAGCATTGTTGTTTCAAACAAAGATAGTATATAGAGAAGTGCTACCGATTAACAAATTATAAGTATATGTTAAATCACTGTTTCATTTATAAATGTTTTTATCATTATATATATTATATATATGTTCAGGTTGTATTTGCTATTCCAAAGATGTTATATGTCATCACAAATATGTCATTATAAAATATTCTACTTTTTTAATATTAGCATTTAATATTGCATATTTAACAATAATTATGCTTAATAGTTGGTTTTAATATCACAAATACTTAAATGTTGATATTGTTAGTAGTTGTTAATTAATAATAGTGAATTTTTATTGTGTACCATGAACCATTCTGATTATTTAACATATTTAGTTCATTAAACAGGACAATGATCCTAAAAAGTAGAGCTATTATTTCCAATGTCCAATTAGTTAGGACAGAAAGTTGACATATGGGCAGGTTAAGGAACTCATCAAAGAGTCAGTTAGTCATGGAGCTGGTTTGCAGAGTCTAAGCCTTTTGTTCCCACGCAAGAGCTCAGCTATGTACTACACACTGTTGCCACAAGCAGTGACACATGTGACTATTCTGGCATATATGTGACCCATGACGTAGCCAGGAATTCTGTAGTGACTGTTTTGTAAAAAGAATAAGTTGAAAACAAAAGCAGTAATAGTAAAAACCCTTCCTGTAGTCTGGACTGCCCCCACTCCTCCTTTCCTGCCGGGCTGGAGCAAGTTTTCACTAATCCCATTTCCTTTGCTGCGTGGTTTGTTTATTGCCATTCTGCCACCTTGATTAGGAAACTAGCTTTTTTAGGATTCAGCTATTTGTTGATTTGCAAAATTTAAAGTTAGTAACAACCACAAAGTTAAATGCCATGAGAAAGCAAGATTTGCATTTCAACTTTTCTCCTCTAATCTTCAGGCAATGTTACACTCACATGAATGCCCCAGTTAAGTGATTAAACATTAGAGACCATTCAATGACTCTTGGCCATGGACCGGGAATTACACTTGAAGCTGTACATATATGCATATCAAAACTAAGAATGCAAGACTGGAGAGAGCTCAGCCGGTAAGGCGCCGGCTCATAAATCACGTGAATCGAGTTCAATCCCTGCAAGCCCCCATATGGTAGACCATGGGACGTAGTGATTCAGAGGAAGATGAAATAGAACCTGCTGACTCACAACTAGCTTTCAAGTTGGAAACAGCTATGTGGTGGAACTCAGAATAGTCCAAGCATATGCAATGACGACAGCTGTATTTTGGGGGCCCATAATCCAGATGTTATTCTGGGTGGATCAGCTAGGCTATTTCCAGCTTCAAGTAACAGAAAATCCTGACTTAGAATAGCCTAAACCACAAAGAACACATATTATCTCAGGTGGCAAGAAGCTCTGAAATAGAACCGCTTCTGGGTGGGTAAAGTCTGGGGCTCAACATCAGTGTTGAGGTCCTCCTGGTTACTTCCTTCTTTCCGCTGACCTTCTGCACCGGGATGTCCTTAGCTGGCTCTTCCCAGAGTTCCAAGATCCGTCACAGATTGACTTAGTACAGAAAGTAGACACAGTCATTAAAAAGACTTGCTTTTATCAGCAAAGAAACCATTCCCAGAGAAGCACCCAGAGGGGCTGCCTCTTATTGACTGGAAGTAAGACTTTTCCTGAGCCAATCACCATCGAGGAACTAAAATCAATGTAATTGGGTCAGAGCTGTCAGGTGTAAATAAAGCTAGGGGCACTCTTCCCTGGGTCATCTGGAGATGACAGGAACAGGGAAGTGGCAGCTGGAAACTAGGATGGACAACCTTCTGCTGCTGGGAGACGAACCTGAGCTCTCCAGTCTGGTGTATATAATTCAGATTCTGTGGGCCTAAGACCATAATACTCAATAAATTTCAATAAATAAAATTCAATAAATAAATTTCAATAAAATCCAATAACATTTTCAGAGAAAGGCAGCAAGAAAAGTTATATTCAACTTTTCTAGTCGATAAAATTGCTCAGCAATGGATATGATTTCATTTACCAGCCATTTTCTCCTGTGACTTTCGCATACCAGTCTTGATCTCTGGTTAGTGCGTGTGTGTGTGTGTGTGTGTGTGTGTGTGTGTGTGTGTGTGTGGTATAGATACATGTTGTTACATTATATTATATACAGATTATATATCACATCTTTCTAAGCATGTATACACTTTGCAATCTTCAATAGGACACATTATTACTTGTGAAGCTGATAATTCCCTACCTTCTTCTACCTCCCTGTTTTCTAAATTGCTCATCCCAAACAAGTAGATTGACGTTAAGACCCAAAAGGAGAACCCTCGGTCGTTCGTCATTTGAAAAACACCATGTATTTAAACCTCCAGCAAGTCTTAACTTTTTTAATGAGCAATGTGACATTATGTGTGAACTGCTCATGATGCTGCTCCATTTAATCCTGAGAGAAGCTTAATTAACCCCATTTTTTTTTAACAGACAGAACAGACTTGGCATAGGAGATTTATTATGATCATAGTCCATGTGTGCCAGGGGCAAGAAACAGGAAAAAAAACAGCAAACGTCAAAAGTTAAAGTTCTGGTCTAAAAGTAATAAAATAGCAGATGCTTTAAAGCAAGAACCCCATAAGCTGAACCTTAGCTAAATAACAAGAAATGGTCTCAAAATGAGAACGAGATAAATAAATTTTAAAAGTAAGATGCTTTAAAAGCATTATGTTACTTATTTCAGTGTTCGGTTTTCTTCAGATGGCAACTATAAAAATAAAGTATAAGTCTCATAAATAATTAGAAATGGCCAAGTGTAATTGTCCATGGCTAATTACCTCTGCCAGACCCAGTGGAGAAAGTGCAGACAATGCATTAGACCTAATTAAGGAATATTATTTTCAGATGATTCTGAGCTTATTGGAGAACACTTTGTGCCAAGAGTTCTAAAATGTTTGGAGTCAATTTGGCCTCTAGGCCCGACTTCACAGGACTAGAACTCTGATCTGGAGAGCAACACCCGAGATCGGCTCGCTTCCCTTCACTCATTTAGCTCTGGGGTCATTTTGACTCTGTAGGTTTCCTGTCAGTCATGAGAGTCTCTTCTTTGCAAGTCATTAAAGCTATTATTTGTATTGCTAAAGTTAGGCAGAAAAAGTCCTTTGAGCTTCATAGGTAACATTTACTTTTCTCAGCAAAGAACAAAACCAGCTAAAGAACTTGATCCCTGATCATGAAGGAGAGCGACAATGTGCTTTCTGCTTGTCCATGTAGAAGGCTGAGGGCCAGTACTGTCCTTACCTCAGACTCGTATAACTCTGGTTTCTCTTTCTCAGTAATACTGTACAAATGCAGGAAACCTAAAGAGCTCTAGATCCAAAAGATTGTTTTCAGAAACAAATACCAGAACTCAGAGTCCATGTGGTTTCTGGTTTTATTTGCACGTATGAATGATAAACAACTACATAACTAAGCTGTTCTGGTGAAGGATTTACTGATCATTTTCGTCCAGTGAAATAGAATTAAATATGGTAGCTGCTGATGCCCCCCTCCCCCCCCAAAAAAATCCAGGAAATGAAGTCTTTCAGAAATTAAGATGGTAAAAATACAGCAGATTTTCCCTGTGAAGCTCACTATAGACTATGTCTATTCCCCATAGCTCTAGAACAATCAAAGTAGGATTATATACATTAAAAACAAAATTCTCATTTACAAATCTGTTGTGATTCCATCATTAAAACAGACTCTACAGAGACAAATAGAATTTCTACTTCTCTAACTTCCTCACAAGATTTCCCCTCACTAAAATGCTAGGAAACAGCACTATGTGCGTTTATTGACACATTCTTTGGGAAAATGGCAGAATCTTTATGAGAGGAAGAACATATCATTCCAGCAATTTTAAGCCTATGCTTGAGTTACAGCTCAAGAAATTCCTTCTGCATAACGAGAGGCACGCCCACCCATGAGTCCCTGTGCCAATATACTCGGTTCTTCAGATTTGTGTAGGGAAACTAGGTAAGTCCCAGATCCCAGATAACAGGAATCCCAAGAGGAATTCAGGTCCCCTGATGGGAAGAGCGGACACACCAAAACACAAACCAGATAACTTTGAAGTTAGGGACCAAAAAAGTTCTCTACTCCAAAGAAAATATGTAGTACTCAGCCTTGAAAAGCAGTAAAGATGCAGAAGACACCCCCCTTTTTTTCACTTCTGCAAACAGGTTTATTTAGAGATGACTAGCTGGGCTTCACTCTTACGGGCTCCTCCAGCGTTGACAGAGTCCGGCCTAACATATCAACTCCGTTGGGTGATTTTTCAAACGTAATGACCTAGTATTAATAAAGACAGTTGCAGAAGTGTCTGTCCTAGAGAACCAGCGCCTGGGAAGACCAATATTGAGCCTGGTCCTGCTGTCTTAGGAACATGTAAACCTTCACAACCTGAGTCTAGAAGGAACAATACATCACAGAGTATCTCGGAAACCTCTGACTCTTACACAGTGAGCAAATACCCATTACAGTCCATGCAATGTTAAAATCATTATACCAATATTAAAGCAGTTAATCTTCACAAGCACCCTAAGAGAAAGGAAGCTATTATTATGTCTATTTTGTGGAGGAAGAAAACATCAAATAAATTACTCGAGTTCACAAAGCTACAGAGGAAGCTGAGCCCAACCCAGAAAGTTAATCCACGGAACCCTGTGCTCTTAACAATGACACTATATTGCTTATTTCTATCTGTGTGTGTGTGAGAGAGAGAGAGAGAGACAGACAGACAGACAGACAGAAAATGAGATTAAATCCATGACTTTTGTGATTAAAAACTGAATTGTCCCAATACACTTTTAGCAATAGCACTTCAGTATCATAGAAATAATTGTAACAAATAAACGAGATCTCCAAGCCACCAGAAGGATCTAAAGAAAATCCCCTTCAAAGTCAGCAGGTCTTGGAATAGGGTACTTCCTTCAGGAGTCATCAATGCCTGGTGTGAAACACTCTCCTCTAGTCATGGCAGGGGGTGATTATCCATAGGAGCCCCTCATAAGATTGGGCCCACTAACATACTCTTGTGAAGGAGAGAGAGGACTCCCAAGGTACATGAGGCAGAAGATGAGGGATTCTATTCCTCCCCAGGATGTAGATACACTTAATCAGTGCTGGGGTGTTGGGGATTCTTCTTCAGTGGTTTATCTGCCTGTAAGTTGTCCATGTTCCTACAGGCAACTCTAAGGTTCACCTAGCTAGACTTGGGTGCATCTGTTCCTTTGATCTGTTCTAGGTACCCTATCTGAGGTGACCAGACATTTGTTCATGTCTCCTCAGGAAAAAAAGGCAATCATGATAATCTTTGAACATATTAGGTCATTTCACCTGACCACATTTTAATTACTATGTACTTCACTTACTGCTGTGGGTCAGACTGAGGAACAAAAGTGAACCTCTGGATCATTGGAATTCAATCATATATTGAATATATGAATGGTCAACAACCATTAATAGCACCGAATCAGACTGCTGGAGAAGCAGCAGCCAACATGTCCATTCCAATGCTAAGGGTGAGAAGAGAGCTCAGTGTGGTCTGAGGGTCCCCTCTGTATCCCCCCCCCCTGCCACCCCATCACATGTGAGTATGCCCTTCTTTGGAGCCAAAGAAGACATTGGCCTACCGCCTGATAGTGCCCCATACCTTCAAGGAGATGAGTAATTAAGGCAACAAGATCAATAATTTCTTGCTACACATTTTGCATGTCCGGGGACAAAGCTTTCTTTTGTCCTGAGGCCAACCATGTCAGTCTCTTATAGCACTACCTTTAAAGAAGTTCTTTCTGTTTTTTCTTAGCATTTTGATTAGATCCATTTCTGTTCTGGGACCTCCTTCACTCTAGGGAATATAATAGTATTTCCTTGCATTTTCATCATTCATTCTTTACCCTCTGAGTCATCTCACCAGCCCTTCAATGGCATTTTATCCTGTTTGTCTAGGACTCTACCTCCTAGTCATTAATATCCATTAGCCTTCTTGACATTGTGTCACTTTGACGCAGACATAATCCAACCTTGTAACATTGTGATATCAGGTCATCTACAAATGTACTGGGCCTCATTCAGAGCTATTCTGGGATGCATGAGGACCATAGTGGACATGCTCTAGAAGCCAAACAGCACCTCTTACACATCCTTAGTCAAGATGTCAATGATCGATGATTGGTGACTCCCATAATCCAGAATTTAAGAAACTGAGGCAGGAGAATGGCCATGAGTTTGAGGATGCTTTGGCTACAATATGAGACCCTGTCTCTAAACAAAATAAAACAAACGGCATCAACAACTACAAGGGTGAATAAGACCTTTTGACATGTTACAGTGATGTCAGGTTACTGGGAATTAAACTTCTGGGCAGACCAGAAAGTGAGTTTTCTAGTCTCTGATCTACACTAGACCCAGGCAGAACAGAATAGACTGAAGTCAACAGAGATAGGGTTGAGCAGAAAGCCCGTGCTCTGAGGAAGAGTGTGAGCACTTGCTATCAGTCTTCCAAGATAAAACACTTCACTATTTCCATTACCTTGGCCAGGTACCTCCATGTGTCTGAGCTTCGACACAGACTTCCAAGGCAGGCTGTGGGGTTGGCTTTTCTGCTCCTTCTTGGCAGGTGGCAATGACCTTGCTATATGGCATTTGTTGATTCTATTACTGTGCTAGCTACTTTTCTTATTGCTGTGGCAAAAACACTTGACCAAAGCAACTTAAGGAAGAAAAGCTACATTTCAGTGTGCAGTTCCAGGGTACAGCCCATCGTGGTGAGACGACTATGGCAGCAGAAGTAAGAGAAAGCTGGTCATATGGCATCTGCAGATGGGAGCAGGCGGGAAAATGCTCAGCTTGCTTTCTCCTTTTTATTTCGCCTTGGATCTGGTGCCATCCACCTTTATGGTGGGTCTTCCACCATATTAACCTAATTTAGAAGCTACCTCACAGATATACCCAGAGATTTCTCTCCTAGATGATTCTAGATCCTGTCAAGTTGGCATTGATAGTAACCATTATATATATATATATATATATATGGTAACCCCATATCACCCTCCTCCACTTGATTTCTTTCTCTCCTCACCCATGCCCTACTTTTCTCCATATATATCCCACCTATTACACAGGACATATTTACTTGCCTATTATTTCTCTCACCTCCTATGAGGGTAATATGTATCTTCAATTTGACAAGATCAAGAATTGGCTAGGAGATAAGTTTCTGGGCATGTCTGGAGGGAGTATCTAGATTAAGTTAACCCAAGTGAGAAAACATACCCTGAATGTGGACAGCACTATTTACCTGGGCTGAAATAAAAAGGAGAAAGCAAGCTGAGCACTACTAGCATTCATCTCTCTTAGGTCATTGTCCTGCCCATGGATACGAAATAATGAGTGGCCTCAAATTCCTGGGGCCATGACTTCCTCTCCATGATAGACAGTATTCTTGAACTTTGAGGCAGAGTAAACCCTTCTTTCTCTGAGTTGCTTTTGTCAGGTGTTTTGTCATAGCAACAAGACAAGTAATTCATATGCCGCTTCACTCGAGTGGGAGGCCTACAAAGGTAGACTTCTTTTCTTGGTCACTGCAACACTATTGTACTTCGGATAAATACAAAGAGTGAGGGGCCAAATGATTCAACATGCTCACGGCTGAGGGTTTTTCCAAAGCTGCTGGAACAAAGTGCCATAGATGGAAGGAGCGGCTCAGACGCAATCTAGGAGGCTAAAGAGCCAAGGAACCAGCCAGGAATGAGATGTGACTCTTTCTGAGCGATATGAAGGGATGCTTATTCCTCTTACCCGTGACAGGCCTTGTGACAGCCCTGAGTTCCCTATCCTCTGTCTCAGTGCCCAAAGTCCCTGTCATAGTTAGATACAGGTGTCAACGTGATGGTTAAGGATTTGAGCCCTGGACACATTTGTAGAGAATTAGTAGTTAAGCCCAGAGGGAACCTGCAGGAGATTGTCTAGTTCATGGGAAGGCCCAACTTACAGCAGATGGAGCTAGGTAGGCCCTGGACAGGTGAATGAAATACAGAAAGCTGGTTGATGAAGTTGGTGTCCTTGTTGGTATATTTGGCCAGACTTATTGATCTGGCAAGTAAGGATTATCCCTCTCTCAGTCATTATGTGGATATGGTACAGCCAGTCCCCTCAGCTCTCCCACCATGCTGGATAAGGAACTGTAGCCAGAAATCATAAGCGAGGAAAAAACCCTTATTCCCTTAAGACATTTGACGGTGATTTTATCAGCCACAATAGTCCCCCTTTATATAACACCAGAATCATACTAGATTAGGACTCACATGAATGTCCTCATTTGAACTTGATTATCTTTAGGGACTCTAATTCCAAATAAAGTCACAGTTCTGGGACTAGGACTTCAATCTTTTGGGGCAGGACACAACCTAATCTATAGCAAGCAGATCGCACAGGACAGAATGTTCTGTTAGCACTCAATAACTATTACTAATTCCTGTTCGCCCATGTTATACAATCATTATCTTACTATCACATGTATATAAAATGGTACATTTAGCCCAACACGACAAGCTCCCACAAGTCACTAGGGTATAACCTCACTCTGAGACCTGCTACCAGGCCCCTGTGTTAGTTAGATGTAAGTGTCAGCTTGACAATTGAAGGTTAAGCTCGGGACACACTTGTGAGGAATTGGAAGTTAGGGGAAGTCCTGAATAAGCATGTAGAAGATTGTCCGATTTATGTAGGAAGACCCCGTCCAGAGTGGGTGCTTCCCTGGCGGGTAGACAGATGGAGAGCTGGTTCGGTGCTTTGGCATACTTTGACGGACTCACAGGCTAGCAAGTAAGAAAGTTTGTCCCTCTCTCGGCAATTCCTATGGATATGTTATGACCAGTTTCCCTCGACTCCTGGTGTTAACGTGAACTCTACTTCCAAGATGGACTCTGAACTATTACCAGAATCATAAACCGAATAAACTCTTCTGTCCCCTAAATTCTCTTGATGCCGAATTCACTCAGCAACACAAAGAGTAAATGTCCCAGCCCCCCCCCCCCCCCCCGCTTCGACTCTAAGCAACAATCCATGTGGGGTAGGAGGCACGGAGCCATGAAAACCAAAGCTTCTTCCAGCATTCTGCTTTTACCTGCTACTTTGCGCTGACACGAGAGAGGCCGATGGTCAATGGTTTACTCAGAGTCTCAATCCTTAGTTATTAAAGCAAAACCTGGACCAGAGGCCAGGCTTCCTCACTCCTGGCTCCTTTCTAGTGCATATCTTTAAAATCATTATGACTGTGATGATTAGCACCATACTGAAAAGTAGATTACAGAAACACTTTTTTCTGAAAGTCATCTAAAGAAAGAAGGACTAGGGAGATTATTGGCCAAAATTAGCTAGTATATCTCATCAAATGGAAGATTCCACCTATTATAAGAAACAACATTATTTACCCATTACCAAAAAAACAGAAAAGAAAAAGAAACATTGGGCTTGGGGGCGTGACTCCCTTGCTAGAGTGCCCGCCCAGCATGCGCAGGCCCTGCACTCAATCACGGGAACTGCATGAACTGACTCAACATGCAAGATCGTCCTCAACTATATATCAAGTTCAAGGCAGCCTGGACTACATAAGACCCTGCAAAAAAAAAAAAAAAAAAGAAGAATTAACATAAGAAAAAAAACACTGCCCATTAAGCAGGCGCGCCAGTGCAGACCTGCAATCCTAGTGCTTGGAGGCAGAAGCAGGAGGGTCACATGTGTGAGGTCTAACTCTAGCTATGTAGCAAGATTTTGTCTCCAAAAAAAAAAAAATTGCCAGACAATGTGTGGCATGCATCAATCATAAGAAAGCACTCTGCCTCTTGAACGCGGCGGAGTGATAAATTAAAAATGCTTAACTGTCCAAAGTCAGGAGATAGAATAATGAAATCCTTTCCCCATCCCCAGTTATCACAGTAAATCTCTCAGTGGTGTCAATTGTTCAGAGTCATACCACTGACAGAAAGGATTGCAAGACACATAGCTCGGTTAATCTAGGCGCCCCTCAAGCGACCTAATACATCTTCCAGATGTTTCTAAGCATGTGTTTTGTACCTCCGGGGACTAGGAGAAAGCAGCAGGAGGGAACATTTGCATCAAAGAGATGAGCTTGGGGAAGAGAACAGCACACTGACTCTCTGCCAAAGCAAACACATATAGGCAGAGGGGAGCGAGGGTATGACATTTCCTGCGTAGATTCTCCAAAGGAAAATTACAAAGAATACATCATCTGGTATCTGGGGCTGATGCAGCTGTTGAGTCAGAACGAGCCCCTTGCGAGGGCTAAAAGACCTGAGAGATCTGTTCCCGCTGCCTCTGGCCTGGCAGACGACCAGCGACCAGCACTGCCTCTGGCTGGTACTTACGAAGACCTGGTGAGGGGCCAGTTGGCTGCCAGAGGCATGTTTCTGCATCATTCATCACACACAAAGTACTCTGCAGCTGGAAGACAGTCACGATCAGTCGCAGCCAATAAGCCTAGACATCATGTCCAGCCCTCCTCCTTGACTATCCTCAACCCCTTCTTCAAGAGAAAACCACTAGCAAAAACCCAACAGTGCTCAAAGAGAAAGGGACCCAGAGGGCCATAGGAGGATGGAAATGTCAGTGGAGAGACTTCTGGGATGCACCTACTCAACACCTGCTGGCCTCAGTCCTACGGATATAGAGGTAAAGAAGACAGTGCGTATGTGCTATTTTTTTAAATTGGGAATCGTCTTGTGATCTCCATTCTTTGCATCAGCTTCGGGTGATAAGGAAGGAAACCCGCTGGGATTGTTTCCTTTCTTTCCACCTGGCTCCGCTCCCAACTGCTCACCTCCTCCCTCCCACAGTCTACAGCCTTCCACACATCTGTCATGAAAGTGCTAACTGAGGACAGCCCAAGAACTCAAGGGAAGGAGTCAGCATTTCATCATAACCTTGAAAAATGGGAAGTGTTCACAGCAGAGAAGAAAAAAAAGGAAGGAAGGCAGATAAGAAGGGCGTGATTGAGATCAAGGAACAGCAGAATGGCCTCCGCCTGCCTCCCGGACATGTGTCCAATAAGTTGGTGCAATTAACTTAGGAGGGTAAACACTGGTGGCCATTCACCCTGGCAGTGGAGCTGGACAGTTGACATTTAGAACAATGCCCCATGCAAATCAAGGCTTTTCCCCTAGAAATGGAATTTCATAGACTTTTCCTTTAAAAGGTCTTTCTCTGGTTAGTCTGGGTCAGCAGTTAAGCTGAAAAAGAAATATTTCTATTATTTGGCAGAGTTTTCCCCCTTCTAAGCTTTTAGTTCATTAGCCTAGAGAGGCCTTTAAGAAGTGTGAGTCTGGTGTGTTCATCCAGCAAACAAAATGAGAAAATATCAAAGAGCAAGCCCATTTCCAGAAAGAATTAGAACAAATACTTCCTCTGAAGTCCCTGCTGCTCCCACTGGTGTGTGTGGGGAGGCGGGGAGGGGAGGGCCTCACAGTCCAGGTGTGCTGGCTGAGTTCCCAGTCTGCAAAAGGCATTCCAACATGCTCGGATAACTCCCCAGGCTTCACACGGAATAAGCGGAACTTTCCATGCCTCTGCCACCTGCTAGTCCAAACAAATGGACTGAAACCCAGAGCACTCATTCCTAAGGTGAGTGATCTGGAAAAGTCACAAGGCCCAAAGCAAAGCCTGCACACGGCGGCACATCTGTCATTCTCTCGGCCTAGATAACGGTGACCCACCCTCCCAGTTAGCTCCCCTCAGATGTATCACCCTGCTTATCCTCCTCACAGCACCAATATGCAATGATGTCAGTGTTAGTGTGTAGGGATATCACCGTCACCTTCCTGAGAATAGAGGTTTCACCTTCCTGAGAATAGAGGTTACACCTGCGTCATTCATTTGTTTAAATATTTAACACCTGAAATGATTCCCTTTTTTGAACAAAAATTCTATTAAAATGATAATAAAAGTTAGCACCTGTTTTCTAGGATTGCTTCAAGATACAGTGAAAACATACCAAGAGCAGAAACTGGCAGAGTATAAATAACTCAGAAAATGTTCAGGACGTAAACTGTAAAATTATTGCTGAGCATTAAGTTGAAGAGGGAAATTACTAAATTCTTGAGATGATATGGATTCTCTGGGGTCTTATGTCTCCAAGTTCTGTCTGGGAGTCCAAGACTGAAATCAGAACATGAGGATTAAGACAGAGTTTATTAAAGGAGAGAAAAAACAGAACTCACGAACATGAATCCACAAAGGGCAAGAGAGGCCCACAAGAACTCACGACTGGCCGTGGAATCCATGAGGGGCAAAGGAAATGAAAGGAACTCACAGACCCGCAGTTCCTGAGGGGCAAGGGAGCCAAAGATGGCTACCAGGTCAGGGGTATTTATAGTTTCAGGCCCCAGGGAACAGTGGCTTTTTCTCATGGGTTAGCGCCAGTTTCTACAAACCTGATTGGAGCTTTTGGTCCTCTCCATCTCATTGGTCTGTTCATGTTGGGACCCAACTCAGTTGGATCTTGTAGCTAACTTTGTGGTAGGGCTTCTTTCTCTACAGTGGCAATAATCTCTATGTCCTTCCATAAACAGAGGATTGGGGAAAGTTGGTGACCTTTTCTCTGTGGAGGATTAAAACAGGGTGTGTTCCTTCAGGGTAATCCCAGCCCCGGGGGACAATCTTCAGGACTTTTAAAGACCTTTCCAGCATGGCCTTTCTACTCTGACTAAAATGCCTAAAAGAAATTTCTCTTTCAGAGATAGCAGCCCACCTCCTCAGCCTGCAACTGGCTGTTGCTCCAGCGCTACTAGGCTACTGTTTGGTAAGAGTCAGGCCGTCAGTCAGCCAGTGTACAGTCAGTCTGCCCTGTTATTACTTAATAGCCACTGCTTCTGCTTCTAGAATGTTCCACTTCATTTGTTCCACCTCTGCCCTGAAATACACATTTCATAAAATGAAAATACAAGCTTAACTCAAGACTGGAATCCTTACAGAATGATCCTGGCTCTAGCCCATCAGTGAATAAAGCTTCTCTCTTCCAGATAGTTTTCAAGGGAAATTCCCATAGCACTATTAATTTGCAGATATATATGCATGCACTTTTTAACTTAATGGTAAGGTGTAGATAAATAAGAAACTCATTACCATTTGAAAAAGTATTGCCCAAAAGTTAAAAAGCTAAGGGTATAAAGGGGAATCAGATTAAGGATAACTATACAAATGTACTCCTTTTCTGTGTGTTGGGCTGCTGGGCCAGGGGATGCACTTATTCTCAATAGTCTTACTAGTTTCAGACTCCACAGTAAAAACTGCAGCAATAGTAATCTACAAGCATAAACTCAAATGTTTGATAGCTATATTGACAGATATGTTGCAGAGTTGCTCTCCTGGCTGTGTTTGCCAAATGTAACGGGGTCACTCTCTAGGGGTCTGTATGTATCCAGGTTCTTGTATCAGAACCAAAGATTGAAATCAGAATGCATGTAGAGGATTAAGGTAGAGTTTATTAGAGGAGAGAAAGAAGGGACTCTAGACATAGAATACCATGAGGGGCATGCAGCTGGAAAAGAACTCATGGACCCAGTGTGGAGTGACATGAGGGGCAGGTGCCAAAGATGGCTGCCAAGGTCAGGTATATTTATACACTCAGGCAAAGGGGGGGGGGGATGGCTTTTCCTCATAGGTTAGCTCATATTGGGCCCCAACCCAGTTGCGGCTTATCTATAAAGAACTAATCTCCATATCCTTTCATAAGCAAAGGGTTGGGAAAGTTGACCCCTCATCTCTGAAGTCCATTCCCCGCTATCTGCAGGGGGTGTTCCTGCAGTTTAATCCCAGCAGTGGGGGGTGGCTTTCCAAGACCTTCAGAGACCTTCCCAGCATGGCTGCTTTAGACCTGCCTAACTTCCACTGAGCAAAGCAGCATGAACAGCCTCCTCACTGGGACTATGACCGCCCCAGGGACAGATTTTCACCCTGTCTTACTTTGCCAAACATAGGTACCATTCTGTGGAGTGGGACTTAAATCCAATCAGGAAATAGCTGATTATATCCATAACAGTTACACTACTACACCAGCAGTACACCAAACATCATTTGGCATATATAAAACATAACACACAAGGGGTTTATAAACAACCAGGAATGCTGGCACTGTTTCTCCCCCAGCAATCTACACAGCACCTTCCAGAACTATGAAGTCTGGACAACTCAGAGGAAGCTACCAGCTCAGTCTCACATTGATTTTTCATGTTCTACAGCTGGACCATGTGGAGTGTTCAACAACTTACCTCTATGTGCAGCCAATAGCATCAGCAAAATCTATCTAGTTTTGGATGGCTTATGGGGTCTCCTTAGACAAGAACTTACAGGGAAGAGGCACCCTTTTGGGTGAGGCACTGGGGTTTTTCACTCAACCTCATGGATTCCTAGAGTATCTTTTCCATCTATGTAGGGAATCTTCATTTAAATTCCCTGTCTGCTGTTTTTATTGTTCTTCTAAATGCTTTTCTAAATCCAGTTAGCATTAAACCTTTTTACAGAGGTTAGGCAGGATCTGTGAAGTCCTACTATGTTCTACTCCAAACAAGTGTGAATTGATCTTGGTTAAGCAGTTTTAGAGCAGCCATGCTGGGAAGGTCTCCCAGGCCTTTGAAGGTCATCCCAGGTCTGGAGTCACCCTGAAGGAACATACCCTATTGATCTGGAGGGACTGACTCTAATCCTTTACAGGATTCATATGAAAAGATATGGAGATTAGTTTTCCTTTATAGGTAAGCCCTACCATAGAGTCAGGCACAAAAGCATCTGGGTTGGGCTCCAATATGAACAGACCAATGAGATGGAGAGAACCAAAAGCTCCAATCAGGTTTGTATAAATCAGAGTTAATCAACAGGTAAGACTACTTTTCTCTGTGTCTACAGCCATCTTGTCTTCCTGCCCCCTCATGGTACTCCACACCTGGAGTCTGAGTTCTCTTCAGTTCCTTTGCCCCTCATGGGACTCTATGTCTAGAGTCTGTGAGTGTCCTTCATTTCTCTTGCCCCTCATGGATTCCGGCCTAAAGTCTGTGAGTTCTTGGGGGCTCTTTTGCCCCCTCATGGATTCATGTCTGTGAGTTCTGTTCTTTCTCTCCTCTAATAAACTCTGCCTTAACCTTCTACGTGTGTTCCAATCACAAGGACCTAGATACATAAAGACCCTAGAGGGAGCCCCTAGCATTTTGGAGAGTACGTCCAGGAGATCAAAAACTCAGTATCATATTTGGCAAACTAGCCAGAAGATTAGCCCATAACATTGGGGTGCGACCGGCTACCAAAGAAAATTAATGAAGTCCAAAATATCTTAGAAACACCCATCACATGTATCGACTATTCTGTCAAAAGAGCAATGCTGGGTGAAGAGTTGTTGAGGTGGGGACACTACTGTTTGACTCGTAATCCCCAGTCATTCTCCATGAGTTATCTGGATTCTTCATTGGCTAAAACAGCCTGCTGTAAGGATATCAAGCTACATAAACATTCTCCATCTTCACAGGGCTCCTTTTTAGCCAACTATATGACTGTCTTTCCATGTTCTGCCCTCAGGTGAAACTCTATACAGTGCTATGCAGGGTGTGTCTGAACTGTGCTTGACCTTATCCACCTATTCTGCCTTGTCTCCGTATTTATTCACTGCAGTTCATTAACACCAGATTTTTTTGGGGGATGGAGGGCTTGTCACAAGTTAGGCACATTCAGCTCTAGAATCCACTAAAGCCCAAATCTTTTCTTTTTTTTTTTTTATTAATACATTTTTATTATTATTTCAGCTCATACAAACTTATTAGGTACACCAGTTCCCTCCCTCCCTCCCCCCTCCCCCCGTACTCCCTGCTCCCCCTCCCCACCCCCTCCCTCCCCATCCCCCAGTGCCTCCCGCCCCAATTCCCAGAGAGTCCTTTCTTGTGCATGTCTGATTTTCCTTTGGGCCCTCCTCTCCGATGACGTACAAGGACCCAGTGGCCTTTCCCTGAACCCTTTCCCATGGTCCCCTTAGGTATAGGAACACTGCTGTGGCTGCCAATCCTTTGCCTCCAAGGATCTTGGTGCCTTCCAAATCTTTTCTTTATTATTAGGGGAAGAACAATTCTACAATCTAATAAAGGACTTTGATTACCCCACAAGTCATCTGAAGACAACCTTGTCCACTCCATTAAGAGACCAGTTGAGATGGTTTCATCTTGTTGCAAGGGAAGTTTTTACACCCAAGTTCTTGTGGAAGTTTGGAAGTTGAAGACTGAAAACCGAACACACATAGAGGATTAAGACTGAGTTTATGAGAGGAGAGAAAGAATGGAATTCATGGACATGGGTTCTGAGAGGGGCAAGAGAGTCCTCTGATACACTGAACCAAAACGTGGCATTCTTGTGTCCAAGGATTGGAGCAGGAGAGCAGCAGAGGAGGATTAAGGCAGATTTTATTAGAGAAGAGAAAGAACAGAACTCACAGACATGGAGTCCATGAAGGGCAAAGGAATCAAAAAAAATAGAATCCATAAAGGGCAAGAAAAAGCCAGAAAAGAATGGATGGACTCCAGACACAAAAATCATGAGGGTCAAGGAAGCCAAAGATAGCTGCAGGACCTGGTGTATTTATAGGATTAGGCACCGCCCCTCAAAAAAAAAAAAAAAAAAAAGAAGTAGCTTTTCTTCATTGGTTAGTTCCAATTTCTGAAAACCTGATTGGAACTTTTGGTTCCCTACATCTCGTTGGTCTGCTCATATTGAGGCCCAACCCAGCCAATCTTGTGGCCTACTTCCTGGTTAGAGCTTATTTGCAATGGAGAGCTCAACTCCATATCCTTCCAGAGGGTTGTGGGAAGTTGGTGATCTTATCTCTGTGAAAGATTAGAACCAGTTCCTCCAGATTAATAGGATAATTAATAGGATAATTCAGGGTAATCCCAGCAGTGAAGGATGACCTTCAAAGATCTTCCCAGCATGGTTGGGTTCTGAAACTGCCCAAATCCCTCAGGATCTTCCTCCACAGCAAGGAATGCAGTGGAGAATCCTACACCTCCTATTGTTCACTTCTGTGAACTGGCCTCAAACCTTCCCATAGGGCCTTCTGTTAATATTTTCTCTATGAAGTCTAACTCAACACAAAGTTTGCTTCATTAACTTTGTAAAAGCCCAAACTGGCCTTTTATTTTTTTCTGCTTTTCTTTTCCGTTCCGTCACAATTGCTCACACAGATCAATCCAGGTTTCTCCTGCCTCATATGATCATGTCCTACTACAAGACTCACTGAAGTTCCATCCCAGTCCTTAGGTCCTTGATGAATTAACCTTTGTCTTAACTCTGGTGAGCACAGTCCTGTTTGGCCTGGTAAAGTAGGTATCAAAAGCACCCTCTTTCTCTCTCTCTCTTTTAATTTAGCTTTACTGTTTTAAAGAAAAATTTTAAAAAAGGAATAGACTTCACAGCATTGTATAGGAAACAAAATTCCTAAACCATAAACAGAAATGCAATATCACAGTGCGTTCCACCACACATAAAGACAGAAATTCAAAGACCTAACCAAATCCACAGTTCCCAGCTATAGGAATTACATCACCACACATCTTTCAACACAGTAAGCAGACCTCTTCACTCAACTATGCACAATATCATTGTCCACCAATCCTTGGCTGTTTTGGGTACAATCACACCAACAAACCCAATCCTACCTCTGGATTCCACATCACAGAATTTGTCAGCTGACCCAAGCATCTCAGGTCCATAAATAGCTATTATAAATTGAACTTATACAGCAAGTTCCATGATCACATCAGAATTCCAAGTCAAATACTCCAGACAAGAGTTTAATGCAAGTATCCAATATAAGGGAATGGGTAGTGTTTATCTTTCTGTGTTTGTGATAACATGCATAATATTATATTTTCTTTTTTTTTATAATTTCACTTTCTTAATGATGTATTTTTTTTAATTTTTTATTATTATTTATTCAATTGTATGTGTGTGCGTGTGTGTGTGTGTGTGTGTGTGTAGAACCACGGGCGAATGCGGGAACCGCCATGGACGCCTCCACCTCCTCCTTGTTCTCTGCCCGGGGATTCACAGGCTCCGCCCTACCAGGACCAGAAACGCAGGCCGCCCCCGCTTCCACCTGGCGTCTATATGTGGGGTCTAGGATCGGAACTCAAGACCTTCTGCCTGCAAGGCAGAGGCTTAACCCCTGAGCCACCTCTCCAGCCCCATAATATTATATTTTCTAGATCCATCCATTTGTCAGCAAATTATACAACCTCATCCTTCTTACAGCTGAATAATTTTCCATTGTGTATATGTACCACAGTTTCATTACTCAGTCCTCTGTTGATGGGCATATTGGTTGATTGCATTTTCTTGCTATTGCTATTGTAAACAGAGTTGCAATGAGCATAAGAGCAAGTGTTTTGTAGTAAGATGTAGAGTCCCTTGGGAATATTTCCTATAGTGGTATAGCTGGATCATATGGTCGTTCCATTTTTAGCTTTCTGAGGAACTTCCATATTGATTCCCAAAGTAGCTGTACCAATTTACACTCCAACTGGCAGAAGTCACCCTCTTTCACGTCTAGTTCTCTCACATCATTTCCACGCTGCTCTTTCTCTCTCTCTTTACTGTTCAGCTTTTCCTGAGGATTCCGAACTTTGGCTCCCAGGAGGCCTCTTTAGTACAAATCTTTTTTTTTCCTTGAGCTGTCTAGCAGATAGAAGAAATGACATGCTCCGTTTCATCTCCCTCTTGTCGGTTTTTCCTGCCACATCAGAGGGTAGCATGGAAGATGCCTCCCCCCTGTCTACACCACTGTAATTCCTTTCTTAGGTGGGCAAGAGCCTTGGCCAGAACTGCTTAGCTATGCATCTCTACTGAAGCCTTCTCCTGCCATCCAGACTGTGAAGATGGGCTTTGGGGCAGCGCTGGATCCTATATCCTCTTCCCCATGTGGCCACATTGCATAAATCCCCTTTGCTTTCCATGGTCAACTTAAATTTTTTTAAAATTCATTTATTAAGGAAAGGTAGCTGAATGGAGGCACAGGTCATTTTTCCAAGTTCAGTCACAAAATCACATGCCTTTTCTCTTTTTAATCTGTCTTTTGTTAATTTAATTCATAAGCCATTATGAACTAAACTTAAGACAATAAAGTTTTCCTTCCTAAACAACTCACCGAATCTCCAGATTTATCTAATATTTATTTGTAACCCTTGTCTTTCTAGCATTCCAAATTATATAATACTTTTTTAACTTATTTTAGTGTGTGTGTGTGTGTGTGTGAGAGAGAGAGAGAGAGAGAGAGAGAGGTCATTGTGTGTACCAGTGGATGTCCAAAAGAAACTTCAGGAATCATCCTGGATTGCTCTACTTCCTTTTTGCTTTGCTCTGGGATTTTCTAGCCTCTGCCTTCCAGGGTCAAAGTTTAGGCTGAAGCCATTTCTGTCTGGTGTTTTTACATGGAATCTAGGATCTGAACTCAGGACCTTCTGCTTACAAGGCAGAGGCTTAACTACTGAGCCATCTCTCCAGCCCTATAATGTTCTTTCTTAATAGCAGCCCATCAGAGGCAAAGGTTCTAAAATAATCTATATTTAGGTATGATTACCAAATGGCTTATTATGCCTTATTTCCAAGATTTTATGAGAAAAAAAAGCCTGTCGTACTTATTATTCATAAATTATACCATTTTTTTAATTCTTTAAAAAAGAAACTTTTTAAAAATTGTATTACTTCTCCGTGGGAAAAACAAGGCTAGTTTTAGGCCAAATGGACCAATATCATATGTGGCCATGTGATTGTAAGGCAGGATTAGAGCAGCTATGCTGGGATGGATCTCTATGCCTTTGAAGGTCTTTGGATTTCTTGAGGGCCATCCCCCACTGCTGGGTTCACCCTGATGGAACACCTCTGCTAAGGAACTAACTCCAATCCTCTCAGAGATAAGATGGCCAACTTCCCTATGAAAGGATTATAGAGATGAGCCCTCCATATCCAACAAACAACTTGATCCTAGGAGTAGCTGGGTTGGGCCCTAAAGGGAGCTAACCAATGAGAAAAAGCCAGTTTCCAGGGCTTGCCTAGCCATCTTTGGGCACCCTAGCCCCTCATGGCACTTGGAGTGCTATTTCTGATTCCTTGCCTGCTTCTCATGGATTCCACGCCTGGGGGTCAATGAGTTTTCCGGGGCACCCTCGCCCTTCATGGCACTCCACGTCTGGAGTCCATGAGTTCCAGCCTTTCTCTCCTCTAATAAATTCTACCTTAATCCTCTACTCCTGTTTGGTTTCAACCTTTCACTCTGGAACACAAGAATCCTGCAACATTGGGACAATCCTTCCAGTAATATTCGGCCCCTGAACAGGGATCCTATAACATTTGGTAACCACGAAGGGATATTGGATGAACAGATGAAAGACTGTTCCCGCATCAATTGGATGGTGGGAAAGATAAGGAGGCAGGAGATGTGTTCATGTCTCAAACCATACCTTACGACTGGCCAGGTTTGAATGGAGCATGAACAACTTTCAGACTAAGAAGCTAAGTAATGAGCAGACACTTGAATAACCGGGGTCAGGAAATGCCTGGCTAGTCGCACACATTGAGAAGGCAGATTACTGCTGCAGGGAAATAGAGGATGGATGAAGGAGAGTCTTCTTCCTCTTATTAAGTGAGTGCCTTGTCACGCAGAATCAAGGCTTTTCTACCCTCTCATGGATTTTCTTGCTAAGTTCAGTTTGTCTCCTTGCCCGTCAGCTCGTGAGCAGATGGGTGAAGGATCAAATTGCAAGGTGACAGAACCCAGAGGAGGCTAGACGTTGCAGCAGTTTAACAATCAAGACACCACTGAAGCAGCTCTCCTCCCTCACGGGCTCCCAGCTTCCGCCCCTGAAAGAAAGGGCCCATCCGGAGCGTGCACTGCGCCTTCTCTTTCCAGTCTCAATCAGGAACACAAGGGCTGAAAGGTCTTGGGCTATAGCGGAGATGCTGTGGAGAAGAGACAGGAGGTGTGTTCCTGCCAAAGCCTCGTCTCTAATGTCCAGCTTGAGATAAATTCCTCTCCCGGGGATGTGTCAGTTTATTTTTCTTCTGGTCTACACATGAAAAGGGAGGTCAAGGGGCAGATCTCATATTGGAGGGGTCGCCACTAAATGTCCACCAATGTCCTGTGGTTTCCTGGAGATCAGCAGTAAACCATGACCTTCCCTCCTGCCTTTTTTTTTTTTTTTGTCCCTGTCATCTCAACTAATGGTCTGGGGGCGAGACGGGGAGAGTAGAGTGGGGAAGGAGAACAAGGACAAAGCAAAAAGGCTGGTTTCCAAATGGAACATCTGTACATTATCCTAAAGAGTCTGTGGGCTCCTGAGTCTGGGGACCATTAATGCTGTCTGAAAAAGGTAAGTGGCCTAATTCTTGAACAAAAGAAAAATAAAACTTGCTTTCCCCATTGATTGAAATAGGTCTTTAGGTTAGAGGAGGAATGTGCAAAGCAGGGATTTCATACAGCTAATACTATTTCTAAGCAACACCAGCTTTCAAGGTGAAAATGTAGCTTAAGTCTCTTTGGGTGTTTTTTGTTTTGTCTTCCCTAAGGGAATCTACAAATCATTGACTTCTTTGGCCCTTTCTCTACACAATTCAGAGTACATTGTCCAAAGGGGGAAACTCCTCTATCCTAGACTAACCAGTATCTGAGTTACTGAGGCTACACAGGCCTGAAAGGGCAGGTAGGATACTGACTGCTCTTGTAGCCCTAGTTCTTCAGCACCAGCTTCTTGCCCAGCAGCAGCTGAAAGGGGATTCTCAACACTCCCACTTTCTGGCTGTGAACCCCAGCGAGCGGGCATTTCCTATGACACCAGCCCACTCCACAAGTCCTAGGAGCTTCAGAGAGACCAGCCACCAAATTACCATGTCAGGTGACTCCTCCGTGCCCTGCACCACCGCAGCTGAGAGGCCGCGAAGGGAACAGGCCCGCAGAAGCTTTCCAGCTATGCTTCTATATTTCATTCTTTATAGATGCCTGAGAACCCTTCCTCCACCCCATCAAGGTTCAATAATTTCAGTCAAGAATTGGACAAAAGACCAATCAACAAGAGAAACACATAGATCTAGTATGCCTGTGGGGGCATCTATGTACCTTACAGGAGGATTGCTACCTGAGGCGATTTAGAGGGGTCTGGGAGATACAGACAATTTTAGAGGGAAGAGTAAATGGCTTTTAAGGAGATAAATGGACCTAAAAAGCACAAAGTCCACAAAGTTCATGTGGGTGACATGTCACCGGTCTCCTCCGGCAGGTAAGATGTCTGACTAAGGGCTCAGGATGATTGTCTTCAGGAGAATTGGCCCTTTAAATTAGAAGAGACCATCAAAGGCAGCTCTTCCCTGCATCTGCCTCCCTCCAAGGGCTTTCATTAAAGTCCAGTGGGCCATTTTGGGGGTATCATAGACCTTGTGTATCAGTTCAATCAAATGTTCTGAGCCAGGGAGACCTTGTTTGCCTTGTAGCGATAGCCTCCAGTACTTGAAATTGAACCAAGGAATCATGAGGGTCTTGCACCAGTAATGCTGAACTCTTTGGATCCACAGTAAGAAACATTCATATCACACCCCAGCATACACTCACATGGATAAGCAACTGAAAATTTTTACAAAACAATTTTTCCTTTCAAAAATGCTGCTACATTTGAAACTCCTATGTTGCAGTCAGCCTGCATGGTTGCTGATAAATGACCAGAACACAGCTTAATGGAACAAGGAGTTTACTTTCTTACGATAGTCCGGTTACAGTTCATAGTCCATCTTGACGGGAGAGCACACACCAACACCAGGGCCGAGGGAACTGGCCACCATAACGGCTGAGAGATGGACAATCCTTACTTGCCAGACCAGCATGTCTGGCCAAGTATACAGAAGGATGCCCACTCCCTCAACCAGCTCTCTGTGATTTATCCAGGGCCTAATCCCACCCACCATGGGCTGGGGCTTCCCCAGCAGCTAGACAATCTCCTTCAGGTTTGCTCTGGGCTTAACTCAACCATCAACTCTCTACACCTGTGCCCAGAGCTCAAACCCTCAAGAGTCAAGTTGACACCTGTGCTTAACTATGACATCCTATATTGATGGATTGAGACTTGTAGGTTTGGTTTTGTTTTTCAAAATCCTGCTTTAAATTATATCCATAAAAGGATATAAAACTTTATTCTTCTAATATGTAATACCTCTCGTTAAAACATAAGCGTCGTACATTATCAGACATGTATTGTAGCAGAATATACAGAGAAGGCAAAACATCAAAGCTGTCTTTCAGGAAGTAGTTTTACTTATGCTAGCACAAGGTTTTGTGGATTTGTACCTGAAATAAAGAAAAGTAGAACACTTTACACTGCTTGTTTCTTCTCTGTCCTATTTCTTTGTCTCCCATCTGTGGTGACTATACATTTCACATGTTGTGAAAAGGTTACAAGGGAGCATTAACCATATCATGCCATCTAGATGCTGACCTTGCTGGATGCCAGTAACAAGGTTGCACCTGCATACGAACTGTATTATATGGTCTTTCTTTGTTCTGAAATGGTCCTCACCACAACAGTGCTATCATGGGGTAGGGATATAGCTCAGTAATAGAGTTGTTGCCTAGAACTCTTGATGCCCTGAATTCAATCCAAGGGGAAGAAAAAAAGGAAGCAAAGGAAAGAAAGGAGAGAGTGAGGGATAGAGGGAGAAAGAAAGCAAAAGGAGGAAAAAAGGGAGAAGAGAATGGCGAGAGGGAAGGAAAGAAGGAAACAGAAAAGAAGGGAAGAAGGGAGGGAAGGAATGAAGAAAAGAAAAAAGGGAGGAAAGATGCTAGCAAAGGCGATGGCAAAGACTATAAAGATTTTGTACATAATTAAGCTTCAAACCCTCTTCATTTAGTTCCAAAGGCCTTCAAGCCTTCTCTTAATGATATCTTGATGCTCTTGAATATGGCTTCAGCTGATTGCCGGCTGGGCTGCTGCATGAGCAGATGCCAATTTACCCCCAAGCAACATTTTCATGCCACAAGAGGCTTAACTCTAAGACAAGTGTTTGTCCTCACACCTTGCCTTAATTTTTTTTTTTTTTTATAACTTCATGCTCGATAGGTTTTGGACAGGATACATTTTACTGAATTTTCTGGTCTCCACAGTAATCCAAATTTACATAAGCCTAAACTCAGAATATCATCATGTCGTAGGTCATTTCAATTAGTTATATGATTTATGTATTTTTTATGTTATGCATTTTAGCAGTTTTGTAAAACATTTAACTCAGGCTCTCTTTGGCAGAGAGAATATTCTCTGTAATGAGTACTAGCTTGGTGATAAGGAAAATGTACACATTTTACTTATGTTCCCATGTAAGAAGAGCACTGGGGCTGTATGTAGTATTCCAAAGCAACTTTATACATTAAGTTTTCTCTGAAGATATCATGTCAAGAAGAGTTGTATCAGAAGAATTGGCATCAGAACACCAATTTATCTTTGACTATGTCTGTGACTTTGAATGCATCCTGGGCCTCTCTTGACATTCATACTTAAACACATAGTAGTACACATGTTATCAGTGCTTGATCAGATTATTCTGAAGCCATTTTCCACTTACAAGAGCCTATTTGTCATAGTTAAGCACGGGTGTCAACTTGACTGTGGAGGGTTTGAGTTTTGGGCACATTTGTAGAATCAGTGATTGTCTAACTGATGGGGAAGGTCTAGCCCATGGTGGGTGGGACTAGGCCCTGGAATAAATTAGTGAAAGCTGGTTGAGAGAGTTGACATCCTTCTGTACTTGGCCAGACATGCTGGTATGGCAAGTAAGGATTGTCCATCTCTTAGCCATTGCATAGAGATGGTGTGGCCAGTTCCCTCGGCCCTGGTGTTGGTGCATGCTCTCCCAATCAAGCTGGACTGAGAACTGTAACCAGACTGTCGTAAGGAAATAAACCCTTGTTCCCTTAAGCCATTTGATGATCATTTATCAGCAACCATGCAGGCAAACTGCAACACTATTCTAAAAATAGGAATGAACTTGACTGACTCCTAACAAATACAGTTGGGTTGACATACCCAATTCTCCAGGGCTCCCTTAACACTTGACCATTACTCCTTGAATTTGGAACAGAGGCTAATTTCACAGGAAGGCTCACAACTTCCAAGTCAGGGTCATTCATTACTTCCTTTATTTGGAGCAGTCAATCAATAAAATTAATTAAATCTCTGCTGCAGGCAGTCACAGGCTTGAACCCAAGTGTAATGGTTACTCTTTTTTCTTGCTGTGAGGGAGCATTCAAAGTCAAGCAACATAAGGGGAAAGGGAAATTGATCTAGTTTACGGTTCCAGAGGGGAGATACAGCCTTTCATGGCGGACTTGGCATGACCGACTGGCTGAAACTGGAGACAGGCTAAGTCACTACAAACATCTTGGAGACTGAGAACTGCAAGACTGCTGTTAGAAAAGCCAAACTTCTCCGGAGGTAGAGTGGGACTAATCCACCTCAGGGCCCACCTCCTGTGACAGCCTTCCTCCAGCAAAGCTCCACCTCTCAAAGGTGCCATGAGCTTCCCAAACACACGTCAAACCATGAGACCAAGTGAACCTCAGAAAGAGAATAATGGATTTAAAACCCAGCAGCCCTACAAAGTGGGAGATGGTGAGGAAAGAGAAAAGGAACGTGTTGGCGTATTTCTTAGAATAAAAGTCACACTATTTTCACCAGAAATATCTATATCTATAAAGTTACAGGACACTGTATGCAGATAGGCAAATAGAAAGTGTACTTTAAAAAAAAATTTTTTTAGGGCAGTTTTAGGTTCACAGCAAAGTTGAATAAAAAGTACCAAGATTTTTCATACATTCCCTGCCTGTGACACGTGGACAGTCTCCCCGATTCTACATCAGACTAGCCTACACTGGCACCCCGATTTTTTCAATAGATGAAATTCACACATTATAGTGATCACGAACAGACAAACCCACTGCTTAATCCCTAGGCTGCTTGACTAATCTGTTTCTTCCTTCCTAGCCCAGCCCTTGTTCCTGAAACAGAAGAGAAACGAATGTGTCCCATTGCTGCTGTTGAAGTCTGGGGATCAAATGGTAAAGAACAAGACTCAAATCAGAAGAGAAAGTTGCCTTGATATCTGTAGCTACCTGTGGGTCTCTCCACTTCAGCTCGGCTTCTTCCTAACCCCCTGTCTCCAACTCTCTCTCTCTCTCTCTCTCTCTCTCTCTCTCTCTCTCTCTCGTGCATGCATGCACACACACGCACACACACACACACACATATGCACACACACACTTCTAATTCAGAGAGCTTCCATGAGACCATCCTTTGACCAAAGGAAGATTGAGGACTGTGTCTAAAGATCCCATGTTATCTTAATTTATCTATGACTCACAGGAGGAAATCAACAGTATAGGAACCCTTAGTCCTAGTGGTAACATGCAATGTCACAAAGTCTTCCTAAGGTGTCTTTTTAAATGACACGGGTCTTCTACTGTCCCACATATTAAAGGTTTTATAACCTCCGCAGAGCACCACTGGCTGGTCACCAAGCTCCAACACATGAACCTTTAGGGGGATAGTGAAGATCCAACAATGACAGTTGTAACTTCAGCTCTGCCTCTGTGCTCATTCTGACTTTCCCTCTCTGGTGTTGGGCTGGGAACTGAGAAAGGGAACTGCTGCCAGTTTTGGAGCTCAGCAATCAGGCTTGGGTCCCAGGCAGGAAACTGAAATCTGACCCCAGATGGAGAGCAAGCTTTGTGACTGGTTTCTTCACATGTCTGGCCCCAGGCTCTTCATCTGCCAAAGACGAAGCTGGTACTCTGCTATCTCTCAAAACCCTTGCAGCCTCATTACCTGGGAGCGAGGTATGATGAGTCACTGGTCTGCCAGCTTGCTCTTTTATCACAACTGACTCCTGGGAGAACTGGGGTCCCCGAAGAACTACATTATGACTTCTGACGGCAGAGCTCTCAGAGACCTCATGGCCTTGTCCTAAGCCTCCCCATTGCCACACTGAGTACCATGCTCCCCATACAGGATCCCTGAGAGGATGCTTATACCATATCCCACCACAACAAAGGACTTCCTGTAAGGGTGCCATCTGAACACCACAGGGGGCTTGGAAGTCAAAATTTCCAGATCTTGTACCATCTGACTCATCTTCACAGATGAAATTACTCTTCCTCTACAATGCAGACATACTGAACCAGAAGGGATGTCTCCCCTTTATACATACAGAAGTTAGGGAAGGACAATGACATCACTAAAAGGAAATAGGGAGGGGGACCATGTTTACACAGGAAAGCAAGAAGCTGTCTCAGGCTCTCAATAAGTGACTTCAAAGATGGAGAGTCATTATGATTGCTGAAATGATATGGAAATATGCAGTAACGCCCACAGAAAATGTAACCTCTGCCTTTTGCATGTCAAAAGGAAATCCAGTGACAGGTAGAAAGAAACCAGATTAGGGATACAGTTCAATTTCCTAGCTTGCATGAAGCCCAGGACGCATCCCCAGCGTTGCATGAACCACGTATGGTGCTGCACGCTGCAGTCCTAGATAGGACTTAGATAGGAATAAAAGAAATTGAAGGTCAACCTTGGCTACACAGTAAATTTGAAGCCAGCCTAGAATATATGCCATATTTCCTACAAAGTATCATTATCATAATTTCTTTTGAAAGCTGAGAAGACTTGATAACATTAGGTCTACATTAACAGGAGTTAAAAATGGCTGACTTGATTGAATAGAGAATGGTCTCTCTCTGGCCTGCCCTAGCCTTCACTGTGCCGGGGGAACATATACACACCTAGCACACACCATCCCTATGCTCTATGAATACCTACTCAGCAAGTACAATGACTTCGCTCACTATGCAAGCAGTCACGCCCCTAACCATAAATTATACCTTTGTTCCTTGCGATTCCTGAACCTTACTCAGAATAGCTGCATTTTCTAGTTCACCATCCACCAGCGTCCTAACTAGAGCCAATGGTTAACACTCTCACTCGTTTTCAAGGCCTGTTTTCTTTAACTAGAAGTGTCTGCTCCTGGTTGTCTGCGCACAGGGGTCTCTTCTGTGTCATTCCCACTCTAAGTGACTGCCTCGCCCAGCTTCATCGCCGCAGTTGGTGCTCTGAAGAGCAGCAGGATTTTCTAGGAGTGAGTATAAGGCCAGGAGACCAGCCAATTTCTTGCAAAATCAAAGTCAGGCCTATTGGCCGAGGGTAGGAATTGGCCTCCATAATGACACCATCTGTTCCTCACCTTCAGTGCTGGGTTGCCTACTGATCAGTCATTTTATAACCTCCAGAGCCAGGAGGAACAAAAAAAAAAAAAACTGTGCAAAAGAATAATCCAAAGAATGCTTTTTTCCTCCCTAAACGAAATATATTAACTATTTAAAAATCTATGCATGGCATAGTACATTTGGCACATGTACTTGGAATTATCACATCATACACCTTAAGTACATGTTTGTATCACTTGAATTTCATTATTGGGCCAGTGAGATAGCTCAGTGAGTAAGGTGCCTTCTCACAAACTTGGAAACCCGTGTTTGATACACAGAAGCCCATATGGTAGATGGGGAGAACCATAGTGTGTATGAACGCATCTCTCTCTTTCTGACTCTGTCTGTCTGTCTCAACCTTTTTTCTCTTGGGTTGTGTGTGTTTGAAATAAATAAATTATTTATTTATTTATTTATTTATGTATTTGAAATAAATAAAAATAAACTATTATTTTTCCGTTTCCTTTTGTTTTTATTTTTGTGTTGCCTCTAGATGATCTAGAGGTCGCTATGTAGATCAGGTGATTTCATCTTCTATCTCTCTGTATCTTACACTTGTGGTGATCCTGCTGCCTCTGCTTCCCAAGTGCTGAAATCACAGGCATAATATGCCACCATGCCAGCTTCAAATTCAAATTTTGTAATTAAATCTAAAAGCAAGGCGATCTTCAATAAAGATGTGCATTTCTTTCCAGCCATCTTCTCCCCAAAAGGATAAAGATTTACAAAGGAAAAAAAGGGTCTAAGATACAATCCATGCAAAAGTTTCAAAAAGCATGGTTGATATGGATATGTAAAGATGTCTTTGTAAAAAGTGTTAACAAGCAAAACCTTACAGCTGAATGTTAAATTGGTTATTATTTCAAAGAAATACAAGAAGAAAAGTTAATGCTGAGAAGGTCAAGAAAAGGAGGAATCATTTCTTTCAACTAACTGGGCATGACGGCATGCGACTATAACACCAGTACTCAGAAGGCTGAGGCAGGAGGATTAACTCCAGTTTGAGACTAGCCAGGACTACATAGCAGCACACTGTCTCAGAAAACAAACAAACAGCAAAAAAGTATTCCTTATTCCCAAACACTATGGGCTGCAGCCTCATAAATGATCCTTTAAGTAAATTCAGAGCTGGTCTGTTCCAATCTGCCTTATAAGAATTCCGTTTATGGACTAATAATGGTCTCAACATCCTAACACGGGTTTAGTCATATGTACACACTAATTCACCCAAAACCTCATCAGCAAGCCTAGGAGACTCAGGCCTCAGAGTCATGCTGACGTATGTCAGACAGCCATACTTTCCAGGTTAGCAAACTCTTCTGTTGTATCCAGCTTGAAGTTTTGCCTAGTCTAATGCTGGTGACTCATGTGGTAAAGGCTGTTGCCAAAACAAGTTCTTATGAAATGTGAGCCGTCAAGCCTCTGAGCCTCCCAGGAGCTCCAAATCGTCCTCCTGTAGGACATCATGAGAGGCTGCGTCTCACTCTTCTCCCCCATAACTAACTGCCATATGCACTGAAGGAGGCTGCCTGCAATTAGTTTACTACACAGCAGTTCAGTCAACAATATACAAAGTCAATGGATTTGTGAGTCATGAAACTGTCGATAAATCAGGAAGGGCAAGGAAATGGAGCCAGGAAGATGGCTGTGTGGGGAAACACGTGGCATGCAAGCAGGGGGGACTTGCGTTAGGATTCTTAAAATATATATAAAGCCCAGATCAAGTAAAGAAGTGCACATCTGTAATTCCAGCACTCCTATGAGAAAGATGGGTGGTAGAGACAGGAGAACTCCCAGAAACTGAGGAGCAGCTGACTTGGCACATAGCAAGGTAAATGCTGAAAGACCACTGTCTCAAAAGAGATGAGAGGTCAGGATTGACACCTGAAGTTGACCCTTGATCTCCATATGCGTGATGTGACAAGGACATGTTTTCTCTCTCTCTCTCTCTCTCTCTCACACACACACACAAACACACATACACATACATGAGTACACAAGCATATATGTACCACAAAGATTGAAAAAAAAAAGACAAAGAAGATTGGAACTGAGAAATTTTTTAAATAATCCTCTCGTAGAAACACAAATGAACACTTTCTTCTTCCAGTTTCCATAAAGATTCAAAATGAGGTAGGAAGAGTCTGATAAACCAACCAAGCTCTTGTATTACATGAAAGTCACTTTTCTAACATTGGTAATGTACTAGTAACCATTTGTAGTAGATTCTGCTATGAATAAAGCTTTGCTTCCTACTGCCTGGGTCCAGGGTGACTGGGCAGGGTGTGAAAGAGTGAAAGAGATCACACATCCACAGATGACAATGAGAGAAAGTTCCTCTAGGATTTGAAATTTACCAAAGGTAATTGACAATGTTGATTATATACATAATGAACCAAGATAAACAGCTGAGAACAGATAACTGCAAATTCAGCAAACAGCAAAGTCTGCCATGGGAAAGACTTTGTCAAAAGTGTCACAGAATTAGTACTTTTTTAGTCACAGTATTAGCAAAGGAACTTAGCAAAATTCTCAAATATTTTGGCTTCAGTTGGAACAAATATAGCATTCTCGTTTAAGGAATGGATATTGTGGAGACTTGATGATATTCTAGGAAATGGAATGAGATAATGCTTTCAAAATAGGTCCATGATAACGTCAATGAGTAATTTCAGTTGTCACCATATTGTATGGTTCATGAACAGCACTGATAACGTGGCAAGGAAACATGGTGTCAGAATGTTTAAAAAAATACACAGACATATAAACGTGCATAGACGCATACACAAAGACATATGCAAACACAGACACACACAGACATATATATGTACATACATACACAGACATATACATGTGCATAGACACACAGACACATATACTCATAGAAACACAATGACATATACACACATAAATACACATAAACACATATACACACACAGACACACACACAAACATACATACACAAACACACACAGACATGTATGCACAGAGACACACAAATACCTAACACACAGACACAGAAATGTTCACAGACACATACATACACAGATATACAGACACATTCACATTCACATACACAAACACACACAGACACATATATTCACCCAAACACACACACACACACCATCACACATCCATGTTCCCTCTCCTGCTCTAAGAAAACTAGAAGATGAGCAGCCACTGCTGATGGATAAAAACCTAACACCACTCATTTGGGGGGAAGGGACAAGAGAATGTCTGAAGATCTCCTTTCTAGTGTCCACCAACACGCAGACTTCACAATCAGGAGAAAGAGAGATCCCGGGTCATTCAGGAGAACGGAAACCTGAAATGTCATCTAGCCTGGGCCCAAGTTGACAGTTACCCAGAGGTTTAAGGAACTCGCCTCAATTACAGTCACAAGGCACATGAATTGCAGAGTTGGGGGGACATATGACCTGCTGAATTGGGGCCATGGAACCAGGGCTCTTCATTCTATTTCTCTTCTTCCTTGGCCCATTTCTCCTTTTCCTTTAAAACCCAGTGAAGACTGCAGACAAAATATTGCTGAAGCCCGGTGCAAATCTGCAGGAATACATCAAGCCACTGCCCCTGGTCCCGGGTCTCTCACCTGCCCCTCACTTCTTCATTCAGCTGTCTTTGGGTCACAGTGTGCCCTGCCCATTGCCCTGGTTTTCTTTGAAGTTTCCGGTTGGAGATAGGACTTCCCTGGGCTTGGTTTTTACAGCAGCGCCCTTGGGCTGTGGACCTTCACCTGCAAGGTATTTATGACTTTGGTCTTTAATCATCTGATGACCTTTTAGCTCTTACCACACCTGCAGCACTGATTCCTTAGAAGCAGGGACTTTTGCCCTATTGATCCTGAGTGAGGAAGCATTGCCAACTTCGGGTTCTCTGAATGTGAAGAAATTGAGGGCAATCAAAAAAAATTATGATAAAGTATAATACATCTATACCATGAAAACAGACTTCTAAGAGCAAAATACCCATGATTCAAAACTGGACAACTTCTGTAATTTAAAAAAGAAATCTATAAAAGGGCTGGCTAACTGTCTATCAAATGATGACGTTCAAATTTGTCTTCATTATTCCTCTCTCTGGTCTCTTTGCCCCAAATGCTCTGCCCCAAATACTCTGTCCCCATATTTGTCCACAGCCTGCCTGAGTTCTATCCTCCATGGGACTTTACTTGACCACCTTTGTGGCTTTAGGCCCCTTTATCAGATCCTGGTCCCGGGTCTCTCACTGCATTAATCCCCTGACTTTCTTGTGCTATAAAGCTCTGTATTGAATGTATTCTGGATATCTTATCCTTTCTGGCCCACTAGGTCACTTGAGGGAATGATGTCTGCATATATGCTGAAGATGTCTCACATACAGCCCACAGCAGTGTTTGTACAGCTAGTGCCAGGCCCAGGTAGAAGTCACAAACAAATCTTCATCCACAAAGTACATTCTATGGCCTGGCAGCCACAGCTTGGGTAAGTGCTGCGCATGACCTACTGTGACGGATTTTTCTCTAAGGCCCATTTGAAAGAAGGCTGCCTACTTCAGAAAAGACTCAAAGGTTGAGTTAAAAAAAGATGGATGCTGTCATGGAAAGGGGACACGTGCTCCCAGGTTTAGAGGCTTCAAAAAGGAAAGAACATCTTGTGGATATGGAAGAAGTTGGAGTATAGAGCATGAGATGGTGAATGGCAAAAAGAACAAGCTGAAATTCATCTTTTGCTACCAAGCTTCTTTCTTTTCTGGAGGAAGGAGAACTGTGAAGGATGCCAGGCACAGCGGTGATGTGACTGTGTGGCCAGCAGTGAGAGAAAGGGATTGGTGGGTCCTCCGCGGACTATAGAATGGCGGGTATCTGTGTAAGGTGATAAACTTTAAGAGAATGTGAGGAAACAATAATAAGAGCCACACTTGGTGATTTGCTAGATATGAGAGCAAAAGGAGCTGGGAGAGAAGCAAAGGCATCAACGATGCTTCAGCAAGGTGGTGATGTCATTCACAAGGATAGACAGACAAGGCAGAACACACAGGATGTTTACGTGGGGAGATGTGGCGACTTCAAGCTCTGAGAGTTAAGAGTCCAAGTCATCCAAGGAACAGAACAACCTGACCAGTAGGCAGTAAACGGCCCAGGTCAGGTTCTCAGAGCCGGCAAAGAAATCAATTCCGTCACCCAGGGAAAGTGTGTAGAACTCAGGGTACATTTAAATTTAGAGGCAGAAAGGGAAGAAAAACTTTCAGAATCATGACGCTTCTACGATACGGCAAACAGACAGAGTGTGCCTCTGGTGAGATACAGGAGAGATGGTCAGCGTTCCTTATGCTTACATGGCACTTTAAGAAGCTGGTACCATTCTTGGACTGGAGAGATGGCTCAGGGCTTAAGATTCTGTCTCCCAAGCAGAGAGTAAAAAGGCCAGGTGGAAACGGTCCTGACCTGCACTTCTGGCCCTGGTGGGCGGAGCCTGGGAAATTCCAGAGTGAAGCAAGGAGATAGAAGCAATCTAGGATGATTCTCGAAGTCACCCTTGGCACTCTAGAGGGACATACAGTGCCCTCTGATACACACACACACACACACATACACATACAAAATAAATAAAATATTTTTAAGAAAAGCTGGTACCATTTCAAAAGAATGCCAAGATCTGTAATTTCACAAGCTGATGGCACTATAATTTTAAATGACTGTGTTGCATTAGACCTAGTCTTGTAATCATGGTTCAAATGGACATTTTTAGAAACACATCTAATGGGAGAGAGACATTTGAAAATTAATAATGTAAAAATGACAGTTTTAGAGTTTTAAAAATAGGAAGAAGTAGTAAGGTCAGAGTTGTAGCTCAATGGCAAAAGGCTTAACTTGTAGGTGAAGAGTCCAACGCTGTCATCTACTACAGAGAAAGGAAGCAAGATAAAGGTATCCACAATGCCATTTAGCCAGAGGGGCTTTTAGTAACCTTGGAAAGCAAAACACTTCTTTTTGAGCATTGACAGAAATTGAAGCCAGCAGTGTGTGAGGGAGTGTGTGAAGTTAAGGGAAGGGATAAAAATGAGTGTAGAGAGTTTTTCAGAAGCCAGGCTTTGAAAGGAAGCCAAGAGATAAAAGCGAAGTGAGACACAGAGCTGAAAGTTCGAGAGTCAGTGTGTGTTATTTGGCGAGTTGGTTGTTTTTACAGTTGCCTGGAACGTGCCTACACGGTGAGATGGAAACGTCAGAAAGAGGCTAAGGACACAGGGGAGGGAGGATAGAAATGGGGGGAGGGGAGCATTTCCTGAAGCAAGCAGGGAGGAGGGATTCAGAAGGCTTCCTTGGAAAGAAGAAGGGACAATGTTGCTGAGACACCAGTTGGGGAAGCAATTGATGATGGGTGCAGATGGTAATAGCCTGACAGACAGGAGATGAGGGATATGGGGGAGGGGTAAACTCATCTAATTAATCTTGATCTTTGGTAGTTCTTACTCAAGCCAGAGAAAAGAAAGAAGAATAATTACACTGAAAGAGGCTTACTAGACATGTTAACCAACCCCAATATATGGATCTAGTTGAAATAAAAAGTCAAGAGGTAACCAGGGAAATATGTGAACCACCTGTATATCTAATGGTATTAGGGAATGATTATTAAGTTTTTGCTTACATAGTGATATTGTGGTTGATTTTTTTTAAGCATCATTATCATTTAGGCTATACATGACACCTAATAATGAAATAATATAACGGAAAAGATTCATTTTATAAAGTAATTGGTGTGGGCTAGGGAGATGGCTCAGTGGTTAAAGTCTTTGCCTCAAAACCAAAAGGACCTGTGTTCAGATCCCCAGATTCCACATAAAAATGCTGGACAGATATGGAGGCATTTTGAAATTCCAGAGGAGCTAAGAACTAAGCATCCAGGATGATTCCCAATGTTACCCTTGGGCCAATGTTACCCTTGGGCCTCCATTGGCATACACGTTCAAGTGCCATCTGATATAAACACACACACACACACACACACACACACACACACACACACACACATGCACACACATGCACATGAGAAAAAAAAAAAAAGCAATTGGTATGGGATCCAGGCTATAAATTAAACAAGACTGGTCATGAACTATGATGCTATTCTTTCTACTTAGAAGCTTTTCATAATAAAAACAAGTTTAATTGGTGTGGGAGTAGTAAGGGATGGAACAAAGAAACAAATAAAGATGAAGGAAAGTCAGATTCAGAGAGCAAAAGAAAGATTAAAGGAATTAAAAGTAATGTCTACCAGACAAACTCTTTTCAACACTCCTCGGTACCTGAACGCAAGCTACCAGCTGTGACCTAACTACGTACTGTTTAGACTGAGAGGCAACGTGAGGGCGGGGAGAACAAGCGGAAACCAGTTGCCCAATGCCCTACCGGGTGTTTGCTGAGAAGACTGGTCAGGTTCCAGTGAGAACTGCTTTCAGATGACGCCAGCCTGAGGTCATTTCCAGTTCAGAGGCAGGGCAAGGAACCCCGACCCGGAGGGACCCCAGCTACAACTAAACAGAATAAACTCCTTACTTGCTTCAAGTCTATGTGCCCAGGAGTCTCAGGAACAAATATGAGAAGTTTAAGAGATTTCATAAGTAGAAACATAAATCATCACCATCTTTTAACCACTGCTTCATTTAATCAGCTGATATTTCTCATCCCCACCAACCTAGAAGAATTGCCCACCAACCCAGGAAATTGTGTGAAAAGATGATTTGAGTGGAAGAAATAATTAGAGAGGGCAGAGGGTTCCAAGTAAACATTTTATGAATGATAATTATACTGGGTAAGTTTATCATTGGCCAGATACTGGAGTACATATACTTCATGTCTTCTCAGGTCATCATCAACACAGTCCTGAGAGCTGGATCTCCTTACCTGCCCATTTACATGGGAAACAGTGAAGGTACGTTACCTCTCTGTCCTTGAAGGGTTGGTTGACAAAGATAAAAATCAGTCGCAGGAAAGTCACACACACTCTGACAAAGAGTACAATTAGTTAACTGCTGGCCCACTAGGGCTGAGAAACTGTTGTGGGGTTGTGTTCTGGAGCCAACGACTGAAACCAGAATATGCGGACAGGATTAAGGCAGAGTTTATTAGGGGAGAGAAAGAAAGGAACTGGTAGACAGAGTCCATGAGAGACAACACATCCTTCTGCTGGCTGGCAGGGTCAGCGACATTTGTAAATTTGGGCAAGCCCGGGGAAAAGTAAGTAGTTTTTCCTTATTGGTTAGTTTTAGTTTCTGCAAACCCAATTGGAGCTTTTGGCTCCCTATATCTGATTGGGTCTGTTTATATGGGAGGGAGGAGTTCTGTAGACCTCCTGATCGGGATATTTCTTTTGAAGAATTTAACTTGTCTGCATTTGAGAAGCTTGTAACACTATCCTCTCATAAAGAGTTGAAGGAAGTTGCATTCCTCATCTAAGTTGGGGATTGGTGCCAATTTCTGCAAGTTAGTCCTGGCAATGTTAGTGACCTTCAAAGACCTTCCAAGCCTACCTATATAGTACCTAAAAACTGCTTAGGAAAAAAACTACTCTAGTTAAAATTCCTATTCTAAACTGTCTAACAAATTACTCTCCCTCTCAAAAGTCAGGTCCTTTTCTATAGGGAAAAGAAAGAATGGAGATTTAGGTTTTTTTTTTTTTAATGGTGCTTCGGTGGGCCTGAAGAAATATACAGTGGCTAGGACAAGATTCATTTGAGCCAGAACAACGGATTATAAATACCTTTGAACTGGACTAAAAATAGACAATGGCATGTAACCAAAGTCTATCCAGGTGTGTTGACAGACTTTGGTCTTTCTTCCTGCGATATGATTTTAGTTAATGAAAACTCAGAGAAGGGAGTAGAGGTAATTGCTTTCTTCCTTAGTGGGGGAGACCTTAAACAAACAAGGAGCTGGTCTAGGAAAATCTCTGCAATGGGCTGCTCTCTAAGTTCCTTTAGTTAAAAATTGATGAGCATACAAGAGTGTCCTGGTTTGCGGTAACTGACTCTGGAGTGCTTCACAACCAAGGACCACACAGCTAGAAGAGAGAGAAAAAAAAAAAAAAGACTGTATTCTAAATTGCTTCACTGAAAGCGGTGCATGTGAAAGCAGCTCTACCGAGGTCGAGACTGGAAGAGTTAGAAAGGTAAGAGAGATGGCTTTCTGTTATCACCATCCCCAGAACTCTGATCTTCTACAAAAGGCTTGGGGGGAGGAGAGCTACTACATAGACAGTGAAAGTCCTTTCCAGGCATTTGTTAGGCCTGTGGCCTATCAAAGAGCAAGAACAAAGGGAGGAACTCAGAGTCAAAGGCTCTGAGCAACTACTTCCTTATGAATGAAAGAGAGTGTGGTATGTAAATAAGAGCTTTGCCTAAGTCCAACATTCTTTCAAGTCCAGTTTATCTGCAGCATGAGTCACTTCCTTCCCAAACCAGAATTCAAAGAGACAAGAGTCACAGAAGCCTAGGCCGCACATATCTGCCTAACAGAGCCTAGCAGCCCAGGCTCATCCTGACCCAGCCACAAGGCCGCAACATCACTTTCTTTGTGGATCTCCTTCAGCAGGGAGGCCTGAGCAGAGATATCTAGGAAGATAAAGAGACGGAATGGAAGTCTGGCATCCAGCTGGGGGGCACAAAGCACCCAGGAAGGAAGAGTAAGAAACCTTTAAGTAACTCAGGGAAAGTTTATGTCTTCCAAAGGGACATTAACCCTACTCTCTCCAGTGCAACAAGACTGTGAATGGGGTCAGAATTCCCAGAGGCCAGAAAATGGAAAAGCAATAGCCACAGGCTTAGTCAAAAAAGAGAGCTTTGTCTAGGAACTTGACCTTCTAACTTAACAAGACATACAGTAGTGTTGCGGAATGGCACACAAAAACGCATTAAAAAAAAAAATGAATAGGAATGTATATGGCAAACTTCTCCTCATTATTACCCTATGTCTTTTCCAGATCTCTTGACACAGATATTCAGGGTTAGTTCATTTTTCAGGGGTTAAAGATTAAATGTGAAGGGCAGAGGGGAGAAGAAAGCGAGGACATAGACACGGAAACACGGTCCCCAGACCCCATTCCTGCGTGCCTACAGATGATCCTGTCTCTAGCTGTGGCGCAGGCTTACCAAGCCTCCAGTGTCCACACTTCGTGCTCAAAGATAAGGGGACACCAGCGCGACAGCTGAAGGCCTGGAGGGGCTGGATAAGACAAATTTACCCCGTGGCCACCACAACTGAACTCCATGAGTTTGCTGTACCAAAATTTAAAAGAGTGGAGAGGTTCAATACGTACAGTAAGACACTAGAGTTGATTTGCAAAACAGTATCTCATCTCTTTTGAGTTCTCTCTCTCTCTCTCTTCCCCCTCTCTTCCTCTTCTTCTCCCTCACCCTTTATATTTTGAGACAGGGTCACATTATGTAGTTCAAGTTGGACCTGAACTCAAGATCCTCTCTCTTCAGCTCCTACCCGAGTGCTAGGACTTTGTGAGTATGCCACAGCGTCCAGTTTGCAGTACTCTTGATCAAAGAAAATAGGACTCTTCCTTGGGGAAATATACATACTCCCATAGAGAGATTCATCCTCATATGTATATATGCAGTCACATTCCTGGGCATGTCCAGTTCAGAGTCATGCTCACATGTTTGAAATAATAGTTGACACAAATAACGTTGAGCAGAGGATTTATCACATTAAAGGAGCAAGGTTTTCTCTACCTCACCTTAAACAATTGAACAAGAGTGACATTGGTTTCTTCCTTGTAAGTTTCTCCGAAGAACCTGCACTGAATAAAAAAGAAAGTGTCCTGGTTCCACGCCTAGAACCCAGAAACAAGACAGAGCTGCTTATGGCCTGTAATCCCAACACTAGCTAGTGGAGGCAGCAGAGGGATACACAGGAAGTTTGCAGACAGGCTACGTGAGAAAAAAAAAACCTTAGAAGCTATGTTGCCAGTCTGCTAAAGGTCCAGCAGCTTTTCCCCTTTACATGCAGAAAGATCGCTCACAAAAGTGTCCATCTCAGAGTTGGCAAGATAGATCATCGAGGAGACCACAGCTCCCAAACCTGGTGACCTGAGTTCTTTCTACCTGGTGACCTGAGTTCTTTCTTCCTACCCCATCCCCCACTAAGTCCACATGGTGGAAGCAGAGAACCGACTGCTGAAAGTTGTCTTCTGACTTCCATCCACTTTCTTTCTCAGACAGATGGATAGATAGATAGATAGATAGATAGATAGATAGATAGATAGATAGATAAATAGATACATACATACATACATACATACATACATAGAGATGATTGATAGAAGATGGATGGATAGATACATACATACATACATAGAGATGATTGATAGAAGATGGATGGATGGATAGATAGATAGATAAGAGATTGATAGGTGATAGAGAATAGGTACATAACAGATAGATAATAAGGTAGATTGAGAGATAGGTAATAGATACATAGATGATAGAAGATAGACAGACAGACAGACAGACAGACAGGATCTGTCTCACCCAGCTGTGCTATGCCTCACCTAGCTGTAGCACCGCGCAGTGCTCAGGGCCACACTATGTACCAAGTTCACAGCAATCAGCCAAGTCAGTCTTCCCTGTTCTCTGGGAGCTGGGAGGCTAACCGGAGCGGTGTTTCCACAGGGGGCCAGTACTTTAGCTGAAGGGTGGGAGGGGAATAGGTTGCTACTGAATTTGCAGGAAACCAGGAAGAGTTCATTTTCTAAGCGAGTCCTAAAGAATGAAGGAAAAAGAAAGGCTTCGAGGAGAATGAGAGCACTTTTCCTCAGGCACTTGCCTTCAACTGCTTCATAAGGAAAGTGAAACACTAGAAACAGGGCGTTTTCTCTCAGGTTTGCATCTTATCACCCTCTTCACGGATTCTGAAGAAAACACTGGCGCTGTTCAGTCTTAAGTAGGAATTTTCCTTCAGCGTTGCTATTCAGGTAATTTGTGAACCCAAGGCAAATAGCACTTTTTCTTTTCAATAAAATTTCAAAACATTAGAAAATCTTCTAAACTCATTCAGTGTATTTTAATCACAGTGTTAAGCCTCAATAAATGGGATTATATTTCTATATTATACTTAAATATTTATAAATGTAAATATAATTTACAACTATATGCATTTTTATACTTATTTATATTTATATAGTTAAAAGCACATGCACAGGAACAATTGAAGAATACCGAAAGTCACAGCATATTAGAGACAGAATTATGAAAAATAATAACAATTAATGCTTGTTAAATGGGAACCCCAGCTGGTTTGTTTTTCTAATTTCTTTTTGTAGGTTAGCTCAGTGTGTTCATACAGCACTAAGTTTCACTGACCCCACCAATGATGGGCAAGTTGTCTGAGATACAGCACCCTGCCTCCCTCCAGTCCCTAAAAACAGGGGACAGATATCTTCTGGCTGATGGAAGACCCTAGCCTTCCTTCGGGACTGAATTTTTATGGATTGTTTAACTTCTGTCTATTCAGCTACAACCGGCAGTTGTAAAAACTTTTTCAAAAAAGTTTTTTTAATACAGGGCCAAGTTTTTTGTTCTAAGAACTTCCCACTTTTCCCAAATAGATCAAAGTAGATGAGAAGTGCTCAGTAGAGGACTGTGTAAACACAGCTTGTTTGAAATGATCCAGTCACTCTGATAACGTTAAATTACTGAGCAGATCTAGCTAGCGGGAATTCTGCTATCTAGACGGGCAGCTGTGAAGGCCCCAGAGAAGCCGCACAATTGCCTATTATCAATCATTTTTATGGAGTGATATTGTGCAGACCAAGAAAACACTGAAGTTGAGGGTGGGGGGGGGTTCCCCAGAAGCTGACTTCAACAACTTCAAACTTCTAATGGCTTTTTATTGAAGCCATTTTTTTAAGTGCAAAAGTTTTTCTTATCATTTGTTTATAATTCCTTAGTAGTCAAGGGAGAAACAGATAATAACATTTTTTTTACCTTTAGGGAACTTTTAACAAGTATTAAGAACAGTTTTGTAAATCTGAATTTACATACCTGCCAATTTCAAATTGTTCTAAGTTATAATTTAGATGCCTGTAAATATTATGCAAAATGAGGAACATTAGCATTAAACATACCAATCGCCTCCACACTGATTGGTAAGATTATCTTTCAATATTTTATTTGTGAGAAAGGAAGAAAGGGAGGGATGAAGGAAATAAAGGAAAGAAAGAGAGAGAGAATGCATGCCATGACAAATGGGTAGAGGTGAGAGAACAACTTCTAAGAATCAGTCTCTCCTTGCCACCATGAAGGATGCAGGGAGCTGGGCTCAAGCCATGGTGCTGTGACCAGGTGTCTTGCTGGCTAGGCTGAGCTATCTCGCTGGCTCCTCTTTTAATTTTCTGATCTTAATTATATCCTTTAGTTTTGAACTGTTATCTACAGCCATCACTTTGAAAAGCCGCTGCTTTAGCTAGACAGAGCACACCACAGTCACTGCCGAGTGACTCCCTGCAACTCCTTAGCAATGCTTCAGCCTGTAAGAACTGTCAACCCCACTCAGGTCTCTCTCCTACTTGCTCTCCAGTCTCTGTCCTCTCCTCTCTTCCTCTTCCTCCAGGCTACCATAGCGGCTCTCTTCTTGTCTTCTCTAACCTTAAGTACTCTCTTTGGTTCTAACCTTAAGCTAAACTATGGCTTCTTTGGCCGCTAGACCCTTAATTCTAAATAGACTCCTATTTCTTAAGTCTCTCCTTAGTGTCAGTTCTCTTCATTTGCTTTTTGAGCAGTTCTCCGTTTCCCCAATGCCTTAACACTAAGTTGGCCATCACAGGTGTCATGACTTGGATAACTGTCCCCCCCAAACTCCTAAAGATCCTGTGTTGAAGGATTAATTCTTATTTTGACTCTTTCCCAAGAGAAATTGCTAGAAGCTTTAGGAGATGGAGCCTAATGGAAGTTTTAGGTTATTAGGGGGAGTGTCCTCAAAGGGAATGGCAGGATGCCTGTCTCCTCTTTCTCTTTGCTTCCCGGCTGCCATGAGGTAAGCAGCTGCCTCTGTCTGTGTTTCCGCCATGATGTGCTGCCCCAAAAGCAACAGAACCAACCAACAATGGAGTAAAACATTCAAGACTATGAATAAAGACCAAGTTTTTAATAAGTTGATTTGCCTCAGGTATTTGTTAATAGTAACAGGCAGCTGACTAACAAACACAACAAGCATTTCTCTCTCATAAGAGAAGGGAAGGAAAAGGAGAGGAGGAGAGAAAAGGGGAGGGGAGGAAAGATGAGGGGAGGGAAGGGGAAAAGAAGGGAGGGAAGGGGAAGGGAGTAGAAGAAAGGGGAAAGAAGGGGAGGGAGGGAAGATGAAGGGAGGGAAGGTGAAGGGAAGGGAAGGAAGCAGAGAAGAAAGGACAAGGAAGGTTTTTTTTTTTTTTTTTTGGTACTCTTATTTACACAAAGAGATCTTACATCTCTGGATGGAAAAGCTTGAATTCTCATGGTCCTAGTTGTGGGTCTCTTTTGCATTTAAAGTAGCTCAGTTTTCATGGCTGCTCTTGTTGGGTTTTGTGTTGTTAGGTTTTTTTAATAAGCAATTAAGACTATTTGCATTCATGCTGCATCTCCAGAATTTCAAAGCTAAAACTGCATCACACCAAAAAGTAGCTGAACTCAAGTGGCTCATTATTTAAAGACAAGGGGTCAAATTCTTTCAGGCAATAAACAACTGGGACCCAATTCAGCATTTTCTAATTGAGGTTATTTTCTTATTTAAAGAGCTGGTTTTCTTTCAAACTAATTCAGTCTTTTTTTTTCTCTCAGACTATTTATATGAACAGATAAAACTTTTAACACAAAGTCAGCCAAAACTATATGCATACAAGATCTATTCATTGACAACTGGTATTGAACTACATTTAACACTGACTTTTCCACTTAGATAAAAATCTGTGATTGTTATGGCTGGTTTGTGGCAGTTATTCATTGTGCTGCTATAAGACAACACTCATTTATAACTCAAGGGTGAAAAGGGAGATTTTATTAGCTTATGGTTTCAGAGGGGAGATATAGCCTATTAAAACAGGAAAGGCATAACTGGCTGGCAGAAGCTGGAGGCAGCTTAAGTCACATTCATCATGGAGGCTGAGAAAGAGCAAGCTTCCAGGACCTTCCAACCACAAGACCACAGCTAAGGCTTCAAACACATGACCCTGTGGGAGACACTTTCCATTCAAACCAGCTTCCCTGAAGAGATAGGGCAAATTAGAACACCAATTTATATTGGAAAATGTTGCTGGTGGTTTACAAATGCTTTTGAAGAACAAAGGTGGGGTTACACAGTGAAACCTCCACAAAATTGTTAAAAGTCACAACACTATAGTAGTAGTCAAAGAAAAGAAGAACAGTTAGTAGATGAAATCTGACTCAACAAACAATAAAAGATCAAATTTAATGTTAAAGAATAGTTGGTGTGTGTGTGATGTGTACGCGTATGTGTCTGTGTGTATGGGACGCGTGATGCATGTCGATATGGGCACTCATATGCTGTGGCACGAGTATGGAGTCAGCACTGGGTTTCGTTTCTTGACGGTCTACCTTGTTGAGAATGGCTCCACTTTTCCTGACACTTCTGGAGCTGTATTTAAAAGAAATCAAGATGAGGTTCTGCTACTACACACCTGAAGAACGGTCACTGAAATACCCTGGGAAATACCCTTTGACTTCATTTCTTCTCTCTCCCGGTTTGAGGCACTGTTTCTCTATTTGGAAAACACTAAGTCTGTCTCTCTCTGGATTCTCCCATTCTCGGAGAAGGGAGAGTCAAAGTCATCTAGTATTACCCTAGTAGAGTAGCCCAGACCATGCGACTTGCTTTCCTACATGACCACAAGGTATACCACCTTCTCACTCAATTATCCATTTCCCTGAGGGAAGAATGCTCCTTTTCAGAGCATGCGAGCCTTCCTCACTTTTTGGTCCCTTCCATGCCTTCACAGTCAATCAACAGTCCTTCTTTATAATCATCTGCTTTGTATGGAGTGAGAAGCCAACACTGCATGCTCCACGTTCTTTTTATTTATTTATCTTTATTAGAAAGCCAAAACTGTATTCTCCAAGTCAAACAATGACTGCATAGATAGTATCTTCCTAGGTCCAATTTACCAATTCTAAGCTATATTCTCTTTCTCCTTGAATAATAGCAATAATTACTATAATTGTTACTTATCATTGAGACAGGCTGTAATGTAGCCCAGGCTGGCCTATAGCCAAGTATAACCTTGAACTTCTGATCCTCCTTCTTTTACCTCCTGAGCACTGGGACTACAAGTATGTGTCATCACATCCAGTTTATGCAGTTTGGGGCTCGAACTTAGGGCTTCGTGCATCTGAAGCAAATGCTCTACCAGTTGAACAACATCCTACTGAAACTGGGACCAAGTACTCCTACAAACACTAATGAAATTAGACTGCCTTCTGTCTTCCCCTTTTTAGTTATACTACTTCTCAGTACCGAAAGTTGGACTTAGTAGGAAATAGGCTGAACGTAGGAGAAAGGTGTAAAGGCTCTAAACAGAATATTAATGAAAAACAAGGAATTGTAGAAACAAACAAGTAACTGCTTGACACTGGGGACAGATCAAGGACTGGCTGTGCTGGGTTTTCCTCATCTTGACCCGTGGCCCCTACGAGGAAACCATGGTCCGGCCTATGGTGCACGTTCAATCCACAAAAGATTCCATGAAGACCAGACTCAAAGGAAGGGCCCAGCATGTGAATGTGAGTCTGCCCTGGGCTTCCTGCCCACCCCTGATTAGGTTCCCAGTGACCTCTTTCCAGGCTTGAGGCCAGAACTTAGTTTTTCAGCTCTCTGAAGCAATTTGTTCAGTTCCCACAAACCCCACCTATTGTGCAAACCGCAGCCTCCCCAGTTGCTGTGTCTCACAGAGGTGTAAGTGGAGCAGCCGAGAGGAAAGAGAAAGACAAAGATGCTTAATGAGGCACAGAGCCCTTCTCTTTTTATCAGAACAATCCAAGTTTGACCAACTAGTCAATCTAGGAAGCTGAATTCCCACACGGATTGGTGATCATTACCCATCGGGCCTCTGAGGGAAAGCCTCCCACACTGAAAGCCAGGAATGAATGGAGAATGGCGGCGGACAGGGGACTTCACTCTTACTATCTTCACGTCAAGCAGATCAGCTGCTTTATACATCAGAAAAAGCCTTGATGGAGGATAGGAAACATGACTCCCAGCCTCCCCTTTAACGGAATGGACAAACCCAGGCCAGGAAGAGCATTGGGAAACCAAAAATGGTGCCAGAATTCCTTATTCCTTGGATAAAGCCACATTTAATTCTTCCTCTTGCACCTGACTCCCACTGCACAGAATCCACCCCTGAGTGAGTCCCCATCACGAAGGGCCTCTCAGCATCTCAGCACTCTCGCAGGGTGACGGGCAATGCTTCCGTTAACTGGACACACTGCACTCACAGACTGCTGTGGGTCATGGGAGAATTTGCTACTCTCTAACCTCTGCTCAGACTTAGGTAAGCACACATTACACTCTGAATCACATCCATGGCCATCCCCAACCTCGGGGTAAAAGATCGCAGAGTGTATCAACTCCTGTGCTCGCTATGGTGCCAAAATCCCTAATGAAAGCAACAAAAGCAGGGAAGGTGCAGCCATCATGGTAGGGAAAGCAGAGTGGTGATAGCACGAGACAGCCAATCACATTGCATGTGAAGTTAGGAAGAAAGAAGATGAATGCTGGTACTCAGCTCACCTTCTAAGAAAGAGAGAGAGACAGAGAAGAGTGTTTCCATGGTGACTTTAAGTCCAGTCACTTTGACAATAAGAAGCCACCATCACACGGGGTTAACCAGAATGCACCAGCCTGCATGGTTGCTAATAAGGGACCATCAAACAGCTTAAGGGAAGAAGAGGTTTATTGTCTCTTATGATTACTGGTTACAGTTCTCAGTCCAGCTTGACAGGAGAGCACGCACCAACACCAGGGCCGAGGGAACTGGCCACACCATCTCTACATAATGGCCAAGAGAGGGACGATCCTTACTTGCCAGACCAGCATATCTGGCCAAGTGTACAAAAAGATGCCAACTTCCTCAACCGGCTCTCTGTATTTTATTCATCCTTTCAGGGCCTAATCCCACCCACTATGGGCTGGGTCTGCCCCATCAACTAGACAATCTCCTTCAGGTTCACTCTGGGCTTAACTCAACTACTAATTCTCCATAAATGTGCCCAGAGCTCAAACCCTCAACTGTCAAGTTGACACCTGTGCCTAACGATGACACATAATATTAATGGAGATAATTTAATCTCTGTTGGACAACTAGCACAGTTAGAAATGCCCTGTCCTGTGGGAGTCATGCCCCCCATCCTCCAGTCTGTACCTCACATCCCTGGTAACTTCCGGGCTGCATTAGCAACGTCAGACTCTAAAAGATCGTGGTTCCGCCCATCACCTCTGTCTTCTTCTTGCTCTCCTGCTAATGTGGTCACACCACGACGGCTCTGTCCTCTCCTAGCCACGTGCTTATGGCAGCTCTCCCGTTCTCTCTGACCTTAAGCTATCCCTCTGTTTTAATTATTTTTCACCTTAAACCTATGGCTTCCCCCTTTCCTCTCTTGGACCAAGCATCTAAGAGTTTTTCCCTTTTCTCTTGTTTTCAATAAAATACTAGCTTCTCAATGTGTTCTGGTCTCAATCCTCTGTTCTGAAACACAAGAACCACAAGGAAAGACGCTCCGCAGCAGTATCCATGAGCATATTACTTCTTTCCTGGATAATGCTTAACTATATTTATACAAAAGCATATTGAAACACTTGTTTTCACTTGTCACATATCCTCTCTGCATGTTGCATTCTGGTTAAAGGATAATTTCCTAAATCCAGAGTTAGAGTTAAGAACTTTGTATCAGTGAATTAGAATATAGGGGGTGACAATTACATGGACCCCCTAGCCGCACATTATCCTTTGGGTTGCTAGGCAGGATAGAGCAATAGTTCCATAGCTTCCCACTGACTGCAGGGCTCATGTGTCAGTATCATGATAGCTGCAAGTGCTCACAGGCCACTTCTCATGATCTGGAGTTCACAGGGTCCAGTAAGGGACAGTCAGACATGCTTGACCATTGTATCAGGTTACTTAGACAGAAGCCAAAGCTTAGTTGTGTATGAGTGCTTATGAAGATGTTAGCTCATGTATTAACAACTTGCAACTTCTGCCATATGTAATTTTTTACACATTTATTTAGTGTGTGTGTGTGTGTGTGTACATGCCACAGCATGCATGTGGAGGACATTGTCTCCTTCCACCATGAGAGTCCCTAGGATCAAATTCAGATGGTCACGCTTTGCAATGGCAAGGACCTTTCCCCACTGAACCATCTTGCTGGCCCGATTTCTTCTGCATTTTACATTACTTCAAACCAATCAGATTCATCTGACTCAAGTTAGCACTTGTATTTAAAGCCAGCCTATTCAACCTACTGCACTTGGACATAGTTGCAGGAAGTTCAGATCCAAGTCTTCACACAGTTTAAGAGAAATCTAGTCCCAAAGAAAGCAAGCCTTGTTGCAAGGTGGGATTAGCTTGTGAGGACCAAATCCTAACAAAAGAGAATTTTCTTAGGAATAGAATCATTCTTAGTCAATGCCTCTTACTTCATTGCACAAGTTCACCAAAGTTTAGCAGGTTTTTTTTTTCCTGAAAAAAATTATTATCCATTTTCTTACTATAACAGTCCTGCAGCGAACATCCTCGGTACTAAATGTTTGCACACCTGCTCCCCCATTGCCTCAGGGTGCTAGTCCAAAACTCCTTCAAGGCAAATTTGCAGCTCAGTACATGTTTTTATGCTTTTATGGCTTTTGAAATCAAGTTGCCAAACTGCTCCCTGAGAGAAGGAGCTATTTTGATTCCTGCTAGTTTTGCATAGACGTATTTATTGTTCTGTAATTTTCTCTACCTTGAGTATTACAATGAAACAAAATTGCTAACATGATAGGTAAAAATATAGGTTAGCTCTTTTTCATTCCATTCCTTTATTACTAATGAGGCTGTAGATGACTTCATGTTTGTTGGCTGTTTGCTTCTTTTATAAACTACTTGTTCGTTTGCTTTGTAAGGATTCTATACACAGTCATTAACACTGCACATGAGTATAGTTTGAAAAGAATGAGCTTTTGTATCATATATATCACTAGTTGTAGGTCCCTCAAAACATTCCTTTCTCCACTTGTTTGCTGGATGTATTTTCAACTTTCCTAATCATATTTCTAAAGTACTATCTTTGTATTTATTTTTTTAAAGACAGTCCATCAGGCAGGACCATCACTGGTTTTGTAGCAAACATACCCTCCCGTGCATGCTTCGTGCTGGGGAACAAGCGAGGGTGTCACATATGCTAGGCAAGTACTCAGCTACTGAGTTACACCTCCACTGCCTTCAAAATAAGTCCAATCGCTTTGTGATTCTACATTTAATGTGGATATATGTGTAAAGCTTCACATGAGAGTCTATCCATAAGCATGTATATGCCTGTATATATATTTGGCATAAAGTTCTGGGGAACCAGTGTTATCCTTAAACCAGTGTTATCCTTACTACTTGTGTTCGATGTAGAGATTTTTCTCCTTTATTCTTAGGCTAGTTGATACCTAGCTAAATAAGAAATATCATACGAATTGAAAATATTCGGAATTCAAGAAAGAGACACAGCCTGTGCCTTCCCCTGGATATTCCTTATGGCTTGGGAGTACAGCAGACAGCTATCGCTGTCACAGAATTTTTGAGTGCTCACTACGTTTAAGTACTGTATCTTGCTTTTCCCATCCCAGGCATGGACTTTTCTCTAAGGTAGAAGTTTATTGTTCTTCTCACTTGACAGATGCATAAAGCGAAGCAGATGAATTCAGAAATGATTATGTTCAAGGTAGGGATGATTGTTTCATTGGTGTTGGCCTGAGTTCAATCTCCAGAACCCACATTTTAAAAAAAAAATCAAGCATGGTGGCACATCCTGGAAATCCAGTGCTGGGAAGGTGGAGACAGGCAGATTCCTAGGGTTCAATGGACAGCCAGCCTAGCTGACTGGGGGGGGGGGTCCAAATACGATGAGAGATTATGTCTTTAAAAGCAAAGTACCTGCAGAATAATACTCGAAGTTGACCGCTGACTTCCATATGTACATGTGCGTGCACACACACACACACACACACACACACACACACACACACACACACGCATACACACACCAAAAGAAATAAATCTTCAGAGTCAGGTTTCATACTAAGAAGATCATTTCCCAACCCCCTCCCTGCTTTCTCTGTTACCTTTCCACCCTCTGTACTCTAACCTGGTAGGATCCATCATCTCTGATCTCCAAGGATGGAAGAAACTCATTGCAAAATTCAGCACCAAAGCTATGGGAAGAAATCTACAATGGTTTCTTTTAGTGCACAAGACACAGAGGAGAAAAGATCAGAGAATAGAAGAGTGACCATAGGAGAACCTGTTCTGGGTCCAAATCTTTTCCCACCCCAAAAGGAGGAGGAGGAGGTAGAAAGAACATTTGGCCCACCTTCAGCTTGCTGAAATTCTCTGTTTATGAGAATTGCTTGCCTGCATATAGGTATGCATTTATTTGTCTATTTTATTGTTTTAATTTTTAACTTTATTATTATTGTGTGAGTATATGAGTGTGTGTGTGTGTGTGTGTGTGTGTGTGTGTGTGTTTACAGACACACATGTGCCATGGCACACATACGAAGGTCAGAGGACAACTGTGTGGAGTCAGTTCTCTCCTATCTCTTTCATGTGGATTCTGAAAATTGAACTCAGAGCTTTGGGCTTATACAGCGAGCACCTTACCTGCTGAGACATCTCAATGGCCAGATCTTTTTTTTTTTTCTTTTCCAATAGAGTCTGCTATCAGTATTTGAATGTGCAGGGGAGAGAACAGGAAGGCCACAAGTGCTAACCCAGACAAAGCTTGGCGATTTCTATGATCCAAGGCACAGTGACCCACTGTCCTGGTCTTAGGAGAAACCAGGCCTTTGAAGCAGCTTCTTGTAGATTTGGGTTTTCTGCCTACGCACTTCAAACGTCTTTCTTTAGCCTTTGATAGCTTATTATCTCTGTGTGAGCCTGGCTCCTGGAGAGGATGCTGGTTGGATTTCACAATGAAAAGGTGCCATTCAGGTAGCCGGAAGTCTTCCTCTCTTCAAACACTGGCCTAGAGATTCAGGCTAGTGCTTAATGACATCCCAACCAGGAAGTCCTTTCTGAGATCTAATCTGCATCCTTCCTGCAGCAACTTATAAATAAACTTTGACTTCCTACTCCAGTCCTAAAATGCTGGACACCACAGGAATATGTAAAACAGTAATTGAGCGCTCCAGTGCTCCACAACACAGCCACTCAGAGAGCGCATTCATTTGCATACAACCCATTGCGATCTTCAGATAAAAGGTGCTGCGCTTGATAAAACCTCACTACTTTTTTTTTCTTAACAAATTAGTCCCATAATTAAACTCCTGCTAATAGGAATTGCAAATACTCAATAATTCCTATTCAACGAAGAAAAATTCAGCACATTTACTTATTATATTATTGGAGAGACATGTACAATGAATCTTTATCTACGGACAGAAAGGCTCCTGCTGAGAGGAATGAGGAACAATACCCAGGCGAATTTGGAATAATGCTTTCGAATCCTCTGCACGAGAGGAGGAAAATGGTCTTCCCCTCGCAGGTGTGAGTCAGAGGTGGGGGACCAGGTTCCCGGTTGCATATTAACTCTCTGGCCTTCCCCAGGGAGCCAGCTGACAGCTGCCCTGTGGTTTCTTTGAAGTGCAACATTCCCAGCCAGGCGGCACTTCAGAGAGCTTCAGCCTCTGCAGCAGGCACTCGCCACACCTGGTACCTGCCAGCCCCTGGCAACAGTTGAAGCGCACAGACCTAAGAACTAGCCGAGGGGCTCTCTAAAGAAGTGTGTCCACCCACAGCGGTTCAAAGGGCCAGCAAGGGCTCAGAGGTGAACCAAGTAGGTCAGGTATGTTCTTTTTGGAGAATAAAATTAACAACAACAACAACAACAGAAAAGGTTCCTCCTGGGGGGTTAGAGAAAAGGGGTAGGACATTTTCCTATGTGGAAAAATAATCAACATGATCCCCACTGGGCCAGAAGTAGGAGCGGTCTGTGAAAGCAAGCATGCCGAAAATCCACGCAGAAGCCCTGTGAGCAGAAGGCTGCCCTCACTGCTAGGGTAGAAATGTGAAAAGATGGGAGTTCACCTCCTCCAAGGAGCCCACGGAGGTCAGCCCGAGGGAGGACGAGAATCCCGCCTCTGTCCAGGCTGGCAAGACAGCCCGCGTCACCACCACAACCTGAGATCATCATCTTTTGGTGGGTCTACTGGCTACTAAGTGTTACTCACTCCCTTCCAGAAGGCTGTGGGTGTCAGGACTGTTAACAAAAACCCAGTGGTCCTGGAGGATTTATAGCTGTGTCCAGCTGTAGCCCTCTCAGACAGCTTTTGCCCCTGGAAACAGACATCCTTTGATTGGAATCGCAGCGCTTCCAGTCTCCCACGAGACACTGAGCAAATAGACTTTATGATTCTGCCTCAGTTCCTCAGAGGGGGATTAAATGAACGCAGGCCCAGCAACTGGTCCCGGGTCCAGCACTTAGCAACAGCCCAACAAACACTAGCTGATGCTGCCCTGGCTGTTGCCAGGAGGACGTAGCAGTGCAACCTCAGACCCGCCCAGCTCGCCACCCACATTGACCGTCGGCGAACTGTGTCTGTCCTCTTAACTCATTTTCTGGAGGACAAAAGGGCAGGGCCAGATGTTCACCATCTAGGGGGAATTGCTGTGCGGTGAGGAAGCCGAGTCTGTGGTGTACTCTGCTACAGCACCTGGCCCCAAAGCCAGAGCGGCAGGCCTCACCCTAAACAGCTCAACAGGAGCTGGAAGGAGCCATGCAGAGCGCTGGTGTCCAGATCTCGTTGCAAGGATGAAATGAGATCCTGCAGATGCCCCTCATCTGCATACCTGGCTCCTGGCAAGGGCTGGAGGGACTCCTCGCTCCTCTACTGTGCATCAGGCAGCAGCGCGGGGTTATTTTCCACAGTCCCATCCACCTCCATCACTATGCCCTGCAAGTAGCAAACAGACCAGGAAGAAGACAAAGGGATGCTTTGAATTCTCCTGTGCATGTCAGAATGTGAGAGAGAGCACTGAGTGACCTGGGCTTTGATCTTGACTTTGCAACTCACTGAGTTACTTAGCCTCTGAAGTCTTAGTGCGCTCATCTTTAAAGCGGAGAGGAATAAATGTGTGTGTGTGTGTGTATGTGTATGTGTGTGTGTGTGTGTGTGTGTGTATTATATATATGTATATATATATATACATATATATATATTTTTAAGAGAGGCATCAAATGATGCAGTTGGTAAAGGTGCTTGCTGCTAAGCCTGGAGACCTGAATTCAAGCACTGCACTTATGTGGTCGAAGGAAATAACTAATGCTCAAAAGTTGTCCTCTGACCTATACTTGAGCACGGTGGCATGCCCCACCAAGATAAGTGAGCGAATGTTAAAAAAATTTTTTTAATCTGGAGAAAGTGGTTGTAAAACTATAATGTATTTACAGTACCAAGTTACTATGCCTGATTTGCTAATAGGATATGCTTGTTGCACCAACTTTGCTGGTTCTCCCTTCACAAATTTTACATGTTCTTCTCTAAATAGCAAGCATCACCATTTTAGGAAAAAGTACAATGTTCCATCGTATCAGCTATGCTTCCGCAAGTAAAGCCACAGTATGAAACAGGCAGACTGCGTTTACTAACTCCCACCCTTCCTTCTTCTAGTACTTCCCCAGGGTTTTCTCTGTCTTCATTTTTTAATCAGACATGTACCAGCATTTTAGCTCATGCATGTGCAAGCATGTGCATGCACATACACACGCACATACACACATACACACACACACACACCTGACTCTTCTTGGATTTAGCACCCCTTTTCATGCAGGTAAGTATATGTGGCACATTGTGTGGAAGAGATGTGCTGGCCTTGAAACTAGACGCACCTGTGACTTCCCTAAGACCCTTCTCCCATCCAGACCACCACTGTAAAGACCCTTCTCCCATCCAGACACTACTGTAAAGACCCTTCTCCTATCCAGACCACCACTGTAAAGACCCTTCTCCTATCCAGACCACCACTGTAAAGACTCTTCTCCTATCCAGACCACCACTGTAAAGACTCTTCTCCCATCTAGACCATCACTGTTTTCTTAAGACTTTGCCCCAACCATGTCTCTCACTTCCACTTTACCCCTTCCCAGACGCTCTTCCAACACAGTCCTTTGCTGATTCTCTCCATGGCTGCCACTAGGATAACATCACATGCTTTATCCACCTCTTCTCAACTGAGGAACAACTCCGTGATTACTACTGTTCCTACTACACGATCACTTGTTTTTAGTGAGGCCTTATACTAAGGGTATAAATTAGACTGTTTCATTTCTTTCAACAGTCCTATAAGGACACAGGCACAGAAGGCTTACATCGTCTGCCCAGAGCCATGAAACTAAAATATGAAGTCATGGAATTATGAACAGTTTAGTTTATTCATCCATACACTCATCATTCCATTATTTAGAACACTTTTCCCATGCCAGAACCAGAGTTGGGGGCTGTTCCTGCCTCCCGCCTACCTCCAAATTATATTCGTAGCCAACCTGTATTATCTCACAAATTAGAGACCAAATAATTGTTCAGTAGGGTAGCACAGTCCAACCCGGAAAAGAACTAGCAGCCTGACCCCCATGGGCACTACGGCCTGATACAACTCAGTGCCCCTCCAAATAAACAAAAGGGAAATCTTACAAGCAGCTGCAGAAAACCCAGACCCCATTCTGGAAGTGTCACACCACAAAACTAAGACCTCTTCATTCAAGTTCTGTGCAATATGAATTTGGCACTAATGGGTGGGGAGAGACAGGTGTGTGTCACACATGCTGACCACGTCCTACCATCTGCCAGGGCAGCATTCCACCTACCCGTGGGAGCACATCTAACCTGTGCTCCACTTACTTCCTGGTCAGGCCAGGGCCGTTTCAATCTGTCTTCCACTGCCAAACCCAAGAGGCAAGTTCCTACTGAACATTCTGTCATGATTTTAGATTTTAGAAACCCTGGGAAATAAGCCCTCCCCCCACCCACCCCCGCCCCACCCCACCCCCCCCCCCCGCCACCTCTTTCTGGGGCATCTGCATTGCACATCACCAGCACGAAGGGGACAGATGGGAGGCACTGTCTCTCCTCCCCCATCAGCACCATTTTTACTTCTTTACAGGCCTTCCTTTTGAGCTCAGCAAGAATGCTTGAACCCCAAATACTCTGGTGAAGAAATCATATGGACACCAGGAATGAATTCTTTGCTTGATGGGCTTGGGAATGGGAGCAGTGTGGGGGTTGTAGGGAGGACAGAGCTCAGCCAGAGGAAAAGGAGAGAACTCGGGACAAGGACTGAGAACAGAAGTGGCCAGTGAACATATCCGCTCCCTAGATCCCGCCTGGTCCTAGCTGTCAAAATCCTTAAATAAACACCTTCGAGCAAGGATGATACAAATTGGAGCTCAAAACAAGGCTCCCTCATTTCGCTCTTCTTTGGCACTATAATCTCATAAATAAAAGTCTGACACATTCCGAAGGGGGGAAAATCATTATTTCCATAACACCCAATCATGTTTTCTAGTCCACAAAAGATTTATTGTTACGTGCAGACATGCGTGGCATTTTGAGGCGACAACTCAAGTTTCAGAAAGTTGATGTTCCAAGGGAAGCCCAGGCCTGGCCAGGCCTGGCCTCCCCAACTGATGGGTGTCACTGAATATTCATTGCAGTGTGACTGGCTTTCAGCTCATAAATCTTGAAAGCCACCCCCCAGCATACTGTTTTCCTTGGCGAGGTAGTTTCTTCTCCCCCTTGACATTTTGGAGTTTGTGTTTAAATATGAGGCACAGCTGGTTGAGCCAGTGGGGGTTTCTGGGTTGATTTTACAAGTAAACGCAGAACAAAATCCTCAAAGATTTACAGCAGGAGTTCTCCTTGCACCTCGCTGGGACATTGGACATTGTGAGGTAATCAAAAAGCAATGAAATGCCCAGCCTAGCAGAACAGAAAATATGACATTGGGGAGGTTAGCAGTTTCAAAACAGCTGTCAGGATTTAAAGACAGAGTCACATCTCTGTAGATTCACTTTCTCTATCTGTCCCTTTTAAAGAATTCACCAAGGCTAATGACATAAACTTGAGAGAAGAAAAAAAAAATCAGAATGAAACTGTAGAGAGTTAGTGAGATTAAGTTTGGGGGCAAGAAAATGAGCATTTTTAACAAAAAGGTGTTTTGGAGGGCGCATATATCCCATTTTCTGTTTGTTTATTGTTTGTTTGTTTGCTTTCTCATAGGTGAAGTATAGATTATTAGCAGTTTTTATGGACTCATAACAAACCACGTTAAGCTTCTATCAAGACAAAGAGTCAGAGCAGTCAGAGAATTGACACAGGTCCATGCCAGTATGCACTGGGCAGTGCATAAGTGATAAGAGGCTGGAGGTAGCTTAGCTACTAGAGTGCTTGCCTAGCACACACAAGGCCCTGGGTTCCATCCCAAGCACTGAATAAACCAGGGGTGTAGGCATAGGCCTGTGATCCTGGCACTTGGGAGGTGGAAGGAGAAAGACCGGAAATTCAAGGTCATCTTCAGCTATTTAGGGAATTGAAGGCCAGCCTGGACTCTATGAGACCTGGTCTGAAAAATAATAATAATAATAATAATAATAATAATAATAATAATAATAGCAGTAGTAGTAGAAGTAGTAGTAGTAATAATGAAGTGGATGGGTGCCATTTCTGAGTATAGAAACAGAGGGCTCTAGAGAGCAAATAATACCCCAAGTTTAGAGGCTTGATGTGTGGCTTTCCATACACTCTTACCTGGACCTTTTTATTTATTTATCCATTTATTTATTTTTGCGCAGGCGTGTGTGTGTGTGTCTCTGTGTGTGTGTGTGTGTGTGTTTGTCAGAGGGCACTGTGTGTCCTTGTGGACCAAGGGCGACTTCAGAAATCATCCTGGATTGCTTTTACCTCCCTTTTGCTTCACTCTGGGATTTCCCAGGCTCTGCCCACTGGAGCTGGAAAAACAGCCACAGGTATTTGCACCTGGCATTTTTTTGGACCTCTTTTGCATCCAGAACTAAAACAGGATATATCTGGTTTGCTTATCCTTGATCACATACCCCAGTGTATTGGATGATAAAGCACAACTGCCATTCGGTAATACTTATCCTGTTGAACAGCTATTGTTATCAAGCATGAATGTGAATACTCAAGGACCCTATTTCCCTGATCATAAATACATTTATTTCCTTCTCTTTGAGAGGATGTTTTTGAACCCGAAATGTTTCATCTCCAGACTTAAAACCAAGGGGGAAAATTCTATGTTCCTACATATTAGGCTGCTCTCTCTCGCTCTCTCGCTCTCTCTCTTCCTGACTCTCTCCCTCCCTCCCTGTTGAAAAGCCCACCTTATTAATAAGGGTCAGTATTTCCTTCCCTGAGGATTTCACTGATCGCTGTAGCAATCTGAGCCCCTACCCATGTCATTCGTGCATTGCAGCCGGGGGGGTCTCTGTATTCTCCTGAGCATGGGGACTACCTAGGAAGCCTCGAATGAGGCCAAGTGTGATTCATGAGCCTGGGACAGAGTGGAGAGTCTATGTGTCTCACTTCCCAGAGTGCTTGGCCACACAGCACATGTTAAACAGAGCAAAGCTTTCCGTCACTCTGTGGTGTGATGAGCTGCGGGGCCTGTCCACCCAGCTGCATGATGAGGTCTCTGTAGAAAGGTCCTCTTCATAGTCTTTTCTGTTCTTTTTTTGGAGAGTGCTAGGGATCAAACTTCCGGCCCCACACATGCCAGGTGAGTGCTCTGCCACTGAGAGGTATTCTCAGTTCCTCCACTTTAGCTTGAAGCACTCCCCAAAGTAAAGGCGATTGTGACTCCTCACCACAATCCACTGAGATCAAAGAACCAACATCATTCCCTTGCTTGCTGAAACTGAGCCCTTGAGAACTCGACAATCTTGTCCAGGAGTTTGGGACCTGCCATGTCCCAAGCCAAAAAATAATTCCAAGGGGAGATTATCTAAACTCTTGCCTATGGTCCGATTTCCAGGTCTGATCCGCTCTGGTCCTGCCTTGTTGATCTACTCTTCACTCTTTCCAGCAGGATGATGGGAATCCAGCATGAGTAGATGCGCTGACTGGTCACAGCCAGCAGTACCTACTACATAGACAATACTACATCATACTACAGTATGTCAATACTACAGTAGTCACTACTACATCAGACAATCCAACATGCTGCATTGAAGCAAGCATGCCCAGAATGAAATTCATGGAATACATACAGCATTCATGCAACCACTAAGATTATTTTCAAACTTCAGTTTGAATTTTCTAATAGCAGAGACATAGCCCGGGCAGTGGGTAAGAGTCTGAATGGGGATCCAAGATATGCCCTACTTGCTCTGAGCCCATGAAAGTTACCTCACCCATTCTCTGCTCTGTCCTCCACAAAGATGCCAATGATAACATCTATTTGACTAGACAGCAGGAAGATTTAAGTAAGAAGCTACATTTAAAGTAGAAAGTAGGATCACAATAACTACTAACATTTTATAACTCTTACTTCATCCCTCTTCCCCCCATTGTTTTCTGTCTTTATCTTACTCATTTTAAATGTAGCAGGTGTCTGAAATGGTCACATTGGCAATCATCCAAACTAGGGACAACTCTTTCATCAAGGCCAGAGTGGTCCCACAGGTAATGGTTGTCTACAGTGTCTGCTTTTCACATTTCCCTGCTCCCTCATCCACAATCCATGCACATCCACATACCTCTGCAGCCCTGTAGCTACACAAGATGTTATGTCAGCAGAAATCATGGTAGAAACAAGATGCATGCTTTTCTTCTCTTCCTTTATCAAAACTCACCCAGTACATTTTGCTAAAATTGATGCTCTAAGATGATAACAGAGATAAAGAGATAGCTCAGTGGATAAGGTGTTTGTCCCACAAGTGTAAGGACCAGAGTTCAAACATCCAGAATTCATGTAATCCCAGCATTCAGGAGGCGAAGACAGGAAATCCCCAGGGCAAGATAGCTCAGACTTGTGAGTTCTGGGTTCAATTGAGAGATCTTGCCTCAATAATGAAGATAGAGAATGATCCAGAAAGACACCTGACACAAATGTAGGTATCAACTAAACAACTGAAGGCTCAAGCTCTGGGCACAGTTGTGCAGAATCAGTAGATGGATTAATCCCTCAGCAATCCTGCAAAAAAGTTGCATGATTAATGAAGTAGTCTCAACCATGGTAGGTGAGACTAGTCCTCGGGCAGGTGAATAAGATAGAGGGAGCTGCTTAAGGAAGTTGGCATTCTTAAGTCTGGTCGGTCAGTCATACTGATCGGATGTGAGGATTGTCCCTCTCTCAGCAGTGGATATGGCAGTTTCCACAGCCTCTGGTGTTGGTATGAGTTCTCCTGCTGAGTTTGACTAAGAAATGTGGCTGGACAATCATAAGATACAATAAAACACCTTGTTCCCCTTAAGATCTCTGATCATGAATTTATTGGTCACACACAGGCAGACTGTAACAACACCCAATGTCAACTTTGCCTCCTCATATTTGCAAACACATGTACACACACACACACACACACACACACACACACACACACATACACACACACATACCACTCATACAAAAAATTCAAGATACCTTATTGAGAACATGCTTGTATTTCTTGCAAGAGCCCTATGTAGGTATAATATTTTATCCAAAGAAAAACTCCAAAAGAGAGATGGGAGGTAGGGAGAGACGTGAGCCCTTTTTCTAGACAACTGATAAAATTCTCCTTGTACTTACGTACGCCCTACACCAGGCACGATGTATGCCATGATGCTCACACCCCCAGGCCTACCCTCGCCCTATGAAGCTCAGATCCCTGGGTCGCACTGCAGTAGCACGTGACTCTATTATAATTCTTCACTTCCACCCACCCCGTGCTTTTCAGGGCTCTTTTACTCTTAGATGCGTGAGAAAATACGGAGAAAGCAGGCTGCTCTCTGCCGCCACACCCAACTTGTTCCCAGTTCCCTGTGAAGTACCAGGGGACACTCACCAGTGCCTGCTACTTTGTTTCACACACAGCAAAAAGCATCACTCCTCCCACCTCACTTCAGCTCACAGCCCACCCATTGAGAAGAGCAGACCCACTTTCCAGAGAGTCTCAAAGACTCATCGCACCTGGTTCCGGGCTGTTTTCCAGCGTGAAGGCGGGACGTCGGTCGGGGGGCTTCCACGGTGATCTCCCTACCTTTGGTCCTCACTGTCTAGTCCCTAGCCCTGAGTCATGCCCAGGACTCATGCTCAAGCCTCACCAGGAGTTACTTGAGGACAGAGATTGGTCCATAGTCCTGTTTAGATCTAGGCACTGACGGGAAGCCTGGCACAGAAGTTATTGAGAAGGAAGCGGGCTTGGCACAGAGCCCTTTTGACACCCTGCCTGGCCACACCTTTGGCAAGCAATCCCCCCAAGTATGGGTAATTCCAGCCCACTGGGAGCATCTACTTGCCAAACCCCGAAGCAATCTGAGCAATTGGGTCTGCCAAGGAAGGGAGAAGACACTAAGTGGGGCTTACCTTTTTACCATGCTTGGATAATGATGCTTAAAATTTTATCTCATTGTATTTAGCCCCAAATACATATAGCTAATTCTTATGACAGTTCTAATCACAGAGCTAGCTTTGTTACTATACTTATATATGCTATATTGGGCTAAGATAATGATGCTACCTATTTAAAATAATCAGACAGGCTTTAGATTTTGACCATATAGTCAGAAACAATTTAATGAGTAATTTAATTCACTTTCCAATTCTATGTATCTGAATTATTTTTAAAAGAACAAGTTACTAAAATAATTATTTTGCACTGTTTTTACTCAGATATTTTTGCCATTGTCAATAAGAATCTCAAGTTTTTCTTAGTCTACTTTTGTGACTTTGGTCGTCGGTTCACCAACTAAAGGGTTCTGGATCACAACAACCTGGATAAGATGAAATCTAGCAATCTATTTTTATAGCTTTCATTTCCGAAATAAATTTAACTTTGGGAAAAATTACAAAAACCATCAGTTATGATAGCACACACCTGTAATCTCATTGTGCAAGATGCTAAGGAAGATGGCTGAGCGTTGATGGCCACCTTGGTTATATGGAAAAACCCTATCAAATAAAGGTAGTAGTGCATTTCTATATATTCCTTACCTAGCTTTCCTTAATGATAGCATTTTACATAAGTGCAAGTTAGATATAGATATCAGCTTGACAATTGAGATCAGAGCCTTCAGGCACACTTGTGAGGAATCGTTTAGTTGAGGCAGCTCCTGAGCAAGCGTGTGAGATGTTAGCTAATGAATGTGGGAAGGCAAGCCCAGGGTGGGTGGGATCATTCCCTGAACAGGTGGGTAAAATGGAGAGATATGGGTCAGCATTTTGGCAAACTTTGGCATACAGGCATCTCGGTAAGTGAGACAGTATGTCAGTTTCTCGGCAATGCCTATAAATACAGTGTGACCAGGTCCTGATGTTGGTACGAAGTCCTGCTATGCTGGGGAAGTGTGACCAAGAATCACAAGCCAAGAATAAAACCCCTTGTTCCCCTAAATTGTTTGAGTCCTATAGCTGTTTTGGCAACATGAAGAGAACTGGAACATATATCCATTATGTAATTACCGAAGCTAAGAAGTTAACATTGATGCAGTGCTCTACATACTTGTGAGTAATATTTGTTCTGCTGTCTCCTACAAATTGTGACAGTTCATTTATTTTTTCATTCACATCCATGACCCTGAGATTTGGAAGAACAGTGTTAAAGATTGTTTAGGATGTCTCTCAACTTATAGTTATCTGATATTTCTGATCATGGTGTTTAATCTTGATTGTCAACCCAATAGGACTTAGAATTACCAAGGAGAATACCGACCACTTCTCTAAGGATGTTTCCAGAGAAGTTTAACTGAGAAGTGAAGACCCTCCTGAAGGGAGGTGGCATCCTATGGGATGGGTCTGAGACTGAATAAAAAGGAAAAAAGCAGAAGGTGTGAGCTCCAACATCCTTTCTGTCTCTTCCTCCCTTAAATACCACATGCCCAACGGTCTCTGCTCCCGGCCCAACAACGGCAAGTCGCTCTCCACCTTCTGCACTAGAGCCAAAAGAAACCCCTCCTTCCTTAAACCATTGCTGTCACAGCGACAAGGAAAAATCACTACTGGAATGACATTGCTGCGCCACATATTCAGCAAGATTCCCATGGGAAAAGATTCTTCTAATCTGCATCACTTCGGGGTACAAGAGAGTTACTGCTATGTCTTATTAGGGGTAGGACCAACCTTAATTTGTCAGGTAAGATGGTGTCTTTGAGATAGCCCAGTGTGCGGTTACTATTTTTCCATGGGTTTGAGGGTTGGTCCCCAGTAGGGCTAATTGGTAAGTGTTGGATCTATTTAATTTATTTTCCTTCCTTCCCCCTCTTTCTCTCTCTCTCTCTTTCCCTCTCTCTCTCTCTCTCTTTTTCTCTCTCTCTCTCTCTTTCTCTCTCTCTCTCTCTTTTTCTCTTTCCAAAGTTTCATTAAGAAGTCCTGGCTGGCCTCAAACTCATGATCCCTCTGCCTGTATCTTTGGCTGCTGAGATTACAGCTGGGCACCACTTGCCCAGCTGCGGTGGAACTTCCATGAGGTTCAACCTGATGTGACTAGGACACTCCTTCGGGCACTGCTGTGGAAGATCAACTCCAGCCCCTCTACTCCAGGACTCCCCTCTCTCCCTTTCACACGTGCTCCTATGACTATGGCGCCATCAGCCCTGAGGCCCTCGCAAGAGCTGCGCCTTTAAACCTCCAAACTAAATGAACCCTTTATCTTTCTTGATTCCATGGTGTCAGGTATCTTGCTATGGAAACAGGAGAAGAACTCATAGAGAAATGCTTGGGAAAGCTGACTCCTGAGACAGGGATGACCATGGTGCACTAAAGATGACTTTCTATCTGCCTCATCCTTCTACATCTATTGACTGCAGCTTGCAAAGGGGAGGAGTAAGAAGAAGCTTTACAAAGAGGAGTTCTGTAAGAAGCTTTGCAGAGAGGAGTTCTATAAGGAGAAGCTTTGCAAAGAGGAGTTCTGTAAGAAGCATTGCAGAGAGGAGTTCTATAAGGAGAAGCTTTGCAGAGAGGAGTTCTATAAGGAGAAGCTTTGCAGAGAGGAGTTCTGTAAGGAGAAGCTTGCAGAGAGGAGTTCTGTAAGAAGCTTTCCCTTCTCTTTGGTTCATTGATTTCTCTCATGCTTGGTGATAGCACTATGGACTCAGTCATTCTGAGTTTTAATTCAGTGCTTTCGTTATTGTGTTTTTCAAGATCATGTGATTGCTACATCTGGTGAGAGAATCTTTGACTTAGACTGTCCAATGCCATTTTCTCCTCTGCAAAATGAAAATAACCACAGCGCTGTTCTTAAAAGGCTGGGAGGATTATACTGTCATGTGAATAAAACACCCGGAAATGACTAGAGCAGACTCTCAGTGTACATTGCCATATTGCCAGAAGAACAATACCTGGTGGCACAGTGAAGGACTGTCACTCAAAGAACACAGGTTGAGATGAAAGATGGCAAGGAGTCCATTTGGAGTTAGAAGGACAAGCTAACTTTGCTATCATGAGGCACTAATCTTGGAAAATCGCCTTCTCGTGGAGAATTTGACTTCCACACAAACAGACCCTAGCAGTTGTTTCCAGTTCTTATTTATTTAATTTTTATTTATTCATCTTGTGCATGCATGTGCACTTGCAGGTATGGGAATGTGCATGCTACGGTATGGATATGACGGTCATAGGACAACTTGTGGAAATTAGTGATTTCCTTCAACCACATGGATCCAGAAAGATGTTTCAATCTTTGCAACGACAACTTTTGTCCACTGAGTCATCTCCCTGGCCCTGTTTCTTTATCTCTTTGTGTTTTATTTTCTCCTTTTTCTTTAGTTTCTTTCTTTCCTTCTTTTCTTCAATATTTATTTATCTATTTATTGTGTGCGTCTGTGTGTGTTTGCTTCCATTTCCAATGCTATACTATATAACACCTTCTCAGGTGCATGGAAAGTTCTCCAGTGATGAGGAGATATTAATATCCACGGAAAGGTAATTCAAGAATTTGCTACAGCTTAAACACAGCAGAGAGAATAAGGAAAGCAGCATCTGGTCTATTTTCTGGTCAGATTCCATCGCTTAATGAAGTTCACACTGCTTAATGAAGTTTACATGTGGCATTGTCCTGTATTATGATTCCTATTAATGAGCAATTTTTTTATAATTCTTACAATTATGTACTTGTCTTTTAAAAGTTTGTGGAAAAAATGAAAACATTTATAACTGTGGTAAGTTGTACTGTTGGTCTATACTATTGCATATTGCTAGGGTCTGAGATAGTGCCTGATGCTTAGTATGAGCATTAAAAAAGTGTTTTTCAAATGAATGAATCAAGAAAGAATACATGGGGCCAGCAAGTGGGCTCGGTGGGTAAAGGCATACAAATATGAAGACCTGAGCTCAAGTTTCGGAGCCTACATAATAGAAGTAGTGAACTGACTTCCAAAAATTGTCTCCTGAACTCCACAGGAGTACCAATAATGTCCCTGCTCTCTCTCTCTCTCTCATAAATAAATAAAAGAATAAACAATTGAGTAGCTATAAAATTATATGGGGGGGGAGTATTCCATATGAGAATAACAGGCTTGTGTGGGGCTGAGCCGGGGTGGGGAGAAGAGAAGCTATTCTTTGTCTTTCTAGGCCGAAAGCTGCTCTCTCCAGCTTCCTCCCCTGCAAACACCCTTCCTTAGCAGGCACCAGATCTCTTACGGTGAATGAACATGGCTGGCTCAAGGTCCTGGCCCTTGTCGCAGGCACTGAGCCTCGTCCAAGTTCCACATCTGTTGTGACGCAGATGTTACTCTCTCCTGAAGTGAAGGACGTAGGTTCAGACGGTTCATAAGCACCTCCAAAAATACCCTCGCCGTGCCCGGCAGCACTCCAAAGTGCAATCTCACCATAACCCCCCCCCCGTCTTGTTTTCCCAGTGCCCGCTCTTCAGTTGACCAACTGTTGCCCACAAAGCCTTGATCCTGTCTGCTCTGGTGGGAAGCAGTCACAGAAACCTCACTAGGAAGCGGCCCACCTGGGTAAGATCCAAGGTGCACACAGGAGGGTCAGCAGCATTAACTTCACAGCCAATAGCATCACAGCACCTCAGATGTTACCCCGGTCGTTCCCCTCCATAGTATCTTGGTTGTTTTCTAGTTAGGCTTTCGCCCATTCTGCTTCTAATGCTTGCAGAGGCCAGGACACAGCGGTAGCTAGACTTGTGGTGTCAGAAAACACAGAAACTGGCCTTGGAGCAAAGGTGAACTTCAAAGACCGATGGTCAACCCCCCCTCCCAAGCACACACACTGAATAGAGTCACTGTACCCTGAGGCCTTCCTTCTAACAGTTCCCAAGCTAAACCAGTGCTCTGGACAGAAAAATACTTACCACTAATAACCAAAGCAATTTTTTTCTCAGTTAAAAAATGGGAGCTCTTCTGTAAATAGCTGCTATTATACCCATAGATTTGAAGAACACTTAACACCAAGCCTGGAAGTCTTCTACAACAAAGGCAGAGGATCTCAACACCCTGACAGGATGCAGCCTAGGCAGTAGAAGAGCAGTGAAGTGGACACAATGACTAGCCATAATGCAAAGTACCAGCAACCCAGCAAGGCTCCCCTAGAATCAGGCCAACCTAGTGTCTCTCCATCCTAAGACTTTGGGAACTTTGCAGGAGGGGGCAGTGAGATTGTAAGAACCTAAAGATGGGAATGTTCACCATTGGACAAGACGTTCCATTCAAGGCAGGACTGCTGCATCTAGGAACTCATTGCAGTGAGACTTGTCCTTATCAGACCTGCATAATGACTGACACACCTACATGCCCCCATGCACTATAGAGGAACAAAATAGGTAAGAATATACAGTGGAAACCTTGGGGACTAAAGTTGGAGTGAGGGGAAATGCCCCTATCAGTGGGGTGGCCTGAAGAAAGGCAACTTGATATGGCTGCCACAAGAGGCCTGAACCCTCACAACAGTAGATAAGCCAGAGGGAACCTGGGGGTCCATAGAAGAAGACAGGCAGGAGGGCAGGAGGGAGTGGAATGGATTGATGAAGGAAAGGGAGGGAAATGGGAAGGAGGGGGATAGATGGAAGCAGGGATAAGTATCCAATATGTGTGTAAAACTAGAAAAATAAAAATATAAAAATAAAATTTTTAAATGGAAGCTCTTTTAAAAAAAAAAAATGTGTTGTCAGAGGATTGCAAGGTCGTCAGCCAAAGGAAGTAGAGGAACATGAATGATAAAGAAGAAAGGAGGCTTGGCTGTGGAGTTTCCCCTTTGAATCCCTAGCTGTGTTCAGCTCTACTGTGATGATTCATGCCAGTTTCTTAAACTCTCTGAAAGGTCACCGCCTCTGCTACAAGGTAGAGTCAGTAAGTCTAGATCCCAAAGTGACCTTAGCTCCTAATAAGATTGACAGAGCCAAAGGTGCCTGGCAGAGGCTAGAGGCGCTGTCAGTTTCGTTTCTTTTTCTCAATGAATCTGCCAGAGCCAATCACCAAATGAAGGAAGTCATTGAAAGTACCACGGAAAAGTGACAAAGAATCAGATTCCACATGGCATTTCCACTCACCTTCCTTTCTTAGTTCCACAGAGAATCTACCAGATCAAAGAAGATCTAAGAATCCTTGGGGCGAGCCCCAGTAATGAAGAAATACATGGAAATAGCATATGCCGCGTGGGGGAAGGAGCTGAGGACTATCAAACGGGTCCTTTCCTGCCCAGGTATTACAGATTTTAGAGTGTGCCAGGTGCTATCCACTGCAGGGAAGAGCTGGAATGTGAAGAAGGTTCCTGTCTCCCATGGTGAGTTAGTGAGGTCCACTTGTAGGACAGAAACCCGGAAAGCTGGTCTCCCCCTTCGCTGCCATTATTTTAAGCCTGTCTTCTTAGTAGGAGTGCCAGTAGTTATGCCTGGAGACACAGGTAAGCAATTCTGTGCAATTCCAAAGCGGGGAAGGAACACAACATTCACACATTGCTTGACCCATGTCATCCTGTGGTCATGATTTAACAGTGCCACCAGCAAAGATAGACATGATACTGCTTTAAAGAATAATAATAGCCTGGCAAACAAGGTGGAAACAAAGGCAAGGAAGTGACAGCCACAACAGTCAGGGGCGAGGTACCCCAAGGAGGGAGTGCAGGGGTGTGGTATACAGGGCAAACAAAGGAGGGGCTTGTGGGCCACTCTTGATAGAGGGTGTTCGCTTTGTAATTATTCTCTACACTGTGCATTTATGCCTTCTGCTTGTATGTTCTCTTTCATAATTTTTAAAGGTCAAAAAAAGAAAACAATAATCTCCCTTCATTGAAAGAGAACAACACCTTACTGTCAATCTCAGCTCTAGGTATTTAAATGTTATCTTCCTCTGTGGATGTCCAGAGTATTCCATTGACTGATGTCCAGAGTTGTCCCTTGATTGTTATTTCTGGAAGGAAACAAGAGGGTGGAGTTTTAAGGAGACAAAACACTCTAGTACAAAAATAGGAAGCTGCTCTCAATACTCTTGTATAAGGGGCATCGTGAAGAATATTTTTATGTCTGTGTACAGGTACACATGGATGTGTGTGCATAAGTGGTGAGGTCAGAGGTCAATGTCAGGCATTCTTCCAGTGTCATCTACCTTGTTTACTGAGAAAAGGTTTGTCATTGGTTTGTAGCTCATGGATTAGGCGAGGAGGGTTTCCAACAATTCCTGGGGAATCCTCCTGTTGTTCTCCAGCAAGAATTAGAAATGTCACCAACACACCTGGCTTTTGTATATAGGTTCTGGAGATCCAATGCAGGTCCTTTCATGGCAAACATTTTAGCATGTTCACCTATTTCTCCAATCACTGGAGAATAATTAAAGAGCCTATGAAGGGCATGTTTTACACGTTTAACAACTTTGGTGTCAGAATTCAGAAATGCTTGGACTGGAAAGATGACTCAAGGGTTAAGCCTCTGTCTCAAAAACAGGGGGACCTGGATTCAGATCCCAGATCCCATATAAAAGCACCAGGTGAAAATGGTGGTGACCTGTACTTCTGGCCCTGATGGGGAATCTGGGAAACCCCAGAGCATAGCAAAAGAAGGTAGAAAATTCCAGGATGATTCCTGAAGCCTTCCTTTGGTCTCCATAGGCACACACAGTGCTCTTTCACACACACACACACACACACACACACACATGCGCGCACACGCGCGCACACACATACACATACAAGATTTCAGAGAGACTACAAGAAACAAGAAAATTCTCCAAGTGGCAAGCAGCCTTCACAAATTAGTCATCAAACACAAGAAAGGAGATATAAGTGGGCTTACGAAATCATGGGAGAAAAGCACAATTCTAAGGAGTGTCTAAGAGCTCCCCTCTTCCAGTGGAGGGCCTTGTGGAATCTTGGGGCCTGTGCATAGAAAAATCCGTCCTGTGTTTGGCATCCGAGTGACTCACCCACAAAGCTATCCACTGCGTGCTGCAGAGAGGAAATGAATCATGTTCATTTCTGACCCTTGCCCTTGTCATTCCATGCAGGGAAACCACCCACAGACAGTCTGGGCAAAGCTGGACACAGGGCACTCGGACAAGGCACACACAGAAATGATATGCCTTCATTGGCCAGAATGGTTCAGCTCGGATCTGCAAAGACGGGATAAGCACCGATTTTGTGATAGAGAAAACATAGCTGAAGGACTGAAGGACAGATTGGCAATGCCTGGTGTCTTACACAGTAATCTGAACTCCTAATGCCCCCAGTTGGGGCGGCATAGAGGGGAACAATGACCTTTGGATTTCCATCTTAGAGCTGGTATTCGGAGAATTTGCGTGGCTTGCTTAGAGGAAGTCGACCAAACTCACGCCCAGTCTGCAAGTTAAAAGGGCTCTGAGGGAACGAGTCCTATATTCAGAAGACAGGCTTCTCAGAGCCTCCTTTCTGGAAAGGCTGTGAGGTTGCCGTAGCTGGGCAAGCGCGCTGATGGGTGGCAGATTAACCACAGTCAGAACACAGCTCTTTCAGTTTTAAACAAAAGCAGAACACACACCCTCCAAATGCTAAGATGACAGCTAAATACACAAACAGAACAGAGAACTAAGAACCTAGTGAGGAGAAGAAACCAAATCTCCAGTTGCCCCTCACTGAGTGGGACTTTACTGAGGGACTCTGTGTCCACTATGAGGGGAGGGGGGAGTTCTCAGCTGCTCAGCAGCACGGGCGAAGTGCATGGGTGAAGGAATGAATGGGTGACTAGCTGCTGAGTCGCACAGTCCAGAGCATTTCCTTTCACCCCCAAGGTGAGCTGTTGATGTCATTTCTCTCCTCGAGTCAGGTGTACCAATGGTAGCACAACTTCCCAAATACCTTCTTGTTAAAGAAGACCTCATCCCTCATAGTGCAGCATCCGGACCTTAGCTTTTTGGATGAATCTGCAGAGCTACAAAACTGGGAATCAGTATTCACATGCCACACTGCTCAATCCAGAACTCCCTTCTGTTGCTTCGTAACTCAGGAGTAACAGGGGACATTAAATATTAGCTGATGCCTGGCCATTGCTCAGGAAGGAAGACGGAACTGAACCCAGAGCTTTCCTTCCTTCTCTTCCAGCCCTGCGTCTTTCCCCCTCCAGGTACTAGTATTCCCACTGCTCACCCTTCCAACAGCAGACTACTTTATTAAATAAGAGAGAGGAGATTAGTCATTTCCAGGTAGACAGGCAGCATTTATTGGTCACACCCTTTTACTGCCCTGAGCATCCACCATTAGCAATAGAGCTTATCTAGTCTTCTCCGGAAGCACAGAATTACAGTATGGCCCTTTGTCCACAGTTCCATGGCATACAGTTGATATAAGGAAGACCAGCATCATATCTCCACACTCTTATCATCTTCAAGTCCATTATTATTAATATTTTCAAATAATGAAATAGTGTCTTTTTGTAACAATGACGATTAAAGCTGAGGCCATGACTCAATCCTTAGCATGCTTGCCTAGCTTGCCTAGCATGCATGAGGCCTGGGTTTTACTCCCAGCACTGGGTAAACTGGGGACAGCTTCATGCTCCTGTAATCTCAGCACTCAGTAGGTAAAAGCAGAAGGAACCAGGTCATCCTCCACTCCACAAAGAATTTCAAGGCCAGCCTGGGCTACATAAGACCTGTCTTGTAGATTTTTTGTTTGTTTGTTTTTTTAATAACCACTCATAACATCTACTCAATACTTACAAGATATCAGGCACTCCTTTTAATTTTGACAGCACTCATATTAAACAAGTACTATTTTCATTTGCTCTTAGTAGATAGGCAGTCCTAAATGAGTTTATGTAACTTGTCCCAATCAAGTCAATTATCAAGGTGTTTCAGGTCCAAGATTTGATTTCAGAGGGCACTGCTGAAGCTTTCCAGGTTCTTGTGTCCCAGGACAAAGGATTGTGCCAGGGACTCATGATTAGAAATAGAAAGAGAAATAGAAACAGTTTATTAAGAAAGAGAGAGCTCTCCCAAGAATGGGTGTGGTCTAAGGAGCTGGGGAAAGGCATAGGCCTTTCAAAAGTGCTAGGCCATGAAGCTCACAACCCTTCATAGATCATTTATACATCCCTTAAATCTACCGAGTCGGTGTATTGCAGGCTTCTCTTGCACCTCCTCTGTATAACCAAGGTGGGAAGGATTCCCAGTATTTCTGCCTACTGGCTGTTCCCATATGTTCAGTGTGATGTCACTTTCTGCAGTGTCTACCATCTTGTGACAAAGGAGCCATAATTCAAGTGCAGTGAAGCAGACAAACTTTGGAACTAGTTTAGCAACCTGGACTTCACTTGGCTCGGACTATGCATACATCTCTCTTCTAATACTGCACTTGGCAGCCTGAGTCCTTTACCTGCATGTACCGTGCAGGCACATGTCTTTCTGAACAATATGCCTAGCAGCCTGTACCAATATGGTTCCCTCCAGCAGCATTGTGTGGCACACACATACCTCTCTTTGAATAACAGAAGTTTCTCTCCTGCTAAGACCATATGGACAGTTTCTCTTCACACTATTTCAAACCATATCCAGTTACAAAAAAATAGAAGGATGATCTAGCCTGAAGTGGTTTGGGTTGCATGCGCAATAAGGTTAGTATCCTTAAACTAAGCTTTCAGAGAGAATCCCTTGCTTACTCTCTTATGCCTGTGCATAACTGGGTGTGCATATGGTCAAAATCAGTTCCCTTACGAGAAGGGATATATGCAATAGGCAAGATTATATAACTTAATCTGTCGATCAAAACAGAGAAATGTTCACATTATGCCTCTTAGCAACCAAACTCTTCTTTTCTCTTAAACGCCATGAAAGGAAATCTCAAACAATAATCAGGCCCATGAGCATCTCCTCTCATGGGGCTCACTGCTACTCTTTTCTGTTGTTGTTGTTAATATTTACTTATCTATTTGAGATGGGGGAGGTGCACATGTGCATGCATATCATAGCGCATGCGTGAAAGTCAGAGGATAACTTTCAGAAGTCACTTCCCTCCCTCCACATGTGAGTTTCCAGGGATCAAATTCAGCTCTCTGGCTTTATGAGCGCAGGCTCTTTACCCACTGAGCGATCTCACTGAACGCTGCTGTTACTCTTGATAGTAAATCTGTCACGATCTACCACATTGCTTTAAATAAAACCAAGTTTCCCTTGCTACTTTTGTGAATCTGTATGCACTTATTTCAATGCTTTGAAAAAGATACCAAGAACCTGGAAACACCTGACCCAGACCTGTAACACCTGTTCACCTGCAGACTCCAAGCTCTTAATCACACATTGTGAGCCCCGCTAGGCCGATGGCAGGTGCGACAGCGATTGGTTTAGATTTTCATTGTTACCATGATTCCAGTCACCTTGCCTTCCAACTGAGTGGGCGATCATAGCAGACAATAGAGGGGAAAAAAAAAAAAAAAGGATACACTCCCCCTACCCTAGGTCATCCGTTTATTTTCCATATCTATTTTTTTTTTGTGTAAGAAATGAGACAGGAAGGAGGGTGGCAGCAAATTATTTTCTGCTTTCTAATAATGGGGAATTTAACCTTTGTGAAAAGATAATCTTTCAAGCTTGTCAAAACAAAACCCATCTGAAACTTCTCATCGAGTACAGTTGGAAAGGGACCAATCAAGTTCTGGTCTCATTTAGAACCATCTTCTGACTTCTGTTGTGAACAAGAGTCAAGACAAATCATTTCGTCTTCTACCAGCATTTTAATCTGAACTAGCCTATGAACAAACTGTTGCGTATCTCTTATGTGCATTAGGATATAACAAGCACTGTGTAGAAAACACTGAAGAATTAAATAGTCCATGCTTAGGAGCACGTGTTTCCTAAGGTCTGCCATTTATTAATCATTCAGTCTACTGATCATGTTTTGTTTTTAATTCAAGACTTTATTGTATTCATAAATGTGGATATGTGTGTATATGTGTGTGTGTGTGTGTGTGTGTATGTATGTAATTTTAATGAGCAGCTTAGGGTTAGGATGTAGCTTCAAAGTAATATACTAGCTTTACATGTACAAGGTCCTGAATTCCATGACCAGCACAGAAAACAAAATAACCCAGCTGCCTGGAGATTCAAAACTTCTTTTGCTGATCAGCTATTACCCAGAGAATGGAGAAAGATTATTGAGAAAACAACTATCAAAGTTCCAATGAGCTTCCAAAAATTTTCTAGGGAAACTAAAATCTTTCAGAGGAGAGAAATGAATCATGTTGACTCAGAATTGTATTAAGGGGTATTATCCTCAAGGACATTGATTTAGTTTTAGACCTTGCTCATAGCTGGGTTTCTCACTACCTCTAGCTTGAACAAGTATTTAACCATTTTAAGATTCCCATGTATACCACAGGTTAAAAAGAACTGGAGAGAACTAGGGAGAATGTTCAGTAGTTAAAACATTTGCCAGACAAGCAAAAGGACTAGAGTTCATATCCCCAAATCCCACATAAAATGTTGGGAGGGTAGAGCAACCTGCCTGTAATTCCAGTCCTGAAAGACAGAGACTGGGATTCTCTAGAGCAAGCTGGCTAGCCAGACTGACTCTATCATTGAGTTGTGTGTTTGACTGAGGGATCCAACCTCGAGAAATAAGGTGGGAAAGTGACTGAGTATTATTCATGATATCAACCTCAGGCCTCCACACATACATGCATGTGCTATGCACAGATAAGCAAACACATAAACTATTCACTCACCCCGTAAACATGATATTGGAAATAGAAAAGAAGGAGTCTTCCTTACAAAAGACTAGCTGAGTGCATGGAGCACAATAAGCCCATGCACAGTTTCCGATGAGAAAACAAAACCTTCAGTTTTCCTAGTCTGCCACCTTGAAAACTGCACATACCAAAGACAGGCTGGTGTAGGTAAGATAAGGCCTCACAGCAAGCACAGAAAAGAAATACCCCCAAAACTATGTCTGCGAAGTAGACCCAGCTATAAGAAAAATCTATCTAGGACCCATCCAAGGGGGCTTAGAGGTCACCAAGGAACTCTTTGCAAGGAAGTTCTCCCACATCACATTCCACACAGACCAAAAAGGAAAGAAAACCCCTGAGATATGCACAAATGGAAATGAGAACTTGCCCTTAAAGTGACACTCAGAAGGCAGCTTGCCAAGATAATCAACAATAACTGACATTAATGAAAAGCCTTTTGAATTCAAACCCAGCTAAGTTGCAGAGTGAGGTAGAGGAGGCTGTAGACCATGCCAACTGCGGCCTAAACACCGGTTGACCCAGAGTCATTACAAAAGTTGAAGCAAGTGACTTGAACCCCAGATCTCCGGACGGAATCATTTCTTTCCAAAACAAAGCCAGTGAGCAATTCTGAGCAGCACTTGATAATCATGCAACTAAATCCTAATGGCAATTGCTGCGTATCTCATTCCAGCTGGCACTCAAAAAGGCTCAGAGAGGAATCAGCAGAACTTGTCCAAATAAAGTTCCATTGTTAGTCAGGTGTAACTTTTTTTCTGAATGAAACTAAAACCTTCCAGGAATATAATGAAGGTTTGGACAGCCCCGTTCTGAGCCTTATCAATTAGACTCAGACAGGACAAAGGTGCAAAGCAACTTTCAGCATCCGACTAACCGTAATGAGGGAGGTTAATAGCAAAAAGGAGTCTGGAAGGAAAAAAATGGCCAAAATCTCACAGAATCTACAGAGACTGGGAGGAGTCAACATAGAGGCTGACAGGAAAAAAGATCAAGAAGGAAAGTGTGGGAACATGAGGAAAATCCAAGTCTAGTGGGCGGGAGAGATGACGTGACAGCATCCTGCCGGCTGAGCTCGGAGAAGAAAGAACCTCCCCCCCCTCCAAGTCTTGTTCAGATCCCCCAGGAAAGGACAGAAACTCAAGAACCAGAGACTATGCTGTCCAAACCTCATATGGGAAAAGCCTCACTGACATCACAGCCAGGAGCCAATGGCTGGGGTTCTGAATGGTAACCACAGGCCTGACAATAAAGACTGGTTTCACTCCTCTGTGGAGAGACATCTTCTTCCCGCCTGAGGTTATCTGTAGCAAGAGCGACTCCCAGATGTTCTTGTCTAAGGAGAGAAGTAGCTCGTACAGTTTAACCTCACCAGCAACAAAAGACGGAGGGAGAAGGAGGCACTGAGTGACAGGTAGGCTCAGCGACCAGAAGCCTGGAGACATGAGGTCCAGTTTTGAAGACCTCTGACTGCCTGTCTGTCCTTGGTTATCTGCTCCCTGCGATGATCATAGCCCTTGGTTTCCTGATGCAGGGTGAAGACCACCACTTTCTTCTAGACGTCCTTGTCTTCCATTCCTCGCTGTGACTTCCATTTGCTTTTTCCACATGGGTGAAGACATGAGAAGACATAATAACATCCACTTGGCTGTTTCCACTGGGCTGTTAGACATCTCTGACTTTTATCAAAAGTGAACTTCTAATCTTTCCCTACATTTTCTCCAACACCACATAAAAAGCAACATCCTAATTGGTTTGAAGTTTCCCTTTCACCTAATGACAACTTCATCCTTCTCCAAACTTGCTTTTTGATTACATCCAGCATCTAAGCCACCAGCAGATGCTACCAACTTCCAATCAGAATGTTCTCAGTTTCCAACACCTCCACATTCTCCCACCCAAATTGACACAAGAGCCTCCAGCCTGGTCCACAGTAGGCCTAGTAGTCTTTCTAAAGTTGAGAAAGTTCCAGCTCAGACCCTCTATCAATGTCTAGTCTCGGCTGTTGACAAAGCTAAAGTTCTTCCAACAGTCCAAAAGGTTCTTCATCTTCATCCAGAGCCCAGACCAGTCACATCATCTCTACTTTCTGCTTCCTTACTCCACTCCAGCCACTGACCCTCTTTTACTCCCCTACCTCTAGTTTTGGTATGCTGGCCACTTGCTTAATAGTATAAGCCATGCTTTATTTTTGTTTTTTGGTTTTTTTGAGATTGTTAGGAATATAGTTGGTAATAGAAAAGTTAGCTGCAAAGGAGTTTGAGTTTGTTCTTGCTGTTAAAGGTTTTTAATTTTTTTTTATTATTTATTCAATTGTGTGTGTATGCAGAACCACGGACCAATTCGGGAACCACCGTGTACGCCTCCACCTCCTCCTTGTCCCTACGAATTCGGGAACCACCATGGACGCCTCCACCTCCTCCTTGTTTACTCCTGCCCCGGGATTCACAGGCTCCGCCCTACCAGGACCAGAAACGCAGGCCGCCCCCGCTTCTGCCCGGCATCTATACGGGGGTCTAGGATCCGAACTCAGGACCTTCCGCCTGCAAGGCAGAGGCTTAACCCCTGAGCCACCTCTCCAGCCCCTGTTAAAGGTTTTTAAATGCTTGTTAAACGTGACTTTTCCTGTCTTGCTATGTGCTGTCTAGTCACAGGCATCTTGCTCCCAAACATCTTGTGCCATAAAGATAAAATAAATGACCAGCATATGCCCACAGTTCCTATCCCATTTGTACAAGATAACCTCCCATCCCAAACCCTGTAATCAGCCCTGAAGTTCTGTAACCATAGATACCTGCTTATGTCAGATGCAGTGTTGAATTTCCTCCTCCCTGCCCCCTTCTGTCCTGCTGCACTTTTGCTCTATGTAAGACTGGCAAGAGGTCATTCCAGGCTTGTGGCATTAGTCAAATAGAGCCCAGCTACATTAAAGCTTGCTCTTGGACATTCAAAGTGATACCTCATTTGCTGTCCAGTGGGAGAGTATAACACTGGCAACACAGGAAAAAAAAATACAAGACATTTAATCATTATTTTAAAATAAGTATGTTCTAAATATCACATGATACTTACATTGAAACTTTTTGTGTTACTTACATGAGATTTATACCTAACTGGGCTTCCTGTATTTTACCTCGGCCTGCTCCCACCCTTTTTGGGCGGCCTGCTTCTGCTGCTTGGACCGTCCTTTTTTTGAAAGGCATGTGACATGCTCTCTCATATGCCTAAATCCTCTGCTCAAATGTCGCCTTCCTGGTGAGGGCAGATCTCGCCACATGAGAAGTTATAATTTGATGCTGCCTACCTCCTTTCTCAAAACACTCGCTTCTCTAAAACATAAATTGCCCATGTATTCTCCAGCTTGTCCAAGCAAAACGTGGGAATAAGTTCCACCAGGACAGTCGTTGGTTAGTTGCTCTATCCACGGCTCTATCCCCAGAGCCCGGATGGCCTGACTCCTAACAGATGATCCATGAATGTTTATTGAATTAATGGATGGATGAATGAACAAATGAGGTCCCAAGACTGTTGATAATAAATCATCTCACAACAGATAGACCCTGATTCAAGGACTTTAAGGCTGCGCTCTCTCTCCACCCACTGCACAACTACTAAGAAACCCGCCCCTTCCCAATGGCCTCAGATGCAATACCCATTTTTGATTACCCAAAATAAGGATATCTCATATGATACCTACTTCAGATATGAAAATCTCAAACTTCCTAAAGGGCATATAATTAACTAGCTTGTTTTGCTTAATGCCTTATCATTTGCAAAATACTTTCACTGCATGAACCCCTTGCTAAAGACTTTAAACTCAATAGAATCGATACAAAGAAACACATAGTTATGCAGTGGAAAATTGTGGGTCCCACAATAATAATTACATTTGCAAAGACAGTAATACCCAGCCTAAAATAGTTAAGCACAATCCATGGGAAACTCAGGCTTCTGGAAAGGTTCTATTTAGAACCCAGCTGAAAATGTTGGCATTCTGATCTCTGTTGGCAATGGACAGTACTTTGTGTGTGTGTGTGTGTGTGTGTGTGTGTGTGTGTGTGTGTGTGTGTGTATGTGTGTGTGTATGCGCACGCGCGAGTTTAGTTATGGTCTTAGAGACCAGTGTCCTACATCACGTACCCTGAATTAAGCAAACCTAATCAGTTTCAGAACCTGAGTGTGATTTTTGACTGTCAGTCTGTCTGGGGGTGTGCATCAGTCTCTGAGGACAGCAAGTGTTTCCCTGTTCAGTCATATGGGGAGGAAAATGGAGCCATTCTGGCCATTCACATACTAGAAGCCGTAGAGCGTGTGTCCTGGGAAGAGCTGGTGCCCACAGCTGTGCTCCCACCTCACATAGCAGCGATCTCATCTTCGGCCTTGCTTTGGGTCCCCTGAAGCCTGATCTCTCCCCAGCGCGGCCTCTAAGCGGAGGTGGATCTCGGGCCCCAGATGAATCTAATAAGCAATCTAGATAGAAACGACTGCCTTTAAGCCTCAAAAAAAAAAAAAAATCCACAGTGAAAAATAAGCCCTTTTTAGTTTCCAGGTTTTAAGATCTCCTCTCCAGAATGTGGTAAACTTGATGGTTTGAGGGAGAAATGAAAGCTTCTCAGATGTTATCTAAAATCAATGTGTACTGTTTAAGCAGAGGAAGGCAAGGGGGCTGACCCAGGCTTTAATATAAACAAAGGAAGCTTCAGTTCAGCTGCCCTGGGAAACTCCCCAATCTGACACCGCCTTTCAGTGGTTCTCACATGTCGTAACTGCAGCAGCAATAATAACCCACAATGTGCGCTTTATTCACACCAGACACACCAGTGGACTTCAAAAGAAAATCAACATTTACAGTTTAATTACTGTTTATTCCCTGTATTCAAATCAGCTTTCTTTGGCTACCCCCTTCCAAATGCTTAGAAGGGGAGCTAATCATCGGATCTAATTTTTCTAAACAATAGAAAGTTATCATTATGACAGCCACACTGAAATAAAATGATTAAACAAATGCTAAAGAACGTATGTGAAGGATAATTGTTTTGGGCACTTTAAAAAAACCATTGGTAAGACAAAAGGGTTCATTTTTTTTTAAGACTCTAATTAAGGGCTAAAAACATTGATTCCTATTTCTTAACTGAGTTTTAAACTTAATGTCTATGCTAGCAGAACGAAACACCCCAGTAAAAATCATGAGTGATTAAAGTCACACACTGTCCAATAGAAATACACTACAGTCACTGATAGAATTTAACTCTTATAGTATACCCTTTAGATAGTAAGCAAGGTTGAATGAAAATTAACTTCAGTAATTTAGGTAAAATACTACCATTTAAGTATGAAATACAAAAAGCAACCCCTAAGATAGTCTATATTCTTTCTCCTCTTCCTGTTCCTTCTTTTCTGATGCAGGCTGTAACTACTAACTTAGGCTGGCCTCAAACTCAAGATCTTTTGCCTCTCCCCTCCTGAATGCTAGAATCACAGATATCAATAGGAGTACCTTTTCCAGTTTTTGTACCCTCTGGTTCAAGTTTAGACTTGTATCTCACTGCAAGACCAAACACATGTCACGTGCTCAGTAGCAGTCCTCTCAGCACAGGTCTACATTAGCAGTTGCCTGAAATTGAAATGAACATATCCCCTTTTGGCTCTTTCCCTTTGGGCAAAGAACCATCAGCTGTGCTGCCCTGAGATCCAGGCTTCATGACACTGACACATGCTTTTTACCCGTTCACACTGGGTTCTGTGGCTTTGCTGACAAGGAAGCTTGGCCTCTTTCTGCACCATCATAATGTTTAAGCTCATTAGACAACAGGAAAGAATCCGATTCAGTCTCCTCAGTAACTCCAGAAAGTTAATAGCAATTTTCTCCAACGCATCACTTACTCATGCAGAAACAGTTCCTTAAACACCTTCCCCTTTGTTAGTAATATTCATTAGCCACACTTACATGGGTCATTCGAACTTCATTAATTGTGGTCTTTCAAACTGCGAGCTTCTACTTCTCACTCATTTGAAAGAGTTTCCTTTCCATGATAGGATGAATAATTCCAGCATCATACAAGATCCTAGCAAGTATCAGTATATCTTAAGCCACATACTGCACTACCATTGTTAGACAATGTTTTCATAACAGAGACACTTGAGAATCTACTTAACTCTCAATGATCTATCCAACAGTACTTCATCAAATTCAACCTAAGTCAACTTCCCGTATTATCTAGAACAGATCCAGGCAATCTTTATCTGGGCCTGTCTCCACATACTCTTTGAAGTTACTTTATTTCCTAATCGTTAGCCATTGGTAAACACACTGCCTGCTCCAAAGCAAACAGAGAATCTCCACGTTCTCCAGCTAGCTAAGGATGTCAGCACATGTAAATGAAGCATATGCCACAAATCAGTACTTTGTGACCTCACCAGCTTTCAAGAAATGAGAGCCAGATAAGCAGAAATGGACTTCAAGGACCCAGTTTTGTCATCTACCAAGATCACTGGTGTTTAGTTATTGTCTGGTGTGCCTTGTGTGCAATGGCTTCATTTTTCCAGGTCTGAAGTTTTCTGTTTTAAAGAAATTTTACATATATAGACCTCTGGTTAGAGAGAGAGAATTTTGAAGACTATAGAGCATATATCTTCATCTTCTCTGAAGAATACAAGAAAGGATTTTTATTCTAATATCTGCAATACACCCAAAATAGAATAAGTCCTTACCCTGGATCCTAATCCTTACATACATCCAGTATGGCCTCATGCAATGCTCCACTGTATCTTGCTAATTGTGCCATCACCCTCCCCTTATCAAGAGTCTGCCCCCCACATGTTTATTGCCTCACTCATCCTACCACCACCACCAAAGACTCCTGCCCATGCACCTCTGCCCACTGCTTTCCATCTATCCAGAATCCATCTACCTTTGAGTGAATCCATAAATAATAAATATGCACAGAGGTGCTGAATTTTTTTTTATCACTTCTAGGTTTGGTTTTGCAGTGCTGATTCCCAATGTTCCTTTATCCCCAATCATACTGTCTCAGTTGACACTGAAATATGATTAGCTAGATTTACCAGGAGAAAACTGAATTGGAAGGAAAAAAAAACATTTTTCTTCTCAACTATGCTTTATAAAGAAAACAGTGCTTTATTCCAAGACACCAACAGCTGTACAAGCTTATTTTTACATGATACGTCTGTTTCTTTATTGTGCTAAAATATATAAAATATAAAACTTGCCACTTTAACCCCTTCTCAGTGGATAACTCAGTGACCTTAAGTAGAGTCATTTACTGAACAAATTCACCAGCATTCATATCTAGAACTTTCTATCTTCCAAATCAAAACTCTGTGCCCTTTAAATAGTTATTCTAATGCCGCCCAGCACCTGACAGTCATTATTCTGTGTTCTGTCTCATGAATTTGACTATCTTAGGAACATCACATAAGAGGATTCATACAATATTTGTCCTTTCACCTGGCTTATTTCATTAAATATTATGTCTTCGTGATTTGCTCATATTGCAGCCTGTGCTAGAATTTCATTTTTTCTTAAGCCTAAATGATATCCCACTGTATGTAAATAATCTATTCTATTCATTCATCTATCATGGTTGAGTTGTTCCTGCCATTTGCCTGTTTTGAATCATGTTATTGGGAATATCAGCAAATGAAGATCTTTTGTTCAAGCTCCTACTCTCAATTTGTGAAACTGTTGTACAGTAGATGGTAATTCTTGGTTAATTTTTACAGGATTACCTGCTGTTTGCACAGTGGCTGTATTGTGGTATATCCCAACTAGCATAGTATACAATTTTAAATTATAGAAAGATATAAAGAAATTAAAATGTAGGATCCCCCTCACTAACACTGTACTGTTCATACTTTTTACTGTTACTCTGATGGAGCCAAGGGAAGGCAAAAACAATTTTTGCTGTTAATTCTCCGTATGTCTGAGAACTTGAGGTTCAAGACCAGTTAGCTTCAAACAACTTTGAAACAAAGTATCAAAAAGAAGAATTCCTTGGCTCTTTGAAGCTTCCTCTTAGTCAACTTCTGCTTTCCATCTCTCTCCCACAGAAGAATTCCCATCATTTATTAAAACAAACAAAGCATCCTGTCATGAAATGTCCATGAATAGATGTTTTTAAAATCTGAAGAGTATTCTATTTCCTTACCCTCCATCCCACTTTCCTTTGGCTGCACCCTGATCAATCTTGCATCTGCCCACAATGAAATGAATTCATTTTGAAGACTAGCCACACTAGTTGTGTCTAGCATAGCTTTGGTAAAAGATCAGGATACTCCTGGAAGCACAGCTGATGTTTCTAACCAATTTCTAACTTCTTAAAACACGTATAGCAAAGCATAAAAATACATAAAACAACTCTGAGAACTTCCACTTAAAATTGTCTCTTCTTTAACTCCACCTCACATTAAGACTCTGTCATACATGTGGTCACTTAATTCTAATCCACACTATAAGCCCTTGTTTTGTGTTTTCATTCTAGCTTCCCAGCTACAATGTAAACTTCAAGGAAGAGTCTAGAATTTACCTCCTTCCCTTTTTTTAAATTCCCTGAATGTGACATGATACACATTCGTTGGTCCAAAGAAAATATTTGTCTGACTATTGATGGCTTGAGGGTCATAGAGGCACACATTGTGATGTTCAGTAAAACATCCAGCCACATCCTTCTCCCCCTGGGTTCAAATGAATCATACTTGGATCCACAATCTCTTTAAGCTTCTCTCCTTGTTTAGCCCAACATCTGCCTTCATGACCACGTTCACAGTGACAAAACCAGGTCACGGGTGAGGTACCTCATGCTCCCTTACGCCGTATCTCTTCTGCATTCCTAAAGTTATTTCATAGATTTCACCCTGTCTTGAAATTACCAAACAAGAAATAATCAGCATAGGCAAGCTGAGAAGATGATTGGGGGAGGTGGGAGGTGGGAGGTGGGGAAGCACATAAGAATTCAGATCTCCAGGATACAGGAAATAACATTGTGGCTGCCTATAATGGGGGGAGAGGGAAAATGAGGTTAGGGAGGATGAGGAGAAGTAGGGGAGAAACGTAGATCTCAGGTAGTGGAGACAGGAGATCCTCTGAGCAAACTGGCTAGCTGAACTGGTCTAATCAGCAAACTCCAGGCTCAGCGGAGGGTCCTGGCCTCAAAATATAGGGTGGAGAATAATAGAGAAACAGACATGTGTTTGAACTCATACACATGCACTCACATATGTGAACATGCAGACATGTACGCAGATCACATACACATGCCAGGGAGAAGGACCGTCAAAGTACCATCAGTAATTCAGCAGGGAAAGCTGGTTTTCAGTGGGGAGCATGCGCTCTTTAAGTCTGATTTGTGCATGAGTGAACATACCCAATGAAATACCCAAGAGTATGTGACTTTAGCATCCTGTTGTGAGGGGAAACTGGGCACATCTCACGGCACCATCTGCTTGCCCTCATGTAGTAAGATGCCGATCCCGAATGCATAAGAACTGTATCATCACAGACAGTGATAATGAGCCATAGCCACGAAAGTAATCACAGCCAGTCCCGAGCACTGGACTGGTACCAGGCAATTTGCCAAGTTACTTTCCTGAGACCCCCACTGCAAGTTAATTACCAGAATGCCTATTTTAGAAGAGAGGTTATTTACATTACATATCATCCCAGCGCACTGGTATATTGGATGATTTCCCAGAAAAGCGCACATTTCTATCTGATGTTTAGAAATTCAGTGTGTGTGTGTGTGTGTGTGTGTGTGTGTGTGTGTAGGTCCACCATCACAGTGAGGGCCTGTGCCTGGGACACACCCGCCTTGCCCATCATCCAGTGAGCACTGCACACCCGTCATCCCAGTAAACAGAACATACCCAGAGGCTCAGTCCCTCACAGTACCCTGGGTAAATCAGTACATCAGACCCCACCTTTGCCAGTCACCCTAGTAAGGTCAGTGCCTCTACCAGGCTTCAGCCACACCCCATCACCTCAGTGAGCGCTGTGCACCTGGGAAGCTTACCCTAAGATTAAATCTCAGTAAATGTTATCTGTGTTATATTTAAAGACCTAAGAAGGCACAGTTGATTGGGTCATCTTCTGACCAAGCTATTTTAGATTCCTGACTAGGCTCCCTTAGGAATCGTTGCTCAAAGGTGCTTTGGTGCCTACTTCCTAGTCTGATCAGCCATGTTGATCATGGGTTCTGTTCTATGCATTTCCACACATTTGACTATTTCTATGCATTTCATTTTTATTTTGATCTTGATGGCGTTCATCTTTCATTAGTTTTCATGTAAGTTTAAATCTCCGGATAAAATAGTTTAAAACAGTACCTAAAAATCCATGTGGCATAAATGTCACAATGAAACTCATTATTTTGCCTGATTAATATATGCTAACAAGAAAAGAATAAAAGAGTACACAGAATATTTACCACCTTAAATATATTTAGAAGTATACAATTTAGTAGCATTGACTATATTCCTATTGTCCTGAGATAGATCTTAAAATACATTTTTAACCTGAAGGAAAATAATTTAACTATTCAAAATACATGCTAGATGTTCACCACTTAACAAGAACAGAACGAAAAATAAAACCATCCAATAACAAACACGTAAACTAAAGATTTTTTTCATTCCCTTTTGTGTATGTGTGTGCTATATGTATGCATGTGTGTGCGTGCGTGCATGCAATGCGTGTGTGTGTGTGTGTGTGTGCGTGTGTGTGTGTATGTGTGTAGGCTTGTTTCTGAGGTGTTATCCGCCTCACTGTTTGAGGGTCTTTCACTGGGCTGATGCTCACTGATTAAGCTAAGCTGCCTGGCCATGAGCACCAGGCTGGCTGGCCAGAGCTGGAGTTATAAGTGTACACCACCACACCCAGCTTTGTAAGTGACTGCTGGAGACCAAAATTACACAACAGACACTTTACTGACTAAGCTATCCTCAGTCCCTGAGCTAAAGAGTCAAACCAAGATTCATCAATGAAGACATGCAGAAAACAGGTAAGTACTCAAAAAGTTTAGCTGCCATTAATGCCTAAATCTACTGGATTCCAAAGTCTGTGTTAAATATCTTATTTCTTGGGGGAAGTCAGAGGGCTGCTAAGGACATTTTCTAGGTTATGCTTAGGAGAAAAGCCAAGTGCTGTTCTAATACTCTTTAAGCCCCCGACATCTCATCTGTTCATGTGAAGCACCATGAGAAACATCATCCAAACATAACTCCATTATTTATCACACAAATCACATCTCTGTTGTCCAGGACAACTATTAAGCCAATTGAATCACCAAGTAAACAAGCAACTGTTTACACAAAATAAACTAAAGATGTACTAACAAATTGGGTTTTGAGAGCAATGTCTTAAATTAAGTAACCAAGTAATTGTTTGACATATCAAATAATTTGAGGATTTTCTAAAGCTATAATTTACAAATACTAAAAAGAAACTTTATTTGGGTGTCCAGTTTGGCGAATTGAATGGTTACAGAGTAGTGTGACCTCCAAAACAATCAATATATAGAATATTTTACCACAAAAGGAATCCTGTTTAGTTAACCCTCACAACCTCCCCCCCAATCCAGTTCTGTAAAAAGTTTGCTTCTCCCAATTGTTATAGAAAAGTAAACAGATATATGGCTTTTTCAGCCTGGTTTCTGTAAGCCAGAATAATACACTCGAGGCTCATCCATGCTTGCAACATATATCAGCAGTTCATTGTTTTGCTAAGAAGTAATTTCAATGGTATGGATAAACTACTGTCTGCTAATCCATCATCAGTGAACAAACACACTGGGCCTCTCCACTTTTCAGTGATTACAAATAAAGGGGACAGGAAAATTCACATACAGATTTTATACAGACAAATGCCACCATTTTTTTTTACACAAATGGAAGTCAGAATACTGGATTATATGTTACAGTTTGCATGGTTCCTGATAAATGACCATCAAACAGCTTAAGGGAAGAAGAGATTTATTGTCTCTTATGATTACTGGTTACAGTTCTCAGTTCTCAGCTTGACAGGAGAGCACAACCAACACCAGGGCCGAGGGAACTGGCCACACCATCACCACATAACAGCTGAGAGAGGGACGATCCTTACTTGCCAGACCAGCATGTCTGGCCAAGTGTACACAAGGATGCCAACTTCCTCAACCAACTCTCTGTATTTTATTCATGGATTCAGGGCCTATTCCCACCCACCATGGGCTGGGTCTGCCCCATCAACTAGACAATCTCCTTCAGGTTCACTCTGGGCTTAACTCAACTACTAATTCTCCACAAATGTGCCCAGAGCTCAAACTCTCAACTATCAAGTTGACACCTGCACATAACCATGACATATGGTGAGTAGTCTAGATGATAAGAAACTGCCACCCAGGGCTAGAGAGATGGCTCAGTGAGTGAAAGCACCTGCTGCAGAAGCTCAAATACCTGACCTGAGTGTGGGTCTCAGCCCACACCTTTGCCTGCAACCCCAGGCCTGTGGGGAGAGGAGGATCCCTGAGTCTTGCTGGCTCCCATGGCCCAAGCTCTAGGCTCACTGAGAGACCCTGTCTCAAGAGAGTAAGATGGAATACGAATTCTGAAAGGAATAAGATGCTTTTTCTTACAGAAAAACCACATGCTGTTCTTACAGACACTGACATCCTCCATTGGCATCTGTCTACATATATAGACACACACACACACACACACACACACACACACACACACACACACACACATACACACACACACCAACCAGTTTTTCCAAGTATCTGTGCTGGTTTTGCATCTCACCAGTAATGTACCAGAGTTCCAGGAACTCCATGTCCTGCCAACACTTTTTTTCAGATTTTTTTTGTTTTTGTGTTTCTTCTTATCAAGCCAGTTTAATAGGCACCTTACTGGGATTTCATCCTTCATGTCCTGAATGAGTAATGGTATTATGCATCTTTGTGGGTATTTATCTGTCATTTGTGTATCTGCCCTGATGAATCTCGGCCTAAATATTTAGTTCATGTGCTGCTGTATGCCCTTGTTTGTTCTCTTGTTGGCGGTGGTGTGGTGATGGCGGTGTGTAGATACCCACAAATGCAAAGCTCAGAGGAATCAACTGATGTCTTCTTCCATCCTCCTCCATCTTATTTCCTTAAAATAGAGTCTCTTACTGGAACTGGAGCTTGCTGGTTTTATTTGTTTGTATCTTTTTTTTCCAGACTGGCTGGCCACCAAACCCCCAAAACCCTCCTGTCTCCACCTCTTCAGCACTGGTTTTATAGGGACAAAGCACGTGCACACGTACACACACACACACACACACACACATTACAAGATACCTAAGACTGCTAATACAGCAGTAGATGATTACACAAGAGCAATCAGCTATCCAAAAATCTACGAAGTCCTATCCTCAATTTCCAAGAGAGCCACATAAACCTGTCCTCTTGATAAATCACCTGGTCTTTGGTCTCTGGCCTGGGATTTTTTTTTCTCTCTTTTCTTTTTAGTGACGGTTACTGAACTCAGGGCTTTTCACAAATCAAAACACATACTCTACCACTGAGCTTCACCTCCAGATATTTTGTTATAGCAACAGAAAATGGGTCAATTTTCTGTACCTGAGGAATGTTTGGTCTATCTCTTCTGCTACAAATGACTAAATGCATAGATCTAAGTCCCAGGAGGGATGTTCAGGATTCTAATTATTATTTTATCACTTCTCTGGAAATACAGACATAATTGGAACTTTGCTTTTGAGAAAATTTTAGACTTATGTGAGTTACTAAAAGAAAATTTCCTTCTGTTCTACACCCTGTTTCCTTGAATGTCTTACACAGCCATAGTGCAGTTACCGAAGGCAGGAGCTGAGCAGTAATTCTACATCATTCAGCACAGAGTTCCCTCCGGTATCCTTCTGCTCCTAGACCAGTCGAGGATACCACACTGGGCTCGCCACACCTCTTGAGTCTGCTCCTTGTGACTGTCACTCCTCTTTCCCTGCTTTTCTGACTTTGACACTTGGGGAGTATTGATTAGTTATTCTGCCGAGCGTCCTTCCATTTTGGTCTGTTCCTGTGGTTAGAATGAGCTTATACTTTGGGGCCACATGTATTACAGGACCGAGGCGTGATCGCCCCTGTGTGACACATCAACTCGGATTTTTCAAGACAAAGATTCCGAGCTCATAAGAGACCACACAGTCAGAGAACAGCAAAGTCCGGATGTGCAAATGAGTCGGCCTTTGACTTTGCCTTTTGCTGCCTCTGTACAGGAACAGACAAGAAAATGTTTGGAGGAGGAGTCTGTCTGAGCACGCCGGTGTGGGAGGCCCCGGAATTTCAAACCCGTGAGTTAGGACTGTGTTCTGTGGGAATCCCGGTAATTATTAAAAGATGTTGAGTCAGGGATTGAGTCAAAAGCAGTGTTGGGAAGTGATTAACCTGACCGCTAGTTAAAGACTGGAATGGAAAGAAGAAGGGCTGATGTCGAGGTGCCGGGCGTTATTCCCCGAGAGTGTAGACGGGAGGTAACGGGGTTTCTCTGCAGCTGTGACCACAGAACAGCTCCATCAGAACACTTGCCTTGATCTTCCTCTAATCTTAAGCACTGTGTCACACAGGCCCCTGATGACCCAGAATCTCTGCATTCGGCATCAAGCATTTGCATCTTGAATACCATTAACTAATTTAAATATAATCAGCCCTCAGAACCTGTGGGATGGGTTTCAGCATTCATTGCAGACGCCAAGCCCATGGATGCTCACGCTCCTGATAGAGGAAGGCATGGCGCGCCCATGCCCAGCCCATCGCCTCTGGGATGCTTGGAACCAGCTCTAGACTACTTATGATTCCTCATGCAACGTGTTATGCAAATAGCTGCTGTATAATATTGCTAAGGAATAAAGAAAAAAGCATGTACATGTTCACAACAGATAGAAACTCATTTTTCAAATATTTTCAACCCGAAGCTGTTTGAATCCATGGATGAGAGACCTGTGGCTGCATATAAGGAAACAGAAAACCAGCTAAACTGGGTTTTCTGACTATTTGACTTCTTCGTTTGTATTTTATTTATTTGAGAGAGAGGGAGGCACACACTTGCATGTTGTATCACATGGGTAGAGGCCAGAGGACAACTTTCAGAAGTTCTTTCCACATGGGTTTCTGGTTATTGAACCCAAGTTACCTTTCCCTTTGTGCTACCTTGCCTGCCCTGGTCACTTTCCTCAGTAAAGGACCAGACACTAATTACTTTAGGCTTTGCCATTTTCACCATCAGGACAAATAACACAATTTGCCAGGTTCATTGCAAAATGATAATGTGAGGTCTCTTGTTTAAAAATTATTAATAATTTTAGCTGGTTTTAAGCCAAGCCTGGGTCTTTTGAAGCTTGAGTCCCCGTAGACACAGCAGGTCACATTGGTGAGACCAGTCCTACTTGCCACCACCACTTGGCTCTGTCACTGGCGTGCAAAGCAGTCACTGAAAAAAAAAAAAAAGAATGGGCAAGAACAAGGATTGGGCCCCAGACCGCTACCCAGTTACCCATATATCCAACCAGACACACACACCATCAGTTAGCATATGGACATGTTTTTTACTGCTCATAAAACTAATGAGACATTAATAAGAAAAAAATAGGCTGAAGAGAATGCCATAAAACAAAACGAGATTGTATATTTGCCAACTAACCCCAAATTCATGCAAAGATTAATTTAGCTAGGTGTACCTATATTGGTTTCTTGAGACCAGGTAGCCCAGGCTGGCCCAAAGGTTGTTATGTGATCAAGAATGACCTTGAACTCCTGATCTTCCTGTTTCCTCACAGGTGTGTACCACCACACCCAGATGTCAAGTAGTCTTAAATTAATATTCTTGATAATGCAAGAGAATGAATGGGTTGCATTGAATTGAGAAAGAAGCAGGAATATTAGCCATCTAAAAGACACTCCTGTAATTCAGTCTTCTCTGCTAGAAACCTTGCTCTGCATTTATCATCTGTAAATCAAAACTCAGCTCAAATCCACTTCAAAGAAATCTGTAGCTTGGTGAATTCTGTAAGATTATTCAAAAAAGCAAACACAGCTTGAGCAATTGAGTCAGAAATCAGATAGTACATGACAGCCCAGATTCTTCTCTCAGGAATTGGAAGAAAAAAAAAGTAGCAAGATATTTGCAAGATATTGTTAGGCTGCAATATCTATCAGCTCTTCCCCTGATGGAAAATTCTAGCACTGTATACATTCTACTGTGTCTGACAGTGTATAATAGTCTTCTACTGTTGAAGCATTGTGGTCTTAGCCCTTCTCCACTAATTAAAATTAGAACCATTAAAAAAGATTTTAATATATAATGCATATGTATATGTATGTAATAATGCTTATGAAAAGCAGCCAACTCAGACACATAGTAGGTACTCAAAGAATATTTGGTTTGCTCTCTTCAATGACAAAAGATCTCTTTAATGACAAAAGCCATCCAAATCCAAGAACTGAAAGGAAGACATTCCTAGTTTCTCAGGAGTTGTTTTTAATTCTTCCTGGAATTTTTTTTTCAGTCCCTAATTGCTCTGATGCCTGTGGCCACGGCTGTTTTAGAAAAACACACACAGAACAGCTGCAAATGCAAACCTGATTACCTCTAAATTAACAGTGGGGGAGGCAGCACCCACAGCTGTAAGAGCATCCAGGCACAATAGTCTCCCCCACCCAGCCCACCCAGACATGTGCAACCGTTTACTTTGTCATAAATATCTTTAAACAATCCTAAGAATTCCTGCAGGGAGAAGCGACGGAAGCCCTGCCACTCATTCCCGCCACTGGAGTCTTAGCAACCACTGGTGCCGTGGATATGCCAGGCCAAGCTCTTTTTCCATTTGATCTTTGGGCTCTGAGAACGTGGAGTCTTTTGGTGGTTCCAGGGTTCCCAAGGGAAGGTGGCTGAGGCCCTCTTAGGTGGTGTGTTCTGTTCAAGAAATGGCATGTGGACAAGGGTCATTTTCTCCAGAGACACCATTTCTTTCCAGATGACCTGAAAGCAAGAGCAAGAAGGAAGACTGAAGGCAGCGGAGGACCTGGCCACTTATTACTTCCACCTGAACAAAGATGAGCACCTGAGTTCTGAGGAACAGCTAGTCCATTGAGCAAGACACCTACTGAGTTCAACTACTACTTCCACAGTGTGCAACAAGCCAAAAAAAAAAAATGTAGATACCACATGCCTGGCCTAAAAACCTCACTACAGTGGTTGAGGAACTAAGTTACATTTCTAAATCCACAGAGGACTGATGCCAACCGAAGTAGTAAAGACTAGCTCCAAGGGAACTGGAAGGAGGACGGCTGTGTTACGCCAGAGCATAACAACCTCTCTGAGTTCAGATTCCTTTCTCCATACCACAAGTAGACCGCTGGGAGCATCACGGGTTATCGTGAAGGTGAAGCAAATGGCCGGAGAGTCTGGTGAGCAGGAACGCCCCGATGTGAACTTGACCCTCTCATTAAGAAGTATGGGTAACAGGCACAAAGGGTTGAGCAGAGCTGCTGGTGGAGCGTCAGGTAAACCGGTGGGCTGCGAGAGCAGACGGAAGCAAGACAAACTGCGGCTGCTTGGTGCAGGAAGACAGGAGCAGTCAGCTTTCCTCCCACGTCCTGGTCTCCAAATCCCTGACAGAGAGCCTCAACCTCCGCCTGGAGCCTCCTAGACAGCAAAGGGAACTTCACGAAGTTTTTGTCACCACCACTTAAGATAACAAGTCTCGCGGGTGTGGCCAGAGAACTGTGTGATAAAGGCATGTTTTAACAAAATGATGGACCTGGGATGAGGGAAGAATGATAAATGAATGGGTATTTATTCAGTGCCTATTAAGTACTTTATAACAAGAGCCATAACCACAGTCACGTGATTCTTACTCTGTGTGAGGAAGTGTTCGAAGCTAACTTTAATTCTCTATAGAGTTCTTAGAGAATCTCTGCATTCTATTAGAGAGATACTGTTGTGCAGTTCGCCTGCATGGGTTGCTGATAAAACCACCATCAAACCTTAAGGGAACGAGGTGTCTATTCTCTTACAATAGACTGCTTACAGTTCTTCATCCAACTTTGCAAGAGAGCTCACACCAACACAGGGCCAAGGGAACTGGTTACATCATCTCTACATAATGGCTGACCAGCATGTCTGACCAAGTGTACACAAGGAAGCCAACTTTCTTAACCAGCTCTCTATATTTTATTCCAGGGCCTAATCCTAGCCACCATGGGCTGGGTCTGCCCCATCATCTAGACAATCTCTTGCAGGTTTGCTCTGGGCTTAGCTCAACCACTAATCCTCTACAAATGTCCCCAGAGCTCAAACCCTCAACTGTCAAGTTGATACTTGTGCCTAACTATGACAACACTGTTATAATTCACAGATGGATAAACCAAGGTATCAAGTGTATAACTCACCAGAAGTCATGAAGACTGTGGCAGTTCTGCTGCTGTAAGACACCACTGACACTCAAGGGACTTAAGGGGAGAAAGGGAGATTTATTTGGCTTGCGGTTCTAGATGGGAGATGCAGCCCATTAAGACAGACAAGGCTTGGCTGGCTAACAGAATCTGGAGGCAACTTAAGGCGCATCCGTCATGCAAGCTGGGAGAGCAAGCTACAAACAAAAAAGCAGACTTCTCACGGAAGCAGAGCGGCGCTAACCAACCTCAAGGTCCTCCCTCTGTGATCTGCCCTCCCCCAGCAAGGCTCCACCTCCTAAAGTTACCATCCACTTCTCAAACATCAACAAAGGATTCAAACACTTGAACCCATGGGGAACAAATGACATTCAGACCATGACAAGAACATTGTGAGAGTTCATGTGGGTCTTTCTTCCTCCAACTGGCTCCGGAGCTTGGTGCCATCTGGGGACACCAAGATGGGGACACTAAGATTTCGGCAGACCCGAGTATATCCCAGGTCACGAGAAGTAAGGATGAACTTGCCCGTCCTCTACCTGGACCTTTAAGACCTGTGTCCTTGTCACCCTACCACGTATCCCCGAGTCTGGAAGTCAGGACACCAACCTGGAGATGCCACGTAGCCTGAAGACGCAGGGCAAAAATGACTTCCTGTTATTGCCAGAGCTGGGTATGCCAGGGTTAATCCGCCTCTCCGATGCTCATTTGATCTAGTGCCCTTCAACTGAGTAAATTGTGTACTTGAATTTCATTAATCTGTGAGAATCCCACAGTGTTTCCCTTCCTGGGGGCACCCAGCGCTCGCTGCCTTTGGCTTTCTCCTTGAGAATAGCTGTAATCAAGACTGAGGGCTTCCTCGGGCAAGGATTTAACTTGCTTAACAAAGTTTTAAGGAGCCGCTTCCCAATCAGTTGCCCTTTCTGCTGTTTCAAAGAACATCAGCACTGATGTCGCAAAGCAACACTGAAGCAGGCCCTGCCCTGCTGCCTGTGGAGACCCCGGAGCTGGGGAAGGCAGGGCTGGGAGGTCCATCTTCTGCTGTAGCAGCTGTCCTCCCCGCATCCTCCCCTTTGTCTTCATTTAAATAGAAGAGTCACTTCCAGGCATGCTGTCGGATTACACAGTAATATGAATGAGCGTTACTCCATTGCTTCCAGCGTTTGTCTTTTAATGCTTCTGATCTAGGGGCAAAATCCTATTAACTGGATTTCATGTTGCCCTCTGACAGGTTGAGAACTAATAATCAGAAAAGCCTCTATTAACCACTCTAAGACACATTTACTATATTTCTTATTTATTTGTCAGGACACAGAATGTGTCTTCCTAAAGTGCTTAATCACGGGCCTTCTCAAAGTGCATGGAAAGTACAAAATATTCAATAAATGTTTGTTGAATGTAGTGAACAAATGAAGGGAGAGAAGTGATTGTGACACGCAGTGATTTCCTGCTCCTCAAATACTCTTACACCTACAGGCACACAGATACAACTACGTGCACCCACCAGACACTGCCCATATGTGCAGAGACACAATACCACCATATATGAAAGTTCACACAGTGCATAAAGATACACTTATACCACATACATATGGAAACACCACTATCCACGTGATGTGTGCACATACAGGTACACACAGAAGGCACACACAGTGCTCTCTGATACACAGAGACACACACAGACACTAAAAATAAAAAAGCCACACATATGTGCACACATATAAGTAATGCATATTCACAGATACTGCATACATACATACACGTACATACCTACCACTCACACACATAAGCATACACACACATGGCTTCCTTAAGACTGGTTCAGGAATAACTTTATACATAACTATATAACTGGTTCAGGAAAAACTTCAGCCAGGTGCTGGAGACATGGCTCAGGGGTTAAGACTCTGACTTGCAAACAGAAAGACCTGAGTTCAGATTGCAGGTAAAAAACGCCAAGCAGAAATGGCCGGCGGTCTGCAAGTTCAGCTCTGGAAAGTGGAGCCTGGAAAATTCCAGAGCAAAATAAAAAGGCAGTAGAAGCAATCCAGGATGATTCCCAAATTCATCCTTGGGTCTCCACAGGGTCACACAGTTTCTTCTGATAGACACAGACACTCATAGACACACATACACACGCGCACACACGCACAATAAAAATTAAAAATACACACAAAAAGGAATAACTGTACTGGACACTGCTTAAGGTAAGTGGCAACAGGAACTACTGGCCCTTATCACTACATTTTTTGGAAACCCCACCCCCACTTTGCCCTCACTGCTGAAAGCCAGCAGGGATCGATGTTCCATCTTGCTGAGTCTCAAGTTGTCTCCAGTTTCCTGTGCTGCAGATGCACAGGCACACACTTTGTGTTTCTAAAGTCTTAAATTCTCTCCAGTCACTTCTGGAAGCTCTAGCCCTCTTTTCTATGGTTCTAGGTAAAGTGCAGCTAACTGCTGTCTGGCCCCTCCTCTGATGGTGACAATGTACAAGACACTACGCAATGAACCGAGGTACTATAGCATCCTGGACCATGAGATCAGGGCTGCCCCAGTCAACAGGAATAGAATAGCAGCAGGTGGTTGGCTGGGCCCTGGCCAGGTACCAAATTTGTAATTCTTCCAGCAATTCATTAAGGTAGGCATTGTTCTTGTGTCTTTCTTACAGGTGACAAGCTGTATCTTGAAGCACTGAATCATAGTCAATCACACCATGAACAAGATGGGACTAAAATCTGAGAAATCTGGACTGGGAAGATGGCTCAGTGGTTAAAGTCTTTGCCTCAAGAGTAAAGAGAAAACTGAGTTCAGATTCCCCAGATTTCACATTAAAAATGCCAAGTGGATGTGGCAACCTGCCTGTAATTATAGTGCTAGAAGTCAGAATCTGGGAATCCCCAAAGCAAACTGGCTAGCCAGGCTATCCCTGATGTGCTCTGGGCTTAAATTAGAGACTCAAGCTTATGACAGTGAGGTGGAAAAATGATCAAGGATGATTCCCAGTATCACTCTTGGGCTTCCACAGGTACACAGTGCACTCATATACACCCATACACACATGTACACCTACCCATCCACATGCAAACATGCATACATGCACACACTCCCATATACACATACATGAAAGAAGAGAAAAAATCTAAGAAGTCTGAACACAAACAAAAATTCTTCCTACCCATACACCAAATTATTCTGAATATATCAACAATTAGCTAGTAGAATAGATAGAACATTGCTTAGAGTCTAAATTGACTTTTTTTGTTGCCTCATCTAGAAAGTTTAGATAACAATAACTAATTCATAGGTTCCTCTTGAAAACTGAGAGGTAAGACACTTGAAACATCCTATAATGTTTGATAAATGTTTCCGTTTCTCCCACGCCACTGGCAACTTCATCCATTGATGAAATGTCAGAGAAAAAAAATGCATTGAATTTTTATCGTGTCCAAAGACAAGCTTAGCCTCCTCAACCATTCAAAGACAAAAGCCAATACTCCCATCCCAGAGGCGGACCAGGCAGAGAACTGTCCGTGGACAGACCACAGACAGGCAGGTCCAGAGACAGGAGAGCGTTTGCGCAGACAGCTCCCTCCTTGGTGCCTGGAGGAACCTCACCATGGCTCTCACCCAGCCACTCTATTCGCTCTTCTTGCTTAGATTTGAGAAACTTGGGCCAGCAAAATAGCTTAGCGGGTAAGGCAGCTATTTGCAAACCTGGAGACCTGAGTTTGATCCTCAGAAGCCACATGATGCACATTGTTTTTTTATTGTTTCTCTCTTTCTTTCTCCCTTCCTCCCTCAAATGAATAAATTAACAAAAATATTTTTAAGTTTAGTAAGTATCCCTACCCCCTCCTTCCTCTCTCCTTCCCTCCCTTTCATCCATCTTCCTTTCCTCCCTCCCTTTCATCCATTCTCCTTCCCTCCCTCCCTTTCTTCCATCCTCCATCCCTTTCTCTCTTCCCTCTATGGGTCCAACCTGTTCCCTCCCGCCCTCATGCCTGTCAGGTTCAATGGGTCCCAGGTTTTCCTCTGGATCATCTGCTCTAATAGGAGTTCAGGTGTCTGTGGCAGACCAAGTGGTCCTTTCTTGGGAAATAGAATATTTTTAAAAGATTTGAGAAATTGCACAGAACATGTTGGCATGTGATGCTCATGATTCTTGCTCCTTTGCAGACTTGGTCTAGAACATCATCCGCTTCCTCTCTGTCTGTGAAGGAGACAGAATACTGAGCTGGGTGCAGTGGTTCAGAACTGTAAACCCAGCACTCAGAAGGCAGAAGGATCATGAATTCAGGACCAGCCTGGACTAGGTACACAGAGAGTTTGAGACTGGCCAGGAATATACAGTAGAAACTTTTCTTTTAAAATAAAGGGAGAAGTTTTAGACAAAGTTTTCTTAAAATGTTAACTAGAGATACATCAGTGGTACAATGCTTGTCTACCATTCTGAGGTCCAGATTTAATCCCCATCACTGAACAAAAAGGAAAAGGAAAGATGCAAATTTTCCTCCTTCTCATTTCAATCTGCATACAATCAGTTGACTGAGTGTATCAAATAATAAAATAATTAAAATGATTGGTTCATATGGTTGGTTTACAATTACTTGACTAGTTTCTTAAAAGTGAAATTTCCCCTTTTTTTCTTTCACGTATGTAATGTTGGGATCATGTGATTATGGGGTATATATGTGTGGCATATGTACATATATATATGAGGAATAAAGGAGGACTTCAAGTGCCCTGTTCTGTCTACCTTATTCCTTTAAGATTGAGTCACTCACTAGATCCAAAGCTAGGCTGGCAACCAACAACTCCATTGATTCTCCTGAATTGAATCTCAAAAGCAGATTTTTTAAATCTAACCTATAGAACTAGATATCCCAATTCTTGATATCCTTTTAGAAGCCTAGACAAGTCAGGATTAAATGCCTCTTAAAGGACAATATTGTTTCTTGGCTCAAAAACAAATTACTGATGAAATATAAAAAGGGAATTTCAGGCAAGCAAATGCACACAGAACTCTCAGTCTGTTTAAACCTGTGACCGCTGGGAAGTTACTTAAGTAACTTGAGATAGAGATACAGCAATATTCTATTATGAATCATGATTTAACATAATTGGCTTCAGAGCAGTAGTGATCACAAAACTTGTGCATTCAGTGATTAACTTAATGTATAGTGTATGACAAGCTCGTGAGAGCTTGTCAACAGTTACAACTTTGGCAGTCCTAGAAGTGGTAAAAGTATCCGTTTCCTGTGTGCCATATACTAAATAGCATCATTTATATATATGTATAGCGTCAACATAAGGCTTGTCCATAGATGGAGATGTATTGTTTCTATCTTAAAGATGAGGAAACAGGTCCAATCGGGTATCAAGCCCAGCAGGTGGTATTGCTGAGACGTTGGAACTCAGCTATCTAATTCTAAAGCTCACGCCTGGCAGGCTGCGCTGAGCAGAACTAGCTGGAAAGTTGACGAGGTCAGATCAAAACAGTGATCATCAGGAAGGAGTCCAATGATCCAGCCAGTTGGGCCCTTTCATTCCCAGTCCTTTCCACAAGTCCCTCCATTCTTCCTTCCAACCCCAGGAAAATCTGTCCGAGAGAAGAGGCTAGTGGGGGAACAGGCAGGCAGGGAGCTCCAGGGGAGATTTTACTGTGCCCCTGGGTCACAGAACACGAGTCTTTTCTTGGTTAGAGTTGCCCTGGCAGAAGACATGCGATGAGCTGCCAAAAGCCAGAAGGGCATTTTCCTGTTTGCTGAGACTGGTGCTCATGCATATAGATCGCTGTTCTTTGAAGTTGATCTGCTTTGTTTACAATCATACCCTAGTCATTAGCCGCCAGGGACTCTTGGAGTAGAATGTTCTGGGAATACTTCCTGTCAGGTTTCTCCCAGCCCTCTTGGAATGCCTCTGAGGTCCACTTTGGATCTCCCAGGGTGGTCCGACATGCCCAAAGGGACCCTGCCTTGATTTTCAAACGGGTTCCCAACACTCAAGCTCAAAAATAGCTCAGGGCTTACTATAGTCTCACTGAAATCATGCCTGGTTTGGCTTAAAAATACCAGTCTAGCCTGGTTTCTACAAGTTACTCCCAAAGAGTTACTGTACTACTTGTTTTTAAAATTATATGTCAGTGTAGGGCACTAATCTGTGTGCTTATTTGGGAAACTCAGAATGGGGTGGGATACACTAGGAATCCATATCGGTCTGAAGATCTCTAAGCCTCTGAGAAGAAGCAGGACTTGGGTTGTGTCATGGGATTGGTATTGCTGAAGGCCTGAGCCCAGGATGCAAATCCTGCCTGTTTTCTCACAAGTGCAGAGGAGGGGGTGAGAAATAATACAGCTGATTATCCCTGAGGCAAAGAGATCAGATTCTGTGTGGGAGCTCACACTGAGGGACACTTTGGGGTTTCTCAGGATACTTTTTGTTGTATATATTCTCTTTTTTTTAATGTTACATACATGAATACAGTGAACTTATGATGTTTTTCACCCTATCCTCCAATCCCATTCTCCCTCCTTTTCCCCTTACAACACATCATCTCTTCTCCTATTCTTTTTTTTATTTTCTTTTTATTTTTACATGTATCTCTGTGTGCATGCATGTGTGTGTGTGTGTGTGTGTATCTGTGTCTGTGTGTATCTGTGTCTGTGTATCAGAGGGCACTGTATGTGCCTGTGGAAGCCCAAGGGTGACTTTAGGAATCACCCTGGATTGCATTACCTCTTTTTTACTTTGCTCTGGCATTTTCCAGGCTCTGCCTTCTAAGACCAGAAGTATTATTTCCACCTAGTGTTTTTACATATGGGATCTGGGATCTGAACTCAGGTCCTTCTGCTTTCGAGGCAGAGCTTTAACCTCTGAGCCAGCTCTCCAGACTTCTGCTCCTATTTTCAAATCTTTTCACTTGTGTGGCCCACTGTGTTCATCTAGTTTGTCTTTGATGTCATATGCCTGACCTGATTCATGCTGCAGCAAGCATCATAGATCAGTGGGTATACCACTGAGGAAAGCATCCTCTTTTCAGCATTAGTTCTCAGGACACTTTTAAACATCATACTCAGCAAAGTCTCAAGGAGCATCTAAACCAGATCCAAAGGGAAGCCTCAGGGGTGTGACTGTAAACTTTGAAAGCTAAGCTCACCTCTGGGAGTTCAAAAACACCTTCAGAATGACTGGAGAATATGGCGGCAGCAAAGACTGACTAACACACTCCTGCCACCACGACTCGATGGACTGTACCCTTGACCTGTGAGCAAAACAAACCCTTCCTTTCATTAATTGCTTTTATCAGATCTCTGCCACAACAAGGAGAAAAGTAGCGAATGTAACTACCAAAACCTTGAGTATGCTTGCTTTTAATAAAGGGAGAAGCAAGAAGACCACAAGAGATGCCGGTAAGTAACCTCCTCCCTCAATCGTGTAAAATCAAGACATGGGTAAAGGCTGAGTGGGAAGCGTTTCCTTGAGTCCTCATCTCTCTGTTGAGATACAATCCTTGCCGCTTGTGTGTGTGTATGTGTGATGTATTTGTGTGCACACCCCATTGGCTGGACAGTCCTGCATCTGACCTTCACCACAGTTCAGTGTTTCCCTTGGACAAGGTCAGGGTGCAGGTTCAATGGGGTGAGGGGCATCCGGGATGGGGAGATGTTCTCATGAATTCCCCGGAGAGTCTTCTTGTTCTTGCAGTTGGAGTCACGATTCTTCCATTCCTTATAAAGGCATGTGCTCTCCTTAAACGAATGTTAAATGAAACTAATCTTCATTTCACATTCTCCCATCCATTCACATTCCCTGCTGACTCACGTTCCCCCATCTTTCCATAAAGAAAACTGTGCAGCTAAAGTAGTCAGATGATCTGCAAGGGTGGTCCGGAGTTAGGCGCTGCAGCCCATCCAAGGCCCATGTTGCTACGCTCCCTCCCACATCATTCCCTTCTCCCCCTTTCCTGCCAGCCCACAGGGCTAGGAGTCAGCCTTTTGCCTGAAGCAGCAGGGATTCTGGAGGCTGCTGCAGCAGGTCCATCATTTTTTTGGTCCATCTTCATCCTCTATTCCTGAGACCTCTGTAAGCTTCTGTTTCCTTAGCAATAAAAGAGGGGCAGCAAACCTACCTGAAGCACCAGGCAGAAAGTCCTTGGGAAAATGGTAATTGGCATTGTTAAATTTTCACTATTAGTTCTTCAGCTGCTATTCCTCCCTAGTTACATAAGAGAAGTAAACACTACTCGATGGGAATGCTCAAGTTATAGAAGATTTAACTGCAACCCACCCTCTGCCTAAATCAAGTCATTTAGAGTTGCCCATTTTCTCTCCAAGATGCAGAAAATAACACTAGACCATGTTAAGATGTGCTCCAACCTTACATTCATTTGGATACTTTGATCTATGAGTATCTTTCATTACTCAGAACAGAGGATGTCATGGTCCATTCATGTGGCAGGCTTATTGGGCCAGCGAAAAAGCCTAAACTAAACAAAACCCAGGGAAGCCATGAGTCTCCTTAGAGTGTCCCTCTTTGTTCTAAAGGTAGCGGGGGGAGGTAGGGAGAGAAACGGGATGGTTTTGTAAAGATGGGGCTTGTCAGAGGCTGTACTCTAAGGAATTAAAGAGGCCACAAAATGGGTGCTTGACTACTTCCTAGATGTACTATCTGATGGATGGAGAGAGGCTTACTGGCAAACAAAACATTGTCAGGGTCATATGTGTGGCATGAACTGGTATTGGAAATTTCTTTCTCATCTCTCCTGATAAGAGAGATAACAAAAAAAAATCTTCTCTCTCAGGTATAAGAGTAGATATTAAGTATTAAAAAGGGAAGTGCAAGAGTAGGCTAATGACCTATTTATTGATTATATTCCTCCTTGTCTACTGCTGTACAAGACAGCTACCTGGGGCAGATTTCATTATTTCCATTTTACAGGTAAGGAAATTAAAGATAACATGTCTTCTTTTATTTATTTATTTATTTATTTATTTTATTATTTATTATTTATTCAATTGTGCGTGTATGCGTGTTTGTTTGTGTGTGTGTTTGTGTATGTGTGTGTGTGTATGTGTGTGTGTGTGTATGTGTGTGTGTAGAACCATGGACGAATTCGGGAACTACCATGGACGCCTCCATCTCCTCCTTGTTTACTCTGCCCGGGGATTCACAGGCTCTGCCCTACCAGGACCAGACACACAGGTCGCCCCCGCTTCTGCCCGGCATTTATACATGGGATCTAGGATCAGAACTCAGGACCTTCTGCCTGCAAGGCAGAAGCTTAACCCCTGAGCCACCTCTCCAGCCCCAACATGTGTTCTTTTCACGTGCAAACTCACACAAGTTTGTAAGAGGTAAAGCTAGGACTCAATTCCAGATTCTTGGGGTTAGTGCCCTTCACACACACAAAAAAAAGGTGAGTGGATATAGAAATGATGAAGCGTTGTAAAATATTACAGTTAAAAGATGAGGAAATGGAAGTCCAGATAAGCAAAGTCATGCGTTAGGGTAACACTACAGTTTGTCAGCATCAAAGCCAAGGCCAGAGGCCAAGATTGTTCCCACAATTCTTTTTGTTGTTGTTGTTATTAAAGAAATTTTAAAGCAAACAAATTTCACTATGTATGTTCAAGGAATACAACATGATGACATTGTATGTGTGAGTATCGATCTTGATGTTACCTTGGTGGAATTCAGAATTACCTAGTCAAACTTTACCAGGCAATCTCGACAGAGGAGGAAGAGCCCTCCTGACTGTGGGGAGCATGAAAGCGTGGACTGGGGTCCTAGGCTGAATGAAAAGAAGACATCAGGCAGATGTTCATCCCTTTCTGCTTCCTAACAGGACACAACGGGACCAGCTGCCACCTGCTGAGGCCACTCCTTCTCCACCATGAGGGACTGTGCCCTGGACCACAAGCAAAAAAACCTTTCATCAGTTGCTCCTGTCAGGTACTTTGCCACACTATGAGAAATACAACCAAAAATGCATGTTGTAAGAGGCTGTTAGAGTAAGACAAATTAGTATATCCAAACCCTCAACACCCCTATACATTCGTTCATGTGTCCTACACAGTTTAAATATAAAAACAATTTCACCAAATTTTTCAGTTAAACCTGCTAAGTGAAAGCAAGGTTATCAAGCACTGATACTAAAACTTAAAAAGAAATTTCAATAATCTTGGTCCATAGTTTTCTGGTTTTTTAAAATCTAAATTAGCAACCAGTTTTGTTAGTGTGTATTTTTAATAAAGCATTATCTTTTTGCAGAAATACTAACATGTGAAAAAAAATCATGAAGAATCTGGCTAGCCAGACTCAAATACCACCTGCCACACCCTGTCACCATCCCCAGCAGCCTCGTAATTACTGTCACCATCCTTCACTGAGCATTCACTGTGAGCTCTACACTGGGCTAAGCGTTTTATTGCTTTGTTTGAACTAATCCCAGAGATCAGTCTTGTGGGAGAGGTATGATTACCTCTACCTCTTATTGTAGGGTTAGGATGTGAAGAAATCGACTAATGAATGTCAGTTTTTCAAACCAAAGTCAAATTACAGACAACATTTCTTAAGGGACTTGAGCCTACAGAAAAGTCAGAGCAGGACAGAGAGAGCTCATTGGTTAAAGCCGTTGCAGTAAAAACAAAGGAACCTGAGTTAAGGTTTCACATCCCATGGAAAAATTTAGGTTTGGGGGCAAGACCTACAGTTCCAGCCCTAGAAGACAGAGCCTGGAAACCCCAGAGTAATAAGGAGGTAGAGCAATCCAGGATGATTCTTGAAGCAATCCTTTGTCTTCCACAGGCACACACACTCAAGTGCATGCACAATGCGCACACACACACACACACACACACACACACACACACACACACACGAAAAAAAGCAAGCAAGAAAGGAGAGAAGAGAAGAAAAGAAAAAAGAAAAGATGGAAGGAAATGGAATGGAGGGGAGAGAAGGTGAGAGAAAGAGAGGAGAAGAGGGGAGGGGAGGAGAGGAGAGGAGAGAGGAAGGGAGGAGAGGAGTGAGAAGAGGAGGGGAGGAAAAGGAAAAGTCAGAGCCGTTTCACTGAGTTCTAGGTTTATTACGTTTTGCAGAGACTCTTGAAGGAGAAATAACATCTCCAAAAGACAATGAAAGGCTGGATTCTTTTTAAGAGCTTTATCAAGGTCTAGCTGATGTGCGCAAATCTGTGCAACTGCAATATACACAATTTGATGACTCTACAAAGGAAAATTTAACTCGCCTCCTCTCTTTTCTTCTATACCAGTCTCTATTTCCAAAACAAAATTTCCTAATCTGTTGCTAGAAATAAACTAAAACCTTTGAAGAGCCATGGGAAGTTTATGTCCCACAAAAAGATTTTTTTTTTTTTTCCTGACAAAGAGGAAACATTGTGGGTCCTGGGGAAAGGCAAACTAAAGAAATCATTGCAAGGGCTACGTCCTCTCTTCTATTTCCTTGGTCCCTCCCCAGGCTTGTGGGAGCCCTCCTGTGCCTTCTGGTATTTGGAGGACAAGGCTCCCACCCACCTTGCAACTTCAGCTTTCACACCTGATTATTTCCCAGTTTTTATCATTCACAGACATGCTTTGTCTCCATCGGGTTCCCTGTATTCATTTTTGTGTGATAAGTGTGAAGGAAGATGTTGATTTTTCTTTGTCAAGTTAAATGTGCACAACAAGGAAGGTCTGCTGCTGATGCCACTCATGTAAGTCATAGATCGGTTGAGAACACACAGAACCAGCTGACCCCACAAAAGCTGTCCCACAGACCTATTTTACAGTGGTTTGGTTCAGTCGGATATTGTGCTTGAAAGCCACATTGAAATCAAAGTGTTTTCCCAGGCTCTCCAAGCGCCCGGGTCAAGAATGCTGACAATCTGCTGTCAGACAGAGAGCTTGCCAGCCTGGCCCCTGTCAAGCCGCCCAGTCGTCACTTGCTTCGAACAAGCAGGCAACGTGCTGCCTTGTGACAAGCGCTGTGACTCGGGGGAGAGAGCCAAGCGCTATGAATGAAAGACCGGAAAAGGTCATTTCATGCAAGAGGAAAGAAGGCATGGGCCGCAGTGAAGACATGATTTTGAAGTAGATATCTGTCTGCATCAGTACACATACTTCCTAGGGCCCCATCTCTTTATACCCTTCCAGTTCTCAAATCTTCTTCAAGATGCAACATGCAGTTAAAAGCGCTTAAGAGAAAATGGCATGGTTTGGTGTTAGTAACATCTACGGAGGGTTTTTTTTATTATTATTATTTCATTTGGAGTTATGCAGAACCGTTGATTTTGTTCTGTAGAAAAGGAGAAACGAGTTCTGTTGTCCCACCTCTGAAGAGATCACAGATGCCCTTAGATCTGTTACTCTCAATAGACGTTTCTGGTCGGGAATGTAACTCATGGTAGAGTGCTTACCAAGCTGTTACTCTTAAATTGTTGACAAATTCACTACAAAACTGCTTAAGGGGGAACAAGAGGTTTTAGTCTGGTTTAGGATTGTCCAGTTACAGTTCTTAATCCAGTTTGGCAGGAAAGTCCACACCAACGCCAGGAGAGAACTCGCCATATCATAATATACAGGAAGGGTGAGAGAGGGACAAACTTTACTTGCCAGACAGCATGTCTGTTCAAATATGCCGAAGAAGTCCACCTTCCTTAACCATCTCCCTCCATCTTATCCACCAGAACCCGAACTAGTCCCACCCACCATGGGCTGGGCGCTCCTCATCAAAAAGACAATCTCCTGCAGGTTTGCTTAGGGCTGGCTTTAACTATCAAGTTTTCACAGATATACCCAAAACTCAACCTGCAACTGTCAAGCTGACATCACCTATATCTAATTCTCACAGTCTAATTTCTCACAGTCTCCTACCACCAAAACCCCAAACCAAGCAAAAAACAAAGCCAGAAAGTCTTTTTCAGGGACGATTCTACCTGGTGCCCAAAGAGACGCTGGCACCTCTTCAAGTCCCTGAGTCAACTCTCATGTCACTTTAACATTTTTCAGGTCCACAGATAATTTCAAGACCTGGGGGGAAGGGGGAGAACTAACCCTGGAAACATTCCATGCATATTTTAGGTCACAAGATAAAATAAATTCCAAGTGTCTTTTTAACCTGCCTTCTAAAGGAATGAATGTCAGGTTTTTGGTTTTTGCTTTTTTTTTTGTTTGTTTTTTTAAAGAATATCGTCTCATAATCACATTTTAAAATATATGTCAAAAACACACTTCTGGGTTCTTTTGTGAATTCCTGTTTTGGGGATCTTTGTTTGCCTAAATCTGAGAGACTAAATCACAGCAAAAACTGGAGAATTAAATATTTTCAGAATTTGTAAAGATCTTAGAGACTTTGCGTACTTAAAATAAAAATTTATACTTTGGGGTAAAAAGACTTGATGAAACTTTATCTGTATGTTGAAGAGATCATGAATGATTTCTAAAAGTTGCAAGTGCTTATTTGTAATAATAACAATACTATAATAATCACTTTCAATTTACATAAATTGTCTCCCAGGCCTTACAAAGTTGCAGTAAGAATCAGCAGAACTGGGCTGGCCAAATGGCTCAAGGGTTAAAACTTTTGCCTCAAAAGCAAAGGACCCAAATTTAGATCCCCAGAATAAAATTGTGGGAGGTGGGGAGTAGTGGGGGGTGTTAAATAGCAGTGGCTCAAATTTCTGGCCCATGAAAGTAGAGACTGAGGAACCACAGAGCAAAGTAACAAGAAGGTGAAACAATTCAGAATGATACCTGAGGCCTCCACAGACCCACAGAAGGATGCACATGTGTGTGTGCGCGCGCACACACACACACACACACAGAGATTTAAAAAAAGAGCCAACAGAACTTCTGTTGTGAGCTTGAATGGGTAACTGACCTCTCACAGCTTCCTTCCCTGTAAAGTGAGAGGGGATGGATGATACTCTGTCTCCATTCTTATACTTACGATTCTGATTTCAAACTCACCATTCATGCAGACAGAGGAACGGCAGGGCTGCCTAACATTTTATAGAAAACAAATGCAACCCAGGATCCAATTGTGGAGAGGATCACAAAACCCAGGAGCCCCATAACTCCCGGTTGTACATACAGGCACCAGGGATCTTGTTTGAAATTCTGACTGACAGTTCACATTATTTGATACTTCCATCTGGGAAGTACTGAATTCATTCTCAAGGCTGCAAATAGTAACACCTACTGCATGAGTTTCATTTGAGGTCAGAATCTAAACGTAAGTCACTGAATTGTTCTCCCAAGAAACCATCCATTCTTTCCATCAGTAGTGTTGAAATTCAACACCTGGAAATTACACAGGGACCTGAGCTTGCTCGAGTCCCTGACTTGAAACAGCTGTACAGGCTGGGTGGGCCTCAACAATGCACACACCAAAGTGCTTGGCTCTGAAGAAGCCAGCTGTGCCCAATGTTGGTCCACATTAGAAGATGTCGGTTTCCATGCCAGCCTGCCCTCGTGGGCCATGCACATTGCTACGAAGAAATACGGGATGTGGGGGTGGGTCCTAAGAATCCAGGGCAGGGTGGTATTTGCTCTCAGTATTGTGAATGACTTTGGCAGCCGGGGAGAACATGCAACCTGATCACACTGACTGTTTTTCCAAGTTTCTATTTCCGGAGTCTAACCAAACAGCAGGAGCTTCAGGTGAAGGTCCTGGCACGGAGCAGGCAGTTCTCACATATTCCATCTCAAAGCGGTGAATCTGACACTGTGCTGGGCTAACACAGGGAACTTTTGTCTCCTGAGTCTGGGCTCACTTTGTAGGTAAGGATGGAGTTTCAGGACTCACCACGATACTCACTTCACTCTGTGATACTCACTTCTCCTGCTGTGGGCCAGGGTTTCCAACCAGGTCTCTGAGAACCAATGTCTTAGCCTTTCAGAACTGTGGTTGGTACCCAGCTTCGAGAAGGAAAGTCTTCATTTGGGCTGTGGCTGTGGGTTGCTCTGGAGCCCGTGGTAAGGAGCTTCTGCATCACGATGGGGGGGGGGGGGGACCTGTCACGAATGGCAGTTGGGAAGCAAGAGAGAGAAGAGGGGCATACCTCTGTGTTTTGTGATACTTAGCATAACCTGCCAGTTGCGAAAACCAATAACGTCTCCAAACACTGCTAAATGTCTCCCAGGGCATAAAATCACTCCAATTGAAACTAGTCTAAGCTTAACATGAGATTGTGTATGTACCCAGGCTTAACATGAGAGGGTGTATACACTCCCCTTGCTCCCACATACACACCAGCAGCCAGTGGTGGGCATGACAGATAGGCTCGTATAGGGGGCTCCCTGAGGAAGGGGCTCCGAGACTATGGGAAGCGAGGGAACAGGAGGGAGCTCAGGCGTGAGAGCCTCACCTGGGAGGAGTCCAGGGAAGCAGGACTTACAGGAGCATGACCGATGTCATCGGTTCGCAGTAAAGACAAGCCAGTTCACAGACAGCTCAGGGCTGCACCACCCTTAGAGCTGTGCTGACGGACAGCGGGGTAGAGGTCTAGATTCTTCCCCACTGACCACTTCCTAAATGCGGGCTACCTCCCCAAAGGGGGGATGCGTTTCCAAGCAAGGTGCATTCCTGAAGCACAACTCAAGGGGAGCATGACGGCCAGTACTTCCGTGTCTGGCCTCCCTGTCCGTGTGGCAATCTGGGCAGAGTGTGACATCCACGCAGATGCGTATTATTGATTATGTAGTCACAGATTGTAAAATATGTGAGGGCATGGATCATGGATGGAAAATAATTGAAAGTCATTAAAATGACAGTACTAGTAATCATTTATTGGCCTCTCTTTTCGAAGCTGACCTTACAACCAAGCATGACGGCTCACACCTGGAATCCCAGCACACAGGAGGCACAGGCAGAAGGATCCATAGCTCAAAGTCAGCCCAGGCTACAGACTTTGTCCCAATAACAATAAATAATAAATAAATAAATAAAATGCTATCATCATACTATTCTTGACATTTTTTTTAAATAGTATAGGGCTGAGAGATAGCTCAGTGGTTAAAACTGGGCCTCACAAGCAGAAGGACCTGAGGTGAGATCCCAGGTCCCACATAAAAACACTAGGTGAAAATGGCAGCAGCCTGCACTTCCGGCCCTGGTGGGTGGAGCCTGGGAAATCCCAACGGGAAACAAAAAGGAGGTAGAAGCAATCCAGGATGATTTCTGAAGTCATCCTTGGCTTTCCACAGAGACACACAGTGCCCACTAACACATACACACACACACACACACACACACACACACACACACACACACACACAAAGTTGTTAAGCAAAAAAAAGTGGTATAACCTCAGAAAATGCAATTCACAGCTTCAGAATACCATGTAGATGTAGTCATGTAGCTGTAATGAGTCCCAAACCTGTGTAGCTGTCCTCAAATACAGGGAAGTTTAGTAGCAATGGCAGGTGCTGCTCTAAGCATTTCTAATATTCAACATCTTTATCAAGGACTGGAGAGATGGCTCAGTGGTTAAAGCCTTCGATTCTCATAAAGGAAGACTATGGTGGTGGCCTGCAATTCTTGTCCTGGAACACAGAGCCTGGGAAACCTCAGAACAAAACAGTAAGGAGACAGAGTAATCCAGGATGTCACTTTGGACTGCCACAGCCACGCATACTCACATGCCTTCTGGTATGTGTACACACACACACACACACACACACACACACACACACACAATCTCTTCCATACCTCTGAGGTAGGTACTTCATTAATGCTATTACAAAGGAACTGAATTCCTTTGAGGGTAATTCAGGAGCTACATAGCAAGCAGGTAAGTGGTAGAACATGGACTTAAACTCATGACTCTCAAATCCTGGCTCTTACCAAGCCTGCTTGACCTTTTACCTGCTATATTTCTTGATCTCATGTTGTAGCTTGACGTTCTACCTCAACACCAGTAATCTGTCTTCTGATTCTAATTCCTAAATAATAAAGTCACCAATGTTAAGACTAATGCTAAAGGACTAAAAATTGCCTTTAAAGGTCCAACCTTGTTTTAAAGCCTTTTGAGGGTCAGAAGCACTTGGATGCTAATGGAGAGTGTAAGAATAAAGTGATAATATTTTTTATCCCCTTGGAGAATCAAGTTGTTCTGCTTTCAACAGAAAACAGGAAGTTTTACAGATGCGCATCTGAGGGGTGATTCTCTTAGTCAAGGCTTAAGTCTCTCCCAAGAGATTTAAGACTCAAAAGAAAATTGCCTTTGAGCTCATTAATTTGAGATCATGTCTCATCTTCTGGGGGTACCAAAGAAAATTGAAATCAAATTTATAAGCATTCTGAAAGGTAATGATAGCTCCCAGAGATGAATGGATTTCCATATACAAAATTCCCAAGTCTTTTTTTTTTTTTTTTTAATGAATTTCCAACCGCCACATCAATCTCAGAATGGCCATGGTCTTTCAGAGGCAAGCTCTTTGGAAACTCTATTCCCCAGGAATTGGGTGTACATCCCAGATGATGCAGCCCTCCAAGGTCCACAGGTCAGTTGTCTCAATAGATCCTTTATTTGAAATGGAATGTAATTGAAAATATGAAAATAAATCACATCTTTCCAAAATCAGTTAAAGAGACATTTGTACAAACTCTGACTGTACTATTAAGCTCAAAATGTTATCGTTTGGAAAGTACTTGGTACAGGGTGGCATTTGCCGTGAGAAGCTGACATTGGCATGCTCTGACCACAAGGCTGACATCAGAATGGCAATCAACAAAATTGTGTTACCTTTCTTTAAAACCTGATTCCCTGCTGTCGGCTAATCACCAGCTTCCAGAGAGCTTTCAGAGCTTCAGAGATGGGTCTCTCTGCTTCTTCTATAAACCAGGAGTCCTTTTCCCATTGGACAAAAATTTCTTTTAAGGAGGGGTTTAAACCCAGGGCTTCTTAGCTCAGTCTGTACAGTGCTTGTCTAGTGACACAAGGCCTGGGGTTTGATCTCCAGCAACCCATAAACCACACAGGGGACAAAGGCAGGAAATTCAGAAGTTCGAGGTTAACTTGAGCTATATTAAGTTTGAGGCCACATTAGGCTACCTAAGATTCTGTTTCAAAAATAAAATAAAATTAGAAAACAGTTGTTAAGAATCGATCCCACACACCTCCTCAATGAACATATATCTCAGGCTGCTTCAGAAACTTGTCTTGGAAATACTTGAATCATCAATGGATGCAATATTAGAATATATATAAGTTCCAAACATACAATGTATTCTGCTGAGGGTACTGATGGAGGAAAACACCATTAGTTTGAAACGTACAGAAAAGAGAAAATGCTCAGAGATCTATCTTCATTCCACACAGCTATCACCCATGGAACTGTTCTAAGTCTTAGATTGTTCTAAGCCACCAGTGAACACAGCCAAACTGAACTATATCACTGTTTCTGTGGACAGAAAAAAAAAAGTGATTTGTTTGAACTCACACACTGGCAACAAAACTTGCTTAGTGGCAAAGTTAAAATTAGGGCTTTTAAAGAAAAATGGGGTGTTTGGTATATAAAAGGAAAAAAAAAAAAAGGAAAAGAGTTAACACAGTTCTTTCAACTTAAGCCAAACTGTCTTACAATGTTTACCTGTGAGGAAAACTCCTTCAAGCCTTCATTTTAGCCATAATGGGAAAAACATGTGAATTAAAACGAGAACATTGGTTCGCTATATCAGCGACTAGAGAATCCTTGCTCATTCACTTCAAGGGTGTGTTCTGAGCGCTCACAGACATTTGTTCTCCAAACTCAAGTCATAGGTAGATATAAGTAGATTTCTGCTGAGAAAATATATTGAAGGGGGTGACGGTAACCTGCCCCTGAACTGGTGTTCACAGCAAACGCAAGAGTAAATGAATGGAGCACTCAGCGAGGAGCTACGCACCTTTTCCCTTCTTTCTGTCATTTCATTTACCCAACAAGTGGCTACTGAGCTGATGGTGTAGGAGGCTGGGCACTAATACAACTTCAAGGACAGAAGTTCAGTTTCCAGATGGGCTATCCCTTTTCCTTTTTCAATTCTTTACATTTCATGTTTGTTTCAGGGATTTTTTTTTTTTTAAGTTGGACCTATGCTTTTGTTCTTTCTTGGGACAAACTATTTTTATAAATAAAAACTTTTATAAATAAAACTTTTTTTCATAAAGCTACATTGTCTAGACTTCACAGTATCTTAGGGGGATTGTACCATTCTCTTTCATGTAGAACACAGCCACCAAGATACTAAATGATGTGCATTTGTATTTTGTTTAGTTGCACATACTTGGTTTTATTCTTTTGCTCTAGGGGGACGAAAACATTTCAGATACTAAAACAAAATAACTCCTACTTTTTCTAATTTCTGAGTTAAATACCAAGAGAGGTTCAGGGCAGAAAGGGCTCAATTCAACGTAAATGCCACAGCAAATACAAGGATCATGAAATGATAAAAAATCATAATACTGGTTACCCCACTGAGAAGTCATGGCTGTCATATGATTCCCACAGCCAAGAGTAGAGCTAGGGCATATTATCTCCAAAAATGAAATTAACCAGTTCTGTGTAAATCCATGGTACAAACGTGCTTTTAAAAACTTACATAAATCTTTATTTTCAAGTTATTGGTTGTCTTTTTAAAATATAATACAGGAATTTAAAAGAGAAGTCCTCCACTTGAAAAGCTGTGGATTAATTTGGGTTACTATGATCTATGTGGGCCATTCCCTCAGAAGCAGCAGTTTTTTAAAAAAAAAATTAAAAAACAAAACAAAACAAAAAGGAAGAAAAAAATAGTTCTAAAGAGCCACACTGAAGTTAAATGATTCCATTTTCTGAGCTCTTCCATACAATACTACGAAATCTTGGTGGTACACTTTCAGAACCACAACTTAATCAGCACTGGAAGTAGGTCTCTTCCATTTGCATTTCATTTATGATTTAATTTTTTTCCTGTGATTTTTTTTTGGATACACTGTGACTTCAAAATCACATCATTTTAAATTTCATTGAACTCCTTTGTGTATGAAAGAATAAAGACATCTCTAGCATGAAATCTTGTTTTCATTTCTTCAATTCGTAAGCTTGGAAAAATACTAGACAAGACACGGTGAAACAAATACTGAACCACAGAGACCTATTACCAAACTTCAATGGGTAGGAAGCGATTTGGTATCATCTGAGGCTACTTCTCCACTTAGCAGCAGATGCCCTAGTGGATTCTGACCATCCCTTTGATTTCACACAGAAGAGGGTTTGTTCTACCTTTAACAGCACATCCTCTCCTTCCACCCCCTCAGCCTCCTGAACAACTAGCTGCTAAAACAAGCCAGGGTTGTTTTCTTATGAAAATCTAGTGCTTATCCAGTTATTCCTTCTTCAGAGTTTAGCAACCTAACAAAAATCTATTCCCCTCAAATTTCTCCCAGACAAGAAAGAGTATTATTTTCAGACTGAAAATAAAAGTTATGACTCTACTCCTCTGAAATATTTACAAATTACTTCAAACTATGCATTCTTCAGTGTGCTTCCAGAACAAAGTAAACAGACAGGGAAATGTGGTTCAAGCCAAGTACGCAAAGCTCCTGTGAAAGCTACTGTGGCCTGAACAGGGGCACAAATACTCTTCTTGCCCTCACTGTGTATTTGAACTGAAACAGCTAATACATATTTATACATCACAATCAAAATGACCTTTTTTTTGGGGGGGAGGGTTGCTGTGGATTGAAGCCCAAGGCCTGTCAGCTCTAGCAGTGAGCTGCCGGCTCAGCTCAGAAACTCTTAGAAAACCCCCACATACAGATGAAAGGAAGCTCCCCCTCACAGCCAACGCAGAATCCCACATAATTGAAACGGGACTGGCTGCCATCCACTGGGTTGTATTTCAAATATTTTGAAATCCAGAATCATCACTACTGATTTTATGTTAGAAAGTTCTTATCTTGAGCATTTGATTTTCATAATTTTACAATTCTGAGATTTTACCGTTTTATCAACTTCTGCGTAAACGACATATCCAAGAAAGATTTTTTTTTTTTTTTTTTTTACAAAATCAAGAGTTTAATTTCAACCACCTGGCATAACAAAGAATCAGATCTTCTGAAAATGCCCTCGGAATATTGGATGGATTTTTAATGTTTCCCCCCTCCACCGCCCTTTTTGTTTCTCTTTCCCAAGATGAGAACTTGATAGGGAATAGTTTTTTTGAGAATAAAGTTTGCTTTTTGGAAAATGGCCTACATTCAGAAATGTCTTAGAACAGGCATTAAAAAAAAAACTAATAAATAACCATAAACCAAAAATACATTAAAATAAAATTACAGTACATAATCGTTCCTACAAGGTCCACTAGTCAGATCCTTTCAAAGGTTCATAAATAAAGTCTTGACTCAAAAAATCGCTTCCTGCACGGTGACGAAGAATACGCAGAAAACTAAGAGGAATCTCAAGTTATCGGTCGGGTGATGTCCGAACTACTGGATCTGGTGCGGGGCGGGGAGACTGTTTTATGATCCAAGTGAAGACAACAGAAATGTGTTCGTCCCGCTTCCTCAAGTCCTCAAAACCTGGAAAGAAATGATATCGAATGAAGCAAGGGGCTCAGAATGCTCGCAGACCCAGTTCTCTTCGCAATCAGTCGGAGGGAGGCTCAAAAAGCTACCAGAGTCTCTTTGGTATGGAGCCACACGTTAAGCAATGCGGAGTGCAAGACAGAGCAAGGGCGGCCAGAGCCGGCGCCCCTGCCTCTCTGCCCCCCCCCCCCAGCCCCTCCATCTTCTCGTCTCTGCCCGGCGTCTCCCGACTCCAGCCGGCCTGACCCCCTTCCCACTCCGCAAGAAACTTGGAATGGTTCTTCATTTTCCCACCAGAGCGCCGAAGCTAAACGAACTTCCTTCCCACTTCTCCCAACCATCGCGCCACCTCTTCCTAGGCACCCCAAGTTGCGGGGCCCTTACCTGATCAAGCCGGGGTGCTGCCCCCTTCAGGCAGAGTTGGAGGTGCTGCGGAGAAGTCGGTGGCCGTGCGGCTGCGGGTGCTGTTGCGAGAGCGGTGGCGGGTGCGGGTGCTGTAGTTGGTGTGGATGAGGGTGCGAGTGCGGGTGATGAGGGTGCGCGTAGGGATGGAGCTGCTGGGGCTGGGGCTGGGGCTGGGGCTGGGGCGGGAGCTGGGGCTTGGGCTGAGGCTTGGGCTGCTGCTGCGGCTGCGGCTGCGGCTGGAGTTGAGGCTGCGGCTGAAGTTGTGGCTGAGGCTGGAGTTGGGGCTGCAGCTGGGGCTGCGGGGGCTGCTGCTGGACCAGGTGCTGCTGCTTCTGCCGCGTAGACTTGACCGCCAGAATGGCCTGACGGTTCTTGTACTGCACCATCTGCAAGGTGATCTCGGCGTTCCAGCCCTGGTCCTGCGGGCACCGAAAGTCAATCTCCTTGCCCTCCGCCATCACCACGGTGAAGTACATGTACTTGCCCTTGCGCTCCACACAGTCCACGGTCTTCATGTTGGAAAAGTGCAATTCCTTGAGCTTGACGGGTGGCTCAAAGCCGGCGACAGCGGGGCCGATGGGCTGGGACGGCTCGGCTGTCCCCTGCCCAGGCTGCTGCTGCTGCTGCTGTTGCTGCTGCTGCTGCTGCTGCTGCTGCAGCTGCTTGGGCGGGATGAGCAGCAGTCCCTCCTCGGTGAGAATGCAGCACTTTTTCTTCCAGAGCTGCAGCAAGCCGTCGCTGCGCTTCTCCAGCACGCCTTCCTTCAGCGCCTTGCAGCCGCCGCTCTCCAGCATCCTGTCGGCATACGGGGGGCAGCCGCTCGCCTCGGCCTCTCGGCTTCCAGCCGCCCGGGCCGGGGGCGGCAGCAGCAGCCGCGCGCTGTCCTCGCCCCAGCGACTGGCGCGAGCGCCCGGCCGGAGTGCGCAGAGAAGGCTGAAGCGCAGCAGGCAGAGCGGCGGCGGCGGCCCGGGGTCCCGGCACAGGGACAGCCGCGTCCTGATGCGCCAGCAGGACTCGGAGCGGCGAGCAGCGCACGCAGCGCCCGGCTCCGGCGAGCGCTCACGGAAGGGCACGGGCCGGGCCCCCTCGCGGCGCTTTTGAATGGGCCATCCTCCCCTCCCCCGGGTGACACCCAGCGGAAGCGGCGGCTCCCGACGCCCGCCCCGCGGGGAGAAGCCCAGCTCCGCCAGGCGCTCGGAGGCCGGCTCCCGCCTCATTAACTTGGGGCCTTCCCCGCGCCGGCAGGCCCGCCCCCCGCGGCCCTCGCTCCGCCTCCTGCCGTCCCCCGGCTTCCGCGCGGCTGGCTCGGCGGGACGGCGGGAGCCCGGGCTCCGCAAAGTCCTGGCTCGGGCCGGGGCGGGTGCGGGGGTCGTCCCGGCGGCCCCGAGGCGGGAGGACTGCGATGTCCGCGTCGGGAGGACTCCGCAAGGCCATCCCCGGGGTCCCGCCTCTCCTGGCCGGGCTGCGGCCGGCGCGGGGCAGAGCTTGGCGCCCGAGCGGCCGCTGCCCTGTGGCTCGGCTTGCCCCGCCCGGAGGGAGGCTCAGCAGATGCCAAGCCCTGCCGAGTGTGGTTTTCAGACACTGGCGTGACCATCCGGGTCACTAAATAACCTTCCCCGGAGAAAACTAGCGAAATCAGAACAGGGAGACTTGTTTGGTCCAACGGAAGACTGGAGTGGTCTTTTCTCGGACGCGAAGGCCTGGCCAGTGCTGTGCCCACCCCACCTCAACGGCGTTCAGCCAGCTCTCTGGTCTCTTGAGTCCACAGCTCTTGGAACAGGAATACTAACTCGAGAGGGTGTCTTCACGGATCTACACACCTGTTTTGTGGTCTCTGGGTCTCAGTATGTCCAGAGGAGCTGCTTCCTTGTCAGCAAGGAAGAACAAAATGCATATGTATCTATTTGGGAATTTCTAGCTTTAAAATAGGAACCCTAAGTGTGTTTCGCCCCTAAGGATATGCAACAATTACACCAAGTGGACCACAATGTGGAAATTCTGCTAGTTTTAGAGCTAAAACAAAGGATCCAAGAGAAAGTGACAGTTTGGACAGCTACACTAGTCAAATGCTTTATGTGCCATGCTAGGAAATTCCATATCAATCCCAAAGTTATCAGAGCAAATATGTGCTTTTAAAAAAATGAAATATCTTGAACTTTTTATCTGTGGCAGTGTCTGATCAAATGGACCTTCCAAAATGAATTTAGCCACATCTCAGAACCTCTAATTTTTTTCAAGCAATTAGAATTGTGTAAAGATTTCCAGTAAGATTAGATATATATATGAGTAAACCTATGTGTCAACTTACAGTTCCAATCACTGACGTTACACCAAACATCTTTTTTTTTTTTTTCTCTCTGCCTTTGTAGGGCAAGTAAGCATTCCAGAACACTTTCATTATTTCAACACACTGTATTCTTTAGCCCTTTTGGTCTACTCTGTAATTCAGTCTTCAAAGCCAGGTGTAAAAACACACGAAAAACAAACTAGACAATTTTCAAGAGCACACATCTACCCAACTAAAACTTCAAAACTCCAAAATTCCCATTGACTTTCCATATTTAGTGCTTTTGTGATCAGTTCCCAGTAAGTCTAGTGTGCATTCAGGCCACAATGAACAGGACTTAGTTTAAGAATCTTGCACATCACTTACTTTGCTCTCAATTTCCAACAGTTCAGCAACTGAACTGACCAGATCTATCTTTTTAAAAAAATGAGACAAATGGATGGAAAATACATTACAGGAAATAAATATTAGGTACTCTTTGGCTGTACATATAATGACTACCTACAAATGCTACTTTAAAGTTGTTGATGTTTAGAAAACTAGCTAACCGTATTATTGTTTTGGTAAACAAATCTGAAATAGATAACTCAAATTGCATTTTATACCACCATCACTGTAAACAGTTACACATTTTCTCATCTCAGATATTTCTTCATCATCTTTGTCTTCAAGGATATCACTTAGTTTTGTACTTGTTTGAACACTGTACCTCCCAAACCTTTATTAGGGAAGTGGTGCTTTAGATCACAGGCCTTTTTTTTTTTTTTTCTCTTTCCTACTCATTCCCTTGTTGATCTCATTCAGTCTCATCACATTTCAGGCTCCCAAATTTATACCCCATCTTATTATCTCTCTTGGCTAATGAGAAACAAGAGATTCTAAGTCACAGGAAGTGGAGTTCACAGTACTTCTACTTAAAAAGAACCCTGAAAAGATAGCATTCTAGATGTAATGGAGGAATCTAAAACATAAAGCAAATTCTTGACTGTAACAGGTTAAGTGTGTGGAGTACAGGGCCCCGAGTTTCAGAACTGCACAACTTAAACCAAATATATCTTGTAGAACACTCTTTCTAGACCACACTCCACGTAGTGAGGACTCCAAGTACCTTACCTAAAGAATCTGGACATTGTTTCAGGGAATAAATCGTCAATGTGTACAACAATGTGGCGTTTGGACTGTCTAAATGTACAGGATCTGCACAGATGCACCAAGTGTTTCTTGCAATAGTCCAGAGCTAGGTGGCAGGGGGTTGGGGGAGAAGAAGTTAGGGTGTGCATATCAGTTGTAGTACCATATATTCAAACCTTGCTTTCCAGGTTCCTGTATGTGCTCCATGGCAGGGCTGCAAATATGTTCAAAGCATGCCTGTCTTGCAGTACTTTTTTTCATCTCAATACCCAGTTAACACTTAAAACAAAGCCTTTTGGCTTTGTCTTCAAAGTACAGCTGGAGCCTTCCCATCATCTCTCCCTATTTCTCCCAACTTTACCCTTGTCCTACAATTAATTTTAACTCTGTTCAGTCTTTGCAATGTGGCCTTTCTGATTACTCAAAGATTCTAATTGCCAAGTTCTCCTGATTTTTTCCTATAGCATGTATTACCTTCAGACGTAATGGTAATTTTGCTTACTGTATGTTTCCTTCTCTCTAGAAGGTGAACCCTTCAAGAAGGCAAAGCTCACCAGGCTTGGAACACAGTGGCTCATTATAGTATCAGCATCTAAAAGACTGAAGCAGGACTGTTTGAGACTGGACTACAGACCCTGTACAAAAACAACTCCAAAGTTTGCCATACCATTATATATTTGGTGAATTAAAAGTCGTGACATAATGCCAAGTCTCTCTGAATCTTAATTATGTTCCAAAAGTGTCACCTAAATCCCACAGGTTTATTTTTCCTCAGTACTATTGTGAGGTGTTTATATAAACTAGAATCCTATTGCTTTGGGAGTTAAAAGGTAAGTGACAATAATGAAACTATATTAGTAAGTTTTGTTTGCTAGTTAAAATAACCAAACACTTGTTTAAAGTCCACTAAGCAATACTGGCATAGTGACAGTCAACAGCAGAACTAGCTGAAGTCCAGTGCTCACATCTGAAATCTCAACCCTCTGGAGGCCGAAGAGGGACTGCAAGTTTGAGGCCACTTACGAAATAACATTTAAAAAACAAACTTAAAAGACTGTTAGCACATGAAAGCCAGGTCATCCTCACTGGGTGTATAAAATATAACCAAATAAAATAGTTCCATATTCATAGTGCAACTTAGTAGTCTTTTTAGTTTCTGAAATGCTCAAAACACTTCATAAAGTTTCTGATCGCTTTTTTCAAGCGATTTATAGATCACTTGAACTGAAAAAGCTACACCTCTTCAACGTAGATTTGGACTTTCAGGTAAATGGCTGGCTGGTTGGCTTTCCCCAGTGCCAGGCTGATGAACTGACGCCTCCTAGTGATCAACTTGTGTAGCACAGTCAAGAATCCAAGTCACAATGTGGTGAAGGCACAATGTGAGGCTTTATTCAAATGTTCTTCAAAAAGTACTGCAAAGCTGGAGGATCTGTCTCATGGCACCTACGCCATACAGGATTGGATTAAAACATGTTGGATTAAACACCAACACCACACACATACAAAAAAGTTAATACTGCTATTACAGCAATATCCCATCATCAGCATTTCTCAAATCTGTCACTGTACCAACCCAACCCCTTGATCCAAACTTTCTCCTCCAGTCTTATGGTGCAGGGATAGAAACCAGGGCCTTGTAAATGTTAGGTATGCACTCTACCAAGTGAACTAAAATCCCTAGCCACCTCTTTACCCCTTGGGGTACTAGAGAAACTTTTCTCACCCTTCCCCCTCCCCACTCAATTACTTTGGCATGGAGGGCCCTGATGAGTTTTATCCCACTTTGTTCACTCAGTCCTTCATCAACCCCATCTACTATTTTATGCTAATTGTCTGACTTACTGTTCCAGACCCTGTAGCCTTTATTCTCCAGAACACAGTTCATAATCACATTCCAGTTCAGATTCTGACCAGCAGTTATACAATTCTAATCTTCCTATGGTACTAGATACGCAAGGCCTCCCATTTGCAGAACCTTAGAGCAGGAAACTAAGCCTCTAACTAGAAATCACTATTTGAAACAGAGCAGTCTGAAGACATTTTTTGAGAACTTAAGGACCCAGTGAGAGAATAGGATGAGGATCGTGGAGTTGGCTCAGCAGTTCAGTGCTTATTATGCCCGCAAGAGAAGCACAGACACCCACAACACAAGTAAACTGCTGACTGGGCATGGAAATCAACTAGCAATACTAACCAACCACCAGGGAGTATCATTATTGACCATTTCTCAAAGACTAGAGAGGCCAAAGGATGATTCCCCATATTGATCTCAGGTTTCAAAAAAAGCAAATTCAGTGTTTTAACACACAATCCCTAATTCCAAGTTGGCCAAGTAACACTGTATGGTGCATGCATGCACACCTGCATGTGTGCAGATGCACATATATGGAGATCAGAAGTCAACTTTGTGGGGTTAGCTTCTTCTAGTCACCTTCATGCAGATTCTTGGACTCAAAACTCAGGTTGTCAGAATTTTATCTTCTGGACATCTCATTGGCTCCATGTCTATTTTGACCATCATTGATTCAAACTAATTTAAGCAAACATAGTTCTAAGATGCAACATAAGTGAAGTTTCAGATTTAAATCTGGGGTCCATCTTAACTATTTCAGGGTTTGCTACAAAATTTCCTCAGGAATGTCAAGTAGCCAAAGCACAAAGAAAAAGGGACTGTGCCCCACTCCATCCTAATCAAGATATCTAAACCACCCCAATTCTCAAGGCCCAGGAAACTTAAGAGGGGGCAACAAGAATATAAGAATCAGAAGATAAAGGGGAAGGTAGCAACAGTAACCCCAGTGCACATCAAGGGAGTCATACATAAGATATTCAACACGGGGGCTGGAGAGGTGGCTCAGGGGTTAAGCCTCTGCCTTGCAGGAGGAAGGTCCTGAGTTTGGATCCTAGACCCCATGTATAGATGCCGGGCGGAAACCGGGATGGCCTCCATTTCTGGTCCTGGGAGGGTGGAGCCTGTGAATCCCCAGGCAGAATAACTGAGGAGGTGGACGCGGTCCATGATGGTTCCCAAATTCACCCGTGGTTCTACACACACGCACAATTGAATAAAATTTAAAAAAGATACTCAACACAGTGGTATCTACTTCTGCTAGACCTCAAGAAAAGCAGGCCTTTCAACACCTTGCCGTGGAACAGAGAAGGTCCCATGAGACAACATACCCTAAAAGACCTTATGGGTCTGGTGCTGTGAGAACTCCTATACCCTAAGTTTGCACCACCAGTGGACCATGGCTCCCTGGCAGGTGCTCAGGCACTATCTAGTACAGAGGATGTAGATGGACTCAGATGATTGCAGCTAGGGATGGGAGGAGGAAACTCGTCAGAGAATGGATGGGATGGGATAGGGGAGGTAATGGGAAATAAAAACATAAAAACCCATTGCTAATTAAAAATATATAAAATATTCCTTAGACTTTTCTGTAGTTTCTTCCAAGACAGCCTTGATCAGGTAACTGTCTTAGCCATAAACTAATCTACGCAGAGTTGTGGCTGTCACTTCAAACTCCATTTTCCTAATGTCTACCAAACTCAATATTCTTCTCTAAATAACAAGCACCACCATTCTCTTTTAATCTCCAGCCCTGCTGAAGCAGAAACCAAAGGCAGGATGTCCTCTTTTCTAAAAAAAAAAATATTTTACTGGGGTAAATAAGCTAACAGATTCCGCCTCTCAAACACATGACAGATTTAATATAAATTTAATCTCATCTGATCAAGATGTTAGTCAAAATCTGGAGCAAAATAAATTAACCTGACTCTATTATATGTTACATCATTTCTGGTTACAAAAGGCCAAATGTTTGAAAGCCAAGTGTTTGAATCCCCCCTCAAAAAAAAAAAAGTAGTCAGCTTTAGAATCAATTTCCAATGTCAGTATGTCTGGTAACAGTACCCAACACTGTAAAAAATGAGGGGATCCTATGAGAAACTGCTTGTTCCATGCATGAAATAGAAAAGACCTGAGTCTGTCAGGTCTGGAAAAACCTAAGCCTAAAAATATCTAAAAATATATGAAATGGCAAGATGATTCAGTGAATTAAATGCTTGCTGTGCAAGTTTAATCTCCAGGACCCACATCTATAGTCTGTATTGCTCCTATGGCAAGATGTAATATTAAAGAAGAAATCCGTCCAGAAGTTCATGGGCTAACCAACTAGCCTCAATAAGGTGGAAGGAAAGAACTTAACTCCTGATATGCCCTCTAACCACCAGCAACCCCTTCCCTTTAAAAAACTAAAGGTACCCAGGATCAAAAGTAAAAAGATACTACCAATCAGACCTAGGACAATACAACTATCGAAATAAGTTGAAATTACCATCTTAACAACTCTTGATTAACAGCTGGATGATTTAAAAGTTTCACCCTGGGAAAATACAGTACTGAATGACATGCAACATTCTGTCAAATAGCTAAAGGGGAAAAAAAGTGATTCTGTGTATTGCTAGCACATGAGAATATTCACTAAAAGCTAACAAAAGTCAAGTGATCTGAGGAATAGATGTTCTATTTGTTAATTACAGGGTTAATTTGGTTAACCTTACCCAGGGTTACCCAAAGCTATTACCAAAAACTTGAATATATGATCTTCTAACCAAACGGACTATACAGTACAGACTGAGCTAGAATTCACAATCCTTTAGTGCTGGAATTAATCATGAACTATCACACTCCCCCGTTCACCAAACTCTACACTCCTGGTTTCTTGCTCATGATCCTGGGGCCTTTCTCCTGGAGCCTTTCACCGCTTCCAACCTGTTTCATAGATTCTTTTACTTTCCTAACTGCATCTTCGATCATCTCCAGCTAAACAGTACTTTAAAAACCCACTGTTTAAGGTACAAGTGCCTATTTTATAAAAATATTCCATTACATCTTTTGGTTTTGGCACTTGTATTTTCCATCACTTATTCCCAATTTTTTTCTGCTTTAAGAAACTTAAAAGCACTGCTTATATTGACGTCTATCCCGTTACAAAAGAATTGCAAGTTTATAAAAGCTTAAAATGTTGAATTTCCAATATGAAGTTTCAAGTAATGACATTTCTTTCCAGCAATTACAATTTCTAAATTGTCAGCCCAATTTCTTCTGACACTTAAGAAAACTTATTTAGCTGAAAAACCTGAAACTGTAGTTAGATATCAAAAGAAACAAACATAAATTTCCGTTACTTTAAAAACATAAAATTAAAATATTCTAAAGAACACATCTATAAATGTTAGTTCATACAATAACAAGGATGCTTCCATTTCTCTAAAGTAGTAAATGTAATAAACCTTAATTAGTCTGAAAACTTGGCTTTTTATCCAGGTTGTATTTTAATAACTGGATTTTCCGACCAGCATACAAATCACCAGTATACATCTGTTAACTTCAGTATTTCACTATTGTCGTGTACATTTACTTTTCAACTATTAGACGTTTTAAGGAGTAAAATCCCTATAATTATGAACACTTTTAAAACAAAATTAAGTACATAATTACCAAGGATGTATATACAGTGCAGATTTAAAAAAAAAAAAAATCTCAACTAGTATATATTTCTTTTCTGAAGTTCCGATAAAGAATTTTACTTCTCAACTATGTATTCTGGACATCTGAAAGAACACTTCACTTGGTTTTGAAGTCAAAAACAAAGGCTAAAACTTATACTAACACATATAAATGGACTAAAATTTTAAAACAATTCCTGGAAGCACAGCATTCAAACATTTAAAAATCACGCTTGTTTTCTGTATGGCAAGGTAAGGTTTTCACAAACAGTAAGTTTTTAAGTATTTTTAATCTGCAACTCAGATGAATCCACAAATTCAATACAATCTTACAACAGTAATATGAACACTATTAATCCAGCAGTGCTCTTATCATACACCAATCACTTTCATTAACTTAGTCACATAACAAATATTCCTATTCAAACTAATTTAATGTCTTCTGTTCGTGTAATATTTGTTGTTAAATGAGCTCAAAAGAAAAGAGGTAGAATCCCATTTTTCTTAGGTACCAACTCACTATTTCCAAACAAGGTATTTTTCTATCTAGAAATTAATAGTATTGACTGCTTTAATGAACTACATAAAAGACAACACACACACATTTGGGTGAAACTAACTAATTTATTCTCTTCTCACTTACCATACTTGAAAGACCATGATTCTAAAATGTATTTTCTCAAGTTGCCTTACATGGGATTTTATCATTTCTTTAAAAAAAAAAAAAAAAAAAGAGAGAACTTCTTTTGACTGCCAGTGAATGAACTAAAGGTTTAAAACTAAAAACCAAGAAAATAAATTTTGAATTATCTCAAAAATGTTTTAAGACAATTTAGAATAAAATCTATTGAACTATTAACTCCTTTCTACTCTTCACATAACAATGTTAGTATAGGGCTGGTAAATTTATGGATTTATAACAGGTCATCATGATCTAACCACAGAGTAGACATCTCCGTTTTTCAATCTTCAAAAAAGATTATGCATATTTATAAAAAATTCAAATACCAGTGTATTTTATAAAATTAGATCCAATTTTATTAAGGATTTCAAATTACATTATTTCAAACTTCTAGAATGGCATAGAACCATTGTGGGACTGAAGAATGGCATAGACGAATACTGACACCCCTGAAACCCCAACTGTATGAAGAAAACAAGTCCTCGAAAACCACATCCCAGGATGTAACAAGATGAAACATCTGCCTCTTCGCTTTGGCAATAGCTATTTCCTAAAGGAATGAAATGCAGTGATTTTGCTAGGTCTTTAAATTCATTAAAAATGGGATTCTATCTTTAGATTACAAATTTTGATGCTCAAAAAAAGCTATGTAAGTTAACTATGATTACCAAAAAAAAAAAAAAAAAAAAAAAAGCGCAAACCATCTAATAAAAAAAGCAACGGTATCACTTTCAAAATAAAGGGAAAAAAAAGTATATTATCTAATTGGTTAAGGATTTCCAGTAGTTAGGTTAAAAATCTTAGGAAGAGGTATGGGTAGTTCTACACAAATATATTCACATTCTAAAACCTTAATCTAAATTTTCAAAAAGAAAACTATTACCTCCAAAAATAAACTTATTGTAGATTTTATTAACAGCAAAAACTCTAAATTCTCTTCTAGTTACAATCCAATTAGTCTACCCTGTCCAAAAAAAAACCAAAAAACAAAAAACCCAAATTAACAGTGATCAGCCTGAGGTATTTTAAACGTGGCTCTCCAGTCTCAGTGCATCCTCCTGGGCCTTACTAGCACTTTCTGGACTGACTACAGCATGGTCATCTGCAATACCTTGACACAAACTAAACCCTGGGACCCTTTGCAATAGTTCAGATTTCACATCTCTCACTTACACAGGAGCCACATGAAAACCTGAAAGAGTCATCTGGCCAAATCCAGAAGAGGTGTTTAAAATTTCTCCAGTTCTATTATCAAAGCCTGGTGTGAACAAAATGCTGGTATCACACTGTGATACAAAGGGTCCAATTGTTCTGAGATTCAACCTACTATGCCTTAACATATCAGTGAGGTAGTTAAACAAACAGTTACTACCCATTCTTAAAAATACACAGTAAACAGAAGCATGGGTAAATGACATACTACTCACTCATCCTTAAGCAACAAGAATTAGAATAAACCATAGAGCTCAAGGACTCATTTTTTAGTTTTAACCAGAAAAAAATGAAATTTAACCTTCATGTTTGTCTATTTTTTTTTTTTTAAGCCCTTGCTTCAACTCAAACTACCCTCTGGAATAACTTACATCAGTAGAAATTAAGACATTATCTTGTGAGAACTAAAATGGTATTTGATATTTTTATTTTAGGCTGCAAAAACAGAAACAGGAACAAACAACAAAAAACTTGGAATAGACTCATCAAATGCTGTAAATTCATCCTTTCCAGCAGAGCAGAAGGTAGACCCTATAGACCTTACCATAAAGAAAATATCTTTAGTTAATGGAGGTTAATTTCAGCACACAGTTAAACAGAACCAGATTAACTTCTGAAAAATCTAGGCTTTATTCATCTTGTTGTGGCAATTAATATGCATATTATGAATAATTATATGTAAAATATAAAAATCCATTAATAATTTCAGTTACTGGGTTTGATCTTACTGGAAATTCTTAACCACAATTTTCCTGTTAAATGATGAATTGTCTTAGTATAAGTACTGCATTTCTGCAACAATGTAATGAAAAGCACAACTAACAGAGCAGACTTAAACCCATCCTACTACCAGCTGAAAATTACTTTGGTTCTTTAGGAAAAAAATAGCCACACAAAAACATGTGTTTAGCAGTTGCTGATTTCTGTAGCTATAGTCCAATAACCACATGATGAATATTCCAGAAGAACCAAAATTCAGCAATAAATGAACATGCATGAGAGATCTGTGCATTCAACATACCTGACAGAAAAACTAGAGTTAAAATGCTAGGTAGAACAAATTGGTCTTTAAAATATTAACTTCCTTTCCTTTAAAAACTTAGTGAGTCTACAAGAGAATACAAAAACCTAAGGCTGTAAGTACATGACAGTTGTTAGGCTACTACAGCACAGGCTGTCCCCAAGGCACAGTCATCCTGCTTTTCACTGCTGCTTGCATTCCGCGGGGTTCTGATCCTTCTGTGGAGGAAACGACAAGTCAGTTCTGGTTTTCACCTCCTTGGAACAGTAATTACCTAATCATTACAGTATTTCTTGTCAAAATTTTTTGTTAAATTTAAGATGGTTAAGGTCAATGGTAAATTAGTCACTGAAATGCTATAACAAAGGCTTAAATTTCACATCACAGAATCCTTGAAAATGAGACACTAAGCTATTAATCACCATTTGGGGGCCAGTAAGATAGTTTAGCAGGAAAGGCAACTGGAAGCCCATGGATGGAAACATAGGACCATCCCGAAAAAGTACTCTGACCTCTGCACACATGCAATGGCATGCATGTGCATCTTCTCTCCCTACCTCACCAAATAAATAAAAAATATTTTAAAATTCTGCTTATATTTAGCTTTATTTTAAATTTCCCTTATAAAGTAAATCCTAATTTCAAATGAACCCTGGTATTTACTATTACTTATTTTACTAACTAAGTTCTTAACAATTATAGATTAAATTTTTGGGGTGAAAGAATATTAAATACTGGTGGCTGGCAAATCTAATACAGTATTGCAACAGAGTTCCCAAGTATTTCTGCTTTTAATCTCCTTTAACAAACTTTTATAACTTTTCAAAGAAACAAACTAAGTATATAGGCACTAAACAACAAAATCTCAAAAGATACGTCATGAAAACTGAACTTTCAAACTAACATTAGCCTGCCTTAACCTTAACAGGAAACAGAAGTAACCTTGCTCACCTTTGGGTCATAGTCTGGATCATTTTCCTCATCTCCTTCTTCCTCCCCTTCCTATATTAAAGTTCAAAATGCATCCATGAAGTAGGTACATAGTAGGAAAAAACTGGCACATAATGTAGGGAAAATTTAATACAAGTTATTCTAAGGGTCAACAGATTTTCAAGATTACAGAGTTTGTTGACAATACAAGTAAATTTGAAAGCTTCTAATATGAAAAATTTCCCAACACAACTTGAGACATCCAGACAGCTTTTATTGAAAAGATTTACTGCAGCCAACGTTGAAAAAGTTTACTGCAGCTTTTGACTTCTTCAAAGAGCTGATAACCCTGCAGCAGAACAAAATTATTTGAAATAAAAAAAAAAGGTGCTGAGTTTTACAATTTATTTATTGAAACCTTATACATACATTGCTTGGCTGTAGAATTTTCTAAAATCACTTTTCCAAAATTTATCCCAAATCACAGAATGATTATCACAAAGTACATAAGTCATTCAATTTGTTTCTCAATGTGTTACAGAATTACTTGCTCATTTGGTAAACATTACCTCATCTGCTTCTTCACCTTCTTCATCATACTGAAAAGACAAGACAGGAAAGTGTGATGGAAAGGTAACATCCATTTTAAACACTGAAAACCTGAAAGTAGACACCATGAAGGACTATAAACTAAATCATACTATTAACATATGAAAGTCATTCAGCTCCATCCTATTATCTGTAGACTGACAATTTATAAAACTAGAGTATGCTGGTTAGTATTATCTGTCAAAAGAATCTAAAATCTCTTAACCAAGATCACCAGGTTAATAACTGATGTGAGAAGACCCATCTTAATTGCTGGTGAGATTACTGCCTAGACAGGGACTTTATAAAATGGAGAAGAGCTGAAAATGAACTTTCATTACTCTCTGCTGCTGCTTCACTGTGGATGCAATATGATCAGCTGCTTCAAGCTCCTGCTGACCTCATCTCCTCCATGACAGATCGTACCTTCAACTGTGTACATAATAAGCCCTTTCTCTCTCACGTTGCTTTTGTCAGAGTATTTCGTCACAGCAATAGTAAAGAAACTAAGATAAAGAGTAGCTAGAATGTGATCAGACAGTAATTATCCACTTGTACTTATGGGTGGAACCTACTGTTAAAAAAAGAGAGAGAGAGACCCAAGAAGCTGATAAGTAATCAAGATAAACAAAATATTAAAAAGGGCATTTTAATTTTACCGAAAGATTCCTTTAAGGATTCTATATGCGTAAATGGTATTATAAATACTAAAAAAGTTTTAGCTCTGTTTCTGTGGCCAAAGCAAGAACATAATAAAGCCAGTACTATGTTAACTTAGAATAATTCTTATCAGCAGAAAAATAAATGTCAAGGTAAGTGAATGTGAAGATCCTAAGGAGACTTATTTAAAACTCAGAAGTTATCTAAAATATATCAGTAACCAGCCTCATTTTGAATTCTTGTGTGTCCTGTTTGAAAAATACTTCTCACCACTACTGTCATACCCTCACCAAATTATCCCACTGCAAGATTCAAATTACTCACATCTTCATCATCATCCTCAATAGCTTCTCCAGTAAAGTATAACACTGATCTTGGGATTATACGCTCACGTAAAAAGTGACCAATTTCAAAGTCTGCAGCAAGTATAGCTTCAGCATCATCATCCTTTTGTTTTCCAAGAAAAATGAAAAGCAAAAACCATTATTTTTTTAACACAGCATTTGACAAACCTTAAACTGCATACTTTTTAATTTTTTGTCACTTAATAATAACAAGCCATTTGGTCTCAAGAGAAGGCTTGGCACAATCCTGAGAACTAAAGGTCAGATTTCCATCTCCAACTTTAGATACAATGGCCCAAATACTTATAATCTATGCACCTATAGGAAATGGAAGATGGAGACCCAAGAATATCCAGTGCTCATGGGTGACACCATCTCTCACTCAAGGTGGAAATGCCAGGAACTATACCCAATGTTTGTGTTCTACCTCCACAGGTGCATTATGACACATGCACCCTTCACACAAAAATAAGTATTAGCTTATATACATATAGAACAAGTAATCATCTATCATGTACTAGACTTTTAAGTTTTTAATAGCACAAAGTAAGTTAGCAGGCCAGTAAAAACACTTTAAAAAATTGGTAGTAAATAAAAATCACAACTCCCTCCCCCTCCCTCTTTCCAATAGCAACATTAAAATTAACTTCGTTAGATGAGGACAATTTCACTTTCAAAATACTGAAAATAGGGCTGTAGAGATGGCTCCGGGGTTAAGCCTCACAAGCAGAAAGTTTGGATCCCAGAGCCCATGTAAAAAGAGCCAGGCAGAAATGGCTACAACCTGCAAATCTAACCCTGGTGGAGAGAACCTGGGATATCCCAGAAGGAAGCAAAAAGGAGGTAGTATCAATCCAGGATGATTCCAGAAGTCACAGGGAGATACAGTGCTCTCTGACACATGCAAGCACAAACGCCACACACCCACACACAAATAAATTTAAATAAATAGAAGAATAAAGTAAAAACCAATAGAGAATAGTTTCTGATATCAACTTTGGGCCTCCACATACACCCCCACATACTACATGCAAACATGTATACACACAAGCAGGTATATCACATATGTATGTACATACATATCAAAGAAGAATATCCATTTGAGTTCTGTAATTAAGCAGGGACTCTATGAACTCCATGAAATGTTTTAAGTCATCAACTCAGCCCGGCTAACAAAAGTACATTAAAAGAGATGTACCAAGGACTAACCATAAGAATTCTCACCACAAGTTTTCCAGCAATAAAACTTTTCCAACATCAATATTCAAAAAGAAATCACATTTAAAAAAAAAATCTGAACATAAATCTTCAACCATCCACTGAGATTAATCAAGTTCTACCTTAATATATTCACCCAACCTAAAATCCATAAAGTGTTTTAAATTCCTGTAAGAGATGCTTTGAGCCAAGCCAGCTTGTTTTCTGTAACTGTTCTAAGCTTTGACCAAAACTGTTTCAATTTAAAGATATTCTAATTCCGTAATTGAACTATCTCAGTTAATTTAAATGAAAAGACACGGTCAACATACTCTGCCTATAAAGACTTTTTTTCGGTACAGACTGCAGGACAGAAATAGTTCTTGACCATGGCCACATATAAAAACATGGCTAAAATCTAAAACAATATTTCCACTGGATTTAACAGTATAGGTTAGGAATATAGTAGATGATATTAAAGACCTAATATACTTTCATTAATACATTTTTTTCAAACTTTAATCATTCATTTAGCATTGAGTATACTTGTGTGTGTGTGTGTGTGTGTGTGTATGTGTATGTGTGTTGTGTTTATATCAGAAGGCACATGTGTCTCTGTGAAGGGCCAAGGGTGACTTCGAAAATCACTCTGGATTGCTTCTACCTCCTTGCTTCACTCTGGGATTTTCCAGGCTCTGCCCAGCAGGGACAGAAGTACAGGCTGTTCTGCCTAGCGTTTTTATGTGGGAAACGGGACCTGGGATCTGAACTCAAGATCTTCTGCTTGTAAGGCAGTGTTAACCCGAGCCATCTCTCCAGATCATGAATACTTCTGAAATAAAAAAATCCAGAAATATCAGTATCTCAAAGTAAAACCAATGGATGACTTTTCATTCTCGTGCTTCTGAGTGAAGGAACTAGTAGCATTTGGAACGGACCAATTTTTTCATTTGAATAAATGTCTGCCCCATGGGTTTCAGGCCTCAAAACACAGTAGATAATCCTGACTAGAAACCATGGCTCAGTGGTAGAGCACTTTAACCTAGTATCAAACTCTGGGTTCAATTCCCAGTAACAATACAAAGTAGTTAACAAAACACTGTCTAAACAATGCCAGAAGCAATCACCCCGTACTGTACTTTGAAGAACTGCTGCTTTAACTTCATATATAGTAAATTCGACTTACCAGATCTCCACTCTCAGGAACTGTGAAATAAAAAAAAAATTCAGTAAGTTTAATATTAAACTAAACTTATAAATGATCATCAATACATATACTTAAACATTATGTACCTTCAGGAGGGGCAAAAAAATTAAAGAAAGAATCATTGGAAACCGTTTTAGTCACAGTGCGAACTGTCCCACGCCCCTTGTGCTTCTGCTTCTTTTTAATGGTTTTCAAAGTGACATTCTTTCCTTTCTTCCAATCTATCTGGCACCTTACGAAAGAAAAAAAAAGATAAAATATTTTATCAAAACTTTATCATTAATCTTTTATCATAACCCTTTCATTGCTAAATTTTTGGGAGACTAGTATTTCAGTTTCAAACTTCAATGACTAACTGCCTCAAATATTCTATACTGTTATTTATATAATGAGAATATTCTAAACAAAACTTAAAGCGGATTTGTATCACCAACGTCTTCCCAAAAATGTGGTGCTATTTTAGCTTCATTACATATTGCTGTGATAGGTAATTTAGGTCAGTAACACAGAGAACTTATACAGCAAGCACAAGGCCCTAGATTTGGTCACACGGAAGGAAAAGTGGGTTAAGGGGGAAAGGAGTTAGACCAGACACAACTTACTTCAGTAAATTATCTGATCCAAGCAACTTAATGGGGAAAAGAACTGGCTCACAATTCCAGGTTACAGTACCACTGCAGGGAGTTACAGTGGCAGGAGCTTGTAGTAGCTGGCAATATCCACAGCAAGAGCAGGGAGCAATAAATTAATGTGTACATACTTGATAGTCACTCTTATCTTTATACAGGACTAGACACAGTAAGGCATCACCAGCATGTTCAGATCTAGAAAACTCCTTTCAGGGATCCTAGATGTCAGGTTGACAAATGATACTAACCATTAGAGTTGTCACAGTTGGCAGAAATAATAAGAGTAATAAGAAATAATAAGCAATATATATTGGCCTGGGAGATGGCTCAACGAGTAAACTACTTGCCATGTGCATGTGAAGACTGAGTCTAAATCCCCAAGTGAAATTCCAGAGATTCAACTAAATGGGAGGGACATTTGGGGGTAGGGCAGAGAAAGACTCCCTACAAGTTTTCAGGTCATTTAGAACAGACCATACCAGCAGCAAACCAAGAGACCTGTCTCCAACAAGGAAGAAGGGGACCATCCCTTCTAATCTACATTTACACAAAAGATATACATATGAAAATGGGAAGAGGACTATGAAGGGTGAAAAGGTTTAGGTGGGGTGGCCAAATTGGGGAAGGGGGTTGTACACATAGGGTAAGGGAAGAAAAAGCAACACTAAGGATTTATGAAAAAGCCATTTGGAAAGCTACTATTTTATAAACTTATAAAAATATAAGAGTGATAATGCTCCTCTCAGCAGCCAAGAGGTATTAAAAACAAGTACCAGGTATGTGATACCTCCCTAAAAAAATACTGATCAAATCAACACACTATTCCCTCTGGTTGCCCACTATTGCTGAAGATACCACATGCTTTGGTCACAGGACAGAGAAATCGAGGAGGAAGCTTCTACCCTGTTGATTAGTTTTTGCAATGCAGGAAGGTACTATGCATTCTGCTGGAGGAATAAAAGTCATCAACACTCTTACCAGCTGTTAACACATTCAGTTGCGTGCAACAACCCCGCCAGGAAAGATCTGCCACTGTTGTAATAGTGACATGATTCTAACAGGATTAACCAACTCCTTTCTGATTTGAGAACCATTCTATAGAAGGAAACTCATGTACAGTGATTGGGAAGATTGTAAATCCTAGTGGGGATCCTGCAACTGTAGTCTTTTGCTAAATGAACATGTGATCGAAATTTCAAAATATGCACCTTTACATTCACAGATAAGTGTTGTTCTCAGTCTTCATCTGAGAAACTTACTGTAATGGATATTAATGTTAATGTAGAGACACATAAGTGATCCAAAAATAAGGAACACTGAACTCTTGGCTCTACGTAAGATACCGACATGACACCTCTAAAGCTCAAGGAAAAAGGACTGAAAAGCTAGATGGAAGGTTTATCACTAAAGTTCTTCTGGAAAGAGTTCATGGATGGGAGCTCAAGAGGCCCACTCCTCCCAAGGGACTACTGACAGAAAATGACTACTGGTGTAGTATGATCCAGCAAGTAGCTGCCACTCAAGCTCACGCGCAAGCAAGTCTAATTAATCTCAATGGTTCACCTTGTTATCACACATACACATGAACAAATGAAGAAGGATTTTTTTGGAAAGAGGATGAGAAGGTTAAGAGGGCAATGAAAGATGAAATGACTATTAAACATTATGAAACTGCCAAAATAAAAAAATTAAAAAGCTATGTATATGCATCATACATAATGAAATCCTCAAGTATTTCAAGTCAAAGAACAAAAGCAGGAAAAAATGAAACAGAAAATTAACTCACCCTGTGCAACCCATAATTTCTGGTCCATCAAAAGAAAAGGGATCAGAATCATCTGGTTCTGACCTCATTCTGTAAGTCTTTGTTAACACTTCATTTGTGAAATATTCATTAGGCTCAAAGTGAAATTCTAAGACAAAACTCTTAAAAAAAAAGAAAAGAGAGCACAAAAATTAAACTACATTATCACCATGAATTTATCATAACATAAATGTTTCAGGTTTTTGATAGGCCTATCAAATTCTTAATGTTTCTCTTGTTCTGGAATGTAAAAATAGAAATAAAAAGGATCCCCGTAAAATGCTAAAATTAAGGCACAAATTAAACAATATGGTTTCATTTTAAAACCATCACTTAGGCTACTTAGTTAGGTATGCCTATTAAACTAACAAAGTCCCCTTTTATTCCCCCTTCACTTAGCTGTATCTTGAATAGGCGGCTAAATCTCAACTTGACACACAAGAGGTTCAATCTTAAGACTGTACAGTCCTTATACCAATAGTTTTTAAATCATTAGCTGACTGCTCTTCGGAGGAGTGGGGGCCAGTCAGCACCTACTTTATGTAATTCCCTGGCACACAAGCTATTATTTCCTTGTCACTTTCTTCAATTTTCCTCAGGATCATGATTTTGTATATTTTAAACAGACTAAATTCTCTGGGAAAAGGATTAAGTACAACATCATAATCACCAACATCCAAAAACTTAACATCCTTTAATTAGGAGAACACCAAATATCAGTGTTTATTCTTTCTTACTACCATTCCTAACTCTTAAATGCTATCTTTTTTTTTAATATTCCACATATTTACTTGCAAAAGCATGTTACAGAAAAAAATATTTCAAAGTTCTATTACCATGGGTTGGCCAGCATCTGAGAACTTCACTTTAATATCTTTCAAGTGCTTCAGAATAGGTTCATCATGCTCCTTCAAATGATAAGGACAGTAAGTATCTAAAATAGCATTAGTGCCAGCATAGCTATTGCGCAAAAACTAGATACAATACACAGTACCTTTTACAGTGAAGTTTTATACTTATGGACCTTATTTGAGGCATAGTCTCCAATTATGACTTACACTGAAATACCTTATACTATAACTCTTGAAAAAAGTGACTAAATAGAATTTTATCATACACACTGTTAAAACTGAACTATAAAACCATGTCTAAAAGAGGTCAAGAGTTCTTGTTAAAGTTTACTGATTCAAGCTCTTTTTTTCCCCCATCTGTGTGTTCCTTTGTTACTTTGGCAAAATAGCAATGCAATAAGGAGTCATTAATTAAGTTGAGTAATTTTTTCATAATGTAAATCCCAACAATCACTGCAACACAGATGATTGAGGTTCAAGAAATATTGAGAAGGAAAACTTCCCAAAGGAGATTTCGCAGAAAACTGTGATGATTTAAATATCAGTATTGCATTAAAATGAAAACTTTTCCTGGATTATTCGCTCAAATTTCATATTGAGCTCTTTTAGGGTAGTATAAATGACACTATAAAAAATGTTTCTCTCCCATCCTACCTCAACATTTGTGAAAAAAGAAGGTACAGGACTTTGAAAAAGTACTCATTGATAATGACCAATTACCAAAGACACCATTTTATCATCCAACTCAAAAATAATTATTTTTAAAAAGGCAATCATTTTATTAAAAAAGGGCCAGTATCAAAGAGATTATAATAACCACTAAAATTTCAAAGATTTACTCCTTTAGGTAAACTGATGTTTTGTGAATAAAATTACCTGAACCATGTCACTGAGCAAGTCAACATTCTTAAAAACAGTCAACCAAAATTCGGGAATTCCTTTAGGGTCTTCTTTTTCTTCATCCTTTTTCTCATCTTCAACCTTGGCCTTTTCTTTCAGCTCCTCCTTGGAAAAATGACAGCATATACAAATGATAGACAAGGCTTACTGATAAACTTATTTACATATATACACACCCCTTCTAATAGGCATCAGTCTAAGTATAAAAACCAACAAATTCACAACTAAGAATTACAGTTTTCAATCAAGAGATTATAGTTTAATTATGCAAAGAATATTCTTTACCATCCCAAACCTTAATTCCATCAAAATTACCATTGCAGGGTTAGAGACTCTTGTCATGGGACTCTTAACCCCATGATTTATTGCAGCTATGTATATTTCCATAAGAATAGTCCTATCAACACTTCACCTTGAAAGGGGAACACACACAAATGTACATACACACACAAGCATGTCTACTTATATGCATCTTTCTACACACATACATGCATGTTAAAATGGAAAAAAAAAATACTGCCACCACACTTCCTTTAAGAACCTACTAGGTGGATCAAGAGCTGTAGGAACATCTTGGAATGAAGAAAAAAAGCAAACTTCATGGCAATTTCATCATGGCAAACAATGCCAATAGCAAGGCAGCACCCATCTAAATGCTCAGTCTATGATGTTCTTCAGACTGTACTAATTACATTCCATCAACTAATATTAAGACAGTAATCTGAAGGAAGCAATCATGTAACATTACTTGACTGATCATAGATGCCACTGCTCATGCAGGCCAGACACTTAAAAGCCTTTCACTTGAAAAATAGGTGGTCCTATGAGTTCAAATGAAAACTATATGAAGAAAACTACATGAATCTACAACCTTCAACTACTACAAAAGTGTACGGAGAAAGTGACTTTTGAGTATAAATGCTAAAGTTTGGGAGAGTAATTCATCTGTATCACTTATCTTAGAGACTATTTCTTAGGTGTAAAACTCTAGCACTAGAAGCTGGAGAGATTGTTCATGGTTTAAGACACTATCTCACAAGCAGAAAGTCCTGAGATTGGATCTCAGGTCCAATGTAAAAAATGCCAGGCCTGGTAGGTGGAGCCTGGAAAATCCAAGAGGGAAGCAAGGAGGCAGAAGCAATACAGGATAATTCCCAAAGTCACCCTTGGTTCTCACAGGGACACATAATGCCCTTTGACTGATACACACACACACACGGAAAAAACTCTTAGCACTAAAATTGCTTATATAACGTAATAGTATACATCAATAAAGCTAATAATTCTGAAAACTCAAGGTCTCATCTACAAATATGCAAAAATATAGTAATGCTAACCGAAATTTCATCTTCTTCATCTGGTTTCCATTCACATTCTTCTTCCGTAGGTTCATAAATTGCATTAATAATCTCAAATCGCTAATTTGAAAGGAAAAAATACATAAAAACACTGGCATACAAGATTTAAATTAATGTAAAGCTCAGGGAAATTTGCGGAAGAGAGGGCGGTAAGATTGTAAGAGCCTAAAGATGGGGAGGGGCAACGACATTCAAGATACTCCATACAAGTTAGTACCGAAGTAATCATAATAGGGACTTTGCGAAGTAATCATAATAGGGACTTTGCGAAGTAATCATAATAGGGACTTTGCATGACCTGCACAATTACCAACATATCAGTGAACCCCCAAAGTCTAGCATGGATCACAGGCACTAGGATTCTTAGAGGCAAGGGATTAACAGCCACAATAGTGTTCTTATACTAAGAGGAACACAAAAAAGAACTCTAGGCAATGCCACTGAGTCCTTACACCTCATCAGAAGAGGACCCAGAGGGAAGTTTGACATGCACAGTAAAGGATGTTCCAGGAATGGGGGGGAGGGAACACTGGGAGAAAGGGAGGGAAGGGGGGGAAAGGAAAAGGAAAAGGGGGGGAAGTGAACAAGGGGATTCAGGGAGGGGTGGAGAGAGGAAGGGGAACGGGGTACTTATCAACTTTGTATGAGTGGAAGAAATAAATAACTGAATGAATGAATAAATAAATAAATAGAAAAAAGTAAAAATCTATGCAAAATACAAAAAAAAAGATTAAAGTTCAGGTTAATTAAAAAAAGATTTAAATTAATGGTTTCTCATTAAGGACTATTACAAATTTTAATTAGTGACAGCCTTAACTATAATTATGTTTCCTCAAAATATCTAATATCCACCCAGTGAAGGCTCTAATGTTGAAGCCATTAGAGTTTATCTGTTTTCTAGAAGCTATCATCTAGAATCAACAGTAGTAAAAATCATTACCTTATCAAATAAAGGCTGATACAGAACGGCATACTTCCTTTCAAGATCATGAACTTCCTCATAAAATTTGGCTTCTATCTGTGCACATTTAACTTGAAGATTTTTGAGAGCATTCACTCGTCTTTTGACTACCTTAGGCAAACTGAAAGTTTTGAAACCAGTTACATTTCAAAAAGAAAAACATAGTATAACATGTTACACTGAAATTAGATCATAAGTTTCCCATTTAAAGTAAAAAGTTTAAAGCAGTTAAGATTGAATATAGGAAAAACCCAAACAGACATCAGACATTTTGAACATAAAACATTTCAACCAGGTAAAACAGACTGACAGGGAAACACAAATCACATCGTCAAATACTAAACTCAAGCTCAGATTTAATACTTGTCACTGGTGGTATCATCTACAAAATCTACTTTAAAAATCACACATGAATCATAACTGAGATTTTTCTTAAATGTGTACCTACCACACCTGTACTATTTCAAGGAAAACGAGGGGAATATAATATACTTTGGAGAAATAGTTATCTTCTAACAACTTTTAAATATAATTTAGATTTTTTTGCATTTTTAAAAGAACATACAAGTGATATCACATAATATATACTATCAAGTATTTATTTTTTGTGTTGATTTGACTTTTTGATGTAGGCGCTCATATGACCTTTAAACTCACTAATAATACTGAACTCTTGATCCTTCTTCATTCATTACACACCTGGCTGGGGTGTCTATTTTTCAAAAGTTACACACAATTAAGGTTATAAAGTCCCTTGAAATTGGTTAAGTTCATGACCTCTCTAGTAACCAAAAAAGTTTACATTCAAAATATATCCAATTTCAGGCAAGTGAAAGAACAAAAACAAAATCCAAGTTAAATTTCCCTGCCAAATTTTATAAATCAAATAAACTGTCTAAATTAACCTTTGTAGCTGAAATTAAATAAGCTCAAAAAGACAACTTTTTTTACTTTAAAAGCTGAAATAGGTATCTTAATACCAGAAAAACAGCCAAAAACACAAAATATAGAACAAGAACTGTCTACCCACCTATATATGTAATGAATATGTCAAATAAAACAGCTTCAAAATGTAAACACTCTACAACAAAGAGTAAATCTACAATATAGAATATAGAATTAAAAATTAAAAAATTCAAATGGTGAAATAACATGGGCTACTAGCTTTCTCTCACTCTAAAATCAATCCTCGAAACTTTAGAATCAGTAAGTAGGGAACGGTTTCAGGAAGACAGTCACACATAAATGCATACATACACTCCATGAGCAGCTTTTATACACATAAAAGCTGGTTGTAATTGATATACACAAAATAGGCTGCAACTTGGCACAGGTTAGAAAAAAATATTTTGTAAGAAGCTTTGTAAGTTCTGTTCTGTCCTTCATTCCTTATTGGTCCTCTTACCTTTGCTTAGAAAAAGAATGCCAAAGTTCCTAGAATATTATAAAGTAGACAAAACAGGATCACTTCAAACTATCCATTGGATTACCAAATGAAGGTTTCAATGGACAACCAAAAGGAAACCCCAAATTACCAACCAACGGTGACAGATGGTCATCTTCAGGTCATTCTCCTTCTAACCTCCGTGGGACCCTCACACACCAACTATCACTTCCCTCTACCCAATACTCATTGTCAGAAAAGTTGGTGTTACCCAGTGTACCTAAACTCAAGGCAAAGCAACTAGACACTTGAGCAAAGCAATTTCTATGTAAGATTTGAACATTTATCATCTGCAGCAGTATTATACAAATAATTTATGAATATAAATACATTTAGAAAACATTAACAGTATGAAACAAGACAAAGAAATCAAAAAGGGACTATTAAATATGAAAATTCAGTGACTAAAATAACCAGGATAAGTAAACAGGATTGAGCCAACTTATGTTAAAGACTACAAAGCTGCAGCAGGCTTCCACACACAGTCAGCAAGCCAGACAGAAAAAGCTGTGACATGGGCGAGAGAAGTGGCAACAGATATCATTATGAGGTAATAATGTATTTCCCTAAAAGAAAATACTTATGATATCAATATTTAAGACAAGAGAAAGCAGACTTTAAAAAAGTAAGTAATCTACAAAGTGAAAGGCATTAAACTAACACTGGGCTTTCAAAACACTGTGAGAAAAAAATTAATTACAATTTTTCAAAACTTGGAATTTACAATGTTATACCAAACTATTATACAGCTATAAAAGCAAGATAAAAAATGCTACCAAGTATGTCAGGCTTCATTTAAGAGTTACAAATGTTATATTAAAATAACTTCTGAGAAGTAGTGAATTGTACTGTTGCCTTGAAGGAAAAGGAAAACAAAAAATACATTTATTAGCTATACAGACTTTAAAAATGTTTAATAAATTGATGAGTATATAAAGTTAGTTACCAATTGTGAGCCATTATGGTAACTAGAAACAATGCGTAACCTGACACCAACAAAAGACAACCTGATTTATCCAATGAAAAGAAAAGGAAGAAAAATACAAAGCACAAATAGGGAAATATAAACACAGTCCAAAAGCAACTAAACTTTCAAGAATATATAGATGGGATAAGGAGATGGCTGAGTGTCTGCTTGCAGAACAAGCAAAAAAAGAAAAGAAAAAAGGCGTGCATGTGTGTGTTGTCAGATCCCATGTAAAAAGCCAGGCAGGGTGATTTTCATGGAAATTCCACTCCAGAAGGTGCAGCATGGAAATCTCAAGCAAATTGGTTAGACCTATCAGAGAGCTCTAAGTGTGATTAGAGATCCAGGCTCAAAAAGCTTAAGTATCAAAAACTTCTGTCTGGGATGATTCTGAACGTCAATTTTGGGTCTAGATATTGACATGCACTCACTTGCACACATACAGACAGACACACAGAGATATAGAAATGGAAAATAAATTTATCTATCGAGGACAGAGTCCCAGATTCAGCAACATGTATATGTGTGTGTATATATGTGTATACACACACACACATACACACGCACACAGTGACACAGACACACACACTAATATAAAAAAACTGAACTTAGCCAGGAATGGTGGCACAAACCTGTAATTCTAGCACTTGTGAGGTAAAAGAGAAGAATCAAAAAACTACATCATTGAGTTCAAGACCAAATAGGACCATGTGGGCTATATGCCTCAAAAGAAGAAACAAAAATAAGGATTGAACTTAATAATCAACTTCATAGTGGAGAAAGATGTAGGAAGGAAACGATACGCCAGATTTAAAATAAAAGCTTAAATAGGTATCTTAGTACCAGAAAAACAGCCAAAGAAAACACAAAATATAGAACAAGAACTCTGTCTACCCATCTATATATGTAATGAATATGTCAAATAAAACAGCTTCAAAATATAAACACTCTACAATAAAGAGTAAATCTACAATATAGAATATGGAATCACTCTACAATATAGTATTGAATTACTGGGACAAAATTTCAATTTGTGCCTCCTATATATAAATTTTCAGACCAAGCTGACATACATACAGAAAGCCTAACAACACAATTAAGCCTAAGCTAACGTATCTTCACAATCAACGTTATAGAATACTTACAAAAACAAGAATATTAAAACCACTAAGGACACTAAGTTAAAAAAAAGGAAGAAATTAAATGAACTAAGTGTCCAAATAAATATGGTAGAAGTAAGCACAAAGCGAATCTAAATTAAGAGTGACATTATAGCCAGAAATAAAATCATGGAAAAAGAAATGAAAAACAAAATCAGCTTTAATAAACATTATTTCAGATTGTGATATTCAGCTAAGACACAAAATAACGATTACAAAAGGGAAAAATAAAAGTTCTGTGAATTACCCACTGATCAATTTTAAATCCATATGACCTGTTTAGAACACAAAAACCCCACAATTAAAAAAAAACAAAAAACAAACCTTGAGTAAGCAAATTAGGATGTTTAAAAATAAAATCATGCCCCAAAATTCCAATCCTGAAGTTTCAAAAGATCAAAACATGAAGAGTTCTATCAAACGTTTGAAGAATGATTAGTTAGTTATTTTCCCATCTTACACAAATTGTTGGGGAAAAAAAGAAAAGAGAAAACAATCGGCCATACATTTTGTTGAAACTTGGTTTAAGTATTTTACCACCCTATGTAAGAAACGTGTTTCTTCAAACACGTTTACATAAGCATCTCTCACAATTATGATTATTCCAGGGAAGTAAGGCTGGTTTGGTAAATATTTCCAAATTATTTAATAGACTCAAGGAAAAAGTTTAAAAGAACATTTGAATTATCATAAAGAAAAAGCTATATTAATAAGTCACTGTCGAAATAACTCACTGGTAAAGAGCTTTTACTATTGAAGATTCTGGATCCAATCCCTATAAGATACATGGCATGAACTAATAGGAAAAGATCAGAACAAAAACTGCCATTATTAGCAGGTAAGATCTTCCACAGAAATGGGGATCAACAACTTCAATAATTTTAGCCAAGGAAAAGATCAGAACAAAAACTGCCATTATTAGCAGGTAAGATCTTCCACAGAAATGGGGATCAACAACTTCAATAATTTTAGCCAAGTTCCTAATAGCACTTTATCAGGAACACACAACCTGAAAATACAAGATACATTTTCCTGTCAGCCTACAAATTCAGAGTAATTTCTACAATTTGGGGTTTAAAATCTTTTTGAGAATTTTGATGATCCTGTCAAACACATGTGGAGAAAAGGTCTCATCATGTTAACCTTGTGGCTGTGTTAGGGCTTGGGAAAGAAGAGAGGAAGTCTCAGCATCTGCTCAGACATACTATCTAGTCAACTGTAACAAGGACAGAAGAGACAGACCAGTCAAACAGAGTGCAGAAGACCCATGTGGAGTTAGGGCAGTATGTGAGCCCTCTGCCCTGTCTGATAGTAACCCATACTAAAAAGTCAGAGGAACTAAATGTGTCAATGACAAAGGACAGACAAAAAGACCAATGGAACAAAAGTATGCAACTCAAATACAGCTATTTACAAGTACTTGATTGTAAAAAGATGATATACAAGTATTGGAGAAATAGCAAGATAGCGTAATAAAAACTGGCTTACTAAAGAATGCAGAAGAAGGAACTAGATGTTTACCTGCAGCAAATACAAAGTTAGGGCTTAAAGATCTAAATGTGAAAGTGGCAAATAGAAATGTGAAAGGAACTAGAAAGGAATACCATCTCAAAAAATACATGTAATTAGCAAAATTACTTTGCTAACATAAGGATTCCTGTTTAAATGGACTCTGGATAAAATTAATAGAAATGATATAAAATGTTATGTATCACACCTAAATTGATAATGAAAAAACATCTAGAATATATAAAAACTTTCGTCCAAAAGTATATGGACGAAAGGTACAAGTGACTTCATCACAAGTTTTATGTATGAGAAGCTGCTCAAAGTTCATTAGAAATCAGAAAATACAAGTAAAACAGGACCAGACTTTAGACTGTTGAAAACCAAAAGCTTAAAAAAGCTGGATGATGCCAACTTTTGGCAGAGACAAAGAGATAAAACAATCACCACACTGGGGACAGTGTTTCTGGAAATCCGATTATGAAGCTGTTGCACTTAATGCTTACATGTCATTCCTAAGAAAGCCTTTCAGAGTTCCTTCCCAAGCGGAACTGTAACCGGTGCTGATGGAGAAAGACAGTGGCCTATCAAGGGAAGCAGATAGTAATAGTGGAGACGCACCAGGAAAGGGTTAGATGCTAACAAGTAGAGATGCACACACAAAAAGATACGTAAGATCCATATCCAACCTGAACAGATTACAGTTAGAAGCTGAGTTAAAAGTTGAATAAAATAATCTATTAAGAGAATCTGACACAAATGAAGATGATTATGTATCTATCTAATTCTGCACATTTCTAACAAAGTTTTGAGCAAATCACAGAAATTGGCTAAGATCAGTATACTTCCTAAAGACTTGAATAAAAATAAACCTAAAAAGATCACTCTAATTGAAGTTCTAAATTCTACACTTCCAATAATCCTATACTAGATACTAACCATGATTACATATATAAATCTTAGATGGCTTTTACAGAAAGATAAATAAGAAGGATGGAAAAGAACTTGTACCTTTCAATGTATCCTGTTGGTGTTTCTACCAGACCATCAAGTCTCTCTTGAAGGGCTGCAAGAATCTGAGGATTTTGCATCATCTGAACAGTCAGTTGACGCGCTTCAAAAAAAAGACAAACAGGGCATTCAAAGAAGTATTTATGAAAATGTATTGTTCCCCCCCTCACACAGGACACTTCAATCATGAAGTCTTTCTAACTAGCCCACAAAAATATTGCTATGATGAACAAAAATGGGTACAGTAACTAAAGAAAAATACATTTTAGGCAATCTCAATGCTCAGGAATGTGCACATTTCTTCTAATAATCTCTAATGTATTTTTCTCAAGGCCATTGTCAGAACTACCATGAACAATATTCTATTCCTATTATCTTGTATTTTATCCACCTTGCACTCAAAGGCTCAAAGCTTTACCAGATGCCTATGTAAGAGTCTTGACAGTCATCTGAAGGCAGACAACACTTATCAGAAAACTGTAAATATAATAATAATAGGCCCAAGGCAAAAATTTAGAAATCTGAATGTTGATGCTTAAGGAAATGTACTTTTGTATGCATGCTAATAAACTTAGTAGTAGGTTCTACCAAAAGCCAAACAATCTGATTACTTATAGGCAGCCCCACTATGTTCCCAATTACATTTTTAAAGCCTGATTTACTTGGCAAAAATTCAGTAACTAAATAACTAACATGATGCACTTAGCATTAGTAATGGCTGCTCAGCAGAGTCTCTTACGCTTTAGATAACGTTGAAAGACAAAAGATAGGCATTCTGAAGCATTTTTATACTTAGCTTCCAGGATAAAACTCAGTGAGTCACCTGGTGCCTGAATACTTTAGGCCCAGACCTACAGAATATATCTTCTTTAGGTAGTAAAATCCCCATTGGCACTACAACTTTTAAAAATTATATACTAATGATATTGCCTGCATTTAATAGATGCCTTTTTTGTTTTGTAGAGTGCATCTAAAAAAAGGCATACAATAAGTTTTCTACATATTAGACACCAAGAGTCTAGAAGCACTACAAGGCACTCCCCTAGCACTGTACTTCCCAATTCAGATTAAACTCAGCTATTTGACACAGCTATATACCTAATGCCATTACAGTAGCAAACTTGGTGATGAATCATTATCTTCCTTTCTTCCTTCCTCTCTCACTCAGTTACTAAACTAGAAGTATAACCAGGCAATAAAGACAATGGACACGGGCCCAGTACTTATTACTGTCTTCTAGAAGACACGCCAGCAGCCACTGACTCAAAACCATTGGCTCCTGAAGTAATTTAAAAGAATACCTTTGATTTTTGTTTCTTCACCCATTTCTTCTTCTTCTACTTCTTCAACATCATCCAAATCTTGGTCAAGTTCAGACTGTTCTTTGCTACAATATCATAGTATCACATCGTGGTTCAAATGTACCAATTGCACACACACACAAAAATTATTAAAAATTTATATTAATATTCTAAACCAGTATGATTCTTTTAAAAAAGATAGATGATTCCAGAGGAAATACAGCTTTCTATCTTCATAAGTAAACAAGTACTAGCTGGAGTACCTAATACCTTAGTATCTCGCCAAATACATGGTTTATACACTTCAAGGCTTTAAGAATATGGTTTGACCTCAGGAAGCACATGCTTTAGAATACCATTGATTGCATTATTGCTTCTTAGTAAATGCATTCTCAAAAATTTTATCAGACTTCAAAATAAGAAGGTAAAAGTCTATGAATGAATAGAATGTGCTTTCTGACAGTGAGGTTTTGTTACTTTTCAAGACAGCATCTCATGTAGCCCAGCAGACCTCACACTTTCAAGAGAGTTAAGGATAGCCTTGACTGAACTTCTGATCCGTCTCCTCCCACCCACATACTGAAACTACAGGCATATGCCACTATGCCATTTCTTTGGCAATTGAGATTTTTAAAAAGCAAATGTACATTTGAAGGAAGAATCATTTTTATAAAATGGTAGATGATTAGGAAATATCAGCAGTGAGCCACAGGGCACAACAAAAAATATAAGTAACCCAAGCTAAGGATGAAGACATTGGATGCTGCACCCCTGTATGGTCATGGAACACCTACAGGCCTGCATCATTTCTGTAACTTCACTTTTTTTCTTCAAGGTGAAGATATGCAAGAGATGTTAAGATCTTTACTTAGAATAAAGTCAGAAACTGGGTCTATTAAGAAAAAGCCCAATGGCAATGTAATTGTCTTGAGCAATCACCAAAACTCTGCTTCATGAACTTGAGAGGACATCCAGCACCGAAGGGAGTAAGGAATAAGACAAATTCCTCTGTTTTTCTCTGTCAGGGTGCTGCCATATGACTGGCATCTAAGCTGAGCAGTGCTCCAGCTTGTCTCCTGGGTACAGGGTCTGTGTCATCATGCTCAGTTTTATCATTCAATTTCACCTGAATATACACTTTTGAGATTTACTTGTTTTTACGCTTAAACAGCATTGGAAAAATTCATTTTCATATACAAATATGCTCATCAAGAACCAAGTACAGAAAAGGTATCAGACTAGCAAAATATATGTTCTTGACAACTGAGGAAATGTTCACAAACTATGTTATGTTGACCAAATCCAATCTATTTTTGTAAGTATTACACATTTGTATTGAACACAGAATACTATATTATGTCTTACCTATCTATGGTTGTTTTAATAAAACATCACTTCACCTGAATAGTTAAAACAGATTACTTATAGACTTCCAAACTCATTTTTCACCAGGGAAAGTTTACTGGCTCCTGTTTTAAAGAATTTCCTTTGTCTAATCTTCCAAAGGCTGGTGGTTATCTAAAATTAAGTAGTATGAAAGAGAGAAAAGCCAAACTGTCATAATTTAGCCTTTTTTCTAAAGGTTTACAAAATGAGGGCTCCCAAGCTAAGATAATGACAGCATCTGATTTTAACCTTCTACAATCTGCACTAGACCGAAAGACAAAGGAGTACTTAGTAGACAAAAGACTGGGGACAGCAAGAATAAGCCAGGAAACAGATGATAATCAAATTCACTGAGAGAACTAAAATGTAAGTAAGAAATGTGAAGGGCAAACCCCAAAGAATGGAGACAGTGAAACAGGGAAATGAGGGCAAAACTAACATGCAGCCAGTCCTTAGATATTCTACACCCTTCCAGGAATATAGCAGCTTTTGGGGGGAGACCACAGCAATTCTCAGTACCTAAGATAATTAACAAGCTATGTATCCAATAGAATGCCAGAGGTTCAGTCTAGGTGTCTCCTAAATTTAGCTCCCACGAAGTGGCAGCCAGACCTACACCAACACTATTCACTGAGGAACCCAACTATCCCAAGGAAGAAAAAAAAAAAAAAAAAACCCAAACATCCTTACTCTGAGGAGAGCAGGTTCTCATAACAACTAAATTCCTAAACTAGAATCTCAAATTAAAACAATAAGCAAGACCCTACTTAACAATTAGCTATCATACAACTTCAATACATCTGAACCCCTCAACTTAATGCCATTAAAAAAAAAAAAAAAAAGGTGTGTGTGGAGTGCCTGCAGAAGACAAAGGGTGATGTTGGGAATCATCCTTCATTGCTCTTCCACCCTACTGTAGTAAGCCTGGGTCTCTAATTAAATCCAGCGTGTGCCATTAGGGCTAGTCTAGACAGCCAGCTTGCTCTTTGGATCCCAGACTCTGTCTTCTGGGGCTCAATTTATAGGAGGGTAAACCATACACCACTTGCTGGCACTGGTTTGTGGGATTTGGGAATATGAACTTTGGTTCTTTTGCTTGCATAGCAAGCCTCTAATAACTGAACCATCTCCCCAGCTCCTTAATGCCAATCTTATTAAACAGATGACCAATTACCACTAATTATTTAAGGAAAGCCTATTACATATTAAATCTAAAACAAATAGAGAAATGAAAATTTAAGAGCAGCAAATAAACTATACAGAGGGAAGAAATGCTCAGAGAAGAATTACAATCAATGAAACCAGAAAAGAATAGCACGAACACAGGAAACAAACAGAAAGAGAACTAATGAGCCAGTAAGACAATTTAAAGGTAGAAAAGGAGTTTTTATATATAACTCCATGGAGAAATAACAACAAAGATACAAAGAAAAACTCTAGGTTTAATTAAAAGATCAATACAAGATACAACATCAAAGGAGCTGAAAACCATTAATTGCTAAACTGAAAGATTAAAAAAAAAAAAAAAAGGGCAGAAAAAATGGGAAAATCTCAACTAAAGCCAGGAGTTCAGAAACGCATTTAAAAAGAAAAAGAAAAAAACGAATGATTAAAAACTGAGTCTTAGGACTAGAGAGATGACTCAGAAAATCTCATGTAAAAACGCTAGGCAGAAATGTCATCAGCCTATACTTCAGGGTAACACAAACCAGAGTAATTGCCAAAACCCTTGGGTTTCCACAGGCACACAGTGTCCTCTAACAGACATAGACACTTAAAAAAATTTTTTTTAAAGAGAACTTAAAAGCTACATAAAAGTGAAGCAGTCAGTACCTTCAAAATAAATCCTGGACAGATTCCTTAGCATTCTTCACCCAAACTATCAAGCATGAAGTACAATAGTCATGCCACGATAATGTATTTACTAAGATACTAAAGAAATACAGAAATACAGTAAACCTCAAGAAAGACAGGCAAGAAGATCTACGAGAGACATGTAGTCAAGGTTAAGTAGTACACACTACAGCAGTGACTCGGCAAACAATTGCTTTTTAACACTAAAATGCCTGCTGCCACTCTTATATCTGCTTATGCTAAAGCAGCACGTATGTACAAAAACAGTAGTCCAATTCTCATACATACTTAAACACATGTAGACCTTACAGTTAAGTGCCCTGCCTTTCCTGATTCATATATCAATACCTAAACTGCTATACAGACAACCCTAACACAAGCCCTAATGTTAACCTGCTCTGAGCTGGCAGGTTACGGTCAAAGGCAAAAAAAAAAAAACGCATGTGGACTCATCTCATTCTCCTATAAGACACACACACACACACACACACACACACACTAGAAGCACACCACATGACAACTTATTAAGTCTACTCCCAAAACTGTCAGAACAAGCATTTGCAAAACCTCAGCAAGCCAGACTAGTTTTTTAACTAACCTGTCTTGGAGCCTTGAACTAACAGTGGCAATATGGCTTTATAAAGCTATTTGTGCCTACTGCTCAGATGTTAAACACCAAGGTGAGAGTATAAAGCTTAGTAATAAATATTTACCTAGCTTGTGCTAGACTCATCCCCATTACTGTCGCCCACTACAACACTTATTAACACTCAAAACATAGCAAAGAAATGAATTAAGATACAAGTGAAGATAATGCTTATATCTTTGGGTGGGAAAGATAGAGAATGCAACTCAAAAGAACAAAAGTTTTTAATAGCAACATTCCATTTTTGATTTACAAGGATGTTAGTGTTTACAACACATTTGCATTTTAGACACATGGCATTATATATATGTAGGAAAATCTGCAAAAAAAACATGGCAAAAATTATGCAAGTGTTTATAATCTATTTCCATGCTCAATGCTTTCATAAGGGAAAAAATATCGACAAATGTTTACTGTGTTTACTGAAATTGTGATTTTTACATTGGATATAATACCCAATTTCCAACATAGTAGATTATCAAGTATTGACTACCACACATTTCCATAATATGCAACTTATACTTCTATTAACTACAAAGTACAAAGTGATAGAAAAATCTCTGAAGCACAACCAAATACATGTCACTTACTTGTCAATGTCTGCCATCTTGTAAGAAATCCAAATTATCTATGGGAAAAAAAAAAAATCAGTGTTAAATAAAGGCAAAAGATTTTCTTAAAATCAAACAAAACAGGTGAAGCTAAAACCCTTCGAATTAAGATACTAAAAATTCTAAGTGTATACCCTATCTAAGAGCCCCTTAAATAGCATCAGTCTTTTCTTTTTGTTTTTTTTTTTTTTTTTAAATGGAGCACACTATTTTTCAGGAGATACTGTTTAAGCAAGTAAGCTACAGTGAGATTTCTAATTTCACTTATAGTCTGTTACAAGACTTAAAGGGGAAGGCTCTGCCTTAAAATACAGAACAAAAAAGTTATATTTAGAACAGAGAATGATCAAATGCCATTAAAAAAACTGACAGACTTCTGCATTAGTCAAGTTTTTTTTCTTTCAAATATGAAAAACTTAGTATCCAACCCCTAAATCTTACAAGATATATTAAGCATACCATTACTTAAACAAAGAGTGAAGACATTACATTTAACCATCAGAAGGTAATAAGTATATATCACAGTCTAGTCCAGTCTTGTTAGTAGTACTGAGAATTTCTCTAGTGATATTGAGTAACTAGCTGGCATTTATGAATATTTAGTAAACATTTTCTTACTAACCCAAAAACATGAATAATACTTATATGGTCTCTAAGGAAGTCTTCACATTCTATCGAATTACTAAATATATTCTTTCAATGTTGGAAAAACTGGACAGACCATTCTTAAGACAGGGAAAAGTCCCTAAGAATTATTACTTTGTGGAAAGTAATTTGACTACAGGAACAAAAGCATTAAATACACACACATTCCCAGCACCCAAAGCGAGCCCCCTCTAGAAAGGCACTCCAGAAACAACAGGCGTTGTCTACAGGAGATGACACTGGAAGAAAAAGGAGAACTTTTCAGTTTTTAAGGCAAGGTCACACTGGAACTCAAGCTTGCTAGCTAGTCTCAAACTTTGGCAATACTACCATCTCAGACGCTCAAGTACAAGGATTATAAGTATACCAAAAACTACTTAAAATGTAAGTTAAATCCATTTGACCAGTAAACAAGCACTGTCAAAAACACAAGAGAAAAACTCTCAAGTTTCCACTTTAACATGCTGACAGAGAATGACTATGCTGCTTTGTATTTTAAGCGTTTAAACTCTTACAATTTTTTTTTTTTTGCTAAAGATGATCCAAGACTCCAAGACAGAGCAAGATAGTATTTCTCCAATGATGCCTCTCCATCCTGTCAATTCTTGTGAAATTAGATTTAATGTTGGACACAATTTCCTTTTTCAAAAAAATAAAACAGTGTGTCAGTATGAAGGTCAATAGTAGGCCAAATATTATATATAATTAGAACATTTTGGGTTACATCAGCTTCCTGCCAACTTAACAGGCAGAAAACTGCCAGCCTTATTTCATCATCTACACACACACACACACACACACACACAAAAACAGGGAACAAAAAACTTAAGGAACAAAGGTTGAAGCAAGTGGATCACCATAGGCTGAGGCCAAACATGGCCGACACGGTAAGCTCCAAAATAATCTGGGATACACAATGAGACAAACCCTGTCTCCAAAGAAACCAAAGATTGAAAGAGTATATCCCATTTGATTAATACAACTTTTGTTTTTATGTATCACTTAAAAATAGTAATCCCGCCACAAAAAAATTTGATAAACAAATCCACAGACAAGACATAACCAGTATCTGGTACATTAAGTACTCAAATGTAACATTTTCACTAATTGATTCTGAATTATTTATTCTGAGCACAGGATGAGCAGTTCTAAAAAATGATTAGCTAAGATATGTGTAAAAACACCCTTTTCAGTTCTGACCTATTTAACATGAAAGAAACAAGCCTCTGAGACTACCTTTAGGAATCTAGGTGGCATATCCAAATGTAAGTGAAAAGCACCAACTCCAGACCTTAAATAATACATAAAGCAATTTTTCAAAGGCAACATAAAAAACACGGCAGAAACTAATTCTACAAAGCAAATATAATCATCACATGATTACACATAAAATAGAAAAAGCTCAAAAGTCAACCACACCAAGTCTGACATGCTGTGAGAGCAAATAAGCACAGCTTGGTGGGAAACAGTTACCTAGCATGCAAACGATCCTGCATTTGATCTTAAGAAGAGAAGACGGTCAGAAGAAAGCAGAAAGGGAAACTGCACCAAAAAAAAAAAAAAAAAAAAAAAAAAAAAAGGAGAATATAACCTAGGAGGGATAGTTGATTAAAAGTGATCTAGTAAATTTAGAACAAATGAAAATAGGACTTCCGGAAATAACCAACACTAAACTAAATGGATGGAATTAATAGGAAATTAGACTCGGCTGAAGAATATATTAAGAAAACCTGAAAGAAGCTTAGACTAATATTCCAAGGTGGCAGGACTAAAAAGAACGAAAGCACTAAAGACATTTGGGATGGGCGACATGGTCTAATGGAGACTTTATACAAATTTTACCTGTGAAGACATAAGATTAATAAAACAAAAAGAGATATGTAAAAAAGTGATGAAAGACACTAAGTAATCCACACATTTAAGAAGTCATACAAATCCTATCAAAGATTAAAAAAATACTAAGATAAATCAGTAAAGAGATAAAATACCAAAATCAACAGACAACACAAAGTAACTTCGATATTCCAGACTGGTAGCTGCATTCACTTGGATAGACAGCAAAAGACAAGCAAGGAGATGAAGAGATAGAGAGAAAGCTTGTTGAACAGGAACAAGGACCAGAGTTCAGATCCCAGCACCCCCACAAGCAGCACACCTGGAACTCCAGTACTGAGGGAGGTGGAAGAGGATACCTAGAGATTGCTGGCTTCTAGACTACCTGAAGGGGAGTGGGGTGAACATGAACTCCAAGCTCAAGGAATAGGGAGAAAAGCAATAAAGGAGGACACTGAGCTGGGGGAGATGGTATGAGGACAAGTATTTGGATCCCCATGTTAAAATGTCTAGAAAAGGGCTGGAGAGATGGCTCAGAGGTTAAGACTCCAACATGCAGAAGATCCTGATTTTGGATCTTGGGTCCCATGTAAAAACACCAAGTAGAAATGGTGGTGGGCTGCACTTCTGGCCTTGGTGGGCAGAGCCTGGAAAATCCCAGAGTGAAGCAATAAGGAGGTAGAAGTGATCCAGGATAATTCCTGGAGTCCCTTTTGGTCCTCCACAGGGACATACAGTGATCTCTGCCGCACACGCACACATCCTGAAAAAAGTGCTTGAAAGGTTCGATAGCCCACCAATAATTTCAGCACTGAAGACACAGACATTCCCTGGAGCACGCTGGCAGGGGAGACAAAGCCTCATCAGCAAGTATTGCAACCTTTCCTCAATGAATAAGGTGCAGAGTACTCAAAAGACACCCCATGGAACCTCGTCTCCACAAGTGCAGTACATACATCACCCACACATATGCAAGAAAAAGGATGCCAAATGTGCTGTCATTTGGTCTCTACACACACACATACATATATATATGTACAAAAATACAACAGAATTATTAGGATATTAATTAATGAGCTCAGAATACTACATACAATTCAAAACACCCTTTAAATTTGAAGGGAGAGAAAATGAAGTTGAGGCAGATACTATGAGGCAAAAATACCTCCAAAGAATTCTCACTAAAAAACTGCAAAGTACATTTTACTCCACAACTAGAAGCAAAGTGACTCCAGATGGGCAGTCTTAGAAAATAAGAAGGAAGTAAGAAGAGCTCTTCATCTGTATCTATGTAAGAAATTTTTGGATGAAATCCCACTACTTTGCCTAGGCTGGACTCAAACTGCTGAGGTCAAGTGATCCCCTTGCCTCAGCCTCCACAGTTCTGAGCTACAGGTAACTCACCGCATCCAGTTAAAGATTTTAAAAATGCACTTTAACAATCAAAGTCAGAGTTTGTAAGCAAGAGTGCACAGGTACTTCTTATACCAAATCCAGTGCTGTGTGCTAAAGGTCTGTCACCAATGCAAACGGGAATTTTAAGAACAGGTGGAAATCAACCAGGCCCATTTCTGAGCCTCCCCTTGGACCAACATGAGCTTGGCATTCAGCTGAAGCTAGTTTGAATGGAAGCTTAGCATCACCAATCCTTTGGCGCTTTGTAGAGCACGCCCTCTGCGGCACCACTTCCTTCCTCAGTCAAAAGGTCGAGAAGCGATTCTTCCTACCTCAGTAGCAACCACCACAAGCCCCGCATTTCTTATCTAGGCAAACAATTTGCTTATTTTTGTTCATGAGATACATGCATAATACGTGCACAAACAGGTGATAAAATATTTACCCAGAATAAACGAAAAACACAATTATAGCTTTAATTAAACTACAGGATCTTGGTAGAATGATTATTAGTATTTCTAATATTAAGGATTAGGCTGGCTAATCCTTTTGAGTTTACAACCAAGCAAAATATGAACAAAATAGCCAAAGTACTTTCAACTTTCATATCTTTTTAGTCAGATTCTGCCTCTGTAAGGCCCCCTTTAAAAAAAAAAAACACACAGCTTTGTTTCCCAAGTATTTTAGCGAATCTCAAATTCTACTTGCCAATACAGGCAAGCTGTAACATTCTGGGTTACATTAGTTCTGCTAAGTATCTTTCCTAAAAAAAACCCTCATGAAACCACAAGTCAGGTGTCCCAGTCAAAGGCCCCAAAACTAAAAACAAGTACTTTGCACCCCATAGAATTTATTAAAATGTCTCAAATTGGTAAAGCTTTGAACTATTAATGAAGAGAATATAATAAACTCACTGACTTGAATTAAACTAGTTGCACTGTTCTAAGCCTGAGCTACGTTTTTTCAAGTCCAGCATCTTCAAACAAGTTTGAGGCACCAGAATTCCTAATACCACTGAAACCCACATTTACTTCCAGTTAATTTTAAGTAGAAAATAAATGAAAAAAATCTAGCTTAGATTTTTTCTTTACCCAATCAAAGATCATGTGCGTTACTCTGAAATTGGTTTCAAAAGATGTCTTGATGGCACCAGTTTTCAAAACAGCCAAATTTCTGTTAGCTTTCCCGAGGCCAGGTAAGAAGCGGTACGCTAGAAATTTCTACCACGGAATCCTTTCCAGAATCCATGCAAGAAGTGAGGGCAGCCGAAACCTGGGTTCGTGTTTCCGGTCTCCCCCTCTGAGCGCTGGCGGTGCCCAGCTCTAAGGGGTCTGAGCGGCGTATGACAAAGCAGCAAGACACAGGCAACGCGGTAAGTTTGTATTAACAGGCGCCGCGTCCATCTGCAGCTGCTGCTGCCCATCGTTAACTGCGAGGCACAGCCGGGTGCAGAACCATCAGGAGGTTTAGCTCGCCCACGGTCGGATCGTGGACACACACCCCCCTGGCCAAGGTCCCCGCTGCAGTTCTGACGGTACCTGTCGGGCACAGCGGGCCTTAGCTAGTAACGGCTAACGAGCGCCCCGCACGCGTCAGCCCCTTCCGATCGCCGCCATGCGGGCCTCGGCCACCATCCGTGCGCCAGAACCTGTTTTCGCTCCTCGGGGACCAATGAAGGGGCGGAACGCCGACAGCGCCGGGCGGCGACGGCGAGCCCGGCGCGGGGACGCGGCCGCTCCCCGTCCCCCCGACCCCCCGACCCCCCGACCCCCCGACCGACGGCCTCCCCGGCGCGCGGGCGGCCGCGGCCCGGCCCACGTGCGCGGCCGAGCGCCGGGGCCTCGCGTCCCGCGCGGGCGCCGGCAGGGGGCGGAGAGCGGCCCGCGGCGCAGCCCCTCCCTCCCGGCGCGCTCGCTCCCTCGCTCCCTCCCGCCGGAATTCGCAGCCTCGCCGTCCTCGCCATCCTCCCCCCACCCCCTCCCGCGGCCTCGCTGGGGCTCCCCGCACCCGGGCGCGGCGGGGCGCCGAGGCCGGAGGCGTGTGCGCCGCCCGCCTCGGGCCGCCCGGGCGCCGGCGCGGCCTGAGCTGCCGCCCCGCGGCTCCGCGCACCTCGCTGCCGCCCCGCAGGCCGCGCCGGCGCCCGCGTCCTCTCGGGCCGCCCCGGCCTGGCCCTCGGCACGCCCGGGCCCCCCGCGGTCGGTTCCCGCGTCCCGGCCGCCCGCTCCCGCTTCCCCGACCCTCCGCCGTTACCCGAGGCGCGTCCGGGAAGCCAGGCGGCCGGAGCTGCGCAGCAGTGACTCAGGGCGGCGGCGGCGGCAGGAGGAGCGGGAGGCGGCGCCGCGAGCAGATGGCGCTAAAAAAGACCCGAGCGCCCGCTGCTCGCGCTCATATACAATTAGCGTCAGCACGTAGGGCCCGCTCCGCCGCCGCCCCTGGCCTCGGCGTCTCCTGGCAACGCGCGCGGGAGGCGGGCCCGGGCCACGTTGCCTAGCAACGGAGCTGTCCTTCTCTCCCTCTCCCCCCTCCCCCCCGCGCCCTCGGCAGCCTGGGCGGTTCTCCAGCTCTGCGCCTTCCCGCCAGTGTCTCTCCTCCTCCCCTTGCTCTGTGCCCGGCCATCTCTTCTCCCCGCCACGCGGGATGGGAAATCCCAACCCCTCCACTGCGGGCCGGGGTCCTGATCAGCGCTCCTCGCCCCAGGCCCACCCCGCCGCCTCCGCTAAGGTTTGTGAACCGCAACCTAGTGGCGAGCTAGTCTGTTGCCATCCGGCGCTTCTTCATTCCCATCCTTGGCCCAGTCTGTGCCCGCAACTCTTCCTTCCCCTGCCCGGGTGACCATTTTCCTTCCCGGGTTCAGAACAACAATTCTGTGTTTGTGACCACTTTAGCCGCATCCTCTGCGGGTTTTGCTCCTCGGTCTGTGGGCTCGGGGTGTACCACGTGTGTTCCACATCCTGGTTAACCTTCATTTTGCTGCAGTTCCTCTGATGAAGAAGGCATATTCTGTGTATTCACGGAATACTTTAGAGTGAAGACATCTTTATAGATTGGTTATTACGTCTTTCTAAAAAATGTAAATCCTTCGAGTTATTTTTTTCCCATTGATTCTGAATTGTCTTTTAACCCTTTTTCTTTCGGTGGGGTTTGGCTTTAGTTTTGAGACAAGGTCTCACTATGCAACTCAGGCTCGACATCGAATTTTAAATCTTTCCCAGGGGTTGGTATGTGCCACAATGTCCAACTGTGGTGAAATAGTCGTTTTCAAAGTGTTGTCTGAGTTTTCCCATTCCCTTTAAAGTAAAAGGTCAAAACTGTTCCCATAATACTGCAAAGACGCTATTTACCTTATACATTCCCATTCTCCCAGAAGCCTACACTAGAGTTTCAGAAGTGCCATTTATCGTGTGATAGGGTATCATTGAAAATAGAAGCAGATGACAGTCTGCTTCTCTGTTGTGAAATCAGACATGGAAGAGCATTGTAAAGCTTATTTTCTCCTACAAAGTGCTATTTGGTTTTTTTGCATGCAGAATTCATAACTGTATGTGTTCACATGTGTGTAGGAGTGGATGTGCATATTGTATGTGCATGCTTGTGTTTCTTGATCACTCGCCACTTAATATACGGAGGCAGTGTATTAGCATTATCAAGAGCCATAGAATCAACAGAATAAATATATAAAAAGGGAATTTATTGAAATGGCTTATGAGATATGGCTGAGGTAGTCCAGCAATGACTGCCAGTAGTTTCTCAGTGTAGTAGTCCAGTATGTGGTGACTGGAGGATTCCTGGACAGTCTTTAGTCACTTGAAGGCTTGGAGGGTTGGAGGGCTGATAAAGCCAGGTGGCAGGAGGGAAGAAAATTTTCTAGCACAGCTTCAAATTCTTCTGTTTTATGGTTCCTTTTATCTGGTCTGCTACTGAAAGGTTCCAATCAGATCTGGGGCTGGTCTTTGTACTGTAAATGTATTGATCCAGATAATCTCTTCAGATGGTCTGATAGCTGATCTTAGTTAATACCATGTGTGGTCAAGTAGACATCCAGGATTAACTGTCACAGACAGGATCAGCTAGTCTACTAGCCCAATTGCCCTGATGGGCAATCGCCTCTGCCTCCTGAGTGTTAGGATTATAGGCAGCCGCTATTCCTGCTGCTTTCAGTTGATTTTGAAGGATCTGCTGCAGTTTTTCTGATTGCACAGCAAGCACCTTATCCATTGAGCCCTTATTATTGTTTCCAAATAAAACAATAAAATTTATCTGTCGGTGGAGCATTCATTGAACCATGCACAGAACCCAGAGTTCTGATTCCCAACACCACAGAAACCAAACAAGACGGGTGCATTTAATGTAATCCCAGCACTTAGGAGCTAGGTAAGAAAAATAAGAAGTTCAAGGTCATAGCTGGCTCCAAGCCAGCCTGGGATACGTACATAAAATACAGATTCTTCGGGGAATGGTACTGCAAATCAATAATGCCAATACTCAGGAAGTAAAGGCAGAAGGTTTTTGAATTCTTCTCCATACTGGCTGCACAAATACTATCTCAGAGCAAAACAAAGTTCTTCAGACTGTAAAAAGGCATCGAGACCTCTAAATGTTACATTCCTCAAAACTTCAAACTGTCTGCAAACTTCCACTGGACTCACACATAGAAAACTAGTTCTTCCATTTCAGGAATGTGGTTTTTCACTTTGGCACTCACTAAACTGAAGTTGGTTGTTTTCTTCCCTCTACAGATGCCTCAGTTTATTAACTCATTTTTATGTTTCATGAGTGATCCCTTTGTTTTACTTACTTTTCTTCATGTATTTGTTTTACTTTCCTATCTTCATATATATTATATATATATATATATATATATGTTCTTATGGTTTAGATATGAAATGTCTCCCAACAACTTATGTTGAAGACTTGGAGCCCCCAGAAGTAATTGACTGATCACAACCCCATCAGTGGATTAATATGTTGATAAAGATTCATAGCTAAGTAGACTGCAAGAAAGTGACAGAAACTGTAGGAAGTAGGGCCTTCTTAGAAGTAGATCACTGGGGGCACAGCTTAAAGGGTTTGTATGTTTTAAATTTTTATTTTATTTATTTGAGACACATAGAGAAAAAGATGTTCATGCACAACATGATACACAGGTGGAGGTCACAGAACAACTTTGGGAAGTCAGTTCCTCCTTCTGCCATGTGGGCTCTAGGGATGAATTCAGGTTGCTAGTTTATAAGCAGGTGCCTTACCCACTAAGTTATCTTGCCAATCCTAAAGAATATATCTTATTCTTGGACTATTGCAAGAATATAAGTTTATCCACTCTCTCTCTCCACTCCATACCAAGCTTTTCAATGTGCTCTTTTTAAACCACAGTTTGTTCATTGAAATCTTAGTCATTTACATAGAAAGAAGGCCAATCATTTGTGTATTCATCCAACAAATATGTTAGCCACAACTTGAGACACTGGAAATACAGCATTTGAACAAGAAAGGCAAGGTTCTTGATTTATAGAACTTATAGTCCAATGGGATTATAACTACTGATAAATAACAGAACAATATCTGATGTCACTAAGTGAAAGAACTATAAAGAAGATAAAATGCAAAACGGGGTAGAAGATGACTGGCCTGAAGATACTTCTGAGCTTTTCCTATGGAGGCTTCTTGTGCCCAAAGGCCACAAAGAAGACTTAACTCGTCTGACTTAGTTACAATGAATGGTGGTACTGGACCATGCCAAACTTTCAGATAAATTTCCTTTTTTCTCACTCCTCATAATTCTTTCCACTGAGGCCTAGTGTCTTGGAGGCAAAGGCTTTGGAATCAAATAGCCTACCTAGGTTTGTTTCACTGTAGGACTCCATGACTGTTATTTGGGTAAGGCACTTAGCCTCCCCTAGATTATGTTTCCAAGTTTCTGTAAAATAAAGCCAGCATTCATCCCTCATAAGGTCATCATGAAATTTCAATTAACATTTGTAAGTTGCTTAATTCGGGAAATACTCAAAGTTAACATCATCACGTTATTGCTGGGGTTTTGTTTTTATCCTATTTAAAGCTTGAAGGGGATTTCCCTCAGACTGAACTGGTGCTGTTCAGCCATTTCCCCCTTCCTACCCTCTCTTTACCTGTTAGGCTGGCAGGAGCTGCTCCTTCCCTAGATGTTGTTTACTGTTTTCCCCAAATTCTGAAGGATGTCTTTTCTTTGCTTGCTTCCCCCCCCACCCCCAGGTTTTTACTTTCAGGAACTTCCAGAGCCTAACAAATCTCTGCTTACTAAGACTTACTCCAGGATAAGATGTTTCAGTATCCTCCTTAGCTTAGACTTGGGCAAAGTCCAAAATGCCTAGAGGAAGGATGTTATATACAACAACCCATAATCCACCAAAGTTAAGAACACAAAATGGGGCTAGAGAGATGACTCAGGGATTAAGTCTCTTCCTTCCCAAGCAGAAGTTCTGATCCTGGATCTCACATTAAAAATACCAGGGGGAAATGGCTTCGATCTATACTTCTGGTCCTGGAAGACAAAGCCTAGGAAACTCCAGAACAAAGCAAAGAAGTAGTAGCACAACTCAGGGTGACTCCCGAAGTCACCCTTGGACCTCCACAAGCATATACAGTGACATACAAACAGAGACACAGACACACAGATACACATACAAAAATTTAAAATATATATATATATAATGGTCCAGTTATTTTAAGAGATCCTTTGATAGTTGCTGATAAAGTTAATGTATTACATATTTACTACTGAAATGAATTTAATTGAAAACTTATGCACACACACACACACTAGGATCACCGCCAAAACAAACAAACAAACAAAACAACATAACAACGACAACTGGGTCTGGTTGTACAGTCATACAGTGTTATTTTCTTAAGTGTTCCAGTCAGGGAAACACCAAGATGCCTTTCTGCAAGCAAATTGAAAGGGTGGTGCTTTCACAGAATAGAATGCTAGTCAATTAGCAGTAAGAGACTGACTCACTCAATGGCATGGGGTAATCTCCACTCTACCTTTAATAAATCAAAGCAGTCACACTGAAAGCCCATTATAATTTTGTTTACATAAGGAAAAGAGATAAGTGTGGCATTGAAAATATCAGTAGATGTCAGTGGGTGGGGATGAGTTGGCTCCAAAGGGATTACGGAGGGTGATAAAATTGCTTTAAGTTCTGTAGGTGGTATATACATGAGTTTATATATTTATCAAACTCTATAAACTCGGGAAGGCCTGGTGCTAGAAACTGTAATCCCAGCCTGTTCCTACCAGCTTATGTGCTGAAGGTTGGTTCTTAGTGTCTTGGGAAGCTCTAAAAGTTTAGGGCCCAGCTGGAGGATTTAGGCCCAGGGTTGGGGAGGGGAAGACAGTGAGAGAAAGAGGGAGTATTCCCTTGAGACTCATATCTGGTCTCCAGAACCTTCACTATTGTCTGCCTGCTGTTAGCCATAGGGTGAAGGTGATTCCACATCCAGGACATTTGGCCTTAAGGTAAGTCCAGGGTCAAAAGAACCAAGGACTATGGGCTGAAATCTCTCAAACCATGAGCCAAAACAAATTTTTCTTCTCTGAAGCAATATTTTAATTACAGTGAGAAAACATCTGACTAATACCACATTCCTTCAAGAGCCTGTGAAGGATCTGTTCCCAGACTTTCTCTCTCTCTCTCTCTCTCTCTCTCCTCTCATTTTGTAGATAGACATTCTGTCTGTGTGACTTTCTTCTATGTGTATCCCTGTCTAAATTTTCCTTTGATAAGCACTCCAGTCAGATTATGACCTGCTATAATGATCTTATTTTATCTCAACTATTTCTATGAAGCCATTACATCCAAATAAAGTTACCTTATGAGATCTGGAGGCTAGTGTTGCAACAAATGAACATAAGAGTGACATAATTCAATCCATAATACTAGATGGGGATGTAGCAACAGTAGATAATGGGCGTCAGTTCTCACACCATTAGAGAATCTGTCACAAATGAGCAAGAGGAAAGGGTCAGAATAAAAGCTATGATGCATGACTAGGGGCAGGAAATAAATGATTGATTGATTGATAGATAAGTAGGTAGATTTATAAGTTAGATAGACATAAGCTAGATAGATAATAGATTTATATGCTAGATAATACATAATAGACAGATGATAGGTAGATAGATAGATAGATAGATAGATAGATAGATAGATAGATAGATAGATAGATAGATTTATGTGTATATTTGGTATCAGACACAAAACCATCTCCTAGCTTTGTTCATCAAGGCAATCTACAAGCAATAACAGTAGCAGCAAGTACAATTAGCACACAGATCTTGATGTCTAGATACCATTTGCTAATTAAAAGAAGGAAAGGGAGTTTCCCCCTGCCTCGTATATTTGTACAGTCATGTCAGAACCTTGGAAGTTTTCCAAGGTCTCAAGACATAGCCTCTACTTGGTCTCAAGATGTGCTCTCCTGAGTCTGTTGGGAAGGGAAAGAACTTTCACTGATAATGAAGCCCAAGAACACTTGGCATCAGACTGGAACAATCCTGGCATTTCCTTTGTGCCCTTTTCTTTGCTCCCACACGAGCACCTCTTCCATCCTACTGGTGTGCCTGGACACTCCCAAAATCTTCATCACCCAGTATCCCATGGCACTTATTGGGGATGTCTGGGGACTGTGGTCCAGCAGACTTGGTCTGCCTGATTTTGTCAAATTAACAGGAACCAGAGTACCAAAGAAACACATTTCTGGACTTTTCTGTAAAGTTGTTTGGTGAGGTGAACTGAGATGGGAGGGTCATCGTCACAGCATAGCATGGCTGAACTGGGATCCTGGACTGAATAAAGGGAGACAGCAGCAGAGCACTAGCATCCATCTCTCTTGCTTCCTACTGTGGGAGCAATGTGAGCAGTCTTGTCCCTCCCGCTGCTCGTACCTAGGAGCATAAATTGTACCTTTGTACTGGAAGCCTAATAAACTCTTTCTTAGTTGTAAAAAAAAAAAAAGGAAGGAAAGGGAAAGATGATGCTAGAAATTTAAGGTCATCCTTGGGTTATATAAACTGCCCACCAAAACAAAACAAAAACTAATATAAAAGAATTGGAGCAATCGTACTAACAAAATCATGATATTATATTATAATACAAGAAATAAAATGAATATCCACCAGTCCAAGGTTATGTAGAAACTTGTACAAATAAATATGTGAAAGAGAAGAGAGAAATCTTCCTTCTGTGAATAAAGTCTCCTCTTTACTTAAGGAGTAACTTTTAGAGGAAAGAATATGGAAAGGGAAACACTACCATAGCTAACTGAACAAGTTAGCATTGTGAGGTATAGATCACATAGCTGATTCCTCCATGATGCGAGGGATGAGAAAACATTTTTACTAAGCAAGCACAAGCAGATTATTAAACACACTATAATGGGATAACCGAATGAGAACAGAATTTAGAAATAAAAATACCTTAATTAATCAACAAAAAGGGGCTTTATCAGGGAGTAGAGAAGAGTTACAAGGTGGGCCAGAGAGATGGCTTAGGGGTTAAGCCTCACAAGCAGGACGTCCTGCGTTTGGATCCCAGATACCACATAAAAATGCCAGGCAGAAACACGGCGGCCTGTACTTAGGGAAACGCTAGAGCAAAGCAAAAAGAAGGTAGAGAATCCAGGGTGATTCTCAAAGTCATCCTTGGGCTTCCACAGGCATACACAGTATCTTCTGATACACACAGACACACACACACAGACATACAAGATACACACAAAAATTTTTTTTTAAATTCTAAATAAAAGAGTTGTAAGTTTTAAGAAGTAAAGACAGAATAGGAGCTGGGGATGTAGTTCAGCTGGTGGACTGCTTGCCTAGCACACACACACAGGCCTGGATCCGATGCCCAGCGACCCATTAAAATACAGCATAGTGGAGCAGGTCCATAATCCCAGCACCTGAGAGGGGAGGCAGTAAGATCAGTCATATTCACCTGCATAGCAAGTTCAAGGTCAGCCTGGGATCTGTGATACATGAAACATGGTTTAAAAAAAAAAACAAAACCCTCAGAATGTAGCTATGCACCTTTCTCCAATACTGGGTTTTCAGTGCACTTTTAATATTCCATCTGGTAGGGTCCACTTCTGATTCAGATTATGCATCTTAGTTAATATTGTCAACTTGAGGAGACAAACCTCAGGGTTTGTCTGTGTGAGACCTTCTAAAGTGGGCTAATTGAGGTGAGAAGAACCCCTCCTCCTGTGGGTGAGCTAGGGTCCTAGACAGAGTAAAGAAGAGAAAGCAGACTGAGATAACATCTCTCTGCTCCTGATTGCTGATGTGCAATGTGACCATACGCTGCCATGCCTTCCCTCTGTAGCAGAGGGAAAGAGTGAAGCTGTTTTAGTAGTGCTGGAGGCTCCTGAAGCCACTCAAGTGGAGCGCCTTGGGAATGTTCCAGATAGCCTCATCTGCACTTAGCAGTTTCTATCAACCGCCCCCTCCCCCCGCATTCTCATTGCTATAGTGGGATGGAACCTGGACCTCAAACCAGATAGTAACCTTCATCTTTGGAGGCTAGACACTAGAGGCCTTCGATTAAATGAAAGCATCCCATTTAAATGTATTGCCTGGGAAGTCGGGGAGAAACCAAAATTAAATAACCAAAAGTGGTACTTGATAGAATTCAACAGACTTAGACACAGCTGCAATGATGTCACCTACTGATTGCTTGGCTACAAGCAACTTCTCTGTACCTTAGTTGCCTCAGAAAATTAGTTCAGCAAGTCTTGCCTTTCTGCAACCTTAGAGGATCAAATGGGATGTTTCATGAAAGAACTTCAAACCCCCAATTATACTATAGTAAAAGTTACATGTTGACTTCCTTACCTAATTAAACAAAAATAATTCCATGATTCAGTGTTATGGAAGAAATGAGCAACTATCTTTGAGACGCTTGTGGTATTATGATTTACAATAAGAGTTATCTACTTTCCCCACCTCCTGGTGCACAGCTTCTAAAACACATGCAACTTCCTGAACAGTTTGGGTGTTAGGAGAATCTTGTGTTCTAATGTTTGGTCTTCCTGACATAGGGATCCTAAATGCTTGGAATTTCCAGGGTGATAGGACATCCTTTTTTTCCCCCTTTATTCTATTTATGAATACTTGGATGGGAATTGGTTTCCAGAAATTGTAAGCCAAAGGATGTCCAAGTTTTGACTTCTCTGGGCCACACTTTCAGAAGAATTATCTTGATCTATACATTAACTATACTAACACTAACAAAGGACTATGTATAATTATCATGGTACCTGGTACCACAAATAAGCAAAAAATTCTTCACATAATGATCCTAATTATGCAGGCTCCCATTTGAACAGTCTTTTAAAATCATCAAGCAGGTCCCAAATATGTGGTCTCTAATGAAGAAAATGAATACAGATAACTACTGACGATGTTTATTTGTTTTAATAATTTTATTATAAAAGTAAAAGAGGACAAGATAAAACTATTGGGAGAATTGACATTGTGTTTGAGGAACTAACGTGTCCAATTTGTTTCATTGGAAGCATCTGTAATCTCAGTGAATTCTCAAGATGTTCTTCAGATGTTTTGGTCCTGTTTTTACCGTTAGTGTTCTTCATTCTTGAAAAAAAAGATTAAGACATGAATGTGAAATGAGGAGTATTTATTCTCAAAGAACTGTGGGTGGAATTCAGCATCAATTGAAGTGTGTGTGTGTGTGTGTGTGTGTGTGTGTGTGTGTGTGTGTGCGTGTTCTGTTTGAACTGCAAATGATAGGAAAAGACCCATGCTGATAAGAGTTCAAAGGGAAAGTCTCTAAAAGCACACTTGGCATTCTTTGCAGCACAGGCATGGTTCATAACTGAGGCAGAAGTGGAGGATGCATTTCTTCCCTAACAACCTACACCCTGCCCAGAAGAGCATACTGGGTTTGTGATCGTGGGAGGGCTCAAAGGATGGGAAGATGAAATGCTGCTGTGTGTGGCTTACTCACTGCCCAGCACATGCCAGGAATTCAGAACTTAACATTACTTTCCTTCATAAACAAAGTACAGGTTACAGCTTAGAATGCGTATCTCTCCTGTTTTTAATGATAGTTTTGGAGAAAGTTGAAAGAGACATAATTTATCTTTTGGTCCCAAATTTTATCTGGCTGAAAAATAAATTAAAAGAGACTGAGTGATAATAATTGCCTCTTCTGCCACTGGTTAATACTTTTGATTCTCTTCTCAACTTCCTGCCTGAGACACCTGGATCTATAGAGTAGGTGTTAGGTCAATGACGTCCCCTACATGAAAATGAAATGTTACATTAGCTTTGCCAGAAGATTCTAACTTTCTAAACTTAGCTCTGTCTTCTACTGGCCTCTAATGGAAGGATATTCTCTTTCTGATGGTCAGACATCTGCTGCCCACAGATTTATTCTAAGAGCTGAACAATATAACCAACACTAGAAAGTCACTGCCAAAGAGAAGGAAGAAGGATTCCTGAATATTTATTTTACTGGGTAAAATTCAGTGTATTGGGATTTTCAGTTATTTTCCTGCCATTGGCATGCTTTCTATGTCCAGTAAACAGTTCAGAGGTCTCCTTTCTGTCTAACTCCCTGCATTGACTGATTGCTACTGGAGCATACACAGAGGTTTCTTTTTTTGATGCTTGGTCTATTGCTGTTGCCTATTTAAGTGGTGTGTGATTGTGTGCATGTTTATATGCAAATATATATTTGTATGTGAAAATTTTCATGTGTTTATGTGTTGTTTCTATATGAATATATGTTTTTGTGCATGTGTGTTTGTAGGGTATATATGTATATGCATTTGTGGGTGTATGTGAATATGCATATGTTTTGTGTGAGTATGTATATAATACATATGCATATATGTATGTATTCGTATATGAAAATGTGTCTGTGTTTATATGTGATATGTATGTGTTTGCATATGAATATGTATAGTATTTGTGTATGTATTTATAATGTTTGTATGTATATGTGTAATTGATACTAGAACTGTACATTATGCAAGCATAGTTTGTTTCACGGTTTTTTATTGTGGAAAGGTCTCATTTAACCCAGGTTAGCCTCAATTTCAATAAGTAGTCCAGGTTTAGAGGTTCTGCCTCTGCCTCCCATGTGTTAGGGTTATAGACACACTTGGCAAAAAATTTTTTCCGGGTATAAAATATAGAGTTCATGAATCCCCACTTCCCAATGAGAGGGATCTCCTAGAGTCTCCTAATTTCAGAATTGCAACATTAACAATCTTCATTTGACAGCAGCCCTCACATTGCCCCTTACACAAATATATTCTTTCCACTTCTCTGTTCCTCTCTTGAAGAGAAAGAGATGATCAACTCTTTGGCCAGGCTCTGCTGCGTAAACCTCTCAAGACTTTCTTTCTTTCTTTTTTATTATTTTTATTCAATTGTGTGTGCGTGTGTGTGTGTGTGTGTGTGTGTGTGTGTGTGCGAATTTGGAAACCACCATGGACTGCCTCCACCTCCTCCTTATTTACTCTGCCCCGGGATTCACAGGCTCCACCTTACCAGGACCAGAAATGCTTCCACCCGGCGTCTATACGTGGGGTCTAGGATCCGAACTCAGGACCTTCTGCAAGGCAGAGGCTTAACCCCTGAGCCACCTCTCCAGCCCCAAGACTTTTTTTTTCGTAACTGCAAGAGAGACCATTTATTAATAAAGGGGAAAGCCCCTCCTGAGGGCGAGAGTGAGTTAGGGAGCCAGTGAGTCCTTACAAGTGCCCATAGCATCAGCTTCCTCCCTGCTTGGATACTGTGGGCTTTTCTCATACTTGTTTTATGTATTAAAAAGCTAATAGATAAAAATTTACAAGGCTTTTTCAAACTAAATCACAAGCAGTGTAAAATTACTATGATAATAAAAGCTTTTTTCTTCTCAGTCTGTTCCTTAAACCTGATAATGCTAGCATGAATATCTCAGACTCTCTACAAGGTGACAGATGTCCCATAAGCCTCTTCTAACTTTCACAAAAGGCAAATCCTGGTAGCTACCTTTCTCATCCCACAAATAAAGACATTGTTTGCCCAAAGTCACACAGCTCTTTGAGTATGGCTCAAGAAACCAGAAGAGATTCATACAGAAGAACAACTGTATAGTTATTTCTCTAGCTAATAGGTAGAGATAGATGGTGGTAAAAGGTTCAAAGGAGTGTGTTACAGATGTGGCTCAGGGCAGAGTGGCCTTTACAACACACACACACACACACACACACACACACACACACACACACACACAAGTGTTTGCAATCCTATGACTCCGAAGTTGAAAGAGGAGGATTGCAGGTATGATCAGAACCTGGACTACAAACTAAGCCCTTGTTTCAATAACAACAATGATAGAGTTCAAAGAGATTTAGAATTCCACAGAGCAGATTCTAAATTCCTATTGCTTGTAAGCCAAGTTTATGTGACCAGGTAAAATTCATCATCACCCTGTACTTCACTTTCTCGTCTACATTTTGAAAACAATACTTTCCTCCTGGGACTATTGTGTTGATTTAATGAAAAAAAAGAACCTGTGGAGTGCTTAATAAAAACCCTGGTAATGTAGTATTATTTTTGGAATGAGAGACTATTCTCAGCTGTCAGAAATGACATGACATTTGCAAAAGGAATTTCAAAAGCATGACTTACCAGTAGCAGTTGGACAAATTGCTGCCTTCAACTCCACCATCTCTTTAAAAGAATCTTAGTGTTTTGTAAGGCTCCACGAACCATTCCAAACTGGCAGTCAGAAATTCTAAATATTCTTCATGGTGCTATACTGTAAAATTTCCCCCAATGATGGAAATGTTTGGTATGCACTGGGCAGTATGGCAGCCGCTAGCCATACGTGGCTCTTGAGTGTTTGAAATGTAGCTAAATATGACCAAAGAACTGAAATCCTAGCTTTTTTACTAAATTCTTTGTAGATTCATTTGTTTAATTTGGGGAAGGGGAGACTCACATTTGCTATGGCATGTATGTAAGGAGGTCAGAGAACAGCTTGCGGAAGCCAGTTCTCTCTACCATGGGGTTTCTGGGGAATTAAACCTGAGTAGTCAGACTTGACAGTAAGTGCCTCTCCTCATCGAGGCAGCTCATTGGACCATTACTAATCTTACTTAATTTAAATTTAGATGTGGTTGATGGCTTTTGAATAGACAATATGTTCTGTTCGAGCTAACCAAGCACTTACATCTAAAGAGAAAACTCTGTAAGCATTAGTATTTTTATTCATGTTGTAAATACAGGCTATGATAAACTTGCTTAACTATTCACTCTGCCCTGAACCTGTAAAGTATCCAGAGGTAACAGTATTGTGCTGACCTTCCTATTGGATACATCTTTAGAGTCTTGTATAACCTGTAGCTATATCATTTGGATAAATTTCAGTTATTATCATTGAAAAAAAAAAGAATCTAGATGTGCTATTCCCTATATCTACTTGTAGATCAATCAGTGTTTTGATATCTTTCCTTCACCATCATCCAGCTACAGAAATATTTTGAGAGTATAGATAGGAATAAAGTCAGTGATTAGAACACATCGGGAGACAGGAAAATACCCATTCCTCCTCCCTGTTGACCTGACTGTTCGACAGTGGTAGACCCAGTTCTAGGTTGTCCATGCGTCTGTAGATAAGCCCTTCCTATTCTACTCCAGTAGGAAGCCCCTCTCCTTCTCACCCATGCCTCTATAGGTAAATCTTTACCCATGTGCTTGTCAGAAATCCTGGTAAAACTTGCTGGATTGTGAAACCAAGCTTCTTTGCTCTGTCCTGGTTCATGTCTCCATAGATAAGTTAATATAACAGTCCCTGTGGTCTACTAACTTAGAATTCTTCAGGTATAAATTCAGGAATGAGTAGTATAGTTAGTTGGATCCTATGATAGTTCTATTTTTGCTGTTTTTGATGAAACTTCATCCTGATTTCCTTAGTTGATGGGCCAATTTACAACCTTACCAGCCCAGCAGGGTTTCTCTTTCTTCACATGTTCACTAGAATTTGTTGAGTGTTGTTGTTTTCTAGATTTTTTTTTAAAGGAAGAATGAGAAGAAAGAAAAATGAGAAGAAGGAAGGAAGGAAAGAAGGAAAGAAGGAAGGAAGGAAGGAAGGAAGGAAGGAAGGAAGGAAGGAAGGAAGGAAGGAAGGAAGGAAGGAGAAGAAAAGGAAAGGGATAGGATACATTATAAAAGTGGTTTTGAATACAGATAAACTTTTAGAGTAAAACTTCATTTTCAACAAGTAAAATATCTGTGCTCAAAAAAGGAAGGAAGGAAGGAGAAAGGGAGGGAGGGAAGGAAGAGGACGTGCCAAATGCTATAGCAGTCATTATCTCAAACTCAGAGTGGCACTCTATACTCAGAGTCCTTAAGCACGGCTGAAAACAACACAACTGATGCACCAGCTTCAGAGCTACATCTTTTACCTGACTCTTCTAAGTGTCCAACAGTTCAACATCGCTTTCTTGCTAAATGGTACCAAACTTTGGAACCTCAATAAGTACTCATTTAAAATTTTGGCAAAAATCTGATTATATGTATGAAGCACTTTTACTGTCCGTACTTCTACTCAACTGAGCGGAAATTCAGAGTCAAATACATCACAGGTAAGCTGAATGTGGACACACCTGAAGTCCCAGCATTCAGGAGAATGAGGCAGGAGTATTGCCTAAGCTACATGGCAAGTTCAAAGTCAGCCTGGGCTACGAAGTGAGATCCTGCCTCAGAAAGGGCAAGAAAAAGAAAATGTAAGAATGAAAAGATCACAACAGAGTAGAAATGGGAGCTGTCAGGGCCTTCTTTTGAAGGAGAGCAAATCTGCTCCCTACTTACTGCTTAATATCTAAAACATGTCTTTCCCTTGAACCATCTATACAAAATTTCACTTTCTACACTTACCAGACTAATTCAGTGAAAGACGGCAAAGAGAGTGTAGTCAGGGTAGCCCTGTAATGGCCGTCTGCAGGCTGAACAGCTGGGAAATCAGGAACTGCTCAATACAGGAGTCTAAAGCCTCAGAACAGGATGGACCAATGATATCTTCTGCCTCTAGGCAGAAGGTGAAAAGCCTCTTCAGAGCTGTTGAAAGGTGGAAGAAGTGGTGATGTCCACAGATAAGAGCAGAAGCAGAAGAGGACCCTCAACAAGGGTAGTGTGCTACCTACTGTGAGCTTCTTCCTTCTGGGACCCCACATCAGCAGACAATACAGCCCACATTCAGGACTGGGCTGAGCCACTCACTTCTCCAACCCACACATCAATCTTGTCTGGAAATATCATTATACACACCAGGACTATGATTTACCAACTTTATAGATATCATAAATCCAGTCATATCAACAACTCAGATTATCTATCAGAAGAGATCTCACTTGTAAAAGAAACATTATTTATTTATATATGATCTTCTTAGTTTTACTCCAGTGTTCTTAACTAGTAATACTTGTTATCAGCTACATTTTACAAACAGGGAAAGCCAAAGGTCAGAGGGAATAAAAGACCCAGATCAAAGCAGCATAAACCAGGCAGTGAACCCAGCAGTTTCTGACAAACTTAAGCAACAAAGCACCAACCTATATATTATCTTAGTTAATTGCTATCAGTGTATTCAGACTAAATATTATCTTCAAAGACATTCACATTAGGAAAGTGAGTGTAAACTTTTAGGGTGAACTTTAAAATAATTCATTTGAATAGCCTTTGGCTGTTTTGCAAAAGCACAGATATGGTCATTTCTATTACTGGGAGCTTTTGAATTCAGTACTAGAGTACTGCTTCTTCTTGTGCATGTTACTGAGTTTCCAAGAAACTGTTAAATCTATTGCTTAGCTATCACAGTGAACTTTTCTCAGGTGTTTGGTGATATCATCTGTTTGTTCAACATAACAAACAATGATAGTTGAATTATGAGATTTCCCATGTGCCAAGGACTATAATCATGGGGGTTGGGGAGGGTACAGAATATATATATTGAACACAAGAAAGTTCCTTAGCCCACAGGGGGACATGGACAGGAAAAGAGGATTTCACTGTAATAAGAGTCATGAGAGGTAAACGAATGGTGGTATCTTGATAAGCAATAGACTTGGCTTAATGCGGTAGTTTAGAAGATGGAACTCTGGAAGCACACTTGGTGACTGAGTTAGCAATCCCATTATGTACTGACGTTTCACTATGTGTAATTTCATTATAAGTACATTAGAAAAAACACAAGCATAAATAAGAGGCATAAATATATTTTTTACTGATCAAGGAGTACCTAACAATTACATTTGCTTTTCTTTATTTTTAATTTTTTTATTATTTATTCAATTGTGCGTGTGTGTGAATGTGTGTATGTGTGTGTGTGTGTGTGTGTGTGTGTGTGTGTGTGTGTGTGTGTGTGTAGAACCACGGGCAAATTTGGGAACCACCATGACCACTTTCGCCTCCTCCTTGTTTGCTCTGCCCTGGGATTCACAGGCTCTGCCCTACCAGGACCAGAAACGCAGGCCGCCCCCGCTTCCGCCCGGTGTCTATATGTGGGGTCTAGGATCCGAACTCAGGACATTCGCCTGCAAGGCAGAAGCTTAATCCCTGAGCCACCTCTCCAGCCCCAACACTTGCTTTTCTTTTAATACAATTCTAACGCTTAAAATTCCTCTGGAAAATATATAAATCAATTTTAGTATAATGAAAATGGAAATAGAGCTGAACTGATATTATTTTTTGTCATCTGTATTATTAATTTGAAAGATAATAGGGCCTTAGCTGTCTATTTTGAAGATTAACAAGATCATGCCTTTGTGAATGATTAATTCTTATATCAGACAGTTATGTTTAAAAATGACTAAGAAAAGCCAGTATCTCCTGTCTTTGATGACACACACACACAAAGAGTATTTCCATTCTATAAATCAGAATTTGCAAAAAAATCAATTTGAAGACTCTTTTTCAACCTAGAGCTCTCCTACAAGGAGTAAACCTGGGTTAATTTTTGTGTGGGTCAGTCAGTAAGCAACCGCCATGAATACTGGTCTACTAGCAACACTAATAGGAAACCTGGTCACAAACAAGACTTTGTATCCTTGTCATGGGTTGAATGTGCCACCCAAAGTTCACGTGTTGGAGATGGAAACTTCAAATACATATGCTAATGGGTTTTGAAGATGGGACTTCTCAGAGATAATTAGATGAAGTCATAAGATGGAGGCCTCGGTGAAGGCACTCACAGTCTTCAGAGAAAATGGAAAGCTGAGGAGCACTGTCTTCTGGGCACAATATGGCTTCTGCACTCTTGATCACTGTAGCTGTAATACCTGCACAAGACTGGTCATGTCAGCATTCCCTCATGAAGTAGGGTAGGGGCTCATGAGGCCACACCTCTAGCAGTAATGGTTGCTGGGGTTGGGTGGTGGGGAAAAGAGAATTTTTTCAGTTGTGAAGCCTCTGATAAGGTTGCCCATGCTCCTGAAAATAAGCTCTTGATTATTGTAAGCAGCTCTAAAAATATCACTGGATCACACACGGAAAAAAGACATAAAGAGAGAAGGGGGACTAGTTGGGAATAAAGAAGGGATCAACTTGAAGGGGGGGACAAGAAAGGGTAATGGGAATGGATATGATAAAATATATTACATACATGTATGAAATATGTCATAATGAAGCCCAGTGTTATGAAACTTAATTATTTTTTAAAATATTGCCATGTGATGCTTCCTTCACATTACAATGCAACAAGAAGTTTCCTTCCAGATGTCGAGCAGATGTTATAGTCATCCTCTTGGATGTGCTAGTTTCCAGCATTATAAGCCAAATCTTCGTTTATAAATTAGTTGGTCCTTACAACTACCAGCCTGACATGACATAATATTGACATAAAGAGTATGGGGGTAACAACCACTTCCTCAACTGGATTTGCTCCATAGGGGGGAAATCAAGCCTGATTCTATGAACCATGCTATGAACCATTGGGTATGGATTTCAAAGATCTTAGAGGAAAACATATTAGTATTGTTTTCTAAATGAACATGTATCAAGCTGCCTTGTTAATACTTATACATGCAGCTAATGTAGTTCTCAGTCTTCATCCCAGCTGTCAGATCACAGATGTGTGTAGAATGCTTGGCATCAGATGGGGCATCTAAAGTTTCTCCCCTGAAGGGTCAGGGAACGTCACAGAAAACAGTGTGAAGAAATACAAAGACTTCTCTTGATTTTCAGCACAAAATCACAGTGATCAGAGGAGAATATAGAGAACTGTGGTCATGCAAGATGCTGAGAATAAGTGAAAGCTGACAGTCTTCAGCATGACATATATATTCACCCTTTTAAGGCTCAGGCACCCTTACAGAAGATGAGGTGGCTAAAAGATAAGAGTCAGAAGATAGGAAAGGATTGTGAAGTGCCATTCTCCAGAAATGCCATGGCAACCATGAAACCACAACTGAGGTTATTGACACTAAGTCTCCTATGGACCTTCTTGGCCATAGCTAGCTATCACAAAGGAGAAAGTCATGGAGCTTACAAAATACTGATAAGCAATGGGCAGCTAGCAGATCCAGCCATGCACCTATGAGGGATGACTACTAGATTCTAAGAGATGGTTCCAGACTCAAACCACACAGAAGACTCTAGTTAAACCTAGTGGGACTTAAAAAATAAAAAAGAAAGCTAAGGGACATGAATGTGGGAGGGAGACTTGTAAGGAAGACATTGGGTGCTGGCAATGGAGAAAGGAAAAGGAGATGGAGCAGGGAGAGAAATCAGAATTCATTGTGGACATATGTGAAATTTCCAAAGGGCAAAATTCATCAATAAAAAAATACAGTATCTCATTTTACAGACCCTGTTATAGCAGCAGAAAACAGACTGAGATAGTTGCCTTCCCTACTTCACTATGTTTTCCAGAATTAAAGAAAAGCTGAGCATGTTGATGTGTCTCTACTGTGTTTTTCTCATGTTTCCCGCATGTTCAGAAGTGGAGAAGAGAAGATGCTACAAGAACCAGAGCAGCTATGGTATAGCAAAACATTCTGAGATGAGACTACAGAAGGAGCAATACTCAAGTAACCAGGACCCCCACCTGCCTACCCCTCACTGCTAGATTTGTCTGCCTGAAATACCAACAAAAGGGAATTTGATTTACAAAACATTCTCCTTGAAAATAAATGCATATTTGGAGAATTCCCTTTTAGCATCTGAGATCCACTACACTGAGGTACTGGGGCTTCTGATGTGTATAAAGTTGGAGGAAAAAAAACTTTGGAGGATGGAGTACCATGAAGGACAGATCTGGCTAGCACAAAGGACAGAGCAGAGAGTACAGGTCTTTCAGGAGGATATTGCCTCTAGTGAAAGGATGCAGAACAAAATTTACTTGTACACACACACACACACACATGCACACACACACACACAAGAAAGAGAGAGAGAAGGAAAACAGGGAAGGAAGAAGGGAGGAAGGTAGGAAGGAGACGAGAGGGAGGGAAAGAATAAGTAGGAGCTGGCTCTAATTCATGTACTCTGGGAACTTGAAAGGAATATTCAAAGAGTTAAGGAGTCAAGAAGGAAGAAGATGAGCAAGAACACACCAAATCACATGCTTACACTGCTTAAACCAATTATGTTCTGCCATACATTTAGAATAGACACAAGTAATAGCATCCGCTTCTACAGCTAGTTGGTGGCCAGACAATGAAAGGACATTCTTCCTTCTCTTCTTGTCTTCCTCCTTGTCACTTTGTCTGCTGTCCCTAAAGCTCAAAAATATGACTTGCACAATTTGTAAGACAATTTTATTTTATTTTATTTTACTCTGTGTGTGTGTGGTGTATGTGTGGGTATAAACATGTGTGAGCACACACGGAGGCCAGAGGAGGATCTTGAGTAGTCTATTCTACTATGCTTAATCTTATTCCCTTGAGATAAGGCTTCTCTCAGAACCTGAAGAAGGCTGGCAGTCAGCAAGTCCCAGCAATCTTCCTGTCTCTGGCCCCTCCCCTATAGTGCTAGGTTATAAGTTTGTGCGTAATCACACCCAGCCTTTTACATGCATTCTGAGAATTCTAACTTAGGTCCTTATGCTTACACAGCAAATGGTCTTATCCATTTGGTCATTTCCCAAGCCCTGTAGCTATTACTCTCAAAGCATTCTCTGAATTAATTGCTGATTTTCTCAGAGTTGATCAATAGCTTTTTTTTTAATTTTTTAATTATTATTTATTCAATTGTGCGTGTGTGCATATGTATGTGCCCACGTGTGTGTGTGTGTGTGTGTGTGTGTGTGTGTGTGTGTGTGTGTTTGTGTGTAGAACCACGGACGAATTCGGGAACCACCATGGACGCCTACCACCTTCTTCGGCCCCGGGATTCACAGGCTCCTCCCTAACAGGACCAGAAGCGCAGGCCGCCCCCGCTTCCACCTGGCATCTATACGTGGGATCTGGGATCCGAACTCAGGACCTTCCGCCTGCAAGGCAGAGGCGTAACCCCTGAGCCACCTCTCCAGCCCTGATCAATAGCTTTTCTAAATCATTCCTGAGGCAGGAGTTTCCACACAAAAGTATCTGCTATTTGTCCACAAGACAGTTCTCCTTCTAAATTCTTGACAGGTGAGTCCATCCCATTTCCAGTGCCTAGTACTTCCTCACATTTACTTTTGGCTTATGACGCCATCAGATGTCTTTATTTTCCTTATCAGTCATTACTGCTCCCCGCCCCCACCCCTCAACCTGGTTTTTTGAAGAAATCCTCTCAAAGTGTTTAATTCAGCAAAAAACAAACAACTCAAGAAAAAAAATCCAGATAATCTTACATATAGATAACAGACTATTTATAATAATAGATGTGTTAATATCAGCTCAAGCAATGATGACAAAATCTACCACCTAATCAACTATCAGGGCAATAGTGGCATGAATGTCAAGGGAGCAACCAACAGTTTTCTGATTGGATTTAGGGCCCACTTTTCAACAAGGATCATGTCCTTGGTACTGTAAACTAGAACAAGAACCTATGAAAAGGGAGGACATGGGCCCTGTAGTGACTAAAAGCTATAAAAGTTTGCTATAACAGGCTATATCAGATTATCTTTTAAACATTCAACATTATACTCATAGGCTGGGGAGCACTCAGCACTCAACCTAGAAATTTCCTTCTTCAATGGAAAGTGTTTATTATAGAAAATCACAATTGGTCAAAGTGCAGAAAATAAGTGACTTTGGATTGCTTGGCTCTAAGCCACCCTCACCTCTACCCCAAAGTTCAGGGAACATTGAGGAAGAGGAAGTAATATAATCATAGGAATCTGAAGAAAACCAGGGGCATGGCAGACATTATCTTCTGGACATCTTCTGTTCAGCCATGAATTCATTGTAGCTGTGTATATTTCCAGATCTACACAGGATTTGTACTATCAACATTTAACCATGAAAGGGGAAAGATCTCAAGAGGCCCACACCTCCCTCATAGACTAATGAGATTAATGCTAATGGGGGGATGCTTTCCTCAATGGTACAACCCCAATATATGATTCATGCTTCAGCAAGTATTAAGGCACTTATCATCAAAATCAATTCAGATGAAGTCCAGTGGGCCTCACATGAAAAGACATAAAAATAGAAGGGAGACTGGCAGGAGAAAATAAAAAGTTGTAACAAGAAAAGGTGAGGGTATGGGGATTGGGGATCAAAGTACGAAAATGACATATATTCACTATATTCATGTATGAAGCACTAAAGGAATAAAAAGAAGTTGTCTAATGCTTCTGCCTCCCCTTCTCCTAATCCCCTACTGTCCTTATATCCAGCCCCACACTTGGACTCGGTGTTGTTTTCCTGACTTCCGAATTCTATTTTCACTCCTAAAGAATCATTTTGTCTGATATTAACAAGATTGTACATGAGGAAGAAAAAATAAAAGATACTCTTTGAAGAGAAAGAGATCTGGAAATGTGGACATATGAATTGCTGGTTCCGATGGGACCGTCTCTAGATACTCTACAAGAAGGCACCTGCACTTAGAACATGGAGCAGGCTACAGCCACCAAAACATTACCAGCCGGGAGGTATCCAGCCAGAGTCAACATTTAGCTGTGTATGTTCCAAAGAAAATTCATCACAGCTGTGAAGAATTTTTCTTCACAGGTTCTGAATGGAACTGGGGGGGGGGGTGGGGGAAGGAAGGGCGGGGAATAACTGCTCACCATGTAAACGCCTAAGGTGCCACTAAACCACTTGGATTGGTGACTACTGGTTTGGTTTCTGGGACAGTTCATTCAACTGCAGCAACTGTTTTCAGTGTTAAAGAGAGGAGACATGAATAATCAATGGTCCCAGGACAGAGTGCTAGCCACAGGGCTCTAAAAATAAATAAATGTCACCGTGGAGAGCTCTGAAAGAGAAATGCTCTCAGTTAATAAAGGAGCCATTGGCCCTCAGTGTTTTTCCAGAGTCATGACTTAGTGACGAGGACGATTTCTGTGTCTCAGAACTCAAGCTACTTGTTTTTGTTCTCTCTGCAGTCTGTGAGTTTAGCACTTTTTTTCTTCTTTTACAAGAGAAGGATGCAAAATATCCCATTTCACAGTGTACCAAAGTGTGCCTGCTTATCTACACAGAAGATAAGTGTCACATTCCTGCAGGGTGGGAAGGAGGGCACCTCAAGGGGTCAAGCTTTGAAATTATTTGATAAATAGTTTTCAATTATTGGAAAGATTGGGACCAGCTAGGAAATTAGAGTTGACCACCAAAGGCAGAAAAAGCTTCTAAAATACTAGTAGGAAAAACAGCCTTAGGCTAAGGTGGAAAGCAAACATTTTGGAGATATTAGGAGTTGCAGAATTTTCATTCAAGGTTCTAATGCAAACTTTCCTGTTTGAATAAATATTTTAAGTTTAAAAATAAACTCATTGAAATGCTTAGTGGCAGATGTAGCAAGGGGCTTTCACTTCACAACTTCATTGCATTAAAAAATATTTGACCCAAACAACTTAGGGGAACGAAGGAGTTTTATTCATGCGACTCTGAAGAGAATTGTCTATTATGAGAGGATTGCTCAGTAGGTAATAAGGCAAGAGAAAGAAATACAGGAAAACAAATGAGAAAGGAAAACAAATGAGAAAGAAAACAAATGCTGGTCTGGCAAGTAGGGATTGTCACTCTCCCAGCTGGTATGTGGAGACGGCATGGCCAGTTCCCTCAGCCCTTGTGTTGGTGTGAGCTTTCCTACAAAGATGGACAAGGAACTGTAATCATTCTATCCTAAGAGAATAAATCCCTTGTTCCCTTAAGGCATTTGATGGTGATTTTATCAGCAACCTGACAGGGTAACTACTGTACCAAGAAAGAAATCAGGAAAACAGTTCTCTATAATGGCCGGCCTTGCAGGTTAAAATACTGGGGCTGGGGAAATGGCTCAGGGGATCAAGCCTTTGCCTCATAAACAAAAAAACTGGAGTTTAATCCTCAGATCCCACATCCAAATACTGGGGAAAATGGCAGCAGCCTACAACTCTGGCCTTGGAAGGCAGAGCCTGGGAAACCCCAGATCAAAGTAAAAGAAGGAAAAGCAATCCAGGATGATTCCTGCTGTCACCCTTGGGCCTCCACAGACATACACACTCAAGTGCACTCTTACACACACACACACACACACACACACATACACACGAAATTAAAATAGTCAAAATAAATTTAACTAAGATAGCAAAGTCCTATAATTAAAACTTTAAAATATCATAGGAAACTGAAGATGAGTCTCCAAGAAGGAAATATATATCATGTTCATGAATGAGCAGAATTAATATTATAAAATGACTATATTACCAAAATTGGCCTACAGATTACATGAAATAAATCAGAATTCCAGTGATGTTCCTCTTACTTTTTCAATCCTAAGATTCAGATAGAAGTCAAAAGATCCTGAAGAGCCAAAGTGATCCTGAGGGAAGAGAACAATGCTGGAAATGCAGCAACGCCTGTTTTCAAGTTAAACTAAAGAGCCACAGTAACAGCATAGCACAGCACTGGAACAAAAATAGGCATTGCTCTGCAATGGAAGAGACTAGAAGATCCAGGAATGTACAAAACATCTGCAGCTATCTAACTTTTGACAGAGATGCTGAAAACATACTGTGGCAAAAAGGTAGTTTCCTTAACAAATGGTGTTGAAAAGCCAAATATCCACTCAAAGAACAATGTAACTAGATCCCTCTCCCTCACCCTGTTCAAAAATCAGTTCAAAATGGATCAAAGACCTTAATGTAAGGATTGAAATTTTGAAATTACTAGAACACTGGAAGAACATCAATCACAACAAAAAAAATGCAGGAAGTGGCTAGAGGACAGGTAGAACTTTTACTGAAGGAGGTGTGTCACTGTGTGTGTGTGTGTGTGCGTGTGTGTTGGAAGGTTCTTGACGTTTGATAGCCCAATTGCTTTTCTCTCTCCTTCTCCCCTTTTCTTCTCCTCTCTCTCTCTCTCTCTCTCTCTCTCTCTCTCTCTCTCTCTCTCTCTCTCTCTCTCCTTCCCTTCCTTCAGATGTAATCCAGATACACTTGTAAAATCTTACCCAAAAAAATTGCACATTTAAAAAATAAGTTTGGGGTTGGAGAGATGGCACAGGAGTTAAGACTGTCTCACAAACAAAAGGTTCTGAGTTTGGATCCTAGGTCCCATTTAAAAATGTCAGGCAGAAACAGCAGCCACCTGCACTTCTGGCCCTGGTGGGCGGAGCCTGGGCAATCCCAGAGTGAAGCAAGAAGGAGGTAGAAGCAATCCAGGCTGATTTCCAAAGTCACCCTTGGTCTTTCACAGGGACACACAGTGGCCTCTGATACATACACACATAACATAAATAAAATATTTTAAAAGTTATTACAATGTTATGCTGAACTTTAAGCTACTTTCCCTTTAGCGAGGACTTAGCCATTTAAAAATCCTAAAATGTGTTTCTATTGTGATCTATCACCTAGACTAAAAATAAAGTGGTGAGATTAGTCAATACTGAAGTCATTTGCCCAACTTCATATGGGTTCCTTACCTTGACTAAAGCAAATGCTTTCGTTAACTTTATAATCAATCTCTAAACATGCGTACTTTCGGTAGTATTTTGAAAAGAATTGCTGTATTTATAGCAATATACATCATTAAGTGGTGGTGATAAAAGACTATGTCATACTAATGTAATGCATCAGTACCAGAATGCAAGCACAGATAACTCAGCACTTGATATTTTTCTCTTTCAGTCGAATGCTTGCCTGCAGGAAATCTAACTTGCTTCCTTCTTTGCCTTGTCTATGATTCATGCTCATTCCTGTGGAAAGTTTTAATTTTTATAATGCAGAAAATTTCACTGTGAAGGCAGATTGTCAGTTGCATCCAAGAAAAGTTTTAAAGACAAAATAGGAATGTTCACCTTGCTCCTTGGAAACGTTTCCATGGATACCATTTGTTTTCTTCTTCAGCCGAGACACTAAGATTAGTTGCTCCTTGGTAATTCCGCCTTTGCAGGTCGGCATTGCTGCAAGTGCAGGTCTCAGCAAAAACCAGGCCAGCCCGGTCCCATGTAGCATGATGCCAAGCCCTTGCCTGCGGAGGGAGCAGCACTGTCACCCACTGGAAGGACATTCTGTCTCCTCTGCTTGCCTTTCAGCATTCATACCACTTCACTTCTAGCATCAAATGTGAATGGAGGAGGGGTTCCCGTACCAACCGATTGCTCTATTTATAGCAATACACATCATTAAATACTGATTAAAAAAAGATTCATCATACTTAACGCATTGGGACCAAGGAGAACAGGTAATTATCCAACCCAAAGTATCCAATTCAGTTCTGATCCTACCTACCCTAGAGTTAGACTCCATCCCAAATTAAGGATCAGATCTATATAGTTGCCCCCACTCTGATGCCAACCCCCAAGTCCAGATTTATCTCCTGTGTTTCTGGACAACTTGCAAATAAATTCAAAGTCCTAAAGTTTTAGTAATTTGTTAGGATAGTCCATAGAACTCATAAAATCAGATTTAAATGCCACCAATTTATTTAAAAAGGATACAGCCCAGGAACTTCAAATAAAAGAACTATACACACAAGGTCCAGGCAAGGACCTGGCACTTCCATGCCTTCTCTACGTGTAATCGTCTCGGCAAAAGCAAGAATACATTAGAAAAAGATGCTCATGGTCTCCCTTGGACTACCTAAACTGTAGACCCCAAGAAATTGAAATTCTATTAGGAGTCTCTTGCTGGGAGAAGGAAAAGGATAGGGCCAGAGAGTAAAGGTGCTTTTAGATCTCCCACAGTTCTGTCAGACACACTCTGCAGGAGAAACCACAGCCAAGACAATGAGGGGACACACCTTGCCCAAGACTTCTTGTTACACAGCTCATCTACCTAAGCCTAATACTGATATTAGGACTTGGAAGGATAAACGTAGAGGTCACAGGACCTCTTTGCTCCTCTTCCCAATGTATCAAATAAATGTCCCCTTTCTGTCTTTCATTATTGCTTGTCTCTTTCATTGGGGACTGAGGAAGGATAGTTGTACTGAGCTTCTGTTAGGGCTGCCAGAACCCACACTCTGACCTCCCAGCTCCAACCACCCAGGGATGCTGTCCTCGCAGCCCTTCCTGTGTTCAGCCAACTGCAAGCTCTGTCTCTGTTTCCTCCAGCTGCTGGTGAGTGAACCTGGGAACTCATTCATGTGATTGGCAAGCCTTGTACCACTGAGCTAAATTGATATTCCCAAACTTTAGCTTTTTAAATGTTTTATTTACTCAGACATGACTGATGGAACAATTACGCCAGTATCCAATGTCTTGCTGGAGATCAGAGGTACCGGTTGGTTCCCACCACATGGATGGTTCCCATGGCAACCAGCCTCCATCCTGAGTCTGTCTAGGTGCCCTCTGACAAATTAGTTTTGCGATTCACATACACTTAAGTGATACCAGGCTTTGGGGAGTATTATGCCAGCAAAAGAGCACGAACATGTATGTATTCATTGCTCTATACCATCTCATACCCAGATTACATGAGGAAGGCCAGTGAAGGAAAAGGCACGGTATCTCTTTTTCACAAGGAAAGCATCTAAGCTAAGCTATTACACAGAGAATGCTACTAATTTCTCTTAAAGCAGAAATGCAATACTATTTAAGCAATTATGGAGCATAGACAAAGAAAGAACATCTCCAAGTTATTTTATGAGGCAATGAAACACATATCTGACAAAGATAAGGAAATCATAACCTGGTCTCAATTGCTTCCAATACTAAATTAACTATTAACAAGTAGGATCCACTAGCAATTCATGATCATGAAGGACTTTTTAATGCCATGAATATACAGATGGCTCAAATCTAGAAAATGCAATAATATTTACTGCCTATCACAAAGTCATGTAAAGCCATTAGACAATAGTAAGCAAACATTTCAAATAACAAATCAAAGAAACTGTCAATGAAAAGGAACAAATAAATAATTCCCTATTAAATTTGTTTCTGATTAATTGCCAACATAATCTTTAATAGGAAGAACTACTAAATATATGTATGTGTTTGTACTAAACTCCCGGGCCTTTTCCAGTTGTTTAATATTGTACTGGACAGGAGACTATGAAGTCTACAGATGGTCCTAACTATGAATTATGTCATAAAGGTGACATCTCAAATCAGCATTAGACAGGCAGACTCTTCATTTAATGTTCATTTAATGAGTGGAGATATATATATATATGTATGTATGCATATCTTCATTAAAAAAAGAAGATATATGACAGTTAAATCAAATATTTAAGTTATAGAAGCATGCTAGAATAAAAATGATCGATGTACTTCTGAGGGTTTGATTTCCTTACAATTCGAAAGCCACCATGGTAGCACTCCTTGGCCCCTGGTTCTCACCATGGCCTCCTGCTGAACTATCTCTGTGGACACTTCTTGCTTCCTTCTCCTTTGCCATGACCAGTGGGGAGGTAGCTAGCCGTGTTTTGTCACTGGTCACTCTGGACAGAAAGCCCAGAAGGCCTTTTCCACAGGGATCTTCTAGCACAGGCAAGGTAGAAGCCTGGCAGACTCTCAAAGCTTGTTCTAAGTGTTTTCCTAAGGGCTCTTTTCCCTGGGGACAGCCTGCTCCTCACAGCGTAGCTTTTCTGTAGCATCACTGAACAGAGCCTGTCTGAGCATCCTGGCAGGTCAGCTGGCCACGGTTTCTTTTTATTTTTTATTTTTTTATTTCGACTCATACAAACTTAACAGGTACATCAGTCCCCTCCCTCCCTCCAACCTCCCACCGCCCTATGCCCCCCTTCCCTCCCCATCCCCCAGCGCCTCCTCCTCCCATCCCTGGAGCATCCTTTAATGTGCATGAGCTGGCCACAGTTTCTAAAGCACATGCAGTTCGTATGACTTGGCATTCTATCTGGGGCCCAAGGTGTGTGAGCATGCACCACCTTTTAAAACTTTTCCCCGTGTGATTCTGCTTGCCCCCGCAAAGCACTGCAGGGTCAGGAAGCCAGAGCTCCCAGGAAGGGTAAAATCACATTGTGGAAGCATCTTGCTCCAGGAAAGAAATATCGGTTTCTATTTATAAAGCTTAAAAGGAACAAGAGTGAGTCTTCGCTTTCCAGCTTCACATTCAGGGACTTCTATTCACTTTCAGTTCTACTTCCCTAACAGAGAAAATGTAGGCCAAACTAGGCCTTTCTTTTCTCCATCATCAGATAAAGTAATTTAAAGACAAAAGATGCTGAATGCGAGAGGTCAACAATCTATTCTAATGCATTTAAGGACTGCTAAATGTTGAGCCTAGCTGCTAGATAAGGCTGGTGAAGAGCCCAGACCAGGGGCTACAGAGCCCTGGTCTTTATATTATAGCACTAAGATGTTATTCATCACCTCTACTATTCTTTCAAAATGAACTCACCATGGGCTGCATTTTAAGCCACTGAGAAAAAATGCAGAGGTAAGTTGCAAACAAAAATGTTGAATTTCTTGGACCTGGCAAAGTTTTCTCATTTATGAATAATTAATTATGATATCTAAAAATATTTTCATCCAGGAGCTCCGAAGCATCAAGCAGTAACATTCTGATTTCTCCTCAATAGTTAGAGAGCAGTTACCATAGTATGTTCATTCACCACATAAACAAAGGCACTGTTAACTCTTTCCTATCACCATGGGATCCTCTGAAATGGTATTCAAGAATTCAGTGATGATCAAGATCTTTGCAAGGGAAACTTTCCAAAATATGGGTGCATGAGCCTCTTCTAATCCTGCCATGAAGCATGATATGAATGAAGGTCCACAGTCTGTCCCTGTTGGAGATCCCAGGGATGACTGTTCTTACTTTGTCCATGACGATTTATCATATTTGGATTTCCTACCATTTACATCATTCACTGGGGAACTAAAGTTGAATTTCTCAAAACTTTAAATTGCTACTTTCCAGCTTTGCTTTGTTGAAACAGGGTCTATGTAGTCTTGGCTGGCTTGGAACCCTAATGAGATTATGCTGTCTTTGCATTATATCAGTCTTCCTAGCTTTATATCCAGGGTGCTGGATTGCAGGCCTCTGCCACCATACCTGTCAACTGTGCTATAACAGTAAGCTGAATATAGCTGACCTTCAAGTCATACACCTCAGAGAGAGGTTTACAATGATATTTTGTTTTGTGTAACAGAGGCAAAGGAAAAAGAAAGCTAGTTATTAGTAGATTATTCTAAGTTATAGTAGTTACTGTGAAAAAAGAGAGAAATGCTCAAAATAACACCTAATTTTTTTTTTGAAAAAATGAAAAAAAAACACACCCAGGTCCTTGAGTAGCCCACGTTGCCCCCATCTTGCTAAGTAGCCAAGGATGAGCTTAGTGTCCTGATCCTCCCGCCCCCACCCTCTCAGGTGTGCCACTCTGCCTGGCCTTAGTACCTACCTTTAAACGAATAGCAAATAAGATGATTAAAAAAAAATTAGGATCTTCCTGATGTCTATATTAAAGATAGAAATCAAATAGAAGAATTATTGTGTTTGAGACAATGTGAATTATATTTTATTTATTTATTTCAGGCAAAGGCCTGAGTAAACCCAAATGAGAAAGATTGAGATAAGGGGTATAAACTCAATTGCATAGGAAAATATTAAAAAGTTACTTTTCTCTAAAAGCATCCCAAGAGTGAGGAGGCTTGGAAGTCTCATACTTCAACAGATGAAGGGAAGGTTCCAGAGACTGCAGAATCCAAGGCAAAGGAACCAGTGAGGACATTCCAGGGAGAAAGGCAGCTGAAAGATTCAGCCGGCCGTGCAAACTCGACTCCACGGCTGCCTTATCCTGTTCTGGAGCAGACTGAATGATTCATCTTGCCCGATGGCGGGTCTGTGTCCACCTTGGTTCAGGCAACATTGAGGAGGCCCAACCACAGACAAGAACAGGGCAGACAAGACTGTAGACTACACTTGCTTGATGTTTATAAGGACCACAAGACCTTTTAAATATTTCTGCTTGTGTTTTATTTATTTAATTTTTAACTTTATTTAGCGTGTGTGTAGATGCGTGGGGGGGGGCTCTGAATGTCCTTATGGAAGATCAAGGGTGACTTCAAGAATCATCTTGAATTGCTTCTACCCCCTTTTTACTTCACTCTGGGTTTCCCAGAGCTCTGCCCACCAGAGTCAGGGCTCTTCCGCCTGGCTTTTTTTTTTTTTTTTTTTTTTTTTTTTTTAACATGGGCCCTGGGACATGGGATCAGAACTCAGGACTTTCTGCTTGTGAGGCAGAGTCTTAGCCCCTGAGCCATCTCTCCAGCCCCTGTTTGTGTTTTTAGAATGAATGACCTGACTTTTTTAAATTTAACATTACCATTAGGCTAGAGATATAGGTCAGTTCGTAGATTGCTTGCCTAGTCCTGGATTCAATCCCCAGCACTGCATAAACCAGACATGATAGTGCATGTAGACATGGTGGCGCATGTCTGAAATCCTAGCACTAAGGAGGTGGAGACTGGAAAATCAGAAGTTCAGGGTCATCTCTGACTACTGAGTGAGTTCAAGGCCAGCTTGGGACACAGGTTCTCGAAGGACAACAAAAGTAACCTGGGGCTGGGGAGATGACTCAGTAGTCACACTGTCTGCCATGTAAGCAAGAGGAACATAGTTCAAATCCCAGCACCTACATAAAAGCCTGATGGGCATGGCAGCCTGTGTGTAATTACCGCCTCAGAAGGAAGAGTCTGGGGATCCCCAGAGCAAGTTGACTATGGGAGTAGTCCTGTTGGTAATTCCTGAGACCCAGCCTCAAGTAACAAGGTGGAAAAGTGATCAAGAATGATTCCTGATATCCGCCTTGGGGCTCCACATGTACAAGCACACACAGGGTCAGAGGTATCTGCACACAGGTATGTGAACATTCCACATGCAGGTATTACCGTTAAAGGCACATTTAAACTCTGTAATTTTCTAACATGAATTTTTATAACACAAGATTCTGGTGTGAAGCAAAATATATTCAAAATATAGTTGATGGAGTCTTTGAACCCTATGGCTGAGACAGACCTGTTCTCAAGCTCTGACTCTAGACCTCAGTTTCCACATGAAAAGACTTTTTAAAAAAATTTTCTGCTCATACAAATATAATAGGAACCCCTGTTCCCTCCCTCCCTCCACCCCTTCCTAGACCTTCCTGTTCCCTCCCTGCTTTGTCCCTTCCTTTCCCCCCTCCCTCCCTTTTCCCCAGTGCCCCCTACCCCCATCTCTGAAGCATCCTTTAATGAGTATATCAAACTTTTCTCTGGGTCCTCCTCTCTGAAGAGGTGTAAGGACTCAGTGGCAATTCCTAGAACTCCTTTCTTGTGTTCCCCTTAAGTATAGGAACAATATTGTGACTGTTAATCCCTTGCTTCTAAGGATCCTAGTACCTTTAGTCCATGCTAGAATTTGAGGGGTCAATGATAGGTTGGTCATTGCACAGATCATGCAGAGTCCTGTTACAATTGCTTCAGCCCTAACTTGTGTGGAGTATCTTGCATATCACGACTCCTCCCAGCCTTGTGCTCTTACAATCTTACTGCCCCCTCTTCTGCAAATTTCCCTGAGCTTCAGGATGGGGAGAGATTAGGCAGGCCTGATTCCAGATGGTTGATATAGAGTAGTCTCTGATGTTCTGAATTTTGGTTTGTTGATGATTTTTTTTTTTTTCCACATGAAAAGACTTTCAAGAAGGAAACTAGCTAGGCACTCCATTCAGCACCGAACACAGGTCTGGTGCACATAAACTCCCAGTAGCAGGAATCGTGATGATTACTTGAAAGAGTTCAGGACAAATACTCTTTTGATCCAGTTCTGAGACATTGGTAAGAGTCCTTTGTCAAGATGTTCAATTATATCATCAGACATAAGACTATCTTTTTCATTAAAATATTATTTTAAGTTAAACACACAACTTGTCCAACATGTTATTAGTCAAAATTCCTCTGGAATTTAAATTTTGGCTTTCTAACAGGTGAAAACACTAGGAACCTTATGGCATTGGATTGGGGAGGTCTGTTGCCATCAGATGTAAACTGGCAGAACTCCATAGTTAGAAGGAAATTTGTCCCGGTGGCTCTGAGTCAGTTGTGAGCACACAGATAAACCAGACCACGGGACACCTGGCTTGGCTGGGGCTGGGACATATGCTCCCTCTTGGAGCTGACTCATCCATGGCACTCGGGGAGAGGAAAGGAGGCAGTTACTAAAATCCAGGGTGATGTTCCCAGAAAAATGAGAAATAGACGCACTTCTGGCAAAACAGGAGCATCCACAAAATCCTTGTTCAGTTATATCACCAGACAGAAGACTTTTTCATTAAAATATTATTTTATATTAAACACACAACTTATCCAACATGTTATTAGTCAAAATTCCTCTGGAGTAAAGTGTTTTGGGGTGACTCTTTACGAGTCTGTATATATCTGGGTTCTCGTGTTTGGAGTCGAAGATTGAAACCAGAACACATGTTTAAGGATTAAGGTAGAGTTTATTAGGGGAGAGAAAGAACGTAACTCACAGACTCCAGACATGGAGTACCATGAGGGGCAAGGGTGCCCCAGAGAACTCATGGACTCCAGGCATGGAATCATGAGGGGCAGACAGTTGGCAAAGAACTCATGGACTCCAGATGTGGAGCGCCATGAGGGGCAAGGGCCAAAGATGACTGCTTTGATGTCAAGGACTTTAGTACCATAATATGTAAAAAGAAACAGGATTTGGCAAACATTGGACCAAATCTATATTGAAGAGTATGCTTTATATTTCCTAGACATCCTTTTGATAAAATTAGTCTTCTCTTAAAGAAATGATTATGAATATGGGATCAATACATGGCAAAAAAGTACCCAGCATATAATAAATATTTGTCCAGGTTTCTTTGCATCTCCTGGTAGGTTTTAGGGAAAGAGAGGAGGTTTGAGAGAACCTATGAGAAAGATTTGTCTTTCAGGCAAAAGTTTTATTGCCACCGACACATGGAGGCAATCCAGGAGACAAAACAAGGTGTCTTATTTTAAGGCGTTTAAGGGAGGTGGAGGGTGTCTTGCATTGCAAGGAGATAGGCCTACTTAGTACGTAATTGGGGTAGAGAAAGGGGGCATACGTGATTTAGACTATGTCACAGGGTCTTAAAGCACTGGGAGTGGGACTCAGTTAATGTGACCATATTTAAGTGACAGGAGTCAGGCTACCTCAGACCCCCAGAGGTTGGGTAGGTATAGGGGAAGGTCTGGATGTGATCTTTCCTCACGGGTAGCCCTCTCAGCTTCAGGCCTGGGTTCTTCAGCACTTCCTATATGCTTGTTTGTTTTTGCGGTCTCAGGTCACCCACTGAATAGCAGAAGCTGGCCTTGAAGTCCTGATCCTCCCAACATTGCCTCCCAAAATACTGGGACTACGAGTGTGTGGCTCTTCCTCTTTTCTTACCTTCGGACTCATTTTCATTTATGCTCTTCTAGTAGCAAGACTTTTCAAAACGTCTATCCATATGAAGGATAAATATTTTTAGAAGTTACAAGAATGTTCTTCCCTTCTCATATAGTCATATATAGATTTCTTTTTTAAAATCTCTGCTTGCGTTCATTGTTCATATGCGCACCTATTTTCTTAAAGCACAGCCATTGAGAGAAGATAATCTGCGACTCATTCCTATGACAGAAGGCTCTGTGAAATTAGACTCTTAAACACAGGATGTTGATAGAATTTGAGAAAAGCGTGATATGTTTGGGATATCCATTGTGTTCTGCTATGATGACATAATTCTTGGTGATTGCTAGGACCCACTTCCTATACAATCATGATGCTGTCAACATCTGAGATGCAAGATTCCAGAACTATAGATAGAATTCTTCTCTGGAGTTGTTCAGAAGTCAAAGACATAGAGAAGTGAATAAGGGAGTCTTGCAGTTTCCCTTTCTTTTTTTTTTAATTTTATTATTATTATTATTATTTATTCAACTGTGCGCATGTGCGTGTGTATGTGCGCGCGCGCGTCTGTGTGTGTCTGTGAGTGTGTGTATGTGTGTGTCTGTGTATGTGTAGAACCACGGACGAATTCGCGAACCACCATGGACCGCCTCCACCTCCTTCTGCCCCGGGATTCACAGGCTCCGCCCTACTAGGACCAGAAGCGCAGACCACCCCCGCTTCGGCCTGGCGTCTATACGTGGGATCTGGGATCCGAACTCAGGACCTTCCGCCTGCAAGGCGGAGGCTTAACCCCTGAGCCACCTCTCCAGCCCGCAGTTTCCCTTTCATGTGGCTGATATGACTACGGGACCCAGACAACTCAGGGGAACAAGAAGTATATTCTTGCTATCGAATATCAGTTGTACTTCACCAATGTGACAGGAGAGTTCATACCAACGTCAGGAGCCAACTTCAGGGGTCCACAAAAGACCCCCACAGAGAGCTGAGAATGACCTACTTTCTCATTTGCTAGCATATCTATATGCCCAAGTTATGCCAAAATATTGAGACAACCCTATTTTATCTACCTTTCCAGGGAATGGTTCCAACCCTCTATGGGCTGAGTCTTCCCTGTCAATTAGATATGTCCCAAAAGCTTGTTCAGAACTTGAATAACTACTACTTATTCACAGGTGTCAAGCTGATAACCTATATCTAACCACAAAGAGATTGGTCAGCATCTCTGTACTAGAAAAACAACATTGCTAGATAAGGACCCTACAGAGAAATAGGAAGAATTCCCAATGGAAAAGTGGCCTGTGAAATCCACAGTCAATAAGCTCTCCTCATGGTCCAGCAGGCCAGGGTAGGCTTCACTAGTGACCACCAAACCATCCAAATTGTCTGTAGGAGCATTTACAAAGCTACCTCCTGGGTCTACTCAGGATGCCCTAAATCAACATGGAGCTGGGCAGTGAGTCTGTCCTCAGCGCTGTTTTAAGCATGCTCATTCATTCAGACATTATTGTTTTAATAGCCACTGCAACACTATTAATTATTCGCTCAGTCATAACTACCTGCTGGGGGTTGATCCGTTTCACAAGCCAAAGCTCAGATTTCCATGACTGGCAATGATTTACAGAGCAGGGACTCAAACTGAGATCTGCTTCCAGAGCCTTCTTAGCTCTTCCTAACCCCTGGATGCAAGCTAATGCAGAAATATTTTCCATAGGTATGTGTGTTAGGGGTGCATGTGTGTGTATGCATGTTTGCTTGCATGCGTGTGTGTGTGTGTGTGTGTGTGTGAGTGTGTGTGTATATGTGTGTGTTTGTAGGCCTGAGGTTGATTTCAGGAATCATCTTTGATCACTCTTGTATCTTGTTCTTTTTGAGAAACCATCTCTAGTCAAACCCAGAGCTTGCTGATAGGGGTGTCTACCTAGTCAGTTTTCTCTGGGGATCCCCAGTCTCTACAACCATACCCACCCAGCACTCTATGTGAGAGCTGGATATCTGAACATCAGACACCTTCTGCTTGCATGGCAAGAATTTGAACTGATGAGCTACTTTCTGAGTCCTCAAACTAGAAGTCCTAATATATACTACCCAGAGATATTCAGAAATGTTTCCTTATTTATAATTACATGTATGTCACATATAACTTAAAAAAAAGCTTGACTCTAATATATACTACCCAGAGATATTTAGAAATCTGTCTCCTTATTTATAATTCCATGTATGTCACAGATAACTTTAAAAAAAAAGCTTGACTTTTAGATTGGCTTTAGAGCTTTCAAAAATAGGAAAAATAGTATAGATAGTTCTTGTTATATCCTGTATCTAAATTCCTCTATTTCTAACATTTAACAATAATATGGTATAGTCACTCAAACAATGAATCAATTTTTAAATATTATTTTACCGAGACAGGGTCTCACTATATATAGTCCATGTGGGCCTTGAATAACCCTCTTCCTGCTTCAGCCTTTCTTAGATTAGTATTGCAGGGGTGTGATTCTTCACTGAGTTACATTGTTGAATCATCCCTAGAACAGAAGTAATAGAAACAGTGATCTCACCTTTTTTGAAAATCTGGGTTCCTACTTTCCACCTTCAGAACACCTGAGGGAGGCCAGACTCCTTATATTTCTGGAAGGGTCTCAGGGAGTCTGGTGATCAGAGTTTGGAACCCACCACCAAACACAGTATGAACAGATATTTACCACTAAAACCTGATGGGAGGGTTAGGAACCTCCCCCCTTCCCCCTCCCCCAACCATAGTTTTGGGTTTCCAAGATAATGAAAAAAATGTCAATTTATTATGTAAGCTTTTCTTCCTTTTGGAAGTCTTTTCAAATGATAAAAATATTTTAACCCTAGAAAAACTATGATCTAAAAACTAGTATAGAGTTGTGTGGCTATAAATTATAAAGCACTAGCAGATAGACAGCTGGAAAAGTCAACACTTGAGGAAGCCGGTGATCTGGGAAGCATATGCTCTATGGTTTCTTCCTCTCCATATTCAATAAGGTGTAGTCTTGGAACAGGCTAAAATATAGCCAATGTTAAAAATAGGAATGTGTCTGAAACTCACGCACTTGTACGTTCCACGTACTTCCTGAAGCCACCCACAGCAATTGCTGGTTTCTATTCCTGGCTGCAGAATGGGCACATTCTTTCCTAAAAAGGCTTTTCTGCTACCTCCTGTCAATGCAGAAACCATTGTGACTATTTCTACCCCTGTCAGCAGTAACCTCTGTCCTTCCTTCCTCATTCAAGCAACCCTGGATTCTTTTTAAGCAAGGTTCTGTTAGCCTTCTCTATGCGTGCATGGGGCAAGGGTGTTAGTATTCTTTGCAATGACACCCATTATGGAGTCAGATTCACAACACGGGTCAGAGGATGGACTGCTTTCCTCAGCGCTAGGACAAATTACCTACAGAAGCAAGAAAGAAAGGAAGGGATTATTTTAGTTTGTGGTTAAGAAACGATACAGTCCGTCATGATGAGTAAGGCCCAGCAGCAGGAACCGGAGGCAGCTGGTCACATTGCAACAGCATTCAGGAAGCAGAAAGAGAAAAAGCCTGCTTTCTTCTTTACATCCAGTCCTAGAGCCCATGAATGGTACTACGAGCATTCGTGGTGGATCTTCCCACCTCAAGAAACCCTAATCTATGGCAGAATCAACATCGTAAAAATGACCATCCTACCAAAGGCAATATACAAATTCAATGCTATACCAATCAAAATCCCAAAGCAATTCTTTAAAGAAGTTGACCAAACAATCTCAAAATTCATATGGAGGCACAAAAGACCCAGGATAGCAAAGACAATCCTGAGTAACAAAAACACTGCTGGAGGTATTACTATACCAAACCTTAGTCTATATTACAAATCCATAGTTATAAAAACAGCCTGGTACTGGCTCCAAAATAGACACACAGATCAATGGATAAGGATTGAAGACCCAGATATAAGCCCACAAAATTACAGCCATTTGGTCTTTGACAAAGGGGCCCAAAGAATCCAATGGAAAAAGAACAGCATCTTCAACAAATGGTGCTGGCAAAACTGGATCTCCACATGCAGAAGATTAAAGCTGGACCCATACTTGTCACCATGTACAAGACTTAATTCCAAATGGATCAAGGACCTTGATATAAGGCCAGAGACTATAAAAACCATAGTTGAAAGGATAGGGAACTCCCTCGAGCTGATTGGGGGCTAGGCCAACATTTCCTAAACAGACATCCAATGGCACAGTCACTGCTACCAACTCTCAACAGTTGGGATCTTGTGAAATTAAAGAGCTTCTGTTCAGATAAAGAGATTGTAACACGAGCTCAAAGGCAACCCACAGAATGGGAGAAAATCTTCACTAACCACATATCTGACAGAACTCTACTGTCCAGAGTACACAAAGAACTTAGAAAACTAAACATCAAGGAAACCAATGGCCCAATTAAAAAATGGGCCCTGGAACTTAAAAGAAATTTTACCAGGGATGAAATTAAAGTGTCTAACAAATATCTGAAAAAAATGCTCCACTTCTTTAGCCATCAGAGAAATGCAAATCAAAACTTCCCTGAGATATCATCTCACCCCGGTCAGGATGACAAAAATCCACAACACAAACAACAACAAATGCTGGAGAGGATGTGGAGAGAGGGGAACTCTCCTACATTGCTGGTGGGAGTGCAGGCTCATACAGCCACTCTGGCGAGCCGTCTGGAGATTCTTAAAGAAATTAAAGATTGAAATGCCATATGACCCTGCGATTCCACTTTTGGGTATAATCCCCCCATACAGCAGAGGTTCACCTCGATAGCACAAGCACGACCATGTTCATAGCAGCACTGTTTACAATAGCAAAGACATGGAATCAACCCAAATGTCCAACAGTTGACGAGTTGATAAGGAAACTGTGGTATATCTATACAATGGAGTACTACTCAGCCATCAAAAATGATGAATTACTGGAATTTGCTGGGAAATGGATGTCATTAGAAACAATTATATTAAGTGAAGTATCCCAGACCCAGAAAATTAAGCGCCGTATGTACTCCCTAGTAGGTGGCTCCTAATACCAAACCCACCCAGCCCATCTTGAGACACTCATAGGTAAATCTATGTATTACCTACAGTAATTGCAAGGATTATGAACAGGAGGGATGGGGTTGGAGGGCCACACCAGAAACAAGGAGAGAAGTGACCATGTTACAGTAGAGAAAATAGGCCTCCATCAAGGACTTCAAGAAAGTAATGTGACACCTAGTTAAGTTCACAATTCGCTCCTGATCATTTATAACTAAGGGGGTATGAACTCACCAGAAGGGGAGGACATATAGTCCGGCAGATTAAAAAGTAACCACTTTGCAAATGGGTGATTGACCCCTCCCATTGCCTAACGCCATATGACCTGCGATTCCACTTTTGGGTATAAGTATTACACCTACCCTTGAATGTGCTCTTATAATAAGACTCCAGTTTAACAGCTTTCTGTCTCTGGCCAGGGGATGACATACAGTGCCCATCACGATGGAGTGAAGGGCATTACAGGAGCAACAAAACTGCAAAAGAAAATCAACGAACCACTATCCCGAACTTCAGAGACTCTATATCAACCACCTAGAACTAGGCCAGACTAATCTCTCCCCATCCTGAAGCTCAGGGACATTTGCGGAAGAGGGGGCGGTAAGATTGCAAGAGCAAAAGGATGGGAGGAGTAATGATTTGCAAGATACTCCACACAAGTTAGGGCCGAAGCAATCATAATTGGACATTGCATGCCCGGCGCAATGTCCAACACACTATTGACCTCACAAAGTCTAGCATCTGCTAAAGGCACCAAGATCCTTGGAGGCAAGGGATTGACAGCCACAGTAGTGTTCCTATGCTTAAGGGGAACACAGGAAGGGGTTCAGGGAAATGCCACTGGGTCCTTGTACGTCATCGGAGAGGAGGGCCCAGAGAAGAGTCAGGCAAGCACAAGAAAGGACTCTGGGAATCGGTGGGGGAGGCACAGGGGGGGATGGGGAGGGAGGAGTGAGGGGAGGGGGAGCAGGGGGTTGGGGGGGGAGGGAACTGGTGTACCTATTAAGTTTGTATGAGCTGAAATAATAATAAAAATGTATTATATATAAAAAAAAGAAACCCTAATCTAGAAATTCCCCCACAGACATGCCCAGAAGTATTTCCGTGGTGGTTCTAAATCTCAAGTTGACTATCACGAGGGGCAACTGCATCAAAAGCTTAGTTACGCATTTGGCTTTGAGGCTTTAAAAGATTATTATTTTGTTCTGGTTGTTGTGTATGTTTTACGCGCACCTGCACAGGCTCACATGCACCATGGCATGCATAAGGACATAAGAGATTTTCTTTTCCAATGAGCCAATAAGCTGAAAACAGTCATTAGCAGCAGTGTCATCACTTCGGTGAGGGATGAGATGGACACAGAGGTACTCGCCTTTCTGATATGCAATGAGTTTCAGCTTTGCCTGGTGCTTTCTGTGCCCAAGCAAAGGGTTGAGCGGCAGTGAATAATAGTTGCTGCTTGAGAGTCCCGTATACCTTATACCTCACTTTTCCTCTCATTTTAGAAGAGCCCAGGAGAAAGGAAGGAAATGTTAAAACATAATGTTGGAAAGAAATAAGTGTACAGTTAACATAGACCAAAGCCCTGAGTTTATGTAGCTGGTATTGGGTAGTTTTGATTGATTCCCAGGGGAAAAGCAAAACCCACAGGCTAGGGGCAAGAGCCCTGACCCCTTCTTGCACCAGAACCCTCTGTTCGTACTTGATTTGGAAATGCAGATTTTGGGTTCTTTTGATGAGTTACGTGTCATGCTAAGACACAGCTGTTTTAGATGAGGAATTGGAACTAGGGGTGAGGGAGGGTGGTTGCCTTGCAGGATAGAACTCAGGTCTCAGATTCTAGGCCAGTGTTGTGTTGGCAGGTATGTACGCTGAACAACTTGTTTGCAGTAGTTCCTCCCTCATGAGAAGCCATAAGTAATTTCCAAAAATTTTGACCCAAAATGCAAGGCAGCGAAATGAACATTTCTGGTTTTCGTTTGTAGAATTGCTACTCTAGGATCTGGGTTCTGTCTGGTATCTGCTATTCACAAAGCAAAGAGACAATTTTCCTCTCACCATTTCTTCACTGTAAAACACCCTTTCTTTTTTCCTATTGTAAACAATTAGGACCTTGTGCTGATTGTTGGTTAATCACTCAAAACCCTCCACAAAAATGAATAATCTCTTAGCATTTTTGGAAAGACTGATGGTAATTATCAAAATAGCTGACATTTACATGATGTGCTGCTTAAGTTAATTAGGCAGTAATCATAGGACCTGTGTTGTGTCTGTGAATCACTGGCTCACAGATGCGTGAGAAGGATGTGGCCTTAAGAGACCAGTAGACCATTCTGGATTTTTCAAAGACTGCAGAGCGAAAGGATCAGCAGAGAACTCTCTGGAAATGCCAGTGTAATGTCAGCACCAATTTCAATTGGTCCTGAGATTCACTGTCACATTCAGGACTGCTCCCTTGGCTTAATTAAGATCCTGGCAGAGTAGCTTGACCAATGAGGCCTCTCTGTCCCAGGCCTTTAGGTAACTTGCTTCCAGCAAACAGAAATTGGCACTAAACAGAGGTGAGATAACAAAGGGCTGGGACTACTGGGTAGGGATGCTGGGTAGGAACACAGAGTAGGGATGCAAATAGAGTGTAAGGTAGGGATATAGAATAGGGATGCAGGGTGGGGATGCTGGGTAGGAATGTTGGGTAGTGATTCAAGGATGGGGATGTTAGGTAAGGATGCAGATAGGGATACAGGTGTGGATGTTAGGTAGGGATGCAGAGAGGGACACAGGTAGGGATATTGAGTAAGGATGCGGATTAGGAAATGTTGGCTGGGAATCTAGGTAGGGATGTTGGGTGATGCTCCAACATGGAGTACCTATAGGTGTGAGCTCAGAAAGTTCCACAAGGACATTGGAAGTTGTGTGTTGGGCGTTTCTACGTTTCAAAGCAGGTGAAATGTGTTCACATGCCTGGCAACTCAAGACTCAACCTCTGTTTCTCATCGGTAAAGGATACTGAAGCAGAAAGGCATAGTCTAGATTCCAAAGGTATCTTCTTTTTTAGTTTGAACAGTTTCTCAAGGGGCTGGAGAGGTGGCTCAGGGGTTAAGCCTCTGCCTTGCAGGTGGAAGGTCCTGAGTTCAGATCCTAGACCCCACGTATAGAAGCCAGGCAGAAGTGGGGGCGGCCTGCGCTTCTGGTCCTGTGAATCCCAAGGCAGAGTAAACAAAGGAGGAGGTGGAGGCGTCCATTGTGGTTCCTGAATTCGCCCATGGTTCTACACACACACACACACACGCACACACATGCACAATTGAATAAATAAAAAAATATATATATACATATAAGTTTCTTATTTTATCACCAAAGGTAATATTACTTGAATCTTTTATTTTTTTAGCACTTTGGTAATTTAAAGTGCTCATACTCCATTGGTTTAAAACTTATATTGTTTCTTAACCCAAGATGATTCCCAAAGTTATTCATGGTCTTCCGCAGGGACATATAGTGTTCTCTCTCTCCTTTTCTCCCCCCTTCTCTCTCTCTCTCTCTCTCTCTCTCTCTCACACACACACACACACACACACACGCAAAATAAATAAATATTGCTTCTATGTTCAATGAAGTATGCCTAGAAAGTCTAGTGCTTGGGTCACAAACGGGGATGGTGATTCAGAAAGGACTAAATTATTTAGGCTGGTGAGAAAGCTCAGCTGAGAAAGGTGCCTGTAGGCACACCTGAAGGGTGTGGAAGAGGAGAGAACTGAATTCCAAAATTGCCCTTTCACTTACACACACACACACACACACACACACACACACACACACACACACACTGTGGCACATACAGGTACATGTTGTTTTTTTCTCTCAAAATAAATAAAATGTTTTAAAACAAAAGAAAAAGGGGCTGGAGAGATGGCTCAGGGATTAAGTCTCTGCCTTGCAGGCGGAAGGTCCTGAGTTCGGATCCTAAGACCCCATGTATAGACGCCAGGCGGAAGCAGGGGCAGCCTGCGTTTCTGGTCCTGGTAGGGCGGAGCCTGTGAATCCCGGGGCAGAGTAAACAAGGAAGAGGTGGAAGCGGTCCATGGAGGTTCCCGAATTCGCCCGCGGTTCTACACACACATACACACACACACATACATACACACACGCACGCACGCACGCATGCGCGCAATTGAATAATTAAATAAAAATAAAAAATTTAAAAAAAAAACAAAAGAAACGGAGATCTGATCGCTACAGCTTAAACAGGTTTCTTCACTGATGACATAAGAGAGTGCTGACAACAGGAAATCCAGAGCTGGCTCTGTGACTTTATAAAGAAGCTTCGTGAAGAGGTCCTTTGTGCTTGACCATGAAACTCAAGCAAACATGCTAATCCAATGTGACAGCTAGGATGGCAAGCATGGTAATTCTATTCCACGCAGCTGAAGAGGCTCGGGGTCACCCCATCTTTCATGGTCCCCACTGAAAAAATTTATAAATAAAAGGGTGAAATGTGGCACTACCGATTCAGGGAGGCCCTAGCCCAGCTCCCAAATTCAGGACAAGCCTGGACGTACAGACATGTCCCGGAGGGTCCCAACAGAGGACCATGCAAGGCGGAACAATGAACAACCAATGGGAAGCGGCCGTCTAACCTGCACCTGTAATGGACACCTAGTAAACAGTTAAATGACTGGTGGCTCCCCCCCCCCCACCCCAGGAGGAATGGTAACACCTGATTGGACCCTGACCCTATATAAGCCCAAATGCCCTTAATGACTGAATCTGCGGCATCTTGTCCACTGCTGCTTCTCGCCTGATTCCCGGGATCTGGTAGTGACCCCTTTTGCCTGGAGCGCAGACGGGAGGCCCCGCTGTTCCTCCCCCACCCCCCAGCGGGGGATAAGGCAACAAAGAGATGGAGATCAGGAGCAAACTGGCAAGTTCTGTTGTAGCCAGTTATCTTGGCTGGATTCCTTGGTTGAAGGGCACTTTCACACCCTATGTGGCCTTCTCCACAGAGCTGAAAACAGGTGTATCAAAACTACTACTGAGCAAATCTGCTACTCAATACCCTGACTCCATGAAGGAGATCAGGAGGAGGAGCATGTGTTCCTGAGGATTCAGTAGACCATTGTCACAGACCAGTCATCAAACTGATTCTACTGCAGCCACCTCTATGGAAAATTCATCTTTCTTTTTTTTTTTCTCCCACATTTGATTTTTTTCCCAATCATACAAGCTCAATAGGTACCCCGTCCTCTCCCTCCCTCCTCCCTTCCCCATTCCCCCTTGCACTTTTCCCTTCCTTTGACCTCCCTCCTTCCCTCCCCCTCTTCCAATGTCTCCCACTTCCTCCCTCTCATCCCCTGGAGCATCCTTTTGTGTGAATGCCAAACCTCCCTCTGAGTCCTCCACCCTAGTGAGGGGTAAGGACTCAGTGGCATAGCCCGGAGCCCTTTTCTGGGCTCCCCGTTAGTGTGGGAACTCTATTATGACTGTTAATCCCTTGCCTCTAAGGATCCTACTGCCTGGACCCTTCTCCACTGTGATCCATGCTAGACTTTGAGGGGGGGGAGTCGTTGACATGTCAGCCATTGTGCAGGTCATGCAATGTCCAATTATGACTGCTGCAGTCCTAACTTGTAAGGAGTATCTTGCATATCATTGGTCCTCCCTATCTTTAGGCTCTTACAATATTTGATTTAAGGAATCAACTAATTGCTACCTTTCCCAAACTGCTTTCCCAAAATGACTTTCTTGTTATGAATTAGTTGCATAGCTTAACAAAAAGACCCACGAAGCACTTCCAATTTTTTTGTGAGTGTGTGCTATGTATGAATGCGTTCTTGTGGCTGTGTGCACAATTATGTGCAGGTGAATTCATGTGCTTTGTGTAGGACAAAGATTGATACTGGATGCTTTCCTCGATCATTCTTTATCTTACTATCTTTTTGCATGTGTCTGTGTATAGTGTTTATCTATGTGAGAACACATGTGCATATGTACAGGTGCACGTGCAGATATATATAACGTGTGGAGTCTCAAAGTTGACACTGAGTATCTTCTTCAGTGACTTTCCACTCCTTTTTGAGGCAGTCTCTCAACTGAACCCAGATCTACCTCTTTGGTTAGTCTAGTTAGCCAGCTATCCCTGGGGAATCCTCTGTCTCTTTCATCTGAGTACTGGGATTGCAAGCGACCACCATTCCCACCTGACTTTCATTCTGGGTTCTGGGATCTGAAATTCCAGTCCTTGTGCCTGGATGGTAAGTGTCTAATCTACTGAGCCATCTCGCCAGCCCCCCACCTTATTTATTTATTTTTTTTTTGATTTAGAGTCTGTCACCACACCTGAAGCTCACTGATTGGCTAGACTGACTGGCCAGCAAGTTCCAGAGATCCACCCATTTCTGCCTCTGTTCCCAATGCTGGTTATATAGCCAGACAGCACCAAGCCTGGCTTTTCCCATGGATGCTGGGAACCCAGATGTCAATCTTCATGCTTGTTCAGCGGGCACTTAATATCTGAACCATTACCTCGACTTCTTTATTTTTTGAAACAATAGCTTACCCCAGAGCTTGGGTTAAGCTTCACTGCATGAAGTTCTGTTTTTCTTTTTGTTAAAAAAAAAAAAAGGTGTATTTTTCATTAGTTTTTTTAAAAATCTTAAGTTTACATGAATAGTCTAAAACTACCCAAAAAGCATATGATTTTAGAAATTAAGAATATTAAACAGAAAAAAGAAGCCATAAGCAGTGTTAAAACAGAAGTAAGGGTAAGGCTTCATTCAAGCATTCTGATTATGGGTTTTATGTTTACACAGATCTTTGCTCCCCATCTATGGTGGCTAATTTTCATTATTAAATTATTTTGGCCACGGTATTCAGATGTCTGATTATACAAGTTTAGATGCTACTGTGGACTTTTAATTATAAGAGGTGAACATTTACATCATCAGAGGTTGAATAAAGCAGATCGCCCCTCCTCAGGTCAGTGGGTCTCACCCAATCGGTTGATGGCCCTATAAGAAAAAGACAAGTTCATCCACAGAAGAATGACATACGTACACTCATGCATATATTCCTCAAACCTTATATATAGTATACAGAAAACTATATATTTATGCATAGACATATAAGTGCATCTGAATGTGTAAGTAACAGTGCATAGGTTGCATTTATGATTTAGCTTAGTGTAATGAAAGAGGTACACAAAGGCTCAGGAGCTGGTCTAAGTGCACGCAGCTAGCCAGAGTCCCTTTTTACCCCAGGTGGAGACCTTGGTCCGTGCCTAGCCTAGCCTGATGTATGCTATAAATTCCCTTCTAGTTTCCTCTCCCACTGCCTTTTTCTACTGACTCAGTATATTCTCAGCTAATGTCAGAGCCCGTGAAAGCAGCAAAGTGCTGTACCTTCTAGTTTATAACTGCAATCAGCCCCAGTGTGATTCATCCTGCCACTTTTCCAGTGGGAACTGGCTGAAAGCAATGGCGGACTCTGCCGAAGTGAAAAGAAATGCTAGCGCAGGTTAAGGCAAGAAAATAAGTGAGGAGACCAACCTCAACAGCATTGGAACAAACTTTCATTTAACTCTAGGAAGGACATCCACTGTCCTCTCTTCATCCTCCTCCCCACCCCCCGCCCTGCTCAAATGGCCAGAGTGACCAGAATTCAGACAGGGGAGAGCACAGGTGGGAATTTTATAGCTTAGAAGTGGGAAAAGGGGAGAAGGTAATGGAATGGGGGAACAGTGTGTCTTTTGTAGCCACAGTTTGTCATAATATCTGAGCAATGCATTCTGGGTGTGTTAGTTAATTACTGACCCTTCAGATTGTATCTCTTTTTTGCTGTGTTTCAGTGCTGGGTAGCAGCTCCCTGGAGTCAGTCGCCAAGTTAGCATTTAGCTTTCACTGCCTTCACACAGCACCTTGGATTGACTCAGTATTCATCCCTGCTGGTGACCACCCAGGGCAGCAGGAGAACCATGTGGCTGGCCACCATCTGCACCACTGATTAATCTACAGACCCAATTGCAGGTATGTGCACTCAAACTCATGCCCATTTCCTTAACATTCATGAATAATTTGGAGTTGGGAGAGTGGACTTGCCTGGCTGCTTCTGAGAGAACAAGCAGTACTTCTCACTGTTTCTGACTTAGCTGTCTTGGGATGGAAGCCATAGGAAGTGGCCCAAGAATCACATTTTCTGTATCCCCCTTCTTGCTTGTTTGCAACCACCAAAGTCTTAGAACAAAGAGTGCACTTATGCATTGTACCAGTTACTCTTCTCTGTTGCTGTGAGACAACACTTAGGCTCAAACAAGTTAAGGGGAGGAAAGGGAGATTTATTCACCTTACGGTTCCGGAGGGGAGATAGAGTCCTTCATGGCAGAAAAGGCACGGCAGGTGACAGAAGGTGATTGTGGCCTGAGTCACTGTAGACATCATGGATGCCAAGTGCTGCTGCAAGCTCAAAAGCACATTAACTAAAACAGGGCAGATCTAACTTACTTTAGAATCCACTCCCTGTCACATGCCTTCTTCCAACAAGGCTCCACCTCCTAAAGGTGCCATGACTTTCCCAAACTAAAGATTCAGACGCGTGAGCCTGTGGACAGACATCTCATATTTCAAACCGTGACACACATCATAGAGTAACAAGCAGAGAATCAGTTCATGACAGGCTACACACACTGCGTCTGCCGCCACTCTTCAAATGACAAGTGTTCTTATGGTACGTAACCTGTTTTAGTTTCTTTTCCTGTCACTGTGATAAAAACAACTTAAGGGAGAAAGGGTTTATTCTGGCTCACAGTTCAAGTGCAGACCATCATGTCGAGGAACTCAAGGCAGCAGGAACCATGTGTCTACAGTCAAGGAGCAGAGAGCAATGGTGGACGCATGCTTACATGTCAGTGCTCAGCTCGCTTTCATCACTTTACACAGTTCAGGATCCCACCAGGGAATCATGGTGAATGGGCCTTTTCCATATCAATAACATAATCATGACAATCCTTCCCAGGCTAACCTTAATTTAGACAACCCCTAAGTTTATACCTGCAAGCCCTCCTCCTAGGTGTCATGGCAATTATCACTAACTCTCATACCTTCCTTAAAAACGCATTTCACACAAGGATGTTGGTACCAGGTTAGTCTGTAATTGTAAAGGAGGAGGTTTAAGAATCTTTTGTAGATGGCTTGGTACATGCTATCCTGATGACTAGATTTGTCAACTTAGATAATTGAAATTTTGAAAACATTCTACAAAGGCTGTTTTTATTTCAACCTAATTACTTCAGAGTTTTCAGTGTGCTAAGGGAGGTAGCATCATTTTTCAAACTGAGCTATTTCTGTTAAACTGGTGTTAAAAGGAACATTCAGAACTTTAGAACTTAAGCATTTTCATAGGAGGCATTGAGTGATGTTTGGCATTTGCTACAACTGTGTCTACAAACACAATGCATGGCACAGGTTCGAGGGCACAGCACTGAAGCTTGGCCTCCTGCCCAGCCTCCTCTGGCTGTCTTCTTCCTGGTAGGTACCATGTGGCCATGCATGCATTTCCCTGACATTGGTTAACAATGATGCCCTTTTCTCTATTCCCTTCCTCCTCCTCCACTCCACAGACTTGACACCCAAGTCAAATGTTAGTTATCCTCCTGCCTTCCAAGCTGGAAATGCATGCCTTCATCTTTCCTGGCTTGCTTTTTTTTATTTATTTGAAATAATTAAATTAATCATACAAACTCAATAGATATACCCTGGTCCTCCCCGTCATCCCCCATTGTACTCTCCCCCCTTCCTTCCACCCCGCCTCCTTCCATCCCCCTCTCCCGGTGCCTCCCCTTCCCCCTCCCATTCCCTGGAGCATCATTTCTGTGGGTGGGTGGCTTGCTTTTTTACACAGGTTCTGGATTTGATCAGGACCTTCTGCTTTCCAGGCAGAGGCTTAACCCCTGAGCCGTCTCTCCAGCCCTCTCTTGATTTTTCTATACTACTTTCTTGAAGCTCAGTTTTTAATTTTCTCCTCTCTCCTCTTTTATTTTAGGATGTCACTCTGTAACCTAGGCTGACTTTAAGCTTTCCACCATCCTTCTGCCTCAGCCTCTCAAGTGCTGAGATGACAAGACAGGCATCACCGCACCTCCCTTTGTTTCTTATAGATTTTCAAAGGCATAGACTTCTAAATCAACTCAAATGTAAACTTTCTTCCTAGTAATCCTGAAAGGCTCATAGAGACTTTGAATGAATTCCATGCAGTGAGGAAGAAGCATTGTGGATAATCTGTTGGGATGCTTTGGAGATAAAATGATATATTCAGGTTTGTTTTCTTTCAATAAGCAGATGGTAAGACTCACAAAATTTCTTGAAGATGATCGGAGGTGTTGAACAGAAAAAATATATACCCTCCATGCAATTAGCCTTCAAGCTCTGCCAATGCCTATAACTACATTGTTTTCTGCTTTGTTTTCAAGAAACATGTCTGTAGGCATTTGGTCATTTATATTCCTGATGCCAGGTCAGCCACCACCTTGCCCCAGATCATGGGGTCTAGTTTTAGAAATGTTTTGACTGACGCACCATACAAAAGCAGAAAAATCTATTTATAAAAACATGAATGTATCATGACTTAGATCATGAAACCATATTTCTCCAATGTCTGAAAAGTTTCCCTGAGGTAACCTTCTAATTATTACTTTCCCTGAAGGTTATCATTATGTATACTTCTAACACTCATCTGTATTTTTGCCATTTTGGAATTTTGCACAAATTTCCTTGAATTCTGGCTTCATGTGTTCACAGGTTGAGTTTATGAGATTCATTCTTCTACGTGGATAGTTCCTTCTTGGATATTATTAAATCTATAATATACCATAGTTTGTTAAAACATTCTGCTTATGATTTGGATATGTCTTGAGTTTGTCCTGCAAAGTTCCATGCGTTAGAGACTTGATCCTCATGTGGCAAAGTTAAAGTTGGTGGTGCTCAGAAGTCTTCAGTGGTTGGAGGGCAAGCTTGAGGCCAGTCTGGGCCTTAAAACAAGGTTATGTCTTAAGAAACAAACAAACAAACAAACAAATAAGCAAACACCCCATCCTAAGGCTTTGCGAACCTCTCAGAAGAGGGGGCAGTGAGATTGTAAGAACCTAAAGATGGGAAGGTTCTCCATGGGACAAGACGTTCCATTCAAGGCAGGACTGCTGCATCTAGGAACTCACTGCAGTGAGATTTGTCCTTACCAGACCTGCATAGTGACTGACCTACCGATATGTTCCCATAGACTACATGGAATTCAAGAGAGATAAGAACATACAGTGGAAACCTTGGGGACAAAAGCTGGATGAGTGAGGGGAAATGCCCCTATCAGTGGGGCGGCTCAAAGAGAGACGATTTGGTATGCCACAAGAGGCCTGAACTCCCACAAGAGTAGACAAGCCAGAGGGAACCCTGGGATTCATAGAAACAGACAGGCAGGAGAATAGGAAAGAGTTGAAGGATGGATTGATGAAGGGAAGAGAGAAGGATGAGAGGCAGAAGGAGGGAAACAGAGATAAGTACTCGAAAATAAGTACTTAAGAAAAACAAGTACAAACAACAACAAAAGAGAACCTAATTAAAGGGTCTCTGGTCACTTGTTGGGGGGGCATACCTACTGCAGAAAGTTCTTATGGAAATTTTGAAAGTATACTCACAAAAACAAGCATAAAATCTTGAGCCTGACCTTTCAATAGCCTCCTGTTGAACAAAGTGGTTGCTGCTCTCACACATGACATCACCTTGAAGTTCTCTTAGGAACTAAGCTGATCCCCTTCAACCACAACTGTAAGCTAAGCAACTTTCTTTAAGGGCTGGAGAGATGGCTCAGGGGTTAAGACTCTGTCTCACAAGCAGAGGGTCCCAAGTTCAGATTCCAGGTCCCACCTAAAAAACATTAGGCTGAAACAGCTGCTACTTCCAGCCCTGGTGGGCAGAGCCTGGGAAATCCCAGAATGAAGGCAAGAAGGAGGTAGAAGCGATCCAGGATGATTCCTGAAGTCACCCTTGGTCCTCCACAGAGACACACAATGCTCTCTCTCTCTCTCTCTCTCTCTCTCTCTCTCTCTCTCTCTCTCTCTCTCTCTCTCTCTCCCTCTCTCTCTCTCTCACACACATAAAATAAATAGCTCAATCTCAAAAAATATATAAAAAAAGAAGCTATACAACTCCAGAGATTTTGCTATAGTAGCACAAGAATGATATGTGGGATATATCTAACTTATGACTATTCTGTAGAGCACTGCTACAAAAATTTTTAAGTTTTTTAGTATGTACAATATTCATTTTATTGTGTTGATACCTAGTACTAGAATTACAATAGAATCATAGAGTATATATAAGTTTACCTGCTAGTTGATTATCTATTTAGCTATCATTTAATCTATCTAGCATCTATCTTATTAGATTAGATTATTATTATGATCTTATATTTCCATTAGATCAGTCATTCTACATATTCTCCAACACATCACTGCCTTTTTAATGCTAACAATTCTTATGAAGCGTGCCGCATCACAGTGTCATGTGAATCTCTTTCTGATGTCCTTTCATGTCTACGCAACACTTAATTATCCATATTTTGCAAAGTGACTGTCCCAGTGTTCTGCTTGTCTTTCTGTTGGATCATCTACCATTGGTATTGACCAACTCTTTCTGTTACAAGTGACGTTCATGCGCCATACTGACAATCTCTTGTCTCCCCAAAGAAATGATGATGTTTGATTGCCTTCAAAATCCGGAGTGCTTTTGGTTGTTGTTGTTCTTTTCATTTAGTTTAGTTTTGTTTTCCTTTAAGACAGTGTCTTGTTTCATAGTCAGACTAGGTAGGCCTGGGATCCTGCCTCAGCTTTTCCAGTGTTGGGATGATAGGCATGTGCCACCGTGCTTGGCTACATTCAATGCAACTCCCATCATTGTCAAGTTCTCTGTGAGACAGCAGTCACTAGTCCTCACTTCCACATGGTTGCCTGGATAATGGACTGAAAGGTATATCCTTCCCCATTGCATTCAGCACCACCCAGCACATTCAAGGTGTGTGGATCAGGGCTTTGCCTTGTAAGTGACAAGTGACCTCTTACACAGAGTGCCTCTGCCTGAGTTTTCCCAAACATTTGGTCTGTTCAGATGAAGGTTCCTAAATCTGCTCAGCTATTGCTTGATAATGTAGAGTCATTTTTTAAGCCTCTTCAGTTCAAGAGCCCAAACTATAGGTTGCATAAGTCTTGTGCTGGCACTTAATTAGATCCCAGTAAGTGTAGTTGTTATACTAATAACCACCTTGTTTTCTCTGTGATCCCAAAACCACTTCAGATGTCTGGAAATGATGTTTCATCCCAGGCCAACCTTACTCAAATTGACCTACATAAGTCTTATGTAGAAAAATTAGATCTTGGCTTCCTTGTGATTTGCCCCTCTAAAATCATGTATCTAATTTGTGATGCTAAAAGTTCCTCAAATCCCTAATAGAATGTGTCAAATTGAGTCTTTAGAGGTTGACTGTCAATCTACTCCTATGCTGAGGAGACCGAGATGGTTTCCAGGGTGCTCACTTCTTCACAGAAGTTGCTCTGGGGCTACTATGCACTCCGTGGCTACCAAGTACCCAGCTATGCTCGAACAGTGAGAAGAAAAAGATAATTCTCCGTTGCTTATATTGGGATAAACAAAACAAAACATGACTGAGCAGTCACATTGTTTTAAACATGAAACAGAGCTCGGCCTCTAGGTAAAAGCCTGCACCTGGGTGTCTTCAATACTTTCTCCTGTGCAAAAACTACCAAAGGTTGAGATCTCCTGAACCAAGGACATTTTCAAAAGGAAAGGTGAAGATAAATCAAGTGAAAATAACTAATATTTACCAGGCACAGACGTGCACACCTGCAATCCCAGCACTAGAGAGACAGAGGAGGAGAATCAGGAATTCAAAGTCAAGGAATTCAAATACTCTATCATTAAGCTATGTTCCTAACTCAAATAGCTAACATCTATTACCCATTTCTTGTATATGCCGGACACTGATAGATTTACTTTGACCGTTCTGGATCATGCATAAATGTATCATGCAGTCCTCAGGAAGATTCTACAAAATGGATCTCTTTCCCAACTGACAGTTGAAGACACTAAGATGAATCTGCACCTTATTTTTCTTGCTGGAGTAGAGCTAACCTGTAAGTCTCAAAGGAAGGTTGTTAATTCTGACAACATACAGGAGAGTGATTTTTCCCCCCAAAACTAGGTGGGAAGGGATTTAATTCAACCAAATAATGTGAAATGGATCAGCTCCTCTTGAGAAGAGTCCCTGCTGGTATAAACCTACAAGAAAGAGAAAAGGTGGAGGTGGGTCTGCCCAGGACAACTTGTAGGTGTTCTCATCTCCCAGTGGCATCCCATTCCTCCCAGGAACAAGGAGTAAAATATTCCACCAACTCAACCAAAACTGCTGGCTTAAGGGCATTCCTTAGCATTCTGGAGACACACAGCTATAAGAAGACTGCAAAGAAATTCCATTACTTCTTTGAAATCCATATCTCTCGATGAGTCAAATGGGTGAATGAATGAGCGGTCCTCTGTGTAAAATATGGATTGTCCTCTCATTACATTCTCAATGGACCAATAGCCCAAGAGGAGTCATGGACCAGAAAGCCCTTGCCCTCTACCTGCCATGAAATGAAAGCAAACCAGCGCTGGAAGAATGAGGTGCAAGCTGGTCGAGATACTGGCTGAGGATGCTTTGCGCTGGAACAACCTACTATATGAATTTGCTGAGAGGTCCGTCAGCATATCTTCAGGATCTTGCCTGGAGAATGCAAATGTGGAGAATCCTCTTCTGGATTTGATTTCTCCCAGGAAGAGTTTCTTGCAGTATGACTCATATAAAAACCATATGGTAAAGGGTAACAATAAACCACACTGTTTCAACAACCTGAATAGTGCAAGTGTCAAATGGGGGCTGAAAGTTTCCTTGGAGAGAAGGAATTGGGTTCGCTGATTAACATTCTGCAGTGAAGTCTCGGGAGAACCCTCTTGAATAAACCAGGAGCAGTGAAGCTGGGAACGGGAGCCTGGTAAGACAGATCACTTTCGCCTTCCTTGCTCAGGAACTATTTTCTCTGCTGTTCACGTGTGCACATGCGGATGAGGAAGTGGGAGTGGGGGATGGGCATGAGGGAAACAGTGGGAGGGGAAGAAAAAGTGAAGGTGATGGGAATAAACAGGGTAAAACTGCAAATAAATGATAGTGTTGGAGACTGCACACCTAGTGTTGGAGACTGCACACCAGGAGTCCAAGCTTTTGGAAATCTGAGGCAGGAAGATCACGCGTTTGAGTGGACTGCATGATGAGACCTTGTCTTGAAAAGCAAAACAGTAATCCAATGGATGAATGATGCTTCAAGTTATCCATCTAATTAAATATAAATCAATGAACATATTTAAAAGAAATTAAGAGAAAAATGACAGCTATTTAAAAATTAAATTGGAAAACGCATATAGGGAAATTGAAAGCAGCAAAGCAAAGACAGTTTAAGACTAGAGCTAGATATTTCAAATGGAAATGAGGTAATATAAGCAGAATAAAATTCATAGTTAGGGCTGGTGACATGGCTCAGAGGATAAAGATGTTTGCCACAGGCTGGAGAAATGACTCAGGGGTTAAGACTCTGCCTCGCAAACAGAAGGTTCTGAGTCTGGATCCCAGGTCCCACATAAAAACACCAGGCGAAACTGTCAGCAACCTGTGCTTCTTAGCCTGATGGGCAGAGTCTGGGAAATCCCAGAGCAAAAAGGAGGTAGAAGCAATCTAGGATGATTCCTAAAGTCATCCTTGGTCCTTCACAGGGACACAGTGTCCTCTGATACACACACACGTATATATACACTTGTGAAAATAAAGTTTAAAAAATGTTTTTTAAAAAAAGATGCTTGCCAGTAGGTCTGATAACTTGAGTTCAATCCTCAGAGCCCATATGGTAGAAGGAAAGAATGGACTCCTATAGATTGTCCTCTGATCTACAGACGTGTATCACAGCTAACACAAATATATATATATATATATATATATATATATAATGTGCACAAGTGCACACATGCACATACAAGCAAATAAATAAATGTAAAAAAGTATAAGGTAAGTATTTAAATTTTTGTAAGGGCTAGAAAAGTAAGAGAAGATGATTTGGAAAGGGAAGCTGTTCAATTAAGATGAAGCTAGAACCCAAATTACAAAAGGAAAAAATAGTAAGTTAAATGTAGTTTAAGAAATAGAAGAAAAATGTGTGACTGTATATGTATATGTGAGTGTGCACATGGTGTATGTGTTTGTGGGTATGTTTTTCCTCAGAGTAAGGATTTGGCTAGATAGGCAGGCAAACAAAACTAAGAATGAGGAAGTTCTTTGGAGAGCTAGGTTTCCCTGATTAAAAAAAATTCTCTTGAAGTACATTGCTAGTGCATGATTCTTTTTTTTTTTTAATGTGTGTGTATGGTGTGTGTGTGTGTGTGTGTGTGTGTGTGTGTGTGTGTAAGAGGGCACTGTGTATGCCTGTGGATACCCAAGGGTAACTTCAGGAATCACTCTGGATTGCTCTACCTCCTTTTTGCTTCTCTCTGGGATTTCCCAGACTCCACCTTCCAAGGCTGGAAGCACAGGCTACTACCACTTCCACCTGGGATTTTTATGTGGAATCTGGATCCAAACTTAGGTCCTTCTACTTGCAAGTCAGAAGCTTAACCTCTGACCCATCTCTCTAGTCCTAGGGTGTTAGGATGGGATTCTTAAATAATTAGTGTATTCATTATGTATGCATCCATCTATTTACTCCATAAATATTTATTTTGCTAAGACTCAGAAATTCAATGGTGTGAATCAAACAAAGATTTTGCCCCCGAGGCCGATGGTCTAGTAGCAGACAGTAAACAAATGAGGACACAGGCAAAACCATCAAGGACAAGGCATGTGCAGAGAGCTATGAAGAAGAAGCCCAGGGGAACGTGGGCATCTCTGACCTGCTTTTGGCTGTGTGTCTGTTGGGGAAGCCCAGTGAACACACAGTAGATGAGCCTCAGGAAAGGGTCTCTGTGAGTGCACACACTTATTTGTTAGCAGCCAAAAAGGAAGCAGAGCAGAGATGGTCAATCTATGCCAAGATCCTAAAACAGGAACTAAAAAGGAGGAACTAAAAGAAGACCATGACTGGAACAGACAGTGCTGTAAAGGGAGAAGTGAAAGGTGTGGTTGGAGAAGATGGTTCGAGCCTCTCAGGGGTCCATGTGCCGGAGGCCTGCTGTCCAGCACAGCTGGGGCATAGTGTAAGATAATTAAGTCTTGGAACTCTATCCTGATGGGTGGGTGAATGATAGTTTGAGAGAGTGGTTGAGCCTCACAGGAGTGAATTACAGGCATGCATTAAATCTTACAGCCTAGCCTATTATAAAGTGAGGCCACTCCATACGCTTGATCTCTGCATGTGAACATTCCTCTCTCTGCCTCTTTGCCATGTTGTGATACAGTAAAGGGGGCCTGCGCCATGCTGGAAGTCTAAAGAAGGAATCAGCCTAGACAACTCCTCTACTTATGAAGTATCCAGCCTTAGGTACTTTTTTACAGCAACATAAAGCTGACTAATACATAATGCAGATTTTAATCTTTAGTCTAGGATGGAAAGCCATTCACATGTTTCCTTCATGTCTCTCAGGTCAGCTGTAAAGTGTTTAATCCACTTGTGTGTTTACTTGAGCAGGAACCCTATCTGTCTTGAATGTCACTCTATTCTTATCATGGACACAGTGGGGAATCTTTGTTGGGGATGAATTAATATCAAGCAACTTTGGTAGAGCCGTGATCAAAAATTCTACTCTCTGGAAGCTGTGTCACAACCTCCACAGTTTGCATTTAGCCCTATCTACTCGCAAAAAATGGCCGACATTCTATATCTCCCTTGATACCTTTGTTCTCCATATCAGAGCCACTGACCTTCCCAAACACCGGCAACTTCTGAGAGTTCCCTCCCATGGTATTACCAGTACTTTTTGGTTATCAGTGACAAGCTGTGCACATGGAGAAAGGAATGCATTGCTGCATATGTATGTGCCCTGATATGTGTTCCTGAAGGCCTAATACAGACCTAACACAGGCAATGACAACAGCTTCCTCACCACTAACCTTCCCAAGCCTCAGAAAAATCTGTTTTCTTCCCTAGGCAGTGGCACAGGTAATCCTTTTGGCACCTGGGACACATCGGTGTTTAAACGCACCAGTTTTTTAAGGCAAGGCTATCCTCAGCAACAGCAGGGAATAAATAATTGGGGAGGTGAATCCTCCTCTTGAGTTTTTCTTTAGGTTTAAAATGAACAAATATGAAGTGGAAATTACAGTTTTAAAATGTTATTCTAAATTCAGTAAACTAAAATGTGCACTTATCCAACAAAAATATCACACTTTGCATTTTTGCACTTTTTACCATGGTTTTAAAATTCTAAAGTAAACAAAAAAGATTCAGAGTGGTCAGAGAACATCAGAAATGAAGTGAAATTTGGTTTCATTGGTTTTCAAGTTGCTATGCTGCCATTGTTTACTTCAAATCTACTTATTTCTTGTTTTCAAAGAAATCTGCTAATTTACTTATTTTTTTAAAGCCCTGGAGGATTGAATATCTGATTTCACACATGCCACCTGAGTACTCAGAGTGCTGAGCTACAGTCCTGACTCAAATCTCCTTGTTTAAATAAGGAAATATACACTAGTACAAGGGCTGGGCATTCAAACTGAAATTTAGGCAAGCTCATGTGATTCATGTGGCACCTTGTAAGATGCTACCTGAGCTCAGAGTAATATGTCCTCAAATTCCTAAGTAGAAATTACATTATTTCGAACAGCTACCTAAAATGCCTATAATGAGCAAGGCAAGTTTTGACTCTAGGTTGGGGGTGGGGGGTTGAGGGGTTGGAGTATAATTCAATGGTAGAGCAGTTGCTCAGCAGGCAGAAGATTCTGAGTCTAATCACACATACCCCCAATATGCAGGCGCTCATAGAATGTCACACTGGAGGACTTGTGCTGTGGAAGATTAGAGGCACAGAGGATCACAATATTGGTGAAAACCAAATGAACTATTTCTGAGTTGCCTCAGAGATAAAGCATTTACTCTTCATCCTCTTATTCTTGCTTTGCCAAATGACACACTGATCTCACTCACCAGCACATGGGTCACACTTACCAGTACATGGGACTCATGATATTATGAATTAAATGTGCTTTCATGTGAGCCTCAATTTATATGCTATGATGCTTTGGGTGAAAGATGGTCTGTATGCCCATGGTGGTCCCACAAAAGTGCCCAAGCAGAGTGTGTGCCTATCATTCCTATAATTGGGAGACAGAGATAGGAAGATGGTGAGTTCAAGACCAGCTTGGGCTTTGCAATGAGACCCTATGTTGTCCTCCACAAAACCAAACAAAACCAAATGAAGCCAGGGGATCCTGACTATGATGAACCTATGATCCTGGGCGGCCAAGACATGAAAAGCATGGGGCTGAGGGCAGTGTGTACTGCACAGCTCGAGTGAAGCAGCATGACATTGTCTCAAATAAACAAGGGCTGGGCTGCATGTACAAGGCCCTGTGCTCCATCCCCAGCACGCATACACACACAGACACACATAGATAGACAGACAGACAGACAGACACACGTACACAGGATGGTATCACACAGTGATTTTGTCATGGTTAAGCCAGGTGTCAACTTGACAGTTGAGGGTTTGAGCTCTGGACATATTTGCAGAGAATTAATGGTTGAGTTAAGCTCCGAGCAAATCTGCAGGAGATTATCTAACTGATGGGGAAGGCCTAGCCATGGTGAGTGGGATTAGGCCCTGGAATAAATCATGGAGAGCTGGTTGAGAAAGTAGGCATCCTTTTGTACACTTGGCCAGACATGCTGGTCTGGCAATTAAGGATCAGCCCTCTCTCAGCTGTTATATGGTGATGGTGTGGTTAGTTCCCTTGGCCCTAGTGTTGGTGCATGGTCTCCTGTCAAGCTAGACAGATTGTAACCGGACTATCATAAGAAAATAAACCCCTTATTCCCTTAAGCCATTTGATGGTCATTTATCAGTAACCATGCAGGTGAACTGCAATAGATCTCAAGGTATTTTAGTTTGTGTAAGTATGCTCTATAATATTCACACAATGAAAAAGTATCATTTGATGCTTTCTCTGAAATTATCCCAATATTTAAGTGATACTGTATATTGTGTATGTGTATATATATATAAAATATATAGTGTATATAATAGATATCTGACATATATATTAATGTACAAATGCATATAACATTGCATATAAAATATATATTTTAATGTACAAACACACCAAAATTCTGCTGTATATATCATACGGTCATTCACACACAAACTAAATAAAAGAGCTAGTACGTGATTTTTGAGGCATATTGCTTTATTGCTGGATAGAAATTCTTTTAAGATATTAATAATATTTTCTTATACATAAAGGAAACACAACCAATTTTATCTTTATTCTTTACAGCAGGCCTAAGAAAAATGTTGGAAGGTTCAATTGAGTCTTTCAGCTTTGTATAATATTCTTAGTAACTTAGAAACACCAGTGCATTGTTAATTAAATGTTAGCAGCATGCAATCTAGAAGCAGAGTTGCAACTGCTCATATCAGCAGGGACACACACAGACCAGCTTTTTGATTCCTGGCCAATCACAATCATTTTACATACATCCTGATTTTCCATTCTATCTTTTAAGGCACTGTTCTTTGCTTCTTGATGATACAAGATGCTTCATGAGTACAAATAGTCTGTTACACATTCATGGTTCATTCGGCCCTTTTTATGCTGTGTCTGGAATACACATGCTAGGTGTGGATAGTGCATATGCATATGTAGATCTAAGGTGATGTAGGAAGTATTCCTCGTATTACTTTCTACTTTGAGACAGGGTCTCTCATTGAACCTAGAGTTTATCATTTTTCCCAGACTGGCTAGCCAGCAAGTCCCTGGGGTCCACTTGTCTCCATCTCCTAGCACTTGGAGCTCAGGCACATCCCACTCTAACCCTGCTGTTGTATGGGTGCTGGAGATCTGAACTCAGGTCCTAGCACTTACACAACAGTCATTCCACCTCCACTGATGCATCTCTCTAGCCCTTCCATTCATTTCTTTAAACCCAGAATACAATTCTCTAGAGAGCACCTTATGTCTAATATAGAAAGATAACTTAACCAAACTCAGAATTCTAATCTAAGGATACACACCTAATAAATTCATTCTACTTCTGAAATTATAGTCCCAGATCCGTCTAACTAATCTTATTTGGCACACTCTTCTCAGTTCTGGTCACTAAATTACATCTTGAGTTAATATGAATTAAACGAAGCTCTTGGGCTTTGGGATGACTAAATTTAAACTGCCAAAGTATCAGAAGGTGACCTGTTGATAATGTTTTCTGTCACTTCCAGAAAGTTACACTTGAGACTGCAGGAAAGAAAGATTACCCTGGGAGCAGCTGTTTGGAACAAAGACAACCACAAGGCCTCCTGCAGAATAGTTTAAATATTCCTGTTGGACCAAATGGGCTTTCTTCAAGGATGATGCTCCACATACCTGATATCTGGCATAAAGACCTTCATACCACATCTTCCTTATGGGACTTGTTGAAAGATGGTTTTGGTCCTCATGGACCTACACATCTGTTTATAGAGTGTAGATATGCAGTTTATGGAGAAAAATTATAGCGTGCACACCCACTCTGGGGAAAGTCTTTCAATGACCCTGGGGCGCACCAGAGGTAGAAGTTGACACAGTTGTGAATCTGGAGTCAGAGCAGAATTTGTTATTGCTGGTGTGACAATTGCGCAGTGGAAGGTGGAGGACAGGAAGTCAGGGTTGTGGGCTGAGCTGTGATAACAGGCTAGGAACACAAGCTAGTGCAGCTCACCAAACCACAACTTTGAACTGATACATTATGAGACCGTTGCTCCTGTCTGTTTCTTCACACTTTCTCCCGCAGCCCCTGGTTTCATCACGGACAGCATGCACGCACGACCAGCTACTGTGGCTTTCACAGGTTTCTGGTGGCAGACATCTCTGCCGTGCAGACATATCTGGGGTCATGCTGCTGTCTGTCCCTACAGACAGCCTTCAGGTGCTCAGGCTGAGGACGGCCCTAAGCAGGAAGCGGGGCAGCTGTGCAGTTCTGTCCTCTGCCCAAGGAGAGACCAGTGGCAAAGAAAGCCCAATGTTTCCCTCTGTCCCCTTCAGTACCAACTCCCTGAAACCAACGTTCAAATTAACAAATGACCGAAACAAATAAACAGCCAATAGTGTCAGAATCCAAGATGAGATCCATTGAGATCCACCGAGATGGCTCAATGGGTAAGGATGCCCCATAGGGTGGAGGAAGGAATGAACCAACTTCTAAAGTTGTCCTCTGACCTCCACAAGTGCCCTGTGAAATGCTAGGTACCTGTTTCCTATGTGCCTCTGTCTGTCTGTCTGTCTCTCTCTCTCTCTATCAAATAAAAATTTTTATACTAGAATTCACACTTAGGGCTAAGAATGTACAGGGAAGTTATGAGTTGGGGTAACTAGTATAAAGTATCAGCAGGATGATCATTTGGAATTCTTATTACTATCACTGAATAAACATGGGACACTTTAGCTCACAAACCTGGCAACCTGAGTTTGATACCCAGAATCCCATATGGTGGAAGGAGAGAACTGACTTCTGAAAGTTGTCCTTTAACCTCTGTGTGCCATGATATGCATATTTTCTCTCTTTCTCATTCTCCCACATATAATCTTTTTAGGGGAGAGAGAGAGAGAGAGAGAGAGAGAGAGAGAAGAAACCAGTCCTTCATGCAGACCAGAGAAAGATGAAGTGTACTGCTCATTGTGTCTGACTCTCATTTTGCAGATCTAGGGATTCTGTCTAGGGGGGAACGCCAGGAAATTACAGCTCTAACCCTAATAATTCCAGAAATATTTGTACGTGATTAAAATCCTTTTTCTCCTATTGATCTGTCCTAATGTAAGTTTTATTATTAGGGCACAAGGAACTATTTTCCCAAGTAGGCCAATCAAACATCCAAGGTCAAAGAAAGAACAAAAGCCCCCATCTCCAAGCTTGAATTCTTCGTTATTACATGAGACTTAAGATACAAGTTGCTCACATAAGTCTGCTTCACAAGCAAAAGTAATTGATATGGAGAGTGGCCCAAGCCTTTCTTTTTGGACAGGAGGGAGACAAAAATAAGGACTGGATCATATCCCATGGGTCAGGCTTGTCCAACATCTGGCTCACAAGCGCGGAACAGCAGCTCCTTCCTAAGAGACGCCCTGTGCTCATTCTGTTGGTTGCATCCCCAGTCCCAGCTCCCAGGACAAAACTGTCCATTAGATGAAGGTCTGACACAGCAGCTGTCCAGTGAGTCAGGGCTGTATGATGCAATGGGAGGAGTCACAGCACCTCCACGTGCAACAGTCGCATGTGGTCTTCAGAGTCAAGGCCCTGCTTGGAGATGGACACGATCATGCACCTGATCTATGCGCTCCCATGGATTTTTACTGTAAGGGAAGAAATAAGATTCATAGAAAGGGTTAAAGTGAGTGTGAGCAGAGAAACTACACTCTCCATTATTCATATGGATGCACCCCAGGTACCCGGAAAAGAGACTGTACTATTGCTGTGGGTTCTTGTCTCATTATTAGGATGCTTTTTAAAATATACTAACACATACACACACATACACACACACCAGCAAAAGCAGTCATTATATTTAGAAGCAGTTTGTGCCTATTCCATCAGACAATCTTAAAAGTAAAACGCAGATTTTCTTCCGTATCATTAAATGCAGTATTTTAGCCTATTTTAAAAGTTCCTTCTATCAAATTTTCTGCCCAGCTCTCTTTTTTAAAAAGCAGCCTTTTCTCTTCGATGCTTTTCTTCCCTAACCTTTCTTTCTATTAATCAACTGGTATTCTTAGTTATAATAGGCCTGTCCACCCACTTAGTCCACTCATTCATCCTTTAAGCCACCATTGGTGAGTAACAATTAATTCTATTATAGGCAACTGTCACACTGCAGATAATGGCGCATGACATCAGAACTCCAAAAAGAAAGGACATGCTGATTTCTTTATGCACAGACTGAGTAACTTGCTTCATATTCTAACCTTCTTTGAGCAAAGCTTAGTCATTGACAGGACAATATCTTGGCATATTACAAAACCTGACTCTGGTGTCTCAGGGCAGACACTCTTCAAAACTCTTGCAGAACTGTCTCCTACTACCCTCCACATTATGCATTTCAACAGGGGACATTGCACCACACTGAGATGTTTGAGAATCTGAGTCCTGATTTGCCCCTCTATCTTCAACACTTCTTTAGCTTTAGACTCTGTTCTCTCTTCTGTGTTGTGTCCTTAATTTCCCTCCCTTTGTCTTGCCTCCTCTGCATTACTTTCTTTCCTTTCTGTCTCATTGTCCCTTGTCCTATGCCCACGTCAAGAATGCCCAGGAACAATGGATCATCGCAGGTCACCTTTGTGCCACTCAGAGGTACAAGGTTGTCAGTTCTCTCGAACCTCTGAAAGGAACAATGGCAGACTTGATGATGACAGAGGGAAGCCCGAAAGACACAAGGGTCCACCGGGCAGCTGTGTCAGTGGAATAACTTAAGGAAAGAGACAATCTTGTCTTACAGCTTATAGAGTCCAGTCCATCACTGTGGGGAAAGCATGGTGGCTGGGGCTGCTTGGTCCACAGTGCAAGAGCTTGCGGTGACTGCTGTAAATTCACAGTAGCAGACAGGAAGTCTGCTTGGGTTGGAAGTGGACCCTGCTGGAACCTCAAAGACCTGCTATTAGTGAGCCAACAATGCCAGTCCTACGTCTCTCCTCAAAGGTCCTACGACCACCTCAAACAGAGAAACTAACTGGGAACCAAGTGTTCAAACACCCGAATGAACCTGTGGGGGGATCGTTTACTTTCAACCATAATATCAGCTATGCTGTACGGGAGGTGACCACGAAATGATGCAATGAAAGCTGGTCTTTGAATGTCCCAAAATGTCTGGGCATCAGAAATAAAAGGACAGAGTCTCTCAAGGTAACCGTTTTGAAATAGATGTGTCAGCAAGTCAGATGTGTGTCGGAAGGAAAAGAAGGAATGAGCAGCAGCTCCTTCCTTTTGCCTCCATATACCAAAGAGAAATCTGAGGCTCCATCTGGTTTCCTGCATTCACCACAGGAATGCCCTGGAACTTTCTGATGACCAGCTAGGCAAAGGCAGAGAGGAAGGAGTCACGATGGCTTAGGGAGGACTTTCTTAAGAGTTTGAGAAGCTGTGACATTTCAACTGTGTCATAGGAAGGGGGAGGAGGGGCAGAGATGGAGAATGATGACATGTCCCTTTGTGGTCTGGGTGCTCCCCTTCCAAGAACTCAAGAAACTGAAGTAAGGAACATGAACTGTTTTTAAAATCTCACTGCCTGCAACATGCTGAAGCTGGGCTGAGTGACGGCTCCATGCACTGAGTAGATACTTATTAAAATAATTAATGGCCCTGATTAATGGTCTGGTTGATCCAAGTCAGCCTTGTTCTGTCACCACTACTGAGTGTGATAGGAATGACACAGTCCACAGATGAAGGACAGAGACTCTTCAGGTCCTGTGATCACATCATTCAGAGGCTCCAGCTACTCTGGAGAAAGGATTTCTTAGTAATCACTCCAGAAAGTGATCATAATTTCATAGAGGAAGTTATAATCGCACAATTCTATTATCTATCAGTATTTCATGTGTTAAAAATTGGAAGAAAAACAATTTTAAACATAACTTGCTTGGCTCATCCCAAAACATAACTTGTTTGGCTGAGAGGAGTGACTGGTAGCACACAGCCCTTGGGAGACTGAGGCAGGAGGATTGCTGCAAGTTCAAAGGCAGCCTGAGCTGTGCAGTAAAAAAGTCCCAAAAAAGTTACGTGCACACACACGTGCATGCAAACACACATGAATACACACCTGCACGTATGCAGATACATACACAAAAAAGTACTTCAAGAAAATCAGCACTGTTCATTGTCTTCTTTAATCTAATGTTTTGTTTCTGAAATGCTAATTCACAATGCTTATTGTGCTATAGCTCTAAGCAAAGGCAACTGTTTTCTGCTTAAGGAATAAGGTAGGGTAACCAGTACTGATGAAGTAGGTTCTAGATGGCCCCTACCAGGTGTGAGTCCTCCTCACCTCCACCCCTTCCCAAAACATGTCTAGAAGTCTGCAAGAGGTGTGATTTTACAAGTGACCTGAAAAATTTTCTAGGTAGGAAGGAACACATTCCAAAATAATTAAGAGAAGGGCAAGCTGGGTATAAGGACAACAGGGGAGTCAGAGGGGAGGGGTGATTCTGAGCTTTAAAAGGACTCTGTTACTTAGACTTTACATTGGGTTTCTACTTGAGTCTAAGGGCAAAAGAAAATGGACCAGAGCTAAGAACTCACTAGAAATGCTGTGGTGTGATGATCAGCACCCCCATGCAGTGGCAATGGCTTTGGGGGAACAAGAAGCAGTACTTATAGTTCATACATCTGGGCCTTTGCCATCCGGCACCTGTGTCACACTGAGGGAGGCTGGGAGCAGTAATGGTACCTATGGAGTTTTGGTGGGGACAGCGAGAGAAGGCATTGCTCAGAAGCCACTGAAAAGGAAGTAGATGGCAGAGGAACTGAGGATCAGAACATGCCCTGAAGTCTTCCACACCCAACTTGCCGGCCCAGTCTGTTGATTTCCCTTGAAACACACCTGGGTTCTTCTGCATACCTTGCTGACCTCCTGGACCATCCATAATGGAGTGACCACCTCTCCCTGAGTTGTTGCAGTCTCCTTCTGACTAGTCTCCCCATTGCCAGCCTCATGCCTCAGTCACTGTCATAGAACAGTTAGCATGACTTCAAGGATTCCATAAGGACCATAAAGGAGCCAAAGATGGCTGCCAGGGCCAGGTATATTTAAAAGGTGAGGCAAGCCACAGAAGAATGGCTTTTCCTTATTGGTTAGCTCCAGTTTCTGCAAAACTGATCGGAACTTTTTGGTCCTCTACATCTCCTTGGTCTGTTGTTATTGAGGCCCAATCCAATTGATCTTGTGCTCAACCTCAGGTAGGGTTTAGCTACAATGGAAAACTGATCTCCACATCCTTTTATGAACAGAGGGTTGAGGGAAGTCGTCAACTTTAGGGTGTGTTCCTTCAGGATAATCCCAGTTGTGGGGAATGACCTTTGAAAAATCTTCAGAGACTAGCCCAGCATGGCTGCTCTAAAACCACCTAAACTACACTAGTCTCCTCCTGCCTTATCCCTCTGAACTCTTATGGCTTTCTTCTGCTCTTGCTACGCTGATCTGCTTAATATTCCCTCCATTGACCCTTCAGATATTGACATCTTTCCTGATTGCCTTGCTTAAATTCACAATAACTCAACCCATATTTTGTGCTCTAAAATTTTTTATTTTTAACTAGTGTGTGTATGTGCACATATGCTATGGTGCATGTGTGGGGGTCAGAGGACAGCTTTCAGGAGGAACTGGCTCTCTCTATCATGTGGGCTCAGGGTATTGAACTCGAGCCAACATACTTCTGTGCTGATACCCTACCCCTTGGGCCATCTCGCCGGCCAGTGTGCTTTATTTTATCCATAGCATCTATTCCCATGAAACAGTTCTGAAAGCTTTACTTGTTTCTTTTCCCTACCTATTTAAATGAAAGCTGTGGATGGCAAGACTTTTTTCCTTACTTATTATCTTGCTTCTGAATAGCGTGCATGTTGAGTCTGAGTCGTGTTTTCCGTAGTGGTTTCCAGCATCTGTTGTATTTAGGCAGTTTTAGAGCAGTCCTGCTGGAACAGTCTCTGAAGGTCTTGGAAGGCCATCCCCCACTGCTGGGATTAGTCTGAAGGAACACACCCTTTTCCCAATTTCCCCCAACCCTCTGCTCATGAAAGAATATGGAAATTAGCTCTTCATTGCAGCTAAATTCTCCAACATAGCTAAACTTTACCATGAGGTCTGCTACAAGGTCAACTGGGTTGGGCTCCATTATGAATAGACCAATGAGATCTAGAGAACCAAAAGCTCCAATCAGGTTTGCAGAAACTGGACCTAACTAGTGAGGAAAAGTCATCTATCCCCGGGTTTGCCTAAGTATATGAATATACCTGACCCTGATTGCCATCTTTGGCATCTACCTCTCATGGTACTGCACTTCTGGAATCTGTGAGTTCCGTTCTTTCTCTCCTCTAATAAATTCTGCCTTAATCCTTTATGTGTGTTCTGGTTTCAATCTTTGACTCCCAAACACAAGAACCTGGACACATTCAGACCCCAGAGTGACTCCACAATATTATGCCTGGGAACAATGGTACCTGAGCTCTTGATCCAGGTACGCTGCTCATTCATATATTATTTCACTTAATCCTTACAAATGACTATGTCGAATAGGGGTGTCTTGAATCCTTAGATCCCTATTTCAGTGACTTACTAGGAGGTTGCACAGGACCCAAGGCTAAGACTTAGCACGCAAGCGACACAGAGTCTAACAGAGATGAGGGAATCTTATGGGTCTAAGATGCAGAGATCTACCTTACTCTTTCATCACCATGTGACAGCATGGGAAAAGGCCTGCCAGGGGGCAAAATGGGATGCGTGCAGGGACGTCCTTATACAGTTGGTCACATGGTGCTCTGACAGGTACTGAGTTTCCAGATTGGAAATGTAGGCTAATCAGAATCCAGTCACTTCTCAGATTGGTCCAATGGAGCCTTTCTTATCACTCAGGGAAGGGTGAGACCTTTCCCCTAATCTAGAGTTCTAGAAGCCATCCACAGATAGTCCATATCCAGGCCCTTTGAATGGCTGTGGCCTTAGGCCTACTATGGAAATTCTTTTGCACAGATACAAGGTGTGTTTTCCTCCCCATTTATATGCAAAAGAAAGAAGGCTTGAACACCTCAGCTAATTACTTAGTGATATAAGTGTGTTTCTGCCTCTTTCCCTCTCTGTCAAGCTTATGCATTTACCTGTAAATAACAGCACACCAGTTTTTAAAAAAGAAGCTGAGCGGAAGCATAGTTAACCGAACAAGTGGGCACACTCCACAAAGTGCTGATAGCTTAGGCAACCTAGGAAGTGGAAGTCATGTTTTTAAATGCAGGGAACTGTTATGTATGGAAATAGAATAAGCTGTGTATTATGGGTAAGTCCTTAGAAAACAGCTAATGCTTACAAGAGCTTTGAGATTTGCCCAGATCAAAGAGTTAACCCGATCTGCACAAGCAAACAGGCCCTCCTTTAGGTATTTGAGGCAGAATACATGCAGAATATTTCTGATACAGCCGACCATGTCCAATGCGGAAGGAGTGGGTGGCTTCACATTAGACATGCTAGGAGGTCCTTGAAGGTCTTTGAAGGTCCTGAAAGGCATCTCCCAGGGGAGGGGTTACCCTGAAGGAACACACCCTATTTTAATCTTCCACAGGGATAAGGTCCTGGACTTCCCCCAACCCTCTGTTTATGAAAAGACGTGGGGATTAGTTCTCCATTACAGATAAACCCTACCTGTGTTGGCTACAAGATCAACTGGGTTGGGCCCCAATATGAACAGAACAAGGAGATGCAAAGGACCAAAACTCCAATTAGGTTTGCAGAAAGTAGAGCTAACCAATGAGGGAAAGCCACCTTTCCCTGGGTTTACCTAAGCCTCTCAATAACCCTGACTGTGGCAGCTGTCTTGGGCTCCTTTGCCCCCTGTGGGACCCCAAGATGTCCAGTTTCTTGTGTTAATGGGGTTGAAGATTGAAACCAGAACATGTGTAGAGGATTAAGACAGAGTTTATCAGAGGAGAGAAAGAACAGAAATCACAACCGTGAATCTGTGATGGGCAAGAAAGCCCTGGAGAACTCGTGGTAGGGTTTAGCTGCAATGGAGAACTAATCTCCATATCCTTTCATGAGCAGAGGGTTGGGGGAAGTTGGGGAAGGGCGTGTTCCTTCAGAATAATCCCAGTCCTGGGGATGACCCTCCAAGATCTTCAGAGACCATCCCAGCACAGCTGCTCTAAAACTGCCCAAGTCTGAGAACGAGACAAAGGATGAGGCAGCTCTGCAGGGGCAGCCCCGCCTCCTCTGCTGAGTCACAGACAGTAACACTCACTGTCTCTTCTGAGGAGAGAGATCTGTGCAGACTTGAAAGATTTCACCAGCTCATTCCGCTCTGCGTTGCTTCCTGACAGGCCCACGCTGAGATGTTTCTCTTATCCTGGTCTCCAAGGAAGAGGACAGGAATCAGTTCTGAGCGTCTCCTCTTTTGACCCTCAGCCTGTGTTCATCTTGCTGCTTGTAGGTCTACTATGTCTTAACCCCCTACTGTTTCTACATGCAGATGACAATATTGTGATACGACATTGAGAAGAGCTGGGGGGAAGGATACTTTGCTCATGGTATACCCACTGATAGACTGATCGATGTTCCTGCAAATGTTCAGCATACGCCATCAAAGCCTACCCAGATGAAATTCAGTGGGCCATACATGTGAAAAGACATGAAAGTAAGAAGGACACTGGCAGGGAGAAGAGGTCTGTAGTTGAGAAGAGGTTAGCTAGCAAGGGGTGAAAATAGCATAAATTTATTGTCTTAATACATGAAACTGTAAAAGAAATAAAAATAAACTAAAAAATTGAAAAGGGGGGATAGAAAGCAAAATATTGTTGAAGGTTATTTGTGGCTTAGTATATTGCCTAAAAAGTGCCAAAGTATATCTCTAATGGTAGAATACTTGCCTGGAATGCACAAGGTCTAGGTTCAATTCAAACCACATATATAGTCCTAAAAATGTACCCACAGACTTCCAGTGAATTTGCAACAACCAGGAAAAGGGAAAACTGCCGCACATGCCTGTAACCCCCAGCACTCAGAAAGCTGAGGCAGGGAAGTTTGAGGCCTGAATGAAACTACATTTCAAACAAAACGAAAACCAAATCCTGCAGCTACTCTCTCTTGTGGTGAGTCAACACTCAAACTCATGCAACTTGATGGGAGAAAAGGGAGAGCCACTCAGCTTGCAGTTCCAGAGGGGAATACAGGTCCATTACGGTAAAGCAGTGAGCAGCAGTGGACAGCAGAAACATCCATCATGGAAGGCTTAGGAAGAGCAAACTGCAGACTGCAGAGCAGATGCAGGGTGGGGCTAAGCAGCCTGTGACACGCCTTCTTCCAGACTTGGTACACATGCCACCAGCTTAGTCTCATACAATTGCCTCTCATTTCTGGCACCTTTAATCAATTGGCTATAAATTAGAGGTCTCTACACCCCCTCCTTCAGTTAGATAATTTGCCATAAGGGTTCACGGAATCACTTATGACTACTGGTTTACTATATAAGACATGATAAAGGTCCCAGCCAGATACAGACAGGTATAGAGCAAAGTACAGACAGAATTGAAGCGCCTGGACTTCTGTCCCTGTTGAGTTAGGGACCACCAAATTCCTACCACGTGCATGTCCACAGACCCAGAAACTCTAAACCCATAGTTCGTGAATATTTATGTATCCTCCCGGTGTAGGCATGACTAATTGTTAACTTTGTCTCGGGTCCCATCATGTCCCCTAAGGATGAGGCAAGAGCTGGAACCCAAAGGTTCTGAGCTTTTTCTCATGCTTGGTCTTTCTGATATCAGCCCCCATCCTAAACTACTGAGGAGCCTTTCCAGAGCTGTCTCATTGGAACAAAAGATCCTTCTGGCATCCAAGAAATCCCAAAGGATTCAGGGATTTTTCACCAAGAATCAGGAATAAGAACCTACTATTAAAATGCAAGATACCCCTGCATCTCTGGTGGTCAGGAAGTACCAGAGACTGTCTGTCAGGACCAGGGGCAGAGGCCAGGCATCTATACTGATGATGTCACACCCTACCTACAATGCCCTCACCACCGGGGGTTCTGGCACCAATTCTTGGCACCGTTCTGGGTTTTTTTTCTTTCTTTCTTTTTTTTCCACATCATTTCTCCCCAAAGCTCCAGGAGGATTTTGCATAGAAGGGCTTCCAAGGTTCATCCGGCTTTTGAGATTCTCTGGTATGCGGTTGCTCTGAGCTCCTGCTGTCAGCACGGATCATCTTCACATCGTCCTCTGACCTACTTTACCTCCTGTTTCTCAGTTTTTAAAAATTCCTGTCACGAAACATCCCTTTTCTTCTTCCATCCTACGGCCTCATTTTCATAGTGGATTCATGGAAGTCATGATGGAAGCCTTCGTGAGTGACACTGGGCTGGGTTAGGTTGTCAGCAGCTGCCAGAGCTTCAATGTGTGTGGGTGGCTCCCAACACTCGGCCAGCAGCCTTCCAGCTCTGCAAAAGTGAAGGAAAAAGCCAGAAAGGAAGGGAGGTGTACAGACTCTCAGCACAGCGGGGAAGGGAGAAAGACAGAGACTGAATCTTCCAAAACAAAAAAGAATGATCCCAGACAGGGAACTGGGGGAGAAGGTGGCAAAACGTAATAGCCAAGAAAATAGAACTCTGGACCAGTCACTCAAAAGCAGTCTTGCTTGGGTCTTGGGCTGGAGGGACGGCTCAGGGGTTAAGACTCTGCCTCTGAAAGTAGAAGATCCTGAGTTCAGATCTCAGGTCTTATGTAAAAATGCCAGGCAGAAACAGCAGTGGCCTCCACTTCTGGCCTTAGTGGGCAGAGCCTGGGATCCCAGAGCAAAGCAAAAAGGAGGTGGAAGCAATTCAGGGTGATTCCCAAAGTCACTCTTGAGCCTCAACAGGAACACACAGTGCCCTCTGACTCACACACACACACACACACACACACACACACACACACAATAAATAAATAAAGTTAATATTATTTAAAAAAGCAGTGAGACAGGGTGAGCAAAGGTTCACATAGATTTGGGAAAGACTATTTGTGATTGAAAGAAGAACGAAGCTAACTTTCTGAAACGAATAGGTCGGCTCCAACCTACACAACCTGTCTGTTGTCTATTTCCTAACAAATAGCACAGATTTGATATTTTGTTTTGTGTTTTGGGGGACATTTCACACTGTAACCCAGGCTGGCTTCTCCTCTTTCTCCTGCTTCTCTGTCTCTGTCTCCGTCTCTCTCTAATTCTAGGATTATGGATGTGAACTACCTTGCCCAGTGTAGATTTGGTGATTTGTAAACCTCAGGAATTAGTGGGTGTGGCAGCACAGGCATAGACTGAGTAGCTGGGAGGCAGGGGCAAGGGAATCTCCTGCTCCCGGTCAGTCTGAGCTACCTACCAAAACCCTCTCAAAATAATGCAAAAACAAAATGGTGCATAAGTTTATTCCTCCAAATTTACAGAGGCAAAAGTTGAGAATGAATCTTCCTGGGCTGAATGCAAAGCATCCTCAGAGTCTCTGCCTCTGCAGGCGCCAGAAAGAACCAGTCCTTTCCTTTTCTAACTACTGGTTCAGAAGTTTGGCATACTTCGACCTACTTTGGGAGACTTGCATTCTAGCAAATGGGATCTGCCCCTCTCCCAGCAATCCATGTGGCTATGGAGTGAGCAGTTCTCTTGGCTCCTGATGTCGGTGTGAACTCTCCTGTCAACTGGACTATACATCATAATGGAGAATCCTGAGCCAGAATAAAGCTCTCCTTCCTCTAAGTTGTTTGGTCATGAATTTATTTGCAACATGCAGACAACTTGCAACAGTTCCCAGTCCCATCTTGAGCCCCTAAAACAAGGTTTATTTGCCTTGCACAATTGCTGGGCTGATTTTTCCAGGCACACACTGTGACGACTCCAGGCCGTCGGGGCAGAGAAAGGAGAACGTGCTGCAGGTCCTTCACCTCCCTCACCCAAATCCAGGGGACTGCAGACACAGCAGGGAGTTTGTCAAGGCGAGACTCATTCACTCACTCATTCACTCACTCAGTTACACATCTGCTGGCTGTGATGATAAAGATAAATAAAGCCTGACCGCCCGCACCTCCGCCTCAGCCCTCCAGAGACTCGGCAACGGACGGGGAGTTTGTCAGAGCAAGATTTCGGTTTATTGGGGGGTAACAAATCAGCTTATATAGACAAAGAACCAGAGCGCATGAAACAGGCAGCCAATTATCTTAATGGTCAGCACAGCACATACTCTGCATAGGTCAGACTAAACATAAATCTATGTTGGCTCCTATAAGCCAATTAGGGCTCTCTGTAATGTCATCAGGGTTACGCCTAGGACACTAGCTCCCAGGGCCATCTTTGGTGCCATGTGCTAAGCCATGCCCTGCTCACTTCCTCCCAGACCCTTATTCCTGGGCAGGCCCAACACACCATGACTTAACATGCGCATATTTTCCAGCCTGATTCTTTTCTGCTTTCAGCATCTCCGTAAGAACATGTCAGGACTGCTGGGTTCATCATGGGACTTATCTCTGAGATGTCAAAGCTTTATCTTCCCCCTCTCACTGGATTATTTTTAGCTAGTTATTTTGAGTCATCATAAACACAGGAGAAACTCTGAAAAATAAAGGTAGATGTGACCTTCTGTAAGAAAATTTACATCTGTGAGGGAAACCTCCACTCGTGCGTGTTTTCACCTTGGTGTGGGACATCTCTGCATGTAGTGCCCTCAGTTCTGGATCGCTGCAATGAAAATGCTTTGGTTTCCTAGGGCAGAGAAGAGTTATAGTTTTAATCTTTTGAGAACATGATGTGGAAGGCTGAGAGATGGCTCAGGGGTTAAGCCTTTGCCTCAAAAGCAGAAGGTCCTAGGTTTGCATCCTGGATCTCATGTAAGATGCTAGATGGCAATGGCGGGCCTGCCCTGCTGGTCCTGGAAGGGAGAGCCTGGGAAATTCTAGAGCATAGCAAATATGAGGTAGAAGCAATCCAAGGTTTCCACAGGCACACACGGTACCCTCTGATACACAGGGACACACACACACACACACACACACACACACACACACATACAATAAAAAAGGCAGAGAAGAGTATGATGTATAAAATGTGAAATCAAAACATATTGCACTGTGGGGATTTTGTTCGGTTTTGGTGGAGGGTCCGCTTTAATATCACTGCAGCGCCCCCAAGCTCTCTGGTGCCGATCTCTGTTCTCATTTCATAACTCATTGTGTAAATAAACTTCTGACCCAAACAACTCAAGAGAACAAGGGATTGTTTTCATCTAACAATTCCAGGTTACAGACTGTTGTGTTAGAAGGTCACCACATAATATTCAAAATCAATGCATCTAACCCTTCTTTATAAAGCTATATCTTTGTCCATATCCCCTGAGTAGGGAATGACCCTGACTGAAGTGGACGGTCTTCCCACTTTAGTTAAAGCAAACAAGATACCTTATTCACTTGCTCAGAGGTCTGCCTTAACTAGATAATGCCTTGTAGGGGCGCCCAGAGGCCCACCCACTTCCCAAGAACGAAGTTGACAGTTGAGATTAACTGACCCAAGGGCTTGCTTCAGTGTTGAGGACTAATGACTGGTTAGTGAGGTAGGTGGTAAAGGTTAGGATGGCTGCGGAAATTTCTTAGAATAAGATAGCAATGAAGTTTACCACATCCATTGACTTTTCCATGGAAGATTTCCTTGCAGTCTGCCATGCTAATCGACGGCATTTTCCAAAGTCTGCTGCGGTTTTATCATCCACATGCATGTCATGTTCTATCCACTGTCATTTCAACAGTGCTCACAAGTTTGGACCAAGAGCAGGTTCCAGCTTCAGAAACTACTCTTGGGTTTTATACTCAAACTCAGGTGATCAGATTGATTTGTCTTTACCAGCCCAAAGACACTGAATTTTTTGATGCCTCCTTGCAGGTAAATGACAAGTAAAATGTCTACTTTTCTTTTATTAGCTAAAGCAAGTCGCATAATCACACCTAGCCTCCAGGAGATTATTCCTGGGAAGTGGGGGAATGGTGGACACAAAAGATATCTATTATCTCATTTGCAATAGGAAGAGAAGCTGGGACAAAGAACAAGTTGATTCATTGTGTCTAAGGCTAATTCATTCCTTGGGTCTGGGCACATGAGAGTCCCTTATCCATATCGTGTGTGGTATGAGGAACTGAGACAGGAATAGGTACTAGGTTTGTCTGATGGATCTGTGTGTGTTGGGGTGGGGGACAGAACAGTTATCGTGACTGCTACCTATGCCTTTAGCCCACTGACCCTGTTGTCTCAACCCTCCACTTCCAATCTACATTTGAAATAAGTCAGGACAAAGAGGAGACAGAAAGGAGGAAGAGGAGAGATGGAGAAGGGAGGCTTCAGCTGAGTGCTTGGGAGGGAAGAGAGGAGAGAGCTTGAGTGCTCTAGACTCTGACTTCAGCACTTTCAGATCTGTACTTGGAGGAAAGCATAATTAATGTTTGCACAGAAATGTCAAACAGAAAGACAAAAGGAAAGGGAATATTTAAAGAGGTGCGAAATGCACAGCAGTCTGGGTGGTCTAGTCAAAAGAGGGAAAGCAATGTTCTTGTCAACTTGGGCTTCAGGGAAGTCTCAAGGCATGGGATGGAACATTCTGCTCCCACCCTCACACCTTGTGCACCCCGAAGTAGTTGATGTCTTTGTTCTCTACTTTCCTGTGAAGCCCCCAGCTCATTTCATGGGTTCTTCCATTTCAGCTGAAGTAAGTTCAAACTAACAGCAACCCTTGTAACGTCTACATTAAGTGGAAGATGAAATTCTATAATGTTTAATCATTTTCACATCTTCTGGGTCGGGGATGTTCCTCAGTTGGTGGAGTGCTTGCCTACCATGCACAGAACCCCAGGTTGATCCCCAGGAGCATGTAAATTAAGAGTGGTACGGTGCGCTTATAATCCTAACACTTGGAAGTAGATACAGAAGAAACACAAAGCCAAGGTCATCCTTGTCTATCTAATGAGTTCCAGGCCAGCCTGGGATACATAAGGTCTTGTTTCAGAGAAAGAAAAAGGGCAATCATCAAGGCTGAAATTAAACTGGTTTACTCTTGTGATCCATTAAGTTTGCCACCATGATACTCTGAATATCCTTTTCATTTTTTTAAGAAAAAAAAAATCAGAGTCTCATGTACCCCAGTCCAACTTTTAGTTTGCTGTGTAGTTGAGGGTGTCCTTGAACTCCTGATTCTCCTGCCTCTACCTCTTGAGCATTGGGATTACAGGTACTACCACATCTAACTTCCTTCCTTCCTTTCTTCATTCCTTCGTTACTTTCTTCCTTCCATCCTTCCTTCCTTCCTTTCTTTCCTACATCTCTCTCCTCTCTAACAGAGTCTCACTATACAGCTCAATCTGTCATTCTCTAGCTATACATCTATTATTTACCACATATCTATATAATATATAATCTATCATCTGTCTACCTCTCTAGCATCCGTCTATATAGATTCAAAACTAGTTGAGCTGCTGACTCTCCTAATGTGTTTCTCCCTATGCCAGAGTGTCAGGCGTGCATCACAAGGCCGAGGTGATATTTTGACTTTCAAGGATTTATTGATGCATTTGTTCTTCATTAAACACAGTCCAGACATTTTCTGGGTCCCTTGAGCAGCGCGCGTTGAGACTCAGGAGCAGTTTTTCTCCCTGCTTCTGATGTAACCGCTTTGGTGTCCTCCCACTGCTATGTCATTTCTGTTTTCTCTCTATTTTTATCCCCATCCAAATGTTCTCCACTGTACTCCCACCTAACAGTTATGGGCTTCCACATATGTGATATTTTCTTGACATGCAAAATTCATCTCCCGCTCCGTCATTCTCTCCCGCTTCTTTGGAGAAGTTATGCACATCTATGGCCCAGTCGGCTATGATGATTCTACTTGCTCGGCTTCGTGATATCTACCAGATGTATTTCCTTCTACCTCTTCTGTGCTGTCCCTTCCATTCCAGTACGTCCAAGGAAGTTACATTAGCTACCCAGACTGCCTTGGGCTTGCATAACCCTCCATGGGAATAATTTTTCCTTCTCTCTGATTCTCAGATCTGTGGCTCATGTCCTTATTTCAAGAGGCTTTTTTTTTTTCCTCATTAGCCCTCCACTTGCTGACAGAGTTGCTCTTTGAATCCTCTGTCTTTTCTAATGAGTTTGTGTCCAAGTGTCTGATAAGAAGAACTGCCTTGGTCACGGGCTGCCACGTGTGAGCCCCTGAGCTAAGAACTTACATGGTGACGACAAGTGCTGTTTCCTGGAAACCTGTATTGTAGGTGCCCTTCCCTTCCCTTGCCGGGAGGAAAGGAAGGAAGCAGTGCCATTGCTGAGCGAGAGCCTTTACATTTTGGTCAAAGCTCTAATCTGTGCCAGGTCCTTTATGTTCTGTTTCACTTTATGGTGACAACAGTCCTGCAAGCTACGGGGACAATCTCATCTCTACTTTTTTTGGGAGGAGGGGATCAGGGTTTAAGGAAATTACATAGTTTATGAAGCAAGTCTAGATTTAAACTCATTCCTTCTTCAGCCACATTGACCTGCTTGCTGGTCTCTTTATCTGGGGTGCCCTCTCCCAGTCTGAGCATTCTTCTCTCATATCCACACAACTCATGTACTGTTTAAATATCGCTATCTCAGTGAGGCCTTCCTCCTCTACTTCCACCCCCATTAAAACTACACCCTGTTCTCCTTTCTCCCTCACCCTTGCCCTGCTTTCTCTCCATAAAATTTCTCACAACCTGACCTGTCACCTACATTACTTACTAGGACGCATGCGCTTGCTGCTGCTGTTGCTTTGTGATAGTAGAGATGGAGCCCTCCTTGTGCATGCTGGCTGATCGTTCTGCCACTGAGCTCCACTCCCAACAAGAATGCACATTCTGAGATGTTTGTCAGATTAGTGTGGCAGTGAGTATACATGCTCACTAAGGACTTGTTAAATGAGTGAATGAATGAATGCCTGCTTCCAGAGCTTTGTTCCTTTTTTACCACAAATACTCAGGTGATTTGTTACCATCTCTCCTTTTAGCATAAGGTAAATCCCTCAAACTCAGGATTAACTGGAAAGAGCAAAGGCCAAATTAATCTATGCTGAACCTGGGGATTCAGAAAGCAGCAGCTCTTTCCCTTTATCAAAGAATGTTCACCATGTGTCTTCCTGTGTGTGTCATTCTGCTATGTATGTATTGTACAGAAAAAAATGATATCAGAATGTTTACTTCTCCACCATCCCCCCCATCTCCCCAGCCGCTCCCGTAGAGAGCCAGCTCTGATACAGATGAACAAATGGGGAGACAGTGTGTATCTAGCACCAACCCAAACCAGGACTGGTCAGGAGCCAATATTTACAGGGCTGTCAGGGAGAAAAATCATGGGCGTCTCATCAGTAGGCAGGATGAGGTCTACAGGCATCCAAAGAGAAATTTTCCATCCAGCATCTTTCTAAGGAATGCTGCCAAGATGCAGTTTATCTCCTCCACATCAGCTCCCTCTAATGATCCAGATTTTGGTTCCTGGAGACAAGCTTCCGACTGCTAAAACTGCAGCCACTACAGAGGGGGAAGAAGAACTCATGCCACAGTGCCTTGTAGCACAGCCCACCCTGTGGAACACTGTGCAAATCTTAAGCTTGATGCTAATTGCATCCTAAAAACCAATTTCCTAGAGAATGCTACCAGATACTGGTGGGAATTGAGACACTTGTCATTTATCATTTCTTAAGCACCCCCACAGAAAGAGAGTATTAGGAATTTTTAGCTGTATATACTCTAGTACTGTTCTCCATGTATATACTCTAACTATGTGTATATAACAAAATTTGACTCTAGAAACACTAATACTATAAACACATTAAAGCAATATGGGCCGAGCTTGCTGCTAATAGCAATTCCAAGACTATCAAAATGGTCTGGAATTTTTGAGCACCCACCATTGTCATAAGGTCCATCATACAGACTCTTGGCTCTGCTTTTCTTCTTCCATGCTGAGAAATCTAAGAAGAAAATGAAGGATTTGATAGAAAATCATCTCCACAATCTCCTCCAGCCCCAAGTTCCTATTATTGCTATTTGCCAAACCTAAAAGGGTGTAGGTGTATGAGCAGATGCTGGCCTTTTAACTAGCTGGGACAAGTGACTTGCTATAAAAGAATAAGCTAGAAACAAAGCAAGATTCCCGGGTTGCTATTCTAAGAGGGACTGTAGTGATTCTACCTTCTGCACCCTTGTGTCGACCCATCCCACGCCTCGCATCAAAAGTGAGTGTACATAATTTCCAAGGTACACCATAAAAATAAAAGTAAGGAATTAGAACCTGCCACACGGCCAGGTGATTGTACTGGAACTGGATTCTCCAGCTATTGCAGTTCGCCTGCATCCTTGCTGATAAATTCACCACCAAATGGCTTGAGGGAACAAGGGGTTTATTCTCTTATAATAGTCTGGTTACAATTCTTAGTCCGGGTGGCAGGAGAGCTCATACCAATATCAGGGCTGAGAGAACTGGCCATACCAAATCCACATAACAGTTGAGAGAAGGACAATCCTTGCTTGCCAGACCAGCATGTCTGGCCAAGTATACACAAGGATGTCTCCTTTCTCAAACAATTCTCTTCATTTTGTTCATCTGCCCTGGGACTAGTCCCACCCACCATGGGCTAGGCCTTCCCCATCCACTAGACTATCTCCTATAGGTTTGCTCTGGGCTTAACTCAACTACTAATTCTCTACAAATGTGCCCAGAGTTCAAACCCTCAACTGTCAAGCTGACACCTGTTTCTAATTATGACACCAGCCTTGGTCTGGCTTTCAGAAGTCAGGCTGCTTAAGTGCTTCCTCACCACAGAATCCCCCCAACTATGCTTCTCGTGGGACCACCAGGAAATCTGTGACATAAGACATTTTCACTTTTTAAATTTGCTAAAATTGTGGGGGATGGGGTAATTCATTATGCAGCAGAGCAAAACTCACTTTTCTGCCTCAAATTCTGACCCCTCCTAGTCATATGAACGGAGTCAATTTCACCGTTCCTGAAAATCCTTCACCATTTGGAGTTAGGCAGTTTTAGAGCAGCCACTCTGGGATGGTCTCTGAAGTTCTTTGAAGGTCATTTCCAGGGCTGGGAATACTCTGAAGGAACACACCCTATGATCTGGAGGAACTGACTGTAACACAGATAAAGTCGCCAACTTCCCCCAACCTTCTGTTCATGAAAGAATGTGGAGATTAGTTCTCCATTGTAGACAAACCCTACCGTGAGGTTAGGCATTAGAACAACTAGGTTGGGCCCCAATATGGACAAACCAATGAGATGTGGAGGACCAAAAGCTTAAATCAGGCTTTCAGAAACTGGAGCTAACCAATGAGGAAAAGCCACTTTTCCTGGGTCTGTCTAAAGGTATAAGGATTCCAGACCCTGGCAGCCATCTTTGTTGCCTGCCCCTAATGTACTCCAGGTCTGGAGTCCGTGAGTTCTCCGGGCCCTCATAGATTAAAGCTTCTGAGTTCCGTTTCTTTTCTCCTCTAATACACTCTGCCTTAATCCTCTATGCATATTCTGGTTTCAATCTTCGACTCCAGAACACAAGAACCTGGACATATAAAGACCCCAGGAGAGTGATTCTGTATCAGATGGACAATATATATCTGATTTTAGAAAAGGACAGAAGTTAGTGCTAGTGCTTACTTAGGCACTTGGTTTAAAATTCAGCTTTGCACAGCAACAATTTTAAAAAGTTGCATAGACTAGCTATGTAGCTCACTTGGTAAGCGAGTGTACTCGGCCTTGCACAAGGTCCTGGGTTTGCTCCACATAACCTTGTGCGTATGGTTGTGTGTATGCCTCTCATCCTAGCACTCAAGAGGTGGAGGCAGGAGGATCAAGGTCTAAGGCCATCCTCAGCTACACAGGGAGTTCCAGGCCAGCCTGAGCGAAGACCTTGTGTTGGAAATGAAATAGCAACTACATTATTGCATGTTGTAGTGATCTTCTTAGGAGTTTTGTTCTACTCTTTCAGGATTGCGTCTTGCTTTGTGAAAACTCCCTCTTTCATGACTGCTGTTCGGTTCCTGACTCCCTGTGCTGTTTTCCTATTGGGCTATCTTGTCACTCGGCCAACTGCTTCATCAGAAACACATTTACAGTGCTTGTTTCTCTTTCAAATTTCATGATTCCTTTACTTCATGACACTATGATTTCTGAATTACTTTAGTCATTTTTTAGACTTGGTATAATTCAAACCTTAAAACATAGAATTCACATGTTTTAGGCACTCCATCTTCTAAGGAAATATTTCATGTAAAACTCTTAGAACACTTCCTGTCATGTAAGTATTCAATAAATGTATTTATTCATATTGATGGAGAATCCTTTAAACAGACAAGAAATGTCTTTTATGGCTAAGTGCTTCATATATGGAAAGCAACTAGAGAAGAAATATTTATGAATACGGTTGGGACCTCATAGTAAATTTCAAGTTCACAATAGCTTTCCTAATTCTCAAGGCCATTTTAGAGCACTTTTTCTCCATATGGAATCATAAACAAAAGCCAGCCTGGGCTGCAGAGACTCTGTCATACACACACACACACACACACACACACACACACACACACACACACACTCAAACTTGTTTTCTTTTAGAAACTTCCTGAATGTTGGGTCTAATGACACAGGACTTCAATCTCAGCATAAGGCAGGAAGATCATGAGTAAGACCCCATCAAATAAATAAATAAATAACTTTCTGATACTTAATTCATTGCATAATGATACAGCAGTAAATAATTCAAAAACACCAAAGGCTAGAAATGGTTATCCACATGTCCACCATCTCTGTGCCTTTGGGAAACACATTTGTTACACTGAAATTTGTAACTTGATCCCATATCTGTATGATACCATCAGCCCAACAGATACTGGCTTCAGACATGTTCTAGATCTTTCTTATACCCAAGGCTCAGGAAAATGGGTGTTATAGCCCCGTCAATAATTCAAATCGTAGTAAGAGTAGAAAGGACTAGACTACCATAAAGAAAACATTTACTGGAGTATAGTGCCTTTAGGTTTCTCTATGGGATTCTGAGAAATGTATGGGAAGAGAGAGATTCTGTGGAGATTCTGAGAAATGTATGGGAAGAGAGAGATTCTGTGGTATCAGTAATCTTGAAGCAAATGTCCACGTTCTTACCTTCCAGGTAAAGTAAGAACTTCCAGGTAAGGTAGATAAATGATTCAAGGCAAGATGTTCTGTGCATAGAGTCTTAACAAGGCATCTGAGTCATTAAAGGTTTTTCTTCATCCTTAAAAGAGATTTTGAATCTAGAGTCTTTGAGAAAAGGAATGGGTTCATCCAGAAGAAATTCATTCCTAGGTTCTATCTCCAGATCCTTAACAGATTTAGTCAAAAGCTGATGAATTTGTAACCATCATAATATTTCTTGCACCCAAGTGATAACACTCTAAAAGTCAATTCTTACAATCCAAACAAGACTTTTGAAAATGGTCTATTCAAATTTTAAAAAAAAGATTTGAGTTATGGACTATTTCAATTTTTTAGAAAATGAGTAAAAATGAGATATTAAAAAACACAAATTAACTTCCAGTATACAGCTGAGGCAAGAAAAAGCAGTTTCTGAACACTTTTCAGGCAAGCATTCAGAGAGTAGTAGTAAATTTTATTTTTGCTCATTTTGTCACCTATTGAGAAAAATATGTACATATTTTCTTATGATAAATGAGTCACTGAAGATTACATTTGTACTTTTATTTTAGTGAAAAAGATAACTAGAAACTCAACACGAAATACACATTATTGTACAAGAGAGAACTGTGAGAGCACACAGATCTCTTTTAGCCTCACTAAGAGAGAATCTCCTATCATATATTTGTCAATTATTTGTCTTGAACTTATATGATGACTTGTATCCCAAGCATGCATAATTAATCTGGCACAGTATCAGTCACATGAATACACTGTTCCAGAAACATAGGTGGACACGTTTGTATCTTTCCACTATAAATTCACAAGTTATGCCAATTTACCACGTAGTTCAAATTCCCCTTGTTACGTGGTCATTGACAATCACAGATTCTTTCTTTTGTTCCAATCTTAATAACTAATATTAACTCTCTGATCACACATCATAGAATGTGACACAGTACAGAATGGCTACAAAGGGATTAAAGAGGTCATGGAATTCAAAGAGGCCTTTTTCTGAAACAGAGAGCAAGCATTGATAAAGGGACAAAGAGACATTACAGGTGGTTAGGGATCAATGAACCCAGGGGAGAGCTGATGGGGAAGCCACAGGTCGCCATGTCACAGAGTCAGGCCAGCTGCTATAGCTCCGCAGAGCTGATCCAAGTCTCACAGTCTCGCTGACAGTCAAGGTGAGTTATACAACAGCACAGGTGAGACCCAAGACTAATTCCAGATAGAGGGATAGACTGACAGATGGACTAATGATGGTGATTCCAGTGGGCCATGACAAACAGTGGACCATGTTGAGCTTCAGTTCTCTGCCCACTGGTAGTCACGTACAGGCCACAGAGCTAGGTGTCCCTTTTACGGTATCCATGTGAGGGTGCTACACCTTTTGTAGGTCTAGTGTGTTTTATAAGTTCTCTGGCCTGTTTCTATTAAATGTTTTTTTCTCAAATAAATTGAAAGAGACAGGGCATGTGTGCATAGGTATGGTATGTGTGTGCGTGTACTCATATGCACACATGTGGAGATCAGAGGACAACCTTCCAAATTCTCCTTTCAAATGTGGACTCGAGCTCAGGTTTCTAGGTTTGTATGCATACACCTTTGCCCACTGAGCCATCTTGTCAACCCTAAATGTGGTTTAATGTGCCCATGAACCCATGCATTCTTGATCTAGCTTGATAAGCTTGTGGGCACAATATTATCAGTCTGAGCCCTGTAGTTGGTGCTGGATAGGTGGTGGTGTCACATGCGCAAACAAGATGCACAGTCCCCCTGCCTCTGAAATTTCACTTTTAGTGACAGGGTTACCAAGGGCAAGGCATAGTCTGAAAGCCACTGTTCCACACAACATGGAGCAATTTAGAGCAGGGTACAATCTAATCTCCACAGCTACCTTCTTTTTTTAATGCAACACAAAGCAACAACTGGTATCAATCAAGCATGTGGGCAGCATAGCTCTAGTCTCAACATTCAGAAGCTGAGGCAGGAAGATTGTTGGGGCCGTGACCAGCACCCACCTTAGCTTCCTGGGAAAAAGGCTCAGTCTCAAACCATCCATGGGAACACAAGTATGAGCAGTAGGAATTGATCCAGGCAGGGTTAGAAGGAACAAGGATATTGAGATGCAAGTGGAGTTTATTCATAGCAATCACCAGTATTTATCCCAAAATCAGGAAACAGCATGGCAAAAAAAAAAAAAAAAATTTATTTTTTTACATAATTAGTTAGACACACACTGTGAGAACAGGTTACACATTGTGAAACTTCAAGAAAAAGAGAAGTGTCACATAGTGAATTTATGGAGCACACATATTGTTTCTAAGTACAGTTGATTCTAAACTATGGTCAGGGTCTATAATCCTGTAGCAGTCTTGTTCTCTTGATCTTTAGGTAATATGCCTCAGTGGTCTTAAGACAATCAAGGGAGGGAACATGCAGGAAAACACCTGAAAACCAGTCCTGAGTTGGGAGTGGGGGAAGAATGTGACAGTCTGAGCCCATTGCTGAGCAAGAATAAGCAGGAGATGTTAATAACCTCTCACCGGGGGGGAGGGGGGAGGGAGGCGGAGGGGGATCACACCTGCACTGCCTATTTCAGGCGGCATCTTGTCATCCAACTTCTAGAGAATAGGTCCTAGACCTTGGCATCCCTTACAGAGGATTGCGAGGCCTCCACAGCAGACTGTTTCAAACAACAAGAACCACAACTACCATTACCCAAACTCACAATCCTCTGGGTCACAATTTGAAGGCGGTCAGCTGAGCAGTTCGCTGAGGGTTAGCTGGCTGGCTGGCTCTACGCGTAGTCAGCTGAGGTTGGCTGTTGGCTAAGTGGTGCTACTTGTAGGAGTGCACTTGTCGGGAATGAATTCACTTAAGATAGTTCATGATTCCTCCACAAGGGTATGTTATTCTGAGCAATTAACCTACTTGACCTGGTCCTTTCTGTTGACTCTTCCTCAGTCAGCACGTAAGTATAGTATTATTTCTCTTCTTCATACCAAAGTCTCACTTCTACCTTCAGTCACAGTCCTGTCTGCTCATTAATTTTTTATTTTATTTTGCCTGTGTGTGTGTGTGTGTGTGTGTGTGTGTGTGTGTGTGTGTGCGCACGTGCACATGTGTATCAGAGGACACTGTGTGTCCCTATGGAGGCCCAAGGGTGCCTTCAAGAATCATCCTGGGTGACTTCCACCTCCTTTTTGCTTCCTTCACTTGGCTTCTTGATTTTTATCATGGCCTATTGGATTCCTCTTCAAGTCTTCTTTAAGGGTGTTTTCTCATCTCTTAGGTCAAAGTCTTCCAGGGTAGTTCAGAGATTCCCCGGGAGATCCAATCTGCACTTTTTACAGTGAACTTCATCAGGACAGTATCAGCCTTTGCACTCACTGTCTCTTCTACCATTCAAATTTGCCTAAGTTCAAATCATTTACTATGTTTCAAAACTCCCTCCAACAGCTCACTTCCCTCTCCCCTGTGAGGAAGGGTGCGTAAGTGTCTGAATCTCACCGGGTTGTGAGGCCGTCACTCTTCTGTGATGCCCTCAAGCAACATTGATGAAGTCACATGCCTTGGCTCTCTTATTATTCTGTTTACTGTCAGGTAATGTCAATGAATCTTAGAAGGATGGAGGGAAATGTCTCCTACCTCTATACAGTGTCCAAATTTGTAGAACAAGTAGACAACTTTAAAAAATGATCTTTAGTACGAATGATGGATTTTAGGTGATAAAGATGAGTCAGGGGTGACTCATTGATTTTAACAAATATATCAGTAGATATGGGGATTACTGATGAGGAAAAGGGCATGTATATATGTGGACAGGTGTATATGGGAAATATCTATGCCTTCCTTCCAAATCTTCTCTCAAGAAGTCTTTGAGAGGTTGTTTTTGCTTTGAGACAGAGTCTTACACCATAGTTCAAGCTCTCATTAGATTCCTGGCAATCCTCCTGCCTCAATCTCTGGAGTGTTTGGATTATAGCATCATTGGAGTTTCCTGAAACCTTTGGGCAGCTCTGCAAAGGTCTCTTCCCTGCAGTAATTGTTTATAGCTCTGATAACTTTTGGAAGGACCTGGGTGTGAACTACAACTACATCCAGCCAAAAATGTCCTAAAATCACCAGTGACAGCAACATAATCTCAAAATGTGTCAGCTTCTGAATGTGTTAGATCAGAAAGGCCTGCAAAGTCTGATTATTCTTTCCTGACCTCTTCTTTCTTCCCTCAATGCGTACTTCATCCCGCCCACAGGGTCTCTTTCTTCTGTTAGCAGCATGCTAGGCATCTCCTTGTAGCTTTTGCTCCTGGCTGTTTATTTTTGTTGGTCTCTTGTCAGACATTTGCTTAAATCTCTGGGATTTGCACAAAAGTGCAAAGTAAGGCCTTCCTTGCCCATCATCTGTCTCTTTAAACTGTATAACACACCACACACACACACACACACACACACACACACACACACACATACACACATTTAATTTCCTCACTCTTATCACTTGCAAACATGCAATTCTTGTATTCAGAGTGTTTATATTTTTGTCACTAAGAAAACAGAATATGCCATCCCAAAATATGCCACTTTGGCATATGGATTATTTTGAGAAACTGCAGACACACAACTCTGAAAACAGAGCAGCATTTACCCTTTTCTAAGGGAAATTTACACCCATAAAGAAAATCTCCAATTTTTTTTTCAAATCGTGTCTCTTTGTGCCAGGAAAAGAAAACCCCTGCCTCTAAATCCCAAGACAGCCTTATCAATGGAGAAGGCATGTTTTCTATCCCTATAACAGAACAGTACAAACGGGTTACTTATAAAAAGAAAAGATGACCTTCATTCACAGTTCGGAGTCTGGGCCGCCTATGTGAACAGACCAGCACGTGCTCAGCACTGGGGAGTATCCGCTGTGCAACTGTTTGCGCCACATTGGGTCACTCTCATGTGGGGTCAAGGGAGGCTGGTGACACCAAAGAAGCTGACCGAACTTCCCACACATGGGAAGTTCATAAAGGCTACAAAACCCACAAGGTTGATCCCCAAAGCTACAGAAGCAGAAACAAATGATGGAAAGAAGAGCGTTGATGTATTTTATCACAGGCTGCAAGGACTCCAATGATTCGCTCTTGTCAATCCTCCTGGGTGCTGGCACGTAGACTCTTCATTGATATAGCTGCCTGGGTCGCCCATGTTCCTGCATGTAACCCCAATAAATTCACAGGTTCTCCGAGTTAGCCCTGGTGGAAATGGTTCCTTGGTCTGTTGCTGGTGCCCCCTCTGGGAGGATGAACATTCATCTGTATCTTCCTAGAAAAAGTCACACCGCAGCATCACAGGTGAATTAGAGCAAGGGAACTAGTTTTGCCCCTCTTCCACCTTTATAAAGCCACGGATCTCGCCATTGAAACAGATCAGCCCAGCTCTCTGCTATACTACATCTCTGAATTCGCCCAACGTCATGAGTAGTTGCAGCCCCCGTATTCCCATTTTCCTGGTGACAAAAGTGAAGTGGGATATAATCATGCGCTGAGCTGTGCCCCATAAGATTCATGTGTTGAAATCCTAATCCTTAACACTTCACAATGTGACTATATTTGCAGAAAGGGTCTTTGAGCTTTGCAAAGACAAAGTGGTAAACATGTATTGGCTATTCATCTCTCTACCACGTGGCTGCTCTTCCCTCCTTAACTCAACATGCACCAGGATTCTCACTACTGGAGGTTGTAAAATACATCAATGAGTTTAATAATAAAAATTAATATGTAAAAATTTAAAATTAAGAAGCTAGGGCAGAGAAAAGGCACTTGGTGCCATGCCTAACTTCTGCATTTGATCCCCAGAGCCCACAAAATGCAAGGAAAGCATGGACTCCCTCAAGTTGCCCTCAGCCCTCCATGGGCATCCCACATACACGCTCTCTCTCCATCTCTCTCTCTCTCACACAGACACAGACATGCACACACATACACACACACACGCAGAAGTAAAGGTGAAGAAAATAATTTAAATTTAAAAATATTTCATCGGTGATTCACTGGTATAGCAATAAAGAAATGTAAGTACTTGTTATTTTGTGCTTAGATGAGTATCATACATAACTACTATGGACACTTTTTCTTTTTCCTTTTTCTTCTTTTTTTCTTCTTTTTTTCTCTCTCTCTTCCTTCTCTCCTTCCCTCCTCCTCCCTCCTTTCTTCCCTCCCTCTCTCTTTCTTTCTTTTTCTCTCTCTTTGTTTCTCTCTCCCTTCTTTTCTTCCTTCGTTCCTTCCTTTGTTCCTTCCTTCGTTCCTTCATTCCTTCGTTCACTCATTCCTTCCTTCCTTCCTTCCTTTCTCTCTCTTTCTCTCTTCCTTTCTCTCTTTCTTTCTCTCTCTCTTTCTCTCTTTCTTTCTTTCTTTCTTTCTTTCTTTCTTTCTTTCTTTCTTTCTTTCTTTCTTTCTTCTTTCTTTCCTCTCTCTCTCTCTCCCTCTTTCTTTCTTGGAATTGAATTCACGGTCTCATGCATGCATGTTAAGTGAGCATTGTACCACTGAGTGTTAGTCTCAGCTCTTGGATAAGCAGATGCTGTCTTGAACAAACAGCTAAACTTCAGTGAAAACTTGCTGGAACCAACACAAGGGGCAGGACAGAGTAACTCAATCTGTGTGTCCGCCTTGGTTCACCCAGCTTGTCACTCCTTGTTGGACTCAGGTGATGACTTCCGAGTCCACAAATGCTGTTCTTTTCTATCTAAAATTGACACAACTGTGGATCACCTCCATCTTACTTCCAAATGCCATATTCCAGCACTTGGAACATTTGAAGCTGCGTTAGGTTCCTTCAGAGCACATTAAAAAAAAAATTCATGTGTCGTTAGTCTTATTCCTTACTTCCTTACACCATATTCCAGAAAACTTATTTTTATTTTCGTATCAGTGAGAACAAAAGAGAACCATATTTATTATCTGCAAGCATAAACTCAATGGATAGTCAAACTTCGAATTCACATGATATAAAAAAAAAATTAGATGTCTTGCAAGAAGAGAGGTGAAATGCAGTCAGCTGTCAGTCTCCCTCCCTAACCTGGAGACAACATCCAAAAGTCATCTGGTAACAAATACAGGCTGGTCTTGGATTAAATATTATCTCCAACATTTAATTCAATTACTTGAGAAGCAATTCTATGACATAGGACTTTCATAAACACACTCTATCACCTATTTCTAAGGTTACTTATGACTAGTTATAAGATAATTCATGGGACATAGATTTATAGCCAGGGGATTAAATGAGAGTAGAAGATTATTTGTTTACTATTTATTTATTTATTTACTTATTTATTGGTGGGGCATGTTTGAGACAAAAAGACACAAGATTAGCTCAGACTAATTTTGAACTCAAAATTTTCTCATTTCAGCCTCCTAAGTGGTGGAAATACCGATGTATGTCACCATACTTGAATTATTCACTCTTAATGTCAAGATTTGACTGTGAAAAAAAAATCCTGCAAGACTCAGAGCATATAGCACATATCGCAAGCCATACAACTAGAAAAAATATATAGTAACATTACAAAAGAGAAAAGAGGAAGGAAAGAGCAAACTGGAGGCCACGAGGGTTCTAGGCCTAGAAAATCCATAAAGACATTTCTGGAATTTTAGGTCAGACCTGGAGAATGGAGACAGAAGGGAGACAAATGTGGATGGAAAACTCTGGATTTGGAAATGTCTAAAGAAAATAGTTTTAAGGAGTGGCTAAGCTACTCTGAGAGTAGAATTATGTTTTCTGAAATCTAGTATGAGAAAGCTGTGAGTTAAACTGACTTTTTAAGTATTGCTATTGTTGAGACAAAGTGTCTTTAGGTAACCCAGCTTGGCCTCAAAGTTACAGTCCCCCAGCCCTCCTCCCCACACATACACACATAGCCCTTAAGCATTTTTCCTGAAAGATGAGATATTCACAGCTGAGTCATAAGTTCCAGGCCTATGAAGTTTATACTCACCATGCTAGCATTTACCAAGCTTCAGTAGACACTATGCTAAGAGCCTTTCACATTTTTTCTCATTGAGACATTTTAGGAGAGTAAGAAATTGGAGGCTGGTTGATATTTTCTTGATCAGGTCCTTCTTCACCCTGGTTTGTACTAAGGCAGGTGATCGCATATGAAGCACATCAGCTGATCACATTGTTTGCTTCTTGTTGGGTTTGGCCAATGGGCAAACTGATGGAGACCAATATACATTTTATTCCAGCTTTCTCTATGCCATAGACCTTGCCAAGTCTTTGTTCTTCTACTGCAAGTCATTGTTCCTCTGCAGGTAGTTCTCTAGGTTTCCAGTCTCCTGGCGGTGGGCATCACTCCTTTAACAGACTCTTCACTCATGGGATAGGCAGAGGCTCCCTGACAGTGCCAGTCTTGAAGTACTGCACTGCTTTTCACTAGTTTGCATAGAGCCTGGGCATGATTTCGCAAATAGTCCCTTTCTAGTCAGCCAGTTGGAACATACCATCCATTTCCTGTTAGGACACTAACCCATATATATATACAAGTAGCTCCCAAGCTACCTCAACTACCTCTCATTGGAAATTTGTTCTAAAATAGTTTTTAGCCTCTTTCAATTCTGAGAGTTCTTCTATGCTGTCTTTGCTTACACTAAGAAAGACATTCATTATGTTTTTACTCTGTAAATATGAATTGGCAGCATGTTCCTATAAAAACTCTCCATTTCGATGAGGCATGGGCAGGGTGTTATAGCAATAAGCTACTGTTTGCAGCTGAACAAAGCCCCTTTGCCTCTCTGCTCAGAAGCTGTTATCTTGTGATCACTGCAGTTTAAAAGAAAAGGGAAAGGAAAAAAAGCAATTGACAATCCAGTGTTAGGGCAGGAGGAGAGTCCTTGCTTAGTCCTCAGGGACAGACAGAAACCCGGCTCTGTGGAGATCATGTGATCTCTCTGACTGCCTTGGCTTGCTCTCTAATTAGAGATGGGGTGAGAATCTCGGCCAGCCAAGAAGGATTCCTGTCAGTAGCTCAGCTAGGTGGTAGGCGGTATAGTTTTGGTCTGAGGTTTATTTAATCTGTGAAATGCAACATTTTCCTAGTGTAGGACTCGGTGTACGACCTGTCTGTGAAAACATGGTGGGAAGAAATAATGAGGGAAAGGACCGTGCTCACCTTCATGGCTTCAGTCACAGCCCTCTCCTTTTGTTTTCAAACCGAGGCTAACAGCCCGATGGATGTTCATGCTGCTGTAATTACTGAGAAAACAAACCTCACACTTGAAGGCTTTATAGTTCATGGAGAGTCTCATCTTACTCACCCAAGAGTCTGAACACACAGATTTGTGCAAACACATTGAGTAAATATTCTTTTTACTTTTGTTTTCTGATTTTAAAAAAGTCTTTTAATATTCATCTCTTTTCATTAAAATCCCCGTTTTTTAATAGCATATGTTTATTTTAGTAATAGCTAAAATACCATTGTTTGCTCAATAGTCATGGTTGACTATTTTTCTGGAATCAGTACTATAGGTATTATAAGAATACCTATAACATCTATAGTAATCATATATCCAATTGAATTTCTGCAAGAGATATCTTATTTCTATCATTACAGTGACAACAACTGTGATCTGGCTAATGCAACCCAGAAATGATTTTTTTATTTGATTTAATGTTAACTTATTTTTAATGACTATTAAATAATTAACTTTTAAATATTTGAATTTTAGTAGCAATTACATCTGGCGCTATGAATTCTAGAACAAAAGTAGCCTCTCTCACTCTGCAAGTCTATAGAATGCAGAAGGATCAGGAGCAGGCGTGGGCCATGTTCTTGCAACAAGGGCCACGCTGCGAGAACAACAGCAAACCACTGCATAAAATTTTAAGTCATACCAAACATATCTAAATGTTGACATCACCTAATGGAATGAGGAGTGGAATGAGGTAATCAGAAGGAAGGCTTGTAGAGAAAGTGGTGTTCTGGGAACTGCTTGATGGAGGGAGGTGGGACAGAGAGAAGTAGAGGAATGGAGTGAAGCAGCAGAGTACAGAGGGAATTAAGTGGTTCACATGCATCCTGATGAGAGATGGAGGAGCACTGAGGCAAATGTGGGTCTGATCTCTTGTTAGTAGCACAGACAAACGTGGGCAGCCATTTTGGGGTAGTGCAGACACTGGAAAGGAAAATCAAGCAATCAGGGGATCCGGGGGAAATGGCTCAATGGATAAGTGTGCGAGCCATGGAAGCCTGCTGACCTAAGTTCAATTCCTGGAGCTCACATTAAAAAAAAAGGCAGATGTGGTATGCACACATCTGTAAACCCAGCATTCCTGCTGTATGATGGCAAAACAGAAGACTAGGCCAGAGGCTCATGGGCCACCTTGCCTGGACTACACTCTGCAGCAGCAGAAAAAAGAGACCCTTGACAGGTAGAAGGCAGCAAGAACTCACACCAAAAAATTGTCCTCTGATCTCCACATATGTGCCACAACATGCACAAGCACACACATGTGCGCACATGCACGCACACACACAACACAAAATAATAAAAACACCTTTCCTCTCAATTTCTCTCTGTCTCTCTCTCCTCTTTCTATTTCTCAATTTCCTTTTCTCTTTGATAAAACCCAGGACCTCATGTATGCTAGGAAAGTGATCCACTACTGAGCTACATGCTCAGCTTTGAATACCATTACTTGCATGCGTAAAGATTCCTCTACTTAGTGTATTATGTACAAACATGTATGCATCGTTTTAGACCACTGTCTTTCCGATATTGACCTCTTCGATGCTGTAAAACAAATGGATTCATTCTACATTAGCAATCTTTACAGACACAAGATTTTGCATGTAAAGGCCTTTTGACCTCTTATTTTCTTATGCTGTTATAAACATTCATTCGTAGAGATTTCCAGCGACTCTTGCATTCAAACCAAAGCATATTTGAGAACCTCCACATGAATATTTAAGAATATTAATCTCTCATACCTAATGTCCATCTATTTGATGTGTTTCCTATCAAGAACATTCTTTTTGCTCCTGGATGAAAATCTCACAAGACATATAGAACTCTAGGTGTACAACATTAGTTTGTTGTCTTGTTAAACAATGAGCTATCAGGTACTGGTTGAATTTTCACAAGCATTAATGTTTTGTTATATGCATGAGGACACTGGAAAACAAATCTGGCAAAGAAGTGAGGACATCAGTGTTTAAAACTGTAAGGGTTTAAAAAAAACTGTAAGGGTTTGCAAATGCATAAAACTTCAGTGCTTTATTAAGAATATGTGGACACAACCGCCTTCAAGTTTTATTTACTTAAAACTTTCCCTTATTTGAATTTCCCTTTCTTCTTGTAAATTTTAGGACAAATGCAAAATCAAAGCACACACAGAAGGAAAGGTAGATTGGCTTTGCAGACAATTGTGAGACAATACCCGAAGGCTGTTGGCATTTGCTCTCTTCTTAAATGCTTAAAACTTGGAAGAAATTGCATTCTATTTCAGTGAACTGAGTTTAGCCTTTTAACATTTCCACCAGTTCTACCAAGCAATCACATTTGACCTCCAAAATATTTAAGAGAAAAGGCTTTCTAATTTCTTTGCCATGATGTGAAAAACAGCGCAACAGATATTTGGTGAAACACTATGCCGAAAAACAAATTAAGAACTGTGACAATGGGAAAATCTGAACACAAGCTATGTATTAACTACTTACATTGTGTCATTATGTCCAGGGCCTCCTCCCTTCTAGACAAACACCCTACCACTGAGGTGATATCTGATCATAGTTTTGACTTGTATTTTCCTGACGATCAGTGATAACAAGCACTCTTACATATACCTGTTGGCTATTTATAAACTTTTTTTTGACAAATGTCTACTTGAGTCTTTTATTCTCTTCCAAATCTGTTCATTTGTTTTGCTTTGAGTTGTTTTAGCACCTTATGGATTTTGGGTATTAGTCCCTTACCAGAGCTAGGTTTGCAAGTTATTCTTCTGTTCCATAGAGTGATGGTTAATTCTTATTATCAGCTTCTCAGGATTTAGAATTTTCACAGGAACCAGGAACCACCTCTGGGTAAACGTATGAGACTGTTTAACTGAGGCACCATGCCATGAAGTGGGATCCAGACCAAATAAAAAAGAGAAAGTGAGTAGACCACTAGCCTTCATCTCCTTCTGCTTCCTGAGTGGCTGCAAAGTGACCAGTGCCTAATGCTTCTGCTACCATGGCTTCCCGGCACAAAGGACTGCCTCCTTTGACCTGTGAGCCAAGATAAATCCTTCCTCTCCTAAGTTATTTCTTATCTAGTATTTGGTCAAAGCAACAAAAGAAACTAATATGCAGAGTTGCTTCTTCTCTTTATGGTTGCTTCCCTTGCTGTGCAGAACCTTGCTAATTTGATGCAACACAATTTGTCTATTTTTACCTCTGTGACCTATTCTTTGGGGGTGAGGGGGTCATATGAAAACAATTGCCACTCAGACAATATCAGGAAGTTTGTTTCCTGTGCCGCCTTCTACTAGTCATGCAATTTCAGGTTTCACATGTAAGTCTTTAATTCATTTAGAAGGGCTCAGCAAGATAGGTCAGTGGGAAAAGTGACTGCTTGCAAAACTGGGGACCTAAATTCGATCCCTGAGATCCCATGTAGTGAAAGGACAAAATGAAAACTGACCTCTGACCTCTACACATGTTCTATGGTATACGTGCCTTCTTGTTCTTGCTCTTTTTCAAAGTAAATGATACATCAAAAAACTGAAATTTAAAAAAAGTTCATTTTGAGCTGCTTTCATACATAGAGTTAAGTCTCCAATTCTAATCTTCTGCATAGGGATTTTCAGTTCCCAGCATCACTTGCTGTAGGAACTGTCCTTTCCTTTGGAAGAGAATAAAAGACTTTCTTAGCATCTCTGTTGAAGATCCATTGCTGTGAATGTGTGGGTTGACTTCTGAGCTCATCACTCTGTTTCATTAGCTGCTGTGCCATATTGTTTCTGATTACTATGGTTTTATGGTTTTTATATTGTGAGATCAGGTAGGTTCTCGCTTTATTCTTGTTCAAGACTGCTTTGGCTACACACAGTCTTTGTGGCTCCATATACAGTTTAGCATTTTAAAAAGAAACACTTCTGTGGAAAGTGCTATTTGAATCTAGCACCAGCTGGTTGAAGTGCAGGTCACTTTGGGTAGTATAGACATTGTTTCCAAATGAATCGTTTCTCCCATGAACACAAAATAGCTTCCGGTCTACTTGTGTCTTCTTCAATTTCTTCCATAAAAATGTATAGTTTACAGTTTATGTGTCTTTTGACTTGATTAAATGTATTTCTAAGTATTTTTAGTACTTTGTGATTGTTGGGACCTACCTCTAGTGGAAATACTGTGGGCTGGCTCTGCAGGGGTGGGCCTAGGGCCTGGGACAGTGAGAGCTGGCAATGCAACTTCTTGGGATAGATCTGGTATTGGTGTCCATATAAAAGCATGATGCTTGCTTTCTCAATGCTTCCTAGGCAGAGCATACCTCTCTGTTCTGCACTGCAATGGGTCTGCCAAAGGGTGAGTTGGGTAACATGAAGTTACCCATCTTTTCTACTTCCTGTGGATTTCAGATCTGTTTGGGTTTTGGTTTGCATTTCCCTGGTGATTGGTGGCCTAGATAGCTTTGCTCTTATGAAGGTGTTTCTGTGTACGATTGTTCAGACACAGGCTTCTGTGAAGCAGTGAGCCTTGGAACTCCTATTCTGTCATCTGACTCATGCTAGCGTGCAACCTGTTGATTCTTTTATTTTTTAAAATATTTTATTTACTTATTTGTGTGTGTGTGTGTGTGTGTATGTGTGTGTGTGTGTGTGTGTGTGTATCAGAGGACACTTGTGTGTAGGGGATCGAGGGACTTTGGGAATCATCCTGGATTGCTTCTACCTCCTTCTTGATTCACTCTGGGATTTCCCAGGCTCTGCCCACCAGGGCTGGAAGTGCAGGCTGCTGCCTTTTCTGCCTGGTGTTTTTATGTGGGACCTGGGATGCTAACTCAGGACCTTCTACTTGTGAGACAAGCTCAGCTATCTCTCCAGTCCCCAAACACCCATTTAAATGACTAACGTGTGCCTGGAAGGCCTAGAAAGTTATTTTCAGTTATTTAGCATACAAAATAATGTTTCACTATGATGTTTTGGTCCCCAGCATTTTACACAGGATTTTTGGCTTGGAACAGTAGTTCTTGCTTGTTAAAGCGCTCACTTTACCGCTGAGACCCTCTTCCTGGTCCTACGTATAACTTCTTCAAGGAACTTCAAGTCCAAAGCAGGCCTTCGCCTCCCTTGACCAAGTCTGAGATGGAACAGCTGCCTGTTCTAAGTGCCCGCCTTGGCTTCTGTTTGAAAGACAGGAAATTTCTAGAGCGTGTGTTGAAGCACACTTTGGAGAGAGAAAGCATTTTGTTTCCAGAAGACTTCTCCTCACCTAAGCGGCTGGCAAGAGTAGTTCCTGTTTGTGGTGGAAGCATGCGGTGTGCAGAGGAGACCTGCTGGCTCATTTGAGAAAACTGCAAGACACCCCTGCCATAAAGTTGATAGGCCTTAAGCCCTATCTGCTTTGGAAACTAGGAAGGGAAGTGAGATTCTGGGATGCTCTGTGGTAAATCTCTATGTGTCTATTGCTTCTGCTATTATAATGTAGTGATCCCAAAATTTTAGAGATATTTAGTTTTTTATTTACTCCACACTCCATGAGTGACAACAGTAGTTGTTGTAGCCAAGATAAAAAAAAAAAATAGCAAACTGCTAAGTTAGACAGGAAAAATACCAGCTGATTGCTTCAAGCACCTGCCCCCAACTTATTGCAGTTGTGGGAAAAACAGGGCTGGGTCTCCCTAAAACATTCCTGTGTTCATAGTTTAATCAAAACCTAATGTTAGAAAAGTCCAGTTTACACATAACTGCTAAAGTCTGGTTTCTATGAAAAATTACTTGCTTCTTGTCTATTGTTAAGATGTGGTCTCCGACCAGCCAAATCTCTCCCCATCCTAAAGCTCAGGAAAATTTGCTGAAGAGGGGGCAGCAAAAGTGTAAGAGCCTAAAGATGGGGAGAACAAATGATATGCAAGATACTTCACACAAGTTAGGGCTGCAGTAGCCATAATCTGACTTTGCATGACCTGCACAATGACTGACATATCAACAACCCCCCAAAGTCTAGCATGGATCATGGGCACTAGGATCCTTAGAGGCAAGGGATTAACAGTCATAATCATGTTCCCATACTAATGGGGAGCCCAAGAAAGGGTTCTGGGCAATGCCACTGAGTCCTTACACCTTACTAGAGTGAAGGACTCAGAGGGAAGTTTGGCATTCACACAAAAAGATGCTCCAGGGAATGGGAGGGGGGAAGGGGCAGGCACTGGGAGAAGCGGAGGGAGGAGGGTGAAAGGAAGGGGAAAAGGGGGGGGAGGGTGCAAAGGGGACTGGGGAAGGGTGGAGGGAGGAAGGGGACCAGGGTACCTATTGAGCTTGTATGATTGGGGAAAAATAAATAAATATAAATTTTAAAAAATAAATTATATAAAAAGATGTGGTCTCTGGGGCTACAGAAATAGCTAAGGAGTTAAGACTCTGTCTTTTAAGCAGAAAATCCTGAGTTCAGATCCCAGGTCCCACATAAAAATGCCAGGTGGAAATGGTGTGGGTGGAGCCTGAGAAATCTCAAAGGAAAGCAATAAGGATGATTCCGGAAGTTACTCTTGGACACACAGTGCCACACATATATGCACACACACACACACGTACACACACACACACACACACACACACACACACACACACACAAATAAAAATATTTTTACAAAAGATGTGGTCTCCTCCTTTAAAAATTCCATACACCAAATTCTGAGGGTCACATACTGGGATCCCAGCTCTCTGGTGTATGGTCGCTGATCAGCTTCAATAAAGCCTCTTCAGTCGATAAAACTTCCGCTGTTAGTGTGGTGAAGTCCTGAGCAGTCCCAGACCTAACATGGGGCAGGAGATGTTCTTTCACAGGTTCACCCCGGCCCTGGGCTTAATATCCCCATTACATGAAGATGCCCAGCCTCCAACGTTACCCTGGAGGAAAGAGAAACATCATGAGCTTCTGTCTGCTATCACACTGGACATCTGACCCCCGCTCCTTGCTCCACCCCCTCCACCCCAGAAAATGGTGTGAGCCAGTGGCAGCGAAATTTTGGCGTTGTTGATCTATCAATGTTGAGGCTGCAAATTACAAAGCTGTGGTTGAGGGGTCTTAGGACTTGTAGCTGGGACACAGACTTGGGGCAAAGCTGCCAATGTGTTTTAAAGAGTGAAAATGTATTAGGAAGGGGAAAACATGAAATGACTGGTGTAGACAAGAGTCAAGGGCCTTGATTTCATGGCTGATCATGGCCTCTCAGTTAGTTACGGCTGCGGGCAGCTGAGTCAGCATAGAGTGGTCAGTCGGGCCATCTCTAGATTCCATTTCAGGAAGTTCTGTGACCAAGAGATTCTATCTCCAAAGGAGCCTTTCCTTTGTTGCATAAGGCTCATTCCATCGCATGGAATATCCATTTCTTTTCACAGAATTCAGCCTTCCTGCCACACCTAACTTCCAGCACAGCTGGGAAGCACAGTCGGCTTGGCCAAGAGGAGAAAGACTGTGACTAAACCTGTCTAAGCTTGGATTGCACAAGCACTATATGGCTGCTGCTGTTGAAAAGACAGAAACAGTGCCTTGAGGGGTCTCAGCCTCCTGGAGGTCTGCATTTGAGTCTTTGTCTCTTGGTTTCTTTTCTTTCATTCATTGCTTTTTCCCCCTAGATCCTGAAACTAGTTTTTGCCTCACTTGATGTCACACTCAGCTCCGCGTGGCTCCCCAGGACCTCCTGGACGGTTTTTACCAACAGAAAAGATGTCATTTGCCTTGTATTGCTATTACTTCACTTCTACTAAGCAGAAAATCCCTGTCCTTGCTTGTTCATGGATGCTCAGGATGCTAGAGCAAAATAGCATAAATGGAGTCACTTATAAGCAACAGAGATTTATTTCCCACAATTCTACAGCCTGGGAAGACCAAGGCAAAGGCTCCAGTATGTTTGGTGTCTAGTGAGGACCCATTTCTTGGTTCTTCTCACTGTGCAACAGAGAAGAAAAGCAAACAAGTTCTCTGGAGCCTCTTTTGTGAGGGCGCCAAGATTCAGGAGGGCTCTGCCTCATGATATAATGATCTCCTCTAAGACCCCATCTCCCAAAGCCATTGCACTAGAGGTAGATGTCAGCATATGAATTTGAGGTGACATAAACCTTTAGACCTTAGCAATGCACAAAGTAATTAACACAAACACAAAGAAAGTTCTCTAGAGACTCTGCTTTGTTTTTATGTGAAACTACAGTTTGCTTAATCGTTCATATGGACACGTTGAAGATGTGGTGAATGAGGTACTTTGGAAAGATAAGATGGTCTTTAACACCAATATCAATGAGGAACCCAATATCAAAGATGTAGCAAAAGCACTGTCCATCTGTCTGTCTACCACATACCTTTAATTCTGAAACCCAGCCTCCTTTCTTTTGTATACAGTAAATTTAGTACACAATTATTTTAATTGTCAAGATGATTCTTGTATTGTATGGAACTCAGGGTAAGAAGAACTGAATTTCCACATCCCTAAACTATCTCCATGATGTATGGAAGTGTGCACCCAGTCACTGCATGCAGGTATCTCTCCTTCAGGATCTGTATGGAAGTGGGTGTTGTGATAAGAAGATAGCTCCCTGAAGTCTCAGACACTTGTTAAAAGGGAAAAGGCCAAGCCATAGAGTTGGCTTGAAGTATCACACCCTGGCCAGATAGATCATAGCTAGGGTCAGGCCTTTTGACTACAGAACAGAGTTGAATATAAGACTCTGACAGCTCGTAGAGGAGTCAGAGATAGCTGAAATTAAAGAATAGAAATATTAAACTCTATCAGAGAAGACTTATTGCTTAAGAACAATCCCTAGTAATATGATCTTGAGCTTTCAGCTGACACAAAATCTAATAAAGCAAATAAAAATTGAAATTATAGGTATGATAGCTCTAAATATTGTAAATGAATTCTGCTCATCTGTAGGGCTTTGGCAGGTTGTGGTTAGATAATAATAACAATAGTTATAATTATTTTCCCCAGGAAGTACTGGAGATTGAACCTAGGTCACCTTAACTGCTAGACTCTACCACTGAGCAAGAATTAAATAACTAGAGAAGGGAGCAGAGAGCTGGTACACAGACCAGCACGACTAAGGACAAGCAGGAAGCCTCTGACATAGGCAGATGAACTGAAGAGTTCTGCTTACCAGTTTGGGAAATATCAGCTATAAACTCCTCTGTCACAGATAAGACTATTACAGTAGCCTTATGTTCTCTGCTATGGCGTGTTTGTATCTCTCTCAAAACCTACATGCTAGAATCTTCTCCTCAGTGTGCTAGCATTGAGCTAGGGCCTCTGAGAAACAATGAAGTCATAAGAATTCCACCCTTACGAATGACATTAATGCGCTTGGGCCCAGCTCACTACCTTAGGCCGCTGGAGTGTACAAAAGGTGAAACCTATGAGGAGTGCAATAGAAAATGCGAAGAACTCAGCTAATTAGGACAATGCAGTTTCTGTCCCCTAGAAATTCGGAAGAGCAGAAGGTATCCTTGCACAACAAGGGCAGTCAGGGAAGGAAGCATAAGGTGTGGGAAACACAATGAAGGAGGAATCTGGAGTAGGTGTCAAGGAAGGAAATACAGAACAAACCATCAGAGGACACCCCAAAAGAGAAACAAGAGCTTGCCAGTGTAAACTGTGTGTTTTTCACAGAGAAAAGCACTCCGAGGCGTATCGGAACGAAAAGGCTTGTAACAACCTAAACATTAATTCAGTTCATGAGGTCTTCTCGCGGCAGAGTTTCTTTCACTTTGATGACTTTCCCTTTCCATTTGCCTTTCATCGTGTTGTAGAGAAAGTTTGGAGGACGATTCTTTAATGAATAGCCAGAGCAATCTCACTGTCTTGAAGTCTCCATGCAGTCTGCCAAGCTAGTGTCCCTAGAGGATGCTTTGGCAGAACTGAAGAATGAGATCATGAGTTTCAGCAAAGCAACATTCTAAAGCTCTCCTACTGGGATGCTTAACACTAGCCGCCATCTTGATGGGATTTGAAGTCACCGTGGAAACCAACCTGTGGGTGTGCCTGTGAGGGATTATCTAGACAAGATTAATAGAGGTGGGAAGACCCACACTAAATGGGGCGGCATCATTCCATGAGTTTGTATAGAAAGAAGAACATGCGCTGGGCAACCACATCCATTTTCTCTGCTTCCTGACTGAGGACACAATGGGACCAGTGACCTCGAACCCCTGTCACCACAATGGGCCGCACTTTAAGCTGTGAGCCTAATACATCTTCTCTCCCTTAGGTTGCTTTTTTGCCTAGGTATTCAATTACACAGAAGAGATGGAACGCGATTGATTCTCAGAGTGCTGGAAAGAGACTGGGGTTCATGATAGTCACTTTTGGTGGAGTGAGAGGGGGTTCTCCATCACCTTGTCTTCCTAGAGTCCAAGGTGGGGGCTGAGAAAGGGACATTCCAAAATCCAACTGCAATTCCAGAACACTAGAATGAACAAGGATGTTTGGGGCTGGGGGAGGGTGGGCATATTCCTGAAACGTCCTACAGAGCAGGAGAAAGTATGTGTGCCAGAAAAGAAGTCGATGGCCAAAGCACATGCTGAGCTCACAAACTTCAGTAGCAAGAGCCAAACTGGTTTAAAGTAGGGAGACACGAGGATTCAGAGCTTGAGACCAGACTGGACTACATAGTGAGAAAGCCCAAAACAATAATAAAAAAGACATACGAATGGCTGGTTGATATATGCAAAAAAGCTCAGTATCACTAATTTGCAGTGAAATGCATCAGAGTCAAAATAAGATACCAGTCCAGCAAGAATGGCTGCTATCAAAAAGCCAAAAGATCATGGGTTCTGAGGTCAGGTATGGCCACACGCAGATCTTGGCACTTGAGAGATTGAGCAAAAGGGTTGCCACAAGTGTGAGACCAGCCTGGACTATACAAGGAGGCCCCATATGTTAGCTTCATTACTCGTTACTGCAACAAAATACCTGATTGGAACAACTCAGGGGTGTGGGGGGGAAGGGTTTAGCTCCAGGTCACAATTCTAGGTTACAATTCCTGGTTACAGTCCATAAAGGGGGGGGGGTGTTGGAAAGTCACCACATCAGAAGCTGACAGAATTGGTTGCTGAATCACATCCAGAGAACAAGAACCAAGGCATGCATGCATGGCGACTACCTGGCCTAGACTCAACTTATTCTCTCCATCTTTATGCAATCCCAGACCACCCGCCTAGGGAAGAGTACCTCCTACTTTTAGACTGGGTCTCCCCAGTTATGTCAGTTATAACAATCACGACAATTCCTCACATACCCAGAGAATCCCTTTAAACATGCAAAGATGAAGCCTTTTTCCACACATCGCCAAAGAACCATGCAGAGATCAGAACTAAACAAAGTGTCCCAGGTCGTCATCTGCTCCTAGGCCCATTCGTCTCTACCCCCCACGCCATTTCTCCCTCCTCTGGGAAGAATACATGTGACCTCGTCCCATGAGTGCTCACTGGCCATTCCTGGGACTCCTACTCATGAGTAGCAGACTGGGGTTGCTTTCCCTGTTCATCCATCTGCTGTCAGTTTCTTTCAGCAGACTCGATCATCAACCCTCCAGAAGACAGAGGGGAAATTCCTTTTACCCATATGCTAGATCATAGAAAACAGCTTCATTGCCCTAGGCAAGAAGGGATGGAATGTGGCTGACTTCACTTCACAGAAGGTTCTGAGTTGCTCTTCTGTGCCACTTTCACCTTTTGGCCAAGGACTACATGGGAAAGATGGCGTCTCCAGTTTTGCTGAAAGAACATCTGGGAAAATCACTGAAACCTTGGACTGTGGAGACATCCTCTCCTACTCCTTGGGAAAGATGGCGTCTCCAGTTTTGCTGAAAGAACATCTGGGAAAATCACTGAAACCTTGGACTGTGGAGACATCCTCTCCTACAGGCTTATCACTTCAGACAGAGTTTTAGTTCATGGTAGCCCCTGAGTGCCCAGTGGGAACCAAGTGCTCTGCTCACTCTTAATAAGATTGCTTCTAGTGTGCAGGGATTATCACTCAACTCTGCACTTTGAATTACAGAAAGCAATCGCCTTAGCTGCCGATGCAGGATGACTGTGGTAAGGAAGGCGTGATAGAAGTCCCCTTGTTCAAGAATTAGAGCCAGCAAGTTTGTGAACCCAGGACGTGGCCATTCATGATCAGAATCAATCATTCATGCATTTGATTATAGCCATGTTAGAAAGCAAATTTTCAAAAAAAAAAAAAAAACACACACACACCTCAGAATTTAGTTACCTTCAGCGTTATCAGTTGCAAAAATTGCACTGACCTTGGACCAAAGGTACAAGACAGATACATGTGACCTTGTTTTTTTTTTAAATGTGGTTTGGTAGCATATTTAAGAATCAAAATGTTTCATACAGAAATGAGAATACCCTGCATCCCCCCCCATTCCTTACTCTGTTTTGTTTTTTTTTTTTGAAAAATAGATTTCTTGTATGAAACCCATCTATTGTAGTGCAAATATCAACCGTGTTCTTGAGAAGAAGTATGCCCAGACCCTAGAACCCCTTATTTTGTGTCTGAAATAGAGGATGACTATCAGACACTATTTTCCATGACACGGTGACTGTTTGCAGCAGTTAAGGGAGATGGGAGGGATGTGTCAGAAAGGGTTAGAACATCACCTTCCCTGGGCTGGAGAGGTGGCTCAGGGGTTAAACCTCTGCCTTGCAGGCAGAAGGTCCTGAGTTCGGATCCTAAACCCCACTATAGACGCCGGGCGGAAGTGGGGGCGGCCTGCGTTTCTGGTCCTGGTAGGGCGGAGCCTGTGAATCCCGGGGCAGAGTAAACAAGGAGGAGGTGGAGGCGTCCATGGTAGTTCCCGAATTCGTCCTTGGTTCTACACATACATACACACACACACGCGCGCACACACATGCACAATGAATAAATAATAATAATAAAATAAAAAATTAAAAAAAAAAACATCACCTTCCCGGGGTTAGTCAGACATGGATGCCAGGCTGAAGCCTCACACCCTGTCTCCTGTGTTCCACATTCCCACCCTGAAGAATCCCACCTCCTAAAATTTCAAGTCAAAGGTCAGACCAGCCTAGTCCTGGATACTTTATTTTATGTGTCTTCCTAAAGGACAAACACCTAAGCTTTGTGTTTAAAGCATTCGAACAAATGTTTCTCACATCCTTTGTGCAATTTTTATGATTTCAAGAGCCAAGATTAAACTAAGAATAAGACCAATGCTCACGAAATGAAAAAAAAAATCTCATAAACGTCTTGAACTAAAAATAGAGTACTAAAACAGGAAACATGGGTAGCTGGTTAACTGTGTCCTGTTCAAATCCCCCAGGAGGCCTATGTTCAGTTCTAGTGCTATACTTGATTTTCTTAATTATTATTATTTTCTTACATCTCTCCTTTTACAAATGTGACTTAAGTAATTACTTAGACTGAAACATCATTGAAAGCTAGTTAACAGAACACTAAACTCACTCATACCATGTAGTATGAAAAAGAACAGAATTTGGCTATTCTTTGTCCTAGGTGACGTACCCTTACATCTTTGTTATGGGATTAGAGGTACGGAAGATGTAGATGTTTATGCCAGGATTTTTTTAAATTTATTTTTTCCACTCATACAAATTTGTTAGGTACCCCATTCCCCTCCCTCTCTCCACTCCTCCCTGGATCCCCTTGTTCCCCCCCCTCTTTTCCCCTTCCTTTCCCCCCTCCCTCCCTTTCTCCCAGTGGCCCCCCCTCCCCATTCCTGAGCATCCTTTAGTGTGCATGTCAAACTTCCCTTTGGGTCCTCTTCTCTGATGAGGTATAAGGACTCAATATTGCCTAGAGCTCTTTTTTGTGTTTCCCTTTGGTACAGGAACACTATTGTGGCTGTTAATCCCTTGCCTCTAAGGATTCTAGTGCCTGTGATCTGTGCTAACTTAGGGGGGTCAATGATATGTTGGTCATTGCGCAGGTCATGCAAAGTCCTATTATGATTACTTTGGCCCTAACGTGTGTAGAGTATCTTGCACATCATTGCTCCTCTCCATCTTTAGGCTCTTACAATCTTTTTTTTTTTTTAATTTTTTTTTATTATTATTATTTATTCAACTGTGTGTATGTGCGCGCGCGTGTCTGTGTGTGTGTGTATGTGTGTGTAGAACCACGGACGAATTCGCAAACCACCATGGACGCCTCCACCTCCTTCTGCCCCGGGATTCACAGGCTCCGCCCTATCAGGACCAGAAGCGCAGGCCACCCCCGCTTCCGTCTGGCGTCTATACGTGGGATCTGGGATCCGAACTCGGGACATTCCGCCTGCAAGGCGGAGGCTTAACCCCTGAGCCACCTCTCCAGCCCGGCTCTTACAATCTTATCACCCCCTCTTCCGCAAATTTCCCTGAGCTTTGGGATGGGGAGAAATTAGGCTGGCCTGGTTCCTAGTGATTAATGTAGGGTTCTGAATTATGGTTTGTTATTCTTTTTTTTTTTTTTTATTCTTCTTCCAGTTTTGCTGTTCCTGCACCACCCTTGTCTCCATCCTGATGGGTATTGGATGTCACCTCCTTATGGTAGGATATTTTTAAAGCATAATTTCTTGTACCTGTTAAGCTTTTTATTATGTATAGAACCATAGTATTCATTTTGTATTTCTAACATATTATATAATACATAAATTTATTCTTCTTATTTCTTTTTCCAGATTGCTTTTTAGACTTAGCATATTGTTGTCTACCCATCTTTTCCATCAATCCAGTGATGGTCTCCCACTGTTTACTGATCTGCTCCCATATTCTGAGGCATTATGTTTTCTAGCAAAGACTACCTGCAAATGAAGAAACTGTTGGGTAAGTAATGATATATCCATTTCAAATATATCTAGCTACTAAAAAAGAATGAGAGATAGGATTTACTAGGAAAGACGTTCTTGATAAATTGCAAGCATAAGGTTGGAGGAATGGTTCACAAGCAAGAAGACCAGGGTTTGGAGCTCTAGAATTTATGTAAATACCAGGTGGGTGTGACATCCTTTCATCCTTGGAAGGCAGAGATAGGGGGATCAACTGAGCAAGTTGACTATCAAAACTAGCAAGCTCTGAGTTTAACTGAAGAGATTGTCTCAGAGAACAGAGTAGAAGAGTGTTAGAAGACCGTTTCCAGCATCAACTCAGGTCTCCACATGAACACACATGAACCAGCAATATGCCCCCACACATGTGAACATGCATGCACACATGAAAGTGGAAAAATACTAAAAATACTAATATATAAAATAATCTTGGTTTCGAGTAAAAGATCTAAGAAACTATGTATGTATGCATGTGCATGTTTGTACTAGATATGTATGTGGAGATCACATACATGTGGATAAGTATTCTGAGTAATTCAATAGGAAGGCTATGGAGATGGTTCGGCAGATAAGAACTTGCTTCGAATGTGTGGACTAGCGTTCTGATTCCCGGAAACCTTATAATAACTGGGCAGGCGTAGCAGGAAGGTAGAGTGCAGACAGCCAACAACTGCAAAGTCTGCAGCAGCAAAACATAGAAGGCACATATGCTAAGAGTCAGCTGCCATCTGCAGCAGGGGATCGCCAGTGCACACCGCTAAAGAGTCTGTAGAACCAGCTGTCCAGCAGCTTTGAGACCCAGAGATGTGACAAGTGTCAACCACAAAGGGCATATTTCTCTATCCCTCTCCCCTAGTTCTAAGACATAAAAGCTTGGTTAAAACAAACAACTTCTCTCTCTCTCTCTTCCTCTCAGCCTAGCTCGTGGTCACTCTGGCCATCTGGAATTGGAATAAAGGTTTCCTCCTTGTTGCTTATGGTTGGTCTCCCGCTTCTTATTTTCTGCCTTTAGCATTCTCTAATATTTCCTTTCACAGAGAACATGAACATGCACTAGCAATCCCCTGAGACAAAATGGCTAACTAGATCAGCCAACTGGTGTCAGCGGTGATGTGGTTCAATTGAGAGAAATTGTTTCAAAAAAAAAAATAAAATAAAATGGAGTGTGATTGAGGAAGACAGCTGACATGAACTTCATGACTCCATCTACACGCACACAGACATGCATCACACACATAGCACCTGCACACACACAGACATGTACCCCACACATAATACCTTGCATACACACAGACATGCATCACACATAGTACCTGCATGCACACATACATGAATCACACACATAACACCTGCATGCACACATACATGAATCACACACAATAGCACCTGCACGCACACATACACATGCATACATACATATACTGAAATGCCAAAAAGCAATAGAAAGCCAATAAACAAAATGTTACCTGTAATTTACAGGCAGTGGAACTGGGTGGAGGAAGAGGAGACTACAAATTTTACTATGTTTCCCTATTATTTGATCATGCAGGTGTTACCTTTATACCTTAAGCTAACAGCAATTCTAAAGCATTGAAGGAAATAAAAAGAGACTTCTGTTTCAGATTCTTCTTCTAGATGGTAGTGTTAATATGCCCTCTCTCACACATCTCTCCTTTCTCATTTCCCTCAGTATACCCCATTAGAGCCTTAAATTCCAAGCTAATTCCTCACTGGTGTGTCAGACAATAAACTGCTTCACACTGAAGTGTGAATAATTGAAGTCATGTTAGCTGTTGCTCTTCTCAGCAACATTTGTGTACTTTAATAACCTGTGGACGGGAAGTAAGCCAGGACTTGCAATTTCAGGCAGGGACATGCTGGGGAGCAAGGTTACAGGGGACATGATCTTCAGACCTGGACACTTCACCTCAGTGCCTACTGCAACTACACAGGCCCAGGGTCAGTCAGGGGAGAAGGCCCTGGTGTGGAGCCTGATGGTTACCGTCCTCTCCAGACTGAGAAATTTCCACAGCTTCTTCCTCCTGTTGCAACCAAATCATCTACATTCTAAGAGGATCTATTTTCTAGAGAGAGGATTTTATTTTTAAACATAAAGTTTCTGGGCCTACCAAAATGTAGCACATGATCTAGCTACCTGGTTTCTTCAGTGCGGAAAGAATGGTGAAGACCATTCTCAACAACCCAAGGCTGTCTATTAATGTTGACAATCCTTGGTGGAGACTCCTCTCAGCACAGATTCCTTTGAAGATCCTGAACTCTGGGTTTCTGCTTCTGACAGAAATGAGGGCTGTCCGTGTAAGCACACACACACACACAGCTTCTAGAAATCCTTGTTTAATTTATTGTTTTCAGTGATCCAATTTCAAAGAAACGTATTTAAATTTTGTCACCTTCCTCAAATGTCCCGAGATATTTCACATGTGTCTACCCAGAATCTATAGACTGTCTAGGAAAAATAATTCCCAGGACATGTCATTAGTAAAATCCTCAAAATACTATCAGAAATGAGTAGCATGAATAGCATGTTTTTCTTTTGTATGTGTATGTGTGGGGTATGTGTGTGCATGTTTGCATGTGCGTGGGCATACGTGTTCACAGATGCATGTACATATGAGTATGTAGAAGGGGCAAGGATGACATATGGAATCATCCTTCATCACTCTTCTATCTTATCCTTGAGGCTGGGTTGTACCCATTCCTCTTCTCCGTTGCTGTGAGAGAACACCCAACTCAAGTAACTTAAAGGAGAAAGGAAGATCTTTTTCAGCTTACAGTTCCAGAAGAGAGATACAGTGCTTTAAAGGCATGGCTGACTGCAGAGGCTGGTGGAGGTCTAAGTCACGGCCTCCACGGACGAGGTCCAGAGCTGCTGCTGCAGAAAGCAGACTCCCTCCCTCAAGCAGGGCGGGGCTAACCGACCTCAAGGCCCGCCCTCTGTGACTGCCTTCTTCCAGCAAGTCTCCACCTCCTAAAGGTGCCATGACCTTCCCAAACTAAGACTCAAACACATGAGTCTGTGGGGGACAATTCACATATCAAGCTCTAACATGGGTCTTTAATTAAACCCAGAGTTCATTAGCTTATTGTGTCTAGTCTGGCTCCAGAGATTCTCAGGCTCTGTCCCAGAGCTGAATTACAGATGACCTGCCCCACCCAACCAGCCCCCACTTCTTGTCTGGGAACTGAGTTTCTGAACTTAGGTTCTTTTGCTTGTATAATAAATACTTTAATTGCTAGGCCGTCTCTCCAGCTCCCCTCCCCCTTTTCCTTTGTGTCTATCTCGTCCCTCCCCCCCAAACAGAATCTTCTTAGCCCAGGCTGGCCTTGGACTCATGGCAATCCTCCTGCCTCAGCCTCTCCGGTGCTGGGATTACAGGCCTGAGCCACCACGCCCCACAGGTTTTTAGATGTGATTATTGTAAAGTTTAAAAAGTAAATGTACTTCAGAAACACATTGCACCACGGACTACACGGAAGTTTTTAATTGGAATTCCAGAACCACTGGGCCGTAGCAGAAGGAAGAGAGAGGGAAGAGGGAAGAGGAAAAGAAAAAGAGAGTGGGGAGAGGGGAATGGTGGGTTTTATACAGGGTTGGTGGGTGGGCTGAGGGGGCAGGGTCTGGAGGTGATGTCCTAGGACCTTTGTCCAGCCCAGGAGGTGTGGCCTGGATCAGCCTTTGATTCTGAACCTGTGCTAGCGTGAAGCAATCCTAGTAATCATCTACCATTGCCGTTAGAAGGAAAATCTTCTTTATTTAGCACATCCTTTGCTCTGTAGTGGCAAAATGACGGCAGAACACAGCTTAGAGAGAAGCTGTCAGAGTCACTGTTCCAAGAAAAATAACGGGTACTGCCACCCTGCCACTTGGCCTTATGAACAACCTCCCAATCGCCTCAGAATTCTGTCACGGTCATTCTAGGCTATAATACCACTCGACCTTCTCAGAGTCTGTGTAGTCATCAGTGAATCTGTCCTTTCCTCTGTAGATGGAAGTTCTCATGATTTCCTCCTACTACCTTTTTTTTTTTTATTAATTTACTTATTTTGCGGTGTGTGTGTATGTACATCAGAGGGCACTATGTGCCCAAGGGTGACTTTGGGAATCATCTTTATTGCTTCCCTCTTGGATTTCTCAGGCTCTGCCCACCAGGGCTGGAAGTGCAGGCTGCCCCCGTTTCTGCCTGGCATTTTTATGTGTGACTTGGGATCCAAACTCAGGACCTTCTGCTTGTGAGGCAGAGTCTTCACCCCTGAGCCATCTCTCTAGCCCCTCACTACCTTTCATTATAACACACGCTGACATTATCAGCTCCTACTGGTGTGGATCATGGAATACCAGCACATACTTCTTGTTTGTTCAATCCTATTTGTCATTATCTAGAGTATCTGCAACCCATTTCCCCTGTCGAGGGCCACTCTACCTTTCTACCCAGAGTACCCTAAAACACAGAGGCTACAAAGAGCTTGAGAGATGAATAGAATGTTAATGTTAATGTGGCAATTGTTTTCCTCTCAGTGTTAGTGTGTAAGAAGTGTTTAATCTCCTCCCTTCTGCTCATATAGCAAAGGCACTGTGGGAACAATCTCCATTATGGAAGCTAAAGAAGCTTCCAACAGAAAGATTCAGGCTTAAGAGAGTAATGTAGGTTATTAGTAATCCCCCTGCTTAATTTTAAATTGCATGAGTGTATTTCATATACAAATGGTTAGGATTCTCTGAGCAACTCTGTTCCTTAGAAATGTAGTACAAGCCATATATAATTTTGGTAATTCTTCAGTAGCTACAGCTAAAACACTTAAAAGATAACTGGACAACATAGTATGTGCCTATGATATCAGCACTCAGAAGGCTGAAACAGGAGGACTATGAGTTTGAAACTAACCTGAACCCCAATGTCAATAATTCAAAAACAACAAAGTAAAACAAGCATGTAAACAATAGCAAAAATGCTGTAAAGGGTTGAGGTGACAGCTGAGGGGTGAAACTCTTTGCTGGGCCAGAGTTCAGATCTTCAGATTCTATGTAAAATTGTCAGCCATATTGGGGGAGGAGGCAGCTTGCAATTCTGACCTTAGAAGGTGGAGCCTGAGAAATCCCACAGCAAAGCAATAAGAAGGTAAAGCAATCCAGGATGACTCCTGAAGTCACTCTTGGGCCTCCACAGGCACACACACTCAAGTGTCCCTTTGTGCATGCATGCAGACACACAGACACACACACACACACACACATGCTCACATGCGCATGCGCACGTACACACACACACACACACACACACACACACACACACGCTCGCACATAGAATATTTCCATTGCGGTAGTCCTTGTATTTAATGCAGTTCAAAACTCCATGTAACACTCACAAATGGACAGACATAGGCAGGAAACGCTGATGGAAGCAGTGGGTGAAGCCAAGTAAGTATTGGCTGAGGTGGCACCAGAGGTGACCCCATGGGCTCGGGCAGTTCTCTACCTTCCCTGTGGCTGTTCTGGCAGCAAGCCAGCGCTCTGCGCGGCAGGAGGGAGAGCAGTGCCTGGGTGCCCCGGGCAATAGAGAAGCACATGGAAGAACTGTCCCGAGCTCCACGGGAAAATCAATGAACATTCTCCTGAGGAAAGCCGCCCCAAGGCGCTATCCGTAGACATCTGGGAAATGCAAACTAAAGCTGCACTGAAGCAGGATGTCGTGACGCTGGTCTCAGCTTTGCTGAGGCTGAGGCAGGAGGATCAGTTCAAGGTCAGTCTGGGCCACGTACTGAGTCATTGTCTCAAAAATAACAGAAAGGACTTCGGCAATGACTCAGTAGCCAAGCGCTTGTCTGGTGCGCTTGAGATCATGGATTCATCCCAATCATCATAAAACAAAATGAAAAACTGCACTGAGATTCCACCTTACAGTCAGAATGGATATAGTGGAGAAAACAAAAGTCCGCAAATGCTGGAGAGGATGTGGGAAGGAAGACCTGCCGTCTGATGGGGCGACACTACTTTTGCATATATCCTGAAGGAATCTAAGTCAGAGATACTTGCACATCCACAATTATTGTGTGATTGATAACTCAAGATGCGAGAATTAGCCTAGATGATAATCAACAGAGAAATAGGAAAACTATGGACTTATATACCCAACTTCATTTTGTTATTTGCAAGAAAATAGATCAAATTACAGATCATGTTAAGCATAAGCCAGACTCGGAAAGAGAAATATCATGTTTTCTCCCATATGGCAAATTTACATTTAGTCGAAGACACACACACAGAGTGAGAGAGAGAAAGAGAGAGAGAGAGAGAGAGAGAGAGAGAGAGAGAGAGAGAGAGGAGAATGATTTTATTCTGTTATTTATGGAAATCCAGTTTTTGCAGTCCTACTTATTGAAGAAATTGGCCTGTCCCCATTTTGCATTTGACCTTTGTTAAAGATCAAAACCTGGGACTTCTCAGCATGTAATCCTGAGATTCAGTTCCTTATCTTAAATATAATCTCTTATTGATTCAGTTTCTCAGGCGAACTCTTACTGAGACAGTTCCCCTGAGACTGTGTTAGCAGGACTCTGAGGAAGTCATTGGGGTTAAAGGAGACAGAGGGAGATCTACTGGATCAAATGTAACATAGATCTCTCTCTCTCTCTCTCAGCTTTTTCCTTCCTTTCTCCTCCTCCTCCATCTTCTGCCTCTCTCCCTCCCTTCCTTCTTTCCTCCCTCTTTTCCTCTCTTTTCCTCCCTCCCTTCTTCCTTACTTCCCTCCTTCCTTCCCTCCTCTCTCTGTCCTAGGAAGATTGGGAATCAGAGGCCATTTATAAACATGGAAGAAAATCTTCACCTGAAATTGAGTCAGGTACCACTTTGATTTGGTACTTCATAGCCTCCAGAACAATGAGAAACAAAGGCCTGTTGTTTTAGCCATTTGGTCTGTGGAAATTTATTTTTTTGTGTGTGCATGTCTGTGTGTATGTATCATATGTATCAGAGGGCACTATGTGCATCTGTGGATGCCCAAGGGTGACTTCAGGAATCACCCCAGATTACATTACTTCCTCTTTGCTTTGCTCTGGAGTTTCCCAGGCTCCACCTTCCAGGGCTAGAAGTACAGACCACTGCCATTCCCACCTGGGGTTTTTACATGGGACCTGGGATCTGAACTCAGGACCTTCTGCTGGCAAAGCAGAGACTTAGCCTCTGAGCCAACTTTACAGTCCTGGTCTGTGGAATTTTGTTATGGTATTCTGAAAAAAAAAAAACCCACAAATCAAGTATAATACCACCTCTAATGAAATAATGACTGTTCGAACTAAGTGTTCTAAAGGCTATAAATATAAAAGCTATAAAAAATAAAAAATGTTAGCTTCTTAGTAATAAGTCAGTAAGTTAAGTGATATAACAACTACAGATTAAAATACTCTAGTATCATAAATTCCAACTATATATTAGTTAAAACTAAATTAAAGAATCGGTCATATTTTGCTCTAGTATAAACTATCTCTTATCTTCTTTAAGGTGAGAGTTGTGATTTTGCATCAACAAAACTAATGGATATGTCTTTTTGGTTCACTAAATCTATGCCAGCTGTTACAATACAGGAAAACAGACTGATAACCAAGGGGCGCTGTACACCTGAAACAAAGACATAAGCCTAGAAAATGATTATGAACAGAGAAACATGCTCTACTCAGATGGGCTCTGACCAAGCCTCCTGCAAACTTCTGTGACCAGGGTAGACCATGTACAACTTTGTGAGGGAACTTTTGTCTAAACAAGGGTGAGCTTCTAGACTCTGTCACCAGCTCTGGCCCTGCAAAGTGAAACATACCCAGAAGCATACCCGTCATATGTTCCCTGTTAGGGTGACATGAAGTGATATGGAGGAAATGGGAAGAGCTGGGTAAGTCTTTGTCTTCGATGTATTCTCAGTGGACTTAAGATCCATTCCCATCTTATCTGGCTTTCAGGCATGAAAAGTACCCAGAGAGTAGGTGTCAATGAAACATTTCCTCCAGACACACTAATTTAGACCTTCCGAGACACTTGCCTTGGTTTTCGGAGAGAAAAGCAAACCCAACAGAAAGGTGGAACCGTTTACAAAGTGAGGGCGGAGACGTGTAATCACAGGCATCCCTAACACTGGGTACAAAAGAACACTGCTCAAGGGTCCGGGGACACAGCTCAGTGGCAGAGCCTTAGCCATCCAGTGCAATCGCCGGCATGCCAGGAAACACCACCTACGACAATAACAAAAACAAAACCACTTGCGAAAAAATAAATCTCTCCAACTTGGGAAGCAAGTTAAAGAGAGTGACCGTGTGGGCGTTGGCAAACCTCAACGTGTGCTCTGCAGCAACGGTCACCTCCAAAAACAAAGAACCTTCACAAAGAATTTAATCTTGTCCTACTTTCTGAATTAGAATCTTGGCTTGATATACTTGTCCCTTTGTGTTGTTTCCAGAAGCGTCTAGACCTTAGATCTAATTACATTGCTTGCGAGAACATCAGGATGGATGGTATTCCATCAAACCCTGTCACCCTTGACAAGCGACAGCGTTTGGCCTAGATTCATTTTCAGCTGTGTCTCTTGAACTTAGATCTGTCTGGCACAAAGTCCATTTCGATATCTGATCAGATCCAAGCTTATCCTCATGTCTCCTGGAAACTCATTGTTAATATGGAAAGTCATTTGCTGATTGGAGTATTCTAGTTCCATTAGCCAATGGAACTATTTTCTTGTTAAGCAGACATTACCTTCAATGTAGGTCATACAAAACCCACTTTTCGTACTAATGTAACCAAAGGTTTGACACCATCTATAAATTAAAAGCTCAAGCAAGGAACACTGATCTTATCTAGATGCCAAGAAATTGCTGGAATTTGTCATCACCAATTCCTTTTGCTGATGAGGAAACTGAAACTGAGCTGCAAAGTAAGATAAAGATGCTTGAGACTGCATAATCAGTAAAAGTAGCATTTGAACTCTGAGAACTTGTCGACAGAAGTGTCTTAGAAGTACTGTGCAGAGCACTTCTCGCCAATACCCCACCGCATGGTCTTGTGGCCTTCTGTGATCAGTTTGCACAGGTTTCATTGGACTCATTTTGAGCCATGCCTACTCCAGTCCAGAAAAACCTCCTCCTTGTTTATTTCATCTTAGTGCTATAACTGAACCTTCTGTTTTGAAGAGGAAGTATATGGTCATTGCACAGGGTCATCTTGCCCTGATTTAAATCTCGGATCTACCGCTGACAACAGGTGGTCCCTCTCTGTTTATGCTTTGTAAAGAGCATACACTATTAACTTTCACAGTCAATGGAGTCGTTTCAAGGATTAAATGGATCATGTATGTAAAGACTTGGCATGGAGCTTGGCATGTGGTGACTTCATCTTTTAGCCTCCAGAAAACCCAGGTTAAAATGCAGTCCAGCACCTGCTCTAGGATCACAAACACTGAAAAGCAATGCTAGGATTTTAACCTGGCAGTGATTATCACCACAGTGCTTTCTTTTTTTTTTATAACCTCTTTTTTTTATTATTATTATTATTTCTGCTCATACAAACTTAACAGGTACACCGGTCCCCTCCCTCCCTCTACCTCCCCCGATCCTCCTGTTCCCCCTCCCTTCCCCCCTTCCTCTCCATCCCACAGTGCCTCCCCCCCAATCCCTGGAGCATCCTTTAATGTGCATGCCAAACTCTCCTCTGGGTCCTCCTCTCCGATGAGGTGCAAGAACCCAGGGGCATTTCCCAGAACCCTTTCCTGTGTTCCCCTTAAACTTAGGAATACTACTGTGACTGTCAGTCCCTTGCCTCCAAGAATCCTAGTGCCTTTAGCCCATGCTAGACTTTGTGGGGTCAATAATGTGTTGGACATAGTGCAGGTCATGTAAAGTCCTATTATGATTGCTTCAGCCCTAACTTGTGTGGAGTATCTTTTTTTATTATTATAATTTCCACTCATACAAACTTAACAGGTACACTGGTCCCCTCCCTCCCTCCATCTCCCCTCAACCCCCCTCTCCCCCCTCCCCTCTCCCCTCCCTTCCCATTCCCTAGTGCCCCCCCCTCAATCCCCGGAGCATCCTTTATTGCGCATGCCAAACTCTCCTCTGGGTCCTCCTCTCCGATGAGGTGCAAGGACCCAGGGGCATTTCCCAGAGCCCTTTCCTGTTCCCCTTAAGCTTAGGAATACTACTGTGACTGTCAGTCCCTAGCCTCCAAGGATCCTAGTGCCTTTAGTCCATGCTAGACTTTGTGGGGTCAATAATGCACCACAGTGTTTTCAAGTGGACAATAACATCTGCATGTTTTATTTTGGTTCATTGTCAAGGAATCTTTAGGGAAGTACAACATAGGAAAATCTTGACCTCTGGACCAGAATTCTTTTTTAAAATATTAGACAAAAGGTTTTACAATTATTATAGAATTATCAGTTGGAGATTATGTGTTTGTACATAGAATCAGGCCTCTGAGCCATGGATATTTACAAGCTGTCTTAAAAAAAGTTCTCACTGCTTCATACAATGAGTTGACAAAATCTGAAAGGAAAAACAATTCTTGAGGTGAATTCAGGACAATACCTTATGACTTGGCACTATGTGCACACTTCTTAGAACATAAAGAACTTTAGCCATAAATAAAGCAATAAACTGGATTTATGAAATTAGGATTGTTTTGAAACAAAAGACACTATTAAGAGCATGAGACTAAAAGCCACAGAGTGGAGAAGGTGTCAGCACTTACAGTGCTGACAGCCAGCTAAGGATGTTTATCCAGGTCATCCAATAAGAAACTAATCAGAAGAAATGCCAGGTGACTCAACAGAAAAGTTGGTAAGATACATGGACATGAATTTCACAAGAGATCACTGAAATGACAAACAAAAATTCGTATTTCTTTAAATTTGGTAACAGAAAAAGGAAAACAAAAATTGCCCTGAAATGTTCCTACCAGAGGCCATGCTGATTAAATAAATCTCTCAGTATCAGATATAGGCTACCTCCTAATAAGCTGCTGCTAGCGAGGTCTCAGAGGCCCCTGAAATGATACAGGGCTTTGCCGTTGTCTCAGTTGCCCACCAGAACCCAATAGTAAGGTCCTATTGCTGAAGACATTGTACCCATGGATCATAGGACATGAAGAAAGCAAACTAGAACAGATCTGTAAGCCTCCTCCTCGCTGGCCAGCTCTCATAGTAACAGAATGTATGATGCAGGCTGCCAGGGATAGAAGCATCCACAGTCTCACCTAGCTGTGCAGGCTGCAAACTGCTGTATCAAAAGATAACCATTGGCAATACTGGCACGAATGATACAAGGGGAACCAACTTACTTTCCAATTGGATTTAAGGCCCTTTTTTAACAGGCCATATGTACCTGATACAGTCAAGAACTTATGTAGAAACTATAGGCCTTAGTCTCTTATAGGTGAGGACAAACTACTATGGCTTAACTGTAAGTACATGATAGCAAACGTCCATCTAAACACTTACAGTTAAACCCATGAAGTAGAACAATTCTCAGCCCTTGTAGGGTCCACCACCCACAGTGTGGCGTGTCTCTACCCACTCACACACTCATTCACATGATTGCACACCCTGCTGCGATGACGAAGAAAGGTAAGTCCCGCCGTCCCCACCTCCACCTCAATTCCCCAGAGACTCGGCCATAGGACGGGGAGTTTGTCAAAGCAAAATCTCAGCTTATATAGACAAAAGACCACAAGGCGCCAAACAGGCAGCCAACTGTGTCAAAGGTCAACACATCCTTCAGGCTCCACAGGTCAAGTCCAACGTCAATTCAGTAAGGAAGGCAGGTCAATACCTGAAAGCCAATTAGGGCTCTCTGTGATGTGATCAGGGTTACGCCCAGGACACTAGCCCTCAGCGCCATCTTTAGTCCCATGTGCTCGGCCATGACCTGGGGCAAATCCTGGGCAGGCCCTTGACCCGGAAGCATCTTTTTGCAATGGAAGATGTTTGATAGTGAACCATAACTGAGCAAAGTGCAGAGGACAAGTGACTGTGGAGTGCTCAGTCCTGTTAGGAAGTTGAAGTCAACCTCCATCCCAGGAAACTCTGCGGAAGAGGGGCCAGTAAGACTGTTAAGAACTTGAGGGTGGGGAGACGCACTGCCAGACAGAGTCTCTGATCATCATTGGAACTCACTGCAATGAGGTCCTCTTCCGCAAGAGCTGCAGTATGTTTGGCTTATAGACAATTCACTATGGAAGGGGGAAGATCTCAAGAGACAACCCCTCTCTGAGAGACTGCTGAAGGCTAGTGCTAGAAAGGAGAAGGGGAGTTAGTTTCCTCAGTGATTTACCCACTGATAAGCCATCCAGGTCTCAGCAAATGGACAGGTACTTCCCAGTACAGGCATCCCAGATGAACCCAGTGGGCCATGTATATAGGGAGACTGGCTGGAAAGGAGGAAGACTGTACCAGGAAAGGAGGAGGAATGGAATTGGGCAGTAATGGATGAAAACAAAATTCATTGCATTCATGTATGAAGGTGTCAAAGAACTTTTAAAAATTTTAAAAAGATAACAATATTGGACATATCTGGGAAACGTGGAAAGTTACATACGGCCTTCAACAACAGACACTCAGCCAAGATTTATTTCCTTGTATCAAAATAAGTGACAATATCTTATCAGCATGCAGATTTGCTTTCATCTTTAATAACTGGTAAAATGATATGTATACCAAAAAGAAAAGTCTAGAAAAGCCAAATGTCACACTGAGAGGATCAAGGGAAGAAAAGAGAAATCAGGTCTATAAGGACCACCCTGCTGAAGTTTGCAATAGTTGACTTTCACTTCATAAATGTAGAAGAGGTTAGTTCAAAGCACATGACAGTAATAGTTAATTCTGGAAAAAAAGAACATGCAGGCTTGGGAGGAAGTGCCTGGGGAGAGTCCTGTGGTGAAGACAGGAGTAGGCAGGTCCTCCTGACTCCAGGGCTTTCCAGGTGACACTGTGGGTAGCTGAAGAGGGAGGAGAACAACAGGAAGAAGTCCCGGGGATTCTCGCAGAGATTTGTCTGCTCCGTGACTTGTCAGCCATAGAAGAGTTCAAGGATGTGCTGTGAGTGCTCAAAGAGAAACGAGAAGAAAGCAGCCTTGTGTCACTCTCTTCCTGGCCCCCAGCGGGACAGACCCTGCTCCTATTGGACTCATGCTCTGTGGCCCCTCCTGCCTCCCCCTAGCTGCCTGCCAGGCCTCTGCCTGCAGACCAGGCTGTTCCACTCTTGTCTTGGGGGTCAGGGTGAAGCTGCTCCCACTACAGCTTGCTCGAGTTCCCCTTTCACGTCGGCAGTGAACGCGCTGCCGCTGCCGGAGGCTTCGGTCTGCACAGGTGGGCAGCTCTGCTTCAGCTCGTCTGTGCGGGACACCAAAGTGATGCTCCTTTGAGCAGCTCCAGCGCCGGCCTTCATCAGAAGAAAATGCCGGGGACCAGCTGGCGAGACTTGCAAAGCAGCCCTTTTATGTCAGCGGCCAGGGCACCCGAGGTCGCCCTCCCTGGCCGTCAGGACTCCAGGGCAAGGCACAATAGCATCGCTGTTCTTCAAAGAACTGTGAGCCTTCTGGAGCCATTTGGTAAAAACAAAGCAACAATACCCCCACCACACACACACACACACACACACACACACACACACACACACACAGGGGCACAATATGGAGAAGATAATTTCCAAATGAGCACTGAAAATTTCACGTGTTTTAAAAATTGGTATGTAATCAGTGTACATATGACAGGTATCATAGGCATGTTCAGATTATCATGTACTTGGGTCATATTCACCCACATTCCTGTACCTTTGACCTTCTTCCTCCCTTGACAGTCAGTCCCTTTTGACTAGCCTTTGACTAGCCCCCAGGTTCTCATTCATATGTAACAGATATAGATAAGTGTGTATGTGTGATTTTTATACCTTTATAAAATCTAGGAGCCACAAATGAAAGAAAATATGTGACATTTGTCTTTTATTTAGTATGGTGATCTCTAATTGCAACCAGTTTCCTGCAAACAGCATAGTTTCATTTTTCTTTAAGGCTGATAAAAACCCATTTTGGATGAGCAGTGCATTTTTCTCTATCCATTTCTCTGTAGACAGGCATCTGGTTGATTCCATAAGTGGCTTTTGTGAGAAGTGTGACAGCAAGCACAGAGGTGCAGGCATCTCTGTGATGTGTGGGCATCTCTGTGACGTGCTCACCTACAATCCTTCAGTAAACACCCCCACAGAAGCAGGATCGCTGGGGCATATGGTAGTTCTAGTCTTAGTTTTCCACCTGGCATTACGTGGGACCTGTAATTCAAACTCAGGACTTTCTGCTTGTGAGACAGAGTCTTAACCCCAGAGCCATCTGTCCACCCCTTAGTCTTGACTTTCTCGAGGAATTTTCCACATCAATTTCTAAGGAGGCTGGACTAGTTGACAAGCCCACCAGCAGTGCATTAGGCCTCTGCTTCCCGTTACCGCTACAGTCATCTCCACACCCTCAGCAGCATTTATTACTTGTTTTCACAACAGCTGTTACCCTGACTGGGGTCGATAAAATCGCAATGTAGTTTTGATTTGCATACCCGACGGTTAGATGTTTGAACAGTTTTTCCTGTGTTCATGAGCCATTTGTGATGTCTCTTGAGCACTGTCTGTTCATTTCATTAGCACATCTATTATTCGTGTGATTTTTTTTGCTTAGTTTTTGAGTTCCTTGTACATGCTAGATATTAGCCTCTGTCTGAGCTCTAGCTAGTAAGGAGTTTTCTCCTCTCTGCAGGCTTGTTTCCTCTCTCCACTTGCTTGTTTCCTTTGCTGTGCAGAAGCTTTTTAATTTCATGAATTGCTCTTTCCTGGAATTATTTCTCATGGTAATGGAATCCTTTCAGAAGGTTATTTCCCTATGCTTATTTTTAAAAATATTTTATTTATTTATTTATGTGTGTGTGAGAGAGAGAAAAAGAGAGAGAGAGAGAGAGAGAAAGAGAGAGAGAGAGAGAGAGAGAAGGAGAGAGAGAACTCTGTGTCCTTGTGGAAGATTAAGGGTGACTTTGGGAATCATCCTGGATTGCTTCTACCTCCTTTGTTCTGGGATTTCCCAGGCTCTGCTCATTCAGACAGGAAGTGCAGACTGCCGCCATTTCTGCCTGTCTTTTTTACATGGGACTTGGGATCTGAACTCAGGACCTTCTGCTTGCAAGCCTGAGTCATCTCTCCAGCCCCCTATGCTTATTTCTTAAACTATTTCTTAAAGTGCTTCAGATCTTACATTAAGGTCTTTTATCCAATTGGAGTTGACTTTTGCACAGGGTGAGAGAGAAAAATCTAGTTTCATTCTCTTATGTGTAGATATCCAGCTTTCCATCATCTTTTTGTTGGAAGTTGCCTTTTCTTCAAGGTAAGTTTTTGGTGTCTTTGTTGAAAATCAAGTTGTAGTTGTGTGTGGTCCTTGTTCTAGTCAATTGGCTTACATGTCTCTTTCTGTGCCGGTACAACATCTTTATGCCTGTGTTTCTATAGAATAACCTGAAATCAGTAAGAATGGTACCTTCATCATTGTTCTTTTGGCTCACAATTGCTTGGACTGTTTGGGGTCTTTTGTGTTTCCATAGAATTTTAAGAATTTTTCCCCCTATAAATGGAAATCTACAACAGAACCAAGAGTAAGTGTGTAACATGTCTTTTATTCCAGTTCACTTTGGATTGTAAGGATTTGGATAACACTTATGATACTTTTTCCTTTTTGCCTCTCCCTATTTTCTTCCCTTCTTTCTTTCTTTGCCCATCTCTCTCTCTCTTTATTTCTCTTTTCCCTTCTTGCTCCATTCCATTTCTCCTTCTTTTTCTCATTCTCTTTCCTTCCTTCTCTCCATTCCGCCTCCCTCTTCCTTCTTTTCCTTTGTTTTCTTCCTTCCCTCCTTCCTTCTTCCTTCCTTCCTTCCTTTCTTCCTTCCTTCCTTCTTTCCTTCCTTCCTTCTTTCTTCCTTCTTCCTTCCTCTCTCTCTCTCTCTCTATCTCTCTCTCTCTCTTTTTTCTCCTAGAAATCCCAGCAACGTTTCCCTAATATTTTGTGACGGTCTTGTGGAAGGGAGAAGTAAGGGAAAAACTACCAAGCACTAAAAAAGCTTTGGTTTACATTCTTGAAAAAAATGAAAAAGTTTATGAAAGTAGCCTAAGTTCAATAAACCTTCAGAACAGGTCATCTGCCCGGGTCCTATCTTGTCTCCCACATGATGACAAGTGCTCTCCCAGGTGGGACTCAGGCCTGCCAGAAGGAACAGCAGTGTTTGCCCCACCAGGCCCACAGCCTCCCTTCTCTGCTCCCTGTAGGGGGAGGAGACATGGCAAGAGTGAGTCCACTTCAAAAGAGATGACATTATAGGAGAGTAGACACTGTGATCTGAAGAGCACAAAAGGAGGAATGGTTGGAATATCCTATTTTACATTTAGTTTTAAATTCTGAATCATACGTTTAATATTAATGCAAGTGAACTCTTGCTTCCGTTTTCCTGAGTGCCCTAAGTAAGGTCTGCACGTGCGGTCAGCATCAGTAAAGCGAGATACCAACCTCTGAGAGAGTCGCAGGAGCCAGCATTCCCGGGAATATCCTCCCAGCAGCATCTTCGGGGAACAAGCCTTTGCCATGTGGACCTGTGGAGATTCACCTGAGATTCCCGGACCATTGCTTGACTTCCTCCGTGATTCCTGTATATTGAACAAGACTCACCTCCCCACCGGTATCTCTAGGTCTTTTTCTACCCCAGCTGGAAAGCAGGTGGAAGGAGCAAGTGGAAGCCAGAGGATATATGGGGCTCGTGAGAGGTCTCAGAGGGTTTCATGTGAAAGCAGTAGGAAGCCGCGATCTCGCCACCTCATTGAACTGTGCCTCCCCAAACTCACCGCTCTGTAGTCTCTCCCCACTTCCAATCTGGGCTGGCTCTATGACCTACTTAACCAAGAGAAAAAGCAGAAGTGACGTTATGCCTCCTGTCATGGTTTAGATGTGAGTTGTCCCCTTATAGACTCATGCATTTGCATACTTAGCTGATGTTAATACTGGGAAGGTCATGACAACTTTAGAAGGTGGAGCCTTGCTGGAGGAAGACATATCACAGGGGGTGGACCTTGAGGTTGGCTAGTTTCACCCTGCTTCCACCAGTAGTCTGCGCTGACAGTCTCTCAGCCTCCATGACGTCTGCAGAAATCCAAGCCTCCTCCAGATTCTGCCAGCCAGCCCTTCCTTTCATGCCATAATGGACCCTATCTCCCCTCTGGAGCTGCAAGCCAGATAATCTCCATTTCTCCAATGAAGCTGGTTGCTCTTGTCTCATAGCAACAGAGAAGAGTAACTGCAGCACCTCCTCAGGTCTAGGTCACAGAAGGCACGAAAGCTTTTACCTTTGTGCTTTGGAAATCCCTGAGTGACGAGAATGAGAGGTTAGACGAAAAGAATCCCCAAGATCATGCGGTAACAGGAAAAGACCATCAGTATCCCAGCCAAGTCGAACTTCTAGTCGTCCCACATATTAATGAGGCATTTTGACTGTTCCCACAGCTGCATGAGAAAACTGTGAGGAATCCACCTGAGCTCAGCCAATCCATGGAATCATGAGAAATGACAATGGTTCACGCCAAACTTCTAAGGTAGCTAAGTAAACTGAAGCTCAGTGAGCAAGAGTCTTTGCTTCTATGACAGACTGTAGGTGGAGGATGTGCGGGAGTTCTGACTGCAGCATGAAGTAGAGCTGCCTAACGGACAGCACTATTTGGCATCCAGCAAGGTGGTACACACCCGCTGGCTCACCTAGGGGAACTCCCACTCCCTACCTCACCCATCCCAATCAGTCTCCACACTTGATCAAGAGAGGCAGAAATGAACGATTTCAGTATGACCTCTATCCAGGGCTGGGACAGGCTGTAAGGGAAGGCAGGCATCCAGCTGGCAGGAAAATCTGAGGACAGAAAGCCAATATCTGATTAGATGCTCTAGCAGAATGGCTGAGGCTGATGACCAGCTAGTCTCTAGCGCCTCTGGTCAAGGGCACAGATTCCAGCCCAGCTAACTTGGCCTTATTCCATGACCACAGACTGGATCTTTAACCTCAGCCAGCTGTCCAAATTGGATGTCCTCCATTAGCCTCAGGAAAACTAGAAGGAGACACAATGTCCAACTCAGTGCGTTTTCAGGCAGTGCAGGGCTAAGTGAGCCCATCTGTAACAGCGGCGTCTCAGAACACTCCCAGAGATTTGGCCTTCATCTTTGCCTCCTTCCTCTGCACACACTGTGCTGAATGTTCCTCTAATTCAGTTCTCTGCTTTTGTTAATCGGTCCAGAATTTCTTCCCCAGACCCTTGGATTCAAGCTTTGCTACAATTTTGACATTTTTGTTGTCTTTTCTTTACCATCTCTTATGCCCAAGCTAAGCCTTAATGTAAGCTGTGATCTCATTTTTTTATTTTTAAATTTTATTTTATCATTAGCAATGTGTGTGTGTGATGCATGGGTGTGAGCATGTATATATATCTGTGGAACTTCTCCTGGGGATATACCACACAAATGCCTATTCCCTCCAGGTAGGGTTTAACAACACCAAAATCTAACTTGACAGGGCTGAAGAGATAGGTCAGGGATTAAGACTCTGCCTCCCAAACAGAAGGACCAGAGTTCAGATCCGGAACACATGCAAAAAAAAAAAAAAAAAAAAAAAAAACAACAACAACAACAAAAAAAAAAAAAAACAGGAAGAAATGGCAGCAGCCTGAACTTCCAACCCTGGAGTGCAGAGCCTAGGAAATCCCACAGTGAAGCAAAAAGGAGGTAGAAGCAATCTAGGATGCCTTCCAAAGTCACCCTTGGTCTTCTGCAGGGACATACAGTGCCCTTTGATATAAGCACACATATACACACGTACAAACATGTATGCAACCACACATGCAAAAAATTAAAACAAAAGATTAAAAAAATCTAACTTGGCAAACCAATGAGCTTATTGGGATAACTTGCAGAAGTATGGTTACCCCAGAGCAGGCACATGAATCTCATGAACGGTTTCGCCAGTGCTGCATGGATGGACTCCATGTAACTGCTATCTGCTAGCCTTCCTCAGAGTATATACTATAGTCCTTCCAGAGCCTTGATACAACGCCCTTCAGTTAAGGCAGAATTGCTTACAAATGGCTAGGAGGTGCAGGAGGAATAGCTAAGATTTCTGTCCAATGCCTTCCCACCCTCTCTGTCTCTGAAGGAAATGCAAGAGTCAACAGATCTGATCCTGATGGTCTCTTCCAAGTGGTTAGCTGGTTTGGTCAAATAACAGTATCCTACAATTGTACTATGGTGTGCGAATGGAGGTCAGAGGGAAACCTGGAGTCAGTTCTCTCTTTCTACCCTTTATGTGGAACCTTGGGACTGAAGTCCGGGCCGCAAGCCTGCACACAACAGGAGCCGCTACCACCTGAGCCATTTCTCCAGCCTCTGTTTTTGTTGTTGTTTTCATTTTGTTTTGTTTTGTTTTCTTGAGACAGGGTCTCATTGTGTAGTTCAGACTGTTCTTGAACTTTCAGTCCCCCGATGTCAGTCTCTTGAGTGCTGACAGCACCAATTTGTCTTGATCTCAATTCTTTTCTCCCTGTTATTATTCATTAGTGTGCAAAACAGTGGGTTTCTCTGTGCTCATATTATCATCGTACTTTGCTCATGTTTGCCCTTTAATTTCACTTGTGAAACATTTCTTAGTTCTTCACCACTTATTTCCAGAGCTCTAGTCTGGATAGATACAAACTTTACATGGAGAGCTCTAATTCCTCTTGATAAGAGTGACCTCTGCTTTTTCTCTCCTCTTGTCCAACTTTCACATCCCCACAAAAATAAGTTTAGGAAATTACGTTATTTTGATGTCATTCCCCAGTTCACACTCCATCAGTAATTCTCTAACACTTGCAATAGGCTCACAATCTCAAATACATCCAAGTGACTTAAGTATGAGGCAATGTAAGAACCCAGGGACTCGAGTGGCTCTTCTGGCATGAATCCTGCTAAAGGCCTTTATAGTTTTAATAACTATGGTTCTAACCAAACCATGAAATTCTATGCAACAAAAACAGTGTCTTCACCCTAATCTTGGAAACTTTATGAGCAGATTCCTTCTCTCTCCTCCACATGCAGAGCATTCAATGCTTTCACTGGCGTGCAATGGATATTAGCACGTGTATGACGTAGGTACCACTACGCTTCCATCCCTGGTCAGGGGAGATATTACTGTGCGTCATAATCCCCTTTCCTCTTGGGCTCATTAAACCTTGGGATCCTCCTCCACACAGTGAACAGCGACAGACTGAGTGAGCTTTATGTATCCATTAATACCAATTTGCCATTGTGTGTTGGATTATTATGTCTGATTAATGGCAGCACTATACTGTGCTTACCATGCAGAACAGAGTATTTTGGCACTTTGAATGAAGACCTAGGTTTATGTTTTCCTTTGGCTCTCAATCAGCCTCCTCACATGCTGGGTGTTTCTGGAGGGCCTGGCAAGCGATTGATTCTGCTCCAAGGTCCCACCTAAGCTAAAGTAGATTACATGGAATGCCCCATTACTTCTCCCATGGGGGTGGGGGATAAGTACATGGGTAAATGCTGACCTCTAACCCCAAAGAACTTCCAACACTGTTGCTTTGGGTTAACTCATTCGTAGCCTACCTGCTCCCTAGCACCCTGGCTTGTGTGGGTTATTTACAAATGTCTATTAATTGGTTCAGCTCCTGAGAAGAATTCAGTTGTGAAGTGTGTGGGAGATGTAGCTATGGTATGGCCACAACAACAAAGCTGGTGGCAAGATTTCCCCTTTAAGGATTTATTCTACTAGTAACTGTTGATACAGTGACTTTGGGTCAGCTTCACTTCTTCCCACTAAATCAGAACCAAAGGGACTAGCTTCCTTTTTATTTGAAAAGACTTATTCTTGCCTCTAAATCAACTGATCTTATTCTTATCCTAAAGGAAAAAGTAGGATGGATGCCAACAGTATCACATACACTAACTCAGAGACTCGGAGAAGAGGGATGGGAACTAGTGTATCTTTATAGCATATTTAATGGAGCCAGTTTGTCTTCACTTATGATCCCCTTGAGAGTCTTCACCTTGCCACCTGCAGCAGTGGACATCACACCTGGTTGGTAGGGATATCATCCTCTAATGGCAGGCTCAATGGCCAAATTTGACATGAGAAAGGAGGACTCATTCCTATATCATTCCTAATGCCTTTTTCTTGTGTGTGTGTGTGTGTGTGTGTGTGTGTGTGTGTGTGTGTGTGTGTTTGTGTGTGTGTTTGTGTGTACAGAGGGTACATAAGTGTATGTGCCTGTGGGCGCCCAAGGATGAATTTGGGAGTTATTCTGGATTGTTCTACTTCCTTATTGCTTAGCTCTGGGGTTTTCCAACTCCACCTTCCAGGGCTGGAATTGCAGGCCACAGTCATATCTGACTGGCATTTTTAGATGGGATCTGGGGATCCAAACTCAGGTCTTTTTGCTTTTAAAGCAAAGGTTTCATTTAACTCCTGAATCATCTCCCCACCTAATGTGTTTTTCTACACAGATGAACAAGTTTCTTGCAAGTCCATAGAATGATGGGGCTGCTGGGACAACCACAGCCACAGGTGTGTCAGGTGTGAGAGCGAGGGTGAGGCACAGTACAGTTTGGAGCACTTCCTCGGTATGGCAGAGGGTCTTTTGTCTGTTAAGAACTCCTGTTGTTTTATACATTTATTCTTACCCAGGAGTAACTCTAAGGACTATATATCTATGTCCCTTTCAAATCAGGTGTTGAAGTCTTAACTCCCATGTGTTAACTCCATAGATATGTGTTAACTCCATGGGCATAATAAAATTGTGAGGCTAGAACCCTTACAAATGAGACGGTGCCCTTAGAAGAAGTACATGGAAGGGGCGGTATCACTCTGCAGGATGGAGGAACACAGCCGAAAGGTGGCCAGCTGTCAATCAATGTCAAGTTCCACTAGTCATTGTCTGCAGAGTTTGATCCTGAAGCTGCAGAACTGTATAGGAGAAATCACTTATGAGCCACACAGTCTATTGTGATTTCAAGTTAAGAGAATGAAATCAAACTCCCAAAAGAGTTACTTATACTTGAAGAGAAAGAATGAGACAGAACCTATGCCAAGAACCAGTTCCAAGGGCTCTTTTCAAGAGAGATGAATTGTTTCCATCTATGCAAGGTTTATAGAAGCGTATGAGACCCACACATGTGACACTCTCTTGGCAAAAAACCATGTGTTCGTGTCAGCTTTTATCTTTGTTTTTCTCTTCTATGTGTAGCGTGGTGTGTCCGTGTGCCTGTGCGTGTCTGTGTGTGTCGTGCATACATCCTATCCCTGTCTCTACCCAGGCTTGGGATTACAAGCACACGCTACTGTGCCTGGCTTTTTTCGTGATGTTTGGGGATTGAACCTGAGGTTCTCATGCTTAAACAGCACTGGCTTCATGCAAAAGGCAGCACCCAATGAAATGACCCATCAGAACTAACACGCTTCACCCAAGTGAGTTCATCAGGGACAATTCATCTCAACTGTGACCACAGGATCAACACGCTGTATGCCCACTGAGGCTCAGGGCGTGCATACTCTCCTCTGAGGAGCAGTCCCAGTGTAGGACCCTCCTTACCCTCAAAGACCTGGAGCATGTGGGGCTGTATTTTATAAAAACTCATGAAGGACTCTGAAATTAATTTTATTTTTAGTAACAATTTTCTCTGCTTCATTCAAATGACCTTTTTTGTGTGTGGAGAAGAAAATGCAGTTTTACCAACACAACGTCAGCTCCCACCACACCTCCACAGTCCTTGGTTCCACCACACATAGGGTAACTCTCCTGATGTAATTCACTACAGCAAAGACTCAGTGAAGAGTGAAAGTGTCTGGGAAGGGAGACAGAGCCCAAGGTTAACGAACATGAGATCTACAAACAAGCTCCAAGAAGCAGGCTAGACACCCACATGTAATTATCTCTCTTTCCTGAACTCTGTAGGAATCTTAGCATTTTTGAGGTGATAATTGTATTAGGAAATAAGAATATCTGTGAAAGGTTCTTTTAAAAATCTCAAGATGCTTACATAAAGAAGTATTGAGGAAGACTCCTAGAGAGAAAGTGGTGAACTTCAGTATCCTGCAAGGCACCGACAATCTCTGAAAGCCAACCTTCATGTTCCTCACCCTTCAGTGTATTTCTCCACAAATGGCTAGGATTCTTATTTCCTGCTATCTAGAAAGTTAGGGCGCAGCTCCTGTATTTTGTCCTGGTCTTCTTTTCCTTTAAATGTTGCTGTAAACGGCAGCCCAGGGTATCAGGTGTTTGAAGTCCTCTGAATTAGCTTGAATTTGGGGCTGTAAATAAATCATAAATGTTCCACATCACTCCTGAATTATTCATTTTGCTTGTGCTTTCTATAGAACACCAAGCATCAAAATCAAACCCAGGCAACTATAATCTTAGGTGGTTTCAGATCGATAAAGTAACTGGTCACTCAGCGTTGCTGAAAGATTTTTTTTTAATCTGTAAAAAGGTTCTTAACATCTAGAAGAAGTACAAATCTTCTATCTACCTACCAAAGACACAGAGAACATGAGGAGCCTTAATATCGTGCGTGTATGTGTGCTGCGTCTGTGTGTGCACATTTCCATATTCAAAATTGAAAACAATGCTTTCTCACATTGCATTTCTGTCTTTGAGCTTGCAGACAAATTATATACTAAATAGTATTTTCCCCTCTTTTGTAAATGGAACAAAGATGTACCCAGCTTACTAAATATCCAAATTTCCAAAGCTTCATTCAAAAGTTGGGGCTAAAAGATGGCTCAGGTGTTAGGACTCTGTCTCACAAACAGAAAGACCTGAATTTGGATCCCACATTAAAAACAAAACAACAACAACAACAAAAAACTCCAGATGGAAATGACTACAGCCTTTCTTCTAGCTTTATAAGGTGGAGCCTGGGAAATCTCAGAGTGAAACAAAAAGGAGGTAGAAGCAATCCAGACTGATTCCTGACCTTCACAGAGGTCCTCTAAAACATACACAGACACACACACACACACACACACACACACACACACACACACACACAAATAAATAAATAAATAAATAAATAAAATAAAAATTAAAAAGAGTTGACTGTTTAGGACATAGCAAACACATTTCTCCGAGAACAGAATAGGTCTACTAAACAACAAGATACCCTAAATATGGGCCCAGTGAGACCCTGAGATGGCAGCGTGCTTCCTTGGTAAACTATCTCCTCCTGGGAAGGAGGGTCCGTCCTTCACTCCTCTTTTGCTCTTGTTTTCCTCGGCTGTTCCTAAGCTTCTCAGCCAAGCCTAGGAAACTGAAAACAGCTGATTTTTAATGTTGCAGATCCATGAATTCAAAGTCACGTTTTATATGTTGTTTGTATGCAAGTGATTTCTTGCAAGAAAGTCTACTCTGTTCAATTCTTCAAAAGGTCTCAGATGCCAGTACAAACTGAGATTTGTCATCCTGATCTATACAAAGAAGGCACGGGAGAGCGTTCTTGCCAGCATATTTCTACAGCATTGTTTTTCCCTCCTGGGCAACCAGTCCCCTAAGACATTCCCAGTAAGTGAAGGTAACCCTGGAAGCAGCAACTTCTAAAAGTTCTTACTGTCTGTGAAGAAGGGAATGTTGACTCCAAATTAAGGATGATTCTCTCCCTTCTGTCCCCCTCACTTTCTCCTCTTCCCTCCTTTTCTCCCAGAAGGTCAAAGAGATACTTTCTCTCTTTTCTCATAGATGAAGTAAAATAGAGAAAACGATTGGAAATGTCCCCCAACTCGATCAAATGCTGTTTGCAGAAGGAAGGCTGCAGGGCATGAAAGAGAGGCTGAGAACACATAAGAGAAAGAACAGTCAAAACTTGCATGTCCTCACACAGAAACTGGGGGATTCAGAGACAGACCAGGGAAAGGGAAGGAGAAGGAGGATGGACATAATTTCTGGAATACTTAACATTAGAATGGGAGCTTTCTCATTACCAGAGAAATGGAAGGTCTTAATAAGGAAAGAAAAAAAAAATCAGGTTGGGGAAATGGCTCAGAGGCTAAAGCCTCTACCTAATGTTCTCCACAGTTGAGGTTCTTGGCATATAATCCTAACAATGGGGCAACTGTCATGCATCTTAGGTTAACCTTGGGAAGAGTGTAGCAGATATGGGTAACTAATACGAAGGAAAAATTGCAAAATCTTCCCCCTCCCGCCCCCAGACACTTAGTATTCCAGTTGACTGAACAAAACTGTCCTCTCAGTGAGTAGAAAGTGGGAAAAGCATGGGGCTGCAGAGGTGGCTCAGGGGTTAAGCCTCTGCCTTGCAGGTGGAAGGTTGTGAGTTCAGATCCTAGACCCCACATATAGAAGCCGGTCGGAAGCCGGGGCGGCCTGCGTTTCTGATCCGGTAGGGCGGAGCCTGTGAATCCCGGGGCAGAGTAAACAAGGAGGAGGTGGAGGCATCCATGGTGGTTCCCGAATTCGCCCGTGGTTCTACACACACACACACACACACACACACACACACACAATTGAATAAATAATAAAAAAAAATTAGAAAGTGGGAAGAGCAGATAGTAAAAGAAGATGAAGAAAATTAAAATAATCACAGACTAGAAGAAGAACAAACAGCTTGTATTTTGAGAAGTCTGGTTGCTGGGAAGGACAGGAAATAGATCTGGAAGCCTCAGTGATTCTGGTACAAGTAGACTAACAGCCCAAACAGGCTAGATGCTCTTCAGAATACCCAGCAGTAGGTGAACGTAACCAAAGATGGAAAGGAGGGTGCCAATGTTGGTTCTGACTTCAGGTCTCTCTTGGGACTAGGAGTCTGCATTCAGACAAGCTGCCTAGCTGACAGAAACAGATAGCTTATGCATGAGCCTGCCTTTGAATGGGCTGACAGAGAGGATTCTTTCCTAAATATTCATGGAAAACATGTTATAAATGCAATCGCAAATACTGTCTAGATCACAAGATAAATCCCAGTCTGTTGCAGAATCGGCCTCTGGGTCCCACCCACAACTCTGTCCATCCTGCAATCTGGGGGTCCCAGCCCTCCCTGTAACAGCGCACAAGCTGTGCCAATGTCTGAGCTGCAGACTTTTTTCCTGCAGACAGTCCGGCATGCTGTGGAACTGTTGGCTTCTCCCTGTAGAAGGGCATGTGTAACAGTTACTCTCAACTATTGCTGTGAGAGAACATTCAAAGTCAAGCAACTTAAGGGAGAAAGAGAGGTTTATTCAGCTTACATTCCAGAGGGGAGGTACGGTCTCTCAAAGCAGAGGCAGCATGGCTGGCTGGCCAAAGCTGGAGGAAGCTAAGTCACTGCAGACATCTTGGAAGCTGAGAGCTGCAGACTGCTTGCTGCGAAGGCTGACTTCTCCTGGAGGCAGGGTGGGATTAATCCACCTCAAGGACCACCCCTTGTAACTGCCTCCCTCCAGCAAGGCTCCACCTCTCAAGGTACCATGACCTTGCCAAACACATGAGACTGTGGGGGACACAAACCATGACAGCATGCAATACATACAGTGTGGGTGTAGAAAAGCAAAAAATGAACTGAGCAGATGACTTGGTCACTAGAGTGTTTGCCTGCCAAGCATAGGAACAGAGCCCATGTGAAAAGACCACTTGTGGTGGGTGTTTCATGAGTGTAACCCCAGACACTCTAGCCTGCTTCATGAACTCCGGGTCGATAAGAGAGTTTATCTTAAAGGAAGTTCCTGAGCATAACATAGTGTGTCCTCTGCCTGTTGCACACACATATTCACTTGTGCACACATTAAAACAGGTCCACAACTGCACACACATTTAAAATAAATAATTAGGAAGTTCATCGGTACCTGAGTAGGTAATTCACCGTTTTGCACATGTAATGCAAAAAGAAAAAAAAGATACTTCTTCCAAGGCATCTAAACTGAATCACTTATACCAGTGATACCAGTGCCATGCAATAGATTAAAGTGGCCAAGAAGGTCTCACAATCGCTAAAGCAAGCTGCAGAACATACGAACAATCCCTTTCTAGTCCTGATCGTCAAAGGGGCCAGACACATCAACTGATCCAACTGGCTTTTGTGAGTGGAGCCCATTTTCTTTTTTTGGTCAAAAATATTTTCTTCTTTAACATTCAGTAATTAGATGTCCAAGGAAATAAATATGTTTGAAGCTTATTTGGTTCAAAAGGTATCTCTGAAACTCTAAGCTGAGGACAAGAGGTGAAGCGGACAGGTGCCAGGCGAGCCCGGGCCCATCTGGCCGGAACTTCCAAGAGCAACGGAAGGCGGTTGAGGCCCTTACTTATCCTCTCACCGCCTCCAGTGTGAGCAAGGAGGCCAGAGTCGTGGAGGAGGAAAGGCTGTGAGGAGAATTGTGGGAAGAGTGAGCTCTCAAGGACTGTCCGAGCTAAAGGAAAGAAACAGCCAGAAAACCTGCCAGAGCAGTGCTGCCGGGACTGTCCCCAAGGAGAAAGGGACGGCTGGTCTAGTCCACAGCTGGATGCACTCACCCCAGCAAGGACGCTGCGGGGGACCATGGGAGCGTCGCATGTCCTCATCTGACCTCCTTGAGTGGCTTCTTCAGCATCCCTGTGTGGCATTGCGCCACTGGGGTTTTCCTCTTTCTTACTTCATGAGGGATGTTTCTTGAATGTCTTTGTTCTTTAACTTCCTGACATCTGGATTTTGGGGAGCCCCACATCCCCAACCTTGGTCATTCTCCATTCTCTGGCTCTGTTCCCAAATGGTCTCAAGTTATGTCTGTATGTGTCATTCATATGATAATGACTCCTAAGCTGGTAACCTGATGCCGGAACTCACCCATGAATTGCATATCAATTATTTTCTATCTCAATTACATCAATATGCCTACAAACTCAATATTTCCACCCCAATCCATCCCCAGCCATTCTTCTCCCGAACTCATGTAGCTCTGTAACCAGAAATGCCATCATTTTAGTTGTTGAGCATGAAACCTTGACGTCATCCTGGACTTTTCTCTTTCACATACATCTTTCATGTGCCTTTGAAAAATCCTTTTGACTCCAACCACAGGAAGGTCTGAGTTTGAATACCTGAGCCCATATTAAAATGCCAGGTGGAAATCGCAAGAGCCTGAACTTCTGGCTCTGGAATACAGAGACTGAGCCAAGCAAAAAGGAGGTAGAAGCAATCTGCAGGGACAGTCCTCTGACAGCTTGCTTGCACAGTGCGTGTGCGCATGTGCACACATGTGCACACACACACCTGCATGTGCTGGGCAAAAATAAGTAAATACAATTTTTTTAAAAAAAATGAATTACTAATCCCATAATGTTAAACTCCAACCAGAACAAACTCACAGAAAATAGTCAAGAAGGCCTGACCCAAGATAATGACTTTCGAAACATGATCATTACCATGTTAAATACTATGAAAGAGGAAATCCGGGAGGAATTAAATAACCTCATCAATCACTTTGAAGAGGAACACAACAGACACTTGGAGGAGTTGAGAAAAAACAGTTCAAGAAACAAAAACAGGCATAGAACAGTTAAAACAGACTCAAGCAGAGTTCAAAACTGAACTAAAAAAATGAATTACCTAGAATTTGACTACTTGTAGCTAACTACCACAACCACAAGTATCTCTCCTGGATTACTGCATACCCTTCTAATTACTCTCCCAGCCTCACTCCTGCCTCTCCTCCCGATAGGAGAATGGAATGATTCACGAAAAATCGCAAAATGTAAATGGGATCACATTGCTCAGAAACCCACAGTGACGTCACTCCCTGGGAATCAAATCAACTGCTTGGCCATAACTGGCTCCTTTTGATACACTTCCTTCCACGCTCCAGCCTCTCTGGACAGGATTGATCCCTTGTTTTCCTGCACCTTGGATGCACTTTTAACTTGATTTCACAGAAAAAGCTTTTTCTTTCCCAGATAAATAAAACAGCAGCCTCACTCCAGTAAGGAGGTCAGGGGTCATGTAGAGGGAGATAAACACTGAAGCAGCCTGGTGGGGGAGTCGCCAAAGTCTTCCTCCCATCTTCTGAGGAAGACCAGCACTTAGCTATGCATATAACACCTAGCTACAGACTTCAGTTCCTGGTCCCCTATGGTCAACCAACAGTTCCGATGGTTGTCAAATGTGAAAGTAGTGATTTAGAGAAACAGCATGAATTTGGAGGAAGTAAGAGGGAGGTTTCTCTGCATGTATTTTGATTTTTGAATTATTCAGTTGCTACCAACCCAGAAATGAAACAAAGCTTTAAAACAGAGATTGGTCAAAACCATAAGGATGCTCCTGAAATAATAATAAGGAGTCTGGTCTAAGGAAATACAAATTTTGCATGGAAGAAAAACTGTATGAGAGAAGCAATGACAAATCAGCAGGACTTTGACAGTAAGAAAGGACGCAGCCAAAACAGAGCATATTCTATTAACTCTACCTGCGGGTTATGGAAATGTGAGAACACTCTTGCTTGGCATCCTGCAGAGACGAACGTTAATGCAGAGTGTCACCCGGCAGTGCAGCATGCATTCCTGGGGGATTTCCACATCCCTGCACCTGGTCCCTCCGTACACAGGCTCACTATCAGATTTCCGTCAGTGCACTGAGGATGACTGTCTCAGGAGTTGACTCAAATCAAGCTCATCAGCATCCAATTTATCTACAACAAGAGCTGTCCAGGATCTAAAATATTTCAAATCTACATGACTGGGCCGAAAAGATGACTCAGGGGCTAAGGCTCTGCCTTGCAAGCAGAAGGTCCTGAGTTCATAATCTAGGTCCTACATAAAAATGCCAGGTTGAAATGGCTGTGGCCTGGTGGGTGGAGCCTGGGAAATCCCAGAGTGAAGCAAAAAGGAGGTAGAAACAATGTAGGATGATTCCCGAAATCACCTTTGGTACTACACAGGGACACACAATGTCCTCTCTCTCTCTCTCTCTCTCTCTCTCTCTCTCTCTCTCTCACACACACACACACACACACACACACACACACACACAAAATAAAAAAAAATCAAATGACTAATCTTTCCTTTAGGGGTGGAATTCTGTGGAAGGTCAAGTATTACTATGAACTTTCTCAGTAAAAATGGGGTCAGACCAATGAGGAGAAATCAAATGAATCACATGATCTTCTTTCGGGACTGGTTCTACTAGAATAGCCTAGCTCTCCTCCTACCCACATGAACTTCCTGTACAGCCTATTCAGTCCCATAGATTGGATATCACTAGATGCTAATAATTACAATATTTTTATTTTTTATTCAAGCCTCTTTTCTGAATTCCCAACACTTTTTAATCCAGATCTATCAGACACATAGAAGATGTTTCTAAAACAGTAAGAAGGACCGTTATGTAATGAAATGCAAATTATGCAAGGAAGAAAACCTATATGAGAGGCACACTTGGATGCTCACCCTTAACACGTCCAAAATAGAATGGCTGTTTCCCACCCCTAAGTCTGATCTGTTCCTAGTGGCTCCATCTCAGTGAACATTATCACCAACTTTCCACTTGCTCAGGAAAAAACCCAGAGGACACTCAGACTCCTTTTTACATCCCACAGCCAGATCTACCAGCAAATCCTGCCGGCAGCAGTAAAAAAAAAAAAAAAAAAGCAGACTAGCTTTTTTTGGGCGGTAGTGAAGAAATCCCTGTGCAACAAATGAAAGGGAGGGACCGTTTATTTTGACTCTCAATTTCAGGGTTCTGAATGGTCATTTGGTCCCTTGCCCTTGGGAAGCTTCTCTATCCACACCCACCATCCAGCAAATCTCCTTGCCCTGTGTGGGAGGAGCAGTGGGTGAGAAAGGAAGAGAATATCGTGGCACCCGTCGCTTGTGAAGGAGGAGATTCTCACCTCACAGCACGCAGGATGCAGAATACAGGAGAGGGCAGGAGGGGCAGAAAGGGGCAGAAGAGGGGTGGGAGAGGGGTGGGAGAGGGGCAGGAGGGGACAGGAGAGGATAGGAGAGGGGAAGACCCAGGCAGTTCATGCACCTCTAACAAAGGATGGAAAACACTGTGTACATTAATATGAAACCAGTGGCTGCCAGGAATCAGGAAAGGGATAGGAAAAAACTTTCTGGGATGACAGAGTCTTCTATATCTTGATTGTGGTGGTTACAAAACTGCACATGCTTGTCAAAACCTGAGACACCATGTAATAAAGGAGGTGGGTTTTATTGCTATATACAAACTATCTTAATAAACTTGCTAAATATTCAGGTAATGATAGCGAGCTGTGTGTGTGTGTGTGTGTGTGTGTATAAACACTAAATAAAGTAGAATTTTTGCTGTCGAAAGTAATATACTTTTACAACTATGAAAAGTACAAAGGGAAGTAACAGATGTGATAATCAAATTATTTAATGTACAACATATTTTTGTTTTGTTATATGTGTGTGTATGTGCATGAGTGCATACATGTGTGTGTGTCTGGTGTGCTCACCTGTGTGTGCATGTGTGGAGGCCAGAGGTAACATTGTATCTTCCTCTGTAGCTGTCCACCTTACTTTTTGAGACAGAAGTTCACTGTTTTAGCTAGACAGACTGGCTGGCCAGCAAATCCACCACAATCTCCCTGTCTGCACCCCCACAATATTTGGGGTGCAGATGCACAGCACCTGGCATTTTATGTGGAATCTGAGGATCTGAATGGTCTTTGTGCTTGTGCAACAAACGTTTTAGCCAATGAGCCATCTCCTCCCCAAAGGAGGGGATTTAAAGGGATAATGTAGAGACCAAGAGGTGAGGAGAAATTTCAAGAGCTGTCACATAAACAAAGATGCTAAGGATCAATACACAAAGGGGAAACAGCAGCCCAGTAATCAAGGGCAAACTGAATCTTTACTGAAATCTCTCAAAGATTGTCCACATTGATTGTTACAGTTAGCCTGCATGGTTGCTGATAAATGACCATCAAACAGCTTAAGGGAACAAGGGGTTTGTTTCCTTATGACAGTCCAGTTATAGTTCATAGTCCAGCTTTACGGGAGAGCACACATCAACACCAGAGCCGAGGAAACTGCCCACACCATCACCGCAAAACAGCTGAGAGGACAATCCTTACTTGCCAGACCACCATGTCTGGCCAAGTGTACAGAAGGATGCCGACTTCCTCATCAGCTCTCAGTATTTTATTCACCTGTTCAGGGCTAATCCCACCCACCATGAACTGGGCCTTCCCCATCAGCTAGACAATCTCTTATGGGTTTGCTCTGGGCTTAACTCAACCATTAATTCTCTACAATGTGTCCAAAGCTCAAACTCTCAACTGTCAAGTTGACACCTGTGCCTAACTATGACATGGGATCCATCCCATTTCAAGTCTTAAATTTCCTTTTCTGTTTTTCTTAAAGCCTGTGGCTGTCATAAGATGCATCATCAGCTAGACCAGGGCTTGGTCAACTTTTTTTTGTCAAGGGTCAGATAATAAATATGAAAATATAAAATATTTAAGCCTTGCAGGGCAGCTTAGCTCTGATGCGACTACCCAGCCCCACAGCTGGAGCATCAGAGCAGATACAGACAATATGCAAATGATGGGTGAGGCCATATCTCAACACAATTTCATTCAAAATAACAGGTGGCAGGTTAACTTTGACCCAGAGATCAGAGCTTGCTGGTTCCTAAACAAGCCGCATTCTAACACCCACGAAACCTTCTCACATCTCAAATGTGCCCCCCATTACCTTCCTTTTTCACAGCGAGTTGTGTTCCCCACACTCTAGTTCCACGCTTTGTGTTAAGAATCAGGGTCAGCGGGAGGAAAAAGACAGAATGAGGCTTCCAGACACATCAGGAACTGATACCTGTTTCAAACCCCTGGGAATGACTCAACCCCAAGTGATATTCCCAGAAAGCCAACCTGGCTGCGCTGTGTAGGACGACAGCTGTGGCTTCAGTGGAAAAACGGAGACTCACTAAGAGACTATCATGAGGGATTTATGCAACAGACGTGGAGTCTAAAGCATAATGTCCATTAGAAATGGAAAGAGGGGTGGCATGGGAATTAGTGTGCTGAAATGTGCTTTCGCAGGTCTCAGGAGGGTGAGATGGAAGATCCCGCCCACCAAGGGCTGGGTCTATCCACGTCAATTAGATAATCTCATGCAGGCTTGCTCCAAAACTTGCTTTAACTAAACAATTAGTTATGCTTGAAGGCTTAGTTCTCAATTGTCAAGTTGACACTTAAAACTAACTGCCACAAAATACCTTACAGGGCTGATCTCCCTCAGAAAAACTCCTAAGGAGATGATTTTTCGTGTCTCTTCCAGCTTCTGGTGGTCTCAAAGTTCCTAATTTGTAGCCATATGACTCCAAACTCTGCTTCTATAGTTATGTCACCTCTGCCTTCTCTTGTGTCAAATCTTTCTTGGCCTCACTCTGTGCGTGTGTGTGTGTGCGTGTGCGTGTGTGTGTGTGTGTGTACAGCATGCAACAGGGCACTTGAGTGTGTGTGCCTGTGGAGACCCAAGGTGATATCAGGAATCGTCCTGGATTGTGGGATTGTCAAGGCCTAAGCCTGCTCTCTAGAGAACTGATGCATTAGCACAGTCGTTAGGCTGGATTCCTCCCTCTGGGAGTTGAGTTTGTCTCCTGCCTGGATAGACAATGACAGACTGGATTCCTCTCCCTTTTGTCTCCTGTCTGTTCTTAGATCGCTTTTATTCTTCTCAGAACTGGCAAGGCTAAAACTTCTCCAAGCAGTTTCTTCCCTGTGCATTTGAGACTATTAAACATGTTAATACAGGGATCACAAGATTATGCACATATCACAGTAATCAGGTAACTCTGTTTTGAGACATTCATTGTCCATTCCCTTTTAGTTTTAAGTGTCATGTCTGCTTTTATCTCTACCTGGAGACATCATGTCTGGTCCCACCCAGCCAGTTGATGTCACTCCTGCCTTTTCTTTGTTGGCCAGAATGTATACATTTAACATAATTCTGTAAAGAATTTGGCGCTGTTCTTTGATTTTTTTTCCTATAAATGCTCCTGTATGCTAGACATCCTAGGCTCCCTCTGACAGATGCCTGGTCAATTTCTCCTGCTCCCACATTTGTTTCCTGCATGTAAGTCTGTGTTCATGGGCCGGGGCACTAGGTTGCTCTACCTCCTTGTTGCTTCACTCTGGGGTTTCTCAGGCTTTGCCTTCCAGAGTCAGAATTATAGAATTATTTTTCGTGTCTCTTCCAGTTTCTGGTGGTCTCCACCACTATTTCCATTAGCATTTTTACATGGAGTCAGGGTTCCAAATTTAGATCCTTTAGCTTGTGAGGCAAAGACTTTAACCCCTGAGCCAGCTCTTGGCCTCACTTTTATGAAGACAATTTGTCACTGGATTTAGAATTCATCTTGATAATGCAAAATAAGTTCTTACTCTAAGTAACCCTTAGTCACATCTTTTCCCATATAAAGTACGGGCTCTGGGATAGACCTTTCTAGGGCCACTGTTCAGTCAACCAGAACCACTAAACTCTCTATAATTCTCAATACAGTCAATGTTGTAGAATAAATGTAAGTTGAGTTTAGAACTTATTCATAGAGAATAAATTAATAAGGCTGGTGATGTGACTCAAAGGGTAATTACTTTTGCTAAGCAAGACTGATCAGTTGAATTTCATTCCCAAAACCCTCAAGGTGGAAAAGAGAACCAACTCCTCCAAAGTGTCCTCTGGCCTCTACTCATGTGCTGTGACATGTGCACACCTCCCCCCCAAATGAATAAATAAGCATTTTAAAAAGAAGTAGTGATTAAATCTACGAAAATAAATGAGTTTTAACCAACAAGGAAGAAGGAAAGGAAACACTATTTTTTAATACATTTTTTATTATTCTGCTCATACAAACTTAATAGGTAGACCAGTTTCCTCCCTCCCTCCTCCTCCCCCTGAACTCCCTGCTCCCCCTCTTCTCCCTCCCCATCCCCCAGTGCCTCCCGCCCCAATTCCCAGAGAGTCCTTTAATGTACATGCCTAACTCTCCTCTGGGCCCTCCTCTCCGATGACGTACAAGGATCCAGTGGCCTTTCCCTGAACCCTTTCTCGTGTTCCCCTTAAGCATAGGAGCACTACTGTGGCTGTCAATCCCTTGCCTCCAAGGATCTTGGTGCCTTTAGCCGATGTTAGACTTTGTGAGGTCAATAGCGTGTTGGACATTGCGCAGGGCATGCAAAGTCCTATTATGTTTGCTTCGGCCCTAACTAGTGAGGAAACACTATTTTTGAAATTAAATGTTCACACACATTTTTAAAAAAGTAATCCCCTAACTCCTGGGCTGGAGAGGTGGCTCAGGGGTTAAGCCTCCGCCTTGCAGGCGGAAGGTCCTGAGTTCGGATCTCAGATCCCACGTATAGACGCCAGGCGGAAGCGGGGGCGGCCTGTGCTTCTGGTCCTGGTAGGGCGGAGCCTGTGAATCCCGGGGCAGAAGGAGGTGGAGGCGTCCATGGTGGTTCGCGAATTCGTCCGTGGTTCTACACACACACACACACACACACACACACACACACACACACACACACACACACGCGCGCGCGCGCGCGCGCGCGCACACATGCATATGCACACAGTTGAATAAATAATAAAAAAAAAAAGAATTAAAAAAAAAAAAAGTAATCCCCTAACTCCTATGAAGAGGATAATTTACCCAAAATCACACTCAGATTCACAAAGGATAAGGAATTTTTAGCTATTCTTGTGATGATTGACAGTTCAAATCTAGATTGGAACGGAGAGGCAATCCATTTTCCTACTGTATCTCAACGTGATGATCTGAGTGAGTTGTGTGTGCGAGCATGGGCTGTCTGTGGAAATTGGGACAGGGGACCACCCTAGATGCGCTGGGCAGCCCCTTCTAAGGGACTCTTAGAGGGCAGTGGAGGGAGAGTTGGCTATAGGAAGGTTACAGAGGTAGAGTGCTTGAAGGACAGACGGGCACAGTTAGAGAACACAATGGGACAGGACACAGCAGCAGCAGCCTCGTGTTCAGAGCTGAGATTGTTGTGGCCAGATTCTAGGGTCCCAAAAATCAACAAGGAGCCATACCGCTGCAATTCGCATGAGGGCTTTTATTAGCAGATTCGAACCTGGGCTCACAACCGACCAACAGCAGGGTGGAGCCGGGAAGAGCGTGGCCCTTTGGATGAAGTTTTATAGCTTACTGACAAGGGGAGGGGGCTTCCAATTTAGTAGTTACATGATTGGCTAACAGCCAACAGTTTTGGCACACAGGGATTGTTCCCCCACCCCCTTGTTGGTGAGCAGTTGGAATTGCAACCTTACTACCCTCAACACCTGGGATTTTCTCTTCCGTTACTGATAAATGGTTGCTGGCCTCTGATTGGCCTATGCCCAGGTTGGCGCTGCCCTGGGGCAGCCCATAGACTTCTATGGTAAGGGGAGGAAAGGGAGTGGGCAACTCCAGTCTGCTGAAACGTTCTTTTTACTTACTCAGCTAGGCACGTGGGGCCGCATTCCAAACTCCCAGCCTGTCTCTAGTTAGAGCTAATGACTGCACTCTGACTGGGACATATTATGAAAGCTATATACATGTGGAGAAACATACTTAAAAAGAACTAAAAGAAAACCAAAATTGGGTTCTAGGTCTCCTCAAGATGTTCTCTAATTGTTATGCCAGAAATGTAATCTGCTCAAAGCCTTGTCCCACCATTTTTTTGCTGTGCTGGATTTGCACCCAGGGCCTTGGCAATTCTAAGCCCTACTAAGCTGACTCCTCATCCCTGACATGAAGCTTGAAAGGTGCTGTATGGATCTTCTTTTCCTTTTTCTTTTGTTTTCTCTCCTTTCTTCCAGTTTGCATTGTTCACTTGTGTTGTTTTTCAAACAGGGTCTCAAAATGTAGCTTCTGCTGTTTTGGAACTTGCTATGTAGATCAGATTGGCTTCAGACTTGGAGGGATCTTCCTGCCTCTGCCTCTTACTATTGGGATTATGGCTTGGCTGTGATGTTAAGGGACTTAATTGTGGCCATTAAGTGGGAAGGATAATGGCTGGAGAGATGGTTCAGGGGTTGAGACTCTGCTTTGCAAGCAGAAGGTCCTGACTTGATCCCAGGTCCCAGGCAAAAAATGCCAGGCTCGCAATTCTGGTCCTGTTGGGCAGAGCCTGGGAAATCTCAGAGCAAAGCAAAAAGGAGGTAGAAGCAATCTAGGATGACTCCCAAAGTCCCTCGATCCTCTACAGGGACACACAGTGTCCTCTGATACACACACATACACATACATGCACACACAAAATGAATGAATGAATGAATGAATGAATGAATGAATGAATGAAGTTAAAATTAAAAAATCCTAAGTGGGAGACAGAAACCATGGTGGTTCTAATACCTGCTAAATTACAATTAGGCATTGTCACGGATAGTCAAATTTGAAACCAGACAGTGAAAATTACTTGGCATTAAAAACAACAAAGCTGTTACTACTGCTGAGGTGATGCTGAGGATGATACTGATGACATTTACAACAGCGACAATGATGGTAAGAGGACACCAGACAGGGAGAGACAGATGGACAGAGCCGTGGAGAGTTTGTTGAGCGCCTGCGTGGCAGGTACTTACCAAACATCATGTCACTTAATCAGCACTAAGTCCTCTGAATGAGATGTGAGTGCATCTGCTTTATAGGAAACACTGACTTAGCCAGGTGCAGTTCTTGCTTGATGTCACACATGCAGCTGGTCAACAGACACACCAGATTTAAACACAGCATGGATTACGCCAAAGTTCATCCTTATTACCAAGCTGTACTGTCAGGGTTTCAAAAACAAATCCGCAACTAGGTCTAAGGAGATAGCCCAGTCAGTAAAGTGCTTGCAAGCACTTTAATCTGAGTTCAATTCCCAGAAACCCACATAAAATAGCTGGGCGTAGTGATATGTGTCTGTAATCTCAGAGGAGAGGTGGAACGCTTCTGAACCGTAAACACAGTCTAAGTCCGATAGGATTCCAGTTAAATACATCTGCTGTGTCGAATAGTATGTATATATATTGCCATATCCTTTCTCCCAAGGTCTCTTTAAAAAGACAGAAATGAATTCAAATAATAAGTAAACAGCACTAGAGACTCACTGGGGATTAGGTAAAGGCCTTCAGAGGCCAGGCATGTAGAGAATGAAATGGAAGGCAAATGAGGAGGACTGGGTTGCCTGGGAAAACCCAGGCTTTGGAGAGGCTTCAAGCCCCAGGCTTGTAACTGGCTCCTTGGTTTACTTGTGTTTTAAGGGTCCTTTGTGTTATTATTATTATTTGTAGAAGGCTGTTATATGTGTCTTGCAAATATTTGGCCCTGTTGGCAAGATAGTTCAGTGGTGATGCACCTGCTCACAAACCTGGTGACCTGAGTTTGATTCCCGAAAGACCTCATGGTGGAAAGATAGAAGTGACTTCTAAAAACTGTCCTCTGACCTCGCGTGTGTACTACAGCACTCTCTCTACTCAGATTCGCTCTCTCTCCCTCCTCCCTACAAGTAAATATATATTTTTATAATTTTGTCTCAGTTCGTACCGTGCCTTGGATTCTTTGAAGCAGAAGTCAGAATCAAGATCATTTATCGATTTATCACTTCTTCTCGTGCAGTGTTGTTTCCAGTCCTGGAGACTGAAGCAAGGCCGCTCAGCGCTAGCAAACACTCTGCCACTGACCTGCCTCTGCAGTTTTATACTTGGTTTGAGACAAAGTTTTACTAAATTGCCGGGGCTGACCCTGAACTCACTCAGTATCACAGATAGACACAAATGTGTCACCCTGCGGCCCCGGCCTCCCGAGCACTGGCTTACAAGGCACAGCTTCCTGATCATTCTCTCCATGTTGTCTCCAACAAGCTAAGGACTCAGATCCTTGTCTTGTGCTTTTGAGAAGCATCATGATATTGCATAACGTATATAGGTCTATGGTCCAGTTTGAGTCATTTTTGTGTTATCTATTTATGTCTAGTGTGTGTGTGTGTGTGTGTGTGTGTGTGTGTATCAGAAGCCAGTGGAGGCCCAAGAATGACTGGGAATCATTCTGGATTGCTTCTACTCTTTTTGCTTTGTTCTAGGATTTCCCAGGCTCAGAAGTGCAGAAATGGCTGGCCCTTTTGTGTAGGATCTGGAATTCAAACTCAGGTCTTTCTGCTCTCAAGTCAGAGCTTAACCTCTCAGCATCTCTCTGGCCCTTCTTATATTTAAAGAAGAGCAAGGAAGTGAAGCAGCAAGTCCATTTCTGCACTGCAGGGCTGCTGAGAGCGTCTTAGCACACATCCTTGATTTATGAAGCACTTTGTATTTCATAAGCACTTTCCTTAGTTAATTACCTAATTAATCTCAAGGATGATAACTGAAGGACTTCTTTTAAAACTCTCATTATTTATTAACAGATTAGAAAGCAGAGGGCACCTGCTCTCAATCTTTACTTGCCAGACCAGCATGTCTAGCCAAGTATACACAAGGATGCCAACTCTGTCAACAAACTCTCCGTGATTTATTCCAGGGCCTAATCCCACCCATCGTCAGATGGGCCTTCCCCATCAACTAGACAATCTCCTTCAGGTTCATTCTGGACTTAACTCAACTACTAATTCTCCACAAATATATCCAGAGCTCAAACCCTCAACTGTCAAGTTGACACCTGTGCCTAACCATGACAAAGGGTGACTTCAGGAATCATCGTGGATTGTTTCTACTTCCTTCTTGATTCACTCTGGGATTTCCTAGATTTGGCCCAATAGGGCCAGAAATGCAGGCCACTGTGGTTTCTACCTGGCATTTTTACATGGAACCTGGAATCCAAACTCAAGACCTTCTGCTTGTGAGACAGAGTCTATCCCATGAGCCATCTCTCCAGCCCTGTGCCAAGAATTTAACCAAATTAGGCCTTGTCCTAAAATGACAGTCTTCTAGGTCTCAATTCTTTTTTTTTTTTTCTTCTCTGATCAACAATATCCATCTTGAATATGAAGTGTCAATAATCCTTTCTCATCCATTCCCCAAAAAGAGAAAATTGCAAACATAAAAAAAATTAAATTGAGCACAAGTGTTATGGTGAAAAGAGCAAGTGGTTATAATTGTGAACTTTAGAATCAAAATTTGATTCCCGTCTTGTCATGTGCTCTGGGGGCTTGGGCAGATACTTGGCCTCTGTATGCTTTATTCTCATTTAGGAAACAAATAGCATGCATATCAAATTTTAGAGGTTACTCATGTAAAGTTCAGACCATCCTGTCTGCATACACTGAAATCTGGACGGGGAGATGGTTCAGGAGTTAAAGTTTTTGCCTTGCAAATGAAAGGACCTGAGTTTGGATCCCCAGATGATGCATAAAAATGCTGGGCAGAAATGGTGACTAGGGCCTTGACAGCGCTCTACAGTTCTGACCTTAAAAGGTGGAGCCTGGGAAAACCCAGAGCAAAAGAATAAGGTGGAAAAACAAAATCCAGGATAAGTCCCAATGTCACCCTTGGGCCTACACACACACACACACACACACACACACACACACACACACATGCACACACGCATGCACACAAGGAAAAAGAAATCCAAACTTAGCCGGTCCTTTTGCTATGGAGATGACAATTACGGTAGTAACTAGTAAATCCAAAATAGCATAAAAATATACAAAATATGTTTCTAGAATCCATCTGTGTTTCTAATTTCAAATAGAATTTGGTGATTAGAAGAAGCTCAGATTCCTTGCTGCTGGGCAGCTCTTCGGAGCTGGAGGGAGGAGCCTGCAACGCGGCAGGCAGCCTGTGCCCTGAAGAACGGGTAAGTCAAGTCAGGTGCCTTGTTTTAGAGTTCGCTCCAGGCTTCCTTTCTGTCTTTTAATGTGCACAATGTCCCCTTTGGTGGACACCTGTGGGTGCTGTGTTGGTGCAACCCAACGTGTGCCTTGTCTTTGTGTGCTCACACGACATGAAAATTGAACAGGATGGGGCATCGGGAATTCTCAGCGTTGCTACTGACTGCAGATGCTGGTGAATTAGCAGTGCGTGTGGGGGGGGATGAAATCTGGCTTAGTTAGCTGTGAGAAGGTGGCACTGATTACAGTCATTTGCATGCACCCTCACCACTTGTGTTTGACTGCCACGCCGCACAACCACAATCACACGCATCGTTAAATCTGAGGCTGGTTAACGACCACACAAGAAGTCCAGCTCTGCTCAAATAGAATGTCGCCGTGAGACACGTGCCGCATGGACCTGTCCACAAGCATTTGTTTAAAGTCCCTGTTAATTTAGGGACTGTCAGGAGGGAGCCGATGCCCCATGATGCCACAGCGGCCTATGAGGCTGCAGTGAGAGTCATCGTGGCTTAGGAGACTGTTCTCACAACCATACCCCATGCCAGGATCAGGTGGTAGGGTGAGGGATCTGATTTCCACCCTCTTCTTCCTCTCTAACCACAGAGGGTGTTCAGAGAGCTCCGCTCAGCCTCCCTCAGCTGAAGGGGCGCAGACAACTAAGGAGAGAACACACACACACACACACACACACACACACACACACACACACACACGAATGCGCGCACCACCAGATAGCAACAGACACACAAAGAAATGGAGAGGAGCATACAGACCAAGGCACAAAAAGAGAGCCAGGAAGGAGTACAAGAATCTTGAAGGAGCCGGCCAGAGAAAGAAAGGAAGCAGGTATGCAGAAGGGACAGATGTAGAAAGGCAAGCCCGGGCCAAGTGTACTGAAAATGGGAAATGCAGAGGGTGGTGGTGTTCTCTAATACTTAAGGAGACAAAAGCGTTTCCACAAGCCAACTGAGGGCTGTGTTGCTGCTGTATGCACCGAGAAAAAGGAAGGAGGAGAGACAAGCAAGACGTAGTAAGGAAGGAAAGGAAGAAAGGGACGAAGATGAAGGAAAGAGAAGAGGGGTCAGGAGAAGAGGACTCTGAGCAAGTGAGGGTGTCTGATGCTGGAGAGAAGGATGGAGTGATGATCCATGTCCTCTTTATTATAAGGAACATCCAAGCCCTTTGTGGATGGTGTGGATGCTGGGCACTTGACCTCATGCTTGGAAACAGCCTAGGTGGTTTTGCATATATTGACTCAACACTCCAAGCAACCCACTTCATGAGAAGTGAACCCAGGCCGGTCATCTCCCCAAGTCACCCATGCAGCAGGTTCAAAGTCTGCAATGTGGGGTGTGGTCTTTGCACGGCAGCCTATCATCACTACCATAGCCGGTTACCTAATAAATAGTGCTTCAGGCTTCCATGACTTAGAAGCATTCTTATTTAATTATGATTTGTTTGGCATTAACTTAGCATGTTATAAATGACAATAATAATATAAATAAATGTCACGTCAATTAAGACCTCGAAATCTCATCAGCTTGACAAGAAAACTCTGGAAGGATCCCAGCGTTTGGGTCACACTGAGGGTCAGAGGACTCCATGGGGCTGGATGCGTTACACAGGGAGGAACTCAGACTTCGGTGCTCCATCCTTCTGGATTCCCCTGCTGTAGTGACTGGGTCTGCTTCTTTTAGTGCATTGATTTATCTCTTAGTCATTATATAGAGATGGTGTGGCCGGTTCCCTTGGCCCTGGTGTTGGTGCATGCTCTCCCGTCAAGCTGGACTACAGACTGTAATCGGACTATCAGTAAGAAAATAAACCCCTCGTTCCCTTAAACCGATTGATGATCATTTATCAGCAACCATGCAGACGAACTGCAACACCCTTGGTCCTCCACAGGGACACACAGTGTCCTCTGATACACCCTCACACACACACAATAAATGAATGAATAAATAATACAATTAAAATAAGTCTGGACACAGAGAGTGACCACAGAGATTAATCTGAGCTTTCAGCAGCGCTGCTGCGGGAAGGGGGTGTCCCCTCTACTGTGCTAGATGTGGGGCTCTCCAGACTAGCGCGTTCCCCTGTAAGCAGCCTCCTGTCAGCACAGTCTGAAGACAAGGCTGTCCCTGAAGCGCTCTCTGAAGACCTGCACTTCCCCCAACCCCAACCTCCCGGTTCACCTGTGGGTCCCGCTTTCAGCTTTCTCTTCAGTCACAGTGAGGGGTCAGTTCTATGTCAGCTCTTCAAACCCTTTAAGTGCTGGAGAGCAGCTCTCTCGGGCCTAACAGTTAAGGCACGGGAGGTGCTGAAGATCTGGGAGGTTCTTTAGGGTTTCAGCCTCAGCACCTGTCTTTTCCACCCAGTTTGCCTAGGCCACGATCTCTCACTCATCCCGGGAAAATCCAGTTGCCAATTAACTGACTGCTGGTCAATCAGAATTCTTCCCTTTTCTGGAAACTGTCTTGAAATCAGCTGACCTTCCTCTGGTTTTCCTGAGCTCTGTACGAAAGCCTATCTTCCAAGTTAAAATCTAACTCTTTCTAATGCCAGCTCCTCTCTCTGTCTCCCTCCAACCCTTGCAGAAAGACATTCTGGAAGAAGCAGCTTAGACCTGCCACAGGCGAGGCTGAGGCAAACAAGGGATGTGGGCTGGAGGGAGAGAGGGTGCTCTGGGTGTCTAATTTTGCCCCTTGTTTTTCTAAGATCAGCACAATATTTGTCGCCCTCACTCTTTCTTTTGGTTATATAAGTAAATTAGTTTAAAACGTAGATTAAAAAAGGGCAGCAGTTCTTAAATTGACCATGCAAATAAATAGCGTTTTCATAGCCCTTCCATGACACTGTGGTGGTTAAGTTAGGATTAAAAATTAGCCCTCTGCTAGTTAACAGGGTGTCAGGAATATGCTGCTTGCAAAATAACTGCTGATCTTAGATTCTGTCCTAACTGCTTTGGCTTAAGGTCTCAGTCGCACTGTACATGCCAGGATTGCTGTTACCAGGCAATACAGATATACAGATACAGACATAATGTGATTCAGTTTTTATATCTAATGTGAGATACTCACAATGTTTATGCCAGAATGTTGCTTGTTGAAGGATACAGAGTACATGACAGAATTGTTACTGACTCGGTGGACAACCAGATGACCATAGGTATCCAATTTTTGCCTTTAAATACTTGGTACCTCTGCCCGTCAAGGCTGCGGCCTCTGATTGGGATCTCGACTCCCTGACGTGCGGACCCTGATCAGCTTAATTAAAGCCCCCCTCCATTTGATAAAGTTTCTGGTGTCAGTGTGGTGAATTCCCCGAGCGACCTCGGGCCCATAACAAAACAGAGTGGAGCCTGTATTCCAGGAATGATGGCAGCATCTTGCTTTTCACACTCTCTTCTGCATAAGTGATCAGTTTTTTAATGTGTGTGTGTGTGTGTGTGTGTGTGTGTGTGTGTGTGTGTATATCAGAAGGCTAAGGGTGACTTTGGATCACTTCTACTCACTTCATGCTCTGGGATTTCCCAAGCTCCGCCCATCAGGACTGGATGTAAGGGCTGCGGCCATTCTGCCTGGTGTTTTTACGTGGGGCTTGGGATCCAAACTCAGGACCTTCTGCTTGCCAGACAGAATCTTAACCCCTGAGTCATCTCTCCAGCCTCTACAGTGTAATTTTTAAACATGAAATTATGCAACTGTAAAATGAATGTATTCAAGGATTTTTAGAGTCCTCGTTTTATAATGAGGAAACCAGTGTAAAAGATTGACTCAACAGAGAGAATCCAAAAGACACAGATATGTAGGCAATCAGGAAGATTGAATTTGATTCTTGCAGGTTAATTTGGATCAGAAGTGTTCCCTACAAGTTCAACTGTTTGCTTGGTTCTCAATCAACAGTGCTCTGAGGTGGGGCTTTGGGTGGGTGATTGGATCACGATGGCTTTGGCTCTGAGAGGAGATGAATCCACTGTGGTTTCATAGCTTAAGGAACTAATGGGGAGGTGGTGGGGATTTCAGAGGTGGAAGCTAGTTGGGGGATGCCTTGGAATCTATTGTTGACCTCAATATTTCTCTCTCTCTGTCTCTCTCTCTCTCTCTCCATGAGATGAATGACTTTACTCCTCTATGTTTACCCACATGATAGTTTGGCTCCCCAGTGACCATGAAGTGAAACCATGATCCAACATAAATAATGCTTTCCTCCTATCAGAAAGTTAGCGTACTGATAACCTCTTTCAGAGAGTGGACATTAGTATACCTTTACTGGACAAAATTCATTCCTCTGTTTCACAAAGAATGTGAATCACTCAGTCTTCTGCAAATTACCTTCACTTTCTACAAATCTGTAAATTTGTCAGGGATCATGAAAGGCACAGAGGTCTGTGGAATCCAATAACACTAGTTTTTTTCTGGTGTGTGTATGTGTACATACAGGTGCACATACACATGAACGCACATGTATGCGCATGCATGTGGAAACCAGAGGACAACCTTGAGTGTCAATACCCTTGGCTTTTGGACAGGGTCTCATGGGCCTGTGACTTGCCCACTAGGCTGGACTGAATGGCAAGTTGAGTCCCAGGAAACTGCCCATTTCTGTCTTTCCAGGACTGACCGTCTAAGCACACGCCACTCCCAGCTATTATGTGGGTGCTGGGTATCAAATTCAGGCCCTCATTCTTGTGTGACGAAGCACTTTACTGATGGAGTCCTCAGAAAAGCACTTTCTCCAGAGATTTTTACCAATCCTCTACATGGTTTATGATTCCCCTAAATGGGATCCAGACCAATCTCTGTCGATGTGAGATTTGAATGACATTGAGAAATTGCCTTCCAAATATAACACCATAAACTGTGTGCCATGTCTCTCGAAGGCTCGTGTGTTGAACACTTGGTCTCCAGATGATGGCACAGTTGGAAGGCAGTGGAAGCTTCAGGTGGGACCTAGTTGGAAGCAGCTAGATCACCAAGGTTACCCCTGGAAGATGCATGTGATGCCCCTTCTCTCTGCGGTCTGCCCTGAGGTGAGCGGGAGGGGTGATTAAAGGGACAAACAGGGCAGCATGGCAGCTTCACCTCCACTTTCTTTTTTGACTGGGGTGTTGTTTTTTTCTGTTGAGTGGCGGTTTAGATATTGCCTCTTTTCATTTTTCTGTAAATATTCAAACCACATTTGGAACCGAAGGAGTGAGTGTCTCCTGAGGGGGGATAAAAGCAAGACAAGCTCACATCTCGAGGACCTGACCCTGAGCCCCCCTGCTCCCACTCCTGGCAAGGGAGCTTAGACACTTCTTAAAAACAAAGCTTTGGAATTTCTGCTTTATCTGAGACTCAGTTCTTAGCCAAGAACAGGCGATTCTTTGTCCACTCAGGGAATAAACTTAGAGATTCTTGCTTCACCATCACATACTCTGCTACAAGTGGGTTTGGTTCCACCATGCATTTCCTATGATACTCAGTTTGGTCACACCCCCACTCCCACCAAAAGAGTCAAGTGGCCACAGTCTGTAATATCAACCCATGAGCCAAAACAAATAGTTTCACAGTTTAATGTATCTCATATACTTCGTCCCAGTAATGTAAAGCTGACTAATACAGCTGTCAAACTGAAAATATTCTTCTGTGTACAGCCTTCCGGTCTAAGTCACGGGCATCATGACCCCCACTCCCAGCACTGGAGTGGGCATCACTACAACAGCCAGGTAGATTTCTAGCATAAAATGTAACTATGTGAGGTTAGTCAGACAATGAAAAAAAATTCCATCACAAACCCTCAGTAACTCCTCTTAAGATGCATGTGCACATCGAGAGCTGTTTTAAAAACGAGGATTTTGTAGAGGAGGAATGGGGCTTGTAGATTTCAAACAGACTATCTGAATATAGACTTGGAGCCCATAGTAATCCTCCCCCTCCCAAACCCAGCACTCCCATTATCTGGCTCTGCCTTCCTCTGCACATATTGTACTTTCATATGAATATTTCATCATGCTCCATCTAGGAACATGGATCAAGAAGCTAGAAGAAAAAAAAAAAACATGACTGTCCTAGTTACTTTCCCCATGGCTGTGACAAAACACCTGACAGGAAGAAATCTAAGGAAGAACTTTTGTGACTCTCGGCCTGAGTGGATCATTCCATCATGCTGGGGAAGGCATAGGAAGGCTGGCTGGTCGCACAGCAGTCCCAGGCAAGAAACAGTGAGTGAACAGGAAACAGGGCTGGACCATAAAAATCCAAAGCCCATCCCAGTGACCACTTCCTCTATCAAAGCTTTGCTATGTAGAGGTTCTATAATCTTCCCAAATAGCATCGCCATTTTGGAACCAAGTGTTCAAATACATAAGGTTAGGGGACACACAACCATGACTCATGGCAGATTTCCTTGTTCATTAACTAGAAGTATTGTGTGAATTCTTTTCCTGGGAAGGCACCATTCAATAGATTCCAGACAAACCAAAATAAGGATTATGCCAAACTCCAACTTGATGAGCTGATGAGGTTTTTGGGCTTTACTCACAGGAGAAGGAAGGACCCAGCTACCCCAAGGCTCCTAGAGGGATACCGTCCAACTTGCTCAATTTATACATTTTGGGGCCCCTCTCAACCTCACTTGTGAAGACGCATGGTCAGACACACGCACATATGGACATAGGTGCAAATGTGTGCTGGCACTTGGGTGCCCCACATGCACTCTTGGATGACCTCCGCTCCCAGCTCTCCTGTGTGCAGGCACACGAGCAAGCACGCGCATTGTAGCCCCTCCCATCCCCTCTGTCTCTGAGGGAACATCAATAGTTAACAGGTGCAATCATAATTAATAGTGTTGGATAACATGGTGGCTGTTTGGAGGAAAATGCTATGCAACAAAAAGAAATGTTCAGGTAAACCTAATTCAACACCTTACAATAGGTAAAGGAGAACTTTCCTCACTTCTAAGCGTGAAAGAATCAGCAATTACAAAGGGCCAAGTGAAGACTCTGAACGTGAGTTGTACGTAGAGGGACTTGATGGAGAGCCACATGTCTGTGCTCATGTCTTTTGCTCAGTCTGAAATGGTCCTCTGGAGTTTATTAAAGTTGGGATTGTGTCTAACAGTACAGCACTGGGTCCATTCTTATTTCTTCATTCACACATATGTTAAAAATGCCATTATCCTTGTGGCTGTAAATTCTTTGAGGCAGGATCTCACTGTTTATACCAGGCTGTTCCAAAACTTGCTATACTCCTACCTCAGCTTCCCAAGATGTTTTCTGGCATGTGGCTTAGTATCTAGTCTTATTTTAAGTGGTTAAAAATTATTTGAGTTATCCTATAGACTGTGGAGAGTTCCTTATTTTCCCAGGATTCCTGCACAACCCAGAGTATTAATGTTGTTATTGTCATCCTTGATCAGATTTCACGGTCCCATTAAACTCTCAACCCACTTTCAGGTCCTGTGGTTCTTCTCTTGTCCATCCCCATTTTTTTCTGACTTTCCTACCAATCTAATGGATGTAGCAGACAGCTATCACAGGATGAAATAATTGTTTCACAATGTCACAGTAAAGACAGTAAGGTGTACCTTACCTTAAAAGCACCTTGGAAATGTTCAGATTAGCTATTGAGTGAATACTGCTTCCAATGAAGACAACTGCCACACTAATGGCGGGAATTTTCACTGAGCCATTCAATGACCCCCAGACAGACTGTGACGAAAGTGTGGAGTCTCTCATTGGTGCAGACTGGATTGTTGAAAAATTAACAAACAAGCATTCCACATAAAGTGTCTCAGTCGACATGGGATGATGATAAAAAAAATCATGGTGCTCCCCAATACTCTCATAAACACATATCGTTACCAGAATAAAAAGCTTGGAAAGACATCTACATAAGAAAAACTTAACAGACGCTCAGATTAAGAAAAGCATGTGCCTCTCAAGTTTACAAGATAAGCCTTCAGCGAGTGCAAAACTCAAAGTACTTGGTAAGAATGAAGCCCCTCAAGTTGCCCTAAGAACTTCCCTTCCACAGGAGGCGTGTCCCACAGAGGATGCAGCTCAAATGGCTTGCCCACCACGCACAGAGCTCTGGGCCAAGTACCACATAAAACCAACCCGTGTCACAAAATCATTCTCTGCTCCAGAGTCGGAGACCAGCGTGGACTCCATGAGACCCTGTTTGAGTGACATCAAAAGCTGCACAGGAAGCAAGGTCCTGCTGTCACAGCAGCAGCTGCAGATTCAAAATTCCAAGCATTTTTTTTTAATCAAAATATAGTTAGAAACCAACAACAAAACCATTCTGGAAAAAAATAAATACAGCCAAAAAGTTTAATATAAAGTTATTTGACATAAAATTATATATAAAGTATAAAAAATATATAAAATTAAAAATATATAAATATATTAAAATATATATTCGGCTTGTGTTCAAAATAAAATATAAAAAATAAATATAAATAAAAAATATATATATTTTTGATTTTCAATAAATTTTTAATAGTTTGTCATATGGCCACAGAAGAGATTTTGCTATGTTGGAATAAAGATAGAACTGCGATAACAGAAGGCTCTCAAAAACAGAGACACTTCACTTACACAGCAGTCTCGGGCGTAGCCACGGGGTGGAGATGGCTTTTCTTCCCTCATTTCTGTACGGTCCCTAGGTTCTTGTTGACTGCTCAGCTATGGTCAAGTCCATGTTCCCATTGACAGGTGAGACACAGTGAAAATCATATTTTTTCCCAAGCCAGTAAACAGAAGCTGCCTACACCCCTTCTTTCCACTGACCCCTTTTCTTTGTGTACCCACCTAAAGTTCAGGAGATTGGTGTTTGTAATAGATAACTGGAAAGACAGACTCTACAGTTCTGAGAGAGGATAAACAATTTCTGGTCCTGTTCAAACTGCATTCATCTTTCTCATTCTTTAATTCAAAAAATGGACACAAGGACATTGACTTCCTGTATGGGATGAGTAAACAGCTCTTCTGGCTGAAGCAGTTCGAGGATGTTCAATATTTAATGCCTATTGGCTTGAAGTTAAAAATGGCTCATGCAGGCTCAGTGAGAAAAAATATAAAGCTTATAAAGGTTACTGGGGAAAATGTTTGTGGGAAGGAGGTTGATGTGTACCTTCAGAAACCCCTAGGAAACCCTCAGCTAAGTGACGCACACTTTCCCCTCCCACGATGCAGCAGGTTGTATTTCCCAAAGATAACTGCCTGTATGTCCCATTGCACGTGCTTGCGATGTGACTGTGAGGCTCTTTCCACCCAGTAGAGATGCCTGATCTCTGCTGAGTGCTGCTGCAAGAGAACACAAGCGGAGAGGGTCCTGGCAGGTTCAGCTAACTCTACGGCCCTAAGAGAGGAAGAGTATTCTAATTCAGCATGAGGCATTAGAAAGCTGGAAAACAATCTTGATTTCAAATTTGTCCCAATACTTTTATTTTTATTTAGCTTTTACCGTATTTCTTACTGCGAGTGTATTAGAATTTTCTAGGACAAAATTGATCCAATGAGTATTAAAAGGGGTCAGATTGGCTTACAGGAGTCCGGGCAGTCCAGCAGTGGCCAGCTCCATGCCGGAGAGTCTGAACGCCCAGTAGCCGCTTCGTCCACGAGTCTGGAGGCCTCAATGTGGTGCTCAAGGCCTGGAGGATTTGCGCAGTCTGCAGTGGACATACTCCTGGGAGGAGGGAAAGAGCTAATGCTTCTCTTGGACGTCTTTATATCTCAACCATGGCGAGGAAGTGCCACTGCTCAGAAGGGTCTTGCCCCTCAATTAATTCTTCAGGAAGCACCTGTATAGAACCGCCCATTTCCATGTCTCCTAGTTGTTTCCACATCCAGTGCAGATGACAAGCACGGTAACCATCACAACCGGTCACCTCACATCCCTTATGGTCAATGGTATAACAGCCAGTGATGTAAACACCCCAGTCTTATTCTGTAAGGTTCACTCATAAAAATTTTATCATAATTACTGAGGAAATTTTTAAAAGTTAAAGATTACATTATATAGATGTCTACATTTTCTTTTTTATTTACTGCTCTTTCTCTTCCTCTTCTTTCCTTCTTTTTTATGTAGCCCAGGATGGCCTAAAACTCACTCTGCAGTGGAGGCTGGTCTTTAACTCCTGATCTTCCTGCTTCCACTTCTTGAATTAAAGGGGTGCAATGCTACACCTAGAAGCCCCCATTCTGTATTTTGTTGCTTTCTCCACAAATTTTTTGTCATGAAAACTTACAGAAAACTTATAACTTCTTTTATGAAGACCAATTAATTCAACAAATACACCTCGAATGCATGTTTATGTGACAGCCGTTTTGTATAGAATGTAACACCAGGAGCCAGCCATACGAAGAACTACTCACAGCTTATTGAAGTTATTGCCATTAATAACCAATTAAGTGAGAACAAATACAAAGTATTGGGAACATCTGGAGACATCTTTCATGGCCTTTAATGGCTGAAGAATGTATCAAACAAAAACAAAATAAATGATCTGACAGGAATTAAAGATGAATGGAAAAAATGGTACAGAAATTTCAATGTTAGGGTCATTCATCTAGGAATCAGAAAAGACTAGTTTATACTCCCCATTTTCACAAAACAAAATAATGGATCATATTGCACAAACATGTAAGAGAGCACTATACGTAATATAAAAAATCATGAGATACTGGGTGAGTTACTACTTTTTTGTGTGTGCATGAGGTGCAGTACACATTCTTATGTTTGTGGGATGTATATGCAGGACCATGTGTACATACCTGGCTTTTATGTGAGTACTGGTGATTTGATGCGGCAGGCACGTCATCCATGAAGCCCTCGCCCTAGTTCACTACTTTTTAAAAATGTCATTAGTTAACAAGTTTTCAGGTATAGGTTTTCTCTTCAACTTTCCTAAATTCGGTCTTAATACAAGTAATGTACATATCTGTTATTAACCCTGGGAAAAAATGCACAAAGGAAGCTTGATTGGCATGTTGTAAGAGTTTGTTGAATAAATAAGCTGGAAACACATATGTAAGGGAATGGATTGCAATCACCCTGTGTAATTTTAAAAGCACATCTGTTGCAGTCCGCCTGCATGGTTGCTGATAAATGACCAGAACACAGCTTAAGGGAACAAGGAGTTTACTTTCTTACGATAGTCCGGTTACAGTTCATAGTCCAGCTTGACAGGAGAGCACACACCAACACCAGGGCCGAAGGAACTGGCCACCATAACGGCTGAGAGATGGACAATCCTTACTTGCCAGACCAGCATGTCTGGCCAAGTATACGGAAGGATGCCAACCCTCTCAACCAGCTCTCTCTGATTTATCCAGGGCCTAATCCCACCCACCATGGGCTGGGTCTTCCCCAGGAGCTAGACAATCTCCTTCAGGTTTGCTCTGGGCTTAACTCAACCATCAACTCTCTACAACTGTGCCCAGAGCTCAAACCCTGAAGAGTCAAGTTGACACCTGTGCTTAACTATGACAACATCTTAATATCTAATGGAAACAAAACACTGCTTAGGTATTATAGAAATTCCTAAAACAGGACACAGTGTTCTTAATTAGATGCATTTGCAAACTTTCACGATGAAATACAAATATTTGCGAATTTACATTAGAGATAACAGCAAAGGGAAAGTAAATGTTTTTCAAGGAAAAATAAAGACTAATTCACAATTTTATTAATTTTTGAGCACGGAAAATTATTTTGCATATTTTGACTGTTTATAAAGAAAGAATATGGTGTCTGAAAATCTCATTCAAAACAGATATTAAATGATACTATGGACTACGTGTAGGAAAGTGAAGGTAAGAATGAACTGTAAAGGAACCATTGAGGTACACTGTCTCTTAGACACGCAGACCTAAGGCACAGGCATATAAACTGTGGACCAGATTTTCTACAGTTCCATCTATGGTTTGGTAGACTCAGGGTACTTCTGAAAGGATGGAATTAATTTCGAAATCAGCAGTCATTTGCCTGCTTTAATTTTTAGCGAGTTAAATTAAAAATCTGATTAGTAAAAAAATTTCAGTATTAAAGTTCATCTTCTGAATCTTGATCACAAATTTCCCTAGGTTGCCTCTTAATATTGATGATCAAATCAATGGTTAATATTTTTGACAAACATTGAAGAACTGAGGTTAGTAACTGGTACTTACCATTTACGGACTCCAAGCCTGTATGATCACTTATCATAGGTTGATTGGTTTGCAGCGCACGGAGAGATCTCAAATACATGTGTGGGAAGGTACGATTTCCTTTCTTAGGCTTACAAAGGATTCTGGGGATGCCTAAAAGAGCATTAGCTATTAACATACTGACCATGGTTTCTTCAGGTTGCTGGCATGTTTTGGCATAGTTGAGAAGATAGTGATGTAACAAGATCTCAAAATTACCACCCACTGGCAGAACACAGCCTGCTGGTATAGATGAGAAACAATAAACCTGGGAAGGACACGTATCCGGTGACTCATGTCTCACTGGTAGTATGTGCACTTTTCTAACAACTTCAGTGAGCTGTAAATTTTCATGAGAAAGTTCTAGCCTGATGTTTTCTGTTGCAGGCTTTCCAGTGGAATTATTTGCAGCTAATAGTCTGCAGCCATCAATTATCCTGTCTTTTCCTGGGGACAAACCCTCCACTGTTTCATCTGTTTGGAATGTAGCTGTTAGTGTTACTTCGGGTGTTGAACATGGAGTATGTGTCTCTAATTCTACATCTGAAGCTACCGAATTTGAACATGTTTGAGGTTTTTCCAATTTATTTGTTTTCTTTACTATTATGTCCTGATACTTATCAACTTCTGGTAACTGCGTACTTTCTCTGCTATTTTTAAAAGGAAGAGGATTTGATATGTCATTTTGGTCTTCAGTTTGTATTCTGTAATTTAGAACGAGATCAGTAAATAACTGCCTCAGCATTTTAAATGCTCCGTGTAAAGCACTCTCGTGCTGTTGAACAAGACCTAGAACTGGTCCACAAAGAACCATACAGTGTGGTATAAATGTACATGTGCTAATCAGGCCAAGATGAACATATCTTTTGGATCTAAGGATGAGGGGCTTACAAAATGTTATCAAAGCAGCGCTAGAAATTTCACACTGTGAAAAGAGTTCTGGTAGGATGCATGGAGAAAACCCAGAGATCCTCTGGAGAAGGGAAACTTCTTCTGCTGACACACACTCTACCACCGATATGCCACTCAGTTCTGCGTAATAACTAACTAGATCAGGTTGTTTCACACTAGACAGGAGCAGTTTCACATTCTGATTATGTAAATGTTTCATTATTGCTTTTGTCTTTTCCATAATCCAAAACTGAGATGTCTGAAATTGTGCTTCTGAACTCAGGATAAACTCTGATCTAGAAGTAGAAAACAGAGGCTGGATGGCTTCTGTGACCATCACCATTTTTATGTCACCATCTGCTGGGCAAAACACAGAAAAATCTCTGTGCAGCACAAGTCCATGGATGATCCTGGAATCTGAAACAGGAAGTCCGGTGACAGCAACGTTCAACTCTACAAAATGCTCATCCACCAACTCACATGCCTCAACCCCACTTGTACAGCTTGCACACTTGAAAAAGTAGTCACACATCAACTGGGACATGAATCTCTGACTATTTCTTCCCACTCTCCCACAAAAGTAGGCTTCCAGGAGTGATTCTAAAGAGGTCTTACACAACGTTCGTTCTTCAGCATATGAAGAAAAGATGGACAAAAAGTGTCTGCTTAAGTACTGGCCCATAATACAATCCAGTATTTGTGTTTGAAACGTTAGCAGAGCTTGGGAAATTATCTTCCACTGACAACAATTTTTCCAATGCCTTTCATGAGTCTGAAAACTTTTAGAAATGAATGCATTCTTCTCTTTCTCTGTGACTGCACGAAGTCCTCTGAGTAAGTGGCAAAGAAAAATGATAAACGTTTTAGCACCATCTCCTGTGCTTTTGAGATGACTGGAAACACAAGCCACTATCATCCTGTATGGGAAGAGAGAGGAAAAAAAAACCCTGGTTTTCTATACTTGTACTAAGTTAAGCCAGTGTTTTCAAACACTACTGTTTAATGCACAGCCTTAGTTTTATTTTTCTTTTCTAAGCCACATCGTTGTACCCTACGCCTCTAGGATTAGGTAGAGCGAGAGGATGTTGGTTGCTGGTGGGATCTGGGGTCCAGGACACGGCTTAACTGAGAACTGACCGGCCCTGCGAGAACGTCTTTCCGGGGACCCGCGATGGGGGGCTCGGACTGCGCTCGGCTCACGCAGGGAACAGATACCTGGCTATGGGATGCTGGAGGTGCAGCGCCTCCAGGAGGCGGCCCCCATCCCGGCTGAACAGCACCTCGCCGGTGGGCTTCGTGCACAGCACTAGGCGCCCGTCTGGCCCCACGCAGCGGCTCACGATGGTTTCCAGCGCCTCGGCCACCTGCAGCGCCGCCGCCACCGACCCCCGGCCGGCCATGGACGCCAGGGAGCGATCCGCCTCCCCGCTCAGCAGCGGTGCGCGGAAGAGCAGCGAGGGACAGCCGGAAGCGGAAGAGGCGGACACCAGAAGCCGGAAGCGCGGCGGCTGGTTGAGCTGTCAGTCCGCGCTCTCGGCGGAAGAGCCTGGTCGCCCTGAGCCGAGCCGGCCAATCGCCGGCGGCGACGCGGCGGGGCCGGGCCGCTGAAGCGGAAGCCGCATGCCGGCGACCCCGGGGATCCGTCCCCTGTCGTCCCTCCGGCCCCCGGGAACGTCCTTCAGCCCCCACAGTAGAGGATTGGGTGGGCAGCGTGGCACCCCCGGAGCCGCCTCCTCGGGAAGGCGCGCTCGGGATGCGGCGCGGAGGGTCGGGAGGCCCGCGTCCGCGGCCGGGGGTCGGGAGGTCCGCGTCCGCTGCACGGTCAGCCGCGCTCAGTTCCGGCACCTCCCAAGTTAACCTTTTCCTTAGTGGAACCGCGAAGATCCTCTCCCGGATCGCGTGGAATGGTCAACACGCTTTGCGTTGTTGGACTGGATACGACTCAGGCGGAAATACGGTTTCACATACCGCAGGTTTCGAGGAGAGGATGAAACTTGGGGTTTATCACCTCATAACTGTTACTTTCATCTGTAACATCCAATAAGTAACGTGTTTGGCCCCTGCTTTTCTTATCCTACAGAAAGGTAGCATGCATTATAAATACCTAAGTTTCGAGGGGGATATATTAGAAGGCACTGAATAGTCTCTAGCAGAGTAAGGATTCAATAGCTAAATATTTGTAAGTTTGCCCACAAAATTTTATGGTAGATTACCACTTTGGACCCACTATACCTACAAAAAAAGGCTATTTTGTAAGATAGAAAATCTACTAATCCTGATAGCACAATGAAGAACACCTATTTTAGAATAAAAACGTGTCAACACATTGGCGGGAAAGTAATCTTGTAGATTGGCACCCAAGGAGCTGTTTTTCTCTTTTGATTCCTGTTCAAGATAGGAGAAAACTAGGGTCTATGTGCAGGCTAGAACGCATGGTAACAAGCAGCCAGAAAGCGAGATGGAGAGAAGAGTTGGAGGGAAATAAGAGTGAAGATCTCGGGGTGCAGCTTCCCTCTTGCTTCTCTGTATGAAGCCCTCACCACTGAGTGATCTAAGGAGAAAACAACGTTCATATGCTTTGGTGTACTTTTAACAGCAGTGCTTGATTTTCTTCGGTTACATACAGCACCAAGAAGTTATCTTTATAAGATTCAAGCAGTGGGTTATTCCAAACAAGTATAAATTATCAGTTCTATTTAAGTGTACTGTATAGACATGGGCTTTTACTTTTATAATACAAAAGATTTATCATTCTTAATGTGTAATTTTAGACTTTCAGACTCATCGGGCATACAAATTGGATAATCTGCACATATTTTAAAGTTGCTAGGAAGATTAAAAAAGAGTGAAATTAAGTACCAAGTAAAGCAGCATACTTTAGGGAATATCAGATCTTTTTCAAGCCCTCACCCACCTTTTTTTTGCACATGCCTGACAAAAAAAGGAGAAATAAGTAGGACCAATTCATTTACTGTAATATATAAAAAGTCATTTCATCAGTTTGCTCTTTAAAAAAATTTATTTAGAATGCCTACTTGTAGAAGTTAACACACTTTTACAGATCATTAGAAAATTCCTTTTTCTCTGCAAACATTTATAACAGGTTAGGAATAATAGATTAGAAATGTAATACATTATAAAACAGCCTGTGACTATCTATACATTTGCTATGCACCTTAAGGAAAAGAATTTGACAGTGTGCCATACTTACACTGCAGGTAACACACTTTTATTCTGCCATACAAAACTGACCAGTGGTAGTGCTTGACTTTATAAATGGACATGAAATGGTATATTTAAAATTAAATGTATATTTAGCATGCTAAAAAGTGAGAAAAAATTAAGTTTTGTGGCTCATCATTCAAATGTTTCATGGCATTTTTCAGTGAAAAAATGTCTTGCAAAATTAAATTTTACATGATAAATGAAGAAAATTGTTTTCTAAATGCTTTAGAAAATATATTCACATTCATTTTGTCATGGGTTTCTTGTAGCTCTTCTAAACATTAATCATATTAATAAGACACTGGTCTTACGCAATTTTAACAGTTCCTCTTCAATTAAAACTGTAACAAAAAGTAAATTAATTGTAACAAAGTAAATTAAATATTCAAAAACCTCACACAATACATAGAACAAAATTAAACCAAATTATATAAGTGGTTAGACATTTTAAAGAATCTCTTTATACACTTAGTCAAGTAACATAGAAGTTGAAATGTAAACTTACTGATTTATATGAAGTTTTTCCACTGGGTCAAATTGGACAGTTTTATATAAATACTACTATTTTATTTCTTTACATTGAACATAATCCAAACTGATCATGTATGGCTCATCAATATTGCCATCACTCCCGTATGTCAAACAAAAAAAGAGCAAAATAAAACTACTTATTGCTGACTAGAAATGGTAAACACTGGAAAAGAGATGGAATTTTATACATTTTTTTTAAATTTTGACGAAGATATACTTCAAAAAGTTAAAACTGCCTTCCACAAAATTCTGTGTATATGGCACAAGTTGACACTCAAAAACAGTGTGAATTCCATCAAAAAGGCACTGTTTACAACTCAGAATAATCTGACAAGTTTACTTCAATGGTGTCTGAGTAAGAATATATCTGAAATAGGTAAATAGACAAACCCTTATAAAAGTACAGCATTACTGCTTAAATATTCTTCAGCTATATAAAAGGAAATAAAGTGACACAAAATGACCCTTTTATGACAAATAAGCCTATAAACACTTAAAACATATAGTTCTGTAACATAAAAATGACAAAAACACATTTTCTTAAAGGCACAAAAGCATGAAACATTAAATGATTATATTTCACAAGGCCAACTTTTCAATGGAATGCAGTTGTCAACTGAATTGTGACAAAGATTTACCACTGTATCTTTATAAATGATACAAAAAAGTACTGATGTGAAATATAGGTAAAACACCTATTGCTGTAACCTACTTAACTCATCACATGTCCTATTTTACTGTCTTTTTCCTAGCCAGCAACTGAATGAGGGAATAACTGAAGACATCTTATGTTTAACAATTAAAAGGATGCAAAATGTTGATAATTATTATTACTCATCTAAATTTTCACATAAGGAAATAAATTTTTGGATAAATGAGCAAAACTGGTCATAAAGTCATAACCCCTACAAACCTTCATAGAGCTTTCAAACAATTTGGAACTGTATCACAAAGTATGAAGCCAGATGTGAAGCCATTAAGCTCAGGAAAAGAACATTCAAAGTCAATTACATAGTATGGCTAAATATGATATTTGCTAATCTAAAATGAAGCCACCAATTCCTGAGTTTTGTGTTCGATTCACAGAAAGGAACTCATACAACTAAAAGCATAAGAGAAGTATTCTACTAGATATATACTTTTAGTGTATAACAAACAGTCATGAATATGAATAACCCTGTTCTTTAGATTCTTTCTGGGTCAAATAATATAACCCATAACATATGTCCCTAAAACAAAACTTAAAAATAAAATAATTATCTTTCCAGTCTTAGAAGATATCAATACAAATAAAGGACATTTAGATCAAATAAAAATAAGTCCAAAATCCTAAGGAAGCTCACCAACAAAAATTTAAAATTTTTATGGTTTAACAATGAAATCACTTTTAGTAATCAGCCAATCAAGTTATCTATAATATAAATTAATATTAATTTAAATCATACAAAGATCAGGTTGTACAATATTTACAAAATATCACACTTCAATGAAGAGGCAGTGGAGCATAATATTGGTAGTAGAATGTGAATACAAAAATACATTGACAGATAGGAAATATATCCCCAAGCCTCACCTGCTCCAATAAAATAATGAAATAGTGGATGCAGGTACATCTTATTTATGCTGCTAAATTTTAAACAGATTTTCATGTTTTTGGAATTGCTTTTGCCAACACTACATGAAAAATGTCTCTTCATAAAAACCCAAAGATGTTTTACTAACGAGAAGAAAAATAGTTTTTCAATCTTCAAATCATCTTGATTTATATTTATCACAGCATAAAGAGTTGATTGTAATGTTATGTGTCTCTCACAGTTTCTTCTTAAAGGCAAGAGTAGCCTCTAATCTACATTTTTCTTTTTACAAACCCTTCTAAAATCTATTCTTCCAGGAATCTAAGATAAATTTTAGGGCATGTTCCCAAATTCAACTACCTTTTCAAAAGTTGTTTTTGACATAAAAAATATTTATGTAAAAACATAAAGTCAAAATATTAAACTGAAAAAATAGGCAAAAAGCCTTAGGAACAACAATTTGCCTGAGCCTGAACAAAAGGAATCCTAAGAACTGTGGTTTTGCCACAGATGAACAGAGGGAGATAAATGGTTACACTTCAGAACATGATGCTCTGAAATGCTCAACCTCCTACACATTTCAAAACTATCAATTTTAATGTGCACATAGAGGCTATCAGTGGCTTTTCTTACTGCCTTTTCTTTTTGGCTCCTGAAGTAATATTATGATACACTGTTTTTCTATTCTATTTATTTATTAAACACTCTAGGATCTACATGAAAGCTAAAATATTTTCCATAAAGAAAAAGACATGAATTACTGGTATTTCCTACACACTAGAAACATATCTAGAATTTGGACTATGTTACAGACCAGCTGACTTAAAATAAGAAAAAGGGACACCAACTGATGTTGACTATTTGTTTTCAGCAAGTGCTTAAGGTGATATTATAATTAATAGATACATATAGCTGCATACCAGTGTTTAATATTGATATACACATACATACATACATACCTGTATCTACAAATACTAAATTGAATTCTTACTAAGGGTTAAAAAGTCATGTGTAAACTTTTTAAAAAAATTGCTACCTGTCTCTTACAATATATTAATTTTTACCATTTGCACTTGTTCTTGGTGTTTCTAAGAAGACAATTGATCTGGCTACTTTTGGAAATTGTTTCAACAGTACAATATATTGAATTATTTATAGTGACTATTATTCCATCATCCCCCATCTGTAATTCTTGATAAGAGTTGTATGCCTGTCTTGTGAAGAAAATAGATTACTATGCATATATTATAAGATTCATAGCATTTTGTTATGAACAATGGTATCATATTTCAGAACATACTGAAGAACACAACTACTGTCAGGTTAAGAGTTCTGTGTACACATGTAGATTTATCATACTCACATGTAGACACGTTCTCACAAAAGCTGGAAATGCCCTGGCACTAAACACATAGCTAATCTTAATAAACAAATGCAATAGCTCTTGTTTTAGGTTAATGATAAAAGATATAAAAGGTATAGACACACCTACATTTATCTCTTAAGGTTTTTTGTTTGTTTCAGAAATATTGTGATGTCTTAATAAGATCATATCACTTTGAACTTTGGTCCCAGGCCAAATCTCATCTTTCTAGTTCATTGATTCAACCGTAGAGAACTTCTACTTAAACATGAAGTTTATTATGACTTGAAGCAGGATTAGAAGGAAAATGATGAAGTAGTCTTTCTGTTGCAGAAAATAATCCGTGGCAGGTGTACTGGAAACTAAATGATTTCGAAGAGCCATAATATTTCTACAAGAACAAGCAACAATAAATTTGATAATTATTTTTCAGAAGTGTTGGCACAAAACTCACACACACTGTGAGTCACAGTAAGCATTAATCAACATAACTAGTCAATTACTATTCTTTCATGAACCTGGTTGTGCCAGTAAAGTCTTTACTAAAAAGCTTTTAAGTACACTGTGTCGAGCATGTTACTTAATGAGATGTATTAAACATAATTGTCAAAATTTGATGGTGCAGAAACACATTATCTTCCCTGTTACAATAGCGTTTTTAAAACAAGTATTTTGTTCTCTATAGATTTCCTCGTTAAGCTTTTTATTTTTATTTGGGAAACAGGGTTGGGATAAAAATTTGAAGTCTCCAGAACGAAATTATTTGGGGTTTTTAACACTTCCAAACTGAATAATGCTCTCCAGGTTTTTCTTATGCTAACAAAGTATGAAGTTACTTAGGAAATATGTTTATAGTATCTTCATGGCATTTAAAATGTTTTAAAGTAAAAAGAGAGTTGTTGGATGAAACACAACTCTTTTTTTGGACTTGTGTTATGAAAATATCTTAACAGTGTAAAGATACAGAAAAAAAGGTTATACCAATCAGGTGGATTAATTTATACCTAGGTTCATGTCATGCTCCCTCTTCCAAGGGAGCTCCTGGTCCAATTAGACAGACATGCACAATAATCACAGGGAAAGGGTGAGTGATAGTAAGTGTGACAAAATGGTGACATCTGAATTTTCTTAAGCTACGTGGAAAAAAGGCAATCTAAGAAACAGAGTTGGTGAGCACAATGGTCTTGATATGAAAGAGCACCACATGGGAGGTGGGGGGAGATGAAAAAAAATAAGATGGCACCGAACATCAGCAAGGATGTGGGGAAAGGAAAACACTGTTAATGGGAGAGTAAACTGATAGAGCCATGATAGAAATCAATGTGGTTTCTCAAACTGGAAGGAGGAAGTCTAATCTCACATTAGCCTTACTGGTGGCTCTGCAGTGGGGCCCTTCTTCAGGAAACTGTCAGACCTTCAGCTGCTGGATCATGGTGGGGTATAGGAGGATTCAGGGGCTGCAAGAGCATTCAGAGCTCTCAGGCCACCGCTGTGCATGTTGTGAAAGAAGTACTTCAATAATTTTGACAAATGGTGCATTCCAATTAAAAATTAGCAATGTGCAAAGGAAACTGTAGGATCAGGCCTTTTAACTTTCTCAGAAACAACCTATCTCCACACCCAACCCAGCTACATTCCTACTATTCTACTCTAATTCTATTTTCTCAGAAGAAAAAAAAAAATAACTCCATCTCTTCTCCTAGTACTTTAAGGCAAGATGAATTCTCTAAGTTTCAACCACCAGGAAAAAAAAAAAAAAAAAGTCCAGGGTTCTTTCATCTTAGCAATGTTATGAAAATGTGAAATGTGCTTATAGTTTTCTGTGTAACAAGTTTTTTACTCTTGTGGACACAATTACTATCAGAACACTATTACCTTTTAATTTCTTCCTGTGTTTGCTTTATGGATTCGATGGAACTTTGAATGTCTCCCAGGTCTATCCCTTTCTTTCTTCGTGTACTTGGTTTTACAGATTGAGCTAAAAGACATTAAGAACGAAGCTGTAATCACAAACTACACTTAAACTTAATGATTCTTGTGAAATAAAAAAATCCTAGACATTAGATTTTTGTTGTCTACAGATTATCAAGAGAAAAGTAATGCCCTGCATTTTCTCAAGTCTCAAATACACCACAGCATATACAATCACAAATTATATAACTTCTGGATGGAACCAGTTTTATTTTTAATTCATTAAATTAAGCCAAAGAAGTTAATTTAAAATATTATTAATTTTGGGAAAATATGAGTCTCTTCTTCCTTTTGCTCATTTTCACAGGTCTGAAGAAACATTTTGTTGTTGATGTTTCTTTCATTCCTCCACTCATCAAACTTCTCGGCCAGCTGAATGCCTCTTCTGTGTGTCTGAACTGCCAAAAGCAAGGCAGGTAGCTTTCTTCAAATCCTGTCCCATGTGTTCAGATCTTACTCTGTGTCTCTATTTTTAAATAAGGTAACATTCATTTTACTTGGCTGTATGGTATTAAGTACTCAAGAAATGCCAGCTGACATATGATGGCCAATAAAGTACTGTGGATAAGAGTCAAACATCTGCATATTAAACAGATACGTGTCACACCACATACCCCTCCTTATGGGCTATGTGACCTTAGGTGGGCTAACTTTTCTGTGGCTCAGTTTCTTTTCCTATAAAATGTGACAGTAACACTGTAATATTACCTTGGACCACACAGTCTTGCTTATCAATCTTTATCAGTTATGTTCCTTGACTTTTCCAGTATGTCACCCCCATCCCAAGCCTCAGGCCTAGATTGTAGGCAGCACTCCTTTAGAAATCCTAAGAATTCCTCAGGGCTGCTTTAAGACCCTTCTCTCAGACTGATAGAGCTCCCTTTCTTTTAAGGTTTCTACCACTTACTATCTCAATTCATCATTCATTGTTTATTCCCTCTAGTGTTATTCCTATAGGGAAATTATGCTCCCCAGTTTAGCTGAAAATCATTACCCATCATGGTTTCAAATAAGTCTAAAATTTGCATTTCTGTTTTTAGTTTCCAAGGTAATATCTTAATTAATTTTAATACTATCTCAACACAGTTCGAGACCATTTATATAATATCTGACTTGGACAAAAATGTCACACTATTGAGTTGTCTATGGCCTCTAAACACTCGTTTATTGTGGGAATGAGAAATGTCTTCAAAGCATGGAACTGACCCAAAGCTCAAAACAGCCTTCCTGGATTCCAAGAGGCTGTGGCACAGTGACTCAATGTCACTTTCTTCACTTAACTTCCCTAATCCATATCTAAAATAGCTTTCAAAACCTAGTCCTGCCAGCCAAAATAGTGTTCATATGCTTAAGGGGAACAAAGAAAAGGGTTCAGGGAAATGCTGCTGGGTCCTTGTATGTCATCGGAGAGGAGGACCCACAGGAGAGTTTGGCATGCACATTAAAGGATTCTCCAGGGACTGGGGGAGGGGAGGCACTGGGGGGTGGGGAGGGAGGGGTGAGGGGAGGGTGAGCAGAGGGGTGGGGGGGAGGAGAAGGGAGAGAGGGAACTGGTGTACCTATTAAGCTTGTATGAGCGGAGATAATAAAAAATGTTAACAACAACAAAAAAACCTAGTCCTGCCTCCAAAAATGCTTTCATTCATCTGAAAAACTACACACACGCGCGTGTGCGCACACACACACATGCGCATGCATGCACTATATATATATATGTATATCCAAAATACAAAAATGTATTTCTGAAAAATTAGACTCACATAATGAGTAGTCTGCAGGAAATATTTTTACCTTCACTTCCAGATGAGTCTTGGATATCAGGTTCTGGGGAAGAATAACCTTTTGCCACTTTCTTCTGTTGCCTGGTTGGCTTATGTTTCAATTTTGGAACACTAACCTGAAAAACAAAACCATTGAATTGTTTGAGCTTGCACTGAAATTTGTAATTAAAGACCACTGTTGTACAACTGTCAAAACTGCTCACGTTCACAAATAAAGATAAGAAACAGTCTAATAAAAATTTAGCAAGTAAGAGGTGTTAATTTTAGCAATCCAGTCATCCTATTTGGTTTTAATTGGCCACAAACATTTAAATAAAATATACAATGAGTAATTTCCTTTCATTTCTGAGTCTTATCAATCTAATCTCTCATTCATAAAATAGATACGCATGACTATTACATTGTATGCCCTTTCAGAAACTTGGTGTGTATAGATGTTTATGTTGGTGTGTGTGTGGGTATGCGCAGAAGAGGGCACTGTGTATGCCTGTGGAGGCCCAAGAATGACATCTGGGATTACTCTACCTCTTTTTTGCTTTGCTCTGGGGTTTCTCAGGCTCCACCTTCCAGGGCAGGTCACTACAATTTCCAACTGGCACTTCAATATATGTGGGATCTGAGATCTGAACTCAGGCCATCGCTCTAGCCCTCAGAGACTACTTAACTGTATATAAATACATATGAACATGTATCCTAACTGGTCTCCAGTAGAATATTAACTCTCCAGTAGAATATTAAATATTAAATAGCAATGTTTAAAAAATTACGTTAGAAACATTTCCATTGGAAAAAATACATAGGGAGGAATGAGGGGATGGAATATAGGAGGGGCAGAGGAATTTATAGAAAAATCCTAAGATTGCAGCATGTAACCCCATAGGAATCTCCTATGTTATTAATATGTCAAAAAACATCTCTTTTAAAACGGGAACAAAAATGGACAGTCCCTAGGCAAAGCACAAGGAGAGAAAAACAGGGCAAAACAACAACAAAATGTCCTGAGCCAGTCTACTTAGAACCCAGTGACAATTAAAATTATGCTAGAAGTAGCAGGAATGTGACACTTTCTGATAGAGAAGTCTCAAAGCCACCCAAATATAATATGCTTTGGCCAATATTCTTGGTTGCCCTCAAGAAAACTAACCATTACGACCCTATTACTGAAGATGCAACACATAAGGCTCACAGGGCATGGGCAAAATACACTAACTGGAACTGGTTTGAAAACTTCCTCCTTGCTGGCTAGCTTGCGTACTACTGGGAATATTGTAGAAGCTATTGAGGGAGAAAAATAATCAAAGGTCTCATCAACCTGTGAAATCTTCAAGTTTCAACAAAAATGACCATGGCAACAGGTGATCACCAGTGTAACTAACAGTGACATGAATATCAAGGAGACAACCAACAGCTTGCTGATTGGACTCAAGACCCTCTAGTAAGAATGGAAAGCATCCCTGTTACTGTTAACTAGAAAAAGAACCTGTAAAAGGGAAGGAATAGATCACTAGGGAAGAACAGACTATGAATCTATAGGTAGGAAGACAGTACACCAAAGTGCTCTGTAAATACCTACTATTATATGGATAGATTGGAAGATTATTCAGCCTAGCCTCTTCTACAATAGAAGTAGAGAATCTCAATACCCAGACAGGATACAGCCCCGCACAGTGGAAGAGCAGTGAAATAGACAACAGGCAACCAGAATGACCCTGCTCACCTGGAATCAGGCCAATCAAATCTCTCCCTATCCTAAAGCTCGGGGAACCTTGCAGAAGAGGGGGAGGTAAGATTGGGAAGGTCCACTGATGGACAATATATTCCACACAAGGCAGGGCTGTTGCATCCAGGAACTCGCTGCAGTGAAATTTATCCTTACCAGAGATACATAGAGATTGATATACTAATATGTCCCCATAGACTAGAAAGGGTCTCAGATGAAATAATTACAGTCAGTGTAAACTTTAGGGACGAGGGCTAGACAGATGAAGGGGAGTGCCCCTATCAGGGGATCTGCCCAAGGAAGGGACATTTGGTCTGGCACAGATGCCTGAATCCCCATTAGAAGAGATGATCCAGAGTAAACTCTAGGACAGACAAGAAGGTGGGAGGTAGGGGGATAGATTGATGAAGGGAGAAGACGGAGGGAGGGGAAAAAAGGAAGGGAATAAAAGGGGAAGGCAGGAGACAGGGAAAATTCTTGATACAGTTGTAAAAGTAGGAATAAAAAAATAATCCCCCCAAAAGAAACTGTCCTGTTGGAGTCTGGATTTCTAATAAAATTTAAATGCTTAACTTTAACATTTGAGTAATACATAAAACATCCTATGATAAACAGGAATGATGCTAATTGTTTTACAGAATACATAAACTTAATGAAAGAAATTTACATACAGACGAGATTCAGAAATCCATTAAATATAAACTAGGATTAAAATTTTTACAGAATAACAAAATAATTAGTAAGTTTGTAAGTCTTATAATCAGTCCTAAATTTAAAAACCTAAATGCAAGAGAAGAATCTAAAATCAGAAAAGGCATCACATATGCTTAGAAATATAGGAAAGCAATGGTAGCAAATCTTTAACTCTTTATATAAATGACTCATCATTCTAATAAGCTTATCCCTAATTAATTATTCCTTGGAATATTATTGTAGGATTTTATATTTGTACTTAAATAGAGCTTTTATAATATATGGCAGATTGTGGATCTCCCTGTACTATATTAAATTTTGTAGTCTACAAAATGAGAGCAAACAATTAGAGATATATGAAAGTATATGAGGATACACATGTATCATATTTCTGCACACATCAGAAGAAGGAATACATTATTTGTGCATTTTTAAGTTGGGATGGCATATGTAGAATCAATCTTGTGTGTGATTCCTTGGAACTAGTGATTTCTCAAAGCTGTGTAACCATCACTCTAATTTCAAAACATTTTCACAGTCCTCAAGACTCCTCCTTCTCATCTCTTGTAGCCTCTAAATGACTTTTGTCTCTATGAACTTCACTATTTCAAGTTCATTTAATATTTGTCCTCTTAGAGTCGGGCTTATTTTACTCAGCATACTATTTTCAAGTTTTTCTATGTTTTAGCATGCAGCAGAAGTTTACCATTTTTTATACCTGAATATTCCATTATTTAGATATACATAATTTGCTACCTGTTTATTTGCTAACAGACCTTTGGACCATTTCCAATTTTTGATCACTAAAAAATTCTTCAGTAAATACTGCTACACTATATTTACAGTTCTGATTTTTCACTTCTTTTGCTGAACTTCTGGGTCACGTGGTAGTTCTATGTTACAGCCTTAGAGGGATTGCTATCTGTTTCCACAATGGCTGCAACCTTTTCTATTCCTACCACAATGCATAAGGTTTCTAGTTTATCCACATCTTCAACAACTCTGGTTATTTCCTGTTTTTATGCATTTGTTGGCAATTTGAGTATTACTTTTGGATAAATGATCGCTTCTACTCTGGGCTATGTTTTTCCTGAGAATTCTTTACATATTCTACAGATAAATACTCAATAAATATTTTTTGTCATTCTCTGAGCTGTCTTTTTGTTTTCTTCAAGTCTTTTGAAATACAGAAGCATTTAATTTTAAAGTATAATTTAGTTTGTTACTTGTCTTTATAATGTCTTATCTAAGAATCTATTGACAAACAGGTCATGACGACTTACTCTGCTTTCATTTTTAGATACAGGTTCATTCTGAGTTATTTTACACATAGTACAAGGCAGGTGGTCCAACCTCATAATGTTGCATATCAAATCCATTTGTCCCAAGGTCATTTGTTTGAGATTGTTCTGTCTCCATGGAATGAGCAAATCGTTGTCAAAAGTAATTTTTAGGGTTTGCTCCTAGATTTAATTTTACCTCACTGGCCTTTAAACCAAACCTATGATAAATTCTAAATATAGAAATCTATCTTCAAACTCTGTTCTCTCTCTCTCTCAAGATGGTTTCAGTTCTGCAGGGCCCCTCACAATTCTACATGAATCTGAGAATCAGCTTTTTTTTTGTTTTCACTAATGTAGAATATTGATAAAATGTACCCATTGTTTTGGGTAATTTGGCATCTTAACAATATTGAATGCTTCATTCTGTAATTTTCACTGTACAAGTTTTCCCCATCTTGGTTCAATTTATTGTTAGGTATTTTATTCATTAAATGTTACTGTAAATTGAACTGCTTTCTTAGTTTCATTTTGGGATTCCTCACACAAATGATATTTGTACATTGATTTAAATCCTTCAAGTTTGCTGAATTCATTTTTTAGCTTCTTTTGGGATTTCCTTAAACAAATCTAGAAGATAATATTATCTGTTAAAAAAACTTTATGTGACAAAGTCGCTTCTTTCAAGAATCTGTTATTTTTGGCTTTCACAGTCCACCTTGATATGTATTTCTCTGAATGCATCCCACTTAAGATCTTGGATTTATAAATTCATATCTATCATTAAATTTGAGGATTTCAGAGAGCTTTTCCCTTAAATATTCTTCTACTTCTCTTTATCTTGTTGACTCCACAACACAGATGTAGACTCATCAGATGATGTCCCAATAGGCTGCAGCCTCTGTTCACTTTTTTCATTCATTTTTCCCCCTTTTTCTCATATTGGATAATTTCAATACTTTTATCTCTTATTTAACTGATTCTGATGTGTACTTGCTCACATCTGTTGAATTCCTTTAGTGAAATTTTCACATCATCTGACTTTTCAACTTTAGTATTTATATTTGGGTCCTTTGTATAATATCTCTATGATAGTTAATCTTGGGTGTCAACCTGACCATACCTGGCATTAACTAAGATCAACTGTCAGACCACTTGGAGAGATTATCCAGATCAATATACTCACAATACAAAGACCAGTTTTAGATCTGACTGGAACCTCCCAATAGCAGACCAGATAAAAAGAACCATAGAACAGAAGACTTAGAAGAGAGACTCCAGGATGTTTGCAGTGACTTAGCCTGCCTCTAGCTTCAACCACCAGCCATGTCACCTCCGCCATGAAAGACTGTTTCTCCCCTCTGAAACCATAAACTGAATAAATCTCCATTTTTCCCTTAAGTTGTTTGACTTTTTCCCTTGAGTTGTTTGACTTAGAGTTGTTCCTCTATTACAGCAACAGTTAAGAGAAACTATTGCAGTCTCCTTATTGATGTTCTCAGAGATGAGCATGACACATGATTCCTATAGATAGTAAGTCTCTAACAAGTTGGTGTAGATACAAATAAAATTGTAGATTTACTATCCTCCCTTAATTCAGGGACTTACACTAGAAAATATGGTCCCATGAGCCTATGAGCTGTGTCACACAGTGAGTGCGGCAAGGGCGAGTAAAGTGCTGTCAAATCTTCCTGTACCACTGCTCCCTTAGATACTACAGATGCCTGAGTGTTTTCAGAATTCAGGTGATTTCTGTTTTCATAGCTTCTGCTTGCATTGAGTCTTCTTTGAGGTATCAAGATCTTGGAGCTGCTTGTCCTTTGCTTACCTAAAACTTTAAATTTTGGAACCAAATTTTATGTGCTTACCATACATCCTAAGACTTTAGCAACTTTCTATGTCGAGAAAATCTAGTTAGTTTTTGTTACTTACCATAGGAGTGCGATGTTTCACTTTAGTCTGGATAACACCATCTTTTTCAAATTGTACCATATCGTTAAGTGGGTCCCATGGTCGGGTACTAAACAAATGAAAACAAATAAAAAAAACTAATATTTAATGGGTAAACACAGAACTTAAAGTTTCTGTCTTATGATTTTCATTAGTAATTACAAACACTTTTCTAAATCTTAAGATTAGTCAATATGCAGTCTTCCTCATCCTTAGCTTATTTTACAGACTGCTATCACAAAGTGCTAAATGAACAGAAAGTCAAGTTAAAAAAAAAATCATACTAATTTATATGATGACAAAGGTAATGGACTATGTTAACATATTGCTCGAAATATTTTTTTTAAAAAACTATTGTGTGTGTGTGTGTGTGTGTGTGTGTGTGTGTATTAATCTCCATTGCCTAATTTCAGGTGTTGGATTCCAAAAAATTTCTGAGCTATCAGTTTTTTTTATCATTGATGAAAACTTCACTATCCTATATTTAAACTAATATTTAATGGGTAAACACAGAACTTAAAGTTTCTGTCTTATGATTTTCATTAGTAATTACAAACACTTTTCTAAATCTTAAGATTAGTCAATATGCAGTCTTCCTCATCCTTAGCTTATTTTGCAGACTGCTATCACAAAGTGCTAAATGAACAGAAAGTCAAGTTAAAAAAAAAATCATACTAATTTATATGATGACAAAGGTAATGGACTATGTTAACATATTGCTCAAAATATTTTTTTAAAAAACTATTGTGTGTGTGTGTGTGTGTGTGTGTGTGTGTGTGTGTTTGTGTGTATCAGAGGGCATTGTGTGTCCCTGTGGAGGACCAAAGATGACTTCATGAATAATCCTGAATTGCATCTACTTCCTTTTTGCTTTTGTTCTGGGATTTCCCAGGGCTGGAAATTCAGGCCACAGTCATTTCCACCTGGTGTTTTAACATGGGACTTGCGATCCTATTTCAGGACCTTCTGCTTTTGAGGCAGTCTTAACCCTTGAGCTATCTCTCCAGCCCTAAAAATAACTTTTAAATTACTTACTCTGAAAACTTGTAGTGCCATTCTCCTGTGAGTGCATCGAGTTCAAATAACTTACAAGTCCACTCTTCATTTTTCATTTTTCGATCTCTAGCAGCTTGTCTCTGAGCTTCTTCTAAAATATATTTTTCTTGCGTAGCTTCTGTTTGGTCTTTGGCATTTATAGCGCGTGTTACTCGCTGCCAGAGTCTAATAAATATACAAAAAATAATATTAAAAAAAGCAAAAGAAAACCAAATCTATTCAGAACAGAGTTGGATCCTGTGGGGAAAAATAATGCTCATGTGGATTTCTGGCTTTAATAACAGTTATTCACATATGCTCAGGAATGAGTCAGACACAAAATTCCTAAGTGAAGGCAAATTGCTTTTTGGTCATGTGCACGGCAGTGGAAACTGTTGACTGAGATGACAGGAATGCATGAAAAAAGGATTCAAAAGAACTTGTATTTTTAACATGCTCTCTAGAGTGAGTTTGCTTCAAGAAGATCCAAGATCTACTAGGATAATGCAATTCTTCTCAACCCTGGATGCAGGAATTATCACAGAACTTTAAAAATTCATCCTCTTGAAATGGGCCTGAAAGTATAAATTTTTAATGTTTCCTAGATTTTTGTCAACGATGTTGAGAAACTCTGATTTTGTAATAGCACAAAAGTGAGAAAACTAACATCCCTTATTAAAATTTAGTTTTTTTTCATAAAATACATAAAAGCATAACATTTTAACATGTTGAAAGTGAAAGAGGCTTTGAGCACAGCCACACTTAGCTTGAATCTTAGATCTCCTTGTTGGTTTTTCAAAAAGTTTCCTTTTCTAATTTTTTTCATCTGTTCTTTAAAAGCTAGGTGAAGTAGTGCACGTCTGTAATCCCAGCACTTGGAAGGTGGAGAAAAGAGGATCAGGAGGTTCAAGGTCAGTCTTGGTTACATAGTGAGTTTGAGACCAGCACAGGCTGCATGAGACTGACTCAACAAGTCAAAATTTTCAATGATATTCGCATTTCAAAATACGTTGGCTGTCTTGGCAAAACAGCTTTAGATAGACAGCATCATGTGGTTGCAGCTGACATGGAATTTTTAAAATTGACACATACTTACTTGCCAACTTGGACAACATAACTTTTGTGACAGAGGCACATGTAGGGAGACATATATATAAAACACCCAGCAAAGTATCGCACACTCAGCCCCTCTTCTCCTACCAGATATAAAATGAATACAGTATTTTTTATTAATAACTGTAAGAGATCAAGCAGGAATGCGACGCTGTAAGAACTGAAATGATGACCAATAATTACTGCTTGAGTAATGTTAACCCTTCAGAAGCCAGGGCACCCAGGCATCATTCACGCATTTCAGGGAACGATGAAAGTAACTGTGTAGCCCTCTGTTCAGCAGAAAACATTCTAGACATCTAAAGTAAGTTAGAAAGCGGTTCTTAGTTAGAAACTAAGATTCAGTAAGTAGATCTATAGATCCACTTTCATGCAAACAAAAATACTTAAGGACCTGAGAGTGGAAAAGAGAAAGGAAAAAACAGGAAATTTTAGTTCTGAGTTGCAGAGAAACAATAGCATGATTTATTGCTTATTTGATATTCACATGTAGAAAGAATACTGTCATTTCCTACAAATGATAAACTATTATGGTGACCCTGTTATTACAGGATTAAAAAATATTCTTTGATCTTCATGAAGTTAGCGGATGACACTTACTTCTCTGATTCAAAATCTTCCTGTTCCTCAAATTTTACAGTGTGCCTTATTAATCTCCATTGCCTAATTTCAGGTGTTGGATTCCAGAAAATTTCTGAGCTATCAGTTTTTTTATCATTGATGAAAACTTCACTATCCTATATTTAAAGAAATGAAACAGAGAAAATTATTTTTTACTTACAAGAGGATTACACAGTACAGTACTATAATCACACATCCTTCCAGTTACTGAATCCTAGTAAATATATTCAAAAACGTAATTTTAGACTGATGAGATGGATCAACAGATAAGACACTTGACAATAAAACTGATGACCTAAGTTCAATCCCTAAGACACACATGGTAGATTCCTCTACCATGCATGTGATGACACATGCAAACCCACAAACATGTACATGTGGTTATGTCTCAACAAACACAATAAATAAATCAATAAGGAAATAAAACAAAAATATAGCGACTATTTTTCTCAAAGTTCTAATTTTTTCCATTTGTACAAAAACAGGAAGTTAAATATACAATACAATTTTTTAGTAGACTACTACTAAAAGAGCATGATGCTTTTACAGTGATCATGAAACAGTGCTGACTATCCAGGGACTCAAAAGTATCAAAAAGCCTGAAGAGCCTTTCTTAGCACTAAAACTGAGGAAAATCTTAGGAATTTTATTCTAAGTTGTCCTCGGGCTGCCAACACATGCTGTGCTTCATGTACATGTGTACACACACTTAAGTCTGTAGCCAGAGTTCCAGGGTTGAACATCCTGGCTTTCCAGGATTACTTTAAATGTTCTATGCTTTAGAGTACTGTTCTATAAAATAGGGACAGTAACAAGCAATAATGAAAATGAAATGATTAGGTACCCAACTTATAAGGTTATACTAAATATTAGGTAATTAATATGAACTGCATTCTTATTATTAGATATAAAAATCACATGTACCTGTTAGTCACTTCTTTTGATTTAAAACTTTTAGAACAATAAAACATTGTGTAAAACCAAGTATCACCGGTAATTAAGCAATATTAAAATATCAGCTGTTTAAAATGAAGTTCAGGTTAATTACTGATACTTTTACCATATGATTTTTCTTTTTAGTCCCCCCATCAGATACATTCATTTTGCAAAATTAATGTATAAAAATACTTACCCAATGACCTTCCAAAGTAGCCAGGACTTCTTTTCCCAGTTTAAGTTTCCCTGATATTTGATTAACATAATCACTACTCCCTAGAAATGGCTTTTCAAAGAGAAAACAATGATCATTTTACTTGTAACTTACATTTACATAATATCAATAATACCACAGAGAAATTATAGTTACAGTACTCCAGAAGGCATAAAAGATAAATATTAACTTGTCATTTTTATTTAAAAATACATTTGAATTATGATTAAAAAATACAGCTGAAAACAAACTCAGGTTCGAAAACATTCAGAAAGTTCACATAGGTGTAACTGGCTCATGCCCTGTTCTGTCTTTAGTGCTGTTTCTTGCCTTCTTTTAAGATGTTCTATGGAAATTTAATCAGGGAAAAAATAAAAAAACAACGAAGTCTTCAGGATGGAAGGAGTTTAAAAATTTACTGGAAGAATAATATCTCTTCCTTCAGAGCAAAACAAAATATATTATCAAAAAGTCTTCCCAAAGATAAAACTAGAAGGAAAATATCCACTGGGATAATGTGTCAGTTTACTATCATCATTCTGTGGAAACAAAATTTTGATACTTTCAAGGTATTATACGGTATGATCATGTTCATCGTGATTTTGTTCAAACCAGTGTCACATGAGTAAATCTTTGAAAAGTGACATAAAAAATATCAAAGAGTACTGCACTAATACTTAGGAGATTCCTTTCCATGACAAAAGAGTTCTGATCACTGCATATCATGGAAGCAATTCAGCAATCAAAATTATTATAATTTCTAGTTTTATCTGAACACAGTGTACTGCCATACAATTGATATGACAGAAAAATCCCAAATTACTCTTTTGTTCTGAGACAAAATTTGCAAGTATGGCCTCAACAGTATCTACTCTAGCCCCAGCGTTCTTCAATGAGACCTGGTCAGCTTCCTACTGAAAAGTGCGGTCAACATCCCTGGACACTGAATGTGGACAGGTGTAACACCTCAACAGAAGATGGTGAAAGTGAGATAACTCTTCTGAAGCTAGGTGATAAAGACGAATGCAGATTTTGCTTTGCTCGCTGAGACAGTCCTATGCTGAATACTTGAAGCTGCCATGCTACGAGGAAGTCCAGTCATGTAAGCACCTTGTTCAGAGTAACAGTACTAAAATTTCAGGCATTGGACTCACAGTCTGTGAGTCTTTACAAGATTCCTGTCCCCAAATGCTGAGTCACCCATATCTTGCCAGTTTTCCTGAGATCCCCAGATATTTGATAACAGAGATAAGCTATCTCCAACATGGCCTGCCCAATTCCACCCTGGACTGGAAAATGGGTATTGGCATTTTTAAGGCTTTGAATTGGAAGCAATTTTTGTTCAGAAATTATAACTAGTATAACTTGGTTCTAATGTATGAAACTGGAATTCAAGTTCACATATATTGCACTTTCTGAGATTTTGTAAGCCAATATTTTCAAAGACATTTCTATCCATTCTTTTCCTAATTCTCATCTACTCTACAATACCAAGTTTTATAAAAATTTAAAGCAAAAAATTGGTGGCTTTATGCTAATTTTGATCTTCCAAGGCTGTTCTTGGGCCATTATTCCACAAAATTCCTTACTTTTTTAGCTGCACTTTTTTTTTTATTTATTCAATTGTGTGTGTGTATGTGTGTAGAACTACGGGAATTCCGGGAATTTGGGAACCACCATGGACCGCCTCCACCTCCTCCTTGTTTACTCTGGCCCCAGATTCACAGGCTCTACCCTACCAGGATCAGAAACGCAGGCTGCCCCCGCTTCCGCCCGGCGTCTAGAATCCGAACTCAGGACCCTCCGCCTGCAAAGCAGAGGCTTAACCCATGAGTCACCTCTCCAGCTCCTGCACTTGTTTTTAATAAGGAGCGAATTGTGTTTTCATATGTAGTTCTTAATTTGGGGAACTCAACTCTATTAGCTTTGCTTAACATTTATAATACAGCTCCCCTTTAATTAGGTGATATCACCCACTACTGACCTTTAGTTTAAATTCAAGTACTGCACTATATCCAGTTTTTTGACATGTAATGTTGACTGTTCCACCAAGCTCCAGTGTCATTGTACCATAAAGAATTCCTTAAAAAAAAAGACAAAAGGTTGAAGACATGAAGAGGCATGTGCTTAATAAGCAGTGCTTATAACTAACGCCTAGATGAGATTTATAATCTAAGGACATCTGTCTTACTCAGCACATACCTATGATACAGATGCAAAGCTTGTTCTAATATATAAATAAAAATGTATCCATATTATGTGCAAGTCCATATTTGCAATTTTATCTACTCTGTAAATGTAAGCAATTCCCAGATCAACACCCATAGTGTTCTATAATAAATTGTGGCCATTTTGGAGTCGCTGGATGGAAGAAAGAGGCCCACCGTTTTGCCTTTAGTTCCCTTTTTTTTTTTTTTTAAAGTGCTCCTTCTGTAAAGTATGCATATTTTGCATTTCTGTTTTGATTTTTTTTTTTTTTTTTTGGGGAATGATTTTGCTGGAACCAGGGTGTTGAAGTACTATGTATGATATACTTTCAGGCATGAGTTACAGAATTGGCTGTCAGTTCAATGACAATAAATCAAAACATATAATACATGTGAAATAATGTTTCTAAAATAAGTACACAGAAAACTAGGTTATATGTTGATTAGTTGATGGAATTATTGTGACAAGAGGCACAAAGTAACTTAACCTCATAATTCCTCTAGGACCAATGGCTCAGTATTTGCCAATTCAGTGTTCTGATGACCTTATAGACTATAGTTACTACAAACAGTAAGAATCAGCTATTCTATATAAGATAAGCAAACAAACAAAAAAAATTGAGAAACAGGCTCTAAGGTTGAAAATAGGAAAATTCTAAATTAAAGAAATTTGAATAGGTTATGTATATATGTACATTTGTTATTAAATAAGTTATTATTGAATTAGTCTTTAATATGCACATACACAATACTGATTTCTGAAAAGGAACAGACATGGAGATTTTTCTCATTGGGACATGGAACTCTTAGAAAACTCATCTATCTTTTCCAACGAAAATGTATGCCATAAAAGCCTATTAATTCATCACAGAAATATTTAGCAAACAGCAATACTGTTAGCTAACTGAATCAAAATTTTTTATTAATTTTTTGTTTTTCTACTTTAACAAGTATATTGAGTACTTATCCCTGCTTCCCTCCATCCCCCCTCCCTCCCATACTGTCCTTTCCCTTGCTCGATCCTTCCCACTCACTCCCACCTTCCTGCCTGCATGCTTTTATGGACCCCAGGGTTCCCTCTGACTTGTCTACTCTTGTGAGGGGTTCAGGCCTCTGTTATATCAAGTTGCCTCTCCTCTTCAGGCTACTCCACTGATAGGGGCATTTCCCTTCACTCACCCAGCTTTAGACCCCAAGGTTTCCACTCTATGTTCTTATTTTTCTTGAGTTCCTAGGTAGTCTATAGGGGCAACAATGTTTTGAATCAAAACTTCATCTATCTACCATCTATCTATCTCAAACACAACGAATTACAGCTCGTACATTTGCTTAGAAGGTTCAAAAAGTAGCTGTGTGTACATGGGAAAAATTTACCTTTACAATGAGCGTATGGCATTGTCATCACGTAATCTTCGCCTCTGTTCAAGAAAGTTAATCGTGCTTCTCCTTCTAATATCGCAGACAGGGAGTTTCCTAAAACAAGTGTTGTTCATTAAATTTCATAGAACAAGTCCAACCAATTCAAAATAAAATATATTAGCATTATTTATACACTCCTACAATGGGATACAGTTAAAAGACCTCCATTTCAATGTAGCCAAACATGCATTCATCACCTTCTAACTAAAACATGATTTGATTCATAGTCCCAATATTATATAGCATTTTCAAAAGGTATAGTTATATATTTTAGAAAATCAAATGAAAACTCTCAAATGTAGACAATAGACAAGAAAATACTGTTTTACTATATAATTCAATATTTTGAATAAAAACTTGCTTTATGTATGTGTGATGTGTGAGTGTATGCGTGTTTGATGTCTGCGTGCACAGGTGCAGGGGTGCATGTGCTATGGCATGTATGTAGAGGTCAAAGGACAACTTCCAGTTATCAGCCCTTGCATTCCCACCATGTTTTGAAACAGGGTTTTGTCTTGGCTAAATAAGCCAAGCTAGCTGGGTCATTAGTTTCTGGAGAGTCTCAGTCTCCATCTCCCATTTCCCATAGGTGCGCAGTAATTATAGACACTTACATCTGTTTTTTAAGTAGATTCTAAGGATTTAAAGTCAGGCCAGCATGGCAACACTTTACTCACTAAATATCCTTCCCAAACCAATACTGTAAGTCACAATGGCCTAGAGGCCATTACTCAAGCAATGATGATACTCAAATTTCTTGATAAATACAATGAAGAAAACCTGTTTTATTTTAAATAAAAACACTACTTCTCTGAAAAGTATGCAAGCTAAAATAAATGAAACTCACCAACTTCAGGCTTTAAATATTTATCATGCAAATAATTTTAGGAGTAATTAAACATAAATATGTACAATCCATATGCTAAAATACCATGGTAATTTCTCTCTCATGCTTTCTTTTTTCTCTGTATCTTCATCTTCATTAGTGTATTTTACATATAGTGAATGATCTATTTTAAGTATGGAGTCATGTAATTAACACAATTACAACATAGTTAATAAGTAAGCCTGGTAGCACATACCTTTAATTTCAGCATGTGGAGGTAGAGGAAGGAGGATTGAGAGTTCAAAATCAACTTGAGCTACACCCAAAGACATCTAGACTAACTAGGGTAATGCATTTGTCTGGCAGGCACAAGGCCCAGAGGCCATTACTCAGGCAATGATGACATTCAAATTTCTTGATAAATACAATGAAGAAAACTTGTTTTATTTTAAATAAAAACACAAGGAAACACTACTTCTCTGGAAAGTATTCAAGCTAAAATAAATGAAACTCACCATAAAACTTGGACTTAGCAAGGATATTACCACTAAGGCAAAATCCATCTTTTCGGTTACTAATATAAAAGGCAGATATTGGTGGATGATGGGACACCTGTTGAAGACAAGAAAATTTGTAACATGTAACAAAATAAGCGTATCACTGTGCTAGTATCAAAAGTTCAAGTCTGAGAATGAGTAAGAAGAAACGTCATAAGTAATAAAATTTAATGTTGTTGTTTACAGTAACCAACTTTCTGTCTCCCAAGAAAACCTGCCTTCTGGCACCATACTATTAAGAGTGTCACATCAAATCAATAAAAATGTGCGTGAAAATAACATTCCTAATTTTAGGTTATAATACAGTTTCCTTTTGGGGGGGTCTTAAGGTCTTCCAGCCTCTTTCTTACACACATTTACACACACACACACACACACACACACACACACAGTATCTAGTTTTCAGGCTGTGAAAAACCCTATAGAGAAGTCCATTTGCTGAAAAACTGAATTCTCTTCTCAACAACTATGGGAAAATATTGAAGTGAATCTTTCACTTTAGCCAAACCTGCAGATGAGTACGAACCTAGCTATTATCTTGATATGGGAGACCTAACCTGACTCAAAACTACAGAGTTAAGTAACTCCCAGATTCCTAAAAACTTTGAGACAATAAAGATTTTGACTCATTTAGCTTTGCTAGTACCTTAACAAGCAAAGGCTTCAACAATAGATTATCTTAATAATTTAACGATTCAATGTTTTCAATATATTTAGAGCTTAGGCTTTCTGAAACAAGACAAAGCTGTTCTCTTTAAACTCAATCTAGAGAAGAGTTATAGTGAACTGGAATGTGAAGTGGCATGATGCCAATTTCTTAAAAGTTAATATGGACAGAGGTCTTGACTGAGGGTGGATCAAAAGCTCTAGAAGAGGACAGTCTTCACAGGACACAGGTTGACAATCATTGTAATAAAGAATCATGAAAACAGACTGCAAGTTAGAGTAATGAAAGTTTACAATAAGAAGTAGTGTCTGCCTGCCCACTCTGGCTGAACAGGAGAGAATATAACCTGGCTCCTTTCCTAACAACTCAATCAGGAAGATAAACGTTCTGCAATGATGAGATAGTACAAGTTTAAAGTAACTCTTAGTAGATAATGCCAAAAACAACAGGCCTGTAAGCAAGGAAAAAAAATCATAGGGAGCTGCAGTCTCCTGGAAAGTGAAGAACATCGGGTTGGGTTTCCTTAGATGAAAAATGTCTGAGAAGAAATACTGGTTGGGGGAACTGAACTTCAAGACAATGGGGCAAGAAAGCACAAGACTGGGGTTCTTGGCTGTGAATGCACAAGTTTGACTATGTAGAAAAACGCTTCATATGACATCAATTTAAAAGTAACCACCAATCTTGAATTCTAGAAAATACTGAAGAAACTTGAGAATTATTAAAAAGTTGTTTTAGAAATATGAACTTGAACAAAATAACCAAAAAAGGGTAAATAAAAAAGTAGACAGAAGAATAAAAACCACAAGTTTATTTTTCATAAAAGGTTCCCTGGAGTGTAACATATATTTAGGAGTATGGTATTTAGTGCTGAAAGATTAAATAATAACTGAACATTCACTAAGAAAAGATTCAACACTCTCAGTCCCATATTGAAGTCGAGTTGGAAGAGGTGAATGATCTGATTCCATTCCATTTTGTCATGAAATAAAATGATTTTTCTAAACAAGAAAAGAAAAGAAAAGAAAAGAAAAGAAAGGAAAAGAAAAGAGAAAAGAAAAAGAAAAGAAAAAGAAAAGAAAAAAGAAAAGAAAAGAAGAGAAAAGAAAAGAAAAGAAAAGAAAAGAAAAGAAAAGAAAAGAAAAGAAAAGAAAAGAAAAGAAAAGAAAAGAAAAGAAAAGAAAAGAAAAGAAAAGAAAAGAGATCTAACAGGAGCCGGGGAGGTAGGTCAGTGGACAAGGATGCTTATTTAAGAACTTCGCGACTTGAGTTCTATCCCTGGAAGTCCACATGGTGGAGGAAGAAAACTGAACTCACAAGCACACCTAGCATGCATACTTTCTCTTTGCAACACACAGACAGACAAACTATTTTTTTAAAAGAAAGGCTAAACAATAGTAAATTTACTTAGCTAATTTTTTTGCATAAAAATTTCCCATAGAATTCCAGATCCCTTTCATAATGTGAATTTCTAATACCTGCTCAGCAATATAAAAAGTTTTGCTGTTTGTTCTGGGATGAATCCATAAGCAACGGAAAGTCTCACCAAGTATAGGATTATAAGGTTTCTTCAGACCCTAGTTAAAAAAAAAAAATCTTTCAAATTACAAATATAGAAGTCATTTACATTAGTCCAAACAAACTGAACTGTTGTTTTGTCTGCAAGATATATTTACAAAAACTTCCAGTAAACAAAATTTAATGAAATAAAATGTATGATCTCAATCAAAATAAGATCTAAATAACTACATATTCTACAAATATATAATGGCTAGCAATCTCAAAATTACATATAAAAATAAGAAACTCATTAAAAAGTTAAAAAGAGCAAAATATAAAAATTACCTTTGGCTTTTTATAGAATCCCGACAAATACCATTTCACTACTTTCTTCAAACGAAAATAAGGATTTTCTTCAAGAGCGGCCCTAAAAAAATAAAAGGATGAACGCAATCATTTCATAGGGAATGTCACAAATTCTCCTGAGTATGAGCTGACTGGAAATATGATTCATATTTAAAATAGAAGGCAAAATGACCCAAATCTAGCTATTTTACCACCTAAACACAGAATCGTTCCCTGTGTGTGTGTTTTGCACCGAGGCCAGGGGATTACTTTGGGTGTGTCGGGCACTTTGTGCTTTTTTTTTTTTTAAAGGCAGGGTCTCTTATGGACCCAGGGTCATCCATTAGCGGAGAGCTGCCTCGCTGTGAGCCCCAGGGATCTGTCTCTGCCTCTGTGGTGCTGGGATTATAAGCATGTGCCCCTGTGCTTCATTGTTTTACAAGAGTTCTGTGGGTGAACAAAGATCCTTGTACTTAATATCAAGTATCTCACAGGGGCCTAAACTGCTGTTCTTTGCAAAGTTCACTGTTGTTCTAACAACTCCTCGGTGTGAAGTGAACATTTCTTCTCTTGCCTGCTGTATTCACAACTACACTTAGGATTGGCAGTCTGCTTTGGAAGAAAAGCAGACAAGAGAAATGATCTATGCTCAAAGCCAGCAACTTGCAGGTTGTTTCACATGCAAGACAGGCACAAGATGCAGGATGAGCCCTGAATGAGAGCACGGACAGAGAATGATGCTCATCACCTCCTAAGGGTGGGTGAGGGAACAGAGCAAGGAGCCTGCAGCAGCACGTTTGGGAGGGGAGGTCTGTTTCCTCAGTTATGTGAGTGACCAATTCAACTTCCCAAGTGCAAACACTGCGCTCAGAGTTAAGTGAACTTCTTGGTAAGGTCAATTGTACAAGTGGCAAAGAAGTCAGGTGGAGCTTTGAAAAAGCATAATCATCAAAACCACTCTTCAGAGTTCTAAAATCATGAGATATCTTGTATTTTAAGAATGCACTTAAAGAATATACTTACTCAGACAGGAAGTCTGCGTGATAGTAGTAATCCGAAAGTTTGTCCAAAAACGAACGGGGCTCCAAAATGAATGTAGGTAGAACCACTCTGGACAGGTCCATGCCGGGACGAACTTGCTTCAGCAGGGTCCAAATAAGGCTTTTGTTTTCTTCAGAGACAGTTTCTGTTTGAGAGGCTTCACCTGCCTTTAGTAATCAGCAAAACACTTTACTTTACACAACATGTGACAAGAGGATTGATGGGAATATGACTCAGGGACACTCCAAAGATTCTTAAAATGTGGAATCAACTGCCTAGATAACCAAGTCTAAAGTATACAATTAAGCTTAAAAAAAGGAGATATTGAAGGGAAAAAAAATGTTACAGATGCCAAATTGACCACTGATGGCTTTGCCTTCAGGCACATTTATGAAGAGTTATTTAGTTTAAGGCAAATCCTGACCAGGTCTATAGGAGATTATCTAATTGATGTGGGAGGACCCAGACAATGGTGGGTAGGAACATTCCCTGGGCAGACGGTTCAATTCTTTGGGCATATAGGCATGACAGCAAATGAGAAAGTATTGCCTCTCTCGGGAATTGAGGAAATTACTTGGGCAGTTCTTTCTGCACTTCCTGTTGATATGAACTTTCCTGCCAAGTGAATAAAGTGTAACCAGAATCATAAGCTGGGATAAACCCCTCGGTTCCTCCAAGTTTTTTGGATCCTGTATTCATTCAGTAGCAGTAAGATGAAACTAATACATGAAAAATTTATAATAAAAATTTTTTATCCTATTATTTGGTTTGTTCAACTTAAAATTTTTTGTCTTTTGAAATAGGGTCTTGGTGCAGAGCCCAGCTGCCTTGTTTTGGGACCCCCAGTTTCAGTCTACCAATTGCTGCACTGAAAGTATGAGACACCATAGCTAACTTTGTAACCTACTATTTTCCAAGGTATTTACTTCTACATACTGGCAATAACAAGTAGCTTTTTTTAATTTTTTTTTTTATTATTATTTATTCAACTGTGAGCATGTGAGTGTGTATGTGCGCGCGCGTGTGTGTGTGTCTGTGTGTGTGTAGAACCACGGACAAATTCGCGAACCACCATGGACGCCTCCACCTCCTTCTGCCCCGGGATTCACAGGCTCCGCCCTACCAGGACCAGAAGCGCAGGCCGCCCCTGCTTCTGCCTGGCATCTATACGTGGGATCTGGGATCCGAACTCAGGACCTTCCGTCTGCAAGGCTGAGGCTTAACCCCTGAGCCACCTCTCCAGCCCCAACAAGTAGCTTTTAAACTTATGTTTCCTTGCAATTTACTTTGCACTTGTCAATGACATCAAATATAATCCTATTTCAAAAGTAAGTTTGAAGTAAACAAACTCAATACACAACATTGTTACCTGTATATGTTTTAGATGCTAATAAATCACAATGTAGTTTACAATACACCTAAAAAAAAAAAAGGTACCAAATACTCTCTTTATAGTAAGTCAAGCAAATAATTTCTACAAATTTCACTAGGAAATGCCCCAGGCAAGCCCATTGGAATCTCTGAGGCGGAGCCTACCTCCCCGAGCTCTTCATGACTCTGCTCCATGTAGGTGGTCTCCTTCAGGGGCTCCACAGGCTCCGGCTCAATGTATGAGTCGTCTTGCCTTTCTGAGGTGTCGGTGTCGCTCTCTTCACTTTTCCCCAGCACCTCATTGTCAGATTCATCATGCTCTTGATCATTTTCTTTGTCTGACTTATCAGAATACAAATCTTGGTCCTTAAAATGCTGTCTTTCAATTTCACTGTCATTTAACCTAGGGGAATAATTACAAGAAACAAAAAGGAGGTTAACAATACTAACTTAAAAACTGAAACAACTGCAACATTTATTATGAATCTATGATGGACTGTGCACTGTTCTACAAGTATTTTATGAGGTTGAATTCATTCAACACTCAGGATCACACTATGAGGTAGATAATAATATTATTCATGTTTTATAGATTAGCAAATAGAGGCACAGAGAAGATAAAAGATGATAGTCCCTTTTCATTCTTGGGGCTATAATCTTCTCACAACAAAATTTTTCTTCCCTCTCTTGTTTCCTTCCCCTCAACCCATCCCCACCACTGTTTTACAAACATTTGCACTTAATTCGATTGAGACCATTTGAACTTCTAAATGTATCAAATGGGAGTAAGTGGTCTGAGGACTTCCTCCTTGCTGGATAGCTTACACAGTACCAAGGAATACTGTAAAAGGTACTGGGAGAGAAAAATTATCACAGGCCTCATCAACTCATGAGATCAACAAGTTGCAATAAAAATCACCATGGCAACAGGTGACCACCAGTGTAATAGTGGCATGAGTGTCAAAGAGACAACCAAGAGCTTTCTGATTGAACGGAAGACCTCTTGTCAGAATGGAACACATTCCTTTACTGTTAACTAAAACAAGAACCTAAAAAAGGTAAGGAAATAGATCAATAGGGAAAAATAGTCAATGAACCTATAGGTAGGAAGACAGTGTACTAAATTGCTCTATAAGTATTTGAAGAGCATTCAGCACTCAGGCTAGAAATCATCTACAAGAGAGGTAGAGAATCTCAACATTCTGACAGGATGGAGTCTCGGCCAGTAGAAGAACAGTGAAGTGGACTACAATAGCCATAATGTAAATTACTGGTGACCCAGCAATGCTCTCCCAGAATCAGGCCATCCTAATATCCCCCATCCTAAGGCTTGGGGAACCTAGTGGAAAAGGGAGCAGTAAGACTGCAAGAACCTAAAGACGGGAAGGTCCACTGTTGGACAAGACATTCCACTCAAGGCAAGGATGCTGCATCCAGGAACTCAAAGAAGTGAGACTTGTCCAAACCTGCATGGTGACTGAAATATCAACATGCCCCCACAGACTATGAGAAACTGAAGAGAGATAAGAACACACAGGTGAAACTTTAGGGACTAGAGCTAGATGAGTGGAGGAAAATGACCTTATTAGTGGGGTGTTCCAAGGAGGGGCAACTTGGTATGCCACAGAGGCCTGAACCTGGGATGAACATTTGTTTTCTGTTCTTTTGCTTAACACAACAAATGTGGGAACACTACTTTACCTGACACTTTACATCCTTTCTTTGCAGATGTGCAAAGCCAGAGGGAACCCTGGGGTCTACAGAAGTGGCCAAATATGAGGGTAGGAGGGAGTGAAATGGATTGATAAAAGGAAGAGAGGGGATAGGAGGGAAGGGAATAGAGGGAAACAGGGATTAATACTCAATATTCTTGTAAAACTAAACAAATTTTAAAAAATTTCTATCATGGGTATTAGGATATGTATACATGGAAATAGGGAAGTCAAAAATGAACTTTCTTGATTCCACTGTTCACCTAATGCAAAAAAAATTATCTATTTCATAAATGCAAAAGAAAATTTTAGGGTCCTTTTTTTGGAGGGGGAAAAGAGCTCTAAAGTCACCGAAAAATGATACAGATAGGATGAAAACATGAAAAAAAAGCAGTGGTTGTTTCCAATTCTATTTAGCATTCATCTGATTAATTAGGCTTAATTGTTAGGGAAATATTCCAGGAAGATTGGAATTGGAAGATCCAGATTAAGAAAATAAGTTTAGATAGCCTAAAAATGGTCATTTCTGCTGTATTCATCCTACTTTTACTTAAAGTGATTAGGGTAAATAATCTGACAAAAAGAGAAATCTTGGGAAGAGAACCCAAGAAATGGTCATTCTGCGTCAGTTACCTGCCCCATTCTAGCCTTACTGTTTTCTGGCTACAGGTATCTGGGCCTAAGATTGACTTCCAGATTGCACATCTGCAAAGAAAAGATGTAAAGTGTCAGGTAGAGTAGTGTTCCCACATTTGTTGTGTTAAGCAAAAGAACAGAAAACAAATGTTCATCTCAGGTTCATGGAAAAGAGAACAGCAACCCACTTCTGAGAAGAGCAAGAACAGAAGCTGCATGCGGGGAAGGGAAGCAACAGAAGACGCCTGCGCTTGAGCAAGACTGTTACTCAAAGCATCCTGGCTTTGCTAAAGAACGTTCATTAGCAGTAGCTACAGTTATTAGGGGATAAAACTACAGCTCAGACAAGTTCCACTCAACACAATCCACAAATACTAGGTAAAGGAAGGTCTGTGTTATTACAAAAAAATGCTATAAGAAAATCAATAGAAGCGATTACAGTTTATTGTGAGTCAGGAAAAGGACCTTAAACACATGATTACAACAGGAGAAAACAGCAGGGAGAACTCATTCTTAATGGAAGGTATGCCAATGTTCACTTTACCTGGGAAACAGCAATGTATACTGCCTAAAAGAAAGGAAATCAATTCCTATACCCCATCATAGGAGATAAATTTCAAAGCCCTTAGGCCACATAAGACAGACAAATTTCAGTCCTACATACACTACCACTGAGATACTAGAACATGACAAGTAGCCCGTGACTAGTGTGATCTCTGCAGTCACTATCGACACAGCAGCATTATCTACTTACTGGAAGTTGTCACCGCTGTGCAGATTGTTAGCACGCAGTAAGCCATACAGAGTCACATGTGTGGTATCTGATGAAATGTTCAGCTCATGTTCCTTTCCTTCCCTGATCATTGTACGTTTAAGAAGACTAGAACATTTCAAAGCCAACTCCAAAGCATCCATCCAGCACCTTCCTAGAAGAACAGATTTATAAAGAAAAAGTTAATGAAACTATGAAATTAATATTTGTCTTATTTACCCTTGTTTCCTTTAAATATATTGCTAATTTTAGAAACATGTACAGAATGTGAAATCTGGGATTCCAAAATGCAGTATTTGTTTTACAATTGTTTTTTATTTAATAAGCACTAAAGAATCACAGATAAATAAATAATAATATTAGCAAGAACACTCAAAATAAAACAAACTTTATCTTCTGAACCTTAGGGCAGTAATATGCAACATAATTTGATGGCATCAAGCAAATAAAATATACAGAAGAGAATATGCTTCTACTATAAACAAATTAACTAAAACAGTGTTTTACTGTTGACAAGAAGTCCACCAGCAGGTTTAAGATCTATCCTACTTACAGTATAAAAACACTTTATTAGCATATACTAGCTAATCTTGTGACACTTTTACACAAGCATTACTGTATCTTGATCAAACTTACTCTTAACTCTTACCACTTCCTCTGCAAACTCTTCCTCTTCCTACTAAAAGTCCTTTCTACTTTTATGTTGTTCTTATTTTCTATATTCCCATATGAAAGAAAAGTTGTTACACCTGCCATTCTAAGCACTACTTATTTTGCTTAACAACAACAAAAAAACTTAAGGTAGGAAGATGCCTGTATCCTGCTACCACTAACTGCCACACTTGTTAGTATTAGTAACTTTACTTACACATATTAATATATAAAATATGCATTATTTTATGTTTTACAGTTGTACTTGCAAAGTATGTTGATTTATATTTAATTACTCTTAAAATATTCATCTTTACTTATTCAAGATGTGAGAGAAATATATTTTAATATAAGAAGTAATTTTCTGGCAAAAGTCAACTTTGGAAGGTTGTTAAGACTCCCTACACCAAGCCATCTATATTGGAAAGCATGAAAGTCAAAAAGAAATTCATTACTCTTACGGTTTTAAAGTTATTCTGTTTTCATGTAAATTTGGTTCTCCAGACCTGCCTCATGAATTCTCCATTCGGTGAGTGTGGGGGAAAGGATATCATACTTCATTCTTTTATATGTTAACATACGTTAACAGATGACAAATTATACTTAATGTGTCTCGCTAAAATGATAACATTTAAAGAATGATTACAACATTACTAACAAGTCCAAAAGGTCATGTTAATATAGAATGAGAGGAGGGAGATCTGCACTGCCAACACATCGCCAGTTTACATGTCTTCTTCCTACCCGAGTTCTCTGGCTACCGAATTCATAATATATTTTGTATTCTAAGCAGTTTATGACCAGTGTTTTCCTATGTCATACTAAAAACAGATTTGTTTCTAGGTTAACACAATATAAATAAAATAAATGCTTAAAAATGAAAGCCAATCCATGGGCTGGAGAGATGGCTCAGGAGTTAAATCCTTTACCTTGCAAGCAAAAGGACCTGAGTTTGGATCCCCAGATCCCACATGAAAATGCTGAGTGGAGATGACAGCAGCCTGCAATTCTGGCTCTGGAAACCCAGAGCAAAGCAATAAGGAGGTAGAGCAATTCACGTAGATTCCTGATGTCACCCTTGGGCCTTCACAGACTCTTTCTCTCTCTCTCTCTCTCTCTCTCAAAAAAAAAGCCAAACAATCAAAAAGTTTATTTACCATCTGACTCTGAAGTAGCTCGGATAATCAAGTAACTGCTAGGTAAAGGCTGTGTTATGGATCCAACGGCTTCTCCTTTTGGGCCCTTAATAACAAAATAAAAAGCATATAAGTATTATGATATCTCAACATTATATTACTGGTTATTTATAGTAGATATGCATTATTATAAGACATAAATTATAATTTAAAAGAAAACAAGTCAAAATTCCATCCTTCTTGAGAATATAAATCCTAATGGTAACAGGTAATTTCTTTTCCAACAAACATGTCTCTCCTTAACAGAAAATGAAATAATTATAATCATCACTTAAGTATTATTTGTACATATTGCTTACATATGGTATTTACCATACCAACAAAATTTTAATTTAACATACATACATACATACACGTATAGTGTGTGCACACAAATGTGAACACACATGCGTGTGTGTACAAGTATGTGTGATGGTTTGGATGTGGAGGTCAGAGTGGGCTGTGGGGATTGAGTCAGGTATGGGTGGTTAGTGTTAAACACTGACCCAATCTCACCTGCCCTCAAATTTTAACTTTATCAGAATTTCCATATCATAGATATTACTAGGTGAGAAATATCCTCTTTCTAGAAGTCTGAATAAAGTACCTGGAAATGTAATTACAATTCACGAACCAAAAAGAAGTAAGTTTTGACTGGGTTCAGGAGAAAATAAGTCTGTACTTAATAACCAATTATATATTTATTTTTAAAGGCCAATTGTAAAATTTAACTTTACTTTTTCACATGTATGATAAAATAGTGGTTGACTGAGGTTGTTTTAAAAATATGTAATACAAACAAGAAAGAAAACTATAAGCATTGCATTTATAGTATAATTTTGGTACAGAAATGCAATTTTATGGTTGTTTTAGAAAGGTTCTTAAATTTATGAGACTAAAGAATAAAAAAGACTTCAAGAAGCATACACCCTAGGAAACAGAGATGGAGATTTCAAATGAAAGAGCATTAAAAAAGTAAAGCATTGATAAATATGTAATAGCTTAGGCATTTTCAAATAGTGTTATAAGTTACAAGCCATTTAGAACCATAATATACCAGACCTACGACCAAATTTACGACCAAATTTCCTATATTTAGTCTTTTCATCTTACTAGAAAAACTATCTAAGAACCTCTTCAGAGTTCAATCTTCTATCTGTCTAATATGAGGGAACTATCCTCATGGGAATCAGAGGACTGGGGGTTAAGCTGCTAACACAATTTTTAACAAAGAATTACTATATTTTTAAAAGTCCAAATAAAGTAGATGGACATTCATTTACATTGCACTAGAAAGAAGCGAATTCTAGAAAGCCAGTAGTTCTGTGAATATATATATTTCCTGCAATAACTCTAGACTACTGAAAAAAAGGATAAAAGTTTGTCTTTTCTTAAATACATGAATATTACCTAATTAAGCTATATATGTTAGCTATTACTTTCAGGTAATTCTAGTCTTCTGAGTGGTTTTCCTTAAAGGAGGTGCTCTAAAAAGAGTAAATGATCTTCCTGTTAACTAAAGCAACAATTTCTGTGTGAAAACTTAAACTACATCCAGTGAATCAGTTAGTAGAATTCCATGTCTACTCTCTGTAGAAAGCTTTGGTCATTAACCACATGACCATGTCTGTTTTCCTGCCTGTTTCTCCTGCTCCAGCACAGGAGTGCCCACACTAATGCAGTTTAGTTATAAAAACATGAGACTGCATCCTAAGCAGAGCTGCTTCTGCTTCTAGGCATTCATTCTGTCACCGCAGGGAGGGCGACAAGAATCAAAGACAGCTTCTGTGTTAAGCAACACAAGCTGTTCCAACAGATAGCAAAGATGCAGTTATGAAGAACTAGTAACTATAAATTACAAAAGGAACACAAATTAAATCTTCAAGAGCAAAAGACATAAGATACAATATATTTGGGAAACAGTTTCAGGGAAAACTATGAAGTTAGACTGCAAAGGTAAACAAAACCTCTCAGGGCCGATTTCACTGGGAGCCAAGGAAGGGAATTAATGCTATGAACAGAGACACTTGTCGGAGTCCTGGTCCAACATGGAAGTCATGTGATTGAACGACTCACTTCTGTCCTCTATCAGCTTCACCGTGCACCCAACCAATGCATACCTACCTTCACTGCCCAAATTGATTGCTCCAAAGGATGGAAGAGTTTAAAACAAAAGCCGTCCTTTTTTGATGGGCGCTCGATGATTTCGCAAGCATTCAGCAGCACTGTTCCAACCCACTGACCATTTTTTTGTGTCTTATAGATCAGCAGTACCCCAGGTTTCAACACACACCACAACTTGGTCCAGCTTTTTAGGGTACCACGAATCTACAGAGAGGAAAGTTTATTTTAAAGATTAATAACTGTTTCTCAAATCTCAATGAAGGCAAATAGGGTGCTTTAATATAAAATTTCTATCACAGGCACATTTTAGACTGAACATGCACTTTCTTAAAGCTACTTTATAGCAAGCATTGTGAATGGATGTGAAACCCACAAGGCTCCTGTTCTAGGAAACTGAAGCTGAGTGGGAAGGTGGCCAGAATTAACTTGGTGCAGCATTGACATTGAGTGTCCTTTCTGTGTGCAGAATAAATGGCTGCTCTGACTTTTCTAATGTTTCTTCCTTTTGATCCCATCAACAGTGCTTAGAAAACATTCTCTAAATGTTTGGTAAAGAGTAGAAAGTGGAAAAACCACCTCCTAGTCCCTAAAATTGCAGTTCCTAAATTACTTTGTCCTTATTAGGTAAAGTATTCTATATAAATTTTTAGGAGGAAAAGTTTTAAGCATTTATATATATATTTTCACATAAATGCCTTATTTTATTACACAAGTGTGCTCACTTTCATGCTTCTATTCCTGTGCTCTTTGTAACAATTAAGGTATGTAAAGTTCTATTTTTTTTTTTTACATAAAATGTTCCTTACCCTAAGGTCTATTGCTATGATAGTAAGTCTATAAAATGTCACAGTCTACTTCTATAATCTATTAAAATTGCTAGATAACTTGCTAAATTCACAATGCTGAAAAATCCTAATATGATATTTAGGTTAAAGAAAGAACTTCTTCATTTTTACATGTTGTAAAACATGTTCTCTCAAAATACACATATATAAACTGTCATATAAGCATGGGTCTCCCTAAGCAATGAAGAATTATATGTAGGTAACATTCACAGTTTTGGAGATGTAACAATAGCAAAGAGGGTCACACCAAAGTACGGTTTAAACAGTCAGCAAGAGCTGGATGTGGTAGTTCACATGTAATCCCACCTGTGTTTGTAGCCAGCTAGGGGAATGCAACAGTACTTTGTCACAACAAACAAACAAACAAACAACCAGGAAAAGAAGGAGTGGGGGACAAGAAGAAATTGAGGGAAGAAAGCCATTTATTCATAAGATGTTTGAGGAGAATTGTACAGCATAGGCTTGACTCTGGGAAAACAAACAAACAAACTGAGATCTGGAAGTAAATAGTTTCTTAAATGAGATGAAGTAAGTTGGAACGTTGTTTTTTGAACCATCGTGACTCCCACTGCAGAGGGAAAAGGTTTGCACACATCGCTACCTGATTAGCAGGTTAGAGGGCTTTCTAATTCAAGCAAAGTGGAAAAGGCTGTGGTGATTCTTAAGGTGAAATTTAGGTATTAGAATTTTCTGGATGTTACAAGTAACTCTCAAAATGAAGATTAGTTGAAAAATCTATCCCAGGGACGAGAAAGAGAAGACCAAGTGACTAGGATGAGAGAAAAGGAAATAAACAAAATAATAGAAACCAGAGGCCAAAAGAACAGGCTGTGGAAACAGTGCTTTTCTAGTGTTTGCATATTAACTTTGCCTCATTTTTTCTTAAAGATGCATTTATCTGGAATAATAACAAATGTTAAGCAGAATAGAAAGCAAGGTATTTTAACAATGGGTTACATAAGACAACATAGAATTACATAAACGGAAACATCTTTTGATGCTACTGTTGAAAGACACTAAGGTTCCTTCTCCTTGGTAACAGTGGAACACGGAACCTCTGGGACACAAGGAACGGTTTCCTTTGCCACTGAAAGCCTAGCTTGTAAGGAGTTCTTTTCTCTTCAGGCTTTAGATCCCTCCTGGGCTTCCTCAGTCTAGTCAGTGAACATCCCGTAAATCACAAGTCAAGTTCAACTCACTGACCTTCAACCAATCAGCCATGACAATGACAGAAGGATCTGTGATTGTGCTGAGCAACTCCTTGGTGGCTCTTTTCTTCTCCTCACGGTAATTTTTCTTTTGCACCTAATAACATAAATAGAAAAATAAAAACTCGGTAGAAATAAGGAATTTTTAAATTTAGGTCTAGAGAGAACAGATATAAAATCTGAAAAGTTCCTAGAAATCTAAAATATTAGGATAAAGGATACTTATAGCTGGGGAAAATTCTTGACAACCTAACTTATATTCAGGTTTCTTTGATTACTAGTTCGGCTCTCTAGATCTTTCCAAGTAGGTTTTATGCTTTTTGAGCTACACAGTAATAATTCTGGAAAATATCCACATTTTGGAGAGTTTTCATGTCTACCTTATTCTTTTTAACTGCTCTGCAGGACTCCTAGATGACTAAAATACCATGAGCTAGCTGGACTGAGTGCATCTGTGAACTGTTCTTGTTCTAAGTTCACACCTGTATCAACACCACCTCACTGTGCTGACTACATAGGCTTTTCAGGCAGCATTATTTTTAGGCTTGACAGATAAGAGCACTGAGGCAGAGTGGAAAGCCATGGGGTCATGACTCAAAGAGGCACGCTAGCTTTCAAGGCTGTGTTGTAAACTACTGGGCTACACTCTGTCACTCAACCTCTCTTATCTTTCCCTGTATCTACCACCCAATGACTACCTTACTGGTAGAAATGTACTTGACTACTAGTCTTTATATCATAAAATTGCATTCTCTTATAAATGGAAGACATGCTCTTTTATTAAAAATATAAGACAGAAATAGAAAATACAATGAGATCAATTTATTTAAAACGTAAATTTTCACTTTCATAAGTAAATTACTTCTGAAACTAGGGACAGTAGAAGTGAACTAATGCAGTTTTATTATTGCTGTATTATTTAGACAGAGTAAAATACTAAATCATTAATACCTACATTATTTTTTTAAACGAGACAAAATCTTCTACCAGAAAAGTTTAATTAATTGAGACTACATATACATACTAAAAACATTTAGACTTTTGGTCTTTTCAGAATTACATATCTTAGTTGACAGATAGCAGATTGCCAACGCAAATGCACATAGGACCAGACATGGAACACAGACGGGTGTAGACAGGATGAAACCAGAGTAGTAGAAATGATATGTCCATAATGTTCCAGGTTCTATAATGATTTAGGAAGGTAAGTCCAACACTACATTGACATTTTTTTAAAAGAACTTGGAAACTGGACTTTTGTAAGTCTCAAATGTTTAAAACACTATGTAGGTAGGTCAACCAAAATATACCTACCTATGGGCCAAATTTAGCCCATGACCTAACAATTAGCAAACTAACTTCATAGGTGCCAGAGAGTCCCACCAGCTGTTCTATATACTGTAGGTGCCCACCAACTCTAGTAAAGCTGGGAAGAAACACCACATGCTGAGACCCTGCTGTGGTCAGTTGAGGCCAGAAGCATCCTGCCATTGGACAGCCACCAAGCAGTCAGATCAGTTGACTGCAGGGTATCATAAAAATATGAACATGTTGAACATTTGCCTATGCTTCTGTTCCTTGGCAGTTTTTTTTTCTTCCTTTTGGAACACACATATATATACATACTGAGCCTACTTTCAAAAGCACATGCAAAGCACAATGCAAGCTACTTTTCAGAAACAACTACAGAAACTAACCTTAAGAGACTCTTTCTTTGTAAGCTTACTTGAAGCTGAACTGTCCTTTTCGGAGCCATTATAAAGTTTAGATTCAGACTGAAATCACACAGAAATAACGAGAAATGACAATTAAAACTTTCACTTATTTTACATATCATATAAAATGCAATGTTACATTTCTCATATTCTATTCTTTTATTCTATGATTTAAAACAATGTAGGTTTTTCAAATACTGGCTTGCTCTACACAGTATTTGGGTTAAAAAATCCATCTTAAAACCACAAATATTCAAAAACACTAATCAATAATTAATCTGTAAAGTAAATTTAAAGTAAATTTAAGTGATATTTCTAAACTTTTACATTGTATTTCTGAGAACATTCTAAGAATATACACAATTATTCAGTTATTCTTAAGGCAAAAGTATCCAAAGCAATGTTAGAATTGTAGCTTAACTATTCTTAGCAAAATTCAATCATATACACTTTACCAAGCCGGTGCTTATACTGCCTTTCTGCTGCTACTCCACATTCAGACTTTCTCTTCAATTCCTTAGCGTGAATATTTCTAGGATTTACTACTTCTCTGTTCCAGTGCACTTAAACTATTACACTAATGTCTTAAATTTACTTCTAGGTTTCAATTTGTTTCATTTTGTTACTTAAATTTTACAAGAACCTTTAAAAATGAGTCAAACAGGTGGTTCTATGTTCACTTAAAGTCACAAAACGGTAGCGCAGAAAGACTGATTTTCCAAAGTCACAATCATTAACACAACACTGATCAAAGCCCGCGTCTCCCAATCCAGTGCCCATAATCTTTCACCAGGTTTGAAGAATACAAATCTCAAAGCTTTTTCTACAAATCCTGAAACAACAGTAAGCATGAACATATTTCGTCAGTGTCATAATTTTTATGTCTGACAATTTTTTTATGTCAGACATAGGGGAAGGTCCTAAAACTGTATAACATTCCTGGTACCCAAGAAACTGCATGGAACTTGACCTACATGGTGGCTTTTAAGTGTTGACTGGCCAGATCTACAGAATATCAGTAGACGTGATCAAGGATAAACCTCTGGACACACACTCCCTCCAGTGAGACGGCTCAATGAGTAAAGGCGTTTGCACACAAACTTAGCCTCCTGAGCGTGACCCCTGGAACCCACACGGTAGGAGAGAGAACCACTTTAAGAATTCTCGTATGACTTCCACACACATCTGTTTTCCCCATCCCTTCTCTCTCACTCTTTAAATAATTTCTAGAAAGACATTAAGAGTAGGTACTGGATTTACTCATCAATGTTTCCCAATGGACCACTTGGAAAAAAAAAGGGAATGATTCAAAAAATATTTATTTGATCAAGTAATAATATGGAAAGAAAACTTAAACTTGCAGCTAATTTGATATGCTAAAAATGCTTCATGCTGGGTATGAAGCAGCTTTAGACACATGGGGTTGTGGTGATGGTAGTTACCGGCAGGGAATTGAAAGGACAGCAAGCACCTCTTGATACAGAGGCTGGAGACCAACCTGGTTACATTTTGTTAAAGCACTGACTTAATAATTGAACTGGAGACAGCATGTTGCTTACTCTCCTGATGACCCACATATTGTGATACGAAAACCATTTCACAAAATTTGTCCAGCTAAATGGATCTTTGTCCTGTCCTTGGCACTCAAAGACAGCACAACTACTGTTAGAGGAATAGGATAACTTAAAGTTATCATGAAATTCTATATCCTACAAGTTAATAGGAAAATATGTACTATAATGTGCTTCTCAGATACAACTAAATATAGAATGCTAATAGCATTTATATAATGGTTGTTTTATATTTAATATAAAATCAACCTATAAGAAAGCAGTAGTATCCTTCTTTATTAACGAAAAATGACTTACAGATTGAGTATGTACCCTAAAATCATGCAGTCAGCAAATTATACTGGCCTATGAAATTTCTAACTTCATGTTTTTGGTGATCTTATGATATAGATTTCTTACTTTTAAAAATTACCCACACTGTATAGTAGCAGAATCAAATGTACGATATCTTTATGAATAAGACTGATTCCCCTAACAACTCCAAATGACAAGCTATGGCTTAGTCCTTACATGGCTCCACTGTAATGAACAAGTAGGCCACAGCTGGCCCTCAGGGCGAGATGGCCTCTACTAGTACTATGCAGTCAAGGCACAACAGTGAGTCAGTGAGCAGGTTTCAATCTGCACATCACAGCCTTAAGTTTCTGAAGCAGAATACCTTTTCTTTTCTTTTTCCTTTCCTTTCTCTTTTCTTTAACTTTGGCTGTGTGTGTGTGAAACTAAGGTCTTCTGCATGCTAGAGAATGCTCTGCCAACTGAGTTCTGTCCCCAGCTCTCTTTGTACTTTAATTTTTGAAACAGAGCTTCACTAAGCTGCCCAGGTTTCATTTGAACTTGTACCCTTCTACCTCAACTGCATTACAGGCTACCAGGCCTGACTCTGAATCAACACACTTTTAACAGAGTAAAGAGAAACCATTTTTGTCAAAGCCCTTTTACTAAACAACCTTCCCCTTCTTCAGAAACTCACCTGACTACAATTTTAATGAGAACTAGGAGGTAGAAGGCATTATATTTATTTCTTGACTCATTAAAGGCATCTAAGGCTCTTCATGCAACCTTTCTTTTCTCTAACCATTGCATATTCACACACTACTTAACTTCAAAAGTTAACCTTTTCCATCTTAGTTCTCCTTACCTATGCCAGGAAGACACCACTGCTGACTCACAGACTGGGTGAGGCAGCATGCATAAAGTGTTTACTAGAATACTTGTTACACGCTGGGTTTCAGATTTATGGCTCTGCACTAAATTGCAGATGCTATTAAAACCTAAAATGTATGAAAGTTTTTATGGTTTCTCTTGGAAGCTACAAAATACTACAGATATAAAGGACAAAGGACAAAAACAATAATAAGTTACTGTGATTACAAAGATATTTGAGATCAGAAAGGATTTTTAAATACTCAGTTTTTTTTTTTTTTTAAAGTAAGTAGTAGCTGATTTACAAGCCTATAGCAAGTACATAGATGGTTGGTGTATTAAGCTACAGAAACAAACCCTTTATCCTCCTTTATCTTATTCAACAAATTACTTATACTGACCATTCCTTTCATCAAAGTAGGATTAAAAACTCATTTTTAAAAAATGCTGCTTTGCTTGAGATAATCTGATTAACTGACATGTCAAGTCATTCTCATGATGAAAACCTGGGACAAGATGAATGTGAAAAAGAAATTGGCTTTATAAAAAAAATGTGAAGTAAGAAGGGGGAAATTATTCATTCTTTATGCTTATTAGCCTAACAGACATTTTAGGAAACAACAAGCCAAATCCCATCACCAAAATGACAGTAATGACACTTTTTGTAGTAGGATCTTAAAAGTTTAAAATCATTTGAGAGTTTCAGTTATGAAGATCACTATGAAATAAATAGCAGAATTTTGGTCTCTACAATCACTTAACAGAAATCTTTAAGGTTCCAGGAGAATGATGCTCAATGATAATAAGTTTGGCAATTGTTAAGAAAAACTGTGTGAGTTGCATTTTAAAATGTTTAGGAATGTTTATTACAGATCTGTAAAACTAACAATAAACTAAGATTATATCTGAAAATCAGAAAATTTCAGCTACTGGAAAATAAACAGGAAAAGTATAAATTTTACTAATACGAAAGAATTACCATGTTAAGAACTATTCTTTATAATTCTTGTTTGCTTTCTTTTTTGGGGTGAGGGAAGTGGGGGACACAGGGTCACATATAGTCCAGGCTCATGTAGTTTTAAACTCATGATATAGCCAAAGTTGGTTTTTTGTTTTTTTTTAATTTTATTTATTCATTTATTTATTTATTCATTCAATTGTGCTTGTATGCATGTGTGCGTGTGTGTGTATGTATGTGTGTTTATGTATGTGTGTGTGTGTAGAACCACGGATGAATTTGGGAACTACCATGGATGCCTCCACCTCCTCCTGTTTACTCTGCCCCTGGATTCACAGGCTCCGCCCTACCAGGACCAGAAACACAGGCCACCCCCGCTTCTGCCCGGCGTCTATACATGGGGTCTAGGATCCGAACTCAGGACCTTCCGCCTGCAAGGCAGAGGCTTAACCTCTGAGCCATCTTTCCAGCCCCTAAAGTTGGTCTTGAATTCCTGATCCTCCTGCCTCTACATCCCAACTCTGGGATATGGATATGAGCCAGGCCTGTTCACTATACGTGTTTATTTAGATTAAGAAAATAAATTCTTGGGCTGGAGAGATGGCTCAGGGGTTAAGTCTCTGTGTTGCAATCAAAAGGACCTGAGTTTGAATCTCAGCTCCTACCAAAAACACTGGGCAGTAAAGGCAGTAGCCTGCAATTCAGGCCCTGGGAAGCAGAAACTGGGAAACCCCAGAACAGAACACAAAGGAGGTAGAGTAGGGTGGTTGCTGAAGTCACCCTTGGGCCTTCACAGGCACACACAGTGCTTCTGATATACATAAACACGTGTGTGTATGCATGACACACACATACACATACACACACAAAAGAAAATTATTATCAGGCACTCAGTATCACAAGCTGGAAAAGCGAACTTCTTTTGTATAGATGATAAATTAAAGATGCTCTAAATTCAAATTTTACCACTTTTGACCCTTGGAGAGTACTGAATTTCTGTTTCAGTTGTTTACATAAAACCAAGAAATAATGCCTAATTTATACTATTGTAGTAAGCTAAAATGGCATCACCAAGAAGTAGCAATGAACATTACTGTAGTACCACCTAGAAAAATCATAGGTAAGGTTTTAGAGGCAAGATTCAAGTTCCCTCTTTGGCCTGCATAGTAGTCATTATTATATGTGGGTACTGAGCATCTGAGATATGACTAGTAAAACAGTCCTTGATTTCTAATTTGTTTAATTTTAATTAGATTTAAAGATCTATACACAAAGTGTTCTGTTACAGAAAATAGTTATAAGGTATATGCTTTTGTTTCTGTTAATATATGACACTCATTTAGGTTTGCAAGGTTCCAGTCCCCACCCTTTCTCCATTCCCACAAGCTAAAAATAAGTAACAGATAAGTGATTGATATGTAAGTCTTTGTGTAAGTACTCAGTCCATCGAGTAGGAATATGATTACGCCACACGTTTATTCATTCTGGTATTAATGCTTAAAAATAAGCTTTAAAAAACAATTCCACTATATTTCTAGCTGTGGTAGCCGGGGCGCATTATTTGATTTTTTAAAAAACCTATGCTTTGTGTATGCGCGTGTGTGCGCATGCACCTGTGTGCGTGTGTGTGGTGTGTGTGTGTGCACGCACACACACACAGACACACCACAGAGTGCATGTGGAGGTCAGAGGACACCTTCTGGGAGTTGGTTCTTTTCTTCTGCCATGTGGGCTCTGCAGACTGAACTCAGGTTGTCAGGCTAAGTGGCAAGTGCTTTTCATTTATCTGCTGAGCCATCTCAATCCCTGATTTTTTAAATTTTATAAATTATGTACAATGTCTGACAGAGCTCAGGACACATTACTCTCAACTGTAGCATCTTGACAGACTGTCTATTTGATTTGAAGATGAAAGAAACTGAGAAAACTTCAGAAGCAAGAAGGTCATCCTCTAACTGCTTTATCTTTCTCTGTGAAGCAGGCCTCAGAGTAATTCTGTAACTTTCCTCTGAGCGGATGTTGTCCCCATCCTTGAGAGGATCCAAAGACACAGAGACACTTCAACAACCTCAACAAACAGGCCTGGGCTCTGCCTAGCTGGCTGCCATCAGATCACAGCCCCCTATTTTGCTATGGAGCTGGGACTGGAACCCAGGGCACTGAATTCTAAACAACTGTTCTGCCACTGAACGGCACCCCAGCCCTTTCATCATCCTCTCTGCTCAAGCGTACTTTCCTTGACTGTCTACTTCAGTCAAATGCAAGCAGAAAAACATACAGATTTTCCTGGATTTGAGGGGGGTGCTAGGGCAGAAACCTGTCATTTCTGAGGGCTCCAGTATTACTTGGAACCTATGCTACATGGATTCCTATGCTTCTTTCGTTTATATGTCTTGTTTGGGGGTATCTGAGCCAAAGCCATGAGCTTTGCAATGGTTAGGAAGAGAAAAACTTTCCCCCCTTCATGACAAGAGCTTTCTCATGTGTTACATAGATATTATATATGGGAGCTGAGGAGATCACAGTAAAGTACTTTCCTTGCAAGCATGAAGACCAGAGCTGGATCCCCAGAAATTACATTTTAAACTAAACAATTCCAGCGTGGGCTGAGGAGATGGCTCAGGGGTTAAAGCCTGCCTCTCAAGCAAAAGGATCTGAGTTCGGATCTCCAGATCTCACATACAAATGCTGGATACATATGACATGGTCTATAATTCTATCCCTACAAGGAGGAGTCTAGGAGCCCCAGAGCAAAGAAATAAGGCGGTAGAGCAATCCAGAATGATCTGATACCACTTTTGGGCCTCCACAGACATACACACTCAAGTGCCCTCTTGTACACATGCCTGCACACAAAACAACCAGAAATACTCCAGGCACGGTGGCGCGCCTTGTAATCCCAGTGCTGGAGAGGCAAAGGCAGGTGGATCCCTGGTACTTAATCGCAAACCAGCATAAACTACTTGGTGAGTTCCAGGCCAATGGAAGAGCCTGTTTCCAAAAAAAAGAAAAAAAAAAAAAAAGTACAATGCCACAACACCCAACACCCTAGATCGCCCCCTGACCTTCATGTGCACATGTATATGTGCACACCCATGCACAAACCACCACACCTCCCCTCCCCTCTGCACACACACACACACACACACACTAATAACTACTATTAAGCTTCTATTCTAGTACACACGTGACAGAGGATCTTTAAGTAGTGAGTACATAGAGTCAAATGGCCTAAATTCCTACTTCAAAACGTTGTGTGAGCCTCTCAACTACTGCCAGAGCAGGAGACAGGGCATAAGGTGGTAGGAGCCAAGCCCACAGTAAAGAGGCTTTTTCTTTCAGTCACTCGAGTTTCAGTCCACACTTCATAAAATCTCTTGGTGCAGGTACTGAACCTGATCAGAGAGAGTCACAAACTAACCGCTCAACAAGTCTAAGAAATTTCACTAGAATTTTATAAAGCCACGGGGAAACACTGCATCTGAATATGTTCTCTTCTATTAAAAAAAAAACAAACTTCAAAAGAAGAATATGAGTAAGTATCCTAATCTAAGAAATAATGGTTTAATAAACTATGTCTTATTTGGGAAAATGTATTTTAATTAAAGACTACTTGGCCCTGAACTGGTAAGATGTATGTATTTTGACTGTCATAGAATTCAAAATTCTTAAGAACTTTTAAAAATGTGAAAACCTGGGATATCTTTGAAAGGTACTGTCAATTCCAGTTTGAGAAGTACTGTACTCCAGAGAGAACTCTGTTTAGCAGTCAGTAAATATATTAGTACATAGTCCTAGTACAAACTTTTACGTTTTTCATACATGATACGTGATTTAAACATCCCAACATAAATTCCTTTAAAAGCTTCTAAGATTTCAGTTCCTTCATTTTAAACATTATTGGGGATCTTAAAAATATATTGGGGATAACCATATACTTACCTTGCTCTTTGACATAGAAAGTGAAGAGTCATCTTTATTTTGAGAAATATCTTCTTTTCCTCTTTCAAAACCTTTGGAAAAATATTGATATTCAAGTTAAAACAAATATGATATACATTTGTACAAAACCTTAGAGTGTATATGTAGTCAAAGTATTTCAGCTTACGGATCTTGAAAAGGTCAACCCCCTCAGTGCGATACCACCGTCAAAAGTACTAGGAGGAGAGAGGCAGGCAGGCCTTGCCTGAACAGGCCAGCAGCGCGCTGAGCGCCTTTCCTGTGCACCTGGACCACCTGGCATGGACTCATCCTCCCAGGGCTCTTGCTTTTGCTCTCTATCTCTTTTTCTTTCTTTCTTTTAAAGATTAAGGCAAAGTTTATTAGAGGAGCGAAAGAGCAGAACTCATGGATGTTACCCTGTGAAGGGCAAGAGAGCCCTGGACAACTTGTGAACTCCAAAGTGGTGAGAAAAAAGTCAGGTAGGAATTCATGGACTCCAAACATGGAGTACCATGAGGCGTAAGGAGCCTTTTTTTTTTTTTTAAGATAGGGTTTTATGTAGCCAGGGCTACATAATGTAGCTGAGAAAGATGCTGAATCTCTTGCCTCTGCCTCCTGAGTGCTGGGAGTACAGGTGCCACATGCCCAGTTTATGAATTGCTGGGATCGAATCCAGGGCCTCCTGCATGCTAGGCAAGTACTCTATTAACTGAGCTACATCTCTAGACGTCTAGTGAGCTGAATCCTGAAGAGCTCTAACTGAAAGAACAATCCCAGTTCATTTCACACCTCAGCTGAACTAGAAAAACACTCCAGGAGGTGATTAAGAAAATTGAGAAACAAAGGGAGGGAACCGGTGTACCTATTAAGCTTCTATGAGCAGAGATAATAAAAAATGTTTAAAAAAAAAAGAAAATTGAGAAACAAATCTGTAGCTATGTAAGAAAAGGAAAGGAAAGGAAAAGGAAAAGAAGGAAAGGGAAAAGGAAAGGGAAAGAGGAGGGGAGGGAAGGGGAGGGGAGGGGAGGGGAGGAGAGGAGAGAAATAAATCAAAGAAATGTACTTATTTTAAGAACTGAATAATGGTGCATATACAATACTTGGCACAGTACTTTGGATATAGTATACATTCGGTTGTGTTGACTTATTAGCTTTACTAAGTGAAGTCTAAAAGCCTATTTTTAAAACATGAGAGTACAGTAGAATGCACGCAGATATCCAGCATGCATTCAAATATAGCTCTATGCTAAAAATAATCAAGTTATTACTATAAAGATTCAAGTAAGGAATGGTTAATACTAAAATCTGTGTGGTCAACATAAAAGCAACAATGCACACTTTAATGATGCTATTTTTAAGGAGAGGTGATGTAAATAAGCTCTTCTATTCATTTGTTCTGAGTATCAGTACTTAAAGCATTTCTTTATTAGCACAACAATGGTAACACAACTTAATGGGGTTTTTTGGACTTATAATAGCTAAAAAAACCATTCTATAGTTTTAATTCATATATTTTACTAAATTACTTCTGTATGAAAAAGAAATGTTTTTCTAGGAAAAAAAAAGAACAATCAGTTTAAAAAAAAACTTTCATAAATGGAACATGGAAATTTAGATGAAAACTTATAGGAATCTGAAACGTATACAAAGCAAGCCAAAAGTTGAAATATACAACTTAAAGTATTACTTTATTCAGCAGTCCACATAGCAAAGAAATTCTCTATCCTAATGACTAACAAATAACCCCAAAGAGCCTCTACATATATGCATAAGAATACATTTTCTAACAATTATTACTCTCATAGAACAGATTTCAATTTTTCTGGTGTCATATTTTGGTTTAGTTGAAACTACATCAGTACATTTATTAAATTAAGAAAAATGTTCTTACAGATTATTTAAAAACAAAATATCAAAGGAAAAGAAAGCTGTAACTCACTTTACTGTGTGTATGCATGTGTTTTCAAGTTTGTATGTGTGTGCTCATGCATGTGGAGACAAGAGATGTAATTAGGGTACTTTCCTCCATCACTCTCTACCTTGTTTGATTTGAGGCAGGTGTCTCTAACTTAACTTGCTTGCGAGCTGGCTAGACTGGCAGCCAGCAAGCACCAGGGAGTCTCGCGTCTCCCCAGCACGGTGCCTTGCTTTTACATGTGTGCTCCCCAAGCAAACTCACATCTGCATGATGTCATGGCAAGCCCTTTAGCAACCCAGTCATCTTAGCCCTATGGTAAACTTTTATTTTTAAATTCAAATGGCATACAAAGTTTCAAATGTTATAAATACAGATTATACATCATCTGTCAAACCAAATAAATAAGTTGAGTCCCTATACTTGGAACTTGTAAATCATACAATTTATGACTTCCATAATTATTTAAAATTATAAATGAGAGAAGTTAAATGCTTCCTAAAATAATCAAAAAAAGCAGACTATCTGCACAAAATGTTTTGAGCATGTGTGAATATTCAAAAATCCTAAAATTTAAAAATAAATATTGTATACTGAATCTCCAATGGAAATTTCAAGGAAGCAATACAAATGTTTGCTGTGTTTATGGTACAGATTCTCATTAGACTAAATGAAGTTGGCTTCCTAAAAAAAAAAATACAAAATAACTATCTTAAAAAAGTTAGTCATGAATAGATCTTTGTGGCTTTGTTTAAAAAAATACTTATTAGGCTTTTCTTCATTTTCAACCATGTGTAAGAATTCAGGTGGTGGTGGTTCAGCAGGTAAAGGCACCTGGGCACAAACCCAGCAACTTGCATTTGCTCCCCAGAGTGCACATGATAGAAGGAGAGAACTTCCAAAAACTGTCCTCTGATATATGTCCCCCACATATCTACACATGTACTATAACACTCGCGTGCCTGTTCTGTTTGTCTGTCTGTCTATGTCTGTCTATCTAATCTATCTATCTATCTATCTATCTATCTATCTATCTATCTATCTATGTATCTATCTATCTCTGTCTCTCTATCCCATCAAATAAATAACATACATAAAATTCAATTACCACTTCAAGATAACTCCTTTATTAATAAATAAGTTATATTTAGAGAAAAACACCCTGGAGTTAGTTTACCACTATTAATAAAGAGAAATAGTTTTAACTATGATTTTTCACCATTTGTTTTTTGTTATCGAGGGTAGTAAATTATACTGCAGCTATCCTCACTCCTATATTAAGACAGAAACTACATCCTTGTGTTGGGGAAATGGCTCAGTGGGAAAAGTGCAACAATAAGGATCCCTTGTACCTGCATTTAAAGCCAGGTACAGTGGTGCACGCATCCGAGGGCTAGGAGGAGGAAGGAGGAGACATGGGGGGAGGGAGGCAGCTGATCTAGCCAATTGGAGCTCCTGGCTCAGACAAGAGATCTTGTCTCAGAAAAGAAACAAACACACACCCTAAAGCTATCAACATGTGGGTGAGCATGTGAAGTAATTAGAAACAGTTACAGGTGTGAATCAAAGGTAGAATATCACCCTGGAAAATTATTTGACAATATCCATAGACATTCAAAGTTCATGTTTCAATAAACAGGAATTCTAATCATAGATATGTATCAAAATGGAGAAACAAGAAGATTCAAAGATGCTTTATTCAGACTAGCTAGAATTCAGAACCAATCTAAAAGGTTATCAATAGTAGAATAAATGAATATAAAGCACAGTATGTTTACATAATAGGACATCACACAGCAATGATAAATGACACACAGAATCAAGAAGCCACTTATTTCTACAAAAAAAAAGACAAAAAATACAGAGAATGATTCTATTTATAAACAATCTGTGGTTGCCCTTTGCTGCAACAACCCTTAGAAGTGTAAGGCACTTAAATTGACTTTCTAATCTTTAACATTTCCCATAATTTGGGATGGAGGGTGAGAAACTGTTGAAGATAGGGTCGCACTCCTTAGCTTTGGCTGATTGAACTCAGAGTTTAACTTCTCAGCTTCTGGTATTACAGATGTGTGCCAGCATGTCTGAACATGAACACTATTGGTCATTTACATAGCTGGAAAAAAAAAAGGCTCACAGAATTTGGGTTGACTACTGCCAATAAGTGACACTATGAAACAGCTCAACTTTGTCTTCATGGTATCACAGCACCTTCCCGGCCCCAGCTTCCTTGGGTGAGGTGCCTTGCTTTGACTGTGTTGGTACACTTCCACCAAACATTTTGCATCTATTTTTGTTACAGTATTTACTGCAATGTAAGCCAATTATTATTGGTTTCTATATCCATGTTTCATGTATGACTGTGAGAAGTCTATGAGCTATCTGTTCTCTTAAACTGAAATTTAAAATAATAAAAATTGTGCCAAAATAGAGTACTTTTCTTCTATAGATCTGAAGAAAATATGTACTATAACACCTCTAGAAAATGACTAAAAGATGCTTATATGACATCAATAATGAATAATACAGAGAAGGGATTGCAATCAAATGCAATCACTGCCAAATCAAGAAACAGAACTGCTAAACGCTGCAGCTCTCACTCATTCCTTCAACAGCAGCTACTTTGACTTTTGCAATCTTTCATCATCACATCACAGCAGTTATTTCATCCACCTTCACTGATTACAATCTCAAGGTGCAACTATACCACTATTTATCTCTTTACCATTGATGGACACAAAGTTGTTGCCAGTGTTTTCCTTTAATGAACAGTGATGACAGGCATCTTTTCAGACATGAATCATGGTGGATATATTCATGAGTTTCACTACTCTTTTCCTTCTCCAGACGGGATTTCACTCTGTAGCCCAGGCAGCCCTGGACCCACAGCTCCTGCCTCCTGGGTGCTGGGATTATAGGTGTGAGCCGCCATACCTAGCCTTTATGTGTTTCTCTAAGGTTCTAAAAGCAGAATTTCTACATTATAGAAATGTATTTATCTTTAACAATTCTAGTTGTGTGACTGGGCATATCCACAGTAAGAATGGTATGTTACATATTTTTTTAATATTTTTGCCAGTCTGTGGTCTATAAATAAGATTTTAGATTTCATGCCATAAAAAATTATTTTCTTTGTGATAAATCTTTTCAAATAACTTGTATTTTTTTTTCAGAAAAAAAGCTGGCCTTTTTTTTCTTATTGATCACCCAGATTTTCTTTGTGTGGATGTGCTTTTGTGTGTGCATCTGTATATGTGAGTATACATACCTGTATGTATAGGGGATGTGGAGGCCAGAGACTGACACTGGGTATCTTCTTCAAACACTCACTACCTTCTTTGATAGGAGGTCACACCAATCCTGGATTATGACAATTTACCAAGACTAGTGGGCCAGCAATAACCAGGATCTTCCTACTCCATCTCCCCAAAGCCAAGATTATAGGCAAGTCCTGCCTTGGGTTTTGGAGATCAAACATAGATCCTCATGTTTTCATGGGGAAGCACTTCCAGCCTGAGGAACCACATTCCTCAGCACCTGAACCAGAATTTGTGATGTATTCTAGATGCTAGTCCTTTGCCAATGCATTTGCTGCAAATAATTTCTCTTTTATGTCTTAGTTTCTGAGTTTTCTACATTCAGTATCATTTATATTGGCAAACAACCTTTAATTTCAATGCAGCTGACTTATTTGCCTCATTGTTTAATGGGTGGTATTTTTAGGTCTTAAATTTTTTTCACTGTTCTCCATTTATGTAGTGGCTACCCTAAAAAATCACAACATATATATTTTATTTTACTTTTCAAAGTCTAAAATTAATTAGTAATTTTTTTTCCTCCTAGAAAATATAATAACCTTGGAAGATTTATTTTTTTTACTCCCAACTTATGGAGTGCAATTGTCATGTATTGTAAATTTTTATTTATTTTTAGCTCCCAGAATACAATATTTTTGTTGGGTTTAAAATTCAGGGCACTGGACATGCTAGTATAGTCTTTGTTATTTATTTTTTCTTACAATTAATATCTTTCTATTCTACCTCAGTATATCTGTAATTTTCTTAATGAGGGTCTCCTGGCAGTAATCCTTCCAGTTGCTGGTCAATTCTTATAGATTTTTTTTAAGTCACATAGAATTTTAGATAACAAATATTTATTTTTACTATACTGGAATATTCTTCCTTTTTCTTCTCATTTCTACTGTTTAAGGCAGAAGTAAATGACTTGGCCTCTGATTCTAACATTCTGTATTTTCACCACGACAGACTTAAGTGCAAGTTTCTTCCACTTACCATAATTGGGTTCTTGAGGATTTGTGGATTGGTTAGTTCTAGAAGTTACTGGCTATTACAATTTAAGATTCCCACCCCACCCCCATCTTTTCTACCTATTCCCTCCTTTTCTGATTGAAAACAAAGACAAACTAATCTTTTCCCTTTACCTTCTGTGTGTCACCCTCTCTTTGGATTACTCGTTTTAGCTCTGCTTGCTGCATCCAGAATTATTTCTCCAGCTCCACATTTCTCTTCATTAGTCCTCTGCATGTCCAATCTGCTCTTAATGTGCCTAATAATTCTTTACATTTTGGTAGTTGTATTCTGTTTCATCTCTAAAATTTCTATCCAATACTTTACAGGTTCTAATTTTTTTTTTCAAATTCTCAGTTGAACGTTTGTCATGATTCTTTTCACAAGCAGGAAGGGGATCTTTATGAGTATGCCTAACAAGCCAGTGTTTTAAAGACATCAAAGGTTCTTCTGTTGTTTGCTGTTTCAGTTACGACTTCTCATTTGTGTCATGCTTCCTTATGCACCTAGTGAGCTTTTACCTGTGTGCTGACTGTAGATCTCAAAAAGTTATTTATGGTAACAATTCAACTCAGTATAAAAACATCTTTCCCGGGCTGGGGAAATGACTTGTGAGTCACCTCGAAAGTAGAAGGTCTTTAATTTGGATTCCAGGTTTCACGACAAAACACCAGGCAAAAATGGCAGCGACCTGCACTTCTGGCCCTGGTGAGTGGTGCCTGGGAAATCTGAGAGTGAAACAAAAAGGAGGTAGAAGCAATCCAGGATGATTCCTGAAGTCACCCTTGGTTCTCCACAGGGACACACAGTGCCCTCTGACACACACACACACATACACACATACACACACACACACACACACACACACACACACGTGCATGCAAAATAAAGTTAAAAAAAAAAAGCTTTCAAAAAGATAACTGTTTTAAGACAGGATCTATGCAGTCCAGGCTGGCCTTGAATTGCTACATAGCAGAGGATGACCACAGACTCCTGGTCCTCCAGATTCTATGTGAAGCGCTGGAATTACAGGCACGTGTGCCACCATGCCTGCTGTACACAGTGCTGGGCATGGGACATGGGTCTCGATGTATGCTAAGCAAGCACTCTATCAATGAAGCTACATACCCAACCCATTCCAAAATATTGTCTCATTTAACTATAAATATTATCTTTTGCATATTTTATAAGTCAAACACCTTTCAAGAGCCAGTAAGTAACTAAACCAGGATTTGAAGCAAGGCAGCTTAACTTCATTCTCACTCTGAAATATGCATTAAATCCTATAGTTACATATTCAGAATGATAAATATTTAGAACAAAGATGATAAACCCTCAATCAAGCAATAAAGATGGCTTTATCCTTATAAATAGCTACAGTGCATCTATTATGTGTCATACCTCACTAAAATACATGAAACTACACAGGTCCCTACTATTTGGCTTATCAAAAGAGGCTACTTGTCTAGAAAGAAACCAGGTATTCAACCAAAAAGTGTAACACTACTGAAACTGCTATTGATGGAGGAAGGGGGTGGTTAGAAAGCGAAGGCATCATCACTCGAGGATGTGCAACCGCGAGCAAGCAACTGAACACAGTGGCTCCATGCGCTACAGGGAAGATGCCAGAGAGACCGCGACAGTGGCTCTGCATTCTTTAAGAAAACACTCTCGTGCTTATCTGAAAGGTGCTCAACAGTCACAGCAAGAACAAGAGACTCTCCCAGCTACAGTTAACCAGAGACTAACAATCACATTTCAGCTGGCATTTTAAAAAGTATGTAGTGTCCTTTTGTTCCAATATTTTCTCTTTCAAGGTAATCATAATCTCACAAAATAATTCTAATAGTTATTCCATATGCAATTTAAAAAACATGAGTTTTTTTTAGCTTCTAGCAATTTCAATTTCTCAGCTACGAATAAATTTTACATTAGATAATCTCTTATTTATGCATACTTTGCTTCTTTGAAGAGAATAAATTAGCATTCTGCCTTTAACTTCTCATTTGTTAACAGAATATGAGCACTAACATCACTACCAAAGAGTAACCTAACATACTTGGTTCATTAAGCATTAATGCTTAGATATAATACGACAAATTCTATGTTGCTTCCATCTTGCTAAAATGATGTATTTCTACAAATGCAGGTTTAATAGTATCTAAAAAGAAATACAGGATGTCTCTACTAACATTTACATATTGAATATAGCCAAGAACTAAAAATATTTACAGAAAGAAATCTCTGTGAGATTGAAAATACACTTTCAAAATGCACTAATACAGATGATTTCCTTGCTCAAAGTTTACCCCAATTTTTATGTAGCATTCTACAGACCATTACATTAAACAGATGTAAAAATAGCAGCTGGTATTTAGAGACATAATAACTGAACTAAAAAAACACATTGCATCACAGTGTTACTAGGAGCACACAGGCAAGGGTGTTATCTCTATGATACAGCTCATTATCAGGGCTAAATCAATACGTTCTTGAGACACAAGAGTAGTCCTGGAGGGAGGGAGAGAACATGAATAAGAAAATTCATAAATGAGAGAAAGAATAAGAGAAACAAAGACAGAAAACCAGAGAGACAGAAAAATTAAAGGAAGGAGAATTGAAACAGAGAGAGAAGGAAAAGAGAGAGAAAAAGAGAGAGAGAGAGAGGGAGGGAGAAAGAATGATTTTCTTATAAAAAATGCACAAAGAATTTTATTCAGAGTGATGAGGCAGTTATTTTTAAATATCTTGTGTATGACCAACCTATAATGATATCAGATGAGAGCAAATACATCTAAAATGATTTTTAATACAATGAAGTATCTCAGAAGAAATTAGATTCGTTTTTTTAACTTAAAACAAATGCTTAACAAAAAGCCACTTCTACGTAGCGTTCACTTGGTTTAACTCCTTAGCTTTGACAAAGTTTTTTTTTTAAATCCCAGCTAGCTATGTTACAGAGAACACAAAACATTCCTATATAATCTTCTCTATTTGAAAATTAGAGAAACACATCATTTACTTTGATAAGATAAACCAATAATTACGCCTTCAATTACCAAATTAAGTAAATCAAACTTTTAAAAAGCAAAGTTTCTTGTTGTTTAGCAAAGTCCCTTGGTTATTCTGTAATACTAAGTAGATTTGTAGAATGAAGGTCACTAAACAGATGTGATATTGTCCTGACTTTGATGGCTTAAAAATCATCAGACAACCAAAAAATGAAACTACATTTCATTGTAAAAGTAAAGGCAGTACTTAACAGTCCCTATAATTTTCAGTAGGTTGTATTTTTAAAACCACTACTGAATAGATAGCCTCAAAAACATACGCCATCAGAAGCATAAGAAAGAAGCATGACTGCCGTCATGCTAGGCTGAGAAGACTCAACACGGACTATGCTACTTAGGCTCAAGTAGGAACACGGTTCTAATTCTTCTGGAAAACACTGCTAGAAAAGAAAATGAAATTACTGAATTTATAATTATTTAATTTTAAGGTACCTCAAAATAATATAGATTACTTTGATTAATGTATGTGTATTCAAAAAAGACCAAGAATAAAGGTTTGAAAATAAATGAATTTCATATTCAACAGACTAGGTATCAGAAAAAAACTCATTTTAGTCAATATTTTGTCATCGATATTAAGAGAATATTTTAATTTAAAAATTAAAGGAAAGGTTTAAGAGTAGATAATTATATAGCATATAGCAATTCCATAATCTAAAACATAAAAGATCACAAAAGTATATAAGCAAATATTTGCTACAAAAATCTTTTTCAAATAAAAGATCAAGTGCTTAGACCATGACTAGATCACAGCTGTCAAATGCCAAATTTCATTTGATAAAATCATGTAAAATTTTCTTGCTAACAATTAATCACACATAAATAAATACAAGAAAGGAATAGGTATTTTTAAATTTATAGTTAAATAAAAAGTCACTTCAGTCAAGAACTAGAATGAAAGATTGCAATAATAAAGCATAAGATTAAAGCATTCATTAAACACACATTATAGTTACTATTGTTCAGAAAATGGCCAAATACTAACAAATGCCTGGGTTTCATTTGCTAAATTCTCAGTGAGGTGCTATTTATTAATAGAATTTTACATGTTTTCCAAATGCAGAAAGGCTTTAACTGTTCTTATGGAAAGGTCATAATTTTTGATTCTATAAATGGACAAAACAAAATTTTACGCTATAAAGTCCTCAAGATTAAACTCTACATACTCCCTTAGCTCTCAAGTTTTAGAAGAGAATGGCTATAGACAAAATATGGAAAAGCAAGCCACACCGAAGCAGTTACTGAAAGCTAAGCTTTTACTACTCAATTGTTCTTGCTTAAATGAGACACAACATTAGGATGCTAAAATGCCTAGTCTATTTTAATGAAGATTCTGTAAAAACTCAAGACAAGAATGAAACATTAAAGGTACAAACCTTGCAAGGAAGGGGAAAGTTCATTGTATCCTCCAAAGGAAGCATTCCGGACAAGCTTTCGGCCATCAATTCTTGGAGGAAATAAAACAGGCGAAACCCCAGTACATGAAGAAAATCTACGCTGTTGTGAACTCTCTTCTTTCATGGTTTAGAAGATCTATTTAGTGGACAGGCTCACCCACAAGGCTAATTAGACCAATATGGCAAAGGCGGCTTTCCTCTCACATCCACATGTAGCAAGACCCACTAGCACAAACAAAGGACACACACATTTAACAGCAAAGGAGGGCTGGAGACTGTCAAATCAGCAATAAACAGATAGGAGACTGACAAGAAAGGCAGTGCGCCAGGCTGCTGAATTTTTTTTTTTTTAATGAGCAGATTAAAAGGCTATTCCACTAATGTTTTACCTTGTATCAAAAGACTAATGCCCAGCACTGAATTGTTGTTTCAAAAAAAAAAAAAAAAAAAAAGCAAGATCAATACTTAGCTATTCAGGATGAAGCAATAGTCAGCTTCTTGTCTTTCCTCGGGCAAACCTTTTATCACAGCTATTAGATTCCTAGTATCCGGCCACACTTCCCCCTCTTCCCACTATTTTTTTTTTCCAGCTTTTGGCTACTTGAGAAATGGATCTCAACATTATACTTTTTTTTAATCTTTCCTGAAGCTTCTAGATTTATATCTAATCTGCCGCTTGCCTCGGCCATGATTAAAAATTCATAAGGGAAGATTATTTTTTAGAGTACAGTTTTGAAGTATTAACAATACTAAAGCAGAGAATAAACATGTTTCACTTCTGGCAGGGATAAGAGTGATTAAGACAATGTCAACCTGAACCAATACGCAATCAAACTGACCGCAGCCCTATGCGCTATTTTGTGTGCCTCTGAAACATTCCTCTTCATGAATTTAGAATCTACCAATAAGTTCTTCTTCCCCGCCCTTAAAACTCCAATAATTTCCTATTTCCAAATAATAAAGAATACCACCTCTTTATTCTAACTTTAAAATAACCAAGAATGTTTTTCCAAAATTTTAAAAATCTTTTGGCTTTAGTTTACCTTAATTTAAATCAGGTTGATTTTTCTGACCACACTTTGGACCTATAAATCCACCCACTCAGCCAGTGACACTGAGTCAGTTATAATTGGGTGCTGCATCTTTATTGGAAATTAGTTGTAGGACTCAGTGTGTGTTACCATGCATGTACCTTAAGCTTGGTCTGCTCCTCCAAAACATCATTCCACATACTCAAAGGCTGTTTCTTCATATTAGGAAAGACATTTAAAAACCCAATTTTCTATGTAAATAACATACTTTTTAGGCAAAGGCATTTTAAAATTTAAGTGAAAAGTGGTTAATCCCATAAATGGAACAGGTTTGTGGTCCAAGTGGTCTCTTTTTGCATTGTTTTACTTTTCTCTCTTTCAATTGCTATCCCTTGTAGACAACAGGGAAATAATTATGATTAATTCATGCAATGGTGCTAGCCTTTCAAGGCATAAAGAACCCAATACAAAAAACATTATCCTGTAATGGTTAAGTAAGATTTGAACCAAAACTGGGTCTCCATCTCATCTATGAAATACTAAGAATTAGGCATATTATAAATTGTTAAGCAAAGTCAACAACGATTCTATGTAAAAATAAAATACTGAGAAAATGTGTTCTCTCTCAAAACTCAAAGAATATCAGAGGAAAGAAGTATTTAAAAACAAAAGAGAGAAGAATATTAGCAAGCGCCGCAACAAATCACATCCGCAACAGAAACTTGACAATGGAAACCTGAGATGAACGAGAAGTCATGGTAGGGAAGATCCAAGACAGCGAATCACAGCCACTAGTGAAAAAGGTGAGTGCCAATATGCAAAACCAAAAGCACCAAGGAACACCACACCATGCGCCAGATGGAGCATTAGCATACACAATAATACCGGAAGCAGCCCAAAACCTAAACAATACGTACGAAGGCTAAAGAAGAATAATTTCTCATTTAGAAGTCATAATCATGCCAGACTATCAATTACATTAAAGGTACTTTTATACACTGTAGGCCTCAATATTGAATGCATGTTTATATTTTATTTTTTCCCCATACATTACTTTAAGAATCTCTAAAGGACCTCTTTCTCATTTGGGGGAGCTAAACAGCATTAAAGTCCATTCAGTAAGATATTCATTGTTCAGGCTGAATCAACTATTACCTAATTTTCTATAATCAAGTCTCCAACAATGTATACTTTTTCGGTGAGGAGGAAAATCAAGAAAATATTCACTTTAATAATTGCCTAAAGGAATTTCTTCTGTCCCATACCTGAGTAACACACTGCATTAATAAGTGCCAGTAAACCAAAATTCAGGGATGTAAGAGTAGACACCCAAAAGGTTGCTTCACTACAACATCCCAACACTCTCATTTACAAAGCAAATTACTTGGGTCAGCTTTGCTGAGTTCTCTGACCTTGGCCTAACTTACTTTAGGTTGAAGTATTGTGCCTTTCTTACATTTGAATCAGTTGAAAATACTTAAATACAATGAAGTGTCCTGCTTTTCCTATTCTTGATAGAATGTCCTTGCTTGAAAATGCAAGCACTTCTTCTGACCATATTCCTACCAAGTGTTCAGAAGCAAACCAAAAGCAAGGATGAACCCTGTTTTCTAAAGAACCCTCTCTAAAGAACCTGGCCAAACCACTCCCCAGACTTGTATCAGTCAACCTTTATCACTGTGACAAAATACAATATGAATTATTTAAAAAGACGAAGGATTTATTTTGGTTCGTAGTCTTACAGGTTTGATCCATATTTGGCTCACTCCGTTTCTGTTACACTAGATGCATGTGGCGGGCAGAGCACCTTAGTAGCAGTGAGACTGCTCACCTCACAAAAGCCACAAAGGAGGAGAGGGAGAAAAGGAGAGGGAAAGGGAGGGGAAAGGAAGGGGGAGGGAGCTCCTGAGGACATGATCTGCCCTTCAAAGGCATGGCTCCACCTCCTAACAGTGTATTTCAGCACCTACAAGATTAGTCCATTGATGAAATTAGAATCTTCATAAGCCGATTCCCTCTCAACAGCACTTCAACAGCCTTTGGAGTCACTTTATAGCCAAACCATAAGATTTTTAATAAAACTCTCAAAGACAACAGATTCAAAATATAATCCAGAGATCGTTCAGCTTTACCTTTTCCTGGCAAATTATTACCCCTTCTTTACCCAACCAGACTTGTGCTTATTAGTGTTAAATATGCAGAAGGTCATTGGTCTGAGACTATTTCCATATTTGAGTTCCTGCAGAATGTGCTATACTCAAACTGAGCTTATAAATAAATATAAACTCAACTTAACAGCCTACTTTATTTCTTAACAGAGCAGATCTCAGCCAAATCCTATAAGCAGCTGAGCTTCAAGCCAATCACAAGAAGCCACTAATCAGGCCATGCTCAAACAAGGCAAAAAGCTATTTTGTACTCTACTTCTGAATTCTGTCTATAAATACTCACTGATCTATAAATATTGCAAACAGAGATCTCTGAACCTCCTTCTGGTATTGAATGTTTCCTGGTACATAGTTTATTCTTGCTCAAATAAATTGCCATTTTTTTCCCGAAGTTTTTCTATGTGTCTACTTGGCCTTTCAAAATAAATACAAATTGTTTAGATATGTATGCACGCAGCATTGCTAGATTTATAAGACAAGAAAGTTTCACACAGGTAAGGATTGTGGACCTGTAAGGCAAAATAAAGGGAACAGACGGGCAACAGGAACACACAGGAGGACTTCTAAGTCCTGACACCGACCTCTCTCAACATGGAGTCTGGGAGGCACAAGTACTGACTACGCTATTCTGTTAACTGCAAGTGTACTTTATGCACTCTTCAATATACATTAAATCTTAGTACACAAAGATGTAAATTTTCTTCTAAAAAAACTGCTAAATTTTTGTCTGATACATTGAAAACACTCAACAAATATAAGCTACCATGCACAGATTCTTAATTTAGTAATAATTCAGGGAAGCAAAGTAGATAAGAAAAGCAAAAATATTACTAAGTAGTATAATAAATAGGGAACCTTCCTATTCATGTTCTGCTACCATTCTATTTCTTCTTCCACTTCTAAGTAAACCTAAGGAGCCAATTTTCAAAAGCCTACTTCTTCCCAAAGAAAAACCACAGGTGTTACTTTACTTCTCTTCATTTTCTAGTGAAGCGTTTGGGGCTTTATTAGACAGTCTATACATACAGGATTTGGGTGGATTTAAAGGGTTAGTAAAAACCTAGTGAGCTCACAGAGTGACTCCTGAGGGACACCTACAGGATTACACCTGAGCGGTAAAGCTCTAGATCACAAGGATACAGGAAGGTACAATATCTTCACTGGAAAAAAAAAAGCCATCTTGCTTGAGAGTCTTAGGAAATGTCTGGGGAAACGACTTAAGTCCTACCCAAGGCTATATTCATTCATTCAGGCCTGAAGGTCATTAAACACAAGTCATTGCTATTTTAACATAAAGTATCTGTATACTTAGGGAATACTGTCAGCTATCTTCACTGCAAATGTTAATGGTGCTGGAAATGTGGCTTTTCATATGGCAAGAGGCTTCACTCAGATTGCAGAGTGAGACTACATGTGCCCAAAATTTTCCCTTTCTATTCTGCCTCTTTTTCCCTCAGATCCTGATCAAATTCTGGTTTGCTATCAAATGCTGGTTTCCTTTTTTTGTAATTTCTTCCATGGTTAACAGGGACATAGACCCTACATCCAGGGATCAAAAGTTTGAACCTTTGATCTGAGTGGGTATGAGAGAGTGTGAGCTTGTAAACTGACAGGTTGTCATAAGAAAGGCATCAGCAATGCTTTACAGGGACCTTGGAGAAGTCCCCAGATGTCAGCAGTGAGGGGCACTGAGGTAGGAGACCCAGCTGCACTCTGCTACCCACAGCAGCCTGGAGGCCCCTAATCTTCAGAGACTTCAGCTTAGGTGGAGCTGGGAGTCACAGCCTCAGTGTAGAAAAGACATGGAGAAACTCCATCTTTCCTACTTGATCCAACTGGTGATTAAAAAAATCGGATTTTGCCAAGGGAGTATGCACGTTATACAGGTTTCATAAATATTCATTCGCTTTAACATTTTTAAACATTTGATAAAGTCAAACTGGTTGGTAAAGAAGCGGAACATTATATCTCTGAACAGCTCTGGGTCTTAGGATTCAATTTTCATCTACTACTTGTCTTATCTATATATGACAGAATTATGAGGTAGAAATTATAAACATGCACACATATATATATATACGTACTGCTTTAATAAAAATATTTCATGCACAAAAAGTGGTAAGTTACATTTCAGGAGTCTAAAACTTGAAAAAGATGACCTCAAAACAGTGCATAATTGCTGAATATTAATTTCACAAGGGAAACAGGTACTCTGCTTTAATACAGAAAAATCAGTTTTAGAAAATATTTTATTTCTGTTTTTATTGTTGTTTTGTTTTATTGCCTCATCCATGCCAGGCAAGTGTAGCACCACTGAACTATATCCTAGCCCCTTAAATTTTTAAAATATTTATTTTTTATTATTATTGATAGGTGTGTGTGTGTGTGTGTGTGTGTGTGTGTGTGTGTGTGTGTGTGTGTGTGTGTCTGTCTGTCTGTCTGTCTGTCTGTCTGTATCAAAAGGCACTATGTGCTCCTGTGGAGGCCCAAGGATGACTTCGGGAATCTCCCTGGATTATGTATGCTGCCTCCTCTTTGCTTTGCTCTGGAGTTCTCAGGTTCCACATGCCAGGACCAGAAGTACAGGTCGCAACCATTTTCACTCGGCATTTTTACATGAGATTGGGATCTGAACTCAGGACTTTCTGCTTGCAAGGCAGAGATTTAACTCCTGGGCCATCTCTCCCTCCTAACTTTTTCACTCCTGAAATTTTACACTGTTAATTCAGAACTAAAATCTCGATTTACTATTGAGAAGAACCAAGACGTATTTATTTTAAATATATTTTATATATCTCTTATGATCTCGGAAGGATGAAACTGTGCTCAAAACTTCATTTACCCCTTGAAATATAACTGTTAGATGTTAGACATTTTAAACACAGAATGACTCAAGCTGCCCCTTCCATGTACCTGTTCAGACAAAGAACCCTTCACAGTTCCCAGTCTATTTAGATAAGACAGCTCCATCCTCCCAAGAACAACTCCGCAACCTCTACCCTGTCTGCAACTTCTCCACAGTCCTCAGTCCACCTGTAACTAAGATAAACTGGTACATTTGTCCAAGGACTTTCATCCACCCCAGGGTGAGCCCGACTTTCCATCCTAGTATCTGACATGCCCCTGGCCGATAGTTACACTCCCCATGGTCACAGGACCATGCCCAATAAGATACCCCAGAAAATACATTCTATTTCTCCGTGTCTCCCTCTCTCCTTCTGCCTCTCTTTCTCTGCCTCTCTGTCTGTTCCTGAGACAGCCATGTTGCATGCTGCTTGCCTAGTTGGTCCTCCTGCTTGCTTGACAATAAATCTCCTTTATATATTATGTGTTGGTTTTGGTGTGGCTTTGTATCCCCTCCCAAGATCCCCCACGATAATCACATTTGTCTGTATCTTCCATTCAACGCCTATAAAATTTATTAAAAAAGCTGAATGTTCTTAAAATACATTTTTCTTAATATTTAGATATCATTGCCTAATTTCACACTATGTTAACGTAAGTATGAAATCATGCATGTTGTGAGTATTACACATTGCAAAAGAATGTTTTAAGATTACTGTAATAGTTTTGAAAGTTATGTGAGGAAGAGATATTATTTATTTACACACACTAATTTAAAGCTTTCTTTTAAAAATGTCAACTCCATAGGAAAGCAGAGAAATCAATTTGATGAGCCACAGTATTTTAAAAAAATTAAACAAATCATAATCAAAATGTCAGAACATGGTACTCTGATATAAAGGGCAAGTTGTTTCATCAATCATTCATTTTAGGTTTTCACATACATATACATATATATTTTAAGTTTTGCGAGTATGTCTCCGTGTTTGTGTGTGTGCACCTGTGGGGTTCTAAGGGTGACTTTGGGAAAAATCCTGAATTTACCTCTCTCTGCTTTGCTTTGGTGTTTCCCAGGCTCCTCCTTCCAGGACCAGGAGAACAGGCCATCACCATTTTCGCCTGACATTTTTATATGAGATCCAGAATCCAAACCCAGGACCTTCTGCTTGTGAGGCAGAGGCTTAATCCCTGAGCCATCTCTTCAGCCCCATACATTTTTTTTTATAGACTACGGTAAAATATATAACATTACTTACAGACAAAACACTGTCTCTTTTTAAATTAATTATTTAAAAATCTAACATTTAATATTAAAATTAAAAGTCTTATTTGGGACTCTTTCCACATTAAATTGGCAGTCATCCAAGCAGAGGAAAACAGCATAAAAGTTTATAATAAAAGACTCTCTACAATCTGCTACAGATTCAGAGGAAATGTCAATTTTTCATTAACACACATTTCCTCCTTAACCAATATTACACACATCATCAATGAAAAAACTCATTAAAAATTTAAAGACTAGTTTAATAATTTTAGACCAGATAGTGGTCTTACCCATGTATCCATATTCACTGAAGAAACGTAAGGCAGAGTATTTCCTTCTGGCCAAAAGTTATTTATAATTTACATATATATACATACACATATATACATACATACATACATTCATATATAAATTCAATAAAAATTCAGTTAGCATTATTATGTGCTAGGAACTAAGTTAAGCACACAAAGAGGCATGAACATAATAGGCACATTCCACTCTTTCAACATCTATGAGCGCACATCTGCTTAAAATTAACTGAACTCAACAGACTTCCCTACAAAATACATGTATATTAAAGTACTTCACTTTTGAAGACAATTCACAAAAAACTATTAAACCAAAAGTCATTAAACTAATGAAACCTATGAATGGAACCATCGAAGTACTAACTCATACTAAATAGCAGTTAATATAAGTGTTTTAATTCACATTTTTAACAAACTCAAGCATAGCATGATGTATAAAAGCACTAATATCTTGGTTCCATAGATTACAGTAATAATCTGAGATACACATTCAGGATCGTATAGTAAATAAGCGAGAATCAAGATTATAAAATTCCAGACATAATGATATTTATCTATTCCTTTTCTAAGTCAGTCAACACAGCAAGCTATATAGATGGTCAGTATCTAGCTTTTTCTCCTTTTTAAATTTTTTTTTTGTAAAGAAAGATGAAAATAAAGATGGCACTAACTGTAACTTAGTTTCAGCCTCACTCTACCATGAGCTAGAGTTATCCCTGTTTCCTAGAGACCACATAATCTGAAGCCCTAGTAACAAGCCCATCTATCTTGTTCCCAACTGCAAAACCTGCAATAATCCTGTGAACAAGCTTCAATGTCTCTCTACCACAACTTCAGTAGTCTTGATTTTCCAGTGATCTAATCAGGGATCCACAGTGGAGCCAAATCCATATATACCTCTGACAACAGGCCCCATCTGTGGACTCAAAAGAAACCCTAAAAGCATCTATGTGCTAAGGCTTCATGTTTGGATCAGCAAGGTTAGAGACTCTTGTCTACTCAGGATATGGACATTAACCTTGCCAGCCACAGACCCAGCTGCAGTTTTACTCGATGTGACTCCAGAGATAGCATCACAAGTCCAAGAAAATGGCAAAACCAGTGTAGAAAGACCATGAGAGGCATTTATTTCAATGTAGACACTACTGAGCAAAACTCTACACAAATCATAAATATTCAGAGAACCATGATACCACCAACAAAGGAAAACAAGCTACAGTAAGTGATCTTAAGAAATGTTCATGAACTGATCTCAAATGATTGAAAGAAGTTTAATGTGGATGGAAGGGAAGATGCTTTCTTCAGTGGTATACCCACTGAGACATACATGACCTATGCTCTAGCACATACCATCAAAAGCAACCCAGATGAAACTCAGCGGGCCACACATAGGAAAAGATATGAAAACAGGAGGGGGATGGAATTAGAGATTAAGGTATGGAATATTATAAATTCATGGTATTCATGTATGAAACTCCAAAAGAATAAAAATTAAATAAAAAGAAAAAATAAGAAAAGGGCAAGGGAGACAACACGGCTGGTAAAGCATTTGTCTTGCAAACACAAGAACGTGAGTTCAATCTCCAGAGTCCAAGTTAAAAAAAAAAAAAAAAAAGAATAAATAAACCATACATGGTGGCTCGTATTTGCAATCCCAGTACTTGGGAGGCAAAGAGACAGGTCCCTGGCTTGCTGGCCAGCCAGTCAAGCCTACTAAATGATTTCCAGGTTAGTATAGGGATTATGTCTCAAAAAAAAAAAAAAAGTTGAGAGTTGTCTTTTGGTCTTCGCAATCCACACGAGCACGCGCATGCCCAAGGACACACGTAATAAATACAAAGAAGCTCAGTGAACTATAACAGAAGACAAGTGAAAATCTAACAAAATGAAGAAAATGATACTGAACTAACTTAAATGTAGGAATATTCCTGGAGTGACCGCAATATGAATCTAAAATTGAAGATGACGGCTCTGCTTTGTTTTGAGACAGGTCTCATACGCAGCACTGGCTGGAACTCGTTCCAGACTAGGCTAACCTCACACTCATGGGCAGTTTTCTTGCCTCTGCCTTCCAAGCGCAGGTTAATGCTTGCTGTCTTGCTATATTCATCTTGGTAAAAATTTGCTCAGATTTTTCTACATCAATGTCACATAGTTTTCCTCTCTTGTAATCTTTAATTTCTATATACAAGCCTTGCCTGAGGAATGTTTATTTTCTCCCTATTCTATGAATTCTAAGACAACACTGTCTACTGGCTACATTTATCCCTGACAGAAGTCATTAAATATACAAAGTATTTACCACCAGAGATTGTAAACACCATCAACTAAAAAAATCCAATTCCAATTCAGAGATGGCAGAATATGGGTTTGCAGGCTGGCAGGATAGCTCAGTGGGTAAGGGGCCTGGTGATAAACCTGGCACCCTGAGTTTGATGCCCAGAAGCCCACATGGTGCAGGAAAGTGACCTCTACCCATGTGGCATGCACTGAATGTTCTTGCACTCTTGGTTTCTTGCCCTCACTTTCCCTTCTCTCTCAAGTAAATAAAATACAAAAGAGAAAAAAAAAAGAAAGAGACAGAGAGAAAGAAAGAGAAAGAAAAAGAGAGAGGAAGGAAGGAAGGAAGGGAGAAAGGGAGGGAGGGAGAGAGGAGAGGGGAGGGAGAGAAAAATATATTTGTCATAGAAAAGACCTACTTTTTAGAATCAGATTCAGTATGAATGTGATTGGAATTTTTTATTCCCTTAACTAAGTAAAATTTGTTTGTAATCCTATCTGTGCATCCTTTTTCGTTTGTGAACCAATCTATATTACTAATTAGGTTACCATAATGATTACAAAAAGTGAGTAGATTTTCTATTACTGAGTTAACTTCAGGAAGTGAGACCTTTCTATGTATTAATTTAATCTAATTTTTCAAATCCACTGACTCAAGAATCTGTTGTGTTTTTAGCTGTGTTCCCCTCCTCACTGCTAAATTTCTTGCTTCTTTTCCCTCCATGCCTGTAAAGGTTTAATAGTTTCATTAGGCTTCTGAACTAATATTATCTTCTCTAGTAACTCTTAATTATGTCTAGGTTTCTACTTTTTCTAGTTACTATTCACTTCTTTCTGACTATGTAGAGCTTATTTTTTTCTATATTAAGTGCTGAATTCATTACTTTGCAGTCTTCCTTCTTGTCAAATATAGACATTAAGACTGTCTTATAGGTGAAAAAGTTCAGCAGGTAAAAGCTCTTGCACACAAATCTAGAAACTTGATTCCTGGAGCCCACATACTGGAAGGAAAGAACTGACTTCCAAAAGTTATTCCCTGTCCTCCACACGCACACCGTGGCTTGTGCACACCTGCTCTCTCACCTTTTGAAATCAATTTCTTTCTTTTTTTTTTAAAGATCATCTTATAAATTTCCTGTTTGGAAATATTTATGGACTTTCTTAAATCACAGACTTGCTCCCCTTCATCAACATTCTGAAAGGTTCCAAGCATTAATATTGCTTCTTATTCATTAAGTTATATTTTGTAGCATTCCAATCTGTGTGTCTGGAAAGCAGGTAGTTTGTGTGGATGCTTTCTGGTGTTAATTTTTCCACACTCTTTGACAAAACCTGATGCTTTTTGTGTGGGGTTTTAGTCTTTCAAATAAGGTCACATTGTATCTTCTGGTTTGAAGTGTCTACTGACTCCTAAGCAGGAGCATCACTGTCGTTCCTACAGGCCTGTGCTTCAGATGCTCTCTTCGAAGCGGAACTCTGTCGATTCTTCAAGCATCGGTCATTCTTAATCCAAGGCGGCTATAAATTAAACTGAGGCTTGCTGTGCCACATGATCTGAATTCTGGATGTGGTCCACATGAATATGTCCCTATGTCAGAATTGCTGAAGGAAGACTTCCTCCACCCCAATCCTATGCAGACACAAGATCCAAGGATGCCACACACACCCCCCAAGGGTGCTTCTCAATGTGTTAACTAATAGCCCTGCCTTCTCACAATTTATGAGAGATCTTCAAGCCAAATTTCTATCACACGCAAGTCACATTCTCTTTCTTTTGTTAAAGCCCACGCTTTAGACCTTAAGGAACTAGCAGATGCCAGACAAGACAAAATGCTGGCTCTAAGGCTCATTTTTGGCAACCCCCATTTTCAATAGTTCTCCTTCCAATTACCAAGTCCTGTATTTGTACACTTTAAAAAAATAAAACTTTCATGGATCTTAGTCAGCATTTTTGTGCTTTTCCCTGGAAGGTAAAATTCATTTTTATATATCCATTTATATATTTTCAAGTTACGGTACAATGCTTCTCTAACCTCTTTTTTTCTATATATTCCAATTACAAATGAAATCCATGAAAGCACGGGCTGGTTTGAATTGCTCTCTGGTATAAAACTATGTCCCCAAGCAGGCTAAATTAAAGTCAGCTGGACAGAGGAGACCCTTGAATCCTTTACTCATCAGGGTTGCCCATTTGTCATGAACATTCCTTCTTTACAAGGAAGAGTGAGATCTGCTAAAAAGTCACTCTCCTCATTCTGAAGCAAAATTTATATATATTCTAGGTTACAGGAATTAGAGAAATAGAAACAACACTTTCTTTCTTCTAGAAACAATGAAAAGATTACTTGGTAAATGACAAAGTATTCATTACATGTTTATGAAAAAATTAAAGATCCAGTATAGAGTCCTCAATAAAAAAATAAAAATGATAGCAGCTGACTATACGGCTGAAGATCTTTTATTACTCTTGATAAGGAGGAGAGCACAGCCTCTCACGACTTTCCAAACAAAGGAAACTAAATCCCAACAGAAAAGAGGTAAGGAACCAGTACAGACTTGGTCATGCTTAACCATTCTCTTAACGACACACTACAAAACACTTTTCAAGAAAAAAAAAAGTCCTTCACTGTTCTGCCCAATAAAGAAGAGACTTCAAAGGCTTGGCAGAGACCAGGCAATACCCCTCACCTCTACAAAGGTGGTCCAAGCAAAGGTAGGTTATTCATTCCTCCTTTCGATAACTGTTTTCAGGAGCACAGATAAGTTAAACTCAGATATTGTGTAGTTTACAGAAAGAATTTAAAAATATTTTAATCTTATTAATTTGCCAAACACAATGTTGTCTTTCATTTAATAAGTACTTTTCACAGCTCTATGAAGCAACTCCCTAGACACAAGGAATTTCAAAACAAAAAAACCCATGTCTAAAAAATGAATTCCACAAACTAATCACAAAAAATGAATTCTAGAAACTAATCATAGAGGACTCAGACTCCAAAGAATTATAACACGACCAATTATTTATACTATTGCTGCAAGACAAAGTATGACATTCAGGACAAAATAATTTCCATGAAATCTGATACATGTGCATATAGCACATCTGCTCCATGTTTATGGCTCAATATATGCTCAGAATGTCTTACCTAGAAGGGAAGAGTTGCTTCGATTCATGGAAGACAGCTCCTTCTAGTCCCCTCACCTGTGAAGCGCTGAAATGAAGGTGCTCTGTGCTAGTCATCTGAGATTAAACCTTCAGGGCCTAATGCCGTCACCTGGGAACTCGATACAACCTCTTTACTCTGCAAGCTCTGCTTCAAAGAAAATCTGCCTTTCCACTGAGTTTTGTATTTATGAGCTGTGGAGATGGACTTGATCAGTTAGAACACTGCAAGAGTAAACTGAATTGACTTTGCAGATTTGAGAGAATATACCAAGGGTAATAGAAATGCACAGTCTAAGTTAATTGTGATAAAACTGAATACTTAGACAAAACTTTTGGTTGTAAAAGGATTCAGAATTTTAAGGAAGAATTAGTTTGAACCAGGTGTATGTCGGCAATCCTAGAACAAAGGAAGCTAAGCATAAGGACCAGAACAAGTTCAAAACTAACCTAGTCTACGTGGCAAGTCCTAAGCCAGTCTGAGATGCACAAAACAGGGCTGGGGAGATGGCTCAGTAGGTGCAGTGTTTGTTAAGCATGTGGACCTGAGCTCTGAGTTCAGGTGCCCAGCGCCCACATAGAAAGTCAGGGATGATGGCACATGACTGTGCCCTGGTGCTGAGAAGGACAGAGACAGATCTTGGAGACTTATTGGCTAAGCTAGTAAGGCCTAAATGAGGAGTTCCAGGTTCAATGAGAGCCCCTGTCTTAATCAATCAATCAACCAGTCAACCAGTCAACCAGTCAGTCAGCCAGTCAACCAGTCAGTCAGCCAGTCAGCCAGTCAGTCAATAACATGGAGAGTGATGGAGGAAGACACTGAGGTTAACTCTAACCTCAACAAGGTCTACTCTCTCACAAAGCACTGTGTCTGAAAGACGCCTGAAAGGTAACTTTAAAATGAAGGCCTACAAAATAGCTTTTAGACCACACAAAAGAGCTTTTCACAGCAAAGATTTAACCTGTGAGCTTACAAGTTACAGTACATTGTGAACATTGATAATAAACCTCAAGTATCACCCAGAGGGAACAGGTGTCTCCCCATGAGATGAACCTCATTTCAGTCTCTAGCCTCCTTTATTGTTTACTCCTCTTTGTTAAAAGCAGAGAGTGAAAGGGAGAAAACAAGCTTAATTAGTATGTGCCTTTCTTAACAAACAATTGAAACATACTAAGTTCAAACAAATCAGCATGAAACAACTCACATCCTTTCTGGGACTGTACTAGTACTTATCCACGGAATAATACTTAAATCCAAACTCTCTGGAAATAAACGGATACTCACCCTTGGGGTAAGAAGAAAATGGAATATACATAATTTTTGGAGCAAACTGATTTACCATGTCATGTAACATCAGACCACGTAACAAATGAAAGAATATTGCAACGCGTATGGGTTCAGTATGGAGAGCTGGGTTTTGCTAGCTCTACAAAAAAAAAAAAAAAAAAAAAAAAAAATCCTAAGATGGAAAGAGACACTATACAGAAAGTTCAGAAAGCTATTTTTAAACAGCAAAAATCTATATTGGGGCTGGAGAGATGACTCAGGGGTTAAGAAGACTCTGCCTCGAAAGCAAAAGGACCTGAGTTCAGATCCCAGGTCCCATGTAAAAACACCAGGCAGAAATGGCAGCGGCCTGAACTTCTGGCCCTGGTGAGTGGAGCCTGGAAATCCCGGAGCAAAGCAAGAAGGAGGTAGAAGCAATAGGAGATAGAAGCAATCCAGGATGATTCCCGAAGTTACCCTTGGTCTTCCACAGGAAAACACAGTGTCCTCTGTACACACACACATTAAACAAACAAATAAACAAACAAACAAATAAATAATAAAAATCACATTGACTTGATGGTAGACAACATGCATGAGACATTTAGAAAGCAAGAGAAAATGGGAAAACAGGAAATTATTGAACGTATAATAATTCCCCACTAAGCACAAGCTTCAAGATATCTAATAGTACCATCTAGAGGTCTTACAAAGGAGAAGAGATTCAAACCATCTTCAAGCAAGGCAGTGTATATCAAGACTCTCAGCAACTGGGAAGTACAAGCAGGAGTTCAAGGATATCTCTGGTTAATCTCAGATCAGACTGGGCTACACATGCAAAAAGACAACCTTTAAAAAAAAAAAAGTCGAGGACTGGGGAGATGGCTGAGTGTTAAAGCCTTTGCTTCCCAAGTAAAAGGACTTGAGTTCAGATCCCAGATCCCAAACCTAAAAATGTTAGTGGCCTGTAATCCTGGTCCTAGAAGGCAGAACCTAGGAAATCCCAGAACAAAGCAAAAACAAGGTGGACCGATCAAGGATGATTCCCGCTGTCACTACTGGGCCTGACAGGCGCCCACAATCAATTGCCCTCCGACACACACACACACACACACACACACACACACACACACACCAACCAGGTACTAGAGAGAACTCAGTGGATAAGGTACTGGCTTTCACCCTACTGACCTGAGCTCAAGTCTTGGAAGCCCATACGATGGGAAAAAAATTGTTCTGACGTCCACCACTGTGCCATGATATGCATCCCCTTCTCCCCTCTCCCTGAGCTGCTCAAATGAATAAAGTATTTTAAAAATCTGTACCTTTGGGAATGAGCTGTAACTAGAGAAGGATACTCCACAATGGAAGACTACGGTAGATAAAAGCACAGTTCAACTGGAGGACAGTGAAGAAACCCACCCAGCAACATTTATGAAGCAAAATGCAAGATGAAGTCAGAGAGGAAAAGCGGCCATGATAAGAACATTGAATATTAGATACAGAGCAGTAACTGCTTTTAATTGCTGCAAATGCTGCAACATAGGATACACTTGGCCAGCTTCATACACACGTTCTATGGCTCACTTACGAGATCCTGAGAGTGGGGTACTATCTGCAGCTAAGCAAAGCTTCCAAGTGATTCTGACACAGCCAGACATAGTAAGTCATTGCCTTTTTACAAATGGAAACAACACAAAGGCAGGCAAGGCATCCAGACAGTACTCAACTATAAACTTGAATCATTAAAAAGTAGTACTCTGATTTATAACCTTTTCTTTTCCTTTTTTTTTTTATAATGTTATTATCCTGAGATCTATCTTGTAGGCTCTTTGTATTCTCTGGCCATATGTACACCATCTGTAACAACTTTTACTCCATCATAAACTCAATTTATATTAACCATTTTCTATTCTTTGGTTAAGATGAACCTGGCTGTTGGAAGGCTAAGTCTTCTTAACAGCAGTTAATAAGCTGTAGTATCATGTGACGCATGTATGAAATAATGAAGATTTCTAAAGTAGTGATATTAAAAATGAGAATAGGTCTGACGAGATAGCTCAGTAGGTAAAGGTACTACCACCAGCTGATGGCCTGAGTCTGAGTCCCAGAACCCACATGGTGGAAGGAGAGAACTGACCCCATGATTATCCTCTAACAGAGAGAGGGAGGGAAGGAAAGAGGGAAGGAGGGAGGGAGGGAGGGAAGCAGGGAGGGAAGGAGGGAAGGAAGGAGAGAGTCTTTATAATATAAAACTTGTAAAAGGATATCAGCAAAGCTTAAGGTGGAAAAGAACGAAAATGATAAATCTTCACTGATGTAAAAAACATCTGCTCTGTCAAAGAAATCATTAAGAAATGATAGCAGATGCCAAGACTGGAAGAAAAATACAACAGAGATCAAAAGATGGCACGAACATATTAAATAACTCTTAAAACTCAAAAATAATACAAAAGTAGATTTTTAAATGAGCCAAATGTGATTTGACATTTCACAAAAAATATATAAGGCTGTAAACCTAGAAAATTAAAATTGAGTTAAATTTTTTTTTCAAAACAAAAACAAACAAAAAACAAGGAGCCAAGAGGCTAAGATGCTCAACATCATCAGTCACTAGGCAGATGTAAGAACCAAACAAACAAAAGCCCCAGGATGCAATTCCACTCCACATCCACCAGATTAGCAAAGTAAAAAGACAAAGGATACAGCGCAACTAGTTCATTCACATGCTAACAGGAATATAAAGATTATGTAACTATTTTCAAAGTATTTCTGGGCCAGTGCCGAAGGGTGGGGGTATGTGCCACAATCCTAGGGCTCAAGCAGTTGAGGCCAGTGGATCAGTCACATCAAGGCTGGCAGAGAGACTAGTAGTGAGATTTTGTCTGCCCCCTCCAAAAATTATGGCAATTCTAATAAACCTTATTAAATAAACACAATGTGCTTTGAACTATTTCCTTTGTTTTATTAATTACTGAAATATTAAGATATATAAAATATTTAACAGTTCCATTATAAGAAAAAAGTTATAAAGCTTAACCAAATTATTATTACTGGAAGTATATATTTCATATTATATCAGCTAGTAATTACACTTAGGTATAACAAAAAAGGAAAAAGAAAACAGCTACTTACCTCTACATAAAGCACTGTATATGTAACATGATTATATCAGAAGATATAAGAACCAGAGTTAAAGTTTGGAAAATTTGAGTCTCAAAAAAAAAAAAACTGACTACATTGACTACAATTTTAATATGCAAGTTCCAGTTACATCTCGGACCAGATTCTACCATCTTTCACAGCTCAGGCTGACCTATAGGATACTATGTAGCTGAGGTTGGACTTGCACTCCTGATCTTGCTTCCTGCCTCCACCTCCCAAGTGCTGGGATTTCAGGCATGTGTCTCCATGTCCAGTAGATACTATAAACAAAAAATTGGGTGTTGTGTGGGGGTTATTCATATTAGAAGAAATTTTAAATGAACTTGTAGAGTACCAAGTAGGATGAAATGTCAACTTTCAACACAAGCAGAATCATTTAAGTAAAAACAGTTACAAAAAATTGCTACAATAATTATTTTAACAGCTATTATGAATTATTATCTACTGGGCTGTGGTTTAAGCTTTTATGTATATTAACTTATCTTAAACATTATAAAATCATGATATGCTGAAGTTACCTGATTTTATTAACAACTGAATCTAATGAATTCATAAGAATGCTTAATTTCTCCATGACACTAAAAAACCTACAAAGCAAAAACAAAAAGATAAAGCTCTATTCGTCACTTACAATTGCATTGTAAGTACAAAAATAATGACAAGTAGAAAAGCACTATTTTTCAATACCTAAATTATGGCTGATTCAACTATAAATATATATCTTTAGGTAAAACACTGATAGAAATAGGGTATTTGCAGGGTGCCAAATATATCATTTGTTTTACTCAGTCAAAAAGAGGGGAAAAGATGCAATTTTCAAAGAAAAGGATCATGTCATCACCTCCTGAATCTAAGAATCACTGTCAAGTCCCTAGTAGTAGCACTATCAGATATTAAGTCAACTGTCTTGTGTGAGTGATATGGCATTGTTGAACAACACATCTCCTTACCAAGTATTCTTGCCAAAAAAAGGTTGACCTGGATGTAATCAAGTCTTAAACTTCCAGGTGACAGACAATAAAGCAGATAGGGGAACAAATTAAGTAATATTTCAAAGAACTGAAGAGGTTAAATAATGCGAATACTCTGATCTAGTTTCTTTAGAAAGTCAAAAATACAAGAGAAAAACATTAAACAAAGAGATTACTCAGGATAACAGATGTAATGGCCTAACAACCAAGCTGGCTATTTTAGTTTCAACAATCCTCCTATAAAGCTTTCTAGCTGTTTCCTTCATGCATGTTGTCTACCACCAAGTCAATATAGATTGTTTTAAATATTTATTCATTCATTTATTTGTTTGTTTGTTTGTTTGTTTATTTGATGTGTGTGTGCAGAGGACATTGTGGTCCCTGTGGAGGACCAAAGGTGACTTCGGGAATCATCCTGGATTGCTTCTACCTCCTTCTTGGGAGCTGTTCATTTTTGGAGTTTTGTTTTTAACAATTCTGAACCATAATTCTCAGTAAATAAGTGAAACCACAAAAAGTAAAATGCAGATAACAAGAGTTATTTCATATATTAACTTTAAAGCAGAAAACTCAAGTTCTCAAATCTTAAAAGAAAAAGCTCTTCCAATGCAGTTTTGAGAACTGAGCACATTTGGCAAACTCTTAACTGGTAGCAAAATTCACCACAAATCAGAAATTCAATCTATGCACCTGTGGGAGTCCTTAAGACCCTTTTAGAGGGTATGCAAGGTCAAAATGCTTTGCTAATAATCACTTGTACCAAGTGGAATGGAATTGGAGGGTATTAGCTTAAGTGAAAGAAGTCAGGCACAGAAATCAAACACCACTGAAGGAAGCTAAAGATCTGACCCTGTAGAAGCCCAAAACAAAGAAAACCTGATCCTAGAAACAGTAAGCTTGCAGTTACCAACGGCTCCCTGGGTGTTGGGATTACAGGCCAGCACCCTGTGCTCAGCAACAAGGAAGAACTTTAAATGTCCTATAACACAGTAGGTTTATGATGACTGGTGATAACTGTGTATCTAAAATAAGAGGATACTCTGAAAGTTTCAAGAACAAAAAAAACACATGAGGTAATATAAACAAAATAGTATTCATACAAACACATTATCTTAAATCAACTAACAAAACATTGCCAATTTTCTTAATTTTCATTTACATGGTGATAAATATCAATAAACAGATTTTTCAGTAATTTTTATGTGTAAGGGTGCCAGAAGACAAAAGGTGAAAGAATCGCTGGTTTAGTGAAACAGGGTATGATGGAGACAAGTGAAATGAAGGAACTCATTTCTCATGAGTACTCATTCTAAACCCACTGAAAAGTGTTCAGCGAAGCAAGAAAACTCTACAAAACTGAGTAGAAAAAAATATGGTAGATCCAAACGCCATCCCCCTTTGTTCTCCAAGGACAAACAAATACAACCTGAAGCTCACTTCTCACCTTGGCTGTGCGCACTGGCAGGACTGAGGGACGGCTGGTGCAGATCTTTAGTTGGTGTGGGGTAAGTTTCTCTCGCTTGGCGCTGACTCATCTTTCCTGGTGTCAGAAGCTGGGACTCCTCACTGCTTGCTACGACAGCTCAAGGAAAGAGGAGGAAAAAGAATTAGAATTAAAGTCTTAAATTGAAATGGTTTTAGTGGTTACATTTATCTTGGTATTTTAACACCTCTGCACAATCACTTTGTTTTTTATGTTTGCTTATTACAATCCCAGGGGAATTGACAGGTAGGTCTCAGTTAAATCCTCACACTGCAGGTACAGTGAAAAGGAAGGCACATATCCACCTGCCACTGCACAGTTTCAAGGCTCATGATGAACCTTTCTGTGATTCTAGTAACTTACTATACTTGCTGCTACAACTGGCAAAAGACAAACTCATGTCACAGAAAAAATACAAATGGTCAAAAAACAAAAGAAATGAGGCCAGGGGGATGGTTCAATGGTTAAAGTACTTGCCGCACAAGCATATAGACTGGAATTCAGCTCTCCAGATCCAGATAAAATGCCAGGTGGGTGTAGTAGCCTGCCTGCAATTATGACCTCGGAAAGTAGGCACCAGGAATCCCTACAGCAACTGGCTAGGGAAAGTAGCAGGATCGGCAAACTCTGGTTTGATCAGAGACTCTGTCTCAAAAAAACAGGGTGAAAGAGCAATCAAAGATGATTTCTGACATCAATCTTAACCTCCAGCATGCATATACATGCATGAATGCATGCATACATGTACACCACAATGCAAGTGAAAATGAAAGTGGAAAACAGGCATGTGGAAAGATATTCACCTTCATTAATAAACAGAAAAAATACAATTATGAGCAGGAAAAAATATTATTTCACATTGGTAGAGTTTCCACTCCAGTTTCACAGCAAGAAAGATTCCTGCTTTGGAGCTGGGGAAATTTGCGCATAAAGGCAGAGTCAGACTAGTTGCTTCCAAAGCCTGCCTGTGAAAAGCTCACTGTCCTCTGAGAAGACTTCTGCACTGGCTCTCGCCCAGGTGGCCAAGCTACCATAGCAAGGAAGCTAACGTGGAAGATGGACAAGAGAAAAGAGAGACAGCACAAGGAAAGCAACCAGGGAACACACATGGGACGTTCTCAGCCTGGACTTCACATTCTTGCATTTCAAGTCTCTGTGCTTCCAAATAGCTTAGGCTTTTAGTTTTTCACAGATGATTTGGTATTTACTTGTTTGAATTTGCCAGTCCAACCAGACCTTTACAATTACATTTTACCAAGATAACTATTTTTTAAGTCAAACTGCTTTCACATGTTTCCCATTGTATGTGCTTTCAAAATTAAGAGTTTAGTTCTTTATATTTCAAAATCAAAACATAAAACACTTTCATTTTTCATCCATTTACAGGTGTTACCTTTAAGTCCCAAAGAAATCTGCACTGGTGACTCTACCAACACCTGCAGCTACACCTTGTCCCCAGACCAAGGTTTGCACAGTCCGCCTCCAACCAGCTAGTGGCATTACTGCGCTTCCACCGCACTTTCCCACCCGAGGTGGTCTTTGATCTTTCTTCTTCTCATACTTCACAACTAGTTAGTTATCTGTGAGCTCTTTACACTGTTCTTCAGAATGTGTCCAAAACACTACAGCTTCTCCCTCCTTCGATCACTCCCACTCCTGGGCCAGCTCCACCCTTCCACAGGGTCACAGTGGCAGGCATTGGCTGCTTTGCCACACTGTCCTTTGATATGTGAAGATCATTTCCCACAGATCCACATGATCATCATCACTTCAGACAGAAAATCAGATGCACATGACACAGCTTTCCACTCTAGGCCTGTAATCCCAGATGTTCAGGCAAGAGCTCTTAAAGTCCCAGGCCTGCCTGGGTTACAAAATGACTTCAAGGCCGGCCTCAGTAACTTAAGATATTTCAATCAGTCAATCAATGGCTTAGATACAGAGAACTCGCCTAATATGTATGTGTGAAGATCTGGGTTTAATTCCTAGAATTTGGAAAGAGAAAAGAAAAAAAAATTTCCACTCTCAATAAAATCCACTACTTACTGAGTCAGAGTCAGCACTTTTCCTACCTCATCCTTCACCATCTATCACACTCCTACTGGTTCCTGTGAGAAGGCCACTATGCAACTCTCAGGACCTATTCCTGTCCCTCTTATCAGACCTTCACTCTGGCTCCTTGCACTTGCTGCTTATGCCTAAATGTTATCAATCTGGTTTTCTCATGGTGCTTTCTCATGAACAGGTACTTGATTTAATATAGCACATTTACCAATCTTTCATGTGGCTGGTACCCACCACTCCACAGCTACACTGTCACTGCATGCAAGGCATAAGATTTTCCCATAATTCTTAGCTCCTGAGCTCCTTCCTGGAATATTAAAGGTGCTTGATAAAATTTTATTGAAAACATAAATCAAGTTAACTTTATATTTCATAAAAAAAAAACTTGACAGCCATAATGTGTATCTATTGCCTGGCACTTATGATGCTCAGACTTCTTCATATCTGCCTCCCTGGGACTAGGGATGCAGACCAGTACGGCCATGCCAGCTCTCTCGTCTCTTTGTCATTTTGACAGTAATGTATGACTTTGATAGCCCTTACGTGAAAAAATGAACGGAAAAGCAATACACAGAATACAGGTTTTTAATTTTTTTGATATTTGCAGCAATATACATGTTTATGTGGGTATATGCACAGATGAAGAGGTATACATGTGTGTATGCACGTAGAAGCAAGAGATTGGCTTCAGGTTAATCTTCTGTGGATCCATCTTATTTTTTGAGATAGGGGCCTCTGAACCTGAAGTTCACTGACTGGCTAGGCTGGCTAGCCAATGGGTTCAGAAAACCTGCCTGACCCCATACCCCCAGCTCCCCATAGGGATTACACAGTCACACCCAACTTTTATGTGGGTGCTGGAGATTCAAACTTAGGTCCTCATGCTTCACAGCAGGCACTTTACCTACTGAGCCACTTCCCCAGTCCCAGAGTACAGCTCTAACAGCAAGACGAAATCTTTATGACTCACCTCATTCACAAACATGGAATTATTTACAGGCAAAAGAAAAACACAAAAATCACTTCAATGTCCTGCTAGATTTGCACAATAGTGAACATATTTGAATAGACATTTAAAAAAGACAGTGATTTTGTTCTTGTCTGTGCTTACTGACTCATAGCCGATAATTACTTATTAAATGACTGAAAAAATATTTAGCAAATGAATCACTGCAACATTCCTGCGTCCTTTCTGACACCTACTAACCATAACATCATAGTGCCCTCTGCTGGTTTTCTTTATAGTGCAAGTCATCTACTGTGTTAATTCCTATTCCATGTCTTGGTAGAAATCACACTGGAAAATTTAATAATACTACAATTAATATACCAAATGAACCATTTAAGGAAAATATGTATCTGTTACCTTCTTTAGGTCCTGAATTTAATTCATTATTATAAATATTTGCAGAATAAAGTCTGGTTTTTGGAAGCCAAGATAAGATGATGTAAATTTAACAGGCCTGACTAACAATGTCTATGAAAACCTGACTCCCTTGGAAATTAAGGTTTTTGTACTTTAAAATTTTCTACCACTTTCTTGCCAGTGACAGACACCTACACTGCATGAGGTGCCCAGGTACTGGGGAGTGTGGGCAACCCTGCCCTTTTCAGTGGGTCACATACACAGGAAAGGACACAAGAACAGGAGGGAAACAGAATGGAAAAGGGGGATTGTCAGTGGGAAAAAAGTGAAGACAAGGAGATTAATATGGGGAGAAAATGATAGAAATTTATTGGATGAAATTGTCAAAGAAATGTTTAAAACCTTACAAGAATCAAATAAAATTTCTACACTACTAATTCACACTAAGAGTATGAATTATTGCAATCTAAAACAGAAATTTGGCATAATGCTTTACATTTTTATTTAAAAATTGCTTACATTCTAACATATACTAATTGTAGAAGAAAACGGGTTTCATTATGATATAGTACATACAATCATACTCCTGCCCTTTACCATCCTTTCTAGACCAAAACTCCTAATGAGAAACTTTGCATTGTCTTCCTTAGTTTCTTCCCTTGGATATGGAGGAAAATGAGCCCAGAGCAGGGAAGTGGCTTTCGCAGGTGGTAACTAGAGGCAAACACTACTAAAACTTCCAAAATCAATTTCCTATGCTGCTATTCAGCACACTTTCGGCTGCAGTGAATTTTAATTATTGAGTCAATCCTAAGTACTAGTAGCAGTGCACAGTGGGCCGGCAACTGATTTTACCTTCGTGGATATTTAAGTTTTTAGCCCCAGGCTTTTCAACTATAAACTTAATATTTTATGAGCAGATCTTTGAAGTTCCTTTCAGTGATCCTATGGCTTTTTAAAATTCATTCATTATGTGTGTGTGTGTGTGTGTATGTGTGTGTGTGTGTGTGTGTGTGTGTGTGTGTGCACGTGTGTGCCTGTCTGTCTGTCTGTCTGTCTGTCTGTCAGAGGGCAATGTGTGTCCCTGTGGAGGACTAAAGATGACTTCAGGAATCATCCTGGATTGCTTCTACCTCCTTTTTGCTTCCCTCTGGGGTTTCCCAGGCTCCTCCCACCAGGCCAGAGATGCAGACTGCCCTGGTTTCCGCCAAGCATTTTACGTGGAATCTGGGATCCGAACTCGGGACCTTCTCTTTAAGCCATCTATCTCTCCAGCCTGATCCTATGGTTTTTAATAGAAAATTATACCAGTTGAGACTATAAAAATCCTAAGATTATAAGCTTTATTCACTGTCTGTACTCAAAAGCTACTACTAGGTTTGTCCCTATCCAAAAAAAGAAAAAAACACAAAACAAAAATCTTAGTGAAATTTGTCAAACTTAACTGGGCATAATTTTAAAGCGACATCTAAGTCTTTAAGGTGAAACTTAAGGTTCTGCTTAAAATTCTCAAAATATAAAACATTTAATAACAAGGCTGACAAGATGGCTCAACAGCAAGGGGCTTACATGCAAATCTCAAGACCAGAGTTCAATCCCCAGATTCCACAGAGTGGAAAGAGAAATTACTTGCAAAAGTTGTCTTCTTAACCTCCACTAGCATGCTGTGGTACATGCATGCTCTTTCTCTAAGAAATAAAATCTTTAAAAACACTTTCATAAATTATCTTTTTAAATAAAAATTCTGCAAAGCGAAATCCTCTGACTAGCATGAGGCAGCAACCTCTTCACACATGGGATGATTCTACTGCACTATGAACAGGTCAGCTAGGACACTTAGTAAACAATGCATCTCTAGTAAACGTGGATGAAGCACCCAATGTCTATGGATCTCAGGGGAACTAATGACAATACATGGGCAGTGGGGCACTAACTGATCACTGCCAGTCTCTCTTGCATTTCACAGCCTGGAAAGAAAAGCAGATTAAATGAATCTGATATTTGTCATTTATAAACAACATCAAATATGCCCATATTCCCAAACATGACATGCCAGCTTAGCTACTTACTTGACGGCCCAAGGACATCTTTGCTATCACCAAGAAGCTTTTAGTGCAGAAGAATTGAGCAGCAAGCACACACAATCCAAACCAGGAAGAAGCGAATGAACCAGGAGGGCAGCAGCAATGAGACAAAAGGATAAGGAAAACTGTTAGTGTTTCAGTAGGAAGCGCGAGCACACTGACCTAAGTCACCACACACCACAAGACATTTCCTGACACAAGCTGAAAGAATTTTGACTTAGGCAACACCAGGCATTTCTTTTACTTTGAGGAAATAAAAGTAAAGAGAACAATAGTTATCACTGAAATATTATATTATGAAATAACTCAAGTCAAAAGTTACTTTCCACTAAAATTCGAGTTAGAGATTAGGAGTACTAAAAATTACTTAGAAATAGCAGAGCACTGAAAGATATTCATTCTTAAATTTAGGACAGTTTAAAACTACGTAACACTCATGCACTATTAAATATTAGTTCTGCATGCCATCAAAGCATTTATTACAGATACTTAGTCTTTTATATGAGGTAAGCATTTACTAAAGTGCTTATTAATATGCCAAGCAATGTGAGAAAACATCAAAAAGTAAATAACATTTTTTTCTCAAATTGCAAAAATAACCCAGAGAGAGATATTTATCACAAACAGACCAAAAAACTTCCAAAATAAAAGTTTTACTATACTTCTTAGGACTCATTAAAGGCTAAGTATATGATCTGCAGTTAATAGTCCTTCAGCAAATTAAAAAAAAAAAAAAAAACCCTTCCTTCCCTCCCCCAACACACACACACACAACTGCTCTCATGACATAGACCAGGATGGACTAGAACGCACAATCCTGCTTCAGTTTAGGTGCTGGGTCACGGGCATGTTGCATCCTGCCACGAAGACGACTTGATTCTGAAATGGAGAATTTAAAAGCTGCAGAACTCTTAATAACTTTTTCCCTGCAGCACCCTTCTGAGTTGTCTGCGGACAAACTATCTGGCCAGCCTTGGTGGATACAGAGTTCTCAACTCACTTTCACTTTCTGTCTCAAAACTGGAGTAACAACAGAATCCCCAAACTCCCTGGGTCTCAGTGAAGCGCCATGAGGGAGTGAGGCTGTCTGTGACAAAACAAGGGGAGTTGTTTGCTTTGGCCTCTGTCATCTCGGAGAAGTTCTCGTGCATGTTCCTTTCTTAAAGCTATGACTTGACAATGAAATCACGCTCCACTACAATAAAGGCATGTGTCCTGTTATTTTCCTACAGAGGCTAGCTTAAACTTATTCTATGACCTGCTTTGCTGTCCTCAAGTGCTTACTACCACTGACAAGCCTGAGGGAAGAGATCAAGGGATTTGTAGAGGCCAGCTAAAGTCAAAACCAATGACCTCCATCTCCAACTGTGCTTTGCCGACCCTGACATCTTTGTGTTTGGTTTTGTGTGTTTGTTTTTTATAATTAGAGAAATGTTATTTTAAAACAGGGTCCTTTCACACCTCGGGTTACAGGCATGCCTGGCTCCCTACTTAATTACTTCTAATGAAGAGAACATGGCTATCACTTCTGAGGTTGAGACTGTAAAATGGTCGTGGCCTCCATCTTGCTTACAGTGCTGTCTTGGGTGTATCACCCTGGAGAAGCCAGATAGCCCAAGAGCAGTCTTGAAGAGAGGCCTACAGGCAAAGACTAAGGTCTACCAACAACCACTAAGGGAACCTGGAGAGGATGTCCGCTTCCTCCAATCAAGTTTTCAGCAGAATCTTCTCCCAGCTGAACTGCAGCTATCTGAGGGTTCAGTGAGGGCCACACTAGTAACTGCTCTTGGACTCCTGACCTATAGAACTTGAGGTGTTTATTGTTTAATGTCATTTGAAATCTTCACTTGTCATGCACCAGAAAAATAACACTGCTGTAAGAAATTAGGAAGCTAACAGAGACAAATGCAGCAAACTATATAAATGTTCCATACACATCTTTTAAAAATTATCATGTACGACGTGAGTAAATAGTTTTCCTAGATTAACCAGTGACTTCCCAGGGAAAATAGTAGTTCTGATCATATACACACACTCAAGTGGTGGTTAGATTCGGGTGTCAACTTGACAGTTGCTGGCTGTTTGGGGCACAGCTGTGAAGAGTTGATAGTTAAAGTGGCCCTCGGATCCAGCCCAAAATAAGTGGTGTTTTCAGTGGTGGGTGGGACAAAGGAGTCCCCTATAGGCCCCTATACGCTTGTTGCTGCCTACCCTGCTGCTGCTATTGCTGCTGTTCTTGGCAGACGTCAAAAGTCTGGCCTCTTCGGGCCTTGTAGCTGTTCATTGCTGGTTGGGCCTGGCCACTGTTCATCGCTGCCTTTGGAGTCAGCGTCTCCGGCGTACTGGCTGTTCGTCTAGACATAGAAGCCTAATGGCTCTCCAATGGGACTGAGGTTCAAGTCTTTCAAGGGAGTCTTTCGTCTTCTGAGATATTCAACTCAAGAGCTGAACAACTACAGGCAGCTACTATTGGCCTACACTGATTTTGTTTGTGAGTTACTTTAATAAATTTACATACACACACACACACACACACACACACACACACACACACACACACACACACCCTGTTGGTTGTGTTCCTCTAGAGAACCCTGACTAACACAGTCAGGAATATTTGATTTCATTAAGCCAGCCACATTTGAAGTTTTCATCTTCCATTTGGAGAAGATTAATAAGGTCATTTTCACTGTATAGTTACATGTCCCAAGTCTGTTGATAAACAGCACTATGTTAATTTTTTTACTATTTATTTTGTGCATGTGTGTGTATCAGAGGGTATTATGCGTCATTGTGACAAAGGTGACTTCAAGAAGTATCCTGGATTACTTCTGCCTCCTTTTTAGTTTATTCTGGGATCTTCCAGTCCCTCCCCTACCCCCACCAAAGCAGGAGGTGCAGGCCTCTACCATTTCTGCCCGGCATTTTTATGTGGAACCTGGGATCCGAATTCAGGACATTCTGCTTTCAAGGCAGAGTCTTGAACCCTGAGCCATCATTTCTTTTTTTTTTTTTTTTAATTATTTTTATTATTATTTATTCAACTGTGCACATGTGCGTGTGTATATGCGTGCGCGTGTGTGTCTGTGTCTGTGTAGAACCACAGGCGAATTCGCGAACCACCATGGACGCCTCCACCTCCTTCTGCCCCGGGATTCACAGGCTCCGCCCACCAGGACCAGAAGCGCAGGCTGCCCCCGCTTCCACCTGGCGTCTATACGTGGGATCTGGGAACCGAACTCAGGACCTTCTGCCTGCAAGGCGGAGGCTTAACCCCTGAGCCACCTCTCCAGCCCCCCTGAGCCATCATTTCTACAACCCAATGTTAACTTTTGTTCAGTTATATTCCTTGCCTACTTGTCCTCAGAAAATAATTCTTAAAATGTGAAGTAACTTCTGAATATTTGTGACAAAAATCTCCACTTACACTTAATCCCAGTACCATGCCTTTAAATATGCCTGTGCTGTATACATCTGATTCCACCAGATTAATCCTACTTAATTTAGTTTGAGACAATGAATAATAACTAAAATAAACACTATTCATTCTAGCCATATATCTACCCAACAAACACTAACAATTACAGACACATGTTTTCTTAGGCACCAAAGGATAGTAGGAGTAAACAAATTAGACTAAAAGCCTATCCTCTGCTGGGGAGGTAACTCAGTGGTTGAATGTATGCCTACTATTGCCCTGGCTTGGAACCAGTACCACTAAAACACAGGCATGTCAAACTGGTACTTAGATTAATGGGGAAATGGACATAAACATAATAAAACAGCAACTTCAAGTCGAGTATAGTTTAAACACTAAGGACAGAGGAATAGCAGACACTGTGGGCATATAAACATTCAGATAGGTGGCCTAAGAAAGCTCCAGAACGGACTTGACCTGATAAAAAGAAACTGCCAAGAAGCATTAGGACAGAGAGAAAGCAATAAAGCAGGTAGAGAAACCAGAAAAGGACCAGCATGCAGGGTCTGGGCAGGAGTCTGAAAGCTGCAGAGGCGGACGGCACCAAGCAATGTACTGCATGTTGAGAGGAGAGAGATGAAGGAGGCAAATCCTGGGACTTCATCACGACTCTGGTTTCATTTTGAATGAGGCCGGGAAGCAGTAAATCGTTTCAAGTAATGGGCTAATATGGTCTGATTGTGCTTTAAACAGGAGTTTTTCAACTGTTATTTTGAAAACGGACTAGGAGCAAGAGTAATAATGATGAGTTTACTAAAATAATCTGTGGAGAACAAAGTGGTGGCAGTGCAGGGGATGAAGGTTGTTGGGTACTGAATGTTCTAAAAGCAGAGCAGCAGGATTCAGACCAAATGGGAAGCAGAGCCAGTCAAGATGATGTCAAGTGATGGTAATCCAGCACCTGGCAGGATGGAAATGCCATTATCTGACAGTAGTTGGGTTACAAACAGAATAGAAGATGCTCGGAAGGTTGGGTTTGAAGCATCTAGCAGACAGTTCTGTGGAAATGTCAAAGAGACAGCTGGACACCTGACAAGGTCTGTACAGAGAGGTTCAGGCCAGTAGAAAGAGCAGCATATGACTGTGTGAGTCAAGTTATGTGACCTAAAAGTTTTTACTCACTGGAGACAGACAATGTCAAGGGATAAAAGAACAGGCACCAGAAAACAGCAGAAGTGAGACTCAAGACAGAAGAACCAATGAGGAAGATAAGTGAGCACAAAACATGGCTTCAGAAACCTTTTCTAGCCGGCTGGTGACACAGGCATTAGATGGGATGCAGATGTGCCATCCTCGGGGTCTAAGGATGACAGGTCATTTTTTGCCAAATTCTTGTATCACCAAAGTAGATCATATACTAAGTAGCCTCTTCTTACACTTTCACAATATGGGCCTACCTTGTACAGTATCATGTATGCCTTAAGACAATATGAAATTAGTAATGTAGATATCTTTATACACTAGTATCTTCTATTATATTTAAAGCATAAAAAAACTAAGCATTCCTTCTGGCTTCTAATATAAAATAAATAAAATAAAATTAAATTAAAATAAAATACATAACTCAAAGATTCTAGAAACTTCTCTGTTCAGGGAAAAAAAAACTATTAAGATAGAATAAAGCATTTTCTCTGTATGAAAAATTTAGGGGTTTACAATTATTCCACATATAACATCTAGAACTTATCTTAGTAATTTCTTTATTATATAAATAAATCTTTTGTGGCAGAAAGTATGAACTGGACAGAGTAAAATAATACAAAAATGACTGGAAATTTACTTGTTAGTAATTTGCATACTACCAAAGTATTTTAGTTAAAACAATACAATATTTATAGCTACTATCTAAATCATTATTAGTCTATAAATTTCATACAAGAGCATTACATGAAAAAGTATGTCATACATCTAAACCTGCAACTAGTACCGAATATTCCATCTTTAAGAAAAGAAAGAAGCAGCTTTTCATCAACCTTGGAACCTCTCAGTCTCAGTCAAATGAAGATGATAGCCACCTTGTGACACAGAAATGATCCCATGAGATGTACTGCTTCTATACCATAGCTTTAGCACAGCTCTCGACACACTGGCTTGACTTTCGCCATTTGGTAAGCAGAAGGGAAAGCACACAGAGCTGATCCAGCAGGGTCACCTGGTGGCACCTCATCCCCAATATGGTTGATCCAATCCTCAGAAGCTATCCTGCTGCAGCTGGTTCCCAGACACCATGTTTAGAAGGACCACACGAAACACCTCAGAGTGCTCTATTCAGCGTTATCTTTGGCTCTGAGACTAAGAAACTGCAGGGAGGGATCTACAGTGCAGCTGAGAGCTGCTGTTCTGAGAACAGGAGTCATCGCTCTATACTTAGCCTGAGTTTTTCATAGTCCTGTAATCTGAAAAAATAATTCATGTGCATATTTTATCCTTGCGTTTTGCAGGACAGATTTTGAAGGAATAGTCTTCAAGGAACTACAGTTTATTACCGTTTGCTAAAGCATACATCCAGATATTAAGTGCTTGATTTTTAAATAACCTAATCTTAACTTCTGGTCTGCAGAGTTCTATGTCTAGGATTATAAGGGTCATCATTAAAAATGCTGAAAATGACTGACACACACTGATCATATTACTACTTAGAATACTCTAAACAGTGATTTATTTTAAGTACATATTAAATAATATATTCACACAATGAAATGCTATGTAGTCATTCATTTACTTTTATTGACTGAAAAATACGCAGGCGGAAGGTCCTGAGTTCGGATCCTAGACCCCATGTATAGACGCCAGGAGGAAGCGGGGACGGCCTGCGTTTCCGGTTCTGGTAGGGCGGAGCCTGTGAATCCCGGGGCCGCATAAACAAGGAGGAGGTGGAGGCGTCCATGGTGGTTCCCGAATTTGTCCTTGGTTCTACACACACACACATACATACATACACATGCACACACATACATACACACGCACAATTGAATAAATAATAAATAAAAAATTTTTTTTAAAAAGTTGCATTATATGATTCCATTTTTGCAAAACTCAAGAGACAAACATATAAAATCTGGGAAAAATGCCATCAACATATTAACAGTGGTTATATTCAGGAAGTAGGATTTAACATATTTTTCACACATTTAAATATGGCTACTTGAAAGTATCAGCTTGACAACTGAAAATTGAGCCTTTGGCACACTTGTGAAGAATTACTTAGTTCAGGCAATCTCATGAGATTAGATCTAACTGATGTGAGAAGATTCAATTCATAGTAAGTTGAGCCATTTTCTCGGCAAGTGTATTAAGACAGAGCTGGTTCAAAATTTTGCCAGACTATCAAGTTAGGAAGTGAGTCCTCTTCTAGCTCTTTGCAGTGGATGTGGTATGGGCTGGGTTGTTGCCTGGGCTGTTGATGTTGGCAACTCCTGCCTTGCTGATGAATTGTAACCAGAAACTATAAGACAAACTTACCCTAAATTGTTAGGGTCCTATATTCATTCAGCAATGAAAAATGAAATTAACACGGCTACACTACTAGTGTACTGCTTTTATAGTTCAAAAACCAAGATTAAATCTTCATTTTGAAAACTAGAAACAATTTTTAATATGAGCTTTCTATTTCCAACTGCAATTTCACACAATGCCAATCCTCTATGATTAAGTGAAATATATACACTTCCATCTTGAAACATGGAAAACAGAAAAATGTCAGTATTTTGAATATAGCATCATATATTACTATCTCTGGAACTTCAGCAGCTTCTAAATATGGTGAGGTCTAAAAACTAAAACACATTTTTCTCAGTAGTGATATAATCTCATATACCTGAGATTGACTCTAAAGAGTGTCTAGAGTTACAAGTCAGTTGAGTGGTAACATGATCTTCTAAAAAATGACATTCAAAAGGAGGAAGGGAAGTGTAATAGTACTTTTACAATAAAAGCTGAACTGAAAAAAAAAAAACTTTGACAGTCCAGGATTATATTCCATTCTCTGGTATGCATTTGACTCTATGTGCTTTCACTGTGTAGGTCCCTCTTTGTTGACTTCTGAAGTCACAGTATTTCCTGGTGATCCTCTTCAATAACTGGACACGATCATCCTCAATTACTTGTACTTCTTTCTTCTTTTCTTTCCTGCAACACTCAAGGTCTTTCATTACTTTTATTCAGATAGCTTCCAAGTTTCTTCTTCAGATGTTTTTTCTTCAGATCTAACACATCTCTAAAACATCCCTACCCATTTATTTGGACACTGTTGCAAACTAACTTCCAGTTCTAAAATTCTGTTAAAAAAAGAAAGAACTCCGTCTTTTTTCAGAAAGTATCTTTATGTTTATATTAGCACTCACTTGTCCTCCCCATTCCTTCACTCACACAAAAACCTTCTTGCCAAGTTATTAAATCCTATGATTTTTATCCCTACAGTATCTATTTCGCATTCAGTCCTTTCTTTCATCCCCACTAAATCACCTAGGTCCGGCACTTATCACCTCATCTTGCAGGTTTTATTTCTCCCTTTCAAAAGATGTTCCTGCATTGACTGGCTCAGTTACTTGCCATCTAATTACTGGAATTCAAAAAGTGATTGATAAAAAAACATGTTTCCTACTGCTGAAATTATCAATATGAACTGTAGTTTTTTGACACTGAAATAAATTATTTCCAGTTTGTACAATATTACTCCTTTTTCAAGATAGGCCATCAACTTATTTGGTGTTTATATTTCTCCTCTGTGAATATGTTAATCATTAAATCTTACAGCTTTCTGAAACTGTTGTGAAGCTTAATAATAATTTATAAAAGTGTAGCTTATGTACTTACAAAATAAAAAAGCAAAGAAAAGAGCAGAGAGGATCAGCCTAAATTAATCTCCTAAATAATAATAATGTTGGTCCTATTGTTCATCTACTCAAAAACATTTGGTACACTGTCCTTTAAAAAATAAACAAAAACCCCTCAAACTCTGATACTTAAAATCTGCAATTGGCTTAATTCTTCATCAAACAGATATGTTTGATTTCCCATGAGACAGCTTTGCAATTCCACTTAATTCTCTGAAGGCTAAAACTGATTGTGGAGAGTGATTTGTAGTCCTCTCTCTCTCTCTCTCATTATTTTTTATCCCCTATTTCCCTTTATTTACCTGATCAATAGCTTGGAAATTCTCTGACCTTCACAGCTCAGCTCAATTCTGTTGCAAAGTCCTAGCTGAAGTCATCTTTCCCAAACTCTGACTTCCTATAAATCCTTCAGTAGTGAGTAGCTATCTCACAGTATTTCCCTCATTGCTATATTAAGTATATGAACATGATATCCCGTCCCACGGTTCCTGCATCCCTCCATTATCAGAGTGGACTGCAGGTGAGAGGCCAGAGCTCCACCTGTTCTTCGAAACACTGGTCCAGCAGCTCCTGTTCCTGGTGAGAAACTGGATAGATCATTCACTCACCGCCCCCCCCAGACTTAAGGTACAACCACACCATAGTTCACATAGACAAGCGAGCTCTGCGCGGGCACTGGCTCTACTTAGAAAACATCCCGTATGGCCAAGTGTGGTGCACAGTCCTGGAAACCCAGCTACTCGGGCCGAAAAGGGCAGGAGTGTCACAACTTCAAGGCCTGCCTGCCTGGAATACCTAGCGAAAGCATGTTTCAAAATAAAACATACTAAAATGAATGGAAATACAGTTACACAGTTCAAAGGTACAGCACTTGCCTAGCATGCACGAGGCTACAGGTTTAATCTCCAAAACAAAAACAAATTTAAAAAAAGAGAAGAAAAAAAGGAGGGAAAGGAAGGGAAAGTAAAGAAACAGGATCCTTAAGGGTTCTGCTCAAAAGCAGCTTCACTGGTCTCAGAAAGTAGTACCCACTCTGTATTCTGCTGCTCTCTTTCCTATAATGCCTTATTTTTCATCACATAATAGGATATAATTTTTAATCCTTTTTCAAATATTAGCTCTAACAGAATGAGAATTTTGTCTATATTATTCAGACATTTAAATACTAATAACTGTATGAGTGAAAACAAAAAAGCTTAGCTATTACAAACCTAACACACAGTGAGAAATTTCTTACATGCAGCTTCCTACACTCCTGTTTATTAAATGAACTCATTCAAGTTTTCTTAAGGCAAAAGCAAGTCTTGCTCCTCTAATTTTTAGATGCACAAAGAATAGATGCAAAGTAGAAGCAAGAAGTCTGAATTCCTTTTTTTCTGTGCTGTTAATTTGTTTGCTTGCTTCTAGACAGAGTCAAGGATGACCTTGAACTTCTAATTCTCTTTCTCAACTTCCAGAAGCCTACGCCACCCATTTTGTAAAATCTGACTCTCAAGCCTAACCTTATCATTATTTATTGACTGTGGCTTTGAATAAACACTTTGAATTTAGTTTTCTTATTTGCTCGTGACATCATTTACAGTCCTATACGTGTATTCTCACTAACAATTCAATGTAGAAAGCAGTCTCAATTGTAAGAACATTCTTACTTGTTATCTACAACATATTCAATTTCTTCCACAATTAGTCTTTGGCCATTATATGTTTGAATTTCATTGTTAAAATTCCCCAAACTTTTTCTTAAATATTTATTCCTTTGTAAAATACCATTGTCAAAGATGTGTCAGTTTGTCGTCCTTCCTTTAGAAAGGTCCTTTCACCAAGAGAAGCTGAAAACTAAGCACAATTTTCACTTGAAACTAGTGTCATCCACTAGTGGGGTTACCAGGGAAACTATAGTTACGAAACAAGAAAAAAGTGGGAGGAACAAGCCCAGGATAGAGCACATGAGCGCAGCAATGTGACCACAGAATGCAAACTCTAGAAATCTAAAAAAGGAGGGAGGGACAGTTGGAAGAAATAATGCTGTAGAAAACTATTAAGGATCGTAACAGCTGCGGAGAAAACATGATGAGGCATTCAACGAATTCCTTGTTTATTCTTTTATTTTCCTGACTCATGTGCCTAACTTTTGACCAAGAGATCAATATAGCACGACACAAAAGAGGCCTTGCAGTGAAGGGGAGAGTGAGATGCTGGATAAGCCATCAACCATTACAAGGTTTCTTGGTTGCAAAGTTCCAAGGATCTTGGTGACCCCTTCTAATTACACTGTTCAGTAAGTAGCAACTGTATCAGATATTAAAGTGAACTTTTTTTATTCTTATATATATCCATAATTCACAACATCCCGATGTCTTTGCAGAGCTATTATTAACTAGAACAATTCAACAGAAAAAGCTCTGATGGAAGAAAGAATGAAAACTTACCAACACCTAGAGCAACAAATGATGGAGGACAAGTAAGAACAACCATGAAACAATCAACCAAGAGCAAGAACAGCAGAAGTGGGTTGCACACCCATAACCCCGGTATTTGGGAGGTGGCAGCAAAAGAATCAAGGTCATCCTCTCAATACAGAGGTTCAAGACCAGCCTGAGATACATAAGAAGCTGCCTCAAAATCCCAGAAATGGGCTGGAGAAATGGCTCAGGGGGTTAAGCCTCTGTCTTACAAGCAGAAGGTCCTGAGTTCAGATCACAGGTCCCACATAAAACCCCAGGCCAAAACAGCAGCGGCCTACACTTCCAGCCCTGGTGGGCAGAGCCTGGGAAATCCTAGAGTGAATCAAGAAGGAAGTAGAAGTGATCCAGGATGATTCCCCGAAGTCACTCTTGGTACTCCACAGGGACACACAGTGACCTTGGATACACAACACACAGACACAAAATAAATTTAAAAAAAAATTTAAAAACCCCACAAATGATTAGCAAAACCCAAGGACTCTGAAGCCACAGGGTATCTTCCTTCAGTCCACACCCACCTGTTGGTCCAGCAGGGCAGTACCAGAGACCTGGTAGTGGCCAAGATGATGCAGGAGAAGACAGTGCTCCCCGAGTCTGGCAACCAGGTAGAGCTACATCTGCCATCCGTGGCCATTTGCAAAGACCCCAAAGACCATGACACAGCTCCCTCTTGCCAGCCCCCCATGCACACACAAACGTCCACCTACACTTACTTCATGCAACTTGAGATCGGCTCTAACTCCTCAGTTCCTGAGTAGAACAACATCACATGGCAATACGATGCTTGCTCGGGGGAAGCCCCACTCCCTCTGCAGATCTACTAGGGCCTTGTAACAAGCAAATGAACTTAAAGGAAAAAAAATCGCAGTTGCAAGAAAAAACCAAGTAAGTAATGAGACATCTGGTTAAGTTTACAGACTTTCCTTCCTGATCAAGTGCACCTGATCTCACCACAAGGGGAGGGCATATAGGCTGCCTGATAGAAAGTAACCATTTTGCAAATGGGTGATCGACCCCTCTCTCACCCCGGTCTCCTACTTTTATTCCATATACCTTTGAATATACTCTTATAACAAGACTCTAATTTAACAGGTTTTTAATCTCTGGCCAGGGGTGACATCCAATACCCATCAGGATGGAGCCAAGGGCATTGCAGGAGCAGCAAAACCAGAAAAAAAAAAAAATCAACAAACCATAATTCAGAACATCAGAGACTCTATATCAACCACCTGGAACTGGGCCAGCCTAATCTCTCTCCATCCTGAAGCTCAGGGAAATTTGCGAAAGAGGGGGCGGTAAGATTGTAAGAGCACAAGGATGGGAAGAGTAATGATTTGCAAGATACTCCATACAAGTTAGGGACGAAGCAATCACAATAGGACTTTGTGTGACCTGCGCTATGTCCAACACATTATTGACCCCACAAAGTCTAGCATGGACTAAAGACACTAGGATCCTTGAAGGCTAGGGACTGACAGTCACAGTAGTGTTCCTTAGCTTAAGGGGAACACAGGAAAGGGTTCTGGGAAATGCCCCTGGGTCCTTGCACCTCATCGGAAAGGAGGACCCAGAGGAGAGTTTGGCATGCACATTAAAGGATGCTCCGAGGAGTGGGGGGGGGCCACTGGGGGATGGGGAGGGAGGTGAGGGGGAAACAGGGGGGTGGGAGGGAGGTGGAGGGAGGGAGGGGATCAGTGTACCTATTAAGTTTGTATGAGCGGAAATAATAATAATAATAATAAATAAAAAAAACCAAATGAATGATCACTAAGTCTGATTTAGTCCAAGCTTTCATGACTTTACCAAGCTTAACTTATAGTTAAGCTTTTGTCTTAAACAATAGTTTTAGATTTCTCACACCGCCATATCTAAATTCATCCTCCACACAATAAAAATATTTAAGGATTCATCATTACTTATATGCCTCAATTCCAAAAATCCTTGTTTTGGCACTCAAAGCAATCTATAACTGTCTTTATCTGCTAAGTCAGTCCTTTTCCCCATAAATACCATTGCTTCCAACCTACCTTGCTTAATTTTCTACTTGTTCAACTGTCAGCTTTAAATGAGTAATCAGCAGCCTCCTGCTGCTTCACCCTGAAGTGCTCTCCTTGCTCGTTTCAGTCTAGAAACCCTGCCCTGCTGGCCTGGAGGATTCAGTTGATGGGCACTCAAGGAAGCTTGTCCAGCCTTTTCCATGTACAGCAACACATTCACAGGGTTCTCTTGACTTCTAATTACTTACATTTCTGAAAAGAAGGCTTTTGGTCTTTGCTACATTAAAAATAGCAATAGTTGTTTTTATTTAATGAATGTTTATAATAATATGTACAGCAATTATAATAAGCAACTTAAAGATCTTTTTTCAATTAAAGATCAAAACCACTCTGGAAGGAGGATGTTATAATTATCTTTATGTAATTGATAAGGAAACTAGAAATCTGAAAGTTTTCATTAATTATCCAGTCACACAACTAGGCAACAAAGCTCAATGTTTTGAGACAGTGTCATGATGTAGTTCAAGATGGCTTCAAACTCATGATCCTCCTGCCTTGCCTCCTAAGTTTAAGATTACAAGAGCATACCAGCACACTCGGCTCAATTCAGATTCTAACACCTAGATAAAAATCTTTGGAGCCCACGTTTTAGCTCCTCTTCCAGGTCTAAACAGTAACCAGCTTAAGCCATGCAGTCCAAAGGTGGCATTTTATAAATAGTTAACTGAAAAGTGAAATACAATAGTTTCAAATGCACAGTACTTCTCTATTTTATACTGAAATTATTATTCTCTCTAAAATGAACTATATTGCAAAGAAGAAATACAGAGAGAATAAAATGATTTCCCCTACTTTTGAGATTAATATATTTTGTATGTGTGTGTGTGAATATAAAATTACACATGCTATGCATACATGTGTAGAGTCACAGAACAGCTTTTAGAAGTTCTCCCCCCCCCACCAAAAGGGTTCTGGGATTAAACTCAAGTTATATGTACACAGCAAGGACATTTAAACATGCTGAACCACCTTGAAGCATGTTTTTCCAACATTTTAAATATCTTTATTCCAACTTCTTAATCAACAGAATTTAGATTTTTTTTTTAAATATCAGTATAGTTTTATTAATACAGACAGGATTTTGGTATAGAATTTTATATACATACTCAAGACATTCACTCTAAAAAGTAACGTTAAGTTTTAAAAAAACACTATTCAGAAGGCAAGCAAGTAGTCAACATCTTAGTGAAAGAATAAGCAGAAACAGACAGATATATGTCAAAATCCCAAAGTGGCTGTGTGAAGATGACATTCTTCCCGAGTCTGATTCCCTGTCTAAACGTAAACTTACATCTACCCTTAGCAGAGGGGCTGCCTCCTCTCATGCATGTAGAGATCAAACCTAGAGCTTCACGCATGCTAGGCAAGCTGTCTAGCACTGTATGCTTTCCCAGTCCGATTACTGACATTTCTATTACCACTAAAGCATTGAAAACATTTTGGCTACAAAAACAGTTGAATAGATTTGAAAAGATGCTGTGGTTACATAAGAATCATATTTTAAATAAAAGGCTTATTCTGAAGTTTATTTTTAGACTCATAGTATAAATAAAATAACCTACCATTGGTTTCCCATTTCTAGTCAGCCACCATAATAACCTTTGTAAGTTGAGAGTCTTCTGTGACCACTTTAAAGTTTAACTTTAAAAAAAAAAATTTAAGAAATCAAAACAAATCTGAAAATCAAAAAAGGTTGGGACCAATTTCAAGCCATTCAGCAAAACTGCATAATGCTATTAATGATTACACTGTTCCTACACTGAAGACTGAACAAAGGACATCCACTTAATTAAAAATTTACAAACGCCTCAACAAAACAGTAACTCTCATTTCCATAGCAAAACAAAAAGACAGAAAATTGGCTCCTGTCCAACAAGGAATTTTGTCAAAAAAATCTAGGGCTGGACTTGGGGGCGATAACTCAGCAGGTAAAGTGTCAGCTACAGAGTGTGAGGAGCAGAGTTCCAAACCTAGAAGCTGTGTTCCAGTGGATGAGGTGTGTATCTTCTCACTGTCTTAGAGGTGAATCTGAGGTCCATCTGTTGTTTCTACATACGCTAATCACTACAATATTGACTACATACTTACCTTCTGAGTACAATTTTTAAAAATTTAATATCACCATGTTCAAAGGGCATTCCCAAAGCTAGCCAGCTAGCCAGAGCAGACAAACTGACAAACTCTGGTTCAACTACAAGATTTTGCCTCAAGGAATAAGGTGGAAAGTGATCAAAACAGACAGCTGACATAAACCCTGGGCATCCTCACACATATGTACAAGTGTGCCCACACACATGAAAGCACACATAAAGGAGTATGCTATACATGCAAAAAAAAAGAGAGAGAGAAAAAAAATAGGATTTAGCTCAGTGGGTGTCTAGATTACTTTTCCTGTTGCTGTGATAAAAATGCCTCAAAAAAAAAGAATTTACAGGAAAAAGGATGTATTTCAGCTCACAGTTCCAGAGAGGTGTATGTAGTCTTTTGTGGTGGGAAAAACATTGTAATAGGCAGGAAGACAGGAGGAGACTGGCTAGTACATTAAACTGCGCTCAGGAAACAAAAAGTGAACAGGAAGTGAACCAGCTTGTAAAACCTCAAGAGACACTTCCGGAACCCACTTCCTAAGACATTTTACTTCCTAAGGTTCCATAACTTTCCCAAACAGAGCCACCAACTCGGGCCAAGTATTCAGACACATGAGCCTGTAGGGAACATTTTATCATCAACTACAACACAGGAGAGTGCCAAGGTGCCCATTACCGCCAGCACATACATATGTGCCCCACACTTAAGAAATGATAAAGTTACCAGTTGACTGCATATTAACTCAAGAATTAATGAAGATACATGTACTGTAGGTAACAGAAACTATTTTATAAATCTCTAATAGAATCAATCAAAATACAAGAGAATTTAAAATGAACTATTTTAGAGAAATATCAGTTTTTACAATTTCAGAATATACTTCAATCAATGGGGAACAATGCTTATTAAGCTTTCAAATTTTCAGACCAAGGAGATGGCTCAGTGGATAAAGTGCTTTCCAGAGAAGCACCTGAGTTCAGATTTCCAGAACCCATGAAAAAGCCAGGCAAACAGGGCAGCCATCTATAATCCCCACTCTCAGGAGGTAGAGAGAGAGAAGATCCAAGGAGCAAGTCAGCTAGCTAGACTAGCTGAATCAGTGAGCTCTGGGTGCAAATGAGAAAACCCCTGCATAAATAAAGAGGGGAGCAATTGAAAAGGACACCCAACATCAGTTATGTATACAGAACCCCAGAAATAAAATCCTCAAATATTCAAAATAATTTAGAGCAATTTGAGATTTGGAGATATTTAATTTACTCAACTATTAATACTCTCTTATTTTCACTAAGACCAAGAAGGTTTGAAGAAGGCAAATGCAAACTACTACATATCAGTCTGGCTGGTAAGATACAGGGAACAGAAAGAGGATACTGAATAGAAGTACAAGAACTTTGACAGGGCTGTGCTTCAACAAGCTTTAAACTATCTGAAATTCTCATATTAACAGAGAACTCAAGTGTTATTTTATAAATATTTCATAAGGGCCAGTGATATGGTTCAGTGCATAAAGGTGCTTGCAGCACAAGCCTGGAAACTTGAGTTCAATTCTTAAACCCTCCACAAAATTGGAGAGATAAGAATTTAGAGTTATCCTCCATAGGTGACCACCATACATGTACCATATCTCACACACACCCACACGCAAAATAAAATTTTAAAACTACTTGTTAAAAATTGCTCTCAATACACTTAAAAAATAAAACTGCAGCTTACACCACTTTGCAGTTGTAAATAACAGCTCCTTATTCTATCTGAATCACTCACCGAAGTTCGGTCGGGTTCTCCATCTGCTAAACCTGCCTCCATAATGGAAGAAGATAGGTCTATGTTCCTCTTTCCATCAGTGTTCAGTCATCCTGGAAGAAAAAAATCAAACATATTAGGCCTGGTATAAAATTATGGTAAGTAAAAAATAAACCATAAAAAAGAAAAAAAACATTAATTACATTGGATGGGAGAAATCATTTTAGGCTGAGTTTAATGAGAAATCTAATAGAAAAAAAAACACAGATTTTTATGTGAGTTTGAAAAATGGAAAGACTCAGGGTAAAATGAAAAAGAAAAAGCATTCCAAGTAAGAGAAATACCGAAAAGCAAGGTTAAAGTTATGAGATTGTCCAACATTTTAAACGATACTGCAGTCTTTTGGTATACATGTATTTATAATTAATTAAATAGCCAGGAAGATGGCTTAGAGGGTAAAGGTGCATTAACCTGGCAACCTGAGTTTGATCTCCAGAACCCTCGAGGCGAAGTAAAGAAACGACTCGGAAGGTTGTGCTCTGACCTCCTCTACACAGGTCCTGTGGCACATGTGAACATTTTTCTCTCAGTGTCTCTGTCTCTCTGTTTTCTCTCTCTCTCTCTCTCTCTCTCTCTCTCTCTCTCTCTCTCTCTCTCACACACACACACACACACACACACACACACACACAAATAAATAAATAAGTAAAATATGAAAAAATTAAAGACATCCGGATATCCTTTAGTGGTGAGAATACAAAGAGGTTGGGGTTGTTTTGAAGTTTTTTGTTTTTCGCTTGAGACAGGATTTCACATAGCCCAAGTACACTTCAAACTGGCTATGTAGCCGAGGACTTCTGCTTCTCCTGCCTCGACATCCCAAGTGCTAGGATTATAGGTTTATGGAAAAAAAGAAATCTTTGTGAAGGTCAGTAACAACTTCCTTAAAATTAAATTACAGAAAATGAAATATGAGCAATTTTCATAAAGGATGTTTATCTGTATTTACCAAACCAAAAAGAAGACAAAATACTGATGGGAAAAAGCCACTAAAAACACTCCTCTGTGTGTGTGTGTGTGTGTGTGTGTGTGTGTGTGTGTGTGTGTGTGTCAGAGATTCCTATAGTTCAAGCTGACCTAAACTTACTATATAATCAAGAATAACCTTGAATTCCTGATTCCCCTGCCTCCATTTCTCAAGGTTACAGGTGTGTACCATCACGTTTAGTTTTATGCAGTGCTAGGAATCAAATGCAGGATGTCATGCATGGTAGGCAAGCACTTTGTCAAATGAGCTATAACCTAGCCTTATATATTTAAAATCTTGCCATAAGTGTGTATTATGGTAGCATTTATTCTTACTTTGAAAAAATATTAGAAATGTCTTCATCACATCTTTCTTCTCAATTTTTAAATAACGAAACCTCCAACTCACCTAATAACATGTACAAATAACCCCTCTAATAATTCTTTAAAATAGTTAGCTGATAAGCCCAAAGCCAAAGCTACTGTCATTTCTTCGTGTCCAAAAACATTTTCTTTACTTCTACAAGTATGAAAGACTGCTCTGCAGTACAAAAATTGGTTAAAATATAAAATAGTTTTTGGAGAGCTGGTCTTTGGTTTCTTTTATATAATCAGCCAGGAGTCTATGCTGACTTCCAATTCCAAAACCACCTGTTTTCTCCACTATATGTATGACAATGCATTGTAGTTATCTATGCTCACAAACCAATTCTCTTCAGGGACAGAAACTGCCTTATCTATCCTTTCAGTGTTAGTGCTAGGTAGATATGTAGCAATTTTTGTTGCACAGAATCAATATTGTCAGTTCAATCATCTAGATGAGCAAATAAAATGAAAGGAAACAACAGGTGATACAAAACTTATTAATGTCTAAGGCATGAGATATTAGCATTTGGTATTTAGTGTTTGGATGCTGAGATGGTATATTCCAAATACAATGTTAAAAACAAAACTTCTACAGGAAGTTTTATTTTTAACTTGTTAACTTGTAACAAATTTTCTCATCCTACGCATTTCATTCCCAGCTCACTCATTCCTAGCTGTTATATGAGTCAGTCCAGCTACATCAATGAGCAAGTGAAAAACAAAAACTGCTCTCTGGAGCATATATTCTGGACAAGAAAGACAAACAATGCAGACAGTAAATTACTTTTTTTCTTATATACAGCAGGATCTCACTATGTAGCCCAGACTGGCGATTCTCTTGCTTCAGTCTCCTGAGTGCTATGATTGTAGGTAAATAGCAACACACCTGGATCCTGCTGGAGTATTCATCAGGCAAACATCAGCTACCCGTGCTTCTTGATTAAATCTGATACCTCCTGATCCCATTTGCTGAACGTGTGTGTGTGCACTATATTCTATTTTAGCAGCTCTAATTCCCTGATCACCACCTTGTTCATATTATCACTTTATCAATTTTAGTCCATTTTGCCTTCAGTCTAACCACTGACCTTTTAATCTTTAGATTTTTAACTCTTTTATTCCCTGAATATACATTAGTCTATCTTGCTCATACTTGTAGTTTTTCTTCACATCCAACAATACAATAAGACTGTCATTTAAGTGGCCATTATCAGTGCTTTTCTGTATAGGAATAATTCATGGTGGTTTCTGTTTTGATCCTTCTGTGCTGTGCTATTAGTTTTTCTCAGATGTCTTGTTGTCCTTAGTCATCCATCAGTATTTACCTACTTATTTTTAGACTTTCTTGAGGCAGGGATTCACTTTGTAGCACAGGCTAGTCTAGAACTCATAATTCTCCTGCCTTAGCTGATGGGTGAGTACTGCCATGTTCATCAAACCACAAACATTTTGCCAAATAAGGACTTTCTCCTTTCACTTTCAGTACTTAGGAATATCCAGGCTTTAAATGCATGCATCTGTTATTCTCCTTAGTTAATCATGTTCATTTCAGTGATGTACATCCATGTTCCAAAATCATGAACTAAGCAGGTAATGCTATTTTTTGTTAAAACAGACAGACATGATAGCACACTCGTGTAGACCAGGAGGTAGTAAGCCTTCTAGTTGTTTTGTAAAAGGTTAGAAAATTTTAATCTTTGCTTGTTCTGAATTCTTTACTTTGGGATTCTTTTTTTTCTTTTACCCTTGAACTAATATTTCTTATGTTATTACTATTTCAAATTTATTAAAACTACTTACATTCATTTATTTATTATGAGAGAATAGCTTGCAAATTATTTTATACTTGCCAATACTGCTACATTTCTTGTTCTAAATAACTAAATCCCACAGCCAAAGCACAAGTCCTTCTCCAAGGATTATATGCTTAGCAGGGATTCAAAGAATTTTAAGGATGAGTACAGCAAACAGAAGTCTCCACTTTTACTGGCGTTCGGAAAAACTAAAACATAAAACCTAGTGCTATATATGATATGGAGTCATGTTTTATTCTGTCCTCTCAACATTCCGCAAAGTGATTGCGCAGTTTAGAACTACTGAAATAGAGGGACTGGTAACTTGAAGTGTTCTTTATCTGCCAGATTTTTGTAGACATTTCAGTTTTGTGACTTCAACTTTGGAAATTAATTTGTTGTAAAGTGATTACCTGTAACTAAAGATGATTTTGATTTATAATAAGACTATGTCCCAAGAAACCTATTTTCAGTTGAAAATATTCTTGGGTGAAAATTTAATATACTTATTCTACCAAATATCACAACCTAATTTAATCAGTCAAAACATTTAAATTAGCTTACAGTTGAGCAAAATCATCTTATACAATGCATCTTTTATATAAAGCATCAAATATCTTATGTAATTTATTAAATCATATAAGATGAACAGCCATGATGGCATACGTAAAATTTCGCAGCATCATTAACTCTAAAAACTATCAAGTCGAATTACTCTAAGTTAGGAACCATATGTTTCCTAAAAAAAATGTGCATGAGTAAATACACACACACACATACACACACACACACACACACACACACACGCGCGCGCGCGCGCTATTGCAATTACTCATCTCTATTGCTGTTGAGACAACACTCAAACACAACTTATGGGGAGAAAAGGAGATTTATTCGGTTTATGTTTCAGAAAGGACACATAGTCCATTAGGTTGGGAAAGACAGAACAGGAGCAGAAACTAGAAGCAGCTTAGGTCACATGTCATCATGGAGGCCAAGACAGCAAGAAGCAAACTGCAAGTGGACGCAGGACAGGGCTACCCAACCTCAAGGCTCACCTTCTATGGCACGCCTTCCTCCAGCAAGACTCCACCTCCTAAAGGTGCCACGACCTTCCCAAGCATTAACATCAGCAAAGATTCAAACACATGAGCCGTGAGGGACAACTCACATTCAAACCATGAGAGAGGAAAGGGAGAAGGGAGAAGAGAGAGGGGAAAAAGGAAAGGGGAGAGGGAGAGGGGAGAAGGGAAAGAAAAGAGGGAAGAGGGGAGAGGGAAGAGGGGAGAGGGAAGAGGGGAGGGAGGGAGGGAGAGAGAAAGAGAGAGAGAGAGAGAGAGAGAGAGGTCTTATTGAGGATTCTCTAGATTTATCAGAATTTATGATTAACATGAGCACAGTGGCTTCCTGAACCCTCGCTATCTTGAAATGTGCATTTCTTTTCAATATATTTTTCAGTTAGGGCTGAGAGATGGCTTGGTCAATACAACATTCGTTGAGTAAGCATAAGGACCTGAGTTCAGTCCCCAGTTCCCTTAGGAATTTTTTAAGCACTATATTATTCCCTGTGGTTAATGACCTCATTTTAACTTTACCTCTTTGAAGACCCTGTTTCCAGTTATATTCTGAAGTGAATAATTCACCATGAATTATGAATGCTGATATGCCAGCCTACAAGTATGACTTTAAGTAGGCATGTATGGACACAATGTTGATTATGGCAAGCAGATATTTAGTCTAATACAAGTCTAGACATTGCTGAGAAGGTTTTCTTTTTTTAGAGATGATTAATATAAGTTCATTTCCATAAACCTCATCCATTGGATGATCTTTGCTGATGTTAATGCTTGGGAAAGTCGTGGCACCTTTAGGAGGTGGTGAGTGGCCTCATCCATTCCTTGAAGGTTTTTAAGGAAGGAATCATTTTTTCCAGAGGAGGAACTCTGCCTTCAAACACCCTTTAGATCAAGGTTACAATATCAGACTCAGGGGTTAAGACTCTGCCTTGCAAGCAGAAGGTCCTGAGTTCAGATCCCAGATCCCATGTAAAAACGCCAGGTGGAAACAGCGGCAATCTGCACTTCCAGCCCTGAGGGGCAAGAGCCTGGAAATCCCAGAGTGAAGCAAGAAGGAGGTACAAGTTATCCAGGATGATTTCTAAAGTCATCCTTGGTGCTCCACAGGGACATACAGTGGCCCTGTGATACACACGAGCACACACACACACACATACACACACACAAAGTAAATGAAATATTAAAAGAAAAAGACTACAATACCAACTTCTCCCTAGCTTTCCAGCCTGCAAGTTTGCCTTGCACATTTCATAAATTCTAGTCCCCACATTGCAATAAGCCAAGTCCTCAAAAATCAACTGGGCAGATAGACTCATCCAATCAGCAAAGGTTGAGAGTATATCTAAAGAAGGCAGCCTGCCTTGCAAATTTTTATCTTTAAGTATCCAAAATTATGTAAATCAATTCCTCGAAATTAATCACTTGATCTCCCCCTTCTTCCATACACGTATCCACACTATTAAATATGTGTTTCTGTAGACCCCTAAGTCAAGAAATATGCAGCAGACATTAGTACCTTACCCAGACAGGCAGACTTATTCATGTCCTCATGCCTCTCGCTGCCTATGTGCTTTCCGCTGCATCTCAAGAGCTAAAAGCATGTGAGCTGCATTTGCAAACATTCTGAGTGTCACTTCAGTCAATATTGCACAGTATTTGGAAAGATCAAGGGAGACAGAAACCAGGTCACCCTTTCCTGGGCGGCAGTGAATGTGGACTTTGATAGGCGTGAGGGTTCCAGTGATCAGCAAAGGCTTCCCTGCCAGCTCCCTACCTGGTACTACAGGGCAACAGCAACCATCACCACCAGGGACAAACTTAAAAGGCAGGAACAGCCTTCTGTTTCCATACCCATTGCTTTCCCAATAAATTTATCAGTATCTAATTCCCCTTATTAATTATCCTTCTGCTTGAATTATCTCCAGTAATTTGTTTTCCTTAACCAATCTGACTGTTTTCCCCCCTATTTTCATGAATATAAGTACAAGAGGCAAAAGGAATACATGTATATATGTGTCACATACTCAAGGATGCAGGGTTACATTTTGTGTGTGTGCATGTGTGCATGTTGGAGACTCAGGGTTAATATCAAGAATTAACCTTGATTACAGAAGCTCTTCCACCTTGTTCTTGTTGAGACAGCAATTTCAAGCTGCATTCAAGGTTTAAAAAAGACTATGTTCTCTCTTTTTGTTATCAGCATTCCAAATGCTATTTGGAAAACTGGTGTTTCAGTCTCTATACTAATTTAAAGTATTTTTATTTAAAAAAATTATTTTCTCTCTCCCCCTACACACACACATATGCACATATGTGATATATTCAGAAGAATGTTTTATTAAGAGTATCTTCATAGGTACCTAGAGCAAAGAATTTACATAATGTATCAAATGGAAAAAAATAAAATTAGTGTTTTCTCTAATTGAATCTGATTTCTAGTTTAATTTTTTTAAAGAAACCATATACATAACACTCAAAGTAAAAGTGCTAATCACTATTTTTTAATAGTAGTGTCTTTTCATTGTGAGAAAATAATAACACTATCTGCCTGTCACCTCTGAGTTAAATACAATGATTTTAATTTAGCAATTTGAAAAGAAAAAAAGTTGGAATATGAACAATTTGGTTTGGCTAGTCTGAAGGAATCCATGGATCTACAGTATCTTTGTCATGGTTTGGATGAAGAATGTCCAGCACAGGTTCAGGAGTTTAAACACATGGTCCCCACCTGTAGCTGCTTTGGACTGTGGGACCCATGAAGCTAGGGTCTAGTTAGAGCGAAAAGGTTACTGAAGCTGGCTACCTCTTCCTGTCTGCTCTACGCAATGCTACAACATGCTCCTGACACCAAAGATGGGCTTGTCATCATGCCTTTCTTGCCATGATGGACTGCCTCCCCTCGAGAGGCTGTAATGGGGCTTCAAAATCCTTATCCCTAGTGACATTGACATTAGCCATGTAATGTCTCCATTGCTTGTATGTTTATATGATACCAATGCAACCTATCATATTACCAGGCATATGAAAGCACATACACATACATTATAGTACATAATACTTGACAATAATAATAAATGACTGCCAATGTTCATGTATTTATGATATTTTTATACTAATATGTACTATGTTTATAAAAAACAGAAACATTTACTTCAAAACAGTGTGCTGTGCAATGCACACAGTAGCTTCATCTCATGTTTACCTTGCAACTTGACTGCATCAAGAGGTCATGTGGCGTGACTAACCTATACTCTCTCTAGGCTTGTGTAACAAGCGTGGTGTCACAATGCAGTTACCTAATGATGGACTTCTCACATGATATACCCATCATTAAGCAAGGCATGATCGCAGTTTTATAAGACCAACGTAAGCCCTAATAGGGGAAAGCATTTAAAGACAGCTAAACTATAACTTCTGTTGCAGACATCAAAACAGAATAGTTGACAATCAAACCTAGAGACATACAAAACAGATTCCAGCCTACTCCTTAGATTTAACCATTAAAATATATATATATATAACCCAATACACTACAATACAACCAAGTAGAAGACTCTGTTCCTTCTAAGGAATGCTGGAAAACAACCTGACGCAGTTGGCGCCCACTCATGAAACAACTTTTACCTAACTATGGATGGAGTCAATCTAATAAAAACCTACAGAAAACATCACATTCAGTGGCAAAATACTGAAAGCTGTCCCTTTCACTGAAACATGGTGGATCAATTGTCATTTCTACTTAATCTCGTACAAGTGATCCTAATAGAAGAAAAAAATTAAAACTATAAGAATTGAAAGGAGAAATTGTAGTTAGATATACTGTAACCATACACAAAAATGTGCAAATTGATTTAATAAGTATATACGATGGTTAATCTCAGCCGTCGACTTGATCAGATTAACAGATGCCTAGAAGAGTGATAATTCCTGATGCCTGTGAAGCATTTCCAGAGATAATCAGGTCACAGAGACTCACAGCAAATTAAAGGTTTACTCATTCGATCATGAGCCCCAACAAATCTTTCCTCCTCTTCAGACGTGGGGGGGGGCAAAAATAGCTCAGTGGTAGCACTTGCTTGCAAAGCTGGGAACCTGAGTTTGACCCTAAAAGTCCTTTCAGTGGAGGAGAGAGCTGACATCTGAAAGTTGTCCTCTGATCTCCACCCACATGCCATGGCATGCATACACGCACTTCTATGTCTCTGTCTCTTTTACTCTCTCCCTCCCCTCCCTTCCTCTGTCTATCCACCCCTCAAAAAAAAATAATAATTTAAAAAAAATATCTTTCCAGGTTTTTGTCACACAATGAAGTCTGAATAACCCATATTGTCAGCAAGATTCTATCAATATCTGTGCATATATACACAAATCAACTTATTCCTATACATGAGCAATTATCAAAATAATTGTAAGATATGTAAATTGGTAATTGCATACAAAAGTATCACACACTTAGAAATAAACCTAATAAAAATATGAAAGACACAAAAATGTAAAATGTCACTAAATATGAAAAAATCTAAATGAGCAATATACCATGTACCTGACCTAAAATACCTCAATGTTTTTAAAACGTTAATTCTCCCCAAATTAATTTATATACTCAGCAAAACTGCAACCAAACTCCTAAAACTTTTTCTTTAATTCCTTTTTGTAACTAGACACATCGATTTCATAATTGTTATGTAAATTCAAATGCTAGAGGAATCTCTGAATAGATTTGTTTAAAGGAAACACAAAACAGGAGGAATCATTCTAAGCCAAAAATAACTCAAACAGGAACTGAGGTTATAGTTTAGTAATAGAACACTTCCCTGGTATTGTAAGGTCCACCACCCAAAAAGGAAAAAGGTTAAAATTCTGATGAATTTTCACTTTTGAAACACAGGAGCCCACAGACCTCATACAGTATGACCTGATTATGACGTCAGTACTGACTGTCAACCTGAAATGCAGGAGGCAAGCCTTTGGGCAGGCCTGTAGATTTTCTTGACTGCATGAATTGGTGTGGGAAGACATGGACAATACAGGCAGGACCATCCCTTAGGCAGGGGATCCAGAACTGTGTACCAATTCAGAGACCTATATGTGCATGCACGTATAAAGGAATGAGCATGCACTGACTTGCTGCTCCCTGCTCTTGCTGTAGATGTAATGTGACAAGCTGCTTCAAACTTTATATATAGGATGGATATAACCTGGACCTGTGAACCAATTAAAAAAGCTGATTGGGCCAGGTCTTCTACTGCAACCACTGCAATGGTGCTAGAACAATGCATTCAACATTCCTACATTACAGTGAGCTGTTCTTACACGTTATTCTCTGCCATATATGGAGAACCAATTTTTAAGTAAGTTATGCTACAACTAAATTGCTTATGCAGAGGATGCTACACAATTGAAACATTGTTCTTCATTATGTTTATGAAGATAATATTTAACAATTTTAGGCAGTTGAAAAAATCTACATCAATGAAGGTGATTTTTAATTATGAAATATTATTTAATCAACTAGTTTGAACTGAAGAAGTGTTGTACATTTCCTCTTGTCTGTTCCTTTAAGAACTACTTTGCTTTCATATATATTTTCAAATGCATTAATTAAAAATATTTGAAGTATTTACTTATGCCAGCTAAGTTCTTAAGAAAACTTTTTAAAATGACCATGCTTTTAGTTTTTGTAGCCTTTTGCTCAAAGTTGAGACTGTCTCTGGTCTCTGAGGTACTTTATAAGGGTATGCAGAAGTTGTAGTAAGGGTAAACTGCAGTTCTTGTTTCTGTTTCTCTTTGTGTGTATGTATGTATGTGTGTGTGTGTGTGTGCATGCTTGCATGCGCCATTAGAGACTCAAAGGTGTTATCAGGAATCATCCTGAATTATTCTACCTCCTTAGGGTTTTGCTCTGGAGTTTCCCAGACTTCACCTTCCAGGGTCAGAATTATAGGAAGCCACTGGCTTTTTTGGGGGGTTCTGGGGTCCTGAACTCAGGTCTTAGCAAAGATTTTAATTCCTGAGACATTTCCTCAGTCCCTGTTTTTAAGTATTTCCAATACTTAGCCTCTTGGAGCTAAATGCCAATCATAGTCATCTACTCTGTAGAATGCCATTGTACTCTGTGTTTTGCACATACAGCAGCATTCTTTAAGGTCAGGGGACATGTTCTAAAATAGCCAACAGATACTTGAAAACATGAATACTATCAAATTCTATATACTTTGTGTTTCTTTCTATAATACATTACAATGACAAAAGTTTAATTTATAAATCAGGCAATGTTAATACTCTTGCCACAGACAAGAGGAAATGTACAACACATCTACGGTGCCAAGTTACTTCCTCTTTGGTACATCCAAAGCATTTCTTGTAAAACCGATCACTGCATTTCTAAATATGTTTATCCGTCTGCCTCCCCCAGTGATCAAAGGCCTGCAGTGACTGCTTACACCCTGAGCACCTGCAGCACCAAGCACTATCTTACAACAGCAGCCTTGGACCCACTGGAGAAGCAAAATACACAGAACGCATGTGACTCTAACATCATGGGTCTTACAGGAAGCATCATGGGAACTGATACCTAAGATGAAAAGAATGAGTGGAAGCTAAACGAAGAATGTCAAAAACCACACTGTAAGCAGAAAATACAGTACAAAGTAGGAGGTTCCTTGTATATTCTTCTATACTTTCCGCAACAGTACATACGGCACAGCAAATACAGTCTACTAGGGAGGAAGACAAGAAGATGGTGGAGGAAAAACAATGAAGCCAAGAAAAGAGCAGCTCAGTTTTATTCAACTTTGTACATTCTGATTTTGACAACTCACTTAAATGTGACATCAGACCTTTTTTAAAAAATGAAAGATACAAATCCAGGTGCTGGTACCTTCACGATACACATGCCTGTAATTCCAGACTTCAAAGGTGGAGCCAAGTAGGTCAGTTCAAAGCCATCCTTGGCTACACTGAGCTCAAGGCCAGCCTGAGCTACATAAGACAGTCTGTTTGGACCACACCCTACTCCCTCCCAACCACTGACAAAAACAAAGACACTGAAGTAGACCTAGCAGCTGCTTCCCCTAGTCTCTATGAAGTAAGTAAGATGCAAGAAAAACCATAAAAACAGTCCTTCGCTCCAGAACAAGAAAGCCACCAAAAGAATAATGTATGGGAGAGGGCTGGACGTTCTATCACTACGCGTATGTAGTTTCTTCATTAAACCATCTTTCCTTCCTCCCCTGCCCCCTTTCATCCGTTTGTCCCAGGCTTGCCTGAAACTCTCTGTTAGCTAAGAGTGGATCTGAACACCTCCCACAAGAGAAGATCGCAGCCATGGGCCACTACACCCGACCAAAGTTTCTGGTATTTTTTTTATTAATACATTTTTTATTATTATTTCAGCTCATACAAACTTAATAGGTACACCAGTTCCCTCCCTCCCTCCTCCCCCCCCCCCCGTACCCCCTGCCCCTCCTCTCCACCCCCCTTCCTCCCTATCCCCCAGTGCCTCCCACCCCAATTCCCGGAGAGTCCTTTCTTGTGCATGCCTGATTTTCCTCTGGGCCCTCCTCTCCGATGACGTACAAGGACCCAGTGGCCTTTCCCTGAACCCTTTCCCGTGTTCCCCTTAGGTATAGGAACACTGCTGTGGCTGCCAATCCCTTGCCTCCAAGGATCTTGGTGCCTTTAGCAGATGCTAGACTTTGTGAGGTCAATAGTGTGTTGGACAATGCGCAGGGCATGTAAAGTCCAATTATGATTGCTTCAGCCCTAACTTGTATGGAGTATCTTACATATCATAAGCATTCCAAAGCAGAGTCGAAATCCATCCTATATCTACCAAAACTACACTTAACATAGTGTGAAGGATAAAAATATGCACCTTGGGTTTCCGCAGTAATCAAAACTTTGCCCTTATTTAGGCAAACATGCTATCACTACAAAGGGGTATGAACAGTAAGATTAATGCTCCTCCCTGGAAAAAAAAGAAGTGCATATGAATATAAATGTTGGGGCTGGAGAGGTGGCTCAGGGGTTAAGCCTCTGCCTTGCAGGCGGAAGGTCCTGAGTTCGGATCCTAGACTCCACGTATGGACGCCAGGCGGAAGCGGGGGCGGCCTGCGTTTCTGCTCCTGGTAGGGCGGAGCCTGTGAATCCCAGGGCGGAGTAAACAAGGAGGAGGTGGAGGCGTCCATGGTGGTTCCCGAATTTGCCCACGGTTCTACACACACACACACACACACACACACACACACGCACACACACACACACACCACACACAATTGAATAAATAATAAAAAAAATCAAACTTTAAAAAAGAAGAAAAGAAATGTTTACTGTTGTGTGGTAAGCATAAGAAAAAGTGAAGCCCCTTCACACTACAGGTGGACTGTAATGATACAGCCACTGTGGTAGCTTCTGAAACAAAACAAAACAAAACAAAACCCTAAGTCTTAGAAGAGACAGCAATTTCACTTCTGAGTATGTGCCCTAAACAAATGAAAATAGAGTATCTATACACCAAGCCATGGCAGATTTATTGATACCACCTAAATTTGAAAGCAGCATAACTAGCCTAGGCTACATAATGAATTCCGGATCAACCTGAACTATAGTGTGAGATCCTGTTTAAAGAGGAGAGGAGGGAAGGGAGCAGAAAAGAGGAGAGGGGTAAAGGGGATGAAAAGTTGAATAAAGGGAGGAGAGAAGGGAAGAATTTTTTAATAAATAATTGCATTTTTAATAAAAATACTGCATTTCTACAGAACAAATACTACTTCTTATCATTATACTTATCATTACCTTACGCTTTTACATAGCATTTACATTGTTAGGTATTATAAGGAATCTAGAGATGATTTATAAAGTGTGCAGATGGATGTTCACTGATGACGACATGCAAAAGCAATGCCTTATTATAGAAGAGACTTGAATATCTAGGGTCCCAGAGCGATCCCCTATAGAGTTGCTAAGGAACAACAGTAACTGAAATAGAAACTTAAATGGCTAAGATAAAAAAGAATTGTTATATGTATTTTACCAATAAAAACTGGAAACAGTGTATAATTTTTTCCTATTTAAAAATAACATAGCTAGGAAATAGAGAAATGGGTCAGGGGTTAAAGCTTTTGCCTTGCAAGCAAAAGAAACTGAGATATTAATCCCCAGATTCTTCATAAAAATGCCTGGTAGCCTGAAATTCCAGCCCTGGAGGGCGGAGCCTGGAAAATTCAAGAGCAAAGCAATAACGAGATAGAGCAATCCAGGATGATTCCTGAAGGCACTGTTGGAAATCCCCAGACACACACAATCAAGTGTCTTCTGATACACAAATAAACACACACACACACACACACACACACACACATACACACATACACGAAACACATACATACATAATACCATAATTAAAGAACAGATTCAAGACACACCAGCTTGCTTCAAAGATCAGAAACTTTTCTGATTGCATTTAGAATTACTGCAATAACGTGACCCTTTTCCATGAAGCACTAGTCATTCACCCATATCATTTAAACGTAACGTCTTCTCTCATTTGTCAGCAAATGAATCTGTCTTCCTGCTAAGCAATTAAATCTTAAGTCTTTTGAGTAAATTATAGCATAACTTTGCTTCTTCTCCATGACTGCTTATGAATTTTAAATGGGGAAAAAGTGCTTACATAAAATCTAACTAAGAAAAGGTGAAATAGGATTGAAGCAGACTGACAAGACCCTAAGCCAATTCTTGTCACTATGCTATAATGTAGTAGGTTTCCAGTAACAATTCCTATTTGTGAATCTGTATTTGCTCAGAAAATAAACATTAAACTTATCTTTTATTCTCTGTAGGAAAAAAAAGGAGTGGGGGATTATTGCTCTGTTCTTTCTTCCCCCAAACCAAAGCTGCTGAATAAGTAAATTCAGATTTTATAGAAAACACAATAGTTACCACAGAGTTCAAAATTTAGAGCCTTAAACATGTATTTTATAGAAAGCTTATTCCCCAATGCTATGGTTGAATATTGTATACTACCCAAAATTCATATATCAAAGTCCAAAATCTTCAATGTGACAGTTGAAAAAAGGGCCTTTGAAAAGTGAAGCCATCTCAAAAGAATAAGTACCCTTGAAAGAAAAAAAACAAAGGAAGCTGACTTGCTTCCTCCTGCTCATCATGTGAAGACAAAGCAGAAGATAATTGGTCTTGAGCAAGGAAAAAGGTCCTCCTATGAGCCTGACCATGCTAGCCCTGCACCTGAATACCAGCACCCAGAACTGTGTTTAAAAAGAAAGTTATTTTGTTTAAATTACTTGCAAAGCAGCTAAAACAGACAAACCAACCATCTGCTCAACCCCACAAAAGGAAAATTTAGAATAGTAAACCTTAGAGACCACTATATTACATCAACTGAAAAACAAAGGAACCATTATGAACATGGCAGTTCTTCAGAATGGAAGGCAAGAGACATAAACTCTAAAAAGTTTTGATTATAAAGCAATATGAAGAGACTATTATAAGATATTAATCCTTTCAGGAACCAAAGTACAGTATTTAGGTACTGTAGTAAATTGCAGGCATTTAAAATATACATGTTAGATTGAAAGATGGACTAGGAAAAAGTGATATCTAAGGTAAATAACTCCTGTAACATAATTAATAGATAGTTCTCATAATAAACAAAACTGGAGATAAATAAATTACAGAAGTGGGCATGGTAGTGCACACCTAAACTCCAGCACTTCGCAGGCTGAGGCAGAAGACTGACGTAAAAGGAGGCCAGCCAGCGATACCAATGGCGCCTCAGATGAGTCCAGGCTACACACAGAGCCTCAAACCAGCCAGGGCCCACACAGAGGATCAGACCAGCCAGGGCTCTGTTCTAAGTATCAGTCAGGGATGCATACTGAGTAGACTACCCAGAGCAACAAAGAAAGATCCTGCCTAAAACAAACAAGCAAGCAAAAACCAACAACAATGAAAAGCTGTAGCTATAGCAGAATACAGAAGGCTGAAAATATCTAACCAAACCATGGCCCCAAATTAAAAACTGGCTATGAAAGCACAACAGCAGCAGGCATAAAAAATTCATTCAAAAACTTGGCACATAATATAAATAACCTTCAAAAGACTATAAATATTAGGGAATGATAAATTCAACTTTGTTGGTCTTTTAGTATTCTGCAACTACTGATATTACAACTACAAATTTATTGGAAAACCAAAATAACAGAACAGTAATTAGATACAAAAACTGCCCAGGCCTTTGCTAACTGCTTACTATGCATCACTAATCTTCATACACTCCACTGAAAGTAGATATAATAACTGGAAAGTGCTGGTTTTGTTTTGAAAACAGAAGAAAGGCAGCCAGATATCACACGCCTCCTGGTATCACACGTACGGTGAGGTATTCTCAATGAAAACTGAAATGTGTTTACATCAAACCTAGAGAGCTAACTACAGTGTTTAATGATTCCCTTGTGGATTCAATCCTCAAACTCCTGACTGGTGAACTACATATCAACCAGCTTTCTGAACAAATTGAAGGGAGAAATACACAGAGAACTTACTGTTAAAGTAAGTTCAAAAAGCATATGAAACCCACTGCCGTGACTGGATCCTATTACAAATAAACTGAAAATTCTCGGTCTTATTGGGAATGCCGGCTCATGATTGGTTCCAGCACTAGGGGGATATGTCGATCACAGCTATGTGGTGGATTCTAAGCCAGCCTAAGATACAGTGTGACAAAAAACAAAAATCTCAGTCACAATTATCTGAACGCTAACTTGTTGTACGTAAGATATGGAGAAATATTTCTTAATATTTTATAGATATGATGGATGGGTTTTTGCATTTTTATCTCTAAGAAAAAGCAAAGATAATTTAAAAAACAAACATACATAACACTCCTTTTAGAAAATGAGGAAGAGGAATATGTGATTATCTTTACTATGTATTTTTTTGGTACAATCAGTTATATAATAATGTTCAAAACTAATTTAGAGCTAACTATTGGTGTTATACAGAATATGGAAAATTTTATTGGGAGAATGATATTAATTATAAATGTCCATATTTAGGATGCTTATGTTCAGAACACCTGGGCACTAATTTACTTGAAGATTAAAATGTCTCATTTGAAATCAGGAGGAATAAAATTAAGGCTCTCAAGAAAATTAAAGACAGGACAATGAAGACAAATATTTCACTATAAACTTTGGCAAGAGAAAAGAAAGGATGAAAATGCAGTATTTATTTAACACTTAAAGATCTAACATATCTTGGAGGGAGCACAAGAAATAAAAGAAAAATAGCCATATGTAATTACCACTTAAAACATTTTTAAAAATAAAAGTTACAAAAACAAACTACAAGAACAATAATTTAATAATTGTAAGACTAGAAAGAATATATGCCAACATACAATGTCTTCAGACCTCACTCATTCATTTAATATTTTTGAACACCTGTTATATGCCAATCACAGTCCTATAACTAGTGGTGAATTTTCAATCTGACAGCATTTGGAAACATAAGAAGACATACCTCTGGGAATATTTGTGAGGGTGTTTTCAGAGATTAAATGATGAGAGAAGACCCAATATCAATGTAGACAGAACTACCCCATGGGTTAGAGTACTAGATTAGACAAAAAAAAGGAAAAAGTTAGCTAAACATTCCCTTCCTCTCTCTGCTTCCTGGACTGCTAGCCACAGCTGCAAACCTCTCCTGCCACCATGCTTTCTCTGTCATGATGGATTCTCCCCCTTCAAACTGTGAATTAAAATAAAGTCTTCTTGCCAAGTTGCCTGTTATCAAGTATTCAGTCACAACACTGAAAGAGTAATACACTTGTAGAAACCTAAGTAGACAGGCAATCCTTGTCTTTGTAAGCAAGTGAGTTACTGATCAGAAAGACGCATGGAGGAGCCTATTGGATGGACTGAAAAGAGTCTTGATCTAAGTGTTTACTTGGATGTCAATATGAAAATGCATTGAAATGTACTTTAACATTTGAGCACATTAAAATTGCACTGCATTTTTAAAATATCTTTTGTGTTGCCTTCTACTGCTGCTAACTTTTTAAATATAATATATACAACTTCAATTTAAATTTAATCAATTTTGAAACATTTCTGGTACAACCAGGATTATTATATGTTTTATTATGAAGGCAGGTGTCATAATGGATATATTATAAATGATCATTAAGTTAACACAGATGTAGACTTCCTTTATTCATTTTACCTAACACATCTAAAAAGGCTAGGGAATTTTTAGTCAATCTAACATTCTTTTCCTTGGATTTCTAAGATGATGTTCTTCCAATTTTTCCATCCTACTTCTCTGATGGGACTGTCACAGCCACTAGCCACACACGTGAGTTTCCCATATCTCAGCCTCTCTCCTTGTCAAACACCCACGGCTTCAGTCACCACCAAGGCCTGATTACACACCTGCCACTCACCTCATCTACTCAACAACCTGTCACAGTTCCACTCTGACATGCTCATCTTAAATACACTATTCAACTTTTTAAAAACTGAGCTCTCATTTCTCCAGAGCCTACTTTCTGAAAATCTTCTCCATTTCTCCTCTTGGTACTTTTTAGTCCAGGCCCCCACAATTTATAACTTGTAAACCCCCACTCTAAAAAAAATGATTGAATATAAAAGGACAAATGATCTCTGTATCACCTATCATCCTTCAGAAATATGAATGGCTCTTGTCACTGCCTTCCCTTCACCCTGCCCTAAGTCTCTCTCCACATCTCTTTCCTTGCACATCTCCAGTCACTCTGTGCTCTAGGCCATAGGACTGAGCTATGGAAGCCCTTTCATACTTTCTGGGCTCAGTTTCTAAGCTGCTATAGATTCGGTAAGAACCTTCTCTAACCTTTATTTTCCTAATGTCTATTTGTTACAGTATCCTGTCTTATAGGAAAAAAGATGTCTATCCAGCCTTCTCTATGTTGGGGGTACTTAACTTTACCCCAAAGACTATCTATCACAAATCATTATTTGGGCCCTTTATATTTTTAGCATATATTCCTCATTAAACTTTTTAGTTAGTAATCCTGTAATTTCTATAATGAAAAAGCAAGCTAACTCTTATTTTTGACACCTAAGTATCTTATGTAACACCTGGCATAAAGCAACCTTTGAAAAATGAATTCATTAAATACCAAAAACCCAAAAGAAATAAAAATTCCTAAAAATAATTAAGTCTAGACACTAAAATCACTTATTCAATTGAGAGTATTAGCAAAAGACAGGGAAAGTCCTTGGAATACTGGAGCTGCTAAAATAAATGTCTATTCTTTCTAAAACCTAGTTTTTCATCTTTTCAGAGTATGGACTTGCCACTTTATTAAAGAACCCTGTAGGGAAAGTGGCACATGCTGTGATCTTACTGCTTGGAAGCCAGAAGCAGGAGGCTCACTACAAGCTCGGTACCAGCGTGTTCACATAAGAGAGTTCCAGGCCAGCTGGACTACATGTTATACCCTGTATAAAACAAACAATGCAAAAATAATAACTAGATAATACAAGATACTGCTTCAGACATTTTTATATAAAATAGGTTGCTTTTGAGTACAAAAATGAAATAAAATTTCAAAATATTTAAAATAATTTTAAAGTATATTCTAAAGTATCAGATACTGAACATGAAACAACATGCTATCACAGAAAAAATACATTAACATAATATTCATTTATAGGCTTGCTAGCTATTAAATAAAATCTATCACACACACACACACACACACACACACACACACACACACACACACAAAGGTTTGAAATCTGAGCTCAATCCGCACAACCAAAAACCAGGGATGGTGGACACATCTGTAATCCTAACACTCAAGGTCATCCTCAGTTACATAGCAAGTTCTAAGTCAGCCTACTCTACATGACACGCTGTCTCAAAAAAAAAAAAAAAAAAGCTTCTAATAAAGGCAAGGCACAGACCATAGGAAAATATGTAGAACATACTAAACACAAAGCAAAGATCCACACTTTATAATGTAATTCAAAGGGAAGAATAAATATTAAACAAACAAATAAAAAAAACTAAGAAGAGAGCAGCAATTCGTAAACAAGTAAAAGGTTCTAGGGTCAAGTATGTTGACTCACCCTTGTAATCTCAGCATTCAAGAAGTTCAGGCAAAAGGCAATATGGCTCTGAGACAAAACCATCCTGGATTACAGTATGAGACCCGTCTCATAACACAAAAACAATACTCAATGATTTTCCCAAAAAAATACATAAATTGCTAATCCAAGAAAAGATGGTCATTCCCACTGATCACCAGTTAAATGCGAAGAAAAGCTACTACAAAACCACAATGACATGCTACTACAAGACTACAAAAATAGCAATTCATACAATATTGAAAACTGACAATGCAAATATTTATGAGAAAGAACTAAACTCTCATACATTGTACCTAGGGGTACAAAATGATTGTCACTCCTAACCAAGAGAAATGTCTATCCAAATGTCCGGTCAAAGATTTGTTTCATGGACTTTTATAACAGCTTTACTTATTAATAGCCAGAAACTAGAAACAAGTCAAATATCTATCAACAGTTGGGTAAACAAATTGCAGTATATTCAAAATACAATGAATACTAGCCAGTCATTGAAAGGAACAATCTAAAACATACTAAGCAACAGAAGCCATTCCAACTGTATGAATCTAAAACAGACAAATAAAATGTTTAGAGACACAGCCTAGATCAGGAAAAATGAAAAAGACAAAAAAGGAAAAAGAGAATGAAGGAATTGGTGAACTAATGGAAATGCTTCATATCTAAATTGCAATGATAGTTACATGATGTATACAATAGCAAAAATGCAAACTGTTACTTAAAATAGGTGCATTTTATTTTGTGCACATTATATACACAATGAATGAAGAAGCACTTTTGTATGGATGTGTGGGTGGGTGTCGGTGTGTGCTGTAATTCACGGGAAGGATTTCAGAAACAGAAAAAGGGTGATGCTAACACAGTCCTGTAATCCCAGCACTATGGAGGCTGAAGCAGAGCACTTTCATGACTTTGACTCTGAGGCCCACCAAGCAACCTAGCAACACTCTGTCTCAAAGGGACAAGGACAATAATTTCATAATGAGAAAAAGTTCCCATTTTAACACAGCTAAACCTACCAGCATGCCTAAAGCAATGTTCTAGTTTAATTTGTAAAATGGAAATAAGTCACAAAATAGCTGTGAAAATCAGAGGAGATGTCTGCACTGTATGGATACTAGCAAAGTCACAGCAGCTCTATCAACAGTAGCTGAATCTGTATCTATCCATGTCAGGCCTTATGGTAGAGCAAAGAAAGCAACTGCGACACGGAGTAAACTACAAGTGAATTTCTGGAGGATATAGTTTTGAAAGGAGAAAAGGAAATCGATGGAAAGAAGGAAGAGTACTGCAGGGGAAGGGCACAGAAAGATGAGTCATGAGGAGGAGATGGTAAATCAGCATGCTTATGGCAGCAAGTCCACGCAAGGAAAGACAAAAACACGGTATCTTCCCAACTGATACAATATCCATTTACACTGTACAGTAGGACCAAGGATTGTAACCTCATGTAGTGGATACTATGGAAAGAGACAAAGAAATTAACTGCTGGAAACAAAAGAAAAAAAACGGAAAGAAAAGGTTCTTCCTACAGAAGAATGTGTATGTCTATATTCACTAGGTTCGCACTCTTGGAAGTTAGCCATAGCCCTTCCCCAAGGCAAAAATAATTGTTCAAATATAATAATAGATACACAACATATGGCCCTGCTGTGCAGCTGTCACCATGCTCTGAAAATCTCAAAAACCTTTGTGTTCTTTAGACTCTGGGTTCAGTTAGACTGGAAATCAAGACGCAAAGACTATAATCCCCACAAATTCCACTTAAAAAAAATCATCTCAGCCGGACAGGACAGCCATGACAGCACACTCACTAACGGACATTTGAGAGGTTGAGCTTTACAAAAGAATCAGGAGTTCAAAGTCATTCTTGGCTATAAGCAAACAAGGTCAGACTCGGCTACATCTCAAAAAGAGAAAAAAAATCTGGTCATTCACGACATACTCCTTAAAAGTAACAATGCTGTAACTGTATTTCAGGAGACCTAATGTGACCAGTCAGAGCTCCTACCCCATCACGCCTTTAGGTTTTTAGACAGTCATGTCAAGTATACCATCTGCCCAGGAGCTCCCAGAGACTTCCTGACTCAGCCTCCTAAGGTCAGTGTCAGAGCTGTGAGTCACCACACCTGGCCGAGTCCTTTTACTTCTGCAGAGTTCTATTACCCATATGTTTTAATGATCACTTCTCAGTCTTTTGGCTCTGATCAAGTACAAAACAGTGTGATGAAAGAATACAGGATTGGAATTCTTGTATTTCAAACAGATCCTCATTAAGATTTTTTACACATGTAGCTGCGTTAATTCCTTTACTTTATATGAAACAGTACTTTATATAAAACAGGCAAGATAGCTACTAAAACTGAGTTAATATCATTCTGACTGAAAAGGGATCACATATGCAATGAGAAAATGAGATGTACAATGAGAAATGAAATACTAAAGATAATACTGACTTTCAAACCAAATAGAGGCAATGGAGCCAAACTGAGGACAGCAAAGCTAAAAAATTAAATTAAGGTGTCTCAAGAGGCAGCGCACACATAGCTCTATGCCCCATATACGTCAATTGTGGCAGAGAGGAGAGCAGACTATTTCGACATTCAGTATTCTGACCTGTGGACAGTTGAATGACTCACCACAGTGCCTGCCAAACCCTGAATTCCACATCTGTGTACTCACGACATGAAGCATCTCCTGCGGTGTGCCCCATGTGCTGGGCTCTGCATGCTCACGAGGTGGATGGCCTCCTGTGTGCTCAAGGTGGGATGGTCTCCCCTGAGCCAGGTCTCCGTGCTCACAATGAGGGGGCCTCCTGTGGGTCAGGGCTCTATGTGCTCACAAGGTGGACTGCCTCTGGTGGGCCTGGTCTCCATGTGCTCCCAATGAGGGTGGCCTCCTAGAGTCAGGGCTCCCTGTGCTCACGATGTGGTTGGCTTCCCATGCGAGGGGGCTTCCTGTGGACGGGAGCTCCCTGTACTCACATGTGGACAGCCTCCTGTGGACCGGAGCTCCCTGTACTCACATGTGGACGGCCTCCTGTGGACCGGAGCTCCCTGTACTCACATGTGGATGGCCTCCTGTGGACCGGGGCTCCCTGTACTCACATGTGGATGGCCTCCTGTGGACCGGGACTCCCTGTGCTCACATGTGGATGGCCTCCTGTGCACCGGGGTTCCCTGTGCTCACATGTGGAAAGTCTCCTGTGGACCAGGGGTCCCTGTACTCACATGTGGATGGCCTCCTGTGGACCAGGGGTCCCTGTACTCACATGTAGATGGCCTCCTGTGGACCAGGACTCCCTGTGCTAACATGTGGATGGCCTCCTGTGGACCGGGACTCCTGTGCTCACATGTGGACGGCCTCCTGTGGACCAGGACTCCCTATGCTCACATGTGGACGGCCTCCTGTGGACCGGGACTCCCTGTATTCACGTGTGGATGGCCTCCTGTAGACCGGGGCTCCCTGTGCTCACATGTGGAAAGTCTCCTGTGGACCAGGGGTCCCTGTACTCATATGTGGATGGCCTCCTGTGCACTGGGGTTCCCTGTGCTCACATGTAGACAGCCTCCTGTGGACCGGGGCTCTGTGTGCTTACACCATGAACTTAATCTCATAGAAGATAGACAAAACTGCTATTCTTCAGCTTTGGCATGTGTTCTTAACTATGTGGAACTGCAAGCTCAATTATAACTATATCCAAAATTTATTTTCTTTTATTGCTTACATATTATTTTATATTGTTCAATTTAAAAAATTAGGACATAAAGGCAAGAGATGTACAGGCTAAAGAAATGCCAAGGGAAGCAGGAGAGAAAAGGGGTAGCTATGATCAAAATGCACTTTATGTATGATATTGTAAAAAAGTAAAAAAAAAAATTATTTTTAAAAAAAGATTAAATTAAGCCTTCTTTTTGAGAAAGGGTACCACATTGAGACACATGACCCATTTCCACCAAAGTCACACCTAGTTGGAAAACTTGGCTCAGTGTAGAACATGGAGAAACCTTGTAAACATTGATTTTTTTCCTACCTCGAGTACATATCAATAAATTTGACAAAATATTTACAAACATAGAATAAATTATTAGTATGCTATATTTTACAGAACCAAGTGATTTTTCCCTTTACATTCTTCATGATAGGATTTTAGGCCATAAAATACTTTTTAAAGTAGTCATGATTTTATGAAAACAAACTGGAAAACTGTTGTACTGGGTAAGTAATTCCACTATATTCTGGTATTGTTTGTTGAAAAAGATTCTAAGACTAACTTTGCTGAAGATCTGGTATTTCTTAAATGAGGATTGTGCAATATTTTTGGTCAATACCTTCAAGAATTATTAATGTGGCATGGCAGGCAACATGCCAACAATCCTTTTAAAATCTTTATTAAATATAGAGCTTACTTTAGTGAGAGTTAAACATCTACGTGCCTTGCATGTAACTTTGATGATGAGATACAAAACTTAAAAGTACAAAAAAAAAAAAAAAAAAACTATATGAAACCCCAAAGGTTGTGATTAAATAAGTGGGAGAGAAAAATATCCTGAATTTCTTGCTTAGGGTAGTTAGTATGTTTTGAGATACTCATCTTAGAGCCATGCCACCAGGCAACCTAACAACTGGAGGTCAATCCCTGGAACCCACATAAAAAGCCTATGGGATACGGCACACTCATCTGTAATCCCAGCTCTCCTATGGCAAGATGGAGAGGCGGAGACAGGAGAGTTGGCCAGATGTTCAGGGGCCAGTTAGCACAGCGGCACAATTAAAGAGAGAGAGCTGGTCTCAATGACATGGGAAGAATCAATCCAAAAATTATCACATGATCTCCACATGGATATCCCACCTAACACAAAATAAATTTAGAAGGAAAAAAAAAAGAACCATGCATCCAACAGCAAGCACGTACCGATTTTTCAAAGGAAATTTGAGTTAAAGCTCTCCCTGGGCAAGCTACTAATGCAGGTATTAGTTTTCTTAGTGATTCTTTTTCATGCCCTTTTGAAATGTCTCTTAGTAAAATCATGTTTTAGGGAAAAGGTAAAAATAAAAATAAAAATAAAGTACCTAGAATCTGAAGATGTATGTGGCTCAATGGGAAGGGAGGAAAGAGGAAGAGAATGGTATAGAATATGTTAGTGGGTGTTGCAGTCTGACTGTATGGTTGCTAATAAATGACTATCAAATGGCTTAAGGAAACAAGGGATTTATTTTCTCTTATGATTTTTAGGTTACAGTTCTCAGTCCAGATTGATGGAAGAGCACACACCAACACCAGGCTGAGGAAACTGGCCACAACATCTCTACGTAATGGCTGAGAGAAAGATGATCCCTACTTGCCAGACCAGCATGTCTGGCCAAGTATACACAAGGCTGCCAACTTCCTTAACCAGCTCTCAGTATTTCATTTGTCTGTTCAGGGCCTAGTCCTACCCCCCATAGGCTGGGCCTTCCCCATTAACTAGACAATCTCCTGAAGGTTTGCTCTGGGCCCAAGTCAACCACTAATTCTCTACAAATGTGCCCAGAGCTCAAACCCTCAACTGTCAAGTTGACACCTGTGCCCAACTATGACAGTGAGCAAAGAGCATACAAACAAGATTAAAAACTAAAAGCATTATCAACACACACACACACAAAATGAAAAGTTCAAAGGAAATGAAATCAATAATTTATGACACAAAAAGCCAGAAACAAAAACTATCTTTGATTATGATTTTCTTTTTGTTTGATTTTTTGATACTGAGTCTCATGTAGAGATTCAGGTCTAGGCAGACTTCGAATTCTCTGAACCCCTGATCCTCTGGCCTCCACACCATAAGTATTAAGATTTCAGGTATATGCCACCACACCTGACCCCAGAACTATATTTTAATAAACATAATAATAATTCAGCAACAATGCTAACTCAAAAACAGCACCTTTTATCAAAGATGCTTTAAAACTAAGATTTCTTCACCCTCCTAAGTTTGTTGTGAAAACTTTACTTAACCAATGATCTCAAGGTAGAAACCAAAGAATTCAAAGCATACATAACCTTGTCCTAATGGCTCTTGTGCCTGAACTCCACCCAGATTTTCTGAAATATTCACTGTGAAAAGATGACACATTCTGGAACAAATGATTAACAAACTTGGCTACTTAGAAAATTCAAGATCACCCTGAGAGGACACTATCTCAAATTTTTAAAAAAGGGAGGGGGAAGGAAGAAGGACTGGAGAGACAGCTCAGGGATTAAGACAATGCCTTGAAAGTAGAAGGTCCTAAATTCAAATCCCAGGTCCCAGGTAAACACCAGGCAGAAATGGCTAAGGACTGCACTTCTGACTGGGAAAACCCAGCTTGAAGCAAAAAAGGAGGTAGAAGCAATCCAGGATGATTTCCAAAGTCAGCCTCAGTCCTCCACGGGACATACAGTGCCCTCCATTACACACACACACACACAAAAGAAATAAAAAGTTAAATTTTTCTTTTTGAAAATACTTGAAGCTATTCTTTTCCTTTTAGGAAAAACAGATAAACCTACTAAATAAAAATTACTAAGTAAGAATCATCTTTTTGCTGTTTCTACCATCCATCCTGCCCCACCCCTGTCTACCGCCATTTACAACCTGGCAAGAGTTTATCCCTTTAAATGTTTACAACTGGACTGAGATCATCACTTTCCACATGTAATTCAACAAAATGCCTGCCCTCTGAAACCTCGGCATTCCTAAATGGCACATTAGAACTATTAGGAAACCTCAAATGAGGTATAACCTCAATGCCTATAAATTTTATAGGTGAAGAAACCAAACACAGGCAGTTAAGTCATCTACCCAAGATCACAGGGCAAAGCACAAAATCACATGTCTTTTGAGTCTTGATACAGTGTTCTAAGAACAAATGCAAAAATCAGTTAAGACAGATTATTGAGAATCGAAATGTAGTTGAGAAAACTGAAAAACTAGAATAATTCAGTCTTGATTCTATTTCTAATTAATCATATGTCGGAGAGTGTATATGTGTGTAGAAGACAGATAAAAAATCCTAACCAGCTAATATTTGTATTATTTCAGACATAAAGAGGAGTCTGGTGGCAAAATAATCTAACTTTGATGAGTTTCTAAAACCAATAAATTTTATACACAGTGTATACTGGTAACAACCACTTTTTTTCTTTAAGAAAATTAGTAAAAGAAAAAAACAGAAAATGTTATAAATTTTCTCTCTCCCTCTCTCTCTCTTTCTCTCTCTCTCTCTCTGTTATTCAAGGAAATAAATGGTCTGTAGATGACACTATGTGGAATAGTCACAGTGCTTTCATTTCAGCAAGATCCAACTGGCCTCCCAGAATCTGCCCTCATCACTACCCAAACCGTTCTTTACACAGCATCCAGAAAGAATTTTTAACCTGATCACTTCTCTCCTTGGTTAAAAGTTCTCTAATAGTTTCCAAGGAAACTTTGTTTTGTGGCGTGTGTGTGTGTGTGTGTGTGTGTGCGCGCGCTCTGGGATTACAAGTGTAAACCACCACACCAGGCCTCCTTAAATGGATCACAGTAGTGCATACCTGTAATCCCAGCATTTGGAAATGGAGAAGGGAGTATCCAGAACTGAAGATCATCACCTATACATCAAGGATGAAGTCGGCCTAGACTACAAGGCAGCCTGTCAAAAAAAAGGGGGGGGAGCCCTTATCACAGTGCCTAGAGCCTAGAAAGATCCATTCCCCACTCCATGCCATACTACTACTCCTGTCACTTTTTTAACTCATTTTTCTCGGTCTATCAAAGGCCAAGCTCCTTGCTGTTCCAGACCTCTAAAAAAGATGTTCTGCCAGAAATATTTGCTTTGTCCCCCTCAGCTTAAGTCTCTTTCTCTGGCTCTCCTTCCTACCTCCAGGCCAGCAAATTCTTCTGTCATTCTATGTTCCTTCCCATTAGGACTTCCCACAGGAAGAAGACACAGTGAATTCAATTAGTAAGATGATGGTCTGTTCCTTCCCCTCCCCATATAAAGTTCAAGGAAGTTGAAGGGCACATCTGTCTAGCTCCTACAGAACTGTCAGCCCTGACAAAGTGATTTACACCACAGGACTATTACTGGTCTTGTGATACTAACTTGTATCACAACTTCAAATGAAAAGTATAATTTAAAAGGCACTAGAAAGCTGGGCGTGATGGCACATGCCTATCACCCCAGTGCTCAGGAGGCTGAGGCAGGAGGATCACCAAGGGTCTGAGGCCTGCCTGGACTACATGAGATGCTGGTAAGTCTGGGCTACAAAAGCAAAACCCACTTAAGAAAAAGATAGGTAGACAAATACACAGAAAATAAAAACAGACATGACATTTTATTATTTTAACAAATGAGAAAACTTCAGAGAATAAAAATAGGTACTAGGAACATTTTACTATCTGCAAATGATGAAATTTCATTAAACTCTACCATGTGAATATTTTTTCAAAATATTAAACACTTCATGAATTTGCATGTCATCCTTGCACAGGGGCCATGCTAATCTCTTTATCATTCCACTTTTAGTACATTTTAGTATATGTGCTGCCAAAGCCAGCACTATGGAATATTTTAAAAAGAAAAATAATGCCTTCAAAAGCAGAATGAAACCTTCATGTCACAAACTCCTCTGCAACAATACACAGAACTAATTATCTTCACTGCATATACCATTGATATCCAAAAGCTGTTCAGTTGTGAGTGATGTAACTTAAGACAATTTTTTTGATAATCTAGGGTTTGGTTGTTCGTGTTTGTTTTTTTTTAATTTTTTTATTTATTATTTATTCAATTGTGCATGTATGCGTGTGTGCTCATGTGTGTATGTATGTGTGTATATGTGTGTGTGTGTTTGTAGAACCATGGACAGATTTGGGAACCACCATGGACGCCTCCACCTCCTCCTTGTTTACTCTGCCCAGGGATTCACAGGCTCCGCCCTACCAGGACCAGAAATGCAGGCCGCTCCCGCTTTCACCAGGCGTCTATATGTGGGGTCTAGGATCCGAACTCAGGACCTTCCACTTGCAAGGCAGAGGCTTAACCCCTGAGCTACCTCTCCAGCCCCCGTGTTTGTTTTTGAGACAGGGTCTCATGTAGTTTAGGCTGACTTGGAACTCCCTATGTGGCCAAGGATGATGACCTTAAACTTCCACCTCTACCTCCAGAGTGCTGGGAGGCAAAACCAGGCAAAGTTCATGAGGTGCTAGGGATGGAAGCCAGGGTTATGTGAATACTACTAGTAATGGAGCTAGAGCCCCAGTCTCCACAATCTAAAGACTTCTTTAGATAAAATTCAAGGGTTAGAGAGATGGCTCAGGGGTTAAGCCTTTGCCTCAAGGCGACCTGCACATCTGGCTCTGAAAGGCAGGGCTTAGGAGACCCCAGAAAAAGCAGTTAAGGAGGGAGAGCAATCCAGGATGATTTCTGAAGTCACCTATGGACCTCTACAAGCACACACAATGCTCTCTTACACACACACACCCACACATACACTCCTACATAGGCCCCCACACACATATACACTGGACCTACACACAGCCAGTACCTACACACGCACACATTTAAAAAATAACAGTAGATAAAATTGAACTTAGCCATAAAATCAAGTTAATAAAAAGAATACTCAAATGAGGTACCTACTTGGATTAAAATTAGCCACACAGAATAATCACCAATTCATAATACTACCATAACCAACAATTATTATGCAAGCTTAATTCTGATAATCTTTCACCAACTTTTTTTCTCATCAGCACAGCATCAACCTAAATGGATACTAGAACTAACACAAACAGTCATTTTAAGATGGAACTTCAACTACTATGTCAAATTTGCACCCAGTAAGGGTCACATCAAACCAGCCCTGTAATCCCAGCACTTGGGAAAAGGAAGCAGGAGGATCAGTGGACCAAGACCAGGCTCACTAACAGCAAGTTGAAGACCAGCCTGGGCTTCAAGAAAGCCTTTCCAAAAAAAAAAGGAAAGGAAAGGAAAGGGACCGGGAAGGGAAAAGGGAAGGGGAAGGGGAAGGAGGAAAGGGAGGGGGAAGAGGAAAAGGAAAGGAAAAATATGTCAAAGGAATAGTTTCACAAATATTCCTGAACAATACTATTACTAAAGTAAATACTAGATAACTTTGGACCTACTAATTATCTGTTAAACAAAAAGGTATAGCACATATATTTAAAAATTGGCCACAGGTTAGAGAAATGACTCAGGGGTTAAGACTGCCTCACTAGCAGACAAACTGAGTTTGTATGCTGGATCCCAATAAAAATGTAGAAATGGCAGTGGCCTGCACTTATGACCCTGGAAAGCAGAGCCTCAGAAACCCCAGAGCAAAGCAAAAAGGAGGTAGAAGCAATCCAAGATGATTCCCAAAGTCACACTTGGGCCTCCATAGACTCACACGGTGCCCTCTTACATACACACAGACAGACAGACAGACAACCACAAACACACACAAATGCATGCATGCATGCATGTATGCAAAAAATAATTAAAATGTTAAAAGTTGGTCGTATTTCCACTTTGGGTACAACTCATAAACAGGTGTAATACCTTTAGCTTTCCTTAGTGACATTAAGGCAAAAAGCAAATGTATTGTAAACTATAATCTACAAAAAGGAACAAATTTTAAGAATAAAATTTGATAGTCTAATACAGCCACATAGCTTAGGGAAGCAAAAGGCATACTAAAAAGAACATAGCAAGAAACAGACCAAGGTTCAATTTCTCCATTGGCCCTGACAGCTATATGACAAGTATGTAACTGAAATGCACACTTTACAAAAATAGGAAAAATTCCATCTACGGAATAGCAATAATATCTACTTCAGAATTATTATAAAAATTATTTTGCATAATGTATTACTTGATTGGAATTGTAGCCTCTATTATCTTCAAGGGAGTCTCAAAAGAATTTCCAAGGCTGTTTGCAGCAAACTTCCATTTTACTAAGAGACAGAGAGACAAAGAGGCTTGCGAAGGTCACACATCTACTTAGCAGGAAAGATAATACTTCTGGCAGGCTTCTTGTTTTCCCAGAGATCTGTTTACTCAGTCAGTAAGCATGGGTAATCCACAGCCTACAGCAGAGGTCTCAAAGAATAACTCAAGGCCTCTTAAGGATTGTGTTTTCAATTCAGAATACTGTAGACCACATCTAAATATTAAGTATCTGTTTTTAAAGTTACACATTTTAGTCTTCTTGGGTTTTAAATTACAGTTAAGAGCTGGCTGGCAGTGTGACTCAATGAGTAAAGATGTGGGCCCTCAAATTTGAATTCAATCCCCAAAACAAACATGAACGTGGAAGGAAAGAACCAATTCCATTCAGTAGTCCTTCTATCCTACACACACACACAGACACACATGCACATACACAAGTGCTCGTGCATCCATATACACATCACACACATTAATAAATTAATAAATTAAATAATAAATAAATTAAAAACAAAATTTTAAAAATTAGTTAAAATTCATCTGAGTCTACATAATTTTTGCTCTTAATTTTTTTATGTTTATTTGAGAGGAGGGGAGAGAAAGGAAGGAAGAGAGAGAAGGTGTTCATGCGCATGTCATAGGACACGTGGCAGTTAGAGAACAGCTTTCAGAAGTCAGTTTCCACCATGTAGGTTTCCATGTCTGCAAGCAGGCACCTTACCTGTTGAGCTACCTCCCTGCTCTCTTACTATTTTCTTGAAAGATTATTTTCTAATGAACATGTTAACTTTGTTTTGGTTCCGGAAAAAGGCACTGAAAAAAATGTATTACTAAGTATGGCAAATGGTTATAATAACCAAAACAAGTTAACCTAGTTTCTCACAAGTCAAAATTTATAACCATACTTATGTTGAAAACTTCATTAAGGATCAAAGTTTGAAATTCAAGGTCTCATATTAATTCAAGACAGTCCTATGAAATTTAATCAGTAACATTCAATTCCAAAAGCAATTTCTTTACTTTTGATGAAGAGTAATAATGGCTTTACTAACCTGGAAATGAACAACTAAGACGTATCCGAGTGCCTAACTCTAGTCTACATGCTCCTGGGTTTTGAATTCTAGGTATAAATTACAACCAAAGGACTCATCATCTTTAATTTACAATGCAAGTAAACAAGACACTTAATTACACTTCTATGTGCCAATTCATAAAAGATCTATGAGAACCAACCCAACTTTTAATACCTAAACTAAAAATAACTATCAGAACTAAGCAACAATGGAGATAACTCTTATGCTGAAAGCCTATTCCTAAAAAAAATTCTGACAAGCCTGACGGTAAGAAAATTCTTAGAGAATATTTTAGAAAGACTATGTCTTCTGCATTTAATTAAAATCAAAATTTGTGTTTTAGCCACAAAATGATTAATTTCAGTTTAAGAGTTTGAGAAAATACTACTACCATGGGTGAAGTCCCCCAAAATAACCAGGAAACAACACATTTACATGTCAATCATCAAACTTTTAGGTGATTCTTGGATTCAGAGCAATTTTTCCTCAGAAATGGCAGGGATATTACTTTATTTGTCTGGTTTGGTGTTTGTTGGTTAGTATTGGGGATAAACCCAGAGCTTCACACATGCTAGGCAAGCATTCTACCACTGAGCTATATTCTCAGCCCCTGCATGCTTTTCTTCCTTAATTCTTACATGTTAATCAACTCTTGGGAAAACAAAGTTAAGAGCCAGATTCCCATATGAAATTATTTAAATAGCCAAAGTATTATCCACATAACACTGATGATTCTAACAGTCCTCAGAGTATCACTGACATATGAAAATTATGTATTTAAGGTATACATCTAATATTGAAGGCTATATTTAAAATTCCAAGAATGAGAAAGAAAAGTACAAAAAGAATAGACATAATAGGAACTATAAAAGATTCTGTCAAGAAAGAAATTAAGCTGGGCATGGTGGCTCCTGTCTATATTCCCAGTACTTGAGCCTGGAAAATCAAAATTTCAGTCTTAACCTGGGCTACATAGTGAGTTCTGGGGCCATCAATACCTGCCTCAAAATGAGTAAATAAATAAGCTAATCCTGTTGCATGTGTCAGTAATCTCCACATTTAGAAGGCTGATACAGGAGAACTGCTGTATGTCCAAAGCTCCAGTCAAGGTTATAGAGATCTTGGGGGAGAGGGGGGAGGCAACTAAAAAATAGCCAGGCATAATGACACATACTTATAATCTCAACACTTGAGAAGTGGAGGCAAAATGATTGAAAGTTCAAAGTCATCCTTCGATATATTATGGAGTGTATGAAAAAGTTAGATGAAATATACAAAACCATTTAATGTAGTCTCTAGATTCTATAAAACATATAATAGATAATTAGCCCAATGTGTTATGCTTATGTACAACTCTGACCTTTCTCACACTGAACATAAACTACAAAGGAGATGACTTATTTTCTAAGCTACTTTAAATTTTAAGAAGTATTTACTATAATATAGCAAATATAGTCAGGTCAAATCTGGGCGCTTAAACCTTTCAAATCTTAAGCTCTCTGACAGGATTTTGCACTTTAAAAATCAGGACTATAAAAAATTCTGGTTGCAGGAGAATTAAAACTCCAACCAGAAAAGGCACACATTCAAAAGTAAAAAAATCACAGCAACAGAAAAAAGAATTTTCTCATGAAAGAAAATTTCCATCAGATTAAAGTGCACATGGAACAAATATGGAAGAAATAAAAATAAATTTATTTATCTGGTAATTTATAACACTATTCTAAGCTGAGTCACTAAGACCAGAAACAGCCTGAGAAATAAAGAGTTTAAAACAATGCTACAAAACAATGCAAAACAAAAGGAGCTGGCCAGGCACTCAGGAAGCTGAAGTGAAGGACCAGGAGCTCAAGTTCATCCTTGACTGTGATGTAAATATGAGTCAGTCTGGGCTACATGAAACCTTGTCTTAAAGAAAAACAATAAAATAGTGTAAACAAAAATCAAAATCTTCAATGATCTAACTAGACAATTTAAACTTTAATTTCAAAGAACCAATAATAATGAGGAGGAAGAAAAAGCAGTAAAGGGAAAATGTGAACTACTGAACCAAGGCGGCTTTCCCACTTAAAGCAGAGAAGTTGGTAGAAAAGAGCGACAACACTTATGCCTGTCTGAATGCAGCTGAGAAGCAAAGTAAGTTAATCATCTGCGCCCCACAAGGATCAGGGGCTTAAGGCTGAAATGCTATTCTCTAGAACAAAGTCACTATTTTGCCCCAATTCTCAATCATCCCACTCAGTTTCCAAGTTGTAAACCAGAAATAGCAAAAGAAACATAATAACATATACAAGTTTGATGACAAAAGAAACAGAAAAGCTAAGCAAACAAAAACTCAGAGTTCAGCTTTTAGGGCTAAATGGTGCAAAGACACACATATGTGCAAATCAACAGGGAGTGGGGCAGCACTGTATTTTAGCACCACATCACAATCATAACTCCTACTGGTAAATATGCATTAAGGAGTAGGGAGGGAAGGAAGTAGGGAAGGAGTAGGGAGGGAGGAAAGCTGGGATGAATACTATTATATTTGTAAAAGGAGAAAAAGTTAATTTAAAAATTAATTAACAAAATATAGTTCAATGATAGAACCCAGCAAATACCTAAAAGATGGAAATACACGTGAGACTGGAAGACATAAAAGCAGCAAAATCCTAGCCTCATTGAACACCCTTTAAGAGAAGGGCAGAAAGGATGGGAATCTACATCCAATAGGGTCCCAAAGAAGTACGACTAAAACAGATATGACACAGCAGAAGCTGGGAATAAATTCGACAACTAAAAGTATTACTTAACTGACTATAGAAAGGACAGTCATTTCTCATCTCCATCTCTGAACAGTACATAACAATTGACATTTACCCCAGTCTTTAAAAAGATAGCTTTTCTCTAAAAGTGAGTAACTGTCCAGAGAGAGCGAAGTGGGGATGCTGGCATACAGTAAAATCCTCCTCATCTTGCATTTAAAGGGCCTACAATCCTGGCAGCTTTTTCAAGAAAGGAAGAGATCCCCTCTGTACTGCTCTGGCCCCAAATGCTCCATCCAGAACTCCTGTTCAAAGGAAAACCTGACACAGAGAACGGTCTAAGGAACGAGGTAGGAGGGAAGGAGACCCAGACCAGGAACCAGTGTTTTCAGACCTTCAGTGGCCAACCAACCATCACCAGGCACATAAGGAATACTGGGCAGGAAAAAAAAAAAAAAAAAAAAAAAGGAACACTGGGCAGGAAAGACTGGTTACGAAAACAAAAAGAACTAGACAAGAGATGATTGGGGATGATATTACAACATAAGAGGAAAAATAAAGGGCTTGTTGATTATCAGGGGAGAAAAAGGCAAAAAATAGATAAGTTGAGGAGGGACAGATCCCCGGAACACTGAAACAAAGATAATTACAGAGAATGAGGGTAAAAATAAGACAAAAAAGTGTCTGCCTATGAACAGTCAACAGTCAAGGGAGGATATTATCAAAGACAGATTGGAGAACTTCCTTAAGTTGGAAAAAGAAGGGTGACTGTGTAAAACACGTAATGCCACCTAATTATGTTTTTCTAGCTGAAAGATAAAAAACAAAGAAGGGTCTAAAGACTTTCAGACAAAAATCAAGACCAGTTTGAAAGGATAGCGAAGCTGAATGACATATGACTTCTAATGGGCATTCCCGGACATGCCAAATTCTGTGAGAATAGAATGAACACATTTTTTTATATATATGACATCCAGGAAGTCAGCATTTGGCTCATATTTAAGAAGTTATAAGGGAATGTATGTAGCCTAGTTGGCAGATTGCTTGTCTAGCACACACAAAGGGGTTCTAGGCATGATGGTGCACATCTGTAATCTCAACACTCTAGAGGCTGTAAAACTGAAGGATCCAAAATTCAGGGCCAGTCTCATCTACAAAGTGAGTTTAAAAACAGCATATACTATATGAGACCCTGAAGTTATTTGAAAGACAGACATGGTAGCTCTTATCTGTAATGCCAGCAGTCTGAGGCAAGGAGAATCACTGTGTGATTCCAGTGAGAGCTACAAGGTTAAGTTCAAGGTCAGTCTGGGAAACAGGATGCCATCTGTCTCAACAAAAAGAAAGATGGTAAGGAAAGAAAGTTACAGGAAGAGACCAAAAGGGCAAACAGTCCAATTAGACAGACAACTCCAAAATCCAGTTCGATGGTTCCATTGTGTGGGCAAGTAGGGAATATTATGATAGAAGGCATTTAAGAAAGGAGGCGGGGCTGGAAAAATGAAATAAAGCTGGAGTTACAGGAGTTAGACTCTGCCTCACAAGCAGAATGTACTGAGTTTGGATCCCAGGTCCCATGTAGAAACAGCAGGTGGAAAGGGCATCGGCCTGCACCTCTGGCCCTGGCAGCCGGAGCCTGGGAAATCTCAGAGCAAAGCAAAAAGGAGATAGAAGCAATTCAGGATGATTGCTGAAGTCACCCTTGATCCTTCACAGGGACATACAATGTCCCTACACACACACACACACACACACACACACACACACACACACACACACACACGAATAAAGTTAAGGGGGGGGTCAGAAATAAGGGAGGGGCCAGGAAGACTGCCTGGCCATGGGTAAAGGTGCTTGCTGCACACGTCTGACTCCTTGAGTTCAATGCCCGGACTCCACATGGTAGGACAGAAACAACTCCTGAAGTTTTTCTCTGACCTTCATATGTGTAGTGTGGCATACAAGCATACATACAAAATAATTTTTATTTAAGAAACAACCCCCCCCCAAAAAAAGTCCTAGCCAAATGTCTTTTTAAAATTGAATGGTCAGAAATAATAAAGTTCACTAGACCTTGAAGCTATCAACATTTTCTTCTAGCAGCCGAGGACTAGTTAATAAGATCTACTGAAAAGGAATCATGATCCAAGCATATGACCTGGCCCAGCCTTAAAGCACATTTGCAGATGCATAATATCAACATTACTAGTCATTTATAAATAACTTAATGACATAATAGAAATAAAGCTGGAGTTACAGAAGAAAAATGGGTTTCTAAAGGAAATAAAAAAGCTCTAATTTTAGAAGAAACATGGAAAATTCTGGAAGTTTTAGGCTAAGGATGGGGCTCGTTGGTGGAGCCTTTGTCTAATACATACAATAACCTGGGTAGGATCAGAATCACAGAATAAAATAAAATAAAATAAAATAAAATAAAATAAAAATAAAATAAAATCTAAAAATTCAAAAATAAGTATGGGCCAAGGTTCAATAAAACTGACCATGATGGCAGATACCTACAATCCCAGAAATAGGGAGGTAGGAAGATCACACCAAAAGTTCCAGGCCAGACAGGAACTTAATTTTTTGCCTCAAAAGAAAAAAAAAGTTTGGTAAGAACTGTTTTTTTCTTCCTTTACACAAAAAGCAGCATAGCTTCCTATATTGCATATACCTAAACAACCTCCTGTGGCCCTTCAAGGCAAAATATCCTTTAATTACAGATTCTTTTACAATAAAAACACTTCCTTTTTCTTTTAGTTTCACTCTGTCTTTAAGGCAGTGATTCTCCACTAGAGTGACCTTGCTTCCTCCCAGGGAACATTTGGCAACTTCTTGAAACATTTGTCAGTTGTCACAATTAGGGGAGGTGCTACGGGAATCTAGTGGGTAGAGGCCAGGGAGGGAGTTACACATTCTGCAATGCACAGGAAGTCCCCACAGAGAATTACCCAGCTGAAACACTGAGTGCCAAGTTGAGAAATGCTGCTTTACTGGAACTCTTCAAGTCTGGGGATTTTCTCTCTCTCCTCATTCTTATGCTGGTGCCTGGCACAAAACAAAGCTTTCACGGGCACAGAGAATGTCACAAGTCATCTGAGTGCAGGCTCCAGGACCGCTCTCTGATCCACGCAGATCCTGAGGCTCAGCATTCCTCTTCTTAAGAGTATGTCGTTAACAGTCATCTCCCGTAGCCCCACCCACTTCAACTCCTCTTTATGTCTATTCTTAGGACTTCAAATACTTCCTCCATCTAGTCCACAGCTTATAGGTGAGACAACATTAGCTGCTTAACAATTAAACTCCAAATTTTCAGTAGCTTCACACAATTTTAGTCCACTGAGGATCGTCCATGTTTAATGCATAGCTTTCTTTTACCTACAAATATTTACTTATTTGTGTATTGTGGATATACGTGTGTGCACATGTGTGCAAGCATGGCCTGCCAACCTGGTTAGTGAGCCAAATAAGCCTGTTTCCATCTCTCCAGTGCTGGGATTTTAAGTGCACACAATACATTTGGGTTTGGTTTGGTTTTTCCCTAGGTTCTAGGGTTCTAACTCAGGTCTTCATCCCTGCACAGCAAGCGCTTTACTGTCTAAGCTATCTCCATAACCCCTCACCTGGTCATTTATACACTAAATCCTTTCCCCATAAAGCCTCCACCCTCCACAGTTGGCTCTCAGAGTGGAAAAGAGAAGCTGAAGAAAGAACACCCACTTCTCTGTCATTTTAACCCTGAAGTGACAACAAGTTGCTTCCCCCGCATTCTACTGATAAAAGTCAGTTGTGAGCAGCAGTGAGAGAGACTAGCTTAGCAATGGACTTTTTAATGAGCCTTTCCCACAACCTCTCCAGCATAGCCTCATCCCTCCAAACAGCATCAGAACAAGCTCTTAATGCTATCTTCTATTTCCTTCCCTTTCTAGAGAACTCCTACCTTTCTCTATGACCACCATGTGAGAACCAAGAGAAGCTCACAGGGTGTTAACCTCGAGGCTTCTCTACTTAAATACACTACCTGCTTGTCGGATACTAGCCCTGGTCCATGTAAAGACAGAAACAGGTGACAGACTATTAAACCATTCTGCACTCAGTCTGGCAAGCCTCTGCTGGTCTACCTCTCAAGATCTCTAAAATAAGAGATGAAGACAGTCTATTACTACCAGTGAGTATTTGCCAAGAACCTCCATCTACAAAGTAACCCAGGAATTATTACAAAGTCACACTATCAGTGTGCACAGTACTACTTTTCTTTGCATCGAAGATATTCTTCAATAGTACTGTAGACACATGACACCACAATGAGAGCTAGCAAGTGTATTCTAGTCCTACCTCAACAATGCACTATGTCCTCTCGCAGATCACATCATCTCTCCTGCCCACTGTGACTTACACTGAATTCTGCTCTCTCCAGAGGGGTCACCATCCCACTCCACAAGCCACCTACACAAATCCCCTAAACTTTGTTTCCAAGAAACGGCAAGCTGATAAACTATTGCTAATACCTAGACATTTGACAGCCAAACCCAAGTTCCTTTAATAGCAGTTATTTCAAGAAGATAGAATTCAAGGACCAGAGATGGTTCAGGGGTTAAAACTTTCACTCACAAGAAGGTGGTCCAAAGTTCAAATCCTGGATATGATGTAAAAACACCAGGTGGAAATGGCGGCAGCCTGTACTTCCAGTCTTGGAAGGTGGTGCCTGGGAAATTCCAGAGCAAAACAAATAGGAGGTAGAAGCAATCTAAGAAGATACCCAAAGAAACCCTCTGATACACACACACATACACACACACACACACACACAAATAAATAAGACAGAATTCAATTATATAGATTTATAAAACTGAATGATTATTATAATTTTCATTACATAAAACCACTCCAATTCTGAGAACCAATGTTATTCTTTAAAAAATTATTTAATTATAGAGTCAGCTTAAAACACTGCACTATGTTCTTTTATTTCCAGTTAGTCTGAAAATGGCAACTGAAAAAAATTAAGCTTCTTTTACTCCAAGCATTTCTAAGACTTAAAAAAGGCATATGAGCCTAATGAGTGAAATGGAAAACATGGCTGCATTTATCCTATTATAAATTATCAGTATTATTATAAAGTATATTATTATTAGAAATAATCCTTCAGCTGGCAAGGTTGCTCAGTGGATGGGGTACCAGTGTATACGCTTGGCCACCTGAGTTCAATCTCTGAAGCCCACATGTTGGAAAAAGAGAAACAATTCCAAGGGCTATCCTCTAACCTGCATATGTGCATTAGCAACTCACATTCTCTCTCTCATTCATTCTCTCTCTCTCTCTCTCATTCACTCCCAAATAAAATTAAACTTAAAAAAAAAATCTGTGAAAGTATTTGCAATGGCAATGTTTAAACGAGCTATTTAGGCCGTCTTATATGACAAAGTCTGTGTACATGAGAGCTTGTGTATATGTACATGAGTGTCGATGTATATACCCAAGTGTGATACATGTACATGTGTGAGGTTGTACACGCACAGAAGTCAAAGGCCATCCTGCTCTGTCACTCTCCACCTTATTTCTTTGAGACAGAGTTTCTCACTGAACCAGGAGCTAGGCTGACAGCAGCAAGCTCCAGTGGTCTCCTTGTCTTTACCCCCCCACAGGACTGGGATTATATAGGCTTGGTGCACAGTTAAGCCCTGCTTTTTATATGGGTGATGGGATCTAAACTCAGGTCCTCACGCTTGAGAGGTAAGCATTCTTACCTTCTGAGCCACCTCTCCAGCGCCACAAAGTAATTTTTCACATACCACACAGGCAAAACAGCCTTAAACAGACCTAAGGTCAAGGCCTGTTGTGATGTGCAGCTGCAAACAGACAGCAAGACAATTGCAGCTAAAGAGGATCCAGTGTCAGGGTAAATTTCAAGTTCAAATCCTCTCAGGTGGCTCCACTACCTCCTACTTTACCCTCAGTGCCTCTGGTTTCAAAAAGACAAAAGTAACCTGTTTTGGGGGATGTTGTCATGGAGATTAAACATAAAACATGTTCCAAATGCTTTTAGAGTATTACACGGGAGTCAACACACATTAGCTATCATTATCACAAGCAACCAAGCATTCTTCGAAGACACCCTCTGGAACTGTAATACTCTTTGCAGCTGATCAATAATGACTTAGGTTTAACAACCATAAATCAAAAAGCTTCTTTTTTATTTGAAAAAAGCCAAGCTCTAAAACCATAAAACCCTTTTCAGTTCCTGTGTCTAAGGAAGATTTGGGATAATGAGTTTCTTTATCATTTAAAGACTTAAGACTCTTCTCGTCTTTTTCATAATAAAATTCTATTACACAAAGGACAGTCTGTTCCATAGAACATGAACAATACAAAGAGTTCACAAAGCACAATGAAATCTCGAGATTTCATGAAGACTAAATAACTACTGGAGCAAAGAGCTCAGATAAAAAATGTTGCAGATGAGAGAGAGAGAGAGAGAGAAAGAGAGAGAGAGAGAGAGACTGAGCGCAAGCGCTCTGTAAGCAGGACATGGCTTCCATTCCCCAGAACCCAAAGAAGGGGACTCAAAAGGCAGGGGCTCATAGCTAGAGAGCCTAGCAAGCTAACTGGTGAATTCCAAGCCACTGACTCTGTCTCAGAAAAAGCAAGAGGGTGGTAACACACCTGAATTAAGCTCTCACCTCCTGAATTAAGCTCTTACCTCCTTAGTCAAGAAAGAAAGAGAGAGATTAAAGAAATCTTTTAGCTCAAAAAATACTGAATTCTAGAAAACAGAAGGTAAACATTCTCATTTATTCTTACACTAAAAACAGGGTTATTTTAGTAAATTTGTTAATAACTGGAAACTTTCTTCATGACAATAGATATATCACATAATAAAGTTAATTTCTTTAAAAATTTCTGTAAGAAAAAGTCTAAAGAAAGGATCAGATTCCCAACTACTGGTATCACTTAAAGTTTAACAATTTTGAGAGATCCAGCATCTATGATAGAACTTCATTTCTATCAGAAAGCATTAAGCTTGACTAAGAGGAAAAAAAATAGGCTGCACAGTGATGTACTCCTGCAATACCAGCACTGAAGAATAAAAGCTGGAGGATCAGGAGTTCCAAGGTTAAACTCAATGACACATAAGTTCAGGGCCAGTCTGAGTTACTGAAAACCTTGTCTCAAAAGGTCGAGAGGGGACTACCTAACAAAGAAAGCATTACCTTGGGAAAAGTAGACATCGAAATTCCTGATCGATGGGCTAGACATGTAGTTCACTAGAGCACATGCCTAGCACTAACAAGGCCCTGACTTCAAACATAATAAAGGAATCAAAATATTTTTAAATAGAAGCAAAGCGACATCTTAAAGTGATTTTGTATTTACTGAAATCCTCCACATGCTAGACACTGAGGTAGGCATTTGAAAATGCATTATGTAATCTCATTTTCCCAATCACCATGTGCAGTAAGGATCATTATCCTCACATTACAAATGAGAAAACTAAGGCCCAGCAATTTGCCCAAAAGGACATAATACTTGTTTAATTAAGATGCAGTCAGAATTCTCATTAAAGTTTCCTGATACTCAGTTCAGTGCTCTTAATCTAATTATAATGCTGTCTTTTCTGGAAAACTTAAGTACTCTGTATCTTAGCCTTTACAAGATGTAGTTGTCTTTTTATCTGCAATGGGAGGAGAAAAAGTCTTCCTCACTGCTCAATTAGAGACCACTTTCTCTAATTGTTTTTATTTTTTTGTATTACTAATGATTAAACCTATGGTGTCCCAAATACCAGGCAGAAGATTTACCATTACGTTACACCCATCCCCATCCCTTTTTATTTTTTTTTTATTCTTTTGGACTTTCATACATTAATATGATGAACATTTTTAACCCTTATTACCCAGTCTTTTTTTAATTTTGAGAAACTATTCTCAGACTGCTCTTGAATTCACATAGCAGGTTGGCTTTGCCCTTGTGATCTTCTTGCCTCAGCCTCCTGCAAAGGTGGGATTACAGGCCCAACAGTCTTCCTTTAACACATCTATCTACTTTGGACTACATTACCACATACTCCATTTACTACTGTCCAGTCAGATACCTGGAGCTACATTTTTTCACTCGATAACTGTTAAGCAATGAAGTGGTGATAAGTAAAACAGATGTGACTGCTCTCATGGACAGTTGACACTGTCTAGAACTATAACAAAGATGAATTTAGTACACTGCATCAGAGTCTGACATTTCAGATCATGGATTTCTTCCCTATAAGGGCTCTCAAGAAAGCTCTCTTCCTGGGCAAGATTGGCAACATATTTCAGGAAGAAAAATCTCTATTACCATTCCTTGCAAATCTACATGCCTTTGTGAGGTTATATGAAGTGACAGATCTAAAATCTCTCAGGAAATTCAAACATACTGACAGGAAATCTGCACATGCTAATCCTTACGTCTGCCCTTGTGTCCCTCTGTTGATCTTTCAGTAGCTTTTGAGATAGGATCTCACGATGAACCTCAGGCTAGCTTTGATAACCTGGAACTCAAAGACAATCCCCCTATCTCAGCCTTCCAAGTGCAAGACAACTAATAAAAACTACTACACCAGTTTCTCAGAGTTTTCAAGTTATACTTATGTCTCATTTGTAGGTCATATATAAGAATGAAGTAAAATCTACAGCTTCTGCTTTTGAGCTGCCTGTGTTACAAGGTTATTAAAGAAGTGTTTACAAGGTTATTGTTATTTCTATTGTCAATTTTAGATATAAATACTAAAATACTTTAAGTATTCCTATAAGAGTGAAGATTTTCTAAAATAGTAATTACAGGGTAAGAGAGATGGCTCAGATGCCTCACAATCAGAAGGTCCTGAGTTCCAATCCCGGTTCCCAGAGAGGAGAAAAAAAAAAAAGAAAAAGCCAGGGGAAAATGGCAGCTGCCTGTACTTTTGGTCCTGGAAGGTGAAATTTGGAAAACTCCAGAGAAAAGCCAAGAGGTAGAAGTAATACAGCTGATTCCCTAAGACACCCTTGGACCTCCACAGGCCGACACAGTGCTCTCCAATACATGCACACACAGACAGACATACAAATAAATATATGAATGTATGCTAATAAAATAGCAATTACAAAACTAAATCTTACATATCAATTCTCTGTCTTCTATGTTTATGTAACCTGAAATGGATTATTTATGAACTAAACCAAAATCTCACAATTTAGGTAAAATCCTGCAATTTATCCTTTAAGAAAGATCTTTTTGGAATGCACATTTTATAAATTCAAAATTTTATCATTTTTCTCAAAGCAAACTGAAATAGTACTTTCATCTCTCAGACAACTGCACAGCTATCTGCAAAGCATAATTTTAATCTCCCAACTTAAAAATTAATTTGGGAACAAAAACCACTTTGGTCAAATGCTATGTGCCATGAACGTGTAAAATAACAAATTTGATTGCTCCTAAAATGCAAAGCCAGGTATGGCGACTGGGACCTGTCATCCCAGCAGGCTGGGAAGAAGGATTCCCATGAGTTTCAAGGCCAGCCTGGCCTGCACTGTGAGTACCAGGCCAGTTGAGTTAATTAACAACTCTCAAAAAAAATAATAATAATAAAATAAAATTCAAAATGAAAAAATACAGCATTTTCCCAGAGAGCATCAATAACTGTCGTGACTCAATGAAGAACCATTTCTAATTAAAGGGGCATTTTTAGCACTTGTGTTGGGTTTTGTGGTTCAAACTGTCACACGGAATTTGACCACGACTTAATCTCCATAATTAAAGACCTAACGGATAGGTCTTAGGTTTCATCTATTCTCTTTACCAGTACTTTGGGCAAGCATATTGTAACTATTCTATATATACCTGCTATTAGAAAAAGCAGCATATTTTAAACTAGTTATACTTTAAACAGAAGGCATTTTAAAATAGCACTGTCTCCTGTAACCTGCTTTATAAAACTAGCATGATCTAAAATCTCACTGCAAAACAGATTTTAGCAAGCACAGCAACTGACCAGTCTCTCAGCATGATCAAGTTTAGGTGAATCCCCAGAGATGGAGAAAACCTAACAAGCAATTTACCTGTTCTCTGTAACTCTTGCCCTCTCTGGAATCCTTAGGGAGGCAAAAACTGTTTTAAATTCTTATCTGAAAAGATCTAAAGTAGCACTAATTTGGGGCTAAGTTTCAAGAGAAGCTATTTAAAAAACAAAAACGAACTCTGCCAAACCGAAGGTATTATAACACTACTCACTAGTCATTTAAGTCTTTCGGCAGCAAAAGGCAAAAATTTCATTAAGTTATTTACAGTATATATGCTCCAATCACCAATTGGTAAGTTTCCCATCTGTTTGCAGAGGGATCCCAAGTCACTTATCATTTCAGACAGCATTTAGATGAAATGAGGTTATGTTCCACATCGCAGATGTCTCTTATAAATAAGTGTTCAATGACTTTTGTGAATGGAAAATCTGCATCTACTGTTGCTTGCTCTCAGCCTGAGTGGGTTGCTTAATGAACCAATGGCATGCTCTATGTGAAACTCCCTGGAATGTGGTTCCACGCTACAGAGCTTAAGGCAAAGGTGAAATCTCCAAATGCAGCAAAGCCCCCCCACACACACACACATCCCTCCCCGCCCTTTCTCCTACAGGGCCACAGGCCGCGGGAACCCAGAGCACCAGCGTGTCACCCCGCTCTGCAAAGGCGGGTGCGGGCTGCGGCGCGCGGCACTGCCTCTTCGAGGGTTGTCACAGAAGAGCTGGGCAGCGCCTTAACCGCGCCGAGCCACAGAGCGCCAGATCCACCGGGCGTGGGGGCTTCCGGCGAGACCCCGGCATCCGCCCTGTCAAACTTCGGGAGGGGCAGCCACAGCGCCCACAGAACCCGGCGCCCCCGCCCCCACCCACCCCCGCCGCTCCGCACCGCTGCAGACGCCCCCGCCCCGCCGATCCCCACCCGGAAAGGGACAAAGGAAGCGAAGAGGAACTCGTCGGCGCGGGAGGACCGGGGGTCCCCGCAGCCCGAGCTCGGAACGTGGCAGGGAGGGGGCGCAATCGCCCCCAACTCGGGACGAGCCGCACTCACCGATGCGGAGCTCCCGAGGAGGCGGGAGGCGGTGAGCCGGTGGTCCCGCGATCGCAGCGACGCCGGGGTCCCGGGCCCCACTCGCGTCCGGTCGGACCCCCAACTTCACTCGGTCGCCGTCGCCGGCGGCCACGGCGAGGAGCGCAGGCGGAGCGGAGGACGCCGTCTAGCCGCCGCGGGCGCTCGGCCCCGGGCGGCGCGGGAACTCCGTCCCCTCGGTCCGCGGGCCAGGGCGGGCCCCTCTTACTCCCTACCGCTGCCGCTCGCGGCGGCCGAGGCGAACGCTCCAGCCGCTCGGGCCGCCGCTACACCGCCGCCCTGCCCGGAGCGCGTCGCAGCCGAATGCTGTCATCCGCCGCGACGCCGCCAGCCTGGACACCCCGAGCCGCCACGAGCCTAGACACCCTAGCGCCCGCCCCCTCGAGGCTCCGCCCCCGGCCGCGGCGCGGCCACGCCCTCTTCCCGTCACGTGACGCCGCCCTGCGCGCCGGGGACTCGCTTCCCCCGCGGGGCGGCCGCGGAGCGCGCGGGGGTCACGGGTCGCCGCCGCCGCGCACTCGGGGCGTCCTCGCCCGGACACTCGCCGCCGAGGCTCGGCGCCCGCGACCCTCGGGGCGAGAGGCCTTCTGGAAGGCCGGGGTGCTGCCTGCGGGGACAGTGTGGGGTGTCCCGAAAAGCATCCAGAAACTGCTGCTTCCTCCTCCTCTATTAGACCATTCCTGGCGGCAGAGTTTACTGTTTTCCTCGTGAGGTTTTATTATTATTTTGGAAGAAACGTTGTGTATTTCGATCACGAAAATAGCTTAGTTAGTTCTTCTTAGTCGTGTTCAATATACCGCTCCAGTTTTACATTCGTTAAGGTTCCCAGTATGTATGCTTGGTAACGGCTTAACAATTACGTGGGAATGTGGTAATACCTTTCATTTTGAAAATAAAGATTGATTCATGATTTTTTTTAGCACATTAACTTCTAGACGCATTCCTTTTTTACCATGACTTGTTGAAAGGAGGAAAAGGGCAGATTGCACAAAGACAGACCAAGATCACACTCAGACCCTGATAACAAGAAGTAGAGTTTTATGTGATAATTAAGCTTGCTCTCCTTGAGCAGAACTGTTTTTTTTTTTTTTTCGTAATTCTCATTACGTTTTCTTGAAGCCATAACATTCGAATCATCTGAATACTTTGCAGAGAATAGTCCACACTGTTTGGCCCGTTAAGGATTTGTCCCAAGGGATTAGAGACCTGCAGACTTGCCATTATCTTAAACTACCTTACAAAGAGCATGCTGCCAACTATGTTAAGGTCTCTATCTTGAAGGCAGTTCTTGAATTGTTCAAAAACAATTAGGATCGTTAAGACACTCAGAAGTGTTGCATCAATGAAGAAAAGCATCTACAATGTTCTGCTTCCAAGTCTGAGAAATTCTATTTGGACTTCACCTAAACACGAGGGAATTCTGCGAAGATTCAATATTCAGTGAAGATGGTAACTTTGGAATTTGTCAGCAGATTGAAAGCTGCCAGCTATCTTCTGCAGCAATGATTTTTTTCAGACTCTAAAAAGCCAGGTTGTTTTTTGTTTTGTTTTTAAGCTGTTCTCCTTATTTTTTCATAAGCTCTCCACCTTATTTTTTGAGACAGGGTCTTTTACTGAACCTAGTGCTCAGATATTGGTTAGATGGTTTGACTAACCAACTCTGTGACCCCAGACCGGTGCGTTGGCAACCCTAATGTTGAAGTTACAGGCACACACTGCTGAACCCAGTTTTCATTGGATGCTGGAGATCCAAACTCAGGTTCATGTTCACATAGCAAACTCCTCACCCACTGAGCTTCTCCCCAACCCTCAGTCTTATTTTTTAATGAATTGGACTTATAAAGATAAGAATGCATGATATCTAAAACAGGCAAGAATTACTTAGTGAAAAATTTTAATGCGACATCAGGAATTGTAGTGGTGCTTCCTACGTTATGATTTAAACTGTATTCTCACCATGAGATGCAGTCAAGTAATTTGAAGGCTATTCCTAGGACATTAGATAACATGCAAAAAAATACCATCTGAGCTGCTTCCTGGCGCTTGTCTTTTTCTCTGAGAATTGAGATTAAAGAATATAAAACAAAGGCAAATTGCCTTGCCTGATCCTCTCCTATCGAAAACCAATTTTCTTATATTGACCTTTGAAAATCTGGCCATTTTGTTGCCAGTAGAAAACAATACATGTGAAACAAGGAGAACTACATTACAGAGATAGCTAATTAGATATGCAGCTAGATAAACTGCTCTCTGCATTTCCAGTTCTGTTCCCCTACTACATGATATTCACATGATAGTATGCCAGGAGCTATGCAGATTCAAAAAAAAGAAAAATCACATGGGAGTTAGAGGCAGGAGAATTAGGAGGTCAGCTACATAAGGAATTTAGTCCTGCTAGGCTACATGAGACACTCCCCCCACATCAAAAACAAACATAGCCAGTGAGTGAGGTGATTCAATGGGTAAAGGTATTACCTATATAAACCTGACAACCTGAGTTTGATCCCTAGAACCCACAAAAAGGTGAAAGGAGAGAACTGAGTCCACAGAGTTGCTCTCCAACCTACACACACACACACACACACACACACACACACACACACACACACACACACAGAATAATCAAATAAAGATAATTGAAAATGGAGATATTATTGGACAGCAAATGGAAGTGTATCTTTCACACTTCTGTAGTTTAATGTTTGTAATACTTGTTGTGACCCACACTTACTTGTCACGTTATATCACAACAGACTGCAACAAGACATCAATACATAGCAGTGCTTGGAGGCACAGTCCATAATCTAAGCCACTAATCTAAGTCCATAATCTAAGCCACATAATCTAAGGCAGTACAACCTAAAGTTCAAGGCCAGTCCAATACAGAGTGTGAGTTAGTGTCATCTTTCCATTGATGAACATATACAGGACTAAGCAACTTAGGGGGACCAGAGATTTATCTTGCTTACAATTCATAGTCCATTTTGGCAGGAGAGTTCATACCAATATCAAGAGCCAACACAACTATCATATTCTCTTTTGCCAGAATGCTTGCAAGAACCAACTTTCTTCATTTTATATACCTGCAGAGGGAATGATCTCACTCACTACGGGTTGGGTCCCCTCATACATCAACTACATTATATGTCACAGGATTGCTCAGGGTTTACATTAGCTAATAATTCACACATGTGTTTAAAGACTAAGGCCTCAATTGTCGAGTTGACGAGTGTACCTAACTAGCAGAGTGAGCTCAAGTCTAGCCTAAGCAACTTAGAGAGACCCTGTTTCAAAAAACGGTGAGCTGGAGAAATGACCCAGTGGTTATGACTCTGCTTCACAAATAGAAGGTCCTGAGTTCACATCCCAGGTCCCACGTAAAAACGCCAGGTGGAAATGGCAGTGATCTGCACATCTGACCCTGGTGGGTGGAACCTGGGAAATCCCAAAGCAAACCAAAAAGGAGGTGGTAGAAGCAGTCCAGGATGATTCCTGGAGTCACCCCTGGTCTTCCATAGGGACATACACACACTAAATGAATAAACAAAATTTAAAATTTAAAAAGTAAATGGTGCTGGGGATATAGTTCAGCAGCAAACGTATGCTAGATCCTGGGTTCAAATTCCAGTCCTAAAAGAACAGAGCTGAAATATCTGACTTTCAGATCCATATTCCATGATTCCAATTCTACCAATCACTTTCAATGTAACAATATCGAGCAGATACTGTTTTTTCAGATATGATTATTTCACAGAATAATTGTATTTTGGAATACCAGAACAATGAAATGGGAATATGTATGCTCTACTAAACTATAGACATAGTCAAAGGGGGTGAGACGAGAAAGCCGTGTGTGTGGGCTTCTCAGGAGAGTGACTCCAAAAGTACTTTTCATATAAGGTCGTGATGATTGTGGAAGCTCACAGTTCTGGCAGAGACTTTTATAATGGCTCTTGGGCAAGCACGTACAAGCATAACCCACTGACTTTACTTATTGGGGTTAGGGTTGATACATGCAACTCCAGTTGGGTGATGCTTATTGTTGGGATTTTGAGAAATGGTTTCATATCCCAGGCTGATCTGGAACTCTCTATGTGGCAAGATGTCCTTCAATTTCTGACAATTCTCCTGCCTCCACTTCCTGAGTGCTGAATTTATAGCCTCCTACCACATTATGTTTATTTTCAGCCCAAAAGACAACAAAGGTTTTTATTGGGGGGGTTGTTGTTTTGTTTTGTTTTTTGTTTTTTGGTGGTGTTTTGGGGTCATTTGTTTGTTTGTGATGCTGAGGGTTGAACCTAGGACCTCATGCATGACCGGCAAGCACTCTTTTGCTGATCTAACTCAGCAAGCCTCCCATTTTCTTCATTAAGGGAAAATTTGCAAGCTAGCTATTCTTAAAATAATTTTATGAGGGATCAGTGAGATAGTTCAGCCAGTAAGTTGCCTGTTTTACAAGCCTGGCAACCTGATTTCATCCCCAGAAGCCCACATAGAGGGAGGAAAGAACCAACTTCCAAAAAGTTGTCCTCTGATAACCCATGGACCATGGATGGTATGCTTATGTTCTCTCTCTCTCTCTCTGTTTCTTTCACTACCCTCTATCTCAATAAATAAATAAAATACTATAAAAATAACAATAATTTTGTGAATAGCATTTCCATATGCAACAGTGTCTTCTATTAGACATGTTAATGTTATTTCTTCAATCTCACCATACAGAAGCAAAAATAAGTGAGAATGACTTCCTGCCTTAACCTCCCAAATGCTGGGATTAACAGCATGTGCCACCATGTCTAATGAGAATGAATACTTTTTACTTCAAATTTGTTTAACATATCAGAAACTTTGAACTTTCACTGCCATTCACTAAATCTTATTTCAGCCCAGATCAGCAGCACAGTTCACATACTCTATATGTGTTCAGGAAGGTTCTATCAAGAATAACCTTTGAAAATGAAAAGTTTTACAACTATCTAATGTTGACTCTAAGGACAGTCCTTCTCCTTGGCCTGCCATTTAGTTAATTATACTTTTCTAAGAATCGTTTCTTCCCAAATGACATGGTAATCTCCCCCCACCAAACCCTGACCTAACATGGGAGGAGAGATGGCTTTTGATGTTGTCTTGTTTTATCCCTTTAGCCCATCTAATCACACATACACCTTGTCAGTGTTGGAGATTCAAATTCTCATTTTCTGGAAGCTTCAAACATAAAGACGATATTCAACACAACCTCAAGCATTAATAGATTGTAATGTTATTGGCCCTAAGACTTGCCGTAGCCAATGTTATAGTGTTACAATGCTACATCCAAAAAGGAACTTAACATGCAGCTGTCCTGTGTCTTACTTTTGTCCTGACTGTCATGAGAAAGGTATGTTTTAGATATAATCTAGAAATAAAAAAAAAAATCTACAGAGTGGACCTGAAACAGGTTCATCTAGAACGACATTTCCACAAGTGGCCTGGGGCTATTGACATGAAGCAAGAATGAAACAAAAACATTCTTTATTGTGAATCACAGAGAGTTTTGAAACCACCTGTTACATAAAGTAAACTCAGGAACGATCTAAAGTGAGCCCACAAATTGAAAGTTAAGTATACTACAGAACAAAAATTTTCAAGTGTCTATTCTATGAGATAAAATAATCAACAAGTATTCAACCAGAGAGTTGCTAAACAAATTTGTAGTAAAAAGTATTCATTAGACATGGTGGCACATGCTATTAATCCCAGCATTTGGGAGGTTAAGGCAGGAAGTCATTCTCAGTTATGTGGGGAGTTCAAAGCCAGCCATGACATCAGATATGTGACACCATGTCTGATAAGACAAAACTAGTCTGTTTACAGAATCCACAAATTTGCATGCAACACATTAACATGTTGATTTTAAGTATTTCTGTCTAATATAGTTTGTTTTACAGAAATAATCTCTGGAAGAAAATTTGAATTATAACAAACAGCAGTTATGGGCTGGAAAGATGGCTTAGGAGTTAAGCCTCTGCCTTGCAAGCAGAAGATTCTAAGTTGGGATCCCAGATCCCAGGAAGAAACGGCGGCAGCCAGTAATTCCGGCCCTGGAAGGCAGAGCTTGGGCAACCCCAGAGCAAAGCAAAGAGAAGGTAGCATAATCCAGAGTGATTCCATTGGCACATGCAGTGTCCTCTGATACACACAAGTATACACACAGACACATACGCAAAAAGAAATATAAAATAAAGAAAAAAAGAAATGAAGGATGAAGGACAGGAATTCATTCAAGCCCAGCTACAGAGATATCTACAAACGAACAAATGAAGAATAAAGATTTCTTTTCTGGCCATATCATAATGCCTTTTAATCACTGGTCACACTGGAAAAAAAAACTCAGAAATAATGCTTTTATAGCACTCTTCTCACATATATTACTTAACAGATAACAAGGTTAAAAAAATGATACTGAAAAACTGATTGAAACACGTATAATCCCAGCTCAGAAGGTTGAGGCTGGAAGATCTCAAGTTCTAGGCCAGGCTGAGCTACATGTCCAGATCTGTCGAGAGAGAAAAGAATATATATATATATATGTTAAATGAAGACAGGAAACTAAGGAAATCAGCAGAATCCACAGCTAAACTTTACCCAAGGGAGCTTGCTGCAGGCTGTGAGTATCCTCAGTAGCAGTGGAAGGCTTGGTTCAACGCTGCCAGCTGGCATTAAGTTCTTTTGACTTCCCTACACGTGTGAACCCTGGCTCCTTAATTCCACTGCAGTAAAGAATTTCAGAATAAATCAGTCAGTATGAAGCAAAGCTAAAGTTTTATTAAGAAAATTTTAGAGGGAGAGGAAGTGTTAGAGGGGAAGCTTGGCGTGGAAAAGTTTAAGCAGGGATGGGGAAAGAAGTATGCAGGGGGGAGAGAAAGGGGTAAAACAAAATTAAGAATGTATGCAAAGCCTACAGAAGCTCGCTACTTTGTGTGGTAATTAAAAAAACATAAATTTGTAAAGAGGTTAAATGGAGGTACACTGCATAGACAACTAATGTTGTTCCCATAAGCCCTGAGTTATTAAGTAAAAATCCTAGTGCCAAGTATGGAATGCCTCCCATGCATTGTTAAGTTGGTCTCAGAAGCCCCTAAAACAATATAGGCTATTGCCATGGCTTTTGGTGACCCAGCAGAATTGGATGGTAGGACCCTATTGTTGAAGATACTATATACACTTTGGGTGCAGGACATGTAGAAATCAAGCAGGAGCCTGAAAGCTTCCACTCTGTTGTTTAGCTTTCACCATGCTGTGTTGCCTGTTAAAGAGAGAAACGTTATCAGTGGCCTTACTGAGCTCGAGACCTGTAGCTATAATATTGATCTTTCAGGCATGATGTACCCACTGGTACAACGGTGGCATAAATGTTATATGTGTAACCAGCAACTCTCTCAGTTTGAATCCTGTTTCACAGAAGAGAATTCATTCCTGGTACCGTGTGTGTGTGTGTGTGTGTGTGTGTGTGTGTGTGTGTGTGTGTGTCACTTTATTTATTATATGAGAGAGAGAGAGAGAGAAAGAACACCATATGGTTTTCTGGGATCAAACTCAGGTCACCAAGTTTGAGACCAGACAACTAACCCCCTGAGCTAGGTTAGTGCTATTTTAACCTTGGTCAGAGAAACTTATTTTTGGTAGATACCAGCAGTTAATGTGGAGACCCATTTTATTTTTTAATACATTTTTATTATTATTTCAGCTCATACAAACTTAATAGGTACACCAGTTCCCTCCCTCCCTCCTCCTTCCCCTGAACCCCTTGCTCCCCTTCCTCTCACCCCTCCCACCCCATCCTCCCGTGCCTCCCGCCCCAATTCCCAGAGTCCTTTCTTGTGCTTGCCTGACTCTCCTCTGGGCCCTCCTCTCCAATGACGTACAAGGACCCAGTGGCATTTCCCTGAACACTTTCCTGTGTTCCCCTTAAGCATAGGAACACTACTGTGGCTGTCAATCCCTTGCCTCCAAGGATCTTGGTGCCTTTAGCAGATGCTAGACTTTGTGAGGTCAATAGTGTGTTGGACATTGCACCGGGCATGCAATGTCCAATTATGATTGCTTCGGCCCTAACTTGTGTGGAGTATCTTGCAAATCATTGCTCCTCCCATCCTTTTGCTCTTACACTCTTACCGCCCCCTCTTCCGCAAATGTCCCTGAGCTTCAGGATGGGGAGAGATTAGTCTGGCCTAGTTTTAGGTGGTTGATATAGAGTCTCTGAAGTTCTGGATAGTGTTTCGTTGATTTTCTTTTGCAGTTTTGTTGCTCCTGCAATGCCCTTCACTCCATCGTGATGGGCACTGTATGTCACCCCCTGGCCAGAGACAAAAAGCTGTTAAACTGGAATCTTATTATAAGAGCACATTTAAGGGTAGATGTAATACTTATACCCAAAAGTGGAATCACAGGGTCATATGGCATTAGGCAATGGGAGGGGTCAATCACCCATTTGCAGAATGGTCACTTTTTAATCTGCCAGACTATATGCCTTCCCCTTCTGGTAAGTTCATACCCCCTTAGTTGTAAATGATCAGGAACGAATGTCTGTGAACTTAACCAGGTGTGGAGACTCATTTTAAAAAGAAAGAGGCAAAATGATTTTAATATACACTTAAGCACAGATGTAAGACAGAAGCCCTTGCCATGCAAGTATGAGAACCTGAATCTGAATTCTCAGAACCCACATAAAAGCCAGACACACAAGCTGGAGAGATGTGTGTCAGGGGTTAAGACTCTGCCTCACAAGCAGAAGGTCCCGAATTCTAATCCTGGGTCCCACCTAAAAATGCCAGATGGAAATGGAGGCAGCCTGGGTCTCTGGCCCTGGTAGGCGGAGTATAAGAAATCCCAGAGTGAAGCAAAAAGGAGATAGAAATAATCCAGGATGATTCCCAAAGCCACTCTTGGTCCTCCACAGGGACACACAGTGCCTGCCCTCAGATATAGAGAGACAGACAGACAGACAGACAGACAGACAGACACACACACACACACACACACACACACACACACACACACACACACACACAAACACACACACACGCAAAATAAATAGATAAAGTTCAAATAATTTTTTTTAAATCAGACACGTTTCTATAATCCCAGAGCTCCTGAGTGGAAATGGAAGGCAGAGATAGAATCCTAACCTGGAATACACAGTGGAAAAACAAAAGAGACCTGGTCTCAAGGTGGAAGGTAAGGACTGACACCAGAGAGTGTCCTTGGACTACACACATGTGGTGCACATGCATTCACACTTACATACACATACACATTGAACATACACACTAAATGTTTGTAAAATTAGAAAGAAAAATTAAAAGGACAGTGGCCTGGCATGGTGGGTGGCACATACCTCTAATCCCAGAGATTGGAAGGTGGAGGCAGGAGATAAGGAGTTACGTGTAGCCTTGGCCCCATTTCAAAAAAAATTATGAATAAATAAAATGATAAAGAACAGGGTGATAGTGTATGCCTAAGGGTCAATGTGGGCTTCTCAAGAAAGACAATCATAATATAAAGCCAGGCATAGTGATGCGCTTCTGTAATCATAGCCCGTGAGAGCCCGAGACAGGATTGCAAACTTAAGGCCATTCTGGGACCCAAAGTGAAACCCTGGACAACCTAGCTACATAGCACGACCCTGTCTCAGAAAACAGAACAGATAACAATAGCCACATAGGATTTTAGTGTCTTTTCAGCTTATATTGTTCAAAGGGCTTAAAAGGTCGAGTGCAAATGTTTTCGTGTACTTATTTGTATCTCAACAGCCCTTTTTAGTTTACTTTTATTATTGTGTGCATGATGTGTGCATGTGTGTGGGTCTGGTATGCACAATGTTTGTGGCTGTGTATGTGCCCCAGCACGTGTGAAGGTCAAAGGCAGCTGTTCTCTTCTTTATGTGGGTTCAGGGATGGAGCTTTGGTTGTCAAGCTTTCATGGTTCACTGAACCATCCAATCAGTCCCTAAACAGGTCTTTTTCAATAGATGAGATTATAAGATGGTTTTATGAGGTAACATTTTACAGTCTGTGAAATAAAAACACAGATTCGAAAACATCACAGGAATTCTTACTATTCCCAGGTCAAATAGAGGTGAAGATATATTTGATTGTAAACATGGTTTATAATCTCGCTTGTGAGGTTTTCTCAGAAAAAGGATTACAGTCCTTCAGAGGTACTTCGGGAATTTTTTGCAAGAGTCTTAAAACAGATTCCTGGGTAAGCAGTGCCTTTGCCTTCCCTGGGTAATCCTGAAGAACCTCAAGCTGCTAGCTACTGACTTTGATGTTGCTCTCAGACATCTGTGGCATGAGTGCTAGTCCTCTCGGAGGAACCCATTTTTCCTGAGACTTAAAAATATACTATTGTGGGTAGGCAAGGCAGCATAGTGGGTAAAGACTTGCCGTACAAGTCTGGAGACCTGAGTTCAATCGCCAGTTCACATGGTGGAAAGAGAAAACTGACTTCTGAATGCTGCCCTCCAACCTCGTATGCATGCACACATGCACACATACAACATGCCCATACACACTAAATAAATAAATTTGACATTTCTATGAAATTTTTTAAATTAAAAAAATACTCGTAACAAAATTCTGAGGAAAATGATCAGCTCACATTTAAAAAGTAGTAAGTACCAGAGAGATGGCTCAAGAGTTAAGACTATGCCTCACAAGCAGAAAGATCCTGAATACAAATCCCAGGTCCCACGTATAAAAAAAAAAAAAAAAAAAAAAAAAAAAAGCCAGGCAGAATGGGCAGTTTCGGCAATTCCTGCCCTGGTGGGCGGAGCCTGGGAAATCCCAGAGCTAAGCAAAAAGGAGGTAGAAGCGATCCAGAATGATTCTCAAAGTCACGCTTGGTCCTCCACAGGGACATACAATGCCTTCTCTCTCTCTCTCTCTCTCTCTCTCACACACACACACACACACACACACACACACACATACACACTCTCTTGGTTTTTTTTAAAGTAGTAAGCACAAAAGAAATTAGAACACTGTTCGTGAGAAACAGTCTACTATGAGATAGTAGAAACCAATTCTGAATACTTCCGATACTGGATTTTCAGGACATAGACTGTAAAATAAGAGCTTAAGTATTTATAAAAGAAAAGCTCAAAAATATGTGCTGAGAACAAAAAACTATAATGAGGATATTTGGAGAAATAGATGTGTGTGTGTGTGTGCGCGTGCGTGCGTGCGTGCGTGCACAGGTACATGGTGCAGGTGTGTGGAGAAGAGAATGGATTCCTCAGAAGCCACCCACCTTGTTTATTAGTTCATTTTTGTTTGTCCTTTAAAATCTCCATGTGTATGTCTGATGTATGCATATGCAAGTGCAGGTGTGTGCATACTACCTAACTTATGTAGGTCAGAGAATAGTTTCAGGTCTTTGCCTTCTACCTTGCTTCAGGCAGAATCATGCTGTTATTTTTCTGCTGTGTACGAGAAGCTGTACCTTAAGCTTCTAGGGATTCTCCTGTTTCCTTCCATCACTCCATCAGAGTGCAGGAATTACAAATATTTGCACTGCATGTCTGTTTTTTCTGATCTGGGGATTCAAATTTCGGTCCTCGAATTTGCAAGACAAGTGCTTTACCCACTGAGCCATCTCTCCAGCCCTACCATGTTTTTTGAGACAAGGTCTCTCATTGATTTGGAACTCAATAAGTTGACTAGATGAATAGTCAGCAAGCATCAGGGAGCTGCCTGCCTCTGCCCAGCATTGAGATTACCAGCCAGCAGCATGGAGTTTTTTTGTTTGTTTGTTTGTTTTTTCATAAATTCTAGGGATTGAACTCAAGTCTTCATGCTTGCCTGGCAAGTACTTTACTAATTGAGTTACTTTCCCCAGTTCAACATGTAGAATTTAAAGAACTGGGGAAAAGGGCTGGAGAAATGATTCAGGGGTAAAGACTCTGCCTCCCAATCAGAAGGACCTGAGTTTGGATCCCAGGTCCCATGTAAAAAAAAAACACCAGGCAGAAATAGCAGTGGTCTGCACTTCTGGCCCTCGTGGGTGGAGCTTGGGAAATCAGGTAGCTTGGCATCTAATTATTATGTGGCTGAAGGTGGCCTTTGATCCTCTTGCTTCCACCTCTAACATGTTGAGTTTAAATTTGTAAGCCACCATCCCAGGCAAGTCTCTTTTATTATTATTATTATTTTATATAAAGTGAAGAAAAAAAAAGGAAAATATAAATACATTTTAAAAAATCAAGGACAGATTTTAATAGTCTGTTTAGCAAAGCAAAGATATAAGGGATGAACTATAGAGAAAAAGGATTATTCCAGTGCAACAAAAAAATATAAAATAATAATAATAATAAAAGAGACTTGCCTGGGATGGTGGCTTACAAATTTAAACTCAACATGTTAGAGGTGGAAGCAAGAGGATCAAAGGCCACCTTCAGCCACATAATAATTAGATGCCAAGCTGAGCTACCTGATATCCTCCATGGAAAAGAGGGAGAGAGAAAAGAAGAAAGAGAAAAAGACTTTTCCTATGTATATATAATACATATAAAAGAGAATGTAAGTGACAATGGAAGACATTGTGAGGTTTAAAATAAATCTAATTAAAGCTTTAGAAGCAAAGCAAAAAGACAATGGGCACAAGCAGTATTTGACAAGATAATGACAGAACTTTCTAGAACCGAAGAAAGTCTCCAACCCACAGACTAAAGAAGCCCTCCAAATCCTGAGCAAGTTAAAGAACAATAAATGTGCACCTAGATCACAGAATACCGAAAGCAAGAAGAAAAACCTTTCAAGTAGCAGAGAAAAAAATGTTCTCATTGGAAACAAGAAGACCGCAGACTATCAAGCAGTTGGCTGGGAGGAAAGGACTATCTGAGACTGGCGAGAAGGAGCGAGTCTGTCATCCAGTGCTCTAGAGACACAGGCGAGGGGATGTCACATTGGAGGCTAGCCTGGGCTGTGTACGAGACCTTGGCTCAAATTGTCTTTATACAAAAAGGAAGGACGAAAGATGATGAGGAGCCCTTAGTTCTGTGACCCTTTGTGGCAGTTAGTTCCAACTGTGAATTTGATGCTTGGGAACTGAACCTTTGGGCACACGTATAAGGAAGTATCTAATTAGAGCAAGTCTGTATGAGATTGTCTAAAATACATGATTGATGTGGGAAGATGCAGCTCATGGCGGGTGGGCCTTTTCTCTAGCCTAGGGCATAAAGTGGAGAAAACTGGTTAGTATTTCAGCAATCATTAAAGTAAGCTTTGAATTTGGCCTGCTTTGCTCCTGTCGTAGATGTGATGCAGCCAGTTATTTTGGCTCCTACTGGTCTCTCTTCTGCTGCACTGAACTGTAACCTCAAATTGACAATGTGACTAAAAATCCCCTTGTTCCTCTAAATTATTCATAGCAACAGAATATGGAACTAAGACCATTTGAAAAGATCTTTCAAGAATGAGGCTGGCTGGGGCTGGAGAGGTGGCTCAGGGGTTAAGCCTCCGCCTTGCAGGCGGAAGGTCCTGAGTTCGGATCCCAGATCCCACGTATAGACGCCAGGCGGAAGCGGGGACAGCCTGTGCTTCTGGTCCTGGTAGGGCGGAGCCTGTGAATCCCGGGGCAGAAGGAGGTGGAGGCGTCCATGGTGGTTCCCGAATTCGTCCGTGGTTCTACACACACACACACACACACACACAAAGACACAAAGACACACACGCACATGAGCACAGTTGAATAAATAATAATAATAAAAAAAAAAAGAAAGAAAAAAAAAAAAAAGAATGAGGCTGGCTGGACTGAATGGCACACACGTGTAATCCCAGCTGTTCGGGAGACTGAAACAGGATGTCAGAAGACATCCTAAACTCAGAAATTCAAGGGCTGCCAGGGCTACAGCGTGAGCTCAGCATGAGCCTGAGCATCTTATTGAACCCCTATGTCAAAAGTAAAAAGTAAATATAAGCTGGGATACAGCTCTGGCGGAGCTGTGCCACATTTCCAAAGATCAATCCCTATGGCTGCTCAACTCTCCCCCCCCAAAAAAAAAGGCCAAAATGAAAGATATTTTCAAGCAAGCAAAAACAGAGTTTGCAGCAAATAGTAGTGCAGGAGAAAAAGCTAAAGAAACAAAAGAGTTCAACTGAAAGGTCGGAGCACCAAGACTAAAGGAGGGTAAGTGCAAGTCTATGAGCTCTGCTTTGAGACAGGGTCTCCCATTCCTGTGTAGCCATCATGGCTGTGAACTTCTGATCCTCCTGCTTCTCCCTCCTAAGTGCTGATTGCAGGGCTGTGCCAGCACACCCAGTTTATGAGATGCCAGGGATGGGAGCCAAGACTTTGTGCGTGCTCAGAAATCAAGGGACCAACTGAGCTACATCCCCACACCATTACTTGCAAAAAATCTAAGAAGTATTGACTATGAAAAACCATAGGGATTGTTAAAAACGGTTTAATAGTATTTTAGAAAGAAGACAACAGCATTACTCATAAAATATCATAAGTAGGTCTAGCCAATTTCTCATTTTATACCTGCTGTTAAACAGACCTCTGACAAGCATTTTTCCACTTGTACAATCATCTCCATGTGGTCTGTGCCTTCAAAAGTGAAGACATGCATTTCTACTTGTTTTTTTTTTTCTTTTCCCATTACACAGACAAAATTATATTAATATTCTATTGGTGTTCTTTCTCAGATTATTATGCTGGTGCAGTATTTTCAGTGTTTTTCTTCATAATGGCATTGGTATTTTAAATTTGCATAGTGTACCAATGAAGACAATTTATTATGCAGTCAGTAATTAGCATATACTTATGGGATGATGATTTAAAGTTATAAAAATCAGAATTATATTTTTCACATAACTATAAAACATTCATGATTCCCACCGTAGAAGTCTAAAAATGAAAATTCATCATAACAAATTACATAATTATGTATTCACAGGTTAAGGACAATTAACTCTTATTGAAAAGCTCTGCCTACTCTTTCCACCCACATTGCCTATTCAAAATTAGGCATGCTTTGCGTTTTAACAGTCTATCTATAAATAGCTAGAAATTTATGCTCAAGGTATTAAGATTGCCTCTTGAGTTTAAATTCTACTCAGAAGACATCCTAAACTTAAATTCTAAAAGGAATTAGGAACTTCATTGGTTCCCACCTGTAAACCCAGAACTCTGTGGTCAAAAAGACAACTGACGCTGTATGGTGTGGCTCGAACCTTACTCCCAACACACCTACAGTGAGACAAGAAGTGTAGACGGGAGTAGCAAATTCACAGTCTAGCTTGCTTGGATACACAAAGTGGCAGAAACAAGACAGATTCTGCCTCAAAAAGTGGAAGAAGAGACTTGACTCCTTCACAATAGTCTTCTGACCTACACATACACACTATGACTTGCTGTATACCCGCGTGCACAGATACATGCACATGCGTAGAAAAATAATAATAAATGTATGTATACATATATATTTAAATATGTCTGTGTGTCTTTGTATATCAGGTAGTATTATCTGTGCCTGCAGAGGTCCAGTGGTGACTTTGGGATTCACCCTGGATTGCTTCTACCTCCTATTTGCTTTACTCTGCGGTTCCCCAGATACTGCCTTCCAGGACGGGAAGTACAGGCCACCACCATTTCCATCTGGTGTTTTTACACGGGACCTGGGATCCGAACTTAGGACCTTCTGCTTGCGAGGCAAAGGTTTAACCCTGGGCCATCTCTTCAGCCCCAATAATAGTAAATTTTAAAAACATATAAGTAAATATATAGCTTAAATAAAAAATTTAAAAACCCAATAAATAAAAACGTTTATTTTAAAAAAGACACTGAAGGCCAGAAATAATAGTAGACTTCTGTAATCCCAGGATCAGGAGGTAGAGACAGTATCATGAATGTGAGGATTTGAGGGATTCCTCAACATGTCAGAAGAAAGAAAAGGGATAGACAGGGAGGCAGAGAGACAGAGAGACAGAGAGAGAGGAAAGAGAGAGGGGAGACATGAAAATAACAAGGAAAATTTTAATACTAGATGATATTAAGAAATCACTATTATGTAGGTATAACGACAGTATTTTTTTTTTATTTTCTGTGTGGGTGTAAGTGTGTGTGCATGCGTGTTTACAATGGCACACACATGCCACAATACACATACATATGTCAGAAGACAACCTTGGGGAGTTGGCCCTGCCTTCCACCTTGTTCAGGTAAGATCTCTCCTGATGTTGCTGGCAGTACACAGTGTACTTCAGGCTGGGTGACTCACAAACTTCTCTTCCTGTCTTGCCATAGAGTTGCCATGGGATTACACGTGTGAGCCACCACATCTAACTTTTAAAGCGGGATCAAACTCAGGTCATCAGGATTGTGTGGCAAATGCTTTTAAATACTGAGTCATCTCCGTAGGCTTCTTTTATTTTTCGGACAGTGTCTCATATACTGCAGCTGTCCTCAGACTGGCCAAAGGGCAGTCTGATCCTCCTGCCTCCACCTCCTGAGTGCTGACGTTAGTGGTGCGTATCACAGCATCTAATTTATGTAGTACTAGGGTGTGGGGGTTGTTAGGCCTGCTCTCTGGATGATACATTAGCAACTGAATGGGCTGTTGAGTGACTCCTCTCTTAGGGGGTTGAGTTTGCCTCTTGTCTGAAAGACAATGGCAGGCCTAACTCCCCCCTTTGGGAGTAGAGAGAACTTCCAGGTTTTTTGGGTAGCTTTTGTTTCTCTTAGAAACTGGCTGGGCTGTTCCTTCCCCCAACAGTTCTTTCCTGCTTCTCTGAGATATGCTTATGCACGGAAAAGTAACTCTGTTTTGAGGCATACATTGTCCATTCCCTTCTAGCAACAAGGTGACATGCTTGTTTACTCTACCTAGGGACATCATGTCTGGTCCCACAGTAGTTAGATGTCACTCCTGACTTCTCTTTGTTAATTAAAATGTATACGTTTTACACACTCCTATGAAGAATTTGGTCCTGTTCTTCTTTGATGTTTTCCTGAATTTGGCCCTGCTTCTTGACTATAAAATCCATGTATGTTACAATAAATTTGGCTTGGATGATAAGGGATATCCAAGGCTCCCTCTGACCCAAAGCCTGAAACTTTTAATTCCTATCCCTCCCACTTCAGATTCCTGCATTTGTAGATCTGGGTTCGTGCTGGTTTGTGGGCCCGGACAGTAGGGCTAGAACCCAGGACTTATGCATGCTATCCAAACATGCCAGTTGAGTGTATCCCCAGCTCTGATATGTGACTGTGACTGTGATTGTGTGTGTGTATGTGTGTGTGTGTCTTATTCATGTGTGTTGGGGTGTACACCTCCCTCTCTAGCTGATTTGTTTATTTGAAGCAGTGTTTCTCCCTGAATGTGGAATTAACCATTTTTGACTAGATTGACTGCAAGTCCCCAGGATTCGCCTGTCTCCATCCTCCAATGGGATTACAGAAACAGCTGCCACACCTGGCTTTTATGTGGGTTTGAGAATCTGAATTCAGGTCCTCATGTCTACAGAGCAAACACTTTACCCACGGAACCATTCCCTAGCTCAATATCTGATTATTTTAAATGTTTCATTTCTTAGAAACACTGAGCCTTTACACACACACACACACACACACACACACACACACACACCACAGAATATGCCATTTTCTTTTCTCTAAATGTAGGTCAGTCCCATGGAAACATACTCTTTAATTAACATACACTATTTTTATTTTTAACCAAATATTCCTCATTGTCATATCTAATTTTTTTAAAATTACACAAGCATTGCAAAAGATTCATTGTCTAATTGGACATGCTAGCATGTTCTGATTTATATAAAGCAATCTGAAATACAGATTACTCCAGAGTTGCTAAGAAGCAGATGTACAAATATCCTTGTGTTCACATGACTTAACTACAAATAGAATTTGAACAGAGTCCAAATGTACAACTGTCAGATTCATTAAAAAAAAAGAAGCAAAATGCATCATGGAGAAGTTTAGATTTCTCTTTGAATAACAGTGACTGTTGTTTGAAGAAAAAAAATCAAAAGCATTCTGTTAATGTTTTATTTTCCAGTGCTAATATTTGATAAGAATTACGCACTTTCATGTCACGCCTAGATGTCCCTGTTGGGTTCAGTAAGAAAGTGGTAACTCAGAAACTGTTACAGTCTGGTAATACAACAAGATCCAAAACAAAACAAAAAAAAAACCTTGAAATTCACTCAACCAATTTTTACAAAGTTAATTAACCTAATTTTTTGAAGCAGTGCTTCAGCATGTAGAAGGCTGGCATGGAACTCTCCTTCTTCCCTCAGTCTTCCTAGAGAATGCAGGACTTTTTTTTTATTCAATTGTGCATGTAGCGTGTGTGTGTGTGTGTGTGTGTGTGTGTGTGTGTGTGTATGTGTATGTGTATATGTGTGTGCATGTGTATGTATGTGTATGTGTGTATGTAGAACCACGGGAATTCAGGAACCACCATGGATGCCTCCACCTCCTCCTTGTTTACTTTGCCCCGGGATTCACAGGCTCCGCCCTACCAGGGCCAGAAATGCAGGCCAGGGCGCTTCTGCCCGGCTTCTATACGTGTAGTCTAGGATCCGAACTCAGGACCTTCCACCTGCAAGGCAGAGGCTTAACCCCTGAGCATCTCTCCAGCCCCAGAATGCAGGACTCATAGGTTTGTACAGCCATGCGCAGGAAGCATAAAATTAATCCAAATACTATGGTGCCGATAGCTTTGCTTGATCGTCAGCGCTAACGCTGTATAGATCTCAGTTCCACTACATCGATCTGCATTCACATTTACTATGGTAAATCCAGGCTCCTTTCTTACCCGTAAAAGGGAGTTTGCGAAATGATTTGCTTCATATTGCTCAAGCCACCGTACACTTTAGTTGCAGGACACAGAGAAACCAAGTGAGATCTGAACTAGAAGTTTCCTTCCTGCTATCTCACTTTCTCAGTGCCAGAAGTGTGCTGTAGATTGCCAGGGGGAGAAAAGTCATCAAAAGTCTTGCCTCGCTATACTTGTGCTGTACTACTGATCTGCCAGATGAAATGTAGCCACTTGTAGCGTATAAATGTTAGGGGAATTACTAATCACTTTCTGATCAGCTTCGAGGCATGCTTCACAGGACGGAATTCACGCCTGATACCGTAAAGCCTGTCCAAAGACCCCATGACTTGGAAGTCATCAACCCTAGTAAAAAAGCTGCTGTGTTGCTTTGTGGGCGTGGGATGCGCCTTCTAAATATGCTCCTAGATTGGTGCTCCTGCTGGCTTTGATCACAGAAGCTTCTTTGTGTGCAATGGGTGGTGGTTCCTGAAGAGGCTCACAACTGGTCACAGTGCTGAGGAGAGATGTAAATGCTCGGCTTGTTGGTGCTGCAACAAACAATCTTCTCGGCCTCACAGTTTTCCTAACTGGCTCATAAAAGGGGAATCAGTTCTTTCCTAAGCTGTGGAGAAGAGTAATTCCATCTTTCTTCTGACCACTTTCCCAAAGTAGGAGCATTCTAATGAATGATTTGAGGAAAAGAAAATAGGATCCAACCCCCCTTTTCCGCTTGCTTTTAAAATTTGTCCATCTACAGTGGATTAGTTCCTGCTCAGCTCCTCATTAGATGTAAGAAACTAAAAGCACAAGAGTCAGGGCCCATCTTGCCTTCAGAAGCAAACCTGATTCTTTCTACTGTTGACTAAACCAACTGCGTAAGTCATTCCTGCTCAGTCTGTCTGTCTCACAGATCCAGATCCCTTCTGATGAATCATACCCTGTTTAAACTTCAAGAGAGGTATTGACAAACTGATTGTGGCTGTAATATTGAATTGGAATCATTCAAGCAATTTTATAAGTAAGGCTTTTTAAAAAAATATTTGTTCATGGGGCTGGAGAGGTGGCTCAGGGGTTAAGCCTCCGCCTTGCAGGCAGAGGGTCCTGAGTTCTGATCCCAGATCCCATGTATAGACGCCAGGCGGAAGTGGGGCGGCCTGTGCTTCTGATCCTGGTAGGGCGGAGCCTGTGAATCCCGGGGCAGAAGGAGGTGGAGGCGTCCATGGTGGTTCGCGAATTCGTCCGTGGTTCTACACGCACACAGACACACACACACATGCGTGCACACATACATACCCACACACGCACAATTAAATAAATAATAAAAAAAGGAAAGAAAATACTATTTAAAAAAATATTTGTTCATTTATTCTGTGTGTGTGTGTATGTCAAATGGTACTGTATATCCCTATGGAGAACCAAGCATGACTTTGGGAATCATCCTGGATTACTTCTACCTCCTTTTTGCTCTGGGATTCCCCAGGCTCTGCCTGCTAGGGCGGAAAGGGCAGGCCATTGCCATTTCCATCTTGCATTTTTACATGGGGACCTGGGATCCAAACTCAGGACCTTCTGCTTGCAAGACAGAGTCTTAACCACTGAGCCATCTCTCCAACCCATGTAACCCCCCCCTGCCTTTTTTTTAAAGTGGTGGTGATGATTGTTCTACTGGGGATTAAAATCAGTGCTTCCCACTTGCTAGGCAAGTGCTTTATTATTGAACTCTATTTCCATCCAGCTCTTCTTCTTTCTCTCTACTTTCCTATGAACTGTGAATGCAGAGAAAAGTTAAGATAGATGAGCAACTACCACTGCCTAAGCCTTACTAAAAGTAATGAGTGAGCATGTGTGTGTGTGTGTGTGTGTGTGTGTGTGTGTGTGTGTGTGTGTGTATGACAGAATCTGGTCTAGAACGGGCTAGCTTTGAACTCACAGCAATTCTCCTGCATCAACTTCTCAAGTGCTGTGATTAAAGACATGAGTCACCACTCCTAACTTAACTTTTCAGGGGAAGAGCAATATTTAAAGCTGATATGGTTCAATCAATATTGCAACATTTGAGTGATTACAGGCAGTGCTCATACAATATCTAAACAAACACTCTAACATTTCTATGAAGAACTATATCAGAAAAGTCTAAATTATGTTAAAATTTAAAAATAAATCAATTGCTTAGCTGAAGAAATCAAATTCTTACTCTTAAAAAATTGGTTTTGTCACATGCCCCAGACACTTAGGACTGACCCCCATGCCAGGCAAGAGCTGTGTGGATCCAGGGGACAGATGACCTACCTCCCCCCACAAGCACCCCAGGAATGGACCCTGGTGCCAAGGGACAGCCACATCGCACAACCAGAAGATTCCATCCAAATACAAAGAAGCTTTCCCAGCAATACCAAAAGTCAAACAATCTCATCTGACTTATGGCAGCCAAAAACAAATACCAAAGAAAGTAGTCACAGACTTAACAAAATATGCCCGAGTCACATCATAAAACCACAAAATACACTAAATAGCAGAAAAAAATGTTTCCTACAAAAAAACACCAACTCCCTTACTCTAGAGTCCAATCATAATAACCTCATGGATACTAGTCAGAAAATGTACTGACATGATCAACGAGCTTGGAAAAGAACTATAAAAAGAACCCGATGAATGAAAAAAGGAATGTGAAGAACTTAGAGAAGAAATGTGTAAGTATATGACCTTGTGTGGTGGTTACTCTTAACTATTGCTGTGAGAGAACATTCAAAGTCAAGCAGCTTAAGGGAGAGAGGGAGATTTATTCAGCTTATGGTTGCAGGGGGGAGAAGCAGTCTTTCATGGTGCAGGCGGCATGCCTGGCTGGCCAAAGCTGGAGACAAGCTAAGTCGCACCCATCTGAGAGGCTGAGAGCTACCCGATTGTTTGATTGATGCAAAGGCAGATGCCTCCTGGAGGTAGGGTGAGACTAATCCACCTCAAGGCCGACCCCTTGTGACCACCTTCCTCCAGCAAGGCTCCACCTCTCAAAGGTCCCAAACTCATGAGACTGTGGGAGACACATTTCAAACCATGACACCTTGTATGAACAGGAAAATAGTTAAAAATGATCTGAGATGAAAAAGGAAATAGAGGGAACAAGAACAAGGTTAGAACAGGTGAAAAAACTCTAAACCGAAATTCAGCTAAGCTTACTGAAATTGAAAACTCAACAGAGAGTTTCTCACACAAAATGGGTCAAGAAGAAGATAGAATATCAGATCTGGAAATAACCTGACAGAGCAGATTATTAAATTAAAGAAACTGAAAATACTAAAAAATGAAAGGAATATTTAAGAACTATGGGACACCATGAAGAAATAAAACCTGTGCTTTCATGAAATACCAAAACAAGAACCCCCAAGGAAACACTAAGGCTCAGGTCTCTAGTCAGTCATAAATGAGAACTTCCCACATCTAAGAAAAGAGAGCCTGATCCAAGAATAATGTTGTGCATATCGCACAACATCCAGATGTAATCAAAATAGGAGCACAAAACAAGGCAAATAATAGTAATAACTTCTCAGATACAGAAAAAAGCAAATGTTCTAAGAGCTGCAAGACAGAAAAATAAAGTCACATTTAAAGGCAAGCCTATTAGAATAATGACTGGTTTTTCATTGGAAATATTAAAAGCCAGCAGAATTTGGAAAGGCACTCTTCAAGTCATGAATGATCACAAATGCCAATCCAGGGCTGGAGAGGTGGCTCAGGGGTTAAGCTTCCGCCTTGCAGGCGGAAGGTCCTGAGTTCGGATCCCAGATCCCACGTATAGACGCCAGGCAGAAGCGGGGGCGGCCTGCGCTTCTGGTCCTGGTAGGGCGGAGCCTGTGAATCCCGGGGCAGAAGGAGGTGGAGGCGTCCATGGTGGTTCGCGAATTCGTCCGTGGTTCTACACATGCACAGACACACAGACACGCACGCACGCGCACATACACACGCATATGCACACAGTTGAATAAATAATAATAAAAAAATTAAAAAAAACAAATGCCAATCCAGGCTGCTATATCCAGCCAAACTATCGGTCATGCTTTAAGGAGAAAGAAAAATATTTCCTGACAAAAATAAAACTAAAATTCTTCTTATGTACCAAACCAGGCCTGGAGAAGATACTAGGAAAAATTCTCAAGACAGATAAAATTGATCAATATACTCTAGAGGATAAAGGGGTAAAATAATGCCAATACAACTACCACGTAGAGCACACGCAAAAGAAACAATAAATTCAAAAAATTACAGGAATCCACAAAAACGTCTCAATTATAACTTTAAACCTCAATGAGATTAACTCGCCAATCAAGAGACACAGGCTAACACCATGAATTAAAAGCCACAACTCATCAATATGCTGCCTCCAATACCTCACTTTGAAAGATAGGTACAATCTCAGGGCCAAAGGATGGTTGAATATACTCCAAGCAAATGCAAGTAGAAAACAAGTAGCCACCCTAATATCTGACAAAATAGTCTTCAAACCAAAGCCAATCATAGGAGGAGGTACAGAAAGATACTACATATGCTCCAAAGGAATAATATTATCAAAAGGAGTTCACAGTTTTAAATACATATGTACCATGCATAGGTTCACCACAACAGTTAAACACTAAAATGTGTAAAACAGCAAATCAACATAAACACATCAATAGTAGGGGATTTCAACACCCCATTTTCACTGAATGAATCTCAAGTCAACAGGCTAAAAACTGAACAGAGACACTCTGGAACTAAACCAAACCATAAACCAAATGCACATGACATGTCTGCACATGACAGACATCTGCCGAACATCCCATCCTAATACCAAGGGATATACATTCTTTTCAGAAGCCCATGGAACGTTCTCAAAATAGACCACAAAGCAAGTCTCCACAAATACAAGAAAATCGAAATCACCACCTGTACTCTATCTGACCACCAGGGAATAAAGATGACATAATAAGGCAAACAACAGAAAGTACATAAACTCTTGGAAGTTTAACAATATTCTGCTGAATGAGGAACTGGTCAGGAAAGAACTAAAAATGGAAATTCGAAAATTTCTAGAGCTCGGTGATAATGAAAACACATCATACCAAAGCCTTTGGAATATGACAAAGGCGGTCCTAAGAGGAAAATTCATAGCACTCAATGCCTAAATCGAAAAATGGAAACATCACAAGTGAGCAACCTAATAATGCAGATTAAAGTTTTAGAGAAAAAAGAACAAACCAATCCTAAAAGAGGTAGACATGCAGAGATTGGTGGGATCAGAGTAGAAATAACTGAAATTGAAACAAAGAAAACAGTACAAAGAATCAATCAAACAAAATGCTGGTTCTTTGGAAAACTGAACAACACTGATAAACACTTAGCTAAATTAATCAAAATCAAAAGAGAGAAAACCCAAATTAATAAAATTAGAGATGAAAATGGAGCTATCACAAATGTCAAGAAAATTCAGAGAATCATAAAGTCATACTTAAAAAACATACACCACCAAAAAAAATATACCACCAAATTTGCCAATCACAAAGAAATGGACAAACTTCTAAACACACAAAAATTTCTAATCACACCAAACTTAAACCACGATGAATTGAATTATTTAAATAGTAATATAACAATGGATGAAGTTGAAATAATAATCTTCCTACCAAGAAAAGCACAGGTCCAGATGGATTCAGAGCAGAATTCTACCAGATATTTAAAGAACAATTAACACCAATGCTCCTTAAGTTATTTCACAAAATAGAAAAAGGAACACTTCCAAACTCTTTCTACAAAGCCAATATTACACTGATCCCAAAACCAAATAAAGACACAACAAAAAAAGAAAACTATAGACCAAGTTCATTAATGAACACAGATGCAAAGATCCTCAATGAAATTCTAGGAAACCAAATTCAAAAACATATCAAAAAGATCATTTGTTGTAACCAGGTTGTGTTTATTCTGGAAGCACAAGGTGATTTAATATATGTAAATCTATAAATACAATAAATAAGATATGTATTTTTATATGTATATACTTATATATAAATCAAATATAGATATATAAAGCCATATAAATAAATGCGAAGACAAAAATCACATGATTCTCTCAATTGACACTGAAAAAACTTTTAACAAAATCCAGCATCCCTTTATGATGTAAATCCTGGAAAAAAATAGGGTTAGAAGGAACATTTATCAACATAATAAAAGCCATATACAATAAGCCTATGGCAAAAGTCATCCTAAATGATGAAAAGCTGGAAGCATTCCCACTCAGATTGGAAACTACACAAGGCTGTCCACTCTCACCACTTCTATTCAACATTGTACTTGAAGTCTTAGCTAGAGCCATAAGACAAGAAAGGGAGATAAAAAAGGATACGACTTGAAAAAGAAAAAATCAGGTTATCCCTATTTGCAGATGGCATGAACCTATACGTCAAGGACTCTGAAAATTCTGCCAGGAAACTCCTGGAACTAATAAATAAGCTCAGAAGAGTGGCAGGATACAAAATTAATGTTCAAAAATCAGTGGCTTTCCTATACATCAAGGATAAACAAAGTGAGAAAGACCTGAAAGAAACAATGCCATTTACCATTGCTCCTAACAAAAAGAAATACCTCGGAATAAACCTAATTAAGGATGTGAAAGATCTATACAATAAAAACTTTAAACCCCTAAAAAGAGAAATTACAGGCGATACCAGAAGATGGAAAAATCATTCATGTTCTTGGATCAGCTAAATTACCATTGTTAAAAATGATCATTCTACCAAAAACAATATATAGATTCAATGCAATACCAATAAAAATTCCAACCCAATTCTTCACAGAAACTGGTAAAGCAATCTCAAATTTCATATAGAAACATAAAAGACCCAAGATAGCACAAACAATCCTGAATACTAAAATTCCACAGGTGGTATCACCATACCAGACCTTAAACTATACTGTAAGATCATTGTAATAAAAACAACATGGTACTAGCTCCAAAAAAAGAGATACAGACTGATGGGTTAAAATTGAAGATCCAATAAGTGCATCCACCTATAGTCAACTGATCTTTGACAAAGACGAAAAAAAAAAAAAAACACTGGAAAAAAGACAGTATCTTTAACAAATGGTGCTCGCAAAATTGGATTACTACACACAGAGTAATCAAACTGGACCCTTATTTGTCTCCCTGCACAAAAATCAAATCCAAATGAATCAAAGACCTCAATGTTAGACAAGAGACTATAAAACTCCTAGAATTAAAAATAGGGAATACCTTTGAATTGATTGGCTTTGGCCAGCATTTCCTCCACAAAACCTTAAAGGCACAAGGAACAAATCCAACACTAAACAAGTGAGACTATATGAAAATACTGTTAACCAAGCAAAAAGGCAACCTACAGAATGGGAGAGAATCGTCACATATCTGATAGAGGTCTAATAGCCAGAGTACACAAAGAACTTGAAAAATTAAATACCAAGGAAGTAAACAACCCCATTAAAAAGTGAATTATAGAAATGAAAAGGAATTCTCACAAAACAAAATTCAAATGTTTAACAAATATCTTTAAAAAGTTCTACCTTCCTAGTCATTAGGGAAATGCAAATTAAAAACACCCTTAGATGTCATCTCACTCCAGTCAGAATAACTAAGATCCAAAACACAAGCAACAGCAAATGCTAGCGTGAATGTGGGGAGAAGGGAATCCTCATATATTTTATTGGTATTGCATTGAATCTATATATTGTTTTTGGTAGAATGATCATTTTTAACAATGGTAATTTAGCTGATCCAAGAACATGAATGATTTTTCCATCTTCTGGTATCGCCTGTAATTTCTCTTTTTAGGGGTAAACTCATACAACCTCTTTGGAGATCAATTTGGAGGTTCCTAAAAAAGTTAAAAATTGAAATTCCTTATGACCTAGTTATACCACTTCTGAGAATATTTCCAAATAACTGTGTCCTGCAACAGAGTCACATGTATGACCATGTTCATAGCAGCTCTTTTCACAATAGCAAAGAAATGGAACCAACCTATACGTGCAACAATTGATGAATGTGGTACATATATACAATGGGATATTATTCGAATAACTGTCAAGAAAGATGAACTAATGAAATTTGCCAGTAAATGGATGGAACTGGAAGAAATCATACTGAGTGAAATATCCTAGACGTAGAAATACAGACACTGTATGTTCTCCCTTACAAGTGGATCCTGGCATTAAACATTCAGTTTGATGTAATTAAACAGAAACTTTCACAACATCCACCAACGTAAAGGAGTACAAGCCAAGGGGGAGTGGTTAAAGAAGATCCCCCCCCCCAAAAAAATATTGAAACTAAACAACAGGGGTAAACAGTTTTAAAAAAGGCTTTTATATAAGAAAATTCTTAAAGGAGAGGGAAGAACAGGAATAGAACACAGTAGGGAGAAGTACCACAGAGGTCTGAGCCCCTACTAAAGCAGACAATCCAAAGGGAATCCTGACACCTACAGAAACAGACAAGCGAAGGGTAGGAAGTAGAGGGATGGATTGGTGAAGGGAGCGAAAGGTAGGAGAGGAAAGGACAGGAAGGAGAGAGAAAGGGAGGTGGGAAAGAAGGGGGCAGAAATAACCACTCATTATGTTTGTAAAACCAGAAAAGTTAAAATAAACACTTGTGCTCTCTTCTGAAAAAAATCACTTTATCATAAATTTTAATATAATAAAAAATTCTGGACCCCAATAAATCTTATAAAACAATTACCTCTGGTAACCGAAATAACACTTTAAAAACTTTTCTTGAGATGAGGAAAAAATTCAATTTTTAAATCTAAAAGTACATTTTACATCCATATGTTTATTCACAAATTTTGACTCCAACATTTTAAGCAGTTCTTAATGGCTAATTTCTAAAACATTATAAATTCTAGAATTTTAAAAATAATTTATTAAAAAAAGAGTTGGTGTGGATGGAGGCAACTCTTCAGACGGCTGTGCTTTAGGTAATGAAGTGATAATGCAGATCACTTCAGCTCTAGTGTTACCACATAAGCATGGATCATTTCCAAATTGCCAAGGTAGGGAAAAGAACTTCAGGAATCTCCTGTTGGCCTCTCACTACTACATCTTGAAAGTGACATGTGTCAATTTTTGCTTGTTTTGTTCTGTTGAAATGGGATCCTATATAGTACAGCCTCGCCTGGAGCACCTAGCTTAGGAAGGTAACTTTGAACTGGTAATTCTTCCTTCTGAATATTGTAAGGCTGCACCACCACACATGACTGACAGATGTCAGTTCTACACTATTTCACTGGCTATGCTTGATCACATGACTCCATCCGATGTGTCCAAACACAACGTGCACAGAAGGGGGAAAGTAGTGATTACTGTTTAACAATGACAAAACGCATTGCAGGTAGCTGTTATTAATGTCTTCTTGTGCACACGAAGAAATAGTTATTGAAGTTAATAATCCATCTAAAACTGCATACAGAGAGCTGGTAGGTAAACAGTTCAACCAGAGCTTACGCTGAGCCTCTATCCTGCAGCACTTTTTAGCACTGTGCTGGAATCCTGGCAGAAGCTAGCCACCACCACGGAGAGTTAATTCAACTCAAATTTGTTCGGTTTAAATCAACACCATTTCCTGAACACCTCCTTTGTGCTAACCTCACAGTAGTGTCTGGATAAGGCTTGCTCTGTTTAACCACATAGAATCTTTTCCAATTTTCAGGCTGTGATATAAACAAATAAGACAACTGTGTTTTTGGAAAGTTTTATATACCCACCTGACTGGATCATGTGGCTCAGATATTTAATTAAACATTATTCCGGATGTTTCTGTGTAAGTGTCTTTGGATGAAATTAACATTTAAATCAGTGGGCTTTGAATAAAGCAGATTACTCTTCATAATGTAGGTGGACTTCATCCAATTGGCTGAGCTTCTCAGAGCAAGAAGGAATTCTGTCACACAACTGAAACTCTTTCATAAGTCATGCAGTCACAATCCTTTAAAATAAATATTATGTGTCTAAATGTCTACATTTATATGTGCTATTGGTTTGGTTTCTCAAAGAATATTGACTAGACTTAAAAATTAGGCTCTCTATTGTAGGAGCCAGAAGATGTGGTAGAGTATTGTAGAATGTGTTCTGGGCATGACTCTTGAACTCACAGCCAGCTGTGATTGCCCACACAAGACCAGGGCAACCTTGGGCCTGTCAGTATCACGTCATGCTCACAAAGCTCTACAGGAAGGAAGGACTTCTTTGAGAGGAGAGCCATTCTTTTTTCAGGGATATAGCCACTGGTAAGGTGTCCATGTTCCTGAACACAAACCCTGACTCATAAGTGAACCAACTGAAACTCATCAGGTTGAAAAAAAAAAAAAGGCATAAAAGTAAAAGTAGGGGAGAGAAAGAGTCAGCAGAGTGGAGGGTAACGGAGTGAATGTAATTGAAATAGATTAGGTACATGTACAAAAATGTCATGATGAAAACCATTATTACATATAATTAATAATTGCTAATAAAGTATTACAAAAATTAGTCTCTATGAAAGAAGATTAGCCATGAATCAGATGCCTCTTAACTTGTAGTAGGACTATCTCCCTATGAACTTACCAGTAGTTGGGAATACATTGTTGAAAGTACACACGACATACCTAACCATCTAGTGGTTGTTACTTGACAATAGTCTACTGTAATGTGCTAACTATATTCCCTCAATTTGTTGCCACCACAGAAGAGTGGCACCAATTTGTAAAGGAAAAAAGACAAAAATTTAAAGTATAGGTTTTTTTAGTGTTGGTGATACTGGGGATAGAGCCTCGCACAAGCTAGTGAGAGGCAGTTTCTACCAGTGCAAAGTTAAACAGTCGTTGATAGATGATAGATAGTTGATAGATAGTGTGGAGATTAATCTTATGTACCAACTCGATAGCTAGGAACTGAGCCTACAGGCATGTCTGTAAAGAATGATTTAGTTAAGGCAAGCTTCTATGCAAGCCTGCAGGAGGTTATCTCATTGATGTGCGAAGAGCAGCCCAGAATGGGTGGTACCATACCTTGGGCTAGTGGAAAAGATGAAAAAAGAATCAGTTGACTTTGGCAGACTGACAGCTAGAAAGTATGTTCTTCTGTATGGATATAGTGTGGCTTTTGTTCCTTGGGTATGAACTCTCCTGCCAGCATAATGGACTTAGCTATAATCTGTGAGCATGAGCAAGAATCCCCGGTTCCTCTCGATTGCTTCGGTCAAGTACTCACTACAAATGTGGGGATGTGAATCTAAGACATTCTGGTACCAGAGAAGCGAATCGTTGCTGTGCAGGTTACACACATGATTAGTACTGACTAGTACAGACTAAGAAAAGACTAATAGTGTGTCTCTAGTTACTTTCATCTTAGAATGTTGAGTCCTAGAAGAACACATAGAAACAAATTGATGTTCATTATTATTTCTAGTAAAAGAGAAGTTAAAAAAAAACTCTTCAAATACAAAATAGGTAAAGTACTGAAAACCCAAGCAAAACAACCTGCTGAAAATATACCATAGAAGGTGGTTTTATAATTTGTCTACTTATAAGAGTGTTTCTATTGTTTTCACAAGTTCTAGTCGCACTCTGAATGTGTGACTAGATATTAAAGGAATTCAACTCTCTTACACAACACCATATCAAGAGACAATCCCAATTTTAATCTGTTTTTTTTGTATAAAATGCTCTTTTCCAAGTATTTAGTTGCTCCCTTCTGGACATATAATTACAGAATTCCTTTTTTAAAAACCCAGTAGATTGATTATATATGATAAACTTTTTAAAAATATGTATTTTCCATTTATATTTTATTTATTTGAGAGAGAGTAAGAATGAGAAAGAGAGAGAGAAATAGAGAGAAAGAAAGAAAAGATATGCACACACATGCCATTGTGTATATATGGAGGTCACAGGAGAAACTTCTGGAAGTCATTTCATTCTATCATGTGGGATTCTGTGGCTTGAACTCAGGTCACTGGGTTTTCAAGCAAAGGTCTTACCCACTCAGCATGCTCTCTCGCCTCAATAAAAATATACTACTGAAGAGATGTATTCACTTTTTAAAAATGATATAGTGTTGGGGTCAGATAGATGGGCCAGAAGGTTAAGGTTCTTGTACAAGCTTAGCAACTTGGGTTCAATCCCTGGAACCCACACGGTGGAAGGAAGAACCAATTCCAACTTTATTCTCTGACCTCCACATACATGTCATGTGGCACCTGCACCATGGGACACATATTGTGGCACACATGTGCTCCCACACACTAAATAAATCTTTTTAAGATTAAAATCATGTGGGGCTGGAGAGGTGGCTCAGGGGTTAAGCCTCTGCCTTGCAGGCGGAAGGTCCTGAGTTCGGATCCTAGACCCCACGAATAGACGCTGGGCGGAAGCGGGGGGGGCGGGGGGGCGGGGGCGGGGGGCGGGGGGGCGGGGGGGCGGGGGGGCGGGGGGCGGGGGCGGGCGGGGGGGGCGGGCGGGGGGGGCGGCGGGGGCGGGGGCGGGGGCGGGGGCGGGGGCGGGGGGGGGCGGCCTGCGTTTCCGGTCCTGGTAAGGCGGAGCCTGTGAATCCCGGGGCAGAGTAAACAAGGAGGAGGTGAAGGCATCCATGGTGGTTCCCAAATTCCCATGGTTCTACACACACACACACACACACACACACACACACACACACACACACATGCACAATTGAATAAATAATAAAAAAATTAAAAAAAAATAAAATCATGTGTGGTGCTTACTCGAGAACAATACAAAGATTAGCATGGCCCCTGTGCAAGAATTACAGACAAATGTGTAAAGTGTTCCGTATTTAAGAAACTAAAACAATGTAGGAAAAATTTACCAAGTAGAAATGAAATAATGGTTCATTTGGAACACATACACTATACATGCACACATACACAACACACACAGAGACATTACATACTCCCCCCCCACACACATATATTGAGACAATTTCTCATGTATTCCCAGAATGAGAAAGTGTGATCCTGAACTTCTGATTCTTCTTCCTCTGCATTCCGAGTATGTTATAAGTGTATTCCGCCATGCCTGGCAATCTTTTTTGTTTGTTTGTTTGTTTGGCTCTTTTTGTCAGAGTAGGAAGAGATGGAGGGGAGTAGATAGAATATTATTACTCTGTAGCTCAAGTTGGCCTGAAATTCACAGCAATCTGGCTTCAGCCTCTCGACTGCAATTACAAGTGTGAGCTGCCCCATCTGGTTTGCTAAATAATCTTAAAATTATGTTATCTATCATGCTGCCTCACTACGTGCCACATCTGCAGCTAATGTTGGACAAGACCCTTTAAGTTTCCTTTGATACCTACTTCCTCATCTAAAAGTGATTAACACAAAAGAAGCAGCATATATTTAGAGCGTATAATTTGATGACTTTCGTATCCATTGTGAAATCATCCTCACACCTGACACAGTGAACATATTTGTCCCAGCAGTTCCTTACATGCTACTTTACGCTGGGCTCTTGGGTCCCATCAGGTCTCTTCCTCCTCAACGAGCCACTGTCTGCTGTCTGCCTGTCGAGACAAGCTTGCATTTTCTAGTTTTAGAGAAGAGAATGATGCTTAAGTTCACCAGCTTGAGACTAATAGGAACTATGTGGTGGACCTGGTGGTACAGGCTTGTGATCGCAGCTACTGGGGAAGATGAGATCAGAGCAGCACAAGTTTGAGTCCGAGCCCAGGCTACTGAGTAAATGAGGTATGAAAAGTATCAGCATGCTCTTTCAATATTAAAAAGGGAACATTAACAAGTTCCCCTCCCTTGAAACCTGAAGTGGTGATTAAACGCTCAAGCTTTTGACTCAGCAGTCATGAGCCTGGGTCTTGGCTCTGTCGTTTACCAGCTATGTGTCCTTGGGCAAGTTACTCAACATCCTAACTGAGGTTAATGGTTGCCCCATACTTAGGGAAACAGATAATAATAGCATCTAATCTCACGAGGATGTTGTGAAATTGCATGCAAGCCTTTCGTTCAGGACTGGAACTGTACCTACAAAGCATTCAGCCGACGGTTGACATTTCTTTAGACATTTCAAAGAGTGCCACAATTCTAAGAAAAGAAATGAGAACTCTGATCATACAGTGTCAGGGTTAATCTTGAGGTATCGTTTCTAAAGGCTCCACGAGGATTACCAGTTCATTTATTAGAGTGGTGTCCAACTGACTCTGACTCAAGCACTTTTCTGAGCACTACCTCAGGTTTCCTTCCTCAAGTATCAACATATGCGACTCTTCATCAGTCTAACCCCTAAATTTAGGACCTGACAGTTGTCTCATTTCACCTTTGTGTACCAAATCGCTTGGCCAGTAAAGGACAGTTACTCAGCCACTTGAGGTGGCATCATGGAAACAGAGATGAGGAAACTGGTGGTTTAATAATAATTTTGTTGCTACTGTTGTTTTGAGACAAGGGTTCCTCAGGCGCCCAGGCCGGCCTTGAATTCACTGTAAGTTGAGGTCTACCTTAAACATCTGATCGTCTTGCTTCTGCCACCAGAGTGCTGGGATTATAATAAGATGCTATAAGCTGGAGCCGGAGAGAAGGTGCAGTGGATAAAGTGGTGCTGTATAAACACGAGGGTCTAAATTCAGATCCCAATACCCGTGTAAAAATCTGAGTGTGGCAGCTTACATCTGTAACCCCAGCACTGAAGGGCTGAAACGAGAGGATCTCAGTTCAGCCCGTCATTGAGCTTCAGGCTCAGAGAGAGACTTGTCCATATCTGTCCAGTGTTCAACTAGCATCTCATCTTCTGCATCACAATCAGCATCCATTCTCAACCATCATGCTAGTTAGTGACACGACCGAGATGAATGTACCCTGCATCAAGGAAGGTACGTGTACATCCATTAACCATTAGAGTCTGTGATTCAGACCAAACCTAAACTGTAGTACTTAAGTCCACACATTCTAATTAGTCGGATCGTCCTGACACCTAGGAGGCAGACCACAGGCCCATCTGAGGAGGGATTCTCTAGAATAAGAGATGCTTTGTGAGGCATCGTCTTGATTGGGTAACTGATGTAGGAAGATTCAGGCCATTGAGGGTGGGACTAGTTGAACCATTGTGGTTTGGGGTTCTGAATGAAATGTTGAAAACAAGCTCAGTATTGGCAGACACTCAAGCACTTATGCTGGCTTTCTGCTCGACTCTGGATGTGATGTGACCAGTTCTCTCAAGCTCCTGCCACTGTGATTTCTCTGTCACGAGATCTGAATTCAAGTTCTTTGCTTTGAAGGCTAAGACTTTAAATTCCAGAAATGTCACTTTATATTTTTAAAATCTCTTTAATATTTACTTTAGACTGCTTGATTCTCATTGCTACTTTTTCCACATTCTAGGTAAGTGTTTTACCATTCGTCTACATCAGTCCCTCACATCCAATCTTGTATTTAATCTACTGTGATTGTTTTCTTTATTTTGAGTCAAGTAACCTAAAGCCCAGGATGGCTTTGAACTCACTTGTAGAATCCACTCACCCACGGCGTGGCGTAACTCCACCCATACACACACTCATTCACACGATTGTGCAGCCTGCTGCGATGACAAAAGGCAAGTCCAGCTGTCCCCGCCTCTACTTCAATCCCCAGAGACTCGTCAAGGGGACGGAGTTTGTCAGAGCAAAATCTCGGTTTATTGGGGGAAACAAAGGAGCTTATATAGACACATAATTAGATGGCGCCAAATGGGCAGCCAATTGTGTCAAAGGTTAAAACAACCTACAGGTACCACAGGTGAAGTCCAATGTCACTCAGCACAGAGGGCAGGTCAATACCTGAAAACCAATAAGGGGTCCCTGTAATGTGATCAGGGTAACGCTCAGGACACTAGCCCTCAGCGCCATCTTTAGTCCCATGTGCTCAGCCACGCCCTGGGCAAATCCTGGGCGGGCCCAACACTCACTATGTAGGTAAATATGATTTTTAACTACTGGTCCTTCTTCCTCCTATATACTAGGATTACAGTATCACCATATCCATCTTGCGGATATGTTGTTATTACAGAAATAAGTAAAGGAAAAAAATCAGCCTTATGCTTCCATGCAGCTGACAAACCCAATAACATTTTGATAGTTTAGCAAAGACAATTACATAATTATGATCATTCTCTTTAAATATACTACCAGAACTATATATGGGGGTGTGTTTGTTATTTTTTTGCTTCCATGAGACTGGCTCTCAAGGAGCCTAAACTGGCTTTGAATTTGCTATGTAGACAAGGATGACCTTGAATTCTTAATTTTTGTTCCTTTAAAGTGAGGCGTTACGAGTGTATGCCTACATATCCAGGTTTATAAGTGATTTTGTAAAACTTAGCAGCAACATGAAAACTGAAGATTTATGAATGTCTATTTTGTACATTGCTACTTGAAAGTTTATTAGTGTAACTTGAACCTCAAATGAACTTTATCCATGTGTTATTTTGTAACATCATATATTTGGTCATTTATAAATAGTGATACCTTGAATTATATGCTCACGAATACTGACATATTTTATTTTGAAGTATCAAAAAGATCACTCTAACATTCCAACTGTTCTTATTGAAAAAGTCTTTTGGCATGTATGTGTACCAGTTAATTTTATCTCTTGCTGTGGGACAAGACTGAAGCTCAAATAACTTAAAGGAGAAAAGGGGGATTTATTTAGCTTACAGTTTCAGAGGGGATATATTTCATGGTGGAAATGGCATGGCTGGTGGTAGAAGCTGGAGGCACACTAAGTCAGATCCTTCATGGAGGTTGAGAGCTGCACAACTGCCAACTGCAAACCAAGACCTCTCTCGGAAGTAGGGCGGGACTAATCAACCTTAAGGCCCACCCCCTGCCACTGCCTTCCTCCAGCAAGATTCCACCTCTTAAAGGTGCCATGACCCTCCCAAATACTGGCAACATCTAAGGGGCAACATATTTCAAACCATGACAGCATGACAAAATTGTCTCATTCACAGGATGGATGCAAGTTTCCAAAATTTCTAATTTTGCTTGAGAGCTCCAATTTAATCATTAGCAACAAGTACTATTAAGCTCTTTTCATTGAAGTGATAGCCTTGCTTCCTTTTGAAAATATCTGCTACAAACCCAAGTTTGAGTATGTATAGTTTTTCTGACCATCATTCTTTTCAGTATATATGAAAAAGTGCTTTCCTTATAACTCAATCACAAAAAACTTTTACTGAGAAAAAATTTAGTACATATCAGGAATACATTATGCATTTTTACTCATGTAATTTTAGAAAAATGTATTCAAGGATCAAGAGTTAAGAAAATTAGTAATTCTCCCTATTTTATCAAAAAATGTGTGTGTGTGTACATGCACGTGCACACACACACACACATATTTGTAAGCTCATGTGTATGGGAGTGCCACAGATATGTTTGTGCTCAGCAAGTGAGGACCCGAAGTTGATGTCAGGTGTCTTCTTCAATCATTGCCCATTTTTTTATATTAATACATTTTTATTATTATTTCAGCTCATACAAACTTATTAGGTACACCAGTTCCCTCCCTCCCTCCTCCTCCCCCCGTACCCCCTGCTCCCCCTCCCCACCCCCCTCCCTCCCCATCCCCCAGTGCCTCCCGCCCCAATTCCCAGAGAGTCCTTTCTTGTGCATGTCTGATTTTCCTCTGGGCCCTCCTCTCTGATGACGTACAAGGACCCAGTGGCCTTTCCCTGAACCCTTTCCCGTGTTCCCCTTAGGTATAGGCTGTGGCTGCCAATCCTTTGCCTCCAAGGATCTTGGTGCCTTTAGCAGATGCTAGACTTTGTGAGGTCAACAGTGTGTTGGACTATGCGCAGGGCATGCAAAGTCCAATTATGATTGCTTCAGCCCTAACTAGTATGGAGTATCTTACATATCATTGCTCCTCCCATCCTTTTGCTCTTACACTCTTACCGCCCCCTCTTCCGCAAATTTCCCTGAGCTTCAAGATGGGGAGAGACTAAGCTGGCCTAGTTCTAGGTGGTTGATATAGAGTCTGAATTTCTGGATTGTGGTTTGTTGATTTTTTTTTGCAGTTTTGCTGCTCCTGCAATGCCCTTCACTCCATCCTGGTGGGCATTGTATGTTACCCCCTGGCCAGAGACAAAAAGCTGTTAAACTAGAGTCTTGTGATAAAAGCACATTCAAAGGTAGATGTAATAAAAGTGGGAAACCACAGTGAGGGAGGGGTCTATCACCCATTTGCAAAATGGTTACTTTTTATCTGCCAGACTATATGCCCTCCTCTTCTGGTGAGATCACATCCACTCAGTAGTAAATGATCAGGAACAAAAGTCTGTGAACTTAATCAGATGTCTCATTACTTATTTGGGTCCTTGATGGAGGCCTATTTTCCCTGTTGTAACATGGTCCCTTCTCTCCTTGTTTCTGGTGTGGCCCTCCTACCCCATCCCTCCTGTTCATAATCCTTGGAATTACTGTCTCTAGGTGGGCTGGGTGGGTTTGGTACTAGGAGCCACCTATTAGGGAGTACATATGGCGCTTAATTTTCTGGGTCTGGGATACTTCACTTAATACAATTGTTTCTAATGACATCCATTTCCCGGCAAATTCCAGTAATTCATCATTTTTGATGGCTGAGTAGTACTCCATTGTATAGATGTACCACTTTTTCCTTATCCACTCGTCAACTGTTGGACATTTGGGCTGATTCCATGACTTTGCTATTGTAAACAGTGCTGCTATGAACATGGTCGTGCTTGTGCTATCGAGGTGAACCTCTGCTGTATGGGGGGTTATTCCCAAAAGTGGAATAGCAGGGTCATATGGCATTTCAATCTTTAATTTCTTTAAGAATCTCCAGACGGCTCGCCAGAGTGGCTGTATGAGCCTGCACTCCCACCAGCAATGTAGGAGAGTTCCCCTCTCTCCACATCCTCTCCAACATTTGTTGTTGTTTGTATTGTGGATTTTTGCCATCCTGACCGGGGTGAGATGATATCTCAGGGAAGTTTTGATTTGCATTTCCCTGATGGCTAAGGAAGTGGAGCATTTTTTCAGATATTTGTTAGACATTTTAATTTCATCCCTGGTAAAGTTTCTTTTACGTTCCAGGGCCCATTTTTTAATTGGGCCATTAGTTTCCTTGGTGTTTAGTTTTCTAAGTTCTTTGTGCACTCTGGACAGCAGAGTTCTATCAGATGTGTGGTTAGTGAAGATTTTCTCCCATTTTGTGGGTTGCCTTTGAGCTCGCGTTACAATCTCTTTATCTGAACAGAAGCTCTTTAATTTCACAAGATCCCAACTGTTGAGAGTTGGTAGCAGTGACTGTGCCATTGGATGTCTGTTTAGGAACTGTTGGCCTAGCCCAATCAGCTCGAGGGAGTTCTCTATCCTTTCAACTATGGTTTTTATAGTCTCTGGCCTGATATCAAGGTCCTTGATCCATTTGGAATTAAGTCTTGTACATGGTGACAAGTACGGGTCCAGCTTTAATCTTCTGCATGTGGAGATCCAGTTTTGCCAGCACCATTTGTTGAAGATGCTGTTCTTTTTCCATTGGATTCTTTGGGCCCCTTTGTCAAAGACCAAATGGCTGTAATTTTGTGGGCTTATATCTGGGTCTTCAATCCTTATCCATTGATCTGTGTGTCTATTTTGGAGCCAGTACCAGGCTGTCTTTATAACTATGGATTTGTAGTATAGACTAAGGTTTGGTATGGCAATACCTCCAGCTGTGTTTTTGTTACTCAGGATTGTTTTTGCTATCCTGGGTCTTTTATGCCTCCATATGAACTTTGAGATTGTTTGGTCAACTTCTTTGAAGAACTGCTTTGGGATTTTGATTGGTATAGCATTGAATCTGTATATTGCCTTTGGTAGGATGGTCATTTTTACGATGTTGATTCCATTGCCCATTTTTATTATTAAGGCAGGGTTTCTCACTTAGACTCAGAACTCGACCATCAGTTAGCCTAACTAGTTAGCCAGATTGTCCTTGGAGATCCTCTGCTTCCTGCTGGGATTACAGGTGTCATCATGTCCGAGTGGCTTTCACTTGAGTTCTGTAAACCCAAACCTGGTCCTCACACTTGTAAGGAAAGAAGTGCTTTAGCCACTCAGTCATCTCCTCAGCCCTCCAAAAAGATTTTTTTTTGTGATAGGTGTCACTACATAGATAAGAATGGCTCAGGAATTTAAGGTGATGCTTCTATTTCTTTCCTCCAATACTGTGATTACAGGTGTGTGTCACCATGTCAGATTTCAGAAAGGTATTTATTTATTTATTTATTTATTTATTAGTTTTATGAGCATATTGAGTACTAATCCCTGCTTTCCTCCCTCTCATCTCCTTCTCTTTCCCTCATCAATCCATTCCACTCCCTCCCAACCCCTTGCCTGACTGCTTTTCTATGAACTCTCAGGTTCCCTCTGGCCTGTCTACTCTTTTGGAGTTCAGGCCAATGTGGCACGCCAAGTTGCCCCGCCTCAGGCCACCCCACTGATAGGGGATTTCCACAATGTGTTTTTATCTCTCTTCAGTTCCTCATAGTCTATGGTGATATGTTGGTATTTCAGTCATCATGCAGGTCTGGTAAGGACAAGTCTCACTGCAGTGAGTTTCTTTTACTATATGCGTGTAGATAGATAGATAGATACATAGGGAGAGAGAGAGAAAGAGAGAGAGAGAGAGAGAGAGAGAGAGAGAGAGAGAGAGAGAGAGAGAAAACAGACAGGTACGTGTATGCCAGAGTGTACAAGTGGAGGTCAGATGACAATTTTCAGCAATTCTCTCCTTCCATCATGTGGATATTGGGGAATAAACTTAGATTGACAGCCCCCTTCAAATATATTTCCAAAATTTCTCTCTCTCTCTCTAATTCTCTCTCTCCTACCTTCCTCTCCATTCTCTGTAGGTGCAAGTGAAGAATCTTTACAGTGACTACATGTACAATTTTGTACCATTCCTTTAATTTTTGTTAACCTAACATTAATTTTGTATTACAGTATAGATCGCAACACAGTGAGAAAAGCAAATAATGTCAAAGTATTAATAAAAAGAATTTGGGCCTTGTAGATACTTGTAAGAATCTTGAAGACTCCCTGGGGACTTTTTCTTCTGGTCTAGGCTGGTCTCAAATGTAGCTCAGGCTGACCTTGAACTCCTGACCTTCTTGCCTCCAACTTCCAAGTGCCACCATGTCCAGCTTGTAGACCACAAATAAATCTAAACAACCACCAGTCAAGGGAAAACTTAAACCTAAACCTAAATACAGTAGTATTGCACTTTTCATAAGCACTCCTGGCTTAATATTCTCTCATTGACCTTTTCTCTTTCCTGTTCTTGGTTCTAGTTCAGTTCCCCATCTCTAAGCATTCATTCTTGTTGCCCAAGCAAAGACTACTACTCACTTGCTTCTCATTTTATGTCCTTGATTCAATCTCACATGAATCTTCTTTTGATTCTATTTTAATTCCGATTATCAAACTTGCAAACTGCAAATCTACTATGTCATTTTCTATTGAGAAGGCATTTGTATTTAATTTTAAATGAAGGCATACTTTGGACAGATGAAATGAACTCAACTTTTTCAAAGTATCTATTACACAAAATAATAACAGATTTATGGTAGTTAAAAACAAAGTAAGGAGGTCATGTGAGGAAAGACAAGAAGGATAAATCAGAATTATTAAAGACAAAGGCATCTGGGCATTGTTGGCACATGCCTGAAGTCCCAGCTCTAAGAGACTGAAGCAGATGAAGCAAAGGTTTGAAACCAGCCTGGAGTACAAAGTGAGAACTTATATGAAAGGTTGAAAACCAACAAAAAGTAAAGAAAGGCCTTGTAGGGTCATCTCACAGGAGGCACTGGATGGTGTTTGTCTAACAAATAGTGCACAGCTATGGAGACATTTGAGCAGATGCAGAGATAAGGGGAAAGATACCTCATTCAATTTGTTTAGATTTATTTGGCAACTATATCTAGCAATAATCTGAAGAGGGAAAAAAGTTGACACCAGAAAACCACCTTAACCCACGGAGGTAAATTTTGAGATGGAGAAAGCAAATCTGTAGTTGGTAATGGAGAAGTTTTTGATCATAAGGATTGTTATTAGTCCCAGAAGGTGTCAGTGGGAGAAGAGGGATATGATAAATAGAAATCAGGAAGTCTGAAAAAGGAAGTCAAGGTAAACTCAGTTCTCTGTTGCACATATGTGGTTATGGAGAAGCTATTTTAAAATGCTGCAGCATGTGTAAGAACTACACCCTAACGGACATCGTCAGCGTGAGGGGCCAGGGGCGCAGCACCATGCTGCCACCCTGGCAGCAGCCTGGCGAGTTCCCTCCTTTTTCAGGGACAGCCACCACCTGGTAGAACTGTCTGGTAATACTATCTGATATGACCAAGCAGACTTGGAGATTCTATTAAGGACAATTTAATGTAGGCTTAAGTGTGAGAGTTAAGAGAGAGGACACTCACAGAGAAAACTGGACATGTGTGAGTCATTTGCAGAAAGTAAGATGTACCCAGGTGCAGATGTAGGCTCCTGATAAGAGAGTGCAGAGGGTAAGGCATGCCCAAGTGTGGGTGCCAGCTCCTCTAGGGACAGTCACAACTAACTGCACTACCATTAGCTCTATATACCACTTGGTAGCTCTCAAGTTAAGTCTCACAAGGTTGCCAAGCAAGCTTGTTTTCTCTTCCTTTTCATGGTAGGCGGAATTGTAGGTTGGCTCAGGAAATGCCTTGAATGAGTTGTGACCTGATGAGAGAACCAGGAACCCCTGGGATTGCACAGGGTTTAGTACCTGTCTTTTTCCCATAAGTGGGTTTTTGGTCAATTCCTGAAAATTTCAGGTTAACAGCTGGGAAGGGTGAAAGTGCTCGGGTAGCTATATGTGTGCTGAAATCCTCCGTGTCTTGTGGGCAAGAGGCTTCAGTCAGATGGTAGAGCAAGGGGCTCCTTCGCTTTTCATCCCTGTCAATGCAACCCCCAGGTCTCACCTCAGAGGGAATAAGAGATAGTTTATTCTAGAGCCAACTACGTAACCACAGCCTGGGAACAGTAATTAGGCTGCCCCTTAAATTCCTTGTTCCAACGTGGCAGCAATTCCATGAAGTCTTATAATAACAGAGCAGAGAAAATAATGAATCAAGACATTTTAATTACATTGGTGGAAACCTCCAGTGGACAGGTGATAGCAAAGCAGGGTGATCTCCTCTATAGGCCTCAGATGTTACCTGATGCATTCTTGGTTGGTCTAGTAACACGTTCTAAAAGATTCTACCAGACAGTTCAGTCCGACACAGAGGTGGGCAAGCAATGACTATTAAAGTGACTAAAAATAGCCCAAGAGACATTGTAATTAGACTCTGCACCTGCAACATTCCACCTTCTCTCAGCCAATAAGTTCTACTCAGCCAATAAACCCTGTAGGAGTTATAATGTACCATGCATTCTTTGCAGGAACATTTGTTCACACCCACCACGTTTTTCCTCTCTTTCTATATCCTCAATAATAGAAGATGGTATTTACATAGACTAACACTGGCACATGCCTACAATCTCAGCACTCAGGAGGTAGAGACAAGAAGATTAGATGTTCCAACACATCTTTGGGTATGTAGAGAGTCAACCCAATCTGGGACACAGTCTATGAATAAAATAGAGAGAGAAAGAGAAGATTGTGTTTACAGTTATGCTGGCTTTATATAGTCTCTTTACAATGTAAGTGTAAAGGTGAAATGAAAAAAATTCACTTGCTATTTTTACTTCTCCATAATTTCTCTACATATATTTAGCAGAGACAGATAATTCTCATGAAAACAACCCTAACAAAGTGGTAGATATTTATGGAGTGAGTATGTATGTGTTATTTATGCTAAATTGCATATTTTCTGTTGATTAATCCTCACAAGATCTATCAGCTATTATCTGGATTTCCACAAGAGAAGTTTGTGGAGGGAAGGTCATTCATAAGAGACCAGATAATGGGACAGGACATAAATCCCAAGCTGCTAGCTTCAGAATGCTGCCACCACAGAGCTGCATAGCCCCTTATGTGCGCTGCACAGCTTGCACAACTGGAAATTATTCTTTCAATAAAGTCTTACTCATACGTTCAAGAATAAATTCATTCACAACCCACCAGTACCCTCTCATCACTGTAGTAGCTCATCTCCAATTTGTTTATTTATTTATTTACTTATTTATTTATTTATCTTTCAAGGAAAACTGCTAGAGGACAACACTCAGACTACCAGCTGTAAATCCAGACTGGGTTGAAGGTTGATCGTCCAATCAGACAAGTAATTCAACAGTTAGGATGGATTTCCTTGCATGTCATTCACACAAGGCAAAGAGGGACCGCCCATTCGGGCCAGTGCACAGATCTAGGAGGTTAACGTGAGCTGCGATGCAAGTAGCTTGCAATTGTGCAAACTCTGTCTTGCAAATAGGGGTCATGCAAATCAAGGCAATCCTGGTTGGTTAACCAAAGCCCAGTCCTGGTCAGAAGGTCAGGTCACAGGGGCGGGACTTCAGTTCTTCTGTGTCAGGTTACAAGCATTCCCAGTTCCAGAATACTGGATCCTGCTGTTTGAAAATTCCAGTTGGAGACCAGCTCTGGTGTTCAGTTTATGGCCTTCCCTCCACGTGACTGGGATGCAAGAATTAGCGAACTCTTCCAGGCCTGTCAGGAAGTGATGGATGACATTTGAACTCAAACTCTTCAAGGTTCTAAAGCCTTGTTTTCCACTGGGTGTTGCTAAAGTATTTATTTGCCTCTCCATATTTCCTTCATGGAAGGCAAAATAGCCATAACCAGCCTGACAGAAATGAAATGAAGACGTCCTTTTTTTTTTTTAGAGTTGTGGGCCACAGTTTTAAAAATTGTTTCTGTTCTTTTTAGTGTTTCATACAGGAATACAGTGAACTCATGATATTTTCATACTGTAATCCCAATCCCATCCTCCATCCTTTTCCCATTACACCCTTCTTCTTCCCTACAAGTCTCTCCCTCCTATTTTCATGCATTTTCACGTGTGCGGCCCACTGAGTTTCATCAGGGTTGCCTTTGATGGCACGTGCTGTACCATGAATCCTGTATCAGTGGTACATCACTGAGGAAAGCACCCCATGCACCCCATCAGCATTAACCCTCATCAGTCTCTCAGGGATGTGTGGGGCCCGATGTGAAAAATGAGAACATTCTAAGGGACACTTGAGTCCCTTCCTTCAGTTCTCAGACTATTGAAATGAGATACCCCAAAGAACTGGAATTTTCCCCAGGAATCTTACGCTGGGAGAAGAAAAACACTGAAGTCTGATGCCAGATTGCAGGAGGCAATTGCCTTCGAAAAGAGATTTCACGGTGCTCACAAGCTGTCAGTTCCCCTGCAGAGAAACCACATCTAGACCTAACTGCTCAGCTATGCGCGCCTCTGGCTTGCTACTAAAACCTAAACCTCATGTGACTGTGGCAAGAGTAGAGACCAGCTACAGAGGGAGCTGCGGATTCCTCCTCTGAAAGGCAGGTGAAAGGTGTGTCTGCCGGACACCTCAGCAGACTGGAAGCTGCGTGTTCTCTGACTTGAGATTTTTATGGGGCCCACAAGGTCTGAAAATAAGGTTTTGAAGATGGCACAATAGATAACTGAACAGAAAGACTCTGATTTAGTAGCTCTGGAGCTTCTTTTCTATTAATAAGAGATTTGGAGTTTTGACAAATAAATTCCCCTATGTTTATTTTTAAGGTACACGTTCCTTCAAAATGATTCAACTGGACCCAGGCTGGTCTGATTGCACTGCCCTCAAAGGTCATAGAGAGACTATTTCTGAGGAATCAGACAAATGCAGTAAGAACTCAAGCCTTTCAAAGATGCTGTTCTGCAGAGAGACCAGCTGGGGCTCAGTACATATCTTTTCATTCTGTTGATACAGGGTGCTTTGATTTCTGGCCCTAACTTTGGCACCATATAGACTTTCAATGCACCTATGAGCTGACAACCACCAACATCAGAAATAAAAATGCAAAATTGTTCCCCCCCCTTTCTTTTTTTTCTTTTTGTTTTTCCCCATCCTGCAGTAGTTACATCACCACTATTTCTCTCCACAGTTATTATTTTTACGGGGGGGGTGTATATGGTCTCTCTGTGTGTATGCATGCTTACATATGTGTGGTGCATGTATGTGTGTGCACGTGTGTGTGGAGATCCAAAGCTGATCTCAGCTGCCTTCCCTGATCACTCTCCATCTTACTTATTCAAGCAGGAGCTGTGGCTGAAGCAGCGCTTGCGGATTTGCCTAGTTCCTTGTCTCTTCCTGCTTCTACCTTCTGATGCTGGGATTGCCACTATGCCCATCCAGAATTTACAAGTTTGGGAATGGTCCAAATTCCAGACCTCACACTTGTGTGGCAATCACTTTAACCTCTGAGCCATCTCCCCAGGCCCCAGAATTGTTAACGTCTCTTCTATGTAAGCCCATCCATAAAATAAATCTTAATTTTATATAATGGGCTTAATATTTTATTTGAGTGTGTGTGTGTGAGAGAGGGGGGGGGAGAAAAAGGAGAGAGAGAGAGAGAGAGAGAGAGAGAGAGAGAGAGCGCACAATTGCACATGGGTAGAAGTCAGAGAACAACATTTGGAAGTCAGTTCTCTCCTTCTACCATGTGAGCTTCCAGAGATGAAACTCAGGTAACCAGGTGTGATAAATATAGATGTTAGCTTGACAGTTGCAGGTTGAGTTTTACGCACAACTTTGAAGTATTGACAGTTAACAGAAGCCCTTGGGAAAGCCTGCAGAGATTGTCTGATTGATGCACAAGACCCAACCTATAGTGGATGGTACCTTCTAGTAGCAGACCAGATAAAAGAATGTGCAAGAGTGAATAACGTTTTACTAACTCCAATGTGCCTATTGGATCATACCCTAAATAATTATGTCACGGTTAAAAACTACCGAAACTGTCAGCCTCGGTCACAGAAACTTCTTTTTGCAGTGGCAGAAGTACCTGTGAAGATTCACCACAACTGGCCAAAATTATGAGAATTGGTGACTTTTGGATGTTCAGTCACAAATAGGAGCCCTTGAAAGCTAAGCAAGCATCACAGAAAAGGAAGCGGAGAGCATGTAATAGGGGCAGGATGCGGTGGAGTGCTGTCGATGCCATCTGCTAGGTGAAACATGACTGTTATACTCTTGAACTCACGACAGCTATGATACTTGCTTAGGCCCACCACAACTCTGCCATAGAGGGAGGTGAGACTCACGAAGCTTTCACCCATTTCTGAGGATGAGTAGCTAGTTAATGGTTGCTGGGAAAGGAAGAGACTTTACTCCAGTGCTGTATGGCCTCAGGGGAAGAGTCCCCATGCTTCTCTGAGTACTTGACTATCGTCATTCATAATTTATTATTGAATAAAAATAATCCGAGTCTGCCAAGGGGAAAAAGGAAAATGCGAGAAAGAAGAGCTTGACCCTCTCTTGCTCGTGCTGGCAAGCCCATTGGACTCTTCACGGGTTTATTAGCCCTCCAGTGTGGGTGAGGTTCAGAGGGTCTCTGGGAATCCTCTGACTTTCAGCACCAGACTGAGACTGCTGAGGTCTCAGCTCCTGACTGGAAGATCAGTGAGGTCCATGAGCATGGGCACAGCCATACTTCTTCAGCTGGCTCAGTGAGTGGGCATCATTCAGCATAGTTGGACAGACTTGCAGTCTGCGAGTGAGGTTTGCCCTTCTCTCAGCAATGGATCTGATAGGACCAGCTCCTGGCTGTTGGTGTGAACTTTTTTATCAAGCTGGACTAATAACTCTAACCAGATAATCATAAGCCGGAATAAAATACTTTGTTCCCACAAGATGTTCTGTCACGAATTTATCAGCAACATGCAGGCTTGCAAGCAGGCATCTTACTGACTGAGCTATCTCAACAGCCAGGTTTAGTAATGAGTAACCTTAAATTCCACCCAGGCTCAACCAATTAAAAAATGGAAAAATTGTAAAACCAAAAATGTGAAAAACCAAACTAAGTTTTTTAACAGGTGCTTTAGATTGGCAGAATCAAAAGTGAAAACAGAAGTTGTGTTTGGTAATAATTGTAATTCTACTACTCAGAAGGCCAGCGTTGGCTACATTGCTACTTTGAGGTTAGCTAGCCTGTAGTATGAGACTCGGTCTTAAGAAAAACAATTGAGAGAGAAAATATTATATTTATTGATTGGGCTTTGATTATATTCTAGGCAAAGGGAACAGTGTTATTGGACTCAGAAGGCAGAGACAGGAGGCTTGTCTAGACTACCTAGTGAATTCCCAGGTAGCCACAGATACATATCAGACTGTCTCAACAACAGCAACAAAATATCAATGAATGTGGAGTTGAAGAGACATGCAAAAATGGCTCTGATATGGTGTATAAGCTAGTCCTAGTACCCATTAGCTGTTATCTAAAGGACAATAAATATAACTTATTTTCTGGTAAAAATCAAAACACCAATACTTTTCTAGAAGTAGTTTCTGAAAAACTGAAGTTTTTCTTTTTTTAAAAATTGTTGGATTCTAAGACTTTATGACTGAAGTGTTCTTTGATACTCTTTTAAATGCTGCACGCCTTGATATGAATTGCATGCAAATAACTTCAAGAATCCTGCTGAGAAGTATAAGTAAGATAAAAATGTTAGTAAAACAATGATACTGAAGAAAAAAATTTCTGCATTCTAATTTGGCAGTGATAATGTTCTATTCCTTTCAGTGAGATGTACTTGTTTTCCCCCAAAATGTCCACCAGGTGGCAGACATTTCACAGAAACCTATATAAGCAAAATCTTCATTTCTGCAGTGCTAGGCAAAGTACCCTGGAAGGTGCTAAAAGACAAGAACAAAATCCATCTTACAGAAGCACATTTGGCTAAGCCAGAGTTGGTGCAGAGTCACGTGGGATCTGTGTCTTCCTCCCAGCACACCTCTGTCTTGGGGGGGGGGGTCTTACTGCTCCTCCCAGATGTTTGTATTCATGGAGATGTCTGCATTTAAACACGGAGCTAACATTGAGCCCCTGGTCTTTCTCTTCCCTTCAGTTAAATTTCTTTTTTAGCCTCTCAGCCACTCATCCCAGAAATGGGGAAATCATCTTTGAAATATGCTTTTTTTCTTACCTCCCATGTAGCCAAATCCAATGCCAAATCCTGATTCTTATCTGTCATCTATCTTTAGTGATGAACACAAATAGCCTAAAAGGACTCTCTCCACACAGCAGAATCAATGCTACCCTTTCTCAAAATAAAGCAAAATCCCTGGGGAGAATTGCAGTGACAACTTTAAGGTAAAGGTTGGAACTAAAGAAAATTTGGTACTTTTGTTTATTTATTTATAATTTGTGTGTGTGTATGTGTGCATGTGTGTGAATAATGTACTGCGTGTGCCCCTGGAGGCCCAAAGATGACTTCAGGAATCATCCTGGATCATTATATCTCCTTTTTGCTTTGCTCTAGAGTTTCCCAGGAGTTACATGTTTTCCCGGAACTTATCAGTGGCCAGAGGACTCTGATATTCTTAGTCAGTAAATTTTCCATTCTTATAAAGCCCACACGTACTTCCACACATATGCAAGCACACATACTCACACACAAAACAAAACAAAAAATTAATCATTGAGATGGCTCAGGAGGTAAAGCTGCCTGCACTCAAATCTGGTGAAACTTGGCCACTGGGTCTGATATTCAGACCCACATAGAGGAAGGAGAGAGCTGACTTCCAAACATCATCTTCTGACCTGCTTGTGAGCTCTCTCTCTCTCTCTCTCTCTCACATACAATATACATATAAATAAGTGGAACATTTAAAAATATCATAATGAGATCATCTAGATTTTAAAAAATTGTATTGATGATGAACTCTTAGGTCCAAAAGAAAGCTCAGATGTTCCCTTGTAAATGCAGCATTTACAGTAATACAGGGTCTCTGAAAGGGAGCGTCAGGAATTGGCTCCAAGCAGAGACTAAAGGGATCTCAGGCAGTGTGAGACTGTACTGAGACAAATTTAGTCTCAGCTAGACATGCTTATAAGTGTTACACATGGAATCATCCAGAATCAGTGACTATAAAGATTATAACAAGGAACACCAAAATATCATGGGAACAAGAGACACAAAAGTGAATGTCAGGAAGGTGTGCATGGAAATACATAAAGACATCAGCAATCCTAAATCGTCAACAACTGCAACAGGGAAGGTGCAAGAAAATCCATAAAGACATGTGATTTACTGCATCCTCAGATGTTCAGTAATTGTATATAGTGAACAGTATTTAAAAAGACATTTTTTGCTACAATGCTGGGAACAATGTGGGCCTTAAGGGAAAAAGCATGTTGAGCTTTGTGATATCAATCTTCCCATTCTCAGATTAGATTACAGGACAAATAACAGACACTGGAAAGGCCAAAGAGCAGGAGATAAGTCTCTACTGCTGTTTGTTTTGCACCAGCCTGATCTATACTCAGGGAGTCCCGAGAAAGCCAGTTATAGCCCCTGCATTCCCTGACTCCAGTCTCTACTGACACAATGGCTAATTGCTCTTCAAAGTAGTCTTTGCTATTCACATTCAACTTTTCAAGTTCTAATCATTTTATATGATTTATACGTGATTGTTTTTTGGTTTGTATTTTGAGACAGAGTCACACTATGTAGTCCAGTCTGGCCTCTAGTTCAATATTTAAGTGAGGGTGACCTTAAACTCCTCACCTTCTTGCCTCCACCTCCCAAGTGCTCACATGAATATGCCACTATACCTGGCTTAAAAGCGTGAATTCTAACAGGTTTTGTATCTCATTTCACCTTTAATAATGACAATGTTTGTTGGCAAAGCTACCTCAAAAACTCAGTAAAATAATTTCATTTAAGGAGTTTATGGTTTAGGTGAAACAAGATGCCTACTACCCACACAAGGGAAAGGACAGCTCTCGTCCACACAGTAGGGAAGCGCTGACATCTATTCTGGGTAGTATAGCCATGATGTTTCTCACTATAAGCTTGGTTCATCTGGAAAGATTGATTTGATCCAGGAAGCAGAGGGTCACTTTAGGCAGCAGGTCAGACAGTGGGATGGAGACTCAAAATGGAAATGGGAAGAGCAGACAGTAAAGAAATGGGACAGATTGAAGCCACGGTGTCCATTACCTTGAAGGGAAAGAGAGGCCGTTTCAGTGTGCAACTTCTCTCTTTCCAGGAGATGGAGAAAGATGTTTGGATGGAACTATAGGTAAGAATTTTAAAGCATTAAACACACCACACCACACACCACACCACAACACATACAAAGGTCAAATTATTGAATCAATAAGTTGATTGGAGATACTTACAAAAATAGGGGTGTCATGATTCGAAATGTGTCCCCCACAATTTCATGTGTTTGTGGAAGTCGTGGCATCTTTAGGAGGTGGAGTCTTTCTTCAAACTTCAGTTTTGAAGAAAAATGTGAGGGCAAGTCTACAGAGAATGCAGACAGACAGCAAAATGACAGCTATGATTAAACAGATTAGCTCCATTAGTAAATCAAAGCTTGCTCTTCATTTGGATTATAGGAGAGACCCTATCCTGAGGGCAAGATCCTCAAAGAAGGATTCCACTTGTGCAAGTGTAAATCCTTTTGGAAGGAATGAGCTAAAGGGTGGAGTTCCAAAGGAAGTGTCCATTTCTCTCCTGAAATTGACAGGAGAGAAATAGGTTTTTTTCTACAGTCAACATTGAGAAGCCAAATCATCTGTGAATTGAGGGGGCCAGTCTCCAACCCAAGGCTGTAGCAGAACTTATTAACATCATCTACATGGTGCTGGCTTCAGAGGCATCAAAGATGCAAGAGGGAGGAGGTCCTGGATCCTTCCTCCAAGGCTTCAGAAAAATGACAGAAACTAGATAACAAGTTTAGAAGCCCAAGAAGGGCAGTTTGTCATACTGAGTATGGTTTGTATAATAAGATGGTAATGAGCCTGTGGGGGCCAGTAGTGGAGTGTCATGGTTTGAAATGTGTCTCCCGCAGCTTCATGTGTTTGGGAAGGTCATAGCACTTTTAAGAGGGTGGAGCCTTCAGGGAAATTTGCGGAAGAGTGGGCGGTAAGATTGTAAGAGCCTAAAGATGGGGTGGAGCAATAATATGCAAGATACTCCACACACATTAGGGCCGAAGTAATCATAATAGGACTTTGCATGACCTGTGCAATGACCAACATATCATTGACCCCCCAAAGTCTAGCATGGATCATAGGCTCTAAGATCCTTAGAGGCAAGGGATTAACAGCCACAATAGTGTTCCTATACTAAAGGGGAACATAAAAAAGAGCTCTAGTCAATGCTACTGAGTCCTTACACCTCATCAGAGGAGGATCCAGAGGGAAGTTTGACATGCACACTAAAGGATGCTCCAGGAATGGGGGGGGCACTGGAACAAAGAGAGGGAGGAGGAAAGGAAGGGAAAAGGGGGGAGGGAGGGAGGGGATCCAGGGAGAGGTGGAGGGAGGGAGGGAAATAGGGTACCTATCAAGTTTGTATGAGTGGAAAAAATAAATTAAAAAATAAAAATACAAAAAAAAAGAGGGTGGAACCTTGTGGGAGAAAGGCAGTCATAGTGGGTGGATCTTGAGGTGAATTAGTCCTACCCTTCTTCCAGGAGAGGTCTGTTCTGGTAGTTGGGAGTCTTGCAGCTCTGAATGGATATGATCTATGTCTCCTCCAGTTTCTACCATTAGCCATGCCACTTCCATCATGAAAGACTGTTATCTCCCCTCTGGAACTGTAAGTTGAATAAATCTGCCTTTCTTCCTTAAGTTGCTTGATTTTGGGTGTTCTCTCACAGCAACAGATAAGAGTATCAGTACAAGGGGTGATCCTAAACAGTCACACTAGAAAGTCTTATCCCCAGCATGGCTGGTGGCCTCCCATGACTACATAGATGGAGTGTCCTCCAATTAACCTTCCTCAGTCTATATACCCTAGTGCCACTGCCAGACCTCAAGACCCTGAGGGCACATGCCAGGGCACATGTAATGAGGACAGGATCACATACTAATGAATCTTAGGTGAGGCATTAATAACCCTCCTTACCGCTCCGTCTCTGTCTCTGAAAGAAAGTCAACAGTCAGTGAGTTCTATCTTGACAGTCTCAGAGGAAGGTGGTGACTGGTGGTTCAGAGGAAAATGCTATACAACACTGATGGGTGATAGCTAATATTTCCACTTCATTGGTCACCTAGATGAAAACTCCAGATCATCTTCTCAATAGCTGAGGTGATCTCAGCTACAGTACTAACACCTCTGTTTCCTCAGGCAGAATATGTCTATGTCATAGTAAAGACTGAGAAGCATGCTTCTTAAACATTTGATTGATTGATTGATTGATTGGTTGATTGATTGGTTGATTGATTTCAGAGAGAGAGAGAGAGTGAAAGATAGGAGTCAGGACAACTTTCAGAAGTCAGTTTCTTCTCCTGTATGGGATCCAGGATCCATCTTGCTGGTCCTACACAGCCTGCTGTAAAGTCCACAGATAGTAGTTAGCATAAAGTAAGTGTTCCATAAATGGTAATTGCTCTTCTTCCTGTCCTCCTCCTCTTTTTCCTCTTCCTTTTCTCTCTTCTCTTCTTTTCCCCTCCCTCCTCCTCTTTCTATCCTCACTTCCTCCTATTTTTCTTCTTCCTCTGGAAACCCTGAACAATTTGATAGTACACTATTTTTTTCCTCAGCACCACAGAAATTTATTAGGGACATTTCTTAACTTGGGACCATTTGTCTCTGTTTATCAATTAGCACTCACATTAATGTTTAAAATGGCCTGACAATTTGTTTCAATTTTAATGCTACTCCTGACAGAAGGTATGTGCTGCAACAAAAGAGAAATAAGACTATAAAGAGCCTATTGATACCACAAGTAATTTGGGTTGGCCAAATTATAGATGTGTCCACTGAACCAAAATCTGAACTCTAGTAGTCTCTGATCCTTTGGTCTGGCTGATTGATTACTTTGTGCCCCCTTGTCTGTTGTATATGAGTTTTTCCTTCAGTAGCACTGCAGTTTCTTGTTTCCAAAAACAATTTTGCCCTGCTCAGTAAGTGTTAAGAAATTTTCGTGAGTTCTGACAGCTTTGTTTCAAAACATATAAAGTGGATATATGGATTCAGAAATGCATTCTTCCACTGAAAAATCTTGGTCTAAATAATACCTCACTTCTAAGAGGAGACCTAACTACATCTACAAGGCAGCTGAAGAGTAGAGTATTTGAAAATCAAAGGGAATTTAGAAAGCCTTCCCTAATGCCACCCACCAAAACAAAGCACTGATTTCAACCAGAGCAGGAGAATAAGGCTTCAGTTCTTTGCTCTACCACTCTGGTTGTTTGAATCCAACCAGATCATTGACTTCCCCATCTCTCAGTTTCTCTACCTGAAAAGTGAAAATGTAGTAAGTGTGTGGTAAAAGCTTGTTAAAAATAAAAGGCCCTTCCCATCCTCACACCAAGTAAAAGGAACTGAAAGTCACTAAAGAGAAAAAGGAAAGGGTGTTGAATCGGAAAAGGGCTCTGAGCTCATGCTGCAAACCATCCTGTACTTGCCGTCACTTCCAAGAGGTACTAGGCTCTGGTGCAGCATTCGCCTGCTTCCGGACACAATGCAAATGGAGATTGCCAGGTTGGGGAGGATCAAGGGCAACACCACAACAATGTTAATGTTGAAGTGGAGGTCCATTGATAAATAGAAGATAACATTAGGGAAGAGAGAAATAAGAGTTTTTACTAGCACCAAAGGACTGATGGCCAAAAGAGTCACAGTTTGGTCTTAAGGTGGGAGAACATTAGAACAGAAGAGATGGCTTGAAGTTAAAAGGATAAGGGAATGGCTGCCATAGACAGCATGGTGGAGAGATATCTGCAGGAGGTCCCGGGGCAGAAGGGGGAGTCTATCCTTATGGCCTTCAGATCTTGCAAAGTAGTTGCTGGGAAGGAGGGCAGTGCAGGATGAGGAGCGAAAAAATGTCACTGCTGTGGGGAGATCAGGGGTCTAGGGTTGTTAGTGGGAACTGCCACATTCCAGCTAAGGCTGGAGTTTTACAAAAAGCTGGACTATGACTGACAGATGAGATGGATATGCCTCTAACTATAACCAGTTTAGAGAAATGATGCCTAAAAAGGATGAGTGAGATTCAGGAAAGCCGGTGGACCCTCTACTAGGAAACATTCCATTTCCAAGTGGCAACAGCATGTCTAGAAATTCTGCATAGGGCAGTTGTGGGGAGGGATCTTACAGTTAATTCTGCAAGTATTTTTAATACTTTTTATCAGATTGAGGGGGTGTCAAAAATCAGTGAAGGAACTGAAGCGGGGAACACTGATGAAGCTAAGGGACCGACTCTCCAGAACCCGACAGACATTCCATCAACAGGAAGGAAGAAGTTCTCCATATAAGACGGTTTTCTTTTTGAGAAAGCATTTGAGGACAGTCAGAAGATTAACACTGAAAGACTGGAAATGACACCTAAGACCCAAGCTGTGGGCAGGGGACAGTTCTGCACCTCTGCGTGTGTCACTGTGTGCCCAGTGTGATGTGGGAGGGCACAGAGACCAGGTTTAACCCTTTTCAAGTTGGAAATGTAAGACCTGTCATTAAGAATCAAAGCGTGTCCTGTCCAACTGATGAGGAAGTCCACCTCAGCTATCAATACAGTCCTTCTTTTAGGAATTAAAAGTGGGGGCAAATCCCTAGACTGAGAAAAGCAGAGATTCAGAAAGAAGTTCTCACTAGGCAATTGCCAAAATGCCTCTTCATAACAGAGTTCGTGGCAAATTTAGAGAGTGCTAAGAAAAGGTGGAACTGTAAATTCTCTCTTATTCTTGCTTCCTCCTGCCTTCTTTATTCATTTATTTATGTACTTATTTTTTGAAGTGCCGGGAATTAAATCTAGAATTTCACATGTTGGCCAAGGATTCTGTCTCCGAGCTACATGCTCATGCTCATTTTCATTTTATTTTGAGAGAGAGCCTTGCTGTGTTGCCCAACTGGTTATCAAACATGCCCTATAAAGGGGAGCCAAATTAAACACACATGTTCCATTGCAAACTGTCAGTACTCAACATGTGGATTTGTGCACATCTGAGAGGATGGAGTATTTTTTATTGTGTTGTTGATAATTGATTTTACTTCCAAAATTACCTGGTGAAAATATTATATCCTATATACTTGCAGGGCAGTGTAAAATAAAATCACATTTTATTATTTATTTATTTATTTTTAATTTAGCGTGCGTGTGCATGTGCGTGTGCGTGTGTGTGTGTGTCAGAAGGCACTGTGTGTCTCTGTGGAGGACCAAGGTGGCTTTGAGAATCATCCTGGATTTCTTCTTCTTTCTTCTCCTTCTTTTTCTTCTTCTTCTGCTGCTGCTTCTTCTGCTGCTTCTTCTTCTTTTGCTTCACTCTGGGTTTTCTCAGGCTCCACTCACTAGGTCTGGAAGTGCAGGCATGGCATTTTTTATGGGACCTGGGATTCAAACTCAGGACCATCTGCTTGTGAGGCAGAGTCTTAACCCCTGAGCCATCTCTCCAGCCCCAAATCACATTTTGTAAATAGTTTGCTATGGGTTTGTAATAATTGCATAATCAAATTTAAGGGACAGTGAAGTTATTTTCTGAAAATTATTGACAGTTCCTATGCAAACTGTGAGTGCTACAGGTAATTGTGATATATGTATTTGTGATACACATTTCTGTACTGTGGTACTGTGTACTGTAGAAATGCATGAAATAGGACTAAAACTTGAAATGGTTCACTATAGATCAGTCTTGTGGTCATCTGTCTCTCATATCTGAATGATACATGGCGACGGCCATTTATGGAATTAAGTGGACATCTTAAAACTGAAAATGAGGTATTCTGTAAGAAAGAATCCTGCTAGAAGAGGAAAGGTACTAGGTCAGACAGTTCACCAGAGTGGGCAGCAGGTGGCGATAGAACAGCTTAGATCTCCAACCAAACAAAGGGAGAAAATAAAAGCCAATGAAATCACGTTTTGGGTGAAAATGTACAGAGACAGCTGCAAGGGTTTGTTTATGTTTGAAAATGTCTAATCTGTCTTTCTGAATTGTTAATTGCTTGAAGCGAGGGACCCTTCATGTACAAGTGGAAGGGGCACTGAACCTGTGTCTTTTTAAAAAATATTTATTTATTTATTTATTTATTTATTTATTTTTATTTATTTATTTTCAGCTCACATGTATTTTCCTTTCAGAGCAGACTGGTTTGTTCCCAAGCCTCGTTCACTTACTTTCTGGCCAGTTTCAAGGCCTCAGGAAACTCAAGATCATGTTCACAATCCTTTGCTTTAGAAAACAAGTTCTGTGGATAATTCCTCCCACCCAGCTGTTTCAGCTAATGTACTCACCTCTAGACTAGCACATGCAGAGTTAACTACAGGGGATGGAAAAATCTCAAAAGTAGGTTCTAGAGGAAATTCAAGCCATTTTAAGAATAACAACAACAAAAAAAAACTTTTAAACATCAAGGTATATCTCAACACTTCAGTAACAACAAAAAAAAATTTGGTCTACTTGGAATCCAGCTTGATAGCTAAAAACTTTAGACCACAAAGTTAACAATAGATCACGTTACATCTTACAGCAAATGTTCTACCAGGGTGTTTGAAATAAGCCAGGTTGAAACAAGAAGCTGCTCGCTCTGCTCTGCTAAGTATCACAGTATCACTTCAAAAGTAAAAGGAATCTTTATCTTCCCCTTTGTTATCATGCCACATTCTGAAAATGTTAACAAAAATAAACAAAAATCCTGGAAATATCCTCTGTAAAAACCAGAGTGTCTGCCTTCTAATGTCTGTGAACAGGAGTGGGTTAATGAAGCACTGTAGACTGCAGAGTAAGTGTTCAACCAACATCCATCATTATAGCTCTGCACAGTGACCAGGAGGCACATAGAGGAGGAACTGGACAGATGTTAGTGGATGTGTAAGTGAATGCTAGTGAGCTTAGTGCTTATAATTCAGAGACTATCTTGTATTTAAAACATCCATAAAACAGACGGCACAAAACAATAATTTATATGGTAATTTGATTCTTTGTTGCTATGGTTGTTGTTTGGTTGGTTTTGTTTTTGAGGCAGGTCTCAGTAGCCCAGGCTAGCCTCAGATCTGCTATGTAGCTAAGGTTGGCCTTAACCTCCTGATCCTCCTGCTTCAGCTTCTCAAGTGCTAGGATTACAGGCACGCACCCCCATACTCCAGCAGTAATGTAAAAGGCATATAACATCTGTAACTTACTAAAATAGCACATCTAGTTTGGTTTGTTCTTTACTAAGAAATGCCATTCTCAAATGAGAATGTTCTGACATATATAAACCTTCAGTTCTATATGCTCAGTTCCATCCTTACCTAGAAGGTCATTCAAGATGGTTAGAAGGCTAGAAGAAAGAGGCTGGATATCTCCTGCTACTCTAAGCTTAATAGTTGGTGTTCCAGAGGTAGAATTCAAGGTCATCCTCAGCTAGATAATAAGTTTGAAGGCAGCTCGGGCTACATGATACTCTGTCTCAATACTGCTCTCTGGTAATAAGTAAGTAAATCAAATTTTCACTGGTAAGAATATCTAGAAACCCAAGGACAGAGGTAACGCCAATCGGGTGAAAGAAGGAGAATGTAAGTGGTATACTTGCAGGACGCATGGGCAATCTAGATATCACTTTTTCAATTCCAGGTACAGGCACAGTGTAGTAAGGAGGAACTGTAAGGATTACAATGTGGAAAGTTTCATTCCACTAAAAGACAATAATTTAAAAATGTTCTTTACTTGCCTCGCTGATAATGCCATTTCTTGAAAGATGAGGGAGCAGTTGAGGTAAATACATTCTAGATTTGTCTTTTACCAATGAGGAAAACAAGTGGTGATTGACATTAACAGAAGCTGTGAGGACGCCCAGGAGAACAGCAGTGTTACATTGCGGGGTATATGGTCTTGTTTTCTGAGTATTCTTTTACCTTCAAGTGGAAGGAATTCAGTTTCAAATGGATTCATGCACAGTTGGACCAGGGTTCCCAGATGAAGCTGGCTGGAGCCAGTGTTTCTCCACTTCTCCGTGCTACTTGCTTTCCTGTGCAATGGCTTCATCCCCGAGAGACGCTTCTTGTCACATCGAGCAGGTGACCTGCAGTAGCTCACAGTTTATGTCTTACCAGGTCAGCAACCTATTAGAAGGAGAGCACTCTTTCCAAGAATTTCAACTGGTGTTAGGAGTCTAATCATCTGCACTGGTAAGTCCTGGGAGTAGGAACATACCAAGAACACGTCAGGTCTGACATTATGGAGGAAATGTCAGTACTACTCAAACCATAGAGCCCCAGAACCAGTAATTATTCAAAGGACAATTGGGGTGCTAACACAAGAATTAGAGATACTGGAGATTCATTCAGTCATTTAATCAACAAACATTCACTTGTTTAATCAACAAACATTCACTGAGTGTAGGTTTGTTTTAGAAATTTTAATTCGAGTAAGTGGATGTATAGGCAACAATCCTGGCTGTGTCTGTTGCGTTGTTCTACTTAAGGAGTGGGGAGAGGACAAGTTAACTACATTGGTAAAATACATCTCAGATGTGGTAGTTAACTGCAGGTGTATTTGACAATTCAAGGTACCTGTTGGGGATGGTTTGTGTTGAGTTAAGCTCTCAGCAAACCTGTAGGGAATCATCTAATTGACGAGAGAAGCCGCAGCCCATGGTGGGTGCACTTTTTCCTGGGCAGGGGAGTAAGATGGAAGGAGCTGAGTCAGAGAGTTGGCAAGTTTATTTTTGCATTCTTGGGGACAGACACGCTGTGCTATGTGATGTGAAATCTGCCCTTCTCTCAGCAGTCCTGCGGTTATATGTGGCTTGATCCCTAGGCCCCTGGAATGGATGTGGACTCTCCTGTAAGCTGGATTATAAAACCAACAATCATAAGCAGAAAGGAAAAAGAAAAAAAAAAAAAAAAACCCTTGTATCCCCCCCCTTAAGCTGTTTGGTCCCGAATTTATCAGCAGCATGCCAGATGGTGATAGGCGAAAAGTTGGAAAATCTCAAGGAACAAGAGCAGAGATCACCAAGGAAAGCAGTACGTATTTTGTTTTGGGTTGTTGGAGGAAGTCCCCTTCCCCCAAATATTGGGCGCTGGAGGCCTAGTTGAGAAAACAAGCTATGTAGATGCGTCAGGAAATTGGGAGCAAGAACGGTACTTGTGCGTGTGGGAGCCAGTGGACAGCAGGCACTGTGGACAGAGACTGTAAATTCTGGAGGTTACTGTGATTTTGGCTTGAGATGAGGAGAGAGCCATGGGAAGATGGCGTCACAGTAGAAACCCTTAGCTAAGGTGGACTACAGGGCAGAAGCAAGAGCTCAAAAGCACCAAACAGGGCAGGCCTCTAACACTCTAGATCAATGTGCTACAGTAGCCAGATTTGGGGCATATTTTGAAAATGAAACAGTATATCCAGAGGAGAATATGCACTGGAGGAGAAAAGTGAGACACAGACACACAGTTTGTCTCAAAGCACTTTGGGATGGAGCAGAAGATAGAGGACTAGAGAGCTCAAGGAAAAGGTTCAGACATACACCATAAGGCAGCTGCCCTGCAACTCATCCTCATCTCCCAGGTTATAGACATCCAGCTTCTGCACCTGGCTGGTTTGCTCTTGCATTGGTTTTGTGTTGCTAAGGTAAGCACCCCAAAACTGAAATACATCTCCAGTTCTCATTCTTGCCACTCTTTTTTTGCTTTGTGATTTCTTATTTTTCTTATTCTTTTTCAATTTTATAATGAATATAATTGAAATTATATTGGCTACATATAGAATATATATATATATATATATATAATGAATTGAATTGAACATATTGAATTTATGTCTTTTTCATCCATTGTTACCCAATCCTGTCCCCATTCTTTTTCCCATTGCAAATCTTCTTCCCAGTCAGTCTCTCTTCTACCTTCCTGTCTTCTTGCATGTGTGGCCCATGGAGTTTCCTCCAGGCTACCTGCACCTGAGCACGTGCAAGAACATGGTGGATATATCAGTGGGTATATCATTGAGAAAAGTGCTCCCTTGCCACTCCCCCCCCCCATCCTGTGTTAAACCATCAACAGTCTCTCAGGGAGCTGTGGTGCTTCTCAGGATCTTGTCCCTTCCATGGGGGAATTATTGACAGGCCAAACCTTGTGGAAGTAGACCCTTATCTCCTTTCATGTAGCAGAAGTTTGTGTGTTGGAATGATGCAGAGGAGCGAGGGGGAGAAGCTGATGATGTAGGAAGGCAGAAATCGATAGAGCCATATTCTTTAGGAGACATGCAAAAACAACAGATGTCTACTTCAAAAACATATGGGAAATTTTAGAAAGCTGGATTTTTCTAGGAGCCCAAAGTAAACATAACTGTGATCCTGTGGCCAACTTCATTAAACAAGGAAAACAGATTCTGAAGCCTGAGAGGGCCAAAGGGATATGTGGGCGCGTGTGTGGATTCTGTTGGAATGGAGGATTCTGGCTTGACTACGCTGTGTTCACCTTTGGCCTCCCATGTGTGTGTCTGTGTAGCCACAGCATGCGAGGCCTCCATTACTGTGCACGAGAGGAGAAGGAGTCTCCTGGGAAAGAATTCATTCCAAAGGAAGAGAAGTTGGGCCTGTCCAGTTTGGACTAATAACGGACCAGAAGGAAGCAGTAAGTAGCAAGCATGATGTCTTTTGGTCAGCATAAGGTCTGCTCTGACCTCCATAAATTCACATTAGGGTGCTGAGGAGTGGAGAATGTAAGAATTCAAAGCTGCGTTTCAAGATGTTAGGGTCACTAAGCAGTCCTATTGTTCCTTTGACGCTGACACCAAAGCATCTCTCGGTGCAGCACAGATCTGTGTCCAAGCTCTGCTGTCTCCTGCCCTTCTACCCCCACGCTCAGTAGCTCCATGGCGATGAGCAGATGTGATCAAGTGAGCCCTGTCACTGCGGTGATGGGATCTAGTTCCACAAGTGGGAGGAGTTTTCATGCTTTGGAGCGCCAGGAACCCTTAGTCTGGACACTGGCAGGAATGGCAGAGGATGGCATTGTCAGGTGACTTCACAGAAAGCTTAGCTCTGAGCCCAGACATTGAGATCAGAGCCCTACTCTGGACAAAGGCGTCAGAGGCACTGGCGGCAGACCCAGGGGGCAGCTGGGATGGCTTCCTCTAGAACCAACAGGCTGAGACTCTGAGGCACTGGAAGTACCACAGATCATGCCTGCGGGGAGGGAGACATGAGCTACACAGTTTTACAATCATCTGTAAAGCCGATGAAAGTAACTTGTCAAAGAAGTTTGTGACCAAAAAGAGTAGAATCTGCTGAAATATAAGCTGATGTTATAAAGCCATATGTGATGAAGGACACATTCTTTTAAAGTTAAATTAAAAAAAATTTACTGTATGTGCATGCATGTGCCTGTGTGCTCGTGTGTGTACATACACATAGCACAGTGCATATACGGAGGGCAGAGAACAATTTCCAAGAGACGGTTCTTTCCTTCTGTCTTGTTTCCGAGGTAGGATCCCATTTCTGCTGCTGTGCCTATTGCCAGGCTATGCCGCTCCAGGCTAGCAGGCCCAGGAACTTCTGGAAGACTCTCCTGTCTCAGTCTCTCATCCCGCCTTGAGAACCCTGGCGTTGCAGATGTGCACCACTGCATCTAGCTTTTTCTGCACAAAAAAGCTGAGGATGGGCCTCTCAGCTCACGGCAGGTTGCACGACAAGACCTTTTACTTGCTGAGCCATCTCGTAGGCTCCACCTCTTAAAGCAGAAGATAAAGTGCAGAATCAGCTGGGGCTAAAGAAAACAATTCCATTTTTTAAAAGCTATGTTTAGAGCAAGATGCAGTGCTGACAGATGGCGGAGAGAGTGTTACTGCTTTCAGGGTTGCCGTACGTCCTTTTCTCTCTTCCAATGTTTTTCAAAATGGGCAGCAGAAAACTACCTAAGCAGGAATTAATTGAGATGGTGTGATTATGACAGCTCCCTCTCCTTCTCATTTACTCCATTTTTCTCTAGTTTCTGAATTTTAGAATTACATTGCTTTTTTTTTGTTAAAGGATATTTTTTATTTAAAAACATGGAATTAATATCTGACATGGTAAAAGATTCAGTAAGAGGTCAACTCAATACAGTAGCTGACTCTAAGCCCACAACTCCACTTTAATGGCACCCTAAGTTACTGATTTTGCCACTTGGCAGAACCACAGCTGGTAGTCTTTCAGGCACTAGAGAGAGAAAGTTTCTGAAAGATCACCTCTACCAAATTTTATTGTTTATAAAGCTGCATTAGAAACCTATTAGTGGCAGCATCTTGAATATAAGTTTCTCTAAGGAGACAGAGCGGTTGCCCCATAGGATACAAACGAAGCACGTGTAGGCTGTGCTTTCTACTTTTAATCAAGTAATACTCTCAAAGCTAGGAAAAAACCTAGCACAGGGCAGAGCCTGTCTGAGTTGAAGGGAAATCATTGTCTTCTAACACTGAGATAAAAGCAGTGATAATTCAAAGTATTTCAACAATGTAGTGTTATTGTTCTCTTTTAAAATATAATTAAAAAAGGGCGGGAGAGATGGTTCAAAGGTTAAGACTCTGTCTCACAAGCAAAAGGTCCCAAGTTCAGACCCCAGATCCATGTAAAAAATTAAAAAACAAAAACAAAGCAAAACAAAAAAAGTCAGGCAGAAACCTCAGCAACTTGCACGTTCAATCCTGGTGGGCAGAGCCTGGGAAATCCCAGAGTGAAGCAAGAAGGAGGTAGAAGCAGGATGATTCCCAAGTCACTCTTGGTCCTCCGCAGGGACACACAGTGTCCTCTGATACACAGACACACAGACACACAGACAGACACACACACACACAAACAAAATAAAAATATTTTAAAAATATATAACTAAAAACAATCCAAATGGCAGGAGAAGAAAAAAATTTCACAATCAAAACCTTTGGAGATGATCACAGCCACGCACAAAGTAAAGCTACAATCCTGGGCTAGGAGCTGAATCCTTGAGTTTGGTAATTACCAGAAACATTTAGATACTTAAATATGTGCAGCTTGTTCATGTGATATATACCTGTGCTTTACAGATACCACAAACATAACATATAATCTAGGATTACACACAAACTTCCTCCCCCAGGTTACTTGCACTTATTCTAAACCAGAGATGGCACATTATATCTTGGGGTCAGAAAGCAGCCTTAAGCACCACCTGGAAATACAGTGTAGACCCCACACCACATCTGCCAAGTGAGAAACTCAGGAGTTTCTGTGCTCGAACAAGCCCTGTAGATGATTGAGCTCTTGGGGATACAGCTTAGAGGTAGAGCTTTTGTTTAGTTCTCTACCATCTTTATTTAGGTCTCTACCATCACAGAAAAGGACATTTGAGCACCACATATTGCCCAGGGCTCAAATCTAGAACAGTTCAAAAGAAAGAACTGGAACCATAGGGATCTGTTTTCCTTCTCTATTTTCATGTGTCCATGTGTGTGGAGGATATGCACACGTGTGAATGCATATTCACATGTATGTGAGTGCAAATATGTGCAGGTGCACATGAATGCATGAGTGTGGAAGGCTCAGGTTTATATCAGGAATTATCCTTGGTCACTGTTCCATCTTGTTTTTGAGACAGGATCTCTAACCAAACTTGAGCTTGTCAGGAGGGCTAGTCTGGCTAGCCAGTTTGTTTGGGGATTCCCTGCCTTTGCCTTTGTAGGCTGGAATTACAGGAGGGCCACTATGCCCTCCAGATGCTTTACAAGGGATCTGAGAGCGGAACTCCAGTCCTTTTGCCTGCATTTTACCTGCTGAGCCATCTAGTCCAGTTAGCTGTTTCTTAATATCCAAAGATAATTGGTATTGGATAAAGGACATTTAAAGTCAACCTCTAATTAATGATACAGTTTTACTACTCAAAGCAAGTCCAAAGACCAACACCATGGACATTCTAGGAGCTTCCTAGAAAATTGACAATCTAGGTTGGTGTCTCCATCTAATTGAATCAGTGAGCATCTCACCAAGGGTTCTAGGCGATTCCTCTGCACCGCAACATGTGAGAGGTTCATTATAGAAAAGCAGTACTGAAGAATTTTTTTTAAAGAATTTTCAAAATGACATTCTGGCTTTTCTCTTTTTGACTAAATTGGTTGGTGGTATGATACTCCACCCCTCGGTACTTTATGTTCAGCTTTTGTAGTACCTCCCTGACTTTTAAGAAGAAAAATAATTTGAGGACTTCTTATTCTCCAGAGGGCTTCTTTTCACCATTGGCAAATCACTCTCCTTTGAAGTGCCATCACCTCCCCTGCTTACATTCCTTTAGTAGATGTTCCTCAGGTCTAAGGTCTCTCTTGCTAACATTTTTTTTTTCCTCAGTAGATTTCCAGCATTGGTTCACAGCCTTTGTGAAGCACATGAATTTTTAAAAAAAATATTCAAAATTTACTCTGCAGCTACTTTTCCATTACAACATGCACGTTTGAAAGGGGTCCTCTACTATCTGAGTGCCACAGCATATGTGCATATTCCCCCCTTCTCTCTCATCCCTTTTATCAAATAAATAAATATTTAAAAATAAAAAAATCACATTATTAAAATTCTCCTAAGTGCATCTCCCTCCAAAAAGTGTTTTAATGGCACTTGGGGAGCGGCTTCCTGAAAAACAGGTGACAGGATGGGCGGCTGTGGAAGCCAGGGTGAGGATGACTTTGTGAGGGGTCAGGTCTTTATTGTGTCCATATCATAATAACATTTTGTTTTCTCGGTAGCATCAAGACCAACTGATAGGTGAAGGAAACCAAAGAGCCACAACCTAAATATTACAGGTGATAATCTCCATGCTGCAAGAGCCCAGGCAATTATTATAACCTTTTTTTGTGCATCTATAGTCTAAACATTCAAGAATGAATGTGTGTTATTAATGTAAACAGAAAGCCTGTTTACTAATAATTTTTAACATTGAGATACAATTTACATTCTATAAAATGCAAGGAATACTAAGGGTTCAGTTTGAAGAGTTTGGGCAATTTTGAGATGGTTTAGGATCTATTGGTTTTTTTATTTAATGTTTGTGTGTTTGTGTGTGTGCATGTACACAGGTTCTCTCCTTCCATCATTTTGGTTCCAGAGGTTGAATTCAGGCAAACAAAGGCCTCTACCCACTGAACTACCTCACTGTCTCCTTGGTCAATTTTTTCACACCTGGGTTACCACCACTCCAAGCAAATGATGCGATGCAATATCCCTTCACCCAGAAGCCCTTTTGTATGTGTTAAAGCTGGAAGACACCCTAATACAGCACTCCTCGGTGATGCAAATGGGCTCTAAGCTTTCTGGTCTCCACAGTGCTTTGATGTGTCCCCCCTCCCCAATTGCACATCTATACACATCTTAGCAAATGCACATTTTCATTGTCTGCAAGCACCGAACCTAGGCAGCTGATGGTGTCTTCTGAATCTCCTTCCCTGAGCTCTTCTTTTCCATCCTAACTCATATTATATGGAGAAAACAAGCAGTAGGATTACCTTCCACAACTTCCCATCCCTCAGAGCCCTTTCTTTTTCTCTTTTTTTCCTTTCTTATTTGACACAGCTGCCTGCAGGGAAATGTAGTAAGGTGAAAAACTCAAACATGCAACGAGCCGCAAACTCCAGAGAGAAAAAAGGGCCACTCGCTCTACCTTGTATCTGAGCCCCTGTCCGCTCACACTTGTGTTTGCCTCCTGCATGTCCCCCTTATTGGCTGGTTTCTAAGCAGGACCAACATGGTAAAAATTAATGCTGACTGAAAAACATAATTGGGGGACCAGTGGTCACAGTTCAGTGGTAGTGTACTCACCTACTGTGCATGACACTGCGTTCAATCCCAGGCATTGCCACAAAAATAAATAAAACAAAGCAAAAGATAGTTAAGCCTAAGATACATAATTTTATGACCTTATAGATACATAACAACATATATATATATACACACACACACATATATATACATATATATGTACTAATGATGGGAAAGTGGAAGTGAAACTGAAGAGTGAAGGGGTGGAAAGGGAAGAGTGATGAAATTTAGGGGGAGACACATTCAGGTACGTTGTACACCTGCTATAAATGACCACAAGCAACCCCGTGTCATAAGATGGAAGTATTTCCAAAATAATACACCCATATTTTAAAGATGGAGGAAGAAGTTTATTTTCATAAAGATTGTCTCAACTTTGTTAACCTTCCCTGCAAAACCTCTTGAATTCTGTGAAGAAATACTAATACTTTACTCTTCTGCTCCTTCTTTTATTCATTCACACATATTTCTGTCTGTAGAAGCTTCGTGCTAGTTAAAATACTAGGTACTACACAAAACCAGCAGTAAAGGAGTAGGTCTACAAAAAGCTTATAGCCTGGGGCTAAAGCGAGTGAGAAGGCAATCAGGATTCACTAAGTACTAATTTTTGTTATGTGAACTTATTGAACTTGGGATAACTAGAATAATGAAAAGTACCTAACTAGCTTGCAGTAGGAAGTTGCCAAATTATTGTATAGCTGCTGCCTAAGGGAATGTTTTGGGGCCATTAAAACAGTTTTTGGAGGGAGATGTACTTAGGAGAATTTTAATGATGTGATTTTTTTATTTTAAAATATTTGTTTATTTGAGAAAAGGGATGAGAGAGAAGGGGAGAGAATACGCACATATGCTGTGGCACTCAGGTAGAGGACCCCTTTCAGAAGTTGGTTCTCTCCTTCCATCATGTGGACTTCCGTAGCTTGAACTCAGGTTGTCATGTTTTTGTGCTCATCTTATTGGCCTTAGTGATACAATTAAACTGATTCTGTGTGTGTGTGAGGAGGGGGAGCACTGTGTGTACCTGTGAAGGTCCAAAGGTGACTTCAGGAGTCATTGTGTATTACTCTACCTCTTTTTTGGTTTCCTCTGGGTTTCCCAAGCTCTGCTTTCAAGGGCCACTGCCATTTCCACCTGGTATCTTTACGTAGGTTCTGGGATATGAACTCAGGTGCTTCTGCTTGCGAAGCAGAGACTTAACCCAGAGTCAACTCTCCCGCCCTGAGTCATGTTTTTTGAAGTGTGAAGAGCAGTTCCTGGAAAGACTCTGCTGCACCTGCAAGGCTGATTGCCGGGTTAGAGCCTCTGTCAGGTTCAGAGGTCTGGAAGGCTGCAAATCCAGAGCCAGGTGTCATGGACCATCTCTACCACCCCTAATAGCCCTCTATTATGCACCTCTGTATGTGGCCTAACAACCAGGAGACTATTGTTTGGAGTGTCCAACCAGACCCAGATAAAATCATGACAAAACTGCATAAGGGAATAAGGGGTTTAATCTCTTAGGATAGACTGGTTATACTTGCTTGTCCAGATTGGCAGGAGAGCTCACTGCAACACAAAGGGCTGAGGGAATTGGCCATACCATCTTCACATAACAGCTGAGAAAAGGATGACCCTTACTTATCTGACCAGCATGTCTGGCCACGTATACACAAAGATGCCAACTTCTTGAACCAGCTGTCTGTATTTTATTCACCTGTCCAGGGCCTAATCTCACTCATGGATTGGGCCTTCCCCATCAACTAGACAATCTCCTGAAGGTTAGCTCTGGGCTTAAATTAACTACCAATTATCTACAAATGTGCCCAGAGCTTGAACCCTCAACCATCAAGTTGACATCTGTATCTAACTATGACACCCTGGTTTACACCACTCAATAGGTTAAGAATTTCATTAGAAAACATATGTATCCTGTAACAGATTTTCCTGCTTTACTATAACTCTCTTACGTGATGTTTCTACCAATGTATTTGAAAAGTATCTTGATTTATGGTTTTTTTTGGTTCTGTAATTATGAAACCTTAAGAAACTGTTGACATAGTAGAACACGTGTATTGGTTACTCTTGTCTCAAGCAATTTAAAGGGAGAGAGGGAGATTTATTTAGTTTACAGTTCAAGAGGGGAGATACAGTACTTTATGGAGGAAGAAGCATGGCTGGCTGGCAGAAGGTGACTTAGGACACTGTAGACGTCATGGAGACTGAGAACGTCATTGCCAACTGTAAGAGCAGACTAAATCACTAACACTCTCAAAGCCTATCCTGTCACATTCTACCTCCAGCAAGGCTCTATCTCCTAAAGGTGCCACAACCTTCCCAAGCACTAAAGATTCAAACACATGAATCTGTGGGGGACATTTCAAACCATGACAATATGGAATTTGAGGTAACCTGAATCTGTGTTCCTGAGCCAGGGCAACTCATATTTGGCTCTAGAACAAGCTACCTCTTATCTCTTTGAGGTGAGAATTGTGATTTTTCCTTTATGGAAGCGATATTATTGGATTAAAAAGATATGGTTTGTGGTGTGATGTGTATGTGTGGACATGCACGTGTGTGTATATAGGTCAGAGGTCAATCTTGGGTGTTGTTTTTTCATTGGCTGTCCATCTGTTTTTAGATCAATGGTTTTTCACTGGGACCTGCGACTCACTGATTAGGTTAGACTGTGGCCAGCAAGCCCTGGAAATCCATCTGTCTGGGATTACAATTGTATACCTCCAACCCTGTTGTTTTTTGTTTTTTTTTAAACTTTGGTTGTGAGGCTCAAACTCAGGAGCTCATACTTGTACAATAAGCATGTTACTAAGTGTGAGCTCAATGTTAGCTAGAGGTAGTGAGTTCAAGGTCAGCCTGGGACACATATTGAAATGTTGTCTCAAAAATAAGCGAAAACTTGGGCTGGAGTGGTGGCTCAGGGGTTAAGCCTCCGCCTTGCAGGTGGAAGGTCCTGAGTTCGGATCCCAGATCCCACATATAGACGCCAGGTGGAAGCGGGGGCGGCCTGCGCTTCTGGTCCTGGTAGGGCGGAGCCTGTGAATCCCGGGGCAGAAGGAGGTGGAGGCGTCCATGGTGGTTCGCGAATTCGTCCGTGGTTCTACACACACACACACACACACACACAGAGACACACACGTGTGTACATACACATGCACATATGCACAGTTGAATAAATAATAAAAAAAAAAGCGAAAACCAAAAACAGTACAGAATTTTTCATCACATCACAGCGGTGCCAGAAATCTTGAAATACCATTTGAGCTTAATGTGACTTGCAATTTCATAGGCATGCTGCTGCAACTTATTATTTTTATCAATAAAAACATACAATCAGCAATTACACACCTGCAACCCCAGCACGAGGATGTAGGAACCTGTCTCAAAACAGTAACAAATCTATGTTGTTGTGTTACGAACTTGTTTTAAGATATTTTGGGGCTGGAGAGATGACTCAGGGGTTAAAGCACCTGCCGTGACAGCAAAGGGCAGACTTCTGATCCCTGGAAGCCACATAAAATGCTGGGTGGGTGTGGGGGTTGCCTGTAATTCCAGTCTCATAAAGCATAGACCCCAGACCCCTCAGCAAGTCAGCTCGCAAAAGTAGCCGTTATCGATGAGCTCTGGTTTTAAGAAAAAAGGTGAAGAGTGACTCAGATTCCCAACCTCAACCTCAGATGCACACGTGGATGCCCACACACTGAACACACACACATCCCACACAAACATACATGAAAGTGGGGAAAATCCCACAATTGTATTTTAATATGGCATCTCTTCGTACTTCTATGATTTATAATTTATGCATTATTCTGAAACAGGGTTTCTATCAGTTTTCCTGACCATAATCAAATGCATATTGGATTCAAGGTAATCTAGACTTTATGAGGCCCTGTCTCAAAACACCTCCATCAAAACAGCAACAAATGTACATTGCTGTGTCACAAATATGCTTTGAAAGTATTTCAAGGCTGGGGACACGATTCGGTGGTTGAAGCAGCTGCTGTGCATGCGAGGGGTCCCCATCATAAACCCCTGCCAGAGTCCTTGTTTCTGACACTGACCCTCAAGTGTTTGAAAACCATTTAGATATTCAGAAGTTTCGTCTTCTGCAGACAGAAAGTTCTTGGCATCTATTTCAGGACATAACTTGTCCTCAGGAAGCTGCAAGCTTGGGAGGGGCCACCTTAGGAAATGGGATCCTTCTGCCTGAGAGATGGAGCCCAGTAGGCTCCAGGCTAGCTACTCCCATAGCAACAAAGCCATCCTGTAGCAGAGGTCAGTGAGTGAGAGAAGGTCTGCCAAAAAGGTGTCATTTAAAGATATAGTCCATGTCCCTGGTGTGTATAAGAGATGTAGTTGACGTCATCGGTAGAAGTCCCAGCTTCCTGATTGAGTTGGGTGGGTCATGTGTGTCATTTTGCTCAGCTGTTCATACCTGTTAATGGTTTTATCTTTACAGCAAACCATTTCAATTGATTTATTTTTGCTATTCTGTCTGAGCAAGCCAAAGTCCAGAAAAAAAGTTTCAGCTAACTTACTCTAGCCTACCCAGATGCAAAATTAGACAGAGAGGTGGGAAACCCAGTTAGCTGGAGGGCATGCCATAGGAAGTTCAGGGAATGGGAAGGAAAATTGGCAAGAGCCAAGTAAGATTTTAGTTCTAAAGTGACTCAAGGAGCTGGAGAGATGGTTCAGGGGTTAAACCTCTGCCTTATAAGCAGAAGGTCCTGAGTTCAGATCCTGGATCTCACATTAAAAAAAAAAAATGCCAGGCAGAAATGGCAGTGGCCTGTACTTCTGATTCTGGAAGGCAGAGCTTGAAGACTTCAGAGCTAAACAAATAGGAGGTAGCACAATGCATAGGGATTCCTGAAGTCATTCTCGGGCCTCCACAGACATACACAGTGCCTTCTGATACACACAGAGACACACATGCAAAATAAAATAAAATACGATAAGTGTCTCAGGAAATTATGGACCATACCGAAAGCATAGAAGCACCACAGGGAAAAGCAGAAACTGTGTAACAGAACTGATCCTCAAAACAGTGCCCAAGTCTCCACCTGTTCCTTTGCGTATTCCAGAGCAGCTTAAGCAAAGAAGGGTTATTTCAGCTAACCAGGTGAGGGCGCAGTTGTCTTGGCAGGGAAGTCATGACAGCAGGAGGTGGCTGGTCTGGGAACATCTGCAGTCGGGAAGCAAAGAGAGAATGCTGGTGCCCGATTGCTTTCTCTTTTTAACTAAGGGTAGGATGCTGGCCGGGTGATGGTGCCACCCACAGACAGGGTGAATCTTCTGGCCTGATTAACATAATCTTGAAAGTCCCTCACGGATACCTTCACAGGTTTGTCTCTGCGATGACCCCAAACCTCATGAAGATGGCTGTCACGATTAACCATCATACTAGCCAAAGGGTAGTATACTCTGGCCCTTTCACTTCCGTGTATAACAGACACATGCCTTTTCTTTTAACTGCTGGGTGGTACTCAGACTTGTTTCCTTTTCCTCAGCGCAAATGAAGTGCCCATCAACTGATGCTCAAGTCTGGGGACTTGATCTGATTGATAACACCCTTCCTTGCCTTTCAACACCTTGCTCTCTTAACCTGGGTGCAATGTAACAGAGGCATGCGGAGCAAGCATTAATCTTCAGTTGACATTGACCATTTACCCAGCCAATCACTTTAGTGTGCAAGTCAGTGACTGTATTTCTAAGTTAGGTTTTGCTCATTTCAAGAAAAATATTAGTTATGAAATAAAAATATATTCAAGGCTTTTTAAAAAGGCAAATATTTTCATCATGCATTAAAGTTATAGGAAACTCATTCGTGCAAGTCATTGTTTTAATATTTTATCTATTTGAGAGTACGAGGGTACTAACATGCCACAGTGCTCCAGTGGAGGACAGAGAATAACTCTTAGAAGTTAGCTCTCTTCTACCTTGTGAGTCCTGGGGATTGAGCGAAGACTGACTGACTGTACACAGGTACTTTTATATCCAACCAGCCCCAAGCCATTGTTTTTAAAAGCATAGTTATTCTTTATGCAAAAGATTTACTGGATATGCATTGGTGCATCTGACGTGGCATATAAAAGACAATGCTCCACAACAGAAGCATTTACAGAACATGTGCTATTAATAGACATGACTCTGGGAGGTAAACCTGCAAACAAGACACGTTCCCTGTCTCAGAGGACTTTCTACTTAATGGCCAAGACAGAGAGAATGCAGAAGTGCTTACAGGAGTTTGAAGAGGCTGCAACAACAGTATCCTCTTTTCATTCCTTTCCCCTCCCCCCAACTTGTTGTTCTTAAAGTCATTCACAGCACCCATCACATACGTGTCTTTTTTTTTTTTTTTGTCAGTAGCAGATCTCAGTTTATTGTGGGGAGAAAAGGAACTTTTATAGACAAAGGCCATCAAGGCGCGAAATGGGCATCCAATTGTGTCACAGGTCAACACATCCTACAGGTGCTAATGGTCAAGTTCAATGCCACTCAGCACAGGGGGCAGGTAGATACCTGAAAGCCAATTAGGACTCACTATGAAGTGATCAGGTTACACATACGTGTCTTTTAAGAGATTTCTAAACATTTCAAGGGAATGCGTGGAACTCAGGCATGCTCACTAAATGTTTCAAGAGGGTGGATTTTTTAATAATTGGGCAGCATTTGGGTACATACAGATGAACACTATATAAGTCTTTTTAAAAATTATAAATCATTTGCTTATTAAATGAAAATATTATCCAAAAAAAGCCTTTATTTATTTAAGATTTCATAACTGTATACAATGTACTTTGATCATAGCTACACTTTTCTCCCTTCCACTCCCCTGGAACATCCTGACACAAAAATGTGCCCCTCCTACTTCACGTCCTCTTTTTTTTCTTTCCATAAAACCAGGAGCGTAATGAACAATAATGCATGAAAAGACAAGAAAATGCATGTAGAATGTAAATGGTTTTTATGATTGAGCTGCCAGCTCCACATGGGTATAATCCACGGTAAAATCGAAGAATGAGCAAACCCACCATGCAAGGGCACAGAATGTGCCCATGGGTAGTGGCTGCCCCACAGAGGCAATCCATAGTGTGAGCCCCAGAGCTCTGTTCAAGGACGGCCATTCAAGATGTGAGCACAGGGACCCCAGCGGCCAGAGGCTATGCACGGCGTGACAGAGGCTATGCACGGCGTGACAGAGGCTATCCACGGCGTGAGCACATTGATTTTTGAACTAAAGGGGTTGGAGGGGGGGTAGTAGGTATTGTGGTGCATCAGGTTACTAATCATTCAAATGTGCATAGGTCAGAATGTGCATCAGCATAGTCTCTCTCATCTCTGACACAAACGGATGCACATGTAACACAGAAGCCACACGTACAGTGCCTCTGGGAGCCGAGATAAATTCTTGGATTATTATATCGGGCTTAACCTTTAAAGGCCAGCTGAATATTTTCGCATCAGGTTGATTTCTCTGGGCTTGGCGTCCTTATTTATGCATGGCACTCCTGAACAGATTGTATCAAGTGTCATGCAGCACTAGCCTCCTGTCTGCTTGACACCGACGAGAGAAACTCTGCATAATTTTATAAAATCAGGCTAAGCAAAATGTCAAAATATTTCAAAAACAGTATTTTAACAAATATAATGTGTTAGGAAAATGTGCACGTGTATCTTGTTGGTCAAACAAGTCTTTGAAAAGTGCCCACATAAAATAAAGGACCTCTAGAACTTTATTAGCTCATTATTGCCAGGAAGGAACTATTTTATACAATACATAATTCTCTTTTGTGTTAAAATAATTCTCTTGTCTCTATTAGCATATAAATTTTCAGCCCCATAAATGCAAATTACTTTCATATGTGTTTCAGATGGAGATTCTTAATATTAAAACAATTTTGATTTTCAGATGATTTAAGTATACATTGTTGAGATGAAATTATGAGTAGTTTTAAAACTAAAATCTTTCTGAAAAATTAATTTCATTTAATTAAAACATTGAGTACTTTGAGATAAAATGGAATATCTACTACAATTGAGGAGATTTCTTCTCTTGGTTTCCAGAACCTCACAAGACTGAATAATACAGTCAAAAGCGTTAACTGTGTATTTTAATGACAGTCCTGTCAAAATGGACAAGAATGGGCTTCCCAATATTTTCATCTAAAAAAATTTTAAGCTCTGGGCCTGACAAGCTACCTCAGCAGATACAGTACCTGCTTTCAAACCTTGTGACCTAAATTTGCTTCTTGGAAGTCCACATGGTAGAAGGAGAGAACTGACCCCCCCAAAATTCAAGTTCCTCAATTATTTTTAGAGTTGTTTTTCCATGTGTGTGTGCATGCACATACATGTGGGCACCAGAGGATGGCCTTTGAGAATGCGTTGTCTCCTTCTACCACACTGAGGCAGGATCTCTCTTTTCCACCTGCTGCTGTGCTGCCTGCCGCAGGCTGGCTGGCCAGTTGTCCAGTGTGCTTCCCATGTCACCCAGGGAGCGTGGATCACAGATGCTTCCATAGATGACGTTTTACCTGGGCTCCAAGAATAGAACCTAGGTCATCAGGCTTGAGTCGAAAGCCTTTTGTCCACTGAGCTATTCCCCCACCCCTCAGATTCCTCTGTTACTGATACTAAAAGTTTCAGCGAAATGCACTCTATTGGATAAATGCCTTTCTCTTTCTTTTTTTAAAAATAATTTAATTTATTTATTCATTTAGTGTGTGTGTGTGTGTGTGTGTGTGTGTGTGTGTGTGTGTGTGTGTGTGTGTAAGTGTATCAGAGGGCACTGTGTGTTCCTGTGGAGGACCTAGGATGATTTTGGGAATCATCCTGGATTACTTCTACCTCCTTTTTGCTTTGCTCTGAGATTTTCCAGGCTCCGCCCACGAGGGTCAGAAGTGCTGGCCACAGCCATTTCTGTCTGGCATTTTTATGTGGCACCTATGATCTGAACTCAGGACCTTCAGCTTTCGAGGCAGAGTCTTAACTCTTGAGCCATCTCCCCAGCTTGTCTTTGTTGTAATACAATTAAATCTCAGAGAAAGATGTAGGCAAAAGCAATGCAGCCCAGCTGATATGCTAATAGTTACTAGGGAGCAGTCAGAAGCAAAGTCAACTGCAGAGGGAGTGCCCCAGTCTTGAGCTGAATCCCCAGTTGCTCCAGGATTTGCTTGGTGGGTGCCAGGACAATCTCCAGCTGTGGGAACACACCTAGGCTTGCCAGTTGCTTCCCTGTGCCCCTTAAGCAGGACATGTGCAGCTGTAGAGTATTAAACTATAATGATGACCAAGAAGTGCAATTTGCTGGAGCAATGCCACAGGCATTATAAAAATGTAATGGGTTGTAACTCTCCAGCTGGAGAATTCTTTAAGACTTGCACACTCCCAGGCCTGTTTGCCCCTTGCAATTTCCCTACCAGGTTGCAACAGGAAAAAAAAAAATGAAACAACAAGAAGAAGTATCACTCAAATAATGTTAACATAACAATCAATTGTTGCATGAAGTAATTGCTCTAAAACAGCAGTGGATATTTGCTATCTCAAATGCACTTGCAAGTACAGTTTGTATATTAAACTTTTTCAAATGGCAGGGTCTTGGTAATAACTATGTATATTTCAACTGTTGCAGACAAAAATAACACTAGCACTACCCCTCCCCAGGTCAATGTTCACCCCCTGAGCATGCTGTAATTATGTGCACTAAATGAACTACAGCTTGAGCTAACAATACCACACTGAGTACTAGAAAGCCGTAATTATACAACAACATGATGTGCACTTGGCAAGATGTTCAGTGTTGGAGAATCTACTGTCAAATAGCATCTGGCAGACCTAAAAGTTGAATTTGGGGGGTGAGAATAATTGGTCCAGACTGAAGCAATACAGGGCATTATCGTGTATCAATTAGATAGCCAAACCCAGTGATAAAGAATATAGCTAGAATTAAAATCTTTTGAAATTTTTAGAATTAATGCATTTTTTTTTTGTTTTGTTTGAGTGTTTCTACGTGCATACATGTGCATGGAGCATGTATGGAGGCCGAAGGACAACTTGAAGAGTGGGTCCTCTCCACCTTAGGGAAGGTCTTTCTTGCTTCTGTGTTCTGCATACTCCAAGCCAGCTGGCTCACAAACTTCTGGCTGACTTTCCACCTCCCACCTCACTGCAGCAGTGCTGGGATCACAGATGTGAGCACTGCATCTGCTTTCTATGTGGGTTCCATGGATCAAACTTAGGTTGTCAGACTCAAATGGCTGAGTCGTCTCTCTGGTCTAACTTAAAGTCTTAAATCAGATGCCACACTTTAAAGCACAAAACTTTCCCAAGATTGGACATTTGTTATGCATCTGTGCACGTCAATGCACACAGAAGACGTTTTACAACTCAAAATCCAAAAAAGAGTAGATGAGAAGACACTTCACTACTATGTTATTGGGTTATAAACTGTCTCTTTGGGTTGACAATACTCTTTAAAATACTCCTTAAATACTCTCTGACAATTCTTTCTAAAAATACCTTTACATGAAACAAATACTGAAATGTTTAGTTTGGGGCCTAGAGAGATGACTCAGTGGTTAAGCCTTTGCCCTACAAGCAAAAGGACCTGAATTCAGATCCTAGAGCCCATGTTTTCAAACAAAAAACAAAAAACATAGGGTGGAAATGGCAAAGGCCTATACTCCTGGCTGTGGAGGGCAGAGCCTGGAAACCCCAGAGCAAACCAATAAGGAGGTAGAGCAATCCAGAATGATTCCTGATATCATCCTTGGGTCTTCATAGGTACACACATACCTCAAGTGCCCTTTTACATGCATTCCCACACACATGCACACACATCGACATACACAAAAATGAAATGTTTAACTTGAAAATATGTCCACTCAATCTGTTTTTCTTGGTTGCCTTCACAAAGATCTTGTTGCTATTGTCTTTTCCCATGGGACAATGTAGTTTCTCGTGGGTCCACCTACATGAAGGGCCATGAAGATTATTCCATTGTTGCAAAAAACATCTCTCCCCCTGTTCCATCTATGCGAGGATTCTGTTCCCTTCAATAAGGGTGACTTTAGTGTTTTGATATATAACTTATCCCTAAATTCCATTTAACTTATGAAAAGTTTTATGTAGAAATCTGTCCTGTGATGTTTAAAATAAGTATGCTTGCATTTTGCCAAGTACCAGCCTATTATTCAGGTAGAAATTGGTAAGCGATTGGTTGGGCTTCCTAGGGATGAAGAAATCTTCATTCCAATTTATTTAGTCATTTTCTTTATTTTTTTTTTGAGGCTGTGTGTGTGTGTGTGTGTGTGTGTGTGTGTGTGTGTGTGTGTGTGTGTGTGAAGCCACTGGTCAATCCTGTATATTGTTTTTCAGGAGCCATTTGCCTTGTTTTCAGAAACAGGATTTGTCGTGGAGCCCCTTGGCTCACCAATTAAGCTAGTCTAGCTGTCCAGCAAGCCTCAGTTTACAGATTAAGTTATCCCCCCACCTTCCTGCGTCACTCATTTTTAAAGAACTTGTTTCTAAAGGCATTTAGATTTCTTACGATTCTTCTGAGAAGTTTCCATCCTCTATGATCATGCGTCTGCATAGATATCTTTTCCAGGTTTCCTCTTTTAGAGCATAATTTGACTTGGTACATTGTGTTCAACTCAAGAGATGTTGTGTATATTTTGATGTGGTTAATTTCTTTGGGACTCTTATTAAGCAATGAATCTGGATCATTAGGCAGCCAACAGTCACTCTGACTTAGCATTTTTTGATAGGTCATTATTGGAAAAAAGATTTTGTTTTCCCCATTCAATACACGTGCTTAAGTTTCTTTCTCCCCCCTCCCCCGCCCCCCAGTGTGAGATCTGGTGAGAATGTTCCGAGGCAGAAGAATGGCTATTCAGGAGTAAGCAAGCTGAAGAATACTGGTTACTGCTCTGCTTGCAGAGTTAAACAGTGCAAGCAAGCGCCACACTTTTGCAACATAACACATTCCCCCATATTACCATTATGTAACCAAGAAGCACATGAAGAAGAAAGCAAAGGTAATTATAGGTATGTGTTTGGCAGGACTGAACAAGCTAATAACTAAATGTGCAACAGAAGCAACCTGTGCTATTAAAGCAGAATGGCATTGTGACTTAGGGTCCTCCCGGATTCTGTTTGCTCTTGCTGAATGTTGACTAGATTGTTAGCTGCTTTTTATGTATTTCAGAGAGCGTGTACAATTTTGTTTTCTTTTCTTCTGCCACCCTTCCTCTCCTCTCCTCTTGTCTTCTATCTTTTTTTCAGATGAGATAACCTCATCAGCGAAGCTATAAATCCAATGAGAGAATTTTGCAAGAATGCCCTGATACGAGATCCATTCCCCCAAATCAATAACCTTCTTCTGCATCAGCAATTCTCAACTAAGACTGTAGCAGATTCTCTGATGTGCTCACAAGAACAAGCGACTGCATGAGTAATCAAAAAAAAAAAAAAAAAAAAAAAAAAAATGGAATGGCGGTTACTCCCCCTGAAAGCAAGAGGGAGTGACCAGGGTTTATAGAAGGATGCTATAAGAAAGGGTCATCCAGTGGCACAAATTTCATAAGTGAGGTGTTTAGGGAGGAGAAAGAAACACATTTGAGAGACTCTTACCTCCCTGGTCTCTTAGGCTTTTGTGTGTCTTGCAAGCAGACCAAACTTGTTTTAGACTACCTCTTCTAAGATGTATGGTGAAACAGCTTTGTAAAACAGAACTAACTAAGGGCCTATTTGTTTCCTGTCCATTCTAGTTAGCACGCTATCTCCCTTTAGGGAAAATGTCAGGTGAGGCCTAAAGACACATTAGAAAGATTTATACTCACTGCAGTGATTTTTGTCCTTACCAGACCTGCATAATGTTGAGGAACTCAAGAGAGATAATAAAATACAGTGGAAACCTTGAGTGAAGGGAAATTCCCCTATCGGTGGGGTGGCCTGAAGAAAGGCAACCTGATATGCCACAGAAGCCTGAACCCCACAAGAACAGACAAGTCATAGAGAACCCTGGGGCCATAGAAGCGGACAGGCAGGAGGGTGGGAGGGAATGGGATGGATTGATGAAGGAAAGAGAAAGGGATGAGAGGGAATGAGGATGGAAAGAAGCAGGAATAAGTACTCATATGCTGTAAAACTAGAAAAATAAATTTTAAAATAATTTTTAAAAAAGATTTATGATCTCGGATCTCAGGGGTACCCCTATGGTATGGACGTTGTGGGACCTTCTTTGTGCCCCACTAGAAACTGAACTTGAAGAAGCTCAACAAACATGATTCTCTGACCACTGCTCTGACTGAAAAAAGCTATGCGTTGCCTCTGAGACTTAAAACACACACACACGCACACACGCACACACGCACACACACGCACACACACGCACACACACGCACACACACACATGCACATGTGCACACCCGCACACCCGCACATACATGCACACATGTACACACACACACGTACGCACACACACGCACACACATACACGCACACACACACAAGATGAGAGAGAGAGACGCGTCTTATAGCGTGAAACCGTGTCCAGCAGGGTAAAGATCAGTAGGCACCTGCAAACCCAGTGTTACAAGCGAACAGGTAAGAAATAACCCTGTGAGAAGTGTTGAGTTAGCTTGGTTGGTCTTGCTATAGGCACATTAAGGCAACACAGTTGGGGAAGAGAATATTTCCAGAAGCCTGCAGGACCTGAGAGAAGAATAGGGTGGTCCTTCATTTTGACATAGCCACTGTCTACAAAGAAATCCTAGAATCCAGGGGTAGGGTCCCTCACTAAGTCACATGGAACTTTGGCTCTTTCCTTGGGGATCTTTCCCCATAATTATTTATATAACTTTTGATTTTATAAATTACAAATATAGAAAATATTTTATGTGGATCTAGACATGTTCAAGAATGTATGTTACTTATGCACAGGATGAGTTTTTAAAATTATTTTATTGAAGATGGAAAGGAAGGGGGAGAGAGAGAGTGAGAGTAAGAGAGAAAGCAACACAGAAAGAAGACAGATGTGCATATGCTACAGCATCCTGTGGAGGTCAGAGGATAACTTTAGGAGATCATCTGTGCTCTGAGTAATAAACTCAGGTCATTGATTTGCACAGAGGCACCTTTACCTGCTGAGCTATCTTGGCTAACCTGCTATACAAATTTTACAAGAATTATTTTCTGATGTATTAATATCTATTATATATAAATATATATAAGATTATATATGAATATATTTAAGTATGACATTCTCATACATGTAGATAATGTATCTGAATCATATTATCCCCCCTTATACTCTTTTGCCCCCTCCAAGTCCCCCTGATTCTCCTCCTCCTCACAAGTAGTTCCCCTTCTACTTTCATGTCTCTCTCTCTCTCTCTCTCTCTCTCTCTCGTGTGTGTGAATGTGTGTGTGTGTGTGTGTGTGTGTGTGTCTAAGTGACACACACTTAGGGTTACTTCCATGAGCATTATTGTTTTCTTTTTTTGAGACAGGGTCTCATATAGTCCAGGCTGATCTCAAACTTCCTAGATGGCTGATGTTGTCTTTGAACTCCCTATCTTCCTGTCTCTGCCTGGGATTACAGACTCTTTCAACCATGCCCAGCTCAGTGAACACTAATTTTAACAGAATCCAGTGATGGGACTTGCTTGAGCCTGACAAACTCCAGTTTGAATTAAGAATTCTGCATCATTTTCCAAGGATAGAAACATATCCAAGGGTGTGTCCCACACCTGACATGGTAGCACACAGCCATAACCCCAGTGCTTAGGAGACTAAGACAAGAGGATCACAAGTTCGAGGCCAGCCTGAACCACATAGGAGATCCTGTCTCTACAACAATAACAATGAAGCCAGAACGGAAAGCCCCTTAGTGAAGAGGAGAAGAGGGATAGAAATCAAAAACAAATTAAAAAGAAACCAAAAATCAGTGGGAGGAAGTCCTTGCCCATAGAAGGTATAGTGACATACATGGTATTTCAGTAAGATTTAAAATTTTAACACAGAATGTCTAGAACATCAAGGAAAAAAAAGACTTATCCATACATACACTCCTGAAGATTTCTTTATTGAACACCAATGATTGAATGTAATCTCAAAGGAATAAAGAAAGAACTATGAAAATTAAACACTGAATCTAATTTCCAACGTCACCCCCCCAACTAAGAACTGTGGTTTACTTCCTTCAGTGGAGCAATTAAGTCACCAGATCCACAGGTATTCTCTGTGGCAAATTCAGTGGGCAGCAGCTCCCCAAAACCGCAGCACATTTTTGTTGGTTCTGTGGCAAAGCGTCCAGACTGGCATGATCTTCTGTTCTGTGAAAGAGAACAGTTAAGTCTGTGTGTTTGTCTTACTGTTGGTGAGAAGACCGCACCCAGAAAAAGAGTCAAGAAAATCACCTTTGGCTCTTGTTCTCACACAGTACAGTGACTCGGTTTTCTGTAGATGTCTCAGAAACAAATCAACACGCGCGAATTATTCATAAATGTCTTCAGGGTGTCTGTTGCATACGTTCACAAATAAAGCTGCTTAGTTATGACTCAGTAAGACACAGTGAAGTCACGTTTTGTTTCCATTCCGACCTCTTTGATGGACACGCCCACCTCTGTTTCTAGAGAGAGCCCACCAATGACACCTGTTGCCACTCCCATCTGTGTGCCTGCTATGTTCGTTCCACTGTCTACTTACTACTCCTTGTTAGCCATAGTCAGGCCACTTTGCAAAACGCTTCCATCTTGGTGGAAGGTGGCAGCTCCCCAAACTGATCATACATGTTTATTATCACATTCCCAAGCTAAAGTAGTTTATCTCTCAGATTACAGCCCCTTTGACCTTGAGAGATGACTATCTTTTGCCGGACAATCTTTTACTCCCCATAGCTTACTTCACTGGCGACACCCCCTTTGTCCTCAGGGCTTTGTAGATCTCTTCCCTCACTCCCCATTTCCTCCCTTAGTCTCTCCAGCTTAATTTACACATCTCTTCTGTTCTAATAAAAAAAAATTATTTATTTTACGTGTGTGTGTGTAGTGTGTGTATGTGTGTGTGTGTGTGTGTGTGTGTGTGTGTGTGTGTGTGTGTGTGTATTAGAGGTCAGTGTGTGTCTCTGTGGAGGAATAAGGGTGATTTTGTGAATCATCCTGGATTGCTTCTACCTCCTCCTTGCTTGAGGCTGGGATTTCCCAGGCTCTTCCCACCCAGGAAGTGTGGGAAAAACCCAGGTTCTGCCTGACGTTTTTCATGTGAGACCTAGGATCTGAACTCAGGACCTTTTGCTTGAGAAACAGAATCTTAACCTCTAAGCCATCTCTCCAGCCCTATTCTCCCATCTTGAGGCTAAAACTTTGGTCTCCTGGTCACCAGGCCCTGAGCTCTTAATACAAATCATATTTAAATCATGTTTCTTAAGTCTCTTCCTTGCATTGTTAGCTTCTTATTAATGGACCTCCATATTGATCTTAACCCTCTTTCTGGTTGCAGGACAGGTCAGACCATCAGGCTTGTGTGTGACTTGTCTTTCTCCTTCCAGAAGCTTAGCACTTTATTACTCTTATCAGGTTTTGTGGCAGAATTTTTGACTTTGACCTTTTCTTTCCACGAGCCACCCTGACCTTTTATGTTGAAATGTGAGCCTGCAGGATCTGAACAAAATGGCAGATCTGGGGAGTAGTAATGGGAACTGCCTACAGTTCTTTACTTTGACATCTGTTCAACCCTTTCTTCACTCTCCAAATAGACCTGAAGACCCACCCCTCCTCCTCTTCAGAGAAAACGGAAATGTCTGAATTCCACTGGAAGTGGCCCAAGGCTGAGTTAGGAAGAAGGTCCAATTGAACAATACTTCCCGTTTCCTGATTCTATCTCCAGACACAGTTGTCCCCGCCCCACCCCACCCTACCTGTAGATGACAAGTTCCATTTGAACTCTGAAGCTCACCTCTGCTTTATTTTGGCAGAGAACACTGAATCCAGAAGAGGACCTTCCTGTGGAGGGGATGTGAGAGCCATCCCCCACTCCCACTTTCTATCTTCTGATCCCTGGGACCCCTTCCTTGTTCTGACTCAAGAAATGTGTGTTTGTACAGCCCCTGTCAGACAAGAAACACACTTATGTGTTGGGCGGGAGAAGAGAGTCAGCAGAGGTTATAGAGTGCAGTGACCAGGCACAGGAAGAAGAAATAGTTTAGTAAGGTGACCCAGCAAAGGGTAGAGGACACATGAAGGAAATAGCTTTCAAAAGCCTCTTGTTTTGTTCCTGTCAATGGGCTTTCTGGTGACTGCTGCCGACTTAGCTGTCCTCTAAGAAGGTCACCTGTGGTTCCAGCCAAAGCAATTGCTTCCTGGCTCTTGCCTAGAGTCTGTCTTGATACCCTTGCTGCTGGTTTGAGTGAGGAGTTAGGCAGTTTTAGAGCAGCCATGCTAGGAAGGTCCTTGAAGGTCTTCCAAGGTCATCATCTCCCACTGCTGGATTATCATGAAGGAACACACACTACTAATCTGGAGGAACTGGATCTAATCCTTCACAGAGATAAAGTTGCCATGGAGATGAGCTCTCCATTGCAGATAAGCTCTACAGTGAGTGATGCGTAAGATCAATAGGGCTGAGTCCCAGTATGGACATACCAATGAGATGTAGAGGACCAGAAGCTCCAATCAGGTTTGCAGAAACTTGAGTTAGCCAATGAGGAAAAGCCACCTCTCTCTAGGCCTGTCTAACCCTATAAATACCCCTGACCCGGGCAGCTAGCTTTGGCTTCCTTGCTCCTCATGGATTCCACATCTGGAGTCTATGAGTTCCTTTCTGGCTTTCTCTCATCCCTCATGGACACCAGAGTCCATGAGTTCTTCTCTGGCTCCCTAACCTCACGGACTCAATGTCTCTGAGTTCTGTTCTTCCTTCTAATAAAATCCGCCTTACTCCTCTCGCACTGTTCTCCCTCTTCAGTCCCCGACTCAAAACACAACATTTTGGCCCAGCCCATCACACGGCTCTCTTGCCCCTCCCAGAATCCATGTCCATGAATTCTGTTCTTTCTCTCCTCTAATAAACTCTGCCTTAATCCTCTATGAGTGTTCTGGTTTCAATCTTCAACTCCAGAACACAAGAACCTGGACACATAAAAGACAAAAACAAAGACAACTCCTTCCCACAGCAATGAGGAGGTTAGACTGGAGCCTCATTCATTCAGTGACATGGTTCATGACTTTCACGGGTGGCATAATTTATGGTGGCAAATAAAAATTTTTCACTTGCTTTTGACTTATCAGGATGGCATCAACTCTAAGTCCCAAGGGTACAACAGATGCTGGCAGTAAATTCCAAACAGTGACTACACAGTCAGAAGAGGCAGCACGAATAGGCATTTAACCACTGTGCTTCCTCCTGCCTTCTTTCTAAGGAGATAGTCCACGTTGATTCATTTCCTTTTCACTGAAAGGAAATAAAGAATGGCTTAAATCACTGCCTTGGTCCTGGAGAGAGAGAAAAGCACTGTATTAATGAATTCAGTGTTTGTGGCTGAATACATAATGTTCCCTTGTGGAAACAAAGAACAATAAAAGAAAGCATTTTACCTGTTCAGAAAGCTCTGTTTTCTTCCTCCTTTGAGGATGTTAAAGGACTGGGAAGAGATGTTTTCCCAGACAGGAGAATGTGAATCCTTTAACTAGGAGGAAAGAAATTACTAAAGAGTCTTCCCATAGAGAAAAATGGCTATTGAATGAAGATTTTATTACCTGGTATTGAATTCACAGACACCGAATCCATTCCTTTGAAGGCAAAGGTCTTCCTCCCCAAGTTTGATTTCTAGGCTATTACTAACTTAAATGGCAACAATGACTTCAAAGCACTGTTCCTTTTTTTTTTTTTTTTTTTAAATGAGATTGAGATGAGAGTCTTTCCCTTTTTAAGGGCCAGGTGAGCCATTGTTTGTGGGGTGCCAGCTCTTTATCCATTACTAAAAAGATTCAAAATAGGTTCTTCATCAGAAAGAAGAGGTTTTGCCCAGATACTTGGGGACCTGGAACAGGGAAGCATCAACCACAACAAAGGCTCAACTGTTGGACTACTTCATTTTTGTTTTTAAGACAAGTCTTACAATGTATCCCAGGCTAGTCCTAAGCTCGAGGTAATCCTCCTGCCTCAGCCTCTTGCATGCTGGGATTGGTTTGAGCCACAAAACCCAGTTTGTACTATTGTATTTTCTTCCTGACCCTTGCGCTGCTTCCTCCAATGTTTGTGTATCAGTCTCAAAAATGACTATTTTTGGTATCCTAAATACTGATGGAAATAAGTTGCTTTTGGAGGATGAGTTGGAAGGACGAGGTCAGGGCTCACTTCATCTTCTGATTTCTTCTGTCCTCTCCCTTCCTCTCTTGTTAGAAGCAAATTCTGACTATTTTCACTTTCTTAGCGTTGGTTTAGTGACTAGACCACTGGCTACCTCATTCTGACTTAGGTTTGCTGTAGTTTGTTTTGATAGAATAATTTTTCCACAGAGATACCTATACATTTTGAAGAAAATGAAATAATGGCAGTATAAGGTATGTCACCCACACCAGATCCAGCACCACAGAGAGAGAAAATCCATTTCTGCAGCTTCAAAATGCTAAACCATTTTTTCCCAAACCCACTTAATGACATATTCAAAGGTAAATCTCTGTAATACCCACTATAATCACAAAGGATTATAAAAATGAGGGAAAGGGAAGGAGGAGCTCAAAAGAAAGGAGATAAGGGATCATGCTTCAGTAGAGAAAATAGGCCACAGTCATGTATTGCATGTAAGGAGTGGAAACATCTGGTGCAGCTCATTCTCACTTTCCTTCCTGGTCACTTGGGATTGAACAGGTCTGATCTCACCAATTAGGGAGGGACTGGCAGATAGATGGAAACCATCCAGCAAATGGGACACTAATCCCCCCCCCACTGCTGTGTCCTACTCCTATTCTTCCATCTACCTTTGAGTCTTCTCTTGTATTAAGATCTTCGTTTAAACAGTCTTTTATCTTTGGTTAAGAGGTGACCTTCGATACCAATCAGGATGCAGCCAAAGGCAGTGCAGGAAAAGCAAAACTGAAAACAACACAAATCATAATTCATGACACCAAAGACACTACATTATTTACCTGGAACCAGACCAGCCAAATCTCTCCCTATCCTAAAGCTCAGGGAACCTTGCAGAAGAGGGGACGGTAAGATTGTAAGAGCCTAAAGATGGGGAGAGCCAACGATATGCAAGATACTCTACTCAAGTTAGGGCAGCAGCAGCCAGGACTGGACTTTGCCTGACCTGCACAATGACTGACATGTCAACAACCCCCGAAAGTCTAGCATGGATCACAGGGGAGAAGTTCCAGGCATTGGGATCCTTAGAGGCAAGGAATTAAACAGTCAGAATAGAGTTCCCATACTAACGGGAAGCCCAAGAAGGGGCCCTGGGCTTGCCACTGAGTCCTGAACTCTCATTAGGGTGGAGGACTCAGAGGGAGGTTTGGCACTCACATAAATAGATGCTCCGTTCAGGGGATGGGAGGGAGAAAAGGAGAGGCACACAGAGAGGGGGAGGGAGGGAAGAGGATGAAAGGAAGGGGAAAGGGGAGAGAGTGCAGTGGGGGATGACTAGGGAAGGGAGGGGAGAGGGAGAGGACAGGGATACCTATTGAGCTGGCATAATTAGGAAAAAATAAAATGTGGGCGAAAAATAAATAAAAAAAATCTAAACCATTTTTTAAAAAATCTCCCTAGACTTCTGTCAAACAACCTGAAAGTAAACACTCTATCATGGAACCACATCCCTAAACTTGTGCCAGTCATTTTCTGGGCCTGGTTTTGGATTATTTTGTCAATGATTATTTTGGAAAGCCAGAGCTTGCTTGTTTGTCCCCACTCCTGAGATGACACATGGAAAGAACATCTTATTTTTGTTGATCTGCAAAACCCACGAAAGGCACCAAAGGCTCCACATGCCACATCCAGCCAAGATCAGCATGAAGGCAGGAACGCAGCATATTGATTTCCTTGAGCTGATCGAGGCCCAGAGCACTTACATCGTGACTTCCAGGCACCTGACGCTACCCTCCCTCTGGCAAAGGGAGAGGTCGAATGCCAACAGGAAGGAAATTTTGCTGCCCTGTTTTCTGCAGTGAATTCTACGGCGTTCTCTGAGTCGAGGGCAGAGGCCAGCTAAAATGGACTTTCTGGGGTTTGGTGCTGGAATTTATGAGCCAAAATACATGCACAGCCGAGGTGAATCTGGCTCTAGAATCATTTGTGAGTTTCCAGAAAGTATCTTTACCAAGTCTGTGTCAGAAAATGGTGCTGCAGGCCGGGTTGACCTGGCTACAAATAAAACAGTAAAGCATGAAGTTACTCTGGTACTTTGGCCTTTATAGAACGATATACAGATTAAGAATATGATCCCTGGAGCCAACAATCCAACTTTAAATTCCAATATCTTTGTAGGAGCTGAAGCCAAAGTGTCCCATTAAATCCAGTCTCCGTTACTTATTAACCCTCTGATCTTGGGAACATTCCTCAGCCTTTCTGTGCCTCTGCTTTCCTGTCTTTACCATGGAGATGAACCATGACTCCTGTGTCATTGGTTTGTTCTCAAGAATTAAATGACTGACTGCATGTAGGGCTCTTCGTTCATGTGGGGCATACGTCCTGCGATGAGACGCCATTGGAATGCCTTTCAGCATGCTTTAATAAGTGCTTCACCCTTCAATATCTTTCTTCTTATTTGGATGAATTGTGGACCACACTTCTTATTGAATATCATATCTTCCCAGATTGAATTATATGCAAGCCTACCTCTGGGTTTTTGGGTCTATTTCATTGGTCGTCTATTGTGCACTATTATCACATTATATTAATTATGTGAATTTATAGTAATTTGAATATCTGGAAGTATAGATTTTTTTTATTTTAGAAAATATGTTACCTGTGTTTGGATCCTGTTCCTTGTGGGTAGTTTGGATCCTGTTCTCTTCCGTGTCATGTGCTGTTACTTTTGCTCCCTCTGTGGGAGCATTCGTAAGTCCCCCAATGAAGAGTGAATTGTGTCCCTTCCAAATTCCTGTGTTGAAGTTCTAGTCTCTGCTGAATTGCATTTAGAGATAGAGCCCTTAAGGAGATAATTAAGGTAAAATGAGGTCATAAGGGTAGATGCCTGTGGATCGTTGGTTTCTTTCCAAGAAGAGAGCTATTGAAGATTTTATTTCTCATACATCTTTATCTCTCTTCACCTTTCTCTCTTTCTCTCTCTCTCTTTTCCTGCCTCTCTCTGCATACCCACAGGGGAAATGTCATGTGAACACAGTGATGTGCATGCTGCCCAGAAAGGGAAACCTTATCAGAAACCAACGCTGCTAAAACCTGGATCTTGGACTTCATTGCCCAGAACTGGGACAAGAGAAGCTAAGTTAAAGGCGCTCCAGGGTAGAGAATTCTGTTATGGTGGCTGCTGTTCACAAATAAACCCACATATGTAGTGATTGATACTGGGATAGAACAGGGGCATTAAGAGGACAGTGATAAATTTGGAAAAGTCCTAAAATTTAATAGTAATATACTAGTAATAATTTCTTGGCTCTCATCAATGTACTGTGACTATGCAAAATGTCAATATCTGAAGGAATCTGGGAACTTCACAACCTTTTAGCTCTGATTACCTTCCTCTTGATCTGTATGGTTTTTTGTTCCCTATTTTTTGTCTTTTTTTTTTTAAAAACAACTTACAAATTGCATAATAATGTTTTTCCCTTTTGTTCCCGATAATATCTGTTTGGAATTACATAGGCTTCGACCACTTTATTTGCTTGCCATTCTTTCTTTGATCTTGGAGCTTTCTTCTGAGTAATTTTCTTCTCTCTGAAGAATATCCATTAAAATTCCTTCCGGTAGGTCTGTCCTGAGTGCTCCACACACCATTTTAAAAAAATCTTTTTTGTCATTTCATTCTCAGCTTTGTAAAAGCAACCTTGCTCCCATTTCTACGTTTGTGGTTTCTCCCTCTAACAGTTACCTCACTGTTAACATTACCTCGCCTGGTGTATCCTGGTTTGGGTTTTGTGACTGAAATGTCCGTTATTAGTTTACTCATCTTTTCTTTGTAGCTTGTCTTTGCTCTCTCGGTGCTTTTAAGATCTGCCTTTGATGTTCTGCAGTTTCATTACATGTAGATGCTTAGTTTATCTAGTTTAATTTCTTCTGTAATGATGTGTTATACTTTGGATCTTGAATGTCCCCCAGAAGTTCATTGTTCGAATGTTGGTCCTCAGGGTGATGCTTTTGGAAAATGTGAAAAATCTGTAAGGGACAGGGCCCTGACTAGGAGATCTTTGATCATTGGAGGTACTCTTCCATCTTTTTTTTTCTTTGAGACAGAGTTTCACTCTGTAGCCCCGGCTACAGAACTCACTGGGTCAATTGAGCTGCAGCTAGTAACAATCCTCCTGCCTCAGCCTCCTGAGTGCTGAGATTGTAGTCATTCATTACTCCATCCATCTGGAGGTCGCCCTTGAATGGGACTGGAGTGCTGAGATTGTAGTCATTCATTACTCCATCCATCTGGAGGTCGCCCTTGAATGGGACCGGAGGATGTGTGGTGACTTTATTCTCCCTTTTGCTTTCTACAACTCTGCTCTTGTGATTATGCATCGCCTTACCACAGACCCCAAAGCGATGGGGTCAGTGATCATGAACTGGACTCTAAAACTGAGTCAACACAAGCCTTTGCTTTTTATGTGCCGGTTATCTCAGGTACTTGTTACACTGGTTGAAACCTACTTTTTAACCTACTGATCAATCCTAGTCTTGTCATTTTCTGAAAACTTTTTAGCCATTATCTCCCTACACACACTTTTCTTTATTGATGAATCTTGCTCTTTGACCATTTCACACATTATATATATATATATAACACATTCTATTTGTTCCTCCTTCTGGCCTCCTCTATTCTGGCCTGCCGTCTCTCCTTCCCATCCAGTCTTCCTTCCACAGTCACATCCTTTTGTGCGTAAGGGGTTCAACCAGATTCCTCTGTGATTCGGAGGTTGGGGTCTTCTCTTGGAGCCTCGTCGACTCCCATGTGGACGCATGACTGGATATCTTTGTCCCCACCCTTGAACATGTTGGTTGCCCACTGTTCATCAGCACTTTGAAGGGTCCTATGGGTATCTCCTCTGTTCATAGCTGATCTTTGGCCGTGGAGATCCCCTGGCAAGCAAATTGAGGCAAAAGCCGTGTTGGCATGTGAGGATTGGTCAGCTCTGACCAATGGGTTTCAAGTACCCCATAAAAAGTTTCTAGTACCCCTTACATTACTCATGGCTCTTGGAATTCCTTGAGCAGTTAGTGACTGGCTTCTGATTGGACAGTTCCGCCTGCTCTGACCACAATTCTTACAAACTATCATCTTAATTCTGTCCTTGACAAAGTTGGTGAGGCGGTTGATTATGCAAGGACTAAATGTTACTGTAAAGGCTTCTCTTCCAGTTTAGGGGGGCTCCCGGAATGTTAAATATTTCCTAATTTGGAGCTGACTGGTTATGGTTATAGTCACGTACACAATTGAGTCAGACAGTCTATGTAGCATGTCCGATGTTTCATAGGGAGGACAAGTGAACAAGTACAAAATGGAGACAGATATGCAAAATGGCATTTCTTATGTTCAGGTCTCACATAACCATTTTTGTTGTGGGTTCATGATGGTCATGGCTGTGTTGCGAGAAGAACGCATTTCACAACCCATTTCCCTGTCCTGTGGCTCTTATATTCTTTCCACCCCCACTTCTGCAGAGGTCCCAGAGCCTTAAGGGTCAAAAGTCACCAATTTCATCCTTTGTTTCCTCAATTTCAGGTACAACTCATTGTGTTGCTCATAACTTCTGTTCTGCAAATTTTGTATTTCTTGTGCTGCATTTTCCACATCTTGTACTTCATTAGCTGTCTCTTCTGTTGTATGTAATCTTCCATGTAGCCCAGTTCTTGAGTTTTTTCTTGCAAACTTTATGTGTTTCATGTGTATTTTGTTCTTATTCAATTTACTTTTGTACATGTGTGTCCTGTTCATTTCTGTGACTACCTTCTTATTTTTTTGTGCTTTCTGTATGGCTTTAAAGCTCATCTCATGGTGCTGCACTTGTTTTGAGTAGGATGAACTTTATTGTGAGTTGGCACTTAACATATGTTGAGGATAACTTCCTTCAGAGAGGATGGAAGATGTTGCTTTGGCCCAGGAAAATTATTTGATCTTTAGGGATCTTAGTGTTACCTGAGAACCAAGCTAACCTTAGCTTACTACCATAACTTTGCTGATAGTCCAGGTTTGCCCTACCACAGTGCTGGTACTAGCTTTTGTTTTCAGTACTGGTTTTCCTTGCTGTACTGAGCTACCCACATTGATGATGCTTTCCCATAGCTCCCAGTCTTGACACTTCATGGGGTCAATTTTTTCCTCATAAAATTGAACTCTTGGGCTGAGTGATGACTCAGGGGTTAAGACTCTGCTTGTAAGCAGAAGGTCCTGAGTTTGGAACCCAGGTCCCACAGAAAAATGCCAGGCTGAAATGGTGACGGCCTGCACTTCTGGCTCTGGTGGGCAGAACCTGGGAAATCCCAGAATGAAGCAAAAAAGGTGGTAGAAGCAATCCAGGATGATTCCCTCCTCCACAGGAACACACGGTATCCTTTCACACACACACACACACACACACACACACACACACACACACACACACACAAAATGAATGAAGTTAAAAAAATTAGATGGTGTGGTGACTTGCACCTCTAAAAAAATTGAGCTCTTGCACTTTCTTCAAGGCATTTATCACTACTAACCATTATATTATACAACTAGTCATTTATTGTTTTATGGTCAGTTTCCTTTAGCAGAATATTAACTTCCTAAAATCAAAGACTTAGTTTTCTGCCATATCCTCAGTGACTACACGAGACTGCTCAGTATCAGCTCAGAGAGGAGGCTGGAGCTTAATATTTCTTAAATACTGAATTTCACCTATAGATTCATTGCTATCAGGTATGGCGTTGGGTTCTTTAGTTACAAGAATGAATCACACTTTGTTCCTTTGCGGTTATAAAAGTAGAGAGAGAAACCACTGGTTGTGGTCAGATGACCATGCTCACCGACTCCAACTCATGCACTAACCCCATCCTCTGAACAGTTGATATTAAGAGATGGGACCTTTAGCAGATGACTCTCAGGAGGGTAGGAACCTCATGAACAGAACTAACGCTCCTATAAAGAAGACCCGCAGGACAGTAAAGTAACTCAGCAGTGGAGTGTTTGACTAATTTGCACCAGGTACTGGATTAGATCCCCAGCATAAAACTTAGAAACAAGCAAACAAACAAACAACCTGAATCTTTTCAATTGAATACATATGATTGTGTGATGCTTCTTTACTACTTTTTTATTGTAAGTGTTGCAGTCAGCCTGCATGGTTGCTGATAAATGACCATCAAACAGCTTAAGGGAACAAGGGGTTTATTTCCTTAGGACAGCCCGGTTACAGTTCTCAGTCCAACTGGATGGGAGAGCACGCACCAACACCAGGGCCGAGGGAACTGGCCACACCATCTCTACATAATGGCTGAGAGAAGACGATCCTTACTTGCCAGACCAGCATGTCTGGCCAAATGTACAAAAGGATGCCAACAATCAGCTCTGTGTGTTTTATTCCAGGGCCTACTCCCACTCATCATGAGCTGAACCTTTCCCATCAGCTAAACAATCTTTTGCAGATTTGCTCTGGGCTTAACTTATCCATTAATTCTCTACAAATGTGCCCAGAGCTCAAACTCTCAACAGTCAAGTTGACACCTGTGCTTAACTATGACATTAAGTATGCAGTTACAATTTGTATCAAAGGTATATAACCTTTATTATGTGAATAGAAATATAAAATGATAATTCCTTTTGAAAAGGAACAAAAAACAGAAGGGAATTTATTTGCTCCTTCTACTATGTGAGGACATATAAAAGGCACTACCTTGAGGACAGGCACTTACTAGACACCAGATCTGTTGGGTCAATGGTCTTTAGGATTTCAGTCTCCAGAACTTTGAACAAAAGCACATCATTGCTTATAAATAATGCTTCCTAAAGTAGTTGTTACAGAATTGCCAGTGAACTAAGATGGTACTGCAGTCACATATGTAAATAAATGAGTGTAAATAACATCAAGATATCCAGCAAATATCACAAAGCCTATATGCCATGCACATTCATTTTACTTCATCAGTTATTATGAGTCACTCATAAAGGAAGCACCATGACAAATTTGAAGTTTTAGATAAACTCTGGGGAAATATGGTAGTGGGTCAGACTCTGCAAGATTGAAGAAGAAAAGGAAGGTAGGAACAGCTGGGCATGGTGACACATCCTTGTAATCCTAGACCTGAGACTGAGGCAGGAGGATCCCAAATTTCAGGCCAGCCTAGACTATAGTTGCAAGTCAGCCTGGTTTACATGGCAAGACTGTTTAAAAAAATAATAAGAGAAAAAATCTAAATAAAAAGAAAGTTTGTGTAGTTCAGACTTCACCTATTTGAAATATATCCTTAGAATACATCCTCCAAGCATGTGCAATTAGCTAGGTACTTTTCTAGATAACAAACAAATACCTGTTTTTGAACAGGTATTGAGGACAACTGAGGTCCTTCTATTGTGGAGGAGGATCTTTATGTCTCCAAGTTCTTATGTTCAGGCATTGAAAATTGAAACCAGAACACACATAGAGGATTAAGGCAGAGTTTATTAGAGGAAAGAAAATGGAACTCACGGACATAGATTCTGCAGGTCCCAAGAGAGCTATCTGATGGGCTGCACCAAAATGTTGTGTTCTTGTGTCTGGGACTGAAGAGGGAGAACAGCGTAAAAGGATTAGAGGAGAGAAAGAAAAGAACTCACAGACATAAAACTGGAAAAGAACTCATGGATTCTAGACATGGAATTCATGAAAGGCAAAAGAAAGCCAGAAAGGATCTCATGGATTCCAGCCATGGAATTTATGAGGCCCAAGGGAACCAAAGATGGTTGCCAGGATCAGGGGGATGTTTTGGTTAGGCAGGTCCAGAAAAAGTGGTTTTTCCTCATGGGTTAACTCAGTTTCTGAAACCTGACTGGAGCTTTTGGCCCTCTGCATCTCGTTGATCTATTCCTGTTGGGGTCCAACCCAATCGATCTTGTGGCCCACCTCATGGTAGAGCTTATCTGCAATGGAGTGCTCATCTCCATTGAACTTTCATGAACTGAGGGTTGGAGAATGTTGGCAGCTTTATCTCACTGAAAGATTAATAGAACTAGTTCTTCCAAGTTAGTAGGGTGTGTTCCTTCATGATTATCCTAGTAGTGGGGATGGCATCTGAAGACCTTCCCAGAATGGCTGCTCTAAACCTGCCTAACTTCTATAGCCAAATTTACCTTCTTGGTTGATTAAGAAGAAGTACAAGGTAAACAAATTAACATTCAAAGTAACTTCAGGCAGTACTAGGTACTGTGGAGAAAGCAGCTCAGGCTGTTGGAAATAGAGTCATATATTCCCAGAGAGCACATTTCCAAATGAACACATTTCCTATGAACAAAGATCCAAATGGTCAAGAAGAGTCAAGTCAGAGCGGTACAGATTTTTAGGTATAGATAATAACAAGAAAAGCCTGTCTTATGCTTTCTAGGTCCACAAAGTGGACTTGTGCGTTAGGCCCCAACAAGATATGGGACAGTATTTGTTGAGTCTGATGTAACAGGAAGAGTCCACCACCCACACCCTGAGAGCCCAGAGTAAGAATTCAGATGCTGTTAAAACTGTAGGGAAAGCTACTGCAGTCTGAGACAGGGATGCTGAAGGAAGCCAATATTACTTAAGTGTCCCAAATCTATTCATGTAACTGCTTTTTGTAACATACTCAAAAATAGACCACCAGAAAGTTAGTATAAACTGTTAGCCTGGGCAAGATTTCCAAAAGGTTCATTGTAACAGTTACTCTGAACTATTGCTGTGAGAGAGCACCCAAAGTCAAGCAACTTAAGGGAGAAAGGGAGATTTATTTAGCTTATGGTTCCTGAGGGGAGATACAGTCTTTAATGGTGGAGGTGGCATGGCTGGCTGGCCAAAGCTGGAGACAGGCTACATCACACCTATGCAAGAGGCTGAGAGCTGCAAGACTGCTTGCTGCAAAGGCAGACTTCTCGTGGAGGTAGGCAGACTAATCCACCTCAAAGCTCACCCCTTGTGACCACCTTCCTCCAGTAAGGCTCCACCTTTCAAGATGCCATGACCTTGCCAAACACAGGAGATTGTGGGGGACACATTTCAAACCATGACATTCATGTTCAGGTGAAAGAGACTGTCTGTGCCAGTCTACCTCCCATTCCTTATTTGTAATTCTTCCTTAGTTTATCCATCTCCATGACCCTAATACAGCCTGGAGCCTGTACACAGACAGAGGTGAATCACATTCCAGAATCACACATTCCCTGAGTTGATAAATGGCTGCCTGCCGAGATTCTGTTCTTAATGGTCTCAGCTGGGAGACTCAGTTACTTAGAGGATAAAGCTAAGCTACGGGATTTAACAATGTAGGGCTCTTACATTCGGTAGTGGTTCAGAATTCCAGTGGTCATGGTAATATCATGTTTTACCAATGCCTTTTGCCCTAGCAGAGTCTGGATGATTCTGTTTGCAAATCTGCTGCTACAGCTAGAAATTAATCATAATAAAACATGTGCTGTGCTTGCTTCATTAGGAGCATTATCACCACATACTAGACAACATGCTTAGGGATTTTTACTGCTAATATGCATCAGACTTCAGAGATGATTGTACTGAAAATTACCTACAGAACATCCTATTCATATAAGGCAAACTCATTGTCTCAGTAACAGAGAAAGACAGAGACAGAGAGAGAGAGAGAGAGAGACAGAGAGAGAGAGAGAGAGAGAGAGAGAGAGAGAGAGAGAGAGAGAGATATGAGAAGATAGAATTCCAGTAACGAATTTGGCTTTGGAATCAAGCATTCTGAGGTTTTGAGTCCCAACACTGCCTCTCACGAATGTGTGATTTTGGAAAGAATTTTCTTTGGAAGTCAATTCTTGTGGCTAGACTTCTTGTAAAGTCCAAAAGAGTTGCATTCATCTCCTTTGGGCTTCTCAGGATGCAAATTTGTTCTAAGCCACAGCATTTCTATATATGAATATTAGGTAAGTGTAGCAGTTACTCTTAACTATTGCTATGAGAGAACACTCAAAGTGAAACAACCTAAAGGAGAAAGGAAGAGTTATTCAGGTTACAGTTCCAGAGGGGAGAAACAGTCTTTCAAAGCAGAGGTGGCATGGCTGGCTGGCCAAAGCTGCAGGAGGCTAAATCACTCCAGACATCTTGGAAGCTGCAGCTGCCAGACTGCTTGCTGCAAAGGCAGACTTCTCCTGGAGATAGGGTGAGACTAATGCACCTCAAGGCCCAGCCCTTGTGACTGAGCCTCCAGTGAGGCTCTACCTCTCAAGGTGCCATGACCTTACCAAACACATGAGACTATGGGAGACACATTCCAAACCATGATAGTAAGGTAAAGATCCTCCTCACCCCCGCAGCTGGTGGAGGTGCTCAACACTTTTTCCTGGGCTGACTTGCAGCGAATAACCTTGGTCCTCCCTGTTCAGTTGCGTTGAGCAGGATTGATGGAACCAGAGAGAAGAGACCAGGCGCTCTAGAGGTACCTGCTATAGAGATGGTGGCCGAGGTCCCTGAGAGTCGCAGTAACACCATCCGGGGCAGCACCGGCTGCAGCACAGCTGGTTCTTGGTGCCAAAGCAGCAGTGGCACAAATGTACCATCGGTGCTTGGTAACAGTGACTGCAGTTTCCTTATTGGCCCATGACTGCAGCGTTCTTCCCTACTGCCCCCTACCACCCAAGAGGAAATCCAGGTCAAAGCCTGTTTCCCCGAACTGCTGACTTTTGGCTAAAAGCTGGCTAAACCAGTTGTAACAGTTACTCTTAACCATTGCTGTGACAGAGCATTCAAAGTCAAACAATTTAAGCGCGAAAGGGAGATTTATTCAATTTACAGTTCCAGAGGGGAGAAACAGACTTTCATGGTGGAGGTGACATGGCTGGTGGCTGAAGCTGGAGGCAGGCTAAGTCACAGCAGACATCCAGTAAGCTACTGAGTGACGACAGAAAGCTAGAGGATTCCTGGAGAGTTTCTCTTCTCTTCTCAGTCTTCTGTTCTATGGTTCCTTTTATCTGGTCCACTACTGGGAAGTTCCAATAAGATCTAGGGAGGTTCCAATTGGATCTAAAGCTGGTCTTTGTATTGTCCACATAATCTCTTCAGGTGGTCTCAGCCGCTTTAGTTAATGCCAGGTGTGTCAAGTTGACACCCAAGATTAACTATCCCACCAGTTGATATGGAATCAGTGGATACAGAAGATCACTTATATCATATTTCATAATGAATCCTGGTGATCTTGCTCCATGTTTAAAAGTCTATATTTAATACAGGGTGAATATTTCATATCTGTAATGCTTGGGCCAAAAATGTCTTCAATTTTTGATATATACTGTTTTTGAAGTATTTATAGATTTTGTGATATCTTGTGGTGGGTCCAAGTATAACCACTTTATGGATGTTAATGTTTCATGTGCAGCTCACTCCCATCATCTCAAAGTAACTTTGTGCAATGTTTTCAGTGCATTCAGGTTTTGACCTGAGATCACATGTGGAATTTTACATTCATGACATCATATCCCATTCGAAGTGTCCAGACCCTGGGATTGGCAGGATAGTACTTGCTACTAAGCTTGATGACCTGATTTTGATCTCTGGAACTCTTGTTGTAGAAGGAGAGAACCAATTCCTGCAAGTTGTTCTCTGACTTCCATATGTGTACCATTGTGCACGCACACATGCACACACACATACACACCTCACGATGGAAATAAATAAATATAAATAATTGCTTAAAGAAAAGTTAAAGAGGGGGCTGGAGAGGTGGCTCAGGGGTTAAGCCTCCGCCTTGCAAGCGGAAGGTCCCGAGTTTGGATCCCAGATCCCACGTATAGACGCCAGACGGAAGCGGGGGCGGCCTGCGCTTCTGGCCCTGGTAGGGCGGAGCCTGTGAATCCCAGGAGAGAAGGAGGTGGAGGCGTCCATGGTGGTTCGCGAATTCGTCCGTGGTTCTACACACACATACACACACACACACAGACACACGCGCGTGCGCACATACACACAGTTGAATAAATAATAATAAAAAAATTAAAAAAAAAAAAAAAAAAAAAAGAAAAGTTAAAGAGCCTGGCTGAAGTTGCTTGCATACTGTAATCCCAACCTCAGGAGGCTAAGGAAGGAGACTAGTGAGTTCAAGGCCAGACCAGGATATTTAGTGAAAGACTTGTTTTGAAAACAAGCAATAGAAATAAAATTCTTTTCAATATATTTTAGAGTTTGGATTTGGGATACCAACACCCATCTTTATGGATTTTTGTCTTCGAAATGGTCTATGTGTATTTTAAATTTCATCTTGGTTCATCGGTTCTTTTCTTGACTGTAAGCTTCTTAGAGGCACAGACTATTCTCATTCTCAACTGAATGATGTTCTGACAAAGTGCCTGTCCCAGGGGATTCTTAGTCAATACTTCTGTGGCGGGCTTATCCATGAAATAGAAGTGTCACCCAAGGACCTAGGCAGACTTTAAATTAACATGATCTCAATAAGCAGCTTGGTCCAGGATTAATCTTCAGTTTATAGGTCAGGAAATTGACATCCCGCTTTAGCTAAAGGCACGTGCTCTCTTGAAGACTCACCATTAGACAGCCATGCTGGGAGGTCCTTGAAAATCTTCCAAGATCATCCCCCATCATGAAGGAACGCACTCAAATAAGCAGGAGGAACTGGTTCTAATCTTTCACAGAAATAAAGTCACCAACTTCCCCCAACCCTCTGTTTATGAAAGGACATGGAGATTAGTTCTGCATTACAGATAAACCCTACCCTGAGGTTGGGATCAACTCCATTGGGCCCCAATATGAACAGAATAATGAGATGTAGAGGACCAAAAGTTCGAATCAGGTTTGTAGAAACTGGAGCTAACCAATGAGGAAAAGCCATTTTTTTCTGGGCTTGCCTAAGTGTATAAATATACCTGACTTTGGCAGACATCTTTGGCATTCTTGCCCCTCATGATACTCCATACCTGCAGGCCATGAGTTTTCCAGGGCTCTCTTGCTCCTCGTGGAATCCATGTCCGTGAGCTCTGTTTTTTCTCTCTAATAAAATCTGCCTTAATCCTTTATACATGTTCTGATTTCAATCTTTGACTCCCAAACACAAGAACCTGGACAAAAATTCCCCAGACCCACAACAATTGGACACTGCTAAACAAGCCATGTTTGCTTTCATTAACAAATAAAATGTTTTGGGCTGGAGAGATGGCTCAAGTGTTAAGACCCTGCCTCAGAAGATGCAACACATTGATCACAGAACATGGGCAAAATACATCAACTGGAAGTGGTCTGAGAACTTCCTTCTTGCCTGAATATCAAGGAGACAACCAACAGCTTTCTGATTGAACTCAAGACTCACTTATCAGAATGGAACACATTCTGTTACTGTAAACTAGAACAAGGACCTAAAAAAGGGAAGGAAATAGATCAATCAATAGGGAAAAAAACAGCCAATGAACCTTAAGTAGGAAGATGTGTACCAGACTGCTCTGTAAATAGCTGCTATTATACCCATAGAGTTGAAGAACACTTAATACTCAATCTAGACGTCTTCTTCTACAACAGAAGTAGAGATTCTCACCACCCTGACAGGATACAACCTAGGGCAATAAAATAGCAGTGAAGTGGACCCCAATAGCCAGCCATAATGCAGAGTACTGGTGACTCAGTAGGGCTTACCCAGAATCAGGCCAACCTAATCTCTCCCCATCCTAAGGCTTTGGGAACCCCATGGAAAAGAGAATGGCTAGATTACAGAACCTAAAGATGGGAATGTTCACTGTTGGACAAGACATTCCACAAAGGTAGGACTGCTATATTGAGGAACTCACTACAGTGAGACTTGTCCTTACCAGACCTGCATAATGACTGACATACCAACATGCCCCCATAGACTGTGAGGAATTCACGAGAGGTAAGAGCATATAGTGGAAACCTTGGGGACTAAAGCTAGATGAGTGAAGGGAAATGCCCCTATCAGTGGGGTGGCCTAAAGAGAGGCGACTTGGTATGCCACAAGAGGCCTGAACTCCCACAGGAGTAGACAAGCCAGAGGGAATGAAGTGGGATGAATTGATGAAAGGAAGTGGGGGGGGGGGATGGAGAGAAACAGGGATAAGTACTCAATATGCTTGTAAAACTAGGGGGAAAAAAAAGACTGCCTCACAAACAGAAGACCTTGAGTTCAGATCCTGAATCCCAAGTAAAAAAATGCCAGGCAGAAAGGACAGAGGCCTGCACTTTGGCCCTGGTGGGTGGAGCCTGGGAAATCCCAGAGTAAAGCAAAAAGGAGGTAGAAGGTCCTCCACAGATACACACACACGCAGTGCCATCCGAACACACACACACACACGCACACGCACACGCACACGCACACGCATGCACATATGCTTGCACGCACCCATGCAAAAGAAAGAAATAACACCTTTAGATGGTTTGTGCAATTCATTTTCTCAATGAATAGTAATTAGGTGTTTATGCCAACTATTGCTACACCTCTGTATAAACTGTGAACCCAACTGGCAGATTGTGGAGTTCATGCCACCCATAGAACTACGTCAACAAATATTTAATTTGAGACAATGATAGCTCTACTACGTCAACAAATTTAATTTGAGACAATGATAGCTCTGGTAAAGAAAATTCGAGCAACATAAGGAAAGAGGACTTGTTGGGAAGGGTTACACAATGTTTTAAATGGAATGATCAAGGAATGTTTCCCTTTGAGGTTAAACTAAAATCTTACTGGTTAGGGAAGAATGTAACCAGCAGGGCAAAGGTCACTGAAGGCTGTGAGGCAGAATAATCAGGAAGGTGTTTGAGGAATAGAAAGTAGGCCAGTGTCACAGCCCGTAAAGCTGCTCTCAAAGATCTCCAGCTCCTGCCTTTCATGCCCCGGCGAATTCCCTGTGGCTGAGTGTGGACTGGATTTCCTAAGTAGCTTCTAATGAACAGAATGTGGTAGAGGGGATGGAATGTCACGGAAAATATTAAGCTGCAAAAGCACTGTGGCTTTTGTCTCAGACACTTTCCCACCTCTCTTGTTTTCTCTTTTGTTGTGCAGAGAAGGAATTAGCATAGCAAGCCTGAGGCTAGTACCCTTGGCAAAGGCTGTTTGTCAGACTGGCCCATGGTTGGCCTCTGGGAACTTGGCTGGTAAAAAGTTCCCTTACACTAGTGAAAAACTTTCCCTGAGTGATACAGTAAGCTTGCTATATCCACATGGTTAGGGAAACAGCAGAGCTGGGCACCGACTTTCACCCTGAATGTCTGGAGGGGGTTGGTATGTATGCCACTAGACTCTTTGAATGCTGAGTTATGGTTCTTTGGACAGAAGAAACTGTGGGCACATTGCTGCCCCTAGGAGCTGTGTCACGAAGCAAAGGGAGTCTGCAAGCGAATTCCCAGCAAGCTGTGCATGCATTGCTTTGAGAAATCTCTGAAGTGGGATTGGATTTGGGGGTCCCTGAACACACTTGTTCTCATGAAGCAAACTTCCATGAGCTGCTTGTGGGATTGCCTGTGTGAAGAGGTACTAAAAGGAGCTTCTTCCTTGTAGCTAGGAGGAATTGTGGTCAGTTCAACAGGAACCAAGGTCCACCAGAACCGAGTTTCAGAGCTGGAGGACTGCCCACACTGAGCCTTCAGTTTAGAGCAGCCATGCTGGGAAGGTCTTTGAAGGTCATCCCCCATTATTGGGATTATCATGAAGGAGCACAAGCTACCAATCTGAAGGAACTGGTTCTAATCCTTCACAGAGATAAAGTTGCCAACCCTCAGTTTACGAAAGGATATGGAGATGAGCTCTCCATTGCAGATAAGCTCTACCAGGAGGTGATGCATAAGATCAATAGGACTGAGTCCCAATATGAACAGAACAATGAGATATAGGGGACCAGAAGCTCCAATCAGGTTTGCAAAAACTGGAGCCAATCAATGAGGAAAGGCCACTTTTCTGGAGCTTGCTTAACCCTATAAATACCCAGAGCCTGGCAGCCATCTTTGACTCCCTTGCTCCTCCGTAAGTTCCTGTCTCCCTGACTCCTCCTGGAGTACACGTCTGGAGTCCATGAATTCTTTTCTTTCTCTCCTCTAATCCTCTTATGCTGCTTTCCCACTTCAATCTGCAGAGACAAAAACCCAACGTTTTGGTGCAGCCTATCAGACAGCTCTCTTGCTCCTCTCTGAATCTATGTCCGTGAGTCCCATTCTTTCTCTTTAATAAACTCTGCCTTAATCTTCTACGTGTGTTCTGTTTAAATCTTTGACTTCCTAACACAAGAACCTGGAAACATTAAAAAAAAAAAACCCTCCCCTGGGACTGGAACGATGGCTTAGGGTTTAAGACTCTGCCTTGCAAGCAGAAGATCCTGAGTTGGGATCCCAGGTCCCACGAAAAAACTCCAGGCAGAAACTGCAACCATCTGCACTTCCAGCCCTGGTGGGCAGAGTCTGAGAAATCCCAGAGCAAAGTAAGGAAGTAGAAGCAATCCAAGATGATTTCTGAAGTCACCTTTGGTCTTCCACAGGGACACACAGTGCTCTCTGGTACACACACACACACACACACATACACACACACATGTGTGCGCGCACATACACACACAAACTCCCCCACAAGAAGACGACACTGGAACCAAGTGCAGCCCCTGCCCCTCAAAGGCTTAGGTTCTGTTAGGTTGGTGGGGTGAAAGGAAGGGGGAGCAACTTTGGAACAGTGCATAACATAGAGGTCCATTATAAAGAGTGTTATTAGAGTTGCGGGCCTGGCAGCCAGTGAAACCTAGTTTAGCCTTAATTTGGGAACGCATTGGAAAAGAAGAGACCTTAAGGTCACAGTGGTCAGGGAGACCTGCAGAAAGCCTTGGGCAAAAAAAGCAGGCCGTTCTTTACTGTGACCTTCAGAGGTTAACTAAGGAGACATTAGAGAAGCAGGGCAGTGCAGGATGAGGAGTGAAAGAATGGCAGAATCTCAGCAAAAGATAGTCAAGGACCTTGGGTTGGGGAGCTCAGGGATGTAGGGAATGTGGTTGGTTCAGGAATTGCCACATCCAACCAGGGTAGAGGCTTTACAAAATGGAGTGGCAATGGTTGACAGGCTCTGGCCCATTAAAAAAAAGTGTCAGAGAGTAACTGTTAAAAGGTTTTTCTTGGGGTAATTTAACGCAGCCATAGACAGACAAAACAGTTGTGATATACACAGTGATGTGACTGCAGCAGTCTGCTTGTGGATTCCGTTTCATTCCAGCTCCTCCGGGCTGGAGGTTTTCAATCTTGGCTGTGTTTCAGAATCACTAAGGCAGTGTCTTGAGGTACCTTTGCCAGATCCCATTCTCAGAGACTGATTCCACTGGCCCTGAGACGCTCCTCAGCTGATCAGCATTTTTTATTTTATTTTTAAATTTTATTTATTTATTTGTGTGTGTGTGTGTGTGTGTGTGTGTGTGTGTGTATCAGAGAGCACTGTGTGTCCCTGTGGAGAACCAAGGGTGACTTTAGGATAATTCCGGATTGTGCTCCTTTTTGCCTTGCTTTGGGATTTCCCAGGCTCCACCCACCAGGGACAGACATGCAGACCACCCTTTCTACCTGATGTTTTTAATGTGGGACCTGGGATCTGAACTCAGGACCTTCTGCTTGTGAGGTAGAATCTTAACTCCTGAACCATCTCTCCGGCCTGGATCAGGTTTTTTTTTTTTTCTTTTTTCTTTTTTTTTTTTAAAGCTCTCTGGGTATTTCTGAGGGACAACATAGGCTAAAAAATAGATGCACCTGGGGCAGCAAACTTGTGTGGTGAGCCAAATCAGGGAGTCAGCAAGGAGGGAGGCAGTGGCAGCTTTAACACCATGAACGAGTATATTAACTAGAACTGAATGGTTCAGGATGGTGTACTTTCTTCTGGTAAGTGTTGGAAGTCATGCATGAGTTCCGCCAAGCATAAGGAAGTCAGAGGCAATCTTCAGGTATTGTACCTTGATTTTTCTACCTTATTTTAGACAAGGTCTCTTCATTGCTGCTGTGTAAACCAGGCTGGCTTTGGATCTGGGGGTTCAAAACCTTCAGGTTGTCAGGCACAAACTGTAAACACTTTACCCTCTGAGCCATCTCCCTTGTCCATCTGTTCTTTTTTTCTTGCTGCACAGACGAGTAATTAGCATTGCAGACTTGAGGCTGCTATCCTTGGAAAAGCCAGCTTGTTAGATGGGCCCTTGGCTGGCATCTGGCGGCACATATTTTCACATAGGTAGAATTCTGTGGCGTAGGCTTCCATTTTAGAAATACCAGCATGGTCATTGCAAGTGTGAATCTTTGATCCTAAAACTCTTTTGATGAAAAAAAATAGAAAAGTCTCTCTTTGTGCATTTTCTTACCATTGTCTTTTATAGTTGTATTACTGTGATAGTTAATCCTGTGTGTCAACTTGACACACCTGGCATTAACTAAGATCAGCTGAGACCACCTGAAGAAATTATCCGGATAATACAAAGATCGGCCCCAGATCTGATCAGAACCTCCCCAGATCTCATTGGAACCTTCCAGTAGTGGACCAGATGAAAGGAACCATAGAACAGAAGAAGAGAGATTCTTCAGAAACCCAGCCTTCAGCAGTCCCAGATAGGAGGGGGGGAAGGAGAGGGGGAAGGAGGGAGGAGAAGGAGGGGGAGGGGAGGGGGAAGAGGGAGAAGGGAGGGGGGAGGAGGGGACAGAGTCGGGGGACTTAGCTTGTCTCCAGTTTCAGCCAGCCAGCCCCCATACCACTTCTGCCTTGAAGGTTTGAAGTTGAATACATTTCCCTTTCTCCCTTAAGTTATTTGACTTGGGGTGTTCTCTCACAGCAACAGTGAAGAGTAACTTACCTTCTCTTGTTGCCGTGAAAGAACATTGCAGAAGAGCAACCTAAGGGAGGAAGAGTTTATTTTGGCTCACGATTTGAAGGAACAGCCCATCCCAGCAACTGCCATGGTCTCTCACAGGTGCACGTGTCTGCATTCTTAGCTGGCGTGAATGTTTAGGAAGCTTTAAGAGGTAGAGTCTGCTGGAGGACAGCACCTCAAAGTGTTGGGACTTGAGATTTGGTAGCCCGCTCCTGCTTCCTTCTGCTTCTTCTTGCTCTCTCTGCCTTTCTGAGGGTTGTGGTGACTGCCTCCAATCATGCATTCTGCCATTCAAGTCTTACCATAGTGGACTATGTCCCTTATGGTCCCATAAGCCAAATGAAACACCTTCTTCCCTTAAGATGCTTGAGTCTGAGGACTCTCACAGCAGAGGCAAGTCACTGGTCACAGCGTAAGGCAGCTGGTCACAGCATAAGGCAGCCAGTCACCTTGCATCCTCAGCCAGGAGACAGAGAGAGGACTCTGCTGCTCGGTTTGCTTTTTCCTTTTCAGTCAGTCTGGAAACCAGGGCTATGAGATGGTGTCACTACTTTGAGGGGTTTCCGTCCTCAGCCAAATCTCCCTGGAAACACCCTGACAGGCATGAGCAGAGGCTTATCTCCTGACCCATTCTTAATCCCATTCTAAATTGAAGATTGAGCATCCCAAGTTTTAGCTGTCCTTCTGAAATGGACTTTGATGAATACCCTGAAACTATGGATGGGGAATGTGCCAACTGAAGAATAAGTTTAGACATCTTGATTTATGATACTTGTAGAGATAGAGATAATTCACTTCTCTTCCCCTGTCAATTTGGAACCTGAACTGAAAGGATCTTCATGTGTAGAAGTTCCTAGTACTGCAGGGCACACCCTCTCCTTATACTGAAAAGAAACAACGATGGCTCACTTCATTCACTCAATAACTGGGTTGAGTTTACCATGCTAGGTGCTGGTCTACACTAGAGACACAACAAGCCCCTTGCACAAGATCTCTATGGCTGAACTTCATTATATTCGGAATGGGAGTTAAGGTAATAATGCTGGGTAATAAAAATATGTGCTAGTTAGACATATAGGTGTTAGCTTGACAATCGAAATCTGAGTTCTGGGTACATTTGTGAAGAATTTGAAGTTGAAGCAAACCCTGAGCGAGTCTACAATTAGAGAGTATCTAATTGTGTGGGAAACTGAAGCCATGGTAAGTGGGATTATTCCCTACAGGTAAATAAGATAGAAGGGACTGCTTCAGTGGTTTGGCGTACTTGAGACTCCTTGGACAGATTTGAAGTCTGACAAGTGCCCTTCTCCCAGCAGTCCCTGTGAATAAGGAAGAGTCAGTTCGCTCTGCTCCTGGTGTTAACCAAGCTGCCAAACTCTTCCCAAGCTGGTCTGTGCACTGTGACAGAGAATCATGACTAGAATAATCGTCTTTGCTCCCTGTCATAGTTACATACAGGTGTATATAACTTGGCAGTTGAGGTTTTGAGCTCTGGGCATATTTGTAAAGAATTAGTGCTTGTGGGGCTGGAGAGGTGGCTCAGGGGTTAAGCCTCTGCCTTGCAGGCGGAAGGTCCTGAGTTCGGATCCTAGACCCCACGTATAGACGCCGGGCAGAAGCAGGGGCGGCCTGTGTTTCTGGTCCTGGTAGGGCGGAGCCTGTGAATCCCGGGGCAGAGTAAACAAAGAGGAGGTGGAGGTGTCCATGGTGGCTCCCGAATTCGTCCGTGGTTCTACACACATACACACATACACACACATACACATACATACACACACATGCGCACAATTGAATAAATAAAAAAAAGAAAAGAAAAGAATTAGTGCTTGAGCGAGCCCGTGAGCAAAGCCTGCAGGAGATTGTGTAGCTGATGGGGAAGGCCCAGCCCACGAGAGAGGGACTGGTCTCTGGGCAGATGAATAAAGTGGAGGGAGCTGGTTGGGGAAGTTGGCATCCTTCTGGATACCTGGCCAGACATGCTGGAGAGCGTTGGTGTGGCCAGTTCCTTCAGCTCTCGGTGTCGGTGTGGACTCTCCTGCCATGCTGGACAAGGAAATGTAAGGGGATATTAATAAGCCAAAATAAAACCCCTTGTTCCCTTAAGTTGCTTTTCCATAAATTTAAGAGCAACACTGCTGAGTAACTGCAACAGTATCCTAAGCTCTTTGGTCATTGTCATTATTTATTATATTGTATATGATTATTATAAATCATATTTTAAATAATTTGTATTTATTACTATTTATTAATTTATTGTCAACATGCAGACCAACTGCAACAAAGTATTACTATCATAATGAAAGAAGGCACTGTGTTTGGAAGGTAGACAGAATAGTTGATAGTCACTTTCATTTGATTGAATGGTCTTTCAGATAGCAGTCTTGCAGGGAGAAGAGAGATGGTCCACAAAGGGCCGAATCACAGGGCAGCAGTAAGGAGCCCTGTGGCCAAGCAGAGGCAAAATTAAAATTGGAGCAACTTTACAGAGAAAAGATTCTTCTCCCCATGTGAAAATTGAAAATTGGTCAGTTTTAGAGCAGCTATGCTGGGTCCCTCTCTGAAGGTCTTGGAAGGTCCCCCCCCCCAACTGAGATCACCCTGGAGGAACACCCCTTTGCAGTAGGGAGGAACTGACTCCAATCCTGCACAAGAGATAAGGTGGTCAACTTCCCCCAACCCCTTGCTTATGAAAGACAGAATATGGAGATTAGCTCAAGATCAGTTGGGCTGGGCCCTAATGTGAGTTAACCAATGAGGAAAAGCCATTCCCCCCATTACCTAAGTGCATAAATACACCTGACCTTGGCAGCCATCTTCGGTGCCTGCCCCTCACTGCAGTTCACATGTGGAGTCTGTGAGTTTGTTTCTAGCTCCTTGCCTCTCATAGATTCCATGCCTGGAGTTCTAATGAACTCCATCTTAATCCTTTACACCTGTGCTGGTTTCAATCTTCGACTCCGAACCCAAGAACCTGGCAGCAAAAGGAAACAGTGAAGAGACGTGAAAGGAAGCCCCGCAGCTCCAAGTTCTGCCTGAAGTTTGTCTGGAGACTGGCTAATGGACAAGGGGACATTTGTAATAAGAAAAATGCACATGGGTTCATTCCTACTGGGTAGCCCTAGCCTTAAACGTGTATGGGGAGAAGGATCCCCAAGAGGAAATGCTTACTGCCAGCGCTCTAACATGAGCTGGGAAATTACAAGCTTACCACAGGCATCCTTTCATATTCAGCAGAGCGTCTCGTGGTACTTCAGCTCTCATTACTCTTTATTCCTATTTTTTTCTCACAGAGAAGGAAATTTGGCTGCATTTGTAGGGATGCACTGTTTTAGGATTTTATTCTCATTTTTGAGAATAGAAATATTTTGTATTTGACAAATATTTTGATATAGATTATGGATTTCTATGGGAGATTAGGCAGTGATGGAATATCAGACAAGGATCTCTCATTTTATAAATTATGTATGAGTAAAGAAAGTATATATTCTTTTTGATTTTAACTTTTTATTTTATTGTTTTGGAATGTGTGTGTATGATGGAGGGGCATATATGCCCAGCATATCTGTGGAGATCAATTTTTGCAACTGTTCTCTCCATCTTATTTTTTTTCATTTTTAAAAATTGTTTGTGTGTTGTGTGTATGTGTGTGTGTGTGTGTGTGTGTGTGTGTGTGTGTGTGTGCACACGCGCACAGACATGCATGTCCAGTACAACTGTGGAGGTCAATCTTTGCAGTCTATTCTCTCCATCTTTTATGTGGGTTCCAGGGATTGAATTTCTGGTTGTCAGGCTTGTGCGGCAAGCACCTTTACCTGCTGAGCCCTCTTGCCTACCCTCAACTATATTTTTTGAGAGGAAATTGCAAGTAAACTATAAGAACAAAAAAGCCCACACCTTTATAATAAGGGTTTATTTGGCTATATTATTCTACAGAGGGGAAGCATTGTAGTAACTATCCAGTTTAAGATTAAAGTAATTGAAGCCCACAAGAATTAAAATATTTAACCACTGGTCTCAAATATTGAAATTAGAATAGAATATGAATAGAATGATCCTTTTGTCAAAAATATATTCCTGTATTTTTTGTAGGTTTTTTATTTTTATTATTATTTATTCAATTGTGTGTGTGTGCATGTGCGTGTGTGTATGTGTGTGTGTGTAGAAACCATGGGCGAATTTGGGAACCCTCATGGACCACCTCCACCTCGTTTACTCTGCCCCGGGATTCACAGGCTCCGCCCTACCAGGACCAGAAGTGCAGGCCGCCCCCGCTTCTACCCGGCATCTATACGTGGGTCTAGGATCTGAACTCAGGACCTTCCACCTGCAAGGCAGAGACTTAACCCCTGAGCTACCTCTCCAGCCCCTTGTTTTGTAGTTTTTATCTTTTATTCCTTGAAACTTGCATGCATAAATACAACGAATTTAGTACTTTTACCCCAAACTATCTACTCCCACTTCACAATTTTTCCTTTCCAGCTGGTCTCCCTCCTACTTTCATGTCTTTTTACATTCGTGAAATTCATTTGGGATGCCTATACTAGCAACAGTCTTGACTACTTATTGGGGCATGCATGGCTTCTCAGTAGTTAAATCATGAGTGAAGAAGCTCCCCTACTCTATCTGACATCAACCTTAAATAGTCTTGGAGGGAGGTGTAGCATCTCTTGACATCTTCCCTTATCTGTAGTGAAATATTGTGCAGGCCTTTTGGAAATGGACATCACTGCAGTGTGCTCTTGGGTCCAGCACTGCTATCACGACCAGACATGACCAGACTCTCGGGCTTTTGCATTCTTATTACCTCCTCTTTTACAAATTTCCCTGAACCTTGGGATTGAACATCCCATAGTCACTTGGTTTCTGTACTTTGGTTGGTTGTGATTCTCATTCAACGTCTTCCACTGTAAAAGGATGCTTACTTAGTCCAGTGCTGAGAGTTTTTCTAACTTGTGGGGATAATCATAAGAGATTATATGGCATTGCTTCAACGAAGTTACAACCAGTTACTAGATACAATTCAGAATATCTATATTCTTAGATGTTCCTAACATTGGTTAATATCTGTTGTTTTGTGTATTTGGCTAATGTTAACAAAGCAATATTCTCAAGAATGGACCCCAGTGATCTAGTCTCTTCAGATCCCTGCCTCCATCACCATCTCCCAGTGATTCCATCATCTTATGAATACATCGGAGGACCAATCCATTGATCAGCTCAGAGCACTCATGATCTAATTGTCCCTAGAAGGAGGCCTATTATTCTAATCCTGTAGGCATTTTAAATCCATTCAAGTTGACAAGCAAAATTAGCCATAATACATATTATTCTCATTTTGCTGTTGAGAAAGCTTAGGGCAGAATCGAAGTTTGAATTTGAGTATCAATCTGCCATTTTAAGAACCACAGTTATGACTTATTTTGTTATGACTTATGATTTGTTTCTATTACAATTCAGGTAAGTGGGCAAATCAATGTTTAAGAAATCCCAGCTCTCAAAGCTGGAGACATAGCTCAGCAGGTAGGGTGTCTGAGCAGGCAAACTGAGTTCCTCCTCCCAGAAACCTACACGATGGAAGGAGAAAACTGACTTCTAACAGTTGTCCCCAGACCTTCACCCAAGTTCTCTGTCTCCCTCTCTTTCTATTTCTCTCTTAAATAAAATCTAAAACAGTCTCAGCTCTCTCCATATTTCCACGACATAAAGAGAACAAGATAGTCAGTGAGTTTGGGGACTCCATGTTGTTTTGTGCCTTTAAGAGCAGTTCATGGCTTGTGGATCCACTAAGCATAAACACCAAGACACTTGCCCTTGTTCCTAGAGAAACTTTTCATGACATTCACTTGAAGTAGAAACTTTTCCTTCTCTTTCAGGTCATGAACTTTATCTCCAAGGAATACATAATTCTAACAGCAAACAGGACCATGTGAGTCTGGGAGACCCATTTGTTGTGGTTTGAACATGAAATATTCCCCGTAGAGGCACGTGTTTGAACACTTGGTCTCTAGCTAATGGCTCTGTTAGGGAAAGTTGCAGGTCCTATAGGAGGAAGTGGAGCCTCCTGGAGGAAGGAGGTCATTGGGGACAGGCTTTGAGGCTATGTAGCCCAGCCTTGTTCCCTCTCCACTTCCTGAATGAGAATACATTGTGACGAGTCAGCCTCCTGAGGCTGCGCCAGACCTTCTCTATGTGCTGCTGTGTCTTCATGCCATGATGGATTGTATTCCACTGGAGCTATAAGCCCCAATAAATAGTTGAACTATAAGCCCCAATAAATGGTTTCTCTCTAAAATTGTTGTAGTGGAGGCATTTTAACACAGCGACTGGAAAAGAAATGAAGACACTGATGCATAGTTGTCCTCAATTTGCTAGTCTCCCCATTACTCCACCTCCGTGCTAGAATGTAACTTCCATGAGGTTACATTCTAATTCGTCCTAGATTTAATGACCAATAAGGAAGCACTGAAAGTGGGCTGCCAGGCAATTTTTATCTGCTTATGTGATGTTCATCACCAGTATCTGTTAGACTCCCCGGAAACAGCTTTAAATATAGGTACTTAGGACTGGGGAGATGGTTCAGGACTTAAAACCTTTGCCTCACAAGCACAAGGACCTGAGTTTGGATCTCCAGATCACATATAAAATGCCAGGAAAGGGGCTGGAGAAATGGCTCAGGCGTGCCGGTCCTGAGTTCAGATTCCATGTAAAAATGCTAGGTGGAAATGGTGGCAACCTGCACTGGTCCTCCATAGACACACACACACACACACACACACACACACACACACACACACACGCACACGCACAAAATGAAGTTTTTATTAATTAATTAATTTATTTTTTCCACTCATACAAACTTGATTGGTTCCCCATTCCCCTCCCTCCCTCCACCCCTCCCTGAATCCCCTTGTTTCTTTCCCCCTTTTCCCCTTCCTTTCCCCCCTTCTTCCCTTTCTCCTATTGTTCCCCCTCCATCCTTGTAGTATCCTTTAGTGTGCATGTCAAGCTTCCCTCTGGATCCTCCTCTCTGATGAGGTGTAAGGACTCAGTAGCATTGCCAAAGCTCTTTCTTGTGTTCCCCTTTAGTATAGGAACACTATTGTGGCTGTTAATCCCTTGCTTCTGAGGATCCTAGTGCCTGTGATCCATGCTAGACTTTGAAGGGTCAGTGATATGTTGGTCATTGTGCAGGTCATGCAAAGTCCTGTTATGATTGAAGTTTGTTTTTTTTTTAAATGCCAGGAAGATACAGTGGCATTCTGTCATTCTGGCCCTGAAAACTGAAAAAGCAGGGCCTAGGAAACTCTAGAGCAAAACAATGAGAAAGAACAATCCTGATAATATCTTCCTTGAGCCTCCACAAGCACACACACTCAGGTGCCCTCTTGTGCACACGCACGCATGGATGCATGCATGCATGCAACAACAACTACAAAACAGGTTCCTAGGTTCCGTATCTGGAGGCCTAAAGAGAGGATCTGAGAACCTTTGTTACTTAGCAGCATCCCAAGGGACTCTGAAGTACAGCCACAATTGCAGCATACTATTTCTTTTTCTTTTTTTTAATGATGATTTTATTTTGTGTGTGTGTGTGTGTGTGACAGAGAGAGAGAGGCAAAGAGCACCATGTGTTCCTGAGGAAGTCCAAAGGTAACTTTGAGAAGGGTGACTGGATTGCTTCTACTTTCTTTTTGCTTTGTTTTGGGGTTCCCCCACCAGGACTGGAGCCATTTCCACCTAGCATTTTTATGTGGGACCTGGGATCCGAACTCAGGCCCTTCTGCCTGTGAGGCAGAGGCTTAACCACTGAGCCACCTCTTCAGTCCAGCATATCATTTAAAGTTCTCATCTCACAGAGGAGCTGAAACGGTCAGAATTTGTCATGCCACGAGCATCTTTTCACCCATGCATGCTCTTCTCAGAAGGGCTAGCACATCTGCCTTCCCTCAACTTCATTTCTTGCTGCTTTTGAGACTTTCCGGCTCCTTCTGAAAGTTGTCCAGGAAATGGTGAGGTGGCAGTTGTCACTATTTCAAGCTCCTAGTACATAAGTGGAACAAGAAGGCCCCTTACTGGGTGGAGACTTGGAGGATGCATAGAGGAAAGCTATTTGTGGTTTTGGAGAGTAGTCCCAGGAGTGGAAGGATAGCAACAACTGCATGTTTTTAAGGAAAGAGCTTTAACAGTTCAGCTATAACACATTCATCTTTTCTGGAAAGAGTTTTGGGCAAGAAAGAGCATCTGTGTTTAGGATTAGTCACTGAATTCATACTTTGAGGGATCATGAAACATGGAAGTTGCTTTGTTATTTATCAGCATCATTTTTGTAATCAAATTTGCTAGCATCCTATTTTTAATAGTACTGAAAAATGTGTTGCAAAGCTTATACATTTTCTCTGCAGATCTTCTATGAAAAACGAACTGCAAAGGGTAGTTTGGAAATATGAACATTTTATAATGTAGAAGGATGAGCATTCAAAAATTCTAATTCTGGATATTTTTTCAATGGAAGAGGAACAGAAATTTCTACTTAAATGAAATGCAACTTAAGTCAACATTTCTTTTTTTTTTCCTATACACATTACTCAGAACCATCACCATTTCTCTAAATATTTTGAAGACAATTTTTGAATTTTTTTCTTATTTTGAAACCCGTCTTGCCGAGGCTACCCTCTAACTTAAACCTGCAATTTTCCTGCCTCAGTCTCCTGATGCCAGAGTTATGAATATGCGCCACCATGCCCAGCTAAGTTCTTAAAAATTTTGAGTCTTTTTAAATAGTCATGCGAGTTGAGCTATGATTCTCATTTTATTTATTTTTGTGCATGTATTCACCTGCATGTGCACATCTGTGGGCATGTGTGCCTGTGTGTATCAGAGGGCATTGTGTGTGCGTGTGGCAGCCCAAGAGTGACTCCGGAAATCATTTTGGATTACTTCTGACTCCTTTTTTTTTTTTTTTCTTCAACCTGGGAGTTCCCAGATTGTGCCTTCCAGAATCAGAAGTGCAGGTCCCTTCCATCCACCTGGCACTTTTATTCAGGATCTGGGATCCGAACTTAGATCCTGCTTCTGAGGCAGAGTCTTAACCTCTGAACTGTCTCTACAGCCTCTGACTATCATTTTGTAAGTTAAGAAGTGGCATTTGGTTATTACTTAACACTCATAATAAAATGAGATATAATATTTAAATTTGATAAATAGGTTGCATATTAACAAACAAGATGCATGTCCTATGTTTCATATAATTATATAATACAGATTTACAACTATTTGATATTCAAATGATTTTTAAAGTAGATCAAACTTTGAACTTAACAATTAAAGTACTACTAATAAGATCATCAAGATAATATAGTGAAATTATGGGGCTGGAGAGGTGGCTCAGGGGTTAAGCCTCTGCCTTGCAGGCGGAAGGTCCTGAGTTTGGATCCTAGACCCCACATATAGATCCAGGCGGAAGCGGAGGCTGCCTGCGTTTCTGGTTCTGGTAGGGCGGAGCTTGTGAATCCCGGAGCAGAGTAAACAAGAAGGCGGTGGAGGCAATCCATGGTGGTTCCCAAATTCGCCCGTGGTTCTACACACACACACACACACACACACACACACATGCATACACGCGCACACATGCATACATGCACAGTTGAATAAATAATAATAAAAATATAGTGAAATTATGGGATTGGTGAAATGATTTTCATTCCATATGGCTATTTATTTATTGCTTTTTTCCCTGAGACTTCACAATGACTTCCTTTTTGGTAAAGCCATCAGTGAACTTTCTCTTCCTCATTATTTCTGTGGGATTCAAATACTCCTTGTTTCCCTTTTTCTCAAAGTTTGTCCTTCAGAGAATCTGAATTCAGGACTACACACTCCATTGGGACCATCTTTTCTGTTTGCCCATCCTTTGTGAGTTCTTGGCTTCTTTGGCTGGTTAACTTCATTCTCTGCTGCACAGGTGTTCACCGCACAGAAGGGAATGTAGTTTCTAGCAGCTTGGAAATACTAACTTAGGCTTTACAACCAAAGCTTTGGTTGAATGTTTTCTCCAAGTTCCAGACTTGAAAACACCTGCCTTTGCTGCTATCCCGTCATGGCCTATGCTTCAGAATATTCCAGTTGGCCCAACTGGGATAATATAATATGCTCACTCCTGAGTCCTGAGCACAGAATTTATTGCCATAAAATGAAGGTAACACATTTCGAGCACTGGGAGAATTGTGAACTAAAGACATACTAACATGTCTATTGCAATGACTAAAATAAGAAGAGTACTACCTTCCAGAATAACAACTGCTTCTCCACTGTAGAACAATAGCCAAGTATATGAGTGTGGAGTCCTTTAAATTTATTTATGAGTTTAAAGCCTAGTTTTGTCACTGTTTTGTGGAGCAAATTTAGGCAATGGCGTCACCTGCCTGGTTTCCACTTCCATTAAATGGTAGTAGCACCAACTGCCGAGCTTTGCAGTTGCTTAAAGATGACACAGAGAGTTCTTAGAAAAGGACCTGGTGTGTAACAAGTCATTAGTTGTGGCATCATGGGAAATGGCTCAGTTAGTAACGTGCCTGCTGTGCAATCACGGGGCTTGAGTTCAGCTCCCCAACATCCATGTATCGGGCAGTGATGTGTTCCTGTCACCCTAGCATTGGGCAGGTGGGAAGATGGAGGTGGAGACAAACAAATCCCCAGGGCTCCCCAGAGGGTGGAAGGTTCTATGAGAAACTAAAAAAAAATCATGGAAAACACACGTTTCAGAATGTGTCAGATGACGGTTCCTGTCTGTGTCACTGTTGCAGTTCGCCTGCGTGGCTGCTGATAAATGACCATCAAACAACTTAAGGGAACAAGGGGTTTATTCTCTCTTACGATTTTCTGGTTACAGTTCTCAGTCTAGCTTGACAGGACAGCACACACCAACATCAGGGCTGAGGCCACACCACCTCCACATAACAGCTGAGAGATGGAAAATCCTTACTTGACAGACTAGCACGTCTGGCCAAGTGTACAGAAGGATGCTGACTCTCTCAATCAGATGTCTGTATTTTATTCCAGGACCTAGTCCTACCCATCATGAGCTGGACCTTCCCCATCAGCTAGAAAATCTCCTACAGGTTTGCTCGGGGCCTAACTCAACCACTGATTCTCCACAAATGTGCCCTGTGACACCTGTGCACAACTATGACAGTCAGGATATAGTTTGACATGATTGCCTCTTTGTCATAACTGCCATTTTGCCCATTACGTGACCTAGAAGGCAAAGTCATTACCACATCTGACCAAGTGTGGTGTTGCAGCTGCTCCGGATGGGTCTTATCTGATATTGAACATGTTAGTTTTTTCTTTTTTTTAGAAACATTTAAGTCCATTCCAGTTGACTATGGCATCCCTTTGTCTAGTTTAGCATATATATACCTCTTCCTTCTACTTTGGGGACTGGGGACCTATCTCCCTTGCTACCCAAAAGTCTGTAATTCCTCTCTGTGCAATGTTGAGTCTGTCTGCATCTTTATTTGTTCTCATCATGCCTTCTTTCATTGGTCACAGGTTCTTATCCAAGGGAATTAGTTTACCTTCTCCCCCCTCCACAAACAGACTTACGGTATTAGCCACATCCAATTTTTGATGAACTCGGATAAGGTTGAATTTCGCAGAGTTCTTCCTCTTCAGTAGGTTCAGTAATGATGTGATTGTCCAGTGAGTGCTTGTGGATGAAGTTCAGAGGCCCTTCTTGAGATGGATATACAGGTGGGCACTGGGTCTGATAGGAGGCAAGTGGAGGGTTCACGAAGCCTGAACTCTCACCAGCTCTATTTCCTGAAATGGGCAGAAACAGCCAAAAGAAAGACACTAGAGCTTTACCACTGTCCTGCAGTTGCCTTCCGTGCTGTGCAGCATGATTCTGGTAGACTCCTGGGCAACATTAACTAGCGTAAGACTCAGACCACCACAGTGAACAAATAAGACATCAAAGGAGCTCAGAAACATATTGAATCACAGTATGTGTGCCCTGGCAAACTTCGACCCACCCGAAGGGTTCTTTTCATATTCTTCCTTTATTGGTTTGAATTAGACATCAAAGAGTTCATATTGAGCAAAAACTACATTCACATAATGAGGGTGGAAAAATCGTTCAGTTAAAAGTCAGGTCTTAATCATGGGGAACATGCAGGATTGAAATATCATGCAGATAATGAGTATGGGGGAAAACCTTTGATTCCAGTTTTATGTAATACCAGAGTTCCTGCTGAAAGGAAGACAGAAGGAATGTCTCACATGTGGTGAGCCCTTCAGCTGCTGCCCAAACATCTCTGCTCTGCAGGCAACTCATGTCCAGTGAAATGTGCGGCAAAGCAATAAATATGGGAACACAAGGAGCCTGTGGAATGGAAGGTTTCCATTTGTGTTTAATATCCTGTAGATTTTCAGCTTATTGAGAAGAAATGTGTTTTTCTAATTTTATTTCTTCTTACTCAGCAAAATGCCACTTAGTCGTCATTGTGGGCACAAGTGGTGAAGAAGACAGATGGGGAGGTTTTTGTACTCCAAAATGTTTTTCCCCTAAATCTCTATTAAGGCAGAACTCTTGTCTTTTCTTATTCTGAAATATTTTGAGAAATCTTTCTACCAGTTTCTCAACAGAACATCTTAAACATCTATTCCTTTGTCCAACCGACCTGGACTTTTCTTAGCTATATAGGGTACCCTGAAGTCCAGCACTGAAGGTGGAGGGGTGACCAAAGCAGGAGAATCCCAAGTTTGAGGCCAGCCTCAGCAACACAAGGAGACTCTCTCTAAATGAAAGCAAGGCACTCTCTCTAGCCCTCCCTTTGTACTTTACTCCTAATGTTCTCCAACTCTTGAAACATAAACAACTCCTGCTTCTTTCTGCTACACTACTGGATCATGAATTTTTATTGTTGTGATGGTTGTTTGTGAATAATTGGATATTTTTGGCAGCACTAAGAGAAAATGTTTCAATATAATTGTATATTTTCAGAAATATTTGAAACTACAAGAAGAGAAAAAATTAAATGAGCTTTTTTTTTTTTTTTTTTACTATGCTCTTACATTATGCACAGCCCTGCCAAGAGTGAATGAAAACAGACCTTTTCCCCTAAAGGCAGAATCACAGTAAGGTAAGGGAGAGAAGGCATGCAAATAAATAGCTACAAGGACAGGCAGGAAAGTAGGTTCAGAGAGTCCAGAGAAATCTAACCCCTTGGCAGAACAGAAGAGAGCACACTCCCTGCTTTGGATCGGGAGTTAGAGCATCAAAGAGGGCTCTTTGATAAGTGTGTCCACTTTCAATATTTTATTACGACTACTTTAACAGGTGAAATATACAAATAAAATGTATAGAAAATGCTTGGGCCTTAAGAAAGATAAAGGCATATTCCTGAAAATTGAAGTTAAAAAAAAAAAGCGCAGCTAGTAGTTTTCTAGAAAGATGTAACATTACTGCCTTGCTGGTTCCTAACCATCTTCACTAACACACACATAAGTCACTGTGGGTAGAAATGCATTGTTGTAGATACTGGCGCCACATTAGAACATAAAATTTTATGCATCAATTACAGAGACATAACAAGATTGTAAATGTCTTATCAATTAAGGCTTAAATGAGGCTTTATAAACATGAAAGCTTTACTACTTTTGCTTTACAACTGTCTACAAGACATAGGATACTGTGTTAGAACAATGAAAAAGGAAGCATCAGGGAAAAGTTATGGAAAGCATCAGCAGAGAATAGCTTCTTACTTGAAACCTCAAAAACATACATTGGACATCTTCTCCATAAGTAAATCAAATGCAAACTTTACATGGGAAAGAAAGCAACATTATCTCCAATCTACAGTTCAAGTTTCCTTTTGGGAATAGAAGAAAATGTCATAAAAGAAATTAATTTCCATAGAGACAAGTTAATTGGATATTTATTATAACTTACTATTTCTTAGCCTCTCACTAGACAAAGCCCAATGACTGAATGATATTTACATTTGATGTGATCTGTGCCATCTTTAGAATGGATCCACAAAGCCTCCCATGTCCTTTCCCTTTTTGTGGTTTATGCAAATGAACACAGAAACCTTGCCAAGCCATGTGTTAAAGGAAGAGCCACAAGATAGACAGGGTCCATTGCATCTTAGAGACGAGCCATCTGTCATTAGGAACACTCATTGTGAACTGTCATGTGTGCAGGCAATACATTTGTACTGTATTTGAGCTGCTTGAACCTTTGGGGTTTATTGTATCTTTTAATGTGCCTTAACTAAGATCTGTGAATCTGTTCTTTTTGATAATGGCACACAGAAGTATGCCATTTTCAATGACTTTCTTCCTAAACTCATTTTCAATGACTTTCTTCCCAAAACTCACAGCCCTAGCCTGCCTTCATCCAAATCATCACTCCTTGATAGTAGCACGGGTCTTGGCCAAGTGTGTGATAAGGTAGAATCATACTTAATTCCAGGAAGCTTTGGATCAGTTAGCCTAAGGTTGAGTCTGAGCTCTGCAGTTCTATTGGCAAGTATGTAGCCTTGGGCATTTGTTTTATTAGGTCTTAAGTTTCTCAACTATTCAGTGAGGATCCTAACTCCAAGTCAGAATTTGTTGCAAAGATGAAAAGATATGACACATGAAAGTTTCTCAAAAATTATGGCTCCACAGACTATTTAATAATGATGTTTGTTACTATCAAGATACCTTTGTTTGGAGTGTTTCTCCTTCTAGGTCTCCCGTTTTCCATTCCTCCTTTTGCACTCTTCCCTTCTGGGATTCCCACAGGATTGCCTAATCATTGCCTCTTTTGGAATTCCATGGTGCTGGAGCCACAGATTGGCCTAGGGGAATCCATTATTTCCTGGTGGTCTCTGGGAAAGGACACATCTCTCAAAGGCCCCACAGTTCTTGTCTAAATACCACCACAGCCTATCAGCTGCTTTTTCTGTAGGTCCACTGCAGAGTGTGCTTTACACAGCACTGGGGCTCAAAGTGAAACAAAGGCGGCTAAGGAGGCTCAGTGAGGAAAAGCTCACGTCCTGCGAGCCTGACAACCTGCAAGCCTTAAAACCCACATAAAGAAAAGGAGAGAAATGCCTCCACAACGTTGTCCTCTGCCTCCACATGACAAATAAAATAATTATTTATTTACTTATTTTATGTGCGTGCGTGCGTGCGTGCGTGTGTGTGTGTGTGTGTGTGTGTGTGTGTGTGTGTCTCAGAGGGCACTGTGTGTTCCTGTGGAGGATCAAGGATGACTTCGGGAATCATTCCGGATTACTACCTCCTTGTTGCTTAGCTCTGGGATTTTTCCAGGCTCCACCCACCAAGACTAGAAATTCAGGCCACAGCTGTTTCTGCCTGGTGTTTTTTACGTGGGACCTGGGATCCGAACTCAGGACCTTCTGCTTGTGAGACAGTCTTAACTTCTGAGCCATCTCTCCAGCCCAAAAATAAATAAAATATTTTTTAAAATGTCCCCTGATTTCTGTCCTCCTTTATTATTCTCCCAGTAGCTTCCTGTGGAGATAAGGTTGATTGGCCTCCAGTATCCATTCTGCCCTTTTATGTGCTTTCCTACTCCATAGGGACCAGTAAAAACTCCATCATTAGACCATCCTGCAGATACCACTTGGGAACGTCTTGCTTCACCAAGCAAGACTCACACAGGTTAGGAGGGTAATGGAATGGTGGAGGTCATCTTCTGGCCCTATGAATTGGTGGTGACAGCCACAAAGTCCTCCGGAGCCCGGTTCATGGCCGTGACATGCAGCCTCACTCACAGCCTACTTCCAGCTTCCGGATGTGGCAGCGATGGCAGCTTTACTCACAGGTGTTGGCTGGAGGGGCCCTGGCTTTATTCCAGGAGATGCAGCTTGGATTGCTCCACTATTTGATAGGCACCCACACTCTCTGCATGGAATCTCTTTCTAGTTAAATGGTGGCAGCGGTTTTCTGGCTGCTGGAACTGCACCTTCACGGGTGCCCTTCTAACCACCCTTAGAACGGAAGTCCTTCCCAAGCCCATAGTCACGGGGGATCTGCCTCCTGTCTCTTATTCTCCCTCCTCTCTCACTGGCTGGCCAGGAGCTACACTGAACTTTGCCATCTTCTCCTTTGATCATATCAACTTGGCCCAAGTGTGGGTTTTGGTCACTGCTCTTCTCCCTTTCTGGGTCTCTGCTCTGATTGGCTCATTTTTCCAGACGCTTCTCTAGGTGTCCTATTTTCTAATTTCCTGGTTATCTTTATTCAGTTTCTTCCCCATCCCTTTGCACTTTTTTTTCTTTTCCTTTTTCTTTTCACTCATTATAGTTTAGCAAACAAAAGCAATCTAACATTATTTTTACACATTCAAAAACACATTAACCTAGATTTAAAAATATTATTTGGAGACTAAGTTGTTGGTTGTTCTCTTCTTCAAAGGACCAAAACATTGTTGGCACAGAGTGAGTGTGTCGTTCATCTTTGTGCATGAATCCTCATTTTGCAGTAGATGGCAAAAAAAAAAAAAAAAAAAAAAAAACCGATAAAGTGTCTTTTCCAGACTCACGCAGAGAGTGGCAGAGCAGAGCAGTCGGAGGTGGTGCCTTTGCTCTTGTGCAGGACTTCATGGGTATCCCCAGGGAAGCAAGTCTCCAATCAAGGGCGCCAGTGCTGTCTGCAGGGATGGTGGAGACTGAAAATAAAAGGGAGATACTTGTCCTGTCCAAGAGAGAGATGTCTGACCCATGAAGGCAGCAGCCTGCCCAGGAGGAGCAGGTCCCTGTGGTGGAGACAGGTGGCAGATCAGAAAATAGAGATGGCTTGGTGCCCCGCCCGCATGCCCATCCAACTGACTCCTCATTTTACAACCATCCATCCCTCTGCTTCCCATGTCCCCAAAGCACCTCTCCTTTCTTAGAAGCACTTCTCCCAGAAGATGGATTGTGGGGGTCATCAAGGCATAAAGCCTGCTCTCTGGAGAATGACACATTAGCATCTGTAATGGACAGTTGTTAGGTGGATTCCTCCCTCTGGAAGTCGAGTTTTGCCTCTTGTCTATATAAGACAATGGCAGGCGAATTCCTCCCTCTGGGAGTTGAGTTTACATCCCGTCTATTTTTAGATCTCTTTTGTTCTCAGAACTGGCAAGCTTAAAACTTCCCCCTGCAGTTTCTCCTGCGTGCATTTGAGGCATTAGATATGTTAATACATGGATCAGGAGATTATGCACATATCATAGTAACCAGGTAACTCCGCTTTGAGACATTCATTGTCCATTTCCTTTCAGCAACTAAGTGTCATGCCTGCTTTTAACATCATGTCTGGTCCCACATGTCAGTGGATGCACACATATGTGTGGGTTGTGTATGTGTGTGTTTTTTTGGAGGGTGGGGGTGGGTATAGGTGTGTGTAGGCCCAAAGTTGACATCTGGTGGCTTACTCTCCACTTTTATTATCAAGCCAGGGGTTCTCATTTGAACCAGAGCTCACCGACCAGCCATCCTAAGTAGCTAGCTTGCCCCGGGGAGTCCTCATCTGTGCCGTCTCAGAACTGGGAGCACGGTAGCCACCACAGATGCCTGGCTTTTTTGTGGTTTCTGGGAAACCAACCTCTATTCACCTCTGAGAAGCAAACGTCAAATCTACTGAGCCACCTCCTTAGCTTAGAAGTATCAGGTAAAATTAAAAGAGACAGTATTTTGAGTATTCAACAATAGAATCATTCAATAAGGTAAATACTGCCGACCCATCAAAATCAACTTGCAAGGAATCATTCAATGATAATGAAGCATTTTGTGATAAAACTGTAAATTAAGGGCCAGCAAAATGGCTCAGCAGATAAAGGCACTTGCCTTGCAAGCCAAACAACCGGAGTCAGATCCCTGCGACCTAAGTAAAGTTGGAAAGAAAGAACTGACTTCACGAAGTTGTCCTCTGACCTTCATATTTGTGCTGAGGCACATGTTCCCTCCCAGCAAAAGTGAAAGATGAACACAAGTAAAGAAAACCTATACATACAATACAGACGAAAGCATGCCGAGAATTATAGGGAAATAGTAATAGCATTTATATCTGGATGGTGGAAATTTTATTTTATGTTCTGTAATTTTCTGCAGTTTTTAAATTTTAAAAATGTTATTTAAATAATCCGGAAAACACAAAACAGGATAAAAAATAAATCGAAGGAGTTTAACTCCCTTCCGGATTCCTCTGAGTGTTCTCTCTGCCGTGCATTTCCATTTTAGCTGTGGATTGAAAGCCCCAGCAAGCAGCCTGGGACGCCCGCAAGCAACAGAGAAGCTTTCTGGGTCAGTCTGTGCTCCCTGTAAGCGCTTCTCAAGGTGGCCCTGAGGTGGTGGGGAAGTAACTGGTTCCTGAGGTTACCTGGGCAACATGCTGATGCCAAGAGGGCTTGAGCAGCCCATGGCTGAGAGAGCCACTCCTAACACGCGCTGCCCATTCAGCAATCAGGAGGAAGGAGTCCTGGCCTTTCCTAGAGCTCTGGTGGAAAAACAGGCTAACTCAGTTAAACTTGCACTCAATTACTGTATTACCCCAGACTCTCTGCCTTCCAAATGACTTAGGGTCTTGTTTGTTTGCTCGCTAGCTTGTTTGTTTTGTCAGCATCCTCTTTCCCTACTATCTTCCAATCTCAGGGATATCCACTCAAGTTTGCAGGTGCCGTAGGTCCACACCAAAGGAGTTTCTTGGGTTGGCTTTGGCTATGGTTTGAATGGGAAATGTTCCTCACAGGCTCCTGTTTTGAGCACTTAATCCCCAGCTGTTAGCACTTGTTTAGGAAGATTATAGAACCTTTGGGTTCTGCCCGCTTAGGCTCCAAGAGTAGGTGTGTGGGGCTGACGGGCCAACCCTGCTTTCATTGCCATTCTTGGCTTTCCAATCCTCCAAGATGTGAGGACATAGGCTGTCATGGTTTGAAATGTGTCCCCCCCACAGTTTCATGTGTTTTGCAAGGTCATGGCACCTTGAGAGGTGGAGCCTTGCTGGAGGAAGGCAGTCATAAGGGGTGGGTCTTGAGGTGGATTAGTTCCACCCTACCTCCCCGGGAAGTCTGCCTTTGCAGCAAGCAGTCTTGCAGCTCTCAGCCTCCAAGATGTCTGCAGTGATATAGCCTCCTCCAGCTTTGGCCAACCAGCCATGCCATCTCCGCCATGAAAGATCTATTTCCTCTCTGGAACTATAAGTTGAATAAATCTCCTTTCTCCCATAAGTTGTTTGACTTTGGGTGCTCTCTCACAGCAATAGTTAAGAGTAACCATCACATATGCCAAGCTGTAAGGAGATCCTTACAAGATCTAGGGAGATCTGCTACGATGTGAGGAGATCTGCCATAGGCTCGGTCTACAGAATTGTTCCCTACCATTATGGACGTATCCTCTATACCTGTGAATCAAAATAAACTTCTCTTGCCCTCTGTCAGATATGTTTTCCCAGTAACAATCACAAAAAGTTAATAAATACAGTCTCTGAGCCCTTCTGTACCCTTGCAGCTTGAAGGATCCTAGTCTACAGACATTGTTTCAGGGTGCTGTTGTCCTCTCACTGGACATGCTCCCTAACCACTCTTGTTACCTTTGCCCTACCTCTTTGCTAGCTCTCACCACAGAACAATTTTTATAAGCTATAAGTCAGTCAATCTCAAAGCCCACCAATGATAGGGACCTACATGATCTACTTTTGGTCCTTAGACTCTGTATGTAATCTGCCAATGCCTGCCTCCCTAACTGACTACATTCTTCTTTGTCTAAAGTCACCATGATTTAATGCTTATAATTACAAGTGTATTAGTCACCTCACATTCCTGTAGTAGAATAGTAAAGCTGACTTTCAAAAAAAAGAGGTTTATTTAGTGTCCAGGCCCACGAACCAGCATCAACCCAGACTTACATCAGGAAACAGAAGTGGAAGCAGTAGGAATTGATCAGGCATGGATCAGAGGGAGCCTAGGATGTCCTCTATCATCTAAGCCAATTTTATTTTAGCATACATGAGTATTTATTGGAAAACAATCAAAGAAGAGCAGGGCCAAATTCTTTATAGGATTATGTAAAATGTATACATTCCAGTTAACAAAGAAAAGGCAGGAGTGACATCTTGTTGTGTGGGACCAGACATGATGTGTCCAGGTAGAATTAAAAGCAGGCATGACACTTAGTTGCTAAAAGGGAGTGGACAACGAATGTCTCAAATCAGTTACCTGGTCCATGCATTAACATATCTCAAATGTATAGGGAAGGTACTGTAAGGGGAAATTTTAACCTTGCCAGTTCTAAGAAGAACAAAAATGATCTAAGAACAGACAGGAGGTAAACTCAACTCCCAGAGGAAGGAATTCACCTGCCATTGTCTATGCAAACAAAAGGCAAACTCAACTTCCAAAGGGAGGAATCCACCTAGATTTATCCTAAAGCAGACTTTAGGCCTGACAACCCCCACAATTTAGCTCAGTTTGGGAGAGTCAAAGGCATGGGCATCAACTCTTGCTGAGTAGTGATTGACAATGGCAGAAGCACTTGTCAGCGTATGTGGGATGATTGGCAGGGCCAGGCTTGCTCCTTTCATAGCAGTCCTCTGACAAGCATTGTCAAGAGTGCTCAGGAGAAATGTCCTCTGTCCTCCAGTGACTTAAGAACCGCCCATGGCACCTCACTTCCCCAATGTTCCATCGCCTGTAGGTAATGCCACTCTGGGGGGGAGGGCCTTCATCCCAACTGACCCTTGGGGAGGGACCCTGAAACCGTGCTCCAGTTGTACTACCAGAATCCAACAGCTTTGCACTGACTTTCTGTCACTTCAGCTTTCTGTGCTCCAGCTTCTTTGTGTATAGAATGAGAACAGTTTGATAATTTGTAGTTAGGACTAAATAGAACCGTGTGCACAGTAAAGGGCTTAGAACGGTGCCAGGTACATAGATATGACCCAGATAAGACTCAGCCCTTCTTTTGCAGAGTGGGCCCTGCATTCTCCTTCCAGGACTCCTGCCGACCCCCCAGATCAAGCAGATGCTGGGAGCACAAGTCTGTGCCACCAGGCCCAGTTCTTCTGAGCTGAACCCACTCTCCTTGCGCCAACTTTCATCTTTCACCGTTCCCACCCCGAACCTTTTCCTCTACTTACAATATACATGTAGTTTCCTTCTGACTTATTCTCTCTGGTTCTTACAGACTCGCTTCTTGGGTTCCAGGAAGCATAAATTTCTGCTTAATCCAGTCTGAGCATCCCTTCTCTATGCTCTTGTAGCATTTTTGTATATCCGGATAACATTGAATCTCATTAAATCTATTGTAAATAGAAAATATCGTAAGCCAAAAATGAACTGATAGGCTTCACCTAGGAAATATCAGTTTAACAAAGCAATTCATGGTGTAGCACTGGCTGTTTATTTTTGTGCTATTGTGGCTGACTGGAAGCTGCTGCCCAGATTAAAAAAAAAGGGGGGGGGGGAATTCGCAGCACATTTTTAGTTTACAAAAAGGTCAAAATTCAAAATATGAACAGAGTGGGGTGATAAATGTCTGCAATAGCACTCAGGAGTTTGAAGTAGGAGGATCGTGAATTCCATCCTGGGCTATGTGGCAGGAATGTTTGAAAGAAACAAACAAAAAAAAAAAAGGAAGGAAGAAAAGTGCTACAGTTACCTACAATGTTGCTGATAAAGTCATAACAAAACAGCTTAAGGGAACAAGGGGCTTATTCTCTCTTATGATAGTGTAATAGTTAATTCTGCATGTCATCTTGACATACCTGACTTTAACTAAGATCAGCTGAGACCATCTGAAGAGATTATCCAGATCAAAAAATTACAATACAAAGACCAGCCTTAGATCAGATCAGAACCTCCATAGATCTCATTGGAACCTCCTAGTAGTGGACCAGATAAAAGGAACCACAGAACAGAAGACTGAAGAAGAGAGACTCCAGGAATCCTTCATCCATCACCCACTAGCCTCTCCGATAGGTGTGATGTAGCCTGTTTCCAGTTTTGGCCAGCCAGCCATGTCAACTCCACTGTGAAAGACTGTATCTTCCCTCTGGAATCCTAAGATGAATAACTTTCCTTTTCTCCCTTAAGTTGTTTGATTTTGAATGCTCTCTCAAAACAATAGTTAAGAGTAACCATTACAATAGTACAGTTATAATTCATTTTCTAGCTTGGCAGGAGAGCCTACACCAATACCAGGGGCCAAGGGAACTAACTAGCCACACCATATACACATAATGTCTAAGAGAGGGACAATTCTCATTTGCTAGACCAGCCTGTCAACTTCCTCAAACAGGTCTCTGTATTTTACTCACCTGTCCAGGGTCTAGTCCCACCCACCATGGGCTGGACCTTCTCCATCAACTAGATAATCTCCTGCAGATCCGCTCAGGGCTTAACTCAACTACTAATTATCTACAAATGTGCTCGCACTCAAACCCTCAACAATCAAATTGATACCTGTATCTAACTATGACAGGAGGAAAGAAGGAGGGAAGAAAGGAAGAAGAGAGGGATAGAAGGAGGGAGAGAAAGAGGGCTACGAACTCTTAGCTGAAGCATCATATATTTGGAGTGGTCTATACTTTCATGAAACTGTTTTCCATGTTAAAGTTGGGCATACTATTAATTCTGTGACATTGATCTCATAAAGAATGCTTACAATTTTGCTGTAGTTTGAGGGAAGAAGAAAAGAACATCAAATTTGTATATAAACTCTAAGCCCTTTATTTTCTTTTTTTTTTTGCCTTTTTTTTATTTCCAATCATGCAAACTTAACATGTACACAGGTCCCCTCCCTTCCTCCACCCCCCTCCGACCCCCCTGTTCTCCTCCTTTGCTCCCCCCTCCCTCCCCATCCTCCAGTGCCTCCCCCCCCCATCCCTAGAGCATCCTTTAATGTGCATGCCAAACTCCTCTGGGTCCTCCTTTCCAATGAGGTGCAAGAACCCAGCAGCATTTCCCAGAACCCTTTCCTGTGTTCCCCTTAAGCATAGGAACACTACCATGGCTGTCAATCCCTAGCCTCCAAGGATCCTAGTGCCTTTAGTCCATGCTAGACTTTGTGGGATCCTAGTGCCTTTAGTCCATGCTAGACTTTGTGGGATCAATAATGCGTTGGACATTGCATAGGGCATGCAAAGTCCTATTATGATTGCTTGGGCTCTAACTTGTGTGGAGTATATTGCATATCATTACTCCTCCCATCCTTGTGCTCTTACAATCTTACTGCCCTCTCTTCCGCAAATTTCCCTGAGCTTCAGGATGGAGAGAGATTAGGCTGGCCCAGTTCCAGGTGGTTGATGTTCTAAATTATGGTTTGTTCTTTTTTTTTTTTTTTTTTCAGTTTTGCTGTTCCTGCAATGTCCTTGGCTCTATCGTGATGGGTATTGGAAGTCACCCCCTGGCCAGAGATAAAAACCTGTTAAATTAGAGTCTTGTTATAAGAGTATATTTGAAGGTAGATGGAATAAAAGTAGGAAACCGCGGTGAGGGAGGGGCCAATCACCCATTTGCAAAATGGTTACCTTCTATTAGGCAGCCTATATGACTTCCCCTTCTGGTGAGATTATACCCCATCAGTTGCAAATGATCAGGAAGGAAAGTCTGTGAACTTAACCAGATGTCTCATTACTTACTTGCAGTCCTTGATGGTGGCCTATTTTCTCTGCTGTAACATGGTCCCCTCTCTCCTTGTTTCTGGTGGGGCCCTCCTTCCCCATCCCTCCTGTTTATAATCTTTACAATTACTGTAAGTATCACAGAGATTTATCCTTGAGTGTCTCTAAGTGGGTTTGGTACTAGGATCCACCTATTAGAGAGTACATACGGAAAAACGGCGCTTAATTTTCTGTGTCTGGGATACTTCACTCAATATAATTGTTTCTAATTCCATCCATTTCCCGGCAAATTGCATTAATTCATCATTTTGATAGCTGAGTAGTATTCCATTATATAAATGTACCACATTTTCCTTATCCACTTGTCAACTGTTGGACATTTGGGTTGATTCCATGACTTTGCTATTTATTGCAAACAGTGCTGCTATGAACATGGTCCTGCTTGTGTTATCGAGGTGAATTTTTGCTGTATGGGGGGTTATTTCCCAAAAGTGGAATAGCAGGGTCATATGGCATTTCAATCTTCAATTTCTTTAAGAATTGCCAGACAGGGGCTGGAGAGGTGGCTCAGGGGTTAAGCCTCTGCCTTGGAGGCGGAAGATCCTGAGTTCCGATCCTAGACCCCACGTAAAGACAGAAGTGGGGGCGGCCTGCATTTCTGGTTCTGGTAGGGCGGAGCCTGTGAATCCCCGGGCAGAGTAAACAAGGAGGAGGTGGAAGTGTCCATGGTGGTTCCCGAATTCGTCCGTGGTTCTACACACACACACACACACACACACACACACACACACACACACACCACATACATACACATGTACACACATGTACACACACGCACAATTAAATAAATAATAATAAAAAAATTTAAAGTATCGCCAGACAGCTCGCCAAAGTGGTTGTATGAGCCTGCATTACCACCAGCAATGTAGAAGAGTTCCCCTCTCTCCACATCCTCTCCAACATTTGGTGTTGTTTGTATTGTGGATTTTTGTCATCCTGACCTGCGTGAGATGATATCTCAGGGAAGTTTTGATTTGCATTTCCCTGATGACTAAGGATGTGGAGCATTTTTTAAAGATATTCGTTAGAGCTTTTAATTTCGTCCCTGGTAAAGTTTCTTTTAAGTTCCAAGGCCCATTTTTTTAATTGGCCCATTTGTTTCCTTGGCATTTAGTTTTCTAAGTTCTTTGTGTACTCTGGATAATAGAGCTCTGTTAGATATGTAGTTAGTGAAGATTTTCTCCCATTCTGTGGGTTGCCTTTGTGTTCAAGTTACAATCTCTTTATCTGAACAGAAGCTCTTTCATTTCACAAGATCCCATGTGTTGAATGTTGTTGTAGTGACTGTACTATAGGAACTGTTGGCCTAGCCCAATCAGCGCAAGGGAGTTCTCTACCCTTTCAACTATGATTTTTATAGTCTCTGGCCTTATATCGAGGTCCTTGATCATTTGGAATTAATTCTTGTACATGGTGACAAGTACGGGTCCAATTTTAATCTTCTGCATGTTGATATCCAGTTTTGCCAGCACCATTTGCTGAAGATGCTGTTCTTTTTCCACTGGAATTTTTGGGCCCCTTTGTCAAAGATCAAATGGCTGTAGTTGTGTGGTAAGCCCTTTATTTTCTTAAAGTCAAAATGAAGTCTAGCACTGTTCTTCACTGTGAGAATATTTTGGACCTAGCGTTCCTGAGCACTGTTTTAAACACAAGGCAAAGTAGTTTCTCATGAGTGGGTCTTAGAGATGGGTAATGGAATGGAGAGGCAAGGGGCATCAGATGGCCCGGGAGCAGACAGCTCCCTGTTTTTGATGACAAGAACAAGGTAAGGGGCACCCCTCAGATCAACCAGCACCTAGCAGCTGCAGCTGAGGGTTGTGGCCCTAGGAGCAACGATTGGGGGGGTGGTGTTAGTCATGAGGGGAGTTAGTCTCACTGGGAGAAACAGGATGCTTACAGTTGGGGTGCTATTGGGCTGTCAGATTCTTTCTTTTTCAGTGATGCCTTAAGAGGAGCCCTGGTCGCCATATCTGTACAGAAGCAGGGGATGGAAAAGGAGAAGCCTGATGTTACATCTGGCGTCAGTCTATCATCTTACAAGGAAAGGGCAGATGCTACCTCTCTGACTTGGCTGCAGGAAAAGGGGGCTAGGTATCACTTCCTCTTCACCTCTTTTTTTCTTTCTTCCTTTTTTTTCAATTTATTTTTTTTATGCCTTGGATATTCCTGTGATAAGTGAGGATTGACTTGAATAACTTCACCCATGCTCCATGGTTCACAGGAACTGTAGAACTTGAAGCAGAAGCAAGCCTTTTTTTGCTGATTGCTACAAAAGACAGAATACAGAAAATAGTAAGTGGCAGGTTGCATGCGCGTACAATCTATGCATTCAGGGAATAATTTGACTGTCTTGTTCCCAGCCCATTGGCCCAACATTGGGTAGGTATCCCTTCTGGTCCAATCATCTATAGGTGGTATACGGAGCCACAGAGTAGCCTTGAAGCGGGTACAACTGTCATAATTGGGTAAAGACCACAAATGCACTTCTGCAATGAGGGAGAAAATGACACAGGAATCCAGTGCCTTGCTACAAGTGTTCTTATGGAAAGTGCTGGAGGTTTTTCCATAATATTTACTGGATGTGTGTTAAAACTGGAAGATGTATCCTGGAGGTGTGGGATCCCGCAGCTTCTTAGGCGAGCTTGTGTGTCCTGGATATTCAGAGACTGACTTCTTAAATAGGTTACACAGTAAATCTTGCATGCATTGGTGGGCTGGTGGGTGACTGTTTGATTTTGTTCCTTTTCTCCCCTTAGATTAGGAGAAAGGTGCATGGTTTGGTCGCTGGTATCTCTGTTAATATCTGCTGATTAGTGAACATTCAATAATGAAATTTTGGGTCATTATAAATGGAGAATCTGCTAATGTCTTTAGGGAAAACTGCCTTAGCCAGTTTTACAAGTGGAACTGAAGCAATTTAACCACAAATAAAAAAGCAGCCAGATTGTCCTCTCCCTTGCTAATAAGCTTATAGATAATAAAATAAAAAATAATTACTTCTTATTCAACACCAGCTTATGTATTTTTCTATACAGAGTGGCAAAGTGGGAGCTGTACATCTTGTGATGTAGTAGCTGTGACACTAGGCAGTTCATAATTGCTCTGCTTAAGTTTCCCTATTTGCATATAAACTGATAAGACAGGTACCTAAGGACCTTCCCAATTCCAGAATTCTCATTTGGATAATTGCTTCAGGGCATGTGGGTAAACAGTAATTTATAGATGAATGCCTATTGCTAGCACAGGTGAAAAAGATGTGAAATCTATTTAACTTCTCCAAATATAACCTAAAAGAAATTTCAATTGATTAGAAGTCTCTATAGAGACAATTGTATCTTGGCTGAATCATGAAGGAAGGGGAGGAGAAGTGTATAGGATTGAATTAGCTTGAGCTCATGGGGTTTATGGCAGATGTCTCCTGGTGGGAACAAGTTGGGAGTGGACAAGGTTTGGACATAACAGTTTGGGGTTGATTGACATACCAAAGTGAAAGTTGAGAGTAAGTCCTGATCAACACAATGGTTTGATGAGGACGCTTTGCACAAATACATAGTGTTGTCTTTGATAATGTTGTTTGCAGGGATTTCCTGAAGCAAACAGTGAAGTTATTTAGTGGCTTATGGTTTTATCTTCTCTGGGCAGATTTTCCTGGAACAGATAACTAAGTCATGTTGACACAGGTTGTCTCTGTCCAGAGGCCTTATGACTTCAGCATATAGATGCAGATGGTCATAGTTTCTGCTCATGAACAGCTAACGCCAAGCAAAGCTGCCTCTCATAGAGGAATGCTGAATGAGAGCGCCATATCTGGCCCATCTTGAGCTCCATACTCAAATATTCAGCTGCCTTCTTAGCTTTTCTTCTTGGATATGTATTCCCCAAATTCCAAGTACTTTGAAATAGTTGTTGTTGATGATACATATTCAAAATCTCTGTAATGGTTTTCTCGAATTTCAAATGAAATGTATAACAGATTCCAAAGAGAACTTGCTCTTAGTGTCTCCATTTCAATAAATGATAGGACCATCTGTCCAGGTAAGTCAGGGGTTCTCTTTTACCTCTCACCCTTACATGCCAAGATAGGATCCAAAGGGCTGAACCAAATTCACTTAAATGTTTTATATTAAAACCCTAGCTTGAGCCATCATTAACTCTTACCCTGAGATGAAACTTTACATTGTAATATGCCAATATGTGTGATTATTCTCCTATCGGGGCTCTTACCTAGATCATTATCCCTCTGGATCTCTTCTTGGATCGGCTTGTCATTGTTGAATTCCCATGATTACCCAGTTCATTTTCCCGAGCCACCCTAACTAGATTCAGTCTCTCTCCCATCATTCTGTCCCTTATCATTTCATTTAATGTTGGCAAGTTCCAAAGCTACATCACTCTAGACTTTGTTTCATGTCTATCTCTGCCCAGCAAATACAAGCTGCAAGAAAACAGAGATGTCATATACTGTGTACCAAGATGCTGAGTTCCCACTGCATTGAAAGGAACTTGCCCAAACGAAGCAGATTCTCAAGAAGCAATTGTGAAATGACTCACAGAGATATTTTTTTTAGCAAAAACAATCGATTGATAGATAGAAGTATGGATTCATATAAATTATTTAAAAAGAACAATCATTTAGTAGAAATATAGTTGACGACACAAAATGTATAATCTCTGTATCCTCATTAATGACTTAACATGCTTAAATCATCTCTTAAATTATGTCTAATGATGACCTTCGCCCAATTAATCCAAATTAATTCATGATATTTGTTTTGTGATAGAATTGAGAACTACCATATGTGATAGGTATTTTTCCCCTTATTTTATTTATTTATTTATTTATTGTTGCTCTGGTGTGTATGTGTGTGTGGGGGGGTATGTGATGTGTCTATGTGTATCAAAGGGCACTGTGTATCCCTGTGAAGGTCCAAGATTGTCTTTAGGAATTTTTCTGGATTGCTTCTACCTCCTTTTTTGCTTTGCTCTGGAATTTCCCAAGCTCTGCCCACCAGGGCCAGAAGTACAGGCCTCTGCCAGCTCTGCCTGGCATTTTTTCCTGTGGTACCTGGGATCCAAACTTTGAACCTTCTACTTGTGAGGCAATCTTAACCCCTGAGCCATTTCTACAGCCTTGAGCTACTTGAAGAGGAAGAAAAGGAAACATCTGAATTCCTAACTATGTAGCTCAAGAGTGAAATTAAAATCACCAGGAAAGCTTGCTCTAAAATGCAAAAGCTACTCTGACTCCATACACACATTTATTTTTTTTCAGTTGCTTAATGTTAAAATAACTTTTGGAAGGTTCCCAAGTATGTTTAAACTGTTATCTCTTGGCTCACCTATTACTTGAGTGGCTGAGGCAGGAAGCCTTTAAGTTCAAGGATAATCAAAACTATATACTGAGACTTTCTTTCAAACATAAAACAAAAATTAAGTTATTTATCTCAGGATAGTAAAACTGAGCTTTAGTGATTAATAAAAGATACTGGGCTACGGATGTCCTGAGTTGGTAAAGTGCTTACTCAACATACATGAAATCTTAACATTTGGTCCTCAGTACTATACAAATGAGCAAGATGACTCATGACTATATCCCAGCACTTAGCAGGCAGAGGTTGGAGGATCAGAAGTTCCAGATCATCCTTGGCTACTCAGCAAATGTGAGATCATTCTGTTCTACATGAGGCCGTGTAGCAGTTACATATATTTGCTAATCACACAACTTAAATGGAGTTGATTTTTAAGTCCTTCTGGAATGGGACTTCGTCTGGGAAGTAATCTATGCCTATGCCCATGCCCATGCCTATAACTATGCCTGTCTTGTCTATGACTATAATCTAACACATTCAAGAAAGAAGAGCGTCACAATGTACATTGGTTACTCTTGTCTGCTCCCATGAGAGAACATTCAAAGTCAAGCAACTTAAGGGAAAAAGGACGATTTACTCAACTTATGGTTCCAGAGGGGATAAACATGGTGGACATGGTATGGTTGGTTGGCAGAAGCTGGAGGAAGCCTAGTTCAGTGCAAATACCTTGGAAGCTGAGATCTGCAAGATTCCTTGCTGCAAAGCAGACTTCTTCAGGAGGTCGGGTGGGACTAATCTAAAGCCCACCCACTGTGACTGCCTATCTCCAGCAAGACTCCACCTCTCAAAGGTGCCATGACCTTCCCAAACACATGAGAATATGGGGCACACATTTCAAACTATGACACAATGTAAGAGGGCAAATGCTAGTGCATCAGGTCTAAGAAATAAACATAAAGGTGAGTCTGAAAGAGTCCCAGGGAATATAGGAAGCTTGAATACTTCATGTAAATCTTGATAGATTGGCAACCATAGAACTAGGCCAGAGCACCTACTATCCTCCAAGTATTGAAATAGCATTGAGAATATAAGATTTAAAAGACCTACTCTCCTGACATTCAGACTAGTGATGTTCAGTAACCGTATAGTTGCGGACTTAAATCATTTAGGACCTCTTGTCTTATGTTTGGGGTTTGCAATATATTCTGGGAGCAATGAGCTGCTGCTCAGGGATTTAAGCAACCAAACAGAGTAACATGATGAAATTTTCACTTTTACAGAGAGTGGCTAATCTATTGGAGTTTTATATAGGTTATAGTTCTATATTGATTATAGTGACAGAATGGCATAGTGAGTTAGTTGCAAAGAAACTGAGAACCCACTCAGGCAATGCTACTGTAAACCAAACCATGAGACGTGGTAGCCAGAAGGAAGACAGTACCAACAAAGATGGGGGCATCAACAGATATACTGAAGGCAAAGAAACGGCTGGGCCTAGTGACAGGTTTAATACATAGGAATAGCCATTTAGAGGAAAGGACAAAATCAATGATGAAAACTGGTGCTCACTTCGGCAGCACATATACTATAATTGGAACGATACAGAAAAGATTATCATGTACAAGGATGATGTGCAAATTCATGAAGTGCTCCATATATATTTTTAAAGGATGGAAACTGATCTGGCAAAGAGAAAATGAAAGTTCGACAAAAGCACTTCAATTTTTCCCTTCTTTCTGTTTCTATGTGTTTGTGATTATAGGATAGGTGCATGTGTGTATTCTTGTTTTGCACGTGCACATATACATCCATACATGCATCTGCAGGTGTGCATGCGTATGTGTGTATCCATGTGGAGGTCCAAGGTTCATACCAGGAAACATCCTCAATTGCTCTTCCACCTTATTCTTTTGAAGTTGTGTCTCTAATGAAAATCAGAACTCAGCTGTAGAACTACCCTGGTGAGGGAGTTTGTTTTGGGGATTCATAGTCTGCCTTCATAGGCTGGAGTTATACGTGGGCCTGTACCTACCCTGTCAATCTGAGATCTGAACTCCAGTCTTTTTGCTTGTGCTCTAAGTGTTTTCACTGCTGAGCTGTCTTCCCTGTCTGGGCTTTTATTTTTTTCTTCAAGTTTTACATTGCAGTTTTAGATATCCAAACAAGCATTTAAGAGATAGCCTATTTCATTTCTTCAAAAAATGTTGCTAAAAGTTATATTTATGATTAGGAGTTAGCAAGTCATAGGGAGAAAACTGTGGTTGATTATACATTTCTTTATTGCTCTCTTTGAAGTTAATACATCTAACAAAAAATACTGGTAAGGATTCTCATATTTTTTACATGCATTTACTAAGAAAAATTCAATGAGGTTAGTTAATGTATTAATGTTGCTCTCAAATGTAAAAGAATCTCTAGGTATGAATTCATGGAAGATAGTGATAAGAGTACCCATATTAGGTTTGTACAGACAAACTTTAAATTATCAGGAATGTTTCTACCCACATTTTAAAAAATGTCATGTTCTAAAAATGTACCCTTCAATTAGACAAATAGTTGCATTTAACTTATTCTTTTAAGTGTCAGGCAGTTTAAATAACCTGTAAAATAAAAAATAAAAAATGGTAGTTTACATTATAAAAAGCCAAGAAAGGAAATAGATCTTTCTAGTTCATCTACAGGTATAATAAAGTGATCTTTACTACTGTGCCACATATTTCCCAGTAGACTTTCCTCACCAGTCATAGTGACTCAAAATTAACCCACTATTTCTATCTTGTGCAGAGCTTTTACAGTTTATGGATTATTTCAATTGGCATTTTATAATATAATGACTTTATAAGTTTTTTCTCACTGAAAAGATTTTTTTCCCAAGTAAACATTCTGACATTTATGGACTTAGTATGCTGACACTGCATTGAAGTGATAGTAAAATGAAATTCATAAATTTGGAAAGAGTATATAAGTTATGAACTTTGTAAGAAAGATATACTTATAAATGTGCATAATCATTTTAAGATAGTTACAGTAAGGCTTATTATCTGGCCAGGCTCTAATTGATTATACTAATATTTTCAAAAGATAGGAATTATAAGTATGCAAAAAATAAGACTATGGAGGAGGAGATGGCTCAGGGGTTAAAGCCTTTGCCTCCCAGGTAGAAGGACCTGAGTTGGCAGCCTGCCCTTCTGATCATCCTTCTACTCCACAGACACATACATCCAAGTGCTACCCTCCCCCACAAGAGCACATGCACGCACGCACATGCACACGCACACATACATGCACACACACGAAGACAGTGAAGGTGAGAAAAATCTTCTATGTTTCGTTTGCCTTGGTCTATGTAGAGTGGAGTCTGTGCTCAAGGACTCAATCTGTGAGACACTCTTGGTCAGCTCTAGAATTTTCTGTGAGAATTTTCTGTGGGTGGCGGTCCTCCACACCATGAGCAGTAGAGGAGTTAGCTCAAAGCGGAGTTTGGAAATGAGCTCACTATTTTCATTGCATTTCATTGGTATTTAGGTTACTTAGGGGTACTGAAGGAAACAGAGACAGCTAAAAGGTTTTCAGGCTATCATTGGGAGCTACTGCTAGCTACTTCTGTCATATGTTATGCTGCATAGCTCAGGCATTGAGGGGGCATAGGAGGTAGAAAACTAACATCCCTTGGCTTAATACTGTCTCTATCAGTTATCAACATGGAAATATTCTGGTGAATCTAATCTTTCTGAGTTTCAAGTTGCTCATCTATCAGTGAAAGTAATAGAATATTTTTTATTATCATTTTATTTTTCTAGTTTTACAAACATTTTGAGTATGTATCCCTGCTTCCCACCATCTCCCTTCTCTCCCATTTCCCTCCCTTCCTACATCGATCTATCCCACTCCCTCCTACCCTCCTGTCTGTCTGCTTCCCCCTGTTCCCTCTGGCTTGTCTATTCCTGTGGGCGTTTAGGCCTCTTGTTGCATATGAAGTTGCTCTCTTTAGGTCACCCTACTGATAGGGGCATTTCCCTTCACTCATCCAGCTTTAGTCCCCAAGGATTTTACTGTATGTTCCCATCTCTTGAGTTCTTTGATAGTCTTTGGGGGCATGTTGGTATGTCAGTCATTATACAGGTCTTATACGGAAAAGACTCACTGTGTGAGTTTCTAGATGCAACAACCCCGCCTTGAATGGAATGTCTTGCCCAACAGTGAACCTTCCCATCTTTAGGTTCTTATAACTCACTGCCCCATCTTCTGCAAGGTTCCCAAAGACTTAGGACGGGGAGAGATTAGGTTGGCCTGATTCTGAGTGAGCCCTGTTGGGTCGCTGGAATTCTGCTGGTCATTGCTGTCCACTTCACCGCTCTTCTACTGCCCGAGGCTGCATCCTGTCAGGGCGCTGAGATCCTCTAGTTGTGTTGTAGAAGAAAACTTCTAGATTGGGTGTTAAGTGTTCTTCAAATCTATGGGTATAATAGCAGCTATTTATAGAGCGGTTTGGTGTACTGTCTTCTGACCTATAGGTCTATTGGCTGTTTTCCTTATTGATCTATTTCCTTCCCTTTTTTAAGTTCTTATTGTCATTAACAGTAAGAAGAATGTGTTCCATTCTGACAAGTGGGTCTTGAGTTCAATCAGAAATCTGTCGTTTGTCTCCTTAATATTCATGCCACTATTACACCTGTTGCCATGGTGATTTTATATTGCAACTTGCAGATCTTATGAGTTGATGAGTCCAGTGATTATCCCCCCAATTGGCTTCTACAGTATTCCTTGGCACTGTGTAAGCTATCTATCCAACAGGGAGGAAGTTCTCAGACCAGTTCTAGTTAATGTATTTTGCCCATGTTCTGTGATCTATATGTGTTGTATCTTTATTAATAAGGTCTTACAGACAGTTTTTTGGATAGCAGAAAGATCAAAGGTTTTGGTTATAATACCTTAACTGATTAAATCCTCAAAATCATTTTGTCAATAAATAATTATTTCCTCAACTCTGCGTTTCTTAATGCTGTTATTATGAATAAGCAGAAGCTTACTAGCTTAAGAACAAATAAATTATAGCATCTTGCCATTCTGAAAGTCAGAAGTCAAAGATCAGTCTGACTGGGCTAAAACTAAGATGTTAATCTACTGTTTTTTGTTTTTTTTTTTCTGGAGGTTGTTTCCTGTGTTCTTCAGCTTCTGAATATTGTCCTTGGTTTGTAGCCCCCAATCAGGAATCACATCACTTGAACCTCTGCCTTATATCTTCTCTGATTCTCATACTTCTTCATCCTTCATATGAAGGTCTTCAGATTAGATTGTGAATCCTGGATAATCCAAATAATTTTCCCATTTCAATATCCCTAACTTAATTAAAACTACAAATGCCATTTAATCTCTTAAGATAATATGTTCATAGATATATTAGTCTTGTTTCCTTAGTGAGATAGACCAATAAGAGAATTCTTTACCAATCTATCTATTTCTCTCTGGCTTTCTATTTGTCTGTCTGCCTATGTATGTATGTATGTATGTATCTACCTTTCTATCTACCATCTGTCTATATCATCTATGTGTCATCTGTCTGTATCATCTATCTGATTTTCTGTATGAATGACTGTATGTATAAATATAGATATATGTATACATGTATATCTGGTACTTTTGTCATTGCTGTCAATTCAGAATGCCTATTGTATTAGTTACTCTTTTCTGTTACTGTGAGGGAATACCCAAAGTCAAGCATCTTAAGGGAGTAAAGGAGATTTATTCAGTTTAAGGTTCCAAAGGGCAGATTTATTCAGCTTAGGTTCCATGGCAGAAAAGGTATGATGGATTAGCAGAAGCTGGAGGCAGGCTAAGTCACTGCAAACATCTTAGAGGCTGAGAGCTGCTAGACTGTCTGCTGCAAGAGCAGATCTTTCCCAGAAGTAAGATGGGACTAAGCCACCTCAAGGCCCACCCCTCTGATTACCTTCTTCTAGCAAGGCTTTACTTCCTAAAGGTGCCATGGCCTTCCCAAATTTATGAGTCTGAGGGGAACACATTTCAAAACATGGCACTGGTTAAAATCAATTTAAGAAAGAAAAGTCTTGTTTTAACTCACAGTTTGACTTCCCCATCAAAATGGGGAAGTTTGATTCCCCCATCAGGAATGTGGGACAGTTGGTCACATCCACAGTCAGGAAACAGAAATGAGTGTCTCTTTGCCTTTGCTAGCAAGTTCATCCGCCCTGTTGCTGCTGCATTGCTTCGCTGATATAGAACCCAAGCTTTTCCAATTGCCAAAATGGACTGAAGACCAAGTTTCTCCAGGAACCTGTCAGGCCTTCAGCATCAGATTGGGACTGCTGAGACAGTCAGCCTCATGGACTGAACTTCTACCATTTTTCTCAGCCTCTCCAGAATGAAGACAACCATTATTGAACTTCCCAGACTGTATTATGTAAGCCATGTAATCAATCCATATTCATCCTACTAGTTCTTACTCTTCATTGTCTACATTAACCTTTACATGACTGATGCTAAATCATGTCTGTTTATCTCATCGTTGTGGTCCATGGGACTCCATAAGAATGACAGAAGAAAGAGATAACATGTATTTATTTTAAACCTTTCTAAACTTCATCTGTAAATGCTAAGCTTTGATTCAGAAATTAGCACATCATTCCCTTCGTCTCTCTGATTTTTGCAACATTCTTTCTGGTCTTAGGTACTAATAAATTATATCATCACAGCACTTACCTGTTAGTTAGAAAGGGCTCAAATATGCCCAGATTTGTTGTTTTTTAAACACATGCACTGATTTTAAATTTAGAAGTCATGTGGTTAATGCTTCTTTAAATATTGGCCCATGCTTACATGTATGAAATTATATCTACCCTGAGGTACAGATTTAAGGTTTAAACACACTTTTAATATCATTAGATTTCTCTATTTGGACCATCGCATCAACCAGAGGATATGTTTTGAGTGAACACTCTGTCTAGCAGCTCTCTATGTTCTTAAAACCATTTCTTCTTACTGTTCGAGCCCAGTAACTGTTCAGAGCCATTACTGTGCATTCTCGCATTACATATTGATTTATAGCACATTTAAGGAGCAATTATACTCATGGTTGTGAAGCACTTGTGCTGTGCTCACTCGACATGCAAAAATTTCAAATTACAGTACATTAAGATGTCAATGACAAAAGGGAACGTTCTAAAAATAAAGTGATTTTCAAGTATTTTATAAAATGACTAACCCTTCCTTTACCAGTGAGCACATACTCTGTGGTCCCTCAAATGCTTCTTAGAAATTGTCATGCTTCAAGTCTAGTGGGATCAAGTCCCTCCCTGGTTTGTTAGTCCCGATTGTCCCTCTAAGTTCATGTCACAGAGCTGCAATAAGTGCCTGAAACAAAAGACTTGGAGGGAGAGTTTGCTGCTACATTGCTTCGCTGATATAGAACCCAAGTTTTTCCAATTGCCAAACTGGAGTTTTGCTCCAGTTCACAATTCCACTTTCTTGTCCGTCACGGCGAGGGAGGCATGGGTCGCCTGACATCCAGGGCAAGAGCAGAAAGCAGTGGATATTTGCCTGCTTTGCCAGCACACTGCTCATGGCCTTATGCAAGAAATGGTAACACCCATCTCAGTCAAAACAATGGATGCATTTCCTAGGGATTTAATAGAGACCTGCCTTAATCTGGAGACTTTCTCTCAGCTATGCCTGGAGTTCTGCCTCCTAGGAGTCAGGTTGACTATAAGCACTAACCATGACATTGCCATGTAGTCAGAATCGCTTTTCAGAGGCAATGGAGCCAGCCTTGCAATATACAAACTTCACTGACCTTGGGAACCTTTCTCTTGTACTCATGGCTTAACGTCAGTCTTTGATCTTTAGTCAAGATTCCCAGTGACTAGCAGCTTGCAGTTCACTGGAAAATAAAGAAAGTTTTCAAAGTGCTCCTTCCACATGCTAATAAAATGTATTTGCTGGATCCTCCTTCCAACCTTAGTCTTAAAATTAATTCCTACTTTTTTGCCCATTGTGGACTTGAAATTTTTCTCTGAGTTGCCTATATAGAAGCCATTTGCATGGGGAAATCTGATATTATAAAAACATTCTATATTTTCCCAATTTGAGTATCATAGAATGAATAGAGGGATACAGTGAACATGCAGTGATTCTCCTGTCCCAGCATCTCAAGAGTTGAGATTCCAGGCATTACCCATCATACCTGACCCATGACTAACCTCTAAATTATCCTTTTATATACTATTAGGTATGCTATTCTTATATTTCAACCTATTATCCATTACATAATGCTGCTTAACTATAAGAATAGCCTGTAAACTCTAATTACTGACAAAATTTATGGCAGAATTTTATTGTATTTTCTATTGTTTTATAGACTGGGTAATAACACATTATGGCAGCTGAATGCAGGTGTCAGCTTGACAATTAAGGACTGAGTCTTTAGACACATTTAAGAATTATTTAATTAAGGCAAGCACTAGTTAATTAAGCCTTTAGGAGATTTTTCTGATTGATGTGGAAAGATTCAGCCCATAGTGGCTAGGACCATGGCTTGGGCAGGTTGGAGAAATGGAGAGTGAGTTGGTTGGAAATGGGCATATAGGCATGTGGGCAAGCAAGAAAATATATCTTTCTCAGTAATTCCTACAGATATGATGCAGCCAAGTCCCTTGGCTCCTAATGTTGGTATGAACTCTGCAACTATCTGATGAAGTATAGACAGGCATTTTAAGCTGGAATTCCTTATTTCTCTAAGTTATTTGGGCTCTACAGTCATATCACAAAATGAAGAGCAATTGCAACATATATTGTGGTTGAATTAAACATATTTTGTGGGGTTGGGATTAGCTCAGTGACAGAGCATTTGCCTAACAAGTGCAAAGACCTGGGTTCAGACCTCAGCACTGGAAAAAAAAAGGTACAAAAAAGAGAACTAAAAGTACATTTTATTATAAAAGTAATATATATTTGTATAGATACCAATAATGAATATATTCATATAAATATGTTTTTAAATGCTTTTAAATATTATATGCATATAAATTGTTGCAAGGTGACTCTCTAGGAGTCTGTATGTATCCAGGTTATTGTGTTCTGAGACGAAGGTTGAAACCAGAACACACGTAGAGGATTAAAGTAGAGTTTATTAGAGTAGAGAAAACATGGAACTCACAGACTCTAGACGTGGAGTACCGTGAGGGGCTAGGGTGCCCTGGAGAACTCATGGACTCCAGGCATGGAATCCACAAGGGGCATGGAACTGGAAAAGAACTCACAGACTCCAGATGTGGAGTGACATGAGGGGCAGGTGCCGAAGATGGCTGCCAAGGTCAGGTATATTTATACTTTTAGGCAAGGTGAGGGGAGGAAAATGATGGCTTTTCCTCATTGGTTAGCTCATATTGAGGCCCAACCTAGTAGATCTTGTGTGTGGTCTAAGGTAAGGCACATCTGTAATGGAGAACTAATCTCTATATCCTTTCATAAGTAAAGGGTTGGAGGGAAGTTGACCACCTTATCTCGGTGGAGGATTGGAGTTAATTCCTGCCTAGCAACAGGGGTTGTTCCTTCAAGGTAATCCCAGCCAGGGGGATGGCGTTCCAAGACTCTCAGAGACTGTCACAGTATGGCTACTCTAAATAAAATACCTAATTTTCACATCATTCCAGATATGGAGCATGTGCAAAATTTCTCTATTATGTATGTATGTATGTATGTATCTATGTATGTATGTATCTATCTATGTATCTATCTACCTACCTACCTACCTATCTTATCTATGTATCTATGTATCTATCTACCTACCTATCTTATCTATCTATCTACCTACTTACCTACCTATCTTATCTATGTATCTATCTACCCACCTATCTTATCTATCTATCTATCTATCTATCTATCTATCTATCTATCTAATCTGTCTGCCTATCTATTTTTTCTATCTAACTTATAACTCACTTTCTACCCCTAACAAGCTGTCCATACCATGTTGAAATTTCATAGCATGGCGGTCCCATGGTAAACTTTTTCTCTATTGAAACACAATTTGAATGACTTTAGGTTTTCATTGTAACAAATGGTTACGATAAATAATCATGACATATTACATGCTCTTGCATGTCTGTGTGATTCATCTATAGAGTAAGTTTCCAGAAATGGAATTTCTGGGCCAAAGTGTAGATGCTGAAATTTAGATAAATACTACCAAAATGCCATCCAAACAGCTTGTGCTAACCTGCGTTCCCACCAGCAGCATGTGTCTGAGAGGATCTGTTCTTAATCTTTGCCAGTCTAGTAGCAAGATAAAGTATAGCATTATTTCAGTGTGCATTTTTTAATACTGATTTATCTATAGTGCTTTATCATATATTTATAAACTTTTTATATTTCTTTTCCTCCAAACTATATTTTTATGGCTGTATTTTTTAATCCTGAAGATAACTTCCAAAGAATAATGTATTTGCTTTTGAATTTCATACAGACTTCTGAAAATTTCAAAGCATACAATTGAATCTAAAATTAGATTGACAACAGGGTCATCTATAATGGATTTCTGATATGAGACAAGATATTGGTCCCCATGGAATTTCCCTCTTGCCCACAATGTAAAGTTGCTTGCACCTTAGCTGTCATTCTTAATATCCAAGAACTGCAGCCTCAGAGATTCACTGCCTTTTGAAATTCACATCCTCTCACATCCTCTCTACTACAAAACACTATGGTTTATTGTAGCCTTGAGGCTCAAGGATATGAGAGTCACGGAGGATGAGTTGGCTGAGAGTTATATAAGAAAAGACGCAAAATGATCTATCGCACCACTGCGTGTCATACAAAAGAGCTGGGATCCGCCCGGGATCTCAAGTGCAGCTGTGAAAGGCACAAAGGCAGTAGTGGAGTGCAAAGATAAAGTCATGGGTGCTGAGGAGAGAGTCTGCATCCTGGGGTGCAGAAGATCGAGGGAAGACCCTGTTAAAGCTGCTAAATTTAAATCCAAGATGACTGTATTCCCAACACAGAGAGGGTGACAAGCCAACAGTTTCCAGCATTGTGTGTGTTGGTGGTGATGGGATTTTGCAGAAAGCTTAGGCATCTGACTAAAGCTAGTTCAAGCTAAAAAAGAACTCACTGGGTTATGTAAACGCAAGTTAAGAGATAAACAATTTTCAGGGGGCTAGTGGGCCCAGGGCTCACTCTTGTATCCCCCAACTCTCACCCACAGCATGAAGTATCCACTCTGCAGCATCAGTTGACACCTGGTGACCTCTTCCTCACCCTGAATAGATAAACACGCGGAAAAGACGTCCTCTTTTTAAACCAGGACTTCTTACACTTTCCCATTTCTGACCCCTTTTTATAAGAGAAAGTTTTTGTATGATCCTGGGTATATAGGTGCATAAAATAAGCATACACACAAACATTTTGCTGATAATTTCATGAAGTTTATTTTAAAATAATTTTTTGGCCTGTCTATAATTTTAACATTTATTAAAGAGGAAAACAAATTTCCATCCTAATGAGATGGATGTACTTGTTTGTTTAAGAAATACACTCCACAGGTAGCAGTCTGAAGGGATCCCATGATGGAGACCAACTGCAGTGGTCATGCATCCCCTGAAACACGTGTCTCCATTCCTGCCAGTGTGATGTCTCAGAGGGCCATTTGCTTTCTACTTGATTTTTGCCATCAACCCTTCTACCTGGGAGTTTACGTCGGTACTTCCAAGGTTCAAGTTCACAAGAACAAGGCCCAGAGAGCGGTCAAGATGGGATTTATATTTTCAAAATCTATGAATGAAAACATGAAAAAACAACAGGAGGTCATGTTTATGAATGCTCCCCTACAGCTGGAAAGGCAGCTCATAATGCAGAATGAGATGAAAGAAAGACAGATGGCCTTGCAGATTGCCTGGTCTCCAGAATTCCTCAAATACTTTGGAACTTTTTTCGGCATTGCAACCATTTCTTTAACAGCTGGAGCAGTAAGGCAAAAGAAGCCAGCCTTCCTTGTCCCTACAGTTCCATTAAGCTTTGTCCTCGCCTACCAGTATGACTTGGGCTATGGAACTCTTCTACAAAGAATGAAAAGTGAAGCTAAAGCTATACGGGACACAGAAAAGAGTAAATTGGAGCTTTCAAAAAGAATGATCACTTTTGAAAGCCTCAAAAAAACAAAAACGAAAACAAAGGAAACATAAATTCTTCATACACAAGCGAAGAAGGATGCAGCAACTACATCCCAAAGCACAAAATCATTAGCTTGAATCATAATTTGCACACTTTTTTTAACTTGTCAAGATTTTGATATATGGATTTTATTTTGAACTATTAAAGTGTAAAATAAATTTGTTGAACTATTTTACAACAAAATTTTTTTCCTCCCACATTTTTTCCTAGTCATACAAGCTCAATAGGTACTTCCCCTCCTCTTCCCTTTTCCCCCATCATTTCACCCCCTCTCTCCCTCCTCTTCTCCCAGTGCTTCCCCCTTCCTCCCTCCCATCCCCAGGAGCATCCCTTTATGTGAGTACCAAACCTCCCTCTGATTCCTCCACCTAGTGAGGGTTCAGAACAGTGCATAGTCCGAGGTCCTTTCTTGGGCTCCCTGTTAGTATGGGAACTCTATTATGACTGTTTAATTCCTTACCTCTAAGGATCCCATTGCCTGGAGACTTCTTCCTTGTGATCCATGCTAGACTCTGGGAGGTCGTTGACATGTCAGCCATTGCGCAGGTCAGGCAAAGTCCAATCCTGGCTGCTGCCGCCATAACTTGTGTGGAATATCTTGCATATCATTGGTTCTCCCCATCCTTAGGCTCTTACAATCTTGCCACTTCCTCTTCCGCACAAAATCACAGAGGTACTCTAAATAATATCAGATTTCCTATTGATATGTGCGTTTTCCAATTCTCTTAGTGTAAAAGTAATAAAGTATGTTTCTTTGAATTCCTAGAAAAAAAATATACTCCAAAGAAAACATTAACTTGACACCTAAATGCTGAGGAATAAAGATAGGAAGATACCAAGTCTTCATTTTCTGTAATTAAGCCATTATGTTTCAGTAAGAGCAGAAAACTTTTATGAGCAGTAAAAACAGCGCAGTTGTTGATGTGTGATAGTTCTCTGCACAAGATGCTTCAGGCTGTGCTGACTGGTCTTGTGTGGCGTGGCAGTCTGCTGGGTACAGTGTGTGCACATTGCAGAACTCAATTTTGAAGTAATTTTTTATAGTGTTCAGAAACTTTTTATTGTTACCCAATTTTTCACAAACCTCAGACTCGGTTATGTGATTCTATGTGGGGTCATGACCCATAGTTGATTTAAACAGAAATTTAGCAATTTCTGTCTTTTCTTGGTCTATTTTCAATCTTTTTTCACATGTATATACTTTTTTACAGTATAGCAAATTCCAGAATATGTATGATTTTTCATCTTTTCATTGCCCAAGAATGCTGTGTACAGAATGATCTATCTCTCTATATATGTAAATATAGCACAATGTATAACACATAATAAGTTGGATATACATGCATATTATTAATTGTTGTCTAATTGTCTACTGACTCTATGTATATGTTCAAGACATAGTTTTCTTTGGGAAAATGTACGATGACTTGGAGTGAGATAACTCATTCTAAGCAAGGCATACTGATTTATTGTTAAAGGAAAAGTAAATATTCCATCACCCAGGAATCTGTGCTTGGTTTCAGAGTTCTCTCCTGCTGTCTCAGTCACTTACTGAATATCTATGGTATGGAAGGAAGAATTATGCTGGATTTATTATATATAAAAATACAGATTCATTTGTGTGTATATGTCCATTCATATATACCCATCTCCTCTGCTTAAAATTGTTTTTATATGGACATAATTTCAAGCCTTTATTGCCACACACATATGCAAAGAATTGTCAAGTATCCTGTATACATACTCATATTCTTTCAGTTTCCTTAAATCATAAGATTTTATTATCACTTTCTCTTTGAGAGTTTCAAATGTGATTCTCCATTCTCCCTAAAATATTCCATTGTGCATTTTCTTTAAAAAGGATATTCTTTTACCTAACTATAGCACAATGGTTTAAACCAGGAAATAAACATTAACACAAAAATACTATCTAAAGTATACTCAAATGTTGTGAATTGTCCCAATAATGTCTGATTTGACAAAACAGATAATGCATTTGACTTTTTTTTGTTTGCAACATTTCCTCTCATTATTGTTCATAACATTTATTTTTTGCAGTAGAGGTATAAACTTTGTAGAATGCCCCTTAATGTGTTTGTCAGACATTTCTTCATGACTAGATGCAGGATGTGGCTTTTGGCAGATGTTCCCCTTGAGAGGCTCATCATTCCAATTTCCCCCATATTCCTATTTTTAAAAATCTTAGCATCTATGATAGGAGGCAGGCACACAGAGAACAAACTGTGATGCAGTCTTATTGATTTACTTAGAGAGGCACACATGTGCGTCTGACATCTTTTGTTCCTTCCACGTGGTGCCTTGGTTCTCTTCCTACTCTGGCTTTTGCTGCCACAGCGAGCTGTGCTGATATGGCTTTGCCTCGTGTGCATGGACTATCTCTTGCATTTTGTGTGGGCTCTTCTTTGCCAGCACAGCATTGCATGCTGGAAAGTCTCACCTACTTATTTTCAGCGATTGTATCAGGTGGGCAGAGTGAGGGAGCTGACATGGCATCACCTTTGCCCAATGCAGGGTAGACCCAGTCCATCCGATGGTTGCATCCTCTTCTGCACCCGACACTCTGAGGCACATTTTACCCCAATCTTTAAGGATTTTCAGCAGGACTGACCAATCTCCAGAGCTTCAAAAAATAACATACACATTGGACTGGCTTGTTTTCTTCTATTTGTCATTGCCTCCCATACCTACCGCTGGGCTCTGGAATCATTTTTCAAAGTAAATCAACTACACACAGACCCTTTTCATAGACTCTGCCTTCTGGAACAATGTAAGACATTTGATATTAATAGAAAGCAGCTCCTCCACACCCCAAAAAACAGCACCAGAACTCATCTCTTACCAGTGAGACCCCCTTCCGCTGGTGTTGGAAAGTGCTGTGTGGTGGTCACCCTTGTCTCAATCATATCACTAAGATATGATTGGAAAATTAAAGATAGCAAATGTGGAACAAGGACAGGTGTTGGACAGTTTGAAAGCAGTGGCAATTTTAAGGCCTGTGGCACAGTGGGATTGAAAAAACAAACAAACAAACAAACAAACAAAGGAAGACAGGTTCTAGTAGCGAACCCCCAGTCCCAGGTATGTTTTAAAAAACATAAAGTGAGTCAAGGTGCCAAAGCACAAACTTAAGGACCTGAATTCCATCCCTGGAGCCCATAGGATGGAAGGAGAGAACTGATTTCTAAAAGTTGGCCTTTGACCTTCACATGTGTGCACCTGATCTTTTGCCCTTTTTCTCTCTGAAATAAATAAGACAAAAAATTAGATATATTCATTATCTGTATCAAGCAAACTATGCTGACAATCAGACCAGGGTTGTGCTATAAGGTACAAGAGCTACACAGGAGACAGAATATATGGTCCTGAAAAGTCTTACATGGAAAAGTCAAGGCCTTAGTAGAAAGAGAAAGAGAGAGAGAGAGAGAGAGAGAATAGAATCCTGAGACCTGTTATAGTAGCATTTGGCTTATGGAATTTCCACTCGGATGGAAAGATGAGGGAAAGAGTAATGCCACTCAAAGGAACAAGGAACAAATGCATGGAAACAGACCTTGAAAATATTAGGTCAAGGCTAGCAGAATACAAAAATGGACAAAAATGACATTGGTGATTTGGGGTTACTATATACTAAAATGTTAGTCATTAGGGAATCCTAATGCTTAGATAGGATGAAGAGAAATGCAGGAAAGCATCTAAAAGTGCTTTGACACTAAGAAGCTATCTGAAGGCTAAAGGAAGCTAGAACATCAGAGAAAATGTAGCGTGTAAGGAAGATAGGGATTCACTATTTAATTATCTTCCTCCTAGGAACCCAGAGGAACATTCATCTCTAAAGCAGAAATTCCCTGAGTAGGGGTCCATTGGCTTCTTTGGACTTTCACTGGTGTCTATCCACTGCACCTGACTGTAGGAAGTGCTACTATAAAACTGGGGTTCTTAGTACAATAGAAAATCAGAAAGACTCCAAAACAGCAGAGGCCAGATGGTAGCACTTGGGGGATGGAAAGAAAGCCTACATAATCCCAATATTAAGTAGCAAGACCAGAGTGCTGTCCCACAGAGCTCTGTATTAGGACCGAGAGAACAATGTCGCCTGGGGCAAGTTAAATGAGCATGCCCGACAGTGAACCTACATGTATTACTAAAAAACTGGACAGCTGGTAAGCAGAAGGCCCGTGCCAGCTGTCTCCGCAGAAACAATTGCTACTTCTCACTCAATTTACAGATCTCAGCAAATTCTCAGATCCAGAGTTCATCCTCTGAAGGGGAAGCTATGCAAATATCCTGTAATTCTAGCATGAATGCATATACTACATATCCTTCCAACGATTTCCCAAAGGACATAGCTCTATTTATAGAGCAGCAGTATATTGAGAAAAGGGAAACATTTAGAACTTTCCAGGCTTATTGAATACAGGGGGCTGAGCCGACAGTGGTAATCTAAAAGCTAGAATCACTAGCATAGCCTCTAGGAAGAGTGGACGTTCATGAAGACCAGATGGCCGAGGCTCATCTCCAGTGGTCCAGTGGAGTCAGGATCAACTTCTGCTTAGGAGCTTCATCACCAAGTTGAAATGCATATTTTACAACTTGATTTTCCAATTATGGAGTAAGATTTTGTGTGTGTGTGTGTGTGTGTGTGTGTGTGTGTGTGTGTGTGTGTGAGAGAGAGAGAGAGAGAGAGAGAGAGAGACATAAAAGCCCAGTGGAAAGTTCTTAAACTACATACCTTCATTGCTTAAGGTAGCAAATCAGAAGGAATGCACTTCCAAAAGGAAATACAGAGATCAGTATCATAACCAAGACTTCAAGCATACAGATGTGCTGATACCCATCATGTTCTGGTTCAAGTCACTTGTTTAGCTCATTTGGCCACTGTAGAAACAAGATCTGTTAGAGAAAATGATGGTGGACTACTGGAAACTGACCTTAAGCATAGTGCTATCTCAACTGTTGCAGCAGGTGTGGTGTAAATGCTATTAAATAATAGCACAGGGCTGGCGTGATGGCTCAGTGGGCCAAGATGCTTGCTGCTAAGCCGACTCCTGAGTTCAGTTTGTGGGTACTACATGGTAGGATGGAATGCACTCTCTTGCAACCTATCCTTTGACTTCCACATGTGTGCCATAGTGTAGGTGCATGCACAGATACACACACACACACACACACACACACACACACACACACACACACAGAATGAATGTTAAATAAAAATAAATGTAAAAAACAATAGCATATTGGTGCTTCATATGTGACTAGTGTTCTGGTGAATAGATTCTTCTCAGTTGCATTGGTAAAAGGGGCCTTTCATATGAAGAGTGGAGTGGGGGAACAGAACAGAACATACTCTCCTACCACACCAGAAGTAGTTCGCAGGACACTGAGCTGCTTGGACATCCTGTATTATGGAGACTATCTTCTGATGCTAAGGACATCACACTTATTGACCGCAGTGCAACTGCCTTGAGTTATAACCCTAAATGGGCAAATGCAAAGTCTATAACACAAGAAGGCTAAAGCCACAAAGTGCATGCGCCCTACCCTTTAGGATGAAGAATTGGACAATTCACCAGGCAAACAATCTAGACTGGCTAGTGGTTGGAGAAAGAGGATGAAAAACCTGCTATGGCTCTATGCCCTCAAATAGCATCATAGACTGAGCTTGTCCCTATAGGAGTGCACTATCAACTCTTTCATGTGTATTCTTGTCAGCTACCACCTTGGAGACCTTATGCTAGACATTAGTCATTAGACAGTTGCCAGCAGGCTGAATAATACACACTGTGGAACAAATCAGACACCTCATGCCCATTTTGTATACATAGCTACCAGCTGAGCCAAGATGACATTGGATCTCTGCAGTTTGTATCTCTGGCTTTCTACCTTGAGTGTTCTTTGCTGTGTAAACATGGAAGTAAAAGGGCTCATTCCAAAAAGAGAACGAAATTATTCCTTTTTGTTTTAGGAAATGTTCCAAATTTGCAAATGATTCCCTTTGATGTTCTCCAATTGGATGGGGACCTTGTTGCCTAAAATGATAACAAGCTCAGTAATTAACCACTGTTTGGCTTACTTTTTTACTCTGTCTTATGTTTTGCTTTTGGTCTGTCACCTCCAAATATTGTTCCCTAGGATCACATCTTAAAAAATGAATGTGAGGAAGCCCTTTCTCGGGTTCTTCTTTATAGGGAACTCATGCAAAAAATAACAGGTAGGATAGGGCTTAGGAGTTGTTGAAAGGCAATAACATGTCCAATAATTGTCCAAATGGACAAGAGGAAGAAAATTCCAGGTGGACACAACAGTATGCCAAGCATAAAGAGGCAAGCCTTTCTAGATTGGAGAATTTTAAGCATTCCACAATGGAAGGAACAATAGTCAAGTGGTTGAGATGATATGTGGATTCCAGATTTGGGGGGGCAGAGGGTCAGATGCATTACATTTTATGTGCCATGCCATTATGGACTCTCTTCTGCAAATAAAAAAGAGATAATTGTTTTCATTCATATATCAAACCTCCCTGAAGCAATGTGGACCAGCTCTCTCCAGCACTGAGACACTTAAAGATGAACCTACTATCTTCTAATTGAAACTTCTAGGGAAAATGTGCGGCGATGCAAGCTTATATTACCTCTTTGATCTATGTCTTTTCCTCCTCTCTGTCCTCGCTGGGAAGAGCATGATTTTTGTTCATACTTAATGGCCTCCCAGTTTGTGTTGAAATGCTCCCTGTCTGCACTTAGGGGTGTGAGCTAGAGATCACTAAACTTTTCTCGTCAATAACTGGGTGGCAAATGCTGTGGGCTTGTGAGCCCCACGGTTTTCTGTCGCAGCTCTTCAACTCTGCTGTTACAATGGGACAGCATGCGTTAAGCATGCCTACATTTGGGCTGGTGAGATGGGTTCATCAGGTAAAGGAACCTGAGGGCAGACCTGGGGACCTGTGTTCCACTGGAACCCACGTGCTCCAATTGATTTCCATGCATGCTTTCTCTCTCTCCTCTCTCTCTTCTCTCTCTCCCTCTCTCTCTTTTCTTTCTCTTCTCTCTCTTTCTGTATGTGTGTGTGTCTTTCTGCCTCTCTCTTTTTCTGAACACTGAATTTTGCATTCAATAAAATCTTTATTACAATCACAATGTATTGCTATGATACCTCAGTATCCACAGAGGATTGGCTCCAGGACTCCCATGGATACCAAAAATCCATGAATACTTAAGTAAAACGTAATAGTTGCATATAACCTCCACACATTCTTCTTCCCTCCATATACTTTGTCATTTCTAGATAATGTCTAATAAAATGTAAATGATATATAAGTAGTTGTTATGCTACACTGTTTAGAGAATGACAAGAAAAAAGTCTACACATGTCTAGTATGGATGAAATTTGTCCTTGCTAAGTATTTCCAACTGTGGGCTGACTGACACCACAGATACAAGACTTGAATGGATGGCTTAAAAGTAGCTCATGGATCATGCTAAAAGAGATGATGAAGTGGATATGGTCCATAAGACATTATATACTGTTCAGGATAGTTTTGGTTTCTTTGCCAAAGATTGGTTCATCATACACTTGTATTTAAACTGTGAGCAATGAGATCTACAAGTGTTTCTTGACCCAAAAAAGAGGTACATAAGAAGGAACCTTCTTCTTGTGAATGCTTGTGCTTGTGGATGCTGCTATGTGATGAATAATCCCTGCAGCTGCTACAGCCATGTTGAGAACGTGAAGTTTTTCACTTCTATCTGAGAAGAGCAATGCAGAGAAAGGGATTCGATCAAGCTTTCATGACATGCCTGAGCTGTAGCATTAACCTGTCAAATACATGGCTCTTCATGATATCATCAAACTGTTGAATTACAATGAGTCTAGACTTCTTGTTGCAAGTCATAATAAAAGTCCTCATTATATACATTACCTTTGTCAATTTTTTTGTTACTTGAAGCCAAGAATTTTATAAGTGACACAAATGATTCAAGTGAATACTATGTAAGTCATTATAATTGATGATTTTTTTATAATTGCAAAAAATGTGGAACTGAATGAATAAAAGCATGGAATTCCATATTTTAGTGACATGCATGAATATGTGTATTTCTTAGACTGAGAAATGTGTCAAGCAATTTCATCACGATGTGAATGCCAGAGTATACTTACATAAACCTACAAGGTATGGCTTAATATTCAACTTGGCTATGTTGGTATAGCTTATTTCTTCTAGAACCACAATGAATAAAATGTGATATTAAATCACAAACAAGAGGAAAATATGAATCAAAAAATGCAGCCAATAGGATTATGAAGCTGCAGCTAGTGTCATTTGATATATGGCTTCATAGTAAATCTTTTTTCTTGTAAGAATTAGAGTGTATTCTAAAATATATTTAGATATACAATATGGTGGATTCATACTGGTAAACAATAATTTCCCATCATTATTCATTACTAAATACTGTATTGTATATGTAACTGGCAGCACAATTCATGCCAGTGTCACAACAGACATACAAGTAATGTAGCGCATTGTGACCTTACAATGGCTACATGCCACTGCGTAATAGAAAATTTTTAACCCTGTTATAATCTTATGAGACCATTGACATATGTATGGCCCATCAGTGACCAAAATAGGTTTCATGGTTATACAGTAGACCTTACGATTTTAAGAAGACGATGACTGACTGTGGCTAACTTTGGGAAATGTTATTGGGATGCATAGGAGGCAAAAGACAAGCTTATTTGGGTTCTTTATTGTTTAAAAATTTCAAGTGTGTAAAGTTATTCTAGAATTTTCAAATGGATTTACTAAAGGAGAACAAGAGAAATTGTTGATGGGGGCAGGTATTTTGAGTTGGATCCTGTGGGAACTTGGAGATGGTACAACTTGATGTTGATCCTTAACTGCCTCCTAAATACTTATGCTTATATCTAGAGACAAGTGTTACATGGCCACAAAAGATGCTGAGAGTGACAGTTGCGTGCTCAGCTCCTAGACAAGCCATTTATACCATCCCCGCTAAAGATCAGGGGCCATTGCGGAAGAGGGGGCAGAAAGAAGGTAAGAGCCAGAAAACAGGAACAAAAGCTGTGAAAGCCCATTTTCAGGGCAAAACAGTCACTGTAGTCAGGGGACTCACAGCAACTTCAATCCCTATACTGGGTTTATGCAACACGGCCCTGTTAATAGTCAGGCATGGATAGAAGAGGGGGCTCAGAGAGCTCGACCTCTCACTGTTGTAAAGAAATTCTATAATGAAGTTATAATGGTCACATGACCATCTCAATAATCTCTTAAACATAAGTTTTTCCTCCACCTCTAGCTCAGCTTTTGATGTATTGTGACAACTGAATGTGCTACAATAGACTGTAGAGAATGGTTTCCAAACCCCTGAACCTAATTTCCTTGACCAAATGTATCTCTTCCCATATCATAATGTTGAGGTACAGAGAAGCAAACAGAAGATTACTTTGTCTTCAAGCAGAAACTAAGAATAGAAACCAAATTTGACTTAGGTAGGGAGCAAAAGCAAAATGTAAAAACAACCATGCCATACCGTGTTACAGAACTGAAGCAGGTGGAATGTCAGAGCAACTTTGCAAACAGATTAGAGTAAGAGAAAGTATAGAATTGTCTTCATGTCACAGAATTTTTCCTGGGCTAGCTGAAACTCGCAGCTGGCCATTACTCTTATTAGAATTCCATTAAATATGCCGCTTCCAACACAGGGGTCCAGGAAGCTGCCTCGGGGCTGGGGATTATGAAAGGTGGAAAAAAGAACACAGAGAGGTGGACATATGGAAAACAGTTGGCCAGGACAGGTGGGAAATCCCACCACCTCCCAAAAGGAAAGTGGTAAGAAGACACCGCCCAGTCTCATCAGACTATTTATAATCAGAGGGATGGAATCTGTATGCAAATTCAGGCGTGGGACTTCTGATTGGTAGGAAGGAGAGACGGGATTAAGGGAAAAACCTCCTAACTTCTAATGTGTTCATGGATTGTCAGTTTGAGAGTCAAAGAATCTAATCCTTCCAGATACTCAGCACCAGCCAGAAAGAATCAGCTTAATACATGAGACATTTCTGGTCCAACCAGAAATTCCTGTGGTCTCAGGCAATGGCTTATTCCAATAGAGGCTCCAGAAAGCACCTGTGGGTTTCTGTACTTTGGTTTTCCATGGAAAGCTCATGCTTTTAACTGTTTCCGGTCTTCCCTGCCTTATCAAGGAACAAGATTTCCTTTTCATCAGGCAGCATCCAATAATACTTTCTGCTAGATTGGGCTGTCCACAAAAATTACCATGACAGAATTGAGATTTGGACCCAGGTAGTTTGACTAGCCTGGGAAATCTGGAGAGAAACATGTTTAGATTTACTACATTATCTCCTGAATAAAATAAAGCAGATAAGTCCTGCTTAGAGTCTCAGCTCTTGGTTTAAGTAAATACATAAATGCAAGCAGAACCCCTGGGTCCTAGTGAAATAGCCTTACAGAACATAAAACCAGTCAGGAAGCATCCCTCTAATCAGAGGTCAGGGATTTGGGAAAAGGCAATGTAGTGCAGGCTTGAAACATTTATAAATATCCAACTTTCTCGGTGAAGCCCTGATTTTTTTTTTAATTCTCTTATTCCCCCAAACAGCAATATTGGCAGAGGTCGAAATCAAGTCACTCTTAGCACCACAATTATAACCCTTTCCATTCTTAATATGTATACATGTTTGAGCCATAGAAACCCATCATACTCCAACTAGGCTGGGAGGAAAGTGAACATTAGTGAATATGATTGGAACCATAGGGATAAAGTTGCTTTCAACGGTTTTTATTTTCCAAGGTTAATTTCTAGTGAGAATTCCACTTCCTCTTAAATTTATGGTGACCTTCTCAGAAGATGACTATACCCATGCTACATTTCACATATTTCCTTCAGTTCTCCAGTTTCATTTCATGTGCATCAATTATTTGTACTGATTTGAAATGTGATTATATTGTTCTGGATTAATATAGCCTTCCTTATCCTAATTCTTTTTCAAAAGATATTTTATTTATTTGTTTGTTTATTTATTTGTTTATTTATAGGGCACATGCATGCTATAACACACAGGTGGTGCTCAGAAGTCAGTTCTCTCCTACCATGTCCCCAGGCTTGTGAGTAGACATCTTTTCCACCGAGTGATCTCTCCAACCTCACCTTACTCTAGTTCTAAGTAGTAGTATTTTATATACTTCTAGTGTCTACGATTCCAACAAGTTATAGACATTTGTGAAGTTACTTATAGTGAACTCTTTTCATTCATATGTTTGATTAAAATTCAACTACTATAATTATGAACTATTATTGTCAACTACTATGAACCCAGATAGTGGAAGGAGAGAACCAACTCTTGAAAACTGTTCCCTGACTTCTACATAGGCATATAGCACACATGTGTTCACACACGCACACGTGCACACACACACACACACACACACACAAGAAATGTAAAAAATAGCATTGTCACATTGGGTATGGTGGTTCACATCTGCAATCCCAACACTCAGGGGGCTGAGAATTCCAAGTTCTCATGGGCTATACAGTGTATTTCCATATCAGTTGTGTTTCTATATACTAACAACAAATTATCTGAAAAGGGAATTAAGAAGACAACACTATTTACAATAGCATAAAAAGAATGAAATAGAAACAAACAGGAGCTAAAGTGAAATTTTGAAACATTGAAAACTGCATGTAACTGATGAAAAAGGAGAAAATGAAATGGAAAAGCATTCAAGTTCATAAACTGGAAAGTGAATAATGTTAAATTGTCTGCACTACTTAAAATGATCTACAGATTCAATGAAATCTCTCTTAAAATTTCAATTGCTTTAAAAAAAAAGCATGAAATAAAATCCTAAAATCCATATGAAACCACAGTAAAACCTGAAATAGCCATACATTCTAGAAAAGGAATAAAGATGATTGTAGAAAAAGTGGATCCTAAATGCAGAACGAAAATAGGCTTGCATCCTGCACTATACACAAAATCAACTGAAAATAGAAATGCAAGACCTAGAACTAAAAAACTACTGGAAGAAAAACATGTGAAAAGCTTCATGACATTAAGCTTGGCAATGGCTTTGTGGGTATGTTGATGAGTAGCGAAGGCAAGAATGAGTAGTGGGATTAGTGGAGCTATACACCTTGCATAGGAAAGGAGCCAATCAACAAAGTGAAAAACAGTTTGAAGAAGAGGAGGAAATATCTGCAGATTATACACAATATCCAAAATCTGCAGTGAATTCTTATAACTCAGTGGTAAAAACCTGAGATTATAGAGTTAAAAACGAACAAAGAACTTTAGTAAGCATTTCTCCAAAGATAAACAAATGATCAACAGGTATATGGAAAGATTCGCAAAAACACTAATTAGGGATATTCAGATAAAGACAACTGCATCATTCACATGTCAGAATGATTACTGTCAAAAACCAAAAAGCAGTCGGGCATATTACACACATGTGAGAGATGGAGGCAGAAGGACCAAGAGTTTACAGTCATCCTCAACTGTGCAATAACTCTGAGGCCAGCCTCGGCGACAGGAGACTTTGCGTCAAGAAAACCAAAGTGGATACTGGCTCAGCCGCTATGAAAATCGGGTGGAGGTGAGAGACAGAGAGAGAGAGACAGAGAGACAGAGACAGAGAGATAGAGAAACTCATGTATACCACTCTGGTACATACCCAAAGAGCCCTGTGTTCTACTGTAGAGACACTTGCACATTCATATTTATTTCTATTCTTTTCACAACAGCAAGGAAATGGAATCAGTATGGATGTCTATCAACAGATGAGTAGACAATGAAAATGTAGCATGTATACACCATGGAATTTTACTCAGCCATAATGAAAAGTGAAATTTTCAAGGAGATGAAACTGGAGAAAACTATATGGAGGTAATTTATGGATCCTAGAGGTAATGCTGATCCTAGATTCTAATTGTTAAATATGTATATTTAAGTGGGAGTAACTGCGGGTAGAGGTCAGGAAACTAGAAAAGGACCCATGAGAAGTGAAGGAAAAACCTTTGGGGAAGAGAGATGGAAAGAGTAATAGAATAGTTATTGGAAGGGGAAGGAGATATTGGGGGAAGGAGGACATTAGAAGGGAAGAGAAGGACAGGAAGATAGGAGGGAGGGGGGAGTAGATTAACCAAACTAAATATTTAGGAAAATACTATAGGGAAACCTATTAGTTTTTAACCTAATTAAAAATAATAAAGTATTATAAAGGTTTTACCTTTTATAATAAAAAACAACCCCTCAAAACTGATAAAAAAAAAAAAAGCTAAAAAGGGCTGGAGAGGTGGCTCAGGGGTTAAGCCTCTGCTTTGCAGGCAGAAGGTCCTGAGTTCGGATCCCAGATCCCACGTATAGACGCCAGGCGGAAGTGGGGGCGGCCTGTGCTTCTGGTCCTGGTAGGGCGGAGCCTGTGAATCCTGGGGCAGAAGGAGGTGGAGGCGTCCATGGTGGTTCCCGAATTCGTCCGTGGTTCTACACACACAGACACACACACGCACGCGCACACACACATACATACGTACACACACACAATTGAATAAAAAAAAGCTAAAAAAGCAAAAAGTAATGGTAAGAATACAGAGAAATTAGAACACTTGTACAATGTTGGTGGGAATAGGAAATGGATCAGTCATTATGGAAAAACAGAATAACATTCTTCAAAAACAAAACAAAACAAAAACAGACGTACAACATACAACCCACCCTCCGCCCTGAACTACCATATGATTTGGCATTCTCATTCTGGGGATGTATCTAAAAGAACAGAGATCAGGAACTGAGAAAGAGAACTGCCCATGTTCATGGCATGGTGATTCATCATGGCCAAGGTACAGGAAAAATGTAAACATCAGATCAATGGATGAGTGGATAAAGCAAATGCATTATATAAAAATGATTATTTTGCTAAGAGTGTTTTGTAATGAAGTACAGGCTGCCTGATCCTCTTTACCTCTGGTAAACTCTCCAGGTTTGTGATTATTAGAGAGTGCCCCCACATTGAGAATAGTTGCTTTTGTCCTTTGTTTCTTCATTTTTTCATTTAGAAATTTTCTTACAGCATGGCAGACATGGACCCTAATTGAGTTGTCTGCCAGCAACTTTTAATATTTTCTAGTTGTAGATTTCTCAGAAGTCACAAATAGAAATGTCTCCAGTAGTCAATTATATAATGAAAATTAAGTACTGTATGAACAGAAGAAAAAAACCCCACAATTCTCATCTTAAAAGGGTATATAGTTTATTCTGGAGCCAACTATGAGTGACTATGGTCTGAGAACACAAATTCAGGTTGCCTCAAATTCATGTGATCCAATGTGGTAACAGTTTTCCTAGGTTTGATAATCATAGAACAAAGAAAACTATACATTTAGATACTTTTCAAATATATTGGTGGAAACTTCAGGTAATCAAGATTACAGCAAAGCAATAAAAATCTCTGCCAAAGGTTATTGATGGTATCTAATGACATACTTAGCCTTTTGGCTGGTGGAAACAAGGTTCTGGTTGGAAATTCCAAAGAAATCACCAGGATGTTGTATCATACATAGAGGTAATAGATTACTAGATTACGGGGGCTAACGATGGCACAAGATAATCTGGCTTTGGACTTGCAGCCTTCCAGACCATTCTATACCCCCGAGGCTCTAATCAGTCCATTGGCCTTGCAGGTAAAACAGCTTCTTTCTAGGAACTGCTGCTGTTCACACACATGCTCAGGTCTAGTAGAGGCTAAGAATGCCCAGATAGGTTTCTCGTACTTTCTAGATGGAGTAGGTATTTCTATTTTAAACGTGAAATATTTTGCTTTCCTGAATTTGGGTATCTAATAAAATGTATTTGAAAGCTACTAAACTACTATGTGGACAAAACGCTGTATTTTTGTTGGCTGAATTCGGGCTTGATCCTTCTATCCAGGCTGTCCTAACTGGTTAAGTCAAACATTCCCTTCTATGAATACACCTGCAATGATGTTCCTGAAACCTGTGCGCCACTGAAAAAGTATTTTGTTCTCCACGACTCGTTTCTTTATTCACTTCATTCATAACACTCCTGGTTAACGTGTGCCTGAAAACAGTATGGTGCTCCTAACGCTGAGCACTAATCCTGTACGGGTGTGCACAATGACTCCTGGATCCTGCCAGGGACTGCAAGAAGGAAAATCAGTTCCAGAAGATAGGAGTAAAGGCAGCTGTGCTGGGGGACAGACGGATAAAGTCAGCCCCACAGTTAACAGTCCTCATTTCTCCACCGCCATGCAGCAGCAATAAAATGTCATATTCGTTCCTGAGTGATTTACCGCTGTCTTGCCAATAAGCCCCAGTTCTACTTTGCTATTAATATTTGCATCTACTACCGGGAGAACCCGGTTACAAAATGGTTCTAGCCCCCCGGTTACTAAATGGTTCTAGCCCCCGGTAGTATCCAATCCCTTGCGATTGCCCGCTTTTCCTCACCAGACTCAGAAAGGAGGTCCAATCCAGAACGGATCCCCGCTTTCCCAGACCCGACTCCTCTGGCGGGAATCGAAAGCTTACAAAGGGGTCCCAGTTCCCCAGCATTATTTATGTCGTTTGCTCCGTCCCACTGCCTTCCACTTGATTTGCAAAAACATACCTGGTTTCATTGACCCCCTCCCTCCGCCCCAGGTTTCTTGGAGCTCTGTGGCTGACTTGGGATCTGACAGGAGACAGATTTCTGTCTGCATCTCCAAACTCAAGTTACTCCATCGCTGCCAGCGAAATCTGCCTGGGAGCCGGTTACACTCACAAAGCCTAGCAGCCCAAACCAAGGATGAATGCTTGACCTCACAGCCCCGTCAACCCCATCCTAGAAGGTAATCTCCCTCTCTCCCACTCTCCTGTTAAAAAGGCTTTAGCCATTCTATCTAGGTCGCACTCCACTAAACTGAGCTTAAACGACTTCAGTTCTGAATTCCTGGACCCTATGAAAACGCAGCAGATGGGGATGTGTGCGGCTTTGACCTCATCGCTTCTTTTTTTAAATGTCGCTCTAATTCCACACCAAGAAGGGCCAGATGGATGATCTAACAAAGGCTTTTTTTTTCCCCCGGGAGGAGTTTTATCCAGGTTTGTCCGGGCGCCCCCCGGAGGTGACCGCTCAGCTTCGGGCTTCCCCGTAGGGATGCACTTCTGCAGGCACGCCCGAGGGCCTCGAAGCTTCTGCAAGGGAAGCTCAGTCCTTGCTCTCCCGGTCCTCGCGTCGCGAGCGCAAACCGAGCGAACCCGTCCGTCCCATCCCTCGCCGCGGGCCGCCTGGGACCGCACCACCACCCCGGGCCGGCCGCGCCGCCCACGCCCCGAGCGCTCCGCGTCGCCCCCGCGCACTGCCGCAGAGCGCGCTCCGTCCCGGACCCGGCCCGCGTCCGCGCACGCAGCCCCGCGCACGCGCCCAGGAGCCCGTGCTCGCGCACGCAGCCCCGCGCACGCGCGCAGGGACCCGCGCCCTCCGAGGCGGGAGGGGCCGAGGGGCGTCCCGGGGGCTGGGGGCGGAGGAGGCGGCGGCCGCGTCGCCCTCGCCGGGGCTCGCGCTCGCCCTCGCGCTCGCCCTCCGCCTCGCCGAGCCCCGCGAGGCTGGAACGCTTTCTCCCGGCATGCAGCGGGAGGAGGGATTTAACACCAAGATGGCGGACGGCCCGGATGAGTACGATACCGAGGCGGGCTGCGTGCCCCTTCTCCATCCCGAGGTGAGGCGCCGCACCGAGTGCCGCGCTCGCCCCGCAGGCCGCCGGCCCGGCTCCCCGGCCCTCGCCCAGGACGGCGGCCGGCGTGCGAGGTCGGCGGGCCGCGGGGAAGGCAAGCTGCGAGCCCAGGCCCCGGCGCGGCGGCGGCGAGCGGATAACGGGGAGGAGATAGCGGGGCGCGGCGGGGCGGGCTCTGGGACGCGGGCTGCGGCCGCCCGCCCGGGAGCTCGGGGGTGGGGATGTTTACGGGCCGGAGCGCGGCTCGCTCGCGCCCTCCCGGGGGCGAGGGGGAGCCCGTGCGCCTCTTCTTTCTCCCCTCCTGGGCCGCGCCGGCGACACTGCGCCAGCCTGAGCTCGCTGCGGGGTGGAGATGGTTTCGGGGCTGCAGGATGCCCTTCCAGGACGTGCCGCGGGCGTGGCTCGGGGCGCCGGCTCGGGCGCTGGGCTCGCAGCATGTGCCCCTAAGCGATTAGAGAGAGGTCAGAACTTTTGGGAATCCACCCGCGCTGGCACCGGCTGGTCGAAGTCCCGCTTTCTTGTTGTAAAGGGACCGAGAGAGGTGGTGGGGGGCGGGTTGCCTAGGACGAGGTCTGCCCGTCGGAGCAGGCGTGTCCCCCAGCATCGTCAGCCGTGTGATGTTTACCTCTGCTTCGGGGCGAGCTAGTGTGTGCGGAGGCCGGGGCGCAGTGCTGGATGCATTCTTCTGGGTCTCTGCATCCCCGCTGAGCGACGCAGGTTCTTAGCAGAACTCGGTGGGTTTCTGAGACCGAGAGGTGAACACTAAGTTTCTCACCTGGTTACTTTGTATTAGGATGAGTCTATTTCTTTCTGGATTTGGTAGCTTGCCTGCATTTTGTAAGTTAAAACGTGGGCATCAGTTGCTGTACTCCCCCATGTTAACACTCACCTTCGCATTCATTTTGTTTTACCAAAAAATCAGGGGGGCCATATGGGCCAGTCTGGATAGAAAAAGCTACTATGAATCGCTGACAGAACTCTGCAGGAAGACTAATTTTTTTTTTTTAAATGTAAAATCGATAACATTCTTGCTTGGCATTAAAGACTTTTTTACTTTGTTTACACCGAGGCTCTAAAAGTATTTCAGAATTTTCAGATGATACCTGAAAAATGTCCCTAAGGAATATATTTCTTGTCATCTGTTGTGGTTGTTTTCCCAGCACGTACATGTTTATTGTATGTGCTTTAATGTCTGTTCTTCATACACCTTCGCTTTGGATCTGGGCCTAGGGATGCACACCTGTGATCCCGGCACTTGGGAATAGAGGCAGGAAGATGGTGCTGAGTTCAAGGCCAGCCTTGGATGCATATTTAGTTCAGTGGCTGCTTGGGACATGGGAGCTGTCTCAAAATACCAAACAAAGAACCAACAAACAAAAACAAACCCCTTTCCTTTGGACAGCAGTATTCTGCTTGTTACTGTGAGAATAACTTTATCTGGAAATAGATTCAGAGATTGGTCTTTATAATGAAATGTTCAAGAATGTCGAGGTTTGGCCAGTCTTCAGGTTGTCATTTAAGATGCACATTGCCAGAAAATGGTCTTCCTTACCAAAATGGGAACTCATGTTCAAATTTTTTTAGCTCACAAGGATTGTGAATTAAAAAGGATTGGAACTCCAAGAATTGGAGGAGGCCTTTATTATTTCTGCTGTTAACTCCTTGCACAGGTATAGAGCTGTTCCTAGTAATGTGTTCTTGACTATGCTGCTTGTCTGAGTTCATGATAATGGGATGGTGGTAATAATACTTAACTAACGGTCCATTGAGATGATTAAATTGGACTGTGTATTTTTGTTGTTAAATGTTTTTTTTTTTTTTCCCCCAACCAAACAAAACACTGTTTTCAGTCATCCTGGAAAAGAAACCCTCTTGGTAAGCTGTCCAGTGATGTGGTCTCCACAGGCTTTAGGTCAGAGAGACTTGGATTCCAGTTTTGTATTTGTTTGTTTTCCTTTTGAGCAAAACAATGTAGGCCAGCTGTCCTTAAACTCCCTATGTAGCTGAGGATGACTTAAACTTCTGAGCCCCCTGCTTCCACCTCTTGAGTTCTGGGATTACAGTGCACACTACCATGCCTAGTTTATGCTGCACTGGGGATCAAACCCAGCGCCTTCTGTATGGTAAGCAAATAATCTACCAACTAGGCTACATCCACAGCCCAAGATTCCAATTCTGAATCTTCATTAACTAAGGGACATGAAATAAAAACTGTGTTTTTTTTAAGCTTCTGGTGAGCATAGTATTTTCAACAGAAACAACAGTATTTCAGTATTTCAACAGTTTGTTCAACAGAAAATACTAATGTTGCCTAATTTCCTTGGCTTTGTCAAACTTTAGTTCATGAGCTCATGCAGTTTAGATGCTCCTTTAAGGTTATTTTTCCCCATAAAAAGAAAGTAAGAAAATGGTCTATTTACTATTTTTGAGTGATTTAGATGTTTATGTGAATTTTTAGTGTAATTGGTTTTTTTTTGTGGGAACATTTTATTTTACTTTGTAGATTTAGTGCTGTCACATAATAGTTTAGAAGAATTTGTTGAACACATGAATTCTTTGTCGGGTAGAGAATTTAGCTGTTGCCAGGCATTGTGGGATCACCTGTAATACAAATACTGGAGAATTGAAGGCTTCAGGTCTGCTGGTATTACCTCACAAGACTTACCTCACTAACTGTAATCAACTACTGCTGCATGTCCTGTTTTTGTGCAAACTGCCCACTGTTAAAACGTTTCCTAGATTATATAAGTATATGAACAACGAATCATTTTTGGAGGTACTTGAGAAAGAGATTCTTATTTTTTTTTTCATAAACAATTCATTGAGTAATGTAAAATGCTGAATTTAGTGATTACTTATTTTACAGGAGCAGAAGAATTAAGTGTTGTTTGGAAAAAGATAAACTGACATCAGGGGATTAGGTACCTGTCCTAGCTCTGTAACCCTAAGCTTGTAGATGCGTAACTGATCTTAGTTTCTTTGTTTTTAAGATAAAGAGGCTATACTAGATGACCTCTAAGATTTCCTGGAACTCTAATGTACTGATTGAAGTTGTGATTTTTTCAAGATAATCAACTCTAACATTTTACCACCACATACATTAGATTGTATAGGTTGAAATGAAATGGATATGAAAGGACTGATCTAGTTGTAACATACATGTCCATGAGGTGCTTGACAGAGTCAGTAGCATGCTGAAGTGGGTGGTGAAGCCTGTTAGCAGTGTCAGGTTTGTGTCTCTTGAAATGACCATAGACTGTCGTCTGCAGGTGCATCACTGTGCTGTCTTCTGTCTGCTTGTAGAGCCTCTGTAGATGGGCTCAGTGCTGTTGTAGCCTGAGATCACAGTTCCTCCTTCGCCAGAGTGTTGTAGGAGCTGTTACCGAGATACCTGGTTCAGAGCGTTGCTGTGAATGCCCAGGGTACCTGGAGCTGTCATTACTTTCTTCCCTCTTTTTCCTCAGTTCAGAACTTCCCGTCCCCAATTCTTTTTCTTTCTTTGTTTTAAATAGTAGTATTTGTTATTTTACATTTGCTTTTACCTATATTTATGTCTTCTAATTTTTCTTACCTGACTGTTAAAAAATGGACTGTGTCTACTGTCTTCACAAATTTCATGAAATCTTTTTTTGAGTCTCTAGCAATTATGATTTTGCTTTTTCCATTCCTGCTTTTTTGTTCTACTATATATTTAGAGATATATATTTGTGTATGTGCATAAATTATCTGATTTACTTTAAAAAAGCAGACAGCATTTCTTTTAAAGTTGTTTCTTGGGGTTTGTGTCTACTGTGATCCCAGTACCATTTATTTGGGCATATTTGGGGCAGGGAAATCAGTGTGCTTGCTGGGACTAGCCTCACTCTGGGTTCCATGAGCACAGGTTTGTATCTTACCCCACCCTCTAAAGATGTTTTTCTTCTAAAAAGGTTTCTAGCAAGTTTTTTTCTCTCTCTTCTTTTCCTTTCAAAAATTATCTTTTTTCAGACTTTAGGACTTGATGCCTTTTTCCTTTTAAATGCAGTTATTGTTGGACTTTAAGATAATATACTTTTAAGCAAGATAACCACAGGATTAATACATACAAAATTAATGGGACTAATAAAATAATGGTGACTGATAGATTATGACAAATCCAAAGAGAAAAGTAGCTTAGCATTGAAAACATTTATTTTGATCTGAGAAAAATATTTTTTTCTGTTATACATTTTTTTCTCATCTTAATTTATCCCCCCCCCTTTTTTTCTGTTCTTTTGAGAGTCTAATGTAGCCTAGAATGTGTAGCTAAGGGTGACCTTGAAGTCACATCTTTCATCTCCCAAGTGACTGTACTAAAGGTGTGGGGCCCATCCTGAGTTCCACATTTAATCATTTGTAAGAATAATTTAATAATGTTTGAGAATTAACTTAAAAGTTCTAAAAGTGACCATGGAGTAGATAGCTATAAGAACATATGGGTTGGAATTGTGAACAGGGTTGTTCGAACCTTGTATTATGTAAAATAGCTATCATGACCTTGGGCAAATAATTGGACAGATTCAGTTGTTCAAACTTGAGGATATAATAGTATTCACTTTATGAGATTGTTGCAAGGTCTAAAAGTTTATTCCAAGCAACTGTTATGTTAATGTAATAGGTAATATCTCGATAAATTGAGCAGTAGTAGTATATTTGCATTAGTGGTAATAGACTCAATGACTAAAGTAAATAATACTGATTTTCTCTGAGTATTGAGGAAAGGACAGTCAGAACTTTTTTTTTCTATTAATTTTTTTGTCATTTGAATTTTTATGTGGGGAGTATTTATAGACATTTAAGTATGACTTTGTCCCCTTAGAAACCCTATAGTTAGCTATATAGCTACATATAACACAGATACTTTGTGTTAGAGAAGTATGACTGTGTGTCTTTTTTTTTTTTAATTGAAAATGAGTTGAAGTGACATGTTAAAGGTGTAGCAATTGGGTAGGGTTAAGTAAGGTGTCTTAGAAATGTAGTGTTTTTTTAGCCAAGCCCCATTCACGTAATTTGAAAAGGAGTTTCACTGTTAAGAATGTATAAAACTTTTTTCAGGGCTGAGAGATGGCTCAGGGGTTAAGGTTCTGCCTCACAAGTAGAAGGTCCTAAGTTCACATGTCAGATCTCCACACAAAGTGTCAAGCGGAGGCCTGCACTTCCAGCCCTGTGGGCAGAGCCTGGGGATCCCAGAGTGAAGCCAAAAGGAGGTAGAAGCATTCCAGGATGATTCCTGGTCCTCCAGAGACACATAGTACCCTTTGAGACGCGCGCCCACACACACACACACACACACAAAATAAAGTTTTTTCAAGCACCATGTTACTTATTGTATTTATGACCAGATTTTATTACTTATGGGGTTTTATGAATTAAAAAAATCAAGTCTTAATTTTGGATTTTGAAAAAAATCGTTTCAGGACAATATATTTATAAAACATAATAAAATCTTCACTTATAACTTATTTGTCCATTTTTATGATAATACCTTTTTTTAGATTTTTATTAAAAGAGCGATGTAAGTAGATTGAGAAAGTACAGTGAAACTTCAGTCTTCATTGATGGTAATAACAATGAAGAACTTAATATCCTGTGAAGTGTTGAAGAGAATGTTTTTATCTGTTGGAAATTTGCCTTATGATTCTCTAGCTTCTCAGAAAGAAAAGCAAATTTTCTAAATGATCTACTTTTTAGAATCAACATATGCCATATGTAATAGACCATTTCTTTGATAAGTCAGAATATTGCACATTTTTTTGATTACCACTGTGTTGTTGAGGATAGGGAGTTAATGAGTTGCATGTGCCTATCTTTTTATTTGTATATCAGATAGTTTGTGTTTTTAATAGTTTTTTTATTCTAAGAAGAAAAAAATCAAGCAAAAGGTAAGTTCTTATTCAGCTGTTCCTGTACTGTGTCCTTACATAGCTTTAGGAACAGTTTTCTGAGGATGACCACTTGCTAGTTTATGAGGATTTAATGTGTGCAGAACAAAGTAATATGATTATTTTACCTTTTTGTGAGAAAAAATAAGTCATTTGGACTAAATACCAAAGTTAATTTGTTAGAGTCCTCTAGATGGAAATGTCAGCAAACCCTGATGAAATTAATTGTGTTAAAAAGAGAATTAGTTTACTTTTCAGATAACTCACGTAAAGGGGATTGGGTGCTGTTGCACTGACCAGTATCCAAGAGGAGATTCTCCTTTACCTTGCCCTTCCTTTCAACTCTGTTTTCCTCCAACAGAGCAACATCTGTATCTGGGTGATGATCATACATGGCTGCCACATTTATTTATTTATTTTGTTTTGTGGCTGTACCTTTCACATCTTCCCAGTTAGAGATGGACTGCACATTTTCCGTCTTCACACACTGAGAAATGGCAGTAAATGATCCCTATAAATGGTCCCTATTTGGTTTCCGTGTCCACAGTTCAGATCACAGGCATAGCACTGTTGCTGGCCAAGGGACTTTGGTTTTAGTTGGGGTGCAGGTGTTTCTTTTACACTCCTAGTTGAATTTTTTGTTTGCTTTGTTTCTAGCCTTTATGTTTTAATGTACACATACTTTAAGAGATATTACATTGAGCTTGCAATAAATTTCTAATTGAGCAGTATATTTATTGAGTATCACTTTTTATGATTAATCTATAGCCAGGAATTATTAAACCTTTTTGTGTAAGTCTAGGTAGTTAATATATTTTTTCAAGTTTGCAGATCACACAATTTCTGTTGGAATCATCAAACTTTGCTATTGTAGGAAAGCAGTTATAAGCAGTATGGAAATAACTAGGTATGCAATGTTACCATAATAGTGACCTTATCAAATCACCAATTTGATCATAGGCCATAGTTTGCATAGAAACTCCCCAAGAAATATATGTTGAAGTACATTTCAGCATAATGAGTTCTATTAATGTCTGGCATCTTCATCAGGACTGTATTCATGTGGGAGATGGGTTAGATGAAGAATATATATGTATGTGTTTTAAAATCTTAAGAAAAAAATTTCTAGAATGAGTGTGATTTCCTATGTAACTCATGTGAATTTGTGTTATACGTATGTTGAAAAGGTTCCAAGACGATTGTGATAAACTCCCTGCTGTTTTTATCCTCTTCTTCAGTACCCATTTTGATATGTGAGAAAAGTTACATAAGAGGAAAGCTGCTAATTTGGTATTTAATGTATGAGGCATTATAATAAGTTCCTAATATTACCTCCTCAATATGACTACCATTTATCAAATTAAAGTAGGAGAGAGGCACTATCATAAGCATGCTTTTATGTATGTTCATTTGATTTTCACTGCTTTGTGTATCTATTTTACAAATGAGGTAATTGATGCAGGAGGAGGATAAATTTGCTGGTAAGTGGCAAAACTACATTTAAATCCAGGTTGTCCTTGTTTTTATAGCACACTACAATGTGATACAGATGGTAGTTATAGAATCGATATTTGGTAGACATCAGCAAACTTATAGTTGCACATACCTTTATTTATGTTTTGTTTTTAATTTCGTGCAGATTTTTTTCTTACAGATTTAGGATAAATATAGGTTACATTTTGCAAAAGTACAGGGAGTACCTGTTACTCTTTTCTGTTGCTCTGAGACAGCACTCAAAGTCAAGTAACTTAATGGGAGATAAGATTTGTCTTACAGTTCCAGAGGGAAGATACAGTCCCTTATGGTGGAAAAGGCATAGTGGGTAGCAGAAGTTGGAGTCAGCTCAAGTAACTGCAGACATCATGGAAGCTGAGAGAATAAGCTGCTAACTGCTAAACAGAAGCAGGGTGGAGCTAACCAACCTCAAAGCCTACCCCCTGTAATATGTCTTCTTCCAGCAAGGCTCTACCTCCTAAACACCTTCCCAAACATTGACAATAGCTAAGGATTCAAACACATGAGCCTGTGGGGACAACTCCATCACTGGTCCGCACAGGCTCATGACCACGTGATACAACTCACACTCAGTCCAACTTTAAAAGTCCCTGTAGATTATATTAACAGTCCCAACACAATCCAACGTTAAAAGCCTCCTGTAAAATCAAAAGACATCTTTCCAACATACAGTGGCAAGCACATTACTTACACAGTATGTAAAGTATACATTACTTTTTGGATTGGCTCCTTTCATCCATTGTCTTGGGCTGCCTTCTCCCATAATGCATATCTTTCCTGGGTAGATGTTCCATATTGACTCTGGCATCTCTAACATCTTCATGTCTCAGTGGAAAACTAGGCTTTAACTGCAGAGCACAAAATGCCCTTCTTGGGCCTCTGTAGTATTTCTAATCTTGGCACAGGATTCACTTCCTGAATTCAACTGCTTTCTGAAACAATGGAGGATCCATGACCAGGTCACTCTTGCATCTTTAATGCCTCTAAAACCAGTACCACATAGACAACTTTGCCAGGTTCTGCTAGAGCCTTGGGTTGGCGACTGGCCCCTTGAATCACAACTGGTTAACTTCTCTGTACTGATACTGGAAAATAATCTCTTCTGGGCAGTTGCTTTAGTTGAGAACATTCCCTTGGAACTCTGGCTTTCAGCTCTTCTCTTCCTAAAGAATTTGCATTCTTAAGGATGGGAGCCTTCCCTGAGGATCTTGCCTTCAGGGTGCATATGCAGCCTCTTCTATTGTTTCTGTGAAGAACAGATTTTGGTTCACTATGAGCTAATTTCTTTAACCTAACTGTGACATCTACTATCACTACATCTACATAATCTTGCTGTAATCATCAGTCAACAAGAGTGGTACATTTGTTGGAGTAATTCAGTCTACACAGATGCATCATTATTACTTTAAGTCCATCTTGTATATTTTAAGGCTCACTCTTGATGTTTTGTGTCCTGTAGATTTTAACAAATGTATAGCATCTCCCATGACACAAAACCACTTATTTAAAGTTTTTCTGGTTGTGTTATGAAAGCCATATACAATAAGTAGAAATTATATTTCACGTTTTGTGCAGGTACTATGTCCTGATCCTGTTGTAGCTGTGAGCCATAGTTCCCAGTGAGCAATCACAGTAATTACACTGTCATCAAGCATTACTTGTAAACCCAGCCTTGGGAGGCTGGACAGGTGAGTCTGAGGTACATGTAAGTTCCAGACCAGCTTGAGCTACAGAATGAGACCTTGCCTCAAAAAACCAAAATGCAGCAAAGCACCACAAACCAGCTAACTGATCAATAGTGTAGGTTAGACATATTGAATGCATTTTTTAGAGTGCGTGTGCACACATGCATATGTTATGTATGTGCAGCTGCACGTGTGTACAAGTGGTGCATATGAAGCCCATAGGACTTTAGGTGCCATTCCTGAAGACCTGTGTGCCTTGTATATTGAGATTAAGTCTCTCATTTGACCAGCATGCTCAACAGATTCCCCTGTCTCTGCCCCTCATGCTGGGATTAAAACTGCATGCCATCTTAGGTGGCACTCACTTAGGTGAGTGCTGGGGATGAAACTTGTGCTTGCCAGGCATGCATTTTGCCAACTGAGCTTTCTACCTAGACCTAAGTGCAGTTTGCTACAGTTTTATTGAGTTTATTAATATGTGACCCCTTTGTAAATTGAGGGACATCTATATATTGTCATGGACAAGAAAGTTCTCTATGCTCTTTGCCTGTTCATGTGTCCTTCTCCAGTTCCCAATAATTGTGGATAATTTTACTGTCTCTATAGTTTATTTTTACCATATGTCATATAGACTGGCACAAACAGTATACAGCTTTTTAGATTGGGTTTGATGTAGTAATTAACATTTATTTCAGTTCTTTATATCTTTGCATGTTTTGCTAGGCCAACTCCTTTTTAGTACCAAGTAATACTTCATTGACTTATCATAGATTACTTATCCATTTACTGAAAAAGTCTTGGTTATTTCCAAGCCCTGCTCTTTTGTTTTTATTGTACTCTTTAAAGTACAAATTTTCAAGCTATAGAGATTAGGAAGCAGGTTTAGTTAGAGGTGATGTAATTTTTTCAGGTTCACTTCATTAATAATTGGCAGAGTTTGTCTTAGTGTTGCAGGTTCTTGTGTCTAGAAGTCAAAGATTGAAACCAGAATATATCTAGAGGATTACAGCAGATTTTATTAGAGGAGAGAAATGATGGAACTCACAGACGTAGAATACATGAGGGGCAAGCCCGAAATTAACAGAATCTCCAGATCTGGTTGTCCATGAAGAGCAAGTGAGCCAGAAAAGAACTCACTGATATGGAGTTCATGAGGTGAGGGAGCCTAACATGGCTGGCTGGGTCAGGGATATTTTACAGGATTACACAGATCCAGAAAAGTGGCTTTTCCTCATTAGTTAGCTCCAGTTTCTGCAAATGTGATTGGGGCTTTTGGTCCCTTACATTTCATTGGTCCGTTCATATTGAGTTTCAGCCTAGTCTACTTTGTGGCCAATCTCCTGGTCCACCTATTTCTTAGTTTATCTACATTGGATATCTCCATATCCTTTCATGAACAGAGGGTTGGGGGAAGTTAGCACCTTATCTCTATGGAAGATTAACATCAGTTCCTCCAGATTATTAGGGTGTGTTCCTTCAGAATAATCCCAGCAGTGGGAAATGACTTTCAGAGATCTTCCCAGCATGGGAAGCCTTGTTCTGAAACTGCAGAATTAGAACCTGAATTCTAGTTCTGTCAGCCACAGTCCTTTATGGTCAAAACACTATTTCTTTTTTTTGCTTGTAGTAGAGAAACTGTCAGTTTCTCTTTTCTTTGATGTTAAGGGGTTAGGAGAGGATTCATTTGGGGGATATAATAAGGCACTTTTTTGAACAACTTTTTGGCTTGAAATAATAGGATTGTATTTTCCTTATCCTTTTTTTTTTGTTTACCAATTATTTTTCCTGCTAATATAAATTAACTTAAAATACTTTAACTAATCTTCTGAAAGGGAGTGACTTTCATGGATAAGTGTGGATGGAAGTGGAAATCCTAGGTGTAGCTGGAGTTGGACATAGGTACTGTAAGATGGCCTTAGTGAAGCTGTGCTTCAATTCATAGGAGCCTCAGTTCAGTCCTTTCCCAAGAGTAGCAGTGGCATTTGTATTGTATGTTAGTTTTACATGAGGATGTGTAGATGGGGTGCATTCTCCTACTTCCAGAGAATTTTAGGTATAGTAAAATTTTCGATAAAGCTTCTGTTTAGTACTGTATTCCAGGGGAACCCTGTTCTTGGGCAGATTCTGCCCTCTTGGGCCCCTCAGTTTTCTTTCCTGAAAATAGGGGTAGCAGCAAACTTATTTCTTAGGTTCCTTATAAAATTTAATGAGTTAGCATGTCATATGTTGTAGATTTTGGCACATGACAAATAGTTCTGCATTTTCTAGTTCCGAAGTTGGGATTTGTGTGTTACAATGAGTGGTGCCTGTTGCTTGGCCAAGTAGTAGTAGTGGTTAGCTTGTCACTGCCTGTGCTAGACTGTTTTGGTGACTTCTCAAAAGAATAATTGGCACTTGCAGCTCCTTATTTCAGTCAGCTCTCATTGAAAGAAATTTGAAAAAGCATGATTCCTGGCTATTTTCCAAGAATCATAGCTTGCTTCTGCTAAAATCAAGATGGCATCAGAACTTGTGAAATATGTGTCAGTAGTTGACCAAGTGAAACCATTATTTCTTAGGAAATGCTATACTGTTGTTTTTGATAGCTCACAAGCAGTACTGTAAAGAATAAGACAGGGATTGCTGACTTAAAGTTGAATAGTGTTTCAGAGAAGGGCAACTTGGAAGTTTTAGCAGTGCCCTGTTTTTCTGTTTCAATGCATATAAAACAGTAATGACAAAAATCCATCTGCTGGTTTATTAAAGATCTTTCAGTTAGCACAGATAGTCCACCAGTTGGTCCATTCTGAATGGTAAACTGAATTGTAAGTTCAGTTGGCAGGTTTTTGTTCTTGATATAACATGGATGGGACATCTTGTGATCAGTGACAGTTTTAACTGTAGAAAGTTTGTTTTGAGAAATCAACAGTGAAACTTAGTGAATAATTAATTGTACCTGAATTCTTTGGGTAGAGTCATGGCTGAGTGGGTTTTCCAGCATGGATTTTTTAATGAACAGACCAAGTTAGCATGTAGCTCAGGAACAGAGCGTTTGCCTGGTATGAATAGGGCACTGACACAATAAAATCTTTGGGTTTTTCTGCATTTAGCTCAGGGGTTTGTCATTGTCATCTATGTAATCTGTTCTCTCCTTGTGTGAGCCTCCTTGATCCAACTGACGTCCACTGAACCAGAATTACTGCCTCATGCCTTCGTTTATTCTCAGCTGAGGATGGGATGTTTACATTCTTCTGCAAAATTATTCAAAATACTTTTTAAGGTTTTCAGTGCTTCATTCAAATTACATTTTGGTGATTAAGTTACAGAGACAATTTATACATGAATGTAACGTGTGTGTGTATGTAGACAATTTGCAGTACTTAAAAGGAACTTCTCAGAGTCTTCTAGAATCATTTTGTGTCTGACCTAGTTTTCAAGATTGGAATTGGGCAGCTGGTAAGAGCAATTGGTCTTTGGTAGGGAAGCAGCCAAGAGGGAGGAAAGGTAGCTTCTATAATCAGCTCAACACCGATGAATGGGGTGCCCCATTCATACCAGACCGACGCTCTGTTCCTGACTACATGCTAACTTGGTCTGTTCATTAAGAAATTCATGCTGGAAAACCCAGCTGAACCCAGAGGATATAGATTAAAAGGATGGTAGGCAGATTCTTAAGAGTTGGAAGATGCAGTTAATTGTAGTCAAGTTAAATATGAAATGAGATATAGATTCTTAATGTAAAGGTATGGCACTCAAGTGGATGTTTCTTTCCAAATACAAGTATTTCTTTCCAGATATCCATTCTCTGAAAAAACTTGAATACACAGCTTTATATGTAGTGAACAGTAAAGATGTTGGCTATTAAACATAGAAGATAATAAGTATTGATGCAAAAACACAGCACTATCTCAAAAGGAATAAGAATTTATTCTGAGGTCAAATAGGAACAACCTGGGAACTCAGATTTGGGTTACCCTAAATACCATGTTTAGCATGGTTAAGTCTCATGGAATTTATAAAATAATACATTTCATTCATTCATTTATTCATTCATTTTGTGTATGTGTGTTTGAGGGGGGGCATTGTGTGGAGAGAGAGAGAGAGAAGGCATTGTGTGTCCCTGTGTAGGGCCAAGAATGACTTCAGGAATCATCCTGGATCGCTTCTACCTCCTTCTTGCTTTGCTCTGGGATTTTCCAGGCTCTGCCCACCAGGGCTGGAAGTGCAGGCTGCTGCTCCTTGTGCCTGGCATTTTTTTTAATGTGGGACCTGGGATCTGAACTCAGGACCTTCTGCTTGCAAGACAGAGTCTCAACCCTTGAGCCATCTCTCCAGCCCAGTTTCATGGAATTTTTAAAGCATAGAACAAAGGAAATTAAGATACTCTCAAATACATTGATAGAAGGGTCAGGTAGGCAGATTATAGCTAAGTGGGGAAACCTCAGTTGTAAGTCTTATATGCTATGTAGTAACATCTTAGCTTTGGGGTTGGTGAAAGCTAGTGGTGTCTTCATATATTCCAAAAGAGTACGGTCATATAGAAGAGTGGCACTAAATGACTTTTTAGGGGGCTGAGATAGCTCAAGATACTTTGGTTCTGGACCTGTAACATTCCAATTCTCCATAATCACTGATTTTTTTTTTTTATTTGTGTGTGTGCGCGCGTGTTTTTTTGGGGGGGGTGATTGTGTATTAGGGCACACTGAGCAGAAATGCTGGTGACCTGCACTTCCAGCCATGGAAAGTGGAACCCGGGAAGTACCAGAGAGGAGTATTGTTCTTTCTCCTTTTTGCTTTGTTTTGGGATTTCCTAGACTTTGCCTACCATGGCAAGAAGTACATGCCACCATCATTTCCATCTGGTGTTTTATGTGGGATCTGGGATCCAAACTCAGGTCTGTTTGCTTGTGAGACTGATATTTAACCCTTGAGCCATCTCTCCTGCTCCAGTGAACTTCTAATCAGTTAATGAACCTTGTAAAGTGTTTAATGTAGGTGTGACATCCCCCCCTCGTAATATCAGTTAATAAAAGTTTGCATTGTTATTTTTTCAATATTGCACTTGGTCCCTTTTGCTAATGGTATGGGCTTGGTAATGATAAACACCAATACTTTTAGGAAATTTGGTTCTACTTTTAGATTACTTAAAGAGAGAAATCTAAAATAATTTTTTATATTTGGTCACATAAGAAATTTGTGAACATTAGTACATGTGTGGGTGTGTGTAGGTGTGTGTTGGTGTACAAGAAAGTACTATGTATGCTTGGGGAGGCTCAAGAATAACTTCAGGAATCATCTTGGATTACTCAACCTCTTTATTGCCTCTCTCTGGAACTTCCCAGGCTTCGCCTTCCATGGCTGGAAATACAGATCACCAGCATTTCTGCTCAGTGTTTTTATGTGGGATCTTGGATCCACAGTCTTGTGAGGCAAAAACTTAGCACCTGAACTATCTCTAGCCACCTTGAGCCTAAAGTGTAATGATTTAAATGTGGTTCAAGTTATACAGTGACATAGATTGAGCCATGGTCACTTGGGGACCCAGGATGAGTATTTTTCCACTTTGGAAGATTGCCAGTGTCTATGAGAGAGTAGGGTCATGTTCTTTGTATTCATATTCCGTTGCTAAAAATAATACCCTGTTCCTTAGACATACTTCTTTGAAAGGGTCACGTTTGTGTAATCCTAATGTGTCCTAGAAGATAACTGGAAACATTCAATAAGTAGCACTGATGATTATAGTTTAATGCAATTTAAATATGAAAATCAAGACCTGAGAAGCCCATATAAAGATTAATGTTCTAGAAGTGGGAAAGAAGTTCTTTCATGAGAGAATGGTTAATATCCAGTCTCATATTTGTAACACAACAACCTAATTCAGGATGGGATTAGCTAGTAAGCAGTTGAAAATGACAAATTATCGTATTTATGTTTAAAAATGTCAAAGGAAAAATTTTTTGAGAGTGAAACTGCTTTCTTTTTCTTTTTTTAAAATAATTTTTCCTATTTATTTGCAGCGTGTGTTTGTTTGTAACAGTGAGGGCACTGTGTATCCCCATGGAGGGCCAAGGATGACTTCGGAAATCATCCTGGATTGCTTCTATCTCCTTTTTACTTCACTCTGGAATTTCCCAGGCTCCCCATCAGAGCAGGAAGTGCAGTCTGTTGCCATTTCCTCTTGGTGTGTTCTCCTTCCTTCCTCCCTTCCTCCCTCCCTCTTTCCCTCTTCCCCCTCCCTCTTTCCCTCTTCCCCCTCCCTCTTTCCCTCTTCCCCCTCCCTCTTTCCCTCTTCCCCCTCCCTCTTACCCTCTTCCCCCTCCCTCTTTCCCTCTTCCCCTCTTCCCCCTCCCTCTTTTCCTTTTCCCCTTTCCTCTTTCCCTTTCCCCCCTCCCTTTCCCTTTCCCCCCTCCCTTTCCCTCTCCCCCCTCCCTCGCTTCCTCTCCCCCTCCCTCTTCCTCTCCCCCCTCCCTCTTCCTCTCTCTCCCTTTCCCCCTTCCCCTCTGTCTCTCTCTCCCTCTTTCCTCTTCCCCCTCCCTCTTTCCCTCTCCCCCTCCCTCTCTCCCTCTCCTTCTTCTCTCCCTCTTACCCTTTTCTCCCTCCTCCCTCCCCCCTCTCTCCCTCTAACTCTTCCCCGCTGTCCCTCTCTCCGTCTTCCATTCTCTCCTTCTCTCCCTTTCTCCCTCTCTCCCTCCCTTGATCCAAACTCAGGACCTTCTGCTTGGGAGGCAGAGTCTTAACCCCTGAGCCATCTCTCTAGCCCTCAAAGAGCAAAATATTAAACATTAGAAAATGATTCTAATCATTGTTGGCAGTCAGATAGGTGCTAAGAATGAAAGCACTTTTAACCTTGTAGCCTCTGAAGTTCTGTGGTGTTTTTATAAGGCAGTTTTTATTGTTTCACAAAAAGTCCAATTCAGATAATTAAGTGATTTCACAATTTCAGTAAAATGAAGTGACTGAAGTAGGTGAACATAAAATTCTGAAAAAAAATCAGAGTAGGAAAATGTTTAACTGTAACTGGAATATGAAACTATAAACATTAAATAGTGGAGCATTTAAAAATAAAAGCCATTGCCATTTAATTAATGGAGAAATGGTTATATGTTGTTGATGGGAATATAAATTCAATCATTTACCTAAAAATGTGCCTATTTAAGAAGTTAATCTTAGTTAAAAAGAAAAAAAGTATTTTTCAGGATGAGAAAAAAACCCCCACACTTGTTAAAATTCCATTTAAAGGCAGCAACTAAAGTTGCTTATGGTGGCCCACATCTGTAATTCTAGCATGTGGGAGGCCGGGAGGGCGGGTTATGAGTCTGAGGTCAGTGTGAGCTACACAGCGAGTGAGATCCTTGGGCACATGCAGAGCACCAGTGCTGGCAGTCGTGTTCTTGACGCGTCACAGTTTATAGTCTACTAGGAAGAGAGTCTCCTGATAACAGCATCCCAGTTGAGTTGGACAGTTGATACCCTGGATGTTAGAGGTCCTTTAGCTTACCAGTACATGCAGGGTTCAGAGAGTGTTTCCCAGAGCTGTGTCATGGCATGAGGAAATGGAAAGAGAATACAACTCGTGCAGGCTACATTATACACTACACAAAATAAGGTGAACATTTCGGTAAACATTGATAGCAGTACTGAAAGACATTTGCAAGAATAAGGTAATTTTTTTTTCTTTGCACAGATATTTGATGACCATTTACATATAATTATATGTAGTTAAAGATATGTATGGACTGTTGCTAGGAGAAAATGAAGTGAAAAACCAGTTGCTAAGGTAATGAGAGTTGGGTGAACATTTTTCTAGTCTCAAAATTGCCTTTATTGACATTATAATAAAACCTTATTTGGGGGGGAAGGAAATTTGGTCTTTGGATCAAATCTTCTGTACCAGGGAGCCAGTATTTGAAGTTAGACGGTTAGAAATAACAATGATACACTATTTTACAGCAGAATACATTATCTAAGGAACCTGATGTTGACTAAAACAATTAAAGATGGTGTATTAAGTAAGCTAATAAAAACTGTCTAGAGAGTAGTGCCATCTATTGATGTTGTTTATTAATTACATTTTAAAAGAAAGTTTTATACTCCTAACATTCTCAGTAGTTTAGCAACATTTAACAGTGTTAAGTAGAGTTTAACCCCTGCCCCAGGGCCCTATATACACGTAGGCTATGTAGTATAGCTTATTGTTCTTGGACTACAAATCTGTACTGTGTGTAACTGAGCTGAGTACATTTGGCACAGTACAGTGCTATATAGTTGTGCTTCTCAGTAAACATAGAAAACATTTATTTCTAAGTAAAAATAGAAAACTACAATGAAAGTGCAAAGCGATAGGCACAGTCTTACAGGACAGTAAGTGTATCTGGTCTATTTTTCACTGAAATGTTTAGTTCATTTGAGCTGTATTTGAGTAGATAGGAATCTTACTAGAATTTCTGCTTTATCTATTTATCTAGTCTAGATCTTTGACAGGGTTTCTACATGAAGGAATTGAAGAAAGGTACCATCTGAGAACAAGGGTATGTTACATACTGTATTCTTTCATGAGAATATAGAAGTCCTTTCACCTTGGGCGTTGTACATGGAAAAGTTAATGTAAGAGAATGAGAATTTCACAGAGAGTTAGTTCTGTGATGCTAAAGGTGAATTTCAGCTGCTAATTTGTCATTAATTCCCCACTTCAGAGCTTTTAAAATCTGAGGTTGTATGCAAGGGATAGATTTATTTGATTATACTTTTCTCTAGAATATGGATTTCAGGTAAGGTAAACTTAGTTATTTTTAATTATTAATGTTTTAATAGCACAAACTAATTGAAATATTTTCTCTACTTTTTTTTCATTTCTTGCCCGTGTGTGATTTCTCTCTTTAACAGGAAATCAAGCCCCAAAGCCATTATAACCATGGATATGGTGAACCTCTTGGTCGGAAAACTCACATTGATGATTACAGCACATGGGACATAGTCAAGGCTACACAGTAAGGTTTTGCTGTAGTTGTTTTCTCTGATGTTTGCAATTTACATGAGGTATGAATTTGAATATGAGTACGTACTGTGTTTCTTACTGAGTTGTTTGATATGTCTGTTTATATTTGGTACTTGCTAATAATCTTTGCAGCAGTTTAGTTGAGTATGGACAGTTAAAAAACATTACCAACTTTAAAAGCATTTTGATTTAAAAACATGAGTGTATGTATGTCTTATATTCTCTCCCTTAATCAGGAAATATTGATAAATGTTAATGTCATGTATATTTATATTATGGAAGTGATCACAAAGATATTTAAAGTATAATCTTTAAAATGGCAGTCAAATTATATCACTTTTTCATTTGTTTTGTGTGGGAGGGCAGCGCACATGTATGTGGTAAGTGTGCATGTATGGGTGTGGGTGCAGACCAGAAGAGCACATTTGTCCTGCTCCATCACTCTCTACCTTATTTCCTTTAGACATGGTCTTTTACTGAGCCTGAAACTTTTCTGTTGAGCAAGCTGCTTAGTGAGCTCCTAGCTTAGAAGCCCCCTGTCTCCTCCCCTCCAGTGCCAGGGTACTACTGGCTGTCATGCACAGCTCTGTGTGGGGACCCGCCAGCACCCTTACCTACCGAGTCAACTCCCCAGCCGCAGGGTATCAGGAAAGGGATACAATCATGTGGAAGCTAAAATATAATAATGGTGTTTTCATCAGCAGATAGAGGAGAAACTGCCCTTCGACATTTTAGAGTTGTCTGCCATGAAGTCCTGAGTTTGGTGGCTGGCTTCAGTTTGATACCCAAGACCTGCATGGTGGAAGGGAAGGAAAAAACCAAGTCCCACAGTTGTCTTCTGATCTCCACATTGCTGTGGCATGTGATTTCCCCCCTCCCAAATAAAAAAAAAATTGAGAAAAAAATGAAAATTACAGTTGATCTACAGAAAAATCTAGCATCATGCTGAGTTTTCACACTTGGACTTGTGTCTTTGCAGCCAAATTGTTTTTGTAGTTGTTTGGAAATTGTTAAGAGATAAGATACTTAATTTTTATATATAAGCTTGATTGACTTTAAAAATACATGAGTCTACATTTAATGCTTATCCCGTTATGTTTACATCTTTATGTATTAAGAAAATAATCCATTCTGTGACATAGATGAGGCTTTTTATTTTGAAAATTATCAGATGTTTAGTTAATTTTGAATTTCAGATAAACAGTGAGTTTTTAATATAAACAGCCCACCTGTTGTAACCCTTTTTTTGAACCTTCTATGCTTTGTAAAACCTAAGTTTGATTGTCTTTTATATATTTTAACTTGGGATATTTTTAATCTTGCTACTTACCCAGATATTAATGATTATTTTAAAAATGTAAATATTATGGATTAGGAATATAGCTTTCTTAAACTGTTTTGCTCCTCATTTACATATATTAAGATTTTTTTCTGCTACTTTGTATCTCTATTGATATTTTCACTTTTAGCACATCTTTTGCTCTTTCACTTTTTGTGCAATTGGTTTATACTCTGATCTGTAGTTAGAAGTTCAAATAACCACAAACTTTAGCTGGCTGCTGAGGGGTGGGGCTATAGAATAAAAGGGTAAAAGCATAGAGCTTTTTGACCAGCTAGTTAGCAGTAAGTAATCCATTAGAATCTTTTCTGCTAAGAAAAGACTTGTTTTCATTATCATTAACAGTAATCCTTTACTGAAATAGTTTGTCATACTTACATAAAAATAGTTGATGCACAAAAGGTTTAATACTTTCCTTATGTAGTAAAGACTTAGTAAATGCTATTTTAAGGAGGAAGAAAAGAAGTGGAAGGTTAATGCAAAGTGGGACCTTGTGATGCTGCTCAAGCTGAATTGCTGCTGGTATCTTCATGTCCCTGATGGGACTTTGATTGTGTCTCTCAGGGCGGGTCTGTGTAACAGACTCTGTCTTGTCTGAGAATGTTTTAATTTCTGCCTCATTTTTGAAGGACAGTTTTACTAGAATTCTTAGTGATTTTTTTTTTTTTTCCTAGTGCTTTAAATATATTGGCCTTTTGTCTAGGAAATTCTTATTGAGAAGCTTGCTGGCTCTCTTCACTCCAGTGTAATTCCCCCTACTCTTCACACCTGATATTTTTTGTCATTCTGCCTTCGTTTTCTACTTTGTCTTTCTTCAGCCTCTTCAGAACTGCTTTTAAATTTATCTGGTCAGTTTTTCATTTGTTACTACATTCTTCAACTTGAGAGTTTCATTTCAGATTTCTGTCATTTTGGTGCTTTCATGTTTGTGTATTATTACCTTGACTTCACATTTTCATTTAGCGTCCTGAATATGTTTAAGTTCAGTTTTTTTTTTTTTTTAATCTTTCTCTAGTACATCTGCCATCATACCTTTTCAGGGATAGTTTAAATTTTTTTTGTTTTATTTTGAATAGGCCATTCTTTGTTATTTTTTTGGTATGTCTTTTTTCTACACCGAGAGTGGAACATTTGAATTTAATAATAGAGTAAGCCTGGAAAGTGGGTACTCTCCTTTCCCTAGAGTTTGTTGTTTTTGATTTTTGATTGTCTTTGGGTGTATCTGGGCTTATATTCACTTATATTCACATTCCCTTGAATTGACCTAGCTTTTATCCTCCCCAAAGGATAGAGAAGGTAAAAAATGAAGGGATGAAAGTAAAGGACCATTGGCTCCTTATGTTAGGGCAAAGTCTCTTAACCCTGAAGAGACTGGGGAAAGAGACTGCAGCCACTGACTTCTCTGTACCTGTGTAATTGGAAGCAGTGGTTGGAGCGCAGGGCCCTAGTATGTGAGGACAGGGTACTTTTTGAAATTGATTGATTTGTGTGTGTGTGTGTGTAAGAGGGAACTTGAGTGTATGCCTATGGAGGCTCAAGGATGACTTCAGGAATCATTCTGGATTGCTCAATTTCATTATTGCTTTGCTCTGGGGTTTCCCAGGTTCCATCTTCCAGGGGCAGAAATTCAGGCTTTAGCCATTTCTGCCAGTGTTCATATACAGGATTTGAGTTCTGAATTCAGATCCTTTTGTTTGTGAGGCAGGGGCTTAACCCCTTAGCCATGTTTCTAGTCCCCAGGCTTTTTTGCCTCCTTGAAATAAACTTTACTGGTTGCTCCAAAAACATCCCCTGTTTGTTCGGGGGATGAGGAGTGATGGTGGTCACTGCTCCTGGGAATGAAATTTCTGAGACCTGAAATTTACTGTCTAGGAATCCATCTGTAAGTTAGAACCCTCTGGTAGACTAATGGTATAGTTCATCATGCAGGTTTGGATGATGCCGTAGTCAGTTGTCTAGGTGAAACATAGAATGCAGGTGCTTTCTACTTTTCCTCCTCCGAAAATCCTCCTTTTTTCCTTACATATTTTTAGATGTGACAAACTCAGTGATTTTGTTGTTGGTTAAAAAGATTTTCGGGATGGAGAGGTGGCTCAGGGGTTAAACCTCTGCCTTGCAGGAGGAAGATCCTGAGTTGGGATCCTAGACCCCACGTATAGACACCTAGACACTGGGCAGAAGTGGGGGCGGCCTGCGTTCCTGGTCCTGGTAGGGCGGAGCCTGTGAATCCCGGGGCAGAGTAAACAAGGAAGAGGTGGAGGCATCCATGGTGGTTCTGGAATTCGTCTGTAGTTCTACACACACACATACACACACACACACACATGCACATATACATACACACACATACACACGCACACACACACATACACGCACAATTTAATAAAAAAAAATTTAAAAAGATTTTCATGGTCATTTACCATTCAAGATGAGATTCTGCTGTTTGTGACAATATGCCTGGTCCAGGCTTGGTGGCTTAGGCTTGTAATCCCAGACAAGTTTGATGTAGAGGCAAGGGGATTGTCAGTACAAGGTTAGTCCATCCCACAGAGGAGTGCAAGATTTGTTCTCAATGAAATAGGGCTAGGAATGTCGCTCACCTTAGAGCATTTGCTTAACATGCATAAAGTCCTAGATTTGGTTCCCAGGTACTTCCAAAAAGTATTCCTAGAGAAAAAGCTGAAATGTGCCTACATGACTTACCTAAGCACATGTAAACAACTCTGTGGAGTGGCACCAAAGCTATTGTCCTTATCCTGTTCTGCTCTTCAGTTAGTTGGTTATTCTGGGTATGTGCTTGTACACGTGGAAGATAAACCCAGGGATAGCAGCAGTGAGAGGACTGTATTAAAATCGGTGAAGTTAATTTCACTATTGGGTACAGGATAAATGCAGGTATGTATTACTTTTTAATTTTTAAATTATTTTTTAAAATTTGTGTGTGTGTGTGTGTGTGTGTGTGTGTGTGTGTGTGTGTGTATCAGAGGGCACTGTGTGTCCCTGTGGAGGGCCAAGGATGAATTTGGGAATCATTTTGAATTGTTTCTCCTCCTTTTTGCTTCGCTCTGGGATTTCTCAGGCTCCACCTTCCAGAGTGCAGGCTGCCACCATTTTTGCCTGGTGTTTTTACATGGGATCTGGGATCTGAACTCAGGCCCTTCTGCTTGTGAGGTAGAGTTTTAATCCTTGAATCATTTCTCTAGCTAGATATGGGTAGAATTTTTAATGTTTGTTTCTAATGTCTCCTTACTCTTCATTCTTTTAATCTTTCTGATTGGTATACCTTCCCATTTTGGAAGCCATTGTGGTTGAATTGAAAAATTACAAATGTTTTCAAATTTTGTTTACTATTTAATTTCCTTTTGTTTTATATAACTACAGAGATCCAAAATTTTGGCTAGGAAAAAGATGATTCTTATGCTCAAAAATTTCTGTAATTAAGAAATTAAAATTGCCACATAGTGATGCAAACCCATGAGGACCAGGGTCCCCGCATACGGCTTTCTCTTTGAGCAGATGTGAGCATCTTCTTGGATTTGTCCCTTAGTGATTCTCTTAATGGATCGAGCCAAGTCACCGAACTTTCCTGCCCGCTTCCCTCTTCAACATACCCAATCTTACTTATGTTCAGGATCACCAGCTAAATTGTTTATTAGAGAATCCTGGGGTTTATATAGCAGCCTTTCTTCATATTGTTTTAATCACATATAATCCCTGTTACTTGTTTTCACATATTTGCTATTTTTAGCTTAATTATGAATTTCTAAAATTTGCCTTGATTTTGGGACATAGGTTGGTTGTCAAAGAAAAACAAGCAGCTGATGGAAGTTTTATTTCTGATTTTCTTTTCCCTGTACCTCATGACATTTTACATTGTTATAAATGAAATATTTTAGAATTGTAAGAAGGATTAGTGAAAACTGTTAGAATATTGATATGTTCTTTAAAATTTTTTAAATAAATTTTTTAAAATTTTTATTTATTTATTGTGTGTGTATATGTGTCCCTTCTGTTTTCAAGACAGTCTTAACCCCTGAGCTTTCTCCGAAAAAAAAAAAAAAAAAAGAACCTGGGGGAGGGAAGGGCTAGGGAAATGGCCCAGTGCTTAAAAATCTTTGCCTCAAAAGCAAAGGACCTGAGTTTGGATCCCCCAGATCCCACAGATAGGTCTGAAATTCTGGCCTTGGAAGACAGAGCCAAGGAAACCCCTAAAGCAGTAAGGTGGAAAGAGCAGTCCAGGATGATGCCGTTATCACCCTTGGGCTTTCATAGGCATATGCATTTAGGTGCCTTCTTCTACAAAAAGATTTGTTTAGTGGAGAGTGTGTTGTGGAGTCAGTTCTCTCCTACCTTTGTAGGTCCTTAGGTTTGCACAGCAAGCACCTTTACTTGCTGAGCCATGTCACGAGCCCAAAAGGCTGATATTTTCAAAGTAATGTTTTATGTCAAAAATAAGTTTCGTTTTCTCAGTGTGAAAATAGAATTTCAAACCAAAAACACTGTAATCTGAGCACTTACGAGACTGATGCAGAGGATTGCTGTGAATTTGAAGCTAGCTTGAACTACTTTGTCTCAGCAGTAACGACAAGCCTTACTTTCTTCTCAACATGCTGTTTTTAGCTTTAATTGGTACTAAGTAGTGGTGATGTTGCTATATTTTATTTTTCAGGTATGGAATATATGAACGCTGCCGAGAATTGGTAGAAGCAGGTTATGATGTGCGGCAACCAGACAAAGAAAATGTTACACTTCTCCACTGGGCTGCCATCAATAACAGGATAGACTTAGTCAAGTATGTGCTTTCTGTGTTTTCAATTCATCAATGCTTGTTTTATGTCTAATTATAAAATCACCAAAAGTGATTATCCTAATTTCTAAAATATGTTTTTTATATGCATTCTAGTTTTATTTGTAGAAAAAAATTGCTTTTAATGTATATTAAAAACTTATGAGCCAGGTCCTGCACTGAGTGCCTTTTCATGGTATTTCCTTTAATCTTTATTCTTAAAATAACTCTGTTTGAAATGTATCAATCACTACCATCTTGCTATTGAGGAAACTGAAACACAGAGCTTGACTCTGCTACCCAATGACACATGACTGGTTAAGGTTTAGAATTATGATCTGAATTTGGGCAACTTCACCTGGCAAAATTGATTTCACTTTGGGGAAAGGCACCAAAAGAAAAGATGGGTTGAATCAGTAGTGGGTAATAATGTTTACACCAGGGTTAAAGGATAAGTACTGTACATATTATGTAATTGTACCAATTAGTCTTTCTGCTACTGTGAGACAACACTCAAAACCAAGCAACTGAAGGAAGAAAGGGAGATTTATTCAGTTTAGGGTTCTAGAGGGGAAATACAGTCCTTTATGGTGGAAAAGGTATGGCAGGCAACAGAAGTTAAAGGTGGCTTAAGTCACCTCCACCAAGAAGGCTGGAGCTGCAACTGCATGAGCTGGTTTCTTCTGGAAGCAGGGTGGGGCTAATCAACCTCAAGGTTCACATCCCTGTGACACACCTTCCTCCAGCAAGGCTCCAGCTCCTGGGAAGGTTGCCACAACCTTCCCAGACATCTACTAAGGATTCAAACACTCCAGCCTGTGGGAGACAGCTTATATTCAAACTGTGCAGTAATGGATTCTCACCCCTTAGCATTGATCTGTTTAGCATCAGCAAGAAATTGAAAAATGTATTTTAGTAATCTTGGAAACTTGGTATAAAATTTTGGGATACCAAGGTGAATCTAAAATGAACTTTTGGTGTGCAGTTAGTTGCACTCAGCGGGCGAGTTGGGGTGTTCCTGCCAGCTCAAAGAACCTGCTGTTAAGCAGTCTAAGGCACAGACTAAGCACATCACTCATTGTTAATTCTGTGAGACATGTTTTTTCTCCAGAGTGCATTTCCATTTTCTTTGCTCCTTCTTTTCCTTCTTACATCTATTAACTTTCCCTATGCCTTCAATGCAGGCTTCTTCATATTCAAGTCTGTTTTTTTTTCTTAACCAGAAAATACTTTACATTTTTATAGTGGCACTTTTCACATGGACTACAAACCTACGTTAGTAAGTAGTTCTGAATGTCCGCTATATATATTTTCCCCCACTGAAAAGGTCATTTCACTATTTTCTGGTTTCGTCACTATTGAGAAATTTAAGATAGAAATCTTAGGTGTTGGGGTATAATAGTTACTCTTAACTATTGCTGTGAGAGAGCATTCAAAGTCAAGCAACTTATTAAGAGATAAGGGGAGATTTGTGCAGCTTATGATTGCAGAGGGGAGAAACAGTCTTTTATGGTAGAGGCAGCATGGCTCGTGACTGAAGCTAGAGGCTGGCTAAGTCACTGCAAACATCCTGGAAGCTGAGAGCTGCTCAGTCCAGTAGGCCAGTGAGTGACAGCTAAAGACTGGAGGATACCTGGAGAGTTGAAGAAGTAGAGTCTCTCTTCAAAGTCTTCTGTTCTATGGTTCTTTTTATCTGGTTTGCTGCTGGAAGGTTCCAATCAGATCTAGGGCTGGTTTTTGTATTGTAAATGTATTGATCCAGATAATATCTTCAGGTGGTCTCACAGCTGATTTTAGTTAATGCCAGCTATGGTCAAATTGACACCCAGGATTAATTATCACAGAGGATTTTTTTGTTTTGTTTTGTTTTCTGATTCCTTTTAAGATTTTCCCTTTTGGGCCAGTGAGATAACTTACAAACTTGGAGACCCAAGTTGAATGCCTGGAAGTCCACATGGTGGAAACAGAGACATGACCTCTGATTTCCACCTGTGTATCATGGAATGCATGTGTGTATACCTTCTTTCTCTCTCCCAAAGTAATTAATTAAAAAAAAACTTCAGGCATAAATGGCTTAGGTATTAAAAAGATTTTTCCCCCTTTCTGGTTTTTTATAGTTTCATATGATGTATTCCAAGATGTGGGTTTCTGTTTGCTTATTTTGAATGGTATTGTAAGGAATTTTGATTCTGTGGGCTAGTGTTTCATCAGCTCTGGAGAAAAAATCTAGTAAGATTCTAGACTAGATTTTTTCTTTAACTGTTACTCCAGCAAGTTTCTTTCTCGCCGCCGTTGCCAGTTGCACGTGCATCAGGCTCTCCTTCCACTGCCCTGCCTCTTGTGCACCAGTGTGTTCTCACCTTTCACCTCTGCCTCATTTGGAACATTTCTCCAATCTGTCATCTAGTTCCTTTTAGTTATGTATAACCTGATGTTATGTTTATTGTATTCCTAGTTTTTTTTAAATTTTTCAATTTTGAAAATATTGCTGGGATTTAAAGCTATACTACTTACGTGACTAGTTGAAATTTTCAATTTTGTCTTACATACTTGAACAAAGTACTTATTTTGTAATCAATGTGTAAAATGTGGCTCTGGCATCTCTGTAGGTCTGTTTCTTTCAGTACTTTTCTTTCATGTGTATGAATATCCTTAGAAGTGTACTAGACACGGTTAAAAAAAATTCCTTGTTGAATAGTTTGAAGCCAAGCTGAAAAGATTTCCATTTGATTCTTTCAGCCTAAGCTCATTTCAAAGTTTTACCTTTCCAGAGCTCAGGGTGGCTTGAAGGCCAGTCTGTAGTCAAGTTTACCTCTAGTCTTTCCTGAACTTTCATAGTACAGCTTTTGGGGTATCTTAGGTACTGTCCCCTCCTTTTGGTACAGTCTCTTCCCTGCCTGGTCCTTGCTGAGGAGGCTGAACTACTGGCCAACAAGCCCCAAGGATCCAGCGTCTCCATCTCCACTGTGCTGGGATTGCCTCTCCTATCCGCTCCCTCTCTCCTTTTTTTTTTTTGTATGCCAGGGTCTCACATAGCCAAGGTTTGCCTCAGACTCTGTGTAGCTGAGGTTAATCTTGTACTTACGAACCTCTTGTCTCTGCTTCCAGTTGCTGGGATGACAGACGTGCCAGCAAGCCCCTATCTTTACTGGCTCCTTTTAGTCTGGAAACTTGCCTCTTTATTAGTTTACACTTTCAGTACTGTCTCACCTTCATTGTCTCTGGGGTTTTTCCTTTTCAAGAACTTGATTTTTTTGTTTGTTTTTTCCTGTTAGATTTTGTAACCAATTGTCTGATTTTCTTAGCTTTCTATCATCTTTTATTACCTTGTATAGCCATACGTTTTAAGGTAGGTTTTCTTAAATTTATCTTCTGATACGTCTATTGCACTTCTAACTTTTTAAATTTATATTTTGAAATTTCAAGTATTCTTTCTTAATCTCTCTTGATAACAGTTTTTGAATTATAGTAGCTTTTGTGCCATTTTTAATATTTTCTTCTCTACATGTCATTATTATTTAGTGTTGCCCTTTCTTCAGTGATCTGGTCATGTTTGATCATTCCATTTCAGACAAAGTTATAACAAAGCTGGGAGTTTTTGAACTTAGAGAGTTCTGAGACAGGAACTATCTCAAATAGCAGTTTCTTGGAGTTTTGTTGTTGTTTTTCTTTGTGGGGAAGTGCTTAGTGTCTGGCTGCCTGCTCACCTGACATGGAAGTAGTGTGGACTTTTTGTTCAGTGTGTGTACTTTCTTAGTCAAGGTTCTCTGAAGAAACAGATCTATAGAATGTAATATATATAAAGTTTATTAAAATAACTCACAGTAAAAAATAGTGTCCTTCAAAGTACCTGCTCGTAGCTGCTTCATTCTTGACCAGAATGTTCCACAAAGCCAAAAAATCCCAAGAAGTCTCAAGCCTTTACTTCTGTGGAGGGTTGAAGACGCTGGGTTCTGAAATCAGTGAAGAACAGCTGGGCTCCGACGTTAGTGATGAACAGCGAACAGCAGCAAAGCTTAGAGACCAGGCTCCAAAGGCAGCGGGAACAGCAGCAACGTGGTGGAAAAGATGAGGCTCCAAGTCAGCCAAGGACGGAGGCAGCAGCAGTAGCAACAAAGAAGGCCACGATTCTCTAAAAGTGCATGATATTCACAGAGTGGACTCCACAGCAAATGGACACAAGATAAAGGAAGAGCAAGTCCCTCCTCCTTGCACTTCCTATCATCAGGTCCACCACTGGAAAGTACACTCACTATGGGCTGGGTTCTCCACAGCAATCAGTCAAGTACCTGCAGACTTGTTTAGGGGCCATTCCAACCATTAACCCTCCACAACTGCACCCCAAACAGTCTGCAACTGTCAAGTTGACACCAAAATGCAACCATAACAGACTGGCACATTTTTACTGCAGTTCCTCATACTCTTCTCTTTTCCCCTGGAAAAGGTACCCTGAACACACTTTTTACAAATGCTGAATGTTGAGTGAAAACATCTGTGAGTTTTGAGACTAGAAGAAACGAGATTTAGGCAAGAATGCTTGGGGACACAAGAAAATCAGAATTTTAAAGGAAGAGTTTGAATTGTAATGGCAGTTATAACAGGATTTTGAGAGTTGGCATTCTAGGCACCAAGAGTGCTTTGTTGACTGTCAGTTCCAGGATTGCTTCCTGTTACAGTGAAATTTTCAGTGAAATTCTCTTAGATAATAGAAGTGTTTGTGTTGACCTTCAGCCAGTGTTTTGTTTGTAGCTCAGTTTTTTAATAGTTACTTTGATGGTAATAGCTGCTTCTAACCCCCTAAAAAGAGGAGTTTTTAATATATTTTGATGTGATTCTTGTAGGTGTCCCTTCTAGAGAAAGTTGGTTTTAGCTATTTGCTTTTCCACTTTCAAATATTTGTTGATATTCTTATTCATTGAAAGCCTCCTAAAAATCTAGAAAGTTTTACTACCTACAAGAACATTCTTTTACACTAACCTTTTTGTAGTGTTAAGAAGTATCCTGTCCATGTGGAAAAAATGTTACATTTTGGATTTAGAGTTAGTTTGGAAATGGGCTGGAGAGATGGCTTAGGGGTTAAGACTCTGTCTTAACAGAAGGACTTGAGTTTGGATTCCCGGTTTCAGCCATTGGCTTGCACTTCTGGCCTTCGTGGGCGCAGTGAAGCAAAAAGGAGCTAGAAGCAATCCAGGATGATTCCCGAAGTCACCCTTGGTCCTCCACAGGAACACACACACAACAAAATAAATTAAAAAAACAACAAAGTTTTGAATAACACAGTGACATAAACCTAACAGTGATTTCAGTTGCACAAAATACAAATGATTTACAAGAACAGATACATTGACCCTAAAGAAAGGAATGAAATTCCTTTAAAATAATTCTAGTTGGAATTTCCTACAAAAGTAGTGTTTTGACTTTAACTATACCTTGATTTCTAGCCTGACTGTTCTCATAAACATTTTCAGTCGGGTACTTTGAGAACCAATTCAGGACTATTTAAATGTTTGTATCCATAGCAGTCTGGTAATATATCCCTATAACCCCAGAATTCATTGGAGTCTGAAGTAGGAGAATTGCCATAGTTGAAACTGGACTGTGCTACAAAGAAAGATTCCCTGTGTCTAATAAAGGAAGAAAGTCTATATCCTAAAAATATTTTGTTGAGTTCCTTTGAACAATTTTGCATGACAGCGTAGAGTTTATCCCTTTATTACATAATACTTCAATACATAATACTTATAGGAGGCAAACGTTTGAATTAAGTATATGAGGACAATTAATTATATTAAGTACTTGGCATTATGTGCCATAGAGTAAATGCATTAATAATATAAAACTAATTACTTAGAGTGGCTTTAGAGCCTCAGTGATATGTGTCTGATTTCAGTGCATTAAAAGTATTTCTTTTTAAGATTTATTACATCAATCAGTCTCTAAAAAAGCATTGTACAGAGGAACTAAATCCTGTTCATTCCTGTGAATATCATAATATTGTGATGTTGAGTCTTTGCAGAGCAATGAGTGTTTGCATGCCTGATCCCATGTAAAAATGTCAGAAGGAAATGGTGGTGGCCTATACTTCTGGCCCTGGAAGGCTGAGCCTGGGAAACCTCAGAGTAAAACAATACAGAGGTAGAGTAATCCAGGAGTTTCCCAAAGTCAGTCACTCTTGGGCCTCCACAGGCACACACAGTGCCCTCTGGTACACACAGACACACATGCACACATACATGCATGTGCAAAAAAGTTTGCCACTCAAGACATTACCTCATACTATCTTGAGTAGAAACCACTCTATTCTAAGATTTTGTATGCTGCTTAAATCCTTATGGTTGATTATCATTTTAGTATTTCAAATTTTTTTCCTTTTACTTCTAGAAAGAAAGTGATGTGCCTAATAGGACATTTTACTAAATATGCTTAAATCCTTATGGTTGATTATCATTTTAGTATTTCAAATTTTTTTCCTTTTACTTCTAGAAAGAAAGTGATGTGCCTAATAGGACATTTTACTAAATATGTTTTTTAAAATCTCAGGAGAGAACTTTATCTTCAAAGCCATGACATAGTTTGAGATATACAATAGAAAACTTGTAAATTTTTTCTGTAATTTTTTAAAGTTGAAATGAAAGCTATCTAAAGAACCTCAAATTATGTCTTCTAGATACTATATTTCAAAAGGTGCTATTGTGGATCAACTTGGAGGAGACCTGAATTCAACTCCGTTGCACTGGGCCACAAGGTTTACATTTCTTTGGGGTTCCGCCCCTTTTCTCTGTCTTTTTAATGCTATGCTGAAGTGAATAAGAGAACTTACTGTGGCAATAACTAATTCAATAAATTTGCTAATGTGTTTATTGCTGTCCAGTGTTATCTGCATCGTAAACAGTTTGATGTCCAAATTGTTGTTACAGCAAAGGAGTTTGATTGAGTTTTGTATTTGTAAAGTAACTTTTGAAGTGTGTGTGTGTGTGTGTGTGTGTGTGTGTGTGTATTTGTAATTAAATAACTAGCTGAATTAAAATAATATAGAAATTGCTATGTTTAAAGAAGCTAAGAGTGCTTATGTAAGTTTCTAAGACTAGTTCCACTTAGGCCTTTTAAGAACCACGAGCCTGGGGCTGGGGAGGTAAATGTCTCAGGGGCTTAAAAACCTTGGTCTCATAAGGAAAAGAACTGAGTTCTGATTCCCCAGATCCAACATAAAAAATGTCAGGCAGGTGTGGTGGCCCAGCTGTAATCCTAGCTCCGGAAGTCAACGCCTGGGAGTTTCCAGAGCAAGCTGGCTAGCCATACTTAGTACTAATGCCGTGATTTGGGTTTTATTAGCGACCCAGGCTCACACAGTAAAGTGTGCTTGGATCTCCACAGGCACACGCATTCAGACGCACTTGTATACATATATCCCCGCACATATATGCCTACTTAATGCAGAACACATACGCAGTCACATACGTACACTCCCCATACACACATACATGAAAAAGAAGAACCATAAACCTATTCTTGACAGATTTTAAATCAGCATTATAAAGTACGTTCAGCCTTCCTACCATTGCTTAGCAGTATTTTCTAGAGGATCTTATTTGAAATAATTTTGTGTCTAAATATTTATCTTTTTTTTTTAGGCAAGGCCATTTATCCATGGTTGTGCAACTAATGAAATATGGTGCAGATCCCTCATTAATTGATGGGGAAGGATGTAGCTGTATTCATCTGGCTGCTCAGTTTGGACACACCTCGATTGTTGCTTATCTCATAGCAAAAGGACAGGTAAAATGTCACAGTGATGTGGGTTTAAGCAGCTATTCTTCATGTTTTAACTGTCCAGTACTCTTAGTGCTGCATGTATGACAACCTAGTGATATTAGTACTTTCGGGTGGGTAAAGACAGTTAGCATGTAGTTAATTTGATGCTGAGCTTTAAATGTGCAGGTTTTATGCAGAATTGTATAAATGCTTCATTAAGTTGGGGTTTTGATTTTGACTATAGTATAAGTAAATCTTAAAATTTAATGGAGAAAATTAAGAATCTGTTTTTCTTTTTCCCACTGAATTTATTATGTTTTGAACATGTCATGAGGATTCATGTAGACCTTTTGAATCTATATATTATTTTTTATTTTAGTACCTTTCAAGAGAAATAATTTTTTAAGATGGGTTTTTTTTTCTGCTGTCAGAAAGAACTTGTTTAGCAAACCTCATGATGTAAGCTTTTGGTCCTGATTTTTCCTGAATGTGCAGCCATAGTCATAGTCATGTTAAATATTTCCATTTTATATTTACTATATATTATGTTTGTACATTTTGCCTTTTATTCTATTTTTTATGATAAATATATTTTGTTATGAGCAATTCTGCCCAGTTTTTCTTTTTTCTGGTTACAGTAAAATATTAATTTTATAAATCAGAATCTCATACAAGAATAACAAATATAAATGATTTTAACTAATCACTACCAAAACATTTAGTATTTTAATTTAAAATTTTATAGTAATTCAGAATCTGAATAGTATTTCTTTCTGTTTAAGGTATTTATTTTTGGCAACAGCTAGTAATAGCAGTTGTGTGTTATGCATTTAAGCTTAGGCAAAGAGATATGTAGACTAATGGATAGAAAGGACAATTTTTTTTTCCATTATTGTATTAGTGAAATAATTGCAAAATACAGTGGTTAAGAACATCATCAGCTCTTTCTGGGATTGGCTAGACATGGCTGAGGGGATTTTTTTGGCCTGTGATGACCAGGAGCTTCAGTCCCTTGGGTCTGTCAGTGGGCATGAAGATGGCTCACTTACACTTACCTTGTGCTTTGGTAGAAATAGCTAAGGACTATTCTTATTGGGATGCTGAGGCCTCTGTCTTCTCGAGTTGACAGCACTACTTCATGTAGTGACTCCAGTAGGGAAGTAGAATTCTTACAAGGTGCTTCAGAACACCCCCCAAAATGCTTGCTTACTTAAGGCGTAGGTCTGAACTGGTGCTGCAGCACTTCTGTTGCTAAAGCTAGGAACAGATTGAGTCAGTCTTTGTGGGAAGGATCAGCCTAGGAAGTGAACACCGGGAGGTGAGGTCTGCTGGGCACATCTTCCGAGAGAAACTACCACAGGAGATTAGCCTAAGGAAGAGAAACGATACAAATTTTTTAAGTCTTGATGGTCTTTTTGTTAACTTTTTGACTTTGAAGTTTAGATGGTCTCATATAAATCCAGCACTTTGGGAGGATAATACAAGAGGAACACCACACATTTGAGCACAGACTGGGCTACAGTGTGAATGAAACACTGTCTCCAAACAAGGGGGATAATTTTTACTTACTATAATGCTTTTTATGTGAAAGATAGAAGATGGAGATGCTAAATATCTGATACTTTTTTTTCTGAGTAATTTTTATCTACTAAAAATAACACCTGCTTATTAGAAAATATTTATCCACAATTATGATTTAGAAAATGAAATCCCGTTTTCCCTGTGCCTGCTCTGAGACACTTTAAATGGGGTCCAGAGTCTTCTCTCTGCTCTGTGAGCCCTGGCGTGGTACAGCCACTGATATTTCTGGAATTCCCCATCTGCTTCTTCCCCACCTGCTCCTGCCTCAGGTGGTTATGCGGTTCCTGTTGCAGGTGTAGCCTTTCCTCGCATGGCCCCGCTTTTTTCTTCTGTCAGCTGATTGTTTGAGTTCTGGTCACTTCTCAATTACAGCTAATAATGTTTTCTTCTTTCATTGTCTGTTGACTGTTTTTCTAAGCCTTTTCGTGATTAAGGTACTACATTTCTGCTACTAATCTTTTCAACTTTTAGATAATATCTTTGATCCATAGTTTTTTGTAATAGACTTTCAGCATACCTCCTTTTTAGTATTCCTTTCCTCACATGTTTTTTGTTAGTTGTGTCAGTTTTATATTGGTTAGAATGTTTGGCACTTTCCATTCAGTTTTGTCATTCTGTTCTTTGCAATTGTTTTATTTTAACTGTACATATTCAGTGCACACTACCAATTCTTCTGGGTAAATTTTAGGAGCAGGAGTATGTTGAGTTATGGAGCCTTGTTGACCATGGAATTTCCCACAAGGTTTAAAAAACCCTTAAATATAACTTTATTGCTCATATTTAACTTTAATGATTAAATTCTTACACATTTGCATTGATAAAAATATTACCTGATCAAACTGAGGAAGTAGTGATCAGTATCAAAAAGATTGCCATACCTCCAGGCACTGCCAAGAAGTGCTTGATAGCTATGCAAATACAAAATTAAAGAACTTCAGTTTAGTCCATTGGACATCTTAATTTTCATCCATATTAATTTCTATATAAATAGCGACTTTAGGAAAATTAAGTTTTCATCTTTAAAAAATCATGTAGGTTTATCAACTGGAGACCCATTTATACTACCACAGCTGCCTGGACTCTTGCTAGTACAAGCACCTCAAAAAGAACCCTGTGCTCCACACATGCAGAAAAAAATGAGAGCGGGAAGGAAATGGCTGGATTGGTGAATGGAAGAGAAGGTGGAAGAGGAGAGGGAAATGGAGGGGTGTCAAAGACAAACTCATTTTGTTTATATATGAAAATTTCAAAGAATAAAGGGAAAAATACTGTAGAGAGTTAAAAAGAGAACAGATAGGTATTTTTTTTAATGACCACAGATCTATTTTAATTGGTTCTAAAGATACTTTCTCTTTAGATGGATCATCTTGTCAGAGGTGGCAGGGATGGGAGACACAGCTCCATCCTGTCACCTCCAGCAGCGTGGGGGGGGTGTTACCTTAATCTTTTAGGGATCTTGACTTAGGTAAAACTGAGTTTAGCTTCCACAATGGAAAGAATTTCAGGGTGAGTTGTATGAAACACTGCTGGGGTTTATTAAAGGACATTTTAAATACAGATTTTAGGCATGAGGGTTAAGGAAAGGAAAGAAGTGCTTGGGAAGAGAGTAAGACACCCCGGATTGTAAGGGTTGGCTTCTCTAAAAGAGTTATTGTTCTTTATTTTTCATAATAGTCACATATAGGATTTTGTCAGTTTTGAAGCTGTGGTCTTGAAGTGTGGTTAAGAATTCTAAAGGAGATCCTGTATGGTTCCTGAGGGCCATATACGGGATTATAATTGATAAGGTAAAAGTCTAGATCACAGGGATGCAATAAGGTAGAATATCTTGACTGTAAACAAAAATGAAAGTCTCACTTGAGATTCTCAAAGTTTCTTGGAAAAGGCGTGAGACCCCTTCCCTAACACATTTAGGTTGTAAGTATGGTTCATTTCCATTTTAACATAAAACATCCATGTAAGAAAGCAAAAAAGGAGGCAGAAGCAATCCAGGTTAATTTCTGAAGTGTCACCTTTGGTCCTCCACAGGGATATACACAGTGCCCTCTGACACACACACACACACACACACACACACACACACACACGAGTACAAAATGTACCAAGATAATTATTGAACCCAAAATGGTAGAGTGACAGGACAGGTCAGGTATTCTATCAGCAGTGATAGCAGACCACACCATTGAAAGAGTATTCAAGGGCCTAGTGTTTGGGGTTCCCTTTTATGGGATTCAAAAGAGAGTTTGGTTACTAAGAAGCGTAGTGTGGGTGGTTCTCTTTTTTGATTGACAGGCCTAGGTTAGGTAAGTCTTTATTCACTGTGCATGTCTCTTCCCACGTATGTGATTTTAACCATACACAGTCCTAATTATGCCTAGGCATAGGACAGTAAATAGGAGATTTTCCCTAAGAATCCTCTTCGGGAACAGTGTTTGCTGAGTGGGCATGTACATAAAAGTAACGCATGGTGGATTTATACCTTATCTTCCATACTGGATAAATTCTGAGATAGGTTTAAAAAGCAGCCGATTGTTTTAATGGTATCACTTTTTAAAAAAGGATATTGAAAGACTGCAACTAAGAATAAGAAAACAAAAATTTCATCTTTAGAGGCTGGGGCTGTAGTTGAGCAGTAAATAGAGGATTTGTCGGGCATAAGCAAGGTCCTGTGCTTTGTCCTCAGCACCACATAAGACAACCAGAAGCTTATTTGAGTTAGACATTTGATTGTGCTTACTTGAAATTAAAGTACATACTTCTTAGATAAACAAATTTGTCATGTCTATTAGAATTATGTGATTGCTAAATCAAATCAACCTGTTTGAAACTGTTGCATGAAGTCACAGAAGATTTTTCCACAACTCTGTGGAAGAAAATACTGAAGTGAGTTTGCAAGGGGTAAGGATAACATTCCATTGCGGTTCTCATGGTGACATCCCAGCATACACTGTGCCCTCTTATGCAGTAGCTCTCAGCTTCTTTCTTCCCAGTTCACTTGGAATGTTCACCTTTAAGACGTACTTCACTGGCAGGAGTGGCCCAGAGAAGCGCTGCTTGGAGACCAGCAGTGTTTTCGTGTGCTTGCCATAACTGTTGTCCTCCCACTGATTGGTGAATTAGGTAATACAACTTCAGTTAAAAGGGGATTAGGAAGTCTTTATCTGAGGACCTGAGTTCAGATATTTTCGAGAAAAAGTTGACACTCACTTTGCCCAAAGTTTTATAGCAAATCAGTGACAGAACTAGGAATTCAAAGCCACTTTGTTCGTATCTTAAAATTTTGCTTTTCTGGACTGGAGAGAGGGCTCAGGTTAAGATTGCCTCGCAAGCAGAAGGTCTTGGGTTTGGTTCCCAGGTCCCATTTAAGAAATGCCAGGTGGCAGAAATGGCAGTAGCCTGCACTTCTGGCTTTGTGGGCAGAGCCTGGGAAATCCCCAAGGGAAGTAAAAAAGGAGAGAAGCAATCCAGGATGATTCCTGAAGTCATCCTTGGTCCTCCACAGGGACACACAGTGCTCTCTGACACACACAATAAATGAATAAACAAAGCTAAAAAAATATGCTTTTCCCAAACCTAGAAAAATGATTGGAAACATCAGTTTTGTGTGTGTGTGTGTGTGTGTGTGTGTGTGTGTGTGTGTGTGTGTGTGTGTTTTAAATAGTCTCGGGTAACCTTGACAGGCCTTAAGCATTATGTAGCCAAAAGTGACTTTGAGCTTTTCAATCTTCTGCTTCCATCTTCTGGAAAAACAGGTATGCACCATCATGTATTGCTTTACTCCTCAGTAGGAGTCAAATGAAGGACTTTGTTCATGCTAGGCAAGCACTCTGCAAACTAAACCATATTTCCCATAAGTATACCTTTCAGCAAATGGCTTTTTTTCATAGTCTGCTAGGCAGTAAAAATACAAAGATGAATTTAATATCATTTTGATCCTTAAAAGAATTTTTGTTCTAATGTATAAGGTAGATACATCGTGAGGCATGATTGCAGTGGATTAGAAAAGACAGTTGGAAAGGAAGGAAACAGAGCAGAGTTTTGATTTATTTAGTAGGTGATTAATTCTAATTTGCTAAAAATTAAAAGGGCAAATGGAACAAAAGAAGAATTCATAGTGTAGCTTACATAGTATTTCTATGTATTTAAAGCAGCGAATATTTCAAATGCTTCTATGAACTGAGGCTGAATAGATATCCAGAGAGGAAGGAATAGAAAAGGATGCAGAGTTAAGCCCCTTGTGGTAGGAAAAAGGGGCTTTCTCATTTACCACAGTGGCGACATGGGAACACCTGAGGCTTCAGAATCAAACAGTAGTCATTCAAGTATATCTAAAAGCAAGGAGGCAAATGCTAAAATAATGAGTTAAAAAAGGCAAAAGATTTATACAATCTGAAGAGAAACCAGAGTATTCAAAATAATAAGTTAAAAGTAAAAGCTGAAAATGATGGAATATGAGGCAGAGGATTGCTTTATCAAACTTAACAAACGTTGAAGAATTATTTAACTAAAAATGTTCATGTGGCATAAAAAATACGGGAAAATATGAGAAAAATAATCAAGCTTACTTGAGTTTATTGAAAAATTGAGTCTTGTTTGTTTGGAAATGCATAAGACTAGTTTTAGTGTTTTGTTACTCCTCCTGTCAGAATTACTGTAAACATGTTTTTTAGAGAGTTAAACCAATCCTTTGTGTTCCTAAGATCAAAGTAGACAAAGATCTTTTAATTCAGAACAAGGAAAGGAATACGTAAAATATAATGTATAAACCAGTTAGTCTATTAGTAGCAATACTTAATTTTAAAGTTAAGGAAGAGAAACTTTCATAAACCATTCTTGTTTGAGTAGTAATATATTGGATTCTATGGTGTATAAATTAGGTGTTTCCAAATAATTTTGGTTAGGATCTTAAAATTTTGCTGTTTGACTTTACTCTATCAGGATGTAGATATGATGGATCAGAATGGAATGACACCTTTAATGTGGGCAGCATATAGAACACATAGGTATGTAACCATTATGAATACTCATTGCTTCAGCATAAGTGTGAAAAAAGTAACTAGAAAAGGCAGTAAATGTTTTACTACTATTATTTAAATTCTTCATTATGATGAATAGTAGCACTCCTTAGTGTTTGGTGTATTTGCTTACTCCACCTTGGTAATCCTCTGAACAATTTTTAAGAATGGGAGAAGAGTTTACTTTAAAAAGATAATTTTTCATGTTATTTTCATATTAGCAAATTTTTTTGTTTAAGTTTTGTATGCTATCTTATATTTGGAACAGTCCATATTGAAATTAAATATATTTTAGTTTTTAATTATATAACTATTAATGGCACCATATTCTAGAGTAATAGTAGAAAATGTCAGGGCTGAGTAACTCTCCTTTGGAACCATGTTGCTTTATGTAGGGTTGCACAATAATAGTAGTTCATAAAGAATATTGCTTCATTGATTACACAGTGTTGAGGTTAGAAGTGTTCCAAGATGGAATGAGTATACAGCCACAATCAGTTTAGTGTCTGTAATGATTTCGATAATTGAAATTAGGGTTGTTGTTGTTGTTTGTTTGTTTTTTTTCCTTTTCAGTGTGGATCCAACTAGATTGCTTTTAACATTCAATGTTTCAGTTAACCTTGGTGACAAGTATCACAAAAACACTGCTCTGCACTGGGCAGTACTAGCAGGGAATACCACAGTCATTAGTCTTCTTCTGGAAGCTGGCGCCAACGTTGATGCCCAAAACATCAAGGTAACAATGTCCTGTATTAATGTTGTCAAAAAACATACTTTCTTGTAGATTGGAAGTTGGAAGAAGCTTCTTACTTAGTTCAACCCTTCGTTTCTATAAATTAATTGGTTCATTTACTTATTGAAGTATTGAAGTAGCTTTAAATGTTAGGTTGACTTTTAATGAGTGAATTTGTATTGACTTTTAGAAATTATATACTTTTATTTTTATTCGTGAAGGTCAGTAATTTTTTGGTTCTTGAATATTGCATAGAAATTATAAGTTGATAGTTAAGCTATATTATTAATAGTAAATTCTGGTAATTTGACTTTTGTCATTTTTATTAAAGATCAAGACTTTTAAATTTGATACATACATTTATAGTGCTTATAGGAAAAACTTCCCCAGTAGAGAATTGAGGATAAGTATACAGAATTAATCTAAGAACCAAGCAGAGTTGATATGCACACTCTTAGTTTACAGACATTTTTTGAGTACATTGTGTCAAAATTTTGAATATTCTTTTGTATTCTTAAAACTTTTAGGATCTACTACTCTCTTTTAGTAATAGTTTCTATGAAGTGAAATTAAATATTGCTTAAGTAATTGTTTATTGACAAATGTTTTTAAATGTTGACTGTAATTCATAATATTGTCTGAGCCATGTTCATAAATGTTTAAAGAATTTATGCTAATTGAGTATGAAGAGAGTTTAAGCCACTAACCTGAAATGGCCAATCAAAAAGTAGGTATCTCTTGCTGGATCAACGTTCCAATTAGTAATTGTTCAGTTTGGTTACTTTAAGAAGAGAAGAATACACTACTAAAAAATAGATTAAACTATAATTAATTTTACAGCATAATGAAATTTTAGCAATGGGTCTAATGACATTTTAATTTTAGTTTGACCATTATATGAAGAAATCAATAAAATTCTGCCCATTTTAAAAAAATGTTTTAACTCTTGTTCCTCATCAGTGTGATCAATATAGTCCTGTATTTGTCACTAATCTCACAGAAAGAAGAAAGTTTGTATCCCACCCTGACTAACCTTGATGGGTACTCTCAGTATATGTCAGCTGAATGAAGGAATGATGTGCATAGTCTTCTAAGTGGTTTTTCCTGACTGCCAGATCTCTTTCTCTCACCTCAGATATTACAGGGGAATATTTACCTTTTTGAAGGGGTGTTCTGAAAAGTGTAACATTGCTGTTAGTAAACTAGCCTGACCTTGGACCAAAGAAACTCACAAAAGAGAAAAAAAAAAAAAAGAAACTCACAAAAGAAACTACTAAACCTGATCAATAGTTTCTTAAGAAAATTTGTGAGATTTCCTACTGTTTTAGTAATCTGAATTTCTTCCTGTGTTATTTTCTTCTCTTTACTACCAGGCATCGATTCTTAAAGTTCATGTGCTAGGAAAACAGTTGAAGATATTCATCATTATCTTATTTAAAGAAATAGAACCAACTTGAGTATGGCAAGTAAATACTTTCAGGTAGTTAACTTTTGCCAATTGCCATATCAGTATGTTATAATAATATCAAAGAATTGTGATGGTTAGATGGCTACACAGTTCTGTAATTTGAAACCAGAGCTATGTTTTCAATCACAACTTTTTTTTAATCCATTGAAAGTTTTAAGTCAATTCTCACATTTATACCTTCATAGGGAAAATATTTTTGCATCTTCTCTGCTGAAAACATTAGTTTTTAAAAATTTTTTTACTTATTGTTTGTGTGTGTGTGTATCAGAGGACACACTTTGTGTCCCTGTGGAGTACCAAGGATGACTTCAGAAATCATCCCAGATTGCTCCCTTCTTTTTGCTTTGCTCTGGGATTTTCCATGGCTGGAAGTTCAGGCACCAGCCTGGTGTTTTTACATGGGATCTGGGATCCAAACTCGGGACCTTCTGCTGACGAGGCAGTGTCTTAACCCCTACGCCATCTCTCCCACCCAATTTTTGTTTTTAAAGGTACCGTTTATTTGATTAATAGAACAAAAATAGTATCAGATGTCTTTCCGTTGAGATCTGGAATTCCTGGTATACTTAAAAGGTACTTATCTTTACTGAAAGAAACTTCTTTCATTTGTTCAATAAATATCAGTCATAGTCTTAGTGTGCAAGAGAGTAAGGTCTTTGTTGTCTTAGAACTTACAGTTAATGAAGTAAACAGTAAGTAAATATCCAGATGTAATTGATTGATAGGGCTGACAGGGTAAGAGTGATTTGAGAATTCCTCTGAGGAGATGATATTTTCATTGAAAGATTATAATGAGAAAAAAATGAGCTGTGTAGAGATCTGAGAAACATACATACACAAGCTTTTAAGGTGAATGATGTCACTACATTTGAGGTATAGAAGCAAGGTCAGCTGGAGCAGAGTGCTGTAAGCAAGAAGTCACATGACAGCTGTAGGTCCAGGTAGTGCAGTGCTGTGACCAGAGGCTTATTTTCTCAGTTAGGTGATGCAGTTAGAAGGATCTATATAAGCTGGCTATTACATTGGGTGTGCTTTGTGTTTTAAGTAGTGTTTCAACTGAAAAAGTATTCATTGAAGCGCTAAGGGAATGGTTGGAAAACCAGTTAGACTATTGTAAAAACTCAAGTAACAAAACACATGTTTAGTCTTGGGTTTGAGAAGTAGAGAAGATAAATGAGAGGTTTAGAAGACAATTTAGAGTATTTTAGGTAGCTATTATATATGAGGATAAATGGAGATATTATTGGTGTATGTTTTGTTTTATTTGGCTGTCTTGAGATACATACTGAGGCTTTGAATTCTGAAGAAGTACTATTTTAGAGTTAAGTAATATTTGGGAATTGTTTTAGTAGTATTTAACTCAGTGATTCCCTTTCACGATCTATAATATTCATCTATTTAGATTGCTCCAAATTTTGAAAAGGACCATCCAGTTTTTTTAAAAAAAGTCTACTATTCTTTGTCCAGAAATTTAGGAAAATTTATTTATATCTGTATTTTTTTTATTTGAAGTCTTAGGAAAGCTAACTCATTAAAAATAAATTATGAAGGTAAGATGTAGCCTATGAACTAAATTTGACTTTAAAACTATAAAAGCTTACATTCTTCAAATAAAATGAAGATATATTTTATGTTACAACTAGTTATCGGATCCTATTCTAAAATAATTATTTTTAAAATATGACTAAACTTTTTTTTTTTAATCTCACCTTTAGCCAAGACCTATACAGGTTTTTGATAAAAGAATTCAATTCTTTAAGTGATAATTTGTAAATTGTGTTGGTCTTTGGAAGTGTCAGAAATAACTAAATACCTACATTAGTGTTTTTCATTCTGTGGTGCTCAATGGATAAGGTGAACTCATGTGCCTCTAAAATTATTAGAAAAAAAATCACTTCTGTCAGCTTTGTTCTGGGAAAGACTGGCTGGCTTTTGTCTTCTGTGAGCCAATAGAATTTAAGAACCACAGTCCTAGGTAATATTTATACTGAACAAGTTTGAATCCTGTTAAATAACAGTAAGAGGGTAATTAGTATACTAAAGATAATCAAACACATTTATGGCCTATGATATAATACTTTTTGCAAGACTATCTTTTGTGTATTTCTGAAAGATAGTATCTTACTTCTGAGCTGGAGAAATGGTTCAGAGGTTGAGACGTGGCCTCCCAAGCAGAAGGTCCTAAGTTTGGATACTAGGTCCCACATAAAAACCATAGGTGGAAATGACTGCTATGACTACTGCCTGAACTTCCGGCCCTGGAAGGTGGAACCTGAGAAATCCCAGAACAAAGCAAAAAGGAAGTAGAAGTAATTCAGGATAAATCTCGAAGTCACCCTTGGTTCTCCACAGAGACATATATAGTTCCCTCTGACACACACACACACACACACACACACATACACACACACACACATACACAAAAGCTCTGGAGTGTGATAGATAGATAGATAGATAGATAGATAGATAGATAGATAGATAGATAGATAAATAAATAGATAGATAAATAGATAGATAAATAGATAGAAAGAAAGAAAGAAATCTGGTTATAGTTACATAATTGATATATTTTAAAAAATAGAATTGGGAGAGAGCAATTAATCTGAGGGCTGCACGATCTGTTTTTTATCTTTTTTTTTAATTCTCAGAGTACATAAATCTAGTTTGTTTAGAATGTAAAGTTGCTGAGCTTGAATTGAATTGAAAGATCTCATGTAATTTCTTGGGAGAAAGTGAAAACAGTTTCAGAAGGTAGTTTATTGACTCTTGACCTGACCTAGATGGTCTAGAAGCATTTTTCCTTAGTTTTGACAGTGAAATTCAGTCCCTTCAAAGCACAGATCCAGTGATCCTCCACTTTAGCTATGTTTATCTGACCAAAATCCATGAAAACTATTACCAGTGACAGTCTATTAATACTCCATGTGGATTCTTGTTGATGTTGCTTTTGTTCATACAATTATTATTCTGGCTAGGACATGGAGTAATTTGATATAGACTTTGTTCAGCACCCTGGTTTTAGTATAATTCTTTAATCACTTGTTTATTTTACCATCTGAATAAAAGAAGTATTCATAGTCAGATGACTGGAGGAGTACTAGTTGGAAGATTTTTTTTAAAGCTCCCTCAATCTTTTTGTCTAGGCAATCCTTAGGTGTCACATGGCCCTCTAGTGGAAGGGATGCTCAGCTGGACCGAGGCAACTACAGGATATTCTCTGGGAGTTGTTACCCAAGGGATTGCTATTATTCAGGTAATATTTATAGTTTGGATTAATTAGCTAGTTCTGACAATTTAGGAGATGGAAATCTGGAATAAGCAAGGAATTATTTAAAGTAAATATCCCTATTTGTGGAAGACTCACTTAGATTAGTTTATTATTAAATGGTTTTTATGTTGAAGATCTGCTTGGGCTCATAGACTTTTGTGTGATTGTTTTCTTTTGCAATATTTGTTGCTGTGTGGTAGTGGTATGTTTTGTTTTTGATACTTCTTTTAAGTTGTATTCTATACTTGATAAGTATCCATCTTTCTTAAATAAAATACTTTAGGATTCCCGTTTCTTTTCCTTATTTTTAATCCACCATTTTTGAAGTAAGATTTTAGTTGTTTTTTTTTTTTAAGTAATGTAAGATCCATTCTTCAGATTTTTTTCTTTTTTTTTCCCTTGTTCCCTCCCCCTTTTTTCTCGTTCCTTTTCCCCCCTCCCTCCCTTTCTCCCATTGCTCCCTCCCGCCCCATCCCTGGAGCATCCTTTAGTATTAATGTCAAGCTTCCCTCTGGGTCCTCTACTCTAATGAGGTGTAAGGACTCAGTAGCATTGCTTAGAGCCCTTTCTTGTGTTCCCCTTTAGTATAGGAACACTACTGTGGCTGTTAATCCCTTGCTTCTAAGGATCCTAGTGCCTGTGATCCATGCTAGACTTTGGGGGGGGTGTCAATGCTACATTGGTCATTGCGCAGGTCATACAAAGTCCTATTATGGTTCGGCCCTAACTTGTGTGGAGTATCTTGCATATTGTTGCTCCTCCCCATCTTTAGGCTCTTACAATATTACCGCCCTCTCTTCCACATATTTCCCTGAGCTATAGGATGATTTTTGTCAAACAAAAATTATCTTAGCAGAGAAACAGTGAAAGATAATAAAGAGAATGGAGACCTAGGTGTTGAATTTGCAGTAAGAAGTAGTAGTTTCAAATTAAAGGGAAAAACAAATGTGGGAGTGGGAACATGCATTTCTTGTCTCTGACACTGTTTAATACTAACCTTTACTTAGACTCCCTGGCATTCTTTCCTTAGGATTAAAGGGAACTGCTATTTCCTAACTTGAAGTAAACTTTTCTTTTTCCAGTTACTTCTTCTGTTCTCTTTGGAACTTTCTTTATGGTGAAGAGGTTGAACTCAAGTATAGTAGTGGCAGAAATAGCTGACCTTTCTTTTTCTTGCCTATTCTCTTCTTAAGGTTTTTACCATTGCTGAAATCAGTGAGATTTCTGACAAATTGTTACTGTACATAACAGAATGTTTTATAGCAATAAATATTGCTAGTAAAATCTGTGAAAAATATGAAGTAACAGATAAACTTAAGGATAGCCTCTGATCCAGCAGGTACTAATAAATACCAACTTTTTGATTTGCTTTCTAGTTTGCCAGAATGCAAGCACATACATTTTTTTGTCATATTTTGAATGGAAAGTGATAACAAATATGTAATTATTTATGTTTAAATTTACTAATGTCAAAAAACATTGTTAATGGATTAAAGCAGTGTATTTATGTGAGAATTCTTTGAAAATTCTTATGAAAAATATTGTTTCATTGTTAATGTGAATTTCTTATATTATCAGGGTGAATCAGCACTTGATTTGGCAAAACAGAGGAAAAACGTGTGGATGATCAATCATCTGCAAGAGGCAAGACAAGCAAAAGGATATGACAATCCATCTTTCCTTAGAAAGCTGAAAGCTGATAAGGTAACTCTTCATTTAGCATAAGTATTTTCAGATTTTAATTTTGGTATTTCCCAATTTAATTTTGAAAATTATTGTTTCAACCAGAGTAAAGTAGGAATAATCAGTAGTTTCTCAGAATGCTGCTTGAGCTTGGTTTATGTTTGGTTTGGTTTATTTGATAATAAGGTCAGTCATTTAGGCAATGTTTTAAATGTCTATTGGCTAAGTTTATTGATTCATGTGGTCTTTTTTTAAATAAATCATTCCTTCTGTATGTTTTTTGTTAACCTGATAATTGATCTTGAGATATCTTATCTGAAACTCTAGCTAATTTAGCTTTTCATTCTTTTTTTTTTTTTTTTTAAATTTTTATTATTATTATTATTATTTATTCAATTGTGCGTGTGTGTGTATGTATGTGCGCGCATGTGTGTATGTGTGTGTGTAGAACCACGGACGAATTCGCGAACCACCATGGACGCCTCCACCTCCTTCTGCCCCGGGATTCACAGGCTCCGCCCTACCAGGACCAGAAGCGCAGGCCGCCCCCGCTTCTGCCTGGCGTCTATACGTGGGATCTGGGATCGGAACTCAGGACCTTCCGCCTGCAAGGCGGAAGCTTAACTCCTGAGCCACCTCTCCAGCCCCTAGCTTTTCATTCTTTTGTGATACATTGTAACTCTTGTTTAGAATGAAAACTTAGGATTCCATAGAAAGTCCAGTTTCTTCTATGGGCTGCCCATTTTGAACTATATGGCTGTTAGTACAATTGCCTAATTGTAATAGCATGATTTCCAAACTTAGAACTTTATTTCCCTAAAAACAGAGACTAGATTTCTTAGAAAAAAAATTATTTCTACCAAAACAGGGAAGAAATTTGTTAACTAGCTTTTTTTTTTGGAATGTGTGTACAAGAGGGGACTTGAGTGTGAGTGCCTGTAGAGACCTAAGGGTGGCATTGGGGATCATTCTAGATTGCTTTGTCTCCTTATTTACCCTGGGGTTTCCCAGACTCTGCCTTCCAGGCTTCCCTAGGCTGCCACCATATTCATCCAGAATTTTTACATGGTCTGAACTCAAAGTCCGTTGACTTGCTACGCAAGGTTTTTAACCCCTGAGCCATCATCTCTTGACAATATGTCTTCTATATGATTATTATAACCCGAGTGATAATAAATTTTGAATCATATCTTTTTTATATTTTTTATTAAAATTATTTACAGACAACATTGTTTTCTAGTGGTAATACTGATGGTTAAAGTTAATATTGACTTATCTGCTAGGATCAGAAAGTAAATGGAGGGTGACACAGTTGAAAGCATTATAAGAATTCAGACTTCTTTAATGAGTTAAAGATTTGTGGTTTATAATGAAAATACAGTTGAGAATAAAGAACTGGTTTGTATACTATTAATTATTTTAGTTATTTTGATTTTGTTCTGGCCTCTAACCTTTAGAGTAGTTTGCTAATTTGGTAAGAAGTGGTTAATGTCTTCCTTTTAGGAAGTAAAAGTGCAGCATCCTGAGAAGCCCCATGATTATTCTTACAAGTGTGGACTTTCTAACATCTAGCCCAGGATGTAAATGAAATGGAAGCACTTAAGTACTCTGCCTTGTTGAGTTTTCAGAGGCCCTTCTCGCCTTATTTATTTTTTTAATGTCTGGTGGCATAGAATTCACTCAGTTAACTTCTATTTTCTTTTTTCACAATTTTAACAAATTCCTTTACAATTACTGGTTTAATGTTTTTCTGTAAAGACCAGAATCTTAAATAAATACTACCCTGCTTACACACACACAGAGTAGGTATATTTGAATGAATGTTTCACTTTTGGTTGCATACTTTTACAAAGGAATGATAAAACAGTAATCAAGGCTAAGATTATTTGAAGTATGCCAAAATCTTCCTATTATTATTATTATTATTATTATTATTATTATTGTTATTATTCACAGGAATTCCGGCAGAAAGTAATGCTAGGAACGCCTTTCCTAGTTATTTGGCTGGTTGGGTTTATAGCAGATCTAAATATTGATTCTTGGCTCATTAAAGGGCTAATGTATGGTGGCGTTTGGGCTACAGTACAATTTCTTTCCAAGTAAGTATGTTCTTTTTAACTTTAATTTTATGAAATTTATAATTTTACAAAAAATATAGAATTTACATATTTAGAACATTGTTTTTTATGTAGTATGTTTTATCTTTTAAAATTTCTTTGTAATGTGAAAATTTTTAGATTTTTAGCAGTTACTAAAATTATTCTAAAGTTGTTTGATGACAGATCTAGTATGTGATTTTTTTTAGGCTAAAGTACAGTCTTAGAATTAAAGTATTTTTTTACAAGTGAACCTGAGTTCATCGAGTTGTAAATATAATTTATGTATTATTTTATGTAATTATAATAACCAGGTACATCGTCCTATAGGTGCTACATTTTCAATAGCAGGGTAGAATTTTACAGTTGCAAATAGGCAGTTTAAATTTTTCTTTCTTTCTACTTTAAACCTTATGATGCCTTCTAATCTTTTGATCCTTTTGCCCCAAAGTTGCTTCAATCAGCAGACCTAAGGAAGAGGTCTGTGATCCAAAACTTCCTTCTGAATTCTAGTTTTTCTCAGTTTGGTATTTTTAAGAGCTCTAACAGGTTGTAAATAGTACCAAGATGCTATTTGATTTGCATGGGATATCCTATTAATGTTTTATAAAATGTATTGATATTTATTTCTTCCTAAAGTGTCAGTCAGTTCACTTTACTTGACAACATGTGTCCTCAGTTCTAACCTAAATGTCTAGGCTTAGGATATTAGGATAAATGAACATAGAGAAGAAATTGCCAACATGATAACACATCTTTGAATAGTATGTCGAGTAATTAAGTTCTTGTGTCTTCATAAAAATCACTGACTTAAAAGACTTGGAATATACTGAAATTCTGAAGTTGAAAAGTACATGGAACATGGAATATAATTTGAATTCTTAGTAGATTAAGAAGAACTTCAGAATCTTGCCAAACTCACTTGTTATTAGTACAAAAACAGTTGCTATGTTGAAGCATTTTGGATTTCAGGATTCTGGCAAAACCAGTAATTACTACATAGACTTGATTTTAATTTTAGCATTCACTTTATAATGATATAGAGCTTATATTTTAATAACTTATGCTTTGCAGGTCCTTTTTTGATCATTCAATGCATAGTGCATTGCCCCTTGGGATATATTTGGCAACCAAATTCTGGATGTATGTGACGTGGTTCTTCTGGTTCTGGAATGATATCCTTTGATAAAAGTACATATTTAAAGCAAACCTTGTTAGTTAACCAGATGTTTTAATAATTCAGGATTAGGAACAAACTCATGATTTGTTATAGTAAAACAGTATTCCTAGAATAGCGTAAATAAATAAATGATGCTTGTAAATGTTTCATATTTGCTTTTAAAGCTGTTTTTAGTAATGACAATAATAGCTAATGTTAACCCTGTTTTTTATTTTTTTATTGAGAATTTTCATTTACAAACAAAATGGATATAAGTTTTTACCTCAGCTCTCTTCCCAATCATCCCCTCCTCTCCCACTCTCCCTATCCACGCATGCCTGGCCCCTCCCCTCCCTTCACCAATCTTGCCATGTCCCATCCACCCTCCTGTCCCTCTGCTTGTGTCTGTCACCTTTGGGGTTCCCGCGTTGGTAAGGGAGTCAGATTACTGTTGTACTGTATGTGATTCTTGAGTGGGCAAAGTCATAGGTGGGGAGGTTCTTCTTTTGCCAGTACCTGTTCCTGAGACACTCTCTGAGAGCAGTTGTTTCTTCTAAGATCCTAATTAAGTCCTTGGAAATCTTGTTGCAACTGTTGTATTCATCTGGTGGTAGAAGTTTATCGCAATGAGTTCCTGGATAAGTCAGAAGTACCTTGCTTACCTTTAGGCTCTTAAAATCTTACTGTCCCCTCTTCCATGAGGTGCCCAGAACGTTGGTGTGGGTAAGATTTTGATGGGCTGGTTAGGGCTGAGCATTCCAGCTTGCCAATATTCTGCACTCTGGCGAGAAGTGGTTTTTCTGTCTCACTGGTCTTCCATTGTAATAGGGTACACCTGAGAGTTTTTTTGTCTGTTTGTTTGAAGGTTAAAAAAGGAGTGTTTAGATGGTGTTTTATATTAATTTCTTACAGTTAGCACTAAGATATCTGTTCTTGTCTATTTACTTCCCTTCTACTGTTACGTGTATAGGTTTACAGTATCAGGCATGATGAGTTCACTGACATTAAGGAGTTTAGAACCCTATCAGATAATAATTGCTTATCCATACCTCTGTTGCTCTCCCAGATTTTTCTGGCCAGAGTTCTGGTAGCTTGTAGTGTTCACAACTGGGGTAGTCCCTTGATCTTTTTCTCCTGAACCACATGTTTTCCCCCTTCCCATACTCCTTATTAAGACCTATTTACTTCCCTCCCTTTACAGACTTTGAGTCTCTAATGGCCTTATTTATCTATTTACCTGTGTTCCTTTGTCTCCTCTCCCTTTAACTCTGTTTTTAAAGCATTTACCTTCACCGTGTAAGTTAGTATTGTTTCCTCCATTTTATTGATGAGAAAAATGTAAGCGTAAAGAGCCAAGGCTATATAACTAGTCTAGGCTGCAGCTGGTATTGAAGCCTGCCTGACTTTTACAGATTCTTAACTTTTCTGTCCAACTATTATTCGTGTGCTAAATCAAATTATTTTCTCTAAGGAATTTTTTTTATATAAGGGTCTTGTGTAGTAGTACAGGTTTGCCTTGAACTCAACAGCAATCCTTCCTCAGCTTTCCAAGTGAGAAATTCTGTAATATGCTTGGAATGCCATGTAACAGTTAATCTCTTCTTAAAAATCAGATCTCTTTGCTTCATTGAAAGTATGCAACACTGTATTGAGTATTGCTAAATCAGAAAACCATCCATGTAAAACTCTTAATTTGGAATTGTAAGTGCATGTGTTCCTATAAAGGAAATACATACAGCGAGAGTCAGTACTAAAGGCACATTTCATAAATGTCTGTTCTTTTTTCAAAACCTTACTGTTAAAAATAGGTAAGGTGTTTTCACCACCATGCATTTCTAAATAACATGTAACTATTTCAATTTTAGTAAGTACTCAGTATTTACTAAAAAGTAGCACTTTATAGTCTTCATTTTGTTTTTTGTTTGAGACAGAGTCTCATGAGTTGAGACTGGTCTTGAGCGCTGGCTTCTCTTGTTTCTGCCTCCCAAATCTGGGGTTATAGGCATGTACCACCACCTCTGATGGTACAGTCTTATATGTTACAATATTACATTCTTTTTATTAGATGGCTGTATGTTTTAGTTGGCAAAGAAAACACCTTCATAGTTGAGATTTGAGGTGAAACTATTACACAGTCACACTTGAAATTTTTATATTACTGCATTATATGATTATTTTCATACAGTGTAGTAACTTGGAACTTTCTAAATATTTTTTTAGTGTTAATGTCTATTTAAATTTATTCATGTGGCAGTTTTCATTAACTCTGGCTTTGAATTGTTCTTTAATGTTAGAATATTTCATTTTAAAAATACTTAATAGAAGTTTAACATCTGCTTATTTTTGTTTCCTTGTCTATTTTAAAATTATGAAATCACTGACCTCTGAAATAACTTCAGTATTCCAGAGAAATATTCTAACTTTGTGTTTCCTAAATTATACACTTAAAGTTTATGTTAAAGGATGAAACCAAGACTCTCAAAATAACTTAAAACTTGTTATATACTAATCTCTTAACTTAAGGGGAATAAAGGAGAAAAAACATTGTTACCAAATAATGAAAATGTATTGTTTAAGAATATTATATAGTATGACTTCAGTATTCTTTCTCTTTTCTTTATTTGGGAATAGCATTAAATAGTTACAAGCTTTCAAAACTGGTAAGTTGATTTTGAAGGAATGGCCAACCAGAAGAATCAAGACATAGATTTTGAGGCTGTAAGAATGAAGTCTGTTTAAATAACTCAGTGCAAATGATTCTGCATTTATAGTAAGTGTTACAGTTTGCCTGCATGGTTGCTGATAAGTGACCATCAAATGGTTCAAGGGAACAAAGGTTTATTTCCTTACTAATAGTTTGGTTACAGTTCATAGTCCAGCCTGACGGGAGAGCACACACCAACACCAGGCTGAGGGAACTGGCCACACCATCTCTATATAACGGTTGAGAGACAGATGATCCTTACTTGCCAGACCAGTATATCTGGCCAAGTGTATAAAAGGATGCCAACTTTCTCAACTAGCTGGGCCTTCCCCAGCAACTAGACAATCTCCTGCAGGTTTGCTCTGGGCCTAACTCAACTACTAATTCTCTACAAATGTGCCCAGAGCTCAAACCTCAACTGTCAAGTTAACACCTGTACTTAACCATGACAGTAAGATTGCTATGTATTTTATTTTTAAAAATAAAATTCAATAATCCATGTCATTTGTTAAGTTTTTTAAATAAAAATTGCAGCACAAGAGTTGGGGGGATGGCTCTGTGAGTAAAGTGTTGGCTGTGGAAGTTTGAGGATCTGATTTGAGACCCTCAGCGGCCACCTAAAAGTCAGACATACTAACATGTACCTGTTCCCTCTGCACTGAGGTCGAGACAGGTGGATCCCAGGGACTCTGCTGAAGTGCTCAGCTCCAGTCTCAGTTGAGGGAAGTACCCCGCATCAAACTCTGGCCTCCACGCACACCCACATGGGCACCTCCATACGCACTCCACATCCCACACACAAGTACAGAGAAAGAAAAACCTGTAGCACAAGAATTCTCTTTTATACTTCTCTTGTCTGTAAGGCAGGTAATAATAGCACCCTCATAGAGTTCTTAAGTAGATCCGCACCTTGGGGTATACGCAACATGTAAATAAATGAATGTTAAGTAAGTGCAAGTTATTTACCTAAGACTCTCAAATCTATGCTTTAAATACATGTGCATTTTATTAAACTTGTATATGCGTGTTGTAATCCTGAATATGGAGTAAAATCACAGACAAATTTTAAGTTGTTACTAATTCCCCTCTTTGTGCTTTTCAGATGTTATAAAAGGAATGTATCTTGGGCTCTATATGATTTTTGTTGTTTTAATAGATGCCTTACTTGACTTGCTGACCTCTCTGTGATTTGGGGGATACTTTATTTATTTATTTTTTTTTGACAGCATTGACTTCTGAAACTGGGAAGAGAAAATTAAAAGACTTGTAGAAAAGGAACAGAAAAGAGCATAAAAAATTTATAATGGAAGTACAAGGACTATTGGACAGGCCGTGGATTCAGGGTCCAGCTAAAGGTCCAGATAGATAGGACCCACTTTCCTAAATGGTACTTTCCTCATACACTCTGATCAGATGTAATGAAAACAGATTAAGACCAGTTTTGACCTTGGGGCTGGGGAGGCAGACCTGGAAGAGTCATTACTTTTGAACAAAACAGGTGGTAATCACCAAGCTTTGCGTTCTTTATTTCTCTCGTATTTTAAGTGTTTGCTTTAGGATCTGCCAAACTAATGTGCAATTATTCCATCCAGGAAGTTGTTTTTTTTTCTGTTGTGCTTCATGGAAATTATGACCAGTGCACATACTTGATAATATTTAAAATCTTGCAGCATTTTTACTTGTCAATTGTATTCTCATGATATCTTGCAAATGCTACCAATGGAACCAAAATTATGAGCCTCAAGAATGTATCATGATAGCAACATAGCTTTATTTTTGCAGTACTTAAAATAGTTTTTAATTCTTCACTTAAATTTATGAATTCCTAGTACATTTGTTATGTTTTTGTTAGGTAGAAAAAATGTGAACAAAAAAGCTTTCTGTTTTAAGTTGGCTTATAAATAATGTTTTCTAAAATTAGCATCAACTTGAATATGTTCAAAAAAAGCAAAAGAGAGAATTTTTCTGTGTAGCTAAATGCAGTCCTTTGAGGTATGTAAGTGTGCTGTCAAAAGTGTTTGGTAGATTAGATAAATAGTTGAATTCCTGAAGAAAAGTACATGTCTGACTTTAAATATGAAGAAACCCTTCACATTTGTCAAATGTTATAAATCCATCCACTGAGTTTTACGAATTTGTTTATTGACTTTTAAAGCATCAGATATGCGCGAATGGCTTAAAATTTATTAGAAAGGGCACATTTTTAACCTTTGTACTTAGTTATGAACATCATGGGAAAGTATATTTTGTTTTAGAAAAACTTGTGTTTTTTGGTCAATGGATGTTATATGTGGCAAAAGCATATACAATTTATAAATTTATATGTAAAACCCCATCATAGCTGCTCTAGATTCCTTAACTTTTAGGTACATCTCAATTTTTTATTTATTCATCTTCCATTTCTTGCCAATAGTGTTGCACTTTTTTACAATTTTGGAAAATCTTGGAAATCAGATCCAGGGATTATTAAAGCTACAGAAGAACAAAAGAAAAAGGTAAAGTACTTGGTTAACTGTCACCTTCTAACACTGATACCAGAAATGTAGAGTAAAAGGAGGACATTCTTATCGTCAGAGAAGCTTCAGATGAATTCAGATTATGCTTGTTTCACATGGTCCTCACTCCCCATGCTCTTGTTTGGTCTATCCCTACCTTGCCATGACATTTTAAAGTTTTGCATTTCTTAACTTACAATGTTATTGCTGTGATGGTTTTCAGAGATGAATGTAGTTTATGGGACATCTCTTTAAACCCCAGCAAATAATATATATCTAAGTTTGTTGATTGATTTCAACTAGAAGGCCAATATATTGATTTATAGCATAGATCTATCATTCTATTATCCCACATACTTGTGTAAATGATTGATGCAGGCATCTTTCTAATAACCTAGGTGCTTGGTGCTGAATTTGTATTCTCCAAGTAGAGAATTGGAGTGGTCATTTATATTATCTTATTTGTTATCCATAATCTCATCCTTGGGATCAGGGGTTCAAGTCAGCCTCAGCTGCATGCTAAGTTTGTGGTTCCTGTCCATAATGATGTGATAATAGCAAATTCCCTTTTCAGGAGATTGTGTAGAATTGTTTCTCCCCCCATGTTCCTTAGCATTTATATTGCACTGAAATAGCAGAACTCAATAAGTAAATATTGTTTCTTATTTTGAGCTTGAAAACTTAGCAAACCAAAGATCAGCATCTTGTTCATTCATTCATAGTGATGACCAGAGAGCCAGTATGCATTTCTCAGTTTTGAGCCAAATTTTTCTTTTTCTTTATTCACAGACAATAGTTGAACTTGCAGAAACAGGAAGTCTGGACCTCAGTATATTCTGCAGCACTTGTTTGGTAGTATTTATGCTTTGTTCTTCCCTCCTTCCTCTTCCTCTAGCAATAGGCAGCACTCTGGAATGAACTGTGGAAAACAAGTTTTTTTTTTGTATTTCTAAGTGTAGTCTTACTATCCCACCCCAAGTATTATTTAGTCTGTTGGAACAGAGAAAAGAGTGAATGTATCTTTTCAGTGCACCTGTCTTGGCAGTGGACCCTTCAGAAGTGCTGTTCATTTGTATTACTTATTCTCATTTCTTTCTCCCTTAAATTGTAATTCAGTAATAAAATATTCACATTCAGAAGTTTACTGTGATTCCTAATAATGTTAACTACAGCTTAAGGAAATTTATTCCTGAATTTAAGTCACAGTATAAAAATTCAGTAGATAGCTTTCTAAACAACATGGCCTTCCAACAGGTAGACTTTGAATGTCTGGGAATGTTTTTCAGTTTGAAAACCATTATGTTACTGAATATAAGAGTGGTCATCTTCACCCAACTCATACATGATAAATTATATATGAAATAAAATAGTATTTGCTTATGAAGTCAGTTAAATAATATAACTTGTTATAAATACCTTTTTAAGGAACATTTTTATTTTAATTATTTTATAGTTAGTAAAAATTTATTTTTCTTGATATTCTATGACTTGTGATTTTGGATGTTCAAGATATGTGTTGCTTTCCTTTTGGCAGCAATTAAGAGACACTGAGTAGATTTCTTCACACACTGAGAAATTCTTTAAAAAGGATTTGTCTCTATTTTATTGTGAATGACTCTACTTAACATTTGGTACATTGCTATTCTGTGGAAATATTCTCAATTAAATGTACAGTGTACATGTACTTCTTATGACTCAAATTGAAATAGTTTCTTATTAGAGATAACACTTTCCTCCTTAAATATGTGATGGTAAGAATAAGTTTTTTGGGCATCATGGAATAAACCTTTTATTATACATGATATTATGAACCCTGTACCTTGAAGAGATAATTCCTAGTTGTGAAGAACATATCTAATTATAAATGATTCAGGTCTGAATTGTCATTGCTACAAAGAGGAGTTCCCAAGAAGATAGGTTATCAGAGTTTTCTAGAAGTGGATTATATTGATAGCAAGTCTAAATACCTCCATGTTCTAAAACCTTCAGAACCCCTTAACTCGTTCATCTAAGCACATTTTCAATGGTGTTCCTCAAAGAGAAAGAATGAATGAGCACTGGAAGTTGGGCTGTGTGGCATATCCTGCTGCTTTCTTCTAAGTAGATGCACTCTTACCTTTTTCTTTGTTCCTTAGATCATTTTTATTGGTGTCAGAATTGTATGGTCCATCTTTTCCTGGGGAAATGGTAGAGCTTTTATTTGAAACACCAATATTATTAGTGGATGTTATGAAATCTATGTCTGTTATGCCTAATAACTCCAGTTATTGTTATAAATCCAGTACTGGAGTTGCAATGCTTTGAAAATCACTAACATTTTTGTATTCCTTTTGCTGCTTTAGCATCCATAATGCAAGATTAAAAAAAAGAAAAAAACCAGACCATAAACATAGTTCTCTAGAGCCTGTCAAATCTTAAAAAATGGGTTTTGGGGTTTTGGGATTTGTTTTGCAAGAAATAGTGACTGTTAAACTCTGAGCATCCTCTGTTTTTTCAATATGATGATAAATCACAGCAGAAAAAGTGCCAGCCCTTTAAGTTTACAGTAGGTGCTTAAAGAGAAAATTACTGTTTTGTACTGGGATTTTTAATTTTGGAAGAAGCTTTCATTAACAATTGTGAATTTTTAAAAGTTCCTTTTACTCAGTTCTGCTCTGAAGAATATACACTGCCACTGGGATAAATCATGTTTTTTGTTGTTGTTTTTGTTTTTTTCCAAAAGAAACTCATTAAAGAGTGATCATACTGACTGTTATTGACAGTCAAATAAGCTTTCATTTAGAAGTTAAGAGAGTTATGTGTTTTTATTATTTAGAAACTCAAGGAATATGAATAAAATACATCATTCATTGTAACATCAAATTGACCTTCCATTCTTAGTTATTTGGGACTTAGCTTATTGTTGGATCACTTACCTAACGTGCAGTGCCCTAGGTTTATTCCCTAATGCTTAAAAAAAAGTACTTTAAGCAAAGAGTTTATATCATGTCTTATTCTGTAAGTCTTCCCTTAAAGTTTTTGTAGTTACCATTGTTTTTGTTCTACAAAACATTTTTTTTTTAATTTGTAGGTCTTGCTATAATTTTCAGCTAATTATTTTTCACAATTATATTTTGAGATAATAAATGTCCAGTTCTCATCTCTTATGTAAGTGTCTTTCATGGTCCCTTAATGTTCCTGTTAACAGATTCGAAAGCCAGTACGGTCCAAACACTGTGGGGTGTGCAACCGCTGCATCGCAAAGTTTGACCATCACTGCCCTTGGGTGGGTAACTGTGTAGGTAAGTGTGCCAGAATTCTCTGAGATGGGGTTCATTTAAATTATGTACGTAACTTCTGAAGGTATGGTATGAAGATAGAGAGTAGAAGTTCATTCTCACACCTTCATCCCTCCAAATATCTTCTGATCGTCTTAGTGTCAGCTCAATTGAGGTGGGGGGTAGTTTTTTAAATCAGTGTCTGGAAAAGATTCCTGTTTGTCTCTACATTTTTCTCTTGTGTTTATGTTGTCTTACTTAGTCCATTGAGTGACAGTGAAATTCATATGAAGCAAATAATACTTTGAAAGTTAAACTGGAGAAAGTAAGGCAATAATAATTAAAAAGATGTATAGACAGAACTTCAAATCCATCTGTAAGAATGCTGTGGTCTGAGACAAGCTTACTGATCCCAAGAGGTGGCTTTGAAGATTTTATGAGGCGATAGGAAGGAAATGTTAGACACACGTGTGTCGGAGACAATGTTGAAAATCTGAGATTCTAGGTTTTTATGTGAGTAAGATCATGTGGGGCCATTGTGAACGTCACAAAACAGAAGAGGTTTTAACTGCTGTGGATTCTTTGGGTCATCTTTGCCCCGAGGACACTTCATTGCCATCATTGCATCTATGTGTGTAATTATAAGCATGCTTATTTTAAGACTTTTGTTAAACTTTGATTTTCTTGAAGATCGTTTTACAAAATTATGTATGTTGTTATTGTCCCAGTCGTATCACACCTTTCATAGCATACCCCTCAAAGGTGTATTTCCAGTTGTTTTTTCTTAGCTGAAAAAAAAAATTGCTTCTGTGTTGTTCTTTAGGTGCAGGCAACCATAGATACTTTATGGGCTACCTATTCTTCTTGCTTTTTATGATCTGCTGGATGATTTATGGTTGTATTTCTTGTGAGTACAATTAGTTTTTGCCTTCTTAAAGCATAAATGTTTGCATATTTAGATTACATTTGCTGTACTAACAAATTAATGTAATGACAAAAGTCTCCTAAGAAAAATATTAATGGTTTGGGGCACCTAATGAAGCATAAAGGGAAAAAGCAAGGTACAGATCCACCAGATATGTTCAGCATGTGCAGCAAAATGTACAAATGCTAATTAGCTGAGCACCTTGGAATATGTGTCCTTTGTGGTTGAGCAGGCTTTGAAAAGCTTCTGGGTAAAATACACCAACATTTCATATCACATGCTTGCTGTACTAATCTAGAGTAGATTCAGTGACTGTTGAGTTCCCTGTTCTTACCAAATAATTGAAAATATTCTTAAATGTAAGTTTATAGATCTTAAAAGTAGGAGTAATTATTACATATTGGGAAATATTACTGGGTATCAGAAGTAACCTTTTTTAAAAAAGTTGTCACTCATTTTAGTATATGGATTTAGTACCTTAGAGGAAATGACTTGCTTTTTTATTGGATTAAGAACCAATTCTAGAGAAGAATTTAAATAAAGTCACTAGCTACTGTGTTCCTCTGCTTGATAAGATAGCCTTAGAATGATTGTTTGTTATTACTCCTATACCCAGAAATATTAAAATTAACAGGTGTGATTGCTATAATGAACAACAGGATACCTCAAATAGAAACAAAGGAAAAAATTTGGTTAGAGTGGTTGGTCTAATTTCAAGTATAGCTCAGTATACCTAGGCAAGATTATTTTCTTGCCACACCAAAAAAAAAAAAAATATATATATATATATATTATATATATATATATATATATGATGTAGCAATTCTTTAGGTCAGCATCTTTATTTTAGTAACTCTTTATGTCACATTTTCATTAGCCCGAGGTGATTTGTTAGGTTATATGCCCTCATTCAAAAAAAAAAAAAAAAACCTTGTTTATCTTTATTTCAAGGAAATACTCTTTTAGTATTGGGAACACAAAGTATCAGTCTAATAATTATGTTGATTCTTAATGTGTACTAATGTTTGTAAGATCAATAGCACCTTCTCTAGTTTATCCTTTCCTGTGGGTCTATTTTTGTATTCATGCATTGTGAAGTTGCTAAGACTATAAGAGCATTGCTACTATATGCCACCAATTGATTAGACTATTAGATGTTTTCTAAGTGATGCAAGCAGAATACCTAATGTGACTGGGCGATTATTGAGGAGATGCAAGAGATTTGTCTTGTGATTTTAGACTGGGGACTTCACTGTGAGACCACTTACACCAAGGATGGATTCTGGACTTACATTACTCAGATCGCCACATGCTCACCGTGGATGTTCTGGATGTTCCTTAACAGCGTGTTTCATTTCCTGTGGGTGGCTGTGCTACTCATGTGCCAGATGTATCAGGTGTGTGCTAATTGTGAAGCTCCTGAATATTCTCTTTAGAAGATTATTTCTGTGTTCTCTTTCTAACTCTCAGGCTTGTCAAAATTCTTTTTTTTTTTTCACTTTCATTTCTACCTGTTCTCACTATTAATTTACAACTTGCAGCATTGCTGAAAGTTATTTTTGATTCAGGTATGTATAGTTGCACATGTGTGAGTTTAGATTGTTGTGATTATATGCAAATACCAGTATTTACTCAAAAGCCTTTAAGGGATTCTCTGTCCAGTGTCGTCCCATCCCTACCTGATTTTGGAATTCTTCCATCTTAGTTTCCTGAATTTTCCTAAATGATAAGACTATAGGCATGTGCCAGCTATCTTGGCTAAAGTTAAGTTCTTTAAAAAGCTCATTTTTAAAAGAAGCTGTTAGGCCACTATTTTTATATATTTTTCATGTTTAATTAACCATCTTTCATAATTTCATTGTCACTGTGTTAAGCTTGATTATATCCTGATGGGACCCACGAGGCAGATTATGTCATTTTTTTCTTTCTGCTCGTCCTTTTGGTATACTATAAAATATGACCAAGTGTCATTTTTTTGTTTACATTAAACATAAGAATGATGAGTTACTTTTTCTTCCCTCTAGATATCATGTTTAGGTATTACTACAAACGAAAGAATGAATGCCAGGAGATACAAGCACTTTAAAGTCACAACGACATCTATTGAAAGCCCATTCAAGTATGTACATATTTATAAATATCAGTTTGTTTACTAAACAAACTGAATGCTGTTTACTAAATTTACCAAAGGGAAGTATGTTCTTTAGGTATGGCAATGATAGGCAAAATAGGAAATATTTCTTTTACTTAGCAATATGTAGACTAGCTTTTAAATGTTACTGAATTTAAGATCTCTGCAGAGATACCATTGATTAGTTCATCATAATACCTTTACATAAAATAAATGTTAAATCAATGTAATTGATTTAAACTTACGCTACTGATTTATTTTAGAAATATGCATGTACTACTTAGAAGTATTAGTGCTGGAATAGGGAGATGGCTCAAGATTTAAAGCCTTTGCCTGGAAAGCAAAAGGACTTGAGTTCAGGTCTCCAGATCCCATGTAAAAGCACCGAGTAGAGGGGGCTGGAGAGGTGGCTCAGCTGTTAAGCCTCTGCCTTGTAGGCAGAAGGTCCTGAGTTCGGATCCTAGACCCCACGTATAGATGCCAGGCGAGAGCGGAGGGGGGGGTGGCCTGCTTTTCTGGTCCTGGTAGGGCGGAGTAGTTCCCGAATTCGTCCGTGGTTCTACACACACACATACATACACATGCATATGCACAATTGAATAAATAATAAAAAAAAAAAAAGAAAAAAGAAAGAAAAAAAGCACCGAGTAGAAACGGTGGTCTGCAATTCCAGCTTTGGAAGAGCAAAGCAGTAAGGAGGTAGAGCAATCCAGATGATTCTCAATGTCACCCTTGTTCCTCTATGGGCACACACCCTAAGTATATAGCACACACACAGGAAAGGGAGGGAGGGAGGGGGGACATCCTAATTACATGAAATACTTGAAACTAGGCTTTATGTAAGCTACTACCTATCCTATTCATTCTAGAAAGGAAATTGATACTTTTCCAAAGAGGTTATTGAAATCATAAAAGTCCCTGAACTTACCCTTGACTTAAAAAAAAAATGTTATTTTTAGGTCTGTTTTCAGAGTCCTGTTGTATAAAATTGTTTTGTCCTTTTCTCAATTTTGGGAGAGTGTGTCTCTATGGCAAAAAGCCAGCAATCAGGGAAGTTACTGTTTTTTAAATGTGCATAGGAGTGAAAAAGTTAGGTAACCTAAGTATAATTATGTAACCTTTTGTGTAACCTTTTAAATTAGCAGAAGAATAAAAGAATTGCTAGCAGAACTGTGGAAAAATAAGAATGTATTTTAATGTTACTTATTTTGGGGGTAAGAAAGAGCAAGAGAGTGTGTGCCGGCCATACATGCATGCTTGGCTCACGGGCAATCGAGCACAGACAGCTTTCAGAAGTCAGTTCTCTCCTTTTGCCATGTGGGCTTCTGGCCATTGAACTCAGGTCACCAGGTTTGTGAAAAGGATGCCTTACCAGCTGAGCTATGTCACTGAAAGCATAGATACTTTGAAGTGATAAATTGTTTCTTAACAAAGAGCCAAAGTTTTTAAATTTAGGAAAAAAAATGTTAACACCAAGATTATACTGACCTTACTTACTTACATTGTCATTTGTACTAATTAAATTTCTTTTCTTTTGGGGGGCTGTTTGTAGCCATGGATGTGTAAGGAATGTTATAGACTTCTTTGAATTTCGATGCTGTGGCCTCTTTCGTCCTGTTATCGTGGACTGGACCAGGCAGTATACTATAGAATATGACCAAATATCAGGATCTGGGTACCAGCTTGTGTAGCAACATCTTCATCCTATGAAACATTGCTGAGTGGAGCCTGAAGATTGTGTCTGTCCGTGTCTCTCTCACACTCGAATCCACGTCCTTGGAACAAAAATAGCATGCTATATGTAGGGCTAACCGTGAATTCTACAGTCTTTCTTTCAACTTTTATTAACAAAAATAAACATGGACAGAGCACACTGCCACTTCTGGGAAAAATAAAGATCGTAAAAGTTTTAATGGTTCTTCATGTGGGAATTCACAGCATACTTAACTTTTTGGTTCTCATATAACATTTTTTCATGGAAAAGAAGTGAACTTACTCTGTTGATAGACATGGTATACTGATGAGAAATGTTCAATTCTAACTAAAACCAAATTTATGTTATCTAGCTAAATTTTTATGCAGTACTAACAGTATTGCATCTAATTGCAGAATTTTTCTAAATTGATTGGTATTATGTACACTTTAGATGTACATGTAAATACTGTGATGAAAATCATGTGGTTTTATTTAGGGATCTGCTGTAATGTGCTTTTCAAAGGCACCAGAAAATAATGTTCACAAAAATGTGCTAGCCGTTTTGTTTCCTGCTACAGTGCTAGCTCAGTGAAATTTGTAGTAACCTTGCTCAGAGATCTTATGGTCTGATAATAAAGCACTTGCATGAGTATACTAAGTCTTTATTATTTTGTTGAAATTTAAAAGCCCTACAAAGTGCATGATACACTGCATAGAATGTATACTAGCAGATACTGTCCAGTGAAGCATAAATTAGGATTTAATTTCATGTACAAAAGTCCAGTTCTTAAAAGAGTTAAGGTGGATTTTCAGAAGCAGCAAGTCAAATAAGCAAGTGCAAAATTCTTAGTAATAAAGATAAGTGGTTAAGCTCCTTTTTAAATCCTGAGCTGAAGATAAATTGTAGATGAAATAATGGATTTTAAGTTAAAGGTAGAGCTTGATTTCTGTACATAGCACATATGGATAAGAGAAAAGCTAATGGCACATTCTGGCTTTTAAAAATGACATATCAAAAAGTAGATTTTTATTCCCCAGGATTATTTTCACTTTTCCAGTATCATTTCTGGTTTTGAAGTTTGTATCTCTGACTGAAACGGTGTGAGAAAGCTTTTCTTTCTCACAACCTGATGCACTGATGGATTTTTGTTGCAGCATTTCCATCCCCTTGGGGAAGCTACTTGTCACTTTCCCATGAGCATTGTTTACAGTGAGACTTGGTTTAGGCCTCTCCAATGCTGTAGCAAACTGTGGTTCGAGCAACCTGTGGGAATTCTGTGAGAGGGAAGGGGTGGGCTGGGAAGGGGGAGGGAGGGAGGTCAGACTGATGACAGATCCTAGACCAGTGTAAAAAATGTGTATCTGTATATAAAAATAATTTATCAAATAGTTTTCTTTGTGTCTGTATGTATTAGTGATTTTACAGCTGCTCATTTCATTTTGTCCAACCAAAAGAAAAGGGAGATATTAATGAGCTTCTCATGATGTTCAAAATTGCTGTTAATAGGCATTATACCTGCAAGTTCACTGCATGTCCAATGCTTGGTAAAATTAATATTCCTGTGCAATGCAGATTACAGGTATTAAAGCAATCCAGTGGTATACCCGCCCCTTGCCTTAGTGAGAGGAGCAGTGAAGATGTATATAGTTGATGTTCAGTATTTCCAAGTACTACCACTTTTATATAGTAATTTCTCTGACAATAAGTCACACATCAAAAGATTACCCTTATAGTAATTGAGGGTTTTAATATTAGAATTGGCATATGTACTTTATTTTTGAAAAGGGAAGAGATGGGTGTGGGGTGGCAATCGCATTGTACCATTTTGTCATAGATTGTAAAAAAAATTGGTTAGCTGTACAAATGTCTCTGCTAGTTTTGACTAATAATGGGAAAATTTTAGGTAATTTTTAAATTTAAAAGTTGTTTATAAAATGCTAGAATTTGCTTTAATTTTTTGTATTTTGAGTCACTTCACATGAAGACTCAGTTGCAATTTTTATCAGATACATTTTTATCAACAGTTAAAGACTGGTGGTTTTCTCAGAGTTTGAACAAGAATGTTGTTGCCATGGTCTTTCTTCGTGGTACGGTATTCTTTTCAGTGTGATGCCTCTCAGTTAAGCAAAAACAAAGCAAAACTCTAAATGTGTAATTATGTGGAAAATATTTGCAAGGAAATGCTTTTAATACTAACCATTTCATGGTTCCAGTGAAGTCTGTAACTCCGAATTGTCAGTTAGTCAGGAGGCATCTATGCAGCAGCGTCTCTTTCCTTATTCTGTAGGTATTGTGTGGATGCAGGTCGGCCCAGCTGTAAAGCCAGCCTTATGTGAAGTCCCTTTGGGGGACAGTTCTTATCAGCTGAATTGGATACTTTTAAAAAATAGGAACTTAATTCTAGCTCTGAACATAAATTCTTTCGAGCTTTCCCTTTTTCGTTCATATTTTTGTTATTTGTAGTAGTTTATTTGATACATTAGGCATTAAACAGCATCCTAGTTAAGCTATGAATTTTTATTTTATATTTTATTTATAACTGTGCCAAGTATTGTTTTGCTACTTACTGTGTTACTTTGTGGAAAGGAAAAACCTGTAAAGTGTTTAATAAGTTAGTCCTCCTTACATAAATTAAATCTGTCAAAATTTTGTAAAATATTAATCAAAATAAATGTTGACTCTTAAATGTGGCGTGTTTGCTTAATTCACTTAAGAGAAATTGATGAAACTATAATGGTACCCATGGTAGAAAAAGATGATGTATTATGGAGTTAAATGGCATAAGAGTGTAGGAATTTGCAAAAGTAAGTAAACGGTGGTGTTAGTATTCCAAAAATTTCTAGCATTTCCAATTCTTTGTGCATGTGTGTTATTTTTCAATAAAAAGAATACATTTTTCTTTATGAATTTTGCAATCATGGTGTTAATTAGGATTCTTCAGGGACCGTATGAATCTAAATTTTAAATGTAAATACACATTAAAGTAAAATACTGCAAAATGATACCTATCAATTTTTGATCACGGTTACTTGAGATGCAGTGGCAAAGAAAACTTCTTCGAGAATTTAAAAGGCAAAATTATGAGGTGTTGTTTTCCTGTTGTTAAGGCTTAAGAACCCAGAAGTACTATTTTCAGTTTGGACTGATACTGAATTCCTAATCACTTTGCGGTACTACAGTAAAAGGCTCCAGAGTTGTTAAGTGTTCACACTGCAGCATTTTTAAAAACTGAAGAAGCGAGTCATCTACTTTCACACTAGACAGGTACCCTCCTGTTCCTCATCCTCTTGTCTGGGTCTGCACCAATCCCTCAGGGGGCTATGTCTTACCTGTGTTGTAGTTGTCTGGTTCTGATTCTCAGAGATAATTGAAAAAGTGGCACACACCTCCTGTCAGAAAATAAGCCTTTAATTTCATGAAATGCTTAGTGGAATATTTTGTTAAATGTATTTGTGACTTAGTTGTATGCAAAAATCTGTACTTGAAAGTTGGACCTCCAACCCATTGTTCTAAGTCATAGATTCATAAAGTCAGATCTGGCTCTGAGGAAACGCCTGCCTTTGAATTGGCCCTGGATGTTTTGATGTATATAGACTTTGCTCATATAAATTGGTCTTTATCACCCACCACACATGACTAGAATTGACTTTTTTTTTTTTGCTGTGTTGGCCAGGCTGGCCACTAACTTGCAGTCCACCTGCCTGAGTTTCCAAGTAACTGGGATTGGTGTGTGCCGCCACACTTGGCTTTGCAAACTATTTCAACAGGTGGAAATATTTTTTAGTACTTGATTTTTTTCACCTAGCATCGAGAGGCTACTGTTGCTGCTTAATCCATAGATATATAATCAAATTTAGAAATATTGAAAATTTAGAAATATTCCAATTGATATTTCTTAAAATATTTTCCTTTCCCCTTTCAAAAACTTAGGTTACATATATATATTTGATGACTTCCTATTGGTAACTAGTCTCCACTGTTTTTTAAATTCTGTGTTGTTTGAAGTAGTATCTAACTTTCAAAATCATTTATTTTTCCTGTAGTATCAGTATATGGTTATCTCCTACTTCATAGTTCAACCAAGCCATCTCTCGTCTGCTTTTTAATACGCACAGATGATTCTAATGGAGGTGGTTTATAGCTACATTTTGGGAAACTGCCCCAACAGAAAAGACTAATGACCACAGGCTGTAAGGGGCAGGAAGCCAAGGGGCTGTACTGCAGACTGCTAACTCTGGGGAACTGAAATAGTGATGCTTGTTGCCTGGCAACCATCACTGGAGGCATTCCTGCCAGCTTAAAAGCTTTTTGAACACCTGCAGTGCAAATGTTAGCTTAGTGCACCAAAGACTATCTGAAATCTCAGCAGTTCCTCTGAAAGGTTAATTAAAAGACAATGAGCACACAAGTCAAGCTGAAGTTTTATTTAAAACAAAAGAAATGGTCTTAAAATGCTGGTGAATGAAGCAAAAGAATGCAGTGCTATCTTCCTACAAGTTAGCCAGCCCACGCAGGTATAGGATGTATTCCACAGTACTCAATGCTGGTAGAATGTCACAGTAGTTTAGTGTTGTAGGGTTTTCTGTATTTAGCTCAGTGTGCGATGCTTACTTCCGAGCTGCCACCTTCACTGAGCATGAACTAGGGCTCCTGCTCCTTGACCATAGCCAAATCCCTTGGGCCCAAAGTTCTTTGCATAGCATCCTACAAAAGAAGAGGGACATAACAGATCCATTAGCCACTCACATAAATTAAGAAGCAAGCTGTTGGCTGTGCCAGAGCAATTCATCCGAGAAGTAATGTGCTTTGTTGTAAATGTCCTTGTGAAGGCAAGGCCAAGCATTTCCTTGTTCAGTTAGGATCTTGCTGAGTTAGAAGCATGAAAGCCAGCTACGTTATGCATTCGTCTTTTACAATACACATATTCAATATGCTTTGCTTTAAAAGCGGAAAGTCAGCTACATGTGGGAATATTGTGGTGGTCCCCCCTCCCTCCCAGTAGCGATGGGGCTGGAACTCAGCCTCATGAATGCTAGACAAGCACTTCTACCTCTTAGCCATGCTCCCAGCTCTGGGGGAATTTTAAGACTGTAGTCTCCCTATTAGCCTGTTTGGGTCTCATTTCAAATAGTAACACTTTGACTATTTTCAGAGTATTTTTGTTAGTGATATTTAAGTAATAGCATGGGATACTCATGGATAACAATAACAAATTAACTTTACCTTTACAATAGATTTCACCTTCTTTCTCTGTCAGAGTTGTTGATTCCAGACTCTTCCCACATTTGGCACATCGGAAACAATTTTTGTGCCAGGGCTGGAAAAGACAGTGTGTTAGCATGTCTGAGAGGCCTGTTCTGTGGCCGGGGAAGATCAACCCACAGCCAGCTCCTTACAGCGGGGGATTGGCTCAACTGGAAGGCATGGCCTCCCCTGTCCATATCCTGGCCACTCAAAGATTTGTCTTCAAACTCCACTCAGAGGAGGCCTGGACTGAAGCTGTACCCAGGAAGGACTGTGTCTCTAAGAGCCGACTGTCTTGCCAGAAACTCAGTTGCTCCTATAAAGCTGCCGCCTTCTGAAAGTTACACAGCTCAAAGTGGCTAAGTGGTGACTTGTCCCGGTCCACATTCCCAATTATCATCTGGTGTCCTTGATGCTAATGCCATGGGACCACCTGACGACTGCAGGCTTTTCGGTCTGGACTTCAAGAGATCACCCCTTACCAACATAAGTTCTTTTAAGCCGAAGGTTTGTCAAATAAGGGTATCACATCCGTGAGTCAATGATTTTTGATAGAAATTCAGCTTAATTTCAAACCAGCACACAGCTGCCTGAGTGGGATCCGGCAGAGACAGGAGTCATTTGCGGCTCTTGCCTAAGCCAGCAGCTCACCTTTCCAGCTCCGATGATCTTCTCAGCAGCGTACACAGAATCCCCGCATCTGGAGCACTTCTCAGCACCTCCGAATTTCTGAGCAAATTTAGAGCTATTTGGATTTGTTGTAGGCCTGTGAGGTTGAGCACTGTGAGGGGATTGGGGGTGGGGGGAGGAGAAAAAGGAAAAACACCCTAGTAAGCCTAACAGTGGTAACTTAGACTTAAATCTTCGTAAGCAGCCACAGCAGCCTAAAGGGTAAAAAAGATTATCTCGGGTGCTCACACTGATAGATCCAATAACACTGCAGAAAAAGATAAAAAACTTAAGAATTGGTTCCTGTGAGCATAAATGGAATTTACTTAATCCCCAGTACTGCCATTCGAGCAGGGCTATGTCACATGGGTCCCAGGATAAATTCAAGTGGAATCACATCTAGATTTAAACTTCACAGTAGAATGAAAAACCAGTGCTAAGCAAATGCAGTTAGAACAGCAAACATGTCAGCTGACTTACAGTGTCTCTTGGAATGTTAAACATGCTTTACAGCTTAGCTTTTCTTTCTAGGGTAAAGTGCAAATCACCTGTTTTCTTCGTGGGAAAATATTTCAGGAAATTTGCCCATTACTCTGTGTTCTATCTGGCTTTGCTTTTTCTTAAGATAGAGTGGTATTTTGCAGATTATTTATAGATTGTCAGAACAACCCATATTAAGCAGAATCAGTCTTCAATCGTAAGGAGGTGCACCTCACACTCCAGGCTCCCAAAAGGGCATGTTAGAACTTGGCATTAACAAGCAGATCAGCTTCGATGACGACACGGCACAAGTCACAGTATGAGCCATTTCCTCCTTGTTGAGGTACATGTAAAACCAAGTAAAATCCTAATTTAGAAACACTGCTTTTTCATAAGATAACTGGTAAAAAGTCCTCTTCAACTCATCACTGCACTATTATCTAGTTTTTGGAATCAATAGTGTCCATACAATCTTTGGATTGTGTACAGTCCATTGAAAGTATTCATCCATAGTGTTTTTCTCTACTTATCCCTCCTATAGGGGTATGTCCAAACCATTTCTACAACCTACGCAGACATTTTTCAGATCTAAGCTCTGAAGTTAGACTAGGTTAATTTCCATGCTTCACAATTAAAGTATAATCATAGGCAAATTGTGTAATTCTCTGCCTTTCAGAATTGTTAGGATTACCTGAGTTAATGTAACATGATGTTATATCTAGGATAAAAATATGGCCTTGTCCAAGAAAACTCCATTTCTGTCACAAAATATTACATCCATTTTTGACTTATCCACGTTAAGGTAGATGTGAAAATGTGACCTCAGTAATAGGAGAACTGTGAGTTTGAGGCCTGTCTGGCATATAGGGAGACCCTATTTCAAAGACAGGAAGAGAGTTACGGAGAAAACAGCGAGAGGAAATGCCCATGTGAAGTACTAAGTAAATGTGAACAGATTTAGTACCCTGATTCTTTGCTTACTAGAGTCCTTAAAAGTTTTTCATTTCAAGAATCAGAGACAAGAAATCATTTCAACTTCTAAGTTAAAGGACAGTACTGAAGAAAGTACTGTCCATGGAAGGAGTGGCTAAGCAGCTCCACAGACTGCTTAGTCGCATTTGAGAAATGATGCCTCCTGATTCAGGTACATCTCATTTAGTCTCATGATACCTGGATCTCCAGTGTTAGGGAATGTAAGTAAATTTAACCTACTTGTTTTTTAGGCTGGGGATCTGTGATACTCCTCAGGATGCTTTAAAAATGCTTAGAAGTCTTTAATACTTGAACTTTAAATCAATATTTCAAGTTCAAAAACAGAAATCCATATTTGAAAATCTGAGTCCCCTTTTGTTTGCTAACATGTGGACACCCCGGGGACCCTGAGTGCTGAGTGACTCAGTTCTAAGAAGGCAACCAGCATTCTCCTTTCTCACCTCTCTGGTTTGATGCCCAGCCGCTCACCACGGTCCATGTTGAGTGTGCCAGCACCCTGGCCGTAGCCATAACCCTTCGGTCCATACTTTTTTCCGTAGCAGGACTTGCAGTAGATCTCTTCGTCGTGAATTGCCACTGTTGTGCTGTCTAAGTTTTTCCTGCAAACCACTAAGGAGGAGGAAGATTTTTAACCCAGGTTAATGGCCTCTTCTTGGAACGGTGGGGTCCATACCTGCAAAGGCTGGGCCTCCTCTGCTTATCCTGTGGTTTTACCAAAAGCACCTGGGCCAGTCAGCTATGCCTAAAAATTATTTGCCTTTTCCCATGGTGTGATACTGCTTCATGACAATGTCCACATTTCAACCAGAAACTCAAGCTTTTTTTGGTAGGAGGGGAGGAGTTCTAGAGATGGCTATAATACATGAACAAAATGAACACAATAATTCCTTACTCTTCAAACCCTCGCTCTCAACCTTTAACATTCAATCTTTCAGCCTTAATATATCTTTATTCCACTTTATTCCACTTTCCTGGGTATGTGTATGAGTGTGGGGATACATGCATGTGGAAGCCCAAGGGTAATATAGTAGGAATCATCTTTTACTATCTTTACACCTCACTGTCTAAACCCAGAGCTGCCCAATAGGACTTGCCCTGGGATTCTCATGCTCTGCCTCCTGAGGAGAAACTACAAGTGAGCCGCCATGCCTGCCCAGAATTCTACATGGGCTCCGGAGAGCTGAACTCTGGTTCTTTTGAGTACATGGCAAGTGCTTTAACCACTCACTGAGCCTTCTCTCCAGCCCCCTTTCAACCTCTTCCTACCACACTGATAAAGAACACAAGGTTTATGAGTGCCTCGTGGGGTGGGGGTTTCCCACAAGCACACTCTGGGATAAAACCAGTTTTAAATCCAGAATTCTCATTTTCATCTCTAGTCCAGAATGGAAAAGAAATATCCTTTCATCTCCCCACCAGCCTCTCCGCAGTGCTTAAGCAGGTCTGAGACTCATCAAGTGGTTTGAAGCCTGCATTTGTTTCTTGCTGTCTCGCAGAATACATTCTTTCTTGATGGGTTTTTCCCATAAGACATTTCTACATACCCTACTTTATAAAACTGCCAAATGTCATCACGTTTTATCCAGACATTATTTCACTTTCTAAAACTTCAATTAAGCTTGAGGGAAAAAAATGCACTGTGAGGGAACTCACTGGTGGCACAATTCAGGCAGCTGGAAATCAAGAGATTAGTGTAGTAGAGAGGAATTTTACCCCCTGAAAGAGAGAGAAGGAGGACAAAGGAACAGCTGGCTGGTTTAAAATAAAATTAAATTACATGGTTTCTAAATATCTTAGGCTAAAGTCCTCTGTGGAACCTAACTGTTGAGGCTCAAGTCCTGAAATTAATTTGCTTAAACAAAGTTATCTAAGATCACACAGTTCTGACAGACAAATAGCTTCAACTCACGACATAAACAAGCATAACTTTTGGAAAACATGTACGTTAGGGCTGAGGATACAGCTCATTGATTGCTTGCCTAGCATGTATGAGGCTCCGGGTTCAAATCCTAGTAACCCAAAAAAAAAGGCATATTAACAATGGCAAATTTAAAATCTGATTTGCTGTATTATTTGTCAACCGTCTTTTCCCAAGCCTTTACCCTATTCTTGCAGTAAAGCCTAGAAGAGGCTGGGAATTTTCTCCTTGAAAAGGCTTTAGGCTGAGAAACACAGCACCAGAAAGAACAGACAGGCTGGCAAGGAAGAAATGGGCTGAGTGAATAAGCTGACTACGCCCCTACAACCACTAACCCAGAAGAACGGCTAGAGTCTTGCACATTTCTGTACTTAAAAGCCTGCTGGAAACTAGATCCTATTGAAAAATACAAATACAAAAAAAATCACTCAACTCGTAAAGGAAATGTCAGCTAAATCAGATCTGAGAAACAGGCACTAGCGTGGAAGTATATACAAGGTGGATACAACATACACAGTATTTTTACTTTTTGAAATGGCCACTATGGTACAAGCAACGCTCATTCTCACTGCACAAAGGATAAAGATTAGAAGATGGATTCCTATAGCCATTTTCATGGCAAGTACTGTAAGTAGGAGCACTACATGCTCTTTCATTAAGGAAAATCCTATCACTTGAATGAGAAGATGATTAATGCAGAGCTTTTCAAGCTGCTTGGCCACTATTTTAAGTCATGACAGGGGCTCTTCTTTCATTGTTTCTCTCCTTACCAAGTATTTATTTGTCTTCAGACACACAGGCATGTGTTTTACATCCATTTCCTGTCTATACCAGACAGCTATAAATGGCAGCAATCCCAAGGTGCAAGTGTGGGATTGTGATATCTGACACTCCTTCCCCCAGCTGAGAATGCCAGTAACTTGATGTAACTGGACATTCACCACCAGGGAAGATAACAGTTGAGCTTCTACGGAAACAGCCTGTGGACATCTTCCTGTCAGTTAGTGTGGTAAGTAAAGGCAAAGTTTCAGAACAGGAGCTCAGCCGGAAGGACCAAAGGAGTGAGGAGGAGCAGTTCACTCATTAGCCAGCCAAACCCTTAGGACATCCCAGAAGCTGTGGTCAGAGTCGTACTTCAAACAAAGGCCAAGAGGAAACCAAGGATCCATCCTGCGAGGCGCAGCCTTGAACTACTCTAAGGAAAAGGCACATTAAAAACACCCATGCTTTAAAAACATTCTTTGTTAGCAAATTTTGCCTCCAAAAAGGGAAACTGTAACTTTGGGCCCGTGTTTTGTGACGGGACAGGACTGGCTACTCACTGCACAGGAAGCAGCAGCGGTGGAAGCTTCTCCCGTCGCATTGCACCTCCTCAGCGTGGTACACGGTCCGCCCGCACGCCCCACACTTGTTTCCACCGCCCCAGACAGGCATTCTGTAGGGACAAAGGATTCATTAGGGTGCTGGTGCTTGTCTTACAAGTTCCCTGGAGGCTGCTTAAACCAGAAAACAACGGCAGGTCTTGTTTCCTCAAACCACATCTTTCAAAGGCAGTGATCTTCCAAAGTAACCTCCTCTTCTCTCCCAAATTGCAGCTCTCTCATTAGGTAACTGACTCCTCACTCAGTTTGTTTTTTCTACACGACAAAGGACTCACCTTTGGCAGACGAGTGCGGGTCACCAAGCACAAGGCAAACCCAGACACAGGACGGACAGGTTAGGGAGGAAGCAGGTGTGGCAGGCATGGTCCCTTCCAGAACACACCAAGTACTTAATGAATTTTTTTTTTTTAACACAGCTGGAGCTCTTACTCCTGGGTGGAGGTTTTTTCCTACATGTTTAATTCATTGTAACAGCAACCAATTATTGAAGTTTTTTGCATGTACAAGTTATGACACACTTTCTAGGAAGAAAGTGGGCTGCCTTGGAAGAACAAGTTTTCTGTTTGCCCAGTGGAGCTGACAGAGCTGTCGGTGGCTAGGACAACGGCATGCAGAGCCCTGCTGTAACATAACAAGCCGCCACGTGGCTGCCACGTAAGCTTCTGCACCTCACACCTCGCTAATCACCAAGTCAACTTGTCCAGTCAACAGATTTTCCCACTCTGGTGGTTCTGTCAGGCAGTTCAGAAAATGCTACCAAGGTCCTCTCCGACAATGTGAGTTGTTTGTCAGGAGGTCTCAAATACGGCCTGGTGTGAATAAGGAAGGCCATCTTACTGTGATGTAGGACCGACATTTTGCATTCTCCCTCAACAAGCTGTCCCTCTTGGGACAGCTGCACAATTCTGAATGCCAGCATCCTCGGCCAGGATAGGACGCCAAGCCGGCTTGCTAACAGGCCCTGACAGGTATCTAGAAACACGATGTAAGCATTGTGTCTCTTTCCCACCATCCTTCAGAGACTTCACTTGAAAGACAATACCTTCAGCCCTGCTGCCACCAAGCTTTGGAAGCACCGCGTGCCCTTAGGGAGCAGCTGGTGAGAAGGCTGTTTCCCAAGGCAGCATACCAAGGGCAGAGACAGAAATGCCGCTGAGGGGAAAAAGTGAAAGAACCTTGATCCTTAACAGCACGCTCACCCAACCGCGTTACAATGATCCAGAATGCAACAATTTCCTGGTGAGGCCTTTCTGAGAGACTGAGAGACCTGTCTTTGTAGCAGGCATCTTGCCCCTTTTCTGGTTTAAACTTACCAACTCAAGACAAAATTCAGACATGCTGGAGTGGCAATTCCTTGATGTGGCAGTGCTAGTGTTAGATGCTCAGTTAGGGGGAGGAGGGTCTAACCTCACATAGGGAGTGGGTTTGCCCCGTATGGATACACCTGCTTGCCCTCCCCCCTCCCACTTCTTCACATGGTTCTGATGGTGCCCAATCTTAGTCCACCTGAATGGTTAGCCAAAGCATGTCGATTTGTAATTAACCCAATTTAACTCTGTTAGAGTAAGAGAAAATGGATCCAGACAAAGCTTTGCTGTAATCTTATGCCAAAATCAATTAGCAAGCGCATACATGGCCATCAGACTCAACTTGAATGAAGGGTCAGTCTGTACTTGGAAGTAAAAAACAGTAATATTCTATTTTAGCAAAACCTGGTCCAAGCATATGATAACAGTCTACCAAAGATGCAGTGGCCAGAGACTGAAGGCAGGCAGGCAGAGCCAGGACTGCATGATATTCAGCAACGAGAAAGGACGGTCTTGAAGGAGAAGGGATTACACACTAAAAGACATAGGCTGTGGCCAACTGGGTGTCTGTAAACAACCACTGACATGTGCAACGGCCATTAAATGTCCAGGCGTTTGTCAGCGCCATTTGCTGAGCAAACCAGGGGAGCTGTTTAGGAGTTGACTCTAATCATGTCTCGTGGGGGTCCTCCACAGGACTTGCCCACACAGCCAACAGTGCTGCCTCCCCGGGTGTCCCCTCTGCCATCTTAGCCTATCGCCTATCATTCTGCCCATCCTGCCACTGTCGCACGCTGAGACTGAGATTTGCAAGACACAGAACTTTGTTTCTCAGGAGTTCTGGAAGCTGGAAAGCCCAAGAACAAATTACTGGCATGTTTGATGTCACCAAGAGTCCCAGGCTGCTGCCAAGATGATGTCTTTAATGCTGCACACCCACCGGAGGCACACTACAGCCACATGTGCCAGAAACGAGCAAGAGGGAAACACATTCCCAAAGGCGCTTCTGAAGGCATTAATCCATTTAGTATGAAGTTTTTCTATCAGCTCTACTTCTCAACACTGCAGCACTGGGGATCATGTTTCCACATGAGTTCCGGAAGAAATGAACATTCACACAGTGGCCACCCCAAGGCTAGTCTTGCACATGGCTAGTTAAAAGCCAGATCATTGTCCCACCTGCCATAGTTACAGGCAGAAAAAAAAAAAAAAAAAAAAAAAAAAAGAAGGGCACACACCTTAATCCAGTTCAAAGAAATGGTGTGAGTGTGGAGTTGGGGTGTGAGCAGCAGATGGCCCACAATAAGAGCCTAAGAGCCAGCACAGAAGAGAGCCAGCACATGCGGAGAGTCCGTGGGCCCGATTCCGCTGTTCTTTATCTTATCCTCCTAAGTCATATGAGCTGGTAAATACCATTTTGAAGCTACTTGGAACCAAGAGTCCATTTTCTGAAATAATAACTCCCACACCACTATACACACCACACCCCTAACTGATATGATTAGTTACCACTAAACCTTGGGTAACCACTTGCAAAGGACACAGGAACACAGTAACTCCAAGGGCGTACCAATGTTCCGAGGTTTACGGTGAAGGCGTTCACTGAGGATCAACAACTTGCAAGAGGTCAGTACAATCTTTTGTTCTCCTTCCTGAAAACAGGTGTGCCACTGTTTTCAACCTGGAATGAAACTTGAGTCCCACTGTAAAACTCAAAGTCCTCATTCCAACAGTCTGCACCAGCCTGAGCTTGGAGTACAACTAGGGACAATGACTTTGCTCTTGCTTCTGGAGTTACCTGTGCTTGGCAGTGCTCCTGGATGTAACGGGCATCTGCTGGCATCCCTCGAGTCCTAAGAAACCAAAGGTCAAGCCCAGGCCTGAAGGGAACCACCACATGGCAATGACTTGTCCTGGATCCCAGCCATTAGCTGCTGCCAAGGTGAACCTGGCTGCATTGAGGACTCCAGCCACTCTAACTGTAACTGATCACCTTGGTTTCTTATTTGATCCTGCTATTTTTAGAGCAACCTCAAGAAGGAGCCAGAATTCTATCAAGATTAAGATTATACTAAATTGTCCTTAAATATTTGAAAATACATTACAAACCCAACTGACCACTTCATATTATTCTCTTACTTGTGGTGAGTAGCAGTCTGGCTTTTTTCTTTAAGATTGTTAATATCATCTTTATGTAATACGGAGTTACTTTAAGTTCACTTGGATATCTATTCTTAATGTATGTACACTTGACATCAAAAGTATGCCAGCTTTCAGGAAATACCTACCAAAGTCCCACAAAGTTCAACTTACTAAGTCAGAAGCTTCTACCCCACTGCCCTGCTCTGCATGCCACCTAGCAATTATTTGACTTACAGCTTAACATTAAAGTTCCAGCCAGCCTAAAGGCTGCTTGGTTTCTGAACAACCTTTTCTGTGACGCAAGCAAACAAATGTAATGCAGATAACATTCTCAGAAACCTCCAGCTGGACTTTTATTTTCTTTTTGAGAATAGATAATGAATCACTACCTGGATTTTTTTTTCAATAGTTTGAGAGAGAAAGAGAGAGAGAGAGTAGATGGATGTATGCAGATGGAAGCCAGAGGGCAACTTTTAAAAGTCAGATCTCTCCTGGAACCATGTGGGCTCTGGGGACCGAACTCAGGTCATTGGGTTTGTGCACAGACACCCTTACTCAGTGAGACATCTGACCAGCCTCTAGTTAGATGTTCCTGATTATCTACTTTGGATGTAAGAAATATTTCATAATGAGAAGAAGGAAGAAGGGTGGGTAAGCTGAGCTTAGCTTTCTCCTCTTATAAATGGGGAAGGTAGTTTCTTAGAGATATTATAAAGAACAAATCTGGTGTAGACCAGTTGGAGAATTCATTAAATAATCCCTTAAGCAACATAGTTGCAGAACCACAAATGGTAAAAAAAAAAGCGTAGCTGAGTGAGCAACCATTCCAAAGCCCACCCCCACCTCCAGACACACTAAAATGTAGTGCAAGTTCAATGACAGCCCCACTTACAGTGGTAACTGTCTAAGAAATGAAGCTCAGCTTTACACTTTCAGCTGAGCCCTGTGGATGTTTCCTGAACTTGGCAGAGAGTATATGATGATCTTTCATTTCTGTCCTTCTTGGCATGGCTGTGCATATTTTTTTTATGCAAGGCTTCATTGCTCCTCTGAGCCTTTGGCCGCACTACTCCACAACAGCTGCCATTAATCACGGCAGACTGGAGCCGTACGATGTAGTCTGGGCTGCATGCCTTTCCCAAATCCCATGCACTGATTTACAGAATGGTAAGAGCAGAAATAAAATACTTCAGTCTCATCTTGCAAAAGAGGCCAAACATTTACTCTGTTTCTTAGTCTTGTTCTTGGGGCTTCTGTGTCTGAGAGATTTCAGAACCAGAATTTATCCACATCCACTGCACTACTTCACATGTGAACATCTCTCTCTGTTCAGTCAGTCAGTCCTTCCCGAGTCTCCCTGGCTGAAAGCACCATCCCAAAACCATTGAAAACACACTCTGCTGAGAAATGAGTGAAGTCTAAATCTCATTTGTCTTCTAGTAAAGTTAATCTTCATGAGGTAACTGAGATTTGCAGTGAACACATGTCAGGTTGTTCTATATCCCTGGTATGGTATTTACTAAGTCGACATGTGCCACTTAAGAGTTTAAGTTACCTGATCTCATACTAAAGATCTGCCATGACTCAGTCTATAAACCCAGAGTTTAAATACTTCCAGTTCTGACACTTTATTTCACTTATTTCTTTGTTATTACCCTAGAAACCTGGTCATCATCCAGTTTCTCAAAATGGAAAATTTTTATGAACCAGGCTCACTTTGAGCCACATTCAAAGAAGAATAATTTGCATTTTTAAAATATTTATTTGAGAGGCAGCAGGCAGGCAGGCAGGCAGGGAGAGCTCGCATATGCCATGGCGCACACGTGGAGATCAGAGGACAACTTTTAGAAGTCAGTTCTCTTCTTAAACCATGTAGACTCTGGGGTTTGAACTCGGGTCACCAGGTTTGTGCACAGGTACCTTACCTGCTGAGCCATCTCGCCAGAGCAACTTTAAAGAATGCAAATTAGTGGCACTGTCCCTAACAGTGACTTCTGGCCCATGTTGGAAAGCTGCAGTTAGAAACTAAGCTTTACCTGACACCTATCCTCAAACTTTTTGTTGCTGACCTGCTACGTGTTCTATCTGGACCTTTTTATTAAAGATAAATCTCCAGACCGGTCCTTCGAACAGCTTTGCAGGAGGGCAAAGTAAAAGCGTAGGCTGTGTAGTCAGCAGTGTCTATCATTTCCTTGACTCTGAAAGACACGTAAAAAAAAAAAAAAAGGAGAACAGTATCTTCCTTACAGAGCTCTGGTGAGATAATGCATACGCAACAGACATTCATTAAATGATGATGTCTGACATCATTTTACAGTGTGTGTGTGTGTGTGTGTGTGTGTGTGTGTGTGTGTGTGTTTACTAGCAATTAAACCTAAGGCCTTGCACATGCTGGGCTAGTACTCTACCACTAAGCTATATCCCCAGCCCTGCTTTTACTTTTGAACCTCCCAAATCACCTCTTGAGTAACTGGGATTACAGACCTGCACCACCAGGCCCATATTCAAAGTGGCCACATTCAACTTTGACTACAAGCATTCGCTTCCCTTCCCCATCTCATAAACTATGAGATGAAAGCCAACTAGCACCTCTGCGATTCTTGGCCAAGTTCTTTAAACTCTAAACCTCAATTTCCTAAGCTCATAATTTGGAAATGGAGAAGTGTCTCACCGTTGCAAGGCTATGAGAGACCATGTGCAAAGTACCTAAACAGACACCAGCAACTCCACACTCGAGGGCTTCCCTCTGAAACTTCTGGAGCACTACTTGGCCTGAATATAGTACCAAGTTTAACTGTAGGTGACTGCTAAGGTCACTGATCTTCAAGGTGGCAAATCAGGCCTCTGTTTGTATTCCAGAGCCAAAACTATCCTTGAACTTCCTCTGATTTTCTGCCAAAGACATTAAAGGGTAAGACCAATCAAATCACTAAGAGTTGTCCATCCCTGAGTTCCCATGTTACAAACAGGAAAATATTCTTCTCCACCCAGTCTGCATCCATTCAACCATGCCCCTCTTGCACTCAAACCACTAGTTTTTAACAAAAAGCTTCCTACCTCTCCTTTCTACTGATCTAAATCTAATCTCACCACAGAGAGAAAGCTCTCCTCTCCTCTATCGGTGCCTCCCTCCATTTTTTCATTTCCCTACATCTTCTTACCACTAGGTCAACTTGGAGTACAGCATAATTCCTGACACAGATTTGGAGCAAAACCTACCAAAAATCACATATTGCAATTAAAATGCAACTGTGCTATAAACTTGGTAATTCTACCCTCCCCAACATATGCCATCACAGTCTGCAATCTGTGTGTACTTCAAGATATTTAACTCTTCAAAAAATTGAACATTTGCATGATTTTTACATGGAGTCAGGCTAGATTCAAATGCCAAAGCTCCCGTTTATTTGCCAAATGATCAAATGCTAGTTTTCTAATTTTAAAATGAAAGATGAGTCTATCATAAAGCAGTCCTGAGATTTATAGATCTAAAAACATGTATCTGCTCCATAAAAGTAATAATAAGTAGGAGGACTTCTACAATGTTTACTTCATCAACCATTTATGTTAAGTACTTTGCTTATTAGTTTACTCCCCATAGCAACTGAAGCAGCCATTAGCATTACTCCCATTGTATGGAAGGAGAACCTGACACCCAGAGCTACTGTGAATGAGAAACAAAATTAGCAGTGAAACTCACTGCCAGCCACAGACAGAGTGGTACTGTCATCTGTGGCTATGATACATGTTCTTTCCAAGCTGTGTATTTTCTTTATGGCTATGTTCAGAATAAGGATTTAATTATCTCCTCATTTTTCTCTTGCGCTACTATGGAAACCTTCTTTCCTATAGTTAACTGTGAGGTCCTGTCTCCTCACTATGTACATAATCCGTCTTTTTACTATTAGTCAAGGCACTTACTACTGTTGGGTCAATGAGATCATAAACAAAAATGCAAAGAACCTGATATCCTTTGCAAATGGTTCACAATACACTATGGTCGGTTATTCTATGACTTACAAGAATATTGTTGTTGTTGTTGTTGTTGTTGTTTTTTAGCAATTAGAAATTGTGCCCTGGCTTTTCTAGATTTCCAGTAGTGAAACACTCCTTTAAATCAAGTTTCTTAATGTAGGATGCACAGATTCCTATAAATCTTGGGGAATGGTGAACTCTGTAGCATATACTGCATCTAAAAATTCAAAAACAGCTTGGACTTGGCATGGTGGCACCATCTATAATCCCAGCTACTTGGGAGCTAAGACAGGTGACCCAAAGTTCAGGTCAACTTCAGAAACCTCGAAGGACCTTTCTCAAAATGAAAAAATAAAAAGGGTTGGGGATGATAGTAGCTCTGCAGGGAGTACTTGGCCCAGCACATACACAGTCCTGGAGTTTGAGTCCCAGTACTAAAAAAGTCAGAGATTTTTATAGGACTTTCAAGAGGTCTGTGCCGCACAAACTCAATGCTAAATAATCAAACCGCTAAAGGAGTGTGGAGATCCCAAGAGAACAAAAGAGAAGGCTTGTGGATAGCAGCCAGGCAATCCCTGAGCCCCAGGGGACCGGGAGTATCTACACCCAGAGAAGGCTCTCTGCAGGGGAGGGAGATGTTGTTGTTTGAGTCAGCCCCCCCCCCTTGGAAGAATTTCCCTTTGAACCATTTCACTTACACTTTCAGAAAAGTACAGTACATGGCCTCATTATAAGAGCCTCCACCCCCACTCCATCCCCTCCCTGGGTTTATCTTTTATGTTAACAATCCTTACAACTCTACAAAGATGCTAATACTGCATTCTACTTACTTATTTTCCATATGTGTGTGTGTGTGTGTGTGTGTGTGTGTGTGTCAGAGGGCACTGTGTGTCCCTGTGAAGGACCAAGGGTGACTTTGGAAATCACCCTGGATCACTTCTACCTCCTTTTTGCTTTGCTCCTAGTGCTTTACTCTTAGCAGTGCAGGCCCCTGCTGTTTCCACCTGGCATTTTACATGGGACCTGGGATCTAAATTCAGGACCTTGTGCTTCTGAGGCAGAGTCTTAATCCCTGAGCCATCTTTCCAGCCCCTAGTATCACATTCTATAAGATGGAGTAACTGTGGCCCAGCCAGGAAGTAGGTTACCTTGCCTAAAAGCACCAAACCCATGGTTACTAAGCCAGCATGTGATGTGATTCCCAGCTTGCCTGGCTTCAGTTCCCTCCTCTCCCTTAGAGGGCTCCCTCCTTCCATTTCATTTGATTCATCTGCAACAGGGAACAAAACTAGAGACTAAGATCTCCATGGATATTTATCTACAGGGTTTTGCTGGGACCCAGTTTTTTGTTACTGCTGTCAACCCGCCCTATACCAACAATCCGCTATCAGGATAAAAATCCCCCAAATCCACAATTGTGCAATTTCATGCGAGCAGACCTCAGTTGATATTGCTTCAAGCACAGTCTTTAGTGTTTTCCAGGATAACAAGCAAATCTCTGAGTACATTAGGAGGAAGAATCTGTGAACATTCTACAGTGAGAACTTTGGAGTAATTCTGCTAATAAATACCATTGCTCGAGTCGGATTAAATAGTTGCTCCCACTAGTGCACACCTTATTTGTTCCTTCTTCATTCAGTTGAGGGGATTCAGCAATAACACTGGTCCAATGGTATTCAGAGCCAGCACACAAATGTAGTGTTTCATAGGCTTGAGAGACTCATACTCCTTGGCAACATGGCTCTATGCACAGGAGAACGAGTCCTGAACAGCAGTGACGCACATACAAAGTGCCCGTTGTAGAAAGACATTTGCAATATAGCCCTTCGCAGTTCTGACATTCCCCAATTCCTTTCACCCAATTCCTGCTTTTATGATCTACTGCCTAATATCAGGAAAGCTTGAAGATTTCCCGTGAAACTCTAGGAAGTAACCCTTGTGGCTATCCTACTTGAATTCTTAGTTATTTGCAAGTAGAGACTTAAACACTGGGAAAACCAATAACCACTGCCCAACTTTAAAAAAAAAAAATGCTACATATAATACAGCAGGTTTTTTTCCTGTATCAAAAAGCATTCAGAAAGTCATGAAGATGTGCGTGTAATGCAGCCTAAACAAAAGCGGTTAAACTTTTGGGCAATCATTTAAACACAGCTCCATTCCGTGCCCTAGCTTCCAACGGGGACATAGGAACCCAGGATTTAAAGAGCCCATCCCTGGGAGGGGGGGGGTTGCCTACGTGGAGTGTCGACAAACTGCTCCGAGCCCAGGTTTCGATTTTCTGGACCTGTTGCAGAACTTCAAAACCAAGCATTCTTGGAACCCTGTTTGTACCTGAATCGTAGAAAGTTCTGGAAAGAGCTAGGAGCAATCGACTGGAATTTCAGAATTGTTTCTTCCACATTTAAGGTTTCGTGGTGGGCAGGGACCACTAAACAATGGGAATGCCAGGAGTCAGGGGGCGGACTCCAGGCTCAGCGGACTGTAGAAACCCCACTTCTCTTAGGGGACCCCCCCCACTTCACCCAAGATACGGTATTCGCCCAGTCCCGGCGAAAGTCCGTCAGGCTGGGCCCACGCACGCTCCCCGCCCTGAAGCCCCTGTGAAAGTCAGAGTCCCCAACTCTCAGAAGAGAGAGCAGCGGCCCCGGGAGGAGGGGCCCGGGGCCGCAGAAGGGCGGATCGGCGGCAGCCAGGCTGCAGCGAGCCTCCTCTCCCCGAGAGGAGCCGGGGCTGGGAAACCAAAGATCACTCGGGGCCAGGGCGAAGGGGGCAGCGCGGGCCGGGGCAGCGCGGGACCACAGCAGGTGTGTTGGGGTCCCTCGAGCCGGGTTTCGAAGGTGGGAGGATAAGCTGGAGCAGGGCGGGGTAGAGATGACCAGACGGAGGGGGACCGGCAGGACCCAGGGGCCCCGGGCTGCGGACTTCTACCTGCGGATGCTGCGGGCCGAGCAGCCCCATGCTCATACTCACTTGAGTGGGAGGCGGGAGCACCGGGGCGGAGTGAGCGAGGCCGGGCTGGAAGCACACGCGCGGGCAGTCAAGGAACCCTGCGGACGCGCGCCCGCGGCTTTTAAAGACCCCGGTGTGGGCGTGGCCTGTCCCGCCCCGCCCACCTCCCGGCCACGCCCCGCGGGTTCTCAGATTGTCTCCCCGCCGTCCCGCGCCCCGCCAGGCGGCTGGGCTGGCCTGGGACCCGCAGACAAAAGGCAGCAATCCCGCCTCTTCCGTGCTTCCCGCGTCCCGGGCACGAAGCTTCCAGAACCGTTGGAACCTGGAGAAGGGGCTTCCTTACCTGCAGGGGGTCTGGAGACCACCTTCTACCGCGGACCTGGGCTGGTGGGGGCACCGACCCCCCTCCTCTTGAGGAGGGCGCACCCCAGGGTTCCCCCCCACTCCCCGTCCCAGGCTCCTGCAGCAGAAAGTCTGCCCCTTGGGGTCTCCAGCGCTGTCTCCTGAGAAGTGAATGGCGCGTGATTAACTTCTTTGGTGACAGCTCATCCCTGGTGGGGACGAGGGGGTCCCCGCTTCTAGGTTCCCACAACTTTCCTGTGGTTAAAAATCAGCGTGCCTCATCCAGACTAAACAGATGACGTGATGAAAACGCCTCATTCCCCAAGCGTTTGCTTCCCCACCTCTCACTGCTGGAGGGGAGAAACCCACAGCCCAGGAATTAACCACCCCCCATGTCAGGGGCTCTAGGTTTCAGATTGCTATTGTCAGTGAAGCCCAGGAATGCCGAGTCAGGAGTGACAACTGGAAGGGTGACTCATTGCTTTAGAACCTTATGGTAAGCTACATCTCTCTCTTGGTGATGGGCTGTCCCAAAGAAGTAACATTTAGAGAGTGGGAGGCCCCAAGGAGACAATGACTAAAGCTACCCCCTCCCCCACAGATCAACCACCCCACCCATGGGAAGCTTCTGGACTCTGTGCTGTTGACACTTTGGACTAAATAATTTTGGCTGTAAGGGGCTTGTAGGATGCCAGTAGGACCCCTGCTCATGTCATGACAACTACAAATGTCTGGCACCTTTGCTTAATGTCCTGTTCTGGGAAAGGCTGGATTGAAAAAATGATTCTGCTTTGTCTGCGTGACCAAAGTACAGACCTAGTTTATAATGTTTTATTCTATATCCTGGGGCCAATTCCAGAACAAAGCCATTGTGCTCTCTGGCCACTAAGCACTGTACAAAAGGCACAGGAAACGGTGATTGAGTCTCCTGAGAATGAGGCAGGAGCGTAGGTGCCTGTGTGAGCTTTGCTAAGCGCAGTCCCGGTGACGCCAGTCTGTCCTAGGTCCACATACCTCAGCAGCTTGTGATAGGCGCTTCTCTCTTGCACAACATTGTTTTGCTTCTACTGAATGAAACTAGGTAGATCCATTTGTCATGGATCGCTGCTTGTCATCACTGGGGTCTTCTAGGTGTCTCCTTAGGCTCATTTGTTCCTAAATCCAAGTCACAGCTTGTCAAGACTGCAAGTAGGTCTTGTTTATAACCTGAAACTATTTCTGGGTCCGGTGCTATGTCTCAGTGAGTAAAGGTGCTTGTAGGATAAGCCTGAGAAGACTTGAGTTCCAATCCAGAACTTACTAAAGGTAGAAGGCAAGCTCTGACTTTGCCAAGTTGTTCTCTGGCTTTTATTCCCCCTCCTAACAATAATAAGTTTTTTTTAAAATCTTCTAAAAAGTATTAGTGCTGTCTGTTTTTTGTATATTTTACAGAAAATCTATTTGATATTAAATAAATTTTCATTTATATTTAACTATCCGTGTTTTAAGATATTTTTCCTTCTTATTTAAGCATTTAGACTTGAATTTTGGCTGTGAAAATTTAAATTTTTAATCTAGAGTATTGGTAAGGAAAAGTTTGGCTTTAGAATCACCCACGTGGTTTCATCATATGCTAAGAAACCCATGTTGGATCTGGAATGTTGGCCAAAGGTACTTTGTGTAAAAGGCTTGTGGTTCCAGAGGGCTTGGGGAGAGGTGAAAATTTTAAAAGATGGGTCCTAGAAAAAGGTCTCAGTGGTCTCAGATGGCTGAAGACTGCCTGGCAAGCAGAAAGTCCTGAGTTCAGATCCCAGGTCTCATGTAAAAACACTAGGTGGAAATGGCTGCAGCCCTGGTGGGTGCATTGTGAGAAATCCCAGAGCAAAGCAATAAGGAGGTAGAAGCAATCCAGGATGATTCCAACGTCATCCTTGGTCCTCCACAGGGACACATGTGCCCTCTGATACACACGCACTGAATGAATAAACAAAGCTTAAAAACAGAAAGATCTCAGATCACAGGGGTGTGCCCTCAAAGAGGATTGCAAGACCCTGGTCTTCTCTTCGCTGTTTACCTCCCAGCTGACTGGAGAGGAAGTTCCTCACAGGCTTTGTTCTGTGTTCTACGTGATGTCCTGCACTCTCCCCACAGAGCAATCTGTCATGAACTGAAGCATCCGAAACCATTAGGCCAGACAAACTTTTCCTCTTCTACCAAATGGTGCTCGGAACTAGACCCAGGACCTACGCACATTAGGTACCTGCTGGACCTCTGAACTCCATCATGGGCAAAGCTTTTGTAAGGTGATTTATTACAGGAAAGCTGACAGTTACCTAGTAGCTCTGTGAACTTGGACTAAGTATGCTACTTGTTTTTTAGCTGTAAAAATGATACACAACTCGTAGGATTGTGCCTAAAGCAAATCACATAATACAGGTAAAGGTCAAACATTTCACCTCGTCCAAGATTCTTCTGTGAGGCAGCGATATCTCAATATCCTTTCATGCCTCTTGAGAAAGAAACACAAGTTGTACTTCTCTCATCATTCATGTTACCTTCTTAAGGGGTTAGAACTAACAGGGTATTAAGTGTTTTCTGAAACAATGAGGAGTCTTTAGTAGAAGGTAATGTGTACCCCTGAAGAAGAGCTAGTGGGAGCAATGTGTCCCTGTGGACAAAAATAAGCCCTTCTTTTTTTCCATATGGTTCTTGTCCATTTGACCTCTGCAACTTTGTAATAGACAAGGTTAAACATGTCTGCACGGATATTTCCTCCCACTTGAAGCATACAGTATCTTTATAACAACTCCTTGATTTTCTGGAATTTATCAACCAATTCTGAATCTCCATTGTCTGTCAGGTCATTGTCCTGAGGGAAATGAAACCAAGATTGCCTTTCCTCTGGACCTGGTGCCCCAAACTTAGATTTTTCAAATATTTTTATTGCTTTTATTTCCTGTCACTTTTTCTCAAAACTCTGAATCAGAGTGGTGTGAATAGAAACACAAGGCCCCTTTATCTGAAGACTTAGCATTCCATCCTAGAAGCTAGTTAGACTAGTGGCAGAGAGGAATTTTTTAGTGTATATTGAATAAAAGGGAAAAAATTCACTTTGTTAATTAACAACATAAAAAGCAGCAGCTGTTCTAATTTATTGCTTGGTCCAGATACAGCAGCCGTGGTGGGAATGAAGAAAAAATATTCCTGCCAAACCTCAAACCTCGCTTTTGCTTTTTCTGAGAAAGAAAACAAGAATATGCATTTGGGAGGTTTAAATTCTAAAGAAAGGTATTGCCCTCAGTCTTTGTCACAGTTGCTTTCTGTGCTAGTTGGATATACAAGTGTCAACTTGCTAATTGAAGACTGAACTCTGGGCACCTTTGTGAGAACTAGTAGTTAAGGCAGAGATTCTGAGCAAGTCCGCGGAGATTGTGTGACTGATGAAGGAAGACCAGCCGGGATGCGTGGGGTCATTCCCTGGTGGATGGGGGGAGCTGGTTCAATGCTTCCGCACACTGTCAGACTTGCAGCATGGCAAATGAGGTTTGCCTCTCTCTCAGCAATCCTGTGGATGCAGCGTGGCCAGTTCGCGCTACTCCTACTGTTGATATGAACTCTCCTGCCAAGCTGGACTAAGAACTGTAACTGAGAATTACTGAAACCCGCTTGGTCCCCTAAGCAATTTGGTCATGAATTTATGGCAACATGAAGGTGAATTGCGATTCTCATTCTCTCTCTCTCTCTCTCTCTCTCTCTCTGGCTGTCTCTCTCTCTCTCTCTCTCTGGCTGTCTCTCTCTCTCTCTCTCTCTCTGTTTTTCAGTCCTCATATTTGCTTCATTTCCTAACTCTCTTTTCCTGTGGGTACAGTTTTCTCCAATATTATCTTTATTCCTCTATCATTTAGGCTTCTTTTAGACAGAACTTTCTCTCTTTTCTCTCTCTGTGAATGCTTATTATGTTTTCTAGCTCTACTAGTGTGAGAAACACTGTTGCTCCCTGCCCCCAGGGCAGCCAGCTTGCTGACCGTGTGGTATCTTAACCCTTCCAATGCACTGTTTCTTGTTCCTCCCTTGTTTTCAATTAGGGATGTCACCCTCTTGACTGACGGGTGCAGCTGCCAGGCTACATTAGCTCAGCCTTCCTCCTCTTTGTTTCAGAAGTCTGAATGTCCTCCCACATTTAGAGTGGTGGTCCCTGATCTCTGAAGAGTGGTTCAATCTATCCAATATCTGCTTTCATTATTTTTGTCTATTGTTTTCTGTGGTTTTAGTTGGTAGATTTGTTTTTCAGCCAGCATCTCCCTGTGTTACCCAGTTGGTCTTAAGTCACTGGGCATAAATGATTGTCCTGTCCAGACTCTCAAGTGCGGGGGCTCCATCCGTACATCAATCCTGACTTACATGTGCCTTTGCTTTTCAATTTCTGCTCCTGCTTTCTCCTTTCCTTTCAAAACCCTGCCTACTTTAGAGTCTAAACAGCTGAGGAAAATGTCCTGGACTCCTCCTGTATTAGGTGTTTGAGGTCATTTCTCTGCATCCATTCCTCTTTATTTCCCCCAGAAACTGGGAGGGTTTCTATTTGGGGGTCTGTATGGCTTCAGGGAAGCAATTCCACCAGCCCTAGTTTAAGGTAGAGCCCACCACCAATCAAACCGTCCCAGCCACTGACCTGGGCGTGGGAGGTCAGGAGAGTGACTTGCAGAGCTCCCTGGACAGGCTATGTGTACACTGGAGACCTGGAGGTGTTGGGGCCTGTTTTACAGTAGGAAACAGTTCCAAAGAGGGGTTTACACATGGGACAGAGAAAGGAAGTGAGAGGTGGAAAGGAACTCCTTGTGGAGTTTACCCACCTGCAGGATCATTTCATTATAGTAGCAAATGAGTTCCTCTTGTTGCCTGATCCGTTTGGTAACAGACGGTCTGGTCTCTGGCAGTGAGGCTTCCATTCCCTACCCCTCATGACATAAAGTGCTGAGTTCTGAGATTCAAATAAAAGGGAAAAAAAGGCTTTATACTCAGGCCTAATTGACAAGCCTATAAGCCCAACACCTGGGAGGGAGAAGTGGGAGGACTAGAAGGTCAAAGTCATCCTCAGCTCCTTATAATTGGGAATTTGAGGCCAGCCTGGATTACATGCGACCCTTCTCCACAGCCTCTTCCCTACCCTGTAACAGAATGAATTGGGTTTGCATCTTAATGAACGCAAGGCAAAAACCAAGTATATCCTAGTATCACAGTTAGATACAGTTGTCAACTTGGCGGTTGAGGATTCACGTTCCTGTCACTTTTGTACAGAATTAGTGGTTGAATTAGGCCCAGAGCAAGCCTGCAGGAAATCAGCTAGTTGCTGGGGAAGGCCCTGCAAATAATGGGTGGGATTAGTTCCTGTGCAGGTAAATACGGTGGTTAAGAAAGTTGGCATTCTTCTGCATACTTGGCCAGACATACTGATCTGGAGAGTGAAGATTGTCCCTCTCTCAGTGGTCCTGGATATGGTGGGGTCAGTTCCTTCAACTCATGGTGCTGGTATGTGCTCTCCTGCCAAGCTGGACAAGCAACTATAACCAGACAGTGATAAGAATAAAACCTTGAGGCTTAGTCCCTTTTAAGCTGTTTGGTAGTGCAACGCAGAGTAATTGTAACACCAAGGTAGTTATTAACAGAAATGGGTCTAGGGTACAAGTTCATTTCTTCACAAAATAATGAATTCTCAAGTGAGAAAAGAATTGAGAATGTTTACATTTATTTTAAACATTTTTTTTTTTTTACAGAAAACAATGGACTAGAGAGCTGATTCTGAGAGAGAGATTCTGGGAGCCCCCAGTGAGAGAGACATGCTTACAGATTGGCAAGCAGCCACATGGTGAAGAAGGTACTCTTTAGAAAAACAGCCAAAATCCTCAGTATCAGGAAAATCGTGTTTAGATTTTAGACAAAAGCACACAAGAGAGAGAGTTTTATTCTCTGAGCTCTTAAAAACACAGAGAACACATAGCTTGAAAGCACACATCGGCAGTTTCATAGTTCCGACTTCTGTTGCACCTTGGAGAGAGAGAGGGAGAAACAGAGAGAGAGGAGGTAGCTTTTGTGGGACAGAGACACCCTCCTTCTTTCTGGCACCCCTCCAGGTGGGTCACATTCTCTGGAGAGTGAGAATTTTGGCCAGCTGATTGGACTGAGTTAGGTCCCAGAGGTCAAACGCCGGTCTAGTGTGATTAGGGAGGCTGGAAGTAGACTCAGCCTGGGTCATAGCAGACGGGGAGAACATGGAAGTTTTTTCCAAGATTTATTTTATGTGTAGCTAAAACAAATCAGAGGTACAGGTTTTCTATATAAAATAATGAATTACTACATGGGAAAGAGTTGAGAATGTGTGCATTTATTTATATATTACATTATTTGAAATGAAACAAAGGAAAGTTGAGGATTCTGTTCTGAGAGTTCATACATATTCATGTGGGAAAGCATGGGAGGAGGAATTGCATTCCTACTTTAAAGCCATAGGTCAAGAAAGAAAGATGGCAGATACATTTTTGGGACATGCTTGACTGAAGGTCACAGAGTAGTGTTCAGAAAGTTAAAATGGCAGATGGGAACATGTTTGGGTATGCTCCACTTGGATCAGAAAGATGTCTGACCTGAATATCTCTGGGTTTGCGGCGCTTTACCAAAATATTTTAGTTGAATAGAAGAAAAGAGCTCTTCAAAGATTTTTATCAATATAGGAGTTTTCTCTTAAAGGTGCCTCCCCTGCTTAGCAGTTAATACCCACCTACCCATTCACTCACTTGCTCTGGGGAGACTTCCATGTCAGGAAGACACTCAGGCAACCCAAGGAGGGCTTGCATGGGGAGAAGAAGTTGAAGCCTTTGGCTGGGAGAAACAGGAGTAAGCTTGAAAGACCCTCTGGTCTCAAGTCTTGGCAGCAGCACTGTGAAGACCCCAGTTCTTCAATGTGCTCATCGGCCTTCCTGACTGACAAACCACTGTTTTTCAATCCTTACTGACCTGACTGACCTATTAACATGGAACACATATGTGATTGTATGTATGTGTGTTTGTGAGGTTCACACATATGCTAATGTCTTTAACTACCATTTGGATGAGAAATGGGAATAAATTCTCAAAGCCATAACTACTTTTCATTTGTTCCCCTAAAGACTATGTGAGGAACAGAGAATACTGTACAATGTGTTAAATAATTCTTTATTATCTTATTTGTGATTATAAACATGAGATATCTGGAGGAAAATGAAGTCTCCACATATTTATTTTCTTTTATGTTTTATTTGTATTAAGGTTTAAAAAGTGTCTTTATCTGCCAAGTTTCAAGAAAGATTTTTAGCATGTGCAATATGGCTTATCAAAACCTTTTACTTTTTTCCCACTCAGGAAGAGACTAAGTAGGAAGTCATTACAGTTCGGTGTTTAAAAATCAACTAATATGTGTGTTTATCTCACATGTACACAAATTTCTATTTATATGGCTCTCTGTGAGTGTGTAAGTGGTATATATGTATAGCTGTATATCCATGTGTGTATGTGTTTGCGCTGCATTTTGTAGTGTGAGAATGTCTATGTATGTGGTGCTATATATGTATACATGTATGTGTGGTCAGTATCTTTGTGTGTATGGTGTGTGTATATATATGAGTGTGAATGTATGTGGTTTTATGTGTGTATGTATATATATGTATGGTATGTATGTATATGGTCTGTATGCTTATGTACATATGTGTGATATGTGTATATGTGTGTATGTATGTGTTTGTGTGCATATGCATATATCTGTGTGTGGTGTGTATTTCTGTGGAAGTGATATAGAAAAGTTAACTAGACTTTGGAAAAAATGTACAATGATGTAATTGATAGGTACTTCATTGTTTATGATGCATGCCCACAAGGACTTTGTTTAATCTCACATGTAGGATTGGAAGCCATTTGCAAAATGAACCTTTTCCTGTAAAAGAAAATAAAACTTGTCATGTTTCTGTAGCTCTTAACCCATTTAAAAGAAAAGTATTGAAATATAGGAAATAGGTTAATGTTTTAAAAGAAGGGCTTTCCATAAATTTTACAATCATATGCTTATAAAGGAGTTCAGGCTTCGATTTTACTTTAAACATTATTAGGCTACACTATTCTTTTTTTTTTTTTTATTTCTTCCACTCATATAAAGTTGATAGGTACCCCATTCCCCTCCCTCCCTCCAACCCTCCCTAGATCTCCTTACTCCCTTCCCTTCTTTCCCCTTCCCTTTCCCCCTCCCTCTCCTTTCTCCCAGTGGGCCCCCCTCTCCTCATTCTGGAGCATCCTGTTGTGTGCATGTCAAACTTCCCTCTGGGTCCTCCTCTCTGATGAGGTATAAGGACTCAGTAGCTTTGCCTAGAGCTCTTTTTTGTGTTCCCCTTTCGTATAGGATCACTATTGTGGCTGTTAATCCCTTGCCTGTAAGGATATTAGAGCCTGTGATCCATGCTAGACTTTGGGAGGGTCAATGACATGTTGGTCATTGCGCAGGTTATGCAAAGTCCTATTATGATTACTTTGGCCCTAACTTGTTTGGAGTATCTTGCATATCGTTGCTTCTCCCCATCTTTAGGCTCTTAGAATCTTACCGCCCCCTCTTCCGCAAATTTCCCTGAGCTTTAGGATGGGGAGAGACTAAGCTGGCCTAGTTCTGGGTGGTTGATGTAGAGTCTCTGATTTTCTGAATTACGTTTTGTTGATTTTTTTTTTCCAGTTTTGCTGCTCCTGACCGCCCTTGTAGGCTACACTATTCTAAAGAGACTGTGGGAATATGTAAATCTCATCTGCAGTTCACGTGTTGCGTGCTGCAAGACCTGAGCTTTTGATTTCCTGTGCTACGCTCACGTCACTCATACAGCTCAGAGTTTTGCAGCAGAACCAACACCAGCGGCCTCTTGCAGGTGGCTCTAGTCGTTCTCATGGCAGAGTCTTAGAGGCAAAGAGATACACGTATGTACAGAAGCTCATTTCTCACAGACTGAGAGGCTGGAAGTTCAAGATCCAAAGGCCTGAACCGAGCTAATAAGAGGGCTCAGTGGGCAGCAAGCCTGATGACCTGAATTCAAGCCCCACATCCCAAGGGTAGCAGGAGGGGACTGACTCCCAGAGTTGTCCCCTGACCTCCATCTTACACTATGACATGTGAGCACTAACACACACGCTTATTTTTTAAAAGGCCTGGGGCTGGAGAAATGGCAAGATTCTGTCTTGAAAGCAGAAGCTCCTGAGTTCGGAATCCCAGGTCCCACATAAAAACGCCTGGAGGAAAAGGCAGCAGCCTGCACTTCTGGCCCTGGTGAGCAGAGTCTGGGAAATCCCAGAGCGAAGCAAGGAGGTAGAAGCAATCCAGGATGATTCCTGAAGTCATCCTTGGTCCTCTATAGGGGCACACAAAGTCCACAGATGCACGTACGCGCACACACACACACACACACACACACACACACACACACACAAATAATAAAATATTAAAAATAAATAAATAAAAGGCCTTTACGTGTGTCCTCCATGGCAGAAGGGAGAAAGACAAGAGAAGGTTCATGAGAGACAGATAGAGAAGGGAAAAAGGCCTAACAGGAGCTCCTTTTTTTCATCAATAACTTTTTATCAATAAATATTGACAAGAACTCACTCACTGCTAAGGCAATATCATGGATTATAAAAACAAAATCTTCAGGACCTAGTTGCCTAATGGAAGTCCTATTTCTCCAGTCAGGCGTGGTGGTTCAGCAGGTGAAGGCGCTTGCTGCCAAATCTAACAACCTGAGTTAAATCCCTAGAACCCACATGGTGAAAGGATAAAACAGATTCCCATAAATTATCCTCTCACCCTCACATGTGGCCCTCTTTCCAATTAAATGTTGAAAAAATCATTTTGAAGTCCCACCCGTCAACATTGTTTCCCTAGCCGCTAAGTTTCCAACACAAAAACTTTGAGAATCCACAGCAAATGGGTTTGCAAAGTCACCTGAGTTCTCTGTGAGAGGGCACTGGGCCATCTTGAAACCGCTTCACACCCAAATTTGGCTGTAAAATCATAAATGAGGAAGAATCAAAACGCACACCATTGGCTGTTCTTCAAGCCAACAGCGTGTCATTCAAATACCAGTAACTATTGTTGCATACTCTTTGTGTGCCAAGTATGGTAGGAATTTTTTTCTGCACCACCCAACAGTCTTGTAAGTTACTTATCTTTCTAGTTTACATGAGAACAGTGAGATTCATAGGGATTGAATAATTCATCCAAGGTCATGTGGCTAAGAAGTGGCAGAACCAGGATTTAAATCCAGTCTGGGTCTAATACCACATTCTTTCCACTATTAAATTCTTTCGACAATGGTTCTTTACTGTCACATTAGAAGAGTAAAATTAAAGTACCTTGAACACTGTAGGGACTGCCAATTTCTGGGGAATAAGTCTTTGGGAAAATCAAGCACAGACTTTTCTGACCCAAGTGCTGGGAGGTGACTGTCCCATTGTTGCAGGGTTCTTGTGTTTGGAGTCGAAGACTGAAACCAGAATGTGTGTAGAGGATTAAGGTAGAATTTATTAGAGGAGAGAAAGAGTGGAACTCATAGACTCCAGACGTGAAGGACCACGAGGGGCAGGCGCTCCAGAGAACTCATGGAATCCACGAGAAGCAAGGAACTAGAAATGAACTCACTGAACTCCGTGTGTGGACTGCCACGAGGGGCAGATGCCAAAGATGGCTGCCAGGGTGTGGACTATTTATACCCCTAGGTAAGCCCTCATATTGGGGCTGAACGCAGTTGATCTTGTGCCCACTTCGAGATGGGGTCTATCTGTGCAGGAGAGCTACTCTCCACATCCTTTCATAAGCAAAATTTGTGTTCCTTCAAGGTAATCCCAGCAGTGGGGGATGACCTACCAAGACCTTCAGAGACCATCCCAGTATGGCTGCTCTAATCCCGCCTTACAGACCTCCAGGTGATGGTCTAAGGTGATGAAGGCTAAGTGAAGTACTGGTACCTTGCAGTGACCTAGTCAGTCCTCAAACAGGGGAGCAAGCAGATCTGAAAACAGACCTCTGCTGAGAAGAGGAAGGACGAGGTGACTGCAAAGTGGAAGCAAACTCATTAAAAAGGCATCACATGTTGCCCATCCTCTTTGACAAAAGCCTGCCAACTGACTGATGAGTCTGCTATATTAATGCTAAATGCTGGTGTATCCTGGAGCATATAGCCAGGATGTCCTACCTCTTCTTCGGAGCCTAAAAATGGTATGAATTTCTTTACAAACCAAAGAATGAAAAGACAAGATAAGATCTTATCTTTCTGGGGCTGGAGAGGTGGCCCAGGGGTTAAGGTCCTTCAAGCTCCTTGCAGGCGGGAGGTCCTGAGTTGGGATCCTAGATCCCACGCATAGATGCTGGGCGGGGGGGGGGGGGGGGGGGCGCCTGCATTTCTGGTCCTGGTAGGGAGGAGTCTGCGAATCCCGGGGCAGAGTAAACAAGGAGGAGGTGGAGGCGGTCCATGGTGTTTCCCGAATTTGCCCGTGGTTCTACACACACACACACACACACACACACACACACACACACACACTTGAATAAAAAAAAAGATACTATCTTTCTGTCTACCTATGGAAATGTGGGTGAAATATTTAATTCCCTTGAGCTTAACATTCCTACGTGTAGCTAAGCGCCAAGGTTTTGCTTAGCTCTAGAAACTGTAGTTAGTTCTCGAGTAGTAGCAATTGTTATATGACATAATTTTGGTCATGTGTGTTTGGATAAGGGAATGTAGTCATATGCGTCCACTAGGATTCTTAGTTGCACATAGCAGGATTACTAGGAAAAAGAAAAGAAAGCAAATGATATTGTTGCAGGGTCACTCTCTAGGAGTCTGTAGGTATCCAGGCTCCTGTGTTTGGAGTTGACGATTAAAATCAAAACACACATACAGGATTAAATAGAGTTTATTAGAGGAGAAAAAGAACAGAACTTACAGACTCTAGATGTGGAGTATCATGAGGAGCTAGCGCCCTGGAGAACTCGTGAACTCTAGGCATAGCATTCCATGAGCAGCATGGAGCTAGAAAAGAATTCACGGACTCCAGATGTGGAGTGCCATGAGAGGCAGATGCCAAAGATGGCTGCCAGGGTCAGGTATATTTATACACTTAGACAAGGGGGGGAGTGGGGAATGGCTTTTCCTCATTGGTTAGCTCTTATTGAAACCCAACCCATTAATCTTGTGCCAAACTTCAAAGTAGGGTTTATCTGTAATGGAGAACTAATCTCCATGTCCTTTCATAAGCAAAAGGTTGGGTTTGACCTACCTTATCTCTGTGGAGGATTGGAGTCAGTTCCTTCCTAGCAATAGGGGGTGTTCCTCCAGGGTAATCCTAGGGGATGGCTTTCAAGACCTTTAGAAAGCGCCCCAGCATGGCTGCTCTAAAACTGCCTAAATACTATCAATCAACTCCTAACCCTGGGATGGCACATTTTTTAAAGGAAGACTACCAATACCCTTGCCTGCCCAGCTTCTTATGTGTCTTGGAGACCTGGGGGTCTGAACTGTAGCCATCCTGCCCGGGCAGTATGCCAGGGGTTCCTGGTATCATTGATTAAATGAACTTTTAAAATGAAGTTTTAGATGAGGCACACCTAGAAGGAATTAACTAGTGAAGGTAAGCTGGCCAATGAGCAAGCTAGAAAGTTCACTGTGGTCTTTGCCTCTCTCTCAGCTCTTCCTGATGTGACCAAGCCCTTTGATTTCTGGTAGTCCTCCTGCCATACTGGTCTATAGCCTAAAAATCCTAAACTGGAATAAAAAAAAATCCTCTTTTTCCCTAAAGTCATTTATCACAGTCATGAACATATGAAGCTCAGACCCACAGCGAGCACTTTACCACTGAGCCATCTCCTCCTCCTTATTCTTATTTTGAATTATGTCCCGGTGTTGGCTCACTCTTCACTTAGCCTTTTCCCTGTATTTAAACATCCAAGCTGTTTTCAAACTTCATTTTAAAAGTTCATTTAATCAATATGTGTGTATTGCAGAAATACAAGACTGGTCCAACCACCCTTGTGGGGTGGACATGTTGGCAGGTGACACTGCTGAGACCTAGCGATGTCAGTCAGGTCCTCCTGCTCTGTAGTTCTCCCTTGAGGGAACAGGCACTTGAGGCAGGGGGCTGCCTGTGAGCCTTGAGAGGAAGCCGGAATTTCTTTACTTATCAAGCCTCTACAGCACTTACAGCCCCTGGCGCAAAGTAAATGCTGACTAATATTTATTAATTAGGGAGAAAAGTCTCTAAGCAGAGCATGGAAAGGGAGCGGTTGGCAGAACCTGGTTCACAATCTCACCAAGGGTCGCTGTGCTTTGTATCACTTTCCCTCTGTAACTTTCTCCTGTCCAGCGATACCATCTATATTTCTCAGCTATTTCTTTTTCCCATGGGGTACTGAATTCAGGAGGAAATATTTCCTTGATATATGGTCAGTTCAAGTCACACTTCCGTGATTGACATCAGAGAGTGTGAGGAAAGCTCTTCTCTAAAGAGAAATATTTCAGTGGAGATACTGGTTAACTGCATGAATGTCTTCATGACATGCAACATGGAAGAAGCATCTGCTCAGCGTCCTGCCTTTCTCCTGGTCTATTTCAGGCAGCAGGTGCACATGTAATGTCTTGTCTCCAGTTTCATCTCACTTTGAAATGATTCATCAGTCCTTTATGTGTTTTTCTTCACAAGCTACTGGATGTGCTCATTTGCATACAGATCCAATTTCCTGCCAAATTTAGGAGGCCACTTTCAAAATGCATCTCAGCCCTATGCCCCAATTATTTGGCTCTGATAATTACCCAGAGCATGAGTAGAAAAAAACAAAACAAACAAAACCCCTAGATCCTGAGCCCTAGGGTAACAACTAGTGACTCTCCTGGGAACCTGTCTTCTACAGCCAACAGGCGCCTGGGGACAGATTGACATCTGCCTGCCGGGGATGGTGGCATTGTTCTGCCTCCAGAACCCTGCCAAATCCTGACTCTGAGACACCACCCGGGTTGGCTTTTGGGTGGGAAGATCCTGATGTTGGGATTCTGTAGCCCTTCAGTGACTCTTCCGGTCTCAAGATCCCTTCTGGTTAGATGTAGACTCTAAACTTTGTGTATTTTTTTCGTGATACTAACAAAGCAGCATGAAAACATTAAAATGCTCTCTACAAAATAAATACACAGATAAATAAAATAAGTAAATAAAATCTATCCCTCAAACTTCTATTTTCTTACTAAGACCCAGTATTTTTTCTTGTCAAAGCATACTCATACATAAGACCGAGTTTCACAAGGACATTTTTATACGAATATATACCATGCTTTCAAGACCGAGTTTTAAGATCTTATCTCTTTTTCCTTCTCTTCTTTTTCTGTCTCCTTCTTCTTTCTCCCACTTCCAACTCTTCTACCTTTTAAAAAAAATCAGTAGCTGACATTTTTTCAGAGTAATTTTCACAAATGAAATATTTTTATTAGTTAAAAAAAAAAGCCACGGGGAAAACAACAAGCAAGAAAGCCCAGGGCGGGGTGCGCAGTGGGCAGCGGCTAGCGCCTTCACTCAGCAGAAGCTTGGACCACTCCAGCAGCAGGGCTTCTCTAATGGTTAATGACTAAAATGGGAGGATAGCAAATGCCTGGGTAGGCTTAAGGTGTCCTCGATTGCCTTGTGAGTGGCGTTAAAGTCCCTCAAATTGCTAATAGATGTTTTGCAACCTCATAAAATGAAGTGATAGATAAAACCAGACTTCAAAATCAGATCCTAGAAGATCTGAGATAAAAAACCAAATCTCTCCAGAGCCCCCCACTTGATAGATCTGAGATAAAACAGGATCTTCACTGAAGAACCCACTAAGAATGTTAATAGGGTCTGGCAAGAAAAGCAGATAGATAACTGGGAAAAAAGGAAACCCATTGGTCAAACCTAAAATTCCTTCTCCGTGCACTCCATTTGTACCAGTTACTCTCAACTATTGCTGTGAGAGAGCACTCAAAGTCAAACAACTTTTGGGAGAAAAGGAAGTTTAGTCACTTTAGGGTTCCAGAGGGAAGATACAGACTTTCATTGCAGAAGCTGCATGGCTGGCCGAAGCAGGAGACAGACTATATCACTCCTATCCGAGAGGCTAGTGGGTGCCGGCTGAAGGATTCCTGGACTGTCTGTCTTCTCTGTTTTCTGTTCTGTGGCTCCTTTTATCTGGTTCACTACTGGGAGGTTCCAATGGGATCTATGGAGGTTCTGATGGGATCTAGGGCTGATCTTTGTATTACTAGATAATCTCTTCAGGTGGTCTCAGCTGATCTTAGTTAATGCCAGGTGTGTCAAGTTGACGCCCAGGATTAACTATTACAACATTGTTAAAAGCTTGCACCCCTGACTCCAAGTCAATAGCAGTTTTAATCTCCAGGGAGATTGCTGCTCCCTCACTGGTGTTTTTGGAGGAGCTTCCGGAATAAACTTTAGTCTTTGAAGATGAAGCTTGGGTTTGTGTTCTAACTCCCTTCCTGTCGCTACCCCCATTCTTTTTTTTTTTTAAACTTTATTTATTCATTTAGTGTGTGAGTGTGTCTGTGTGTGTCTGTGTGTGTCAGAGGGCACATGTGTCCCTGTGGAGGACCAAGGATAACTTTGGGAATCATGCTGGATTGCTTCTACCTCCTTCTTGCTTTGTGGAATTTCCTAGGCTCTTGTCACCAGGGCCGGAAGTGCAGACCACTGCCATTTCCCCCCTGGCATTTTTTTGCATTTTTTTACATGGGACCTGGGATCCAAACTCAGAACTTGCTTGTGAGGCAGAATCTTAACCCCTGTGCAGTCTCTCCAGCCCCTGGACAAGCCTTTCTTAAAGTACGTACTTACATAATAATGGTAAAAAGCACTTTTCTTTAAATCTATTAGCAACTCACATAGTGCTGATGTTCTAAAGAGCATCACTTAGAAGATATCCACATGATCTACATATCTAGATTGGTATATCGCATTTCTAAGAAGTTGATTTCCTGGATTTGACAATAAATGAGTTGTATGTCTGCCAGTCTTCTGTAGAATCAAACAGCAATATATAATTTATGACGATTTCTTCCACCAACAGGAATTGTCTTGATAATCAATGTGGTTCACACACTACTGCTCATCCACAGATGAACACAGATGAATATCTGCTCTTTCTTAACTGAGTAGTTTGACACAGTAGTTCTCAAAGTGTGGTCCTGAGCCAGGAAAATAACCTAGAATGAGGTGAAAGTAAATAAACAGAAACAGATCCACAAATGAGGTCAATGATGTATTTGCCAACAAGAATGTGGAAACAATTACAGCTGTCTTTCATGTAGTAGTGAGGGGAAAGCATGCAAGTGAAACTTCTACAGACAAAAATTCAGTGTCTGAGATGAAAACGATTATCCAATGAACTCCGCAGAATGAAAGAATAAATATAAAGACATAGCAGCAGAAACTACCCGAATGAAACCCAAATGTGAAAACAAGAAAAAAAATGGATGGCACATGTGTGTTCTGCACAATTTCAAAAAATTTCATATGTACTTGGAATAATGACAAAAGAGTCAGAGAGAGTATTGAAAGAATCATCAATAGAGATTTCCCAAATGACATAAAAACTAAGTCATTAAATTCAAGGAACAATAAACATGAAAATTACACCAAGGTATATCATGATCAACTTATTTAAACCTACAGACAATGGAAAAGTTATTAAAAAACAGCCAAAGAGAAAAAAAACACCACAGCACACACACAGAGGCAGAGGGATAAGATGGTGGCAGACTTCTTGTCAGACGCTAACGCAAAACCCAAACTCGGAGAGCAATATTTTCAAAGCTCAGAGAGAAAAAGAAGAGTCAGCTTAGACTTCAAAACCTAGCAAAGATGCCTGACAAAAGTTGAATATGAAGTTTCTGTGGTGTACATGAGCTGGAATAATCCATCACAGCAGATTTGAACTCAAAGCAAGACACAGTAATACCTGCTCACAACAGGAAAATGATCCTAAAAACCAATCTGCACCTGAAAAAGGAACGAAGAGCCTTCTTCTTCAGAGGCCCATGAATACAAAAAGACATTTTTCTCACTAAAAAAAAAGTCTAATGTGGGATTCTGTCATCTGACATAGGATGCTTACCAAAAGAGTCGTGGTTACTCTCCGGAGGCACTCCATGAATGCAGCTATGGTCCACACAGGGGTGAGACTGTTTGGTTGCATAGCTATTTCAAGGTCACTCATATTTCTCCTGTAAGTTGCCCCATCCTGTATAAGTAAGGCTGATAAACTCGCCAATTTGCCAAGTTTGATTTAGATGGAATCACACTTTGATCTGCTCTTTGTGCCTTGTATCTGGAGTGATTAGGCACTTGTGTTAAAGATGTATGACTGTTTAAGAACAAAGCGCCAACATGCATATAATGTATTGTATAGAGTTTATAATGTAATGTAAGTGTAAAATAAAGATGTATGGTATTAATAGCCCAAAGGTCTGGAGGTCGGAGTACATGGGAAGTGATATGTTATCACACATTATCATTTCAGGTATTCCTTGGTTAGAGTAAGATAAACCTTGAAACCTCAGTAAAACAACTTGAATTCTTGTAGCCAATGGGCCGTCAAAGGAGTAAATAGAGTAAGAAAAAATTTTAATCCAAAAGAAGGATGAAAACAAGAACAAGGGAACAAAAAAAAAAAAAAAAAAAAAAAAAAAAAGAGATGAGTCTCACCTAAAATGGACAGCAAGACATGAAGTTAAATCATGTGGACAGCCTGAAAGAGGAACACAAACAAGCTGATCTCCCCTCTGCATCCAATTCCCCTCATGAGGTTGTCAAAGCGCAAGATTAGAAACTTGAACTAATGATGAGGGTTACAACAGCCGAGGGATCTTGGCCATGATCCTTCCCTGACTTAAGCCTATCACAGAAAGATGCTCAGCAAGTTCAGCCAAGAGACACTTTGCTGAGGGCACTTTCCATTTCTTTCTTCCTCCCTGCTTACATAATTCCCACGGTTACACCTCTCAGGGAGTGGCCTGAAGGGATTTGAGTCATGATAGGCTGCCTCACAAGGCTGGGGTTTTTAGGAACACCGCAAGGATTTTTTCCTTTGTCCTCCTACGTTGCGAAGAAATTCTGCAGAAGTTTTGGGCCCAACCTGCTTGCTTGGGCGGCCGCAACTGTGTAGTACCGTGTTCATTCCGAACGCGCTTGTTTCTTTCTGATTTTTGCCTTCCTGCAGGCTGGGGGTCTTATCTAGTGATGCATCCTTTGCCCAGAGCAGCTTCTACTCACCTTGTAGCTTAGTTTATTCCCTTTCATCTAAGTAACACTCGCTAGGCCATGGCCGTACCTCAACAATGGCTCAAAGCTGCTATTATCCTTCGCCTAGGGTCACTTACATCCCAGATTCTTTTCTTAGCACATTTGGGACTCATCCACTATGGAGCGGGAGTTCATGGCAGAGATGAAAGCAGAGGCGGGCTAAGCACATTTATCACCTGCTCACACTAAAATAGTCCTGTCTTCTGCCTCTGTGTCTCCACCTCACCGCCTTGGAAGGAAATGTCTGAACTTCATTATGTAGCAGCAGTAAATCAGTGGGTGGAGAACTTGAGACACAGGGAAGCCCAGAGGGAAGAACAAGGAGTGAGAGAGCAATGAACTCAGGCTAAGAGAGCTAAGGTTTAGGCGTGAGGGAGGGGGAAGCGCCCGGTGGGCTAACGCTGGCCTAATGCCACATGCAAAGTGGCCTTGAGAGCCAAAGTGAGGGACCTGGGACAACACTACTTATCCCGGGACTGGGAATCAACCCAAAGAAAGGCGAGTAGCTCTAAATGGAGGATTCTGGTCTTGAGACACAACACCGGCCCACATTCACCCTTGGCTTTTAAACTATACAAGTCAATGAACAACCTTTCAGAGTATGTAATTCTGAATGGGTTTGAGCCCTTGGAATGGGAAGAGTTCTCAGGAACACAGTGTTCAGCCTGGGTCTGTGTCGTGTAGCATAACTTGTCCTCACAATGCAGTGCTTATCCTTCACAAAGACAGGGACTGTATCTTCAGTGTTCTCTGATGGAGCCCACCTCTTCCTGTGGCGTCAGGACAAGGGGTGCTGGACCATGGGCAATGCCTGCTGGTGGTTCTTTTCCTGCTAGACTTTCTGGTTCTTGGGGGCCAGGACTTCTTGTCTCACATTTCACTGTGAAACCTATTACAGGAGATTTATATCAGGTACTCACAGATACCAACAGAATGAACGAACACATAAAGGGAGAATATAAAGTCAGGCCAGAGTAACGGACTACAGTACCCATTACAAAAAGCCAGTGAAGTAGGTGTTTTATAAGTTGATTTCCCAGATATATGTATTTAATGGCTATGATCCAAAATCGAATAAAACCTTATTTCTTGGAAAACTGGAAATGAGTCAGATACTTGTGACAATCCTCTAGTCTCAGCCTCCTGAGTGCTGAGATTCGGCTGCCACTTAAAAACTATTTTCTTCTCCACTTAAAAACTATTTATTTATTCATTTATTTACTTAGAGAACAGATTCTTGCATGCTACAGCACACATGTGGGTGTCAGGGGATAAGTTTTGGAAGTCATTTCTCTCTTCCCATCATGTGTGCTTCTGGATATCAAGTCAGGTCACCAGCTTTGTGAACAGGCACCTTACCGGCTGAGCCATCTCACCAGACCTCTTAGCCACTATTTTATTTCATCGAAAGGGATAACTTTTTACTAGAGTCCTTGAGTTAAAAATGCTTAAGGTTCTGTGTGTAAGACTTAAAAAACAGGTGGTTAGCACACAATTAGCTTGTATATTTAGTACCAGAGTAAAACAATGTGAACATAATTGGTTTTATGATGCTAAAAATTGTGGCAGAAGTTACAAAAGGAATATTTTTTAAATGTTAAAATACTAACTTATCAAAGATATAAAAAGAAATATCTAGTGTAGATCCTAACAAGCCCACGAGTCATTTTAACCACAACTGTTGAACTCCATGCATTTTGAGCCCTTTCTTAGAACAGGAGTTTTTCAACATAAGTTTTTCTACTTGATTAAATATTGTATGACAACCACAACCAAAAAAAAAAGTGTATTTTTTTTGAGAGGGGGGGAAAAAGCTGTGTTTGCAGAAACATGAGGCTCTGCCAGCCCATCCTTTTCTCCGGGGCAGCATTGGGAAGCAGCCTCCTGACACGGCAAAGCATCCCTCTCCTCCAGTGAGCTGGGCGGAGCCTGAGAACAAAAAGTTGACTGAGGGCAAAACAGGGCTTTGCCCATCAGTCTGGGATTTCTTCTCTAATCTGCTTGTCTATTTTCTTCCCCTTTTTCTCTCAAAAGAAAACAATCTGTTAGAGTAACAGAGTTTGAACATGTCATACACGGATAGATACTTCAGATTTTATAAGATGATTTTTATTAATGAATGAATAGTGCAATTGGAAATTGTTGCGAGTCATTTTCTATGGTAATGATCTTGAAGACTACTAAAAACATAAAATAAAATTTAGTTTAAGCAGACTCGTAATTAGAAATAGGCCTGGCCAGGCATTAGTGTTCACCTGTGGTCGAGAGATTCACCACGTTTCCTGCATGTTCCACCCGGCTACCTCCAGGCCAGCCAGACTACACCGAGAGATGTCTCAAAACAAAACAGAACAAAACGAAACCCAAGAAGCAGGTGTGAAAGCAACATTTACCATTCAGTCCTTTTGTGAGGTGTTAACAAGGAGAAAGGACTGAATACTGAAAGTGGGAAATGATTCTTCATATTCTAGGCAAAGAATTTGGGAAGAAGTGTTTCTTTCATATCAGTACAAAAGAAACATGTATTTTTCAATCACATCTGCCTCCATTCTCCCTTCTACAGGAACCAGTTATGAACCTGTGGAGTAATTATGTTTTCAAAAAGTAAAAACAAAAAGAAAAAACCTATTTGCTGTACATGCTGAGGTCAGCTCAGTGTACGCCGACATCCTAAGGGGTCTTTGTGAGTGCTGTAGCGCACCCTTTGTGGCGTTACTTACCACAGCAGTACTGTCTGTGGTATGAAATGATACAGTATTGATCATTTTTATGTTTCTTTTTATGCATCCAAAGTAGTGAATATACAATCATGACTTAGATATTTCATAGGTGCTTGTTAAGTGTTGAGTAACATTGGTAAAACATTGATTCAATTGAGCAAGTATGTATTAAAAATTGCTCTAAATTCCTATGTGGCTTTTTTTCTTTCTCCCTTCTCCTCAGTAAGACTTGGCTGATAGGATTTAATGGGTGTACCCCTTCCTAACATTGTACTTGGAGAGCCCACAGATGTCTGGAATGTTCTTTATATTACATTTCAGCATAAGTTAACATAATTAGCATTAACTGCCAAGATTATTTAACAGTGACTCTCACAGGAAATTCTGTTTTTCTCCAAGGAAGAATCTTGATCAGGCTGTTTTGATTATCATCCAATAGTTCTAAGTATTTAAGAGACAAATGCAGAAGAATCAGCATAGGTAGTTGGTCAGTTATCAGGTATTGTTTCTCTAAACTGAATCTGTGTGTGTGTGTGTGTGTGTGTGTGTGTGTGTGTGTGTGTGTGTGTACCATAGGACACTTTGTGTACTTGTAGAGGCCCAATGGTAACTTCAGGCGTCATCCTGGTTTGCTCTACCTCCTTATTGCTTTCCTCTGGGGTTTTCCAGATTCAGCCTGTAAATGTGGCACAATTGACCCTCTGTGACACCACAGGTTCAGTTATAAAAGATGAGCTAGCTGATATTAGCACTTTGGACACAGGATCTTGCAGCCCAGCAGTAGGCGAGGAGGACAGACTCAGAGGTTGTGGGTAGGTGACCCACACCTCAGCTCTGGCTTACCTTCCAGCCAGCAGTCAGACTCAGTGGGCGTGAGAACGAGGAAGTATTCAAGATGCCTCCAGCAGGAGAAATCATCAATCTGTGCTAAAGAAACTTCCCGACAGATCACCCAGCAGGCCAGGATAGTAAGGGTTAGTGATAGATGACTGCTGCAATTTTATTGTATTTTTTGTGCTCCCATGCATGAATATATATTATATGTCTGTTGCGCTTGAATGTATGTGCCTGTGGAGGCCGAGGGTGGCTTTGAGAATCATCCTGGATTACTCTCTACATCCTTATTACTTTGCCCTGGAGTTTTCCAGTATAGCTTATCTGTCATCATTTCTGCCTGGCATTTTTTACATGGAACCCGAGGATGTGAACTCAGGTCCTTTTGCTTGTAAGGCAAAGACTTTAAGCCCTGAATCATCTCTCCAGCTCTGATAGCTATAATTTTAGCTACAAAGTTTGTTGTTGTTTTTTTGGGGGGAGGGGAACATATGATGTATTGCCAGGTAGCAGGAATAAAAATGATATTCTCTTTAATTTCCTAAGGCTTTTGTGGTCTACAGTAGCCACTGCAATCTCTCTTTTGGGGAAAGAGGGATTCTTTTGATCACACAGCAGAAAACTACAGAAAGACTCAGACTGGCCTATCAATTATCTAGCAGCTAGTGATCATCTTATCTCTTTGTTTAGTCAACTGACTGGGGAAACCACAAAAGCCTGACAAAATTAGGGGTATACTTATAGAAACTATACATGGGAAAAGCCAAGTACAAGCTATATATGAAACATGGTTATCTTATCTGATATTAAAAAAAAGGTTTAGAACTTTCTGCATATAACTGAGCTAATTGTGGAGAAAGAATTTTGTCTGTTTTAACATGCTGTACTCTCAACTGATTGCACTGGTGCTCAGTAAAATATGCCGGATGAATGATGTCAACACATTTTGGGTGACACACATTTGGTATATAAAAAAGTACTGAAATTTATTTCCAAAGAACAGGATTATGTGTGTTTTTTTTCTTTTTTCTTTGTTCTGATTTCCACACTATGATCATGGATTATTTGCTTAAAATTCTTATAAAAGAAGAATATATAGTGAACATATTGGCGATTAAAGTTGGATGAGTGAAGGAAAATGTTCCTATTAGTGGGGTGACCCGAAGAGAGGCAACTTGGTATGCCACAAGAGGACTGAATCCCCACGAGAGTAAACAGACTAGAGGGAACCCTGGGGTCCATGGAAGCATATGGGCAGGAAGGTGGGAGGCAGTGGGATGGATTGATGAAGGGAAGGGAGGAGGATGGGAGGGAGAGGGGATGGAGGAGAGCAGGGATGAATATTTAATATGGTTTTAAAACTAGAAAAAATTCTTATAAAAGGCTATCATATTTTAGTTTAGAATAATAAAAGAAATTTTCTTACCATACACATATAAGTTTTCACATAGGAAGGAAAATAGATTTCAGTTTGCATGTTAATTCTGATAAGCTCTTCTTATTGGTGCCTAGAATACTCTGTGAAGAATTTTTTTTTTATTTGATGTGTATGCGTGTGTGTGTACGGGTGTGTGTATGTGGGTCAGATGGCACTGCAGGTTCCTGTGGAGGCCCAAGGGCAACTTCGGGAAGCATTATGGATTGCTTCTGCCCACTTCTTGCTCTGGGATTTCCCAGGTTCCACCCACCAGAACTGGAAGTGCAGGCTCTTGGCATTTCGGCTTAGTGTTTTTGATGTGATACCTGGGATCTGAACTCTGGACCCTCTGCTTATAGGCAGAATCTTAACCCCTGAGCTATCTCTCCAGCCCACTGAAGAATTTTAATGTTACACCTGGTTGACTTGTAATGTCTGCCATGATCAGGTATAGAGGAGAGGAGGCATGCTTGTCTTGTGAGTGTATGACTTGGGCAGTTACTGCTATCTTGCATTAGATTTCTTCTCAAACTACTTATCCTGATTAGTTTTGAGACTTGTGGTTCACCTCTAAGGATACCTCCATCCTCATCCTTGGAATTGAGAGAACAGTGGGTCTTGACTAAATAGAGTCTTAGGATGCTCCCTGACTGCTATGTAATTGGCAGTCTAATTTGTCTGTACGTGTTAGCGCCGTGTGAATATGCTAGATCGTGTGACCAAAGGAAATTAAGGGAACAGAGAATAAATTTGAAGTAGGGAAAGATCCCTTGGTTTTCACTGAAATCACAACAGTTTTTAAAATTTGCAGACAAAGGCACACACACACACACACACACACACACACACACTCACACACACACACACCACAATAAACAGTTAGAGGGACTACTTTACTTGCTGGAACAAAACAAGGAGAGAACTGGTAGCCAGAGGAATCGTGACATTGCTGGCTTTTTTTAAAAAAAATTTTTTTTATTTATTCAATTGTGCGTGTGTGTGTATGTATGTGTGCGCGTGCGTCTGTGTGTGTAGAACCACGGACGAATTCGGGAACCACAATGGACGCCTCCACCTCCTCTGCCCCGGGATTCACAGGCTCCGCCCTACCAGGACCAGAAGCGCAGGCCGCCCCCGCTTCCGCCTGGCGTCTATACGTGGGATCTGGGATCCGAACTCAGGACCTTCCGCCTGCAAGGCAGAGGCTTAACTCCTGAGTCACTTCTCCAGCCCCAATGACATTGCTGGCTTTGAAGATGGATGAGCCAAGAGTTAAGGAGGCCGACTTTAGAAGTTGGAAAACAGAAAACATTCTCTCCAGGCAGAGAGGATTGCACCATGCCAACACCTTGATATTAGCCGTCGGGGTCCATGTCAGACTTCTAAATACAGAATCCTGTGATGATAAGTGTGTGTTGTTTAAGTTGCTGAGTGATTTAACATAGGTGCAATAGGAAACTTTTATACAAAACATCATTATTTTACCCTTAAAAACGAAAATGCTCTTTCACAAGTCCCTTTGTTAATCCATGGCCCTTTGTAGATATCACTTTAAAAATCACACACACACACACACACACACACACACACACACACACACACACACACAATAAAGTTAAAAAAAATCTCCTGCCTTGTTGAGGAAAGCCTTGAATCTCTGATCCTGCTACCTTGCAAGTGCCCATATTAACCGGCATGCACACAGTACCATGCCCAGTACCGTGCCCAGCTTTTGTGGGGAAGGGTCATATTTTTGATGTACCTGAGAAGCTTTTTCAAAGGTGAATGTCTCGGCTCTACCCCACACCATCTCAGTCCGAGTCTCTGACTGGATTCAGTTACTCGTATTTTTTAAAATGATTTCATGTTTCTGTCAGTTGATAGTAGCTTTGTAACAACAAAACAACAATCTGAGGCGATTATAAGCTCATGACCTTGGCGTTATTTGCCTGTATCATCTTCAAAATGTGTTCAAAATGCATGTGCTTTAGGAACTTGGAATTGATCCCCTTGAGAGATTCATATCTTCCTGGGAAATCCCAGAGCGATCCAGGATGATCCTGAAGTCACCCTTGGTCCTTCACAAGGACACACGGTGTCTTCTGATACACACACACACACACACACACACACACACACACACACACACAAAATAAATAAAATATAAAAAAAATGCACAGAAGCAGAAACCTGCTGTAAATAAAGGAAATCCAAACAAATGCTCTACTGGTCTTGTGTGTGATCTAACTTCTTAGAGCAAGAGAAGAAAAAACTTCTATCTTAAGGTACCATGCAGGAAATCGGAATCAATGACATGGAGTAGCGAGTTTAAGGAGAGAATGAGAAGGAAAAAGAGGGAAGATGGTGAGAATAAACAATATTTATTACTGCTGGACCTTGCACATTTAGAAGAAAAGCCAGTCAAGAGTCTAGGTATCCTTAAATGTCTGCTCAAAAAAATTTAAAACACTTTGCCATTCAAATGAAACATATTTGTGCTTGGGACTTCACACAGTGATGTCTGATTTGTAATGTTTTAACCATAAACAATGATAGCTAGACAGGGCAACATCAACTGGTGAAATCTCCTTGGAATCCAATCTTGAAGGGAATTACAGTAAACAGTGTTATGCTGATATCTTTGCCACGATAGATAAGCTCATTGGCTCCTTGACATCAGTCATAAAAGTAAAGATTATTTTAGATGATTAGTTCATTATTTTCTTTTTTTCCTAATGAACATGGGAGTGGGTACATGTGAGCATGTATATGCATGTATGTGTATGCATGTATGGGTGTACATGCCTATGTGTTTGCTATGTGTGAGAGTGTGTAGGCATGTGTGTATATATACATATAGAGATTAATACCAGGAATCATCCTCCATTGACTATAACTGCTGAGCCATCTCTCCAACCCCTCATGTGACTATTTATCATGCTTTATTTAAATTAAAGCAGAAATCATGCCTGCTTTCTGAAATAGTAGTTTGACTTTATAACTAAGGATGCTATGTATCGAAAGACTGAACTATTATCCACTAATGAAACTGTCTAGATAGGTTTTATGTTCTGCGTAGATAATGCTATCTTTTAACAGCATTAATTGGTATGATATTGAAGGACTGAAAGCTAATCCGGGCCAAGCGTTACCTCACAGAAGTGTGGCAGTGGAGCCCAAGAGCAGAAGCTGCAGGTGTCGGTGTGATCCCAGCCCTGGGGCTGCTTCTGATGCTAGGCAGGTTTACAAAGTGCTTCTAGATCAGTCTGCACTCTGCTGGGAGATCTTGTCTCAGGAGCACAACACAACCAGATCAACAAAACATGGGAAACCAGAGAGACGATTTGCTTGAAATAGGTTCTAAAATGGATGCAAGGATTCAGAAGTTTGTTTTGCTCACTGCTGCCTCCCATCATAAAAGCAGCATTCCCTGTGCTGCGGGCTGCCTCTCACTGCTTGGACCAAATCCACTTCCTCCAGCATTCTTCCCTTACTGTCTTTAAGTTTTCTTTTATGCATTTTATTTATGACAGAGAGGGAGAGGGAAAAACACAAGAGCAAGAGCACTATGGAAAATGTGTGGAGGTTGGAGGACAACTTAAAGAAGTCGGCTCTTTCCTTCCGCTTTGTGGGCTCCTGAGTATGAACTCAGGCCATCGGATTTGCTCATAGACAGCTTTTTGAACGGAGACACTCACAAGTCCTGCCTTTAGCTTTCATTTTCTCTGTGTTCATTGCTTTGAATGCCACACAGCGTTGCTACACACTGGTTATTAGTTGACTGGTTCAGAAGTTGCTAAGAGTGTTCATGGGCGTTTCTTCCAACCAAAATTGCATCATAGAGTAATATTTCTTCTTTCTTTTTCTTTCTTTCTTTCTTTCTTTCTTTCTTTCTTTCTTTCTTTCTTTCTTTCTTTCTTTCTTTCTTCTTTCTTTCTGTCTTGCTGTCCTCTTTTCTCATTTCTCTTTTTCTTCTTTCTTTTTCTTTCTTGCTCTCTCTCTCTTCTATCTTTCTTTTCCCTCCCATCCCTTCCTTCCTTCCTCCCTTCCCTCCCTTTTCCTCCCTCCCCTCCCTCCTTCCCTCCCTTCTTCTTTTTCTTTCTTTCTTTCTTTCTTTCTTTCTTTCTTTCTTTCTTTCTTTCTTTCTTTCTTTCTTTCTTTCTTTCTTTCTTTCTTTCTTTCTTTCTTTCCTTTCTTCTCTCTCTCTCTCTCCCCCACCAACCTGCAGTATGTTTTGCAGACTGAGCCTAAACCCTTAATTTCATTTCATAGGAGGGAGTTTCAGAAAGATTGGTCCTCCCCCCCACCCTCCTTCTGTTGTGACAAGGAAGTAGCTGTCACAGGTGAGAAGGAAGTTGTGATAATAAACCCTTATTTTCTATCATCACAGAATTTGATAGCTGGCAAGAATGAAAACCTTTTTTACAACCTGGATGAGTGATTGACCGCAGGTCACACAGCTGGCCAGTAGAGGGGCAGCCCCTAACCCACATGTCTTGACCTCTATGTCACTGTAAAGTACCTAACAAATTTTAAAGGCATTTCTAGTTTGATCTTTTCAACAGGCAAAGTGGGAATTGTCATCCTAGCTTGGACCTGATCAAGCTTGGTTTCCAGGTAACCACTTAAAGCCGAGGTCAGTTATTAGTGGTCAGAATTCTCTGTCATATTCAGGACTCCTTAGAGGTTGAGAAAGTCCAAGAAAACCATCTTCTAAGATTCTCAGTATCTTTAAAATGAGTACCCCAAAGTGTCACACTTATTTTAAATCTTTACATTTAATAAACTGCTATAGCTTGTATCTTGATTGTTCCCCAGCTGTGGTGTTAGTAGGAGAAGGAAAGGGAGGAACCTTTAAGAGGTGAGCCCTGTTAAAAAGAAGTTAGGTTATTGGAGTGTATCCTTGATAAGAGAGATACGCACATTGACCCCTTTTTGTTTCTCCCTCTTTGCTTTCTGGTGAACAGTTCTGTTCCACCACATGTCAATGCCAAGTTATGCCACCTTACCTTCGACCCAAAATCAAAGCGGCAACTGACCAGACTGAAACCTCTGAAGCCACAAACGCTTTTTCTCTTTATAAGGTGATTATCTCAGGTATTTTGTCACAGTGATAGAAAGCTGACTAACACATAATCTAGCTTGTAACATAGCTCTTAAACCTCAAGATGACAGCGAGTATAAGCTCATCATGTCTAAAACCTACATTTTAAATTGTAGGAAATATGAAGTCCAGCCCAAATTATCCTGGCGGATGAGTTCTGAGCTTGGTCATAGAAGGAAGAGGAGAAAGATGAGCGTAAGTTAACATTGCACTTTCTTCTGACACCATGGCACTTGCCAAAATTAAAACAGAACTTTGAGTTTCTTAGGTGGATCCATTAATTCTGTGCAGAAAGCAATAAAACAGTGCCTGGGATCTTTGGCTTGAAGCTGTATTCGCACAGTACTTCAAGGTTAAGAATGTTTATTAGGGAATAGAGGTGGATGATAGTGTTAACACTTAAGGATTTTTGAGCATGGTGGAGGGGTGTGTGATGATAGAAATAGATGTTGGGCAGTGCGACAGTCTTACCTGGCAACCTGACACATGAGAGATGACTCATGAGAGGTGGTCTTCTGGGCACACTAGGAACCATCTCACTGAGGCAAGTTTTCCTACAGGGTAAGTACGTAAGAGGTTGTTTTTTATTGCAAAATCGAGGTGGAAAGATCTAGTCCTGGTAGGAAGGACCATTCCTTGGGCAGGTAGATAAAGATGGATTTGGTTGGCTGGCAGGCAGCAAGCATGTCTATAGCCTTGGTCTTTGTTTTCTGCTCATAGAGTAGATGTGACATGATGACTTCCTTTAGTTCCTTCTGACATACCTTTTTTCCTGTGACCGACTCTAAGTTGTGTAGGTCAGGTGTTTATTACAGCAGTGAGTTATGAAACTAAAACAGTTTTCTTCTGTTCCTGGTATACAGCCCCTGAAATCCATAGTCTATCCAGAATGTTCTGAGTATGTGTTTCCTAGTGAAGTGTGATGAGTGTCTTGGGAGGACTGTAGGTTATCAAAAGACCTCTCATGATCTTCAGGAGCTGAGAAAGTGAGAAGACACGGTATCGTCATGTCTTCTCAACAATACCTCCACAGAACCTTCTAACCAACAGAGTTCCAAGAGCTTCTGGGGTGGTGAGCACAGTTTCAATAGAACTAAATAACACATGCCATGGCTGGCACATGCACACAGGTTTAGATGTGCAGCCTGAGCACAGAAGTGCAAATGCATGACGTCATGGAACATGACTGACAGCAGCAGAAGAAGAAAACTGGAGCATGCGCAGATGATCTCTTCAAAGAACAGTATTGAAGCTGCCATTGCAAAACAGGTAAAGCTTTTCTTTTGTGATGACCTGTAATTCTTCCTTTTGATCATGCCCAATCCTAGTAAGATGTGTCTTTAAAGAAAGGTTTGAATCAGTTAGCAGTAAACCAATATATCAATGGACTCCGTTAGTCAGTTTTCCATTTCTGTAACAAATATCTGGAATCATCAAGTTACAAAATGAAAGCTTAAGACTTTTTTTTTTTTTAAAGTTTAAGGATGTAGCTTAGTTGGTAAAGTATTTGCCTAGCATGTACACAGCCCTGGGTTTGATCCCCAGCCTCACATAAACTGTAATCCCAGCACTCAGGGGTTTTTGAAGCAGAATGACCAGAAGTTTCTGGTCATCTTTGGCTACATAGTGAGTCTCAAGCCAGTCTGGGCTATAGAGACTTTGTATTTAAAAACAAAAAGGTCAAGTACAGTGGTGTCTGCCTATAATTCCAACATCAGGTGGCAGAGGCAGGAGGGTGAGGAAGTTGAAGGCCAAGGCCAATGTCAGTTTTGTGCTGAGTTGGAGACTAGCATAGATTGTCTGGGAACCGTTGGGGTTGAGAGGGAAAGAGACAGATTCACAGTTTTCAAGGTTTCAGTCCATGTTAGTCCTGCTGCTTTGGGCCTGTGGCAGGACATCATACTGACAGCCTGATGGTGCCTAGGAAGTGGAAAGGAGGGAGAACTTCCAAGTCAGCCATCGGTGGCATGCCTCGCCTCACTTTCAGAAATTTTATTTTTATTCTTTTTGAGTTTCAGACATGAATACAATGAATTTATGTCACTTTCACCCCTTATTACCCAATTCCACCCCCCTTTTCCTGCCACAATGCTTTTTGACTAATCTCTATCTTTTTGCATGTATAGCCGGTACACTGAGTTTCATCTGGGATGCCTTACTGTGTGCGCCTGGACACGTGTTGGAGTGTGGGTGATACATCAGGGGGTACACCACTGAGGAAAGTAGTCCCCCCCCAATATGATATTACCCTTTAGTAGTTTGTCAAGGAGGACTCGTGCCTCTTGAGATCTCTCCCCTTCCATGGTGACACGTTGATAGGCCACATCTTGCCCAGGTCTTGTGGAAATACACATAGTTGCCGGGAGTTCATGCGTGCAGCAGCCCTGCCATGTCTAGAAGATTCTATCTGTGTGACACCCCTCTTAAAAAATTCCAGCACGTGATGATAGGATTGGGAATCAAGCTTTTAGCATGTGACCTTTGCCCCAATTCTGAATCCATCTTTCCAGTTTCCAAATGCTAAGTAAACAGGAGGAGAAGAGAGGGTGGTAGTTAGGATGAATGAAACAGGTGTGATTCTTTTAAGAGCAACATCTTAGTTAAATAAACAAATTCAGATCAAATTAATATCTTTCCTGAATGGAAGACAACACTTTAATTTTTTTTTTGGTGAATAGATTTCTAGAGAATATAAATTCATTGCTTAAAATGTTAGTTTATTATTTGGGATTCAGTTTTGCCTCATACCCATTAAACTTTGTTAAATTTTCTTTCTTTCTTTAATTCTTTCTTTCTTTCTTTCTTTCTTTCTTTCTTTCTTTCTTTCTTTCTTTCTTTCTTTCTTTCTTTCTTTCTTTCTCTCTCCTTCTCTCTCCTTCCTTCCTTTCTTTTTTCTTCCTTCCTCTCTTTCTTTTTCATTCTTTCTCTCTCTCCCTTCCTCCCTTCCTTTCTCTTTCCCTTTCTTCTTTCCTTTCTCCCCCTTCCTTCCTTCCTTCCTTCCTTCCTTCCTTCCTTCCTTCCTTCCTTCCTTCCTTCCTTCCTTCCTTCATCCCTTCCTCCCTCTCTCCCTCCTCTCTTTCTTTCTTTCTTTTTTCCTTCCTTCCTTCCTTCCTTCCTTCCTTCCTTCCTTCCTTCCTTCCTTCCTTCCTTTCTTTCTTTCTCTCTCTCTTTCTTTCTCTGTCTTTTTCTTTTTCTCTCCTTCTCTTCTTCCTTCCTTCTCTCCTTCCTTTCTTCCTTCCTCCCTCCCTCCTCTCTCTCTCTTTTTTCTTTCTTTCTTTCTTTCTTTCTTTCTTTCTTTCTTTCTTTCTTTCTTTCTTTCTTTCTTTCTTTCTTTCTTTCTCTTTCTTTCTCTCTCTCTTTCTTTCTTTCTTTCTTTCTTTCTTTCTTTCTTTCTTTCTTTCTTTCTTTCTTTCTCTCTCTTTCTTTCTCTTTTTCTCTCCTCTCTCCTTCCTTCCTCCCTCCTCTCTCTCTCTCTTTCTTTCTTTCTGTCTCTTTCTCTCTTTCTTTCATCATTCCTGTCACTTCAACTCACACTGCAGATTTTGGAACATTTTGAAAACTGGCAGATGTTGGTCTCACAATGACAGTCGCCATTTCAGATTTTCAGATTTGGTCCTTTCAAACCACTGTATAAAAGGCAGGCAGAAATCATACCTCTGGATCTCTGAAGGCCTAGAAATGTGTCCGAGTTCATATAATGTGAGCCTTTCAATTTGTAGGCTGTCTAGAAGGCCGCTTTGTGAAGACTCAGACAGAACCTGGGAAAAGTTCATATCTGGTTTTAAAATTCAAGGCATTCTTAAAATCATGTTTATTACTATTCATCCAATAGCGTCAAGAGTTTTGTTTGTGTTTTAGTGTTTATGAAATCATGTGGTTATTTTTAAATGGATTGGTATTTATTTTGGACTCAGATCCAGGTTTCGTTCATGGCTACACTTTCCCGCCAGTCAGCTGCTGCGGCACTGTTGGCTGTTCACCATGACTGTGATCAGTGTCAGGAAGCTTCGAGGGACACAACTCAGTGCTTTTGTAATTCGCTGCTGAGAGATGACTTTCAGAGACACTGAGGAAACATGGCTTGTTATTGATGAACCTCCACTGGAACTGTCATTTTATAGATCAGTAAAAAGCCACTATTTTTGGCAGAAATCAGCTCATTTGAGCACTAGAAGCTGTAAGTAAATTATTGACTTATCTATCTATCTATCTATCTATCTATCTATCTATCTATCTATCTATCTATCTATCTATCTAATACGTGTGTGTGTCAGAAGGCACTGTATGTCCCTATGGAGGACAAGGGTGACTTTAGGAAGCATCCTGGATTGTTTCTACCTCCTTCTTACTTTGCTCTGGGATTTCCCAGGCTCTGCCCACCAGGACCAGAGGTGTGGGCTGCTACTGTTTTCACCTGGTATTTTTACCTGGGACCTGGGATCCAAACTCAGGACCTTCTGCTTTTTTTTTTTTTTAATTTTTTTTATTTATTCAATTGTGCATGTGTGTACGTGTGTATGTGTGTACGTGGCGAATTCGGGAACCACCATGGACCGCCTCCACCTCCTTCTTGTTTACTCTGCCCCGGGATTCACAGGCTCCACCCTACCAGGACCAGAAACGCAGGCCGTCCCTGCTTCTGCCCGGCATCTATATGTGGGGTCTAGGATCCGAACTCGGGACCTTCCACCTGCAAGGCAGAGGCTTAACCCCTGAGCCACCTCTCCAGCCCCACCTTCTGCTTTTGAGACAGAGTCTTAACCCCTGAACTATCTCATCAGCCCACTGACTTTTCTTTTTATTACCTTTGCCACTTCCTGTGAGTTTCAGAAGATGATATCAGTTCTTCCACTTTGCAGATTCTGAAGTAACACAGCTAAGTTTACCTAGTGTAGGGTGAATAATTTATCTTAGTGTTTTTTTCCCCACTGCTGTGACAGAACATAGAGATTGAGATATTTAGGAAGAACAGAACTGTCTTGACTGGGAAGTCTGGATGGAGAGAGAGGCAGCTGAAGGCACCATGTGGTGCGGGGAGAGGAAGAGAGCAATGAGCTTGCTTTTATAACAAAGCTGCTCCCCTGATACTTTACCTGTCCCCTGACATGTGAATCCTTCGGAGTCAGCGGCCCCTAATATAATCAGCTTTTAAAGGTCCTGCCTCTCAGTACTGCTGCATTGAGGATTGTTTCCAACGTGAAAACTTTGGGGGATATATTCAAATCATAGCAGTGACAGAGCAAGAACTTAATTCCCAGTTTTCTTTTGGTCATTTATTATTTTACCAATTTACATAAGCGGGCATGTGCCCCATGCATTTTGATATTTGAGAAAAATGAGTATTTCCTACTTCCATACTAAGTCACAGTTACAGCCTCCTCTCTCTCTCTCTCTCTCTCTCTCTCTCTCTCACACACACACACACACACACATGCACAATCTCATGAGTTCCTCTTTGGGGCCGATGTGGCTTGTGTATGTATGTGTTCATGTGTATGCAGGTGCATGCATGTATGGGGTATATGTATGCACAAGTATACGTATATATGTGGGTGCCAAAGGACAACCTTGCGTGTCCCCCTAGAAAGACCATGCCCCTTTAAGGCTGGATCTCTCCTTGGTTTGGAGCTCACCAACTAGGCTAGGCTGGCTGGACAGTGAGCCCCAGGGATCTGCTGGCCTCTCTGGTGCTGGAATTACAAATGTGTGCCCCCACACCTGACATTTTTATTTGGGTTTTGAGGCTTGAATCTTGGCTGTCTCGCTTGCTAGACAAGCACTTTAATGACTGAGCTATCTCCTTAACCTGCTTCTCTCTCTCTTTTTAAAACCTACACGCTTAATCTGTGTAACACATCTTTATTTATGGTGACATGGATTTTATTGCGCATCACAATGCAGCCACAGGCATTTCAGTTACTTTCTTCTTGGTGAGAAGAGTCCTGACTGCAACATGACATTAACTGCAGCTCTCACGTGAAGCGCGCCATATGCTACTTGTTCACCTACGCTTAGGAGCGTCTTCTGATTTAAAACAGTCATTATCCTCATGATCTGTCCCGTGTATTCTACCCCTTGGCTTTTAGTTAATTCTGCTCGCTACTTTGCTATTTAATCTTGTTTTAAACAATCGTCATGTGTTTAATCTTCATCTTATCCACACAGTGGTTTCTATTGAGTTAGCAGTTTTTTTTTCCCCACTACCTCTTTGATCTTTTTCCTCAAGGTTTGTCAGCTTTGGTTTTTGCAAGACCTGCCTTCAAAGGAAAGTGTTATGTTTTCTGCCTGCCTTCTTTTCTCTTGGAAGCCTTCTCCAGTGAAGACAAACACGGTTCTGCCTCACACTTTTTGTTTCCTAGGATATCATTTTCTTCAAACCGATACCCGGGTTCAAATGATGAAGTTTCAAATGTCTGCTTCTCAGAGCCAGCTGGGTACTTTATGGGGCTAGTCTAAGACAAAAATGGGGAGCCTCTTGTTCAAAAAAGCAGGGGCGAAGGTGCTAAGCTATAACGCTCTCTTCTCCCCAAATATTTTATGTCTACGCACGCGTATCACAGCATGCATACGGCTGTCAGAAGATGACCTGCAGCAGTCAATCGCTTCTTCCACCACGTGGTTTCCATAAATGGAAATGAAGTTGTCAGTCTTGGTGCAAGATCTTTACTCCAGAACCATCTTACTGGCCCTCAAAATAAATTTTTAAAATTTATTTTGTCTGTCTCTGTTTCTCATACGTGTGTCAGTCAGATGACAACTTCTCAGGACTTGGTTCTCCTCTTCCGCCTCACTTTTGAGGCAATGTCTCTCTACGCAAGCTTCTGGCTGTTTCTGCCTCCCATCATCTTGCATAGAAGGCTTGGGGTGGTGATTCAAACAGCATCCAGGCTTTTTATGTAGGCGTCACCCAAGTCCTGAGGGTAATGAGGCCAGCGCTTTTACTCACTGAGCCATTTCCCCAGCTCTCAAAATATTAATTTATAACAAGTGTGATAATGATGTAACCACACAGACTTGTAAGAAGAAGAAGAGCACTTGCTTGGAAATCTTCAGGATGTTTTTCAAAACGAGAGATTTTACATTCTTTCAAGACCTCTATGCTCCGTGATGTATTGTGCGTCCAGGTTCTCGCTACCCATCTTTATTTTGTCGTTATTAGCAGTTATGTGCCTATGCAAGGGCAGTTACAGAGTTCCAGCTGGAGGGGAGTTTAGGCATGACCAGGGCCCCGGAACCGGGCAAGTCAGCCAGGTGACGCAGGTCATGATGCCGCTTAATGTTCACTCTCTCCTGTGACAGCTGCCAGTCCACTGTCACTGTGACATGTGCTGCTCTCATTGCTGCTTGTATAGACGGAGGTCCCAGCGCAGCCGTTCCAGAGCCCCGCACAGCTGGCTTCAGTGACTGGGACTGACCCTTTAACGTATTGGCTGCAGCTGGATGCAGTGACTCCTTGACATGGGTACACAGCTTTTCTCTTCTGCTCATGCCCCACGACTACATCAGACTTCACAAATAACAGCAGTTCAAGGACATACCATCAGGCTTTTTTTTTTTTTTGATAAGACTCTTTTCTTCTTATTATTATTTCCGCTCATACGAACTTAATAGGTACACCAGTTCCCTCCCTCCCGCCTCCTCTCCCCCCCCGAGCCCCCACCATCAGGCTTTTTAAGACAGAGCAAAACATTAGACCAAATGCCTTGTACAAATGCTGATTGCATGCTCTTGGAGCCGCTCCTCTTTATGAAGCCTTTCTCAATGTTTGCTCCAGCCTGAAATCAAAGCTTACACTATTAAGTTAGAACCTGCCAGTCTTCATTGTTTTGCCTGGTTCTGGGATACTGTCCAACATTAGACCTGCCTATTCTCTTCTCCAGGCCTGTCCTACCAAGGTTTATTACCCCCAATAGCACAGACCCTTATCTACTAAGAAAGCTTATTCGAGAGCACTGTTTCACGGACTGTTTTTCCTCTCTGATCCATTTCACTGATTTTATTTATTTCATTCCTTTTAATCCGTCATTTCTGGCGTAAATAGACTACCTGCATACACATGTTTATCCTGGACTCTGCTTTCAGGAATTTGAGAGGACTAAGTAGACATGAACAAGGTCTGCAGTTTCAGTGACTTAGAATTTTCATGGAAACACATCTCTAAATGAGTCTGTGAGGGTGCTTCCAGAAAGGTTTAACAAGGAGGGAAGACCCTCCTTGAATGTGGATGGCACTGTCCCTTTTGGGCTGGTATCTGGGACTGAATGGAAAGGAGAAACGAAGCTGAGCACCCACATACATCTCACATTACCACACAAACACTAAAGTAACGAATCCAATATTTATTCCTATGTTCATTCATTGAGCAAATATTCATTCAGCACTTCCCTTGTGGCAGCAGAGTCACAGGCAAGGACAGGTGTCAGAGTGCCCGGATGGTCGTGGGGGCTGCAGAGCACGGGTAAGGGCAGAACTGCAGGTGAGCCTGGAGGCGAGGTTACCTGGAGTAAGTTCTGGAAGCATCTGTTAGGGAAATGGCGCATCTGCCTGTGAGACACAGCGGTTCATGCGTGGCTGTTGGGTATCATCATCTTAATTACTTCCCTGCTTCTTTCTGTGGCTTTCTAAGAAGTTTCAAGCACATCTCTCTAAATTTTTTCTTTGATGATCAAAATCTTACTCCTGACATTGGCGTGGTACGCTTCGATTTTTTTTTTAAATGTTTTAGTTGGAGTGGAGAATAGTGCTGCAGTTTGAAATCAAAGATAACATCATGAAGTTAGAAGCTGTCCCTCTTTGTTGTTTTGCCTGACTCTGTCCAATGTTAGCACCACCCACTCTCTTTTTTGACCTTATGACATTTTTATGGATAGAATCTATGCATGATACTATCAAACACTCTATCATTATGCATTTTTCTTGATTTCTTAATTAAAACAATGTCGGAAACGTATCTGTGCTCAGCAAAAAATGTAAATTGTGTGTACTACTATTTTCATTCCAAAGACATCTTTCGTTTACTGCAAGCAATATTTGACATCAATTCTTGCCTGATGTGTTGAAAGCTAACTTATTCTCTTGTATATATAATTATTCTCCTTGTTGGAAATGCATAGTTTCTACTCATTTGAATTTGCATTTTGATGTTCTTTCCTTTGTTTTTTTTAAATCAAATATCACTTCTATGTTAGTCAAGTATGCAAGAGAAATCTGAACTGAACTGTTTCAGTTAAGAGGCATGACATAAATATAACATGAGGCTTTTATATGGAGTCCATTTTTCTCTGTCATAATTAAGTCAGAATGGCATAAAATTAGTTTTTTGGGTCTTTAGTCAATAATGTTTTTGTTCAAAGTTTTGAAGATCATTTGAAATAGTCACTGAAATATTCAAAGGATGCATCTTCCCTAGAACTGGAAATGAGAACTAACTGACGTGGGCAAGGATAGTTACATTCCAGAAGGTACAATCTGACCTGTCATCTACTCTCTCTTTTGGTTCCTCTCACCATTCTCTGATTTTGTGTCTCTCTCCCTCCCCTCCCCCTTTTATTAATGCTTCTCGTCCTTTGGTCTTTCTTTATTCTTTCCTCTGTTCCCTTCCTCCAGCCCTCCCACACCTTTACAGTCCACACAGTTGCCATGGGGAGTGGGCTGGGGTCAAAGGTTACAGCTTGGACACATTGTTCTAGTTCCACTCGTTCTTCTGCAGAAACTTAATCTAAACTCTAAAGTCGTGCTTCCCAGTGAACCATAGAACTTTCTCTCTAGAACAAAATGTTTTCCGGACTTGGCCAAATCAATGACCTGTGAAATCTGCCTGCAGAGACTGCGTTAGAAAGGGTAACTCGTAATGACTCATGTCCTGGGATGGTAGAAAGTGTCTTCTAGTCTTAGACTCGCTCCTGTAGGCTCCATGAGGGCGGAGGGCAGGGTCTTTGTTTCTCCAGTTGTACATGAAATGCCTGAAATAGCGCTAAATGGACAGCTTTCAATAAACAAAGAATAAACTCAATAGAGCATTGTGCTATTTTTAAGTAAAAATATTCCACTTGCTATAGACACACCCGAAAAGAGCAAAGTGACTTAGGATTTGACTTGAGAGATTTTTTTTTTAAATATATTGGGAAGTCTCCCTTAAAAAGAACAAATCAGTACTGAATTTACAAAATTTAGAGTCTTGTCTTAAAGGTAGGCTTGATAGTATTGAATCATTCTGTGCAAGAGACCAAATTCTTTCCGTGAGTTCACAGGATTTGAGCCCCATTGAAAATCTAATATTTGCCTGAAGTTGCGGGCAAGTACACATTTGTTAATTCTGTCCCAGAGCCATTTGCCGTTCTTCTGTAGACGCATGTTGATTCTGGTTAATGTGCCAGAGTGTATACTTGAAGGCATTCAACTCTATTCTCTGCTCGCCAAAAGAATACATGTGATTCAAGCCTAGCCAATCAGAGCTTCACAGTTACTGCGTTGGAGATGAGGTAATGAGCCAATCAGAGGCATTGATATTCAAGGACACAATTAAAAAGACACTGGAAGATGACACTATGTAGTTAGGAGGTACTGTTTACTGCAGTTCAAAGGAAGAAGCCAAGCCCACACTGAATATTTTATAAAGCTGATTAATGAATTGATTAGAACTCCAGTGATTGTGGAGAAGCTGAGTTGCTGCAGTCCAGGGCCAGGTTATGGGTTACTTTAGCTCCTACACAGGCATTTGCTGTTTACCTCTGAGGGTGACCTAACATCCTTCCTTCTCTTATGTCATCTTTGTGGAATATATGAACAGATTCCTATGTTTCACAGCCCTAATACTGAGAATGTCATCAGACAGCATCTGAGGCTTACGCAGAGGTTTCTTCAATTTGTTGCAACCCACCTTGTTGTACAAAAATGATATGAAATTGTTACTTCAATGGAACATGGAATTCAGGGTAACTTAAATCTGAATTCCAAGTCAATGGTCACTTATATTTGACTCTAGAACAAAATATCTCTTACTATCTTTGAGGTGAGAGCTGTTTTTCATGCTACATCACCCTACAAGGGGAGTCTGTTTAATAATTTTGTAAGTAACAAGAAGGAGAATAGTCTTGGGAAAAGACTGAGAAAAATAGAGTCAAATCTGGCTTATGGTAGTATAAACCTTGATCACTCTCTGCTGAATGCCATGCCTGTCTCTGGACTTTTTTCTAATAGAAATTACCAAGTCCAATATTTGTTGAAACTAGCTTGTGTTAAGTTTTTGATCATTTTTGTCAAAAAGAGCTAAAAATGGGGTTGAAGAGATGACTCAGGAGTCCTATGTACAAAATGTCAGGTGGAAAGGGCAGTAGCCTGCACTTCAGGCCCTTGTGGGCAGAGCCTGGGAAATCCCAGAGCGAAGCAAGAAGTAAGTAGAAGCAATCCAGGATGATTTCTGAAGTCACCCTTGGTCCTCCACAGGGACACTCAGTGCTTTCTGATACATACATACACACACGCGCGCGCACACACATACACACACACAATTTTTTTTAAAAAAAGAGCTAAAAGAAATTCAGATGATTTGATGAAAAAGTATACTGGCCCCTTTTTAATGATTTCTAGTATACCTATACTATCTTTTATTTATTTATCTATTTATTTATTATTTATTTATTTTTAGGTCCTCTTAGCACGCTTGTCAGGATTTGTATTTCTTTGTTTATTAGATTTACAAAAATAATCAACTTTTGGTTCTTCTAGTCAAATCTGTTTCATTTCTTTTTTATGTTTTTTGGCACTTTTTTTTTTAAACTTCCCATGTTGAAAGTATTGCTGCTTAGTTCTTTTTTTAAGCTATGTGTGTACAATGATTGATTTACTTACTGATTTGTTTGTTTGTTCTATTCTGTTTCATTTTGAGATAAGATCTCATTTATTCTAGGATGGCCTTGACTTGCTATATAGCTAAGCTTGACCTTGAAATCCTCATTTTTCTGCCTCCTCTATCCCAGTGCTGACATTATAGACATATACCATCATGCCCAGTTTTACATGGCACTGGGGCACAAACCCAGGGCTTTGTGATTGACAGGCATCACTCACCAATTGAACTATAGTCCCAGCTCTTCCTTAAAACTCTACTTTAAACTGCATTTTGTAAGTTTCAATAGACAATATTTTTATGTTTTTTGGTTTTAAGATATTTTCGATTTCCATTTTGATTTCTTCTTTGGTCTACAAATTTCTAATGATTGCATTTAGAAATTTCTAAATATGAGTTTGGGGAAAGTTATCATTTTTGTTAAAATATTCATTTTTAATGAATTGCAAATAGGCAAGGTGATTTAAGTTGATGTTTTGGTAGAGATGAGGCTGTGCACGGTCAGATAAGGTAAGTTTTTCCTGCATTTGAAAAATTCTGCTCAGAGGTCATTTATCACCTGTATTGTCTGTCTATAGTCTTTGCATCTATAGATTCACTCTATTGAGAATAGAAAACATTTAAAAATGTCATCTACACTGAATATGTTAACTGTTTTCCTTTGTGACACATTGCAGTGTGTTGATGCTTTACAAAGCATTTCCAGTGAGTTATTATGAGTAATGCAGAGATAATTTAATGTGTGTAGGAGCACACATACAGATTATCTGCAAATATTGTGCCATTTAATGTAAGATACTTGCACATCCTTGGAGTTTGGATCTTCGAGTGGCCTTGAACAAATCCTCCTCAGATACTGAAGCATACTTGCATGTATCTTCATTAGATCGAGTCGTAATTATTTTATTGAAATCCACAGTGCTCCCATTGCATGATATTTGCTTTTTCTCTAGGCTACTGAGCAATGAAGCTACCCACTGTAGCTAAAGACGTCACGGGTTTGTTTCTTAAAATGTACTGATGTTCTTAACATACATTTCAGCAGTATAGTTAGAAAGCTACATGCTCCAAAGTACTGCTTTTTTTAGGGAAACTTCTTTTTGTCATTATGGGATATTTTTGTGTTAGTGTGTTAGTGATGTTGATGTGATTAATGCTAGTTTTCTTCTGGTTTTGTGTGTGTGTGTGTGTGTGTGTGTATGTGTGTGCATTCATGTCTTTTCTGGTCCCTTCTCTATGTCTCTATGTCATTTCTCTTTATTGGTCAGTGAGATATATTTAAAAGCAACTTTAAAATTTTACTTACAGGAACAGCATGGAAAAAAAGATAGCAGAATCTATTATTAGAAATGCCAATGGGGGAATGAAATAATAGAATTCTTTGTTGATACGAAGATTGATCCAAATTAAGGAATGAAGGGGGCAAAAAAAAGCGAACAGATCAAATGGAAAACAAATAATAGTGTGATTAGAAATTTGAACCCAAAATATCAGTAAGGTTTAATAAATATAAATAGAATCCACTTTCCAGCTATAAGACAGAGACAATCAAACTGCATTTTTAGAAATTCAACTCTATTCTTGGTTTTCTTTTTCTTCTTACAAGTGTGATCACTTGAACTTAGTTTGGATTGTCTCACTTGAGTTGATGAAATGCTTAGCTGTGCTGGAATAGATAACTTGTCTGCTTGCTCTGCCGGCTGATAAAAGAAATGGCCATATAAGGAATACTTCAGTATTATCTGTACTCTGATTCAAGACTTGACTTACTGTGGTTCCGCATGGCACATGAAATTTCTTATGACAAATCCCTCCTGAAACTGCTAAAATGTGCTAGAAGAGTTACCTAAATGACACATCCTTTTTGTCTTCTATACGATAAACACAGAGAGAAATATTGTAAAAAATTTTTTACTTATTATATGTAGTTTTTAATAGAGAATCCATAGTTCATCTTCGCAGCTGGCTGGAACATTAGCTTGAACACTAATAAAAGAAACAGGACTACAAGGACTCACCAATTTGTAGAGACAGACATGCGAACAATGACGCTATGATCAGACAGCAGCTGTGACAGAGGAATATTCATGCAAAATGCTTTAGAGACATGGGCAGGAATTACTGACTACCTGGACTCGGGATGCTTACAAGGCCTCCATAGAGATGACATCTTAAGCACCATTGGATTTCCTTAGAAACAAAAAGACAGTCTCAAACAGTGGTGTCTAGTAGAAATATGATGTGTACTGCCCAAGAAGTATCAGATTATCTAGTAGCTACATTAAAATAGGAGAAGGAAATAAATGAAATTAATAATAATGTATTTTTCTTAATTCCATATAGCTGCTATATTACCTAATATTTTAAAATGACATGTTATGGCAAAAAAAATTGTCATTAAAGTTAGCACAAAGTACATGAGATCTAATGTTCATTTTACATTTATTTCCATCTAGGATTCAATAGAATTACAAAGAGTCTTTAGAGTTTAGCATACCAGTGAGCAATGAAGAAGGTCAGAGTTAGAAGAGGGGAAAGTCTGGTTGGTGGATAGAGTGTTGTCAAGTTGGTGAAATGAGAGAGAAACGAGAGGTTGGGGCTGAATACATGCCATAACCAAAGGGACCACTGCTAGGTGGGAATGCAGGGCTGTTGCTATCTTTACCTTTTTCAAGGAATTCAAAACTTAAAATTTCAGATGAAATTAGTTGGCAACTAATTCATACTTAAATTTTTAACTGGGCAAGTTGAAAGCATGCAAGTAGAGCTGAATCTGTATCGTAATAGGCCATCAGTCACTGGTTCTCATCAGTGACTAGTTCTCAGGCCTGCAGGAGCTATGGAGACTTGCTCCTGAGACTCAGAAGAACCCCAGGGATTCTTGATCTGGAGAGATAACTCTGCAAGGCACTTTGTTCCTGTAAATGGTAGGTATCAGGACCGATGACACAATGTCTTTTTCCTTATTTGACTGTGAACTGCTGGGGGGAAGATGGGGTCATATATTTTTCCATCTCAAAGCTTTGGCATAATGTGCATGTGATAGATATGTGCTCAATAAGCTTTAATGCTTGTCTGAATGGGGGGTCTAAGTATTTAAAAAAGATGATATGCATATTAGACTTCTGTTCTAAGTTCAGTTAAATGATTTGGAGAAAGTACTTAACTGAAATTCTCTAACCAGTAAACTTAGAGATAATGATAACCTGCTCTAGCAGTTACTCTTCTCTGTTGCTGTGAGACATCGCTGAGGCTCAACGAACTTAAGGAGAGAAAGGGAGATTCATTCAGCTTGTGAGGGAAGACACAATGCATTATGGCAGAAAAGGCATGGCTGGCCGGCAGAAGCTGGAGGTAGATCAGATCGTGTCCATCAAAGAGGCTGAGAGTTGCAAAACTGCCAACTGCAAGAGCAGACCTCTCTCAAAAGCGGGGTGGGACTAACCAACTCTAAGGCCCACCCTCTGTGATTGTCTTTCTCCAGGAGGCTCCACCTCTTTAAGGTGCCATGACCTTTGCAAACAACCAAAGATGCATACACATGAGCTCGCGGGGATAACTCACATTTCAAAACCGTGACACCTGCCTTCCAAGGTTTTTAGTTTTGTGATTTATTACAATCCTCAAGTCAAGCTTTATTATTCTCATTTTATTAAGATAATAAAAGTAAAGTGTATTTTGGAGGGGCTCACATAGTTGTCTTCAGTGCTTTGTTCTGTATCTGTAACTAAAACTAAACCTCATCCCAAGTGTTTTAGTCCAATGATGTGTTACTTGCTCACACAGATGGTTGCTGGGCGTGCGTGGGAAAATAATTCTATCATTTTACCATTCACATCCAACCAATTTCCCTCAATGACTCTGTGCCTTCACTCACCTGTCACATCCTCCATATTTCTGCTGCTTACGCCTTGTAAAGTGTTTAAAAGGGTATGGTTAACTTTTCACTCCTGCAATATCTAAGATTATGATCTGAGCAAATGGAACCTCTTTTGAAAAGTGCTTCTTGGATTTCTTCCCAGAAATCACTTTCCTTGTTTTCAGATTATCTGGAGTAACAAAGCCAGTGCCTTCACCGGGTCCACGGCTCGCCAAGCTTGCAGTATTCCTGACGTCCAGATGTCCCACAAAAAGCTCATCCTCACTGTCAGCTGTCCCCAAGTACTTCCCTCAACTGCCCCAAAGTCCCTTTGTCTTTCCTCCCCCCCCCCAACCTCTCTTGGGCTTGTCACTCTTCAGCCGGATGTGAATGTGGTCCATGGACAGGGTGGACAGAACTAATGTACTGCAGTTGTGTACTGATGCTAGGAAGACATCTTTCACAGAGCTGGACCCATTAAAGTAAATGTGTTTGTTAGACATGAATTCATGAAATCATTAAGCTTTTTAAAAATACCTTTGGGCTGGAAAGATGGCTCAGGGATTAAGCCTCTGCCTTGAAAGCAGAAGGTCCTGAGTTTGGATCTCAGGTCCCACATAAAAATTCTAGGCAGAGGGCTGGAGAGGTGGCTTAGGGGTTAAGCCTCTGCCTTGCAGGCGGAAGGTCCTGAGTTCTGATCCTAGGCCCACGTACAGACCCCATGCGGAAGCGGGGGCGGCCTGGGTTTCTGGTCCTGGTAGGGTGGAGCCTGTGAATCCCCAGGCAGAGTAAACGAGGAGGTGGAGGCATCCATGGTGGTTCCCGAATTCGTCCGTGGTTCTACACACACACACACACACATACATATACATACACACGCACACACACGCATACACGCACAATTGAATAAATAATAAATAATAAAAAATTTTAAAAAAATGCTAGGCAGAAAAGGCTGAGGCCTGCACCTCTGGCTTTGTTGGGTGGAACTTGGAAAAGAAGCAAAAAGGAGGTAGAAGCAATCCAGGATGATTCCTGAAGTCACCCTTGGGTCTCCACAAAGACACAACAGTGCCTACTAACACACACACACACACACACACACACACACACACACACACACACACTAAATTTAAAAACCTATATATAGTCATTTTAAAAATAAATAAAAAATACCTTTGATTTTACCTTGAAATTTTCTTGTCCTCCTTTTTAGCCACCCTCTGCTCTTAGCTTTCTATCCAAACAGGCAATCTACGGCTTTCCTTCGTCATTAGGAAAGCAGAGTTTTACATTGCTATAGGCACCATCATTAACTGGTGACAGATGAAAACCAGAATTCTTGTGTCACCTGACACAGAGAAAGTCTCCTTTCATTCCTCTAATTCTCTTGAGTTAGGAAAGTTTCCTAGGAATTTCGCTTTGTGTGACTCTGTATTTTAACTTTTTCTCTCAGCTGAGAACATCAACTCATGGATGACTTCAGGTTGTTACTAGACAATCCTTCCTGGCTTATTCATGCCATCAATTTATTGAATTTTAGTTCAATAGAAGTTTATTCAATACAGACAGTCTCTGTGAAGAAGTATGGTGACAAGAGAGCTGGAGGAGTTCACTTCCATATGGATTTGTCATCCAACACCAAACCCAATGTGTGCCAACCAAGAATAAGAATTTTAATAGTTTGGGAGTTGTCTATTAACCCTGTTTGGGGAACAATATATATTTCTTTTTAATTTAAATTATTTAAAATTACAATGTAGTTTTTATGTTATCCCCCCCACTACCCTGTCTCCTGTCAGGAGATTTCTTCTTCCTGACAAGCTTCTCTCCTAGCAATGTCCCTTCTTGTATCTGTGCATGAGTCCAGTAGAGGATGTCTGTTCCTGCATGTGCTTGGATACCCACTGCAGCATAAGGTATTATTTCAGTCAAGATATCACTGATGCCTAAAGGACCACTTCCTCTGGCCAGCTTTGACCATCAGTGACCACTCTATGATGGGTGAGGTCGTCTGAATCCCTTATTCATTATGCCATTTGTTAGTCTTGATCTTGCATAGATTATGTGCAGGTGGACTGGATTGCAGTGCATTCATGGTTGTGTTGGTATTGTGGCTAGGGAGTATTGTGTGTCAGTGTCCTCCCCCTGATCTAGGTCGTATAATCTTTGTCTTCTCTTCCATGGTGTATTATGGACTTTGGTATGGGAGGACAGGGGAGCATTGTATGTCCTGTTTATGGTTGAATACTCCTTAGTCACTTACTTTCTGCACTTAGATCAGTTGCAGTTCTCTATAATGGCCAATTTCCATTGAAGTCTTCATGACTGCAGGATGAGATCCTCATTGTTCATGGATTTGGAGATAACTGTCCAGGACAACCAGGTGATATTGGGCTAGAACAATAGTGTGGTTGAGCTTCATCCAATCAGTTAAAGAACTGAATAGAGCAGAAGACTGATGGGGGAAATTCTGTTATCAGAGGCATTTTTGCCTTGTGTATGTCTAGTGCAGGTAAACTTAATGTAATGTGTTCATGGTTGTGGTGATCTTATGTGTGGGGGTAGGTACTCTTTGATAGTAGTGCTTCTCCCACTAATCTGGTTCTCACATCTTTCTGTTCCTTTTTTCATCATGTTCCCTTGACTTTGGAGTAAGGGAATGGGAAATCTTTGGATGTCTTGTTTATGGTTGCATAGTCACTATCATTTATTGTCTACCCTCTCTTTGGTTGTGATTCTCTGTATTAATCACTTTCCCTGGAGAAAAGTCTTCTTTGGTGCAGACTGCAAGCTTCACTAATCTATGAACTTTAAGGTAAGTAATTGGAAAGTGATCTGTCACCATTTCTGCTTAGTAAGAACAGTAGTTATGGGTTCTCTTTTGACCTGAGACTTTTCCATCCAAGGGTTCTTAGCCAGGCTTATAGTGATTGGGCCTGGGCTTCTTCCTTAAATTCAACTAGAGAACAGTTGGTTGCTCCCATAATATTCATGCCATATTGTACTGAAATGTGCATCTTGTTAGGCTGGATCATGTTGAAACTCACAGGATTTCTAGCTGGACAAGACTGTTGATGAATTTTTTTCTCCTTTGGAACTTTGTATTTTATCTGATGACACTGTGACAGCTAGCTCAGGAAAGCCCTTGGGGGAAAAGTGTCATTCACTCTAGTGATGTAACCTTGAATCACAGAATATTATGCCAGTGTTAGTCAAGGACTCCATCATGGTAGGCTGGATGAAATCATTCATCTTAAGAGTCTTCAGATTTTACAGAGGAAGCTTAAGCCCTCATCAAAATGAGGACCCAGAAGAACTTAACTAGAGTTTGATAAAGGGGATAGTTCAACATCTGGTTATGGAGAATTAGCACTACAGTGACCTATCATTATACATGCAGAGCTGTGAGAAGAATGACAAGGACCAGTAAGGTAGAACAAGGATTGCCATAGGAATGTAAAATGGTTCAAATGCTTTGGGAAACACTTTGGCAATTCTTTGTAAAATCCAACATACAATTGGCATATTACTGGGAATTTTGCTTCTGTGTGTATACTCAAGAAGAGTGTCCATTAAAAAGTGAATAATAGTCTGGGAAAATGGCTCAGTGAATAAAGCACTTGCTATGCAAACCTGGGACCCTGAGTTTGAATCTCCAAAGCCCATTTAAAAACCAAGACCCCAGCAGTAGCTTTTGTCTATTATCCCAGTGCTCCTATAGTGAGATAGGACGAAAAAATAGGAGAATCCCCAGAAGTTCACAGGTCAGCTAGCCTGACATTTGCAGTGGCTAGCAACAAAGAAACTTGCAGTTTTCCTGCATGGTTGCTGATAAATGACCATCAAATGGCTTAAGGGAACAAGGGGTTTATTGTCTCTTACAATTCTCTGGTTACAGTTCTCAGTCCAGTTTGACAAGAGAGCTCACACCAACACCAGGGCCTAGGAAACTAGCCATACCATCACTACATAACAGCTGAGAAAGGAACAATCCTTTCTTGCCAGACCAGTATGTCTGGCCAAATGTACAGAAGGATGACAGCTTCTCAACCAGCTTGCAGTATTTTATTCACCTGTTCAGGGCCTAGTCCCACCCACCATGGACTGGGCCTTCCCCATCAGCTAGACAATCTCTTGCAGGTTTGCTCTGGACTTAACTCAACCAGTAATTCTTTACAAATGTGCCAGGAGTTCAAACGCCCAGCTGTCAAGTCGACACCTGTGCCTAACTATGACAGAGACCCTGTCTCAAGATGAAAGGCAAGGACTGATCTCTGGCCTCTGATTTCCACACACATGCTCTCATACAAACCTGCCTGCACTAACACACACAGATGCTCACACACATGCACACATATCTACATATACATAATATATCATAACAAAGAGAATAGCTAAACATAGTTTAGTCTATCTACATGGTAGACTATTACTCTTCAATAAAATGGAAAGATACTACAAATACATGGCACAAAGATGAATAAAAAAACCAGGTTTCATGAAAAGAGTCAGCTAAAAAATATTTAGGATGATTCCAAAAGGCATAACAACAGTGCCTTCTGATACACACAGACATGCAGACAGGCAGACACACACACACACACACACACACACACACACTTTAAAGTGTAAAAAACTGTATTATGACAATAGGCAGATCAATGGGAATGTGAGACCAATGAAACACCATTTCAGAGAAGTCAAAGGACACTTTTGAAGATAATAAAAATATTGTTGAGTTATTTGGAATGACAGTCAACAATGGAGTCAGACTTAGTTGTCTCATGTAGAACGATAGAGAAATGAAAGGGTGAAAGGTTGCTTTTTTTCACCCTGAAAAATTTTGCTCATATATAAGGAAGATTAGAAAGTTATGTGAAAAGCTACATACTGTCAGTAAATGAATTATTACTTATTCTAGCTTGAAAACCTACTATAATTTTCTAAAGATTTCATGACGATTTTCTCTGTTAGGCTAAAAATGTGAAAATCAAAGTTACATATTGGAAGAATAATGAGTAACATTATTTTCCCTGCTACTTTTGTGGTATAATTTGCTTGGGAATGTACATAAATTAGGAATAATTTATCTGGTTTGTAAAGAATAGTAATTTCCCATGTCATTTCACCCAATTTCTGCAGGAACTCATTTCGGACTAACAGTAATTTTTTGGCCAATACATCATCTGAATGATTCACTTTGGTATATGTGTAATTAATAACCAAGGCATCCAGACCCATTCATTCAAAGATGCCTGTGTTAATCCAGTTACTTACATTCATAAAGGCAAAAGTAGGCACCATGTATATTTTTGCAGGATCTCACAATTGTATTAAGGATAAATATCTTGCAATCATAGTGGTGCCATAATGGTGCCTTTTCAAGTGGTTTTGTATTTCTCTCAGACTTATAAGGTAATTTGCTAGAGAAATTTGAGTCAAACAGTTGTGAAGTTCAATGCAATTTGGTAGAAACAAGAAACAAAATGGGGAAATAGGAAATACAGGAAAAATATAAAAGCAGTTTTGGAGTTCCAATGTTGAGAACTGGCAAGGAGGAAATATATAGGGGTGATATATATTGTTTGGAGAAATGTCTTGAAGAGTTTCATGTTTCTTCCTTTTGAAGCATTTATTTTGGCTTCCTAGGGGAACTGGCCTTTCAGAATGCATTAGTAGATCCATCTTACTGTATAGAAATTAATGAAGATCAGGAAAGAGACCCTGTTCTTTTCCTTTTTCTCTTTCCTTTCTTTTCTTTCCCTTCCATTCTTTTCTAAAAAAATTTTTTGAGGCAGGATTTCACTCTGTGATCCAGGATGATCTTGAATCCAGTTTGGTAGCTCAAGATAACTTCATACTTTTGGTAGTCCTCCTGCCTTATCTTCCTGAATGCTGGGGTTACAGGAATGAGCTGTAATGCTCGACTATGTACCTTCCCTGTCATGCTGAAATCCGGACTGACTGAATCTTTGTATAGGTCTCATGAAAGTAAACACAATTGCTGTGAGTCACGAGTGCCACAACCACATTATGTTGAGAAGACAGGGTTTCATGCACTACTTCCCACTCTTAGGCTTTTCTATTCTTTTCACCTCCCTTTTACAATGTTCCACGAGCCTTGGGAAGGATGGGGGTGTCATATACATGTGTACATTAAGGTTGAGAACTCAGTGGGTACTTACTCTCAGCACCAAGTATGAGTCTCTGCATTAAAACTTCTGTCCACTACGGAAGAAGTTTTTCTGATGTTGCAGGCAGCACTAATCAAGGGATGAATATAAATGTAAACATTTAGATGGTATTCTGCCATGTCCATTTAGCAGAACAACAGTAGTAATTTTGCCCCTAAGGCCTATAACCTTTATCGCTATGGGATTTTGACCAAATTTACAATACTGAATAAGAATTCCTTCCTGTGGAGCAGGTTTCAAGTCCAATCAGAAAGTGGTTGGTTACTCCTACAACTGCTATGCCACTATTGCTTCACAAGAACTTTTTAATCTTATTGTTTTCTCTTCCCTTGGATTTTATATGTGCTGGCTTCTTCTTTTTTTCAAGTTTTTTAACTTTATTTATTTTGTGCATGCATGCATGCATATGTGCATACATGTGTACATGTATATCACTGTGGAGGACCAAGGTGACTTTGGAAATCATCCTGAATTGTTTCTATCTCCTTTTTGCTTTGTGCTTGGATTTCCCAGGCCCCATCCACCAGGACTGGAAATGCAGACCTCTGCTGGTTCCTCCTGGCGTTTTTACATGGGACCTGGGATCTGAACTCAGAACCTTCTGCTTATGAGGCAGAGTCTTAACCACTGAGCCATCTCTCCAGTCCCGGCTTCTTTTCTGATCATTCATTTCTCAGCTCAAATTTTATTTCCCAGAATGACCTTCCAGATGCAATCAGTGATGTAGTCTTTTCACCTTTGGTCAAACTACCAGTGATGATTTTCATTATCTGAAATCAGTAAATTAAAATAGTCTTAATATCTATGTCTATTCCTATGTCTTCCCTATTCAACTTCCTGAATAGAAGTCTCATGAAGGCTTTTCCATCTCATTACAGTTGACTACTACATCCAAATCAGTTCTGGAGGGATGAATGGCTGGTGACTTACTCAGTGAGTTTGGCCAATTTTCAAAGTCATAAGTGGTTTCAAAGGTCCTTTTATCTCAACCATTTTGTTCATGAAGTGATACCTATCACCTTATGGTCAGTTCACAGGTCACAGATGTGAGAAAGCATTCCAGTTTTGAACCAGGAGAAAGGAGTTGGTTTCAGTGAACATAGAACAGAACCCACCACCTTCCTTTGTGTTTTGTTTTGTTGTTTCTCAGTCTGTGGCCTAGGGAGGCCTGGAACTGACTGTAAACTCCTGCTGGCCTCCATCTTCTGATCCTCTTCTTTCCATCTCCAAGAGTGGGGACTCCGGGATGCATCACTATTCTCAGCTCTATCAGGACTCCTTTCAAGGAATCAGAGCCTTTCTTTTCAGGCCACTTCTGGATTATTCTGATTCAATCATCTGATGTTTCTCTGAAATATCCCAGCATCTTCTTCTTTACTTTCTCTTAACTCCACAGTGCTCTTAATATATATCCTTAAACAAATTTAGAGCCTCCAGTTTGGTTTCTTTAGTGTTATTCTACCTTTTCTTAGTTAGACTTGTGTAGCATCTTGGGGCACCTGGCTGTCTGACACAATGTATCAATGTTGTGCAGACTTTGCTGGTGCATTAGTTACTTTTGTTGTTTGTTACTGCCAGAAAATATCCTACTATAAAGCGTTTTAGGGATAGGAATGTTTTGTAGTAGCTCACAGCTGGAGGATACAACCCATCGTGGCAGGGATGGCGTGGTGTGGAAGGAGCTGTAACTGGAGTGGCAGGAATCTCAAGCAGCTGGTCACGTTGTATCCCTCAGAAGCACAGAAAAATAAGTAATGCTTTTTCTTTTTTATTCAGTTCAGAGTCCCAGTCCATGGAGTTATGCCACCCACATTCAGAGTGGATCTTCTTTCCCCAGTTATACCTCTCTGGAAACATTTTCACAGACATGCCCAAAGGTGTGAAGGTGTGTCTCCTAGGTGATTCTGAATGTGGTCAAGTGGATGCTGAAAAGTAACCCTCAGAGTGTGATTTTGTCACCCTCTGCTTCTTGGCATTGGGTCATTTGCTTACAACTAATGTATCTCTCTTGTTTGCTCTGCACTGCTATTGGGAATACCCACTACTGCTGTCCCTGAGAAGCCTAGACAATATTATTTATTTATTTTTAAGATTAGCATGCTGAGTAATAATAGTAAGTTTAATTGTGGCATCTTCATACATTGTTTTTATTTATTCCCCTCTTTCCTTGTCCTTCCTTGCCCTTCTCTTGCTGGTTTCCTTACTTCTTTCTAACATCTCTGCTTCTGTTTTTATTAGACAATACTTTAAAAATTATCTTTTGTGGGGCTGGAGAGTTAGCTCAGTGGATAAGAGCACTTGCTATGCAATCATGAGGAACAGAGTTCTGATCCCGCACCCACATAAGAAGCCAGGTGCCTTTGCAAGGGCTGGTAACCTCAGTTTTGAGGGAGGTGGAGACCAAAGGATTATTTGGGACTTTCTGACTTCCAGCCTTGTGGAGATACAAGTCCCAGGCCCGGAAGAGAACACTTCATGCCTTCTTCTGGCCTGTATGTGTTACAGGCTCATACATGAACACACACATACACATGCACACACATGCATCCACAATAAAAAAGTAAAAATAAATCACTCTTCTTCCCTATTAAATTCTTGGCTACTGATGGGTTTAAGGGAGGGGCAGCTATTGTCTTCAGTACTCACTGATAATCCCACCAGGCTCCAGTGCATAATTCCAAACCCATGGTCACACAGACAACTCAGTGGGTCACCAAAAAAAAAAATCAAAACATCATATATGTGGGAAAAGGACTTATAGGGAGGGGAGGGGTTGACAGGGGCAGAAGATGGGGGAGGGGCTGAGACTTACCATAATGCTAATTCATACATATTAAATTGTCAAAGAACAAGTTTAAAAGATTTTAAAAACTAAACCTTAAAAAATCTATCTTTTACATTGTAAGGTCATCTTTATGACAATTGATTTTCAAATAACTTTGGAATGTCTCTCATAACTGTGGGAAATAAATCCCACAGCATAGTAAAATAATGTAGAAAAATTTGAGATAAAATAATCAGGCTTACGTCTATATTCTAAAATTAACTGAATTGTCTCAAGAAGGTGGTAGCAATTGTCTCAAGAAGGTATCACATGGGATTATTGCAGGGATTATTAAGAAAACAGCATTCATGATATAGTAGGTTTTTTTGTTGTTGTTGAAGTGTATTTTTTTTATTTTCATTTTTATTTTTCTTAAAGAACAGTGAACAGTTTTGGGCCACCTTTCGTCACCACTTGGTTCTTAGTGTTTCCCACCTCATTTAATATGTTTTGAAAACATGAGTTTAAAGGATGGATCGCCCAGTATGGGCAGTATGGGAGACTGAGAAGTAGGTTCTAGACTAACCCAGCTACAGAATAAGACCTTGTGTCAAATAGTAAGTAAATAAGTAAATAAATGGTTTTATTGTATTTTAGAACATAGAATGTATTATTAACTTATGCACCTACTTATTTGATGACCTTTTAGGTTGATTTAAATATTTTGAATATAATGTTCAACCACAGGATTTATCAATTTAATAAATTACTTCTAGATTGAGAAGGCTAGATTTTACTGTGCATTTTTTTTTTTTTTGGCAAAAACTGTGAAAGATTTTAAATAGGGAATGGATCAAAAGAAGAGAAGGGAAAAGGAAAAAAGTTGAGTACAGTTCCATCTCACCCATTCTGTGTGACTTCCCATTGCCTTGGAGTTAGAATTCTGTAAGCTGTAGGAAACTATAGTTGTTCAAATTGCATTTGTCCAAAGACGCACATTAGTGTGTTCAGTTGAATGAAACTTTTAACCTGCTTTTACATAATCTTAAATTCATTCCAATACTTAATATTCCTTTGTATGTCTGACACTTTGTTTTTGAGTTATGACATACTGGCTTGTTCATTAATTGAGCTAAAAATCTGGCATGTTCTTTTTATATCTTTTAAAATTTCATTTTCTAACAATTTGTGTCTGTATATTTGTGTTTGTAAGGTTAAACACTGCTAAAAGTCATATTCCCCCAGTTTGATTCTTAGATAAATATTACATGGATAAGATCTAGGAATTAACTGTAAGTAAAATGCCTTTGTAATTTATATTTCACATTTAGAAATATAACCTGTTTTTCTATTTATTTATGTCTTCTCAATTTTTTTGGAAAGGTTTTGTAGTTTTTATTATATAGGTTATACATGCTTCCCATTAGAGATCCTCTTGAGTACATTTTGTGTTGAAATTGTGAAACAGACATTTTTCCTGTTTTATTTTTGTAATTGGTGATGATTGGCATCAAACAAATTTCATTTGCTCTCTAATAAGCTTTGCTGTATATTTTAAGATTACAAAAAAAGTATGGCTGTACTTTTCAATAGACATACACTCTATAAATAATAAAGGTTGCCTTCTCTTTTCTAAGAACTGCCCATTATTTCTAATTTATATAAATACTTACTTTGATGACTGAACTTCCATGACAGGTAAATTATTAAGGTAGCCAGAAAAACCATGCTCTGATTTTAATGTAAATGCTTCTGTTTCAAAGTTAAATATTAACTATTGGCTTGAAATGTTTTTATTTTTCTTTTAAAATATTTACAGTCAGGAAGTATCCCTCTATTTTAGGTTTTAAGACTTTCTTAATAGTATGGCATCTTATCAAATATCTTTTTAAGATCTACTGAGCTGATGACATGGTTTTTATTATTTGAAATGATACACAGATTTTAAACCTAGCATTGAATATGGGGTAAACCTTGGCCTAGGTAGATTTTTCCTTTAACGTTATTTAAACATACAGGATTTTGGTTCTTCTGTTCGGCATTCTGTCACTCATGCTCATATGTGTGGTATGGTGGGGTTTCTTAATGTCTGCAGCTATTGTGCAGACACCGTTTTGGGTTCTTTGCTGTGAGTAGCCGTCCTACTCTTTACACAATGTTTACAGTGCCACTTCCCATCCTACTGACACGGAGATGATCAAAGATGCCTTTTGGAGTTAGGTGCAGTGGCCCAGGCTTGCCTAACATGTGCTTGGCTCTGCTTTCCTTATCTAGGCTGTCCAATATCGATGCACTTCTGTCATTGGTGACTGTCTTCTTTAGTTTCTTCCCTTTGCTGATGTCAGCGAGAAGAGCATTTCTCCCAGCCTGCTCTGACTTATTCAAGGTGGGTTTCTCTGTATTGGCCAGTGCAACGTGGGCGGCGGTGGGGGCGCCGGTGGGGGAGGGACAGGCATCTTGGACAGTTATGCTTTCAACAATCTTGCTGATAAATCGCGCGGCGGCTCCGGGCGGCTCCGCTGGCTTGGGGCGCGCGGGACATGGTGATTTGTTTTTTGGTGTTTTTTTTTTTTTCCCCCTATGAAACTTGTCTTAGGGTCCTAAGGGCTGAGCCGGGCCTATAGTAAGTTTTTTTAACTAGCAGGTAACCCATCTGTTATATATTGTTCTCATTCAGCGACAAGAAACTTTGAGTATATAATGCAATGTCTGAAAAATAGAACAACTTAAAAAAATAGAGCATATTAATGATTTGACTTTATAGTGAGTCTCTGATGGAAGTTTAGCTTTATGGAGTATGACATTGTATCAGTAGACAGGGAAAATCAGAGCCAGCAGGGAGACTGCTCAAGCTGGGCTCTGCAAAGGGGCATCATTCTCAGAGATAATGATGTGAATGACATCTCCACAACCTGCCCAGGAGTTAGAGGCTTGGGGATAACTGATCAGATATGTTTGAAAAGACTTCCTTGACTTCTTTTTTATTACAGTTCAGAGAAATAAAGTTTTCCAGCTACGGTTTTATATTGCTAGTGTTCTACTTCAGTTATTTTTATTCTACTCTTTTAAATCTTATAAGTAAAAGGAACATTTTTTCATATTTTATTAAGAATTTTTTTATGTACAAACAAAATGAGTTTCTGTTCATGCCCCTTTTCCCTCCGCCCCATCCTCTCCTCTCCTGGTTTCCCTTCCCTTTACCCATTTGTCCTTGTCCCTCCTCCCCATCCTCATGTCTCTTTGCATGTGTAGACCACAGGGCCCCCTTCAGGATGTCTGCACAAGTAAGGCACAAGAACCCTGTGGTAGTATCAGTGGCTGTTCAGTGGGTAAACCCACAGGTGGAAGATCCCCTTCATTTGCCCAATACTTGGCCTCATGATTCCCACTGACTGTAGTTGTTTCTCCTGAGATATCTTCCCTAGTTCGTGTTGATATGCCAGCCATTGTGTAGATCTAGTGGCTGTAGATCTCACTGCAGTGTACTTCTGGATGCAGCAGCCCTGTCATGAATGGAATGTAGTGATTGGCAATTACCCATCCCCCCAACCCCCACATTTAGGCTTTTACAATCTTAATGGCCCTCTTCTGGAAAGGTTCCTGAGCCTTGGGATGAGGAGAGATTTTGGTTGCCTGATTAGGACTGAGCATTCTAGGGTTGCCAATACTCTGCACTTAGGTCGGTTGCGGTTTTCTGACTGTCTAATCTTCCATTGTATTAGGATGCACCTTGGCTGAATGCCGAGATCTTTTCTTTTTGTCTTTCTTTTATTTATTTGCATGTGTACACATGCACATATGTGTGTCATAGGGCACTTTGTGTTGCTGTGGAGGACCAAGGATGACTTCAGGAATCATCCTAGATTGCTTCTGCCTCCTTTTTTTTTTTTTTTTTTTTTTTTGCTTCACTCTAGGATTTCCCAGGTTCTGCCCACCAGGGCCAGAAGTGCTGGACACTGCCATTTCTACCTGGCATTTTTTACATAGGATCTGGGATCCAAACTCAGGACCTTCTGCTTGTGAGGCAGAGTCTTAACTCCTGAGCCATCTCTACAGCTCCCTGAGATATTTTCTTATCTAAGTATATAATAAAAGATCTTTAGATGGTGGTTTACTGTCAAGTATTTGTATTTACTACTAAGATATGTGCTCCTGTCTAGTGTCTATTTTCTCCCCTTCTGCTGTTCTATTTGTTTGTGTTCTTTGGCCTCCACTGTTTTGGGATCTTCTGACATCCCCTGACTTATGTTTCTTTGAAGTTTGTGGGCATTACAAAAGTTTCCATTTGATCACATCATTCTAAAGATTTAATTCTATGATCCATTTATAAGAAATAACATGCAGCATCTGTCTTTCTGCATTTGGGATACTTTGCTCAGTCTAATTCCTTCCAGCTCCATCCATTTACCAGCAAATTTCATTAGTTCATTTTTCCTGACAGAATAGTATTCCATTGTATATGTTACCACATTTTCATTATCCATTCATCTACTGTTGAACCTTTAGGCTGATTCATTTTCTTGCCATTGAATAAAGCTGCAATGAACATAAATGCAAACATGTCTTTGTAGTAATATGTAGTGTTCTTTGTGAATATTTCCAGGAGTGGTATAGCTGAGTCATATGGTATTTTGATTTTTAACTTTCTTACGAAGCTCCTCCATACTGATCTCCAAAGTGGTAGAACTGCGGAATCTTCTTAATAGATTGCTCCTTTGATAAGTATGTAGTGTTATTCTATGTTTCTTATGATTTGTCTTGGTTTGAAGTTTATTTTGTCCTATATTAGAATGGCTACTCTTTGTTTCCTAGTTTTATTAACTTGGAGTACCTTTGACCATCCTTTTACCCTGAGATAGTGCCTATCTTTCATGGTGGGGTGTGTTTCATGAAGGTTGCAAATTGATGGATTGTGACTTAAATTCATGTAGCCTATGTCTCTTGACGGGGAAATTGAGCTCATTGAAGTTTAAGGTTAGCATTGAGAGATTAAGAGGTGTCTGGTGATTCCTGTTACTTTTTTGAATTTTGTGGTTTTATATATGTATTTCTTTGCTTAGTAATTGTGTTGGCATGGTTTTTCATCTTGTATTTGCATAGGGATCTCTCTCTTTAGGTGTGGAAAGTTTTCTTTTACAATAATGTGCAAAATATGTTCTGGTGTGGTTTTTTTGGGTTTCTTGTTCTGGGATTCCATGTAATTGCAGGTTTGACATCTTCAAGGTATCCTATAATTATTGAATATTACTTTCATGTATTTTAAAACTTTTTCAGCTTCTTTAATTGAAAAATTTTGTTTTGCAATATCATCTTATAGTCTCATTCTATTTTCTGCTTGATTCATTCTGTTGGTCAGACTTTCTGGTGAGTTTTGGATTATACTTAGCTTGGTTTTAATTTCAATTGGCTTGTGATTTTTTCACAACTGGGTTCTCAACTTAGTTTTGTATTTTCAATTGTCATTTTCATCTCATTTAGGTGTCTATTATCTTCTTGTTTATATTTGCTTATGCACTTATATCCTCTCAGAGTTTTTTTTCATGCCATACATGTTTATTTTTCATATAGAGACTTACATGTAATCACAATGCAGCTCATATAGATTTAACAACCCAGACCTCTGAGAAGTACTGTCCTCACAAAGGAGAGATTGGAATTCAGAAAGTAAAACTGTCAGTTTCAGCAAGTTGTAACTAAAATGGAATTCTGCTTTGAGGGGGCCTCACCCAGAGGACTTCTTTACTACAGGAAAGGCATTGAAGTATTCTCAGGTGAGGCTCCACAATTTTTTCTTTTCCTCCCTGGATGACAATCCCTTCCTGCTTAAATTCTTTTCTTCTGGCCAATCAAATCCCCCCTTAGAATTCCTTCAATTACAATTATTTATACTTAAAATACTGTCACAGGACAGTCAGATGACACATAATATAATGAACTTACAGTAAGCCACTGTTTCCTGTTTAAAATATAGTCATAGAAATCATCATGTGTTCATTTTAACCAACACCTCAGAGCTTCTGAGGGCCTAAGAACCTTCTAAAGTCACAGAGCTCTGCTGTGACCTGCATAGTCTCTGGCTGCTGAGTCACTTGCAGTTGTTTCTCTTCATGTCTTCTGCTTTTCATGATGTCATATGCTCCATACTTGTGCTGGAGACTCCTCTGAGACTTGGCTGGTCACACTGATTGAATACATACATTTCACTAACATTTTCCTTTTTTTTTTAATACATTTTTGATTATTTTCGCTCATAAAAAATTAATAGGTAGACCAGTTCCCTCCCTCCCTCCTCCTCCCCCCAAACCCCCTGCTTCCCCTCCCCTCCCTCCCCATCCCCCAGTGTCTCCCCCCAATTCCCAGAGAGTCCTTTATTGTGTATGCCTAACTCTCCTCTGGGTCCTCCTCTCCGATGACGTACAAGGATCCAGTGGCATTTCCCTGAACCCTTTCTCGTGTTCCCCTTAAGCATAGGAACACTACTGTGGCTGTCAATCCCTTTCCTCCAAGGATCTTGGTGCCTTTAGCAGATGCTAGACTTTGTGAGGTCAATAGTGTGTTGGACATTGTGCAGGGCATGCAAACTCCTATTATGTTTGCTTCGGTCCTAACTAGTGTGGAGAATCTTGCAAATCATTGCTCCTCCCATCCTTTTGCTCTTACAATCTTACCGCCCCCTCTTCTGCAAATGTCCCTGAGCTTCAGGATGGGGAGAGATTAGGCTGGCCTAGTTCTATGTGGTTGATAGAGAGTCTCTGAAGTTCTGGGTTGTGGTTTGTTGATTTTCTTTTGCAGTTTTGCTGCTCCTGCAATGCCCTTCACTCCATCCTGATGGGCACTGTATGTCACCCCCTGGTCAGAGACAAAAAGCTGTTAAACTGGAGTCTTATTATAATAGCACATTCAAGGGTAGATGTAATAAAAGTAGGAAACCTCAGTGAGGGAGGGGCAACCACCCATTTGCAAAATGATTACGTTTTATCTGCCAGACTATATGCCCTCCCCTTCTGGTGAGATCATACCCCCTCAGTTGTACATGATCAGGAACGAATGTCTGTGAACTTAACCAGGTGTCACATTACTTACTTGCATTCCTTGATGGAGGCCTATTTTCTCTGCTGTAACATGATCTCCTCTCTCCTTGTGTCTGGTGTGGCCCTCCAACCCCATCCCTCCTGTTCATAATCCTTGCAATTACTGTATTACATAGGTTTACCGTTGAGTGTCTCAATGTGGGCTGGGTGAGTTTGGTACTAGGAGCCACCTATTAGGGAGTATATACGTCGCTTAACTTTCTGGGTTTGGGATACTTCACTTAATATAATTGTTTCTAATGACATCCATTTCCCAGCAAATTCCAGTAATTCATCATTTTTGATGACTGAGTAGTACTCCATTGTATAGATGTACCACAGTTTCCTTATCCACTTGTCAACTGTTGGACATTTGGGTTGATTCCATGACTTTGCTATTGTCAACAGTGCTGCTATGAACATGGTCATGCTTGTGCTATCGAGGTGAATCTCTGCTGCATGGGGGGTTATTCCCAAAAGTGGAATCGCAGGGTCATATGGCATTTCATCCTTAATTTCTTTAAGAATCTCCAGACGGCTCGCCAGAGTGGCTGTATGAGCCTTCATTCCCACCAGCAATGTAGGAGAGTTCCCCTCTCTCCACATCCTCTCCAGCATTTGTTGTTGTTTGTATTGTGGATTTTTGCCATCCTGACCGGGGTGAGATGATATCTCAGGGAAGTTTTGATTTGCATTTCCCTGATGGCTAAGCAAGTGGAGCATTTTTTAAGATATTTGTTAGACATTTTAATGTCATCCCTGGTAAAATTTCTTTTACGTTCCAGGGCCCATTTTTTAATGGGCCATTGGTTTCCTTGGAGTTTAGTTTTCTAAGTTCTTTGTGCACTCTGGACAGTAGAGCTCTATCAGATATGTGGTTAGTGAAGATTTTCTCCCATTCTGTGGGTTGCCTTTGAGCTCGTGTTACAATCTCTTTATCTGAACAGAAGCTCTTTAATTTCACAAGGTCCCAAATGTTGAGAGTTGGTAGCAGTGACTGTGCCATTGGATGTCTGTTTAGGAAATGTTGGCCTAGCCCAATCAGCTCGAGGGAGTTCCCTATCCTTTCAACTATGGTTTTTATAGTCTCTGGACTTATATCAAGGTCCTTGATCCATTTGGAATTAAGTCTTGTATATGATGACAAGTATGGGTCCAGCTTTAATCTTCTGCATGTGTAGATCCAGTTTTGCCAGCACCATTTGTTGAAGATGCTGTTCTTTTTCCATTGGATTCTTTGGGCCCCTTTGTCAAAGATCAAATGGCTGTAACTTTGTGGGCTTATATCTGGGTCTTCAACCCTTATCCATTGATCTGTGTGTCTATTTTGGAGCCAGTACCAGGCTGTTTTTATAACTATGGATTTGTAGTATAGACTAAGGTTCCGTATGGTAATACCTCCAGCAGTGTTTTTGTTATTCAGGATTGTCTTTGCTATCCTGGGTCTTTTGTGCCTCCATATGAATTTTGAGATTGTTTGGTCAACTTCTTTAAAGAATTGCTTTGGGATTTTAATTGGTATAGCATTGAATCTGTATATTGCCTTTGGTAGGATGGTCATTTTTACAATGTTGATTCTGCCAACCCAGGAACATGGGAGGTCTTTCCACCTTCTGGTGTCTTCTGCTATTTCTTTCTTTAGGGTTTTAAAGTTTTCATTGTAAAGGTCTTTTACCTCCTTGGTTAGGTTTATACCAAGGTATTTCATTTTTTTAGGGGCTATAGTAAATGGGATGGTTTCTCTCAAGGCTTTTTCACTTCTTTCATTCTGGGCATATAGGAAGGCCTCTGATGTTTGCACATTTATTTTGTATCCTGCCACCCTGCTGAACTTCTCAATTAGTTCCAGAAGCTTCCTGGTGGAGTTTTTGGGATCCCTCAGGGATAAGATCATGTCATCTACAAATAGGGATAGCTTGACTTCTTCCTTGCCGATTTGAATCCCTCTTATGTCCCTTTCTTGTCTTATGGCTTCAGCTAAGACTTCAAGTACAATATTGAATAGAAGTGGTGAGAGAGGACAGCTTTGTCTAGTTCCTGATCGAAGTGGGAATGCTTCCAATTGTTCTCCAATGAGCATAATCCTTGCTGTGGGCTTGTTGTATATAGCTTTTATTATATTGATAAAAGTTCCTTCCATTCCTACTGTCTCTAGCGTTTTGATCATAAAAGGCTGTTGGATCTTGTCAAAGGCTTTTTCTGCATCTATTGAGAGTATCATGTGTTCTTGGACTTTGGACTGGTTTACATGATGAATTACATTTATTGATTTGCATATGTTGAACCAACCTTGTGTGCCGGGAATGAAGCCTACTTGGTCCCTGTGAATGATCTTTTTGATATGTTTTTGAATCCGATTTGCTAAGACTTTGTTGAGAATCTTTGCGTCTGTGTTCATCACAGAGATCGGCCTATAGTTTTCTTTTTTAAGTGAATCTTTATTAGGTTTTAGGATTAAGACAATATTAGCTTCATAGAAGGAATTTGGTAGTGTTCCTTCCTTTGCTATTTGATAGAACAGTTTAAGGAGTATTGGTGTTATTAACTCCTTAAATGTGTGGTAGAATTCTGTGCTGAATCCATCTGGTCCAGGACATTTTTTGGTGGGAAGATTGAAGATTACTTCTTCAATTTCCTTATATGTTATAGGACTATTTAAATAATTCACAACTTCCTGATTCAATTTAGGTAGGTTGTGTTTACTTAGAAATTCATCCATCTCTTGTGTGTTGTCAAACTTCACAGAGTACAAGTTTTTGAAATATGACGTTATAATTCTCTGGATTTCTTGGATATCAGTAGTGATAATTCCATGTTCATTTCTAATTTTGTAAATTTGGGTTTTCTCTCTCTTGCTTTTGGTTAATTTAGCTAAGGGTGTGTCTATCTTATTGATTTTTTCAAAGAACCAGCTTTTTGACTGGTTGATTTTTTCTATCGTTTTCTTAGTCTCGATTTCAGATATTTCTCCCCTTATTTTGCTAATCTCCTCTCTTCTACTACTTTTGGGATCAGATTGCTCAAGTTTCTCTAAAACCTTAAGCTGCATCATTAAGTTATTTATTTCTGATATTTCCATTTTTTTGATGTAGGTATTAAGAGCTATGAACTTACCTCTTAGGACAGCTTTCATTGTGTCCCAGAGATTTTGGTAAGTTGTATTTCCATTATCGTTCACTTTCAGGAAATCTTGAATTTCCTTTTTAATTTCTTCCTGAATCCAGTTCTCATTCAGCATCATATTGTTAAGTTTCCAGGAGTTAGTGTATTTTCTCTTGTTTGTTATGTTGTGGATGTCCAGCTTCAGACTGTGGTGGTCTGATAGGGCACAGGTTAGAATTTCAACTTTTTGTATATGTGTAGATTCATTTTGTGGCCCAATATGTGATCTATTTTGGAGAAAGTTCCGTGTGCTGCTGAGAAAAATGCGTATTCTTTGGTACATGGGTGAAAAGTTCGATAGAGATCTGTAAGGTCCATTTCTTTCAGGGTTTGATTAAGTTCCAAAGTGTCTCTGTTAAGCTTTTGACCTGTTGATCTATCCCATGTTGAGAAGGCGGTGTTGAAGTCCCCAAGAATTATCGTTTGGGGGTTGATTTCTTGCTTTAGACGCTGTAGGGTTTTCTTAATGAATGTGGAGGGGCCCATATTGGGTGCATATATGTTCAGTATTGTGAAGTGTTCCTGGTGAATTGTACCTGTGACTAAAATGTAGTATCCATCTATGTCTCTTATGATTTTCTTTGGTTTGAAGTCCACTTTTTCTGAAAGTATAATTGCTACCCCTGCCTGTTTCCTGGTTCCATTAGCTTGCAAGATTTTGGACCATCTTTTCATTCTTAGATTGTGCCTATCTTTTGTGGTGAGATGAGTTTCCTGAAGGCAGCAGATTGTTGGATTGTGGTTTTTAATCCAAGTTTGTAATCTGTGTCTATTAATCAGTGAGTTAATACAATTGACATTTAATGTTATAATGGAGAAATTATTTTTAATTCTGGACATTTTTTATGTTTAGTAGATTTTGTAAGCATGTTGTTTGATATTTATGTTTTGGTGGTATTATACTTCCCTTCTGTCCTTCTGGATACACTTGTTCTTTTCTTCAAGCTTGAGTATCATTTCTAGCATTTTTTGAAGGCCTGGTTTGGTAGACATGTATCCCTTCAAGTTGTCTTTGTGCTGGAAAACTTTTCTTTCTCTCTCAATCATGACAGATAGTTTTGCCGGGTATATCAGTCTGGGTTGGCATTTTTGCTCATTTAATACTTGAAGTATGTCTCTCCAAGCTCTTCTTGCTTTTATTGTTTCCATTGAGTAGTCATTTGTTATTCTAATAGGTTTACCTTTAAAAGTGATTTGCTTTTTTTCTCTTGAAGCTCTCAGCACCTTTTCTTTGTCTTGAATGTGGAGTGTTTTGACTATTATTTGCCATGGCGATTTTCTATTTTGGTCATATCTGTTTGGAGTGCGAAATGCCTCTTGTATTTGGATAGGCCTCTCATTCTTTAATTGTGGGAAGTTTTCATTTATGATGAATTGAAATATTTCCTCAGGTGTGGTATTTTGGGATTCTTGTTCTGTTATTCCATGAATGTGCATTTTAGGCTTCTTCAGGGTGTCCCATATTTCTTGAATGTTCCTTGCCAATATCTTTTTGGCTTTAACAATCTCTTCCATTGAGCTGGTTAATTCTCCCACTTTGTCTTCAAGATCTGAAATTCTATTTTCTGCCTCATTTGTTCTGCTGATAAGATTCTCTGTTGAGTTTTGGGTTGAAGATAACTTGTCTTTTAGTTTAATTTTAAACTCTGCCTGAGACTGTTTTAACTGCTCTATACCTATTTTTGTTTCTTGAACTGTTTTTCTCAACTCCTCCAGGTGCCTGTTGTGTTCCTGTTCAAAGTGGTTGATACGGTTGTTTAACTCTTCTCAGATTTCCTCTTTCATAGTATTAATCATGGTAATGATCATACTCTGAAAGTCGTTATGTTGGGTCTGGCTTTCATGGCTATTTTCTGTGGATTTGTTCTGGTCGGAATCCATCGTTATGGGATTGATTCTTTTGGTGGGAGATTGGTCTTCTTGGGTTTTGTTTCTCATGGATCTGTACTTTGACTTGGACATTGTTGTTTTGTTTTTTAGGACCTTTCAGTTTCTGTGTGTTTTTCACTGAATGGATGTAGTTGGTATTGTTACACTTGCCAGTTATTACTAGTGCTTGCCTTGGATTGGATATGTTTGTATATTGTTATTGTTATATCCTAGATGAGGCTACTAGACTGTTAGTACGTCAGTTAATTAACCAGGAAATGAATATTAGTATGGTAGTGCACTTTTACCATTTAGTGTCTTGGTGAAATGTAAGGGTGAGTGGTGTACTCCCTGGAGTTGTATGTTTTGGGGGTGGCTGTATGAGGAAGTTGATCTACAGCAGTGATACTAGAAAGGATCAGTAAGGTGAAAAGAAAAAAAAAAGGAAGTTTACTTATCTTTGGGCTGGATGTGAAGAATCTCACCTATGTGATATAATGGTTGTAGTGGAGTCCAGATGTATGGCCTGTGTTCCCTTTGTTCCTTAGAGTTTTGCTTGAGTTTCCGTTGGACTCTATTGAATTCTGAGTAGCAGTGTGTCTTCCGTGGACCACGTGTGTAGGTCCCCAGTGGGCCAGAGAGGCAGAGGGTCTGATGTTGATGGCAGAATTCTTCACCTGCGACCTGGGGGGGGGAGGCGGGTGGAGGCGTGCGGGGGCGGGAGGGCGCTAGGGGCTGGGTTCAGGGCAGGGCCCTGGGGGCTAAGCCTGCAGCCGCACGGGTGCTGCTGGCCGGGCGGCTCCGGGGTGGGGGGCTGGGCTGGGCTGGGAGGGGCTCTCTTGCTCGCTCACTCACCTGGGAGGTTGGCAGGAGGGTCAGCGGAGAGGAGGCGGGGCCCTGGGGGCAAAGCCGGTGGCCGCGGGGGTGCTGCCTGGCCGGGCGACTCCCCTCTCAGAGTTCTTTTTGATCCCTTCGTAGTTCTCTCACATTTCCTTGATCACATTAATTATCAAGTTTTGAAAATGATTATCTTGATTATTAATTTCTTGGCTAGTATCCAAGAAGCTATTTTGACTAGAATCTATCATTGTTTGGTTGATATTTTTGTAGAAGGCATTTTTCCCTTGTTATTTTGTGGTTTTACAATGTGACTTGGGCATCTTGTGTTAGGTCTTTGGTTTTTTTCTTTGGCATGTGTTTCTGACTCTTTTGAATAAGATAGAGTTGTTGCAACAGCTTCCTTGGATGTGGATGAGGTGGTATTGTTTAAGGGTCCGTCCAGGGTGTCTTGTCGCTGTTTTGTGGATGTGGTTGTTGAATGTCCTGGGGGTGTGTAAGCCCAGTTCTGGTTTGGAGGTAAAAGGGTTTATGGTGAGAAATTTAAGGCTGACTGTCAGGTTAGGATTAGGAGTTAGGGTAAGGGTTAGAAGAAATCAGGTGGTAGGTGATGTTGTCTTAAGTACCAGAATAGCTTTAAGAGGACAGAATATGGTAGGTATAATAGCTCAGAGTAGGAGATTTAGAGCTGAGTGAGAGATGGAAGCTTTTAGGGTTTATTAGGAGAGTGAGAGTGAGTGACTTAGACCCAGTTAGAGGGGGTATATGGGGTCTGCATGTGATGTTTGGAGATTTTAAGCTGGGGTCACTATCACTTGAGAAGACATGGAAAATTAAATGGGTTACTTATCTTTTGATTAGGTGATAGAGAACTGTTGTGGGTTGAATGATGAGATGCTCTTCAGGGTCCTCAGTTGAATGAGGTTGGTTCACAGCCTTTGTTTTCTATAGTACCCAGTAGATTCCTGGATTTATTGTGAAAAGCAAGGTGGTGGGAGTAGTGGTGGGAGAGGAAGGTTGCCAGGGTGCGGATGGGGAACAGAGGTCATGGGAGTCTCTGGCTGTCATGAACACGTAAGGTTGGACTGGAGAGTGGGATGTGGTGTTCCAAAAGGATATGATTCTAAGGGAAGCTCAAATATTCATAATTTAAAAAATATGCAGATATTATTACCTAAATTAAATTGGTTTTTCAAACTTGGTGGAATAGTCAATCTAGTTAACACATTCATTGGTCAAAAGGAAAAGAAAATCAGACCTTTTTTGTTGATGATGCTAAGACATGATATATTTCAGAAACAATATATTACTGATTAATTTGCATTGTTGGGTTCAATGAGCAAAATGTATTTTCCTTCTCTTCCAGGCCCATTTTTACTTATACCAACTAAGGCTCCCCCATAACATGGATGCAGTTTTGCAGACCTGTTTAGACTAGCACAAGAAGGGAATGTGTTTCAGATTTACAGAAATGAGTGTGCTGTAAGTACCATGGAAAAAGAAAATCATTGTTGGAACCCAAAGTTCTCACTAGAGTAACTGTTACAGATTCGTATAGCTGCCATCCTGATAATGTATGACTATGAATGCTTTGTAGGTATTTGATGTCGCCCAAAGAAAACAAATTACAGCATTTTCCTCTCACATTGTCAATTAGGGGAGCAGATGTTTCTGTTAAGAGGCAAGGTCTTCAGGGAGCCATTGCTGTGTTAACATAACTAAAATTGGACTAGGTGTTAGGGACTCCTAGATCAAATTCTGTAATGACATGTAGCAAATCAAATCTAAAACACACACACTCATGTACCCACACATGCACACACACACACACACACACACACACACACACACACACACACACAGCTTTATTGGTAAAGATCTGGAAGATACTTTCAGTGATCCATTAAAGACAAAGGCAAAATAATTAAATGTCAGTTACTATGATTTTTACACTTCTTTAGGTGTCAAGGCTCTTTGGAGACGCTCTTATTCTGATTTTCATTCCAACAGAAATAAACTTGCCCTGACAAATGGTGGCTTTGCTGCCTGGCTCATTCTCTGACCTTTTAACAACCTGAGGTGTACGACTCTCTCTTTCAGATTCAGTCCAGCTGGAGAAGTGGTGAAATAATTTGAAAATGGCTTAGTAGCTTCAAACTAATAAAAGAACTTGTTCCAGGATGCAGTTCCCCACTCTGCCCTCCCCCCTTTATTATAGGAAGGAGGATTTCATTGTCTGGCTTGGATTTATGTATGTTCTGTCCTTAGCCAAGCTCTCTCATTTTTTAAATAGAAACTTAATGAACATAAAATTGATGACAAATCTAATTATGGTGATTTGCATAAATTAGAAGACATTTTTAGTAATTTCGAGAGCTTATCTTTACAAGGGAGGACATATAAATTTGGAAACTAATTAAGCCCAGATTACCTTTGTTAATGAATGTAAGCATCCATTAAGCTTTCTAGTGAAGAGGAGGGAGTGGGTTGGTGTGTGAGGGTGTTTTACTGTAGGTGCTGCCAAAAATAATATACTAGTGAGAGTTCACTACATCAGGATGGTGCCTTTATGTTAAGATTACTTTTGATACTCTAGATTTTTCTTTTTTGTGTGTATGTGTTTGCATATGTACGCACACCATGGGCATACATGTATGTGAACAAAGATCAAAGTCAGGGTCCGTTGCTCACCCCCTTAGTTTCGGTCTCTTGGTGAACCTAGCACTCACTGGTTGACTAGACTGACTGGCCAGCAAGCAACAAGGCTTTGGCTATCTGTGTCCTCCAGTGTTAGAGTTACAGTGTTAGGGTGTACTGCCACTGTGCCTGGTTTTTTACATGAGTTCTGGGGATCTGAGTTCAAGATCTCCGTACTTACATGGCAGACATTCTAGTGACTGAGCGATCACCCCAAGCTCCCAGTCTAGATTTTTTTTTTCTTCTGAAGCAAAGAAGAAATATTAAGTGACCTATTTTCTTGGGGGGAAAAAGAGTAGTTTAAAGAAAGAGCATGTCTTCAGTATGTGGTTAAAAAAAGAATTAATAATAACATGTTTCCAGTGTGTAATAAAAACTGAAATGAATAACTTGTCCCAAGGACAAATTACTCTGCATTCTTAATTGGCTCCTGATTACAATAATCATGCCCTTCAATTGGCCTTAATTTTAGGTGCACTTCCTTTTCTTTTTCTTCTACCCTGGTAATAGTTTCTCAGTATTATTGCTATCTGTATCATATTGGTATTAAAGTAGCCATGGAGCTTGGAACAGGTCAGGAGCAAAGTCATCCAATTAAATTACAGTGTTGAACAGGGAAGGCAGGGTTGTTCTGGAAAGGATTTGTAGGAAGGTAAAATTGGCCTGTTGGATTCTGTCTTCTGTAGTCTTTTCTGTCGTCTTGCAATTTTTATTACATACCAATATAATTTGCCCTTTCTTTTTTCCTTTCACCTTTTCTTTTGCTAAAGTATCTTGTATGTCCTCTGAGTTCTAGACATGGTCTTGCTTTAGAGAGGAGTTAGTCATCTTTCCTAAGGTCTTATCCTCTTCACATCCTTCCCTACCTATCAAACTGGGGCCCAGTGTCAGCTGAGGGTAACTAGTTAATCTGATAGCATGGGAGTGAATGTTGGAAGCCTAAATGAGCCACTCCTGTGAGAACAGAAGTAATGTGTCCCACTGGAAAGCATCCTACCCGCAACAAATTTAGGAGTGCGTTTATACAAACCACTTGGATTTCTTAAGCTTTGGTTTTGCATCCATAAGACTGTGCAAATTAAGACATTCCAATGAGACAGTATAATAATTGTTTTTGCCATATGCATATTGTTTCAAAGAACCCACTGACGTAAAATTGTACTGTCTGTGCAGAACATGAACATTATTACGCCTATGTTATGTGGATGAGGAAATAAGCAACAAGATGTTAATGAATGTAAACCAAGACTGCATTATTGTGATAGATTCTTGACAGATATCCCTCCTTTAGAAACCTGGGTCAAACTTTGTGTCTCTTCTCAAAAGTTTCCCATGTTATTTGGAGAAGAATCTGAATATACCCCATCTTCTGCCAGGAGGCCATGATTCAGTTTTCTCTGGCCTTGCTAATCTTCCTCTCTCTAGTTCGTCAGTCATTGCTCCTTTCTCGGGTACCATCTGTCCTCTGACCTCGGAGCATCACGCTTGTGGCCTTCTTCATGTGTGCTCTTCCCCTAATGAGCTGGGTGTATCTTCTTTTGAGTCCTTTCTTTTAAAAAAAAATCGGCTCCTTTGGGCTGGGGACACAGCTCAGTGATAGCATTCTTGCCTAGTATTCATGAATCTCTGGGTTTAATGCTTAACACTACATAAACCTGTAACCCCAGCACTCAGGAGGTGGAGGCAGGAAGATCAAAAGAGCTAAAGATCATCCATAACTGACATTATCAAGTTGGGGGCCACCCTGGATTACAAGACACGGTTGCAAACAAAACAAAAGAAAGCCACGAAAATGACAAAGAAATAATTAAGGACATAAAGCCCTATACTGTGTGCCTAACTCAGGGGAAAAATTAGCTTAGTGAACCTTCCCTGGTCACCATATTTGAAATTGCCAAACCTTTAAACTTTTGATCTCCCTTCTCTGCTTTGCAAGAATAGTTTTGCCGGTTGCTCAATTACTGCTGCCTGCTGCGGTTTTAGCAAATAAATATTTGTCGAATGAATTTGCTCCATATCACACAGCCAGGAAAAGGTCAGAATTGATCTCAGACTGTCAGATTCTACGTTTTTATCTATGAAGCTTTATTAAGTTGAAAACTATGGAAGATTGGGCACACAGTAATTGTTATGCATGAACTGGAAATGTAGAACCTGGGCCAAGTAGAAAAGCTTGTTCACATTGATGATCTGGAACCGCTTGGGGAATGTCAGGCTCAAAAGGACAGACTGCCATTTGTTTTTCTGTCTCTAGTTACCAAGGAACACATGGAATGATCCTACGTTAAAAAAAAAGAAAAGTAACATGACTGAGACAGAATAATTGTCATAAGTTCAAGGTCAGCCTGGATTATAGAGTGAGACTCTATCTCAAAAAAACAAGCAAGCAAACAAACAAAATTGACTATGAATGACAGATACCTTAAGAATTCCACAGAGTCTGCCGATGTAGTTCTCCACGCAGCTGGCTGCCATTGTTCCTTTGAGCCTTTCCCTGACCTGTTGCTGTCCCATCGTCTGTGTGATGGTCTTGTGTCCTGTTTCCTGCTATTCCATAACCTGGGCGTGGTGGTGTTCTTCTTTCCGTCAGTGCTGTTTTTTACTTCAAGTGAAGGATGGCTGATCCGCCTCAGCTCAACCCTCCCAAGTGTTCCTAAGCTCTGTAATTTCGTATCTGAATCTAAGGCGCTTCTGCGTGGATAAATTGCTGTGTTTATACCAGGTAGGGTTTCCTGCCACAAACTCAGAGACAGAAACCAAGGAGAAAGAAAGCTAGAAGACCAGTGGTGGGGCAGACAGAAGGTGACATGTCGTTACAGGTTATTACTTCTCCCATTGCTGGGGAGTGTGCCCCACACAGGCCCTTTGTCAAATGATCCAGCCCCCCTTTGTTTTTCATTGATTGAAAGGAAGACGGTGTGTGGGAAAGAGAGAGAGCGAGAGAGAGAAAGAGGAGAAAGAGGGAGAAGGCATGCACACAGGTGGAGGTCAGAGGACAATTTTCAGATGTCAATTTTCTCCTCCCACCAAGTGGGTTTCTGACGTCAAACCCAGATTGCCAGGTTTCCAAACAAGCGTCTTACCCACTGAACTGTCATGCTGGCCTCAAAAAAAAAAAAAAACTTGTTCCAATTCTCAGGAAGGTCACTACAAAACAATTTCTTGTGGCAAATTTCACTCCCCTTGGGATTTATTCTGAGGTGCAGGTTCTGCTGCAAAGCCATAATCTGACAGAAGTTATGTACCTGCGTTTATTCTCAAGTTCCTTGTGCTTGTCTTATGGGGCATTTCTTGTCCAGTCATTCAGTCACATAGAAACCATGTACCTCAATTTTATGTGTCTAAAAATTAATTCCTAGAGTGCCAGCAAAAAATTTTTACATATTTTTTGCTTGTTTAGGCATTGATACAGAAAGAATGGGCCAGACCTTTAGAAATGTTTCAGATAGTGTTGCAAAAAACAAACAAACAAACAAAAATAAACAAACCAACCATGCTGTTTATATGCTTTTTATTTTTTTAACTTCATTTATTCATCCATTCATTTAGAGTGTGTGTGTGTGTGTGTGTGTGTGTGTGTGTGTGTGTGTGCGTGTCTGTATCAGAGGGCACGGTATGTTCTTGTGGAGTAACAAGAGTGACTTCGGGAATCATCCTGGATTACTTCTACCTCCTTGCTTCGCTCTGGGATTTCTCGGGCTTTGTCCACCAGGGCCAGAAGTTCAGGCCACCACGATTTACGCCTGGTATTTTCACGTAGGAGCTAGGTTATGAACTCAGGACCTTCTGCTTGTGAGACAGAATCTTAACCACTGAGTCATCTTTCCAGCTCCTCTGTATGCTTTTTCAAAAGACTGAATACACTTTGAATGTTTTAAACATCAAGTCCAAGAACAAAGGATCTGATTTCACCTTCCTTAGATGGTGGGAGGCCCTTTCCTCTGTGATCTTCCGGTTTTGCTTTTAGTCTCCTGTGTTTGAAAACTTTCTTTCCAGCACAGAGCATGGTGGTTGGTGTTGGTGCTCCGGAAGGCAAACCCCAAGTAAGAAAGCCGAATGAGGATTTACTGGCCACGGAGGAAAGACCCGCTGATCTTGGAGATGGTCCAAGATTCTTTACCTTATAGGCTGTTCTGCTCTCGTTTGCTTCTCTCGCCTATAGGTGCCTCTTTTCTCCTCGAGCTTTTTTTTTTTTTTCTCCCTAAAACATCTTTTGGGAATCCATCTTCTCACAAATCAGAAGAGTTAGGTATTGCTTAGGGTGGAGAAAGATACTGTTCTGGACAGGCTGCCTCTGTAGCTGAGTACTTTAAACACATTGTCTCATTGCATTTCATAGTAACTCATCTTACAGATGAGAAAAACAGAACCAGGAGCTGGGAATATATTCCCCAAGGTCACCTCACTGTTTGGTAATGTTGTTACTTAAAACTCTTGATGTATAGAGAATTCATCCTTCCTTTTAGTTTCTGGTTATTTATGCTATGGAATGTCACAAAAATTCCTGTTGAATGAATTTTTTTATCCCTTTTCAACTCTAATTAAACCCATCTCTTTCCAGTTTTGCTCTAGGTCATCTAGTACAGTAGGAAAAGGAAGGCACTGGAAATTGGAGAAATTGTGTGGTTCTCTAAAGGTAAAAAACCTATATCTTAGTTCTTGAAGTTTCACTTCACACTTTTCATAAAGGTAGTAGCTCTGCCATAGTCTTCACTGTGATGATTAAATATGATGATACATGTATAACTTAGGATCGCGGTAGCCATAATTGGACTTTGCATAACCTGCGCACTGACTGACATGTCAATGACCCTCCAAAAGTCTAGCATGGATCACAGGCACTAGGATCCTTAGAGGCAAGGGATTAACAGTCATAATAGAGTTCCCACACTAAAGGGGAGCCCAAGAAAGGGCTCTGGGCTATGCCACTGAGTCTTTATACCTCACCAGAGTGGAGGACGTAGTAAGAAGTTTGACATTCACACTAAAGGATGCTCCAGGGAATGGAAGGGGGATGGGGGGCACTGGAGAAAGGGAGGGAGGGGGGATGAAAGGAAGGGGAAAAGGGGGGAGAGTGTAAGGGGGACTGGGGACGGGTGGAGGGAGAGAGGGGAGGGGGTACCTTTTAAGCTTGTATGATTGGGGAAAAAAAAAGAATATGGTTCTAAAGTTGCTTAACATTTTTATTTGTATGGGGTTACAGACTCTAGAACATTAAGAACCATCATTAACGTGTGTGAAAGAGAAAGGGAGGAGCAATTCCATAGGTCAACATTTATCAAAGCCTCATGATCCTCTGGTTTCCAGGGCAACTAGCCACTACTTCTGTGTCAAAATATTAGTTCTTCATTGCTTTCTCTCTGCTGTTCTGTCACTCATTCGGTGGAGTAACAGTTCTGTGGCTGGGCTTGGGCCCGAAGGTTCTGATTGCTACTTCTGAACCACTTCTACTGGAACAAATATATGCAATAACAAGAACATTGCCATGTTCCACCTCCCCGTCTGCTCCCCAACCACCTCTTTTCTATGTCTTGGAGAGAAATGGTAAGTTGGAATTCAAGCATGTGGTTTTCTTTCCTTATTGTATTTTGTGATTATTTATGTCTAGTGCTTCAAATAGACTTGTGAGTTCATTGTCTCAGCTGATTGTTTTGTAGAGCACATTTTTTCAATTTTTAAAATATTTTTATTTTTTTAAAAAATATTTTATTTACTCTGTGTGTGTGCATGTGTGTGTGTTCTTGTGGAGGACTAAGGGTGACTTCAGGAATCATCCTAAATTGCTTCTGCTTCCTTGCTTCACTGGAATTTCTCAGGCTCTGCCCACCAGGGCCCAAAGTACAGACCACTGCCCTTTTGCCTGTAATTTTTATGGGAGTCCTGGGATTCAAACTCAAGACCTTCTGCTTGTGAGGCAGAGTCTTAATCCCTGAGCCATCTCCCCAGCCCCTGTAAAGCTCATTTTATACTCTTTCTTTGCTCAGGAGAACTTTCCACATATCCTGAGCTGATTTTTTAAACTCTTCATCAGGTTGACCATGCTGGACCTCCAGGAAGCCCCAGGGGGTCATGGAGAAGAAGCAAGGGAGTTGGGAATGGGTTTCACCTCAGCCTTAGCTAACATGATCTTGTCAAATTCCTTATTGTGTATAATTTAATCTGGAACATGTAGAATAATCAAAGTATAGTAAATCAATGAATTTATGAATAAATGATGGATGGCTGGATGAGTTTTCAAATGCCAGTGGTATCCAAGACCTCATTTCTGCCCACTGCAGGAATGACTAGAAGTCAGAATGAAGGACAGAGAATTTTTTTTTTTAAATTTTTGAAATTCAGATTAAAATATTTTCACTGAATACTTCAGTGAAAACTTTCCCAGTGTTTGGAAAGTCTTCACAATGCTAGAATGGTCCAAACACTTCCTGTGACCTTGTAACAACAAGGGTAAGGAGAATCTGTCTCTGAAGCAATTTCCAGGACCCCAATGACCTGAAACGGAGAAAATAGGTCAGATTATGATTCTTTGCTGTTGGCCACAGTTGAGAACTTACTTGTTTTCATCATAAATATTTGGAAGTCACAGAATCTGTGAAAGGCCCGGGACATAGTAATCACAGGGCAGATGAATGTCCGAGTGTCATATGTAATCAGCTGGGCTAGCTTTTGTTTAGTGATGCCCGCTGAAGCTGAGAGTGACCACTTCATACAAATGTCTGGGCTGGTCTTACGTCAGTGGCTTCTTTCTCTGCAGTACTTACATCTTCATGGCTTTCTTTCTGCTTCTTTTTTCTAATCTATTTCTGGCTTATGCTACATTGCCCAGTTTTATAGATCTTTGGTTGCTACCTTCAATTCTGCTGAAGGAAGACAGCCTATAAATAAATAAGTAGTGATCATCCACAACTCTATTTTCTATGTTTATTTCTGAAGTTAAAAGCTGTAAAGTCTTACTGTTTTTAAAAATTTCTTGTGTGTGTGTGTGTGTGTGTGTGTGTGTGTGTGTGTGTGTGTGTATCAGAGAGCTCTGTGTGTGCGGTGGAGGCCCAAAAGGTATCATCCTGGATTGCTTATACCTCCTTTTTGCTTTGCTCTGGAATTTCCTACGTTCTACCTTCCAGTGCCAAAATTACAGACTGCTGCCATTTCTGCCTGTCATTTTTACACTTGATGTTAGAGGCAGAATATTAACCCTTGAGCCATCTATCCAGCTCAATTTTTACCTTTTGAACAGTTAAGCACATTCAGAAATCCCCAGATGGAGCTGATACCAGAATACATGAAGGAGTTAAAGGTTCTCCTTGAATTAGGCTAGTCTAGGTTTTTAAAAGTGAGACGCATTGTAAGATCACATGTGATTGCAAGACAGCATCAAGCTGTGAATGTAAACTCTCATGGGGTATTCAGATTTTTGACAGCAAATGTGTCGTTTCTATAACTGCTGGCACCTGCTCTGTTACTCTTTTAAGAAATTACAAGTTATTAATGCGTGACTGGACTTTTTCTTTCAAATATGTATATGGGGGAGAAATCTTCCCTTTTTTTTTGCAGGACTTAATTAGGACCTATGAAATAAGTGCACTATAAAGGTTCTTTACTGTCTGCTAAGAAGTGAGTCTAGCTAGACACTTATATTTTAAGCTAGTCTTGGGAGCTATTAGTATAAACTCTCTCTGTGTTGTCAAGCGAATAATGCTGGATGCTTAACAGGTGGCGTAGTAATTGATGCACAAAAGAGAATTATAATACCATAACTGCTTGCACATGTCTTGTGTAGGAATATATGGTTCTTTTTGTTACACAGAGCAGTCTTTGGTTTTTACATTTAAAGATTTTTGGTCTTGATGGAATTGTCTATAAACAAATCCATCTGGATTTTGATTTATAATCAGGAGAATTTCAACTGGGGGAAGAGGGAGAAATGCATCAATATAAGAGAATGAAGGCAAACTGGTGGGCATGAGTGAACGTCTGGTTTTTATTTGGTGAAACTAAGGGAATGGTCTTGAAAAGTGAGCACAAAGGAAACACCATCAGGATTCTGGAGTCCCTGAATTCCAGGGATCTGCAAGGAATATCCCAGTTCTAAGCATCTACATTGTTGCCCTTGGTAACATAGGGTCATCTGTTGTGGTCCCTGCTTCTTACCTTATTGACTATATAGATTCCCAAAGTGTAAGAGAATGTATATAAATAAGAAAAAAAACTACCCTCTTACAAAAAGAAAATGAAGGGAGAATAAGAATTCCTTTGGTGAGATTTGTTCCAAGCCTCCAACACACAGACATGAATCCCAGTAAGTGTACTATAGGCTAATGTTATCAGCTCACATTCTGGAAGGGCCACAGAAAGTTGTGACCCCTATTACAAGTTTACAGTATTATATAAACACATTTTTATCAAAAATTACTGCATCAGACCTAGATCCTAGATCTATCTACCAGTTTATAGTTAATACATTAGATGGAGAAGAAGGAAGGAAAAGACAGAAACTGAATCAGTAGAATCAAGAATATGAGATATTGCATAGAAAAAAGAAGTTTGCAAGGAAAATGGACAAAACCTGTAGAAAAAAAGCACTTAAATATGAAAATAAAACAAAAACTTGTAAACTTTCTTGCTTGAAATTTGATTTGTATAGGCTAGCTGTATCTGCTCTTTAAGTTGGCATCTTTGGGGAAAGATGTTGCTGACTGTTGGCTAGTTCATTATTTAATGATATTAAAGAATAATGTCTATGAATGATGAGAATATAAAGATTGTATTTTTGAAGTTTGCTTTTTAGAAATATACATCTATATATCTTCATGCTGGTAAATGAATCATTTTTGTGTCTGGGATGTGCTTCAGAGCAATTTGTCCACAGGAAGAAGATATTTTCATGACAGATTCATGTTGTTCTTCTCCTGCACTTAACTTTCCCCAATGAAAAACACAAATATATTAAAATATCCCTACTACATAGGCACACATAAAAACAGAAACCCTGTGTCAGATTCTATTTTGACAATTTCAAGCCTTTAAGAGAAATCCTATCCCAAACCTTTCTTGCTCCCCTCCTACTGGGTTGTCTGGCCTTGGATTATAGTTTATACTGACAAAGCATTCAATGTGTACTTTTCTTATTTTTGGCATCATATCATAATTGCTTAGTCACCTGTGGAGTGCAATAATATTTCTAAATGGCTCTTGTTTCTCATTTCTTCTAATCCTGGGATCTTTATCCATTTCAGCCAGCTAAGCATTTTGCACTTACTGCCCAAGGGAAAAAGGTGAGAGAGGAGACTTACAGAGGCAAAAAAAAAAAAAAAAAAAAAAAAAAAGGAGTTGATTCTTGACCTTTGAGTTCCCAAGCCTGGGTACTCTGAGAATAGGAAGAACCCATGTGAAGATGATGGAATTGATTAAGAAAAAAAAAAAAACCTGAGGGAATGAGAAGATCTGACTTGTAGCCAGGATTCTCTGGCTAAAAAAGAGGACCAGAAGAGAACATAGCTGAGTGGGAAACAGAAAGAGGTGAGATTGAGATTGGGACCAGGTCTGGAGGGCTCTAGATAGGTCCACAGCCAGATTTCAGAGTGAGTGTGTGCTCCAGCGTCCTCTAGAATAGTGCTGCTTGGTTCCAGTACCACGAAGGGGCATAGACTGGTCAAAACCCCAAGACTCTTGGAAGTGTTGACATAGAAACTGAGCTGTAACACCTAGGTTGTTACTTTTTCCCCCTCTATAAATGGAGACGTTTTGAAGGGTAAGAATCAGGTTTTATATATTGCAGTCATATTTATTTATAGTCATAGACATACTATAGTGCCTGTCACAAAGTACACACTCCATACATATGGACAGACTTTTATTGAGCTGAAGTTTATAGTTTGCTACTAGTAATTGCATATCAACCAGATAACTTGATTTCCGGATCAAATTCACTTTTCTCACACATTAAAACCACCACAAAGACTCATAACCCCTCACACACTCTATTGTCAATCATCATCTATTACCTAATTTTGTCCGTAGATTTTCAAAACAGCTATTGTCCTGTGGTGATACAATGACCTCATTTTCTCAAGTAGTTGGAAGAGTAGTAGAGGCCATAAATTTTACCAGTTTTTCCTCTTTCATCCCCAGACTTGAGAATTAAATGATTTAAGTGTGTTCTAGCCATATTTCTAATGCAGCACATTTTTCAGCCAGTAAGTCAGCTCTTCACTCTGCATGACTTTGGTAACTTAACATAAAAATGTTGTACCTTAAACTTTGTAGAAAGACTCCAATTTCTAAACATTCATGTTTCTTTTTTCTTTATGTCCTGTCATTTTATTTCATCACCCATCAGACATTTGGCAGTTTCCGACATCACCTCAGGATCCCTTCCTATCTGTGCCTGCTCACATTTAGGAAAATCAGTTTCCCCACTGTGCACTGTCTTGCTGGGTGATAAATCCCAGTCTTTTTGTTTTTCCTTTCAGTACTATGAGATGGAGCTCCTGGAGACACCTTCCATTGTACTCTTTTGCTTATCTCTCAGCGATGACCCAGCACCACATGATATTTCAGTCTCTTCCATATTGAGTGAATTTATGTAGAGTTGGAGGAATCAGTTGGAGCTCCTTTGGGCCAGTCGTACCATCTCTGTAAAACTGGCAGTATCCCCCCCAATATGGCCTTCTTAGCCCCCCTGTCTTTGTCCTTTTCCATAGTCCCTCCAGGCTGGGGAGATGGCTCAGGATCCGAGTTCAGATCCCCAGATCCCACATAAAATGCTAAGTGGGTGTGATGACCTTACCCATCATTCTTGCCTCGAAAGACAGAGACCAGGCATCACAGAGCAGCTGTCCAGCTGGTCTAGGTTGGCCAGTAGGCTCTGGATTTGATAGAGGCTCATTCTCAAAAAGAACAAAGTATTAGAGCAATTGAGGATGATTCCCAGTATCAACCACAGTTCTCCACATGCGCACATGCACACACACCAACATACAGGTGCACACATACACACATGACACATTCCACACTCATATACACAAAGAAATGAAAAAAAAAAACTTCCTTTCAGTATGTGGCTCCCTGTGAACTTTTCAATTAGTCTTTCCATGGTGTTTGTTTGCCCAAGATAGTGTCTATTGTTTGCTACCCTGGACTCTGAACCAAGTCACAAGCTTGAGACAAAAAGCATTGTGAAATGATGGAGGAAATGTGAGCTCAGAGAGAGCATGGGACATGAATTACAGTTGTGCATTTGACATCAAGTAGAAATCCTCTAGCCTTCTCATTCATGAATCTAGTGTGCCAGGTAGCTGTAGTTTCAGCTGCCACAACTATAATTCCATGACTTGTTATTTGTTATGAATCATTATCAAGGTGGAGTGATCAAATTGTAATGAGTATGTCAACATTATAGTTAATTTGGACAAGAATTTTTGTAGAGTTTTCACTTGAAGGAGCAGTGAGTGTCATAGACCTGCTCATTATCTTGTTCTGTTTTCTTTTTTCTGTTTTGTAAACAGGGTCTTGTTGTATAGCCCAGACTGGCCTTGAAGTTGTGATCCTCCTGCCCCAACTTCCCAAGTGCTGGGATTATCTGATGTACGCCAGATCTGCTAATTACTGAGTGTCTTCTCTTGGATGGGGTGACTATATTTTGGAAGAGAGAGAAAAGGGCATGTAACTGCCCGTTCTCCAGATATTGGCGGGGAGAGAAAGGGGCATGTACCTGCCTGCTTTTGGAAAATGTTACCTCAGTTCAGCGGGGTGCCTATGACAAAGTTCATCTCAGAATGATTGATGGGATTGGCTTTAGACCCAGGGAGTAAGAAATGCTGACATAGTCCATTAAGTCAAAATAAAATCCAGTCAGCAGATACGTGCTGTGAGTAAGGCTCCCTGCCTTTGAGACAGCTTGCTTCTGTTATAAATTTAAGGAACGTCCATACAACTTTTGGTTTGGGAGTAGTGGTCAATGAAGTTCTTTAAAACATGTCTGGAATTTTCCTTGCTTCTGATCTCATCAAACTTACACTATGCCCACATGGCTTGACACCATGGATGGCACAAGCAACAATTGCCAAACACTTCAGATCATAGACTTCACTGTGATTGCGCTTGAACTGTATTTCACAACTTTGGGCCTCCATGGGCGTGCTTGTGCGCGCACATGTACACACACATACACACACACACACACACACACTCACACACACACACAAAGAAAAACATGTATTAAGACGGTGGGACCTCAGTGGGACAGTGAGATGTCTCGGTGGATCGAGTGCCTGATCCCAAGTCTGGCTACATGAGCTGATCTGCAGAAGTCCACAGGGTGGACAGAGCGCTGACTTCTTAATGGTGCTCTTTGACATTTACATACCCGCACAAGTGCTGTCTCTCTCAAATGAACTGTTCTAGGCCTGAGCCCGTGTGTGTGTGTGTGTGTGTGTGTGTGTGTGTGTGTGTGTGTAAAGGGGGTACTGTGTTTGCCTGTGGAGGCCCAAGGGTGACTTTGGAAATGATTTCGGATTGCTCTATTTAATTTTTGCTTTGCTCTGGGTTTTTTCAGGCACTGCCTTCCAGAACCAGAAGTCTAGGCCACCGCCATATTTGCCTGGCATTTTCATATGGGAATCTGGGATCCAAATGCAGATCCTTCTGTTTTTGAGGCAGAGATTTAACCCCTGAGCCATCTGTCCAGCTCTGGAGTGATTTATTTAACAGAGAGAAGAGAGAGAGAGAGAGAGAGAGAGATGCAAAAATGCACCATGTGATAAGGGCTTCCTGGGATTGAATTCAGGTGGCCAGGTTTGTGTGCCTGAGTCTTAACTGCTGAACTGTCTCAACTGGCTCCAGGTGCATTTTTTAAAAAAAATATTTTATTTATTTATTTTATGTGTGTGTATGTGCATGTATCAGAGGGTACTGTGTGTCTCTGTGGAGGACCAAGGATGACTTCCGGAATCATCCTGGATTGTTTCTACCTCCTTGCTTCCCTCTGGGATTTCCCAAGCTCCTCCCACCAAAGTCGGAAATGTGGTCCCTTTTTTGTCTAACGTTTTTTATGTGGGTCCTGGGATCCGAACTCAGGACTTTCTGTTTGAGAGACAGAGTCTTAACCCCTGAGCCATCTCTCCAGCCCTTTCAGGTGCACTTTTGTACCTGGTGGCTATTCTTCCATGCCACCCACTCTCACCACCTTTTTCAGCTCTCCATTTTATGAGATCAGCTTTCTTAGATTGTACACAGGAATGGGATGTATTTGTGATGTTTATGCTTCTGGATCTGGTTTATTTCATGGAACAACACAATACCCATTTATTTGTGTTCTCACGAATGTCTGGATGTCATTCTTTTGTGGTGAATGATACTGCATGTATTGTGTATGTTCCACAGTATCCTTATTCATCCATCCATGGGCATTTTAATGTTTCCACTTCTCAGCTGTTGTGAGCTGTAATAAACAACAGAGTGCATGTCTCATTAGCATTTCTTCTTTGCATGTATGCCCAACAGTGGAACTGACGGATTGTGTGGCAACCGTAGTTCTAGTTTTCAGAGAAATTTCTACTCTGTTTTCCATCACTGCACTGATTTAATTTCATGTAATCATACTTGTTGGTTTTAATGGATTATTTCTGTGCTCTTTTATTTCTTTTCAGAAAGTTTTGCCTGTACCTATATCCTGAAGTATTTTCCTTTAGCAGATTCAAATTTTCATGTCTTACATTAAGGTCGTTGATCCATTTTGAATTGATTTTGTGCAAGGTCAGAGATATGGATCTAGCCTCATTCTTCTACATGCAGATAACCAATATTAGCCCTATTTTTTTTAAAAGAGGTGCTCTTTTTTCAATGTACGTTTTTGAAATTTTTGTCAAAAATTCATTGACCATAGCTGTGTAGATTTGTTTCTAGGTCCTGTATTTTATTCCATTCATTTACATTTTTACTTCTATGATGGTACCATATTATTTTTGTTAATATGACTCTTTAATATAATTTGAGATCAGAAATTGTGACATCCCCAGAATTACTCTTTATCTCAGCATTTTTTAGGTTATTTGGGGTCTATTGTGCTTCCATTTGAATATTAGGGGTTTTCTTCTAGTTCTGTGAAGAATATGTTTGAAAATTTGGTGGGGATTATATTGAGTATGTAGACTGGCTTAGGTAATATAGTTACTTTCACAATATCAATATGTATAACTCATGAATATGGGAACTCTTATCTTTTAGTGTCTTCAGTTTCTTTTAGTGTTTTTAAGCTATTACTGTAATAATCTTTCACCTCCTTGGTTAGGCTTATTACTAGATTTTTTTGATGTTTGTGAATGAGATATTTTTCTTAATTGCTTTCTCACGACGTGCCTGTTGGTTTATAGAAAAAATAGTTTGTTGTAAGCTTTGTGTACTGATACTTTGCTGAAAGTGATTTTTAGATTTAAAAGTTTTCTTTTAGAGTGTTTAAAGTCTTCAAAATTTGAATCATGTTGTCTGTAAATAGGAATAATTTAACTTCTTCCTTTCCTATGTGTATGTTTTATTTACTTGTATTTTTTGTTACTGTAGCAAATACTTTGAGAACCATATTGAATGGAAGTGAAGATAATGGAATCAGTGGACACTCTTGTGTCATTCCACATTTTAGAGGAAATTCTCCATTTTCCCTATTTAGTATAAACTTTAAGAGCTTTTCTTGAAACTCATCTTTTTACATTGTAATATGTTCCTTCTGTTCCTATATTCTTCAGGGTTTTTGTCAAAAATGATGTTAAGCTTTTGCAAAAATATTTTTTCATTATTTGGATGAAGATGTGATTTCCCTCCTTAGGTCTATTTATGTATTATATTTATTGATTTGCATGTGTTGAACCAACCTTGCATTTCTGGAGTAAAACTCATTTAGTCACAATCTTATTTTGTACTTGGATTGGATTTGCAAGTATTTTGAGAATTTTTGTTCCTGTGTTCATCAGGAAAATTGATCTATAGTTTGTGTGTGTGTTCACATGTGTGTAGCTGCATGCGTGAATGCATCTTCTTTGCTTGTTCTCCACTTTTATTATTAAGACAGAGTCTCTCAGAGTTTATCATTCATCTAGGCTCACTAGCCAGCTTGCCCTGGGGATTCCCTCTCTTTGCCTGCTGAATGCTGGGATTACCAGTGGTTACCATGCCTACCTGGCTCTTACGTGGATTCTGGAAATCCAGCCTTTATGTTTGCAGGGCAAATACATTATTCACTGAACCATGTCCCAAGCCCAGTTTTGTTTTTTCTTTTGTTTTTGTTGTTATAATTGTGTCCTTGTATCTACGAGATGGACAATATTATTTTCTGAATTTTTTTGAGACAGAGTCTTACTCTGTAGCTCAAGCTGTTCTGGAACTCATGGCAATCCTCTTGCCTCAGGCTTCTGAGTGCTGGAATTATAGTTATTGGATCATAACATCTGGTTTATTATTCACATTTTATAGATATCCAAAGCAGAATGTTTGAATAAGCAACCTTGCCTAAGGTCATGTAAGTAATAAGTATGAAGAGTGAATCTCACCAGAATACTGATTATAGAATCCACATATACATTACCTCTATGATGGATGCTTCCAGCATTCCCACTCTGCTGGGTTCAGGTGAGAAGCCACCCTTCCTCCTTCCTCTTGGTCACTGCAAACTCCATAATGCCTTTCACACGTTTTTTGTTTTGTTTTAGGTTTCTTTTTTGAAGTAGAAGTCTAAACAAAACTGTTAGTTAATTTTTATTGTCTTTCATTGTTTCTTTTTTTTATCCTGTGGATGAAAATAAAAATTCAAAAAATTCCCAGCTATTTCTGATGATAGTCTTAAAAGCTGAGCTCTTTCTACAAAGAACACATGTGTGGTCCATGGGTACAAGAAATTCTGATTTTCTAAAGGGATTATGATTTAGTCTGAAGTCCAGCCAGGACTTGTAGACTTTAGAGTGACTGAAAGAGTAAAAAATTCTGCTGCAACAGCTGCTTCACTTTCTAAACGATGAGAGCAATGTCACCTTATGATCCCTACAACTTTCTCCCCTATTTCCATCTGAGTTGTAGAAGTTGTGCTTAAAGAGGATGAAAATACACTTGGGTATAAAATTAAAATTAATTTGTCATTCAAAGTACTGCTAACATGAAACTTTTTATGAGTTTATCATAAAACACAATGCTCCAAGTATGTAAATAGCTATCTGCATTTAAAAATAACCAGTTCTACAGGTAATATGTGAATGTGGAGTAAGCCATAGCATTAGAACAAATAAGCATTACTATATTTGTGTTTTTATATTGATATGTCATATAAAACATGGAAGAAAGTTTTCTTAACTATTAAAGTAGTAACAAGAAATTATATCAGAGAAATATATTCCATTCCTACAGTTGGATGTTCTTGCATGGAATGTGGAAACTAAAATGATTTTTTAAGGTTCTATGTTGATATACCAGTAACTATTACACATTAGTTCCTTTTGGATTTTTTTATTATCATTTTATTCAGCCTTTTCCCTTTACAGGAGTGGAAATAATTTCTCAGTGTTTGGCCCTGTAACGACCCATGATAAGCTCTGGCAATGTTTGCTGAGTACATAACTGACTGCTAGCAATTCATAAGTCACTGAAAATGAGCCATTTAAATAACTCAGTTGACTTTTACTTCAGTTCTTTTGAAACAGAATTTCATTTTCTGAGTATGGCAACTGTGACAGTTAATCTTGTCAACTTGACACGATTCAGAATCACCTAGAAGACAAACCATTGGACAAATCTGTGAGGGTGTTTCCAGAGAAGATTAATCAAGGTGGGCAGATCCATGTTGCATATAGGCTGCACCATGTGGGCTGGGGTGCTGTTCTGAAAGGAGACGGTAAGTGAAAAGCAGCATTCGCTTCTACTTTCTTTTTTCTTTCTTTTTCTCTTTCTTCCTCCCTCCCTTCCTTCCTCTCTCCCTTCCTCCTTCCCTCCTTCCTTCTTTCCCTCCCTCCCTCCCTCCTTCCCTCCCTCCCTTCCCTCCCTCCCTTCCTTTCTTTTTCTTTCTTTGTGTGTGTGCCCATGGAAGCTTAAGGACGACTTTGAGAACCATTCTGGATTGCTCTGCCTCTTTTTGCTTTGCTCTGGGGTTTGCCAGACTACACCTTTCACGGCTGAAAGTGCAGGCTGCTGTCATTTCTGCCCAGTGTTTCATAAGCTTAACTCATGAGCCGTCTCCCCAGCCCTCATCTCTGCTCTCTCTCTCTGCCTTATAGTGTGACCTGCTGCTTGCATTCCTGCTTCCAAGGCGTCTCTGCCTGGCTGGACTGTATCTACACACTCTGAGCCAAAATAAACTTTTAAGTTTCTTTTTTCAGCTATTTGTTCACAGCAGTGAGAAAATGAACAAGCAGAAACCTTTTAAGACTTTGGATAAATGTACAAATTCTCTCACCTTATATCCACTGATTCTACGTATGGAATAATAAACAGGTTACCAGGCACAGACCCCTAAGTTTAAGATAAAGTTCTAGCCTAGAGATAAAGCTAGAAACATCAGTGCAAACATACAACATTGAATTTTTCTATCAAAATTTTTGTGTCCATTCATTTTGAAGTGCTGTCACATTTATTTTTGGCTTAAGTTAACCTTCTAAAGGGCTTGGGTTGCTCTGGCAGGATGTAGAATCATCTTGAACTTTCCAGAGGAATGAGCACTTAAAATAGGAACCATGCCAGAGTCTCTTTTCCCAGATGATAGATGTCTATCAGTGGATCACAATTCTTGAGTCTATTTTGTCTCTGGAGGAAATCAGAGTGCTGATATTATTACTGATTTTAAAATCTATTAATGATAAAATGTAGAGCAGGTACTTAATACTTTTTATAAAGATTTTCATATTTTAAATATTTTTAAAATTGTTTTTATTATTCAATTGTGCATGTGTGTGTGTATGTATGAATGAGTGTGTGTGTGTATGTATGAGTGAGTGTGTGTGTGTATGAGTGAGTGTGTGTGTGTGTGTGTGTGTGTGTGTGTGTGTGTGTCTGGAACCACAGGCGAATTTGGGAACCACCATGGACGCCTCCATCTCATCCTTGTTTACTCTGCCCCGGGATTCACAGACTCCGCCCTACCAGGACCAGAAACGCAGACCGCCCAGCTTCCACCCGGTGTCTATACGTGGGGTCTAGGACCTGAACTCAGGACCTTCCACTTTCAAGACAGAGGCTTAACCCCTGAGCCACCTCTCCAGCCCCAAAGATTTTCATATTTTAAATATTATGGTTGCATTTCAATGTCAAACTCAACAGTTGCAGACTGGGAGCAGCTGTGGAAGGTTAATGGTTAGAATGGCCCCTGAACAAGCCTGCAGGTATTTGACTGATTGCTGTGGAGAACCCAGCCCATATTGGGTGATACTTTCCAGTGGTGGACCGGATAATAGGAGGTACAAGGAGGACACCCTGATCTGGTGTCGACTTGCAGTGGAATCCATTCTGTGTGCACGTTCTTCTCCTTTAGTGCGTCTGGCCTTCTTGATTGATGCTGCTGCTGCTTCTGTCCTCGGCTGACTTGGAGCTTCACCTTTTCCATCATGTTGTTGCTGTTCCCGCTGCCTTTGGAGCCTGGTCTCTAGGCCTTGTTGCTGTTCGCTGTTCATCGCCAATGTCGGAGCCCAGCTGTTTTTCACCGTCATCAGAACCCAGCATCTTCTACCTTCCAGAGGAGCAATGGCTTGAGACCTTCGCGGGTCTTTTGGCTTTGTGGAACATTCCAGCCAGGAAAGAGGCGTTGAGCGTGGTTACTTGCAGTTTTAATAAACTTATTTATATATATTACATTCTATAGATTCTGTTTCTGACTAATACACTAAACTAATGCTTTATACAGGTAAAACATTATGTATATGTAAATATTTCGCATTTAGTTAATATAAACAGGTCAATGTCTTACCAGATGATGTTAGAGCATTAAAGAGGGTCTTACAGCTATAGCTGATGTATAAATCCTCAGAGTTCTCCATGATCACTTTACCCATAACATTATCCCTTCCTGACATTCATAGTCTAATTTAAGGTAGGTCTAATAGTTCTTGCAGAAGTTGAAACTTTCTTTCTTTGGAAAAAAATGCTTATTTGCATAGATACTTTTCATAGGGGTCCAAAGGATGAAACTAGCATCGGTGGGCAGAGCTTGCAAGGAGTCTCTCATGTATTATATATCCTCAAGTAGAATTTTCTACTGGTCAAAATTGTCTTGGCATGGTGTGAACTGATTGTGAGGGTGGTATCTATTGAGACATTCAGTACTGGAAAGGTTTACATCAGGCCAAAAAATTTATGGGCAAGAATAGTGCAGAAGCGAGGGAAGCGTATAAATGGATATGTATGGATCATTAAAAGAGTCTTCCAACCCTGAGATACCGTGATGCATTTCATGCTACACTGTCTTTGCTGTATCATCTGAACTCGTCCGGATACTTGATGCTTGAATGTCAAGTTCAACATAGCAGATATCAAACTCTTGGGTTCCTAAGTTTCTTCTCCAATTCTGCTCATCTAGCCATCTTCATTTGCCTTCACTGCTGTAAATGGCTCCCCTATGTAGCAAAGTAATTCTTCACAAACTTTCCTGCAAGCCTCTCTTATCTCCTGTTCTCTTTGCCTGGAACTTTACTCTTTTTTCTACATATTTTTCTTCAAAGTCCTTTGCTGAACTATCTCCACTGGAGGGTCTCTCCTGGAGCCGGAATCTTTGCAAACTTTATTTATTCATTTATATGTGTGTATGTGGGGAGGGGCACTGTGTGTCTCTGTGGAGGACCAATGGTGACTTTGGGAATCACCTTGGGTTGCTTCTACTTCCTTTTTGCTTATCTCTGGGGTTTCCCAGGCTTCGCCCACCAGGACCAGAAGTGCAGACCACCACCATTTTCTGCCTGGCATTTTTACGTGGGACCTTGGATCTGAACTCAGGACTTTCTGCTTGGGAGACAAAGTCTTAACTGCTGAGCCATCTCTCCTGCCCTGACTCCAGAATCTGATGTGGGTCTTCCCATTGCCCTTTTAGTTGTTGCTAATCTCATGTCTACTCTATATGTACATAGTAAAATGATAATCACCTATGTTTATTAACTACACTAGTTAGATATAGATTCTGAAACTAGAATTGGTGTATTCACAATTACATCCCTGGTGCGCAGCATCATTCCCCGTCCATAGCAGAAGTTCAATGAATACATGTTGAAATGAAGAGCAAGAAAGGAGATTTAACTTAGACAGGTATATAGAGAATAAGGCTGCGGCTGTGCACATGCAGGACATTAAAGGAGGACACTGCTCATGCTGTTTCATTAGAAAGGAAAAAAAATGAAGGGCTTTGATACTTGTTTGCAGGAGTTTCCTCTCAAAGTAGTCATCTTTGTGGGATGACTCTTTGTATGCTCACCCTTGGTTTTCCAACAAACAAACAAACAAACAAACTCCTCCCCCCAAAAAACCCAGATGTTACAGCTCTTCCTGGAAAATACAGATTCTTGAAAGTGGGCTGTCAGTCGTGACTCCCATCAGTCTTATAAATGGAAAACAAATCCATCTGTATACCTATGGCAAATCTTCATTTGGCCCTTCCACGGTTCATACTCACTGGGACTAGATTTTCTATGCTGCATATATGACTAGTTTCAGAGATTTTGTTTGAATCCAGCAAACCTCCTGTCTTAAGTTTAAATGGGATTAAAAAAAAAAAAAGTTTAAATGGGATAATAGTCACTTTCAGTTTTGCCACAGATGTTCATACCTCTATATTCCTTGATATAACAGCTTTGGTACTGGAGAGATGGCTCACAGGGTTAAAGCCTTTGCCTTGCGAGTAAAAGAACCTGAGTTCAGATCCCAGGTCCCACATAAAAATGATAGAAATGGCAAAGGCCTGGACTTCTGATTCTAAAAGGTGGAGCCTGGGGAACCCCAGAGCAAAGTAATAAGGGGGTAGAGCAATCCAGCATTACTCCCGAAGTGATCCTTGGATCTCTACAGACACACATATTCAAGTGCCCTCTTCTATACACACCCACACATGCACATCTTCATCTGTATCCACACATCTACATCTACACCCACACATATATACAAGTAGATAAAACAAATATACAAAGTAGATATATACAAGTATATATACAAAACAAAATATACAAGTAGATAAAACAGCTTTGCCTTGATTAATAATAACTAATGATTTGGACATCTTTCTAAAATTAATATTTCTATGTTTTATGTTTATTTTTATGTTAATTTTACAGCTTCCATTACTAATAGGGAAATGGATGGTCTCTGAGCAAATGCACTTTGAAACTCTCCTATACTGTAATTATTTTTAAATGTGAGTATGGAAGGCAGATAATTTCCGTTTGTCTCAATTCTTGAATACATCATCTTACATCTGTCACAGAATTTAAAACTTGTCAAGCACAAACTTTTGTAGGTATTATTTGTTTCAATGTGCAGAAACTTCTGTTCTTGAATGAGAAATGTGCAGAGAAAATAAAGAAAAAAATGTGTCTTAGCTTCCCAAGAAACGACTTAAAAAATTACATTTAAGGTTGTGCATTAAATCAGTCCATTCTGGAACACAGTTAAACAAGTTGAAAGACTCACACTTTTTGACTCAGTTCTTTCACTTCTAGGCATTGTCCTTTTTGAGATAATTACACAAGAATCATAAGATTTGAGCACATGCCCTTTATGGATCTGTTTTTGATGTAGAAAAATTGGAAGGCTCCCAAACACCCACAAGGGGGGAACTTATTAAATAAATTGTGGCAGTACAAATAATAAAAGTCATATCATTAATTTAATGTCTCTCAATATTTACTGGCATGGAAAGACATTTGCAACATACTGGTGAGTGAAAAACTCCAGTGGAAAATGCCTAAATATGTTTCCATTTATGTAAAATGATATCCTTCTTCTTTGAAAGACATTCATCGAAATGTGATTACTCATTGGAATGAGAATTTTCTTCCCAGACTTTCTTGGTTTTTAACATTTTGATTATGTCCATGTTAACAAAAATGATGCAAATTTCTGAAAGTAAAATCTAATTGAAAACACAGCCTAGACCTATTTTATCGCAGCAAATCAAAGTGCAGTCAATCTGGAATCCATTGTTTGGTAGAAGAAACTTGGAAATAATATCGTGCAAGAAATTTCTTCACAAAAATATAAATTTAAAAAGAATTTGAGGAGATAATATAGACAACATGACATAGACTATCATTTCTCCAGGTTGATGGAAGTATAACTGAGAATTTAATACCTGACATGTATAATTGAATATCATACATATTGAAAGCATATGATGCATTATTTTGACATGCGCTTTCAACATAAAATATTTACCCATTTCAATGGAGCTAACACCCATCTCTCACCTAGTTATTATTTGTTTTTAGTTACCATGTTTTTTTGTATGTTATAAACACTTAAACAAAAACAATTCATTAACAGGAGTCCTAATGCTTCAGAATGGATTCCTTCTATAATTGAAACTTTACACCCCCTCACTCACAGCACCTCAAGTCTCTAGTAACTGTGACACTGTGCTGCTCTGAGATTGCTTTAAATCTTTTTCCAGTGAAATCATGCCGTATCTGCCTTTCTGTGCTTCTGTGTCTGGCTCATTTTTCTTAGCATCCTTAGAATCCTTCAGTTTCATCCATGCCATGGCATAGTCCATTCCGCTGGCTTGACAAAGTCGCCATTGGAAGAAAATGGCTTCAAGGAAGTCCATTTTCCTGGACAAGTCATGGCATGTTTTCTCTTTCTATAAAATACTATTTGGCTGTTGCGTGTATCTGTTGCTTAATATTTAGTAAAATCATTAACAGTTTCGGGATATCCCTCAGCTTTGATTAAATTAAACAGATGAAAAATTTAATATAGAAACTCCTGAATGGCCTGGATTTCTTAACTTGGCTACAAAACAAATTTTGTTACATGTACTATTGTACTAACTCAGAAATTCCAGAAGCATGAGACTGTGTTATCAGTTCACTAGAACTTTAAACTGTGATACCCTCTTATCCTGGCTGAAGGCCAGGGAAGAGACCATCATGCCAGAAAGTCTAGATGCCAAGACTGCCCCTGGAGATGGTATTTGCAATACAAACTGGAAGAATCCATGTCGGTAGCAAGGGGGCCGTGTCTTTCCTTTCCCAAACAGCACTCTTATGAGAAATCACAGAGATGGACCATTCGAGTGCACTCCCACCAATGATCGCCTCCGCCCTGAAAAAGACACCTTGGCATATGGGGCCTGACAGTATGGACCCCAGGTTTGGAGTATGCATGATTCACAGACGAGTCATCTAACTGATGGCAATATATTTCTGGAATTCCTCATAAGAAGAGGGCCCTTAAAAAATCCAAGCCATGACACCCCTAGCTCCACTTGGTCTGGGGGAGCCCTAGTCTCAAGGCCGCGACTCAGGTCTGTGGTAATTTCTCATGTCTACAAATTTAGCTATGTGAGCTTAAGAACTTTAGAAATATCCCAACCATTGTCTACTGAACTTCTAGTTAGTGGTTAATAGTTAACCTGTCCTAAGACATGATATCTCAGTTGTTAAGGAAGCCTGATTTCTCCAAAACAGAAAACACTGGCTAGGTCCCAATTATTCTCCTTCACTCTTATGATTGATTTGTTTTGTTCCTTATGTTTTATTCCTACGCAACCTGCCTTGGATTGCCAAAAAATTGGTACTTAAACTGTAGCTATGTGCCCAATAAATGGACTCAGATTCACCTTCCACTAGAGTTGTGTGTCTCTGTTTCCCATGGCCGACTCCTTCGCCCACCTGGTTTAGGATCCCTGGATTCCCTGTCCTGGTCTCAACTCAGTCGGTCTGTGGCACATCCATATCACCACAAAGGACAAAACTTCTTCCTTTTGTAAACTGAATACTATTCTATAATGTTAACTTTTCTTTATCCAGTCAGCATTAGCCAATAGATAGCTGCTTTTGTATCTTTTCTACTGTACATAATGCTACCACGATCATGAAAATACAAATATCTCTTTGTGACTAGGATCTTTACCTCTTTGGATATATTATCACAAGTGGAATTGTTGAATTACATAGTAGTTCTACTTTTAATTGTTTTAAGAATTTTCATGCTGTCTCTCACTATGGTTATTTTAAATGATATGTCTATCAACACTCTATTGCTATCGTTTGAAAGCTCAGCCTTGCATTTTCTCCAAAGTCCTGGGGAAAACCTGGTCTGGAGTTGCTTTTAGCTCTTCAGGTGAAAGGTACAAATTCAATATATTGCCACAGTAGAAACTGGGTTCAGCAACCTTTATATATAAATCTCGGACAGATGGAGGAGAAAGAACAAAACCCAGAGGGGGAGAGAGAGATAGAAAGTGGAAGGGTGGGAAGTAGAGAGAATAAGAATCTGAATATGAAGAAGCCACTCGCTCTACAGTGCATGTAAGGAGTCACCCGAGCCTGCAGGTCTGCAGGGCTGGACTGGACTAGGGTCAGCAAGAGCTGTCTTGGTGCTTGGCCCTGCCTAGAGGTTGCATCTCTATGGGTAGCTCTGGATTCACGGAAAACCTGTGGTAAAGGGATTGGCTAGAGTTTGAAGCTTGCCTGGATATAGGCAGGGCTTGGAACATGGGACAGTTTGGTGCCTGGCACCACAGACACTAGCCTCTAGAGTCCTTGGGTGCCAGCCTGGTACTCAGTTAGGGCTGAATGTTCAGAAGGCTCTGACTAGGTCTGTGGGAGAGAGCCTGGTTCCCGAGGACAAGGGACTGGCTAGAACCAGATACTGGGTGTTCCAATACTGTGTAGTCTAGGAGCCTGGCATAGAACTTGGGTCTGTGTATGCCTGTCTGGTGTGGGTACCACACGGGAGGTGCTGTCAGAAGCTAGGGTCATGGCCAAGTCAGGAAGGTATCTTGCTCCCGTGCCCCCTGGGCTTGGGAGAGTGATGACATACTACCACGAAGTTCCTAGTCTCCCCAGTGCATTGATCTTATTTACGAGCTGTGACCTCTTACCTGGGTCTTCTGGCTCTCTGAAGGTATTGTTTTTTTGCATGTGAATGTAATGTTATTAGTTGCTAAATAAAGATTTATTGGTTTCTAAGGATGCACGATGAAGGAAATAATCATTTAATTAGTACTGTGAGTCCTTTCTTTAGTTGCCTACTTCCTAAAGCATGGATCTAAATCAAATTGTTTAAATCAAATAACGCCACGCGCTGTTTTTCTGAGGGGCAAGGGCTACAGGGTCCTGCTCCGCTGTCTTGCTGACGTTGCTGTTATTCCTTAGCTCCCTCCCAGTTCTTCATTCTACACCCCCCACTCCAACTTTAATGTGCTTCCCCCCCCCCCAGCAGCTCCTGACCTGTCACACTATCCCAGGCTCCTGAACAGCTGGGGCCACAGACAGAGAATTACAAGAACCTGGTGTTTATAACCCGCTAGAGTGGCACTTAGCTACTTCAGGAGACTGAGGTTTAACTTGCTTTAGAGCACGACAACTTGAACAGTGCAACTATGCTGCAGAGATATCTTGTGGCATCAGTCAGAAACCACTCTGCTAGGAATTTGCTGAGTTCACAACCTTCTTGGTTTTATTTTCTTCTTTTCCTCTCTTCCTCACCTGCTGCTTAAGGGAGAACATCCCCTCCCATAAATCCTCCTGTGGGGGGAATCTAGCATGACAGTAAGACAAACTTGAGTCTGTAAGATTCTGGGTCATGGGTCTACAGGGGTTGGGCTGGACTTGGGACTCTAATCATCCCAGTGTTAGGGCGGCTATCCCAATGCTGGGTCTAGAATCTGCACCTGTATGAGTCGCTCTATATTCACTGAAGTCTTGCTAAATTTTTACATTAACTTTCAATAGTTCATGCAATTTTTCCCAGCTGAACTCAACAAAATAATATCCATGTTTTCTATACCTATTTGTTCTAAACCTATTTGTTCAGAGGCGGGTAGAAGAATCACGACTGGTTCTGGTACTTTCTCTTGGGTTCTACTAAACATGGCAGCAAGTGTTTATTTACACTGAAGAGCATTTGATCTGTGTTTCTCATTGTTTTCCCATGGATAAATGAGTCTTGCATCCCCAGACAAATATACTTCATCTTTATAAACCACTGTTAAGGATGGAACGACAGAGATGCCACTGAATGTGTTTAGTTTTGAAGAATTAGATGCAGAAAGACAGTGCCATGTCCTCTCTCAATTATGATTTATTACATGATCTTTTATATTGTGTTGGAGAGCAAGGAGAATGACTGTTCTTTTTGTTGCCTTGTAAGTTTATCTTTGCCCACATAGCTCTTGAATTTGAGGAAATAGATTATTTGTAGATGTCAAGCTTGTAATTAATGGAGGATAACGAACATGCCTCTTATTTGAGGCCTGTTTAGCCTTTTTCTACATAATGGGGCACATCAGTAATGTGAGACATAAGGTTAACTGGTGATATGTTATTCATGGCTAGTATGAGAATCAATTTCCCATTGATTTGATTTAGATGTGAGCACCAGGAAGTAGATAACTAAAGAAAAGGAGTAAAGTGGTTATTTAATATGATTTCTTTAGCCATTCATCTTTGGAAACCAATAAATATTTAGCACTCTGTAGAAAAGTGAAATGTTTTCAGACAAAACTTTCCTGTTAATTAAGTGATTTCTATAACCCAATGTTTACTTGCTGCTCAAGAAACCACAGGTCAGAATTATAGAGTTCGTCTAGCTAATGTTATTATAAATGGAAGCATAGGTTAGATCTTCATTCTCTTTTATTTCCCTTTTCCACATTCACAAGTATTTTCACAAGTTGCTTTCCAGACCATAGTGTAGGAAGGTTCTTTACTTCTTTCTCCTATCAATGAGTATCCAATCATGAACTTCTTTGCAACGAAGAGAAAGTTTTTATTCCCACATGCAGCAGATCCATCCATGGCTACTCTTCCGTAGAGAGAAGTCAGGCTTCTGGTTAGATCACAGATTCTCTAGTTGCTGTCCTCTCTCTCCCAGAAATCTCTTCCTGGACATAGTTGATAAGAAAATCAGCTGAGACCTTGCTGTTCTCCCAAAGTTGTATTCTCTTCCTCCCTCTTGCAGCTGTAAGCAAGGCTGTCCTCTCCTCGCTGCCCAGATGGTCTGAGCTAGAGAAAGACCATTACTTTGACTAGTGCCTTCCTGGCTCCAGGCACTTAAACTAGCACTCAGTGATATGGTACTTACCCGGCTCCCCAGACTTAGAAGAGTAAGAACCACTCTTTGTTCTTTGGACTGGAAGGCTTTCTGGGACTTCAAGATCCCAGCCTATGGTGTGATGTTCTAACTCTAACATGCTGGGAACTGAAGGGCATCTTTTTCCCTTCAGGACTCTTGTTATGCTATATACGGTGGTCATCTCTGCTACTGTCATGCCATGTGTGGTGGTCATTCTTCCTATTTTTTTTTAAATGTCAGGACCGCATCATGGTCCCCTGTGGCTGTAAGCCTATAACTCACCCAATAAAGTTCTTCTGAAGGGTACAGCTTTATTTTCTAAGAACTTATATTCATCTTACATTATTTATAAAACCCCTGAGATGTTTGGTCAAGTGACAAAGAAGAAAAATTCATGCTCTTTAGAGACCTGCATTATGAGGTTTCTGCAAGAGTTGTTGGGGTGTACATCCTCTCAAAGATGCCTCAGTTTTGGAAACACCACAATTATGTTAATTAAGTCAAATGATGTCACACATATAAAGTGCTTAGAATAGTTCCTACAGCTTCAGAAGTTCTTGCTACATACTGATAATACTATAGACCCAACAATTCATTCCTTGTTGAAATCCTTAAAGTCACATTTATTTTTGAATTCAGAATTCTTTGGATTTCAAAACACAACCATGGTACATACATTATATTTTGTGTAGCATTGAAAGCACCCCAAAACAAAATACAGTGGTTTTCTATAGTGAATTCTTTCTATAGTGAATTATATAGTGAATCACATGAACATTACACAAAGAATATTAAAACTTTTGTTTTTTTTTTTTTAAAGCTTTTTGGACCTTGAAATTTTAGACCAGGGATTAGGAACCAACCTATTATTAGCCATCTCATCAGTTTATTTTTAAACCAAGTTAGGGGAAGGGGAAAATGAGGTGACCTCCAAGGTGAAACAGATATTTACATGGAGCAAAATGTGGGTGTTAGAGGTGATGAGGGGTGTCAGAACCAGAGTTTGACTTGTAAAGTCAAAAGGGAAGAGTACTCACTAAAAGCATGTTCATCTACATGCAAGAAATCCCAGGAGGTGGGTGGTTACATGTTGTCATGCCATTCCAAGATAAATAAATTGATGCTAGAAAGACTCAAATGATGGGGTTGGGAAGATGATTCAGTGGATAAAGTGCTTGTGGCACAAGCATGGAGGTCGGAGTCTAGACCCTGAGCACCCACATAAATGGCAGATGATGGTGGTGGTCCCAGAGCTTGGAAAATAGAGACAGGGCATTCCTGGGACAAACTTTGAACAGACACATTGGCAAAGACCCTGTCTTAGTAGAGAGCAATTGAGGAAGACACACCATGCTAACCTGATCTCCACATGCATGCATGCACACATGTGAATATGCATGTACTACAAACACACACATGCAAAATATAAATACAAAAAATGTGCCAAGTCACATAAGAAACTGGCAGAGCTGAGATTCTAATCCAGGCCTACTGACCCCAAATCCACCAGTCTTTCCATTAGCATATACTGTCAGCAAGAGAACAGCAAGTTACCAAAGACAAACTCCATTCCCTTCGTGATTCCAAGTTACAGCTATGGAAGAAAGATTGTAAATACTGGTCCATGGTTTCCACATGGCCTTTGCAAGCTCTTCCTGTCAGCTGGTAGAGTCTATCCCCTTCCCTCCCCTTAAAACAATGGCTTTCTCTGGCTAACAGTATCAGACAATATAGATCTGGTGACAGATTAGTCGAAGCCTTCAATTGCTCTGACTTTCTCTTTTTTTTAAAGCTTAGGAGCACTCTTTTTTTTTAAATACTCTTTTTTAAAATTTTTTTATTATTATTTATTCAATTGTGCATGTATGCGTGTGTGTGCATAACCACGGACAAATTCAGGAACCACCATGGACACCTCCACCTCCTCCTTGTTTACTCTGCCCTGGGATTCACAGGCTCCGCCCTACCAGGACCAGAAACGCAGGCCCCTCCTGCTTCTGCCCGGCGTCTATACGAGGGGTCTAGGATCCGAACTCAGGACCTTCTGCATCCAAGGCAGAGGCTTAACTCCTGAGCCACCTCTCCAGTCCCTGCTCTGACTTTCTCTACGTGGGTTTCTTGCCTCTCTGGTGACTGACTGGGTTAGTCAACTGCGAGATGAGACACCACTTACAAAGCCTTTGTACCAACAATGATCTTCCCAAACCACTCAGTACCTAACAACCCACCAGTTAATGGAAAGCACAAGGACAGGCCCCATGCGATCAGTCAAGCACAGCTAGAGCGGCTGACCTGCCAAGTATTCTTGTAAACTGTTTCAAGCCACTGTGTTTTGGGAGTGATTGTTGGCTGATATAAGGGAAACTTTGCTTTTAGAACTGGGCTGAGGAGTAGGCTATTGAAATAGTCCAAAAAGATTCATCCAAATGTCATAGTACTACACCAACCTCCTAGGGTAGCTGTGGGGAATCAGTTCTAGGCCCAGGAAGATATTAGAATCTATGGATGCTCAAGTTATGTATATAAAAATGGTATAACAATTACATATTACTGATGATAATCTTGCATATACTTTAAATCATCTCTAGATTACTATGACCCCTAACACAGTATAAATGCCATGTGCATGATTGTTATGCTGTATTGTTTAAGGAATAACAGGAACAAAGGTTATCCCTTGTAACACTACATGTGTGGTCTAGATGCAATCTTTTTCCTAAATATTTATTTATTGAGTTATTTATTGATTTTTGAACTGGGGTCTCATTCTGTAGCCCCAGACTCTCTTAGAAATCACTACATAGTCCAGGCTGGTCTTGAACCAGTGGTAATCTCCTTGACAGCTGGGATTATAAGGGTGATCCACCACACCATACCCCAAATACTTCTTGTCTGAAATTAGTTGATTGTAGGTATGAATGTGTGTATATGAAGGAATGACTGTGCACGGATTGGAAATACGTGTCATCTACCTTTAGGTTCCAAGGCATTCTTATATAAACAGATGATGTTGCAACTTCTGACAAAGTAAAAAATATCCTACACAGAAAAAGAGAAGTTATGCCTCTCAGTTCTCGTCACTCCCTCCTTAATAGTCTGCAGAGATCTAAAACAGATTAAGTCCCCAGGCAGGGTTGATGAGGCTGCCCGAGGAACTCCAAATGTCTTCCTGCCATTGCCTGCTTCCGAGCTGGATCACGGCTCCCTCAGAGGGTCAGAGAGCCTCCTAGCCTTGGAAAAACCTCAAAAGCAAAAGACCAGAGGAGTACTTACCTACTCCAGCAATAGAAAAGTTGTTGGCGCTTTGAGAAGAAAGTTCAGGACAAACCACGATAGTTTGGAAAACAACAGGCTCTGTCCTCTTTTTCCATGAGCCTTGCTTTCTGCCTGCTCAGCTGTCCTGGGCGACAGATCCGCCTTCAGTGTCCGTTCCAGACAGCGAGTGATCTCCAGACACCGCTGAGCTTGGAGTTTGAGGATTGGGTTTCAAGAAAGTCAGGCAAAGTCATTTATGAGCTATGTGAGAGTGGAAATTCCACATGTTTTCTGACTTATAAAAAGTAAAATAATATATACTTTTTCAAACCTCTATCTTCTCTACTCCAACTTGTTTTCTTAAAGTACAATCTTGCCTTGTGGTTACTCACTAAAGGGAGTATTGTAAAAGGTCTCCTTTGAAAATAAGAAAGTTAATCAAGTCAGACTTTCAGGCTATGTCAGCAAATATTTGCACACAGTCTTGGCTAGCTGGCTGCTGGTGCCGTCCTGTTTGTTGAAAGCAATCTGCTTGCTTCAGACCAGACTTGAAGGGGGAATAGTGAGTGGTTTTGACGGCTTCGTTATGGAACACTGCTGAAAACATTGAAGTAGAACTCAGTGGAAAAACACATTTAAATAAAGATCTCAGTTCTTCCAAAGGTGATATGATGACAATTATCTCCCAGGTTAAGCCCAGATAGTATTGCGCTACAGTTAAAAGTATGGCCTTGGGGTTTCAGTTCCTTCTCTGCCATTTATTGGTTGTGTGACTTAGTTTTCTCATAAGATGGGGATGATAATGACAGGGTAGGTTTTAAGGAAGTACGCCTGGTTTATAATAATAATTTTTATGTGTTGAAGTGGGTGGAGGAGCAGGCTATTAGGATTATGCTTATTTAGCAATAAATAAATGTGGGACATCTTGCATTGTGTCTGAACCATTGTTCTCTGAGGTCTCCTTCCAGCTGCGTCTGTAAGTACAAGGGTTAGAATCCACATGTGTCCATTGGATGATGGTGTCTGTGATGCCCTAATATAACTCCCGTCCTCACCCCACCAGGAAGAAAGATACATGGAAGGCAATGGAGTGGAGAGTTAAGAGCATGGGCTTCCAATCCGACTTCAGCACATTGTTTAACCTCCCTGTCATGGTTAGGCACGGGTGTCAATTTGACAGTTGAGGGTTTGAGCTCTGGGCACATTTGTGGAGAATTAGTGGTTGAGTTAAGCCCAGAGCAAACCTGCAGGAGATTGTCTAGCTGATGGGGAAGGTCCAGTCCATAGTGGGGAGGACTACACCCTGGAATAAAGTACAGAGAGCGGTTTGAGAAGGTTGGCATCCTTGTGTACACTTGGCCAGACATGCTGGTCTCAGCCATTATGTAGAGATGGTGTGACTAGTTCCTTTGGCGCTGGTGTCATTGCACGCTCTCCTGTCAAACTGGACTAAAAACTGTAACCCGACAATCATAAGCAAATAAACACCTTGTTTCCTTAAGTCGTTTGATGGTGATTTGTCAGCAACCATGCAGATGAACTGCAACATTCCCTGAGGCAGGTGAAGCCAGCGTCAAGTCATATTAATCACCTCTTAAACCAGGACTGAGTGTTGTCATCATGACCCACAGTGTTCAGCGTCATTCATATACTTGGTGACTGCAATCCAGTGACAGCAGTCATCATGCCCACTGGCACAGGGATGTCTCACCAGCTGCTCAGAGCATCCTTGTGAATAAGCTGAGCTGATAACACAGGCAGTTGGGGCTTCTTGTGCTCTCTACCTTGTCCTTGCCTCACCTCTCTCATTGTTCCTCTGTGCAAAGCCATCCCAGTAACCTAACTGAGGTGCCACGTCCTCTCCCACTGCATCTGGATTAGACAAGATTTCTAAGCAATGCTATTTCTTCCTTTTGATCTAAGATGCTTCTGTTTTTTCAGGTATATTCGTGTTACTGTTATGATTCGACCCCATGAAAATAGTGCTGTCTCCCCTTTTCTGTAACACATACTTGTAACTTTTTAAAAAATTTATTCAATTGTGTGTATATGCGCATGTGTGTATGTATGTGTGTGTGGGTGCGTGTGTGCATGTGTGTGTGTGTGTGTGTGCGTGTGTGTGTGTGTGTGTGTGTAGAACCACGGACGAATTCGGGAACCACTGTGCACCACCTCTACTTCCTCCTTGTTTACTCTGCCCCCGGATTCACAGGCTCCGCCCTACCAGGACCAGAAATGGAGGCCGCCCCTGCTTCCGTCTGGCGTCTATATGTGGGGTCTAGGATCCGAACTCAGGACCTTCTGCCTACAAGGCAGAGGCTTAACCCCTGAGTCACCTCTCTATCCCCTTTTGTAACTTTTAATAAGCAAGTATTCATATACTCTCAACATCAAGTACTGATCAAGGTTGATGTTGCACATTTATCAGTGGGAGGAAGCCAGGTGAAGACTATTTCCACATTCTCAGTATTCCATGTAATGAGAATTCTCAGCTCTGCTTCCAACTGAAATAGTGCTTGTCATTAAAACATAGCCCCACTTGGTTTTTCTAAATAAGCCTCCACAAGTGACTCCATTTCTGTGGCTCTACAGTACATCAGTGAGGAAGTAGAAAATATTGCAGTTTGTCTCACTGTACTAGTTACTTTTTCTGCTGCTGTGAGACAAGAACCAAAGTCAAATAACTTGGAGGGAGAAAAGGGGGTTTATCCAGCTTATGGTTCCAGAGGGAAGATAAGTTTTTCATGGCAAAAGTGACATGGCTGGCAGTAGAAGCTGGAGACAGGCTAAGTCACACCCATCCAGGAGGCTGAGAGCTGCTAGATTATCAGCTGCAAGAGCAGACCTCTCCCTGAAGTAGGGTGGGACAAATCTAGGCCCACCCCCCATAACTGCCTTCCTCCCACAAGACTTCATCTCCTAAAGGTGCCATGACCTTCCCAAACACATGAAACTCTGGAGGACATATTTCAAACCATGACAATCTACCCCTAACCCCCACAAGCTCATCGCTATCTCATTATGCAAACCATATTCGATTCAACTTTAAAAGTCCCAATACAGACTGCATCAGTAGTCCCAATACAGTCCAAAAGTCCAAAGTCCAAAGCCTCCTGTAAAATCAAAAGATAGGTTATATACTTCCAACATATAGTGGCATAGAATAAACATTCCTATTCCAAAAGGGAGGAATAGGGGCATATCCAGGAAAGATGAGTCGAAGCCAAAAAACCAGTAGGACAATATCCAAATCTTACAGCTCCATGTCCAACAGGTAAACCTTTTGCTGAAATCATCTGAGTTTCAAAGGGTTTTGGTTCCACTCCTCCAGAGTAGCTGCCCGTATAACAAACACAACACTCTTTTGGATGGCTCCTCCCATGACATACAGCTGTCCTTGGCAGATGTCCCATGTTGTCTCTGGCATCTCTATCGTCTTCACTTCTCAATGATAAACCAGGCTTTAACTCCATAGCACAAACTGCCCTTCTTGGGCCTGTAAACTTCAGGCTTTCTGTGTCACATGCTGCCTGGATTTCACCATTCTCTGAAACTTGGATGAGGGATCCACCTCCTTCTTGCATGTTTGATTCCTCTAAAGCCAGAATGACTTTGCCAAGTTCTGCTATAACCTTGGTTTGGAGATTGGCCCCCTTGACTTACACCTGGTTCAGCTTCTCTGTGCTGACTATAGAAAAAAATCTTCTCCTGGGTAGTTGCTTCAGAAAAGAAACAAACTTGTCCTTTGGATTCTTTCCTTTAGCTCTTCTCTTCCAAAAGATTTTGCATTCGTATGGATGGACACCTTCTCTGAGAATTTTATTCTCAGAGTAGGGCCTCTCCTATAATCCAAATAATTTACTAATGGAACTATTCTGTTTAACAACAGCTGCTTTTGCTGTCTATATTCTCTGTAGACATGGCCTCACATTTTTCTTCATCAGACCTCACAGTTTTTGCTTCTTTCTGTCTTATTCTTTGCTCTTTTTCATAACTGTGAACAAGAGTACTAAAAAGTAGCCATGCTACACTGTCAAGATTGTCTTGCCTTGAAAGCTCTTCTGCTAACACTCGAATTTAACTTCGGCAAGTTCTCAGGACTAGGGAAAAACTTCACTAAACTCTCTGCCAACACATTACACCATTTTCCCTTTATCAAATTTCTAACACAATCTCTGTTCCTTTCTGGACCATCACTAGCTGGGCTAGTGTCTCTAACAACTTTACTCTTTCAAGTTCTAACAAGAAAGACCCATTTGGCTCCATCTCCAAGGCGCAAAGGCTTTCCCAGCACAAAGTTCCAATTTTTCCCATAGTTTTCCCAGCAAACAGTTCCAAAGACACACTAGTCACATTATAGTATTTGCTATACTGTTGGATACCAATTTCTCTCAGCTTCACAAACAACAACTTTACTTTTTGGTATAGTATTCTCTTAGTCCCACACAGCAACGCTCTACTTTTTTATTACTACTAGTTCCTTTTTTCTGTTGCTGTGAGACAAGACCCAAAGTCAAATAACTTAAAGGGAGAAAGGAAGATTTATTTAACTTATAGTTTCGGAGGAGAGAGACAGTTTTTCATGGTGGAAGCAGCATGGCTGGCAGCGGAAGCTAGAAACAGGCTGTCATACTCGTCCAGGAGGCTGAGAGCTGCTAGATTACCAGCTGCAAGAGCAGACCTCTTCTGGAAGTAGGGTGAGGCTAATCCACTTCAAGGCCCACCCCCTGTGACTGCCTTTCTCCCACAAGCCTCCACCTCTTCAAGGTGCCATGACCTTCCTTCCAAACACATGAGACTGTGGAGGACACATTTCATACTATCACACCCTCTTACCTTGGAGTGACAGGACTACCTTATGATCAACAATGGGAAGACAGCCTCAGAAGCATTTGGTTCCCCAAACTGAGGTAGCTGCTGCCCTGGGGAGAATGTGTCTATCTCTAAATTCTGCTATTTATTAGACACTTGGGGTCCAGCTGTTGAACAGCTAATTATACTGTACAGGTGTGTGTGTGTGTATGTGGGGTTCACATCATTTCTTTATACCCCTCCCTGTGCATAGCCCAGTGCCCTTCTAGGCATTCTACCATGTGTTGCTCTTGATGTTTCAGTATTTAGGCTTTGCTTTATTTTACCATCTCTTGTAATAAACTAGATAGCACAACTAATAGAAGTGCTGATTATACAGTCTGGCTCTTGTTCTCCATATTTAAGTATCCAGTAAAACCCCTCTGGCTCCTCTTGGGTCTAGTCACTATGGTTATAACCAGCCTTCCAAGTTCATGAAAATCTTTGACAACACATTAAATTGTACTCCAGTGCACTATTTTTTACTTGACTAAATTGGTACTGGTAGGTTGTAGCTCTGTGATTGTTACAGTATTTCCTGGCATGACTTCAACATTTATTTTATTGCAGAATATTATGAACCACATTGTGTTCACAGTTATATTCAGCTAGCGCTTTAACACTCCAACATGCTTGGCATGCCTTAACTATTCCCTCGGACTTTAATGCTTTCCAGAGTCTGTTATTGAAGAGGAAGTAGGAGGTGTTCAAACCAGTGTTTATCATTCTTGAGAAAATGTCATCGATCGGATGTTCCTATGAATTGCAATTAAACCAAAGTTTTACTAGAATCGCTACCAAAATGCAGAGAAATTTAGTTAGCTTCTTTCAAGTAGTTTCTCAGTTCTACAAATAAGGATTTGGTAATCTATACACCAAAGCCAAATGCAACCTGCAGCCTGTTTTTGCAAGCAAAGACTTATTGGAATCCAGCCTCATGCTTGTGTGTGTGTGTGTGTGTGTGTGTGTGTGTGTGTGTGTGTGTGTGTGTTTATATTTTGTATGGATTTCTTCACGCTAAAGCAGTGGAGCTAATAAATGAGAAAAATTCAAGACTAAGAATAGGAAACAGACTACTAAGAAAGTGTGTTCTTTCACAATGTTCATGTTTTGCCACAGCAAATAGTTATTTTTAAAATTTCTACTGACTGTCAGAGCTAAAAGCTGAGCATTTCTCTCTCTACATGGCTTAATTACACATCACTCACTCCTTCATTTCTATAAGAGCTATTTCTTGTTACTCCCCCACTACACACACACATGCATTCCTTCCCCCATTCTTTCTATAGATTTTTGGCCATGATTTTTCTTCTTAACATTGAGGTTCATTTGCATATTTCCATGAGAATGTAGGGCTTTGGTCTGATTTCTTTACTTACATATCTCCAGTATCTGTGTTTATGAAGGAGAAGCATGAAGAGACATTATTCATGGCCTAGATTCAAATTTTGGACCCATCATTCAGCTATGCAAATCTTAAGTAAGATTTTAGCCTTTCTCAACCCAAATATTCCGGACCTGTAAAGCAGAAATTGGACAACTGGTAATAGAATAGTCCCAAAGCATCATGGTTCATAATGTAATATTGTTGCAAATGTAGCCATAAGAACTTCCAGAGGGTTTAGAGGCATTAATGGCTTTACAATTGAATATGGAGTTGGCCTTTAAAACTTTTATTTTCATTTTTTTATTTGTGTGTGTGTGTGTGTCTGTGTGTGTACCTGTGGAGACCCAAGGGGGTCTGACTTTAGGAATCACCCTGGATTGTGCTACCTCCTCTTTGCTCTTTACTCTTTTTGAGTTTCCCAGGCTCTGTCTTCCAGGACCAAAAGTACAGACTACTGGCATTTCTGCCTGAGATTTTCACATGGCATCCAGGATTTGAACTCATGACCCTCTGTTTGTGAGGCAGAGGCTTAACCCCTGAACCACCTCTTAGCCTTGGAGCTAACTTTCAAAAACAACTTCACATTTAGAAATATACAATAGAACTGAAGCATCCTCATCAGATTTATAGCAATTCTTAAGATACTCAAGAATTATTCACCAATTTAATAATGAGAAGATAGCTATTCAAGATAGCTTAGATTAAATGGTTAAGACTGATATCTAGGGACTCAGAGTTTGTGTGAGGGCAAGAATGCCAAGAACAAATCATCTTCTCTCTGCTCTTTCTCACCCTGTCTTCCTCCTGCCTCCTCTTCCTCTTCACTTCCTTCAAGATGAAGACTCACTTTGCTTTGTTTCTACCAGTCAACAATGATAACTGGAATCCAGACTCTGTGTGACCATTCAGAAAAACCGCAGACTATAGTCATGCTTTATAAAGTGTAATCTCCTTAATGCGTTAATTGGTCAGATCGAATTTACCGTTCTCCCTCACAAGCCTAGCTGCAATAGGAAATATAGTTAAAACTTTTCAACTTTTCCAACTGGAAGAAAAGGTAGAATCAAAGTTATTTTAACTAATATATAATATCCCACACACATCACCCTCTATTTTTTTCTTACATAACATATTCCTCCAGATCACATTGCTATTTTATTTTAGGTTTTCCTTTATATAGAAGAGAAAAATGAATCATGCTAAAAGTATTCTATCATAGTAGAAAGTTCACATTATAATTTTTCAATTTGGCCAATTTGCTGTGGTATAACTGAGTGAAAGACACCCAATCCAATATTAGGCAGAATTCTTCCTAACCTAAATATTCAAGTAACATCAGTTCAAATTCCAGCCCCAGATAGCAGCAAGTAACTAGATCTAGTCCAATATTTCTGAAATTCCTAAAATCTATTTTACTTTGGGATTCTGAATTCCACATGTACTATTAGACATCTTTCTGTTCCAAATGGGAAATTCAATTCTTACCTAGATTTTGCAAAATTCTATTAACCTTAATAGACTTTCCATAACAGCACAACACTGTAAACAGCCTTTGACAATAGGTGTTATAGAGCTCAAAAGATCCCCCAGCTACTCCACTTCTATGAGTTTTAATTTCCTGGTTTCTAGTTTCCAGCCATTCCATTCTAGAGAAGGGTGGGAACTTTCTTATCTTACCCAGAATGGTTTTGTTTTCATTAAGTGATATGAATGTATTTGTCTGCAAGCAGTGGGAATCAGACTTTGGTAAATGTAGCCAGTAAGCATTTATTTTTCTGACATAAGGAAATGTTAGGGAAGTATCCCAGGGCATCCAGTTGCTCAAACTTTCTATCAGGATTTCTGTTCCATTTCTACTAGATGTTATCCTGTGTGTTTTTTCATACTTAAGATACCTGGTGCACTTTCAAGCATTTGGTTATTACCTGGGTGATTGTAAGGTTAAAAGTCAGGTAATAGATGACTGTGGAAGACATTATATACTTTTAAAATACCACACACGTTAATTTTTTTATTATTTATTCAATTGTGCATGTATGCGTGTGTGTGCGTGTGTTTACATATATGTGTGTGTAGAACTACGGATGAATTCGGGAACCACCATGGACCGCCTCCACCTCCTTGTTTACTCTGCCCCGGGAGTCACAGGCTCCTGCCCTACCAGGACCAGAAACGCAGGCTGCCCCCGCTTCCACCTGGCATCTATACATGGGGTCTGGGATCCGAACTCAGGACCTTCCATCTGCAAGGCAGAGACTTAACCCCTGAGCCACCTCTCCAGCTCCTAGAAGATCACAAACCTTAAGAAAAAAAATTGCTGAGATTTTCAAGTACCAGATAACTTCTTAAGCAGATGCAAATTGATAGTCTCAAAGACAATAATAAACATTTGTGAAATGTCAGTGAGAGTTGCTATATCCTAAATTATGCAACTTATGTGTCATATTAATATGCAGTAGGCATTTCGCATGTATGAAGACTCATCTTGTTACAGAGGCAGAATCCAAAGTTCTGTTTTAGTTATCTCTCTAGTTGCTATGATAAAATACTCTAACCAAAGCAACTTAAGGGAGAAAGGTTTATTTTGGATTACAATTCCAGAGGGAATAGAATTCATTATGGTGGGGAGAATGCATGGTAGCAGGAAGTAGAGAGAAAACAGGAAGTGGGCAAGGTCCTAAAACCTCCTGTTATGCCTCCAGTGGCATGCTTCTTTCAGCAAGGCTCCATGAAGGTTGCACAACCTTCCCAAATAGTTCTACCATCTGGGGACCAAGTATTTGAACACATGAGCCCCTGGATGACATTTCATACTGACACCACAACATAATGCTAGATGATTCGCAAAAAAACACACATATCCCATCTCTGGTAAGCCTAATTCTCAGCTTTATGCAGAACCTTCTGGGCCAGGGGATCTCCTTGTTTTCTATTAAAATCCAGGCTGAAAACCTGGACCACTTTCAAGATTCGTGAACTATGATGTTTATCATATTCTGAGGAAGGAAACGCATGTCATGAATTTTCTATTTTTGCATGGTTCTGTGGTACCTTAAAGGTTGCTGTATCAGTCTTAAAATGTATCTACAATATTTGGTTATGATAACACTGGCTGAGAACCTATTCTTGGATTTGATTTTTATAACTAAGACATCATGCAACAGCATAACACTGCCTCCACTAAAAACTAATTTAAGAAAATTAAGGGGTAAAGAGCTTGCCACATAAGACTGAGGATTTGAGTTCAGATCCCCTGCATCCACATGATCCACAGTAGCATGGTGGCTTTATCTAATCCCAACACTCTGAAAGCAGAATAAACTGGCCCAATCACCCAGCTCCTAGTTCAGTGAGAGCCTGTAGTATAAATTGGAGAGAGACAAAGGAAGATACCCAACATAACTTCCAGCCTGCATATACATACACAAACAGCATGTCCGTGTGCAGAACAAGGGAAATTGAAAAGATTAATCTGAGAATAATTCATAAAACAGGTAAGGGTTTCCATGCCTGCTTTTGTGCTAAAACTACCCTTCTGTATTATGCCAAAGAGCAATTTCTGAGCTGGACACAGGGTCATATTTCCTTGTCAATGTTCTTGGTAAAGGGCTTCATGCTTCATGTCCCTGCATCCCCACCCTTACAGCCTTCTGGCTTTATTTGTATTACAGTAAGACCTCCAATCCCTTCACTATTTGCCTTTTTAAAGCAGGGACAGATTTATTAAGAACGCATGTTATCTGTTAGGTGGCTAATGACATGTGGCTGAAACATATTCAAATTAAATATTACCTCATCTAGACATTGAACTATAAAATGAATGAGTATTCCCAGTAAAGGAAATTGGCATTGACAGGTAATGAAATAAGAGGCGAGACTGTCCAAAGGGATTCTTAAAGTTAAAACAGACCTCTCCTGGAAAATCTGGATTTTGCAAACCTACCTGGGTCCTTTTAGGGATATGAGGCAGACAATGAAAGGAAATGCCAATCTCAGCTTTCTTTCCACTAGGATCTGGGTCTCTAAACAGCACCAGAGTATCAACCACCTTCATCATCTTCCACATGGTCACTTTTCATTGTCCTAATATGTTGTGTCCCTTTATCTGTAGCATTGGCTTCCTCTGTTCTGACCTAAGACTGTCTCAGCAGAATAGACGAGTTAACACTTAACCCATCAACCCTGGGCCAGGATCACACTCGTTGCTGCAAGCATGATCTTGTCTCCCGAGAACAGTACAATCCAGGGCTTCTCTAAGCTACCCGGAGGGCCCATGGCATCAGAACTCCTGGGGATGTGGCCTTAGCATCTTTTTCTATTGCTACAACAAAACAGTCCAGAGAAAGCAACATAACACAGAAAGGTTTTATTTCAGTCCACAAATCCCAGGTGTAACCCAATGGTGGGGAAGTCAAGGCAGCAGGAGCTTGAAACAGCCGGTTACATCTGGTCCGTAACTGGAAAGCAGAGAACTTGAATGGAGCACTCTGATTGTCTTCTACTGTCATTCAGTGTAAGGCCTCAAGCCCAGTGATACTGTCACACGCACACTTTTAAGCTGAGTTTTCTCACATCAATTATGCAATCAAGACAGTCTCTTATAGGCATACTCAGAGACTAACCTTTTGGAAAGAAATATTTTTATTAACGTTTTTCATGTACAAACAAAATGAATTTATGTCTATTCCTCTCCCTGCCCTATGTTTTTCCACCCTTCTCTCCCTTCCCCAATTCCACCAATTACCTCCCACCTTCATATCCCTCTGTATGTGTGGACTACCAGGCTCCTTTTGCCTGTGCCATAAGGGACCAGTTTGGTGGTAGTACAAGAGCTTCAGTGGTTAACCCACTGGGGAGGAAGCTCCCCTTCCCTTGTCTAGGACCTGTTTCAGAGATTCTCTATGAGTGGTTGTTTCTCTGAGAGCCTTACTGGTCCATGGGAAATGCTGATGTGTTAGCCACTGTGTAGACCTAGTGGCAGAAGATCCCATTGCAGTGAGCTCCTGGATGCAGTAGTCCTGCCCTGTAGAGTTCTCCACTCATGACGTGGGGTCTCTCCACCCACTCACACACTCACTCACACATTATTACACAGCTCCAGGCTGTGGGGACGAAGATAGGTAAGCCCGGCTGCCCACACCTCCGCCTCAACTCTCCAGAGACTCGGCCACAGGCGGGGAGTTTGTCAGAGCAAAATCTCATTTTTGGGGGGGAGGGTAACAAAACAGCTTATATAGGCAAAGGACCACAGGGCGTGAAGTGGGCAGCCAATTGTGTCAAAGGTCAACCCAACATTCAGGCCCTAGAGGTCAGGCTGGATGTATCTCAGCACGGAAGGCAGGTCAATTCCTGAAAGCCAATTAGGGCTCTCTGTAATGTAATCAGGATTACGCCCAGGACACTAGCTCTCAGTACCATCTTTAGTCCCATGTGCTTGGCAATGCCCTGGAGTAAATCCTGGATGGGCCCAACACTGGCTGGCAGTGCATCTCCCCATCTTTAGGCTCTTAGTCTTACCACCACCTTTTCCACAAGGTTCCTTGAGCCTTGGGATGTGAGATTTAGATGGCTGAGCATACTCGGTTTGCCAATACCCTGTACTCTGCCCAGTTGTAGTTTTCTGTTTTAGGCTAAACTTTACCTAGAGAATCCCCCTCAGGTGCGTCCAGAGGATGGGAGAATGCGTACCTTCTAGATGTCCAGCTGACAACCATCACATTACAGCTAATCACCACAGGTGTTAAGTCAAGTGCAGTGTATTGAGCCTTGACACAGTTTCAATCTTCTTAGAATCTCATGCACTAAATTTTGGAAATCCCTGGATATAGAAGAACAGAGGTATAAAACAGCTGGTCACTGTATCCATAGTCCCCTGTCAATTATGTAACAGGGGTTGGCTCTTAAACTTTGTCCTTAACTTCTAACTGCTGCTGTACCCAGTAGTACAATACTGAAGACTCTGAGTGTAGCAGGAGTGATTTCCTCAGATGCTTAATCCTCCTCTGCCTTTCAGGATCAAATTACATAGTGTGTATATGAATATGTAACTATCAGAAATCTTTCAAATCTTGGCCCCACCACTTACTTGCTGGATGACTCTGTGTTCATTATTTAACTTTGCTTTGTCCTGGTTCTTGGTCCTACACATGGGGAAAATGGTACCTCCTTCATAGGGTTGCTGAGAGCTTTAAATGCATTAACATGTAGAACTTTCTAGAACAATGCCTACTGTAGATTAGGAAACCAGCGCGAGCAGTGTTGAACCCTAACCCTAACCTATTCAGCCCTGCCAAGAGCTTGCATCTTGAAACCTCTTGCAAGTATTTGGATCCATGGGTTGGAGCTTTTGGCTGATAAGATGCAAGTGAATGTGAAGTATTCTGTTGCAGGTCTGACCTGCTTTATCCCCCCTTGGTTCTTTCCTGTTGCAGCTTACCTGGGCTCAAGCAATGTCCTGGGTGACCTTGGAAGTCATGTGTTGAAAATGCACAATTTTTTAAGATATTTGTTAGACATTTTAATTTCATCCCTAGTAAAGTTTCTTTTAAGTTCCAGGGCCCATTTTTTAATTGGGCCATTAGTTTCCTTGGTGTTTAGTTTTCTAAGTTCTTTGTGCACTCTGGATAATAGAGCTCTATCAGATATGTGGTTAGTGAAGATTTTCTCCCATTCTGTGGGTTGCCTTTGAGCTCGTGTTACAATCTCTTTATCTGAGCAGAAGCTCTTTAATTTCACAAGATCCCAACTGTTGAGAGTTGGTAGCAGTGACTGTGCCATTGGATGTCTGTTTAGGAACTGTTGGCCTAGCCCAATCAGCTCGAGGGAATTCCCTACCCTTTCAACTATGGTTTTTATAGTCTCTGGCCTTAAATCAAGGTCCTTGATCCATTTGGAATTAGTCTTGTACAAGGTGACAAGTATGGGTCCAGTTTTAATCTTCTACATGTGGAGATCCAGTTTTGCCAGCACCATTTGTTGAAGATGCTGTTCTTTTTCCATTGGATTCTTTGGGCCCCTTTATCAAAGACCAAATGGCTGTAATTTTGTGGGCTTATGTCTGGGTCTTCAACCCTTATCCATTGATCCGAGTGTCTATTTTGGAGCCAGTACTAGGCTGTTTTTATAACTATGGATTTGTAGTATAGACTAAGGTTTGGTATGGCGATACCTCCAGCAGTGTTTTTGTTACTCAGGATTGTCTTTGCTATCCTGGGTCTTTTGTGCCTCCATATGAATTTTGAGATTGTTTGGTCAACTTCTTTAAAGAATTGCTTTGGGATTTTAATTGGTATAGCATTGAATTTGTATATTGCCTTTGGTAGGATGGTCATTTTTACGATGTTGATTCTGCCAATCCAGGAACATGGGAGAGGGGAGGGTGAGCAGAAGGGTCGGGGGGAGGAAGAGAGAGGGAAGGAACCAGTGTACCTATTAAGCTTGTATGAGCGGAGATAATAAAAAATGTTAAAAAAAGAAAAAAAAAACATTAATTAGTTAAGAAAAGAAAAAAAAACATTAATTAGCTTAACTACAGAGGTAGTTGCTTTTCTATTCTTCATACTGTTATGGACTGAGAAGTGTTCTACAGTATAAGAAGATAGTGGACGAATTTAAAGATAGTTGAACTATGGCTGTGAATTTTTATAACTCCTATGATTAGAACATAAAATGATAGTTGAAGAAAAAAAAAAAGAAAATAGAACAATATTTCCATCCAGCTGTCACTCTGAAAGAGTGGTATGCTATCAGGGAGGGTTACGCCTAGGTCCAGAGTCATTGTATATTCTGGGGGTCCATTTATTACAGGAGAATAACAAATGCCAATTAATGCCCAGTGTTAATCTTCAGATCACCCCCATGAAGAAGATACCTCTTATCTTTACTTTTACATGGGAGAAACCGAGACCCAAACTAAGGGTTCACTTTTTTAAGTCCTCTCATGTGGAGACTGCAAAAAGCCTGCCCTTTATGTTCTGAGGGGCCCTTCCAGAGTGTTTGTGTAGGAATGCTCACCTCAATCTTATGTGTTGGACAAAGATGTAAGACTGTAGTAATTTCTATAATTGGAAGTTAATATGAGCAAAGACCTATGTGCTATATCAATGTTAGAGAATGGCGGAATATGTTTTTTGGTCACTTTCTAGTTCTATAAAAGACAAATCTTTTAAGTTCTGCATATCCAGTTTTCTGATCTCGAAGATTAAAACAAAAATTAAGAAAACTTAGAAGCTCACTAGATGGCTTAGCAAGTTGCTATGCAAACCTGATGATCTACTTTTGATTTCTCAGAACTCATGTAAAAGTGAAAGGAGAGAACTCACGTCCTCTGACCTCCACATGCCCACCACAGCAAATGTACCCCTATATACATACTCCCTGTACACATGTATCATACACAAGAACTACAATTTTTTTTAAGTTAAGAATTATTTTGGGGGTGAGGAGATGTTCAACGGGTAAGAGCACTTGCTACATAAATATGAGGACCTGAGAGCTGGGTGTGGTCACACATGCCTGAACTCCTTGTTAGTGGGCAGACACAGGCAGTTCTCAGGAGTTTTCTGGCTGACCAGTCTAGCTAGACTGCTTCAAGTTCAGTAAGAGAGACTTTCTCAGGGAATATGTCAGACAGTGATGGAAGAGAATACTTGATCTTATCATCTAATCTCTGCATGTATGTACATGACAATGTGCACTCATACATTCAAGAATACATTTGCACTACATCTAAGACACACACACACACACACACACACACACACACACACACCAAAATTTTTAAAAAAGCAAACAGGCATTTTGGCACATGTCTATAATCCTAGTATTTGACAGAAAGAGACAGAAGGATCAGGAGTCTTAGGCCAGAATGGGCTCCATATTTAAGATCCTGTTTCAAAGTGTGTGTGTAGAATGTCTGTGTGATTGCTTGTTTACTGTCCATTTCACTTTCTCAAAATGGTAGTGTGTACTTTCATGTAGAGTTGTTCTGTTTTGGAGTGATAGATAAGTCTTTCAAAAATGAAGTGAGGTGTTAAATATTTTGAAGGAAAAAAAGAAATAATACATGTTATATACGAGTACTCAGCATCTGAACGTTCAATAAAATTATGATCTTGTTTAGGCAAAATGGGTCATCGCTACATTGTCAAGTACTATGTTCAAAACTGCATCTGCAGTCTAGGCTTCTTTTGCCTGCATTTATCTATTGTGATTTGCCAAAGTACTCATACAAGTCATAAGCCTTGTCATAGTTAGGCACAGGTGTTAACTTGACAGTTGAGGGTTTGAACTCTTGGCACATGTGTAGAGAATTAGTAGTTGAGTTAATCTCAGAGCGAACCTGAAGGAGATTGTCTACTTGGTAAGGCAGACCCAGCCCAAGGTGGGTGGGTTACATGATGGGAAAATTTAATGGGTGGGTGGCACTAGGCCCTGAACAGGTGAATAAAATACAGAGAACTGGTTGAGGAAGTTGGCATCCTTGTGTACACTTGGCCAGACATGCTGGTCTGGCAAGTAAAGATCGTCCCTTTTCAGCTGTTATGTGGTGATGGTATGGTCAGTTTCCTCAGCCCTGGTATTGGTGCATGCTCTTGTCAAGCTGGGCTATGAACTGTAATCAGTCTGTCGTAAGAAAATAACCCCTTGTTCCCTTAAGTCGTTTGATGATCATTTATCAGCAACCATGCAGGTGAACCGCTATAAGCCTCCTGCTCTGGTTTTGCAGAAGCAGGGTAATTTGGGCTGCGGCCATGTTCTGGTTCTGGTTATAGAAATGAGGCTGTCAATTGTTAGTGTTCAAGAACGGCAAAGCTCTTTCAGTTGCTTAGCAACTGAAGCTGGGGAGTGGGCAAAGCATGCAAGCCTCTGGGAAGAGAAAAGTACAGGGGAATCTAAGAAATGAATTTAACGGCCGGATCATTCCCAGGTGGCAGACAAAAGATTTACATAGCTCTAGTATTTATGAGTATAGATTGTTACGTAATGGGAAAATTTAATGAAATACCTTGAAATTCTGCAGTGACAGTCACAGTGGCTGTATGTGTTCTAATGCAGAGGAACTGGAAGCCATGTCTTTTAGCATGTTGATTGCAAATGAAGCATGGGAAATAGTTTGGAAATCTGCGGGCTTTGGAGATCATCATGCGCCTGGACACTACCGCCACCTGGTGGACAGCACTGGTAGTCGGTGAGGGCCTGTGGGGAGAGAGGGGGTCAATCTGTAGGAATTAAGTGTGGTCTTCTGAAGGTTTTGCTCACTTACTCCTGAGAATAATTGTCAAAGTTCTTATAAGGAATATAATGTAGCTTGTGAGTATTAACATTTAAAAATAAAACTTTGTCACTCTTTTGTGTGTAAAATACAACGTAACATAAATGCAGTAGAGATTTGATATACATCAACATTTTAAAATTGCATGAGCAAACTCTTTTAAATGAGTAATGCCACAAAATTCCCTTTACTCCTTGAACTGCTGGTATTTGAGTCTCAGATTTAATACAGATAGATGTTTCTAATGCTTATGCTACATGCATAATACTATGTATATAAAGCAGTATATATTTCTCTGTGACAAAATAAATGAATTAAACTTAGATTGTATTTTTTTGCAGTGACTATCAGGCTTTAGCTGTGTATTTTTAGTGTATACTAAATCTCAAATATATTTAAAATGTTGCTCAAATTAAACTAAAACCTAATGCTTTCTTTTGAAATCTACCTCTTAAAAGGTCAGGACTTAAAATAACTATATATCCAATGGAGGATACTCATTATTGCTCTATGACAGAGATCAAAAACAATACCTTGCATATTTATCATTTTTCTTCTTGTAAGTCTCAAGAAAGATCATTCTATAAAAAGTAATGGTATGAAAGGAAGAAATTTATCGGGCAATTTTTGAAAAATACTTTATTCATTTATCTAGAGGGAGGGTACACAGAGGAGGCACACACATGCATCCTGCCGCTTCTGGGGATTGAACTCAGGTTGCCAGGTTTGGCGTCAGGCACCTTTGCGGGCAGAGCTATCTCACCAGTCTTATCACGCAATGATAACTCAGTTAAAAAATGATTTCTGAATTTCGTGTCCCAAATGACTTTGTGTACTTTCAATGATTTTCTCTTTCCATCAGTGGACAAGTGGGTTGTGGCTCCAGGTTGGAGACACCCCCTCCTCAAGCTGGACAAGTGTTTTTTTCCTTTATTGTTGGAATCACTGGCACTCAGAACATACAGATTAGCAGCGCCTCAGTCATGCAGGTTGTGGGGGGGAGGGCAAAGGTTTCTATACCTAGGGGACAAACTTCAGTCCCATTCCTTTGCATGGAAGGCAGTCTGTTCTTTTTTTATGTATGGAGAAGAGGGGAATTGCTAATCAAAGATTACTGAGGCCAATTGATCTAAACATGGATGCAAGAGGAATCTGAGAGCATAGAGAAAATGGATTCCCTGGAAAAAATTTGAATGTATCTGCCCTTTTAGAGTGTGCTTGTGCCAGGACCGAGTCTCCAATGTTTGTGATGAAATAGGCGTAAGGCAGTAGGAGGCATAGTTAAGTTTTCAATGTTGACTTTGTTGAGCTTAAATACTCTGTTTTTCAATATAATGTTTTCTGCCTTAAAAAGTGAAAGATGGTGTTAGCTGACATTTGTAGTGATTTTGAAAGCCCTGATTTTCTAAAATCACATCAGCCTGACTGGAATGTCCTTCTCCCATCTCCTACTTCTTATGCCTTTAAATTGTGCCAGCCAGGGTAGCAGAAATGTGGTAGAGGTAGCATACAAGCCCAGATCTCAGCGGCTTGGAGATACGTTGTCCCTCTGCTCACCCTGCATGAAGGTTAGCTACCAGAGCTTAGCTTCGGACCCTGGCTAACTGGTTTCCTGCAAGAGGGGGAAAACAGGCAGAGAATACCACAGCACTATCTCAGAGCTACTCCAGAGGAACTCACAGCACTTCTTCCTGTTTCCTCAGATCAAGCAAGTTCCTGTCCCTGCAGAATTCTGCGTGCGAGGATGTAAACATCCTTCGGGAAGTGGCAGTAGATACTCTGGCCATGTGATAACCCACAGCACCCGGCAAACTCTACTGAGGCACAGCCAACAAATGCCATCGTTTCCTAAAGAATTTACTTTAATTTTTACAAAATATTTTCAACATCTAGAAGACGTACAGATCAATACTGCAAAGATATAAGGGCTTATTACCCCAGAATTAACAACTGCTAATGTTTGCAAATTAACTTCAGTGGAGTCCTCTGGTTAAGCAGGAACAACATGTAGACACAAGTTTAAGCACTCCCAGTAATCCTGTTCTCGTCCCCTTTTGAAGCTCTTCCTGTCTAGAAATAGCCCTATTGTTTGCGGGAATGTGTTTTTTGTGCTTAAACCTCTTTTGGTGTCTCCTACAAAAGTGCTTTAAGACTGGATAGTATGTAAAGTCCTGTGTTCTTTTTTCACTCAGATGTGTCTGTGTTGTTGCATGTGGTTATTTCATCTAGTTATTTCATTTACACTATTTGTTAAGAGTACAGTATGTAAATATATCCAGTTCATTTATGTTGGGGAGACTTTTAATTTATTCATTTGATTGAGAGAAAGAACACACTTGCAGGCCGTGGTGCACCCAGGTGGAAATCAAAGGACAATTTCTGAAGTCAGTTCTTTCCTTCCACCCTATGGGTTTCTGGGGATTAAACTCAGTTCTTTAGATTTGTGAGCCAGATACCTGTCTTACCCAGTGACCTATCTCACCCAGCCTCATGTGGTTGAAACCTTAAATTTGATTTCCACTGGTACTATTATTATTAGCACTTTTATAAAAGATCACTTCGTAAATGTTTCTGAGATTCATACTCTTAAAAAAACGAGCAAACTGTTTGAACAGAATGGCCATGTGGTTTGAAAAAGCAAATGGTTTTTGCACACCAACTTGGAGCTTTTGGACTGAGGGTCAGTCTTATCTAAAACACTTTTTGGGGGGCAGAGGCAGCTTTGTAAGCTTTCTGGGGCCCCAGGGCTATGTGAAGAGCCCCAGAAAGTCTCTCCGAAGAACTTCTATCCTGCCAAAGGAGTCATGGGGGACAGACAACCTGAGGAGGCCTTGGGATGGACCCCCAGGGAGGTGACCCTGGCAGCTAAGGAGTCTCAGCGATGTCCGAAGATTAATTGTGACCAAACGGAGCAAACATCTCAGTGGTACCGGTGACTGGTACCAAGGCTAAGGGAGGAGAAACCATTTACTCTGCCCCTGGTTTGTGATGTCACTTCTGAAAGGGAAGTAAAAAAATGTTGTAGTGAAATCACTCTTGCTAACCATCATCAAGATCTGCAGTTTTCCATTCTGAGTCTGAATTTTGTGCACGGGTCAATTTCCCTTCATGGGACCATGTGCTTCAGCCCTATAAATAGGTCTACATGATGAAGAAGATAATCTTGTCTAGACCCAAGAGGTCTAAAAGTGGATGTTGTGTCAGTTAACTTTTTCTATATCTTTTTTTAAATTTTTTTTATTATTATTTATTCAATTGTGCGTGTGTGTGTATGTATGTGCGCGCGCATGCGTGTATGTGTGTGTGTAGAACCACGGACAAATTCAGGAACCACCATGGACGCCTCCACTACCTTCTGCCCCGGGATTCACAGGCTGCGCCCTACCAGGACCAGAAGCGCAGGCCACCCCCGCTTCCGCCTGGCGTCTATACGTGGGATCTGGGATCCGAACTCAGGACCTTCTGCCTGCAAGGCAGAGGCTTAACCCCTGAGCCACCTCTCCAGCCCCAGTTAACTTTTTCTAACTGCCTGAAGCAGGTAACTTATAAAAACACCTATGGTTCATTGAGCTCATGGTCTTAGCGAGTCAAAGTCACCGCACATGGGTTCATGGGTTCATGGAGCTCATGGTTTTGGTGATTCAAAGGCGTGGCACCTGCATCGGCTCAGTTTAGGTGAAGGCAGCAGGCGGTGATGGTGGGGAGCATGATGTGTCAGAGGAAAAGTATCACAACACAATCCAAGAAACAGAGACATGATGGGTGGACCTCAGTAATTCTTTCTAGGGTATATCCTCTGAGGACACAAGGGCTCACCCCCTAGGTCACACCTTCTGAAGATTCCACCACCTCTCAGTGGTGTAACCTGGGGATCTAGGTCAATATATTAGGAGGAAACTATTTAAACCCTAGCAAAAGTGTATACCACTTTCTATTTGTAAGAACTTGTTGAGGAAGCTCGTTCCTTCTCCAACTTCCAAGGAGTTTTCTCTTTTAAAATTCATTATTATTGTATGTGTATGCACATATGAGACAAGGTCAGAGCTGAATTTCATGGAGTTGGTTCCCCTTTTCCATCTTTATGTGTGTTCTAGGAATGGAACTCAGATTGTCAGTCTGGGGAGGCAAACATCAATTTGGTATCTTTCTCGCCTGAGTTTTCTCTCTTCTGTTGACCTTGGCTTTCATGGGTCTGTGATTGCTGTAGGGAAAAGTGATACAGGCAGTAAGACAGACCCAAAGGATCAGTGGCAGACAGCTGTGATCCTGGTTCTGTCTCTGGGCTTTAGTGATATAAGTCAACGAGGGCCCTACACCTATCACCTACACTCAATCGCCCATGGTTCTACACACACACACACACACACACACACACACACACACACACGCACATGCACAATTGAATAAAAAAAATTAAAAAAAAATAAACACCTTGTTTTGCTAAGTTGTCTGGGTCCTGTATTCATTCATCCATAGGAAGATGAAAACCTGTCATATTCATGGAGCTAGCAAGGCAAGGTAGAACAGGTCTGTAAAAAGACCAGGCAGGAAGCCGAAGAGTTAAGAAATGATGTATGAGATGCTACCGCAAGCTCACAGCAGGACTGTCATGATTACATACATGTGCTTAATAAACACTGGTGAAACTATTCTCAACTAAAACAAAAATCAAATTAAAAGAAAAAAAAAACTACTTAAGAGCTGTTACGTTATCATTGTACATAACCACACAATGAAATAGCTCTTTAAAATGTTGAACTGTTTTCAACTTTTGTTGAAAGTAACTTCCTACTGTTCTTTCCTTCGTTTCTATAAATGTGCCTGCTTAAAGGCAGTCACGATGCATGCAGTTATAAATCATTTGTGGTCTCTGCCCTTAAGACGTGAATATGATCCACTTTTCCTTTTCAGTAAAATACAAGGAAGTTGTATAGGGTTTAGAGGATTAATTCACTGCTGAGTAACTTTTCATGCAATGCTCAGTGAGGTAAAATTTCTCTCATTTCAATTGTAAGTTAAAATACTTATGAACTTTGGATTGAAATCATACAAAAACATATTGGGGAGTTGGCTCCATGGGTAAAGTGCTTCCTGCATAAACAAGAGGGCTGGAGCTTAGGTTCCCAGCACCCACATAAAAGCAGGGTGCGGTGGTTCATGCCTTTAACCTCATGGTAAGGGGACACAGATAGGCAGACGGGGTATTTGCTGGCTACTTAGTGGATCCAAAACTGCAAAACGAGAGACTCTTATTGCAAAAGAATGTGTTGAGGGAGTGAGGAAGGGACCTGATGTTTACTTCCAGCCTGCACATGCGCATGCATGGGCACACACAGACACATGAGCACATGCGTACGCACGGGCGCATGTGTGGAAGTCAAAGGAAAACTTTTAGAAGTTGGTTTTCTCTTGGGAGCAAAGCCAGGTCACTAGGCTTGCAACTTAACCCACTGAGGCATTTGTCCCTCCCTTTCTCATTCTTAACATTTATTTTGTATGCATGTGTGTGTGTGTGTGTGTGTGTGTGTGTGTGTGTGTGTGTGTGTGTGTCTGTGCAGTATGTGCTTCTGAACGCCCAAGGGTGACTTTGGAAATCACCCTGGATTACTCTATTTCCTTTTAATTTTTCTCTGGGGTTTCCCAGGCTCTGTCTTCCAGGACTGAAAGTAGAGGTTGCCGCTATTTCCACCTGGCTTTTTTTTTTTTTTTCTTTTTTTAACGTGGCATATGGGATTTGAACTCAGGTTCTTCTGTTTGCAAGGCAGAGGCTTAACCCCTGAGTCATCTTTCTGGTCCTCTTCCTTACTCCTAATATTCACCAACAGCAAATCCTTCAAAGCAGTTAGGAAATGAGCCACTTAAATTGAAGGTCTCAGTGGACTATTTACAAAGATATGAGAAAGTAGCTATTTTAGCTTTAGGATGATTTCTTAAAATTGGAACTACTCAGAAAGGTCACCCATTTAAATCAAACTGATTTCAGCTGTGCTTCACCAGTGGGTCCCTCAACCTTCCCAAGCAGGGACTCCTATGCACTCACTTTTGGCATGCGAGAACCACAGGAAGGTCTAAAAACAAATTAACTGTCAGAACTACTTTGATAAGCATTATCACATATATAAAATATATTATTAATGTAATGTCTAACAGTGATCTGGAAATGGACGCGTATTAAATGGTGAACATGTGTGATAGTTAAGCCTGGATGTCAACTTGACACACCCGGTATTAACTAAGCTGGGCTGAGACCATGTCTGGAAAGGATCAACTGAGACTACTTGAAGGATACCCACCCTAGATCCCATTAGGACCTCCAAAGCTCTCAAAGGATCCTCCCAGTACTGCATCATATAAAAAGGAGCCAAGGAGAACAGATGCCTTCTTGCAGCTGTGCTAGGAATCTTTCTTCCTTCCAGCCGCCCGGATTCTTAGACCTTCCAAGACCCTAGGAGTTCTCCAGCCTTCAGCCATCACCTACTTGACTACTGAACTGAGCAGCTAGCTATTGGCAGCCATTGTTGGAACTACCTTGGCTACTGGAAGCCATCGTTGGACTACCTCAGCTGCTGACAGCCTTCGCTGGACTACCTCGGCCATTTCTGTAAGCCAACCCAATAAATTTCCTATATATATATTCATTCTGTGAATTCAGTGACTCTAGAGAACCCTAACTAATACAACATGGCACCACCAACTCAGAAGCCAGAGCGGAACTGCACAGGCCGTCTCGGCACAGTTGCGGTTTTGCCAAACCAGTCCCACAATTATCCAGTCGTTGCCATCAGCAAGGCTGTGTGAATTCCTGAAGGAAATGGAAGAGACACGGCCTGGGTGAGGTCTCGGAGTCAGGTGGGCGGCTCCCCGGTAAGGGGAAGCCTGTGATGTCACAGCTCTTGGTCTTCACGGAAGCGGTTAGTTAGTTCTCATTATTGACTTGCCTGGGGAGATGGGTGAGCCGGAGCTACTTCGCTTGGTTAGGTGTTTTTAGGGAAAAGGGCAGAGTCAACCTGGGGCAGTTTCGAACCCTGCTGGAGGAGTTTGTGTGGCCTGCAGTAGAACCAGGGGTTCTAGGACAGCGGCTGGAGGGAAACACCCTGCCTGAATCACCTTCAGGATGTGGTTCTCAGCCCAGACCCCTGGGATCTTGTCCATGTGAAGTCACTCAAAGCATCTGCCATCGTGATCTGGCCTCAGCATCGACACTGGGCAATGTGGTTCCCCTCACTGGACTTGCAAAGAGCTGGGCAGAGTCAGTGGCCAGATGAATTTGGCTTTGAATGAACAGCAAGCATTTGTTAGACTGAGAAACCTTAACCTTGTAGGTACAAGTGGGGAAGTGGTCTTTAACTGCTGCTTTGCATACACGTCAATCTCATCCAGAAGCTCCAAACCTGCAGTTATTGGACCCAGTAGAGACCAGAGGGGTAACAGTGGACCCCAGCCCTCTCAGGCAGTCACACGTGGTCATGTGAGACCACAGGAAGGTCTCTACAGGCTGGGGTTCTGGGTTGTTGGTGCATGAGCTGCTAACAGCTTTACCAACAAACAGCGACAAAGAAAATCCATTAAGAAACTAACGGCATCTCTTACTAAATGCATTGTTGTTTATTGCTATTTTATAAAGCTTAATACTTTGCTATGAGAAGAACTGGTTTACACGTAGTAGTAAAGTCCTAAGTAGACAGCTGCGGACGACACAGCCATTAGGAAAAGAACAGAGTGAAATATGAAAACAGCAGCAAGCAGCAATAAAATTAATGTCTACATCAATCTAGCAGTGCAATAAGAAGCGGAAAGCAGCTTTACATTACAGTTATTTAAATACAGAAATAGCACCTTACACAAAGGGAATGAGTAATGTAAACGTGGCAGGTAGATTCAAGTATAAAAGTTATACCCGAACGCAAGGGTTTCACAAATTCTGGACACTAGGGGGCATCCCTCAGTGCCACGTGTCCCTTGCAGGATCATACCAATGGTTACTTTTTTCCTTTTACTAAATTATACCGTGTCAACCTGCAGACCACTGCTTCGTCACTACCCATAACACCCAAAATCCAACTCAGCAGCCTCGAGGCCAAGTGTCCTGTAAGAAAGATTTGCTCTCCTGGCAGAAACCATGATCACTTTTTATGGATCGGGGAACCATGTTACAAGCAGGTACTCTACACAAGTACTGTCGTAATGTTCCACTGGTAAGGGTAACCACAGGAATTACTATCCTGCTTTGTAGCAACCTCTTTGGAACCATGAATCCCCCCAAGGGCAATGTGGTCAGTTCAGAAACAGAATAAAAAATAGCAACTGTGATAAAAAAGACAAAAATGTTACCTTAGATGGAGAATAGCCAGGAACAAGGAAGGAAAAAAGTTTGTTTCTGTGTAAAGGCAGACTTCTCAGTGTAATTATCTTGCTAAGCATGGCAGATTTAAAATGTAAGGATCCTGGGCAGAGTTATAGGCTGTATATCTGAAAATCTACTCGAGGCCAATTTTTGTCTGTTTCAACAAGGTACCTAACAGTGTGGGTTCAGGATGCTCATTATTGTTCAAATTTAATCTAACTCTAAAAATGATTTTTTTAAAAAGGGAATACCGGTCATGTAAACTTTAAAAGTTTAGTGTTGAATAAAGTGTTGACATAGTAGCAAATTTATTAAATCTGCCTACCTATCTCAAGTTTTCAAAAGATACTGTGGGATATTAAAGGCTAATAGTATCCTGCAGTTATTATAAAGTTACGTTACATAGACTCCCAGAGTCTCTTAAATTAATATTTTCATTCTTTCATATAATATTTTACTGGGTCTAAAAATAAAATACAAAACATCCTTATACTAAGATTCTAAATCTAAGAGAAATTTAGAAGAGAGAAAAATGATTGAAGAAAATGAAACAAAGGAAGCAGAGAAAGGACAGGGAAGTATTTCCTTTGGAAAGACAAGAGGTATAAATATTAATGTATCTAGAATATGAAGAACTAGTTTGGTTCCTTAGTGAACCCCTAAAATAACGTGGCTTACAAAGGGGAATGTGTTAAGTCTGTAGAAGCGTATTTGTGCTGGAACAGTTAACCCAGGCACAAGCCAATCCTGTTTTCTAGGACGACCATAGACATGATTTCAATACTCTTAGAAAGGAATAGTGGGTGTACATTTTCCTTCTTACCCCTCCGGATTTGAAGAAAATCACAAAAGAAGAAAAAGGGAATGGTTACTACTGCTCCACATGTTACAGCACCATTACTCTACACAACTTAACCAAAATGTTCATCCTGGCTCCAGTTTCCAACGTAATTCCTCTCCATCATCCTGAGCCACACCTGCTAACCCACAGTAAGCATTTCAATGAGACAGCACAGGCCATGCAAGTAGTGAAGGCAACTGAGCACATGTTCTGAAAGCTAAATCTTGCTCAGCTTCTGTGCTGTGTAGCCCCTGAACCGCACCTCCCTTCTCATGCCTCCCTAACCCCTCTCTGCACCCTAGGGTCGACAAAGTTCACCGACAGCTATGTGTAGCATTCACAGTTATTTTGGTCTTGACACCTGTCATGTACATACATTTATCCACATTATCAACAGGTCGCAGAATAAGTGCAGGGCAAATGATACAAAAAAGTACAAACATTCAAGTCGTCATACCCTGAAATCAAAATGAATTAGGTTGTAGTTGTAAACTTGTTGCACTAAATTCCATTTCAGGAACAAAATAAATAATACCATAGGATTCAAAACCGAAGGTGGCTTCCTGGTAGAGCCAGGGGAAGCGGTAGCGTGTTTAAACTGTGGAAAAACAGAGTTCTCTGACCACAGACGTAGGGCCAGTAGAATGCAGATCACGAATGCTTATTCTGCTAAGTGCTAGATGGCCCTTCCCTTCAGGGAAGCCGTGAGGGTCCAGCAGCCTGTTAGGATCTACTTCTAGCAACCTGATGATGAAAACTACACCAGTCAGTCTGGGACAGACTGCCCATGCACAGTTTGGTCTTTAGCTGGTATTGGATGCATAAGTAATAATCTAGGCGAATAGGTGATTCATGATGTGGGGAAGTTAGAACTGGCAGATGAGAGAGAGTGTGAGGTCACGGGCCAAGGACCAGAAAGGTTCGTTCCGCATCTGACCCAGGATCCAGGCGCTCTGCAGCCACCCCAGGGTCGCAGAAGCAGTTAGTCAGGCCCAAAGCTGGGGATTTCCAGTCTCCTCTGGGCAGAGCTGATGCTTCGAGAATGGTTTCTCTCTCTCCTTCTAAGGATGGGGTCTCCAAGGTCACCAGGTGTCTTGAAAAACGTCTCACGGTGTTTGCGTCGCATGCTCTTGGGGGTCACGGGAACAGGTGACTAAAAAAAAGAGCACAGTAACAGGTGAAATGCAATGGTTTCGTCTCTCTGGAAATCTCGACTTGGCGTCAGCCGTGCAGACGAAGATGTTCCCCCCACTTTGCTCTCCAGCACATGACTCCATTTGTCTCCTGTAACCCTTGGGATGATTTACTATTACTTTAGGCTCAGAAAGGCAGCCTGCCAAAAAGCTTATGAATGCAGCCAGTTGTTTAGGTGCTTCCATTGGAAGGTGTTTGAACTTGGGCAGCTCTGTGTCTCTTTAGTTCCTTCCTTGAAGTAATGAGGTCACATGCATGCACACATACACATATACATACACATGTAAACACATATACATACATACACACACTACTTATACATATGTACATATCTATTACTTCCTTAGATATCACATTTTTAAGAAATGACCGAGACTTCACAGCTGTGCAATTAAAATTTAGGATGGTCTCCTTAATTGACTAATAAAATGAATGCTTGGAGATCCCTGAAAACATTTAAATATGAAGGAATCTTCAAAATGTTCTTTATGCCTAAAATAGATTTCTTCTAATTTTAGAAAGCAGACTGACAACTGAAGAAAAAATTATTTTGTTTTGAAGTGTAGCATTCCTTCCCTTATACCTTAATACTTCTATTAAAAAAAGGAAGAGAAGAGAGTTTGGGGTTCATGGTGGAAGGCAGGTGACCTGATACTTGTTTTAGCCTCGTGACTGAAGTGAATACTAACTAAATGCAAGCACCGGAGCCCAAGGTCTCACCTGGTGGGGTTTTACCACGGATACAGGATGTCCCACATAACCAGGGGACTCAGGGAGGGTGATGTTGGATGACCTCGACACCACTGGGCTCAAATTTAGGGAGGGCTGAGGCTGAGTGTCCGCAGAGGGGAGCGTGGATGCCTGTGGGTTGACCACGGTCGCAGGGCTGATGAGAAGGTGTGCTGTGGATCCAAGAGCAGACAGGCCGAAATTCACTGGCCCAGTGTTTGGGAGCGCGCCAGGCGTGCCAGGCATTGTGGGGGAATACAGAACCGGAAAGGGGCCCAGAGTCGGAGATGGTAAGACCATGCAGGGAACACCGAAGGACGGCAGCTGACCCGAGGATGGTCCCAGAGTATGTGCGGCTTGGCTGCCTGATAGGAGCACATTGAAGCCATTTAATCCTGAAACACAAGAACGAAGTGATAGTCACAAAGAAGACTGCACTCATGCTAGCGTCCTGGGGCACTTTCCACAGGAAGTCAGTGTGAAGCAACCAACGACCGAACCTCCTTCTGCCTGAGAAGGCGGAATCGCCTTTCTGTGCCGTTCAGTTCACACGGCTCCATGGCATGGAGGGACAAGACTGCATCTTGACATTCCCCAACATGACTAGGTGGTGGATGCCTATGGAGGGCTCTTTTTACTTTATTTTTTTGCTCTTTGACAGTTTCATACAGGTATGAAATTTCATACACAACTGAAGTAATTTTCAGCACATTTCAACAAATTATAAGCCAATTTCATGCTCTCCTTCCACCGAAAACCCTCTTATACCTACCTAATCTCTCACTTCTGCTTTGTATTTGTCTGTGTATGTATGTATGTATGTATGTATGTATGTATGTATGTATGTATGTATGCATCCCTGCAGAAGGTTCTTCATGGGAGTTCCCATGAATTCAACATAATGGAGGAAATGAAAACTTGGATGGAAATAATTCTATCTTCATGAACTTCTAATTCGCAATTTATATTTCTCTCAGTGATCACAGGCAACAAATCCCCAAAGCACTAATAATTCTGTGACATTATCAGAACTGAAAAGTACAGAGATGGGGTACGGAGATAGCTAAGGAGATAAAGTGTTTCCTTGCAATTAATAAGAGCCTCATTTTGATTCCTGAATGTACTTGAAAAAAAAAAAAAAAAGCCAGGTGTGGTGGAGTGTTGTAATTCTAGCACCAGAGGGGATGAGACAGGAAGATCCTTGGAGCTAGTGAGGAGGATGCCCGAGGTGGTCTTCTGCCTCCACCCATATATGGATGTGTATTCCCACATACATGTGCACCTGTGCAGGTACACACAATGTTTTATTTTGTTTTATTACTTTACTATTCCTTTAGTTTGAAATGATGGTGATTCTGGACTGGCTGCCAGTTTTTTTAAAATAGTATACATAATTAATTTTTTTCCCTTGTAGTCAATGCAGCTGTTTCTTTCTAATTCTGAGTACTCAACGCCTCGCATTTGTAATCATTTCAAGGAGAACTTCATGGGCCTCTAATGCTCTCCTCCCCAGTGTGTTCATTATCATTCGACTGGGTACATCTGTGTATCTCCAACACCGAGTGCCACCTTTGGAGAAACATCCAAGTTGAAGCCATGGTCTGCGAGGAACGACAGACACCTGTGTAAGCCGCCAGGCACGTCTCCTTTAACTGTGCCTCAGCTTTATGCTTTTGTTCCACGCACGGAATCGAAGGAATTAACTCGAGTGCTGTGGTTGCTCGTCTTCCTTGTCAATTAGGCTGGATGTGGAATCGCACAGGAGACACACCTTTAAATGTGTCTCAGAGGCTGCTTCCAGGGGTTTAGAGAGGAGGGAACGCCTAACTGGGCGGGCAGCACCATCCTGGACTGGATAAAAAAGACAGCTAGTGAACACTGGCCTTCGTCTCCTCCTCTTCCCCCCTCTGCCTCCTGACGCAGGCTCTTGTTCTTCTGTTGCGCCTCTCCAGTCAAACCTCGAGCCAAGACAAATGGACTCCCCCCCAGGTTCCTTTTCTCAGTACTTGATCACAGCAACAAGAACACTAACCAACCCAAGTATCTCTGCACTAGGAACAATCTTATGTACACAGAGGATATCTAAGAAACTAGGCTTCTACCGTAGTTCACTTCAATTCAAAATAAGTAACGTCATCTGCCAAGTCATTCTAAGTTCTAGGCACTGTAATTCTAAATCCTTTAAGCTTATTAAGTCGAATTCAATTTTCTCAGCACTCCTATGAAGCAGGTGTTTTGACTGTTTTCTGACCAACAAGAAGAGCTGAATGTTTTAAATACATATAGATAGTAGTTTTAAAGATCCTTTTACTGTTGATCGTGATGATATACTTGGTACTTTTAGGCACGAAGACTCAAGAATACTAGCTTCCCAGACTCCATAAACAGATTCATGTTATGATACAGCTGAATTATCAAAATCAACGTGCCTTTTACTTATGTTTTTTTCTCCCCCTACCAAATAAAGTTTAATGCATTTAAAGGAAAAACTTCTACTCTATATATTTTCTCATTATCCTTGTAGTTAAACACGCCTTCACCCTTCATCTCACAGATGGAGAAAACAGGAGGCAAAGAGTGAAACCGCGCAGAGGTGACAGACTGACTGCATGTTAAGGACCCGCTTTTTTCGCTCGGGCGGCACAGGCAAAGATGGAAAAGCCCAATGACACTGGGACTCTTGGTTATGGCATTTCTTACCGGCCGGAGGCTGCACATACAAATACTGAAGCAGAGAGGGCTCTTTGGTGTTTTCATTTTCTTTCGAAGGCGTTTCAGTCTCTGCATTTCCAGACGGGGTTCTATACTCAGAAGCCGGGAAGCAGCCTGAAGCAACCTTTCCTGAACCTTTTTCTACAGCGGGGAGTTGAACCTGTCCACCATCACCTTCCAGGGGCGTGGATCCCCTGTTTCCCAAGGTCGAGGAAAAGGCAAGTTCTGTGGAATCCGAGGGTTTCTAAGTACGAGCACACGAAAAAGTAGAAAAACAAGTGAAAATTCCAGCAGTCGGCTTTCAAAGAGCTTTCTTAAAATACCTACACCATAGATAAGAAGGTAGAACAGGGCCTTGCGCCATACTGATAGGTAGCTCAGTGTTTCTTGTACTCTAGGTCTAGCCTAGACGTGAATGTGCATCTGTAGACTTCTGATCCCTAAGTGCACACACGACAGAGCTTGCAACCATGCCAATCTGGTCATGGCGTTCAGACTAGGAAATCAATTTCTGTGCTGGCAACACTGTAGCTTTTGGGTCTTTTAAGACCATGGGATAGTGCCTTGGTTGTCCAGACACATGCTTGTCAGCCTTGTGCTTCTGATATGCAACTGATCTGCAGTTTCTATACAAAACCAGGAAATCTCATTAGGCAGGAGAAAGGTTCTTAAGTGATGGAACAATGCCCACGCGGGGCACCCAGTCGACCCACCGCAGGCCACTGTGGTGACAATGCTTTGGCTTTCTGAGTTTTTTATTGGTCTTATCTCATTAGCCTCTGCACAGCTACTAAGTGGGAGGCGGACAGCTTGCATTTCTTCTTTTCAGTTTGTAGCTAGGGAGCGGGGGCACCAGTCCTTCATGAACCAGTACAGGGGCCATCAAAGAAAAACGAGGCTGCTGATGCTCATTTGCATGTCTTCGTTAAGAGGCTTGGGACTAATGGGTGTCACCAGACACATGGACCCGAGTTCCCTTACCTTGGGCATGACTAGGGATAAGGGACTGTCTTCAAATTCCTGACTCTGTCTTTTCGAGGCCGGCTCATCTTCCCGGGGCGGACTCCTGTCCTCGCACAGCCGCTTCTGAGTGGACGGTGGCGACGGCAGGTCCGCTGCAGCGGGGCCTTCCAAGCTTCGGGCATCCTTTTCTGAAGCTGACCCCGGGGTCCGTCCCTCCTGCAGGCTCCCGCACAGCATGAGCAGCGAGGTGGACGGCACGTACACCAGGGGCTGGCCGGCCAGCAGGGCGGGCTGCAGGCTCTCTGCATCGGAGACTACAGGAGCGAGGGGGACACCTACTTGGCCACTCAGACCACTCTGTACCGAGAACGCCTGCGAATCTGGTTGAGTGACAGAAAACACTGGATGGGCTAAAAAGCTGACACAATATTCTGGGTCGGCAGGGGGGCCGGGGTCCGAGCTGCTCCCTGGAGGCTGTCCGCTGGCAGAGGCTGTCTCCCTGTAATAAGAAGCAGCAGTGAGCGCCGCAGGCTCACCCCACTCAGCCAGATCCTCGACTCTGCTTTCTGTGAAAGAGCTCTACCACTAAGGCAGGGGGAGGCGGTGTTCAAATTCAGTTGCGGTTCCAAATTCCTTCCCGGTGACACATACACAGATCCCATAACCCTGCATGGCTGGCTAGGGACGGGAGACGATGCCAACATGGGAAGAACTGTTGGGGTTACGGGTGACAACTCACACCGCTCCTCTCTGTCTCTTTCACACCTGACAGATATCGATTATCAGGGGCTTAGACTCTTGCCCAACACGTACTTGCATGACGAGTATATATATTCTAATAATCTTGCAAAATCTCTATAGTAAGAGATACTTTCATTTCCTGCTACTTACTAATAAGGAAAATAGAAGCTCAGAGGAGGTTAGTCCACCTGCCTATGATGACCCCGTCTCTACAGCCGTGAAGTTGGGCATCCCAGCTTATCTGCTTGACGGCAAAGCCCCTGTTTTCAGTCACTGAGAGAGTTTGAGGGGGGGCAGCAGACCAGACTATTCTTATTTAGAGGAGGACTCATCCCACATGTTTAGAATCCAGTGTGAAGTAAATGAAGTAGGCAGTAAGGAATAAGCCACTTGTCTCCCACAGTAGTCCTTTCTGCTATTCTTGTCTCACTCTGCCGAGTAACACAGAGTGCTTAGGCAGTACACACTCAAACCTAAGTTCCATTATATGAGAACCTCTTAGATAAAAAAAATCCCAACTATTCAAAACATGTTAATGCTTTCAGTGTATTCTCAGAAACAGATGAAGGAGTGGCGAACGTAAGACAGGAAAGAATGTCTCTGCTGCTGCGATGAGCACCGAGACCCATTTTGCCCACTTTTCTCATGGCTGATTTTGCTGCTTCTCTCCAACCACGGCCTTGGTAAGTGGGGGACCAGTCTTCTTGGCGCCGTGAAGCCCAACGGGCTGTACTGAGTACATCAACTCACCCCCATCATTTCCACAGCAACAGCAGCATTACTTGACCCCAGGTGTCTATTTGTCTGTATGAGTGTCTCATACGCTCCCTTTCATTTCATGTTCAGAAGACGTGGCTCAGATCTGCACTGTAGCAGACCTGAACCAACACTCATGTCTTCTTCTGTGACCCGCCTACTAGCAGCTTCCAATCCTCTTGCTCCTCCAAGCCTGGAGTGTCTTCATCATTGAACCTGCAGTTCTTCCTGCTGGTCTGATGGCTCTCAATGCTTCTGCCACTTCGATCCACATCCAAACTCTTCTTAGGAATTTACCATCCCATATGGACAAGCTATACTGATGGGCTGTTTGTCCCTCTCTTCTCTGACATGCCCCTCAGTGTTCTTCCTGTGTCTGTATGAAAGGAAAACCCTCTCTTCTTAGTGCTTCTTCTCTAATGGATCTCTGCTTAGAAAATTAGATCCCATATTTAAGTCAGCTGCGTATACGTCAGCTGTCATTTCTTACCAATGTGACCTTGAGCAAGTTACCTAACCTTCTGGATTTCAGTTTCTTCTCTGTAAACGAAGCTAATCATACCAGCCTCTAAGAGGATTGCTCTGATTACAGAGTTAATAAACATTAACATTGCTGGAACGGTACCCAGTAGTCAGAAAACAAATTAGCTACAGTGTTGAAAAAGTAGTATTCATAGTGGTTTGCTTTCTCTCAGTAGGTTTGTCTTTTTATTTTGCTTTTCGTAAGCTTTTATAGCTCAGGGGATACATTTTTTTTCTAGACATTCCAGCTATTGATGCTGTTTTCTATAATACTGGGCACAAAGGAAAAAATTTACCACCCCTTCGTTTACAAAGAATTTGGACTTGAATTTCATCTTTGATGAACAGTATTTCAGTACAGTCAAAAGTAACACCAGACAATAGAAAATAAATAAAACACAACCTGAATTACTTGAAGACTACTTACTGTGAGGTGTCTTCTATTTTTTGCCTGTAGACAGCTGCTAGAGTTCCAATTTCTAGGGAATAGGCTGATCCTGAAAGAGAAAGTAGACTTAACAAATACAGTAGGAAATGTACACAGCGGTACACAGCAGAAACCATTGCTCAAGGCCTAAGGATTATTACAAAGATCTCAAATCTGTCTTGGCTTTAATACAAAGAAAAATTTCCAGAAGCTAGCTAGGTAATGGTTAATTAAGATCTTATTAAGAATGGGTAAGGAAAAAAAACATTGCTTTGCAGGTTATCAATTTCTACCGTATATCACACTTGTCAACCACGGCAAGTCAACTGATCCAGGCAGACTAGATCAGTCTCAGACGTGGGCTATGCTCACACTGTCAAGTCAGCATCTGCTTTGCAGCCAACAATAGTCTGACTTTAGGCAGGTGAAAAATAGCCCCTCAAACAAACTAGGGGGAGGTCATCTCAAAGTGCACATATGGCTAGGGTTACTATTTCATGGCAAGTGATGACCCCACAGGTTAAGCAAGGGCAAAGACCTTGTTTCTCCCTGCACGGGCTGCTGGGTTCTGAATTCACTTTCCTCTGTATCTTCTCAGAAGTCTGAACCATGTTAAAGGAACCGTAACGAGCCAGCCTCTGCTTTGCACAGACTCGAATCTGACCATATGTTTCCTTTTTCAATTCTGGTAAGACAGACGTGGAGACATCCACTACTTCTTCATCTGAAGAAAAAAAAATAACATGAGAGAACTGTAATGCCGTTACACAGCTATAATCCAGGGTAATTTTCATCATTTTAAGATGGCTTTGAACCTATAATTGCCATGGAGTTATGCTTTAAATCAAAAGCTGAGACAATCAAAAGAAATTTATGAGCTATCTCAAACCCAAGTTTCTCAGGATGTTCTGAGTTTTTTAAAAAAAAGCTGGTGGCTAACTATAAAGTGGGAATGAATCCATATATGTTCCAAAATCATCTATCTGAAGAGCAAGAAAAGTAGAGCAGTATGTTCTTTGACCCGAGTTAACATTTGAATGCTCTTTTGGGGCAGAGTATCAAAGGAAAACCAGACCACGCTTGGCTCAACATGCTTATTGAGAGTCACTTTTAAGATTAATTGAGATTGGCTTCGTATGCCAAAGCTCTAGGGCTACAAGTAGAGGAATCTTGTTTTTTTTTCTCTCTCTCATGTTTTATTCTTTCTTATGCAGGTAGGAGGTTCAGTTACTCAGTGACCAAAGGAATCAGGTTAGCAGACTTCAGGGCTGATATGATGCTGAACAATGAGATAGGAAGGCCTTGGAAACTGTACCCATGTGAAGGCAAAGTGGGGCTTCCCATGGATTCAAGAAGTCCTCGTCCTTGTCCAAATGATCATTTAATTACCGAATTGTCTTATCACACTGAAAAAGTCCAACTAGACTTATATCTTATAAAATGTACCTTCAGATAATGTGACTTTAAAACTGAAGCAAAAAGAAAAAAAATTATGCTTTTCACTTTTATGTAACAAAAGCTCAATGGGCATTCCTTTTAGAAAATCTGGAATTATAAAACCCATGAAAACGTAGCGTGAAGACAGGTTCAAAAGTCATACTTCAAACTGTTTAAAATCACCAGCGACCTAGGAAATGGACAGCACACACTGATAACAGGATGGAAGTTTCCTCATCAGAAAAAAATCAAGCTAGCAGGCAGGCATGGAGTAGCTTCTTTAAAACTGGGGATGGGTGTATACAACAAGCCAACAGCAAGGATTATACTCAATGGGGAAAAACTGGAAGCATTCCCACTTCGATCAGAAACTAGACAAGGCTGTCCACTCTCACCACTTCTATTCAATATTGTACTTGAAGTCTTAGCTGAAGCCATAAGACAAGAAAGAAAGGGACATAAAAAGGATTCAAATTGGCAAGGAAGAAGTCAAGTTATCTCTATTTGCAGATCACATGATCCTATACCTGAGTGATCCCAAAAACTCCACCAGGAAGCTCCTGGAACTAATTGAGAAGTTCAGCAGGGTGGCAGGATACAAAATAAATGTGCAAAAATCAGAGGCCTTCCTATATGCCCAGAATGAAAAAAGTGAAAAAGCCTTGAGAGAAACAATCCCATTTACTATAGCCCCTAAAAAAATGAAATACCTTGGTATAAACCTAACCAAGGAGGTAAAAGACCTTTACAATGAAAACTTTAAAACCCTAAAGAAAGAAATAGCAGAAGACACCAGAAGGTGGAAAGACCTCCCTTGTTCCTGGATTGGCAGAATCAACATCGTAAAAATGACCATCCTACCAAAGGCAATATACAAATTCAATGCTATACCAATTAAAATCCCAAAGCAATTCTAGCATTTGCTAAAGGCACTAGGATCCTTGGGAGGCAAGGGATTGACAGCCACAGTAGTGTTCCTATGCTTAATGGGAACACAGGAAAGGATTCTGGGAAATGTTACTGGGTCCTTGCACCTCATCGGAGAGGAGGACCCAGAGGAGAGTTTGGCATGCACATTAAAGGATGCTCCGGGGATGGGAGGAGGAGGCACTGGGGGATGGGCTGGAAGGGGGAGGGGAGGGAAGCACAGGGTTATAGGAGGTTGGAGGGAGGGGGGGACCGGTGTACCTGTTAAGTTTGTATGAGTGGAAAAAAAAAAAACGGGATGGGGAAATGGGGGTGGGGGAGACTTAGAATTGGAGCACTTGCCCAGCATATACAAGGCCCTGGGTTAGAACCCTCAGCACATGCAAGAAAAACCAGACCTTTAACCTAGAATCCTTCACCTGGCAGACCTGCCAAGCAAAACTAAAATGACAGCATCCGGAGATGGAAGCTTATACCACCAGTGGGGAGATGGTCATTGGAAATGTTAACATGTTAACTACATGGGTAGATTCCATTTTCTTTTTCTTACTGCATTGCTTGAAAACACTATTAGCTACCTACACCAAAACCAATAATGCATCATGGGGCTGGTATTACACATAGCACTAAAATGTTTGAGGGGTATGAAGGTCAGGCAGGGGAGAAGACGATAAGTTACTGTAAGCGCTGAACAGTAGATGGCAAAGATTTCCACTCTAAACCAGTCAGTCACTGCTTTTAGGAGACTTACTGGGTTAGGCACATGACTGCCTGTGCACACGTTCATCAACCAAGTAGTACACAGCCTTAAGGATGTGTTTCTGTTTAAAGATGTCCTATTTACCACGCTGTTGCTTCATTCCCACCAAACTCATGGCCAACAGGATCAAACACACACCTGACACAGTTTTGCAAAAATCTATATACTTTTCTCTCTCCAAGGCACGACACATCTTTCTTATACATGCTAGATGACTTTAAAAAAAGTATATGTGTGTGCACTCACACATATGAGTATTTGTGTGTGAGAACAGGTCCATGTGAAGTGTCTTTCTTTATGACCTACCACCTTCTTTTCTTTTGAGACAGGGTCTCCTGCTAAACCTGGCATTTAGTCATTTCTGCTAGAAAACTGACCAGTGAAACCCAGGGAGCTGTCAATCTCTACTCTCCAGCTCTGGTGGTAAAAGACTTGTACCGCTATGCCTGGCTTTTATGTGGGCGCTGGGGATTTAGACTTGGGTCTTCACGACTGTCAAACAAGCACTTTATCCACTGGAGTCATTTCCACAGCTCCTAAAAAATCTTCTTTTTATGTACACACTATACATGTTGATTTTAATTTTTTTTATTATTATTTATTCAATTGTGCGCGTGTATGTGTGTGTGTGGGTGTGTATGTATGTGTGCGCGTGTATGTGTGTGTAGAACCACGGACGAATTCGGGAACCACCGTGGATTTTAAAAGACTGCAACAGCTATGCATATTTGCGTGACCCACAGACAAAATAGTATGCATATACGATGCAGTGATCAGACAGGATAACTTGCACCTCTCATCTCAAACACTATTGCATTGTGTGAGAGGTGTTCAAAACTGCTCTGCTATCTACTTTGAAATACTCAGTTAATTGTTACCACTACAGGTGTCTTACTATGTTATTAAGCTTTAGAAGTAATTTCTCCTAACCAAAGGACTCACCCTATGGACCGGCATCCTCTTATCACTCCATCCCTCACCTTTTAAGCTTTGGTAACCACTAATCTCATATTCAGAATCAACTGTTTTGCTTCCACATATAAATGGAAACATGTTATCCTTCTGTACCTTTCTGGTTTCATTTAGCATGTCATCTAATTCCTCCCATGGCCACAAGAATAGATTTCCATCCTTGATTATGGTTCAGCTAATAGTCCATTGTCCACATATACCTCGGTCTCTTTACTCTGTGCACTGACATTTAGGATGATCCTGTGACTTCACTATTGTGACTAGTGGCGCATTAACCACAGGATGTAGTCATCTCTGCAGTGTGCCAGATTTCAGTTCATCTCCATCTTCTGGGATTGCTGAACCACACGGCAGCTCTATTTCTTGTTTTTGATGATTATCTGTACTGGTTTTTTTCGGCCTTTTTTTTCCCCGCAACCAATTTTAGTGCAACAGTACATTTTGGTTGTTTTGATTTATCTTTCCCTTATGATTAGTAATGCTGAGCATTTTCTCATATGATTATTGCATTTTATTCATTTTGCAAATGTCCATTCAGCTCATGCAAATATTTTCAAATCAGACATTTTTTTTTTTTAGAATTGAGTTACTTAAATTCTGTATATATTTTGGAAATTAGCCCCTTGTGAGATGAATATTTACAAATATCTTCTGTTTTGTTTGTAAATTGTTTCTTTACTGCTAATTATTTCTTTTGTTGTATAGAAGATTTTTAGTTTGATATAATTGGATTTTTTTTAAAAATTGTGTTTTTGGGGTTGTACTGAAAAAAAAAAAAACAAACAAAAAAAAACCTTGGGTTGGGGAGATGACTGAGGGATAATGCATGAAGATCTGTGTCTGAATCTGCAGGTCCTGTATTAAAACTGTTCGTTAGGGCATCACACTACAACTTCAGCACTGGGGAGCAGAGACCAAAAAGGCTCACTGGCCCAGCGTGGTCAGCCGGCAAGCTCAAGAATACTTGTCTCAAAACAAAACAAAACAAAACAAAACAAAACAAAACAAAACAAAACAAAACAAAACAGGGGCTGGAGAGAGATGGCTCAGGAGTTCAGATCCTAGATGCCAAGTAAAAACATCAGGTGGACATGGCTCTGGCTTGTTCTAACTTTGGAAGGAGGAGCCTGGGAAACCTCAGAGCAAAGCAGGAAGGAGGTAGAAGTGATTCGGGATGATTCCTGAAGTCTCCCTTGGGTTTCCACAGGCAACATGGTACCTTCTTAGACACCCACTTTTGCACCTATACTTACACCTATGCATGCGACACATGCGACAAGGACAATAAGGTGAAGATTAATTGATGCTGGATGCTGACCTCTGATTTCTACATATACATTATACACATATGTACCACTCCCTACCCCAAATTGTTGCACTGACCAATGTCCTGAAGCAATTCTGTCTTCTAGTAGTTTTATGGTTTGGGGTCTTACAAACTTAGTCTTTTTTTTATAAGTAGATGTTTTTCCCACACAAACATAGGCTTTTAGGTGTTTTCTTTCTTACATCATTTCCTAGCAACATTTATTAAAGAGACTTTCTTCAATGTGTGTTCTTGCTGCCTTTTGTCACAAATGCCCTGGGCAAGGACATTATACATGTGCATTATACATTATCAAGTGCATAACCAAGTTCATCAAGCACATAACAACGCAGTAACATTACAGTTGCTCAGATGAAAATGCTCTTTGCTTTAGGTAATCAGGAAAAACACCATGGTTTTGATACTCTTGTGTCAGATCTTGAATGCTGAGTAGAATATAGCCAAATGTTACCCAATAATGCTTGGGACAAGCACATACAAGCAACATTGTATGGTCCCATACTGACTACTGACTGTGGAAGTCTTCATTTGTGGAAGTGTATCTATGGTAGTCAGGAAATTGTCTAGTGTCATTAATTGACACATGAAAAGGAGAATTTAAATGCTTGGAAGGAGAAGGCATCCTAGGTGAGAAAAACAGGAGAACCAATGGCGGAGAAGCAGAAATGGCCAAATTGTTTATTCCATGCAGGCAAGGAGCACCTCACACACACCTTAAATGTCTCATGACGCGTGGTATTAGAGTAATTGGCTCACAGTCCACACTCTGTAAACTCTTGCTGTGTTGAATTAGCTATACTTGATTTTAAGTGGTTTTACCTAGATCCAGAGTAAATAATGTGTTACAAGGGAGGTGGAGACCTTTATCTTTTATAAGCCCGAGTTAAGTGGCACATATTTATACCACTAACATCAAAATTGAAAGGTAATTGAAAAATAATTTTAGTAGCTTTTTCTCCAGCAGCACAGCTTTGTATGTACAGCACTAGAGCCAGAAGGATCTAGCCCCTGACTGTATAGATTTTGCCCGAGGATCAAGTCTATCGTCATACAGCTTTCGTTCTAGTTTAGCAGATTCCATGTATTTAACTTTTTAACTAAATTACAGAAAAGGCATTAAATCCATACTGTATTTAGAAGCAGTTTTACCACACTAATTGGTGTAGTTTTTGTTATTTGGGATATCCTTGGAAAATAGTGTTTTATTCTAATGTAGAAACTATCAGTTCAAAAGTGGTGCTTTAAAATTTTTAGTATCAAGTATCTAGGAAAAAGCTATAGAACAAAGTAAAAATTCAGCAACATGCAATTTAAGAGTTTTAGAAATGCCCATGTGTTTATACATAAGGTTTTAGGATTTCCTTTCTCACTGTGTATGAACCGACCAGTACATACCATTTTTAGTATAATTATCTTGTTCCAAGAATGCAGTCCTTAGTCTAATTGCATGTGACATGGGTTATCAGTTTCACTCTATAGTAGATGTGTAATTTGGCAAGAAAATAAATAAAGCAGGACCTCAGCGAGTCAGGCCTCCTTACCGCTGGAGCCGAAGTCTACAGGCCCGATCCATTTGAAGGCTGGTTTCCGGCCTCGCTCCTCTGTTACGTGCACTTTCTTTATCAAAGCCAAGCTGGTCAGAACATTGGCTATGTCATAGAGTCGCCGTACCTTTGCTTGAAGATATAAAACACAATTACGGTCACACCACCTGCGACCCCACTGCATTTTAGTCCATGTAACGGATGACATTCCTCAGCTCCCATGGAAACCTCTAGAGGAGGGCGGTGGGGTGGGGCGAGACTGATAGGTCTGTCACGAAATCACCCAAGAGTAAAAGAGTCTGAAGCCTGTGAAAACGCGCGCCGAGGAAGGACAGCGTGCCCTTCCCTTCTACAGCTTCGCACCTCTCGCGGGAGGCACCCGGAGGCCAGCAAGGAGCATGCAATGGCGAGAGCACCAAGGGAGGGCTGGGCTGTGGCTGCGGCTGAGTCCTGCCAGCCTGCGCTCGGCCTTCCACACTTGCCCCGAGCGGCTCCCGGCGGGAGCTCATGGCATCTGCTCGCCCGCAGCTGACAGGATTCCCCAGGTCCTAGTGAAACCACACTCCCAGCCACGGGCCGTCAAGGTCACGAGGCACCACGGTGCTCAAGTGTGCAGCTCCTCACCTTTGGGAGAGCAGGGATGGGCATGTCCCAGATCTTAATGGACACTAGAAGCAGGTCTATGGGAAAGCTTCAGGGGGCACGTTGACCTAAACAGGTGTGTCTGCCTGCTCGCTATGCAAGGGGCTGGCTGATTGACAGGTTGGAAACCCACTGGATTTCACGGCTCAGAGAAAGCAGAGGAGTTTGGATTACTGTCCAGATAATTCAAGGTAAATGGAGTTTTCATCCCATTTTAGTTAGCGGCTCAGTCCTAAAGTGGCTACGTTTCCAACTGTAAGTGAAGTGCAGTTTGTGAATGACGAGCTTGTGGCTTTCCATCAGGAGCTCAAGGTGCTGACTGGGAATCTAAACTCCAAGGAGAAGGAGGGTGCACAGGCGTGACTTTCATCCTCTTCCTAGACAGCAGCTGTGTCCCCACCCCACCTTGGCCATTCCTCTGGCTCTTACCTGCAGACAACTGTCATCTCCACCCTTCAGGAGAGTAGGCAGGGGGCGGGGAAAAAAGGGGAGAAAAGACTCAGACATTCTGACCCAGATGCAGCATTGCCCCAGAGAATTGCAAAGTTATCCACGCCCTCCCTGGCCAGGATTCTGGGGTACATCCTTGTCCATTGCAACCACGGAGGGAAAGACTTCTGAAAGGAATCTGATGGGAACTCTTTAGGCAACTAACTTAGGGCTCACAGGACAGAGCATTTTAGACCACAGTGAGCACGTATCAAAAAAAGGGGCAGGGTGTATAAGAATACATATTGCAGAGGCAGAATACAGGATCATCTGCAGCTCCACCTTTCTGTGCCCATAAAGAGGTTTGAGGGCAGTCTTACTTTTGAATTTACTGTGGTCTGGGGTATCTTGGCTTTCTTCTATCAGGATCTTGGCAGCCACATCCAAAGTGACAATCTTGGTTTTGGAGACAAGAAACAGCATGACAAACTTCTGGCTCATAATTCGTAGAGATTTATCTTTTCTACTGTTTGCAGATGCTGAAAAGGGAAAAGAGAAAAAAATAATCAAAACATGAATTTACCACAAAAAAAGACCATGCCTACAGTTACGAGGTCTGTCTAATTCCACTGGCATGTGGAAAGATCCCGTGGTAATGATCAGAAGCCTACTGGATGCACATCACAAAAACCAGCTCATAAAGAAATCAGAAGCGTTTTCCCTTCCCGTGGCTCAGAAATGACTCTGTGGCAGGCAAACTCCTGCACGTGTTCTAAACCGCTCGACACGTCACATTTGCATGTCATATGATCAGATCCACCTGGCAGTTTTTCTAAAGTAACGTTTTGAAATGATTAATGTAGACAGATAAAAGGAGAGGACACGGGTTAGGAGTTTTCAAAACACTGACTCCTCTTAAAAATCACCTCACTTTGTGTGGGCGCCAGCACATGCGTATACAGGTGTATGTACAAGAGGGCACTTGAGTGTGTGTGTCCGTGTCAGCCCAAGGGTGACACTGGGAATCATCCTGGATTGCTTTCTCTGTATTGTTTTGCTCTGGGGTTTCCCAGGCTCTGCCTTCCAGAGTCAGAATTGCAGACTACTGCCACTTTTATGAGGGATCTAAGGATCCAAACTCATGGCCTTTCAGTTGTGAAGCAAAAGTTTTAACCCCTGAGCCCTCTCCAAGTCCAGAACTCCGTGCATGCGTGCATGAATGTATGTGTGTGTGCGTTCATGTGTACATGTCTCTGTGTGTGTAATCCAGAGGTCAATGTCGCATGCCTTCTTCACTTTAGAGACAGAGTCTTTCACTGACACTGGGCTCACTAATTTGGCTACAGTGACTGACGAGTAAGCCCCAGGGACCCTCCTCCTGTCTTATCTTCCAGTGCTGGGATTACAGGCCCATGCTGCTGAGCCTGGCTTTCCCTGTGGATCCTCACGTTTACATAGCACTTTACCAACTAAGCCCTCTCCCCAGCCCAAGAACCCATTTTTATTCTTCCTGCATATACCCTAACTGAGTAGGCACATGCTTCTTGCTACCCTTTCCAGAAGCTGGCATATAAATAAGCTCTACATCAAGAGGAGACTGATTAGCATGTGCTCCTGCGGATGGCAGGTATGCCGTTGCCGACAGATGGCCGTCTCCCCGGGTTCTCAGGATAAGTATTGCCTCGTGGGGTGTAACTAAAAGGCACGAGGCAGGGAATCTAATGAAAACCAGGCTTACCCCGCCCCCCCTTTAATACCGCAAATGAAAATGTGAGAAATACTTGTGCACTGCCATCTTAGCAACAGGGAAGAAGCGAACATGATCAACATTAAGATTTCACACGAGAAATGGAAAAATGTAAGTTGGAGCCAGAGAAGAACAATACAGAGATAGATAAAAAACAAACCAACAAACCAAAAAACTATACCAAAGGCAAGCAGGTTTTGTGGGGGGGGTGGCTTCTCTTAGTAATTTAACGTGTTTTAATGAAATTCTTTTGAGATGACCACATCTTCAACGTGAAGTCTCGCAAAAAGTAAACAGCATGGGCTGTAGGTCTGCCCCAGGGGCACTGTTAGTGATCTATGGTTTGCACATGCTGAAGACCAAGACAACTGTCGCCAAGTGCGGTTGAGCGGGCTGAGCAAATCACACTGTGACTCCACTGTAGCTCCAGTTGGGGAGCCATCTGCCTCTCCCTCCAGTAGACAGAGGAGGAGGACGCCACCCTCCAGGCTGTCAAGCTGACGCCCATGTATGGGTTTACAGCACACTTACAAGAGGGGTAGTCAGGTTCCGAGAAGTCCAGTAAATGCTGATCTTGGGGCTCTGGGTAGCCATCTTTCCTCCCAAATTTATATTCCACCAAGTCCAGCTCCTTCTGTTGGAGGCTGGCCATCTGCTCTTCATATTTCTGCTCCTCTCCCAGTCTCTGGAGGGTTCTCAGAGTTTTGGGCAGGCTGTGTCGACCATGCCAACCATACTGATTCTTGGCCACCCGGCTGACCAGATGTAGAGACTCCAGCACGTTCACAATGTCATAGATGCGTCTCCTTTCCACACCTGTTTGGAAAGCAGAAGCCAGTATCACGCAGAGGAACATTGTTTGAGTATATGCTCCTTGAGACCTTGGATTGGTTCTGTGAACTACTTTGTATGACATACAATATAGTGCCTGGCAATTGTGAATATTTAATCAGTTCAACCTGGCAGGATTCGAAGAGATCTGGGTTAGATGCCCCTTCGAGATGGTCAAGAGACCATCTGTGGGACATTGACAGTATAGCATTTATCCTTTAGATCTGCTGAGCAGATCACACTGTGACTCATTAATTTGGTAGTATGAAGCAATATGCCTAATGGCATGCCCATTACTCGTGGTGGATTATGGCCTGTACTACGTGGACTTGCAGCAGTTACTTTTCTCATTGCTGTGACACAATGTCTAACAAAAGCAACTTAAGGAAGCTTATTATGGCTCACAGTCAGAAGGACGGGCCATGGCGAGGAAGGCATGGAGCCAGGAGCGTGACGCAGCTCTGCATCCACATCAAGGAAGCAGAGACTGAAGAATGAGGGTGCTCTGCTCTGCTAGCCTGGCCTCCTTTGATTCTGTCTGGGACCTCAGCTCTTGGGATGCTGCTGCCATATTCTGAGTCAGTCTTCCTGGCTCAGTTAAACCTTTCTAGAAACACATATCCAGAACCAAGTCTCCATGGTGACTCCTGTCAAGTTGATAATGATGATTAATCATCAGGATGCTTAATAAGTATCATTTCAACATTGGACAGTACCGTTCTTTCTTTGTGTGTGTATGTGTGTGTGTGTGTGTGTGTGTGTGTGTGTGTAAATTATCCTGCTGGCTTTCTTAATGGTCTAGCAAGGCAAATGGATGGTAAACATTGTTTTCTATTTTGAGCAGGAAACTCAAGATTCAAGGGTTTGGGTGCCCTTTTCAAAGTTGCGGGAGGAAAGCATAGCCAAGGCTGAGCATGTATCTCTTTTATCATATATCATTTGCTGATAAGCAGCCCAACAGCAAAGGGCAAAGTGAAGCACAGGCTTACCATGAACCTCATGTTTCCGCCCTACTTTCAACACTCTCCAAGTAACTAGGATTGTGAGCTATTCACCTAATTACCAAAATAGGTGTGGTGGTTGAGTATGAAGTCTCAGGGGTGGCACCGCCTGGACATGAATCCCTATGCTACGTCTTACTAGTTGGTTGAGCTCCAGGAAGTTAAGTTAACCTTCGAATACCACAGTACTCATCTCGTAAAATGATGATGAAATGTGACCATCAATGTAAAGGGTCCCCAACAGATGGTGATTTCGTCTAAATATTTTACACAGTGCTAAGGATGCCTAAAATCCCTGCTAACATGAAAGGTCACAGTAGCAGCAGCTTTGAAATCCTCCTGCCGTGACTCATTTTGCTGTGTATCGGGCCCTCCGGCCCGTTCCCTTTGCTCTCATGAGTCTCCACAGCAAAGGCCTGCAGGCGCCGTGTGCGGAACCAGCCCTGTTACAAACATACTGTCTTCATTTGCCAGGAGCAGACTTGGTGAAAGTTGGCTTTGGGTCTTCACAAAAATTTAAAGTACCAGGACGACTCCAGAGTGGAGAGGAAGCTCTCAACACACGCACGAAGGAGCATTTCACGGCCAATCGGAACGTGTCAGCTGCAGACCCTGAACAGCCTGCCAGCCCTGGAAGTGAAGGCTCACAGCCAGCTGCCTGCTGGTAGTAGTGGTCACAACTTAGCCAGAACTGCCTGGTTCTTTAGTCTAGTCTGTTTCCATAATAACACATCTTGGGAGTGTGGAATGGAACCCTCCACAAACCTTCCCATTGGAAATGCCACGTGAATGCAACCAAGACACCCAAGGGGCAGTCCAGGTACCTGGCTGGCTCACAAGCTGTTCAGTCTCCAACTAGTGGCCAGACACCCCAAAATTCTAACTTGCAGAGTAGGACGATGTGCAATACATGTAAGGGGTGCTCCGTAGGTTGTTCTGAGAAAAAAAAATGCAGCAGCTTAATCACTCACCATTTTAGTATTACTCGGGTTTCATTTGCCTAATAGTTGGGCATTTATAAACATTCATTTTACAGGTATCAAGACCTGGAGGCGTTCTGGAGGGTAGGGGGGAGGGGACAGTCTGCCTGTTAGGAAGGTTTTTCCCTGGCAATCATTAGCTTTTTTTTTTCCTTTTTCCAGTTTCATGTGTATATGTATGTGTTCACATATGTGTGTGTATGTATGTGCGCGCACACGGAGGCCTGAGGCTGATATTGGGAATCATCAATTGCTTTCCACCTTATTCTTTTGAGACAGACTCTGCTTAAACCCAGATCTTGTGGGAGTTAATCTGGCTAGCCTGCTTACACTGGGAGGCTGGAATCATAGGCAGGCTGTCGCGCGTCTGGCACCTACATGGGGCCTGAACTCTGATCCTTTTGTTTGCATGACAAGCACTTTAAACCTCCTTAGTCCCTTCTTTTCTTTCAAATTTTAAGTACTATTATTAATCTTAGTCTTGGTCTTAGTCTCACCAATTATGGCGGTATTTCCCTTAGCTTACTTTCCTGTGGAACTGATTAAGGAACAATGCTAGCCCAGTAAAACACTATCTTAGGCCATTCTATTTTCTGTGTATTAAAGTTATTTCTGAGTCTTTAAATTCTTATTCGAGACATTAACATCAAATGTACATGGCAGCTGTGTCTTGTATGACGCAACTTGAAACTCTACATATCCTTGGTTAAATTATGGTCTTGCAGTTTACAGAGTAGGATGAAGCTGCCACCTGAAGAAATGGTCACCGAGGAAAGTAGCTCCCACGAAGAGATCCTACTTTTCAGCTGCGCACGAAAAGACACAGCAAGCTTCACTTGGCGGGTCTTTGTTTTCATGGGACAGTGGGAAGTTCTTACAAAAATCTTTGGAGTTTGGCTTCTGGCAGCCGTACTAGAATTCTGTAGCATATCGCTTCTCAGCCTTTCGGCTAAAATCAAGTGCAGAATTCTGTAGCGTGACCCACAGTCCATGCTTCTGTCCCCTCTGGGACCTGCATGCTATCCCTCAAGCAGCCAACCTATGCCCTGTAGTAATGCCAGTACAAGACCCCTAACGCGAAGCTTCAGGAACCCTCACTTTCTGAACGACTGGTTTCCAGAACCTGTTGTTGCCAAAGCTGCCTCTTCCTGTCCATTTGTCTCGCCCTCCTTTTCTCGTTGGCTGCCACCAATCCCAGGAAAATGGCATCATATTCCAAGGTGACTTCCCAGTCCAGCACTCTTTCCCTTGCTGTCGAGGCTGGCAGGTTAGTTGGGGGTTTAAGGGAAAGAACAATCTACTAATAATTGGCTAGGAACTGTTACAGGAAATAGTCTTCCCTACTGGGTTCCTGAGTTACTCTCATTGGCTCCACCTCTGTGATGACCCCAAAAAGCAAGTGTGTGCTCCCTCTGTTACAAAGTCAAGGTTAAAAACTTTACAGAGCTCTTATAGCTGGTCAGCTTGGGGGCTGTGCTTGAACACAATCCTACTCTGCCCGTAGGCAAGCCTGACCCATGCTCCTTCCTCTCACTGAGACCTATTGCCCTTGCTCCCTGTCTTGTCACCGCCCAGTTTCTAACAGCCCAAATCATCACCTTAGCTCTTGGCCGGAATCACTCTAGCTGCTGACTCTCTACTGGGGCACACCTCTCTGAGCCACAGTAGAAACACTACTAAGAATACAGAGGTTTAACATTTACTTAGCTCTTCAGAATTTCCCCAACCCACATGTGAAACTTTCTTGGGAAGGGGTGGGTGGATATTAAAATATTTGTGCAACCCATTTTAAGGTTTCATTCCGTGGATGGTTCTATTGGTGGTAAGGTTCCAGTTCTTTTATGGTATGGTTTAATTCTTTGAAACATTTCACCACGCTTCTATTTCGAAGCACATACCCTAATACCTTCAAATCATTGTGGTTTCTGTGACATTACTGCTAACAATGCGATGATCCAACTACAGCCCATATCCACTAGAGGTCTCTCTTCTGAAGCAGCTGTATCCCTCTTTACAGCCTGTATACTGATCACACATCACACACGCTCCTGCCACGTGAACATATGCATTCCTCTTTGTTAGGAGACTTAAGCTGTTGCGGCTACATCCAGATGTGCATTTTCTGTTCTCACAGGCTTGCTAGGAATGTCACGGCATAGGCTTTAAAAGCATCGCATCTTGCTCTCAAGTTTTGCTTTATAAAGGAAATAACACCAGTTCTAAATTCCTAGAAGCATTGTTTAAAAAAAGAGCATACTAATAATGTATATTTTTATGTGATAAGAGTCTCACGATATACCCAGGCTAACCCCAAATCTGCAGTTCTCCTACCTCAGCCTCTCCCTCTCCCAAGTGCTGGGATCGATTACAGGTATATGCTTACCATACCTGACTTACGAACATTCCAAAAATGAATTTAAATTTAAAATATGGGCATTGATTTGTAATAAACATCTCAAAAAGATTCCCGTAACATTTCTTTTTTTGGCTCCATTATCTGTGGTGCTGGAGGTCAAACTCAAGACTCAGCACATGACAAGCAAGTTTCCAATCAAGTTTTTTTTTTTTTTTTTTTTAATCACTGAGCCATATCCTTAGCCCCAAATTTAGAAAACCTTGAATTTGGTTTCCCAGATTTTTCTGCGCAGTGTGGAGAAAGCCAGTGATGGTGTAGGAATATTTGCACAATGCCCAGTCTTCACCTCTTGTGGGTCAACTCTGCTAACACAGGGGGCAGCGACCTTGATGCCTCTGACCTGCCCAAGGTAACCAGCTTCCCAGGAAACAGTAGACTGGTGATACCTACCAAGACTGACAGCAACTTCATCCAGGGAGATGGTGGTTTTCTCAGTTGACAAGGGGTAACTTGGATATCGTGCTAGAAACTTCTGGCACAGCAGCCCTAAACTTTTCTGCTTTCTGCTCGGTCTCTGCTTTTCATACTCATCCACAGCACTGTCCCCAACAACATCAAGCTACAAGAGAGCAAAAGAAAGGGAGGGGGGAGATACCACGTTAACATCTTAAGAGACACTGGCCAGCTTGGAGGCGGTGGTGGTGGTGGTGGGCTTGGGGGGTGATCTCCAATTTGTACAATCTGAGATTCTGGTTAAAATTCAACTTGTAATGTTTATGTTTCCCCTATTATGTAAGCTGAACTGAGCTTTTGCAATATGAAGCTGAGTCCATCGGTTAAAAGTTTAAAAAATGAATTATGGCATGCGGCAGGCGTCGTTTGCTACCCTTGTTTCCTCTTGTGTGGTGGTTGGGCTGATGGAATCCACAGGAGCCTGGGGAGTCTCAGTCCTCATCCCAGAGCTGCTGCATTAGAATCTGTCTTGTTCTGATTGTGGGAGAATGTTACAGACTGAAAGCCTGAGATGCAATGACCTAACTGCTCCGCATTGCCTCATTTGCATTTTACAATGAACCAAAGGTTGATGCAATGGCTCAAGGGCACTAAGCCACGCCTTAATTCTTTTTATTGTAGACACAATAAACTAGCATTCTTGCCTGACCACAACAGATAAGCAGGTTTCCTTCAAATACCTAGAAATCCAAAGTTTTTTTTTCTCTAAATAAATGGATTCAAAAAGAAAAAGATAATTATGGTTACTAGTAGATTCAGAAAAGCCATTAAATATTCTTTCATACCCTTAGAAAATTGGGAATGGGAGGGAAATTTTCAATAAAGAACATTCTTGAAAACAAACCTCAAATATCAGTCTTGATAGGAGATTATGGAAACATCCTCTTAAAGTCAGAAAAAACTGAAGGGAGTCCATGCCCCCAGCTTCTCCTCACCACATTGGAACCGAGAGTCAGCACAACGAAGACAAGGAGAAGAAATCAAGGCAGAGGGACTGAAGGGGATGAACAAAACTTTCTCCACTCTATAGCAAATAAGACTGTTCACTTGAAAGAAAACTTAGGAAAAACTGGAAAATAGGAATGAGCAAGACAGTTGAATACAAGATGCATTTTAAAACAAAATCAGCTGTCCAATCACAGAAAAGGAGATGGGATGAAATTATTCGTAATAGCAACAAGAAAAGCAAGGTTTTTTTTTTAGGAGTAAATCCAGCAAATACTAAAACTTAGAGCTTGGAGAATACTTAAAACTTGGAGGTTACCATCTTCAGGGGCAGGAAGGCTCAGCACTACAGAAAGGGGCTCTATCCCTGAATTAACACATGCTCAAGGGGACTCCCATTAAACCGATCTGAAGCATACATGGAAGAACAGAGCCAGGAATGGCTGCCACACACTTAAAGAAAACCAAGTTAAAGGTCCTGCTATCAAAGCTTATTACAAAATGATCCTGGCACGGGAACAGACGAATTGGCCAGAGGAAGAGAAAAGATGGAACTCTGACATCAGGAGGATGTAGCAGTGCCAACTGGGAGAAGAGGAAGACTTCGGGAAGCAGACAATGGACCACACAAAGCATAGAGCTGCATTATTGTCTCACACCACACATAAAAAGCAGTTTTTGTGTGGAGTAAGGATTGAAACGGAGATAACAATAAATGAAAAAAGTGAGAGAATATGTTTCTAGCCCCAGGACAGGAAAAGATTTGGCAGGCACAAAAACATTGGCCTTAAGAGGAAGGATGTATGTGCACAACCATGTTGAACTCTCAGCCTTCATGTGGGAAGCTTAAAATCAGGAGGGATCCAGGAAAAGTAATGGAAAGCGCAAGACACAGACTAGCCAGGAACTTGACAGAAATAATACAACCTCAAGTATCATAAAGGACGTGGCTATGAATCATTGAGAACTTACTCACTGCCGATGGACACAGACACTACTTTGGAAAGCAAGCTGGCATTAGTTTCAGCACTTCCACTACCACATTGATTTTACACAGTAATTCTCAAACCTTCTACCCCCAGGATCGCTTTATATTAGCTTGTTTCATGATAAACTGATCTCTTACTCTCTCTCTCAAGGCTCTTTGACACTTGCTTTTCGTGTGTTGTCATTTTGGCATCATGTAGTTAACTAGATGGTCAGAAGAGAGAGAGAGCTTAAAAAGCTGATATCTTAGCATTATTATGAAAGTAAAACTGTGACTGCTTTAACTCTCTAGAAGATCCTCTGGGGATAGCAAGGTACCCTAATTCCATTTTGAAAACCACTGAACCACCAAGAGATATGAACCACCCCATCATATCAGTGCAACTCAAAACAGCCCCCCATTTGCAGATCACCCTGATGACTACAGAACAAACTGGGGTCTAGTCATGCAATGGACTGTCAGGTAGAATGAGATAGCTACAACCATGCATGAAAACACGAATGATTCATAAGAGCATGTGCTGATTGAACAAGCAAACCCAAGAAGACTAAGCTATAATCACTTTAATTCACAGTTTAAATCCAAAACAACCCAAGCAACACATACATGTAACACATACATGTGACAAACACATACAGTAACACATACAGTAACACATACATGTGACAAAAAATGACAAGGAAATGATAAACATAAATTTAGGAGGGGACCTGATATAAATTAATAGATTTGGGCCTGGGAAATACTAACATTAATAAGGTGCTAAAGGTATCACTTTCAAAGTATACTTTAGGCTATCAAATAGTCCATTACAGATATTCAAAGCTTATCTTTGTGATCTCTCAAATTTTAGGCACTTACTTCCTAACTGAGTTGTGAAAACTCAATTATTGAAAACCATACATTTAATTTTTTTTAGGGGCATTTAAGCAACTAGTTCTACCAAAATAAGAGGTTGAAACAGTTGCTATGTCAAAGCTTATTATCAGCTTTCATTAGGAGTTCTTGACTTTCCTTAATTTTGTCAAGAAAAATTAAAAAAAAAAATACTGATATGCCTTTAGCAAAGGCAGACAATTTTATTTAATTTTTTCGTTCCCATAAAACCAGAGCTGATGCTTTGACTCTTGCTTTCTAGACAAGGAGATCAAAGCATAGAGAGCCAGTCACTCCACTAGGTATTGGAACCCACAGGCTCCGTAAGCCAGACTTCCCGCACCAACAAAATAGGAGCCCAACGAACAGATTAGTCTTAAAAGAAGAGTTATGAAAATGTTCTGGCTGTGGGCACAGTGGGAATTACTCTCCCAATGGTCTGATTTACAAGAATGAATCTGTCAGTGACACGCAACAAAGTACACTCATTTTGTTCTGTTAGCTTCAAGTCAGAATTTGGGACTTCTCTTTTCCTTTCTCAATTTCATCATTTCGGCAAAATGTATAGCCTTAAAAAAACAAACAATAACACTAATAGTAGAAAAAAATAATTAAGAACATTTCACTGTCTTCATGTATATTGTCTTGTGACATCTGGGAAAAAGTATGGAAGAGTGAAATGACTGGCCATTGAACCCATTAAAAAAGTAAATATGTGCTGCTTATTGAACATCCTCGTTTCCTCAGGGGACATGTAATTAAAGATGGTTTAAGACTTGGGACTGGAGATCAGTGGCAGCCCTAGGCCTGAACCCAGAAAGCCCTGGGTTTGATCATCAGTACCACAAAACCAAGTAAAAAAAAAATTAAAGATATAAATTAAATAAAGATGGCTTAACTTTAATAAAGCCTACAATCAGTGAACTGAATATTTATGAGACTAATGGAACTTGACAAGTTGAAACTATTTAGATTAATATTACCCTTGATATCTGAGCAAAATTTAAAATTCACAGTGTATTAAAAAGTCTAGGTTCCTTCATTTAATCATCTTATTAAGTTGTTACCATTTTTAAAATGTTGGTCTGGTCATGGTATCATAGTGGAAAAGAAATCATTATAAAAAATAAGAATGAGAGAAAGAGAATTCAGCTCTTAACTGAAAGAACAAATATTTAATACTGCTTTGGGCTCAACAGGAACTGCAAAGCTAAGGATTCTATGACTCACTAGTAATTATGTAAGTCTCCAGAAGCTCTGGAGCAGAGCTGGTTACCTGCAGAGAGTCGGCGAAAGCAACCTCCTTGTTTTCCAGGGGTCTGAAGAGGCCCTTCTTCTTCTCACGGTCCCTTATGTCTGGGCTGGCCGCGCTGATGAGCATCTTCAGGTTGGCCGTGGGTGTCCACGGCTCACTCTGTTGTCTCTCCACCAGCTTGACCGGCGTCATGGGATTTCTTTCTGGAGTGAAGATTTTCTGCTTTGACAGATCAATTGGTTCATTTTTTATGGGAGTCTTTAGGGCCATCTTTGATCGATCAACAAATCTATTTTCCTATTTGAAAAAGAGAGAACTTTCAGCAAGGACAACAGCTTCCAGTACAGTTTAACACATGAAGCCTTAGAAACACAAATGGGACCATATTAAAATGAGAAAGTCTCAGGACTAAATGAATGCAAACTAGACAGAGGGATCCTGGAAACTGAATGGCAACACCGAGGACAAGTACACTGTAATCTTACACATACTGTTTAAGTCTACTTTTAAGGTTGGTCTGCATGAATGAATGTATGTCACTGACGCATACTCGTAGTCATTAGAAATGACAAAGGCAACAGGTTAAGTCCCTACTGCTTCTTAGGGCCACATTTTATAAAATGCTATTTAAAAATTGGCATTAATTATTGAAAAGCAATTATGTCTTTGTAGTTCAATGTTCAAAGCAGTTAGCAGTAGGACCCGCTACAGAGATAACATCCAAGTCAACACTATGTAATATGCAGGCTCAGAGAGCTGTCTGATAGTACTTTCTAAGAACAGTGTTTTCCAAACCATTCATAGCAAAGAACCCATTTCTTTTAAGCTTCCCAAATCCCACATGCTGACTGCACCTCACAGAGCTAGCAAGCAATTCCCACCATGCATGATTTGCTGCTTGAGTCTGTCACTCAAACCAACCTGCAGCTTGTTCAGTAAGTGAAGTCTCTGATGAGCCACAGGTTGACGTGTCCCACAAGCATTATCAGACTACTACCACGGCTTCAAAATGCCCAGTGCCCAAGTTGTTTTTAAACATTGGCAGACTCTCACGTTCTCAGACTAGCACCTGCCTTTAGACCATACTTTGTCTAAATAACTATAAGAACTACTAAAAAATAGGCCTGTTGTTAAAAGAGCTAAGTACACATGAGTTCTAAGCTCTACATTTGAAACTATCAAGCAAGGTTTGATATTCAGGTATCTTTCTGCCAAAATATATATTTTTTCTATCACAGCGATCTCAAGATTCTGGTAATAGAATCCCTTTCCATCGGCAGGGATTGGATGGATGAGTTAAATATTTGTAATACTTTCTGCACATGTATCACCTTACAGCTACTATATGCTTGAATTTTGGCTGACCAGTGCTTTAGAAATTCCTTTGTTGTGAAGGGGTGGGGGTGGGGGAGGAGTGTGGGAGAACTCAGAATTTGTCCCCTGCCACAGCAACGACCTCAAAGCATTTAGTCAATTCTGACAAGTCCCTGCTAGTGAACCATCCTGAGTGCATAATGAATGTCACTCCTTGTTCCCTGTACTTCTATCAGTTGCTAACCTAATTCTCTGGTACAGGTATTCTTCCTATGTACAGATGAAAAAACTTGGGTTCAGAGGTTAAATAACTTGCCCAAGATCACTGAAAGCCTCCAGTATAAAAAAAATCACATTATGCAAAAAGCAGTCAAAAGCAGGTTCGAAACTGTGCATTTGAAAGTGATGTTCTGTTCCGTGTGCAGATTAGGAGGAAGCTACTGTTTCTACAGTCCTAACAAAAGGCAGTACCTAGAGAGGTGGCATGGGGAAGTCCTGTGTGCAGGATCTGCGGCTGCGGGGGAAGTTCCTCCACCTCATGGTATTTCCGTTCATTCACGTGAAAGATGAAGTACGTAAAAACACCACCTCAAGGGTTGAGAACAGATTCTTGTATATGGTGAACATTCAATAGAAGTTCGTTATTATCCTTTTCCCATTCTTCATTATTGTTCATCCTGCCACTAAGAGCTCCAAAATACAGCACATTATATTGCTCTTCAGCTTTCTGGATATGTAGCTTGTCTCAGGGATGAGTTTATGCACGTGTGGAGGTCACTTCCAAGTCTTATTCCTTCAAGTTCTGGACACAATGCTTTGCCCATTATAGGTATTCAATGTTTATGTCTTGCCAATAACCACTCTCCAGTTACAGATGTTTCCCGAATGGGGTGGCCGAATGGGCAGAGATTCACGGTTTTTCCCTACTGCTTTCCTGGTCCACATCCTCCCACTGTCTTTGTAACGGTCAGAATGGATTGTTTCTTCATATACTCTGGCACAGTGTTATTACAGATTATGTGAGAATGAAAGAGGGCATGAAGTTAGGTCGTAAGGTTAGATTAGGACTGCACTACACCTAAATGCAGTATATGCCAGCACATTATGTTCTGAGTCTCCAGTTGAGCAGGAAGCTATCATTTATTCGCACCCTGTTCCCACTCAGCTGCCTATTCTGTTATCCTGAACCTGGGCAGGGCAGAGCAAGAGGGATTTTAGAATGAGAATTTAGAAACTGCTTGTCTCAAGCTACAAAATGGGGGGGGGTTCAGACTAATTCGCAGCTCTCTAGCAAAGTTGCCTAGCTGTGTGGTAGACACCACTGGGTGTACCCATGTCTACCACATGATTCATTCTTGAGCTGTTGGAAGTCATGCCAACAATATGTGCTAGTCTGGAGCAAACTGATGTGTTCAGGATCAACTAATTGAACTCTTTCCTGGAAGGCCCGTACCGAGCTCAGTTACTAGTAGAAATCCTACCAACGCGTAAAGATCTGGCCCACTTGCCCCTGAGGACTACTCTAAGAGGTCATCCAGCTCAGGCTTCTACCGTGACTGGATTGAAGTTCCCTTTATTGCTCCCTCTGTCCAGTTCTGCTCCTTTCCACTCCATTCCCTTCTCGCGTCACAATCCTGAGAATGCACACTCATGAATTCTCGCATGGTGAACTCCAGTCATTTATTGCTTGCTAGGGAATCTAACAGACAACATCTCAGCCGTGAACTTCAACTAGAAAAGCTGGAGAAAGGCGGGTCATGAAACATATACAGGAGGAAATGACCCTTGGCTTTCTTGCCGTGGAGCTGCTGTGGGAGTCTGCTCATGTAATGCAGGGAAAAGCAGCGCCATCTATAAAGTGCTCTATACATGCGCGTCATCGTCGTCACTGCCACATGCCACACTAAAGCTACAGGTAAACAGGCCAAGGAAAGGATCTTAGTTCTAGACCTGGTTCTGTCTCAAGACAGCTTTGATTATATAAACCTCAAATAATAGAGGCAGCTAGGTCAAGATCCTAGACAGTATCTGACCAACTTTTTCCAGTTTCCTCTCGTGTGTAGCTCATATGCTATTCCAATAGTTCACTTGATTTCCTTCAAACCTGCCCTCTACTTAATCACATATATGTGAGCTGTTTCGCACCAGGACCTCTTTAATGTCACCTGCAGTTAAAGGCTCATCCAGAGACTACATGATAGACAGCATTTCCTTTGGTCTCCCGACCAACAACTCTTTTTCCTTCCAGAAAATACATTTTCCAGAAGGAGTAATCCACACCGAGGGCTTTCTCCTGTTATCCTGCAAAGATTCTCAAACTACTATAATCTATGGCTTTCAGCAAGGCCACCTTTGCATTGCCAACCAAAATTCTGTCATCACATTAGTGGTAGAAAATACCTCACCTCCCTCACTGATGAGTCTTTATTCTAGAAAAGTCAACCCTGGCTTCTGAGAGTATTTCTTTGTTGGTTCTGACTGTACCTTCTCAGACTCCTCCCTCGCTCTTCTTTCCTTCACTTGTACAAATCCAAGAGTCTATACTCATCTCCGGCACTCTGTACTCTCCCTGGAATGGGTCCCCAAATCTCATGTACAAATTCTAAAGTCAAGCTGGATGCGGACATTTCCCAAGTTTGTTTCCAAGGGTTGGACCTTTGAAGAATTTTAAAACAAAGCAATCACTTGCCTCCTGAACACATTTATTTACCTGTACACACACACACACACACACACACACGGGTACAAACACATTCCAACGCAAATTTACCACATTGCCTAACCACTGCCAGAAGGTATGAAAGAACCCACATGCAAGCTGGGTGTGCTGGAACAAACTGTTTATTCCAACCTTGAAGTAGCAATTCCCCTGCTTCTCAGCTTCCTGAGTGGTGGGATCACAGGCATGATGGCACCACTGAGTCCGGCACACTTCAGCTTCTTTACTAGTTCCCTCCTTTCTACTTGCCAAGCCTCAGCATTTATCTCTCGGGGCCCAGCGCAAGTCACAGTCGCTTCACCAAGTTCTCTGAACAGTTCCATCCTAGTGGCATGACAACCAACAGCTTTCTGACTGAACTCGAGACTCTCAGAATGGAACACATTCCTGTTGCTGTGAACTAGAACAAGAACCTCAAAAAGGGAAGGAAATAGATCAACAATGAACTTACAGGCAGGAAGACAGTATACCAGGCTGCTGTAAATACCTGCTGTTATATCCATAGATTGGAAGAACACTTAACATTCAGCCTAGAAGTCTACTTCTAAAACAGAGGTAAAGATTCTCAACACCCTCATAGGATGCTGCCTAAGGCAGGAGAGGTGGATAGCAACGACCAGCAACCAGCCATAATGCAGATTACCAGTGACCCAGCAAGACTCACCCAGAATCAGGCCAACCTAATCTCTCCCCATCCAGTGAGATTATAAGAATCTAAAGATGGGAATGTTCACCGACCTTTCATTCAAGGCAGGACTGCTGCATCTAGGAACTCACTACAGTGAGACTTGTCCTTACCAGACCTGCATAATGACTGACATACCAACATGCCCCCACTGACTATGGAGGAACTCAAGAGAGATAAGAATATACAGTAGAAACCTTGGGGACTAAAGCTGGGTGAGTGAAGGGAAATGTTCCTATCGATGGGGTGTTCTCAAGAGAGGCAATTTCGTATGCCACAAGAGGCCCAAACCTCCATAACAGTAGATAACCCAGAGGGAACTCTGGGCCGTCCACTGAAGCAAAATCCCCCAGGCAAGAGTGTGGGAGGGAGCACTACTCAACATGCTTGTAAACTAAAAATATAAAATAATAATAAAAAACCAGTTCCATCTTTAGCATTCACTTCTGTCCCCAACTATTTCCTAACTTTGTCGCCTTCCAGTGCATTGGAAAGTTTTGCTTATTACACCTTCAGTATGACTGGGTGGTAAGGTTAAAAATCCTTTATGCTTTCTGAGTATCTTCCAAAATCTCCAGAGAGAATAGCTCAGTCTTACTATAACATTGGTCACTCTGGACGTCTTGAGCATTTCTCACACTTGACGTTTTTTTCTTCCGTCTCATGTATTGGGTTTGGGTGGCAAGATGCTCAGCAAGTTAAGACACCTGTTGCCAAGCCCGATGAATTGAGTTTAATCCCCAGAATCCACATGGTAGAAGGCAAGAACCGACTTCAGCAAGTTAGCTTCCAACTTCCACGCCAGCACTGTGGCACACGTGGTAAAATAAATGCAAAATTCTGAAACTTTACATTTTTGGGGGCCAGTTTTTCTGTACCTTCAATAAGACACAGAACTACTGAGGCCACACTAAGGTGGGGGAGGGGCCCTTGTACTTAAAATTAAGTTACAAAATTAAGTTACCAACCTAGAATAGAAGTGGCACTCACCTGCAGACTTTTTACATATGAATGTATATATATATTTTCAACTATTACAGAAAAGTTTACCTCTGCAACTTCCATAACCTATATATATATATATATATATATATATATATATATATATATATATATATGGTCTAGACAGATCTGTCCACTGTCTTGGTAAATTTCTAAAGAAATTCTCTTTAAAATGTTTTGATATGCTCTTTTTCCTTAACAAAAAATAAATCAAAGCTAGAATAAAGGATATAATTAATGCAAAATTAAAAACTGTCAGGCACACTTTAGTTTTTTTTTTTAACCAGGGCAGGCTCATTGCTAACACTGGGCCTGAACCAGGCATCAGAAACTCACTAAGGTTCAGGGGCCAAGGAAGTTGCTACCCACAGAGCTACACTTCAGGTTTCTTAGGACTGGGTTATATTTATTTGTCTCTACACGTATGCAGGACATCTTCTGCTTTGTACACCTGTGCTTTTATGGAGAAAGTGATAGTTTACATGTTTCTGTGGCCAGTATACATTATGTCTTGATAACAGTCTAACAAATCTTAAGGAGTGAGTGTGCAAAAGAAAAAGACTGGCTCATCACAAAACCAAGAGCAGCCGTAAAATACTCAGACTAGACTGAGTAGGGGTTAGTCATGCTGACTCCCTATAAGGCAGGCACAGCTCACACTCAGGGTGAATGGGACCTCTATAGCTGGTTCACTGGGATGAAGATGATATTTCTTGGCATTTAAACAATCCAGGATTAATAGCCAAAGTCTATTTTCCTGGGAACTGAAGCCAAACATTCCTTCAAACAATGAGCTAAATGATCCTTGGCAACACTTAAGTTATTACAAATTTGATTTGTTGTATTTACATGTTACTTTCAGTAATATCTAATTCGGCCTTTCTGGTGCATAAAATGACTAGGAGTAGAAGTGAAAGAATAATAATGGCTTGTATGTCTCCAATTTTTTTAAAAAGTACATTTCTATAATGTTAATAAAAATTATGACGTTATTGAGACAAACACAAGTGGAATGTCATTCATCGGCTCTAGACATCCCCATTCATCCTGTTTTAGGAAGGGCATGTGTTTACCTTTTGTGCATTTTCCACATCTTCCACAGTAGAATCTAGTCTGGTTTGCCTGGGGTTGATCAGGTCTTTTAGTGTTAAACAATTTACTTCCATCTGGAATGCACAATTAAAGTCAGAAAACGATTTTACACTTGTATATTTTTCCCCTCCAACAAAAAAAAATTTCGTCATTTGTTCGTGAACATGAACTTCCCTGTTCCCTAGTTACTTCCTGGGAATTTCCGGGAATGTGGACTCTATCCCCCTCAACCCGCTTTAAAGTCACAAGATTAAACACAAACCAAAAATGTGCTCGGTAATCACTAAAAATGTGGGAAGAAGACTCGACCCCAAATCATGATTCTTTATGAAAAGCAACAGGGCAAAACTTGCTAGCAGTTAGGAGGGTGTTGGGTAAATTTGTCAGAAGGTTACGGGGTCTCCCAGGTCAGTTAATTTTGGCGCAAACGACCAGGAGGAATTGACTTTGAGGAGGTTCGAATCTGGGAGGGGGAGGGAAACCCGATCTCCAGCCCAAACCCGCGTGGGCTTGGGGCTCAGCCCCTTCTAGAAATCCGGTACGCCCCAGCGCTGAACTCTTTCAAGGAGCCCCTCAAGTTTTGGAGAGGGAAAAGCTCCTTCACTGGGAGCGCAGGAGCCAGCGCACCTCTTGCAGTTCAGCACTTGGGCAGTGCCCAGCCCGTCAGGGATGGGGCGGCAGGCTGGCACCGGGGGTCGGTCTGCGTCTCTCCCTGTTCCCGCCTCCCCATCGACTCACCGCCACGGTGCGCGGAAGACGTTCCGCCTGCCCCGGGACACCCGCACCCCGTGCCGACGCGGGCAGCTCTCAGCGGCCGGGCGGCGGCATCGGGAGAAACGGGCGAGGTGCGCACACCCCGGCTGGCTCCCGGCGTGCGGTGGGCGGAGACCCCGCCACGTCCCGGCGGCACCGGCGCTCCCTGCCCGCCCCGCGCCGCTGCAGTCTGGGACCGCAGTCCCCGCGAAAACACCTCCTCTGGCGCCTTGAGACTGAATTTGAGCATCCCCCAATGAGCGGCGGCCGGCGGGGCGGAGCCGACCAATGGCGCGGCGGCACGGCCCGGGCTCCCCGCCCCGGGCTCCCCGCCCCGCGCGGTCTTGGCGCTCTGAGCCGCGCGTTTCGGCCTCGCCCGCCGGATCGTGACCGCCTCGCCCCCTCCCCTTCCGGGTACCTGGAGACCTCGGGCGGGGAGCGCGTTCCCGCGGCGGACTCGGACGCGGGAAGCCGGGGCGGGGCGGCGCGATCAGCCGCGGAGGGCTGCCCGGGAGGCGTGGAGGGACGCCCCGCGCACCGCCCCGGGCGGCCGAGCAGATGGAGCCGGGAAAGACGATCCGCGCGCGGGATGCTGCGCCGCCTCCTTTCCCCAGGCAACCTGCGGCTAGCCAAGCCGTCCGGGCTTGCCGGGGCAAACCTCTCGCGCCCGGCGCCCGGGCGACCCTCTGCCATCGTTACCACCTACGCCGCGAGCAGATGGCTCGCCGGTTAGCCCGGCAAAGTGCACGCGAAGCCCGGCCAAATGGCTCTCCCCGCCCAAGTTTGGAAACGTTTCTTGCTGTTCCCTTCTCGGATCATCGCAAATCTTCTAGAACGGGTTATTAGCTATTTTATAATAGGGGCCGCCTTTCTGACCGTCAAGAATATTTCCTCGACTTTGCTCATTTGTGTTGTTTCACTTCCTTGAGCTTGTCTTTATTTAAACACCTGAAAATAGAGAGCGGTTTTTGTCGTCCTTAGAGAGACTCTAAGACTGTTTTAAGCTTACAGAAAAGTTGAAAACATACTTCTGAGAGTTCCCATAGATCCAGCATGCAGTTTCAATCACCAGGAACATAGAAGTTAGGACGTTTGTTAAAATTAGCCAATATTCAAACATGATATTTAGACTAAATTTATTTTTCAGGTTTTAATTATTATTATTATTATTTTACGTAATGTCTTTTCTGTTACCAGACACGTTGCTTTTAAGGTTCATGTCTCCTTGACTTCTTTTGGTTGACATTTTGTCATATTTCCCTCATTGCTGGGTGACTTCTACACTTCCCAGCAGTACTGACTGGTTGGATATTTTGTAGGATGTTCCTCAGCTGGAATTTAAAGCCATGTTCATTAAAGCATGTGCACCAACTTTTCCAGAGAGGTGATTTCCTTGGTAACTACTAGTCTCACTCCCTTTCTGTATCAGGGTTCCATTCTTTACCTCTCAGTCCTCAGATATGTAGAATGAACCATCATCAGCCACATACATGGGGCTCAGGCAAGTCCTGCGGTCTCCACTCCAGGTTGCTTGTAAATTCAGCCTGCAAATCGCCACCAGTTCTTACAGGAGAAACCTGTCAACATGCACCAAACAACGAAGGAGAAAATAAACGATAATAGCAAGAATTGTTATGATAGTAATAGCAATCGAAGCGGGGGAGATGACTCAGGTGGTAAAGTGTTTTCTATGCAAGTATTAGGACCTGAGTTCCATCCCGGAATCCACTAAAACAAACAAACAAACAAACCGGTATATCAGGGCAGGATTGTAATCCCAGAACTAGGAGGATGAGACAGGATGGGATTTGTTGGCTATCTAGCTTAGTGGAGTGAATGTGTTCCAGTCCAATGAGGGAAAGACAGAGAGAGAGAGAGAGAGAGAGAGAGAGAGAGAGAGAGAGAGAGAGAGAGAAAACCTGTCCCAAAATAAAGTGGGCAGTGCCTAAGTAGCAACACCCGAGGTTGCCTGTCCTCTGTCCCTATGAATAACCATACATGAGAGAAAGAGAAAAGAGAGAGAGAGAGAGAGAGAGAGAGAGAGAGAGAGAGAGAGAGAGAGAGAGAATTTAGGCTGAAACCTCTTGTAGGATAGTACAAAAGCAATAAGAAACGTAAAGAGTGACATTGGGGGAGCTGGAGAGGTGGCTCACGGGTTAAGCCCAATGCGGAAGGTCCTGAGTTCCGATCCCAGATCCCACGTATAGGCGGAAGCGGGGCGGCCTGCGCTTCTGGTCCTGGTAGGGCGGAGCCTGTGAATCCCGGGGCAGAAAGAGGTGGAAGCGTCCATGGTGGTTCGCGAGTTCGTCCGTGGTTCTACACATACACAGACACACACACACAGACACACACGCGCACGCACATGTGCACAGTTGAATAAATAATAATAATAAAAAAATTAAAAAAAAAAAAGAGTGACATTGGGGTGTTAACCTGTGCCAGCTACATACACCACTGTGGCTGTCACTACTGCCCACTTGAAAACCACCAACTTGAACACCAGCAGTTCCTGAGGTACCTGGAGAAGTTGGGGTGGATCTTAGATTTGAAGAAACTGCAAAGATGAATGAATATTTGATGCACAAATTGAGACATTATTCTAATGCATCAGCCAGTGCTTTTGGACCTTGCAGGCTTTGTAATCCTGGGATATACAGATGACAGCTGACGGTGGCTGCAGAGTGGGCTTGACAGTTTTTCATGTGGCTTCTCTGTGTAGCCTGGTTTTCCTGTAGCCTTGACCTCCAGATAGTTGTATTTTTGTGGTGGCCCTAGGGAGTTGAACTGAGTGTCCTAAATTGGCAAAGTAGGTAACCCTTTTTTGCTAAGGCTAAGAACCAAGAGAGCACCCATTTTGCAAGACCCTTTTTTAGATGAAGTGGAAAAGAAAATCATCCATATTGAAAGGGAAGGATGGGGACACATATTTCACTTCACAAATGGAGAAGTATCAAAGAATCTAGGGCCACTTAAAAACTGCCAGTTTACCATTTGTGATAGTACCTGGTATTAACTGGTATTAGCTAAGAACTTCAGCTGAGACCACCTGAAGAGATTATCTGGATCAATACATTTGCAATACAAAGACCAGACCCAGATCGGATTGGAACCTACCTAGATCTGATGGGGACCTCCCAGTAGTGGGCCAGATAAAAGGAACCATAGAACAGGAGACTGGGAAGAGGAGAGACTCTGAAGCTGTGCTAGAAAACGCTCTTCCCTCCTGCCACCTAGTTTCTTTGTTTCTTTGACCCTCCAGCTCGCCAACCTTCCAAGTCTTCAACATGACTAAAGACTCTCTAGGAATCCTCCAGCCTTCAGCCATCACCCACTGGACTACTAGACTGAGCAGCTCCTGGCAGCCATCCTTGGAGTACCTCGGCCATATCTTATAAGATAACTCAATAAATTCTTTTTTTATGTATTCATTCTGTTGATTCTGTGACTCCAGAGAACTCTGACTAATACATCATTCTTCAATAACTTCTGCCTGAAAAAAAAAATCACTGAGTTTGAAATAATCTAGGATTGCCTATCTGGCAGATGCCCTAGGAAACCCAAAATATATTTTCTACTTTTCTACGTGTGTGTGTGTGTTTGTGCGTGTATGTGTACAATAGCGCACTTGAGAATGTGTGCCCCCAGGGTGACATTGGGAGTCCTCCTGGCTTGTTCTGCCTCTTAATTGCTGTGCTCTAGAGTTTCCCAGATGCCACTTTCTGGGGCCAGAATTGCATGCCATGACTATATCCACCAAGCATTACTATTATTGCTATTGTTATAATTTTGCATAGTGTCTGGGGATCTGAACTCAGGTCCTTTTGTTTGTGAAGAAAAAGAGTGTAGCCCCTGAGCCATCTCCCCAGTCTGTATTATCTATTCTTTAGATCACTTTCGGATGTTTTGGGTTTTTTTTTTTTTTTTTTTTTTTTTGCATTTCAACACTTGAATCCCACACTCTGATATTTCTCATTCATTCATTCAATCTGTAATTGGAATTAGGTCTTAAGTATTTTTGAACATTTAGCCTCTCATTCCCTAGCCTGAAGCTAGGTGTGTTCATTTTGCTGATTTCTGTAAATGCTTCTGATTCATTCAGTGATTCAGAAATGGGCCCTTAGGTCCCACCAATGATGATAGTAATAATTAGGTAGATGTGCTACCCTCTGTCACACGTGCAGAGGTTTCTTATCTTCTGTGGTGTCTCTGGCTTTGGAAGGAGTCGAGGTTGTGAATAAGTCTGATGAGCCCCTTGGAGGTCTGGCAGAAGAGTGAGTGGAAAGGGCTCATGTGCGCGGCAGCCAACACAGGCGATGCCTGACACGTCTCTGTACAAACAACTTACTCTACCGCTTTTCAAACCTGCAGAGAGCTTTTTACTTTGGGGGGCTGCCAAGTTCCAAGATTTGCAGAGACAAGGGGATGATCCCACTTTACAGAAAGAATACACTGAAACGAACTAGAACCATGTCAGTCGGCTCTAGAGGAAGAGCATCTGCTGTCCAGCCAAAGTGTCAGCTTTCTCGAATATTCTCCTGCTCTTCTGCTGCAAGCACTGTGAATGAAGAGCTCTCGATGTGGCACCTTTCTGAAGAGCACGACTGCAAAAGGTGATCTTCTGTTTTCACTGTACAGGGAACAGAGATCTTGGCTTCAATCTCTTGGTGATTCTTAAACCTCATTGATGGAGCAGTGTGATAGTTCACCCCACTCCTCAGTACTAAGATTAAACCTAGGGTCTCTTGAATGCTAGGTAAGCATTCTACCACTAAGCTGCCCCCAGTCTTTCATTTCGAACATTTTTTTTTTCTATGTGGAAATGACATGAGACATTTATTTGATATACCAGACAATGACAGAGCTAGACAATCTAACTCTGTTGCAACATAAACATTGAAAATCACCCTTTCAGCACAAGATTTAAATGTAACTTACACAAGGGACTATGTCAAGTACGACACAATAAGATTGCTGCTTCCAGTCCCCACCCATTTTTAAATACTGATGGTCCCAATAGCTTTATTGAAATAGATCGTTTTTGAAAAAAAATTTGAAAAGACAAATCAGAATGCCTCAGTAACTATGTCCAACTCAAAATCAACTTAAATGAGATTTCTTTGCTTCCCTCAGCCCACTCCCATCAGAACAGTAAGTCTCCATCCATACCATCTTCCTTGCCCAGTAATTCAAAGGAAAAAAACCAAGGATTAGTGAAAACGTAGGAATTAACACCCTTTAAATGTGTTTAAATATTTTTTTTAAATTTTTTTATTATTTATTCAACTGCGCGCATGTGCATATGTATGTGCGGTGCGCGCGCGCGCGCGCGCGCGCGTGTGTGTGTGTGTGTGTGTGTGTGTGTGTGTGTGTGTGTGTGTGTGTGTGTGTGTGTGTCTGTGTATGTGTAAAACCACGGACGAATTCGCGAACCACCATAGACGCCTCCACCTCCTTCTGCCCCGGGATTCACAGGCTCCGCCCTACCAGGACCAGAAGCGCAGGCCGCCCCCGCTTCCGCCTGGCGTCTATAGGTGGGATCTGAGATCCAAACTCAGGACTTCCGCCTGCAAGGCGGAGGCTTAACCCCTGAGCCACCTCTCCAGCCCATGTTTAAATATTTTTAAGTTTAAAAAATGTTGAAAGTTTGTAATTCTGAGCATGAAATCATCATCCGATGAACACTATCTGCAAACCACTGTAAAATGCTTCGGCTGCACAGGGGAGGGATCATCTTCGAGCACCCCAGCTCTCCGGGTAAGAAGGTCAGAGGTTCACTGGTTTGTATTATTGCCACATCCATTTAGTGATCTAGGCTGTTTTTCCTTCAAGAAGGGGCTTTGTCAAGTGGGCATTATGCTTGACCTCCAAATTTGCTTGACAATTTACTGATGAGATTCATAACCTTTGGGTCGCTCTGATATTTTGACATATTTGCCGGGTTCTGGGCCACATCTTGGAAGGCCACCATAACTTCTGGGTCTTGCATGGCTGCAAGAACCTCTGGATCACTGAGAATTTCATCGAGTCCAGGCATTCCTGCCATTCCAGGCATGCCCCCTGCCATTCCAGGCATCCCCCCAGGAAAACCACCTGGGAAAGAGCCGAACTGAGCTTCTGATTGTCGCCTGGCTTCTTCCTCCCTTTGTGCTCTCTCATGTTCTTCTCGAGCCTTCTTAACCCTTTCTATTTTTTCCTTTATCTCTCGCTCTTCACATTTTCTCTCGTACTTTCTCGATGTTCAGCACTTTTCTGAGCCCTCGGTTGGACTTCCTTCAGCACTGCGCTAGCATCTTCATCATAATCCAGTTTACAGGCAAGAGCAAGATCAGCTGCTTCTTCCCAATGGCCCAGAAGCCTGTGTGCTGTTCCTCGCCATTTGTAAGGTTGAGCTGAATCAGGATTTATTTCAATGGCTCCGTCACAGTCTCGAATGGCAGCATTTGGCTTCTGTAATTTGATGTAGACACTGGCTCTCTGGGCATACAGAATGGCCAGGCGAGGATTGAGCTTGATGGCGTCTGTGAACAAGTCAATGGCTTTCTGCAGCTCACTATCATTTAAAGCTTCAGTGGCAGCCCCTTTCTTTTCATTTGCTTGATCCATCATCTCCTCTGTTATCTCTGCGTTATCATCTCCCATTTCTTGAGGGGCATCAGTGTCTGGTTCAATTACACCTTCGTTGTCAATTTCTAAATCACTCTCCTCACTGGGTTCATCTGTCTTTATGTTTTCCTCTGTCTTATCTGCTTTTTCTTCCTTAATATCCTCTTCTGATTTAGCTTTCTGAGCAGCAGGTGGTACTGTACCTCCCATACTCTCCACTCACTCCTTGAGGAAGCGCATTTCCTCCGAGTGCAGGATGCTCGGGTCCTGCTTACAGAGTCTCACGAAGGCCCGTAGCTCGCTCACTTTGCCAGGGTCCATGGTCGGCGGTGGGTGGGCGGCGGCTGGTGACCTTGCGGCCCGATGCCAAGGCCCAGGCGCTGGCTCAACGTGACCCTCATTTCGAACATTTTATTTTGAAGCAGGACCTTGCTAAATTGCTCAGATTGGACTTGAACTTATCCTGAAGACCCAGGCACCTATGGTCCTTTTGCTTCAACCAATAGCTGAGTTGTGAGCCTACATCACCAGGTCTGGGTAATAGTTCTAAACCCACGAGTGCTATTTAAAGGGTCCTCTGTCAGCCATTCTTGGATCTGAGAACCCGATAAATTAGCTTTCCTATTGGTAGCAGGTTCAGAGAAGGCGGGACATTCATTTTTCCAGCTGCAAGCAAGCAAGGAGCAAAAGTCCATGATTGGCTTCTACACATGTCTTTGGCAACAATAAAGAGAAAATAACACCTAAGGGCATTTATGGTTCTCATCTTAACTGGCATCCAGATGTCCAGATGTTCAAAGGGAGGTGCCCCCACTGAGATCATAAATCCTACAGGGATCATAGGAATTCATTTGCTATCTTCTACATACTCTTTATAATACTGAAGCATTACGATGTAAGGTCAGTTTTTTTTTTAAACAGTATGATTTGCATGAGAAGATATTTGTGTATATATGCGTGCATGCACATGCATTGCTGTATGCACAGTGAAAACAGGGACGGGGAGGAGGTTGGACTGAAACCTTGTAGATAACAGAAGATGGGATGGCTTTTGAAATGGGTGCTTCTGAGGCTGGTGTACGTCTACTAGAACACTTTTCCACGGCATACTATTTATGTTGTGAGTTCAAACATGGTGTTTGAAGGCACCACAGTGGGTAGAACCATCAGAATGATCTTCCTGTTGCGCTGGAACTGAGATTCTGTAGAAAACGGCCAATACAAGTTTCCCCTAAATCTTTAGTCTTATCTAGAAAGAAAATAATTGACATTGAGCAGTAGAGAGGCATGGATTGTACATCAAGCTTGTCTATGAGCTTTCTGAGTAATTAGGAACAAAGGGCATTGTCTGCATTGGCCTCAGTTTTCTCTGCACATGGCATGGCTAACTTGGAAGACCCCTGCAAAACCTGAGGCTGAATAACAGGTGTGCCTGAAGGCTTGTCTTCTAGGTGCTTCAATATCCCATCAACTGACAAAATCAGCAATAACCATCATAGGGCTATATTCCTATACAACCCACCATTCACTGAAGTTGAAGGTACAATTTAATGCATCTGTCTTGATGAACATTGTAGCTTAGGCTAACATCTCAGATCATCACAGTAGTTTATTACTGGGCAAAATCATCTAACACCAGTTTACCTTCAGGTAATGTCATCTAACAAACTTGTTTCATAAAGAAATGTTAGATATCTTATATAATTGAATGAATGCATTAAAAAATCACTGGCAACACAATGCACCATTGAATATCATTTGTTTACCCTCATGATCATATGGTTCATCTCCATTGCCTGGTATCATAAGAGAGGATCAGATCACATAGCACTAGTTCAAAAAGGATAAAAATTCAAAATACTAATTCTATCAAAATGTATCACTTTTGCATATTTGTAAAGTCTTAAAATCTCAGTCAAACCATCATAGCATGGGAACAGCATATACTGTAATTTCTGATTTTATTAAAAAAATCCACCATTTTTTTCTGAGTGAATTGTTAGTCTCCAGTCACCCATAGCCCGATAAGTCTTCTCAACCTTCCAGGACATGTAAACTCTTCAAAGCTGAGTGCTGATTTCTTTCTGCCTTCGCTGGTCATGTGGGTCACCAAGCTTTTCCATAGAATGTGGCTCTCCCTTGCTTGCAAAGCTATCATCAAATCAAAGATCAGAGATGTTCTATGATGCCACTGTGCCCTGCATCAGGGGCACCACCTCTGCTACCATTGTCAAGTGGAGTCAGGTGTGGATCTGGGCTGTTTCTGGGACTAGAAGTTATGCTGCTATTAGATCTGCAAGGTTGTGCTGCACAGAGATTGGGAGATGGCATTGGACTCTTCCATCTTCTTCATAAAAATCAGTTCAGGTCAGTGCTTCTTTAGCACCCAGTACTTACTGCATTGATTCTTCCCCATTAAACCTATATCTATTTTGTAAACTGATTGAATACGCTATGTGTACATCTAATTACTCTTTATTTTTATTATTTAACTTTTCATAGCTGATGAGGTTAAATTATGGACAGAACTTTGATTTAAATCTAAATTTTTTGATTTGAGCAGAATTTCTTCCTGTTGTCAATATCAATTCGACAGGACTACTTCTTATTTGATAATGTTCCCATGAGATCATGACACTATTTCCTTTAGCTTACTGAAATTCGCTCTAGGAATTTGCTTCTGTTTTACTAGTTTCTTTACCTTTCTGGTGCTTGTTAGATATTTTATTGACAGTTGCAATTACAAGAGCACAATGTTACAGTATTCTTTTAGGAGAATTTGTTTTTGTTCTTTTCCTGAACTTTCTGTAGCTTGTGATTCTCTTTTGAAAATTAATTTTATGAGATTCTACTGCAGCCAGTGCCAGTACAAACCAATCAAGATGTGCAGTCCAGAATCAATACCGTTTGTAAGCATCCTGCTATTTTTCCAGTGGAGTGTTATAAACCTACCATATGCACAACTAAGAACGGGTAAAGAAAGGAACACAGACTATTTTGCTAACGTGACTTAACACCTGTTGTGACTATGGGACTAAATCCTATGAAAGTAGGAGGTGAATTAAATATTTCACAATAGGAAGAAAATAATTGGGCTTTTCTCATTGTCTCATGATGCTTTTGTTAAAAATGCAATTAGATGATAGCAGAAAGTGGGCTTTGAGAGGCAACCTCACTGACTTACATGCAGGTGTTTTTTGATGCTATTGTTTCAGTGAAATTGGATGATGAGTAAAGCAGATTGACTTTGATAGTGTGGATGGGATTTGTGCCATCAGTCGAAGACATGGATAGAACATAAATGGAGGAAGATTCTGCTATCAGACAGGGTTTCATTGACAATATTAGTGCTTCCTGGTTCTGTGTGGAATTCCAACTGAGACTGATTCCTGAGTTTTCAACCTTCCAGCTGTGTCTACTTGATTCTGACTCTCAGGCCAATTCCTGAAGATCACTATATACACACTTGATTACTTCTATTCTCTGAAATAAAAATGATAAAATTAGAGCCCTGACTAATACCAGCATTCTAACATTTGTTTTGCCTGGAAGTGGGTATGGATGATCACATGTGGAGTTTGGAAATTCTCCTAGACAGTTTTGCCTCTTGGGCCAATGGCAATCTCACCGGCACCAAAGATAAATACTCTTTATATAAGAGCATTAATTCTCAATGAAAACTATTTATAGTCTGGATAATACATAAAGCACTCTTAAAACCTTCAGTTGGCTTCATTTACTTTGAATGCATTAATTATTAATCCTTGTAATGAAAGAATGTTACCATTATGCATCTATACAGTTCGCAACAGAGGACACTAAACACTTTATGAGCTGCTAGGAGCCAGTTTCTGCCCACAATACTCATAGAGTTTTCTGACGTAAGGCAGCCAGAAGCATAAATATCACTTATGTTTGAGTTTTGGATAAGGAATCTTTGGCACTATCACAGAGATGTATCCAGGGTCTGAATACTGTTTGCTAACTCTACCTTACTGCCTAGTTCTAAGTCCCCTGCGTTTCTTTCTCTGAATTGTTTTAAGAGTCTCAGGACTGATCTTCCTTTCCAGTTAACATCTACGATTCATTTCTGAACAACAGCTAGAGTCATAGGAGATCACACTCATCTCTGCTGTAGCACAGCAGCAACTCACCACCTTGTTCCAAGGTGAAAGTCAACATCCTTATTGTGGATAACAAGATCTCAATTCTTCCCCTACCTCCATTGTCTCCCCAGCTCTAGTTTGCTTTATTGCATCTCAACCATGGTTGAATCTTGCTAATCCCTGGCCACACTTGCTATTCTGCCTATAGAACTTTCATTTACTTTTTGCTCCAATTGAATGCTTTTTACGTGGAGGACTACATACCCTCTCTTTTCCTTCTTTCAGAAATAAATTAATTTTTATATCAAGCAAACCTCTAAGCTTCAGTGACTTTAGGATGGTTTATCTCTCACTCAAAGTCTGATAACTGTTCCCAGATGGTAATGCCTTTCTGTGCATAGTGACCCAGGGACCCAGGCTCCTTTCACCTTGGCACTCTGCAGTACTCTTGGGCAGAGCCTTCTGTTTCTAATTCATGGCATAGGAAAAATACAGTGGATAAAGCCGTCTTCTCTCTCCTCAAACTCTCTTAAGAGAACAACCAGGTTCATGGGCATGCTGGATGTCATAGTTAAGCACAGGTGTCAATTTGACGGTTGAAGGTTTGAGCTCTGGGCACATTTGTAGAGAATTGGTGGTTGAATTAAGCCCAGAGCAAACCTGCAGGAGATTGTGTAGCTGCTGGGGAAGGTCCAGCTCTTCTGCTGCTGCCCTGGAATAACTCACGGGAGAGCTGGTTGAAACATGCTGGTCTGGCAAGTAAGGATTGTCCGTCTCTCAGCTGTTAAGTGGTGATGGTGTGGCCAGTTCCCTTGGCTCTGGTATCGTTGCATGCTCTCCTGTCAAGCTGGACTGAGAACTGTAACCAGTAATCGTAAGAGAAAATAAACCCCTTGTTCCCTTATGCTGTTTGATGTCATTTATCAGCAACCATGCAGGCTGACAGCAACAGAATTTGGTACCAGAAGTGGAGTGTTGATGATAAATCTGAGTATGTGGATATTGTGGCTTTTGAATGGTTTCACTGGACAAAGTTGGAAATGCTTGAAGATTTTCACTTTGTGGATTACAAAAACCGTTCTTCGGAGTTTAATGGGCCAATTGGATAATGTCAGTGCTAAGAGAGTTATGGATTGTTTGGGTCCAATTTGTGATAAGAAGAACAAGGACTTTGGCGAAGTTGAATTTGGAGATGATGGACTGGTTTGCTTGATGAAGGAGAGCTGTGCTGATGGCCGTGAAGCTCTGGATGTGGAAAGGGCAGGCAGCAGAATAGCTGCCATTGTTGGAGAAATGAACATCAGTGAAGGAACACCTCGTGACTTGCACTGGGACAGTGGAGAACATGAACACCACCATATGGCAATTTTGTGGTTTTTAAAACCTGGATTCCTTCAGGGCCAAAAACCCAAGGTGAAGCCATTTCTTGTCCTTTGGAAGTTTTGGCTGCCTAGAAAGGGGTTTTTCCAGAGTCAGCAAGCTAAAGTTGGTACAGCTGTGGCTCCAGTGGACCAAGCTTCATTTCAGCCTCGCAATGGACTCTGCCAGCATCCCCCAGGTGGTACTGGTTTTGGTGTATGATTACAGGGTTCATGGAGAGCAGAAAAGCTTGGCACCAAGTGGCAGGCGTAGAGTTCCTTCAAAGAAAGGTGAAGCTTATAGCTGCAGAGGTGAACCCAAAGCACTGTTGGAGATGCCAGAACCATGGGATTCAGCCTGGTTCAGAGGAATTCTGCTTTTATGGCTTCGAGCTGCAAACAGGGACTGGGACTGCCTAGAATCTTTGAGCCACTTGACTACATGATGAACAACAGAAGATGGACATTGAAGTACAGGATGTGGTAATTTGCTGGACTTTGAGCTTAATTTAAATATTTTCTTATTACATCAAGATACTTCTGTTTTAATGTTTTATCTGTTTTAGAGTATTTAACTTGTTTGGATTTAATACATTCTTAAGGTTAAGAAACTTTAAACTTTTAAAATGTTAGAACTGAAGTTTTAATGAGGGAACATTTTAAATTTATCTATGAAATGTATTTATATTTTTAAGATTACTTTAACACCTATGGGGACAATGATTGAAGGTTATAATTTAAAAGTGCTATTGTTTTTGTGTCAAATTGACAAGAGGTGGAGTGTCATAGTTAAGCACAGATGTCAATTTAACTGTTGAAGGTTTGAGCTCTGGGCAGATTTATAGAGAATTAGTGGTTGAGTTAAGCCCAGAGCAAACCTGCAGAAGATTGTCTAGCTGCTGGGGAAGGCCCAGCCCATGATGGGTGGGACTAGGCCCTGGAATAAATCACTGGAGAGCTGGTTGAGAGAGTTGGCATCCTGCTATATACTTGGCCAAACATGCTGGTCTGGCAAGTAAAGACTATCCATCTCTCAGCCGTTATGTGGTGATGGTGTGGCCAGTTCCCTTGGCCCTGGTGTTGGTGTATGCTCTCTTGTCAAGCTGGACTGAGACCTGTAACCAGTAATCGTAAGAGAAAATAAACCCCTTGTTCCCTTATGCTGTTTAATGTAATTTATCAGCAACCACACAGGAGGACTGTAACACTGGATTCAAGGTGAACAGCGATAAAGGAGAAATTAACACCATGGCACAAAGCTAGAACACTTGGGACAGCTACAGACAGCCACAGATGACCCTCAGGCCAGCACATATTTGTGGCCCTGTAACAGTTACTCTTAACTATTACTGTGAGAGAACACCCAAAGTCAAATAACTTAAGGGAGAAAAGGAAATTGATTCACCTTAGGGTTCCAGAGGGGAGATACAGTCTTTCATGGAGGAGTCTGCATGGCTGGCTGGCTAAAGCTGGCAGGCTAGCTGACGATTAGATTATTTCTGGAGAGTCTCTCTTCTTCTCAGTCTCCTGTTCTATGGTTCTTTTATCTGATCCACTACTGGGAGGTTCCAATCGGATCTAGGGCTGGACTTTGTATTGTAAATGTATTGATCCAGATAACCTTTCAGGTGGTCTCAGCTGATCTTAGTTAATGCCAGATGTGTCAAGTTGACACCCAGGATTAACTGTCAAGGCCCTTTGTCTAAAAGAGACAGCCCAAAGTTCGACCAGGTACCACACCCAGGACAAAGCTCAGGAGTTTGGAAAACATGGCTGTTTTGGTTCCTTTGGTTTTGGATTGTTCTTTTTACAGAATTCTGAGATATACCTTACATTATTTATTCGAGATATTTTTGATTTTCTTCCTTTTCAATTTTCATGTATATTGTACATGTGTACAAATACATGTTCACATATTTATGCATATATATAACTGATACCAAGAATCATCCTCAATCACTGTGCCACCTTATTCTTTTTGAGACAGGTTACCTATTCCCACTTAGAATTCACCCATATGGCTAGTCTGACTAGCCAGCTTGCTCTGAGGATTCCTAATATCTACCTTGTGAGGCTCCAATTACAGGCAAACTACTTCACCCTCCTGCCATTTTTTTGTAAGACTTTAGTATCTGAACTCTGATCCCTTTGTTTGTATGGGAAGTACATTAATCACTGAGCCATCTCTTCAATCCTTTTTTGGTTTCTTTTAATAGTAATACTCATAGTTATCAGTTTTCCTCTCAGAATTCTCACAGATGTATCTTAAAGGTTCTAGGAAGTTGTACTTACATCTTTCATTTGATTCTAGGGACTTTTAATTTTCTTCCTGATTTGTTCAACAACCTGTTGGTTATTCAAGAGTGCATGACTAGAGCTGATGAGATAGCTTAGTGTATACATTGCCTGCTCACAAGCCTGGGTTCAATTCTTGGAAGCCTGCATTGTCGAAGGAACGAACTGACTTCTGAAAGTTGATCTCTACCTATGCTCCATGACATTCATGTAGATCTCTCTCTCTCTCTCTCTCTCTGTCTCTCTTTCTCTGTCTCTCGCTCTGTCTCTCTTTCTTTCTCTGTCTCTCTCTCTCTCTGACTCAAATAAATGAATAAAATTATCTAATTGTGTAGTTGCTGTAGATCTTTTGATTTTGATTTCTAATTTTATTGTACTGTGATTTGACAAGATACAAGATATTGTTCTAGTTCTGTATTTGCTAAGACTTGAGTTGTGGCCTTGATCTAAAATTGTTTTACAGAAGGATCCCTGGGCTACTAAGTATGTGTATTCTGTTTCTGTTGAGTGGGTTATTTTGTAGATATCTGTTAAGTCTATTTGATCTATGGTGTGATTTAATTTTTAACTTTCTTTTTTAGTTTGGATTATCTATCCTGATATGAGTGTGAGATATTCACATCACTCTCTATTGTATCACAATGAATATGTTTTATGTATATTAATGTTTATGAAGCTCCAACATTTGCTGTGTATATCTTTATGACTATTATATCTTCATGAATTGTTCTTTTCATTAATATGGCATTCTTTAACCCTTCTGCTTAATTTTATTTGAAGTCATGTTATCAAATATCAGAATATCTGTACCAGCTTATGTTCAGTTTTTGTTTGCTTGATAGATTGCTTTACATTTTTTGAGTCTCACTTTGTGGGTGTCTTTACCAAAGAGGTATTTATTTATCTTGGAGACAGAAGAAGATAAAATCTGAATTTTTAATTCAATTCAAGTTTTTTATTCTTGAGTTAAGGTCATTTATATTTAAAGTTATTACAGGGAGATGCTACTAATTCCTATAATGTTGTTGGTTATTTTTCTGGTTGGTCAGATTACTGTTTGTTCTTTATTTTCTCCTGTATAAGGAGCAATGATTTTCTGGTTTATTGTGTTGGATACAATTGTTCCCTTCCTAACTCTCCTTTGCTTAGCTATTCTTCTCATGAAATTTACTGTGTCTGTTTCATAGTTGACACTGTCTTTCATCCTCTTCTGTGTACAGTATTCCTTTAAGTATCTTCTGAAATGCTAGCTTGGTGGTGGTTTGTGTTTGTCTTGGCCAATTTGTAAAGATAGCTTTGTTGGATAGAGCACTCTTGATTGGTAGTTATTTACTCTCAGGCTTGAAATGTATCATTCCACATTTCTTGTGTGTTTCTGATGAGGGATTTGAGGTTATTCTGATGTTTATGTTTTTGCAAGTAAGTTGGTGTGTTTATTTACTTTGCATTTTTGACATCTTTACTATAATATGTCATGAAGAGTTTCTTCTTTGTTCATGTCTGTTTGAGGTTCTGACTGCTTGTGTCTGAATATCTGTTTCTTTAGATTGGGGAATTTTCTCCTGTATCTTCATTGGCTAGAGTCTCTATGACTTCCATGTTTATCTTAGCACCTCCTTTGTTACAAGTATTCTTAGGTTTGGTCTCTTGATCAAATCCCAGAGCTCTCGAGTGGTTGGTAATGCTCATATACTTATTTTTTTCCTTGCTTATTTATTTATTTATTATGCATAGAGATCAACCTTATCCTCCATTCCTGACATTATTGATTTTTCTTGATGAAATCTCTTCTTTGGTAATGTTTTTGTACTTTATTATTTTTTTTTCTACTTTTACAAGCGTATTGAGTATTCATCCTAGCTTGTATTGTGTTTTTGTAATTTAAATTATTGTATTTTTAATTTTCAACATTCTTTTTTTCTTCAAAGACATCTCAGTTTCCTTGCTTAATATTTCTTTTATGTTGCTGCCTTTTTAAAAAATCCATATCACTGGTTTTCTCATCAATTTTCCTTGCTTTTTCCTTCTGTGCTGCTGACTTTTCTCTACAGATGTTGGATAGAATTTATCTGATTGTCTGTATCCTCTTTTCTGTGTGTTTTAATTTCACTACTTGTTCCTACAACAAAATACCTGACCCCATGTAATTGAGTGGAAAGAAGGGGGGGCTTTTCCAGCTCACAAATCTAGGTTACACTCTATCATGGCAGTGTAGTCACAGCAGCAGGAGCGGAGGAAACTAACTATTCATATCACATTCACAGTCAAGAGCAGAAAACAATGGGTGAATGCCTGCCTGCCTGCCTGCCAAATACAGTCAGATCTTTCTGTCTTTACACAGTCCTTAACCGCTTGACTGGGGAATGGTCCTGCTCACAGTCAGCTCACTCTTCCTACATCCATTATGCAATCAAGACAGTCTCTCACATGCCTTCCCAGAGACCAGCCTTAATCTGGAGAATACCTCACTGTGGATCTGAGACCTGTCTCTTAAGTGTCAGGTTGACAATTAGTATTAACCATTATAAGACCACTGACCATTTTTTGCCATTTACCAGAAAAACATTTGAAATCTTCATCTGGCATTTTACCCACCTCAGTATATTTGAGTTTGGTAGTTAAGGAAGTGTCATGCTGCCTCCCTTTTCCATTTTTCTTGTGTTTCAGGGCTATGATTTGTGCATGTGTGGGTTTGGATGCTGCTCTGGGTTTTGGAAGAATTCTTCCTCAGTACCACTCAGCAAGGATAAAACAAACGTCTGTGTCAGTAACGAAACCAAGTCACACAAGATACAGAAATACAGTTAAAAGTAATTACAGTCCACTAATATATCATTGATGACCTTAAAACTGAAAATGGCAATATTACTATGGAAGGTGCTATGAAATTAAAAATGACTTTGGGTAAATATTGAGAGAGCAAATGAGTAAGACAAGGAAAGGGGAAAAGTAGAAGAGAGAAGCAAGGTGAAAGGATAAAGAAAAAGAAGAATGAAAAAGAATCTTTTGCTAAAGAGAAGAGAGCAGAAAAAATAGAAAAATTAAGCAGTAGCAAAAGTTTTCCTATAACAAAAATGTTCAAAATCAAAAGGAGTTAATGGTAGGCTGGAGAGATGGTTTAGTGGATAAAGCCCTTGCCCCTTAAGATTGGTATAGTAGAATTTCAAAAATATTAAGTGAACTGAAGAAGCCAGTCAGAAAAGAGTTTGTATGGTGTGATTCCATTTACTTGAACTCTAAGAAATACAAAACTAACTGATGGGAAAGAACAGATAATTTCCTAAGAAGTGCTGCAGCTTTGATTGAATGGTCATTTTGAGGTGATTACAGGGCCTACATTTTTTTTTACAAAGTTGGTTATACATTATGGTCATTAAAGCTGTCAAAACTAAACAAAAGTTCCTAACAGTATGTTTGAGATGTTTTGTCCGTCATATGTAGTATTATACTTCAGTAAAACTGACAAAACAACGAACAAGCAAGCGAAAATCCCTGAAATGACAGACTGTCAATGTCAAATCCCACCCTGTCTAAGTTAACATGGCTTTTCTACATCATGTGGATTCCTGAAATTGTGATCTCTATAGGTGCTAAAATCAAGGAGCTTTGGAGTCATTGCAGGAATTTGTCTCAGAAATTACTCTTTTTGTTGCTGGATTTTTATTGTTGTTTCAGCAGATGCGATGATTTCTAAATTGTATCAATGATTCTAACTGGAAGGTTATAAAAGTCAGTTTATTTCTATTTCCTTGGTGGCCATAAGAATAAATGAAAGGAGGAAAGCCTTTACTGTCAGTTTTTCATTTTCCTGTTGTCTAAAATCTTGTTGTAATACTTACCTGGCAGGGGAGAGACTATGATCACCAAGGTGGTCTTGAGACTTATCCACTGTACTCCAGACGTGCTGACTCCTGCCATTTCCCCAAACATGGGAAACTCGACTGCATACTTTGTGGTAGTGGGGAACTGTGTTCATACTCTCCCCTAAGAAAAACACAATCTTGCTTTAAGACTGACAATGAAGGATTTCCCTATAGTCCTACATTACACAGTGTTATGGTTAGATTTATTTGTAGGCTGTTTGGGGCACAGCTGGTTGGAGCAGCCCCCTGAACCAGTCTGCAGGTGCTTGCTTAATTGATGTGGAAAACCCACCCATAATGGGTGGCGCTTTCCAGTGTGGAAATGCAAGGAGGAGGGACTTGCTTTTCCCCATCCTGTGTTTACCGCTGCTGAGTCCACTCTTTGAGCATCGTTGCCTTCTCCAGTGTTGTTGCCTCTTTGACACTGCTGCCTTCTGGTGCCGTCTCCGCCCTTGGCTGACTCAGAGCCCTTTCCACCTTGCTGCTGTTCCTGCTGCCTTTGGAACCTGTTCTCTCGATGGTCTCACTACTGTTCATTGAGGATGCCAGAGCCCAGCATCTTCAACCGTCCAGTGAAATAGAGGCTCAAGATCCTTTCTTTTTTTATTACATATTTTTTATTAATAATTTTTATACAAATTTGATAGGTACCCCATTCCCTTCCCTCCCTTCACCCCTCCCTGTATCCCCTTGCTCCCTCCCTCCTATTCCCCTTCCTTTCTTCCCCTCCCTCCCTTTCTCCCAGTGCCCCATCCCCCCATTCCCGGAGCATCCTTTAGTATACATGTCAAACTTCCCTCTGGGTCCTCCTCTCTGATGGAGTGTAGGGACTCAGTAGCATTGCCTAGAGCTCTTTCTTGTGTTCCCCTTTAGTATAGGAACACTATTGCAAGACCTTTTCTTTATCCTTCAGCTTGTGAGGCATTCCAGTCAAGAATGAAGCAGCTATGGGTATCTATTTGAAGGACATTACTGTTATTGTGAGTTGATTTAATAAGGATATATATATATATATATATATATATATGTATATATACATATATATACTCTAGCAATTCTGTTCTTCTAGAGAACACTGACTAATATACACATTAACTTGGAAGAGCAATAATTGTTTCTGGGGTCAAATTAAAAACGATAATTTAGAGTCTAAAAGTGTAGGGAATATTAGCAAGCTAATATCAACATATTATTTCATTGTTAACTATTTCCTAGATTAATCAGTGCTTTATGCATTTTGATTATTTTTGTTTGAACTGTTAAATTTTTCATTTTCTTTTGTTCTCCACTGTTGATTTTATAATTAGCTTTTAATTAGTTCTAATGCTCACAGATCATTTCTTCCTTAAAAGGCTTTGTCAAAATTAATCATAAGATATTTTATTTTAAGTTCGTTTACATTTGTTAAACAGGTAATATTTTTAGTTTTCACATTTAGTTTTAACTCTGCCAAGAGGTGTCTGGTAGACACCTATTTGCTGAGTGGAAAGAACATAGAGACGAATGACTGGATGCCCCTCCCTGAGACCACACCTCCCATAAGGAGAAGGGCCCATAAGCACTTCCATCATTGGACATATACATAAAAGTCTGTGACAACACGTTGAAAGAACAGTTACTAGTGCTTTCCGATAGAGAACTACAGTGCCTAGCAAAGGTCAAATTATCTACCTAAAGATAAAAGAAAAGGAAGAACAGTTTATGGAGAGGGGAATGATGGAAAAATCCAGAAGAATTCAGGATATGTGTGTGCTTCTGTGGGTCTACAAAAGGTGAATCCAGGGCAGGCTATTCCAACAAGCTTCCCATGATATGCCTGATTATATTCTGGATTTTTACTAGATTATTGCAAATTGATATTTCAGCTGGGAAGCACTGAAGAATGAAGCTGGTGAATGTTATGGCGAAGCTCTGAGTCCTGATGGGAAACAAGTTTGAGTAGCATTTATGTCAATGTCCTTTATTACTGCATCTCAATGGGAAAAACTTCAGAATCTTGGGTTCAGACATCTAAATAGAAAAATATTATAGAAATCACAATAAATGGAAATAGATGAAGAAATCAAAAGGAAACACACACAAATAAATGTTTGTATTAAGTACAATGTAATTAACAACCCTTGCATTGAATTAATCTTTTCCTTTAATACTCTTGTCTTTGTGCATCTCCTTTCCAATGAAGACAACATTCATCGTTCCTATCATGGCAGGTGGGTGAGATTCAGAAAATGGACCATTCTATTGCTCATACTAGAATGAGAATGATATAAGACTAAGCAAGATGTCCAGACTTAAGCAGATGTGAAAAGAGCAGGCCATGCCCAACCTTAAACTCACAATAGTCAATTGTTTCTTAATGTTAGTTTGAAATCAGCCTGGGTGAAACTATAATTTCCCTCTATTTCATTTAATTTTTATCAGGGATCATTGTGAGGTTGAATTGCACTGGGGACTCAGCTGGAGCTTTGGCCTCTCAGAATCACTTTCCACAACTTTCAGTACTTAGCCTGAAATTCCTTACATCAAAGTGTCTGAATGACAGTTGGGGGTCACTTCCATCCAACTTGTGGTTCATCCACTATAGTCCACTCCTTAAACTCAAGAGAAATAATATTGCACAAGACCCACTTATGATGCTCCCTGTCGTGCCTCTGCCCACCTTCTACCCATCAAAACCAAGCTTACCTGGCAATACCACATCAATAGAATTTTCCTGATGAAACTTGCATGATGCCTTCTTTACTTCCCCACTCGTTGTATCCAGGTCCTCTGCTGGCCGTGCATATCAGTCCCTTCTGCACTCTTACCTGACTCTCATTGCTTCATGTTTTGTTCTACTACTTAGCTGTCCTGTGAAAAGCTTGACTCTATCCGTGAATCTTAGTCCAAGAAATTTCTTGGTGTAGTCATGAGGTGGTCTTCTCTTCAAACACACATTCTATTTAGGTGTCTTGGCTTTCACAAAAAAAAAAAAATTAGGAAAAGCCTTTTTGCCAAGAATCTTGAACATTTAGTTAAAATAGACAGTTTTCTAAGAAATGACAAGTCTAAGTTGACTCAAGGGGAGACAAGTAAAGTCCTACCTTTGGGAGAGTGTAGAAGTTCCAAATATTTATTTTCTCATCAGTATCTCCTCCTTTCTTTTCACAGTCCTGTGCTGTTTTATGGACGTTACTTATGTTAGCAGTAATGGTAGAACTGGGGAGTATACCTTTTCCAAGTTTCACTGTGAGGACCACCAGTACTGTGGTGGAACTTGTGAACCATTCCAAGGCCATATCTCTTGCAGCCCACGCATGTGCCTCCTTGTGCCTGTGGAATGGTTTGCTGAGCCAATGAGGGTCAGGATTTCTTCTGATAACTTAGAATAGATCAATGAGGATAAACGAAAAGAATTTCTATGTGGAATTTTCCAGTGGGAATCCAGGACTCTCAGAACTCCACAGTAACCTCCAGCTTCCTCCATGCAAACATTAGCAAGTTGATACCATGATATACGGGCTTAGTGTAAGTTGTGCCCTTAGGAGCTGGACATTTGTAGCCATCATGGAACTTGACATAACCTTCCTTAGCCTTCTATGGCAGCCTGTGTGTTTTTTCTGGTCAGGTGATGGAAGTTCTATAGAGTGCAGAGGGCCGGTGACTCTGCCAATAGTCTACTCTCAGAATAAAGCTCCTCAAATCAGACTGCTTCTTTCTCCATTGTTCCCGAAGAACTCGTATGTGGCCATTTGGTTTAATCTGCTATCTGAAAATTTCTGTTCAGAGATAGAAAAAAGGCAGCATCCCTTTCAACTCCTTTTGTAATTCTCCATTTAGCTGTCAGTTTATCATATTTATGTAGCAATTATGTCTGTCTCCGCTTTCCTTCTCTCTCTTTCTCTCCCTCTCTCTCTCCTATCATTTGGGAACCAATTCTCCCCTTTTAATGATATGATATATGATAGCAGAAAACCATAGTATGTTGACTCTTAGCCCTGGGAGTTAGATCCGTGTTGACGATACTTGCACGTGTCTGTACCCCTCCTCACAAGCTAACAGGGGGCCTTGATGTCAGTCAGAACACATTCCTTTCCCTGGGTGGCATAGAAAATCCAATCACTATTGCATCTGTCAGAATAGACATGGTTTTTGCTGCAGTAACAAGGTCAAATTCTGTGTTTCATCTAAAATAGTGAAAACTTATTTCATGCATACATTACTGAGAATCATTTGGGGATTTCCTTACTTAGGAGTGCAAGATTTCAGAATGCCATTTAGAATATTGCTTAGTGAGTACTACATGAGAAAAGAAATGTAGTGCTCATATTCCAATTCCTTTTTTTCAATTTTTTTATTTGGTTTATTACTAACATTAGTGTGTGTGTGTGTGTGTGTGTGTGTGTGTGTGTGTGTGTGTGTACGGGTGCATGTGGGTACTGTGTGTGTGGACATGCATGCTGGCACCAGTATGAAGGTCAGAGGGAATCAGTTCTCTCCTTTCTTCATTTTGTGGGTTCCTAGAATTAAATTCAGAGCCTCATGTTTCATAATTTTCTGCAAGTGCTTTTATGTCCTGAACCATCTCCTTGGTCCCTGTTTGTTCACAGACCAAGAGGTAAGTAGCTCAAGCAAACCTCAAACTTCTAATCCTCCCACCTTACCCTCCAGTGGGCTGGGTTTACAGGCATCTGCTACCACAATTGCCTCCATATTCTGATTCTTCAAGTAGTATCACAGAGTTGATATACATAATTTCCACTTTTCCATCAGTGATGAGGTTAAGTCACATGGCTGCACTGAACTTTTATAGGTCAATAAAGAACAATCTCACTTATTTTAGCAACGGAAAGACAGATTACTGCAGATAGTCTTAAAGATTATCAGAAAACTTTTCTGGTCACTACTTGTTTGGTTCATTTTTCTTTCTATATTCAAAATATGTGTATCTCCTTTTCTTATAAAACAGTCCAGAACATCTGGAAGATATGTGATGGTTCCTTTACGGAGGTGGGAATCATGCTCAATGGCCTCTAATAGGCCTGAGTGTGACTTCTTTTGATGGGAGGACTTGTAATTTAAAATGTGGCTCTGTTTTACATATATTCAGTATATGGCCAAAGCCAATAAACAATTTTTAAAAAATTTCTGCTCATACAAACTTAAGAAGTACACCGGTCCCCTCCCTCCCCATCCCCCAGTGCCTCCCCCTCCCATCCCTGGAGCATCCTTTAATGTGCATGCCAAACTCTCCTCTGGGTCCTCCTCTCCCATGAGGTGCAAGGACCCAGTGGCATTTCCCAGAACCCTTTCCTGTGTTTTCCTTAAGCATAGAAACACTACTGTGGCTGTCAAATCCTAGCCTCCAAGGATCCTAGTCCCTTTAGCAAACGCTAGACTTTGTGGAGTCAATAATGTGTTGGACATTGCGCAGGGCATGTAAAGACCTATTATGATTGCTTCGGCCCTAACTTGTGTGGAGTATCTTGCATATCATTACTCTTCCCATCCTTGTGCTCTTACAATCTTACCGGCCCCTCTTCCACAAATTGCCCTGAGCTTCAGGATGGGGAGAGATTAGGCTGGCCTAGTTCTAGGTGGTTGATATAGAGTCTCTGATGTTCTGGATTATGGTTTGTTGATTTTTTTTTTCAGTTTTGCTGCTTTTGCAATGCCCTTGGCTCTATCCTGATGGGTATTGGATGTCACCCCCCAGAGATAAAAACCTGTTAAATTAGAGTCTTGTTATGAGAGTATATTCAAAGGTAGATGTAATAAAAGTAGGAGATCGCGGTGAGGGAGGGGTCAATCACCCATTTGCAAAATGGTTACCTTCTCTCTAGCAGCCTATATGCCCTCCCCTTCTGGTAAGATCATACGCCATCAGTTGCAAATGATCAGGAAGGAAAGTCTGTGAACTTAACCAGATGTCTCATTACTTACTTGCAGTCCTTGATGGTGGCCTATTTTCTCTGCTGTAACATGGTCCCCTCTCTCCTTGTTTCTGGTGTGGCCCTCCTTCCCCATCCCTCCTATTTATAATCTTTACAATTACTGTAGGTATTACAGAGATTTATCTTTGAGTGTGTCTCTAAGTGGGTTTTGTACTAGGATCCACCTATTAGGGAGTACATATAGTGCTTAATTTTCTGGGTCTGGGATACTTCACTCAATATAATTGTTTCTAATTCCATCCATTTCCTGGCAAATTGCATTAATTCATCATTTTTGATGGCTGAGTAGTATTCCATTGTATAAATGTACCACATTTTCCTTATCCACTCTTAAACTGTTGGACATTTGGGTTGATTCCATGACTTTGCTGTTGTAAACAGTGCTGCTATGAACATGGTCGTGCTGGTGCTATTAAGGTGAATTTTTGCTGTATGGGGGGTTATTCCCAAAAGTGGAATAGCAGGGTCATGTACCTCGATATAAAGCCAGAGACTATAAAAACCATAGTTGAAAGGGTAGGGAACTCCCTCGAGCTGATTGGGCTAGGCCAACAGTTCCTGAACAGACATTCAATAGCACAGTCACTACAACTAACACGCAACAGATGGGATCTTGTGAAATTAAAGAGCTTCTGTTCAGATAAAGAGATTGTAACTTGAGCACAAAGGTAACCTACAGAATGGGAGAAAATCTTCACTAACCACACATCTGATAGAGCTCTATTATCCAGAGTGCACAAAGAACTTAGAAAACTAAACACCAAGGAAACAAATGGCCCAATTAAAAAATGGGCCCTGGAACTTAAAAGAAACTTTACCAGGGATGAAATTAAAATGTCTAACAAATATCTTAAAAAATGCTCCACTTCCTTAGCCATCAGGGAAATGCAAATCAAACTTCTCTGAGATATCATCTCACGCAGGTCAGGATGGCAAAAATTCACAATACAAACAACACCAAATGCTGGAGAGGATGTGGAGAGAGGGGAACTCTCCTACATTGCTGGTGGGAATGCAGGCTCATACAACCACTCTGGTGAGCCGTCTATCGATTCTTAAAGAAATTAAAAATTGAAATGCCATATGACCCAATAAACAATTTATTATTAATTTTTTACTGTGGTACTAGAAATTGAACATAGGTTTTTATATGTATCAGTGTGTTCTTCCATGGAAGCTGTATTCCTTGTTCTTCAAAAAATAATATAGGCTGAACAAGGAAAGAACACCTTTTCTGATTTTCTAATGTGGGGAATTTTTTTCTTGATAAAGTTTTGATTTGGCTCCAGGAATTTATTCATTGTGCTTATTTTCCAAGTGTGAGAAATCTTTCCTTTTCTATTTTTTGTTATTTTTAAAATGGGCATTTAGGTACATATTCTTTATTGTGACAAGCTATTTCTGCCCACTTCTATCACTAAAATGCTGGAGTCTATTATTATCTTAGATATTGAAGAGTCTTGAGTCAATGCTCAAGGTAGTCTAGCAGTGAAGTTTAAATCTCTAAAACTATGGCTTCTTAGTGGATCTCGCTCAAATCCATGTGCAAATTCTAGGCAACATTATAATTGCTGCATGTTTTATTTTTTTGATCTTGTGCCAGAAATTCTCACTACGTAAATGCATTATTGTTTGGATATATCCCTTGGATTCACTGAATTTGGAAACTGAATCTTTAGAACAGTAGTGGTAGGAAATGAGACATAGTAAAAAGTGATCAGGACATGAGAACTGTATCATATAAATGGAATAAATCTGTTCTGTTTTGGGGAAAGTGCATTTATTAGTGCAACAGTGGGTTGTTAAAAAGAGTCTGGTCACTCCTTGCTTTCTCACTCTTTTGTGCTTTTCTTCTTTCTCTCCCTCTGCCATGAGATGATGAAACAAGAAGGCTCTTATCAGATACCGGCATCTTGTTACTGGACTTCCTAACCCAGAACACTGAAAGCCAAATACATTGTATCATTTACATTTTTCAGGTATTCTATTATGGCAAAAAGAGATCGATTTTCTTCTCACAGTCTAGCAATTTTTTTGTCTCTTACCCTCTGCTTCTTATTGTGAAGCTAAATCTCTAAGTATTTAAACATAGCAACATTCATCTATATGCTCAATTTCCATATTATTTACTATAGACTGGTTGTGTTCTGGCAACAATCTATAATTTTTGGTGACAATGTGGCAAAGAATTATTTCCTACTTATAGTAGGTCCATCACTAAGGGTCATCAGTCATCAGAGATCTTACAATTTTGAATTTAACCAACAACCATGGAAGGGAGACTGTAGAAAACTATGCTTGTATGTTTCATGTTTCTGTCTCAAGACTTATGTCAGTTCTATTCATATTCATTTGCTAGTGTAAGTCACAATTAATATTAAGAAGTTAAGGAAATTAATCCTACTGTATGTTGGGACACTAACATATTAACATTAAAATTTTTGCAGGTTTTATTGAAAATTTACTGGGGTCAAAGAGGAACTATATTACATGATGTATAGAATTATAGTTGAAAATAATCTTGCTCTAAAATTTCTCAGAATTTTCTCTTCCTTTTGCTCTTTGCTCTCAGTTTTTCTGATTGGAACTTCAAATTATATACTTCTTTATTAAAGGAAACAAATTTCATTATATTCATTATTTACACATTCCCTCAAAGTTTTATATATCAATATATCTATGACACATTTTTTCTGAATCAGCATCGTACTTTTCTAGGAAAAATTCTGGTGAAATCAAATTTTGCCATCTGATTCCATTACTAATGTATTAACAAGCTAAATATAGCATTACCACCTAGGTTTTGTTCCAAAATTATAAGTTGTTTTAGCATAACATATTGTGTCAATATCATATATGAATAAATTAGAAAAGAATACCTCCATGATCATCTGAATCCTCTGTGCAACATGAAAGACACTACCTACATGTTATTTCAATTGGTGTTTGAGTACGTTAAGTTACTAAAAAGTCAAACCCTCATTTTTATTAGCTATATTGCAAGGGTTTGACAGCTACATGTAGTTGACTATAGCACTGCTATAGAAAATTTTTAACCATTAAGTAAAACTTACTGGATATAAATGTACTTGATATAAACAAATGTTGGAGAAACTTTGATGAAAGTAGTAATAATTCTTGAGTAAAAAATTTTACTTGGAGTTAGTAGAACTTTTTTTAAAAGGTGATAAATAATATATGTGAATACAATTGTGAATGCACTAGATAGCAAAAACCAAGTGGCATTTTCCTTACATTCAGGAAAAATAGTTGGCCATTACTTTCATAATTTGGTTCATTTACAGTAAATTTGCTTTTAATTAAAAACAAGTGTATCTCTCTGTCTTAAGAAAAGTAGAGTGCGTCTAATTCATTGTGTCTTCAGAAATGTAGAATTTTTCTGTCACCCTAAGATCTTGGTGTTCATTCTCATATTTCAAGATGATCACTCAAGTTCCAGATACCATATTTAAGACACAAGTTGGGACCAGGGATAGAACAGAATTATGACAGTGTTTGCCTAATATGTATAAAGCCCCAGACCCAATCCCACCACCTCACTCATAACAATAGATGTGGTGCCACATGCCTATAATCACAGCATTCTGGAGACGGAGGCAGGAGGATTGGAACTGCACAGTCATCATTGGTTGCACGAGGAGCCCGAGGTCAGTCTGTGATACAATGAGATCCTGCCTCAAAAAACACAAAAGTAAAAAGAAAGATACAAAGTGGAGAAAAGTATTATGGCCAAAGAAGAAAGGGGGTTGGTGTGTCCTCTGCTATTTTAAGGAATGTTCCTGGAAGTTGCCAGTGTGTCTTGGTCACATGTGTACTTGGTCACATGGCCACATTTTATTTAAGAAGTGTTGGAATCACTCTATATCAACCACATAGAACTAAGCCAGCCTAATCTCCTCCCATCCTGAAGCTCAGGGACATTTGCGGAAGAGGGGGCGGTAAGATTGTAAGAGCAAAAGGATGGGAGGAGCAATGATTTGAAGATTCTCCACACTAGTTAGGGCTGAATCAATCTTAATAGGACTTTGCACGCCCTGCGCAATGTCCAACACACTATTGACCTCACAAAGTCTAGCATCGGCTAAAGGCACCAAGATCCTTGGAGGCAAGGGATTGACAGCTACAGTAGTGTTCCTATGCTTAAGGGGAACACAGGAAAGTGTTCAGGGAAATGCCACTGGGTCCTTGTACGTCATCGGAGAGGAGGACCAAGAGGAGAGTTAGGCATACACAATAAAGGACTCTCTGGGAATTGGGGGGGGGGAGGCCCTGGGAGACGGGGAGGGAGGGAAGGGGACCAGGGGGTTCAGGGGGAGGAGGAGGGGGGTAGGGAACTGGTCTACCTATTAAGTTTGTATGAGCGGAAATAATAATAAAAATGTTAAAAAAAAGAAGCGTTGGAATCAGATATAAGCATATATAAACACAGATATATCCACCTGTGTTTCAAGTGGTCACATGATCATCTACAAATTAGGATTTTCTACAAGCAATAAGCATGGATTCTAGAATAGGACCATTGATACTTTCTGCCTTATCACTTTCATGTCATTCAGAGGTTTTAGTCAGAGCAATGCAAAGGGAAATATATAAAAGTGCAAATATTGGACTGTGATGCACACATATTTTTTCTTCAGAAGGCATGATTAATCATCCCCAAATCCAAGTCAACCAATGGAAACTTTATCAGAAATGAATTAACAAATTTTATTTTCACAAAATGTGGAAAATAAGATATAAAAACCAAGAGATTTTTTTCAAATGGTATTTTTTCTGAAAGAGATGGTAAATGTAATGAGAACATATAGAGGTAGAAGTAGAATGCTTGTGGAGAAATTCTCCTTGACTTATGTGTAACCTATATGATGAAAGCAATATTTTATTGAGCACCAGGAAGAGATCAAGAAGAAAGCAGACTTCTTGGCATGTTCCTGGATGAATTAATCCAGTGTTATAAAGTCATCAGTCATCCCCAAATCTTGTAGTTTATTACAATCCGCTAAATTCATTTTTAATTCTTTTAAAACTTTATTTATTTATTTATTTATTTATTTGTGTGTGTGTGTGTGTGTGTGTGTGTGTGTGTGTGTGTGTGTATCAGAGGGCACCGTGTGTCCCTGTGGAGGACCAGAGTGATTTGGGGAATAATCCTGGATTGCTCTACCTCCTTTTAGCTTCCTTCTGGGATTTTCCAGGCTCTGCCCACCAGCCCTAAAATATTTTTTAATTTGATAAGCTAATAATGAAATTTGTGATAATGACTAGCTGTCAGAATATCAAGGAACATGAGGGGTCTGTTTCCTAGTAAATGTCAAAACTTAAAGTGTTTCTCTAGTAATTACAAAGGTGGAGCCAGCTGAGAGATTGAGAGCAAGATTCAGCACAAGATGTTAAGCTCTGCAGTTTCAATTTCTTATCTCTCAAATGGGGATAAAGTGGTGGATATAACAGAATTGTAGTAAAGGCAAAGTGAGCATTTAAAATAATGCACATACTTTTGTAAGCACTGTGCAAACCTTAGCTATCACTGATGATGGGATTAACATATGATAAAGCAGATACAGATACACTAAGAAATCACTGAGAAAAGAGCATATTATTCAGTACTTAGTGTTGGAGCAACTGACTTACCATATGGAAAGAAAGAAAAAAAAGTGAGGGTGGAGGAAATAAAGGAAGGAAAGAAAGAAAGGAAGGAAAGGAGAAGGGAGGAAGAGAAGGGAAAAAGGAGGAAAAGAAGGAAGGAAAAATTTAATAGATTTAATTTAATAATTTAGTTACATATTATAAATTAGATGATATATTAAATATTTAATTATAAAAATACCCATAGTATTAGAAAAGAGAAGAATGTTAAAGGTTTTCTTGGGGCCCCAGAAATGGTTCAGTGAGTAAATGGGCCTGTATAAAATCTAGTGACCTGAGTTTGGTTACTAGAAACCACATGGTGGAAGGAGAGAACCAACTTCCAAAAATTATTCTGTAACTTTCACATGTATATAATGGCACCATGGTCTCTCTCTCTCTCTCTGTCTCTGTCTCTGTCTCTCTAGTAAATCTCAAATAAATAGCTCCTTGTCAAATAATAAAAGTATTTTGAAAATGTTTTCTGGCATACAAAAAGTCTTTTGATATATTATTCTTATTTTTAGCACAACACCAATGCAAGTCTTAAAAGAAAACATTGTCAGGTTTTACATCCAATCAAAAAGAAGATAGAAGCAGAATGGTGGGTGGGGTGGTAGTGATGTAAGACTAGTTAGGCAGGTAAGATGTGGTGGATCAGTAAAAGGTCATTTTAACACAAGAATACTTTTACGTCTAATTTTGTTTGTATATAGCAATATGATTTAGAGTTCTGCTTTGAAATGCTGTCCTTTAGTAGCAAAATATTAGCAAAGGTAATAGCTTGTCCTTTTAAATTTTCAGAAATATTTAATGGAAAGAAGTCAGCATTAAAAGACTGCTTCTACTTTGAAACCTGTATTGAGCAGATGCTTATAGCTTTAAAAATTGGATGATAATGGTGGAGAAAGCATAACTGTTATTTCATATGTGACAATGATGGGATAGAAGCTCAACTTCTAGGCTCCATACTGGAAGAAGGCTGTATTAATGAAAGGAAGAGAGATATTTTTTTCATAGTTGTTTTTATAGTATACACATAATCTCATGAAAATAATCACTGCAAATCTCCAATTTTTAGTCTTATGGGAAATTACATAAATTTAAAAAATTTATAGCACAAATGCAGAGTTTGATATTGCATTGACTATATACTACTTTCATTGTAAGAGTTTGAAAAATGTAGAGGATATAGGCTTGGTGTAAAGCTTGACATAGCAGATTGGAAATTTATTTGTCCAATAGATACCAAGTCTTAAATTTAGAAACATCATGACTTATTGTCAGTCTTACTAGTACCTGGCTTGTAAAATATTCTTATCTCTAAGTTAAAACTTCATAAGATATAAGATGGATAATAGACAATACAAAATAATTTTCTCAGAGAAATCCGATAGATTATTTGGATATTCTTGACTATCAAATGCCCTAGAGTTTGCATCCCATGTGAACATTAACAGACCTCTGTATTTTTGCAGTTATCAAGGAGTCATAAAGACATTTAGTTATTCAATAAGCAAAGATGCAATCATTACATTCTTATTCTGCTAAATACAGAATATCACCTGAGTATTATTAGAAATCCACAATGATTATGGCTGCACCTAGATAATTTTTTTAGCAGTGTGACATAAAAAGTTTGTTTTAAAAATGCTGCAATTAAGGCAATTTTGTGTATTTGACATCCTTTGATTTATCAAGTGGTAAAACCAAGTTAAGGACCCTTACCTCTAGTTTGGATAATTCTTATATGATTCATTCCTTATGAGTTCCAAAGGCAAAGAACTAGGTGTCCTGTATTGTGGATTAGCTAGAACCACTAATTCGTTAATGTGTCAGAGAATCCTTGCAGCTCCCAGGCAGTTTAGACTTACTGGCAATGTGGCCATTTCTTCACTGCTCTGCATTCTTCTTCCTTCAAATAAACAGATGTTTTGCAGCATGAGTCACATCGCAGTAAGCCCTGTAGCAATGCTGACTGGTTTTGTGATGAGAGAACACTCCATTTTTCTTTAAGGTTCCAAATCTGCTTCTCAGAACTCAACACTTTAGAGTGTCATTACATATTTATTTGGAGGTGTGAGCATTGTGATCATCTCTACTTTTTCAAGAGAACAAGGATTGAATGACATAAATTCTTTTCCTCTAACTCATATTCCTTACCTTTCAAACGATAAACACCAGAGCAGGAATTACCTCTCACCTCCTTTTTTAACTGAAGTTGTTTTTTCCCTCTGGGCCTCTCCTGAAAATGCCCCACATGACCACTACTTAAAGTGCTATTTCCATCTATGAAGAGCTCTGGACTCTGAGTCAGCACTTGAGGATTTGCCATTGACCATGGCGAGTCATCTCTTATGTACTTTTAAGTAAAGCCTCTTTCTCTTTGGACTTCGCCTCTGCTCAGATCCCCCAATTTTATCTCCCAGCTGTCATCCAACATCTTTGGTTGAAAATGTTGGCATATGTATCATTGTTTTCCAAGTCATCACACAATCCTGAATGACTTTCAAGGATGATAAATGAATACTTCCCTGCAGGGAGATCTTGACCTACCTATGTTTTCACTATTCTTGTGGCTACCTTTGAAAGTTTCACCCAAAACTGGATCCACTGTCCTATATTTGTCTTTTCTGTTCTTTCTTTCTGCCTTTGCATATCACTTTTCCCCTGAAGTCTTAATAACTCTGAGTCAATGTATGGAAACCAGCCTCAACTATGGTCACAAGTACATCTATCTGTCCCTTTATACTGTCAGTTCTTTCTCAAAGGCCTTATAGGATCATTTAAAAAAATGTCTTGAATCATCCTTTGGGAGTCCACCAATGTAACGAGACCGCTTGACCATGATCTCTTAATCCCCTGTCACAGAAGAGAAATGGGATATTCAGAACAAGTACTTGCAACAAGAAACAGGACTGGAGATATGACTCAGCTGGTAATGGGCCTGCTGTGAAGAAATGAGGATGTCAATTAATTCCCCAGTGTCACACAAAACCAAGCATGGTGGTACACCTGTAGCCCTGGCAATTGGTGTCAGAGACAGGTGTATCTCTGGAATTTGATAGCTAGTCACTCTAGCCAAGCAATGAGTGCCAGGTTCAATGAGAGATTCTGTCTCAAAAACAAGGTGGAGAGGATAGAAGACCCAATATTGATCTGTGACCTCTACATGTACGCATATACACACACACACACACATGCACACACACACACATACACACACGCGCGCGCATGTGCGCATATACACAGCCTTACACATATGTTTATATGCACAAACTTGAGCATGCACATAAACTATACACAAAGAACATAGTAACAAGTTTAATCTATATTGTAGGATGCGAGTGAGAGGAGGAGAAGACAAAGCAAGTGGAAAGAAATCCCAGGGTGAGTATCACACCACACACAGCATGTGATCCCTAGTTAATGTTCCTGCCTCAGTTTTGCAGGGTTACCTTATGAGGCCGAGTATTTATGAGCTCTAAATAGAAATGAATGAGTAAATGTTTACAAGGATGACATTCCTACTACCGGAAAGAATAAGAGTTTTTCTCAGGACTGATAGATCATATGGGCAGATCAAATCACTAATACAATCTTTTCAGAAGATAAACTTGAATTTGTGGAACTGATATCCTACAAACATCTTCCATTTATGCATTTGATAAGAATTAAACCTACCTTAGTTAAATAGTCAGCGACAGACCAAAACAAAATGATGCAAGTCCTTAGGGAAAAATTTTTAGAATTATCTTCAAGCGAAGACAGTTTGACTTGTATCTTCCTCAACTATTCTCTTTAGCACATCATTTGCTGCCAGTTGATAACACTGAGCATAAAATTCTGCTTTGTGGAAACATCCAGGCTATGAATCCCTGCAGAAACTATGAACCAATTAGCAGGGAAGATTTGGAACACAAGCATTTGCTTGAATTACTCTTAAATCACAGAGCCATCCCTTTCTACGTCAAGGCACACTGCTTCTCTCTTCCCTTTGGCTGATGGAGAGGAGAAAATAGAAAGAGGGGGAAGAGAAATTATTATCTTATTAAATATCTAATGACCGTGATAATCACATTAAGACTTAACAATTATGAAGCACTAAATTTAGGGCCCTGTTTTCAGTGCTCCGTGTAATTTTATTTATTCTATCTTTGCAACAATCTTTGGAAGCAGGTATAATTCGTCATCACCTGGACATATTTTCTTTCATATTGAGTACAATATGGGGTTCAAATGGGTCACATGGCTTTTGTGGTTTCTTAGGTGAGCTAGAGAAGATGGTACTACATAGAGCTGTGTTACTCCTACCTGTAAATTACAGACACCTTGAAGAGATATCTGGAAAGTAAAAGACAATATCACATAAAGGGTTCAACAGTGGCCCATGCAGAGAAGGCATAGCCAAAGGAAACATCTGGCTCTCTTTAAACACTTTTCTATTTTCATATTTTAAAGTTAAATTCATGAAAATTATCACCATCACCATCCTCCTCCATACCTACACCCCCAATATGTTTATAGAAAAGAGGGTTGTGAAGCAAAGGATCAGTAGACAAACTCATAATGAAAATGGGAAATGCTCTTTGCTCTTGCTAATGATTTTTAGCCACTTCTGCTAAACAGTAACAGAACTTTGCACCCAGACATCTAAATTTATAAACATTGATAGTTTTCCACATGTCCTACATTTGCCTCTCAGTGGAAACTGAATCAGAAATTCAAATTTTAGGAATCCAGGACTGAACCAAAACAGATTATTTTACGTTAATATTTGACCGCTCAACGATCAAGCTACAAGCAGTCCTATTTGTCTGTTTCCCATACTAATCCAGTGACCTCAGTTGAAGTGTTATAGGTCGATTTCAGATCACTTCAGATGGTCAGAAAGTATTCGAGTGTTTTTATGAAAACAAAAGGCAGAAATGATAAACAGAAACATGTGATGGAAATGGTTCATGAGGAACTAATCACACTACCAATTTATATCATTAGCATCCTGGGAAAGCTATGAAATTATTCAGAGGCTTAGTCTTAATTATCTTCTAATGAAGATTTGATTTAATTTGTTTGTTGTTCTCTCTCATTCTTGTTCTATTCCATACACTTTCCTTGCTTTCAATTTCATAGTGCTAAGAGGCTTCAAGCTTCTTGTTCTCAGCTTAATGGCAAAGGAAGCATGTGTGAGTCATATAATGACCCACCGTGAGATGACCTGGTATCATTGCACCTTGTAGCTTCATGCACAATGAAAGAGAGGTTGCCTGGCTCCCTCAACTTTCTTTTTCCCTATTAAAAATAGATTTCAGGCTTTTAAAATGTATTTGAATTAAAATTTTATTTTTTTATCAAAGTACCACATTCACACAATCTCAGTCAAATATTCTACAAGACTCGTTATGGAAAAAATACCAATTCCTGCCAATGAAGCTCTTCTACTTTTCTCATTTCATATTTCTTATGAAAGACCAAGATTCAAACAATTTAAACTATTCTAGATATTTTGTTCTGGACACTTTTAAATAACTTGCATGCATTTCTTGATTTCTTTTTCAGCTTTAGCCGGTATCTGTGGTTTGTCCACTGTGGAAGGTTCAGTGCCTTTCCCTATTATTCAGATCCCACATACAGGCTTCCAGCCTCATAGTGTAGGTTTGTGGCATTCAAATATTTGGTTGGTTCACATTCAGCATTTAAGTAGCTGCCACTATACAAATGATGGTTACTCTTAAGTAATGGTAAAATACAATTATTTTTTATTATACATGCCGTATTTTATTTGTCCTGTAATTAATATTTTCTTCGATAACTTTTTCTTTCACCTCCCTCCCTCTCTTCCTTTTTGCTTCACTCCCTCTCTTTCTTTCTTCTTTCCTTTCTCCTCCCTCTCCTTGCCTTCCTCTCTCTTATCTTCCTTTCTTCTTTCCCTCTTTCTTTCTGTCTTGCTTCTTTTCTCCCCTACTCTCTTTCCTTCCTTTCCTTTCTTCCTTTCTTTTTTCCTCTCTCACTTATTCTTTCCTTCCTTCCTTTTTTTTCTTTCTGTTGTTCTTTGGTTATGTCACCCAGACATAACCTGACCTTGTGATCCTCCAGCCTCAACCTTCTGAGTAGCTATAAATATAGGCATGTGCCATGATAGTCAGCTGACTTATAGTTTAAAAAATTTATTTATCAAACTCTCTGATGATTAAATAGACATATATCTTACTTCACATATGGATATCTTATATAAGTGAGTTCATACAATATTTGTCTTTTGATACCTGATTTATTTCATTTAATATAAGCTCTCCAGGTTTATCCTTTTATTCATGATTCTATGGTGCGTGCGCGCGCACACACACACACACACACACACACACACATATGTATGTATGTATGCTTAGGTACACATGTATAATATACCACATTGTTTTCATTCACTCATTGGTGGATATTTAGGTTCATGCAACATCTTGGATCCTGTGAATAATCTCTGAAAGAGCTTGCACGTATTTCTTTGACATGTTGGCTTCAGTTGTTCTGAATCCACACACAGCAATGGAGTTACTATAACATACATGAGAGTTCTACTTTTCACTCTTGGCAGGAAACTTAAAGGTTTCATGTTATAGCATGGTGACTTTCCAATTTGGATAATAGCCTACCAAACAAATAGGATCCTTTTTCTTCGGAAGTTCATAAAGTGAGACACACAACGTTATTATTTGCATAAGTGGCTCCCAAAGGCCCACATATTAAAGGCTTGGTATCCAGCCCACAGTAACAATTCATGTGGAATCTTTAGGATGTGAGGAATCTTTAGGAGGTGAGGTCTTGTGGAAGGAACTTACATCAGTAGAAGCGTGCCCTTAGAGGAGTTGTTGGTATACTTGGTCCTTGTCATTTTCTCTGTCAGGTAAATAGCCTCTTCCAATGTGCACTGCCAGTCCAATGATGGGATACTGCTGACTTGTCTATTGAGGTCTGTTGTTATGTGGATGGAATAAATGATTTACTGAGTTCACAACAACAAACTTATAGCTACTGGAGGAGTCTGTGATTTCTATTTCCTGTGCATCTGTATGACATGTTCTGCTGTCACAGTTGCATGCCATAACTTGAAGGTTTGTAACAATACACAGGGTGGAACTGTTTACATAAACTGTTTAAATCTATGCCAGAGGCCAATGTCTCACAGTGTCATAAAGTGAACAGACCCTGGGAGTGTGTTTCTGTGATGAGAACACTGGCATTTGAGTTCCAGTAGTGTGACTTTGGATATATTGCTTAATTTCTCTGTATGTTATTTTCTCATATGTACAGATACTAATTAAATAAAACTCTAGAATGTTTGTTTAAAAGAGGCTCATCTTGACATCTGGTTGAAGGGTGAGTCTTACTTTGAGTTTACACAACAGTTTTCAAATTGTTAATTGTTTATATCAAATGGACAATGGGGATAGTTGGTGTGTACACATGCATAAACTGAAGACCATAATTGGTACAAAAATCCATGATAGCAGCATTGGTTTCTATGAGGAGTAAATGAAATACTTTAAGAGTTTAGCATAATGTTGAGCAACAAGTATTCTTTATTTCATTAATGTTACTAAATTATCCTAATAGTTTATATTTTCAGACAAATGATTAAAGAGATATGGCAGAACACCTCTTGAAAAGCAGATAGAAGCAGATCCTGGCCTTTCTATATTGATTTCACAACATTCTTAATAAAGCTCTGCTACAAATCTGAGATTGAATATCATTCTGCTTGCAGTAGCTCTCTGGAGAACTTCTCCATGGTTACTGTCCGTAACTGAAACTGTCTGCTTGCTGGGTCTTTGCTTTGTTACTGTCACACCCTCTTACAACTGCATTTCTCTAGGACTATTTTTATACTGTGTTTAGTGACTTTCTCCCTAAAGATGTTGCTGTTGAGTTTTGTGTTTTTGTCCTGCCAGCGAGGTTCAATTTGAATTCCCAATGGCCAGGCACTCTATTATTTTCCCCTTGAACTGTCTCCTGCGTCAGGTCCTTGTTTGCAGCTCTTATTGTGCTGACAGGATGGGACTGAGGCATGCGTATGACAAGGCTGAGAAACCTGTGGAAATGACCCTCAATGTAGGCAAGATGATAGATATTTTGTGATTCTCCCAGCAGCCTGTGGCTGAGAGTGCAGGGAAATTACACTGTTAATAAAATCTCACGAAATGTATTTCTTTTGCAATTTCTCTTTCAAAACCTCTCATGGGTTATTAAGTCAGTTGAGATGCTGTTTTAAGTCACTGTTGCTGAGTGCACTTTAAGGCAGAATCATGACATCAGTGCCTGCTCCAACTACTTAAGGTGAGTCTAAGCCTTTTCTCATTATACTCAAGTCAACTGTCTCATTCATTTATTTAATGCTATTTCTGTGCTAGACTTGGCATTGTGTTGGCTTGCATTTTTTAAACAGGTTTTGTCTTGGTTTATCCCTTATCTCCATGAAGCTCTCACAAGTAATTTCTTGTGCAAGAACATTCATAGGCTTGATTTGACATCCTTAGGACCATCATCTTTAACCTTTTCAGTGAACCTCCAATTCTATCCAAGTGTTGGGTTGGGTGTTGGATATTTTCCAAGTTTTAAGCACTTTGATTATGATGGAGATATACAGCTTTTGCCTCCATCAGTACTTATGAGAAGCAATTTTCATAGCTTTCTGGATCCTCTTCTCTGATGAGGTATAAGGACTCAATAGCATTGCCTAGAGCTCTTTTTTTGTGTTTCCCTTTGGTATAGGAACACTATTGTGGCTGTTAATCCCTTGCCTCTAAGGATCCTAGTGCCTGTGATCCATGCTAGACTTAGGGGGTTCAATGATATGTTGGTCATTGCGCAGGACATGCAAAGTCCTATTATGATTACTTCTTCGGCCCTAACTTGTGTGGAGTATCTTGCATATCGTTGCTCCTCCCCATCTTTAGACTCTTACAATGTTGCTGTTTCCTCTTCTGCAAATTTCCCTGAGCTTTGGGATGGGGAGAGATTAGGCTGGTCTTGTTCCTGGCGATTAATGTAGGGTCTCTGATGCTCTGAATTATGTTTTTTTTTTCTTCCACTTTTGCTGTTCCTGTCACCACCCTTGGCTCCATCCTGATGGGTATTGGATGTCACCTCCTCTTAGGACAGCTTACAAGGAAGGGGTAGAGGCTTGTGTATATCCCGTTTTCCAGGAATATAGTTTGTGCCATAGCCTCATTGCATTTTAAAATTTTTCTTTCTTTTTTTAATTTTTAAAAAAGGAATAAAAATCTTTTTTATTAGTGATGTAACTGAAAGCTCAACATGCCAAATGAACAAAAATCAAACAATATACAAACCAAAAATCTTCTAAGAGTGATAACAACACCAACAACACAACAACAACAAGAACAAGATGAATGGTTCCTGAAGGCAGACATGGGAAATTGACTTTTGGCCTCCAAACACAAATGAACTTGCATACATAGTCCCCTGCACACTTTAGCAATTTAACTCAATGTTGTCTTACAAAGAAACAATTCTCGTTTTTTTTTATTATTCAATTGTGCGTGTGTGCGCGTGTGTATGTGTGTGCGTGCGCATGTGTGTGTATGTATGTGCGTGTGTGTAGAACCACGGACGAATTCAGGAACCACCATGGACGCCTCCACCTCCTCCTTGTTTACTCTGTCCCGGGATTCACAGGCTCCGTCCTACCAGGACCAGAAACACAGTCCGCCTCTGTTTCTGCCCGGCGTCTATACGTGGGGTCTAGGATCCGAACTCAGGACCTTCTGCCTGCAAGGCAGAAAGGCTTAACCCCTGAGCCACCTCTCCAGCCCCAACAACTCTTGTTTTTAATTTTATTTTTCTAGTTTTACAAGCATGCTGTGTATTTATCCCTGTTTCGCTCTGTCCTCCCTCCCATCCATTCCCCTTCCCTTCCCTTCCTCAGTCCATCCCACTCCTTCCCACCCTCCTGCCTGTCTGCTTCTATGGACACCAGGGTTTCCTCTAGTTTGTCTACTCTTTTTTTTTAGTCTATCTACTTTTACCAGCATAGTGAGTACTTAGTCCTGCTTCCTTCCGTCTCTCTCTCCCATCCCTCCATCAATCCTGCTCCTGCCTGTCTGCTTCTATGGATCCCAGGGCTGCCTTTGGCTTGTCTACGCTTGTGGTGGTTCAGACCTTTGTGGCTTACCAAGTTGCCTCTCTTTGAGTCACCCCATTGATAGGTGCATTTCCCTTCACTCATCCAGCTTTAGTCCCCAAGATTTCCACTGTTTATTCTTTTCTCTTTTAAGTTCCTCGATATTTTTAGGGGCATGTTGGTGTTTTAGCCATTATGCAGGTCTGGTAAGGCGGAAACAATTCTTGCCTCAATTTTGTTTCAGCCAGTTAAAAAACTTGCGGCACAAGCAAAAGAACCAGAGTCTTGACCCCGAGAAGTTCTTACTTTCATTTAATCTGTTTAGCTACTTGCTATTTTTTCTTGAGTTATCAAGTTATTCTTTAAGTCTTTTTCTATGCCTGTATCTTGAAATATTTTCCTCCAGTAGTTTCATAATAGCTTGTGTTAAATTATTTGACCCATTTAAATTGATTTTTGAGACTTCTAATTTCTCTTCAAAGATCCAGAAAAAACTATGCTCTTCTGATGACATTTTTTCAGAAAGCTTAGTCAGAAAGCTTCTAGTGTTTACTGCACACCTACTATCTGGGAAAATTGTAGTTGACACAAGCCCTCGGCCCTATTCTTAGAGAACTCATGGAAATATGAATAGATAAATATAGTTCATTAGTTTAATGACAGAGATGCAGATAAGCAGACAGAAAAGAGAAGTATCTGGATAGGGTATAGACAGTTTAATTAAGTCTTTATGAAAAATTCATTTATTTATTTATTTTATTTTTTAATTTATTCAATTGTGAGTATATGTATGTTTTCATGTATGTATGTGTGTGCATGTGTGTGTGTGTGTGTGTGTGTGTGTGTGTGTGTGTGTGTGTGTAGAACCACGGACGAATTTGGAACCACCATGGACCACCTCCACCCCCTCCTTGTATTGAATATATTTATGTGCACTAAATAGAGAATTTTATGGTGTGTGCTAGGCATACAGAATCTACCATTTAAGGAAGTGGAATCTTTTAGAAGACATGTGAACACACAGAAAGATGTGGCAGAGCGGGTTAGGGGAGCATGGGGAATATGTGCTATACAGTTTTGTCTAGGGATCACTTTCATGGGAGGCTAGGACTTGGGATTCACTCCTAGGAGACTTCAAAGAGGAAACAATTGCCACACTTGGAATTTAAATGATGAAAAAATTCTCAGAGAATAAAAATGGGGTAAAAGAGTGAGCTTCAAGGCAGAATAAGCCAAAACATTTAAGATATGTCGGGTGGATTCCTAAAGAAAGATAAGATTTTAATAGATACAACTGTAAATTCAGAATCTTTGTTGAAAATAATTATTGAGTTATCGCATGTTTTAGGAGGTAACTGTAAGAAATAGATAAGAAAAGAGCAGGTAGTATAGAAGAAGATTTAATGGAAACATGAGATAGTTATATGCTTACAGCTTATATGCTGTGCCCTGTATTTTACAAGTTCTAACTCATTCAGTACTCATAAAGCACTTTGTGGTAGAATTTTAAGGTTTTCATCTTTTTAAAACATTTACTATTTTATTTTTCTAGTTTTACAAACATATTGAGTACTTGATCCTGCTTTCCTCCATTATCCCTCCCTCCCATCTCCTTTCCTTTCCTTCATCAATCCATCCTTTCATTCCCTTCCCTCCTTCTATCTATCTGTTTCTATGGACCCCAGGGTTCCCTCTGGCTTTTTTATTCTTATTTAGGCCTTTTATGGCATAAAAGTTGCCTCTCTTCAGGCCACCCCACTGTTAAGACCATTACTTGAAAGGTTTTCATCTTAAACTAACAACTGCCACAGAAGGGTGCATGATTCCTGCAGGAGCCATAATAAACCAGTGGCAACTTCAAGATCTGAGATCAGGAATATGAAGATTCAACACCTGATCTCCTTCCAACAAATACTACTTTGTATTGTTGCATTATTTTAGAAAATGGTCACGTGAAATATGATGGTTATGTGAAGTCATATGTCTTGGCTGTAACAAAAGGAACAGATTGTACTGACAGAACACACCCTTTTCCCATTTTGGTCATGCAAGCTTCACTTTTGTATATTGAAATACTTGTTCCATGAATATTAGGGGCTATCATTGTATGAAATTATGTACCTTTGCCTACCTGCTTGTGAAAGTGGATCTGAATTATAATTAGATGTTTGGATACAACACCTTTCACAGGAATAAAATATTATATTAATAAATTTATGTATTGTTATGAATTCTATGACTGAGTTTTCATTTGCATCTTTCAAGCAGTTAGTCAATGTTGATTAAATAACTACAATGGGCAAAATGCTTTGAGTTTTTATGGAAAGTTTTTAAGGACTAGCTATGAACCTTATTTTCATCACAAGAGTTTTGTGATATAATGAAAAAGATAGGCAAAAAATATGAAAACAGGGGCTGGAGAGGTGGCTCAGGGGGTAAGCCTCTGCCTTGCAGGCGGAAGGTCCTGAGTTCGGATCCAAGATCCCACGTATAGACACACCGGGCGGCCTGCGCTTCTGGTCCTGGTAGGGCGGAGCCTGTGAATCCTGGGGCAGGTAACAAGGAGGAGGTGGAGGCGTCCATGGTGGTTCCTGAATTCGTCCGTGGTTTTACACACACACAGACACACACACACGTGCGCACACATACATACGCACACATGCACAATTGAATAAATAATAAAAAAATTAAAAAAATATGAAAACAGCAAACCTTACACACACACATGCATACATTCACACAATGAGATCAGGTATTCTTCACTGTTAGGTAATGATAATTTTAACAGTGATAAACCCATATCTAGATTCTAAGAATAACCACAATAAAGTGGGTGTGTTCTTTATAGACTGAACATGGTGAAGCTATTAATTTTGAGAAAGGTTTTGAGGAAATTTTATAAAATTGCAAGTTAAGCCATTTAGGTTCATATACTTAGTCATTTTGATGACTTACCAGCATTGTGACTTTTCCCTAAGTTGTGTAATGTGTGATAAATAAATTATATATGTCAGGAAAATATCAATTTAAATCCATTTGGCGTGTGTGGTCTTTGACATTTTCAGTAGAGTTTGTAAGTTTCATTCTTTTTCAGTTATTCAAGTCTCAATAGAAAGACATAACTTGAAGGCTAGTAGGGATATATAAAATGGCACATGGTATTATCAGAACAAATATTTATGTGATTATGATGAAATATGCTTATATTAATTCTTCATCAGAACATTCATTTTAAATTTAACACTAAAACCAAGTGTTCTATTGATGTTATACTCCAGTGAAAAATACATTGAAGCAACTACTACTCTTTAGGATTTTTATTATTTTGAATATAGCAATAAAAATTACTAAATAAGAATTAACATAGCCAAACTAGTTGCTGATGGTTTATGATTCACATTAGTCATGGGATGTGGACTCTTTGGAATTAGGGTTCTGAATTCTTAGTCTTTTCATGCAGCTCTACTCCATGTGTTCCTGGAGAAGTATCTTGATGCTTTTGGAAGAAAGGTATGACATAATAACTGAAAGACTGAAAGAAATAATAGAGGGGCCTATGTCCTCTGTCTGCTAAGAAAATTGCTAATTCTTATCTTGAATAGATATCCTTGAGTTTGTTTTTTCGTTTTTCTATTTATTAAGTAATTTTTTAATGAGAACCTTCATTGTGCTGCTATAAGATGATAGAATAATAAATAACCCTTGCATTATTATAGCATATTCCATTGAGAGAAAATAAGTCAATAAAAATAAAAATGAAACTATATTGTGAAAGATTTTGGAATAAAGTAACAGAGAATCAGAGATCTGAAGGTGAATCTGCTTTGGGTCACCTATTTAAGAACGATTCGGTGAGGAAATAGTATTTGGGCAGAGGCTTGAGGTAGCTAATAGCTAGAGAAAAACAACAACAAAAAAGGTGGTTGGGGAAAGAAGAAGGCCCCGCTTTGCCCAGGAAACAATACACACACAGGCTTTCTGGGAAAGAATGTAGTGTTTGTGAGAAATCTACAGGACAACAGTGAAGAAGTTATAGCTCAAGAAGTAAAGAGGAGGGTGATCATGGTTGGGAATGAATTTTGAGAAGCAAAATCAGTGAAAACTTCTCTAATCTTAGCCATATTCGAAGATTAGGTTTCTGATTGTGAGCACATAGGAAACTATCAGGTTTTAGTTGAGGAGTGCTATGGGCCTTAAGTCTTTCTTGTGGAGAGTGTTTTAAAACGGTACCTGTGGCAGTTACTTTCTGCTGCTGTGAGATAATACTCAAACACAACTTAAGGGGAGAGAGGGAGATTTATTTGGCTTATGATTCCATAGGAGAGACATAGTTCACTATGGTGGAAAAGTCATGCCAGATGGCAAAAGCTGGAGGAGACTTAGGTCACTGCAGACATCATGGAGACCGAGAGAGCAAGTGGCAATTGCTAGAGAAAACTGCAAGTAGAAGCAGGACAAAGTTACCCAATCCAAATCCCTGCCCACTGTGACATGCCTTCTTTCCGCAAAGCTCCAACAGAGCAATGACCTCGCTAAGTATCACCACCACTAAGGTTTCAAACACATAAGTTTATGGGGGACAACTCACATTCAAACCCTGACTACCCTTGTAACTTAAATATTTACTAGGTCCCAACTTGGATATGGTTGTGATCCAGATTTTTTTTTTTTGGAGGGGGATGGACACACTATAATGAGGCAGAGATGATTTGTAAGTTTTGGAGATGAATGATTGTGGTGGTGACCATGGTGATGGATGTACTTGATATCACTGAACTTGAAAAAAGGGATAAAATGACAGCTTATTTTATGGCATGTATGTTTCACCACAATTCCAAACCATAACAAAAAAGTACAATGGTTTGGTAATCCGTGATCTAAGTTTACTCTTGATTCACTGTAATTCACTTGTCGCATCCTGTGGCTAGAACAGATTTACTATGGTTGAGGTCTTAAGAGCTATATGGTTAGTCCTTGAAGACACTTTCCATATGAAAGACTAAAGCTTTTAGAGAAGATGCTTCACGTAGCTCTGGGGAGTTTGCTCTTTGGCCTTCTGCTATGCAGAGAAGGCAGAAAGAAGGCTCTTCTTAAGTCTAATGCTGGTGCTCATTTCTTGGACTCCTGGACCCAAAGTTCATGAAATAAATTGTGATATTAGCTAATCTACATTGTGGTTTCTGTTAGGAGTAGCAGATGCCTCATAGAGTTACGGTAAGATTAAGGACAGTAATGCAATATTCACTAAAAAGCCCGGAATACTTGCTAAAATGCCATGTCTCTAACAGAGCATTTTTTCTTTGGAAAGAATATTTGAAAGCTAAAGAAAATCAAAGTCAAAACAAAACATTAGGAAAGTTTGAGATGGGCCGAAAATGAGTTATATACAACACTTATATACTGGTAGTTTTTTTTTCCCAATTGTGACCCCTATTGCTCATGCAATTGATCAAGAAATATATATTGCTTCTCCTCCTTAGAACTTTTGTTGTGTGGACTTTTGTACCGTGAGCCTGAAGATTCCAGTGAGATGCCAGTTATGATTGAGAATGAGAATATTTTTATTATATTTATTTTTTCCCCAGGCATACAATCTTAATAGGTACCCTGTCTCCTCCCTCCCTCCCTTCACGCTTCCTTAGTCCCCCTTGCACCCTCCCCCTCTTTCCCCTTCCTTTCACCCTCCACCCTCCTCTTCTCCCAGAGTTTCCCCCTTAGCCCCCCCTTCCCTAGAGCATCCTTTTGTGTGAATGCCAAACTTCCTTCGGAGTCCTCTACTCTAGTGATGTGTAAGGACTCAGTAGCATTGCCCAGAGCCCATTCTTGGTTTCCCCTTTGGTATGGGAACATTATTATTATTGTCAATCCTTTGCCTCTAAGGATCCTAGTGCTTGTGATCCATGCTAGACTTTCAGGCGTTGTTCATATGTCAGGCATTGCGCAGATCAGGCAAAGTCCAAATATGGCTACTGTGACCCTAACTTGTGTGGAGTATCTTGCATATCATTGGTCCTCCCAACGTTAGGCTCTTACAATCTTGCCGCCCCCTCTTCCGCAAGTTTTCCTGAGCTTTAGGATGGGGAGAGATTTGGCTGGTCTGGTTCCAGGTGAATAATATAGGGTCTCCCGTGTTCTGGATTGTGGTTTGTCGTTGTTTTCAGTTTGCTGTTCCTGCGCGGTCCTTGGCTCCATCCTGATTGATACTGGACGATGAGAAAATTTGTCTTCCTGAGTCAAAGCTGTAAAGTGAGTCCCTTGTGAGTCAAGCTGGAATCACTGGAACTGTAGACAGTTAAAGACTGACTGAAAAGATTTTTGAAAGGGGACGTTGTCATTCAGCCTCTGTTCTTTGATATCTTTAACACTTTGCAAGAGGGTCTGGAGAGGTGGCAGGGGCTAAGACACCACCTCTTAAGCAGAAGGTCCTGAGTTGGGATCCCTAGTCCCACATAAAAAATACCAGGCGGAAATGGCCCTGGCAGGTGGAGCCTGGGAAATCTCAGAACTAAGCAAAAAGGAGGTAGAAGCAATTTAGGATGATTCCTGAAGTCACCATAGGGTCCTCCACAGGAACATGCAGTGCCCTCTGACACACACACACGCACACATACACACACACACACACACACACACACACACACACACACACACATCTCTTTTTCAGAGGCTTGGAAAGAAAAGTAGAATATATTCTTCTCAAATCTAAAAATAAAGCTTGGCAAGATAACCAGCTCCTGATGTAATGAAGTTGACACCAAGATTGTATGCAATAAACATTGAGTCTTACAAGAGGAAGTTAGCAGAGACCACTTCAGTCACCCTTAGCAACATTAAGTTTCACAAATGGACTGAGCTATTAGAAACACCTTCTTGGTCATTTCCATACTGCAATTTTGTTAACTATCTTCTAGTTCTTTGATCCCTAGTTTGAGAGTCGCTTCTCTTGTAAGCCACATTTTTTATAACATTTTTTATTATTATTTCCGCTCATACAAACTTAATAGGTACACTGGTTCCCTCCCTCCCTCTTCCTTTCCCCTCCCCCCTTCTTCTCCCCTCCCCCCTCCCTCCCCATCCCCCAGTGCCTCCCCCCCTAATTCCCGGAGAATCCTATAATGTGCATGCCAGACTCTCCTCTGGGCCCTCCTCTTTGATGACGAACAAAGACCCAGTGACTTTTCCCTGAACACTTTCCTGTGTTCCCCTTAAGCATAGGAACACTACTATGGCTGTCAATTCCTTGCCTCCAAGGATCTTGGTGCCTTTAGCAAATGCTAGACTTTATGGGGTTAATACTGTGTGGGACATTGCGCAGGGCATGCAAAGTCCAATTATGATTGCTTCGGCCCTAACTTGTGTGGAGTATCTCACATATCATTGCTCCTCCCATCCTTGTGCTCTTACACTCTTACCGCCCCCTCTTCCGCAAATTTCCCTGAGCTTCAGGATGGGGAGAGATTAGGCTGGCCTAGTTCTAGGTGGTTGATATAGAGTCTCTGAAGTTCTGGATTATGGTTCGTTGATTTTTTTTTTTTTCAGTTTTGCTGCTCCTGCAATGCCCTTCACTCCATCCTGATGGGTATTGGATGTCACCCCCTGGCCAGAGATAAAAAGCTGTTAAACTAGAGTCTTGTTATAAGAGTATATTCAAAGGTAGATGTAATAAAAGTAGGAAACCACAGTGAGGGAGGGGTCAATCACCCATTTGCAAAATGGTTACTTTTTATCTGCCAGACTATATGCCCTCCCCTTCTGGTGAGATCATACCCCCTCAGTTGTAAATGATCAGGAAGGAAAGTCTGTGAACTTAACCAGATGTCTCATTACTTACTTGCAGTCCTTGATGGAGGCCTATTTTCTCTGCTGTAACATGGTCCCCTCTCTCCTTGTTTCTGATGTGGCCCTCCTACCCTATTTCTCCTGTTCTTAATCCTTGCAATTACTGTAGGTATTACAGAAATTTATCTTTGAGTGTCTCTAGGTGGGCTGGGTGGGTTTGGTACTAGGAGCCACCTATTAGGCAGTACATACGGCGCTTAATTTTCTGGGTCTGGGATACTTCACTTAATATAATTGTTTCTAATGACATCCATTTCCCGGCAAATTCCAGTAATTCATCATTTTGATGGCTGAGTAGTACTCCATTGTATAGATGTACCGAAGTTTCCTTATCCACTCGTCAACTCTTGGACATTTGGGTTGATTCCATGACTTTGCTATTGTAAACAGTGCTGCTATGAACATGGTTGTGCTTCTGCTATCAAAGTGAATTTTTGCTGTATGTGGGGTTATTCCCAAAAATGGAATAGCAGGGTCAAATGGCATTTCAATCTTTAATCTCTTTAAGAATCTTCAGACGGCTCGCCAGAGTGGTTGTATGAGCCTGGATTCCCACCAGCAATGTAGGAGCGTTCCCTTCTCTCCACATCCTCTCCAGCATTTGTTGTTGTTTGTATTGTTCTAAGCCACATTTTTTTGACTCTCCCCATGTGAGTTTACTGAGAGGATCCTTTTCTGTATGACCTTTAGAAATACATTTAAGGTTACATATTTTTAAAAATTTTTTCTATTATTTATTCAATTGTGCGTATGTGTATGTATGTGTGTGTGTGTATGTATGTATGTATGTATGTGTGTGTGTGTGTGTGTGTGTGTGTGTGTGTGTAGAACCACGGGTAAATTCGGGAACCACCATGGACACCTCCACCTCCTCCTTGTTTACTTTGCCCGGGGATTCACAGGCTCCGCCCTACTAGGACCAGAAACGCAGGCCACCCCTGCTTCCGCCGGAGTCTATACGTGGGGTCTAGAATCCGAATTCAGGATCTTCTGCCTGCAAGGCAGAGGCTTTAACCCCTGAGCCACCTCTCCAGCCCCCAAGGTTACATATTTTAAAACTTTTATTATACTGAGAAATTACGGGTTTTTTGCTTGTCTCATCTTCTCAACTTCAAGCTTTGTGAACTCATACAATCTATTCATTTCTATAACTTCAACACTTACAGAAGTCGATACCTAATTTCTTTGTGGGATGTATGAGATGACTATATTTCATGGCAAAAGATACAACAAAGTACAATGAAGAAGGAAACACTCAATTGTGAAATTATACCGTAGCCATTTCTGGGCATTATGCCTTAAGACATGGACCAAGTAGAGTGCTTTTAAAATTTTGGAGAAAATATACCTTGGACAACAGAGTAACTGGATATATTTGAGCTGTATAATGTGTAAAAGAGATTAGATGTAGCCTCTGTAGATCAGGATTTGAAATTAATTACTTCAAATAATAGGAGACTTTGTCTCCCAACACAGCTAAATTAGCCTGGAGGCCTTGATTTGATCATGGTATCACTTTCTCTCCATGACCACCTATCTGTTAATACAAGTTCAGTAGTCCAGTGGCTGGGGAGGGCAAAGAAGCTTAGTGATTGAATAGGGGTTAATATTTTTAGTGGGAAGGAGCTGAGGTCTTTGGAGATGATGTTAAGAAAATAAGAATTTTCTTGTGGCAAGATGGCAAAACAAAAGAAAAATAAAGTTCAGGGATTTACTTTGCTGGAAAATAAGTATAAACATCATCATTTAAGTCCCTAATTTCATTTTAAATAGAAAGTTTTTTGTACTCTGAAGGATATTTCTCTGTGACAGAGACTGCGATCCTATAGTTCTGGAAAAAGCACTAGACTGAGAGAAAAAGCAAGGTCTACAATATGTGGCTATGAGACTTTGGATAAGTTCCTTAACATCATTCCATATGTCTCTTCATTTGTGAAACAGACCCGCAGCAATTACGAGAATATCTATAAAGGTCATATAATGTTTTCTTTGTTGAGATAGCTACTATCGTGTATGCTTAGGACTCAACAAACTATAGGTGGTGTTTATTAGATCACAATGATGGATATTTCTACACATCCTATGAAAGTTCTTAGGTACATATCCTTGTAAACTTTTGTAAGTTTACTTGCATTTATAGGACATACAGAGAGATCCTTTTCCCTATTTTCTCTTAAGGATAACATCTTGTATAGTTACAGGCAATGTTGTGTTTTAAGTGAATGTGAAATGTCCCCCACAAATTCCTAAGTCCGATCACTTGGTCCCCAGCTGGTGGTGCAATTTGGGGAGGCTGTGGAACTTTTAGAATGACAGAGCCTTGCTGAAGGAAGTGTCACTGGGGATGGACTTTGACAATTGATAGTTCAGCTCAACATTTTGTTCTCACTCTCTACTTTCTAAGTATGAATTCAAAGAGAAACAGCTGCCTGTCTTTCCTTGCCAGCTGCCACGTCTTCCATGACACGATGGACTTTGTCCATTAGGAACTATGAGCCAAAATAATAGACTTTTCTCCTTTAAGTTGCTTTATTTAAAATATTTTATCATAGCATTTGAAGAAAAACTAAAACAAACAGTAACTAGGAAATTTCCATTGATAAACTCCATTAATCATATTGAAGTTTCATTAGCCTTATGTGTACTAATTTACCATCTACCTTTACACATTTTTTTTTTTGAGATGGGGTTCTTGCTATGTAAGCCACACTGGCTTTGAATTTGTGATCCTTCTAATTTAGTTTCCAGAGTGGTGTAATGATTTGATACAGTTTATCTTGTATATGGATTTGCATGATATTAACATAGTTATCATACAAGATCAGTCAATAATTTTCATCCTACTTTTTAAAAAATAACCACATCCATTTCCACCCTTTCCTTATTCTCTATCCACTGTGATTAGTTCCCTATAATTTTGACAAACATGTTATGTAAGTGTAATAAAACAGTATGTGCCTAGATTGTCATTTACTCAGACAATTCAGTGATATTCATCTAAGTTATTTAAATTTAATCAATAACTCATGTTTTTTAAAAATTTTGAGTAGTATATAATGATACCAAAATACCTAGAATGATCGTAAATATCATAACTCAATGATTAGTGAAGTAGGTTTGGGTTGCTTCCCATTTTTGACTACTGGGAATAAAGCTGTTATGAATATGAGGACATATTTTTGGGTATCTATCAAAGTTTTTATTGGAGCCTTATTTTTATTTTGTTAGTTCTTAATAAAGAAAATATACAAATTAGCAATGAATATTCTGTTTTTTTGTTATCACTCTTCTTGGTCAACACAGAATTAAGCTTGACGTTAATGCCCATACAATGTTAATTTAATTTTATTGCTGGACATATTCATAAAATATATATGTATACATGTATATATATGATGTATCAACACCATACTTTTGTGCCAGTTGCTGGCTAAGATGCATGACTATATTTACACAGGAAATATATTTATATGCCAACAAACCCACATGCTTGTAAACTATCTTCCAAGCAACATACTTTTCCAATGGTGGCATGTGTTAGAATTCAATGCCTTATTGCAACAAAGAAGAAACATATGCACAGTTTTCTATATGCATGACCTTCCATTAATTAAGACTGTTAATACAATCCTTGGTATATATTTAGACCATATAATCTCCTATTCATATAGTATGAATAAATTACATTCTATTTATGTGGATGATAATTGGTAATACTAACTAAACAATTGTGTAATAGCATTATAAAATCCATAGCAATTATTACAATATAGTATAACTCCTATGCACCTTATTAATGTAAATAAATCTCTCTAGTGAAAGCCTAGAGTATATGTGTTCTTGTGTCATGGTTGGGAGCACTGAAGCACAAAGTGATGATGTCACTCTTCTAAGGTTTCAAAGCTTAATAACTGATGGAAATGGAATGAACCCAATTTCAAAGCTCATTCCATAACCACTATACTTTTTCAAGATTAGGATCAGTAAATTCAAATAACCAGCACATCAAATTAAGATCTTTTAATTAAAATTGTGGTTATGAATTCTTCACTTGTCAGGATGTAATATGAACTCATAATATTCTCTGGTTTAAACTAGTTACTAATGAAATGTGGTATAATGGGATTGTGAGTTAAAGCTGAAATCTTTCTCATGTTAGAATTAGACCCATCAAGGCAGATTCATTCAGTATCTGTTTGGAAGAAAGACTGAGGAAACACTGCAGAGTTAGTTCATTCTAAGACTGAGGACAATAAATAGGCAAGCATGATGATTAGAATTGGAGACCAATTTTCAGCACAATATGCTGTTTTCTGTTTGCTTTTCAGCTTGATGTTTGTGAATTCATTTCTAACAGCCTGAAGTCTAAAAATAAAAATGAAAAATATCGTGAAAATTTGGCAATACACCGAGAACAGCATTTTATTGGGGCCCATTTTGAATAAACATGGTACAAAAAGTGAAGGGATTATTAAAGGGTTGCAGAGAATGTAGAGGGCTGATACATGTAGGGTACTGACATAGCTATAACAGTTGTATCTTCAGTCAGACCTTAACTCTTTTACCACAGAAAGACTTGTGGCAGCTCCTGGCAAAGTCCAACGGCCAACTCTCAGGCTCTGGTGTTTAGGGTCAGTAGTGGCATAGGTTACCCAACTCTTCAGACAGAAATCAGCACCATGGACAGCAGATGCTGAAGTTGGGCTAGTTAGGTCCATAATTGGTGGCAGGTAAAACAAAAAGTATTGGAGAGGGAAATGAGGCCATATGGAAATTATGAAGGTTTTTTGGTGATCATTTGTAGGAATCTCTAGGAATTCAAAAATAGGGATGGAGAATGAGATATTTTTGAGAATAAAGGCTCAATGAAAGGGCAGGGCTGCCCCTGGAGGGATGATTCTATTTCTGCTAATGTAGAACCATTATTATTTATGTGCCTGTGGGAAATTAGCAGTGTCAAGGGAAATCTAGGTTGCAAATGTAGTTGCTTTCACTAAGAATAGGTCATGAAGCTTTTGGTCTTACATGTTTTACTATAATTTTCATAACGATAGAAAGGAATCTTAAGAGTTGACACTCAGAGCCACAATGAATGATGGTGTTCTCAGATTCAGAAACAGCCTACTTTTAAAAAAATGTTTTGTCTAAAATTGTGATGCAGAGTACATATGATCAGCGTTTTGCCATGATTTGGGGAACTTTTTAGAAGGTGGTAACAGAAAATATTATGGTATTTGTCTTAGTTACTCATCAGTTGTCATGATAAATGCACAACCCAAACTTTAGGGGATCTTCCATGGGTACACAATGGGGTGCTATAGCTCTCTCTGTTTGCTACCATAACTCAGTCAAAACTCCATGTCGGAGAATGGTTTAGGTCTTGTGGGTGAGCCTGTTAGTGCTGTTTAGTCACATTAGTATAGCACCAAATTGTCTTCAGAATAATCTGCTTTTGACCACAGACAATTGCAATCACAACTACTCTTCTTATTTTTTAAAGATGAATGTCTTTCAATAAAAACTCTTTTTCTAACTTTTAAAGACCTCTAAACACTTGAAACCTGTCAAATTATTTTGTGAGCTTTCTTTTTTTAATACATTTTTTTATTATTTCTGCTCATACAAACTCAATAGGTACACCAGTTCCCTCCCTCCCTCCTCCGCCCCCCGAACCCCCTGCTCCCCCTCCCCTAACCTCTATCTCCCCATCCCCCAGTGCTCCCGCTCCAATTCCCAGAGAGTCCTTTATTGTGCATGCCTGACTCTCCTCTGGGCCCTCCTCTCTGGTGACGTACAAGGACTCAGTGGCTTTTCCCTGAACTCTTTCCCATGTTCCCTTAAGCATAGGAACACTACTGTGGCTGCCAATTCCTTGCCTCCAAGGATCTTGGTGCCTTTACCAGATGTTAGACTTTGTGAGGTCAATAGTGTGTTGGGCATTGCGCCGGGCATGCAAAGTCCAATTATAATTGCTTCGGCCCTAACTTGTGTGGAGTATCTTGCAAATCATTGCTCCTCCCATCCTTTTGCTCTTACAATCTTACGGCCCCCTCTTCCGCAAATGTCCCTGAGCTTCAGGATGGGGAGAGATTAGTCTGGCCTAGTTCTAGGTGGTTGATATAGAGTCTCAGAAGTTCTGAATTGTGGTTTGTTGATTTTCTTTTGCAGTTTTGCTGCTCCTGCAATGCCCTTCACTCCATCCTGCTGGGCACTATATGTCACCCCCTGGCCAGAGACAAAAAGCTGTTAAACTGGAGTCTTATTATAAGATCATTTTCAACTGAGGGGGTATGATCTCACCAGAAGGAAAGGGCATATAGTCTGGCAGATAAAAAGTAACCATTTTGCAAATGGGTGATTGACCTCTCACTCACTGAGGTTTCCTACTTTTACCCTTGAATTTTGTGAGCTTTCAAAAGGCAGTCCTGGTGTGAGTTGTTTCTCTATGTTGGAACACACATACACCATCATTAAAGTCTTGAAGGTACTCACAGAGAGTGGAGAGTTTTGTAAGGGACAGGACTAACTATTGCAAAGTCCAAAGAAAGCTTTCCTGCAGCTTCAGCCCAAAGCATGGCCATTCTTCCAAACACATAAAGTTGTAAAGCAGCTCTCAATATCACATCAGCTACAAAAGCAAATAAACAGACAAACTGAGAATTGCCTTAGATTTTCTTTCTTTCATGAAAATGTATTATAGTTACCAATTGTATACAAATAAAATTTCTTCTTGAGGTTTTGTTTGCAGAAGTAATTCTTATATGTTAGACTTATCCATGGTTGTATTTTTTTAAAAATTTTTATTATTATTATTATTTATTCAACTGTGTGCATGTGCGTGTGTATGTGTGCGCGCGTCTGTGTGTGTGTGTGTGTGTGTGTGTGTGTGTCTGTGTATGTGTAGAATCACGGACGAATTCGCAAACCACCATGGACGCCTCCACCTCCTTCTGCCCCGGGATTCACAGGCTCCGCCCTACCAGGACCAGAAGCGCAGGCCGCCCCCGCTTCCGCCTGGCGTCTATACGTGGGATCTGGGATCCAAACTCAGCACCTTCCGCCTACAAGGCGGAGGCTTAACCCCTGCGCCACCTCTCCAGCCCTCATGGTTGTATTTTTTCAGTAATATTTTGTAAACACCTTTTAAGATGTAAGATTGTAAGAGCACAAGGATGGGAGGAGTAATGATATGCAAGATACTCCACACAAGTTAGGGCCGAAGCAATCATAATAGGACTTTGCATGACCTGCACAATGTCCAACTCATTATTGACCCCACAAAGTCTAGCATGGACTAAAGGCACTAGGATCCTTGGAGGCTAGGAATTGACAGCCACAGTAGTGTTCCAGTGCTTAAGGGGAACACAGGAAAGGGTTCTGGGAAATGCCACTGGGTCCTTGCACCTCATTGGAAAGGAGGACCCAGAGGAGAATTTGGCATGCACATTAAAAGATGCTCCAGGGATGGGGGGGAGGCGTTGGGGGATGGGGAGGGAGGGGGGAGTGGAGGTGGAGAAGCAAGGGATCCTGGGGGGTGGAGGGAGGGAGGGGACCGGTGTACCTGTTAAGTTTGTAGGAGCGGAAATAAAAAAATAAAAAGTAGTCCAGAAGAAATAACAAAATTAAAAAAAGACATCTATGCGGAGATTTAAAATCTAATTGGACCTTTGAAATCCAGTCATTTCTCTAATGTACAGCTTTATATTCAGATCAGTTGACAGTTGCACATAATACTATCTTATGTTTAGATGGTTAGATAAGAGTAATTCTTATTTGAGTGTAACATACATGCCAAAACTCACAAATCATACATGTAAAGCTGGAAAAATGATACTAAAAATCAATGACTTCATGCAAACACTATTCGGATCAAGAATTTGAATGCCACGAAGAAAGTTACTGTATTCTTCTTTCTCTACAAAGAAAATCATTATCTAGATTTCTAGCATAGATTTATTTTGTTTTTATAACCTATATAAATAAATGTTATAGCATATACTCTTTAACTATGGCACTTTTCATGTAATTATGTTTATAAATTTGTCCACTTTATCATGTGTAGCAGTTTTACTTATTTTTATTTTATTTATTTACTTATTTTTATTCTATTGTATAAGTGCTCACATATTATATTTAATGAAAATGTCAGTTGCTTCCAGTTTGGGCCATTATGAATTATTCTGCTATGAACATTTCTCTACATGGTTTGGATAAATTTTTATGGGCAGCATATAAGGGTAGAATTTCTTGGATACAAGGTATAGATAGTTTGGCGTTAGTAGTAACTGTTAAACAGTCTTCTAAAGTATTAGTACTAATTTCTATTCACATTAGAAAAAGCCTCAAGATGAAGATAGGGCTCCCATTTGCATTTTTCTTTCCTCTCAGGTATGTGCACACCCAACTTTCGTTGCCTTGATGGTTTCCTTATATGTTAAACACACTTTTCTTGGCACTCTTAAGTTCTCTCTTTTTGTAGGATGCTGTGGTAGGCTTCTCTCTGTATCCTGGTGTGGAAATAGTGAAGAACCCACTTGAAGACAATTTTTTAGGGAGATTCACATAAAAAATAGGTAAAAAGAGTGTTAGAAAGGGAGGAAATAAAACTGGGGGACATATCTATCCCACCAGATGTGAAAAATACAACAAACAGCAAAATAATCTGAGAAAACAAGCTATATGTTCACATCGCCTCAGTATCAGATATAGTGAGAAGAAATGACACCTAAATTCTGCTCTTGAAAAGGATTAATAGCCATGAGAGGACTCAAATTAATGAATGAGGTAAGGTATTAATTCAGAACCTATGCAAAAAGTTTTAATGAATTGGGTGAAATAGCAATTTGGAGGAGAAATTCAGTAACATAAAAAAAAATTCAATGAGAACAATTGATACACTGAAAGAATAAGGTGAATACAGGAATACATCAATTAATTAAAAAAGACCCTCAGTGGAGAGCATCAACACACAGGATAAAACAGAAGATAAAATCCTCTAATAGAGGGAGGACAAAGTCAAGCCACTAAACCATTCATAAAAATATAAATAAAATAAGTGAACATGACCCAAACTTCCAAAGGCTCTGAGATATGTTCAAGAGACCAAATCAAAGAATTCACAGACTACAAGCTGAGATAAAACCTAAAGGCATAAGTGATATATATTTAATGACATTATAGTGGAAAGTATCCCAAACATGGAGGAAAAAATATTCATTGAAACACAAGGGACACTTAGAACCCCAAATATATATGAGCAGAGAAGAACTTCTCCACAAAGGATTTCAGATATATATCACATGGAAAAAATACTAAAAAATATAAAGAAAAAATACCAACTCATCTACAAAGGTAAACACATAATTACATAAGATATCTCATCGCAATTCTAAAAACTATGAAAGTATAGAATGACACTTTAAGTAAATAACTACCTTTAAGAAAATAACTACCAAGAAAAATTGCTATCTTCAGCTAAGCTATCTTTCTAAATTGATGGAGAAATAGGAACACGAAGACAACCACAAACACTATATGTTGACATGAACAATTAAGAACAATAAAATAATCAAAGATGTATGCATTGGACAAGATCAGGTGTATAATGAGAAGATTGAATTATGCTGGGGTTGATCTAGAAATGTGATCAAGATTGTAGATCTGGAGCCACCATAAATAATTTTAGAGTTGTGGTCATTCTGAGTAAATCTCATGTTCTTTGATTCCTATGTGATCTCTTCAGAAAATATTTGAATTTTTACAGTATATATTTTTCTTATAATCAGCAAAATTAATATGCTTTAAAATAAAAATGTAATTGAAGAGCATTTCTGTATTTAATACAGAGTGAGAAAAGTCCTCAATATATAAAATTAGATCATTGAATAGTATTCTTTCCTATCATTTGTTATTTAAATGCAAACCTTTATATGAAAACCAACAGTTTACAGTTTGTTTGGAACATAATTCTTATCATTCCGAGGAAGAGAAAAAAAATCATTTCTTAAATATCTGCATCATGTAATTCATTAGGAAACACTATCTGAAGAAGGCAGCATTATAGGACTTAATCATCTATTGTTTTCTTTTGCTGAAAGGTGCTTATGATATTATTTGTAGCATAATTTGCTTAATTCAGTATATGCTTGATAGTTCCCAAAATAACTGATTGATTCTGGCAAAATTTTGACAAGGAAAATGATTTGGCAGAAGGAGACGTTACACTTCATGAATTGGAACCACCTACCACTCAGTCACCTTCCCCCTTTGCTCATTTGTCCTTCAGAATAACCAAGAAAGCAGAAAATGAAGCATGAGTAGTTGACAAACTATCCATTGTAACTGACTGACATTCAAAATAAAATGTTTCAATATCATTCCAGAATATTATAAAATCATGCAAAGTTCCAAAGATTCATTTTCCTTCCTTGTTTTTACACTGGGTGGAGTCAGAGTAGACTATCCAAGATCTTGCTGAGCAATGCACTAAGATTACTGCTAAATCAATAGTACTCTGGCATGGTAAGAATTGGTCCAGGTTTTGCTTTCACAGATGGATGTAGTGATTCTTCTGCTTCCTACACTCAGGATGGCAAGAAAGCTTCACAGGGGCCATAAATCTCATTGGTTGGAGTTGGCTGCTTGGCCATTGTAATGAACAAACTAAAGGTAGAAAGAGTGGTCTGGTTATGGCAATGACTGCTGTGGGCAGATGCAGGGATGATGAGCCGGAATCTGACACCTCGAGGTCACCATCTGCAGGTTTGAGGTCTAGGGCTCAGGTAGAAAGGGAAAGAGGAACTTAATGGGAGGAAACAGATATGGTGCCAAATGCCCAGGGATCCAACTTGGACCTTATTGCTCCTGCTTTCCAACCACATGGCTCTTGATGATTGATTTTCTCTTTCATCAGCAGTGAAGAATAAGAGTATAATACTTTTCCTGTCTTTTATATAAACAGATTGATAATGCATCTTACTTCAGCCCTCAGAACCTGACACATGACTTGCTTTTCTCCCGCTTCTTTTCTTAGAAAAAAATAGTCATAAAATGCTGAATTATAATTTCCTAAGGGTAGTGATTGAGCATTCTACTTTACTGAGTGAATGTGCTCTTTTGGTGGTCAACCTGAAATGAAATGAAAGAAGCAGCAAGTGAAAAAGGTACATCAGTATACTTTTCCCACTTGCGTTTTCTCTGTTGATTCACTTTTACCCTGCCTCAACTGCACCTTTCTTGAAAAATTTATTTTTATTATTTTAAAGTTTCATACACGAGGACAATGAATTTATGTTGTTTTCATTCTTTATTCCTGAATCTTACCCTCCTTCTCCCCCACTACAAACCTCTTCCTCCCTACCAGTCTTCCTCCTATTCTCATGTCCTTTTGCACATGGGGACCACTGAGTTTCATCTGGGTTGCTTTTGATAGCATGTGCTTGAGCACTTGCTGGAGCACAAATCACATGACAGTAGTTACTTCATTGAGAAAAGTAGCCCAAATCCCCCACATCTAGCATTAACCCTCATTAGTCTGTTATGGAAGTGCGGAGTCTTGCATGGTAAAATGTTGACAGAACAAATCTTTAAAAAATTTATCTCTCTCTCTCTCTCTCTCTCTCTCTCTCTCTCTCTCTCTCTATCTATCTATCATCTATCTATCGTGTGTGTCTGTGTGTGTATCAGAGGGCACTGTGTGTCCCTGTGGAGGGCCAAGGGTGACATCGGGAATCATCCTGGATTGCTGCTACCTCCTTCTTGCTTTGTTCTGGGATTTCCAGAGTCTGCCCACCAGAACTGAAAGTGCAGGCCTCTGCTGTTTCTGCCTAGCATTTTTACATGGGACCTGAGATCCAGATTCTGGACTTTCTGATTTTGAGGCAGAGTCTTAACTCCTGAGCCATCTCCCCAGCCTGATAGAGTGAATCTTATGCAGGTGTTGTGGAAGTATACATTTGCTGCACCTTTTATGTTGAATTCAGTTTTGGTAAACACTCTGGTAAAATGGACTGAGATTTTGATTGATCCAATGATTAGTGAGGTTGACTATATTTTTATTTACATTTTTCCCATTTATATATATTCTTGGGAAAAATATTTTCAAATCCTTTTGACATTTTTAAATCTTGCTAAAATTTTTTTTGGGGGAGCTACTGAGTTATAGAAGTTTGTTATATATCTATATATGTTTTGAATGTTAGCTTTATGAAATATATGATTTGCAAATATTTTCTCCCATTTCATTGGCCTCCTTTACACTCTGTTATTTCACTCTGTTATGCTACAGAATAAGCTTTTGAGTTTCACGGGCCCCAGTTGTTTACTTTAGCTTTTGTTGCATATGTTTTTAGCCTTCTATTCATGAGAGCATCACTGTAACTAATGTCATGGAACTTTTCGCTTATGTTTCTTTCAAGAAGTTTTGTATTTCAGGTTTTATGTTGTCGAGAATGAAAATGATTCAGTCACTATGGAAAATAAGGTGGGAAATGTTTAGAAAGTTAAGAATGTAAGATCTAGCTGTATGATCTAGCAACTCCATTTCCAGATATTTATCCAAAAGATTTTAACTATGGACTTCAGAGAGACAGCACTTTCATGTTCATTGCAACGCAATTACAAAAACCAAGAAGCAGAAATAGCCTCCATATTCACTGGGGGTTAAATATCTGAAGAAGACACATGCAATTAAATATTTTTCAAGTTGACAATAGAAGTGGAATGTGAGGACATTATGTGATTCCTGCTCATGAGATGTTTCCAATAGTTAAATTCATAAAAGCAGAGACAGAACAGTGGTTGCCGGATTCAGTGGAGTGGGAGTAATGGGAACCTACTAAGCAGAAATGAATATTTAGGCAGTGCAGAATGAAATGATCTAGAATTCTCTAGAGGTCAGATCTCATGTTGGCTGCTTTTATCAAAGGAAAATAAACCAGTGAACTATCAAATGTCACTACATGCAAGGTGATATGAAGAGGCAGGTAGTGATTTTAAGGTATTTTAATTATACTAATGTCATTAAGATATACATGACTTTTTCATATGAAAATGTTAAAAACAGTAAATGAAGGTATTATTTAAAATGGTTATATGACTAAACAAGTAATAGCATAGGTAATAATTAGAAGAAAAGGGTAATGCTACATTAGCCAGGTTTGATGCACAAAAGATTTAAGAATGCAACTTAAAATACTACTTCTTTTTATTTTATCCATATTTTACTTTTTTTTGAGATGGAGTGTTACTATGTAGCCCTGGATCACCTCAAATTCACCATGTAGACCAAAATGATCTCCAATTTGTGCACTCCTTCTGCCTCTGCCTCCCAAGGGCTGGGTTATAGGTATCCAGTAGCACCATGCTCAATTAAAACAATTTTTAATTTTGGTAAAAAATAACATAAAACTTTAACCATTTTTACTTTTATAGTTCAAAAATATTAAATGCATCTGTTGCACTGTACAGGAGTGCCAGCACTTTTCCCCCCTGTACTACTTAAATAGTTTTGTACCCAGTTCCCTGACAGTTACCAATCTGTCTTTTGTGTCTATGAATTTGTCTATTTTAGGTAACTTAATTTTAAGATTGTAGATTTTGTATTGGGTATCTGAAGTCGGATAAGGGTATAACAAATAATGAATGAGGGCTAAATAAGATATACAAATTAGTATAGAGTCAAAGGGTGTGTACTGAGCTAGCACAGTTAATCATGAGCTCAGGCACCATTTATATCCTTTACTTATTTTTCTCAATACAAATTCCTCTTATATCTATATCTTGGCTGTTGTTCAATGTGTATGTCCATATCTGTTGAGTGATAGTTTTTAACTAGAGGCATATTTTTGTTCAGGTACTGACTACCTAAGATAAATTAATGTATAAGACAAAGGAACCCCTGCCCAGGGTGAAAAAGAATGGATTTAGATTTGCTTGTATTTTAACTCTGGGAAATGGGATGCTTGAATTTGGCTTTGAAACAGAGATGAATCTGTTTCAGAATGGGTGTGTTAGTGGCAATCCCAGTGCAGTTTATGTAAGAGTGAGTGCAGGCACGTGCAATAAACTTCAGCACATGTTTTACAAAGGGAACATGGAAAGCCAGAACCAGACACTTCATACTTTAGTCTCTGAATAACTGCTTGGAAAACAGCCCTTTCTCTTCCAAGAGATAAACTTCTATTGAGTTTATTGAGCAAGAAATACACTTCTATTAAGTTAAACTACTGAGCTTTAGAGTTTTACGTATTTTGTTTTTTTTAACAGCAGCCAGTGTTACCTGAATAATGTCCTATATCCTGTTTACATTTAGGCTGTACTGAGTAAGCATTCTCTTTAGTTTTTCTTTGTTTCTGACTGACGTTAATTAGGACAGAATACTGACTTTCTTCAAGGTTACTTCCACAGTGTTATTTACACTTACTTCCTTTACAAATTCTCAGGTCTTTTGAAACCCAAGAATCAGGCTGCTTTTGGCAATGGTATTTACATTTTTCATGTTTGTGTGTGTGTGTGTGTGTGTGTGTGTGTGTGTGTGTATGGTTGCATATATGTGTGTCTATATTTTTGCATGTGTATGAACACACATGTGTGTGGGAAGTAGGTAGTCATATGTGTGTATGCATGTGCTTGTGGAGACCTGAGGCTGGGTTGACAATCACTTTCCATCATTCTTCCACCTTACTTTTTTGGGTTTCTTACCAAGATGGTCAGTCCTGTTCGAAACTTGCTCTGAGGATTCTAGTCTCTGTTTTTCAAGACTGGAATTACGGGTGTACTGCCACACACACCAAGCATGTGGTTTCCGGGGATCCAAACTCTGGTCCTGTGTATCAGGACTTTTAAACCACTGAACTATCTCCCTATTACCATGCATATATTTTTTACTAATACTCTACATATTTGCCTGCCATTGCAAACATTAGGCATTGGTTTACTAGATCCGTCACCTCACATTACTATTTCTGCCTTCTTTGATATAGTCCTTCCACCAGTCAGAACAACCACTCCCGTTAAGTCACCAGTCAGATCAAATGAACAATTTGTAGTCTGGCTGCTTCTGAAATGTTAATTGTATTTTCACATCATTGACCTCGCCTTTTGAAACAATTTTTAAAAATTGACATCTCAGCTACCATACTCTCTTAGCTTTCTCTTGTGTTTTTGACCTCTCCTCTTTTAAATTTTTTTTATTATTTCTTATTTATTCAATTTTGTGTGTGTGTGTGTGTGTGTGTGTGTGTGTGTGTAGAACCACGGACGAATTCGGGAACCACCATGGACGCCTCCACCTTCTTGTTTACTCTGCCCTGGGATTCACAGGCTCCGCCCTACCAGGACCGGAAACGCAGGCCGCCCCCGCTTCCGCCTGGCGTCTATACGTTGGCCTAGGATCAGAACTCGGGACCTTCTGCCTGTAAGGCAGAGGCTTAACCCCTGAGCCACCTCTCTAACCCCATCCTCTTTTAATGAATACCCCTATTCTTCCTAACCTCAAATTTTAGGGTACTCCAAACTCTGGTTCCTGGCTTGTTTCTGTTGTTCACATATACTTTTTCCAGTGATTCCCATCTGAGATTCTTTCTACTCAGGCTTGTAGCTTTAAATACATCCCATGTGAAAGACTCGGAAGGGTGTAAGAATTTCCACTAGTAAATGTTTGCATTAGTCCTAGTTTTCTTCCATTGTCTATGTATGGATCCCTACTTCCTATGGACCCCCGTGATAGAGCTCACAAACAGCCCAGCGGCGGTGAGGACTCATCACAGTCATTGCACCAAACTCCTAACCACTCCTTGGTAGTGAATGAATAAATAGTAATACGTATTTACTCAGTATTTAATTTGCACCAGATATTTATGCATACAGATATCTAATCCTCAAGCTCAATTAGTCAGGTAAAATGCCATTTTCATCCCTGGCTTACAAAAATGAAAACTGGGGCTAAGGTTCAAGTCCAGTGGCAGAGTCAGTATGGAACTGACCATCTAGGTGGAGGGTGGGCACACAGTTTCTATAAATGGTCAAATGATGATGTAAATGGTCAGATGATGGGTAAGATGCTATGTGGTCCATCATGTCCCTGCTCATATCATGTGAGAGTAACCATATATAATCATAAAATTCATGTATTTGGATTCCAACAACACTATTTACAAAAGCAGCTGTTGAGTCACATTTGGACCAGGCAATGTACGAACTCCAGGTCTTTCTTCCAACCATTATTGCTGTATTACCTGTGTTAAATCAATGACTGATCAAGTGATGGACTCATGGGTGGTTGGTTGAGCCCTCTCTGGTCCCTTCACTTCTCTTGTGAGTAGCCACAGACTACTGGAAAATCACATTTTCACTACCAAGGAAGACACCATGATCTCTTTTTAGAGCTCAATGAGGGGCACATAGCGACAAATCTTACAAGTCAGTGTTTGGCTTTTGATGTGGGTCAGATGAGCAAGGCTCTACCTCTCTAAGATGATATTTGCATGGCTAAGAGACCTCACACATTTACTTCCAAGACCAAATTATAACATTTGTGACTAGTGTTATCATTCTTGCTCCTGAACCCCCTCTAGCAACATGAAGTACTTAGAGCTTTGGGTGCACACAAGCCTTCTCAGTGCTAATCCTCTGTATGCTCTGGGGTGTTTTTTTCTGTTTGGAAGACTTATCAGGTCACAATAACCATACTGTGCTCTTCAAGACTGCTCAAGGGAATTGGTCCAAACCCTGGAAAAGTGTCCCTGTGGGAAAGTGTTCCCTACTTTGTGTCCAATTACTTTGTGCTTATTCCCACAGGAGCTTTTATCACTCTGAATAGAAACTGCCATTTTCCTAGTCTGTCTTCTTAATATTGTGAGCTTTTTGATGACAGGCATTCTTTCTTGTTCACTATTTTAATTCCATCATGTAGCACTGTTGACATGGAGGAGGTTTTTGGTTGATTTTTTTTTTTTTTTTAGTGATTTTAGTGGTAGAAATAATGTTTATTCGGGCTGGAGAGGTGGCTCGTGGGTTAAGCCTACACCTTGCAGGCGGAAGGTCCTGAGTTCGGATCCCAGATCCCACGTATAGACGCCAGGCGGAAGCGGGGCGCCTGCGCTTCTGGCCCTGGTAGGGCGGAGCCTGTGAATCCCCGGGCAGAAGGACGTGGAGGCGTCCATGGTGGTTTGCGAATTCGTCCGTGGTTCTACACATACACAGACACACACACACAGACATACACACACGCGCAAACATACACACGCACATGCGCACAGTTGAATAAATAATAAAAAAAATTAAAAAAAAAGAAATAACGTTTATTCTTATTGTCTTCCACAAACTTGTTACTGTGCTCTTGCTATCGCAGATGAAGGCGAGTGTACTCTCTGTTCCTGGCCCAGCGGAGTGGGTAGATTACTGTATCTTCAAACTGGGAAGATTCAAACAATACTAGGAATATATTAATCAGTGGCTGTGTGTAGAGGAGAAAAAGCTTGGCTTTGGAATCAGATTAACCTAATCAGATTCCATCCATGTCATAGTTAAGCACAGGTGTCAACTTGACAGTTGAGGATTTGAGCTCTGGACACATTTGTAGAGAATCAATGACTGAGTTAAGCCCAGAGCAAGCCTGCAGGAGATTGTCTAGCTAATGGGGAAGGCCCATCCCATGGTGGCTGGGACTAGGCCCTGGAATAAACTACAGAAAGCTGATTGAGAAAGTTGGCATCCTTGTGTACATTTGGCCAGACATGCTTGTCTAGCAAGTAAGGATTGTCTCTCTCTCAGCAATTATGTAGAGATGATGTGGTCAGTTCCCTCGGTCCTGGTGCTGGTGCGAGCTTTCTTGCTAAGATGGACAAAATTGTAACTCGGAATTGTAAGAGAAAATAAACCCCTTGTTCCCTTAAGCTGTTCGATGGTGATTTTATTAGGAACCATGCAGGTAAACTGCAGCCATCGATAGAATTTTGTTCCTCCTCTTTTAAGATTTATATTTTATTTATTTGGTAGGAAAGAGAGAGAGAGAGAGAGAAAGAGAGAGAGAGAGAGCGAAAGAGAGAGAGCGAGCGAGCAAGAAAGAGAGAGACATGCATGCTATAGCACACAGGTGAAGATCAGAACAACTTTCAGAAGTCAGTTTTCTACCATGTGAGCTTCTAGGGATCAAACTCAGGTCATTTTTTTTTTTTGTGAGCAGGTACCTCACCCACTTTTTAACTTCTATCTCATTGACACCCCCCCCCCCATTTTAACTCTTCTGAGATTCAGCTTCCTGGTCTGTAAAACAGGGACAAGAACATATATCCTTTAAGATGCTAGCTCTATACAAGTTAACAATGGCAAGCCACACAATATCTGTTTCTGGTACATTCTAGCCCCAAACACCAATAGGAGTCCTGGTAACCACATTAGGAGACACCAGTTATTTAAGTGTCCAGGACTGTTTACAAAAAGAGGTTATCTTGAGTTCATTTAATTCACACCAGATTGCATCTTCCTATTGACTTCAGATGGGCATTGTGTGCAGTGTTGTGTTTCTGAGTTCTAGCAGGCATGAAGTGAATGCACAAGGTACCATGAGCACCCTTTTCCAGGTTCTGGAAAGCTGCGAGAGATGGATTACTAAGTCAGAAATGTTTTTTCATTGACAAAGCAGCCCCAGGATAAGTGCTGTTTTGCTTCCAGTTTTTTCCTGATATTGAAATTCACCCAGAAGGTATTAATAATCAGTTGGCAGGAGAGCTAATCTCTTGGGAGAAGAGCATTTGTGTAAGGGTGTCCCTCCACTGGCCGCTAGCTGGGAGACTGAGGAAGAATGCATTACAGGTGTTTTCATGGCTGCCAATTTCCCTAATGCCTCGAGTGCCACAAACTGATTTTCCTCTGCCAGCACATTGGGTTTACAAGATGATTCTCTCATAAAACACTGCTGGTTACATTTATGAGAGCATATGCAAAATTAAACCACTGACCCGGTAGTCAAATAAAACTTCCCATAAATTGTTGAGCTTGTTCTTTGCTTTTCTTAAGGCAAATTAACCTTTTGTTCATTAATTTTCTAAAGAAATGCTCTCGTAACAAATAAGAGTTTCGTGGCTCTAGAATGGGATGCAGGTAATGGAATTGAGATCAAAGCTTTCATTCTGCTTGCTGGGCACAGATTAGCCCCTTTGGAGCTAGTGGTGCTAACAGTGGCTCAGAGTCTGTAGTAACACCTTGGGACATTGCTTGGTAGGTTAGATGCTGAGATAAATTGGACATACGGTCTCACAATGATTTGGATTTCACCCAGCTGGGCCTCAGGTAGAACTGGCTCCATATGGTAGCATGTGTGAAGTAGATGCCATACTTATTTGGAATCAACAGGAGTCTCTGTATTTCTTGCTGGGCAGTACAAATGAAAGACGTGCATCTCAGTCAGCATTCTGCTGGGATACTAAGGGAAGAATTGGGGGGGAGGCACTGGGAGATGGGGAGGAAGGGAAGGGGAGCAGGGGGTTCAGGGGGAGGAGGAGGGGAGGAGGGAACTGGTCTACCTATTAAGTTTGTATGAGCGGAAATAATAATAAAAAATGTTAAAAAAAAAGAGAATGGAAGTATAAAATCCTGTTGACCAACCAGACTGTTTTTTCACAACACTTCATGCATGGAACATCTTGGGATTGTAACACTCTGGTCAGGCCCTGGACTTTCTGCATACATCATCTTCTCTAAGGCTGGGAATCACTGTGACAGGAGCTCTGGAGGATCCCAGGGAAGGAGGAGCCATGATCCTTCCGGGGGTGCCATGTCAGCCTGGCTATGGTCTTTACTCTTTGGAGGTGGCCTGTGGAAGCAGCACTGAGAAAGAAGGCTCACTAACCTCTCAGTCTCCTGTGATTTTGGAACATGCCTCCAAAATTTCTATTTACACAAGACACACAGATCTCTTAGGTGAAGCACGTGAGGAAAATGGATGTTTAAGACAAGGTTTAAAACTGTTTATTATTTATAAGATTGGCATATGAAAACTGAAGGGAAGCATAATGGGCTATATGTGAGCCTGTGTGAGACAATCCAGTAGAAAATAATTTTTGAAGTTTGTTTTCTGGCTTTTGAAGCTATACCTAGAGATTAAGGACTAACCCATCACTAACCATGCTTTGATTTTAAGTAAGACTCCAGTTGTTTTGGGGTCTTCTTTTTTCTGATTTCAATTACCTTAAATGAAGACATTAAAGTGCCTTTATCTCAGAAGTTGACATACTCACGTACAAGAGGGAAACTTTTTTTTTAAATCCTTCTTTCATTCCAATTCTCAAATGACAAGTTCCTCTTTTGTGCATTTATTCTTTGTAAGCACATACTATATTTCATTGTATTTAATGAACTTGAACATTTGTCTATTAAATCGTAAGTTTTTGGAGGACAGGCACTATACCTTTTTTTTTAACCCTTGTATATAACAGTGCTTGGCACAGGCCTTGTATGATGAATCCTCTTGATTCAAATTTATGTTCATGAGTAAGAACTTTCATGTAAAAATAGGTGCCTAGCAGTAGTGTTCCTGTGCTTAAAGGGAACACAGGAAACGGTTCTGGGAAATGCCCCTGGGTCCCTGCACCTCATCGAATGCCCCTGGGTCCTTGCACCTCATCGGAGAGGAGAACCCAGAGGAGAGTTTGACATGCTCATTAAAGGATGCTCCGGGAATGGGAGGGGGAGGCACTGGGGGATGGGGAGGGAAGGGGGGTGGGGAGCACAAGAGGATGGGGGGTTGGAGGGAGGGAGGGAACGGTATACCTGTTAAGTTTATATGAGTGGAAATAAAAAAAAATAGGTGCCTAGGCCCCACATGCTCTGATTTTCCTTGATAAGTGACTATTTCAACATTATGATGTACAGCTAAGTAGTAGTATAAACCAAGGAGCAATGAATGCAGGAGTCCATCATTGATAACTTGCTTTAGGCTTTACTTTCAAAGTAAGCTTAATTAACATTAATTAACTTCTTTCTCCAGCATATGTTTCAATTAACAGGAGAAAGAAACTCTCAGGTGTGTTGGATGTGGGGCAAACTGGTTTCTTGTTAACATTTTATTCAAAGAGTTTACACATGGATAACAATAGACATATAACACAGACTTTGATAAAATACGTGCTTACTGTTTTCAATATTTATTGGCTGCCCACTGTATGCCAAGCATTCTCTTGGCAGGTTGTCTCCTGAGCAAACGCATAATTTACCATATGGATTTGGCTCTGGATATAATTTAACCTGATAGAACAGAAAAAGTGACTCCATTAATCAAATGGTTATATTTTCAAATTAAAATAGATGAACTGAGATTTATGCTTGTTTAGTACATTTATTATAAATAAATATTAGCAGCCTACATCTAGACCACATTGAAATAATGAATATGTTAATACAGGAAAGGTCACTTAAATTACTTTTAAGTTATCAGCTTACATGGTTTGTCCTATATGTACTTGGGGAATATAGCATGTAGACTGCATTTTGTTTGAAACTTGACTGTTGTGTCAAATGATTATGTCATGTGAAAGATCATAGAATCTCTTTCATTTTGAAGCACTTTGGACACATTTCTCCTGAGGTATTTCAGAATGGTTTTTATCTTCACTCTTCTGGTATTAGTACTATAAAATCTTTTCCAATGAAAGAAGCGAATTGTAATTTCAGCTTTCAAGCTGGTAAAGAGTTTTTAGTGGAAAAAGGAAAATTTCTTTGCATGGAATTGGCCAGAAGGAGGCTCTCTTCCACCTTACTGTGTAAAGTTAGAACAAAAGCTTCCAAACTTCTCTTTCTAGGCAGCTCTAATCTTCTTGAAGCTGTCTCCCTCGTAGGTGGTACTTTGAAATTTTCCCTGGAGAAACAGAATTTAAATTCACATCACTAGTAAGAAGATTTCAAAACTCATTCATATAACATTTCTTTTGTGTAATAGTTCACAAAAATGTTGGCATAAAATTCTCACAATTTTGACTATCAACCCTTAATTTTTATGGTTTTGTTTTCTCAATATTGGCCTCAAATCTCTAATACGATAGATTAAAAGTAAAGATATGTTTGGATTTTTTTTAAAGTGTGGGTATTGCCTCTGCTTATTAATCCATCTTCTCTGAATCCTGCTGTAAGAGACATCAATCCTGTCTGTCACATAGGACAATCTCAATCCACTCCAAATTCTCTAGTTACATTATATAGGTGAACAAACCTTCTAAGTAGGTTCAGAATGTTGAATGCAAAGTTCAAAATATTTGGAGAGTGAAGAGATGGGAAGGTGTAGTGTTGCAGCGCTCAGGCGATGCTGTGAGATCATTTTGAATCAATTAATCTTGGGCCTGCTGCTATGCATTGTCAAGGAAGGTGGTTTGCATGGTTGTTGCACAAATAGCACTGTGGCCTCACCCTCTATTACTGAAGTAGAGCTGCTTGTGACATAACCTACCGTGATTAATCTTGGAGGAGCAACTTCTCTAGTAAATTGTCCCTAGAGATGCTACTAGCATTGATGATCCAAGGTTCTGATTTTGGAGAACTTTAGTATGCTGGATAGTTTCCTGATGATGCCTTTGCCTTAATCCCTGAACCTAAGGGAAATGGTTGGATTGTCATGGTGATAGAATGTTATAATGAATTGCACCTTCAAGTCGTCACGGGATATGAACAGATGGGTCAAAGCAGAGAGTGGACAAATGCATTAGTTTCCTGTGCTGCTTTAACAAGCAACACAGATGTCCTGGTGGGGCTGGGGAGATGCTCAGGGGTTAAAGTGCTTGTTGTATCTGGCTGAGGACTTGAGTCTGGATCCCTGATCCCACATAAAAGCTGGATTCAATGATGTGATCATCTGTAGCTCCTACATACTGAAAGAGAAAGGGAGGTGGAGACTAGAAAATCTGGAGAAGCTCCTGAATCAGCCAGCCTGGCTAACACCACAGCAATGAAGAGACCAGGTCCCAAAAAAGGTGGAGAGGTAAGGAACGATGCCTGATGATTGTCCTTTACCTCCCCACGTGTGTACCTGCACTCATACAAACAGTACTATGTGCATGCTGACACCTCTCTCTCTCTCTGTCTCTGTCTTTCTCTCTCTCTCTCTCTCTCTCTCTCACACACACACGCACACACACACACACACACACACACACACACACCTGTCATACATATTGCAAAATCCACTGTCTTAACCCACAACAAATTTATTATGTAGCAATTTTATAGGTCTGGACTCTAATCAAGGAATATGTAAGGACACTGTAGGGAACATCTCTTCTTGCCCTGTCTAGCTTCTGAGGATATCTATTTTCCTTACTTTTGCCTCTTCCTCTGTTTTAATTTCCCTAGCCAGCAGCATTGCATCCAGAGGCATTTGTAATTCCTCTCATAAGAATACCTGTGCTACACTGCACTCATCTGTAATGCCCTAAACAGTCTTCCTATTTTGTCTTGACTTTATCACACTGGGAAAGTCTGTTTTGCCACTCATGATATCAGTCACAGATATTAAGGATTACAGCATGGTGTGACTTTGGGGGTTATTGTTCTAATCATAACAAGGGTTTGCATGTGGAGTTTATGCTCAGGATGTTAACTAATTCTAAGAGTGTACTTTCTGGGAAACAAATTGCTTGTGAGGAGTTATTCTGAGCAAACATGTAGAAAGACCTCCATGGGGAAAAAAAACTAAGGCCTTTGACCAACACATCCAACCGAGCCAATACAAACTGCCAGTCATGTGGGCAAGGCCACTGAGGCCTTCCAGCCAATCCAGATCTAGATGTCACCACAGAAGAACTATTTCCAGCACAGACCCTTGAGGAATAATAACAGTGCATCATTCAGGAGCATTAAAAAATAATAACAGTTACTGTAACTTTGAACCTCTAAATTTTGGGGTTATTTGACCATGGACAATTTAAATAACACTGAAGAATGTATAAATGAGATAATTAACAGAAATTGGAGAATTATATTTAGAGAAAGATGAGTTCATCTATCAAGTATTCACAATTACATACATGACTTATAAATGTAAAGTTCTTAACCTAGGGCATGTAAGTGCTCTTAGATATCTATTACTTTTTTCTCCAGTATTTTTGCTGAAGAAATTCTTGCCTGTCATTCCATTACAAGAGAGATTACTCATCTCTGCTAGAGATGCATTTAATACACAGCATATAATATATTCATTCTATTTAGTTATTTTTAATTTAAGGATATAAATCCTTAACCTGTAAAATGTCCATATTGGTTCCAAAAATGCTATTTGTACTAAAATAAAACATTATAACTAAACTTTATAATATGAAGCTGAGTCATATAATTCATTTTATTTTAACTGTTTTGTCATACAAGTATCTTAGAATATTTCTTAGTTCAATTGCTTTAAGTGACTTCTGAAAGTAATATAATTATGACATTGGTAAATGCATTCGCAGAATTCTCAGACCCAGCCGAATATGTAATTGCTTACGTGGAACCAAGTCGATTACCATTTGAAAACAGCTGACGGAGTAGTCGATTGGAGTACGTTGTAGAGCCATGATTTAATTTCCTACCTAGAAATATTTGATGCCATGCTTGTTAATGACAGTTTTGAGGGGCATAAAGCTGGACCTGTTTTCTTGAGCTAAGTGATAAGGCTGTGCTGATTCAGTGAAAAACTAACGTCGTCAAAATCCATGAAGTCAGTGAGACAATGCAAACTTATAGGGCTGAATTCACCATCTGAGCATGTAAAATGTGAGTGAGGCTTGTAAGGTTCGACTCAGTTTAACACACTGCACTGTGAAAGTTGGGCAAAAGTTCAGCTCAATGGTGACCCTCAAGTTTGCACAGAAAACAGCTTGCATCGCTTATGTTCTCTTTGTGGTCAGACTGCTTTGTTTCCTTCCAACTGGGAAATCACCATACTGAAGTTCCAAAGACTTGTTTTAAACTCATGAATCTGTCATGTCATAATCCTGTGACAGTGGTTTCCCACGGTGTCTGTGTGAAGTCGGTATTCCTTAGCTCAGCACACAGTGGTCTCGGTGATCTGCTGAGGTAGACCCTGCATCTTATCTCCTCACATTGTTCCACAGCTTCAGCCATGGGGAAGACCTTGACGCTCTCCATACTTCCTTCTTCCGTAAACCATCTTCAAAACATGTGGCCTGACTTACCGAAGTGGCACTTTGTTCATTCTTTCCTGCAGTATCTGTGTTTTGCTTATTCGATGATACCAATTAAGCTCTATTACAAAGGCTTGTTACAAAGTCTAGTTGTCCAACAGGGAGCACTGAGCCAAGTGCATAATAGAATCTAATGCCAAGTTCGATGGCTGACCAAGGGTAGAGCTCAAAACAAATTTATTAAAGGAACTACAGGTGTAGTTGTTCAAAGTGAAATGGTAATAAAATAATCAGGGCTTGCCATTTGGTATGTACTAAAATCTTCTCATTCATATGTCGCTCACCATGAATCAGCACCATAGGATTCCTTGTCAGTCACACAGTGACTTTTCATAGTGGTTTACCAGGTGCTATTTCCAAAGAAGAGTGGACTCTTTCACTGAATGATCTTGCAGTGAAATAGGCTGCATGCTCCACCAATGGAAACTGCTGCTTTTCATTTTTTGCATGCCTTAAGACTTTTAGCATGCTCCATTTTAGGTTCCACTGGTGTCTATTGTAGACCTAGTTGCTTGCTTCTAGAGAACCTTTCTTGACCATTGAGTTCAAAGTCCCCTTTCTCTTTATTCCAGACTTTAGAAAGTAATGTACAGAATTCTATTTTGTTTTATTGTATGTATGCATAAATTCCTTATTGATTCTTTTCTAATCTTGCTGGTCTCTTTACTCTAAGAAGGCTTTCATATCACCTATATTCAAATATAAATCATACATCAAAAACCCTCCCCACTTCTTCACTATCCACAGCTTTTGGATCATGTGTATCATGTGAAATAATTTTTAAAACTTTTTGTTATATTTATCTTCACATAAAGCGATCTTGCTTGTATTCTTCCCACTTAAAAAAATTCCTTTAGTTCTTATCTGCCAGACTATATGCCCTCCCCTTCTGGTGAGATCATACCCCTTCAGTTGTAAATGATCAGGAAGGAAAGTCTGTGAACTTAACCAGATGTCTCATTACTTACTTGCAGTCCTTGATGGAGGCCTATTTTCTCTGCTGTAACATGGTACCCTCTCTCCTTGTTTCTGATGTGGCCCTCCTACCCCATCTCTCCTGTTCATAATCCTAGCAATTACTGTAGGTATTACAGAGATTTATCTTTGAGTGTCTCTAGGTGGGCTGGGTGGGTTTGGTACTAGGAGCCACCTATTAGAGAGTGCATATGGCACTTAATTTTCTGGGTCTGGGATACTTCACTTAATATAATTGTTTCTAATAACATCCATTTCCCAGCAAATTCCAGTAATTCATCATTTTTAATGGCTGAGTAGTACTCCATTGTATAGATGTACCACATTTTCCTTATCTACTCATCAAATGTTGGACATTTGGGTTGATTCCATGACTTTGCTATTATAAACAGTGCTGCTATGAACATGGTTGTGCTTCTGCTATCAAAGTGAATTTTTGCTGTATGTGGGGTTATTCCCAAAAGTGGAATCGCAGGGTCAAATGGCATTTCAATCTTTAATTTCTTTAAGAATCTCCAGACGGCTTGCCAGAGTAGTTGTATGAGCCTGCATTCCCACCAGCAATGCAGGAGAGTTCCCCTCTCTCCACATCCTCTCCAGCATTTGTTGTTGTTTGTATTGTGGATTTTTGCCATCCTGACCGGGGTGAGATGATATCTCAGGGAAGTTTTGATTTGCATTTCCCTGATGGCTAAAGAAGTGGAGCATTTTTTAAGATATTTGTTAGACATTTTAATTTCATCCCTGGTAAAGTTTCTTTTGGGCTGAAGCAATCATAATTGGACTTTGCATGCCCTGCACAATGTCCCACACAGTATTGACCTCACAAAGTCTAGCATCTGCTAAAGGCACCAAGATCCTTGGAGGCAAGGGATTGACAGCCACAGTAGTGTTCCTATGCTTAAGGGGAACACAGGAAAGGGTTCAGGGAAATGCCACTGGGTCCTTGTACGTCATCGGAGAGGAGGACCCAGAAGAGAGTCTGGCATGCACATTAAAGGATTCTCCAGGGTTTGGGAGGAGAGGTACTGGAGGATGGGGAGGGAGGGGTGAGAGGAGGGAGAGCAAGGGGGTGGGGGAGGGTGAGGGAGGGAGGGAACTGTTGTACCTATTAGGTTTGTATGAGCGGAAATAATAATAAAAAATATTTAAAAATTCCTTTAGTAAAGATCTCAACACCCAAGCAAGATGCAGCCTGCTGCAGTGGAAGAGTAGTGAAACAGAAAACCACAACCAACTAGAGTGCGAAGTATTTCTAACCTTAAAATGCTCAGGCCAAATCAGTGCAACCAACATCATACCATCCTAAAGCTCAGGGTATCTTGCCTGAGAGGAGGATGTAAGATTGTAAGAGTCTGAAAGAGAGGAGGTTCACTGCCGGTCAGACATGATAGGGCAGCTGCATTCAGGAACTCACCCAATAAGACCCACCCTCACTAGATCTGCACAATGACTGACATATCAGCATTCCCCTAGAGGCTATCCAGGAACTCAGGAGAAATAACTACATGCAGTGGGAACCATAGGGGCAAGGGCTAGACAGGTGAAAGCGGATGTTCCTATTTGTGGGTCTACCCAAGGAAGGGCTACTTAATCTGTCACAGAGGCCTGATCCCCCTTTAGAGCAGACAACCTGAAGTGAGGAGCCTTGTGCCCACACAGCAAACAGGCAGAAGGATGGGAGGGAAAGGGATGGATGGGTAAAGGGAGGGGAGAATGTGAGAGGAAGGGGGGAGAGAGGGAGAGGAGAAGGGCAACCACTCATTGAAAATACTTAGTAAAAAATTAGTCTTTTAGTGTTACATACATGAATATAGTGAACTTATGTTTTCATACCTTAATCCCCAATCCCATTCCATCCTCTCTCCCTTGTAACCTCTTTCCATTGTAACCTTTTTTCTTCTCCCCCATCTGGTTTCCTCCATCTTTTTGCATATGTGGCCCACTGGATTTCATATTTTTATTTATCAATAATTCCCATCTCACTCAATGAATGTCTATGAGGACAGGGCCTTTCCCGTTGTGCCCATGCTTTGAGCACCACCTGGCATGGAGCAGATGAGCATGTGTGCAAAATAACCTCGTAAGAAAACTTCCTCCAGTCTGCATGCACACACCAGTATCCCTCAGGGTCACCTCTGTTGTCATTAAACAAACAAAGGTTCTTGTGAGACAGATACTGAGATGCACCTGTAAGGTGACACAGTGATAAAGTTTACACATCTTGTGCTGACTTGCATCAGGTTGACCTAATCAATGGCTGGCTTTATTATTGAGAAAGAAAGAAACTGGCAAAACATACTGGTGCAATTTAATTTACAGAACATTGTAGCAAAACAATAGTTTCTCATTTTTTTAATGATTTAAGAATATTGAAAAAGCATTGTAAAGAGTTTTTACAAAATTTAATTCTAGGGATTAGTCATCTATTTTTTTAAGTTTCTTAAGAAGGACTATGATCTAAACCCCAAAAGAGTACTATGTAGAAGGAAAGGTCCTGATTTTCTCTATAACCCTCAGTGGCTTCTCTCTATGGAAGGGGTGTGACATAACTTATTGGTGAGACATGGTCAGTAAGTAATCTTTTGGCTTATGACTCAACAGAGGGTGGAACCATCAGAACACAGCCTCTCCCTGAATTCTAGAGGGAGTGTCATGTGTTCCATGCATATGCTTGAATGAGAGATCTTTGAAGACCCACAGTTGCCCAAGATGAGTACCGAAGTCTAGACTAGGGACAGAGTGCTATGGAAGCGTGAGACAGCTTTACCGTTGTGTGAATAGAAACAACATCAGGGAGTGTGAAATATATTAGCCAGATGATTTTTACCTCATCTAGTTCCCTTTGTGCTTTCAAATTCCTTGGAAATTACAGAGGAAAGTATGAGAGAACAGGTTTTCCAGAACCTCTTGCATCAACACTATTACGACCTTTCATGAATAATGAAGTTTCTTCAATAAAGAAAAATTAGAGACTATGAGAATTCCATGGTGTAATCACCAAAGAACAATATAAGAATAATAATTCAGATGAACTAAATGTAAAACTTAAAGATAGCTTTCAGTCAGAACCTTAAATTGTGACATTCAGTCATATTCCTACGCTGTGAAATCTGGAGTCACTTGGTAGGGAGCAAGACTTTTTGACTGTCAAGTATTATAGTGCTCTTTGTTTAATTCAATTAAATCAATTAATTTATTTTTAACCAATTCTGTGTACTTCTGAAAGAAAATGCTAAACAATGCTCATGATAATTGCTACTTCATAACCACCCAAGTGTTAATTTTATGGGTCATGCTTCCATACTTTAAAGACTTAGTTGTGACCCAATTATTTGGTAGGCTTTAAAGAGAAATAGTTACTTATTTTCACTTTAATTTGACCCCATTCTAAACTCCGAGAATTCTTAATATCTTGCTTGACTGAAATTCAATTAAATTTGAGACCAATATATTTTTGTATCTAATAACATAACCTGAGTTTGGTGTGAGTTGGAAACAAACTGTTCTTGTATATAAAGGTGCTCAAAGGTCCCAACAAAAGGACCCTCCTACTAAGAGAAGACCAAGAAACAGAAAGTAGAAAGTGCTGCCTTGTCTTGAAGAAAGAAAAGAAAGTAGTGTTTTCTTCAAATCTGAGACCGCAGGAATGGACTTTACCCAGAGTTGCCTAGAAGTTTGCAAACTGGAATACTAAACACAAATCACAGTCTTATTTTGTTTCACCTTGCGGCATTTCTTATGCAACCTTTAATCCTCATCTTCTGACGATGACGACGACATGCGAGTGGACAGATCCATAATGGCACAAATCTCTGATTCTCATTTTCCTAGGCTTACCAAATTAAAATTAAACCTGCCCCTTTGGTGATCTAATCAATTTTCTTTGGTTTAACACCAAGACTAATGCATCCCCTTCTTAGACGCTTCCAGCTTATCTGAACTTAGACTTTGAGTCATCTACGTAAAATCTTTCATGATGGTTTCATATTGAAAATGGGTCCCAGCTGCTCTGGTTTTCTTAATCCCTTGTATAAAAGCATCTGGGACAGTATGTCCTCCGGGGAGGCTGTGGCTCCAAAGCTTTTCTCCTAGGAAGGGAGCGGGTGGGGCAGGATGCCACCATTCCTCCTTCCTCAGCTGGCTGATGGGATCAATGTATGTCTCATATTTTGACAAGTACATATAGGAGTAAGGGACAGTATAATATATGGTGAACATTGTGATTATGGAAAATTAATTTTTAAAGAATTTCTGTCGTGTCCTTAATAAGGGATTGATAAATGTTCCATGAAGGAATATGTTAAAAAAATAAAAGTATTAAGACTCCAATAGAGTGAAATTTCTAAATAAGTTTTACTATTTCATCATATTAAAATAAAAAAATGGGTTAGGAGCTGAGTATTTAACTTAGAAATTTTAAAAATCTAATCAAATAAGTAAATACAGCCTTGATCTTCTCGTATGAGTTTTTGTTTGTTGGCTTGTTTGTCTTATGAAACAGTGTCTGACCATGGAATTGAGGCAGGTCTCAAACTCAATTTTTCTATCTCTGCCTCCCTATGTAGCCTCAGTTTCAAACTCAGTCCTTAGGGAGTTTTACATTGTCCCTTGATAGTACTGTCATTGGATCACAGTTTCATACCTATTGTCTGCATGTGCCATGTCACATTTCTTTTCTGAATTAGGTTATAATCATGGATTCCACTACTATAATCCAGTTAACTCAGGAATATGTAACAGCAGACAGCAACAGCATTTAGACCCGAAGCAGATAGCTACATTCTTTCACACTGATCCTGGATTGAATAATGGAATTCAAATTCTATTATTGAAGCTTAAAAATAACATTAGAATTTACCCAAACTAATAAAATCTGTGATTGTGAATGTAATTTGTCAAAGTGGAGATGAAATTCAGCACCCTGAAGCGTTAAGTTCGCTTCGGGAACAATGACGGTCAGGCATTTTGCCAGGGCTAATTTGTCTTACTCTATCGATTCTGGCTTTGTTGGGCATTTTCTTGTCTCTTCTGGGGCAGGCATACAGAGTAGTGGAATCTTGCCCGAGATGATGCTGTACCCACAAATCACATCACATAGTAGGCACACACCTTAACTCAATTTAGAATCTAAAGCGACTTCTCAAAACACTTAGATAGAAGGTGTTTCTCTTTATGAATAGATGTCAAACTTGATTTTTGTAATACCTCCTCAGCTCAATTGCAATAGAAACAATTTCAATGCTTCAAATATATTCACTCCCATGTAGCTGAAAAACAATCCCAAAGTCAAACTAGTCTTAAAGCTTAGTCTTTTCTTTAATATCCTAAATGAATGAAAGCTCATTTTCTCATTACTGCTTATTGTCTGTCCGTAATCATGCATGTTCTTTCAGCACGTTACTGAGGATCAAAATGTGTATTATATCTGCTGCAGTAAAGGCATCAGGCTATTTTATGTCCAAAGGAGAAAAAGAAACTTTTGAAGACAAATGGAGTTGTGCTCTCGTTTTTCATCCTTCTCATGGACTAGCCGTAATGGCCACAGCATTTCCGTGACCGTCTGAGCAGCTGATTTACATTTCTTCCTCACCACATTTCTTGCCCGGGTGAATGACATAAAGGGTGTTTGTCCAATTCATTGCTCTCAGGAGAGTCAGCTTCCTATTTTCTCTGCAGTTAAAATGCCAAATCTTGCTTTTGTACATGGATATCATCTACCAGGTGTCAATACGAAGGCCTTAAATATAGTGCTCTGTAGATAAGTATTTTGGATACATAGTTGCTTGGAAGAGGGCAGCTTTGTTATACTCATGAGCAAAAGTTTATACTCGCAGCTGAGTACAGCTATTGACAGTAGATCTTCACTTTATTTCGTGAAACTGTGGATGAGACTCCCTGATGGCTTCTGTCTCTGTGTATTTTTAAAAATGGATTAAATGAGCAGGTCTGTTGGCTAGTGCAGTAGAGGGAACACAAGATGGGGGCAGTTCAAGAGCGGAAAAGTGCACCCCAGTGTTCAGAAGTAGGGGGAGGGAAGGATGGAAAATAGGTACTAACCTTTATGGAAAAAGAAAGCACACGTGAACTGTTTATTGCTGTCCCTGGATCTTCAAATGAGAACAATTAAATTTTCATCTGGATCTTTTAAAGCTCCTTTCATGTGACTCATGATTCAAATGACGAGATGACCGGCTGTTCCCCCTTTTGCTGGTTGAGCAGTTTCACTTTGGGTCCTACTCAGTTTTTGCTTGTTTGCTTTTTTGTTTTTGATAGAAGATGTTCTCTTACAATGTAAACCACAAAGTTAAAAAGGCAAATGGTTTAAATAATAGATTTCATTTTATAAATAAATAGATTTTAATAAAAATAACTTTAAGTTATAGAACAACTTTGACTATTCTGTTTTTACCAGGCAATCATACATTTAAACAAAAAATGTATTTAGGTAGGAGCTTCTACCAAAAAGGATGTAGTACAGAAGGGAAGAAGACTATACAACTTCATAGTACAATAAAAGACAGGTTTTTGGATCAAAAAAGATCACATGGTTCAACTCAGTGCTTGTAGAAAAGCAAGCCCAGTACTAAAGAGATTAGAGACTCAATGGGATGTAAGTGAAGTCAGATACTTGGGTTTTGAGACAGAGGGCAGAACCTTGTAACTCCAGAACAGAACCGTGGGAACAATACAACAGGTTCAAATGAAGCCAGATACTCAGATTTTCGCATGATGTTTTCTAGATTTACTACCGATGGGGAATGAATCCAGGCTCTTGCACCTCCCAAACAAATTCTCTTCCTTGATTAAATTTTTTTACACTGGATTACATTTTGTCTGTGAATACACATATGGAATGAGTGTATGTGTGTGCACACCATGGAGTGAGTGCGGATGTCAGAGGAGAGCTCGTGGGAGTTGGTTCTCTCCTATCTTGTCGGTTCTGGGACCAAACTCAGGTCATCACTCTTGGCAGAACTTTGTCTGCTGAGCCCTCTCCTCTCTCCTATCCTTAATTTTTGAAACATTTAAACAATGTATTACACTGTCCTATTTGCTTCTTATTTTGGATTAAAGCAAGAAATATGTTCCATGAAATTATTCTAGCAATAATTATAAAAGTGGAAAAGAAATTTGAAATAAAATAATTCAGTCAATATTAATCAAATGTTTGGTATTTTACGCAATCCTATGATAGATGTGGAACAAGTAATTTCAGTTGTGTCTTCTAAGGGATTATAATTTAGTTACTTGAAGGAAACCAAGTGTCCACAAGAACCAGAGGATGTAAATAAGCCTGTGTTTTATGGCTTTGAGATGACTGGTTATTTTGCCTGCACTTGAACAGAAGGTCAGAACAGTTCATCAAATACCCAGTGATTTTATATACGTCATCTTCAGTGGTGCAAATTGTGATGGTTCAATTCACTGCTCTTTCCAGTATCTCTCTCTCTCTCTCTCTTTCTCTGTTTGCCTGCCTGTCTGTCTATATTCTCTAGATCCCAAGAAAAGGGATTAAGTTTGTTTCTTCTCTCATATTTCTTTCTTTTTCTTTTTTTAAAATAAATTTATTAAATTTACATTTTTACATACATGCTCCTTGCCTCCCTCGTCCCCCCTTGCCTTCCTTCCTCCCTTCCCTCCCTCTCTCATTCCATCCAGCCCTCCCTCCCTTCTGGAATGGGTCCAGTCTATTCCCTCCTATTCTCCTGTCCTTTGTTCTATGGGTCCTGGGGGTTCCTCTATATCATCTGTTCTCATGGGGTTCAGGCCTCTGTGGCAGATCAAGAGGCCTTTCTTCGGGTCCTGCTGATATGGGCACTCCCCTACCTTTGTCTGACCCCTCGCCGCAAAGGATCCTACTTCCTGAAACGATTTCTCTTGAGATCCATGCAATTCCATGGGACATGCTGACATGTTCACTATTGTGCAAGTCTGATGAATTCAAGTCCCATTGCTGTGAGTTACTGGCTGCAGCTGCCCTATCTACTATGCATTACTATGTATATGGAGTGACCTGTCCAGCAGTGGAACTCTCCATTTTTAGGCTATTAAGTCTTACCGTCCCCTCTTCTGCAAAGTTCCTTGAATCTCTGGATGGGGAGAGATTTGGCTGGCCTGGTTCCAGGTGAACATTATAGGGTTGCCTGTGTTCTATATTCAGAATTGACTTGTGGATTGGATCAGATATCTCGCTAATTATGGGTCTTTCTTGATGGTCTTATTTAACTATTGAACTTTGTTCCTTTGTTTTCATTCTTTTTGAGTCTTCTTTGCCTACCTTTCTATTTTGAATCCTTTCTGGTTGTAAAGATTTTCCCTTGAGAGTTAGGTTTCACTTATAAGGGAGAACATGTGATATCTGTTTTTCTGTGCTTGAGATACTTTGCTCATTATGATTTCTTCCAGTTCCACTCATTTAGCAGCAAATTTCATTCATTTTTTTTGATGGCTATGATGTGTATACATCACGTATATGTGCTACATTTCCATTATCCATTTGTCAACTGTCAGACATCTAGGTTCATTTATGACTCTGCTATTATTAATAGTGTTGCAATGAACATGGATATACATGTGTCTCTATAGTATGATGAGGCATTTTTTGGGAATATTATCAGCAGTGGTATAGCAGGGTCATATGGCATTTCAATTTTTCACTTTTTTGAGGACAGCCTCAGAGTAGTTTTGATTTGCATTTTCCTGATGGCTAAGGAGGTAGAACATTTTAAGGTATTTGTTGGGCATTTAAATTTTTTCCTGGTAAAAATTTAAGTTCCATGGCCTACTTTCTAATTGGGCTGTTTATCTCCTTGGTATTTAATTTTTTGAGTTCTTTGTACACTTTAGATATTAGTCCTCTATCAGTTATATATTAGTAAAGATTTCCTCTCATTCTATGGGTTGTCTTTTTGCTTCAATTGACAATATCTTTAGCTGAACAAAAACTCTTTACTTTCATGAGATTTCATTTGTTGAGAGTTGGTTCTGTTTCCTGAACTATTGGGGTCCTGTTTAGAAAGTTTTGGAGTAGGCTAATCAGTTCAAGGGAATTTCTTACTCGTTCTTCTAGGATTTTTATAGTCTCTTATCTAATGTTAAAGTCTTTGATCTATCTGGAATTGGTTTTTGTGCATGGTGACAAGTAACGTCCAGTAGCAATCTTCGGCATGTGGCTATCCAGTTTTGCTGGCACCATTTGTTGAAGATACTGTTCTTTTGCCATTGAGTTTTCTGAGTACCTATGTAGAAAAATCAGATGACTGTATGTGTAGGGGTTATTTCTAGGTCTTTGACACTTGTCCATTAATCTGTGTGTCTGTTTTGGAGCCCATACCATGCTGTCTTTATTACTATGCATATATAGTATAGATTAAGGCCTGGCATGGTGATTTCTCCAGAATAGTTTTTATTATCCAGGATTGCTTTAGCTATCTTGGGTCTTTTGTGCTTAGGTATGAATTTTGAGATTGTTTTGTCAATTTCTGTGAAGAATTGCCTTGGAATTTTGATTGGTATAGCATTGAATCTGTATATTGCTCTTGTAGTATGACCATTTTTATAATGTTAATTCTACTGATCCAGGAGCATGGGAGATCTTTCTACCTTCTGGTATCTTCTGAAATTTATTTCTTTAAGGTTTTAAAGTTTTCATTGTACAGGTCTCTCGCTTTCTTGGTTAGATTTATACTAAGGTATTTCATTTTTTAAGGGGCTATGATAAATGGAGTTGTTTCTCTTAGGACTTTCTCATTTTTTTCATTCTTGGTGTATAAGAAAGCCACTGATTTTCAAACATTGACTTTGTACCCTGCCACTCAGCTGAACTTATGTATTAGTTCCAGGAGTTTCCTGGTGGAGTTTTTCAGGTCTCTCAGTTAAAGGATCATGTCACCTGTAAGTAGGGATAACTTGACTTCTTTTTTCTTTTTATTTCCTTCTCTTGTCTAATAGCTCTAGCTAAGACTTCAATATGATATTGAATAAAAATGGTAAGAGTGGACAACCTTGCCTAGTTCTTGATTAAAGAGAGAATGCTTCAAGTTTTTCACCATTTAAAATGATTTTTTCTATAGGCTTGTTGTATATAGTCTTTATTATATTGATGAATGTTCCTTCCATTCCAATTGTCTCCAGGACTTTGACATTAAGGGATATTGGATCTTGTGAAAAGCTTTTTCTGCATCTATCAAGAGAATAATGTAATTTTGTTCCTTGGATTTGTTTATATGATGGATTGCACTTATTGATTTGCACACGTTGAACCAACTTTGTATGCCTGGAATAAATTCTACTTGATCATAGTCAGTGAATTTTTTGATATTTTTTGAATCCAGTTTGCTAAAATTTTGTTGAGCATCTTTGTATCTATGTTCATCAATGAGATTGGCCTGTAGTGTAATTTTCTTATTGTATTTTTATTTGGTTTTTGGGTTTAGTGTAATATTAGAAAGAATTTGGGAGTGTTCCTTTCTTTGCTATTTCATGGAATAGTTTAAGAAGTAGTAGTGCTAGTTGTTGTTCAAATGTTTGGTAGAATTCTGCATTGAGTCCATTTAGTCCTGGACTTTTCTTGATGGGAGATTAGTAATTACTTTAATTTTATCATTTGTTATAGGACTGTTTAAATAACTCAATTCATCCTCATTCAATTTTGGTAAGTTGTACATATTAATTCATCCATTTCTTTCTGTTTGTCAAACTTTTTAGAGTATAAATTTTTAAAGTATAAATTTGAGGAGTGAAGGGCATTTCAGGAGCAGCAAAACTGCAAAAGAAAATCAATGAACCATAATCCAGAACTTCAGAGACTCTATATCAACCACCTGGAACTAAGCCAGCCTAATCTCTCCCCATCCTGAAGCTCAGGGAAATTTGCGGAAGAGGGGGCGGTAAGAGTGTAAGAGCACAAGGATGGGAGGAGCAATGATATGCGAGATACTCCACATAAGTTAGGGCTGAAGCAATCATAATAGGTCTTTGCATGCCCTGCGCAATGTCCAACATACTATTGACCCCATAAAGTCTAGCATTTGCTAAAGGCACCAAGATCCTTGGAGGCAAGGGATTGACAGCCATAGTAGTGTTCCTATGCTTAAAGGGAACACAGGAAAGGGTTCTGGGAAAAGCCACTGGGTCCTTGTACGTCATCAGAGAGGAGGGCCCAGAGGAGAATCTGGCATGCACATTAAAGGATTCTCCGGGGATTGGGGGGGGGCACTGGGGGATGGGAAGGGAGGGGTCAGGGGAGGGGAAGCAGGGGGGTAGGGGGGAGGAAGAGGGAGGGAGGGAACCGGTGTACATATTAAGTTTGTATGAGCAGAAATAATAAAAAATGAAAAAAAATTTGAGTATAAATTTTGAAGAATTTCCTTGGAGTCAGTTGTAATGACTCAATTTTCATCTCTAATTTTATTAATTTGGTTTTTTTCTCTTTTGACTTTGATTGATTTGGCTAAGGGTTTGTCAATCTTATTGATTGTTTTTAAAGAACTATCTCTATTTGGTTGATTCTTTGTATCATTTTTCTTATCTCACTTTCAGATTTTCTCCTCTGATTTTACTAATTTCCATTTGTCTACTGCTTTTGGGATTGGACTGTTTCTGTCTCTGTAAAACTTTAAGTTACATTGTGAAGTTTTTTACTTGTGATGTTTCCATTTTTTTTTTTTTTGATATAGGCGTTGAGTGCTATAAACTTTCCTCTTAGGACTGCCTTCAATCTATCCCAAAGATTTTGATATGTTGTATTTTCATTATCATTTATTTCTAGGGATTTTTGAATTTCTCTTTTGACTTCTGCCTGAATCTATTCCTTGTTCAGTATTTAATTTCCAAGAATTTGCACATATGCTGATATTTGCTTTGTTGTGGATGTCTAGCTTTATCCAATGGTGGTCAGATAGGGTACAGGATATTATTTCAACTTTCTGCTATATGAGGAGATTTGCTTTGTGCCCCACAATATGTGGTCTATTTTGGAGAACGTTCCATGGGCTGCTGTTGGGATGGAAGGTTTAGTAAAGGTCTGTCAGGTCCATTTGGGTTATGGGTTGATTAAGTTCCAGTGTATCTCTGTTCAGTTTTTGGCTTGTTGATCTCTCCAATGGTGAGAGTGAGATGTTAAAGTCCCCTACTATTATCGTGTTTGGGTTGATTGTTGTTTTAATGTTATGATGTGTGTTTAGTGATGGAGTCTACATTAGATATGTATGTTCAGTATTGTGAAGTCTTCCTGATGAATTGGTCCTTTGACTAATACGTAATATCCTTCTGTGTTTCTTATGATTTCTTTTGAAGTTTGTTTTGTTAGATATTAGAATTGTTACTCCTGCTTGTTTTCATTTCCCATTAGTTTGCAGTACTTTTGATTAGCCTTTTGTCTGATAATGTACTATCTTTCATGGTGAGATGTGTTTCCTGAAGGCAGCAGATTGCTGTTGTGATATTTGATCCATGTTTGTAGTCTATGTCTTTTGATTGAAGAGTTAATTCCACTGATGTTTAAGGTTATAAACTGAGATACACTTATTGGTTCCTGTCATTCTCCATGTTTTGTGGCTTTTATCTGTGTATTTCTTTGCTAGGAAATTGTGTTGGTATTATTTTTCCTGTCTGTCCTCTTGGATATGTTTGTCCTTTTCTTCCAGCTTGAGAATCTTTTATAGCATCTTTTATAAGCCTGGTTTGGTGTTCATGTAAGCCTTCAGCGTGTCCTTATGGTGGAAGATTTTTCTTTTGCCCTCAATCATGACGGATAGTTTTGATGGGTATATTAGTCTGGATTGTCATTTGTGCTCATTCATGATTTGAAGTATATTTTCCAAGCTCTTCTGGCTTTTCCTGTTTTAATTGAAAAATCAGCTGTTATTTTAATAGACTTACCTTTGAATGTGAATTTGAAGATTTCCTTCTGTTAGATGGAAGGAGCTTTAGGGTCCTCAACAGCAAGGTGTTTGTGGTGCCTGTGTATTAAAATCTTAAAGGTTCTATTATTGGTTGACTTGGAGGGGAGTGTTAGTTAAGACTGCTTTGCACTGGTTCCCAGAAGAGGGAAAATCTGATTGGCAAAAGCCTGCTGGTGACCCTCTGCCTAGGGGAGTGTCCAAAGATCACCTCAGAGCCTAGTGCTGTGTGTGGATCAAGACCAAAAGGAACTCTGATCTGCTAAAGCCTGCTGATGACCCAGAGCCTAGGGGCATAGCCAGGGGGTCGCCTGAACTTACAACGCATCCCTAGGAGAGATGAAATCTGAAAAGTCAATGCCTGCTGGTGTCTTGGGGCCTAGGGGAGCTGCACACCAGCCAGGAGCCCAGTACTTTGTGCAGACCTGAGCCCAAAAGGAACATCGATAACGCCTGCTGATGACTCAGAGCTAAGGAGCTTGTTTTTTTTTTTTTAATTTTTTATTTTTAAATTCCTGAAGAAAGAATACTGGATTTATTTATTTATTTATTTATTTATTTGTGTGTGTGTGTGTGTGTGTGTGTGTGTGTGTGTGTGTGTGGTGTGTGTGTGTGTGAGGGGACTGTGTGTCCCTGAGGAGGACCAAGGGTGACTTCAAGAATCATCCTGGATTGCTTCTACCTCCTTGCTTCGCTCTGGGATCTCCAGGCTCCACCCACAAGGGCCGGATGTGCAGGCCACTGACTTTTCTGCCTGGCATTTTCCTTCTACTTGAGAGACAGAGTCTTTACCCCTGGGCCATCTCTCTTTCTTGCTCAGCTGGACACAACAAAGAACTTGAGCTAAGTTAAGTTACAAGGTAATTTCTTATCTAACATGTTAATCAGGGGTGGTGAGGGTCCCAAGATTGATTCTTTTCATTCATACATTGATCCTGTTGGAAAATGGGATGCTAAACCAATAATCTCAGTGTCCATTAAATAAAGGGAACAGCTTCATTAAGGTTGTGTGGCTGCCAGTTAACTGTGTGGTGATACGTTACACTTTTCTATCATGAAGATTACCATTCATATCACTAGTTCTTTAGCTTCAAGTCGGGTAATAATTTTCAAGACAGCTTTACCCTTTGACTTTAAAAATGACAGAATAAAGACCAAGCACACATGCAAATCACAGACATTTTTTAGAATGTTCTAAATGCAAAAATGTTCCATGTCTGGGCAAATTGTTCATTGGGAAGGGATTGAGTTATTGGTCTTAGAGAGTTTAGGATTGTCTTGGTCAGCGAGGCTAATGGTAACAATGTCAGATAGCAAAGTCATCTTTTTTTTGCACCTGGCTATAGCTTTTCAACTTGTATACTTATCACCAGTCCAATGCTGATGACTCTACTGTGTTGATGGTGTCTAATAGACAGTATCAGAGGACTGTCTGAATTTAACGTTTATCCTGATATATTCAGATGGGATTTCTTTTTTTGACACTCAGTATACTTTATTTTTTAATTTTTTTTTAGCATACTTTATTTTTTGAACTGGAGAAATTTGCTAATTTCCAGTTTGAAAAGATGCATTATCATGGCACATTTGTGCAAGATCTATTTACCTTGGGTTTGTTACAAAGGAAATCAGTTGTGATCAAACCCACAGTTTATTTTATTTTATTTTTTTCTTTTTCTATCTTTTTTTTTTTACATTTTTTATTATTATTTCCACTTATACAAACTTAATACGTACACCGGTTCCCTCCCTCCCTCTTCCTCTCCCCTACCCCCTTGTTCCCCCTCCCCTCACTTCTTCCTCCCCATCCCCCAGTGTTTCCCCCCCATTCCCCAGAGAATCCTTTAATGTGCATGCCAGACTCTCCTCTGGGCCCTCCTCTCTGATGACGTACAAGGACCCAGTGGCTTTTCCCTGAACCCTTTCCTGTGTTCCCCTTAAGCATAGGAGCACTACTGTGGCTGTCAATCCCTTGCCTCCAAGGATCTTGGTGCCTTTAGCAAATGCTAAACTTTGTGGGGTCAATAGTGTGTGGGACATTGCACAGGGCATGCAAAGTCTTATTATGATTGCTTCAGCCCTAACTTGTGTGGAGTATCTCGCATATCATTGCTCCTCCCATCTTTGTGCTCTTACAATCTTACCGCCCCCTCTTCCGCAAATTTCCCTGAGCTTCAGGATGGGGAAAGATTAGGCTGGCTTAATTCCAGGTGGTTGATATAGAGTCTCTGAAGTTCTGGATTATGGTTCGTTGATTTTCTTTTGCAGTTTTGCTGCTCCTGTAATGCCCTTCACTCCATCCTGATGGGTATTGTATTTCACCTCCTGGCCAGAGATAAAAAGCTGTTAAACCAGAGTCTTGTTATAAGAGTTCAGATGGGATTTCTTGTTTCGATGAAGCTGCTGGAAATTTTGTTCACATGGCTCTATTCAGACATTGACTTTTTTGATTGAAAGGTCCAGGAAAATTTAACATAAAGCAAAGAAGATAGAGGGGTATGATGTTTGCTGTCAAGTATTTGGAAACCTGGCATTGAAGAAGGAATGAATTGAGAGAGAGATACAAAACTGAGAGGAAGCTTTATTTATCACAGGACTTATAATTGTCCAAAATAGCCTGAAGACTATTGGAAAAGTTAGGAAGAATGCTGTCTAGCACCCACTTATCAGAATAAAATGATTTTTTAACCCCTCTCTGTTTTTCATTTGGATTAGATCAACGTCCTGTATCAAGTTCCTAAGTATGACCTTTTCACTCTTGAGCAGGTCGAGTGGCATTCTAATGGATGTTCACTACCTTCCTTCCTTTTTGGGTGTCCATGGCTGTTGTTGGGGTGCAGCATATTCTCCAGGACACAGATGGTGGTGAAGGTTTTGAAAAAGGGCGAGAGAGACTCAGTGAGAGAGGAAAAGCAGAAGATTGACTGGGTAAGTCCTTTCTTTAAATTGGGTTTCTGGGTGGTAGCCTCAGCTAAGATCACCAAAACTTCATCTTTCTCTGTATGTAGATGCCTCCTATATCCCTGATCCAACACCTAGACCTACATTGTTTATTGCCTCTCAAACTCAGTGTACCAGGACTCCTCCTTCTCCTCGTCCTCCATCTCTTCCTCCTCTTCTTCCTCTTCCTCCTCTTTTTCCTCCTTCTTGTTCTCCCTGAGTACTACCTTATCATGAGTTGTGCTCATTCCATTGCTCTGTTTTACCATCTCGCCTGTTTATGTAAAGAAGTTCAGACATTAGAAACCACACAAAAGCTTATTTATCTGAGTCTTTTCCTGGGGGGAGGGTGATAGCGTCTAACTTTCTCATAGCTATAAAAATATTCAGATATTCTATTACTAATGAGGAAATACAGAATACCAATTGAGTCTTTATTTGCAACTCAGCTTCCATTGTATGAACAGTGCAGGTGCCTTGGGGGGAGGAATTTATCCTCAGAGAAGATAATTGAGTTATTGACATTTTTCTCAAGGGCAACAGGATATGGCTGTGAAGAATTACAAAGGCGGCTTAGCAGGATGATTTCTAAGATCTGTAATCTAAAGAATTAGCTCAGATTCTTTCCTATGAATTGTTCTTGACACAACCTCTGCACACTCATGCTTCTGCCTTATGTTAGAAAACATAAGCCACAAATTATTAGTTATTTGGTCATAATCTGTGGTTCATGGAGAACATAAAGCATCAACATCTTTGGTGCCAGATGGTTCTTTACTAGGGTCTGGGGAAGGTGCTAGAAGCTTTGACAGAGGTGATTAGCAGGTCTGCAGAGTTGGCATCATGCTGCTGGATAGCAGGAACTGAGCAAACAGCCCTGATGCCTGAAGGCACTTGCAAGCCTGGCCTTGGCTTTATTGCTTCCCAGCAATGTTGATACTTAGTGTAGACCCAAAACATGGCAGCTACTTTGGGTCAGGAATAAGTAGTACAATGACATACAATCAATTGAAGCCTGAAAAGAAGCAAATACCTGTTTGGAGGACTGATCCATGGAGTCTGTGTAATATCTGCCTTTGTGTCTGTAATGGTTACTCTTTACTATTGCTGTGAGAGAGCACCCAAATTCAAACAGCTTATGGGAAAAAGGGAGATTTAGTCACCTTAGAGGGAAGATACGTGGCAGAGATGGCATGGCTGGCCGAAACTGGCAGGAGGCAGGTTAGTTATAGCAGACCTCCAAAAGGCTGGAGCATTCCAGGAGTGTCTCTCTTTTCTATATTCTGTGGTCCCTTTCGTATGGTCCATTACTGGGAGGTTCCTAGTTCTGGGGCTAGGGCTGGTATAATCTCTTCAGATGATCTTGGCTGATCTTTCCAGGTGTGGTCTCAGCTGATCTTGACACACATACCAGGTGTGTCAATTTGGGACCCAGGATTAACTATCACAGTGTCTCAGGCTTCTAAGATGAATGGAAGGATTGAGGTGCCTGCAAGGTTCAGTTGAAAGAAGAGACAAAGCAGTGATGCTTACTTAGTCTTAGTACTCAGGGACTGGAGGGTTAGTGTGTTGCAGGTTAGTGTCTGTGTGCAGGAAATGCTCTGTTGATTAGGTCTATTCTGGTATGAACAAAGGCTTCCTCCAGCACAGTGACTCTTTTCTATTTTTGTATTTCATCTAATTTGGGATTAATGAAGAGGTAAAGGGAATTGCATAAATCATTATCTTTGACTCTCCATGCCTGTGTTGGTATTCTAATACACATCTCTAATTAATTAATTAAACATAAACAAGATTTGAGCTGGTAATTATTTCAGGTTCCAGAAGTCGAAGTTTCTTTTTATGCTGAAGGAATGGCTGAGGGGGAAGAGAGCAGACTATTATCAGGGTAACAGCTGTACAGAATGCAGAATGCATTCATGAATCAAGATGACAAATAAGACGATCTCTAAAAATCAGATGGGACAATATTTACTGTGGGTGGAAGAAATGCTTCTTTTCAAGGCAATAGAAATATTATTCAAGAGATATAATTTAACAAGTGATCCAAAATCATTTGGAAAAATTTTGCCTTGTAAAAGGAACATTGTGGATAGCCAATTTCCCCAGAAGCATAATGAGTATATGTTGTACAAGTGGACTATAGAGTCATATCATTTACAATTTTCACAATGAAAAATTTATTATCCATAATAGCATGTTTCAGATTTTAAAAGGAATTTTAAGTTAAACTTACTCTCAACTAATTAAGTAAATCTTTTTCTGATCTCTTCATATCTGCAACCACCACTTGTAACCTGTATGTTGGTTATCTATTGTCATCCCAAAACTACCTCATCCTTTATGAAGCTTGTGACTGGGAGAGTGTGCTGATTAATGTCAGGCCCAGTGCGTTTCTCTTCATGGGATAGTGACCAAACCCACAGTGTCTTAGAACCGGCTGGTCAGGAAGGTCCTGGTTGGGATAGGTTTGTCTTGCTGCAGACGTGCAGCACCGTATATTTTGAAGTCTAGGAATTGAAATGTTGTTTCTGATGTGTTCTATTCAGGATGCCAGAGCAAGTTGCAAGACCAAACCATTCCTGAAAGGGGAAGAATATACTTCCTGAAAATTACAAATTCAGTTTAGAAAGATGCATGGATACAGGGAAAAAGAAGCTATGTCTGCTTTCAGGCAGCAGAGGCATGCTATAGGCCTTTCGGCTGCTCACACAACCCATCCTCTGTGAGTGTAAGTGCTTTAAGTCATTAGCACAGCTGCGGTATCGTGTACACCAGTCAGACTGAGAAATTGTCAGTGGGTCACACATGCTGAGTGACATGAGCGTCAATGTAATTTAAAATGCACAGGAACGAGGAGAGATGTCACTCTAATAAAATGAAGCAAATCAATGTTCTTGCTCCATGCATGTGCACTGAGCCTTCCTTAAATAATTTCTAAGAGTCAGCAATTAAACATTGACTCTGAATATAACTATTCATGTTGTCCATGTATAAGTCCAGATAAAGAAGCTTCTTAAAGTCCATGTTAGGGAAGCTGAGATTTTTTGCAGATTCCTTTGACCCTTCTTCATTTCCATCACGTTTTTTTCTTATAGTCTTGATAAATAAAACCTTGGAGAAACATGTTCTTAGATTGTTCCTAAGCTGTGTCTTTCTGCTGAAAATCATTAGAGAAGTGATTAATGGAGATGAAAGGGAAAAAAGAACCTTATACATCCTTTATTTTCCCTTATAAGCAGCTGCATTCTGCCCATAAATACTCATTATTTGGGCTTTACCTTTGTCATAGTCTGTCTGCATATTGCCAATAAATTCACAACCAACTTAGGGGAGCAAGGGATTTCTTTTTGCTCACACTTTTCCATTGCAGTTCATAATCCAGCTTGGCAGGAGAGTTATATGAGCCCCAGGAGCCGAGGGAACTGGCCACACCATATCCTAAAGGATTGCTGAAGGGCAAACCTCACTTGCCAGTCTGTTTCTGCATGGCAAAGTATTGAACCGCTCCCTCTGTCTTAACCACACACCCAGGCTCAGGGAATGGTCCCACCTACCATGAGTTGGGTCTTTCTGCATTGGTTAGAAAATCTTCTGCAGGCTTGCTTAGGGTTTACCTTAACTACTAATTCTTCACAAATGTGCTCAGAACTCCGTCTTCAATTGTCACGTTGACACCTCTATATCGAACTAGTACAACTTCATATTAAAAATTATATTTTTGGGGACCAACAAAGTGGTGTGCAAAACAAAAATAAAAATCCTGGCAATCCACATTGGATCCCTGAAGCCTATATGGTGGAAGGAGAGAACTGACTTCTGAAATTGTTCTCTGACTCCCCTACGCCATCACATATATTTTTTTTCTCTCTCTCTCTCCTCAGAATAAATGAAATATTAAAAATTGTGCTCTTTGGATAAACCTCAAGGTCCAGTTCTTTTTTTATTTTAAAATATTTAATTATTTTTTAAAATTTTTTTATTTATTCAATTGTGTGTGTGTGCGTTTATGTGTGTGTGCGTGTGTGTGTGTGTGTGTGTGTGTGTGTGTGTGTATAGAACCATGGGCGAATTCGAGAACCACCATGGGCTGCCTCCACCTCCTTGTTTACTCTGCCTCGGGATTCACAGGCTCCGCCCTACCAGGACCAGAAACGCAGGCCGCCCCCGCTTCTGCCCAGCGTCTATACGTGGGGTCTAGGATCCGAACTCAGGGCTTAACCCCTGAGCCACCTCTCCAGCCCCCTCAAGGTTCAGTTCTATGTCACATCAACACAAATTGGCATTCCAAAGAAAACCTAAATGCTCGTTTCAACATTCTTGGTTTCTTCTTCGCACTCAAGGAGACTCTAGAGTATCATACCCTCATCTGGGCTTCTGGACTCATGATTAGAAACTCAATGTGCTTTGAGAAATTGAGCTGGATAATTCAGTCGATGTGAAATCTCTTAACATACTTCTAGATGTACATGAAAGTCTTCATCTGAAAAATGTAAAGCCCAAGAAAAGTTAATCTTTCAAAACAGGCTCAAACTGATAACATTTCCTCCTCATTAACCATATTTAAAGGATATTGTGGAGCTAGCATACTTAATTTTACAGTGCCTTTTGGATGGGTGTATTATTTTAGTTTCAGGAAAGTAGGAATTGAACTCAATTAGAGAAATGATAGATCTACATATAAGTTTTAATTTCTTTGAATCTCATTCTCCTTTTCATCATAATCTGCAGTCAAGAGAAGGCTATGTTTTCTGGTAAGGAGACACCGAATGGGTGCTTGGAAGTATAAAGGTATCAGAATGGGTACAGGCATTTAGACATACAACATTGTATATTGATTTTAATGTCACAGTCAGTCATTTTCTATGGCAATTTTCTTTTAATTGATCATGTTCTGCTCCATCCTGTTTTGCATCAGTTTAAAGTGGTTAATTTTCTGAAAGAGTTTCTGAGTGGCTGTTATTTTTCTATTTTCCATATCTAAATTTATCATTTTATTGCTTTTATGTATTAATGATAACTTTGCCAGGTGTTAAATTCTAGTATCTTTGCTTTAAATACTATTACATAGTGCTATATCATTAAATGTTATTGAAAGATAGACACAGTTTACTTTTATTCTAATTATGCCATATGTCTCTTCTTCATTTTTGTAATAAGAGCTTATACTAAGTATGATTTATAAAATTAAGTTTGCCTAGAATATGGAGTAAATTGAGAATTCAGATTCAAACTTTTCTTCATTGTTTAACATTTAATTTTAATGTTATTGGCATATAATTACATATTGTGAAATGTAAAATTCTGTAGATGAACATGGAGGTTTTATGAAGCTCACCACTGTGAATATCCTTACATTTCTTTTTCTGTGGACATGAATTTTTATTTGTCTTGGAAAAATGCCTGGGCAAGGAAGTAGGTGTATTTTTTAACATTGTAAGAATCTGCAAAACTACTTTCCAAAAATACCTTGCCATTTTACACCCATGAGAGATATGCATGAAAGTCCCAGTTCCTTTGCTTTATTAATAATGTTTAGTGTGTTCAGTAATTTTTATTGAAGACATTTAAGTATGTAGTATATGTACCTGTTTCAAGTTATGTTGCCTAGTAATTTCTGTAAAGCCTAGTAACATGGAACAAAATTCTCTCTTTTTTAATTTGTATATATTTTTTTTGAGGTTTCTAAGTCTTTGGTCCACTTGTACTGGATTATTTCTGTTATTGAACTATAGGAGTTTTTCATTCACTCCATATATGCATACTTTGTTAAGGGTAAGTGTTGTGATTATCCCACTTCATCTCTGGGTTGTCTATTCATTTACTTAGTGAGATTATTTGAAAACAAATAGCAAGTTAAAAGTGAGCCTAAGATTTGAAAAGACATTTGACAAACGAAGACTTACAAATAATGAACAGGTACTTGAAGAAATGCTCAGTGTCACTAATCATTAAAGAAATGAGAATCAGAACTACAGTGAGGTATGTCATACTTGTTAGGATGGTTGTTATCAAGAAGAGCAGAGATGACAAGTGTTGGCAATATATGGAGAAAAAGGAACATTTGTATACTAATATATGAATGTAACAGTCATTCACTGTAGAAAATGGAGCTATTATAAGCACCAGTGGTTACACATACGAGCATATATCCAAAGGAAAGAACATCATTATGCTGAAAACACCTCTGATTTCCTATGTTAATTATAACATCATGTGCAATAGCCAAGAATAAAATCAACTTCAGTGTCTATCAGTAGATAAGTGTACAAAGACAATGTAGTGTAAATATGTAGTCAAGCTGCATTCTTTTCTATTTTTCTATTTTTACAAGCATATTGAGTATTCATCCCAGTTTCTCTCCCTCTCCCCTCCCTTCCATCTTCTCCTTTTACCCTTCTCTCCCACTTCCTTTCACCCTTCTGCCTGCATGCTTTTATGGACCTCAGGGTACATTCTGACTTGTCTACTCCTGTGGGATCTCAGGCCTCTCTTCAGAGATGTTACCTGTCTTCAGGCCACCCCACTGATTTGTGCATTTCCCTTCACTCATTCAGTTTTAGACCCAAAGGCTTCTATTGTAATTGCCTATTCTATGAGTATATTAACAGCTACCTACAGAGCAGTTTGATGTACTGTCTTCCTACCTATAGGTTTATTGATTGTCTTCCCTATTGATCTTTTTCCTTCTCTATTTTTATGTTCTTGTTATACTTTCCAGTAGCAGGGATGAGTACCATTCTGCAAGCATGTCTTGAATCCAATCAGAAAACTGTTGTTTTTCTCCTTGATATTCATGCCACTATTACACCGGTAATCACCTGTTGCCATGGTGATTTATATCGCAATTTACAGATCTCATGCCATTGATGGGGCTTGTTATTTCTTTCTCCCAGCAGCTTCTACAGTATTCTTGGTATTGTGTAAACTGCCCAGCAAGGAGAAAGTCCTGAGGCCAGTTCCAATTGATATATTTTGTCATGATCTGTGATCCATTTTTGTTGCATCTTCAGTAATAGCTTCTTACTAAGAGTTTCTTACTGAGTTTTTGGACATCTACCAAGAACCGTGGCAAAAAGCCTATGATGTTTGGGGGCCTTTAAGATCTCTCTGACCAACATTTTATCAGGAAGTGTCACAATCCTGTTACTTCTAGTATAATTTTGTCCCTGGGTTCTAAGTGGACCTGCTCAAAGCTTTTTTTTCTTCTATTTTTCCCTCACTCTATGCTCCTTTGCATAGGGAGTATCCATTCTTGTTCCTTTCTTTAAAAGACATTCTTATATATATAGCATAGGATGTTCATTTGGAGTTACTTCCCACAATCTTGGAGTTTTTCATTAAATCCCTTTGTTCCTCCTGTCTCCGCTGTCCCTCCTATCTCCCATTCCCTCATTCCTGCTATGTATTTCCCCCCAATTATTCCTTCCCTTACCTTTGTTCTGGTATACTAAGCCTCCCTACTAAAAGGTTTCATCCTAACCATCTCTTCCCCCTTCTGGTTTTTACAGTGATTTCAATCCAAGTACACTGACAAGGATGCCAGTTCAATTATCTGCATATAAGCGAGATCATGTGGTGTTTGACTTTCTGTGTTTGAGATACTTTACTCAATATTAAAGTTTCTAGTTCCAAATCCATTTACCAGAAAATTCCATAATCTCATCCTTTCTGATGGCCAAGTAATAATCCACTATGTATATGTACCACATTTTCATTATCCATTCTTCTGTTAATGGGCATGTTGGCTGATTCTATTTTTTTGCTATTGTGAAACACTATGCATTCTTAAAGAAGAATTGAGTCATGCCTTTTTCAGTGACCTGGGCATACTTGGAAACATGCTAACTGAAATAAGCCAGGCACACAAATGCAAATACTCATGACCTTAATCACATAAGTTGTCTGGAATATTAAAACTCATATAAGTAGAGGGAATAGTGTTCACTATGTTTGGAAGGGAAATAAAAGAGTTAAAGAGTACAAAATTTCAGTTAGGATGAAGAAATTCAGGTTTTCTATAATATAACATAGTAACACTAATTATTTAAAAAATTAATTTAAAAAACACTTTAAAAAGCATAGTTGAAAATTGCTGAGTAGATTTTAAATGTTTTCATCAAAATAATAAATAGATACTAATGAATATGCCAGCTGGCTTGATTTTTGACACTCCACAAATTATACAGTCATCAAAATACCATGTTGTACACCAGGAATATATCCTATTTGTCAGTGTAAAAGAGACTTTGAAAAGAAAGAAGTCTACTGAAGACGTAAGGGTGAATCCATGCTGGATGGATTGTTATTTCTTCTCAGTGCATTAGTTTTTCATCTTTACATCAATAACACTGTCTTAAGTGCTGTTGTTTCACCCAATTCTTAGCATCGGATAATAGCAAGACTCTGAACTTCTTTCAGCATTAAAAAGGTTCTTATAATATTCATATGCATATTAGAAATATCTTCTCTATTGCCATGAAAAAGTCAGGCTTTTTGTGGGTTGCAATTTTTATCTCTGTCATTGTATTGGTTATTTTTTTTCTCTGAAATTCCTGTTAGTCATAGGTTGAAGTACCAGGATATTTGTCTTTGTCTCTTTTCTGTTTTCTCTTGTAGTTTGAAGTCTGTAGTAATTATCTGAGTGGTCCATGTGGTATTTATATTGTAGTTTACTGGCTTTATTTTCTATGTTTTCCACAGCCTTGGTTGTGGTTTTCCTTTGAAGATTATATCTTCATGACAACTAATTCTTAATATCAGGGTTCATTCTTTTACTACAGCATCAAATCAGTGCATTCTGGAATTGTTCTGATGGATGGATTAGAAGATAGTTGAAAGATTTACTTGGTGCTAGTGACATACTAAGGTATCCAAGTTCCTCCCTAAAAGAAGGCATATGACAAAATCTCAAAAAAAAGAAATAAAAAGCACCTATTGAATAAATAAATACATGTAGTTTTTCTTTGCAAGTCACATCATTTATATTCCCCAATTTTTAAAGTCAGTTTTCTTTCTCCAGAAGGTGGCCTATGCTTGCCAACCATTGTGGGAGTTGAGTGGGTTCTGTTAGACGTTAACATGCTTCCTGTTCTTCCCAAATACTTTGCAGAGGTCCTTCAAGTTCAGATAGAAGAAATAAGCCACCCAAATCAACAAAAACATCACAGTAAATCCTTAGAGTGAGAGGTTCCAAGTGAGAGCTGGTGTTGTGAGTACTTTCAAGAGAGCTCCTTGGGTCTCAGCACTGTGCTAGAGATTCATTGCTATCAAATTTAACATGCTGGCCACAATTCTATTTGTGCTAGAAGCCAACTTTGGGGCCTTCCAATCCGGCATGAAAGGAGAAAAGAAAAGTCTACTCATGGCCCTGTTTCCTGACCTTGATTCTCAATGCTTCCTGGCAGTAAGGTACTATTGAAGCAATTCTCTTCTTGCTTTACTTTTTGATTCATGCAGGACCTTTCCATCCCATTTATTTCAGGTATGAACAAAGGACACTTTCTTCAAGTGTCCAGTACCAGGTCATCATGTCCAATCAGAGTATACACTAGTGTGAATTTGGAGGGAAAACTAGACCAGTGTGTTCCTGGGAACATTTTCTTAATAAGTCATATTGATGCTAAATGTCCTAGACTAGTATATTATATTATATTAATTTTCTTCGAGTCCTTAGGTGTTCCAGATGACACAGAAGAATTATCTTCTGTTTTACCATTATAGATTTCAGAATACTGTCCTCCAAATGGCCAGAACCATGTTTTCCACCAAATAGACTGCCGAGTTCATGGATTGAAATGTTCCTACCATTTTTTCTTTTATATGTTAATGCACTATTCTGAAAGCGCAGACGTAGTTGAGCAGAGACTATGCCACAGAGCATAGTGACACTCCACTGATGTGTTGGGAGAAGAAATCACATCCTTTGGGAAGTTTCTTCAATCCAGAAAGATTGATTCATTAGTATGTTGGATTTCTGTTTTTCTGCCTCTTTGGTCTCAGTTCATCTGTGCCTGAAGCTGTAGGAGCAGAAGCAACAAAGAGCACACAATAGACTGTCCTTTGCATTCAAGGAAAACGCCAAGTTGGACAATAGATTGGTCACCTTGTAAATCCCCCTCCCCCAATTACAAAGCCGACAGCCATTCCAAGAGCAGAATAACTTTACTGTCAGCTTCCAACACCAACAAATTTAAACAATTAAAATCTAGCTTTGCAATTTTATCACTCGACAGCTCCAGAAGATTGCTTATTGCAGACAAACCAATACATCTATTTTATGTGGCAAATGGATGGTCTTATTCATCATAATTCATTCATCTGCTGTTTCCTGGAAGCAATCATTGTCACACTGATGGGCGACACAAGCTGTTCATTTAACACTGGAGAGGTATGGCTGTTTTATCACAATACCTAGTGACAACCTTTGTGCTTTGTGTATGCAACATTTCATTTAGATAAAATATGGATCAATCAGTAAGTACTGAATTCCCCTAGCTATGCTCTTGTGCCTTGCTGGACTCAGAAAACGGTACACGAATGGATGAAATATGGTATTTGTGGGAAATAAAAGAATTCATTCCAAAAAGTCTTACTTGTTCTGAAAGGTTTCAGTAAGTTAAGTTTTTTTTTTATTATTATTATTATTCAACTGTGTGCATGTGCGTGTGTATGTGCGCGCGCGTGTGTGTCTGTGTGTGTGTAGAACCACGGATGAATTCGCGAACCACCATGGACGCCTCCACCTCCTTCTGCCCCGGGATTCATAGGCTCCGCCCTACCAGGACCAGAAGCGCAGGCCGCCAAGCACAGTCCGCCTGGCGTCTATACGTGGGATCTGGGATCCAAACTCAGGACCTTCCACCTGCAAGGCGGAGGCTTAACCCCTGAGCCACCTCTCCAGCCCAAGTCTGTCTTCTTTATAGAGGCCTTATTTTAGTTTTTTGTTTTGTTTTGTTTTCTCTTGTTGCTGCTGGAGACCAAGCACACCTCTAACAGGCTGCATCTCCAGCACATTCATTTTGGTTTGGGGTTGACTTGCTTGTTGTGGTGGGGTTTTATTTTTTTTGTTAATATTTTTAATAAATATTAATTAATATTTTTAATAAATATTAATAAATATTTATTTATTTATTTAATTTGTGTGTGTGTGAGAGAGAGAAAGAGAGAAAGAGAGAGAAAGAGAAAGAGAGAGAGAGGAAGAGAACTGTGTGCTCCAATGGGGGACCAAGATTGACTTTAGGAACCATCCAGGATTGCTTCTACCTCCTTCTTGCTTCCCTCTTGGATTTCCAGGCTCCGCCCATTAGGGCCAGAAATGTAGGCTGCTACCTGTTTCTACCTTGCATTTTTACATAGGACCTCTGTTTCTGAGACAGAATCTTAAACCCCGAGACATTCCTCCAGCCCTATATACGCCTTACAATAAATTCCTTTATTAATAGCTCTGACTGAATTTAATAAGAATCAAACATTTTATCAAGTAAAGAGAACCTGTTTTATTTGTGAGTGAGACTTCATTGCTTGACTAGTGAATTGGTCACGGTCTCAAATAGGTCTCAAAGGATACACAAATTTATGTGGGTTCTATTTTAGTAAGTAAAAACAAGTAAAGCACACATTCCAGCGTGTCATTTGATCTAACAGATACCTGCAGATACACACATCTCTACGGCATAGCACCTTGGCTTAGATCACCTGTCCAGGTCGCTCAGAAGCAGGAAGAGCCAAGTGTTGGAAGTTAGGATTGCTCCCACTTGCACTAACTTGTGGATCCCATGCACGTGAACATACTTCATAGACTTTACCAGCTTAAGAAAAAAAAAAAAAGCCCAAGTCTTTTCAGGGCCCTCTGAGACCAGACAGCTGCTACCCCAGCAGGCTCCTCCACTTCAAAGCCAGACTCCCTCATCTGTTGACTTTTCATTTCAGTACAATCTGCTTGCACCCACACCACTTCACTGGTTGGCTGTCGTTAAGAACAGCAAGGGCCTAAAGACTTCAAAAGACAATATTCACTTCTTGCCTCCTTGAGCTCTCTTTAGTGTTTGGTATGCTTAGTCATCTCTTCCTTCCTGTTGAACACACTGTTGCCTTTGTCTGGCAAAATTCTCAAATTTCCAGGTTTTCCGATTACTTTATACAGCATTTCTCTCTTTGCATCAGTGATCTCTCCTCTCCTGCTCTCCTGCTCTCTGAGCGGTCTATGCTGATGTTCTATGGCTGTACCTTAGGGCCCTCCTCTCCTGTCTCTCTGGACAATTTCTTCCCACTCCAAAATACCACAGAAGTGTCCAAGAACTTCTCAGGAATGTCTTAGTCCTCTGTTGGAGGGTCTCTATGACATGTCTGTCCTACTGTCAATCAAGTATGAATGAAAAACCTTCCTTTTGAAACATATCCTTCCTCCAGATTTTTCTTAAGTAAACAAAGCATGCCTTCAGTTTCTCAAATATAAATCCTGGTATTGATTTCTTCAATTTTCTCTTCTCTCTTTTTCCAAACAAATCAAGCATTTAGTCTTGAGGATTTCACATCTGAAATATATTTTGAATCCATCCACTTTCTACTTCCTAATTCTATAGAACCTATCCTTGCTTTACCTATCTCTGTTTATCTCTCTCTCTCTCTCTGTCTCTATCTCTGTCTCTCTCTCTCTCTCTATCTATCTATCCATCCATCTATCTATCTGATGATGATCAGTTAGGTAGTTAGTCTGTTTCTTTATTTGTTTATTTATCTGGCCTGAATATCCGCTAGTCTGCTGAGACATATCACTGAACCTACTCTCAGTTCAGTCTATCCATGGCCTTCAAAGACAGTGTGATTTTTTTTTTTTTTTGGTGAGGGGGATCAGGACACTCTCTTTGAAAAAAAAAAAATGCTTCATTGGACTCCCATGGTTTACAGACCCAAACAGTTTGGATTTCTTCCTAGTACTGTTCTCTCTCTCTCGGTGGTGCCAGAATATCCTGGTAAGAGCTGTATTTTTTGCCAAGATTTTTTGCCACTCTCCACACACACACACACACACACACACACACACACACACACACACACCAGCAAATGTTCGCTTGAACTTCTGAGGAACTACTTTCGCATTTACACTTGGGCTCTACTGATGAGTATTCTCCCCTGGGTTCAGTTTCTTATCTAGTTCTTTTGTTGTTATTTCCTCTGTGAGTTATTCCCTTCTTTTCATGATGGCTTCTCTTCAGGAAGAACTTCTATAACATTTGATACTACTACTTTAGGTGTTTCAAAGAACTTTCATTTAAAAAAAAATCACTCACAGTTTTCAAGTACTTTTTATTTAGGTTCATTTGAAGAAATTTCAATGCATTTTCTCATTGAATCCTTACATTGGTTTTGTAAGTCAGATACAATTATTATTTTCATCTCATAGGTAAGGAGATTGAGTCATGGGAAATCTAAATAGCTTGTAAATACAGGTGTGGTCTAAATTTGAAAACAGATCCTTTCTCTCACACTTTTGCATGTGCTAACTATTGCACTTTGTACACTTCAGGACCTGTAAACACTGCTAGTTTGAACACAGAGAGACTTCAGATACAGTCTTATTCACTGCCATATTCTTACTATCTACCCTAATGTCTGGCATATAGAAAGTTCTGTGTCTTGATAGTTTGCTTTTTCTCTTGACTTAAAGCTCTGCCATTACTTAGTGTTGATGGAATTTATAGCCACTATGAAACGTATGTGGTAGAAGAAACCCCAACACCTAAGGGTTACAAGCTCTTTGTGAAATATTATCCGTTTGGCTGTGGTTTGCTTGGTCATGTTCAAAGGTCTAGATTAATCTCCATGATCATCTTTCAGGCTGCCTTAGGCTAATGTTATCAGGACTTTAAAGAGATTATCTTTGGCAGCTAGTCTTCAACCAGTCATCTTAATATTAAGAGATACTTGTCTAGATAAGTATCAGAAGAGAGGGGGAAATTGAGAACTGGCTTTCTTAATACTTCAGGAAGGAAATGGATATGCTTCAAGAAGATGACTCTATGATGCATCCTCTGGGTCTTTTTACAATTACAGGTGTACTTCAACTGTTCTAGTATTTTGGGTGGATAAAGAGAACCAGTAGTCACAGAAACTTTATTCCTTGAAACTAGAAACTCAAAGGAGACACGTCTGTGCCTGCAAACATGCAGGAAAAACCTTTTATTCCTCCTGGATGGAGAATATGATCTGCAGATGGGAAAGGGTCCAGGATTTTTCTTTAACCCCGTTGCGGAAGTTTTCTGGGTCAAGTCGAAGCTCTGACATCCCTGCTAATTTATTGCAGGCAGTCAGCCTCATGGTGCTGTGACTGGGGTGGTGGCACTGTAGCACCCATGCTGTAACAGTTTCTCCACATGCCAAAATGTCTGGCAGAGTCGCCTGCTCCCTTTCCCTTTCATCTCATGCAAGAGGAACTGTCAACTGTAAGCAGGCAAAAGTAGGTTTGGGTAACTGAATTGCATTTGACTGTGTGAACTTTAGTCTGTGAAATGGAAATTGCGTTTAATTGGAAAAAGAGAGGCTTACTTCGGGAGCAGTTGTTCAGTGTGACAAATAAAAAAAAAACCACCCCCCCCACTGCTATTTTGTCAACAATGAAAGTGAGTATCTCGAACTGCAGCACAGCTGTTTTCTTTTATTTCTCCTGCTATTTAGGCAGTGTGGCCTGAACCTCAGAATGAAAGCCAGCAGGACAGTATTGCTGAAGCAAGACTGAAAGGCCTCATGCCACTTTGCAAACAGCTTGGAAAACGAAAGCCTGACCTTTCCACACTCATTAGAATTTGTGTGTCTCTCCACACTATGCCAGGGCTTCCATTTCTGTCACTGTGCGCTGAGTATCCGAACTTTCCTGTAGTTACCTCTACTTGTGTTTATTACTGAGTAGCCATTATAGTTGGCAGGCAAAATGAAGGAATTTCAGGAAGCTTTCTAAAGTGAGAGGCACATAGAGAAACAGTGCTTCCTGTCTCAAGAGGAAGTTTCAACAGAACTCAAAGTTGAGGATGACTAAAAAGCAGTTGTTTGATACAGTCGAAGATGTCTGTGTTCACATTAAGTACATTATAGAGCTCTATGACAAAATCCAAAGTAGCACTGATTTATAAAAGACAGAGATGTGACTTCACAAGTAGTAGTCCAAAGATAAAAAGACCCTGGCTAAGAGTTGCATTTCCTCCAGGACCCTCCTTTTCCAGTGTGGTTCTTGTTTTTTCCCCCCTTGTGGCTTTCATTTAGAGTCTAAAGAAGCTACTGTAGTTTCAGTCAGTTCCATTCATATTTCATAAGCTGAAACTTTTGTTCATGAACCCAGCCATTTACAAGGGAATTTGGAAAATGTGGCTTTTGAGTGGCCACATAACTAGTAGGAGCCAGATCTTTCACAAATGAAAGGAAAAAAAAGATTGAAGTTTAGAAGATAACTGATAATGCCATATTTGCTATTGATGGGAATAGAGAGAAGAGAGAAATAAAATGGTGCAGAAACAAGCACCTTTCATTCTAGGAAACTGCGAAGCACAAAAGAGACCAGCGATGGCTAGCTAACACTGAAAAGATATCTTTTGATTGGACGTCAGACAGATCACAGAACTGACAGAAAGGTGGGGGGAACCAGGCACATGCTAAGGATCAAGACCTGGCCGACCCAGGCATCCCCAAATCACACCAGGGAATGGTCTGCTTGCCACCTGGATACTGATCTCACAAGCCCTGCAGGCTCAGCTACCTGAAGCTGCTGCTCACATCATCACTGGGAACCAGACCCTCAGTGTTGTCAGTACAGAAGTCAGTGGACAGTGTTTCTTCTTCATTGAACTTCGTGTCACACCCAAAAGCTGGGGAGGACATCAGAGTTCATTTTCTCAGCAGCTGCTTTCACAAATGTGCATTGTAAAAATCAAGGTATTTGTCAACTTGAGCAAAAATAGTCTAACTCTGTGGAGACAGAAGACATGCATCCCAATCATTTTTCTATAATAGAAGTATACCTCCTAGTGCTGGGTAGACAATGTATGCAAAGTAAGATCTTAATAAATTGAGGGAAAAGGCAATGTTATATGTAATAACTTTAAATATAGTTTAAGATCCTAAGTACTTCCTGTCTATATCTATGCATTTATATAATTAACCCATTGTTCACTATTTTCAATTCAGCCAGAAACAGACAAATAGATAGATAGATAGATAAATAGATAGATAGATAGATAGATAGATAGATAGATAGATATAGATAGATAGATAGATACTCTAAAATTAATTTGGAATCCTGCAATATACAATTGAATCAATTCATTGTTCACCTTAAACATACCCAGACACATGAGTCAGAAGAACAAATTGTATACTATTTTTTCCTACGGATTAATGTGGAAATCTGGAAGTACAAATAGTGACATCTCAGACATATTCCTGTAATAGCTTTCCAGAGATGTGGCTCAGTGAATAGCTTTTGTTCTCTGAGAAGTGAATTCTCCTGCGAGCACATCTGCCTTGATAACATAGGCATTTCTAACTGCATTGTTTCCACCAACCACTTCAAACTTTCATCTCTACAAAAGGTCTTAAGTAGCATTGAGAAAAATGAGAAAGGCAGACTTATGTCCCCATGTGTGGTGCCAGAAATACAGGTTGGATAGTGTTTAGCACCTGGGAAATTCGTTAAGAACATATGGGCTGTTGAAAGTTCAGGGTGCTAGGAAAGAAAATGACAGCATTGAATTAAAAAACGAACCATTGTAAGCCACAATTCCAGGGGATTACTGGGGTCTTTCAAAATGCTTCAGGTTCTACTGTTCCAGAGAGATTATCAACTCACTTGCCAAACAGGCAAGCAGACAAAGAGACAGAACTGTAAAAGTTGTGCGAGTGAATAAGATCAGAGTCTTTTTCCTTGACTTTAGTTCTCACAGGTCTGAGACGTGTATCTGTGCAGTGAACTAAAAGAGCTCAAAGAAGATTATCAAAATTTTGTATTAGAAAAGTTAGGACAAATTGTGAATGACTTAATTTCGGCAACAATTTCGGGTAGCTTTTCAAAACTAGAATTTGCAGCTGCTATTTGAATAATCATTTTTATGATTAAAAGTAAAAGCTTTGTGCACTGAGCATTGATTTTTATATGTTTTCATAAGTGAAATTAATTGTATTCATTTTTTTATATTGTGTGAAACTTGCCCACTACTGCCATCTCCCCATCAGCACCCATTTCTCTCCCCTTTATTCCACACTATATGTGATACCGTCGAAAGAGTGGAAAATTAATGAGACTGTGTTAAATTTCTGAAACTGTAAGTACATCGTAGTATCATATTTTGGTCATGTGATCCTAGAATAGATATTATAATTTTTCTGTTGTCAAAGAGTAAACAGAAAAACTGATGGAATGAAAGTGAAGAAGAGGAAGGAGGTGGCATGCATGACTTGGTGAAGAAAGTTTAGGAAAATACTTGATTATAATTGTCCTCAAATTCTAATGTTGGCTTCTGGAAGAAGTTACAGTGTGTGTGTGTGTGTGTGTGTGTGTGTGTTGTGTGTCTTGCATGTGTGTGCATATGTGTCTGTGAGACTTACATGCATGTGGGATGTGTGTGTATGAGTTTAGTGTGGTACGGTGTGTGTGTGTGTGTCTTCGTGTGTGTGTATGTGTGTGTATTTGTCTTTGTGTGTGTGTCTGTCTTGTAGGTGTGCATGGTGTGTGTGCGTCTGTGTGTGTATGTGCAGGGTATATGTATGTGGTGTGTGTGTATATGAGTATCTCTGTATGATATGGTATGTGTGTATGTGTGCGTACTCATGCACCTTTTCTTTTAGTGAAATGATATTCTCATCTTCTTCCTTATTTTTATCCTGAGGAATAACCATACTTGCCAAATCCTAAACTTGAAAAGGACTGTGACTAGTTAGCATTAACCATGGAGAGAGTTTAGCCTCCAACAGTGAAGAGTGAAAATATGTTTTAAAATTAACTTTTTTTCGAAATATAAATACAGTACAATTTCATTGCAAAAATGAAATTTAATGATGCATTTTAATTTGTGAAATACAGAAAATTAAAGATGAAAATAACTATTACAGCTCAGTGATATTTAACTCAGTGTTAGCCATTATTAACATTTGATTCCCTTTATTCCAATGTCTGTTTCTCCTCGGTGCATGAAGGTGTTGTCCACAAGAACATCTGGAAGACGAGAGATTAGTTTAAGAAAAAAACAGTTCAGAATTATCTGAACAAACTGCTCCACAGTATTCTTAATGTTTATCAAACATTAAACAGCAAAGCCATCAGGGACCTATTTTCATCAGCCATTCCCAATGAAGATTAAAATTGCCATTTTCTTTGGTAACCTAGTTTTAAAAAAACAGTATTGTCTCCCTGGAAGTCTTAGTTTATTGACTACTAAAGTGAGAAAATAGTTTAATCCATGCACAAAGAAGTAATTTTTTTAACAAACATCAATGCCATTTTTTTAGTCAAGTTTGTAATAACCAGAACTATTTTAGTTTTTTACTTTAGTGGAGTGGCCACTTATAAAATGATACTATTCATTTTCTTAAACTATGTATTAGAATTTCTCATTTCATTGGTGGTATATAGAAAATTGATTGAACTTGTGTCCTGTGTCCTTACTGAGTTCATTTAGGAGTTAACTAGTGTTTTGATTTTTTTTTAAATTTTTTATTATTATTTTTATTCAGCTGTGCTCATGTGCGTGTGTACGTGCGCACGTGTGTGTCTGTCTGTGTGTGTGTCTGTGTAGAACCACGGACGAATTCGCGAACCACCATGGACGCCTCCACCTCCTTCTGCCCCGGGATTCACAGGCTCCGCCCTACCAGGACCAGAAAGCGCAGGCCGCCCCCGCTTCTGCCTGGCGTCTATACGTGGGATCTGGGATCCGAACTCAGGACCTTCCGCCTGCAAGGCGGAGGCTTAACCCCTGAGCCACCTCTCCAGCCCAGTGTTTTGATTTTTATATGTAGAGACTTTCTATGAAACCATGGTTTTGTGGTTAGATAAAGCTTTATTTCTTTTTCTTTTACCTTTTTTTTTTGTGTGTATGTGTATCAGAGGGCACTGTGTGTCCCTGTGAAGGTTCAAGGGTGACTTCGAACGTCATCCTGGACTGCTTCTACCTCTTTTTGTTCATTCTGGGATTTCCCAGGCTCTGCTCACTAGGGACAGGCCACTGCCATTTCCACCTGGCTTTGAGAGGCAGAGTCTTAAATCCTGAGCCATCTCTACAGCCCAGCTTTATTTCTTTTGAAGTGCATATGCATTTAAAAAAATCTGTATGCCCTGCCTTATTGCATTGTCTGCCCAGTGTGGTACAGAGTAAGTGTGGAAGAAGTGATATGCCACGTTTTCCTATTCTCAGGGGAAAAACTGTCTGTCACCAATAGGTTATCTTTCTACTTGCTCCTATTAATGTGTTCAATCAGTTATTTAGAGGGTTGTCATGATCTTGAACTGTTAATTTGGGTTAAGTATCTTATCTTTGAACTCTAATTAGTTTTTCTTGATGTATGTTGAAGTATTTTTGCTGATTATAGTCTAGTCCCATGGAGAAGAGGTATGCTATCTTGTGACTTGACCCTTTTATCATAACCCTTTTAACTTCATTTCTGGTAATATCTTTTCTCAAGTCAGTTTAAAACATTTTATTTATGAGAGAGAAAGAGAGGAGAAGGGGAGAAAGGAGGGAGAGAGACAAAGTCTCCATATGCCATAGCATGCCTGTCGAAGTCAGGGTACAGCTTTTGGAAGTCAATTCTCTCACTATGTGGACTCCTGGTATAGAACTCAGGTTTGCCAGGATTGCTCTGACATACCTTCACCGGCTGAACCCTTTCTTCAGCCCAACATGTTTTACATAACAGAGCACTCTTAAGGATTATTTGGAGTGTTTTCATAGTGTATCATTCCTTTTTGCTTTTGAATTGTGTATGTATCCTTATTTAAAAACTATTTTCATAAGGTTTTGCTTTTTTATATTCAATGTAACTATTTTTAGCTGATATATTGAAGTAACTTACATTTAATTTTATAATCACTATGTTGTTTAATGGAACTCTGTTATGTTGCCAGTGGTGTTCTGATTGTTCCATAGTTTTCTGTACCACTCTTTCCTCTCTCACTGAAATAAATCAAATATTAAAAGGAAAAAGTGGAAAAAATGAATCATTAAAACAACATTTCAAAAAACAGAAAAGTTGAGAGTGGGAGAGAAAATGCGTGTTATAGTTTGTGTGTGGAGGTCAGAGAACAGAAAGTTTAAGACATAAATTCTTGTTACTTTTATAGTTTTGTATGAAAGGCCTGTTTAGTACTAGGAGTTTTAATCTTCTAAATGCTGTTCTTCCATTTTAATTGTTTTTATTTATAGTTTGTTATAGGATTTATTTTCTCTTATTTTTGTGTGTAATTAGGATACATTGTTGTTCATGGTCTTGTTATCTTTCACAATCTAACTTTTAAATCTTATGTATGATATTCTGTCTCTGTGTGTGTCTTTGTGTATTAGAAGGTACTGTGTGTGACTGTGGAGGTCCAAGGATGACTTCGGGAATCATCCTGGATTGCTTGTACCTCCTCTTTGCTTTACTCTGGAGTTTCCCAGGTTCTGCCTTCTAGGGCAGAAGTATAGGCTGCTGCCATTTCTTTTTTTTTTTTAATTTTTTAAAATTTTTTCTGCTCATACAAACATAATATGAACCCCTGTCCCCTCCCTCCCTCCACCCCTCCCTGGACCTCCCTGTTCCCTCCCTGCTTTGTCCCTTCCTTTCCCCCCTCCCTCCCTTTCTCCCAGTGCTCCCTCCCCCCATCTATGAAGCATGTTTCAATGTGTATCAAACTTTCCTCTGGGTCCTCCTCTCTGGTGAGGTGTAAGGACTCAGTGGCATTTCCTAGAACTCTTTCTTGTGTTCCCCTTAAGTACAGGAACACTATTGTGACTGTTAATCCCTTGCTTCTAAGGATCCTAGTGCCTTTAGTCCATGCTAGAATTTGAGGGGCCAACGATATGTTGGTCATTGCGCAGATCATGCAGGGTCCTGTTATAATTGCTTTGGCTCTAACTTGTGTGGAGTATCTTGCATATCATGACTCCTCCCATCTTGTGCTCTTACAATCATACCGCCCCCTTTTCTGCAAATTTCCCTGAGCTTCAGGATGGGGAGAGATTATGCAGGCCTGATTCCAGGTGGTTGTTATAGAGACTCTGATGTTCTGAATTATCATTTGTTGCTGATTTTTTTTTTCAGTTTTGCTGTTCTTGCAATGCCCTTGGTTCCATCTTGATGGGTATTGGATGTCAGCCCCTGGCCAGAGATAAAAACCTGTTAAATTAGAGTCTTGTTATAAGAGTCTATTAAAAAAAAAAAGAGTCTATTCAAAGGTAGATGGAATAGAAGCAGGAGACCGCAGTGAGAGAGGGGTCAATCACCCATTTGCAAAATGGTTACCTTCTATCTGGCAGCCTATATGCCCTCCCCTTCTAGTAAGATCGTACCCTATCAGTTGGAAATGATCAGGAAGGAAAGTCTGTGAACTTAATCAGATGTCTCATTACTTACTCGCAGTCCTTGATGATAACCTATTTGCTCTGCTGTAACATGGTCTCCTCTGTTTCTGGTGGGGCCCTACTTCCCCATCCCTCCTGTTTATAATCTTTACAATTACTGTAGGTATTACAGAGATTTGTCTTTGAGTGTCTCTAAGTGAGTTTGGTACTAGGATCCACCTATTAGGGAGTACATACGGTGCTTAATTTTCCATGTCTGGGATACTTCACTTACTATAATTGTTTCTAATTCCATCCATTTCCCGGAAAATTGCATTAAATCATCATTTTTGATGGCTGAGTAGTATTCCATTATATAAATATACCACATTTTCCTTATCCATTCATCATCTGTTGGACATTTGGGCTGATTCCATGACTTTGGTATTGTAAACAGTGCTGCTATGAACATGGTCGTGCTTGTGCTATCAAGGTGAATTTTTGCTGTATGGGGGGTTATTCCCAAAAGTGGTATAGCAGGGTCATATGGCATTTCAATCTTTAACTTCTTTGAGAATTGCCAGATGGCTTGCCAGAGTGGTTGTATGAGCCTGCATTCCCACCAGCAATGTAAGAGAGTTCCCCTCTCTCCACATCCTCTCCAGCATTTGGTGTTGTTTGTATTGTGATTTTTTGCCATCCTGACAGGGGTGAGATGATATCTCAGGGAGGTTTGCATTTCCCTGATGGCTAAGGACATGGAGCATTTTTTAAGATATTTGTTAGACTTTTTAATTTCGTCCTGGGTAAAGTTTCTTTTAAGTTCCAAAGCCCATTTTTTAATTGGGCCATTAGTTTCCTTGGTGTTTAGTTTTCTAAGTTCTTTGTGCACTCTGTATAATAGAGCTCTATCAGATATGTGGTTAGTAAAGATTTTCTCCCATTCTGTGGGTTGCCTTTGAGCTCGTGTTACAATCTCTTTATCTGAACAGAAGCTCTTTAATTTCACAAGATCCCAACTGTTGAGAGTTGGTAGCAGTGACTGTGCCATTGGATGTCTGTTTAGGAACTGTTGGCCTAGCCCAATCAGCTCGAGGGAGTTCCCTATCAACTATGGTTTTTAAAGTCTCTGGCCTTAAATCAAGGTCCTTGATTCATTTGGAATTAAGTCTTGTACATGGTGACAAGTATGGGTCCAGCTTTAATCTTCTGCATGTGGAGATCCAGTTTTGCCAGCACCATTTGTTGAAGATGCTGTTCTTTTTCCATTGGATTTTTTGGGCCCCTTTGTCAAAGACCAAATGGCTGTATTTTTGTGGGCTTATATCTGGGTCTTCAACACTTACCCATTGATCCGAGTGTCTATTTTAGAGCCAGTATCAGGCTGTTTTTATAACTATGGATTTGTAGTACAGACTAAGGTTTGGTATGGTGATACCTCCAGCTGTATTTTTGTTACTCAGGATTGTTTTTGCTATCCTGGGTCTTTTGTGCCTCCATATGAATTTTGAGATTGTTTGGTCAACGTTTTTAAAGAATTGCTTTGGGATTTTAATTGGTATAGCATTGAATTTGTATATTGCCTTTGGTAGGATGGTCATTTTTACGATGTTGTTTCTGCCAATCCAGGAACATGGGAGGTCTTTCCACCTTCTGGTGTCTTCTGCAATTTCTTTCTTTAGGGTTTTAAAGTTTTCATTGTAAAGGTCTTTTACCTCCTTGGTTAGGTTTATACCAAGGTATTTCATTTTTTTAGGGGGTATAGTAAATGGGATTGTTTCTCTCAGGGCTTTTTTGCTTCTTTCATTCTGGGCATATAGGAAGGCCACTGATTTTCATGCATTTATTTTGTATCCCGCTACTCTGCTGAACTTTCTGTGTTAGTTCAGGAGCTTCCTGGTGGAGGTTTTGGGATTCCTCAGGTATAAGATCATGTCATCTGCAAATAGGGATAGCTTGACTTCTTCCTTGCAGATTTCAATCTCTTTTATGTCCCTTTCTTGTCTTATGGCTTCAGCTAAGACTTCAAGTAAAATTTGAAAAGAAGTGGTGAGAGTGGACAGCCTTGTCTAGTTCCTGATTGAAGTGGGAATGCTTCAAGTTTTTCTCCATTGAATATAATCCTTGCTGTTGGCTTGTTGTATACAGCTTTTATTGTATTGATAAAGGTTCCTTCCATTCCTACTGTCTGGTTTATATGGTGAATTACACTTATTGATTGCATATGTTGATCCATCCTTGTGTGCCTGGGATAAAGCCTACTTGATCCCCGTGGATCATCTTTTTGATATGTTTTTGAATCCTTTTTGTTAAGACTTTATTGAGAATCTTTGCATCTGTGTTCGTCAGAGAGTTTGGCCTATAGTTTTCTTTTTTAAGTGTATCTTTATTAGGTTTGGGGATTAAGATGATATTATCTTCATAGAAGGAATTTGATAGTTTCCTTCGTTTGCTATTTGATGGAACAGTTTAAGGAGTATTGGTGTTATTAGCTCCTTAAATGTCTGGCAGAACTCTGTGCTGAATCCATCTGGACAAAAAATCCGAGACATTTTTTGCTGGGAAGATTTGAGATTACTTCCTCAATTTCCTCATATGTCATAGGACTATTTAAATAATTCACAACTTCCTGATTCAATTTAGGTAAGTTGTGTTTAATTAGGAATTCATCCATCTCTTCTGTGTTGTCAAATTTCACAGAGCATAAGTTTTTGAAATATGATATTATAATTCTCTGGATTTCTTGTTCCATCAAATAGCAAACGAAGGAACACTATCAAATTCCTTCTATGAAGATAATATCATCCATTTTTAATAACTCCATTTTTATTTCTAATTTTGTTAATTGGGACTTTCTTTCTCTTGCTCTTGGTTAATTTAGCTAGGGTGTATCAATCTTATTGATTTTCTCAAAAAACCAGCTTTTTGACTGGTTGATTTTCTCTATTGGTTTCTAATCTTGATTTCAGATATTTTTCCCCTTATTTTGCTAATCTCCTGTCTTGCTAATCTCAACATGGGATAGATCAACAGGTAAAAAACTTAACAGAGACACTTTGGAGCTTAATCAAACCCTTACTTTTGGGATCAGATTGCTCTAGTGTCTCTAAAGCTTTTAGATGCATTGTTAAGTCATTTATTTCTGATGTTTCCATTTTTTTGATATAGGCATTAAGAGCTATGAACTTATTTCTTAGGACAGCTTTCATTGTGTCTCAGAGATTTTGGTAAGTTGTATTTTCATTATCGTTCACTTTCAGGAAATCTTGAATTTCCTTTGTAGTTTCTTCCTGAATCCAATTCTTATTCAGCATGATAGTGTTAAGTTTCCAGGAGTTAGTGTATTTTCTGTTGCTTGTTGTGTTGTGAATGTCAAGCTTTAGGCCGTGGTGGTCTGATAAGGCACAGGCTAGAATTTCAACTTTCCTGTATATGTGTAGATTCGTTTTGTGGCCCAATATGTGATCTATTTTGGAGAAAGTTCCGTGCGGTGCTGAGAAAAATGTGTTCTTTGGTGCGTGGATGAAAAGTTCGATAGAGATCTGTAAGGTCCATTTCTTTCAGGGTTTGATTAAGCTCCAAAGTGTCTCTGTTAAGTTTTTTACATGTTGATCTATCCCATGTTGAGAGGGCGGTGTTGAAATCCCCCAGAATTATCATTTTGGGATTGATTTCTTGCTTTAGACGTTGTAGGGTTTGCTTAATGGATGTGGGGGGCCCGTATTGAGTGCATATATGTTCAGTATTGTGAAGTCTTCCTGGTGAATTGTACCTGTGACTAAAATGTAGTATCCATCTGTGTCTCTTATAATTTTTTTTGGTTTGAAATCCACTTTGTCCGATAGCATAATGGCTACCCCTGCCTGTTTTCTGGTTCCATTAGCTTGCAGAATTTTTGACCAGCCTTTTATTTTTAGGATGTGCCTATCTTTTGTGGTGAGATGAGTTTCCTGCAGGCAGCAGATTGATGGATTGTGATTTTTAATCCAAGTTTGTAATCTGTGTCTCTTGATCGGTGAGTTAAGTCCATTAACATTTAATGTTATAACGGAGAAACTATTTTTAATTCTGGACATTATTATGTTTAGTGGCTTTTGTAAATGTATTGTTATACCTTTAGGTTTTGGTAGTATTATACTTCTCTTCTGTTCTCCTGGATATGCCTGTTTTTTTCTTCAAGCTTGAGTATCATTTCTAGCATTTTTTGAAGGCCTGGTTTGGTGGACATGTATCCCTTCAAGTTGTCTTTGTGCTGGAAAATTTTTCTTTCTCCCTCGATCATGACGGATAGTTTTGCGGGGTATATCAGCTTGCTTGACATTTTTGCTCATTCAATACTTGAAGTATGTCTCTCCAAGCTCTTCTTGCTTTTACTGTTTCTTTTTTTTTAACATTTTTTATTATTATTTCCGCTTATACAAACGTAATAGGTAGACCAGTTCCCTCCCCCCTCCTCCCCCTGAACTCCCTGCTCCCCCTCCCTCCCTCCCCATCTCCCAGTGCCTCCCCCCCAATTCCCAGAGAGTCCTTTGTTGTGTATGCCTAACTCTCCTCTTGGTCCTCCTCTCCAATGATGTACAAGGACCCAGTGGCATTTCCCTGACCCTTTCTTGTGTTCCCCTTAAGCATAGGAACACTACTGTGGCCATCAATCCCTTGCCTCCAAAGATCTTGGTGCCTTTAGGGGATGCTAGACTTTGTGAGGTCAATAGTGTGTTGGAAATTGCGCAGGGCATGCAAAGTCCTATTATGATTGATTCAGCCCTAACTAGTGTGGAGAATCTTCAAATCATTACTCCTCCCATCCTTTTGCTCTTACAATCTTACTGCCCCCTCTTCTGCAAATGTCCCTGAGCTTCAGGATGGGGGGAGATTAGACTGGCTTAGTTCTATGTGGTTCATATAGAGTCTCTGAAGTTCTGGATTGTGGTTTGTTGATTTTCTTTTGCAGTTTTGCTGCTCCTGCAATGCCCTTCACTCCATCATGGTGGGCACTGTATGTCACCCCCTGGTCAGAGACAAAAAACTGTTAAACTGGAGTCTTGTTATAATATCACATTCAAGGGTAGATGTAATAAAAGCAGGAAACCTCGGTGAGGGAGGGGTCAGTCACCCATTTGCAAAATGATCACCTTTCATCTGCCAGACTATATGCCCTCCCCTTCTGGTGAGATCATACCCCCTCAGTTGTACATGATCAGGAACAAACGTCTGTGAACTTAACCAGGTGTCACATTACTTACTTGCATTCCTTGGAGGCTGATTTTCTCTGCTGTAACATGGTCCCCTCTCTCCTTGTGTCTGGTGTGGCCCTCCAACCCCATCCCTCCTGTTCACAATCCTTGCAATTACTGTATTACATAGGTTTACCTTTGAGTGTCTCAATGTGGGCTGGGTGAGTTTGGTACTACGAGCCACCTATTAGGGAGTACATACGGTGCTTAACTTTCTGGGTTTGGGATACTTCGCTTAATATAATTGTTTCTAATGACATCCATTTCCCAGCAAATTCCAGTAATTCATCATTTTTGATGGCTGAGTAGTACTCCATTGTATAGATGTACCACAATTTCCTTATCCACTCATCAACTATTGGATATTTAGGTTGATTCCATGACTTTGCTATTGTAAACAGTGCTGCTATGAACATAGTCGTGCTTGTGCTATCGAGGCGAACCTCTGCTATGTGGGGGGTTATTCCCAAAAATGGAATAGCAGGGTCATATGGCATTTCAATCTTTAATTTCTTTAAGAATCTCCAGACAGCTCGCCAGAGTGGCTGTATGAGCCCGCATTCCCACCAGCAATGTAGCAGAGTTCCCTTCTCTCCACATCCTCTCCAGCACTTGTTGTTGTTTGTATTGTGGATTTTTGCCATCCTGACAGGGGTGAGATGATATCCCAGGGAGGTTTTGATTTGCATTTCCCTGATGGCTACGGAAGTGGAGCATTTTTAAAGATATTTGTTAGACTTTTTAATTTCATCTCTGGTAAATTTATTTTAAGTTCCAGGGCCCATTTTTTAATTGGGCCATTGGTTTCCTTGGTGTTTAATTTTCTAAGTTCTTTGTGCACTCTGGACAGTAGAACTCTGTCAGATATGTGGTTAGTGAAGATTTTCTCCCATTCTGTGGGTTGCCTTTGAGCTCGTGTTACAATCTCTTTATCTGAACAGAAGCTCTTTAATTTCACAAGATCCCAACTGTTGAGAGTTGGTAGCAGTGACTGTGCCATTGGATGTCTGTTTAGGAACTGTTGGCCTAGCCCAATCAGCTCGAGGGAGTTCCCTATCCTTTCAACTATGATTTTTATAGTCTATGGCCTGATATCAAGGTCCATGATCCATTTGGAATTAATTCTTGTACATGGTGACAAGTACGGGTCCAGTTTTAATCTTCTACATGTGGAGATCCAGTTTTGCCAGCACCATTTGTTGAAGATGCTGTTCTTTTTCCATTGGATTCTTTGGGCCCCTTTGTCAAAGACCAAATGGCTGTAGTCATGTGGGCTTATATCTGGGTCTTCAACCCTTATCCAATGATCTGTGTGTCTGTTTTGGAGCCAGTACCAGGCTGTTTTTATAACTATGGATTTGTAGTATAGACTAAGGTTTGGTATGGTAATACCTCCAGCAGTGTTTTTATTACTCAGGATTGTCTTTGCTATCCTGGGTCTTTTGTGCCTCCATATGAATTTTGAGATTGTTTGGTCAACTTTTTTAAAGAATTGCTTTGGGATTTTAATTGGTATAACATTGAATTTATATATTGCCTTTGGTAGGATGGTCATTTTTACAATGTTGATTCTGCCAATCCAGGAACATGGGAGGTCTTTCCATCTTCTGATGTCTTCTGCAATTTCTTTCTTTAGGGTTTTAAAGTTTTCATTGTAAAGGTCTTTTACCTCCTTGGTTAGGTTTACACCAAGGTATTTCATTTTTTTAGGGGCTACAGTAAATGGGATTGTTTCTCTCAAGGCTTTTTCACTTCTTTCATTCTGGGCATATAGGAAGGCCTCTGATTTTTGCACATTTATTTTGTATCCTGCCACTCTGCTGAACTTCTCAATTAGTTCCAGGAGCTTCCTTTTGGAGTTTTTGGGATCCCTCAGGGATAAGATCATGTCATCTGCAAATAGGGATAGCTTGACTTCTTCCTTGCCAATTTGAATCCCTTTTATGTCCCTTTCTTGTCTTATGGTTTCAGCTAAGACTTCAAGTACAATATTGAATAGAAGTGGTGAGACTGGACAGCCTTGTCTAGTTCCTGATTGAAGTGGGAATGCTTCCAATTGTTCCCCATTGAGCATAATCCTTGCTGTGGGCTTGTTGTATACAGCTTTTATTATATTGATAAAGGTTCCTTCCATTCCTACTGTCTCTAGCGTTTTGATCATAAAAAGGCTGTTAGATCTTGTCAAAAGCTTTTTCTGCATCTATTGAGAGTATCATGTGGTCTTGGTCTTTGGACTGGTTTACAAGATGAATTACATTTATTGATTTCCGTATGTTGAACCAACCTTGTGTGCCGGGGATGAAGCCTACTTGGTCCCCATGAATGATCTTTTTGATATGTTTTTGAATCCGATTTGCTAAGACTTTGTTGAGAATCTTTGCGTCTGTGTTCATCAGAGAGATCGGCCTATAGTTTTCTTTTTTAAGTGAATCTTTATTAGGTTTTGGGATTAAGATAATATTAGCTTCATAGAAGGAATTTGGTAGTGTTCCTTCCTTTGCTATTTGATGGAACAGTTTAAGGAGTATTGGTGTTATTAACTCCTTAAATGTCTGGTAGAACTCTGTGCTGAATCCATCTGGTCCAGGACATTTTTTGGTGGGAAGATTCGAGATTACTTCTTCAATTTCCTTATATGTTATAGAGCTATTTAAGTAATTCACAACTTCCTGATTCAATTTAGGTAGGTTGTGTTTAGTTAGAAATTCATCCATCTCTTGTGTGTTGTCAAACTTCACTGAGTATAAGTTTTTGAAATATGATGTTATAATTCTCTGGATTTCTTGGGTATCAGTAGTGATAACTCCATGTTCATTTCTAATTTTGTTAATTTGGGTTTTCTCTCTCTTGCTTTCGGTTAATTTAGCTAGGGGTGTATCGATTTTTTTGATTTTTTTCAAAGAACCAGCTTTTTGACTGGTTGATTTTTTCTATCATTTTCTTAGTCTCGATTTCAGATATTTCTCCCCTTATTTTGCTAATCTCCTCTCTTCTACTACTTTTGGGATCAGATTGCTCAAGTTTCTCTAAAGCCTTAAGCTGCATCGTTAAGTTATTTATTTCTGATGTTTCCATTTTTATGATGTAGGCATTAAGAGCTATGAACTTACCTCTTAGGACAGCTTTCATTGTGTCCCAGAGATTTTGGTAAGTTGTATTTCCATTACTGTTCACTTTCAAGAAATCTTGAATTTCCTTTTCAATTTCTTCCTGAATCCAGTTCTCATTCAGCATCATATTGTTAAGTTTCCAGGAGTTAGTGTATTTTCTCTTGTTTGTTGTGTTGTGGATGTCAAGCTTTAGGCTGTGGTGGTCTGATAGGGCACAGGTTAGAATTTCAACATTTTTGTATATGTGTAGATTCGTTTTGTGGCCCAATATGTGATCTATTTTGGAGAAAGTTCCGTGTGCTGCTGAGAAAAATGTGTATTCTTTGGTGCGTGGGTGAAAAGTTCGATAGAGATCTGTAAGGTCCATTTCTTTCAGGGTTTGATTAAGTTCCAAAGTGTCTCTGTTAAGCTTTTGACCTGTTGATCTATCCCATGTTGAGAGGGCGGTGTTGAAGTTCCCAATAATTATCGTTTAGGGGTTGATTTCTTGCTTTAGACGCTCTAGGGTTTTCTTAATGAATGTGGAGGGGCCCGTTTTGGGTGCATAAATGTTCAGTATTGTGAAGTCTTCCTGGTGAATTGTACCTGTGACTAAAATGTAGTATCCATCTGTGTCTCTTATGATTTTCTTTGGTTTGAAGTCCACTTTGTCTGAAAGCATAATTGCTACCCCTGCCTGTTTCCTGGTTCCATTAGCTTGCAAGATTTTTTACCAGCCTTTCATTCTTAGGATGTGCCTATCTTTTGTGGTGAGATGAGTTTCCTGAAGGCAGCAGATTGTTGGATTGTGGTTTTTAATTCAAGTTTGTAATCTGTGTCTCTTAATCGGCGAGTTAATACCATTGACATTTAATGTTATAATGGAGAAATCATTTTTAATTCTGGACATTTTTTATGTTTTGTAGATTTTGTAAGCATGTTGTTTGATATTTATGTTTTGGTGGTATTATACTTCCCTTCTGTCCTCCTGGATATGCTTGTTCTTTTCTTCAAGCTTGAGTATCATTTCTAGCATTTTTTGAAGGCCTGGTTTGGTGGACATGTATCCTTCAAGTTGTCTTTGTGCTAGAAAATTTTTCTTTCTCCCTCAATCATGATGGATAGTTTTGTGGGGTATATCAGCTTGCGTTGACATTTTTGCTCATTCAATACTTGAAGTATGTCTCTCCAAGCTCTTCTTGCCTTTACTGTTTCAACTGAGAAGTCATTTGTTATTTTAATAGGTTTACTTTTAAAAGTGACTTGTTTTTTTTTCCCTTGATGCTCTCAGCACCAATTCTTTATCTTTTTTAAATTTTTTTTATTTCCACTCATATAATTTCTTTATCTTTTATGTGGAGTGTTTTAACTATTATTTCCTGTGGCGAGTTTCCATTTTGGTCATATCTGTTTGGGGTGCGGAATGCCTCTTGTACATGTCTGGGCCTCTCTTTTTTCAGATGAGGAAAATTTTCCTTGATGATCGTTTGAAAAATTTCCTCAGGTGTGGTATTTTGAGATTCTTGCTCTAGTATTCCATGAATACGCATGTTAGGCTTCTTCCGGGAGTCCCATTACTCTTGAATATTTCTCTCGAGTATCTTTTTGGCTTTAAACCTCTTCAATTGAGCTGGTCAAGACTCCCACTTTGTCTTCAAGGTCTGAAATTCTATTTTCTGCTTTGTTACTTCTGCTGATAAGACTCTCTGTTGAATTCTGGGTTGAAGATAATTTGTCTTTTAGTTCAGTTTTAAACTCTGCTTGAGTCTGTTTTAACTGCTCTATGCCTGTTTTTGTTTCTTGCACTGTTTTTCTCAACTCCTCCAAGTGTCTGTTGTGTTCCTCTTCAAAGTGATTGAGGCGGTTATTTAATTCCTCCTGGATTTCCTCTTTCATAGTATTGAACATGGTAATGATCATGTTTTGAAAGTCATTACCCTGGGTCAGGCTTTCTTGGCCATTTTCTGTGGGTTTGTTCTGGTTGGAGTCTATCATTATGGGATTCATTCCTTCAGTGGGAGATTTGTTTACTTGGGTGGTGTTTCTCTTTGACTTGGGCATTGTCGTTTTAACTCTTAAGACCTTTCAATTTCTGTGCGTTTTTCACTGAACTGAATTACTTGGCCTGGGGTTTTGGGGTTGGCTGGGGGTGGAGCTTACCTAGGTCGTGGTGAGTCCCTGCTGTACTGTGCGTGTCCAGGGTGGCGGGTTGGGGAAAGGGAGGATGCAGTAGCGGCGGGGCACTATTTAACCTGGGGACCTGGGGGATGGCCACGGAGGATGGGGCCAGGTGCAGCTCTGGCTCCCGCTGACTGGCGGGAGGAGCTGGGTCCCTTGGGCTGCCTGGGGTTCTGGGGGTGGGCGGGGGCAGAGCTTACCCTCTGTCGTGGTGAGTCCCGGCTACCCTTTCTGCCTAGCATTTTTACATGGGATCTGGGGTTCAAAATCAGGACCTTCTGCTTGCAAGGCAAATGCTTGTCTCTCCAGCCCTCTAAATTATAAAATAATTAAAATTTTTTCCCTAATTTAAAAAGACGATTGAGTACTTATCCCTGCCTCCTTCCTTCTCTCTTCCCACCTTTCTTCCTTTCCTCACCTCCCTTCATCAAACCATCCCACTTCTTCTCACCCTCCTGCCTGTATGCTTCTATAAAGTCCTCTAATTTTATACCTTAAATTTATTTGATTTCTATGTTTTTAACTATTTGTTCATTTATCTATCTGTTTATTTATTGCGTGTATCTATGTGTGTATATGTGTATGAGAGGATATTTTGTATGCCTGTAGAGGCCCGTATTAAAAATGTAACAGAAAAATGCATGTTAATCACTCAAAATAAAGAACTTGCTTGTTCATCAAGTTCTTAAGACTCCACATAAAGTAATATAATATTACTTGAAGATAAACTAAAACTGTATTTTAAAGCATATAGACATCAGGGCCACAGATTAAGCCTCTTTCTTGCAAGGAGAAGGTCCCAAGTGTGGATTCCAGATCCCATATAAAAACTCCAGAAGGAAATGGTGGCAGCCTGTATGCCTGATACTGGAAGATGGAGTCTGGGAAACTCCAGAGCAAAGCAAAGAGAAGGTAAAGCAATCCAGGGTGATTTTTGAAAAAGATAAGGGAAAATTCTCCTTTTAATTTTGTTATGTTGCATGTATGTGAGTGTACATGTGTGTATATGTATGAGAGTGGTATATGCACTTACCTATGTGCAGGTGCATGCTGAAGTCAGAGGTTACTAGGTGTCCTGCTTTATAACCTTATTCCCTTGAGACAGGGTCTCTCACTGTAGCTGGACCTAAGTTGGAGGTCTCCAAGCCCAAGTGATCCCCTTTCTCTGCTCCCTACAGTACTGCCCGCCTACTGCTGGAGCATCATCAGTGTAAGTCAGTGTGTATATCACTGAGAAAAGCATCAATCTCCATCAGCATTAACCTGCATCAGTTTACTAGGGAGGCATGGGCCTCTTGAGATCTTTCCCTTTCCATGGTGAAATGATAAGACAAATCCTGTGCAGGTCTCGTGGAGATATGCAGAGCTGTCATGAAACTGTGAATACCACAGCTCTGTCATGTCCAGAAGACAGTGTCTGGAAACACTCCTGCTCCACCCACCACAAAGGCGCTTACAGTCTTTCTGTTCTTTCTTTTATGATGTTCCCTGAGACTTGAGTGGGAGTTGGTTTAGATGTTCCATTTAGGGCAGAGTAGTCTGCCATCACTTATTTTATATACTTTTTCCAGTTGTGATTTTCTATAATAATTACCTTCCATTGCAAAAGGAAACTTCTAGGTTGAGGGCTAAGTGCTCTTTCAATCTACTAATATGGTTTTAATAACATGAGTTAAAAATGGAGTTTGATATACTATTTTTATAACTAAACTTTAATAGTTTACACAACCCCCACCCCCCAGGCCTATGTCTTTAAGTGAGATCTTTCAATGATTCCTTCACTTCACTGCATATAATAGACCATTAATCATCTGTTTTGAGGATGCTTGACATTCCTAGAGAAGAATTTTTAATCCTCTTTCTTCTACTTGCATTAGGCCTTGACTTTTTGCCTGAATATAAAATGGTTTGCTATATCTTTCTTCAATAGTTTATAGTTTTTATTGCTTAAGGAGCATATGAAGAAGAATGCAGGTGTACCTTTATATATATATATATTGCTCTACTGAATAGCATTCCCCTTCTCAGGCTTTCTTTACTTTACAGTTGAGGGGTAATGCATGTCAATTTCCAGTCACATACTGTGAAGGCTGGCTGTTATTTTGTAAGACCACTGATAAGACAAAGCTGTAAACTCCTGGGAGTCCACATTTGGAGCATCCTCACAAAACTTACCATTCATTGAAGAAGTAATCTGGCTCTCTATGGAGAACTAAGGTGTTCTGCATAGTCATTGTGGAATCTCACTAAATGGTAAACCACTTCATTTGTCAGACTTTGGAAGCCGATTTTTTAACAAAAATACCATGTGGCATCTAAATCCATCACATTAATAGTTGAGAGTATGGAATTACTGTGATCTGTTGGATTTTAAGCTCTTTGTATAAAGTGGCTTATTTCATTCTCATTACATAGTATACAAATGAAGCCCCTGAAGTCAAGAGATCTTGTAGTTACCTAATGTAGAATGTGATGGACCCAGAGTTCAAACATAGGCAGTCTCTCAAAGACATGATGAGCCCCCACACATATAGCATAAGCAATTTTTCCCATAGTGAAGAGAAGGCACACAGGTCTCCTTGGAAGTACCTTGAATTGCCAGAATTGTGAATAATTCAGAGGGAGAGTCAAGTTACCCTCATGGGAGGAAAGAAAGGAAGATGGTTTGTGTAGCAGACATTCAAGCTCTTTCTGTGGTTAAAAAAGCCTAAGAGAAAGATTGTAGTGATTGTTCGTCGCTGTGAATCTGGGACTATATAGGGACTACAAAAAAAAGGGAAAAACTTTAATTTCTATGTCCCTTGAACTTCTCTGTCTCTTCAGAACTCACTCATTGACATGAAACTGACACTAAAGGCACCATAAGCATTTCCTTCTAAAACTGCAGGAAGAAATCCTATTATCAGCATTTTCTGTCACGTTGAATAGTCCTGCCCTCGACTGTAAATGTATTTAGAACAATGAAAGGTTTCATGGGCATATTGTTACAAGGTGTTACCTTCATTACCTTTGGGCATATACCTTGAGCTGAAAGAAAAAACACCACAGGATCTTATTAAAAACCAAGATCAACAGTGGATTGAAAATCAAAGTGTTATCATCTTTTCCTACAAACAAACTAAAAATGTTTTATCTTGAAATTAGTCATTTGGAAGACAAAAAATTTAAAATAACAAACAGCAAACACTATTATACCCCAAAAAGGAATTTTATTAGGCCTTTTTAAAAAAAAAAACAACACTGTATTTATTTTTTCATTCTTATTTTTTATTGTTGAAAAATAAAAGCTTCATATTTTTATGTAAATAACTACCTATCTATAACCTTACTGTGTAATAACCATGAGTAAAATATATTTTTAGGTTATTTTTCTGTATGTTGTCTCTAAATCTACCTTTGCACATACATATCTTATCATGTCTAGCTCTTGCTATAGATAGTAAAGGTGACATTACATTGTGCCTATTTCATTGTGCATTTTTCCTCTGCTAAGGTGACATAGTGAAACATTCCTTCATCATGACAGAAATTGTTCAGGGAGTTATAATTATTTGAATTTCTTTTTTATATTATACATTTGATGATGGGAAGCAGTTGCCTTGCCAAAGACTTATTACTCAGCTTGGTAACAGTTAGTGGATATACCTTGCTTCTTGCAGTGATGTGCGGTAGCAATGGGGATGATGTATCCCTTTCAGAACTCATGTGAATTTTCCATGCTCTCCTTCCAGAGTGAACCTGAATACCGCTCTTAAACTTCCCATTGCTTAGGAGCAAACATGACCTTAGAGAGCCTCCTGACTCCCAGAAATTAAGAGACACACAGAGTAGAGCCACCACAGCATCCCTCAAATGTGACTGAGAATAATGTGTGCATTCAGGAAGCTAGTATGCCTATTGTGTATATAAGTGAGTACTGAAAAAGAGATACATTGCAAAAATATGTTTGCCTTTTTTTCCTCGTAGTGCAATGACCCTTAGGCTCATCTGTGGTGTCATAAATGACAGGATTTCTTTCTGAATAACATACACAGTTTCTTATTCTTCATCTGCCAAAAGTCTTTTAGATTCCCCCCCATATCTTAATTATTGTGAGTTAAGCTTCAGTGAACAGTTATCTTTATAGTGTAGATATCTTTACAAGGTGTTGGTTTCATTCCTTTTGGGTGTATATCTAGTGCTGAAAGAAACATACATGATCTCATTTACATGTGGAGTCCAAAAATTAGTTAATGCATGGAAAGGGAAAGTAGAATGGAGATTACTTAGAACAAAACAGTGGGGAAGTGGGAAGATAAAGTTAAAGGATTGCAACAGGACTGTAACAGTTACTCTTAACTATTGCTGTGAGAGAGCACCCAAAGTCCAGAAACTTAAGAGAGAAAGGAAGATTTATTCAGCTTACGGTTCCAGAGGGAAAGTACAGTCTCTCAAAGCAGAGGCGGCATGGGTGGCTGGAGAAGGCTAAGTCACCGCAGACATCTTGGAAGCTGAGAGCTGCAGACTGCTTACAGCAAAGGCAGCTCCTGGAGGTAGGGTGGGACTAATCCACCTCAAGGCCCATCCCTTGTAATTGCCTTCCTCCAGCAAGGCTCCACCTCTCAAGGTGCCATGACCTTGCCAAACACATGAGACTGTGGGGGACACATTTCAAACCATGACAAGGACAGATACATGAATAGGATGATTAAGTGTAGAGACAGGAAGGAGTACTTCAGTTGATGATATTGCACTGTGTACTAGAAATTGCCCAAGAGAGTAAACTGTAAGCCCCTGAAAGATGGAAATAGGAGAAGATAGATGTACCAACTTACTTGCCTGTGAGAAACACTTCAAATGTATGAGAACTTCCCACTGTAAACTGTTAGAATTGAATATACAGAAAACTTAAAAAAGGTTTTTGGAAAACTTCTTGGCCAATCAACTCCAGCCTACATTAAAAGGTATTAAGACTGTGAAATATAGAAGAATATTCTTTGTAGGTACCTGAGAAAATGCCTCAGGGTTCAACAATCACCTGTTTTCTAGTGCCCTTTCAGAAGTAGTCCAGGAGGGGCATGAAAGGAAAGAACTTCTGTACGCATGAGGGCTTTGTTGACAATGCTGGAAAACAATGATCTAGGCAGAGATTCTCAGAGATCCTTCTTTGATGGGTTATATCCTGATAAATTCATTAGAAATTGAAAAATATCATGAGTAAAAAAATGTATTTAGTTCATCTAACCCCCAAAACATAGGTTGGCTTACCTTATCTTGAACATGCTGAGAACACTTACATTAGTCCACAGTTGGGCAAAAACCATTGACATGAAGCCAGTTTTATAAGGAAGTGTTGAATTGCTCATACAAGGTATTCAATGCCATATTGAAGGAAGAAAAAAAAAGAATTGTTGCATGGTTACAGAAGACACAAATAGGCATTTTGTAGACATGATGGCTGTGAAAACACAAAATACAATCTTCTGAAAATGCTGGCAGCTCAGAGCACTGTCAAGTGTCAGTTGTTTATTCAGTGATCACTGGGCAGAAAGAGATGTGGTTTTACTTGATTTTAGCTGGGAAAAAGATAACCAAAGTATAGTTTCTACTGGATTTGTGTTGTTTTTGCACCATTGAAAAGAAAAACCATTCTGTATCAGAGACTGTCTAACTCTATTTTAATATGGATAGATGACTTGGCTTTGATAAATAGGACATTAGCATCTATGCTGCAAGAAGTGCTTCCAACAGGCTGAAATCGTGGCTTTATTTTTGTGTGTGCTTCTGCATCTAGCATGAGAACAACCCCAGGATAATCACCTGATCTTAGAATAAGTAAAGAGACGAGTAGAAGAAAAATACTCTAGCAACTGCTGTTTGACACATAGCTACCACAGGCTGCCTGTTGTCATAGTTGGGCACAGGTGTCAACTTGACAGTTGAGGGTTTGAGCTCTGGGCAGATTTGTGGAGAATTAGTAGTTGAGTTAAGCCCAGAGTAAACCTGCAAGATTTGTCTAGCTGATGGGGAAGGTCCACCCATGGTGGGTGAGATTAGGCCCTGGAATAAATCATGGAGAGCTGGTTGAGAGAGTCGGCATCCTTCTGTTCACTTGGCTAGACATGCTGGTCTGGCAAGTAAGGATTGCCCATCTCTCAGCTGTTCTGTGGTGATGATGTGGCCAGTTCATTCGGTCCTGATGTTGATGCGCGCCCTCCCGTCAAGCTGGACTGACAACTGTAACTAGACTGTCATTAAGGAAATAAACCCCTTGTTCCCTTAGGCTATTGGATAGTCATTTATTTGCAAACATGCAGGCAAACTGCAACACCTGTACAATTATAATCAAGAAATAACTATTTGCTTTTGTATTTCATGTAACTTTGAGGCTGTTCTGTGAGCTTTACAGTTTTTTTTTTGCCTTATCATCTTCAAGGTTTTGCTAAAATGTTGCTTTCTTAATATATGATATCCTTCTTCATTGCTGTGTATTCATATATGCACATACATATGGGTTTCATAAAGATAATTTCTTCCCAATGTATCACATTTTGACCATATTAACCTATATAGTCTTCCATATTTCCCTTCCTGATTATATCCTTCCTTCCCCCAGTCTTTCTCTGACTTCCATGCCTTAAGTGCACACACACACACACACACACACACACACACACACACACACACACGACATTATGTAAACACACACACACACACACACACTCTCTCTCTCAGATCCATAAATAAGAGAAAGCTTGAAATATTACCCATTCATCTGTTGATGGACACTTAGGTTGATTTCATAACTTTATGTTGTGAATAGAAGTGCAATAAACATGAGCATACAAGGGTCTTGGGACATGTTGTCTTATAGTCCTTCAGATGTAAACTAAGAATATTATAACTAGGTCATATGGTAGCTCTATTTTTAGTGTCTCAAAGAATCTTCATAATGATCTTCACAGTGACTAGACCAACTTACTTTACCATCAGAACTATATAAGGGTCCCTTTTCTTATATCCACATTAACATTTGTTGTTGGTACTTAAATTGTAACTATAATCATTCTGGGCCAAGCAGAGAAATATGAGAAGCTGAGAGAAATGAGAATGGAGAATTCCATTCTAGAAATCAGTTCCATACGTTTTTGCAAGAGTCTGGGCAGCCCAAGCTTCTCATACTCCTCTGTTTCAAGCTAAAGTCACACAAAGTATTCTATTTGATGATGAATCTTAAGCTTCAAGACAGTTTCAAACTATACTATATTTTAGATGAATTTAATGAATATAATATATATATTTATGAAAAGAATGTAATAAATAACCACATAGTTAAGGGAATATTGGTGTCTTATTCTACAAGACACTAAATATACTGATATATTTGTAGTAGTAAGAGTACTTGCAGCCTACAATATGGAAAAGTACCTTTACAGGATTCATTTCATGAAGTTACTTCTCCTAGGTTGAAAGATTACTTCTAGTTTGAGATACAAATACAAAAAAAAAAGAACTTCCCAAACAGAGTGAGATACAAATTAGAAAAAATGAAAGCTGTGTATTGGCACTGTCTTTCCATTCAACAATCCCTCCCTGCCTGTCTCTGGGAATTAAAGATGGCTGAGTAGTATATTCTAAGACTTAGTTCTAGGTAGATTTTCCTAAGAAGAGAATAGTCTACTTATTTTGCTTGATATAAGTTTCTTGTGATGCATAGGACATACCAACTCTGCAGGCAAAAGAACATATGAGTTAAGAATATGAGGAATTTGAGCAAGATGGAATTTCATTTAAAATTTAACTTTACCACTTACTGGCACTATTGCCTTATCAAGGAGTTAAATTTCCTGAGTCTCACTTTTATCATCTATATGTGGAAAAAAACATGGTCTGAAAATGGTGTCATTTGTAAAGTGCTTGCCACTATGCTTGATCACTAGCAAGCACTTAACAAATTCTAGCTGCTATTACTTTTAATGCTAAACCATCAATCTCCCTGAATTTCTTTTCATTTCCTTGAGACAGAGTCTAATGTATTGCAGACTCTACTCAAACTCATTATATAGTTAAAGATGACATTGGTCTTCTGATGTTCCTGCCTGTACTCCTGAAATGCTGGGCAGGCACGTGCTACCATATCTGGTGTATAAAATATTGGAGACTGAACCCAGGACTTCATGCATACTAGACAGGCATGCTACCAAGTGAGCCACATCCCCAGCCAATATTCTTCTTGACTTGTGAAACTCTTAACTATTGCTGTGAGAGAACACCCAAAGTCAAACAACTTGAAGGAGAAAAGGAGATTTATTCAACTTACAGTTCCAGAGGGGAGAAAGTCTTTCATGGTGGAGTCGACATGGCTAGTAGCTGAAGATGGAGGCAAGCTACGTCACTGCTCACATCTTGGAGACTTTCTTCTTCCCAGTCTTCTATTCTGTGGTTTCTTTTATCTGGTCCACTACTGGGAGGTTCCAATCAGATCTAGAGCTGGTCTTCTATTGTAAATGTATTGATCTGGATAATCTCTTCAGGTAGTCTGACAGCTGATTTTAGTTAATGCCAGGTGTGGTCAAGTTGACACCCAAGATTAACTATTGAAACTCACAAATAAGAAGGCTGTCAAATAGGCCTTTTTCAAAATGAAGAGAAGAAAATTGGGAAAAGTAATTTTTAAAAGCCTGCACTTAAGAGTCTTTGCTTAGTAGTAAGTGTGGCTGTTGATTATACTGTCATTCTGAAATTCAGCAGCAGAGCAAAATCATATAGCTTCCATGATATCATCAAATTTGGCTCATTTTGACCTTGAAAAGTATATCAGCCTTGGCTCAAACTCTTTCTTGAATGTGTCAGCAAGCAATGTCTGTCCTGAATCACAGGCTTGGGAGTAAATCCATTTTTTTTGATGAACAAATAAATGGAAAGTACCTAGTGCACCATCGGGGTGCAAATATTTCTGTTCATAAGTGTAGAAGGCATGATTTTCCGTCATCAGATAATGGAGAGATGGGAAAAACTCCACAGGGTATGGAAACCTGCTTCAGAAGAGAAGCCAATTCAATCACATTGCACATTTGTGTTTTATCAGGATCTCCACGAATCAGAGGCATGTAGATGAATAATGAAGTCCCATGTGGTGTTGAAGGCTGTTAGCATGCTTAAGGAATCAGCCTTCATCCCTCCAAAGAGAGCCTTCTTGTCCACAGAGGCTCTCTTTGTTTTTGAATCTAGGCTCATTGCATTAATAACTCAAAACCTTCTCAGGCAAGTTAAAAATAGATGGTGAGAGAAGTGAGTGCAGTGAGTCTGTGCCCTTCTAGTCCTTTTTTGACTGTAATGTCATGGCAGTCCTCGGAAATGGGCCACAGGAAATCACAATTTCTCAGTGGCTTGTGTAGGAAGTGCAGCCTATTGTGTGTGAGTGTCACGGCCTGCAGCTTGGCAGGAAGTCATGTTTTTGGCAAAGGGAACTGAACAAACATGTTCCATTGTCTTCAAGCTTCAAAGTCCCATGACATTTCCTTATTGCTATCTCTAAACCCACTTCAGGACTGTGAACACATTTAACCCATTTGTTTCTAGAGGGGAGTTGTTTATTTATTTATGTTTTTAAGGTTCTTGGTCTCAGCAATTCTTGACTTCTTTCCATCTCTTTTGAGAATGTTGCCTGAATAGTAAATCCATGGATTTGTTTTTCAGGGGATTCATGTTTCTTCTCTTCCTTTGGTGCCTCACATCTAAACTCCTTTGTTGCAGGGTTGAGTAATTAATGATCAAGGTAGAACGCCAAGACAAGTGAGATTCTCCCTGGGTCCGTGTCTCTCTACTGCATTTCTCATTTCTTTCTTTGCAAGTTGATAGCAACAACAAAAGATTAAAGAAAAGCTCTGCTGAGAACTATTTTAAAAGCTGCTAATCACTTTCACAGTCTCATTTATTAAAGCGATAACACATAGATGTCATTTTTCCCCACTGTAATACAATTGGAAAAAAAAAACCCTTTAATATTATAGATGAGCATATTAAAGAATTAGACCAGGAGGACAAAGAAAAACTAGGCTACATTTAACCTGAGGGTGATTGTTACCATAGTAAATATTTGAAGATATTTGAAAGGCATTTGCAGGGATATAGCAGACCCAGAATTATCATTTTATCTTGCTTCAGGAGGTAATTTGCAAAATTCTGTTTTGTTTTTGAACAATGTTCTGATTAAACCCAAGACCCCAAGATTTAGCTGCTCATCACTGGAACTGATTGACAGACACAGAAGATAGTGAGTTTTCTGTTATTGGTACCATCTAAGAGAATCCTTTTACACAACCTGTCAGGGATATATAGAGGGCTTGGCTGTTCTCTTGGGTAGACAACTTCTCCTGCAATTTGTAGTATAAATTTCACAATTATCTAAGGGATTTGATTGGTTCTTAGGGAAAAGAATCTGAGATATTTTCCTTTGCTTTGTTTTTTCTTCACATCCATGCCCACAGTAATGATTTTATTAGTGTTGCAGTAGATTCTCAACTCTTCAATTGGACCTGCATTTTTATGGTCTTGGATATCTACATAGCTCACATGATAAAAGCAATGTAAAGACCTGTGTTCTTCCTGGAGTTTTTATGGTGTATGATTTGCGAAGAGTGAAACCCCGTTGGTCTGAGTGAATTCTCGTTAAGAGTTTTTGTCCTAATTATTTTTAATAACTATAATTTGAGAGTTTATATATTAAATTATTACATCTTCTCTATGATAGTTGCTGGTGTGTGTGTATATGTATGTGTATGTATGTGTGTGTGTGTGTGTGTGTGTGCTTTGAATGGTTATGTCAAAATTGATGACATTTTGGATCTCTGGCCATTTTTCAAGTAAGGATTCTTCATGACAAATCTTTATGCAGTGCAGAATCCCTAATCATGATGCTCTATATAGCCCTGGTTTTGGTGTGCTAGTTAGGTTTGACTCTAATAACAAAGTACTGTAAGGCTTAAATACTGTATACTGGAGGCTGGAAGTTCCACATGGGAGCACTGGCTTGGTCATGACTAGGTTTGGAGAAGACTGTGTCCCTGATGTTCAGATGGCCACCTTATTGCAATGTTCTTATGTCATGATTCCTAGGTTATACTCATGAAAAGAGATATTTTTCTCTCATTATTTTCCTATGAGCTTACCAATTCTTTTGAATCAGTACCCTACCATTATTGCTTCATTTAATCTCAATTATCTCCTAAAATCCCTTTCTCCACATGTGATCCCATTGGAGACTGGGGCATTAACAAATGAATTAGAATAGAATTCAGGTAGGGAGTACACGTATACAGTTTTCAGTATGTAGTATATCCATCCAATTTCCATCATAACGTTTAGCAGTCTCGGGGCCCACAGAGACCCTTGGGGGCGGGGATAAGTTGGCACGAAGTCAACGACACAGACTCCGGGAGTCAGGCGAGTGGCAAAAGCAGGCTCTCAGGCTTACAGGCAGGCTTGTTTATTACAAGTATGGAGCAGCCTATATACCCCACCCAACATCCCATAAGTCCAAGCATGAGGTTTTTGCTGTGTTGTCCTGTCCAGTTTGGTCTTTTCAGCCAGGCGGTTTGACGTCAGCACCAGGCAGGGTAGCAGATTCTGGCTTGGGGAAGTTGGATTCGCACATGCAGCCCACACAGACAATACAGGCCTGCCTGGTCCGTTCCTCCTACAATAATGTAGTTAAATGTGTATATATATGGGAAAATGTTATATCAATAAGCAATTTTTAGCTACTAATGTAATAAAATGTACAACAAGGCACAGTGAAGAAGATATCTTCCTCCTCTCTTATGCTAAAATTAAGACTATAAAGGCTTTGACAAAGGTGGTTTGGGAAAAAAATTTAAAGGAAGAAGAAATAAGAACACACTTAAAGAATGTTAAAAAGAAAAATTAGCATATATTAAGCAAAATTATGCAAAACAAAACTCATGTTGAGTATCATGGTAGGGCAAAGATATCAGGAAAGACTATGATCTTAGAGGATGTCTGATGGAGGTGATGGAAGTTTAGGATGTGAGATGAGAGAAGGTTCCTTGGCGGAAGTGATGGCCAAGCAGGCAGGGAAAGACAGCAGGGCATATGAATAGCAAATCAAGCAGGGAGATACAGCAGCATGTGTGAGCATGTGCCATGTGTGAGGTGGCAGGGGGGCCAGGCAGGGAGGATCTGCATGTGGAGGATCAGGTAAAAAGGAGAGACAAGTAATAATGAGTTACTGGTGAAAGTTTTTATTACTGAAAGATCTGGGGGCTCTTTAATCCTGCAGGCCAAGCAGCATCTTTTCCTCAAATGGACAAATGGACAAGCACAGCATCCATGTCCTACAAACACAAAGTTGCTGCAGTTAGGACCAAAGGGGAGTCCAGGGTCTCAGCTCCTTACCATCAACTCCATGTGCTATCCCTTCATCTGTCTCGCTCGGTCCTGTTGGCATATCTTGCCACTTGGAGTATAGCACCATATCATCTATTCTTTCCTTCTCTTTCGTTGCCATCCATATACCCAGAGAGTTTCTTAAATGACAGATCTGATTTTGTTGTTCCACTGCTTAAATCCCTGAAGTGGCTTCCAGCTGCCCACAAGAACTCTTCTCACATTCTCTCCATCTGCTGGTGCTGTTTCATGGTCCAGTCATGTGGACTGTATTTTGCTCATCTGGTCACTAAGTTGCAGGGCTTGGGGACCTTCCTTGCTTTAAGTCTCAAGTTGAAAATCATCTTCTTCCTTAGCCCCCACATCTATCTGCCCACATGGTATTTATATACTTGTGTTCATGGTCACACATACTATGATTCTAGCATGCGTGGAGACAGATATGAGAGATGTAAAGAAAATCAAATTGACAAGAGCCATTCAGAACATGGATCTGGGTTGTAGAAGGATTTGGTATGACTCAGATTTCTCTCTGGACTGAAATATTGGATTAACTTAGAAAATAGCCTAACAGGAGGGTTTGGAAAGAGAGGCTGCATGAAGTGTCCTTTGGTGAAGTAGACTTTGGGTGGCCTGTGAGGTCTGAGTGGAGATACATGGTAACTATTTTTTATGTGAGCATAGAATACAAGGTAAAAATCTGGGGATACACTCTTTAAACTGGTATACATCTTTTACAAATGTTATATTTGAGAGAGGGAGAGCCAGAGAGAGAGAGAGAGAGAGAGAGAGAGAGAGAGAGAGCGCCAGAGAGAGAGAGAGAGAGAGAGAGAGGGAGAGAGAGAGAGAGAGAGAGAGAGCAGTTCATATGTACCCTATGTATACATGGAGGTCAGAGAACAACTTGTGGAAATCAGTTCTTTCCTTAGGAATATTGAACTCAAGTCACTGGGTTTGTACACACAGGTACCTTACTGGCTACGTCAACAGCCAGTTGGCTCTTTAGCTAAATCTTCTTCAGGGAAGACTCTAGTGAACAAAAAGGGGAGCTATGGACAGGATGAGATGCAGCTAAAGAAGAAAGTAGAGTTTATATAGATGTAAACATTCCCAGTTTTATTTCCCTATAATTTTAGTCTCTGTTATGGCAAAGATGATAGTGAACACTGTGAAAACATGCTGTTCAAGGTCTTGGGCCACACAGAGGCCCAAGTTTTAAGGTTTTAAGTCTAATGAACTGCAGATGTTCTACCTGGATTATTATACCGGAGAATCATCTCCAACCTCTTTTCTTATGACTCCAGAGCAGTTATGTTTCAGTGTTTGGAAAATGCAAAAAAGAGAGACCAATTTTGTAAAATAATAATTTGAGATTGAGTGATTTTGTATTGTTAAAAATGGTTGCTTAAGCAATTTAGAAACAACTGAAGCAGGAATTCTATGAATATTATTTGTTAGTCAGAGAAATACATTCCCACTAGAATTTTATCCAAATTAATAAGCAGTCACACAGTCTCAAAAGAAAAATGTGGATATATTACTCAAAAGATTAGATTTTCTTCACCAAAGGAAAAAATCATTGTTATTCAGAGGAAGAGAAAGATAATAAATACACAGCCATATCATGCAGTTGGGGTGGCTTCATCTTGTGATACATGAAGGCAAGCAGAGAATTCCTTGAAGTCAAGTGTGTGTTAATTTGAATAATTCAGGTTATGTCTATGATGGCTGATCTGTGAGCCAGAGTGGGCATTTCTTAGAGTCAACTTTTCTCACACTCTTTCAGACATATTCAGCACGGCAAAAATGTTTCACACCAGGACAAAGGGACTTTTTAGCTTTCTGGAGTTCTTTATCTCTAAGCACTGACCAGAAGAAGCAGGGCTTTCTGTTGCATTTGGGCTGTGCAAACTGGCCTCTATTACCAAAGCCACTTTCTGCAAAGGGTCAGTTAACAGGAAACCAAGGGAGGGAGGATGAGGGCAGCTGCCTCTCAGCCAGAGCAGTTAAATCAATGTTGGCCGATCGGGTAATGTGTCTCAGCCATGCTTCCCTTATCACTTTGTGGTCAATTAGAGGAAGATCTCAGGAGGAAAGAAAAGAAAAGGGAATGATGTAATTTCTTTCATAGGCTCCTTGAGATCATTTGTATGAGTATGCCTTATTACACATGGGACATACATATTTTATCAGATCTGGGCACCTTGGTGAAGAACGAACAATCCAACATGAATTACGTATTTATCATAAGGAGTAATGAAATATTCAGAGCTCCTATAAATTTGGGACACAGGCATATGCCAAAGTGACTTCAAATGTTTATTTTCCATTCTTTCCCCACAATTATCTAATTTTGGCAATAACTCTTTATTTTTAAGCAAAAACATGACTTCAAGTAAAAATTGCTATGTATAATAGCTTTCAGTTAATGTTTATAAAAATCGTGTATATGCATTAAGTTTTGTAATTGTTTCTCTTTATTTTCTGATTTTTAAACTAGAACTCTATAAGGATGAAACACATTCTTATCTTCACTGTACTGCTTGATTATTGTTTATCCTTAGAAACAAAGATTTCCTTTTCCATAGTCTCAGATATCTTAGATAAGAAAGTTTAAAAAAGTATTTTTTAAGATATTGATGAATATAAAGTTAGGGACGAAGCAATCATAATTGGACTTTGCATGCCCTCGCAATGTCCAACACACTATTGACCTCACAAAGTCTAGCATCTGCTAAAGACACCAAGATCCTTGGAGGCAGGGGATTGACAGCCACAGTAGTGTTCCTGTGCTTAAGGGGAACACGGGAAAGGGTTCAGGGAAATGCCACTGGGTCCTTGTACGTCATCGGAGAGGAGGGCCCAGAGGAGAGTCAGGCATACACAATAAAGGACTCTCTGTGAATTGGGGCGGGAGGCACTGGGGGATGGGGAGGGAGGGGTAAGGGGAGGGGGAGCAGGGGGTTTGGGGGGAGGAGGAGGGAGGGAGGGAACTTGTGTACCTATTAAGTTTGTATGAGCGGAAATAATAATAAAAAGTGTATAAAAAAGGGAAAAAAGATATTGGTGAATATATAACAAGTTTCTATTTTATATATTTAAAAATATCTATTTTACTGAATGTACAAATTAAATAGAAATCTAAATCATAGTTCCAAAGCAAAAATGAAGCAAGGAAAAAAATTAGGGGGATAAGTTTAGGTAGCTTTAACTCTGATTTCTTTCCTGATCTAGGCCTGTGTGCATGTTTCCCTTGGATGTTTGATATTTCAGTATTAAATGTTCTAAGTAGAATTCATCATTTTCTTGCAGGTTTGGGCTTTAACTACTCTGCTGTGTTTTTGACAATGGTGTTTCCACCCATCCAATTGCTTAGGCCAGCAATGTTAGTTTGTGTGTTCATTATTTATTTGTGAATGAGCAGTGCGTGACACGTGCACATGTGTGTGTTCAGGTGTACTCATCTAGGCATGTGTAGGTAGCCAGAGGTCAACTTTGAGCATCTTCCTCTATCACTTCTATTGTATTTTTTTAATAAGACAAATCTTCATAGAACCTTGAACTCGCTGTCACGGCTAAATTAGCAAGTTCTTGGACTCCCTGTGGAGCTAAAAGTGTATGCTGCCATTCCTGTCTTTTTTATGAATACTGGGGGTCTTCATGCTTGCCTAAAAAGTACCTCACCCACTCAGTCATCATTCTGGCCCCCAATTTTAGTTCATTTTCATTCTTCTTCCTTCATGCATCCATCTTTCCACAAAGTCCGTCTTTTCTGCATCTAAACTATTTTTTTTCACTATTCCGGAGTATGTTTTTGAGGAAATAAGTAACCTGACTTTGTTTTGGCGCATGGCACTGCGATAGGAAAGTGGGTGCCTAGCCATTGTTATTTTGTCAATCAAAATGACTGAAATATTTCAAGTAAGGTGTTTATTTCGTCATTATAGATTGAATTGATGGAGAAATTCCAACATGTCCAGCCACCTATGTGACAGGATATTTTCTGATGAAGGTAGAAAGTTGGCAGCAGAGTTTAGGCAGAAATCTGGATACTATGTGTAAAAGTACCTCTGTAACTTAAAGGCTTTATCTCATGGGACCTCTTGAGTACCAGTTTCCTTAAATGTATGCCATTTAAAATGTGACTGTAACATGAGAGTTTATTTAGAATCTATCTGAAGTTGCAATATTTTTACTATTGTTGAAAAATCAGGTGGAGTGGAGAAAGATCATTGTTATCGATTTAGAACCCCTAAATGTTGGAACTTACCATTGATTCTCTCTGATGACCTAGATCTTGCCATGATAAATCTTATCTTTTTCTGAAGGACAATTATATTTTTAGAGGCATGCTATTAGCATAGACACAATTTATGCCTTTTACAGGAAACAAATGCTGTAGTTCTTTTGTTGAGAATTATTGTTAAACTTCAATGCACAAGCCAAGCAAAGCAATAATTACATTAGTGTTTAAAATCAAAACAATGTTTATGAGTATGCAATTAAATGCCATAGTGCCTTAGAAAACATAAAAGCAATAATAAACTGCACTGCCACATTAGGGAAAAATTTTACTATTTAGGTGGAAAGGAGAGAAAACATCAATGAAAACAAAAGATTTTCACAAAACTTTTCCTAAATCTAGTAAACTTTCCACTCCACAACTGATAATGTAGTGCAGGCTGAGAGCCGTTGATCTAAGTATTAACTTAGTGTGAAGGGTTGAATTGTATTTCTCCAAAAGATGCTGATGTCTTAGCCTCTCCGTATTGGTTACTTTTCTCATTGTTGTGGCAGAATACCTGATTGAAACAATTAAGTTGGCTTACCATTTGAAAGGGTACATTCCATCACAGCAGGGAAGGTATAGTGTGGGAACAGTTTATGGCAAGGACAGGAGAGCAAGATGACTTGTTATGTCATTTTGGTAATCAGGAAGTGGACAGTCAGAGCTGGAAGCAGAGCTGGGTCTATAACCTATCCTCCTTTCAGCAGCAATCCAATACTTCCAGCCAGACTGTCAATCCTAAAAAATTCCACATCCTGTCAAAACAACACCATGAACTGGGGGCCAAGTGTTCAAGCTCATAAGCCTGTGTGAACCATTTCACATTAAAACGTAATTGCCTATGGATGTTATAGAAACATGATCTTTGCAGATGGTCAAGTTAATGTAAGGTCCTTAGGATGAGCCATACTTCACTGTAACTAGTGTCCTTATAGAAAGTTGCACCTTGGGTCACACATACAGGTGCACACACATCTGAAAGCACAGGCAGAGATTAGGTGGAGTAACTACAAGCTAAGGAACACCTAAGGTGGTCATAGACTATCAGATGCCACGAGCAAGAAGTGAGCAGATTCTCTTGCAATCCTCACTGAGAGAACCAAACCTGCCCACTGTGTTATCTTGCACTTCTAGGCTCCTGAACTGTGAGATTGTAGATTTCCATTGCTTAAGCCACCCATGTTTTTGTGTGATAGCCCATGCAGCCAGGCATCTAGCATATATTTCTCAGTATGAGCATAGCCTCCCCACCCATTTTCAATCTGTTTAGCAACAACAGAAATACCTCTTCTCACATTTCTACCTGAGTGTGGTTTTTGCTATACCGTTCATTGTATCTTCTGATCCTTCTAATACCCTGTTCTTTCTATCTGAACATGGGGGCAATGCTTGGTGAACAAAAATAACAGGAAGACAGGATACCAGGATGAGGAAGGAGGCTGGGACAGGGAGTTGCTAGCAGACAGGTTCAATGGATGCAAAAATCCCAGCATGGGAACTGATTGCTTTGGGGGAAGGAGTATGATCTGGATCTTCATTTTGCATTCTTCCAGGCTGTCAGGGAGCACTTGGACTTCATGACCTCAGACCCTCCAGAGGAGCTAGAGTGCAACAGCATGCCTGGGTTTCAGTAACTTAGAGGTTGATGTCAAAGAAAACACCATTAACATAAGACACTTTTAAGACATGTTGCTCTTTCCTAAAGATGCATAAAATAAATTCTCTTGAATTTAGCTACAGAAGAAGCTCCATATTGCTCTTAAACAGAACAGGCACTTATTTTATTGGGTAAGGAGACTCCTGTATCAGCCATCATGCCTGCTGCTTTATGTAGAATGCTTTAGACTCATGCTGGGTTGTAGACAGCTCTGGATCTCATTAATTGAACATTCGATTTCTCATTTATCCTAAATTCTCTGTGGATTAGGTACTACCTATGGATTAGACTACCTGATAGCTTGTGATCCAAACCTCCTGGAAGCAGTGGTGCCATGAAATCAATGGGAGCCCCAGGATTTTGTATGGGCTCAAAAGGCTCTAGTCCTGAAGTGATGAGTGGTATGTTCAAAATTCATTAGTCAAAATTTGTTTTCTGTCCCAGTCTAACCTTAAGAGGTTGAAAACTCTGGCTTTCTATGTGTTCATGGAGCAGTGGACCCCACCTCCCTGCTCCACAAAAGCATTTTCATACCAGTGCCACAAAAGCATTGCTGTTCACTTTTTGCCTTTGACTCCAGGAAGCTTAGAGATGCTAATTCCAGGATTTTTTCCTAAATATCTCATGGATATTTTTCCTTCTCCTCCCCCATATCAGGTCATGTTCCTTCTTATTTTAATAGTCTTATTGTTTGTATTATTTTTTCAATACTCTGCTGCCTCTGATTCATACGGGAAGAGCAAAAAGGAAGAATAGTCAGTGAGTCAATTCGTGGAAATCAGTAGGAAAAAGTTCGGTATGCAGATGCTTGTTTCACAGTTATAGCTGGTGTTTACTCAGGCTACTTGAGTCTAACGGAGCAGATCATTAATGTCATGGATAGTTGTCAATGTGACAGTAGCAACAGCCTAGTTCTGTATTCAACAAGAACCTGGATCTTCTTAGGTTTTTCTCCATTGTATTAGGGTTCTTCAATAAAATCAATCCTTACAAGGTGCATATAAGGAGATACATTTAAAGTACTTAGCTCACATGACTAAAGTGGCTTTTAGGTTTAAAGGATGCTATATTGAAGACTCAAGGAATAGCTGATGTTGCAGTTCAGATTTGAAAGAAGTCAGGAGGATTCTGGGACTCTGGAAGAGCATATCCTGTCATTGAAATTCAGACTACACTGGTAGAATTCCCTCTTGAGTTGAGGAGGCATGGGAAGTGCTAGCTCACTGACACAGGTGGGAAATGAACAGCTTTCAGTGAAAAATAGTGAAGAAAACTTATTTGCTATTGTTCTTGGGCTCAGGATGAAGCCTGCCCACAGTATGGAGAGAAATCCATTGATTTAAATGCCACTCTCATCCATTGATAACCTCACAGAAACATCTAGAATGATGGCTGACCATATATCTGGGCACTGTGGTCCAACAATGTTACATAAATCCAACCATGTTCTTCCTCTTCTTGTAAACCTGCCACCAAAGCCTCGCCTTCTTGTGAGTCTTCCTGACAGTAAGAACTTCTCGAAGCCCTCTGCTTTAGGCTCCATTTTGCTGTCTTTTCTCAGGACTTCCTTTTCGTTATAGTTCTTATCCCAGTTTCTAAGAGTGGTTAAGCATCTCAAGAGGAATTTTTTTTTTGTTACCCAGTGTTAAGTATCTCCATGCAAGTGGACATTTCAGTAGCTTTATTCATATGACCAGGAGTTCTTTCACCTTATTCTTCTCAGAGAATGCTGTGGTTTGGAAATGATAGTTGCCTGGCTCACAGTATAGCTCATGGTATATGTTGAAAGTGGCGAGACTTTTAAAGTACTCTTTGAAGTGTTTTTTTAAAATATATATATATGGTAAAGTTGTCCCTCATACTTGGTATTTTTTGTACATACATAGCTTCCTTTATGATTCTCGGACGTGTTGTAACACAACCAATGCTATCTTCTTGGAGGTTGAACAGATTAAGTGAACTTTCAACCTCTGTTTTAGTTTGAGTATAAAACATCCTTCATGTCTAAATACTGGGGTGCTGTGAAGCTTTTAGGAGGTGGGGCTTGAAGATCAGAAGTAGGTTACTGGGGATGGGTCTTTGAAGGCTATAGTAATCCCTGGCTTGAGCCACTTTCTCTCTGCTTTTGGTACAATGCCACACGAACAGTTACCATCATACAATCCCCCTGTTATGACTACCCCGATACAATGGACTGAGACTCTGTGAAACCATGAGTCTAAATAAATCTTCTCTCCCCTGAGATATTTATATTATGTATTTGGTCACAAAGAAGAACAAGTAATTAACATAGCCTGTAAAGCCATGAAATGAAGAATTTCTTTCTATTCAAAGTGCCAGTCTCAGGTATTTTTGATATAGCAACAAAAATGGACTGATATGGTTGTGTGTTTGTTTTATTTCACTGTTTTCTGGAAATTTTGTTTGTGGCCCATTGCCACTCCTAAAAGCACACCTCAAAGGACCATGAAATTGGCTAAATATGGAGAAGAATATAAGATGGGTGGAATAAAGTAGTGAATATGATATAATACTGCTATTACTATTAATAAACATTTTATTATTTCCATTAAAATAAACACAATGCTGTATGATTGAATAATGATATTTGACAGGCACACTTCATGTGTTAATTATCACAGTGTTTTGAGAGACTTATAGCTAGACCATTCTACAGATAAGAAAATGATGTATTGAAGAAGGGAATTCAGTCACAGAAAACGGATACTGCCACAGCAGTTGGATGAGGAGCAGCTTTCTAACAGGCTTCTTGGCTTCCTTTCTTAGAAGGAACAGGTATATAAAGGAAAGTGTCTTTTCAAATCCAATTATATAACTATTATTCCAGAATATATATTATTTCTTATGCACTATTCTGTGACGGGCAGATTTTTTTTTTGATAAACTTTCATTGAAACAAATTCTTCAAGATCTCCAACCTAATGGAGGAAGGGGGGATGAAGCGAAGCAGGGATTAATACTCAACATGCTTGTAAAACTGGAAAAAAAGATCTCCAATTTAAAAAGTGTAAAAAAGGCATTGGTTCTTATAAAGGTGCATTTTTTATGGAAAGATGGTAGGAAGCAAATGAATTTATCTTTGTTAATAATCTCCTTGAGAAGTAATCCTATGCATTTTTTTAAGTATCTTCTTTAGAGTTGTTCTAGTGACAGAGATAGAAATTATGGAAAAATACAGGCTTTCTCTTTCTGATGTTAGAGCTGAGATTTTCATCTTGCTAGGGCTTGCAATACTCTCTCAGACTCAGCAGGGAGATGTAGAAGACAGATCTTTCCATCCCTTGAGAGTTTTATTAGGTTTTCATGGTGCAGAGAGTATGAAAAATGCTAGAGACAAGGAAAAATGACAAGGTTCCTCTAGTGAAGGGTAAGAGCTGTCACTTCTATGTTTTCATTTTGTCTTGTTTTTTCTGTTGATAATAAACAGAAATGGTTAAAAAACTTGTAACGATGCTATTTGACTGCAAGTATTTCAAGAATAAATGGTTCTCTTATTATTAGTCAGACTTCACTCTGTAACCCATCACTTATTTTTATCAGCATATATTAATAGTGCACACAAATGGGATACAGTGTCATACTTCAACATGTGCACAGAGCATGTATTAATCAAGTCAGGGTAATTAGCATTTCTCTCATCACTCCCATTGTTAGGTGCTTTTGAGCCCTTCTCTTCTAGACCTTCATAAAATATAGAACAGGTTACTTGAACTATTACATCCCAGTGTGCTGCAGAACACCAAGATTTATTCCTTCCGTCTAGCTGCTAGCACCATCATTTCAAGTTTCTATCTTTCTTTTTCTTGAGGAAAAGAATAAAAACAGCAAGAAATAATCTCTTCATGGTCTTTCATATAGAATATTTTCACAAGGCCTTTGGTAACAATAATGAGGAATTTTTAGATATCAAGAAAATTTTAAAGAATTCAAATTTTCTGTAGTACTAAGGACCAAGAGGATAGTAAAAGACCCCAATTAATCCAAATTTGAAAATTACTTCACATTCAAATAGTTTATTTTAAAAAATGGAACCTATGTATACAGAATATGAAACTAAGTCATGCTTTTTTCCTTATTGTATAAATATTGTATCCATATTTGAATTAGTTAATTAGTTCTACAAGATTTACCAAGGCAGAGACTCTAGGGTTCCCTTGCTTTAGGCTAAGCTGATAGCTTAGCAAGTTTCTGCTTTCCTTTCATTTTTCTCTGATATTATTAAAACAGGAAAATATTTATTAAGTGCTATAAATTGAGAAACTGATAGTTTATAATTTAAGATGTAGAGAGAAAATGGCCTACTTTAGATGAATTTGTACGTTCATGCTTCACCAGTTTATATTTCAGGATGCTGAGGTAACATTTTAGATTTATTTTAAGGCTCTTGAAATTCCAAGAAATCACTGAAAATCTGGAGAACAAGAAAGAATCTAAGATGGATACATGTCCTAATTTTTTTAAAGGGAAATTTCTGGTTAAGCTCTCAAGAAGATCTCCACCATGTGATTCCCTAATGTTCTGAACACAGTGGTGACTAGAGTCTAATGTGATTTTCTGCTCTTTCATGTCCTTGGGCATCCAATGTGCAGGGTAGTGGGGATAAGTATGCAGGTGGTACAGCCCTATTTTCTCCCCTCTATTCTAATCCTTAGTTTCAATCTCCTTTTCTTTTCTCAAGAAGTTTGGAAACTTGGGGGTCAGGAGGCAGAGGAGCAGCCAAACATTATCTTCTGGACACGACAGGACTGTTACATCTACGAATTCTCCACAGCTATGTGTACTTCCATAGTTCCGCAAAACCTGCATGGAATTTGACATAACCATGGAAGGGGAAAGAGCTCAAGTGGCCCCACACCTCCCTGAGAGACTGTTGGAGTTAATACTGGATAGGGTAAAGGACAGGGGGAGATGCTTTCATCGATGGTAAGCCCACTGATACACAATTCATGCTCCAAAAAGTGCTCAGACACTTGTCATCAACCAGATTGAAACACAGTGGGCCACATGTGCAAAGACATGAAAATATGAGGGAGCCTGGTAAGGAAGAAGGGTCACAATGGGAAAAGAAGGGGGGATGTGACTGGGGATTAAGGTATGAAAATATATATTCATGTATGAAACTCTAAAAGAAGTTAAAAAATCTTTGAAAAAAAGTTTGGAAACTCTTGCCATAGTGATTAGGGAGATGTTGAGGTAAATCACCTGGAGGATTTTGTGAAGAATATGGAGAAATGTAGGCTGGATGGTAGCATGGTGCAGTGACCTTTCTAAGGCAGTTTTAGCAGTCCTAGCTCCTCTCTGTCCTTCCCGCCTCAAAATGTTACCCCCAGGGGACATCAACCATCCTCACAACGGAGTGAATTACAGCTGTTGAAATTCGATGTTTCATGGAGGGATTGGGGGGGATTTTTTTTTGCAAAGATCTTTTTTTGGCACCCTCTCAAATAATAGCAAGTTGGCAACTTCATGACTATAGTACTTCAAGATGGTATCTCTTGAGTAAATATTTTTTAAAGCCACAAAATGAGCTTTGCAAAGAATGAGAAAAGCAAAACAAAAGGCTGTTTCATAGTTAAGATTTAAATCTCTGTTCTTGGACCCACGCCTGGTTCTATTAAAGCAGAGATGTCCATCCAACAAATCTCATATGCTCTCCTATAGAGAATAGTTACAAAATGCTGAATTTTGAATTATTGAAGAACTACCTTATTATTCTTACATTTCTTTTCAAAATCCCATTAAAAAGTTATATGTGCTTTATAAAGTATCACCTCAAAAAGCTCATTTTTTTCTATGAGGCAACTGGAAGATGGTTTTATTTTATTATAATATGTTTAATAGTAGCAAATATAGTTCTGAAAAGTGCAGGAACAGACCAAGATAGCTGAGAGAAAAAAACTGGAATTAGGCCAAAATTTCTTATCTCATTTTCTTGTGTGACTCTAGTGTTTTTGAGCTTAAGAAAATCCTCCTTAAAGAAAATTTCAATCTGTGTTTTGTGCTTTGTATTTTTATCTCAAAATTTGACAGTGGCCCACAAAAATGCTCTGCACTGTGGTACTTTACTCAGTATATAGAAATCTTGTGCTGTTTTCTGGTAGTTTGAAAAAAGGGAAAGATCACAGTTCGGTGTTCGGGGTGCTACTTAGTTCCATTGTCCAGACTTAATAAATCCTGTCAGGGGCTGCTCAGTGCTCACCCAGACACTTGAGAATAAAGCAGAGTACTCCTCTGGAGCACTCTTAGCTCTGTGTCCTGAGCTGAAATTAAATGCAAATGCTTTCATTGCACTACCTTCTTGTTAATTTATCACATTTAAACACAACCACATATTGGAAAACCTTGTTATTTTGTAATCTCGGAATTCTTTGCTCAACGATACTAGCAACAGGATAATGAGTAAAGATAAGCCATTGGGAAGAGCATGTTCACAGGGCAGCTGGCAGCAATCCCGTAGACATTAGTTTGTGGTATCTGGTGGAACTGTTGCCATCAGCTTGCTCTCTTACTTCATGAAAAAGCAAAAAAAGAATGAAGGACAAAAAAAAAAATCACTGGAATTAGAGGAGCTGAGTGATACACTGTATTCCAGTGTTAATTATGCCCTTACAAAGTTTATTTTGTCCTGCACACAACATGTGTGTCGATAGAGCTAAAAACCTGTAGGTCTTTAGTTGAAATTGAATAAGCGATAATAAAACAAACAGTTTCAAGTCTCCGGAAATAGGAAGGTAAGAAGCATTTGCAGGCGCAGCACAAGCTCTTGCACCAGAGGGGTACCTAATAAACATTTGTGGACTTGCTCGGTGGAGCGTGAGGAGAGCTGGGGATGTTCCCTGGTTGCACCGATATTTCTAGGAGTAGAAATGTTAATCATAGCCAGATGTTGGTGATCGTCCAAAGGTAACTCATGGGAGGGATCATGTAGTCAGAGAGGATTATGCACACATGAAGAGAGAGATAAGGAAAAGGTGCTGGAAACTCTTCCCAGTCTTTCTCTCTCTCTCTCTCTCTCTTTTAAGCACAGCTTGTTATCCACATTTGACTTCTAAGATTTAGTGTAAAACCTGCCTGGAATAGCTAAACATCCCTTGACACGTAGTTAGACATTTTATTAATGATTGTATCCCAAATCTCCTTTCCTGAACACATACATTTATTAGTTTTCACTGAGCATGTTAAAAATAGATAACACTGCTTTTAGTAGATTTTTTGATGTCATACTTTTCTTTATAGAGACATTTTAGGTATCATTATCTGACTCTGTTACAATTTTTTTTTAAAAAACAGTAACCCGCTGTGATGCCTGCTTCTCATTCTTGTAAGTTAATTTAAAATCTGGATAAACAAAGTATAAGCAACCCTTAAAGACAGTTTTAAAAGTGTTTTGTCCATCAAAATTATATTTAATTATATTTGTTTCTGCCTACGTTCTTCCTAGTCTTATTGTCCTGACATTGAACAGTTCTCTCTCTCTCCTTCCTTCCTTTTCTTTCTCTCTTTTCCTCTCTCTCTTTTCCTCTCTCTCTCTCTTTCTCTTCCTTTCTTCCTCCCTTCCTACCAAAATGGTGCAGAGCACTGTCATTCACAAGAAAGAAACCAACATGTTTTTGAATGGAAATCAAGAGTTCAAGAGTAAACACAGACGTTTCAAGTTTGAAATGTTTATAGACCTCCAAGAAAAGATGGCAAGTCGTGGTATGTATGAGAAGGTGAGGTAGACTTCCAGGGATAATTTCAAAGCCCCTGTGTTTAAGACCCCCCACTTTAGCTGTTTAAGACCATCACCTCAGCTGCTTCCAGCTCTAACTTAAGCTGTCAATGGAAGCTTGTCAGATTCTGACTACACAGCACATCCTGTTTCACAAGCGCTGTGTCTACAAAACCAGTGGAACAAAGCACCGTGGAGAGCCACATCTACTTTACACCCAGCAGGAGCATCTCTGTGGATGGGGGAGGGCTTGCCAATGTGCTCATGGTTACCACCTCCAAAGGGATGTTCCAAAGGATTCATGGCCACACTGGGTACATAAGGCCAGCAATTCCTCTTTGCTTTGTACTTGTGGTATGCTTGGCCAGCCTTTAAGATAGGCTTGTCAGTTTGGCCCTCACCAGCCACCCCACCCACAACAGCTCAGCTGGCAGATGAGGTCATCTTCTGTGTCTTCTCAGTCTCCGAGTTGTGGGAGATGACTATAACATAGTTCCTAGAGGCTCGAGCCAGCTTTCCCCTGGCTTCTCCTGCAGATAGCACGCAATAGTACCAAGGGCACGGTGCCCACAGGAAGACCATTGCTGATTCTGAGCTGGGCCTTCTTCCGGCAGCATATGAAATGCCCGTGTGGATGTCCTGTGCAGTGATGAAAACTCTTCCCTTCTTTTTTTTTCTTTAAACATTTTTTATTATTATTTCCACTCATACAAACTTAGTAGGTACACCGGTTCCCTCCCTCCCTCCTCCTGCCCCGACCCCCCTGCTCTCCCTCCCCTCATCCCTCCCTTCCCATTCCCCAGTGCCCCCTCCCCAATCCCCGGAGAATCCTTTAATGAGCATGCCAGTCTCTCCTCTGGGCCCTCCTCTCCGATGACGTACAAGGACCCAGTGGCATTTCCCTGAACCCTTTCCTGTGTTCCCCTTAAGCATAGGAACACTACTGTGGCTGTCAATCCCTTGTCTCCAAGGTGCCTTTAGCAAATGCTAGACTTTGTGGGGTCAATAGTGTGTTGGACATTGCGCAGGGCATGTAAAGTCCTATTATGATTGCTTCAGCCCTAACTTGTGTGGAGTATCTTGCATATCATTGCTCCTCCCATCCTTTTGCTTTTACAATCTTACCGCCCCCTCTTCCGCATATTTCCTGAGCTTCAGGATGGGGAGAGATTAGTCTGGCCTAGTTCTAGGTGGTTGATATAGAGTCTCTTCCCTTCTTAATCCAGTAGGGAATCCTGGAAAACCACCTTCACAAGGGGCGCATGCGATCCTGGATCATGATTGATGTCCTTCATGGTGACCTTCATGTAGACGTGAGTCTACCGCACATAGGCCAGCAGCTCCCTTGCAGCGCCCTTCCTCTGCCCTGAGACCACATGGCCCATGGTGGTGGGTCTTCTGTAGAGCATGGCCAAAAGAACAGATTCTGCTTCTGTAAGAGCTGCTAGCTCGCTCCATGCGCGCTGCTAGCTCGCTCCATGCTCCCTTCTGGCTCACCGGTGGCTCGCTCCATGCTCGCTTCTGGATCGCTTCTGCTTTTCTGCCAGAGTATAAGAAGCTCCACAGCTTGCTATTCCTGGCCACAGTCTTATTCGGAGACCTGGGCTGTGGTCCCACCTGCAGATTAAACTTCTCTTCCTCATCCATTTCTGGTGTGGTGTCCATTATTCCAGAGAACTTTCAGCCAGGATTAGTTTATAGATATAACTTTGAAAGCTAACATTAGATAAATATATTTTTAGCTATGAGATTTAATGAAATCACTCAAAGTATATATGTAAGTAAAGAAGAGAAACAGCTAAAAACTTCCCCAATTTTGCTGTCTAGCGTCTAGATTTGTGCATGAGGCTCTTTGGTGCTGGGAAGGCATTCAACTTGAGTTATGAGGATCCTTCTTAGATAATGGTGTTTCCCAGGCTCCTTCAACTAAAGTCCATGATCAAATAGCAGAATTGCAAAGATATCAGCTGATGTGAGGAAGAAAATATGATATGCAGTTTGGAAATGAAACGGAGGTGTCTGGAAAGCTGAGAGTCTCGTAAAAGAAAAAAATGTGAAATAGTCAGGAAGTCAGATAAACAACGGCAGCCCTATCCTTCAGGATCTGACTGTCTGAGAGGAGGTTTGTATGCAATCTCCTGAATGCTTTCTGCGGTAATCTCTATATTCTCCATAGTTCGACTACATCAGACAAAAATCTACTGTCTAATTCTAGAATGTTACTTGTTTTCAGCGCTGTTGGTTGAGATGACTGAACATCAACTATCCACCAGGCTGATCAACTATTTTAGGCATTAGATGGTCATCAATAAAAGGCAGAAATTAATAGAAATAGCTTTTGCAGTCACAGTTTAGAAGCTGTATGTAAATTCTGCATCCCATTGCGTGCAATATTTATTTGTTTAATAGTCCATCTCATCTAGAATATTGGAAAATTTAGTCCTGTGTGATTCAGAAATGGCATCATGGAAAGTTTTCCCAGCTAATTTTCTTCTTCCACACCAAGAAAGGCCATAACAACTCACATTGCCAGACAAAGAACAAATTGCAAGCTATAAACAAACAATAAGAAACAAAGCCATAAAATAAAGAGCCTTAGAAAAATAGCCAAATACTGTTATGAGAAAGAGACCCAAGGCCGACTTCTACATGATTTGGCTATGTTTTGTAGGTGGCTGTCTCTTCAGAAGATCCTCAAGTGAGTGAGTGGCATTTGAGAATTATTTTCAAGATTTTAAGTACCTGCAGTAAAGGAACTTAGCTCTCACACATTTTTTTAAATGTAGGACAAAGCTGAACTAGTAGGTGTGGGGGAACTCTATGACTTGCCTTCAGTTTACTTCCCAACACTGCTGTATTAACATTTCTGACTCTCTCATCTGCACCTGAAACCTTAAATGCATTTCAAGTCACAGTTCTGTGTCACCTTTTCAAGGGGATGTTGCTTATTTTAACATGAATCATACTATGTCTTCAAACTAAAACACCTGAACAAACTCATGGCTGCCATTCAGTGATGAGATCTCTCTATATGCCACACTCCACACTAGGAATGGTCTAGATCATCTGGAGAGATGAGATGGGCAGGGGGAGAAACTAACCTTCACTACGCACAGATGCCCAGCGAGTGAGCATCCGCCATTGCCCACTTCAAGTTCTCTAGTTGCCTTCCTGTCTGGTACTGCATAAATGAAGTGAACCAATGTCACAGGCAGCTGCTTGGGATATCACTTGGTCAGTGACAGTTGGAGAAGCAGAGAGAGAGAGAGAGAGAGAGAGAGAGAGAGAGAGAAGGCTGTGAAGAGAAAAACCCTTACCTCATCAGTACATGTAGTTCTTATTCTCCATTCTTCGTCTCCGGTACAAAGTCCCCTCATGAGAACCCTTATGATGAATACTTTCAAATATTAGATATTTATAAAAATTAGCACTTTTTAATGCTCCCTGGGTAGAATCCAGTGAGAAGCCAAGGATACCTATGATTGCTATAACCCTTTCTACAGGTTCAAGCTGAGATCAATAGTAACTTTCAAATTCTTATCGTAGTGCCTTTGTGATTTAAAATTAAGTATAATGTTGGATTCATATAGCCTCCATCTATAGCTAACATTTCTACTGAAGCCACTCCTGCCAGCATTCTCTTTGAAGCATCAGTTTATCTCTTGCAGCTCAAGCCTAGTCCTTCCTCTGCGTTTCTTCCATCTGAGACATGTTTGTGACTCTAGCCATGAAGGTGGTCTCATTCCATGATAAGCTAGAGTCTTCCTTTCTTTATAGAATGTTGTTGATATTTTCCCACCAGAACAAAAACATGGCTTTCCCATGAATGTAGGATTTCCACTGGATCTCCTCAAGTGCAGATAACCAAGAATAAAGGATGGCATCAGTCTTCTACACAAATTAGCACCTATAAACTCATCATCCTTCTACCTTAATGGATAGAGATAGTGTTACTCATTTGAGTTCCTGCCATCTGGGGTGACAGCCTTTCTCCCTTCACATACATTCCTACATTCCTATGTCTGAGTCTTCAGATTAAATAAAACTGTGGGCAATTATGCTATAGTCATCTCTTCCAATACGATCCTAACCAGACTCCTGGCCAATTTTCTTTGCAAGTAGTGAGTGTGAAAACTACCTGCTATATTTAATATATGCAACATGAGAATACTTTTTGTTTTATAATTGAGGCTACCTTTCTCCTTAGTTTCCATTTCCCTCATAGTTGGAAGGATGATTGAAAACAAAAATAGTCCCAAACCTTCCTAGGAAATATTCAGTGTTTTCCAGCTTTAAAAAGCATCTTCAGCATTGTTTCAGAGTATTCCCAGTGTTAACATAAGTCAGTGACATCCCACAGTTTCAGTTCTTACAGACTCTGCGTTCTGTGGCCTTCTCAGAAGTGACCCAGTGTTCTTCTGGTTTTCCAGGTCTTCCTAAGACTATGTTTTCCTGACATCCTATTCTGAGCCATGGAGAAGAAAGCCTCAGTAGGTCACTGGCCACCAGGATGAAGTATGTGGTGTTCCACCTGGGCCGTTCTTAGCTTCAATTGATCTAGTCCCAAGGGTTTCACTCAGATTTCAACCAGAAAGTAAAATACAAGTTCTTCATGGCTTTTACTTTTCATTTAGATCTGCTGTTATTGAATCAATGACTCTTGCCTTTGGCATCTCTTTTCCACGGATGTTTCTTGAGTGGCTTCTTCCCTACCATGACAGACACTTAGATAAGATCTCAGTAGTTTTCTAACTGCCTCAACTTTTCAATCTTGCTAGTATTTCCTCAGCAGACCTTTCTGCTCCATTGAGTATTCGGTCCCTTTATTTTCTAAACATTGTGTTTTTCTGAATGGATGCAGGACCTTTTGCCTGTTTTCCTATATTGTTTTCCTCTTGCAGTGCTGGTGTTTATGGGAATTCTGTTCTTGAATTGTTTTTAATCTTATTATTGCTACGTTCAGGAAGAGCAGACATTTTCCTTGGCTCATTGCTTTAATTCTTGTGTCAAACTACTTTATATTGTTGCTGAAAACAAATCTGTATCCCTAGCTCAGAACTTTCTTCAAGCTTTAGACTCTACAATTTAACTATTTCCTGGATATTTCCAGGTCTTTCAGTTGCACATATATAAACTGAGCTGATTATGTTTGCTTTGAAAGATTTTCAATCTCCATGCTGCTGCTAGAACTGCAGATTGGGGCAAAGGTCACCTTTTGGTTCCTTTAATTCTTTTATCTCCTGTATTTAATGAGTCATGAATGCTTGCTAAGTTTCTTTTTTGTTCTATATCCATTATTAATGTTTCAGCAGTCTATCTACCATCTATGTATAAATCTGTCATCTATCTATCTACCAACTGTCTATGTATCTATTTATCTACCTGTCTATCTATTAACCTTCCTACATCTATTTATCTATCTATCTATCTATCTATCTATCTATCTATCTATCTATCTATTATCTATCTTTCTATTATCTATCTATCACCTTATCAATCTATTATTACCTATCGTCTATCATATATCTAATATCTATGTATAATGTATCATAAACTATTGTCTATCTTCTATCGTCTCCCTTTGGTTTATTAATTATCTATCATTTACAACTCATCTATTTATGTAACCAACTGATCTATCATCTCTGTCATCCATCATTATTTGTGTATAATGAAAATTTATCCTCAAAAACTTATACATAGTAAAATTATTAAATAAGTATAATTAAAATTTATGAATAACAAATATAATTTTCTAGAATGAAAAGATAAGGAGATAATGTAACTTTAAAATTATTATTTCCATAATTAAGGCTCAAACTTGGTGCCAGACATTTGGGCAGTTAAATTGAAAATGAGATTATATTTCTTGCCTAATTCTTCACATCGCAGAAAACAAAGGAGTCTTCAAAGTAATAAACTCAAATTTTCTGAAGACTTGGATTGATAAGGCTTCCCTAATCATTTTCTATAACTTATAGATGACTTTAAATGGACTCTTTTAACTTGGTAAATCTTCATTGAGCACTTAATGTTATGAAGCTTCTTTCTATAAAAGAAAGATCTTCTTAGGTAAAGAATTTGTATTCTCTGCAGGGTCCCTAGTCCTCACATTTGCCTTATAGTTTTATTTTGTAATTCTTTCTTTTTCACAGAATTTATTCTTCTCTACAACTTGGCATCTTACAAAAACATCAAACTGGGATTCAAGCATAAATATGTGTTGGTAATTTTAGTGAAGCTTAAGCTATATTCTATTTTGAATTCTAATTTTATTAAGTAATTTCATGGGCCATATTTAATAAGTTGATCTATGGGTCTTTAAAGTCTTTATGAATTGTTCTTTTATTAGCATCACTGATGGCGTGTACAAGTGTTGTGTTCATGAGTAGAGCAATATCCATGAAATGACACTTGTTCGCCTACTTGTAGACATGAGAAGAATGTAGTCATATCTCCTAGTACTGAAATAGAAAGGACACACACAGAAAGTTTGTAGACTCTGTGCCATATCCACCACTGGGAATACAATGGTCTAGTGTGCATTTTCTGAGCTTTTTAAAAATGGCACAGTGCTGGCGAGTCTGGATTAGTGCAACAAAACAGAGCTCGATTAGAATCTTGGATTATGTTCTTGGTAAATGGCCTTTGACAAATTCCTTCAATTTTCTGAACTTCAATTTTGAAGCATTCAAGCAGAAAGACATGTGAAGTAGTTGCATTTTTAAAAATGTTCAATAAGTGGAGTTAACATTCTCATTATTATAGCTAGACATCAGCTTAGAAATCGAGCAAAGGAGGAAGAAAACAACAGTCACCTAGGATGATTTCAGAATGCCCAGGTGAGGTGCATGTGAGGGCTTCATAAGTTAAGGAGGGGAGGGATGAGTGGGCTGGAATTCTTGCACTGTCTGATGCACAGAAAACTAGAGTGACTTGTGTGACCTCATTTCCCATCCACAGGAATTGGGACTCAGGGGGATGGCAGTTTCTCTAGCGAATTCGAATGAAAATGTATTTTTTTCATGAACTCTTCTACCTCTCATTTTATGAGGATCTAGTCTTTATGAGAGTTGGATTTTTCGGTACCAATGCCACCATACTTGACCTTCCTGTGATGTTTTATAAGTTGACACTTCCCTCTTTCCTGAAAGTTACTCCTCCCTAGATTTCTGCAAATCTTTTGTCTCCTGAGTCCTCTTCTTCAATCTAGATCTTCTTGTGCATTTATTGATAAATGACTTCCAACATTTCAGATCCCAGAAGCTTCTTTTGAACCATTTAGTCCAACTTAAGTATGAAAGAATCTATAATGAAATCTCGAAATCACAATTTTGGGAACAAAGTTACAGTCATCACAACCAACAGACATGTTTCCATTCATATGGGATCAGGTGATCTCAGGCATGCTCTGGCCCCGTAGCTAAGTGCAGTTCCATTCAGGTGACTCCACTTAGATCACTGGACCCAGATCTCGTTGGCTCTGTGAACCCAGTCAGATGATTTCTATCTAGCTCTATCTAGTTGTGTAACATTGGGAAAGTTATAAAACTCTAGAAACTGTGTTGCTATCTTTAAGATAGGAATAATCTACCCTTTTAACCACATGTCGTTTGCCAGTGCAATGTGTGATTCCAAGATGTACACATGTTCTCAGTTAGACTTCATAAATTTTCATTTTAGTGTATTTTACTACAAAAGGAAAAGGACTCCATATATACATTTATGATGATGTTGAGTGGTATCTGTCCTCAACAATATTTCATTTTAAATTACCTTTTCCCTCCTGGCTTAATCCTGCTTGCTGGAGCTTGCATTGTGCCGTTACCTTGGTAACCTAGTCTTTATACCATTGGTTAGAGTGTCCCAAGGTTGTCCATTATATTCTAGTACTTTCTTACCCTTAAGAATACAAGTGTCCAATATATTAGAACTAGTTGTTAACCCTTAGCAATCTGTTGCCCACATTTTAAAATTTGATGTGATGTTTTCATATTCTAATTGCTTTTCAGACAATTTTTGGGGGTAAGAAGGGCATATAAGCAGGTTTTTTCCTCTACAGTTTTACACTGAATACTGTCTTTGTGGCCTCAAATTTTTGTGACCAAGCAGCATATTTTCTGTTGAAAAAATAAATAATTCAGAGATGCTCTATTCTTTTTTTTCACAATTGTCTCTACAGAGATAATACTGTTCCCCCCCCAAATAAAATAGGTTGAAAATAATTGTAGCAAATCAGTTTTTTCCTTTCTTTACCATTCTGCTTCTGTTGGGAGTCTGGACTCCTTGACCTTAGTAAAAGGATAATGATTATCTTTCAAACCCTCAATATTAACCTTCCTGGTGTTGTTATTAAAGCTGTTTGTCTCCTTAAGCCATAGGCTTTCCAAAGTTGAAAGATCTGGTGAATTTGATCTCTAGCTTATTGTCCTTGAAATAGTTTTTATCCTAGATTATAGTTTTATGAAAATAGTTATAAATAAACAAAATAAAGACAATACTTCTCTAGGATATACCTTTAAGTCATGCCGAGGTTACTAATGTGGCTCTTCTGCTTCCTTATGAATGGAGTCTGAGTTTTTCCTTAGCAATCTTTTCTTTATTGAAATGAACATATGCATTAAATAGCATATATCCTAGTCTCCAAATACATCTTTTCCTTTTAATCATTTAGTTCCCATAAATACACAACATTAAGTTGCTCCTTGGATAGATTAAAAATGTAGCATTATTTTATTTTCTTATTTATGTAGTGTGTGTACATATGTATGAGTAGGTCTAAACTGAGGCCAGAGGGTGACTTTTTCCACAGATGTCCACCTTGGTTGTTTTAAACAAAGTCTATCATTGCAACCTGGAGCTCATGCGTTAGGTTAGTCTTGGGTGGCCAGGAGGGTTAGCAACCCTCCTGCCTCTCTCTCCCCAGTGCTGGGATTCCCAGCACATACAACTATACCTAGCTTTTTAGGTGGGTTCTGGGGACTGAGCTCAGGTTCTCGTGCTAGCCTGACAAGCACTTTGCTGTCTGAGCTGTCTCCCTAGCCACAAAACATTATTTTTGTAATATACAAAATTGGATTCTCTTTTTGAAAAGTTAAGTAACCGATAAAGTTTATGTTCAGTTGTCCTTTTTGAGGTATTTATGCTTGCCTCATTTCTGTGTGGAGAGTCTTCAGGCTCAAAAAGATGAACAGCAACAGTACCAGATTACTGATACACATGACTAAGAATGTGATTGTTTTGTATGTGTTTTGTATGTGGTTGTGTTTGTATGCATCTGGACAAGAGAGCATTTGAGTATATCTGCCCGTGGAGGCCCAAGGTTAACAGCAGGGATCATCTGGATGCTTTTCTACCTTATTACTTTGCTTTGGGGTTTCCCAAGCTTCATTCACCCTCTAGGGCTGGAACTGTAGGCCACCACCATATCTGCCTGATTTTTTTACGTGGGATCTGGAGATCTAAACTCAGGTTCTGGGTCCTTTTGCTTGCAAGACAAAGGCTTAACCCCTGAGTTACCTCCCCGGCCCAAGATGTGATGATTTTTTAAAGCCTTCTGCATTATGTGTCCTGCATTTTGGGGAGGAAAGACCATGTGGTATCAGAGAAAGACCCTTTCTCTGTTGAGTCAGCCATCCCTGGTTATTCTGTCTGGTCTTGTACAGCTATGTGTCATTGCGCTTACCTTCATGAGCTTTAGTTTCCTTATTTATAAGATGAACAAAGGCTAATAAAAATTTTCTGCTGACATGAAGAGCTCTTATGAGGATCTGCTAAGAAGAAAATAGACATTAGACTCCAAGTGAATATGGGCTGCTGACATGGAGAGAAAGGAACACTTACACACTGTCGATAGGACTGTAAGCTAGCTCAGCCACCACGGAAAGCCCCTCAAAATGATAACTAGAACCACCATGTGGTTCTTGGGCATATTCCAGGAGATGCCACATCTTCTCACAGAGACACTTACACATCATGCTTACTGCTATGACTTTCACAATGTGAAAAAAATGGGATCAGCCTAGATCTCCATCAAAAGATGAATGGATACAAAAAGGTAATAACTCACAAGGTAGTAGGTTTCCATAATGAAAACGTAGCACAGGAATTGCGAGATGGCTCAGTGGTATCGATGTCTGTGTGCAAAACTGGAAACCTGAGCTTGATTCCCAGAGTTCACAAGGTGGAAGGAAAGAACAAATTTCTGAAAGTTGTTCTCTGACATTCACATTATGACACAGGTGCTCTCTCTCTCTTGCTCTCTCTCTCTCTGTCTCTCAAATGAATGAACAAAACATTTAAAAAGGGAAAGAAAATATGTCACATGTGTACAATAACATTTTATTCAGGCATAAAGAAAAATGATATTATGAAATTTGCACGAAAATGCATGGAACTGGAAAAACTTATTTTAAGTAAGATAATCCAGACTCAGGAAGACAAATAGCATATGTTTTTTTCTCCTATGTAGATCTTAGCTTCTAACTGTTAAACCTGTGTATCCAGGTTGGAGAAAATGTGGGTAAAGGCCAGAAAACTAGTAGGAACACATGAGGCTGGGGAAAACGGAGCTATAAGGAAGGGAATAGGGAAGACAGTGAAGGGGGTTAGGGATAAATCTATAGAATGAAGCATATATATATATATATATATATATATATATATATATATATGTATATATAAACAAGTTTATTAAAAAATAATCCACAATAAAAATAGTATCCTTCAAGGTAGCCACCTGCAGCAGCCTCTTTCCTGCCTGAAATGTTCCACAAAGCCAAAAGATCCCAAGAAGGTTTCAAGCCTTTGGTTCTCTGGAGGGTTGAAGACGCTGGTTTTTAACGTCGGTGAAGAAGAGCTGGGCTCCGACATCGGCGATGAACAGCGAACAGCAGCAAGGTCTAGAGACCAGGCTCCAAAGGCAGCGGGAACAAGAACATGACGGAAAAGGTGAAGCTCCAAGTCAGCCAAGAAGAGGCAGCAGCAGCAGCAATAAAGAAGGCCAGACATTCTACAGGCGAACAACGTGCACGCAGAGTGGACTGCATAGCAAGTTGACACCGGGTCAGGGCAGAGCCTGTCCCTCCTCCTTGTACCTCCTATTATCCAATCCACCGGTGGAAAGTACCACCCACAATGGGTTGAGTTCTCCACAGCAATCAGTCAAGTACCTGCAGACTTGTTCAGGGGCCATTCCAATCATTAACCCTCCACAGTTCCTCCCCAAACAGTCTGCAACTGTTAAGTTGACATCGAAATGCAGCCATAACAGGGATCATGGGAGGGTGGGAGAGACAATTAACCAAACTGAAATATGAATGGAACCTATTAGATTATGAGCTAATTTTAGAGACTTTAAAAATGAAAATAAAATATTTCAACTTAGAAGTAAAGAATATGGGTTGAGGGCTGGAGAGACAGCTCCACTTCATAAGGGAAAGGTCCTGAGTTCAGATCCCAGATCCCACGTGAAAATGCCAGTCAGAAATGGTGGTAGCCCACACCTCTGGCTCTGGTGGTCAGAGCCTGAGAAATCCCAGAGCGAAGCAAGAAGGAGGTAGAAGCAATCCAGGATGATTACCAAAGTCATCCCTGGTACTTCACAGGGACACACAGTGCTCTCTCTCTCTCTCTCTCTCTCTCTCTCTCTCTCTCACACACACACACACACACACACTAAAAAAAGAGAAATGGCTTGAAATAAGAAATGATGGGCACACGATAGATGATCCAGTAAGAGTTTAACAAGTCCAGGGAAGCACTGGTACGGGCCTCTTGTCAGAAAAGCCTTTTCATTGTTCAAGAGGAGCTGGGTGCAGTTTGGAGCTGGAATGCATGCCTTCCACTTTTAGCATCTCAAGCACTCATTTAAGCTCCTTTCTCACATGCTTATAAAATATGAAACTCTTGGTGACATTCTCTTTCCTTTACCATTTTTTTTTTAACCATTCGAGAAGGAAATATCCTTTCTGCTAGTTTTGCTTGTTTTTAGCATTAATCGGAAAGCTATTCCATGCTATATAGTCATTCTCCTTCTTTCTTTACTTAGACCCATCCCAGAAAGGAAGAATGATATTTTCAAAAGATCACAGGACTGGTTGAGACCCGTGAAAGCTGTACCACACATAATTCTACCATGATTAGTTCAGTTGCATGTACACATCAATTGTCTGGGTCCAATATTGGCAGATTTGTAAAGTCTCCAGGTTTGAAAACACAGTGAGCAACTAACAAGAAGATCATTGATTTTACCTGACCTTTGGGGGAAAAAATCAAAATCTACTTAAGTCCTTTATACAGCAACCCCAATAAAAGATGTGATCTGATAGACTTGGGGTTAAAATTGAACTTGAATCCTTGTTTAATTACTATTTGTACAAGTTGGAGAGAATTATTTAATCTTCCATGTCCTGGGTTCTTTGTCAAATGGAAATCATAGCACACCATGTAAGTTTGGGTGAAGGACTGCATGAGGTAACAGACACACAATACTTGGTGTGGAGTCTGATTCTTGGTAAGATGCTCATCACATGGCAGATTGTGATGAAAACCTGGTTAGACTCAATTTGTGCACTTCCATTGATGGAAATGTCTTACTGTCTTAGACAGCTCACTCTCACTCTGTACAGTTCTAACAGTTAAAAGCTTTGTTTCCTGCTAACCAACAAAAATTGTATATTTCAACTCCCAAAATTCAGAACTTTGTCTAAGTTCTGTCTTCTAGAGTAACTGTCCTTTTCCTATCTTTTGTACTGACTTACTTTTCTTATTCCTCCTTTGATTTAATTCTTCAGTATTTTTCCTTGAAAATTATTTCAATCAATTTTTATGTACCAATTTTTAATTAATTCTTGAATTCTTATCATCAACTCATTATAAATCTTACAATCCTCATATACATACTGTGAGACAATAGTCTTCATTTTTAGGGCATTTAGTGTTTTTTTTTTTTTTTCCAGGCTTGTCTTTCTTCTACTGCATCTAGTCACTCAGGATGTGGATATAGGATTATTTGTACCACCAAGTTTGCCAATTTGTTTTTGTATCTGAAGGAATTTTTAATTTAGGGTAAGTGTGTTTCCCCCAGGGTTTATTGAGAACATAGGGTATTTTCTATTCTATGATTCTATGGAAGGATATGTGTTAAAGTCCTCATAATATTATATGTACTCTGAAGGGTTAGATGAACAAGTCAAACTTCATTTTAGAGTGAAAGCTGAACCTTTAGAAATATCATAAATGCAGCTCTTAGAATCTCTAAGCCTGTAAAGCGGTTGTGGGTGTGTTTAATGTTAGCAGAGATATGGAGTGAGGCTTTTCAAACCTAGGACAATGACAATGTGGTTCCTGTGTAGTCAGAGTTTCCAGTCAACTGGCCAGTGGGGGAATGGAGTTTAAGATAGTTGGAGTAGACTGGCCAATGTGAAAGCATGTAGAATTTGCTTGTATATCTCTGAAGAATTTGCACATTATTTACACACCTCTGTTCTTTGCTTTGGATCTTTACCTTGGTTCTTCTGACTAATCAGAACGGAAGCCTCAGGATGGAAGGGAATTTACATTTTTTCCCTTTGCATGTCTTCTCTTAACCTAATGGTCTATCTCAGCCTTTCACTCAATGAATCTTGTTGAATCAAAACAGCAATGAAGGGCCAAGTGCACAACTAAAATTTGTTTAAGGACAGAATTCATAGAATGACAGTATATTGATTGGAGCTGTAAATTTTTTTATAATACATTTTTTATTATTATTTCAGCTCATACAAACTTAATAGGTACACTAGTTCCCTCCCTCCCTCCTCCTCCCCCCGAACCCCCTGCTCCCCCTCCCCTCACCCCTCCCTCCCCATCCCCCCGTGCCTCCCGCCCCAATTCCCAGAGTCCTTTCTTGTGCATGCCTGACTCTCCTCTGGGCCCTCCTCTCCGATGATGTACAAGGACCCAGTGGCATATCCCTGAACCCTTTCCTGTGTTCCCCTTAAGCATAGGAACACTACTGTGGCTGTCAATCCCTTGCCTCCAAGGATCTTGGTGTCTTTAGCAGATGCTAGACTTTGTGAGGTCAATAGTGTGTTGGACATTGCCCCGGGCATGCAACGTCCAATTATGATTGCTTCGGTCCTAACTTGTGTGGAGTATCTTGTAAATCATTGCTCCTCCCATCCTTTTGCTCTTACACTCTTACAGCCCCCTCTTCCGCAAATGTCCCTGAGCTTCAGGATGGGGAGAGATTAGTCTGGCCTAGTTCTAGGTGGTTGATATAGAGTCTCTGAAGTTCTGGATAGTGGTTCATTGATTTTCTTTTGCAGTTTTGTTGCTCCTGCAATGCTCTTCACTCCATCGTGATGGGCACTGTATGTCACCCCCTGGCCAGAGACAAAAAGCTGTTAAACTGGAGTCTTATTATAAGAGCACATTCAAGGGTAGATGTAATACTTATACCCAAAGTGGGATCGCAGGGTCATATGGCATTTGGCAATGGGAGGGGTCAATCACCCATTTGCAAAATGGTTACTTTTTAATCTGCCGGACTATATGCCCTCCCCTTCTAGTGAGTTCATACCCCCTTAGTTGTAAATGATCAGGAACGAATGTCTGTGAACTTAACCAGGTGTCACATTACTTTCTTGCAGTCCTTGATGGAGACCTATTTTCTCTACTGTAACATGGTCACTTCTCTCCTTGTTTCTGGTGTGGCCCTCCAACTCCATCCCTCCTGTTCATAATCCTTGCGATTACTGTAGGTAATATATAGATTTACCTATGAATGTCTCAAGGTGGGCTGGGTGGGTTTGGTATTAGGAGCCACCTATTAGGGAGTACATACGCTGCTTAATTTTCTGGGTCTGGGATACTTCACTTAATATAATTGTTTCTAATGACATCCATTTCCCAGCAAATTCCAGTAATTCATCATTTTTGATGGCTGAGTAGTACTCCATTGTATAGATGTACCACCTTTTCCTTATCCACTCGTCAACTGTTGGACATTTGGGTTGATTCCATGTCTTTGCTATTGTAAACAGTGCTGCTATGAACATGGTTGTGCTTGTGCTATCGAGGTGAACCTCTGCTGTATGGCGGGTTATACCCAAAAGTGGAATCACAGGGTCATATGGCATTTCAATCTTTAATTTCTTTGGAGCTGTAAAAATTTTAATTCAGGTTGCAATTCTTTATTTTTGTCCATGATTCTACATAGATACATAGATCAACTTTAATCATATTTAAGATTAAAATAATTATCCAAATCATGTTAGAATTTACTAATGTTGAAAGTAATTGAAATATAATAATTGTGACTACATTCTCAATTTTGTTTTCTTCACTCATAAATTAATTATAGCATTGATTAGTGTTATGGTTTGAAAATGAAGTATTCATCATAGGCTCCTATGTAGAAAGCTTGTTCTTCGGCTAGTGGCATTATTGGGGATGTATAAACATTAAGAGATAGGACTTAGTTCAGGGTATGCCCTTATCACCATGATGTTTAAGTCTATGAGACTAAGGAATCATGGACCAAATCTTCTGAAACCACTAACAAAATAGGTCTTCCCTCTTATTAGCTTGTTTATGTTAGGTATTTGGCTACAGTGATGATAAAACCAACTCTCTCAGGAATCAAAAGTGGCCAAGTGTTGACTCTTATTGACAAATTTTCTACTAATCATCATTCTAGTATTTGTGGAAAGAGTAGTAGGAAAAGGAAACATGAAAAGAATACTTACCAATGGTAATAATTAGTTTCCCTAAAACCAAAAAGCTGTCTTTCATGGCCAAGGCAAAGCACACGAATAGGAAGACTTTATTCATTAAAGGTACTCTTACGCAAAAGATTATATCCAAAAAGTACTTGAAAAGTACCTGTGAGCTAATAGATAGATACCATAGAAAAGATGAGGAGCACATATTTATCAACAGATACAAGTCTACAAAAGCTTAATGTAAAGCATCTTAATCTTCCCAGTGCTCATTCTTTGTTCCAAAGAACAAAACAGAATATTTTTTGAAGAGCACTAAAGAAAATTAACTGTGGGGGCTGGAGAGGTAGCTGAGGGGTTAAGCCTCTGCCTTGCAGGTGGATGGTCCTCAGTTCTGATCCTAGACCCCAGGCAGAAGTGAGGGCGGCCTGCGTTTCTGGTCCTAGTAGGGCGGAGCCTGTGAATCCTGGGGCAGAGTAAACAAGGAGGAGGTGGAGGCGTCTATGGTGGTTCCCGAATTCGCCCGTGGTTCTACACACACATACACACACACACATACATACACACACGCACATACATATGCACATACACACACGCACATACACACACACATACATGCACAATTGAATAAACAATAAATAATTAAAAAATAAAAAAAGAAAATTAGCTGTGCAGATAAAGGAGTTAATCCCCCAAATAGATGTTTTTAACATGTGAATTAGTCTTTTCAACAATTCCATGTCAACAGTGCTATGATCTTTTAAAATTCTTGTGATATTACAGTAGTCCACAGTAAATAACAGACTCGTTTTGCCTTGAAAGTAGGTAATAAAAGTAAAGAAGGTATTACCAATGCTTAAAGGAGAGCTACAGAATGATAGAAATTTATTCTGTTTTATAGCCTTAGTCCCTATCTTTCTCTGTCTTCCTTTTAATCTACAACCTACCTCACACTTTCTTACTATTGGGGATAGTTTGGCATAATTCCAGATGGAAACTACAGGCAAGTCTGACCTTGACAGTTAGTAATTGCTTAAGTAATCTGAGTCAGGATGACTTTTCTTCAGGGCAGGTTGCGGGGAGGAGGGAGGTTCATTCATTTCATATTCAACAAAGATCTATTAACTGCTTCCTATGCAGACAAATGCACCATTTAGGAGCCTTATGTATTATGTTGGTATAATTTTGACTGATATTCTATTTTCAGCTTTAAATCATATCATGATTCTGTCTTGGAGAATTACCTCTGTCCCATGCACGTATATCTGTAGGCAGGGACATCCAGATTTGCACTTCCTGATGTGGAATATAATGGGCCCACCATCTTACGAACCACATGGATAGAAGCAATATTTGGTTCTCACTCATTGCATCAATGGTATTATGTCCCTGGAAGGTCACCACAAGAGGCTACTTTTAAATGTTTCCTCCCTCCCTCCCTGCTTCCCTTCCCTTTCTCTCTCCCTCCGTCCCTTTCCTTCCTTCCTTCCTTCCTTCCTTCCTTCCTTCCTTCCTTCCTTCCTTCCTTCCTTCCTTCCTTCCTTCCTTCATCCCTCCCTCCCTCCCTCTCTCCCTCCCTCCGTGCTTTCCTTCCTCCCTCTCTCTTCCCTGCTTCCCTCTCTCCCTGCATCTCTTTCCTTCCTTCTTTCCTTCCTTCCTGTTTTCCATTTTTTTCTAAAAGTAATTTTTCTTCTTGACAATGTATTTTCACATGCATTCATGTGTATGTGCTTAGATGTATATACATACACCCATACGCATACATGCTACTTAAAAGATGAATAGGGAGAAGAAGAGAGAGGTTTCCAGACACTTTCATATAAGTTTAACTACATTTGTGTACTTTTCGGTCATCACACAGTGTACAGACACAATCCATTGGTGACTTCTGCTTTCCAAATGTTCAAACAAAAGTTTCCTATGAAATATTAGACAAAAATGCTGCTAGAAATTATATTTTAGTCATTTTCACATTGGTGTAGATCTAAAAAAAGTGTCTTCAAATCATTTCTAGGTGTCACTCAGAAGCATTCTGGTTGTTTGTGACATAAAGTAATAGAATCCTAAAAGCAAAATTTTGAGTCCATTGAAGTCTATGTCATAAATTTATAGTTACATGAAACCATTAAATATTTTGTACTATATTAATGGACTAAAATAGAAGTAAAGACAATCCATGCATAGTTTCAGCATCAATTGGTTCAGAAGTCAGTTCTAATCCTTGCTTTTGCTCTAAAGATAGCATTTGCTAAAAGCACTAGGATCCTTGGAGGTAAGGGATTGATAGCCACAGTAGTGTTCCTATGCTTTAGGGGAACACAGGAAAGGGTTCTGGGAAATTCCACTGGGTCCTTGCACCTCATGGGAGAGGAGGACCCAGAGGAGAATCTGGCATGCACATTAAAGGATGCTCCGGGGATGGGAGGGGGAGGCACTGGGGGATGGGGAGGAAGGAGGAGGGGAGGGGGGCACAGGGTGGTGGGAGGTTGGAGGGAGAGAGGGGACCGGTGTACCTGTTAAGTTTGTATGAGTGGAAATAAAAAAAAAAAGAAATTAAAAAAGGGAGGGAAAAGAATCCAATTGATGATATCAGAAATTAAAAAGGGACATATAAAGAATCACCAGACTACCATGAATAACTGTGGACTGATGGACAAGAAAACCCAGAAGAACTAAATGGGTGAATTGTTGGAAACATGCAAGAAATTGACTCTGAATCAAGAAAAAACAAAATGTGTACATGTTAATAACGAATAAGGCAGAGAATCAGTAAAGAAGACTCTCCTATTAGGGAGAGCACCCCAGGATCTGTTGGTTAAATTGCTGAATTTTATCAAACATCTGGTTCCATTGCTGAATTCCATCAAGTAGTTAAACAAAAATTAACACCAATTGAAAATTATGTACAGAATTCATTTTTTGGAGACCAGTGTTACCCAGATATCAAAGCTAGGAAAAAAGACTCTGAGGAAATATGTAAGCCAATATCCCCAATGACCATAGATGCAAAACTCCTCAATAAAATACTAGTAAAGTGAAAAAAAAATAAAGATAGCCGTTGTAATCAGACCTCAGATACAAAGAGCTGCTAATTTTTGATTCACACTGAAGTAGAGATGTGAAGTGCCCGGAATTCACATTCCTCAGTGTAAGGTGGCACGGGAAGGGCTTCAGTGCGTACCACTACCAGGACGACACCAACCAGTCCTGGAATGGAAACTTCAATTATCTGGTTGACAGGACTATTCAAAAAATTAATTTTTATTTTTTTTACTTCTTTTTTTATTAAAAATTTAATTATACATTTTAAAATTTTACCAGTTCCCTCCCTCCCCCTCCTCCCCCCCGAACCCCCTCCTCCCCCTCCCCATCTCCCAGTGCCTCCCCCCCAATTCCCAGAGAGTCCTTTATTGTGTACGCCTAACTGTCCACTGGGTCCTCCTCTCCGATGACATATAAGGACCCAGTGGCATTTCCATAAGCCCTTTCTCTTGTTCCCCTTAAGCATAAGATCACTACTATGGCTGTCAATCCCTTGCCTCCAGGGGTCTCGGTGCCCTTAACAGATGCTAGACTTTATGAGGGCAACAGTGCGCTGGACATTGCGCAGGGCATGCAAAGTCCCATTATGATTGCTTTGGCCCCAACTATTGTTGAGAATCTTGCAAATCGTTGCTCCTCCCATCCTTTTGCTCTTACAATCTTACCGCCCCCTCTTCCGCAAATGTCCCTGAGCTCCAGGATGGGGAGAGATTAGGCTGGCCTAGTTCTATGTGATTGATATAGTCTCTGAAGTTCTGGATTGTGGTTTGTTGATTTTCTTTTGCAGTTTTGCTGCTCCTGCAATGCCCTTCACTCCATTCTGCTGGGCACTGTATGTCACCCCCTGGCCAGAGACAAAAAGCTGTTAGACTGGAGTCTTGTTGTAATAGCACATTCAAGGGTAGATGTAATAAGAGTAGGAAACCTCCCTGAGGGAGGGGTCCATCACCCATTTGCAAAATGATTACTTTTTATCTGCTAGACTATATGCCCTCCCCTTCTGGTGAGATCAGGAAAGAACGTCTGTGAACTTAACCAGGTTTCTCATTACTTACTTGCAGACCTTGATGGAGGCCTATTTTCTCTGCTGTAACATGGTTCCCTCTCTCCTTGTTTCTGGGGTGGCCCTCCTACCCCATCTCTCTTGTTCATAATCCTTGCAATTACTGTGTTACATAGGTTTACTTTTGAGCGTCTCAATGTGGGCTGGGTGAGTTTGGTACTAGGAGCCATCTATTAGGGAGTACATACGGCGCTTAATTTTCTGGGTTTGGGATACTTCACTTAATATAATTCTTTCTAATGACATCCATTTCCCAGCAAATTCCAGTAATTCATCATTTTTGATGGCTGAGTAGTACTCCATTCTATAGATGTACCACAGTTTCCTTATCCACTCGTCAACTGTTGGACATTTAGGTTGATTCCATGACTTTGCTATTGTAAACAGTGCTGCTATGAACATGGTCGTGCTTGTGCTATCGAGGCGAACCTCTGCTGCATGGGGGGTTATTCCCAAAAGTGGGATAGCAGGGTCATATGGCATTTCAATCTTTAATTTCTTTAAGAATCTCCAGACGGCTCACCAGAGTGGCTGTATGAGCCTGCATTCCCACCAGCAATGTAGGAGAGTTCCCCTCTCTCCACATCCTCTCCAGCATTTGTCGTTGTTTGTATTGTGGATTTTTGCCATCCTGACCGGGGTGAGATGATATCTCAGGGAAGTTTTGATTTGCATTTCCCTGATGGCGAAGGAAGTGGAGCATTTCAAAAAATTAATTTTTAAATAAATGTTCTTTTTATTTCTTCCTCTTCCTTTTCTTGATATTTTTCAGGTGGAAAAGAACGGCAACAACTTCTTTCCATCCTAAAAGCCTCCCTCTGATTTTGTTTGGAAACAGGGAGATAGAGTTTGCCTGTTACACTCTCTTATACTGCACGCTGTAACCCTATGTGGCGGAGGAGGGGGGGTCACATAACAAATGCAGAGGTTGGGAAAAGTCGTGCAGCAGCAAAGCCTTCTGAATGGACAGCAGCCACAATCAATTTAAAATTAAACATGTCATCAATTGGAGATGTTTCTGGCCTTGCTCGCCCATGCTGTATTGAGTGACTTTACTGTAGCCTTGGCACTGAATACACAGCACATGTACTGAGTGCCACATGCACCATCACACCACACAACGCAAACAGCCCCGGCACACTGCCTGGAACATCTGGGCTCAGTTTCCAAACTACTTAGCAGTTGTAGTGCTTTTACCTGGCGTTCAGAGTTTTCTGCTCATATAGGAACATAATGGTTTAATTACAGCACGTAAGAAGCAAACTAGCATACCTCGGGATTGCACTGTGTTGCAATATTTGATTTTAAAAATTGCTGTTTGATTGAAGAGGCCACACCTCTAGAATTTATTGCCCCACTTCCTTAGTTACTTAACAACGCTGGAGATTATAAAAGATTATGACCCCGCCCCAGAAAGGTCTCTTTATTCTTCTGTTCTCTCCAACTCTTCTCCTCTCTTCTTCCTACCACCAGGCTGTCCATAGTAGTGTTTTCCCAATACTCTCTGGCCTTAAGCTCATTCTGATACACTCCCACCTTAAGGCTAAACGAGGGCTCTTCTGCCCACCAGTCCCTCAACTCTAAATGAGTTCTTACTTCTTACAAAAGAAATTACTGTTTGAGTTGATGAGTTTCATAGAAACTATTAAAATGCATATTGACTTGGGATAGAGTCTCCAACAATTTCTGAAATTTCCATTAACGTAATGCTGTTATCATCTGGTCTGTATATTTGAGGTACTGCTCTCAAAACTGATGGCTACAAAGCAAAACATCATGAGCATGGTGGCCTTAGCTGTTATCCCAGTGCTCAGTTTAGGATTGTCGTAAGTTCAAGGCCAGCCTGAGATATATAGTGAATTCCAGGCCAATCTTGGCTACAAAGGGGGTAGGGGTGCTTTTTTAAGGAACAGACAGGTTGATCAGCTTTGTAAACATTGAAGATGCTCTGCACCCCTCAGTCGCAAAAATTCTGTCAAGTTTCTTCCTGCAAAAATAAACAAGTACCTCTATCTCATTAGTGTTCACATTTGCTTTTATCTTTAATAAATTGATTTATGATTTATTATTAATAAATGCATGAATAATAAATATCTTATTTACTTTCAGTTCCAGGGTCAGATGTAAAGGTGACACAATGGAAAGTTTAAGGCAGTGGCGAAAGCCCTGGTCTATTGAATAGTAGTGAGAGAAGCCTTGGTCTAATACAAAGAATTGGAGGACTGAACATAAACCAAACAATGATATTCGCATAGCATGGAGTCGTTACCACATCTGACTCAGACCTAGTGACAATTGCAATAATCAGTGTTGCTTAAATCAATTAAAACATCCAAAGATCACCTGATTTCATCAGATTTGAACACATCAATTACATTGGATGTGGATGATGAGGACTAAGTCTTATGCAATGCTTCAATGATATCATCCTCTAGGGCATGACAAAGGCAAATCTTAGCTCAGCGCCAGTATGAGAAAAGGAAGAGGGAGTAAACACAGACATCCTGATGCTTTTGAGATGGGAAAGAGAAAAGAATGGAAAATGAATTTCCCACCAGTCTTGAGAGGGTTGCGTGAGAATGTGAAAGAGATAACTTCCAGCGTTCAGTGACACGCACAAGGCCTTATCCTCAGGGGATGCACAGCCTAATCATACTTTCTTGGGAATGTAGCTTACAGAAATTCAGTCTCACTTTATCTGCCCACACAGACACTGAAACGCCTTCCTTGTTGCTCTACAGGGAGCTCCATGTCATGTGTGTGCCTGTGTATGAGTCACAAAGAGATGCTGAGGGTGAGAGAGAGAGAGAGAGAGAGAGAGAGAGAGAGAGAGAGAGATTTATTGAGACTTCTCTTTTTGAGAGAAAAACCCCTCAGAAGTTTCTTATTCAGTCTTTCAAGCCATCTTACTTTCCTGCTACCTCTTCTGTAGAATTTTCTCCCTGTTCTCTAAACCCAACACATTGACTTTTCTTTCTTTGCTGTTTACCTGTTTCTACACTTTCCCCTCCCTTTCTTTTTTTATTATTTCTTATTTATTCAATTGTGTATGTGTGTGTATGTATGTGTGTGTGTGTGTGTGTGTGTGTGTGTAGAACCACGGATGAATTCGGGAACCACCATGGACCGCCTCCACCTCCTCCTTGTTTACTCTGCCCTGGGACTCACAGGCTCTGCCCTACCAGGACCAGAATCGCAGGCCGCCCCCGCTTCCGCCCAGCGTCTATATGTGGGGTCTAGGATCTGAACTCAGGACCTTCTGCCTGCAAGGCAGAGGCTTAACCCCTGAGCCACCTCTCCAGCCCCAACCCCCTTCCCTTTCTGAAGAGACCTAGACATACATACTCATTCTTAGTATTATCATTTTCTTTGCTTCAGATATTTTAGGAAACAAGCAAAGCACTTTTCTTGCATGTAGAAGTATTTTTATATAAGATGTGACTAATATAATGTGTCTGAAGCATGGAATGGACATGTATTGAGCTTTTAGTTTTCCTTTCTTTGGTCAACTAATTAGTAGTTCTTCTATAAACATGTTATTTATTTTTTCTGTGATAATCTCTGAGACAGCTATTCTGGAAATCATATTTTTCTAAGAGTTGTGTAGCCAAAATTGAAGCTTGAAACATCTGTAAACTCAGGGCAACTTTAGAGATTAAAACAAAAGGTCAAAAATACCATGCAGGTAAAAATTTTGCAACCATAAAGTTTCAAAAGTGAATGTCTTCTCTTTCCAGTTAACTTCATCTCTCCAGGACATTTTCACAATCCTCCCCTTACTTTCCAGTGCAATTTCCCGTTGCTGATTTTTAGGTTCATTCTCCTACAAAGATGCTTTTCTGGTGACTGTTGATTCCAAGCTATTTCAACTGTACAAGTTATGCAAGTGTGAACATTTTTCTCCCACTTCAAAAACAGATGCTTTCGTCTATTTTTTGTGCTCATTATAAAGGCTACAGATAAAATCCAAAGTTGGGTATTGGTGTAGATTTGGAAGAGACAAGCTAAGAAAAAAATCATATTCCAAATCAGTTGCATAATCAAAGTTAGGACTGACAAAATAAAGCTTCTAATAAAATGTTTTTCTTGTTTTATAGTTACATTCTTAGTACCCTCATTTTCTTTCCTTTTCTTGCTTGTGGAAGTAATTTTATATAAGACACGACTTATATAATGTGTTGGAAGCATGCAATGGACATGTATTGAGTTTTTGGTTCTCCTTTCTTTGGTCAACTAATTAGTAGTTCTTCTGTAAACATGTTGACTGCAGATGATCACTGAGTTTGAGAAGCTTAAAACACACAGTAAATTTAGCTCCCAAGTTTAAATATAATCTATGTGCATATGCAGATCTATATGTGGGTATATGTGGCACATATGTGAAGTTCAACATATATAAACCATGATTTGGGAAATTTCTAGGCATTACTGAATTACCTGATGTCTTTTTAAAGAAAGATATCTGTTTCCAATAAACTTATTGATATAGAGGCCAAATGAAACAGAATTCACAGAAAAGATACAGAATTGATTGAAGAGTTAGTTGACTGTTTTACTAGTGTTTTTTCCCCCGTCCCTGGCATCGCTTCTATTAATGAAAAACATATGTGTTCTCACACTTGGCTATGGGGATGTTCATAAAGAGGAAGAAACAGCATAGAGATATGCCCTGAACTGGATTCCTGTCTTCTCTTTATTGGCTGAATTTTGTCTCTTGATTTCCTCAAACTTCCCCATGACAGCCACAGCAAAGCAGTTTATAACTTCCTATGAGTCATGGGGGGAAAACTTCTTTTACTTTTATAGTTAATATCTTTGAATCAGCCAGAACTCATTCATCAGTGAGCCCCACAATGCCTGATTAGCAAAGGGTAAGACAAAGGCCTTTGATTTGCTCCCAAATTCACTAGTTTGGGAGTAGTTTGGTCTAGATTGGAGCGGAAGTCCAAAATTCATTTCCAGGATCAGAACTTTTTCATCTGTCCATCCTGTCATCTTCAGTTTTTCCATGTTAGAGCCCTAAACTAAAAAATGAATGCCAAGGAAAGCAGTGTGGCTTTGTGTGAGAAAATGGGTCTTTCCAGGACAAGAAGACAAATATCTTCTACATGACTGCAGCAGTGGCTCTTTGTGTTGCTGCGAGACAACACTCAAGCTCAAAGACAACTTCGGGGAGAAAGGGTGATTTATTTGACTTATGATTCCAGAGGGGAGACACAGGCCACTATGGCAGAAAAAGGCATAGCTGGCAGGCAGAAGCTTGGAGGCAACTTAAGTCATGCCTGTCATGGGGGCTGAGCGAGAGCTAGCTGCAAACTACAAGAGCAGACTTAACTGAAGCTGGGCGGGGCTAACCAACCTCAAGACCCACTCATTCCCTGTGACTGCCTTTGTCCACAAGGCCCTGCCTCCTAAAGGTGTCACGACCTTCCCAAACAACTGAAGATGCAAACACATGAGTCTGTGTTTCAAACCATGGTAATGATTTTTCTTAGGTTTTTCTTTGTGACTTACTGGCATAGTATAGCCCACCTTTCCCAAAACTGCAAGACTCATTGGCAAAAGCAATTGTCAGGGGAAAGGATTGTCAGGTTTAGTTAGAACAGCACAGGGCAATCCTTATAGCTAGGCAGACTGACTCACACACTCCTTCCTCACTGTAGGACTGTGCTTCTTTGGCATGAAAGAACATTGAGGTTTTGTCATGTGAATTGTTTTGCCAGCATGCCAGGCCATGGCTGAGGTAACTTCTCCATCCCTCTTGTGTGACTCAGCAGTAGGAGTCTTCAGATTTTGGACCCTGGGCCCTTCTGGGTTTGAGCTCTTCAGTTGGAATTCTCCTGCATCAAATCAGAGAAAGGCGGTTGCTTCTCAGTTCATCTGCTTTGCCATTTTATAACATATGCACATGACTCACGACTTCCTATTTCTGTGCTCTCAGGTTTTTTTTTTTCTAAATTTTAAACCTAGGAAGATCTAGCTTCATAATAAATCTTTGCTTCCCCCGCCCCATGGGCATTTCAATCTGTATGTAAAAAAAAAAAAAAGGGAAGAAAAGTCTGTTGGTTTTTCAGTTTTAGGATCTGTAAGACTACCAGGAAATGGTTAGCAATGCAGGTGTCTATTCTCTTGCCTTCAGTTAGGTGCTGCGTTGCTCTTCTGATTCATAAACACTGAATCATGTGTATACTGGTTCTTTTAAAATTCAGTTTTCATGATGAAGGTCCTTTTGCAGCAAGGCTTGTCACTATTATTACAGCACTATTTAACTGTACTTTTTTATGAAAACTGTACTATGTTTTATGAAAAAAGCAGTTTTAAGCCAATTCTGTGCAATAGTTTCTCCACAGACACAAGGAATATCTTTTACAGGTTCCACATTATTCACAGGTTAGGAGGTAGCAAAATGTTCATTTTAGTCCTTCTTTACATTCAAAAATTAAAACATGGACAAACTAGTGAATTATACATGTTCAAGGGTGTTTTGTGACATTTACTAGCAGTAATTTATCACCACCATAATTTATTCCATACAGTGCATAGTTTAGATTATTCAAGTGATTCAAGATGAAGAAAAATAAGTACTAACCCAAAACTTAATACCTCAATTTTAAAATCAGATAACTCACCTTTTTATATTAGAGATTTTTCTCTTTTGAAATTTTTTTTAGCATTTTTTATTATTATTTATTCAATTGTGCGTGTGTGCATATGTGTGCGCGCGTGCATATGTGTGTGTGTGTGTGTGTGTGTGTGTCTGTGTGTCTGTGTGTGTGTAGAACCACGGATGAATTCGGGAACCACCACGGACGCCTCCACCTTCTTCTGCCCCAGGATTCACAGGCTCCACCCTACCAGGACCAGAAGCGCAGACCGCCCCCGCTTCTGCCTGGCGTCTATACGTGGGATCTGGGATCCGAACTCAGGACCTTCTGCCTGCAAGGCAGAGGCTTAACCCCTGAGCCACCTCTCCAGCCCCTCTTTTGAACTTTAATTATTCTTTATTACCTCATTATTTAGTGATCAACTTAAATATATAATTTCTACCTTGTCCCATAATCTTAATCAACTAAAATCAAATGCCAGGATCATATTTTGGTATCATAGTGCAAATCAGGATGTGGCTGATATAGAAGATTCCTTTATGGAGGAAGAATCCAAATTGCCCTTTATAAAAAAATAGTAATATTCAAAATTGAGAGTCTTTGAATGTTGGAAATATACTTGTGTTCCTTATTCCACAAACAGGAAAAACATGCAGAAAGAACATTATACTGGAAAAAGATAGCACTTAGGCTTCCCTGTGCTCAAAGTCTACCTTGATGAATCTTTATTATGAGATGAAGGTAGAGCTAGCAAGTCTCTTTTTTCGTGCTTAATTTTTCTTGCAGGACATCATCTGAGATGTCATAGCACTGAGCACAATAGTTGATATTCTGACCAAGAAGACAGACTCAGAGTCTGGAAGTGCAAAATAACAACCCATATGTCAAACCACATGCATCATAGGGCTTGGTACTTTTGAGAAAAGATTTAAAAAGCAACAGAGAATTCCAAATTTGGAGCCCACAGAGACATCTGGTATCTTAGAACGTTCCACTTTCCTTCGGCAGATATTTTAGTTAATTTTCCCACCTTGGTCAGCGTGTGTAATTCTTTCTTAAGCTTTTTCTAATTTTGACATGTTCTGTTTCATGGTTCCTGTGAAGTGGCGCTACTGTCAGACCAACCTTTAAATGTTAACAGTTAGGTCATTTAGCAATTTCTTAGAAGAGCAAAATAAGGGAGCACAAAGTAATTAGTGTAATGGGACACAATCTGTTTTTTTTTAAGTTGCAGCATTAATGAATATTTCCCCAACCTTGGTCTTCTAACAGATGCTAGTTTTGAAAAATGGCAGTTGAACCAAAATGTATAAGAAGTGTTGCCTCCTACAGTCATTGCTCATCATCTATGTGCAGAAGGCGACTCTCCCAAGAAAATCTTAAGAGGCATCTTTAGCACGCTGTCTTCTTACCAGCCAGTTGCTAGGAACAGGCCTGTGTCTACTTGAAGAATTCATTACTTTGGATCCATATTTACCCAATGTGCACAGCAGAACAGATGAAGACTTGAGGAATTACTATAAAGAACATGCCAAGGTAGACATACCAGGATTGTTGGGTAGTAAGAAAGACTCACTTGAAATTGAACAGTGTGAATATTTGCTAGTGTCAACCATTTGCATTTTGGAACACTTGGCAAGAGTAGCATTGAGGGTGCTGATTCTAGAGTTAAAAAGGAATATCTTGTCTACTTTTCTCAAATGGTAGATGAAGAGAGGGTAGTATAAGTAAGTTAATAAACCAATGGGATGCTAACTCTACGCAGTGAATGGCAGAGTCATTCTAGTTTATACTGAAGAACTAAGGGTAATGCTCATCAAGCCAAACATGTCTTAAAGATTTCAATGTATGACAAACTTTGAAGTAAAGTAATCAGTTGTGTAATTTTTCATGACTTCTCTTTTTCTTTTGTCTTATCAGGAAAAAAAATCTTAAAAATGACCAAGACATCTTTTTTTAAAATTTATGGTACCATTTCTTGAGTTACAAAGTGAAGTTTTAACTGAATCAAAAGAAGATGGAAAGTGTGAACTTATATTTCGTTCATCCATCTGATCAAATAGTAGATGATCTTTATTACTTATAATATTTATATCTGTATATAAGTACACATGGGACCATAGATAAAATTAGCTCGACCCTATTCCAAATTCAGCTAAGTTTAGTCTGTGAAAAGTATCATCCATTTTGGAGACCACCTCGAGGAATGAATATTGCTAGCAATGTCACCATGCCTATTAGAACACAGCTCACTGCCAGTGCCATTCACAACTACAAGACCATCCAGAGCAATCCTGTACATGTATTTCACTCAACTCTTATCCTTTGGAAGAGGTGGCATTATCTCACCTGTCTAAGTGATGAATCAACTATAGCTCCGAGAGACCAAATGTTAATTATTAGAAGAATCCAGTTCTTCCTAAAATGTAATAGTTATTTCTAGGCCCTAAATAGTAACATTTAAAGGCTATCCTTGATAATGCCTCAAAAATTTGAAAGGATTCAATATCAATTTGCTTAAGAGACCTTTTATTGTAGAAATTATAGCTTATGCAAAAGTCCTGCATGCAGTGGGTCAGTAATTGTTATTGATGACTTCCCTGAGGTACATTCAATCTGATGTAGAATTCACAAGTCATTTACTGATCAAATTTCACAGGAAGAAGAGACAACATAATTACTGAATAAGATAACAGCTTGCATCTAGATATCTCTAGGAGTCCCCTAAAATAGTCATTAATTTTTTTTTTTTTTTGCCTAAAGGATCAGTATGTTTTGCTGCCTTACAAGAATACTTTCTTGTAATTACCAAATAATAAGGAAAACATATTAAAATGATGAAAATTATACTTAAAAGCCAGAATAGTCATACATCATGGATTTGGATCACTGGAATCTTCTATGTCAGTGAATTAATTTCATTACTATAATAATTTTCATTATTAAATGTTGGATAACAGCATAGTTTTCTGCTGTTCAGATTCTATTTCATGGTGCAAAAAGGTGAAGCAAAAGCAATAATAAAGTACTTTTTAGGTGTAAGGTAGGCTAAAGATTTATCAATCCTTTTATTATCAGTCTGTCTAGAATGATTGAACTTTTTGCAAAAGTCCTAGTCCATTTCTTATAATGACATATGCTCTACTTCCTGCCCTGGACTTGGACCCAGGTGGACTCCCTGCTCCTCAGGACCAGGGTGGACTCCCTGCTCCTCAGGTAAAGCCCTAGATCACACCCCAGGCCCCTGGTCATATGTGAGCCCCACTAGCTACTCTGCCTTTCTGCCCCAGTCCTTGGGCAGACTCCCTGCTCCTCAGAATTCAACAGAGTCCAGAGAAAACCCAAGCAAAGGGCTAGGGGACCAACACCATTCATCCGAGGTCTTCTAAAATCATCCCATCATATAGGAGAGAATCTTCACATTCAGCTCTAAGATAAGTAAACCCTTTTACCATTTTGTTCCTCTCAATTATTAGTCACTGTAGTTTAACATTTCCATATAGCCACCCCAAAACCCATACACTTCAGGGACTATACCATTCACCCTCACATCTCACAAGGAAGTAAATCTAAAAGGTGCACTACCGTACTAATCTTCAATCCCTGTCTACTAAACCCACCTTAATTGATGTACTAACAGTCCAATAAACTCATCTGGGAAATAACACCAATACCAGACAGGCATACCCAACTCCAAGGCAAACACCAGTAATAACTGCTCAAATGTAATAATATTGTCTAATTAAGTTCATCCAAAAACACACAGAAACAAAAAGAAGGACATAAGAGACAAAACAAAAATGCCCAGATCAGAGCAGAAATCCAAGAAAAACCAAAACCAAGACAACAAATCTCTTACTGAAATAATTAACACCATAATGATAGATTCCAATCAGAACAAACTCACAGAAAATAGCCAAGAAAGCCATAACCAAGAAAATGATTTTCAAAGCCTGATCTTTTTTACTATGATCAAAACAACAAAAGAGGAAATCCAAGAGGAGTTAGATAACCACATCAACCACTTTAAACAGGAACACAACAGACACTTGGAGGAGGTGAGAAAAGCAGTTGAAGAAACAAAAATAGGCATAGAGCAGTTAAAACAATCTCAAGCAGAGTTTAAACTCCAACCAAAAGACAAGCTATCTTCAACCTAGAAATCAATAGACAGTCTTATCAGTAGAACTAATGAAGCAGAAAATAGAATATCAGATCATGAAGACAAAGTGGAAGAACTAGCCAGTTCAACTGAAGAGGTTATTAAAGTCAAAAAGATACTTGAGAGGAATATTCAAAAGTTATGGGACACCTTGAAGAAGCCTAACATGCGCATTCATGGAATACCAGAACAAGAAGCCCAAAATACCACACCTGAGGAATTTTTTCAAATTATCATAAAGGAAAATTTTCCACATCTAAAGAAAGAGAGGCCCATCCAAATATAAGAGGCATTCCACACCCCAAATAGATATGACCAAAATAGAAACTCACCATGGTAAATAATATTCAAAACACTTCACATACAAGACAAAAAGAATGTGCTGAGAACTTCAACAGAAAAAAAAAAGTCATGTTTAAAGGTAAACCTATGAAAATAACAAATAATTTTTCAATGGAAACAGTAAAAGCTAGAAGAGCTTAGAAAGACATACTTTAAGTATTAGATGAGCATACATGTCAACCCAGGTTGATATACCCATTATATGCTCTAGGCTGGTGGCAGTAATGCAGTAATGTTAATCAACACAATTTTAAGATATTACTGAGGAGCTCCTTTAACACTTAATATATGAAAAAATGTATATATTATTTTTTTGGAGTTCAGAACTGTTATTTAATTAAGACAGAAAGGATTTAACTATATATTTATAGATAATAGAATGGTGCCAATAAAATGGTCCTGATTGCTTGTTCAAAGCATGGAATTTTGTCATTTTCCCCTTTTGGATGCTCAGAATTTCATATATGGTTTATAATAAGAAATATCTGCTGTTGGAAAAAATTCACAAATCTTATCATTATATGAACTAGAAGGTATGCAATCTTTAAAATGTCTCTGCAAATATAAAATCACAAGAAAGCTTGATCATATAATAGTAGCTCTAATAAAATGTGAGATGACTTGCCTTCATTGAAAAAAAGTTCTTATTCTTACAAAATGAAAAATGCTTTATACCATGGATAGCCCAAATTATTTGAAATTCATTTGAAAGTCATTATTTCTGGAAGATGAAATTTTATAATGCAACAAATAAAAATTTTTGTGGCTTAGAGAATTTGCATGATTTTAAGCAGGAAATAATGATAGAAGTAAACTTTGTAATCTTCTTTCTTTTTCATTTCATAAACACAAATGTATACATGCACATGTGTGTGTGTATGTGTGTGTGTGTATGTGTGCATGTGTTGTATGCATAAGAGGGCATTTGAGTGTGTGTGTCTGTAGAGGCCCAAGGTGACATCAAGAATCATCCTGGATTTCTCTACCTCCTTTTTGCCTTTCTCTGGGGTTTCCCAGGCTCCACCATCCTGGGTTATAAGTACAGGAATTTCTGTCTGGCATTTTTATGCAGGATTTGAAGATCTGAGCTCAGGTTCTTTCTTTGTAAAGCAAAGGTTTTAACCCCAAGCTATCTCCCTAGCCCAACTGCATAATTTTCTGATTGATGTTGTAGAGAGAAATAAGAAGAGACAATTACCTACTAAGAAAACAGACAGACAAAAATAAACTTCAAATGACTTTAAAGACCCTCAGCATTAAATTTTTTTTGTGTGTGCATGCATATGTGTGTACTTGTATATGTGTGTGTGTGTGTGTGTGTGTGTGTGTAGTATGTAGAAAGGAGCACTTGAGTGTGTGTGTGTGTGTGTGCCTGTGGGAGTCCAGGGGTGACTTCAGGAATAATCCTGGATTACTCTACCTTCTTATTGTTTTGCTGCAGTGGTTTCTTGTTCTCTTCCTTTCAAAGTCAATAGTTCTGAAGTGTAGGCTACAGCCATTCCTGCCCAGTGTTTCTACCTGAGACACAGGGATCTGACCACAGGTCCTTTTGCTTGCAAGGAAAAGGCCTAAACCACTGCATATCTTTTTGTAAATTAATGGTAAAATTTCTATTTACTGAACTACATTTTGGTGACCAGTCCTGGTCAAGTAAACCTTGAACTTAGGATTTTCCTGCTTCAGTCCCTCAAGTGCTGTCCTTAAAGGTGTGTGACACATTTTGTCATTCGAATTGTTGGCCTCTGTCTTGATATGCTCATGCTTCTAAATTCTACTTTTTTAAATTGCTCTGCTTATCTGAATTAAAAGCAAATGTAATACTTACAATATTTAGTATTGATGAGAATGCTGTGGGCACTAGTCACGCAGAATGAATACCAGCAACGGCACAGGCTGTCCCAGAAACAAACGCATGGCCACACGGGTATGCATCAACTGTGTATCTAACACATGACACAAAATAAGCTTACCACATTTTAAGGAATTCAGGAGAATTTTTTTAAATTATTATTTATTATGTATTCAATTGTGCGTGTATGTGTGTGTGCGCATGTGTGTATGTATGTGTGTGTGTGTAGAACCACGGACAAATTCGGGAACCACCATGGACGCCTCCATCTCCTGTTTACTCTGCCCGGGGATTCACAGGCTCCGCCCTACCAGGACCAGAAGTGCAGGCCACCCCCGCTTCTGCCCGGCGTCTATATGTGGGGTCTAGGATCAGAACTCAGGACCTTCCGCCTGCAAGGCAGAGGCTTAACCCCTGAGCCACCTCTCCAGACCCAGGAGAATTTTTTTGACACAGATATGGGTTGACAGAAAAGACCCAGTTCAACCCAAACAGAATCCAGGGACTGAACTAATATTTTCTTTTTTGCCCATCTTCTTCTTTTCTCGAAATAACTTCATTTTCAGAAAGTAGGTCTCAGTGCTGCACAAAACTACTTACTGTGCCTGATTTAGCGTCTGTTTGTTGCCCCCAGAAAAAGTCCCGAGAAAACTTTGAATTTGTCCTGACTGACATCCACTCTTGTAGCTAAGACTGACACCCATCTCTCAGGCAGATGTTAGTAGAGAAAGCCAGCACCTGCCTAAAGGAAGAGATGATGACAACTGACCATTATGTACTTTGCTTTCTTTCTCCTTCCTCTAAATCTGAGGAAAAGATAGTTGCTTTAAATACTTTTCTAAATATTACAATAAACGTATTTATTTAGAAAATTTAAAAGATAAAGCAAGCATAGGAATTAAAATTAGGGGCTCATTGGTAACTGATGATTATAATGAGAATTAGATGGTAAAGCATTTAGCTAAGAATCCCTTTTTTGGTTCCTGTCATGGATAGACTCCATCTTTTGTTATCTAGATCCCATGAAGAATTGCAACTAAAATGCTTCCAGTCCTCAGATCTTGGTGTCTCTTTCCTTCTGGGATTACAATATTTCAGAGAGTTTTGAGGGTCAGAAGAATCTTTACTTTTGCATCAGTGTGAGAATCTGCTGAAATATTTTGTTTATATTGTATCTAGCACTGTATTTGTTCAATCAAAGCTTCATCCATAGCTAAAGTTTTGCCATGTTAGAAAGTAATGTGATGTTTTTGTTCTTTTGTCATGTGTTTAGTTCAGCTTTTTAATTCCCCCTTGTTTTAAACTCAATTATTCCATAGTTTACAGGCAGTTCTAACATCTGAACTTCTTGGCTGTCAGTTTCCATGTGTGGTTGTTTCTGTTGTCCCTGGTTTATGGCTGTTTGGTTCTTTCATGTGTTCTGTAAGCTTGGACTGTGAAGGCATGGTAACTGGGGATTTGCATGTGGAAATCTTGTGAGGGACCCATGTTCCATAAAAGTTAACATTTGCATCTGTTAGTCAATCAAGGATCCATAATGTGATGAAGATTTATCATCTTTTTAAATAAATAAAAGAATATAAATACTCTTTACAGTATTTCTTACTATTTGAAAGTAAAGATTTTCACCAACTTCCCTAGCTCATGTGTGAACAATTATTGCATTATTTGTATTTTCATTGCATTATTTATTTCTAACCTGTTATTTTCTCTTTTAAATATGTAAAAGACAGAAAGTATGATAAAGCTCTTCTCAGTGATTTAATGATTACATTTTTGCTGTTGTTCCTTGTTTCAGTAAGTCTTTCTCTCTCTCTTTCTCTCTTTTTCTCTTTCTCTCTCTTCTGTGTTTAGTATCAAACCATGCAACCATGCAATCTTGTCAAACTACATGATTTTCATGTACCTATTGAGTATAATGATTTTTAATTAATTAAATTTTGAATGACATAGGATTTTACTAAAAATTAATTTAGTTAATAAATTTTAAGGGTAAAGTATTAACTTTTAAATCTTCTCTATGTGGAATTAGGAATATTAAGTAATTTTACTTGCTTTCTTTCATTCAATTAAGCCATATTTTTTGACTATCTTATGTCTCTAGAGATTCTTCAAGCTGCAAAAATAACAATAGAATCCCTGACTTCTTGGAACTTAATTGTAACAGACAACATAGATAATAATCAGTAAATGAATAATGATCTTTTATGATTCAAATAAATACATTTTCTTTGCAATTTAGCATCTTTGAGATCAAGATGCCTCTTACAACTGGTGATACATCATCATTTAATTGGCCGTATCTTTTTCAGTAGAGCGCTTTTAAAAAGCTAAGCCTTATAATTAACAATGTCTTACGTTGAATGACATAGTATTTTGTCAAATTAGTGAGAAATGCTATGGTTAAAAAAAGAACAGACAAAAGGGATGGGGATTTCTAGAGAGGTGTTACATTTTTTAAATGGGATGGCAAATGACTGCTTGTCTAAGGAGTTGATTTTTTAGCAGCGTTCTGAAGGAGATGCGGGAGGGAGTGGGAAAATTGCCAGCATGAAAGTTGTGCTTTGCTCGGCTTTACGAAGTGTGATTACCACAGATAATATGCTAGTCATATAGTGCACTGAACAGCTGTGGGAGAGAGCGGTATGCGTGGCTACCTGAGAAGAGCACTTTAACCATGTAGGAAGCATGCCACTGAACCTTTTACACTTTAGGTTTGTGAGAAAAAGAGATGGTGGGACAGCGTCATCTGCTTTTATAGGATGGCAGACCCGATAGGTTGGCAGGTCACTGTTATGATCTTTAGCTTGCCTTGGTTCTCATGTGGGGAGTATTTTCCCCTGAATCTGAGCAATTACGGGACTTGTTTTTTGGTGTTTGTATTCTTCCCTTGTTCTGTGCTCTTACATATTCTAATGGGACCACTGCATCATGTGTGTGAAGAGAATGTTGTTAGGGATTATTTCATTTTGAGCAGCATCCAGCATCATTAAGTCTCACATCCCTGTAATGAGCTGCCTCAGATGGAGAAGGTGCTAATAAAGAACAAGTTAACTTCTAAGGGGGGAATTTCTCCTGTTGGATTTAAAAGATTTTTGACTTTTAATAAAAAATTGAAAATAGTACTATTGACTTCACATATGATTCGCACATGGAGCCTTTGTGGGAAATTATGTCTCAAATGACAGCATGCATAACGTCCTTCTTAGACCTTTCTTCCACACAGGCATTCCATTTATTTTTTTCATTGAGAGAATTTGAAAGTGAAACCTCCTATGTAATGAAAGACCAGATTTTTGAACCCTAAATGCAGGAATCTTGCTTTCATGTAAGTCCAGAAAGTTAAGAAACTGACTCAGGAATGTAGGATGAGACATTTGACCCGTGTCATTCTGGGATGCATGGGCAATGCTGGCTCTGACTTGGTTGCTTCTCGCACTGTCACGTTAGGAGGCATTTGTGAAAACTGCCTGCAAGAAAGTTCCTATGCACTGCAGTGGGGCAGCCGGCGGTATAGGCTTTGTGGATTTTCTAGAATAGTTCCTCTAAGAATACAGCTTTGAAATTATATATAGAAGCAGTCAGCTTTCACACAATTGTATATAAGTGTTCTGGTGTAAGTCTTTATCATCAAAATAATATTGTCTCTTTTTAAATATTGGGCAAGACTACTGCTAGCCCACCAGGAAAGCCTGCAGTCTAGCCATCTGTCAGCAGATGGACAGAAGCGATACCGACCAAAACAGAATTGGCTTTGCTGATGGGAGTTTTCCTTAAGATATTCTCATTATCATTTGTGTTCATTGAACAATAAAAAAAATTCATTTTGTAAAATCATGACTTTATGATTCTGCAATGAAAATATTCTTTTATAGATGATATCCAATTTTTGGTAGTCTTTTAATATCATTTAAGCTTAATAGAGTTAGTAAATTTGTTTGGGTATACTTAGTTAATCTTGGAACACTTTAACTGGAAAAGTATTTTAATAAGTATAGAAATAATGAAAAACTGCTCACCTTGGAAATAGTCAGAAGGCAACAGTAGAAGGAGACAAAGTGGTAAAGGATAATGACTATTTCAATTTTTGTGGCTCCTGTTATTATTCTCCCTTAGGAAGGAAGAAGTCGGATAGATTGGAAAATATCAGGTCATGCTGTGAATCTAGTGCTTGCTTTAGGGGAATTATAATATACATCATTTCTTTTCTTGTATGTGTGTGTACAGGGCATATGCATGTGTGCATATGTGTTTGCATATGGGTGGCTTCATGTGCGTGCGTGAGTGTATTTACTAATGGAGGCCTGAAGGAGATAGTAGGACTCATTCTCAATTATTTTCAACGTTACTGTTTTGAGACTGGGTCAAACCCAGATCTTACTAGTAAGGCTAGTCTGGCAAACTAACTTGTTCTAGGATTTCTAAGCTCTGCATTCCAGGGATGGAATTACAAAAGGTAACTATAAAAGAGCACTAGGTAGGCTCTGGGGAATGGGGATCCTAACTCTGGTCCTTTTGCTAGAGTGGCAAGTGGTTTAATCACTGAGTCATCTCCCCAGGCCCATAAATGTGTTTTCTAAGTAACATCGCTTTTTAAGTTCCTTTTTCCTCACATCATAAGAAATTGAAACAAATAAATAAATTTTAATACAATAGCTACAATGACATATTCTGTCCAAATCAGGGTAGAAAGCAGTAAGAATCAATTCACGTTCTTATTTTTGTCTAGTTGTATTGTATCACTTTTCCTGGGTAAATGTGGACAAATGTTCAGAAGGGAAACTGACTCCAGAAAGGAAATTGAGACAGACTTAAGAAACAATCCTACCCAAGTCCAGCTCAGTGAACCAGTGAGTTTATTAAGGTTGCCACATGGATAGACTCAAAGACTGGTGAACCACCCAAATCCCACTTCAACACAGGTGTCAGCTCACAAACCCTCGACCCCACAGCTCTGTGCCAACTGGCTCCACCCAAGACACTGCTTATGTCATGTCAGGAAAGGGGTTTTGTGATGTTATAATCGTTTATGTTTCCTGAATCTTCTAAGTTTGATGAACTTCCTAAATCTTAGGAACCTCTTTGTTTCTCTAGGTGGGAATGTTTCTATTCAGAGAAAAAACTTCACAAGTTGATAAATTATTTTATTTTATAGGTATGGGAAATAAACTAATAGTTTATTGCATATCTGCAGAACCAAAACCTAATTGCCATTTTAAAAATCTATCAATTACTTTTTATTTTTTATTGTGTTCTGAAATATTTTCCATAAACATCTTACAATCTTGGTGGCTTCTAGGATAAGTCATTACATTTCAGTATTATACTTCAGATATAATAATAATTGGACTTATGAAAAAAATTCTGGCCATTAGACATAGTAGTTTACTTTTTTGTCCATATTAATTTGAAAAGTGTGTGTTAAGGTACAAATCAGACCAAGTTTTTCAAAGACAGCAAAAACCATAAAGATAAAGTGTATTTACCTCTGGAAAATATTGTGGTTCATGCTTCAAAAAACACACCATTTATTTCTGTAATCTTCAGTTTGAGTCTCTGTTGGCTTCCCTCTCCAACCCCTTGCTTCCCACTCCACTCATTCTTCTGGCCTGGCAACCTGCTGAGCCCTCCTGTGGGCCAGCTGTTCTTAATAATCTGTAGAATTCATTATCTAGCAGTGAACAATGCTGAGGACTGGGAGAGCCTTCTTTCAGAAGAAACTACATTCCAAACCTTGAACTCATAAGCAATCACACAGATCATTATGCACTGGATAGAGCATAGAAGACGTTATTTCTTGGCCTCCTTTTCTTTTTTTTTCCCCTGGCATATAGAAGGAATTATCCTGAGAGTTTAGTGAGAGTCAATCTCCATGTGTGCCAAAACACAAATTTAACACAATTTCTGATAGTAGTTAATGAGAAAGCAACTAAATTGACTTCTTTCTAGTATATTGAAAGTTTTTACTATAACTGAAAATATCCTCAAAATTGTTATTCACTGTTATCTTTTATTGTCTCATTCAGGTCATTTTGGTCATTCAGGTGAAGTTTTAATCCCCATCATTAAATATTTATTAGTATGTGTTCTTTGATAAGATGCTTGAATTGCCACCAAAAGGTGGACTCTTGTCTAAAAAATATTCTAATTTCTGTTTAGGGGGTAGGGGGATAGCTTCCTGGTTTATAATAAAATTATATTGAGCATGTATCATAAATGTTTCTTACTTCTAAAGGTGCTGCAGTCTATATTGTAACTGATGGGATTTTTTTTCACATAATGGGCTCAAACACACATATTGTGTAATGTGTGTTTTTGTGTACACAAAGCATGCCTATAAGAGTGGGGCTAATGGTCTGCTATTCCTCAGTTGAAAACCAGTAGAAATAAGATCTGGGGAAGGCAATTCCATGTAAGCAAATGGACTAGAGTTCAAATAACCAGATCTCATAATTCTGGGTGGGTATGGTGACCCACTTGTAATTCTAGCCCTGGAAAGTAGAGCATGGAAATCCCCAAAGCAAGCTGGCTAGCACTATGGGTGAGCTCTTGGTATAATTGCATATCCAGTCTCAATAGAATATGGTGGAAGAGTATCAAGAATGATTTCCATTATTGGCCTCAGACCTCTATGCATACAAGTGCACATGTCTGTGTGCACCTAGATAATTGCAACACACACACACACACACACACATACACACACACACACACACTCAGACACATTCACACCAAGATCTTTAATTCATTGGTTCCTCTCCAGTTAGAAGGCTGGAGAACTTAAATCTGTCTTTTGCTGATGAAGGACATATACACACACACATACACATACATACAGGCTGCTTAGTGCAGCTATAAAGTTCTTAATTAGATATTAATAGAGCAAAACTTTCCTTATAACTTAACTATAAAAGTTAATCTATGCCAACTGCATAATTTTAACATATAAAACAAAAAAGATATAGGGTAAGATGAAAAGACCTTTCAGAAATGTATTAAGTGCTATGAGTGGACCTTGTTTGGTCCCTAATTCAGACAACCAGGTCTACAAGGATATGTCAGTGATAAAAGGAAAAATTAAGCATGGATTATAATGCAGAAACTATTAAAATTGAAAGCTTGTAAGATGCTGACACAGAATGTTTGCCACTCGAGCATGAAGATTGGACTTGGGATCCCCACCATGTATATAAAAAGCTTGGTGTGGTACCAAGGGTTTAAAATCCTAGTAAAGGAGAGGTGGGGACAGAAGGATCCCTGGGATTTGCTGACCAGCCAACTGAGTCCTTGAACTCCAGGTTCAGTGAGACCCTGTCTCAAAAATAAGGTGGAGATCATTGACTACTGAGTCCTGAATCCTCACTAGGGCGGAAGACTCAGAAGGAGGTTCAGGGCCCATATAAAAGGATGCCCCAGAGTATGGGAGGAGGAAAAAGGAGGCACTAGGAGAGGGGGAGGGAAGGAAGGGATGAAAGGAAGGGAGGAACGGGGGAAGTGCAATGGGGGAGGATGGAGGAGGGGAGGGGAGAGGGAAGGGACAAGGTTACCTATTGAGCTTGTATGATTAGTTTAAATATTTCTAATAAATCAAAAAAGTAAGGTAGAGAAGTGATTGACCTAATATTAACCTCTGGCCTCCACATGCCTTTGCACACACATACACCCTCCCAATACACACATTTTATTGGGTGTCACAACAGAATGGCAATTGTATCTTCTTGTGCATGTATAGATGTGGGTGTGTATGTTTGTGTGGGTGTATGTAGAGGGCGGTGTGTGTGCCTGTCGGAAGCTTAAGGGTGATTTTGGGAATCTTTCTGGATTGCTTAACCTCCTTATTGGTTTGCCCTGGGGTTTTCAAACTTCACCTTCCAGGAGTGGAAGTAAAGGATACAATCATTTCTGCTGGTGATTTTACATGAGTGCTGGGATCTGAACTTTTGCTTTTGCTTGTGCTTTTGCTTGTGAGGCAAAGGCTTAACCCCTGGGCCATCTCTGCAGCCTGTGATTGCATTTTTTAAAAAAAAAATTCTGGTGGATTATAGATAAATGCTAAAGCAGTTCTGGAAAAAGTAATATAGTGTTTCAAATTAGCTTCAAAATATTTCAGAAAAAAATTGAAAGGTGATTGATGAGAGCAGACAACAAAAAGTTGATGTTTATTAAAGCTCAGAAAGAATAGTTGAAATCTTCCATAAGAAAAGTTTGGAAAAACATCAAACACTCCTATCAGGATATACTCATTTAAGGGCCATTCTTAAGAGCATTCATGCTGGAAGGCTTTATTTTATTATACACTTGTTTTAACACTAATCCTACTGGTTAAAATAGCTCAGAAACCTATCTTGTGGATTTATGCCTCTGACAGTGGGATTCACATGGATCACTTCAGAGCTTCATGTTTCTGAGGGAGTAAGCTTGGAAAGGGAGTTCTCTATCAGTGAATGCCATGCATCCAAGCAAGAGAACATTTGTAAATCAGAGTCACGGTAGAAAAGCTGCAGTGCAAACTGCAACAGAACGGAGTCAACATCCAGTGCAAAGAATCAGAGGTTGAAACAAATTCTGGATTCAAGATCTGCAAATTTGGAGTGGAGTAGGGATGAGATAGAACTGAGATTCCTGTTGAACTTGAACAAAATAAAGGAAGACCAGGAAGATGAGGATCTGCACACCAGTAGAGATTGGCTGCTGCCTTAGGTGGGCTGGTGGGCGCAGGGAGATGGCAAAGGAAGAGAGATGCTCCTCTGTAGAACTGTGCATCATTTCAGAGCACATATTTCGTTACCTAGCCTGGCCATCTGGTTTTAAGCTCTGAATGACTTTTTCTTTCCTTTCTGCTGTGCAAGTTAGATAGGCCGCCAAGCAGTGAAGATTTGCCACTATAGACAGTCAAAAAATATTTCACAGGGGGAAGGAGGGAGATCTTAAGAGACTCCATGTCCCCTGAGAATATTTGGGATTACTGCTATAATGGGAAGGAGAGACGCTCTCCTCATTGCTGCTCTCACTGATATATGACACATGTTCCAGCAAGTCAGGCGCATGCCATCAAAGGTCTGAGGCTCAGTGAACCATGTATGTTGAAAGGACATAAAAATAGGAGGGAGAAAGAGCAAGAGAGGTTATAATGGAAAAAGGAGGGAATGGGATTGGGGATTAGGGTGTGAAAATAATCATAAATTTGCTGTATTCATGTATGAAGCTCTAAAAGAGTAAAAAAATAAACCACAGGTTCTCAAGGCTAGTCCTAAATAAGTTTGCAAAAAACCCTTCAAATAGTTTCTCTTCTTTACATTTTCATATTTTCTTTTGACTTTCATAAACGAATACCGTGAACTTATGTTATTCACGCCCTGCAGTACCCAGTCCTACCCCCTACCTTTTCTCACTACAAACCATCAAATGGTTTCTTTTCTTAAAGTGAACCACACTTGTTCACATAACATAAAACGGTTGAAGTTAAAGTTAAAGTTTTAGCCTGTTTGTGGTTATAGCTCATAATGTTAGTTTTGTGATTTCTAATTTTCTAAAGATGACAAGATTAAACAATACAACTAAAATGCAGTAATGCAGACACTAAAATGAAGAACACACACACACACACACACACACACGAGAGAGAGAGAGAGAGAGAGAGAGAGAAACAGAGTGAGTGAGCGAGAGAGAGAGAGAGAGAGAGAGAGAGAGAGAGAGAGAGAGAAAGAGAGAATGAGCGAGCGAGAGAGATTCTTCTCGGACCTTTGAGGAGCCAGGCGGCCCTCTCTTACCTTCTCCTTTGCTCCCTTGTAATCTATCTTACTGTCACGGAAGCAGCTGTGAGTCCTCTAAAAAAGGTGGATATTGATTCACTAAATGCTATCCACCTTGCCCTACACTGTAGCATGAAAACACCTTACCTGACCCTTGGAACACTGGTTTCCTTCCCCAGTGATCCCTCATCACCTCACTGAAGATGAGGCTGCTACCAATAAGCCGAGTTCAGGCTGACATTCTTCCCTGCTCCCACACAAAGCAGATGAGCAAAACCCTTGTGTGGCTGCAATCCTGACAGAAATCATTGCAAAGGGAACCTCACTACTACAGGGTACCTCAAATATGAACTGGAGATTGATTGCTTTGCTACTAATACTGCCTAGCTGGAGGAGAGAAGGACATGTTTGCAAATATTTCTCTTCTGCAGTTCCTCCAGTTGTACTGTACACCTGACCTTTGACACAGTGAGTGCATTATCAAATCATCAGCCCCCATCAAATATAAAATAATTCTATCTTCTGTCAGTCAGTGAGGTCCAGATCTAGAAGAGAAGCGATTAAGTGTTAATGGATTTGCTCCAGGCATTTCACAACCTATTGGTTCTAATTAGACTGAAAAAGAATTGCACTGACAACCTGGAAATTTAAATAATGCATTTTATAGTTCTTATATATTCTTCCAAACAAGCCAGCATGCATTGGATAAAGAAAGAGGTGATGGGGCAAAGATTTCTTAGAACAGTGTCAGACTCTGCTTTTTCAAAACATAAAGCCAAAAGCCGGCAGAGGTTTGATTTGTAATAGATGATGTGTCTTAGTAAATTGTAAAATGCCATTCTGAGAAAAGGACATTGCAGGAATCTTATCACATGTGTCACCTAAATGATGCAGCTGCAAATGAAATCTGAGTTGAGCAGTAGAAGCACAGGTAAATCACAGAAAAGCAGGATTCTTAAAGCAAGGAGCTGGGGTGGAATCAAACCAACAGGAGACCTGCTGATGCGCAACCCAGAGGTGGAAAAGCTGAGACATCCTTTATGATCCAGGCTGTAATGAGCTATGCTGCAGTGGCAACCATGGAGTCCTTTGAAGTATCCAGAACCCTCCAAAGAAACATTTGGAGAGACATGCAGACATTCGCAATAATCAATAGGAGCTCTGGCAAAAGCATTAATTAAAGCTGCTGCTGCAGTTTTCTGCAATCCAGTGAGGTTCAGATTTCAGGTGATTGCAGTACAGTAAATGGAGAAAAGATACCAAAGCTATTTGTCTCCTATGCAAGCCCATTTTCCATGTGCAATCAAATTTTACTCTTTATAGTCCCCAACAGCTGCTTTAAACCCACGAAGTATTCAGAAGTCATGATACAATATTAGTAAGAAAATTAAAGTGGTGGCAAATCACAACTTGCTATCTGAGCATCACAGGAGGAGTTCAGTTAATATTAAATATCCACAGCCTGGCGTGTACACACTCACATTTCCTAGGAGAGTCTAAGCAAAATATGGCCTTCAGGGATACACACTTAGCAGCTTTTGCATAGCAATAACCAAGATGCTGATATTGGCTAATGAAATTCTGGTGCTGAAGAGGAGCCCCTGAGACTCAGAACAAAGCTCTCTAGGAAAACAAGGCTACATTCCTTGTTTAAAAAGTAAACAGTCAATCCCTCATAGTTATTCACTCAGCATATATTTAGTGAAGGCCTGCTTTATGTCAATGTTGGGTGGGCCCTGGAGAGAAAGTACAAACTCTGTCCCTCACTTCATGGAGTTTCAAGACTGGAGGGAGACAGATTTTAATGAAACATCCACTTAAATAAATGTATATTTGTGAGCCATGAAAATAGCATTGGAAGAAAGGTGTCTAGTCATACAGAAACATTTATTTCAGATGAAATTACTTGACCAGGAATTGCTAGGAATTATAGGAGAGGAAAGTGAAAGAACCTAGTAGGGCAGCAGGTGCAAAGACTCTGGCTCAGAGGAACAGAGGTTCTTTAAGAACCTAAGAGTGACAGCTTTGGAGGGCTATAAGAAGCTAAGAGTTAGAGGGCAGAGAGCAAGAAGCAAGATGTGAAGCCAGGAAGAGATCTATGGGCAGCCACCAGACCAAGCAGGCCACAAGAATTTTCTGTTCCATAAACAATGGGAAACCACTGAAATTCAGACAAAGAGTTATCACAAACTTTGTGAAGTGATTCCTTTGGGTAAAATATGGAGAATGGATCAGGAGAAGGCAAGAAGATTACATGGTCTGTAGTCTAGGAATGAGGAGGCAATTTGAACCAGAACTGAAATGAAATATATGGAAAGGCCTAGAGAGAGATATTTAGTAGATATAAGTAATTAATATTTAGAGATGGGAACTCTCAGAGAAGGAAAATGATTCTTCCAGTTCATTTGGGGATCCACAATGAATTAATTTGTGACACATAGTGACTGCACTCGTGTGGGTCTGGATTTAAGATGAGAGATGTGGAATAGACATGCAAATCCATGTCACTGAAATCGAGCTGGCTACTGACAGTGTGCAGATACAAGTGGAAAGTGAAAAGAGAAGGCAGTTAAGACTAAGCCTGAAGGAACCGTACCAGGAAACAGCATGGTTCGCTAAGTATAGTCTCATCCAACAACATCAAAAGGGCCCAGAAATCTGTTGGAAGCAGAAACAGGTGCATTGTATCAGGGCTTGGGATTCTGTCCTAGTTTAGGTCTTCAGGTTTGAGAACCTCTCGTCATAGGAGGGAATATGGAGATGTGCCTTTAAAGGTTATTGAGACTGTGCTACTTGTCCAAAATTGGATCATAGAAGGAAAGAGGGACCATATGTGCCATTAGAGTTAGGAAAGAGAATAACTCAAGGAGAAGCTCACCGTCAAAGGCTGGGAGGAGACGAAAAATGGAGACCACTTTTGAACTTAGACAGTTGTTTCAAGTGAAGGGATGTGATGAAGACAGACTGAAGTGTATTGAGGAGTGGGGAAGGGAAGGGAACAGGAATAAATAGTCCTTGAAGTCTGAAGAGGATGTGAGTTCGAGGGAGAACATGGACATGCATTTAAAGCACTCTGGTGTTACGTGCATATTCCAATGGTGACTGAGCAGATGAGTTGAATACGAAGGAGTCAGACGTGATCGATCAGTAGGTAGATGTTTTAGGAGGGTAAAAACACGAGTTAAAGTCTGAATGCAAACACTAAAGATCCACTTCTTTTCTCTAACCTCATGCGTGAGTAGAGAAACCTAATTCACACCAATCTCTCCTCTCGCTTACTGTGCTTCAATGCATGGAACATTTTTTTTTTTTTACTCTGTGCTTTTTTATTTACTGCAGGAAACATAAAAGACTGATAAATGAATCATCAGCATGGAGAAATATAACAAAAATTGTGATTACCAATGAACAGGTATAAAAATATGTGTTATAAGAGTTCCTCTATGATTTCAAGAACAGACAAGACTTCAATGGTGATCAATGAGGTATTATTTTTAGGATGATGAATTAATATAAGGAAGCATAAATGTACCTTCTGAGGCAACTACATTTCTGTATTCTTTGATCCAGGTCGTGACTTCATGGTTACATTCACATATAAAATTTTTTATATATATATTTATTTTTTTTATTTCCATTCATACACCGGTCCCTTCCCTCTCTCCCCCCCCCAGCCCCCTGTGTCCCCCTCCCCTCCCCCTTTCCTCCCCATCCCCCAGTGCCTCCCCCTCCCATCCCCGGAGCATCCTTTAATGAGCATGCCAAACTCTCCTCTGGGTCCTCCTCTCCAGTGAGGTGCAAGGACCCAGTGGCATTTCCCAGAACCCTTTCCTGTGTTCCCCTTAAGCATAGGAACACTACTGTGGCTGTCAATCCCTTGCCTCCAAGGATCCTAGTGCCTTTAGCAAACGCTAGACTTTGTGGGGTCAATAGTGTGTTGGACATTGCACTGGGCATGCAAAGTCCAATTATGATTGCTTCAGCCCTAACTTGTGTGGTGTATCTTGCATATCATTACTCCTCCCATCCTTGTGCTCTTACAATCTTACCGCCCCTTCTTCCTCAAATTTCCCTGAGCTTCAGGATGGGGAGAGATTAGGCTGACCTAGTTCCAGGTGGTTGATATAGAGTCTCTGATGTTATGGTTTGTTGATTTATTTTTTTCAGTTTTGCTGCTTGCATGGAACATTTTAAAGCTAATTCCTTAATCACATGGCAAGTTCTTCAGCTGCTGAGCCATCTCTCCACAAATCTTATCAGGTACTTTTGCACCATTGTGACAAAAGATCTCACAGCATGCCAGTCTGGCCTTAAACTTAGAGAAATCCAACTTCCTTAGCTTCCTAAGAGTTAGGAATTACAGTGTTACCCACCACAACAGGCTAGTAATTTCTTTTGTGCATATGTGCGAGCGTGTTTGTGTGCATGTGAGTGTATTTGCGCAGGCCAGAGGAGGATATGGTGTGTCCTTCTCTATCACTCTTGATCTTACTCCCTTTGGACAAGATCTCCATAAAACCTTAGGCTAGGTTGCCAGCCAGCCGGCCCTAAGGATTGTCCTGTTTTTGTCCCCCACGGCTCTGAAGTTATAAGGGCACACATAGCTACATCTGGCATGCTTTCCTTCTGTGATGATATTTATTGTTTAAACTTTCTTTTGTTTTCTTGGCAATTTTATACTGAAATACAATGACTTTGCCATTTTCTCCCCTTCTTATCTAACCCCATCCCCTCCTTTTCCCATTGGAAACCTTTGTCCCAATCAGTCTCCCTTCCACTTTCATGCATTCTTGCTTGAGTGGCGCATTAAGTTTCATTTCTTGCCTGTATTGGCAGGTGCCTAAATACTCCCTAGAACATGGATGATATATCAGTGGGGTAGATCATTAAGGGAAGTAGCTCCCATCCCCCATCTTCCATATCCTTCACTAGAGTCTCAAGTAGACTTGTTGTCTCTTGAGATCTTCCCTCTTCAATGGGGAAATGTTGGCAAGCCACACCTTGTGTAGATCTTGAAGTAGACACAGCTTCAGGGAGTTCATGAGTACAGAAGCCCTGCCACGTGCAGAAAAGTCTGTCTGACAGTCCCCCTGTCTACCTATAAGTTCCTGTATTCTAACTGACTCTTGTTCTGCCATAGCACCTGACTTTTTGAATGGAAGCAAGGGATCTGAATTCAGGTCTGTACAGGGAACAATCTTGTCCACTAATAAATTTTTCTAGCCCTTGTTAGGTTTTTCTAAAATATTTTGATATCCTGAAATGTTTTATAATCCTACAAGCCATTTGAAATCACAATATTTAATTAAAAAAAGAAACAAAAAATAACAATTGGCTTTCAGATTCTAAACCAGGAATGTAATTGTATGTGTAACCCACTGGTATCAAGTCATTTTCACAGTGGTTTTAGAGTTGTAACTTGAAATTATAAATGAATGATACAGTAAAACTATTATTTCATTCTACTAATTAAGAGTTGGTTATAATTTGATTACCAGCTGGGTTGATATGCTATTTCATTAGCAAAAATTTTTTTTCAGTTAGAAGATATAGATTTGTGTTTTGTTTCTATCAGTTTTTTTTTGGGTTAGTTTCAGAACTCCAAGTCTTTGCTTTGCATTTACAAGTAGAAGAGGAAAATACCTCACAGAGGTATGAAATGAAAATGCGGACATGTATGAAAGGAGTTGAAGGGTACAAATCCCCTCAAAACTAACCTACAAGACATACTAGAGACATTCATATAATAATTTCTAACAGTCAACAAAAGTTAAGCACAGTTCAAAATGAAAAAATCAAGCATCTAAGCATTAATGTTTATAAATACAACAGATATTTTATCATTAATTGCATATTAAAGTAGAAAAATAAATCTTGTCCATTTGCTAACTTAAATTGATAAACTCATGTATTTAAATATTGTTTATAATCCAGTTTTCCTAATGTCAAACATGTATTTTTCCGAAGTATAAATTTATTTCTTATTTTAAAATATAATAACAAATAGCAATTTTAGGACCATGACTGTGTATTTATGTGTGCAGCACTCATTTAATTAAACTTTTTCTTTTCTGCCCCAAATAGGTTTAAATTGCAAAAGCATTAATTTCATACAGCAATAAATTGAATGAATCTGGGGTGATGGTGTAGTTAATAAAGTGCTTAGTCAGTCAACTAAAAAAAGTGCTTGTCTTGCAAGCATGAAGTCCTGAGTCTCACCACCCCCAACACACACACACAGTCACACACACACACACACACACATACACACACACACATACACTCACATAGACACAGACACATGCATACTTACACACATACTCACATATATACACACTCAAACACAGCCGGGCATGATGACACCTGCTTGTCCTCCCAGTACTGGGCAGGCAGAGACAACAGGATCCCTGGAGCTTGCTGGTCAGGCAGTTTAGCCTACTTGGTAAACACCAGCCCAATGAGAGGCAAGGTCTCCAAAATCAAGGATAGCATCTGAGGAATGACCCTCAAGGTTGAACTGTTGAATGACCAACACAATCCATCTAGTAAAACCACATGTAATACTTTACTGTCCTTTGTAATCCCTTTCTTTCCTGCCTCACTCTCACGTTTCTTTTTAACTTTTGGAAGATTGTGATGACCCAAATCTCATGTTTGGTGACATAAACAGAAGAAATAATTTATTAATGTGTATCAAGAAATGAAGACAAAACTTACATCATTATTACCACATCAGTTAGCAAACATTAATTCCACATCTTCTCTTTGTTGACTTGAGGATTCCTTACCCCTCTCATCCTGTTCAGCTGGTACCCCAGTGTGGTCCTAGTCCTTTGTATATATGAAAAAGTACTTCTGTATCCCTCTGCCCACCAGCATGTGATATCTAGGCTTTTCCAGGTAAAGAGAGTATTTCAAAGTTGTGTATACAATCATTTTGATTATTTACCTCTAGGTTATCTCAAACTGTCAAGAAAGAGTTGTGGTCTTTTCCACATTGACACATTGAAGTCTGGACTCACCCTTTAAACCAAAATTCTTTTTCATGAATAGTCACTGAGAAGTTTCAATGAAGTCATTAATATTGTCTGGCATGCCATAGAGATTTTTCTGAATTAAACTTGTCAGGATGTCAGCAGAGACAAGCTGTAAATATTCTGTTCTTCAATAATTCTTGGTGTGGAAATTCTCAATTTATATTTTTTCTTCTACAGATGTTATGGAAAACATGATTCAGGAACAATACAAATCATTGTACTATAAGTTGGAGGAAGGAAAGTCCAATATTAAAATGTTACATATATATATATATATATATATTATATATATAATAGGGAGAAAAACAAGTCAAATTCAATGTTTGTAACAGTCACGTAAGATTTTTTTTCCTTCAAGTCAGATATAAAGTAGGAAATAGAATTAAGTAAACTAGGTTAGTTTCCTGTTAATGTTGCCTCCTGATTCCAAAACCACAATGCTCTGAATTCTCTTTTATGTTTTTCCATTTTCCAGAAGACTTTAGACGCCAGACTCTAGCTATGAGGCTCACAGAGAAAACATTCTGTACACTACCTTCCAAAAGAAAAGTCAGAACTTAATTTTTATCCGTAAATGAAGACAGACCTCTGCTCTTTACAGTACAATCCATGCTGAGGGATAATAAAATAACCCTAACCCTGCAGTGTTGTTTCCTCTACTTGTTATGGAATGCACATATGGTCACAGAGACCGGGAAACTCATTTCCTCTCTACCCTTGCATTGCCCAGCATATGCAAGTTAAAGTGTTCTTTACTGTCAGTCACAGGCAGGTACTGTTGACCAACACTGACCAGGGATGGACAATCCAGGGACTCCCCGGTAGATGATGCTGTCAAGGCACAAGGGGCAGAAATTCCAAATACTGGCCTCAGTGGTCCTTGTCATTGCATACCTTGTCACCCCCTGTCCACATTTTGATTTGCAACCATTGAAATTTCATCTGGCAGAACAGTTGTGCATCTTGAAGTCATAAGGTGTGTGTGTGTGTGTGTGTGTGTGATGCTGGTGGTGGTAGTGTTGGAGCAGGTACAACAGAATCACTGTTCTCTCTGAGCACATGCTCCATGAGATGGAGATGAAAAAGAGGAGAAAGAGCAGATTCTGGCCACACATGGGACTCAGAAGCCGTTTAGACTCAACTTCCTGCCATTCCTGTTTTGTCCTCCCCTCTCTCCTGCTTTCTTTGAACAACTTCCACCCATAGTGCTCTTAGCCCAGACATTATTCCTATAAGAAACCTTCTCCCACATCCCTAATCTGTGTTAGATGTTTGTTTCTATGCCCCATGCATCACATGCTGCCATATTCTGGCTCCCTCTCTAAAGAACCCTGTCTTTTGTCTTGTGTGCTTGGTGCTGAATAGACCTCCTGGAACTTTATAAAAATATAAAAATAGTCACTATTTGGATGCATGAATAATGATGCACTCCAACAATGCTTGCATCCTGTCCTGTTCAAAGTATTGGTCTATTCAATCTTGAGGCCTTACATACAAAATGAAGCATCAGAGCTTCAATGACAGGGAAAGCATGATTTTTATTTTTGATCTAAGTGCTGATCAGAAGGCCCTAAATGTGACTGTAAATAATGTTCTTGGTAGATTGATTGAAAATAGTTATTACTTATATAAGAGAAGGTGGAACACGCATGGTGCTGGCTGGTATCTATGCAATTCAATTTTCCCCAAATATCCAGTTTCCCAAATATTCAAAATTTTTGACTGTAAGTTTGGAGACTGAGATTTTTTTGTGTGTGTATAACTGAAGTAGATAGGACACCAATTTGAAGATGGTATAGTAGCTCTCTTGCTTGTGTGTGATAAGTGGTGGGAAAGAAACATACTAGAAGAGTTATCATTTAAAGCAAAACGGAGGGAATTTCTGCAAGACAGACAACTCTGGACTTAATAATGGTTGAAAATAAATGTAAGTAAAACTCAGACAGAATAGTAGTAGTAGATTTAGGGTTTTCTTGGTAGATTTCTAACAGAACAATCAACAATACCAATGAGACAAAAACTTTTACTATAATAGTTTCCCAAATATGTAAAGCTTCAGAGGATCATTTTTGTATTTCCTATATGCTCAATACTTTTATTGGCTTGAAACATATCCATAGGATAACGCTGTTGTCTAAATAGCACTAAGTGGCACTTAGTTTGTTGTGTGGTTGCTGGGTGTAGCTATCTAATTGGCTCTCACCTCTTGATTCTTAAAAAGTTCTGGGTCCTTAACCTCTGAGGCAGGAGCTCACCAGCTCTTTTCTACAAAGGAATGTAGAGCAAATATTTCCCATCTTTTGGCAATCCGATACATGTTGCCACCACTGAGCTAGAATTTTGTGGAGAATGAGCAGCTATAGACAATACATAAATGGACAAATGTGGCTGTGTTCCAATAAAACATTTTTATGGGCAATAAACTTCATAGAATTTTCATGTGCTCTGATATATCATTGGTAAGCACTAAAACAAACAGAAAAACATAGCTTGTTCATGGGCTGTTCAGAAGCAGGAGCAGCTGGCTTTGACTTGCAAGCCAGTTTCTAAGACTTGATCTAAGGCAAAAATTTGACTATGACTTTGTTTTGTTATACTGAGGTTATTTTGTCACCTGCTGCGACCACCTAAGGCTTAACTTAGATAAAAGCTGGTGTTGTCTTTTGTGTGATAGACTAAATGTGATTGGTTAGGAATGTGTGTACAATGCATGCCAAGTAATCCATGCTGCCAAGTAATCAACAAATTACAATGCAGTAAGGGTTGGTCTCATTCTTCAGGCTCTGTTCTCATCTGTATGGTAAAATTTGTCTCATCAGCACTTGGTTTACTTTTCCAGTAGGAAGATGAAGCAGGTGAGGACATCCCAAGCTCTTTCCCATTACAAACATTACTCCCAAATCATAGGTATTGCTTTCATTGCTTTGGCTCATTTCCCATGGGCCAGGATTTGTTTACAAGTCATGTCTAGTTATAATAAAGATTTATTGATAATTACCTGAGATTTGGAGCTATGTATTCCTGCGTCCAGTTTAAAACCTCAAATGTAATTCACTGAGAAGGAAGTTAATAATGTGAGAAGAAGGCATTGAAAAAATATCTATACTTTAACTTTCCTTGGGGTGGGAGTAAAGAAGGGAGGAGGGAGGGAGGGGAAGAGAGAGAAAGAGAAAGAGAGAGAGAGAGAGAGAGAGAGAGAGAGAGAGAGAGAGAGACAGAGACAGAGAGATTTGTTTTCTGATCTGGCTATTTGGTTCCTTCCCCTTCTGGTACACTTTCCAATCACCATCTAAATTGTACCTGGGTTCTATTTTACTACATATACGGTAGTTCCTCAAGGCAAAGCACTTTGTGTGTGTGTGTGTGTGTGTGTGTGTGCGCCTTTGGAGGCCCAAGGTGACATTAGGATTCACCTTGGATTGCTCTACCTCTTTTTTTCTTTATTCCCAGGTCTCCCAGGTTCTGAATTCCAGGCTGCTACCATTTCTACCTGGCATATTATATGATGTAGGATCTGGGGATCTGAACACAGGTCCTTTTGCTTTCAAGGCAAAGTTTTTGACCCCCATGTCATCTCTGTGGTCCCAAAGTTTCTTTCTTCTCCTGAAGTACCTGCTTTAATTCACTTGGCCAAATGTCCATGGTCTTTCAGAGAGTTTTGATGTTCGCTTCTTGTATCAGTTATTCTTAACTATTGTTGTGAGAGAACACCCAAAATCAAGAAACTTAAGGGAGAAAGGGAGGTTTATTCAGCTTACGGTTCCAGAGGTAAGGTACCGTCTCTCAAAGCAGAGGCGGCATGGCTGGCTGGCCAAAGCTGGAGGAGGCTATGTCACCACAGACATCTTGGAAGCTGAGGGCTGCAGACTGCTTGCTGCAAAGGCAGACTTCTCCTGGAGGTAGGGTGACTCATCCACCTCAAGGCCCACCCCTTGTGACTGCCTTCCTCCAGCAAGGCTCCACCTCTCAAGGTACCATGACCTTGCCAAACACATGAGACTGTGGGGGACACATTTCAAACCATGACACTTCTCATAATTTTTCGCTTCAGTTTCATTTTATCTGTATTATATCTTGCAAGAATCTTAGCTGGTGTCAACAGTGGTAAAATCTCAGTCTATGTTTACTGGAAGAATGAATTATGGGAAGGTCTGACACAGCATTGCCCAGTTGGGTTTTATTTCTTGAGGACTCGATTGGACTGCAGTGAAGGAGTGGGGGGGGGATGTCAGGTTAGGGAAGAGGAAGAGTTGCTAGGGACTTCTGAGTACAAAGCAAAATTCAAATCTCAAAAACAGACAAATGCTAGGGAGATGACTCAATTGCCTAAAGAACTTGCTCAACAAACATGAGAATCAGATTTCAGATCTCCAGAAGCCACCTGAAACCTAGGTAGGCATGGTGACCACTTATCACCCCAGTATTCTAGAGGCCTAACCATTTGGAGAGCTTTGAATTCATTTGAGAGATTCTGTCTTAATAATAAAAGTGGAGAGTGAGCAAAGAAGTCACAATAAGTCAACTCAGGCCTCCACAGTCACCCATATATATGTACACTGCACCTCCACACATGCAAATGTGTATATATTGCCCCCCCATATACACATGTCAGAAAATATAAACAGAAGGGAGAAATATTGAATATACACAAGATACTAAAAATCACGACAACCTTTGAAAATGATAAGGAAGGTAAGGACTGAAGATAAGGAGATCACTCATAGTATATGCTCCAACTTTGAGGATTTCAGCTCCTGTGAATGTCCATGATGTTTTAGAACTTCCAAAAGGCCAGAGAACTTGATTAGTTAGCTGGAATCAAATACCACCTTGCAGATAGGCTATCGTAGAATATTTTCAGAAATACCACTAACATGGCAATGCAGAGTAATGGAGACTGTTCCCCAAAGTAAATGGGTATTTCTTCCTAGATTTATAAAACGGATGCTTATTACATACATCTGGGACAACAGTCTGTTTCTGTTCTTTGTAGAAGCTGTTCTGACTCTGTTGTGGTGCTGGTAAGTTAGGCTTAGACCTACATTCTGTGGTTATGAATGGAGCCTGGAGATGGTGGAGCGTTGCTGTCCTATCATCTGCCATGGAAGTCTTAGTTCATGATGCTAACAGATTTTCTCCACTGTGAGTCATACTATGAACAGAAGGGAACATAAATATACAGAAAAGCTGACACTCCAAAGAGAAGAGAAAAGTGGACACTTTATAAAAGTTGATCTTGTATCTAATTCTGAATTGGTTCCTTTCTTCATTTTTTAATTTCTCCCACAAAGGGAGTAATGACCACATTGAACGATTTTTGGCTAACCTGTTATTATTGCCATTCTCTTTCTTTAAATCCCAAGCAGAAAGATACATTGTAAAATTTACTTTTGCCTGCTATAATATTTAAAGGTCAATGCAGCCTCAATGAAATCAGCAAAGAATACTGATCTTTAAAGACTTCTTTTCCTCCATTTCCATGTGTATGTGTATATAGTGAGTGTATGCGTCTATGAGTGGTGGGCATGTCTGTAAGCATATGCATGCAGGATCAAGGTGGATGTTGGGAATCATCTTTGATCGTTCTTCTAGCTTATTACTTGAGGCTGGTCTCTAAGCAAACTCAGAAGTAATAGCTAAGGACAGTGTGGTTAGCTAGCTTGCTCTGTGGATCTCTAGTTTCTGCCTTCTGTGATTGGAATTACAGGCAGAATGCTATACTCACTTGGCATTTAATGTAAAATCAGGGGACCAGAGTCTGGTCCTCTTTCTTGTAGCTTTTAAATATTTAAAGCACAAAAGTGATATCTAAGTTTCAACAAAGAAAAAAATTTAAGTAAGACAGTAGCAAAAGACACAAGACACCTAAAATTGAGAAAATTTAGTGGAATAGAAGCTCTTTGACAAACCATGTCCTAATAATACATTGGAAAATGAAATAGCATTAGTCGTAAAAGCTTTGAGGAGAACCAGTTTTCAGGAGAAAAAAATCGTGAGAAGATTCTTAATCAGTTACTATAGGTACTTTAATCTGTTAGGACTGAAAACATTGAAGTAGCCAGTAATAAGACTTACTGAAAAACCACACAAAATACGTACTCTGCATCCTCCAGTGTTTAGTGTAAAAAACAAAACCGTTCCATGCCATTGAGCTAGGGGGACAGCTAGTATGGGAAATTTGCTCACTGAAGAAAGGAAGTGGGTCCAAGATGGATCTTCAAGAACTCCAGCCCATTGTATGTACTGCTATGAATTCAATGACCAACCCCGTAATGCTATCTTGAGATTAATGATCCATAGCAAATCAGGCATGAAACGAAAGTGCAGAAGCAGATAGCATCTGCTCGCTTTCCAGGAATCATCTGGAGAAGAAACCTACAGCTGTGACCCAAAGCCCGGGAGTCACCAGTAAGGAGGCGACACAATCATCTCAACATCTATTGCCGCTGACCACTGATTAAAAATCAGCATGCTACTTGAAATATTTTAGGCATGGAACAGGCAACCGTAGCATCAGAAAAAACAAAAGGAACAGGATAATTCTTTTGCCTTACTGTTGCTGCCTAAATTTCTCAGTTGTGCAGCCAGTTTGACCCACTCAATAAGAATCTTCAATACAAAGACATGTTAACTATTTAATCTTAGTTTTAGAGCCCCTGTAGCTATAAGAAAGATAGACTGGAATTTGGGAACATGATACTTTAATACCCACTGTATATATGGTGCTTGTTCATGTAATATACATGTATATATATAATACATATATATTAGTATCCTGTATGCAAACCGTGTACATGCTTGTGCATCATGCAAAGCTAATTGTGTCATGTTTGCTTGTACTTTGTTAGCGTATCTTTACAGTATCCACCTAACCTGTAATTGCCAAAGTAACGTAAGCTTATATCTCCTTGTGCTCCTCTCTCTCTCTCTTTCTCTCTCCCTCTTTCCCTCTAGTTAGTACTACACTTCACAAAAGATCATGTAAAGAGATAAAGTACTCTATGTGACTTCTTGGGTGGCTTAGCAATGAATGCATTTCTGTATAAAACATGAGTAGAAAAGTTCCAAGTTTGTTCTTTCTGTGTTTCTGTAACTCTTATTTATAGATCATCTTCTGTGCTCTCCACTCATATTATAGAAACTCTAGTCTAACTTAAAGCTCTTGATCTTTGTGAGGCACTAGCTTGCTCTCTAGTTATCTGTCTTCTTTGAAGGAATGTAAAATAAACAGCCACAGTGGGCTCATTTCTCCTGAATTTCCTTCTGCAAGGGAGCAAGTCAAGGGAATGCAACTTGACCTCAATAAAGCAAAATGGATTTGTAATAATGGCATATGAGAGAAAAATCCATTAAAGTCATTTCAGATGATAAAATACAGAGACTTTAAGGACATATTAAGGTTTTTAATATAAAATAAGTTTAATTTTCTTATCACTGAAATAAAATCAATATGCAGTTCAGTTCTCTCATTTACTTTTTGGGGAAAAACTATGTAAAGGTTTGGGTTAACCACCTTAGTGAGTTGGATGTCCATGAACACAAGTGAACCTGTTCAAGGTGCCAGTGTAATTTATCCAGGAAATAAGGAATCATTAGGGGTCATTTGTTATTAGTGCTCTATGAGTCTAGGGTAGCCATATAGTGGGGAAGAAAGAATCGAGTTTTGGAGTGAAAGTTCTCAGCTGTCTCAGATAACAGCAAGCAAGGCGAGCAGACATCTCTTGGTAACTGCAGTGACTCCTCTATACAAGCTATAAGGACAAACACTTTGTTAAACTTGAAGGATTTTTAGTGGGGACTTTCATGTAGTGGGGAATGAGGGCCACATTCAGCACTCCTTTTCTAGTCTTAGAATTCAATCATTGTCTTCTCCTTGAAGAGTGAGAAAGTCCACTAAACAGAATCAAAATTATGCTTGTCAGAATTATACAAAGCAGAATCATTTTGGATTAATCAGTAATTTGTGGTAAGAATTTTACACAACAGAATGGCGGGGGGGGGTTGTATATTTCTATAGATCCACACTGAGCATATAACTATGTAGTTTTCAACAAGTCCATTAACAAAGCCCAGTTACCTCGATTCAGAGAAGTGGAATCTCAGATGCTTTGTCAGGACAATTGTCTAGGTGCTTCAAGTTTTCTTCTTTAACACTTGATTTTTTTTTTTCTGAATTTCCTGACCTGCTTACATGTCAAAAAAAATCTGTGCCATCTTCAGGCTGGCTCACATACCTCTCCTAAGAGCCTGCAGGTTCCTCTTAGATTTTACTCTTTAGTGCGTAAAAGCCTGGTGAAGAACTCTGAAATGTCACTAGTCACTAGAACCCACTAGCTGTCATTTGGAAAACTTTGTTCTTTCTTTTGGAAAGCTGTCCCTCCAGTAACTATGTGAGGAGGTCTATTCATACTCCACAATCAATCTGCAATGATAGTTATCTGAACCAGAAAGACCCTCTCTTGGTTTAGACCACTGTGATTTATAGGTTAGTTATCACAACTGTTAGCCTACTCTAATTAACAAGTCACAGAAGAGAATAGCAGAACTTGCAAAATGCAGGAAGATTTGCCTCGTTATGGAGGTTCACATCCACATTTGGTGGCCACACTGTATGGCCTCTGGCAAGAGAGACACATCCTGCTGGCAGCACATGTCTGAGAGAGGACTCCCAGTAGAGCCAGGAAATAGGAAGAGTACTTCTTCAAGGGCACATTTCCAGTTACATAAGGATCTCACTATGCTTGATATCTTGCGGGTCTAGAGCACTTCCCCAAATCACTGTGCCCAGGACCGAGATTTTTTCATGTGGACCTTTTTGACACCCTTACCCAAACCATAGCAGGTAGTATCCACAATTGCAAACTGCAAAATGTGTTCATGCTTACCCTTAAAGTCTCAATCAAGTTTTGTGTTTACTTATTTTCACTTGACCTTTCATATTTCCCGACAGTGTTCCAAGTTTAAACATTTCATTCAGGTTTTATTAAATGATCAGGTCTGTGTATATAGCTCTTTTCTCTGAATTGAAATATTTGCTCCTGAATGGATGAGGAAGGAAGAAGGGGGGGCTCATGAGACACAGAAAGCTCAGAAAGTTACAAGAGTCACAAAGACCCTTCTGGGGGTCTTTTTATTTTTTATTTTTTTATTATTATTTTTTTATTTCCACTCATACAAACTTAACAGGTACACCGGTCCCCTCCCTATACCCCTTCCACCTCCCTGTGTCCCCTTCCCCTACCCCTTCCCTCCCCATCCCCCAGTGCCTCCCCCTCCATCCCCGGAGCATCCTTTACTATGCATGCCAAACTCTCATCTGGGTCCTCTTCTCTGATGAGGTGCAAGGACCCAGTGGCATTTCCCAGAACCCTTTCCTGTGTTCCCCTTAAGCATCGGAACACTACTGTGGCTGTCAATCTCTTGCCTCCAAGGATCCTAGTGCCTTTAGCAAATGCTAGACTTTGTGGGGTCAATAATGTGTTGGACATAGCACAGGTCATGCAAAGTCCAAATATGATTGCTTCAGCCCTAACTTGTGTGGAGTATATCACATATCATTACTCCTCCCATCCTTGTGCTCTTACAATCTTACCGCCCCCCTCTTCCACAAATTTCCCTGAGCTTCAGGACTGGGGGTCTTTTTAATAGCAAACACATTCTGGAAGAGACAAGACTCTTTGGTGGCGGTATTTTTGAGTTAGGTGGGGAGCTTCAGAGATGCAACTCTCATAAGCATTACTCATGCTGACATGGGCCTTTTGTTAACACAATGGTCCTAAAATCACCCATACTCCTTAAATAAGTAAATTCATTGCTTCATCACTTATTTCTTTGTCCTGAACAGTTGGTTCATGTCTTCTCTGAAAAATCACATGATACAATTCCATACTCTCAGTGAAAATTCTCTGAGAGAAGTTTCTGCTGCCAAGTAGATGAAAGCTAGTAATGATTTCACCTTATTGGCATCAGAAGATATGTCACTGATGTGTTTAGTATACATTAAAAATGCATGCTGCAGTGCTATTAAATTCATTCATTTATATGGCCAACAGCAGACAAAGAAACATAAACATTAGACTGGGTGTATGGAGAGAAGGAATTTCTGCTTTTCTCCAAGGAAAGTGTCTTAAGTTCCCTCCTTGAGCTCCATGTTCTGACATATAGAATTCTTTGGCAAGTCAGTGAAGTGTCTCCAGTGGCTGCTTCTGAGTCAGTTGCGGGCTTCTCTTATCTGAAATGCCCATATCCACATACTCCTGACTTCACAGGACACCAAGAATCTAAGCCCTGAAAACCAAGATTGCAGTGAAAAAGGTAAACAGTAAAAGTTTTCTCTAGACAGTTCCTCTAGAATATTAGACCCACTTGAGTAAAATGACTTAATCCAATGATCTATGTTTCTGGATGGATATGAAATTTATGAATAGGATATTTACTGGTACATAATAAGAAACCAAATCAGAGGAACACCTTCCCAAATCAGAATATGTAAATATTTTCTTTCAAGTCCAAGTGTTAGAGCAACCATTGTGGATTTGAATATGAGACTGCTAAATGGAAGAACGTCATTTTTCAAACAAATTGGACCAACAAAACAAAAGGGAATTAATGGAGATACATCAAATCAGTTTTCACTTCCTAACAGAATTGCATCATTTTTCTTCTATACAACCAATATTGAATAGATTTACCTTTGACTTCTTCTAATCAAGAACTTTGTCTCCTTTGCTCTCTTCTAGTTTTGTAAAGAAGCATTTCTTCTCTTTTAAGCATCATTGTTAAAGGTTCTAATCAATATATACATCGAATATTATACATCACATATACTGATGAGCACAGAAAGTTATGGTTTTGCCTCATGGAGTGAGAAAAATATTTGACAAACATAAAATTGTCACTTTGATAAGTATGTGAAGGAGCAATATGATAATAATACTTGGTAAGTGAGCAAACACTTTCCTGAAGAACTCCATCATAGAAGTGAATCTAGAAGAGTCTTCTAAGAAAGACTCCAGAACAAAACAAAAGAAGTAGAAAAATTAGGATGGTTTTTAATGTCATTCCTAGGTCTCCACAGGGACCCACACTAAGATGCACTTTTGTACACACACTCGCACATTCATACAAAGTAATCTCTTACCAAAGCTCGTATAACTGATGACCATTTAAATAAAAAAGCACAATGCAAAATCAACATGCAAAAATTACTAACTTTGCAATTTAAATATAAATATATATATTGAACAAACATGATTCAAAAAAATCAGAAAAATGTCTTTTCATAATAGTTTTTAAACTTTATTCTGTGTGTGTGTGTGTGTGTGTGTGTGTGTGTGTGTGTGTGTATGTCAGAAAGCACTGTGTATCCCTGTGGAGGACCAAGGGTGACTTTGGAGATCATACTGAATTGTTTCTACCTCTGTTTTTGCTCTGGAGGTTCCCAGGCTCTGTCCACCAGGGCTGAAGTGCAGGCTGCTGCCATTTTCATTTCCACCTGGCATTTTATGTGGTACCTGGGAAAAAGTCCAAATTCAGGACTTTTTGCTTATGAGGCAGAGTCTTAACCCTGAGCCATTTCTCTGGCTCCTTATTAAAGATAGTTTTTAAAAAATAAGAATAATTTTGAAATGGGAGATTGCTCTGGGGTTTAAGTGTTTTTTCCTTGCATGCCAAAGGGGACCTGAATCCCAATCCCAGATCCATGAAAGAGTGTTAGGCAGAAATGGCTGAGGTTCTGGAAGGCAGAACCTGGAAAATCCCAGAACAATAAGGAGGTGGAATATTCTAGGATAATTCGGTTTGTCACACTTGTATCTGCATAGGCACACACACACTCAAATGCCCTCTTGAATAAATGCCTGTGTGTGTGTGCATACACTCATGTAGCTGTGCACACATCCCCATAAATTCATGCAAGAAAGAAAGAGAGAAATAAAGAGAGAAATAGAGAGATAGAGAGAGAGAGAAAGAAAGAAAGAAAGAAAGAAAAAGAAAGAAAAAGAAAAGAAAGGAGAGAGGGAAGGAGGGAGGGAGGAAGACAGGAATACAGGAAAAAAGAAGCAAACAAACAAAACTCTCTGGATAGAGGGAAGCAGGAATGTGGAGAACTCAGAGAAATTCTGGGCTGGGGAAGAATGGGTACCAGAGACCTCAGAAGGTAAGAACATGAGGTCCCGTAGAGAGCAACTGACAGATCAGGCCCTACTGGGGTTTGGGTGTGAGTCAGGTTTGTATTTTCCCCTAACGATAATGAATTCCTATTAACATAATTAAGAATGGAATTGGAGATAGAGGGGTCCATTAAAAATAGACTCTGTCTTCGGCTTATTTTCTGACTTCAAGTTAGTACTTGTTACAAAATTAATTATGTTATTTTCTGTTGCACCCAGATAGGAGCTCTTAGACATAGAAAGAGCGTCAGTTTTGTCTTCATAGAAGAAAAACAGATTCTTTCTTTTTAGAAAGTCCTAGGCAGAAAGAAACCTGTTCTAAAGAGGTGCACTACTTGCCTTTAAGATCTTTCCATTATCATTGTGGCTAAGATCATCTGGCTTCATGGAACACTGAGTGTTCCATGTAAGGAAACACAACAAAGATGGTGATATTATATTCCCCAGGGATTAAAGCTGAGAATTATAAATTTAAGTAAAGATGTTAGACATGCCAATTGCCCTGATTCGAGGATTACATATTGTAGAAATGCACCAAAGTGTTACATCATACTGTGTAAATATGTGTAATTACAGTGTGATAATTCAGAGCATTAATTTTTAAAATTAAGCAAAATGATAGAGAAACTTATTGTTTGAGTGATCTACACACATAGGTTAAATTTTGTTGACATGTATGCAATGAATTGCATAATAGATTATTTTCTGATACTACACACACAAAGAAAGGACCTTCATCGGCTGCCTTCAAGTCTGCACATGAAAGGTAAACATGGACTGCACTTTGATCCCAGGAACGACTGACTTCTTTTTCAGAGGAGAAAGGTGGTTTCACTTCTTTAGAGTTTCTGTCTGGGAAAATTTCCCTTAGTTAATACCAGAGAGAACAGTGTGAAATGTCAGGTTTGCTGGAGGGCAGATGGCAATGCTCAGGAACCTGGTACCTAGGCTGGCAGAGAGCCAAAGGGAGGCAGATGCTGCTAGGAGCTGTCCAGGGTCAGAGATGCAAACAAGAGATACCTGTTTGTCTATGTGGCACAACCACTTCCTCTTCTTCTTGCTCCCTAAACTATATTTCTATACTTTGTTTCCTAGAGTGTTACTATCATATATGACAATAGAGTAGTTATGTGGTTCACGAAAATGGTTTCTCAGAAATTCTCTTACCTTCCCCAAGAATGATTTTTTCAAGCCCATGCTATTCGAGAAGAAGAATGTGTTCAAAGTCACCTTTGGATGAGCTCTTGGTTTCTCAACAGACTCTGTCCCTTGGGGACTCTTACTCATTACTTACAGATGGATTCCTTACTTTAGTCAATGTTTCAGATCTCTCTCTTAGGTAATAGAAGGTACTGTCAGAGAAAATCCTGTTCTTTGAAACGTATGGAGACCCACCCCTTCTGAACTGAACAAAATCTTAGAGGCTATCTTGTCCTGGTCTCTGAGTTTGAAAAACAAAGAACACCAACCAGAGAGATAACTCAGTAAAGTACTTGCTACACAAGCATGAAGACTTGAGTTTGATCCTTAGAACCCATCTTAAAGAAAAACTAGGTATGGTGACATGCATGCTTGTAATCACAGCACTGGGAACTAGAGATGGGTGGATCCCTGGGACTCCATGGCCAGTCAGTCTAGCCTACCTATTCTTGTCTGCCCTAGGTCTCAGTAAGGGATCCTGCCTCAAATGACAAAAGGTTTAGTTTCTGTGGAATGATATCCAAGATTGATTTGTAGTGTCCACATCCATATGTACACACATGCATGCACAAAGATGAAGTATGCATACACGTGTGTGTACATATATATTCAAAACAAACAGCAACACACACACACACACACACACACACAGAGGAGAGAGGGAGAGAGAGAGAGAAAGAGAGAGAGCTCTAGTATACACTGATTAAAAGAATCTCTGAACTTGAAGCTAAATAACTTGGTTGGTCCTTACTCAGTGGTCACTGCCAGCTTCAGCTGTCATTTTGTAAGATGTTTGGAAGTGAGGACGCTACAAGAAAAGAATAATACTCTATCCTCTTGAGAGGCCAAAGACACGAACCTGTGTGAGCTAGACAAATTATATAGACAGAAACTCTTTCCAGGGTTTTCAGTTGGCAACAGCAGAAATAACAACAGCAACCTGTTGGGGTAGCGGGAGTGAAGTAGAGGGTAAGCCACTTTCGAATTTCACAGATAGGCACCCAAAAGGCATCTGACTAGTGAATATTTAGTGTCTCATCAGGGGATTGAACTGAAGCACAGGCTTGCACGGGGTCTGTAAGAGGGAAACGGCGACTACCTCCAATCCCCTCAGTGAACAGAGATGCTAAATACCAGGGCACTGAGCTCTTGCTGTCTCGGACTCTGGCAAATGACCAGAACCCAGGTTCTTTCAGTATATTTTGGATTTTATTCAGAGGAAAGAGTGTCGGTTTCATTGTGGAAGGAGAGAAGTTGAGTTTGATTCCTGATGGCACTTATTAGTTGTTTGACTTTGGGCATATATGTTTATGGATCAGGGTGCATTTCTTTTTTTTTAAATGGTAATCATCTTCCAATTGTTTGTTGTTTATCTTCATATTGTGTCACTTTTGTTCTACACTCTCTTTTAAATTATTTTATTTTTCTACTTTTACAAGCATATTGAGTACTTATCCCTCCTTCCTCCCATCTCCCCATCAACTCTACCCTCCTGCTTGTCTGTTTCTATGAATCCCAGGGTTGCCTCTGGCTTGTCTGCTCTTGTGGGAGTTCAGGCCTCTGTGGCTGATGCATTTCTTTTTATTAGAAAATTCAAGATTGTGAATTAGTAATGAGTTGGATTTCTTGGTTCTGACTTCCTGAAGAGGGGAGCGTAGTGTTTTGCATTAACTACATTGACCACAAAGTCTTAAGCACAAGTGCTCCTCCCGCCTGAGCCTTCTGTTTAGCTTGGATTGTGGGTTCATGCCACTGTGCCCTGCAGGAGCATACTGTGCTAATTTTTTTCTCTCTCCCCTTTTCTTTTTCTTCCTCCTCCTCTCTTTTTTCTTTCTCCTCTCTCCTCCCTCCCTCTCAATCTCTTTTTTCTCCCCTCCCTTTCCTCTTTCCTTTCCTTCTTTACTGTCATCTTTCTTTGTGACACCAGCAATATAATCTCTTATATTATTTCCTAAATTTTTTCTCTTTGTATTTTGTTCCCTTTTACAATAAGCCATTACCCGTTTCTTAATGTGTTCAACTTTATAAATGATAGAAATTAGCTCTTTGCTTGTAATGTTGACAAATAAGTTTCCAGTTTGTCACATGTCACATTTCTCCCTAGTGGCTCCAACAGTCCTCATTCTTACCTTCATGTCCTCTTCTATTTTTTTTATTATTAATACATTTTTTATTATTATTTCAGCTCATACAAACTTAATAGGTACACCAGTTCCCTCCCTCCCTCCTCCTCCCCCCGTACCCCCTGCTCCCCCTTCCCACCCCCTCCCTCCCCATCCCCCAGTGCCTCCCGCCCCAATTCCCAGAGAGTCCTTTCTTGTGCATGCCTGATTTTCCTCTGGACCCTCCTCTCCGATGACATACAAGGACCCAGTGGCCTTTCCCTAAACCCTTTCCCGTGGTCCCCTTAGGTATAGGAACACTGCTGTGGCTGCCAATCCTTTGCCTCCAAGGATCTTGGTGCCTTTAGCAGATGCTAGACTTTGTGAGGTCAACAGTGTGTTAGACAATGCGCAGGGCATGCAAAGTCCAATTATGATTGCTTCAGCCCTAACTAGTATGGAGTATCTTACATATCATTGCTCCTCCCATCCTTTTGCTCTTACACTCTTACCGCCCCCTCTTCCGCAAATTTCCCTGAGCTTCAAGATGGGGAGAGATTAAGCTGGCCTAGTTCTAGGTGGTTGATATAGAGTCTCTGAAGTTCTGGATTGTGGTTTGTTGATTTTCTTTTGCAGTTTTGCTGCTCCTGCAATGCCCTTCACTCCATCCTGGTGGGCATTGTATGTTACCTCCTGGCCAGAGACAAAAAGCTGTTAAACTAGAGTCTTGTGATAAAAGCACATTCAATGGTAGATGTAATAAAAGTGGGAAACCACAGTGAGGGAGGGGTCTATCACCCATTTGCAAAATGGTTACTTTTTATCTGCCAGACTATATGGCCTCCTCTTCTGGTGAGATCATACCCCCTCAGTAGTAAATGATCAGGAACAAAAGTCTGTGAACTTAATCAGATGTCTCATTACTTATTTGGGTCCTTGGTGGAGGCCTATTTTCTCTGCTGTAACATGGTCCCTTCTCTCCTTGTTTCTGGTGTGGCCCTCCTACCCCATCCCTCCTGTTCATAATCCTTGCAATTATTGTCTCTAGGTGGGCTGGGTGGGTTTGGTACTAGAAGCCACCTATTAGGGAGTACATACAGCGCTTAATTTTCTGGGTCTGGGATACTTCACTTAATATAATTGTTTCTAATGACGTCCATTTCCCGGCATATTCCAGTAATTCATCATTTTTGATGGCTGAGTAGTACTCCATTGTATAGAGGTACCACAGTTTTCTTATCCATGCGTCAACTGTTGGACATTTGGGCTGATTCCATGACTTTGCTATTGTAAACAGTGCTGCTATGAACATGGTCGTGCTTGTGCTATCGAGGTGAACCTCTGCTATATGGGGGGTTATTCCCAAAGGTGGAATAGCAGGGTCATATGGCATTTCAATCTTTAATTTCTTTAAGAATCTCCAGACGGCTCGCCAGAGTGGCTGTATGAGCCTGCATTCCCACCAGCAATGTAGGAGAGTTCCCCTCTCTCCAAATCCTCTCCAACATTTGGTGTTGTTTGTATTTTGGATTTTTGCCATCCTGACCGGGGTGAGATGATATCTCAGGGAAGTTTTGATTTGCATTTCCCCGATGGCTAAGGAAGTGGATCATTTTTTCAGATATTTGTTAGACATTTTAATTTCATCCCTGGTAAAGTTTCTTTTAAGTTCCAGGGCCCATTTCTTAATTGGGCCATTGGTTTCCTTGGTGTTTAATTTTCTAAGTTCTTTGTGCACTCTGGACAGCAGAGTTCTATCAGATGTGTGGTTAGTGAGGATTTTCTCCCATTCTGTGGGTTGCCTTTGCGCTCGCGTTACAATCTCTTTATCTGAACAGAAGCTCTTTAATTTCACTAGATCCCAACTGTTGAGAGTTGGTAGCAGTGACTGTGCCATTGGATGTCTGTTTAGGAACTGTTGGCCTAGCCCAATCAGCTCGAGGGAGTTCCCTATCCTTTCAACTATGGTTTTTATAGTCTCTGGCCTGATATCAAGGTCCTTGATCCATTTGGAATTAAGTCTTGTACATGGTGACAAGTACGGGTCCAGCTTTAATCTTCTGCATGTGGAGATCCAGTTTTGCCAGCACCATTTGTTGAAGATGCTGTTCTTTTTCCATTGGATTTTTTGGGCCCCTTTGTCGAAGACCAAATGGCTGTAACTTTGTGGGCTTATATCTGGGTCTTCAATTCTTATCCATTGATCTGTGTGTCTATTTTGGAGCCAGTACCAGGCTGTCTTTATAACTATGGATTTGTAGTATAGACTTAGGTTTGATATGGCAATACCTCCAGCAGTGTTTTTGTTACTCAGGATTGTTTTTGCTATCCTGGGTCTTTTGTGCCTCCATATGAACTTTGAGATTGTTTGGTCAACTTCTTTAAAGAATTGCTTTGGGATTTTTATTGGTATAGCATTGAATCTGTATATTGCCTTTGGTAGGATGGTCAATTTTACGATGTTGATTCTGCCAATCCAGGAGCAAGGGAGGTCTTTCCACCTTCTGGTGTCTTCTGCGATTTCTTTCTTTAGGGTTTTAAAGTTTTCATTGTAAAGGTCTTTTACCTCCTTGGTTAGGTTTATACCAAGGTATTTCATTTTTTTCGGGGCTATAGTAAATGGAATTGTTTCTCTCAAGGCTTTTTCACTTCTTTCATTCTGGGCATATAGGAAGGCCTCTGATTTTTGCACATTTATTTTGTATCCTGCCACCCTGCTGAACTTCTCAATGCGTTCCAGGAGCTTCCTGGTGGAATTTTTGGGATCCCTCAGGTATAAGATCATGTCATCTGCAAATAAGGATAGTTTGACTTCTTCTTTCCTGATGTGAATCCCTCTTATGTCCCTTTCTTATCTTCTGGCTTCAGCTAAGACTTCAAGTACAATATTGAATAGAAGTGGTGAGAGTGGACAGCCTTGTCTAGCTCCTGATCGAAGTGGGAATGCTTCCAATTGTTCCCCATTGAGCATAATCCTTGCTGTGGGCTTGTTGTATACAGCTTTTTTTATATTGATAAAGGTTCCTTCCATTCCTACTGTCTCTAGCATTTTGATCATAAAAGGCTGTTGGATCTTGTTAAAAGCTTTTTCTGCATCTATCGAGAGTATCATGTAGTCTTGGTTTACATGATGAATTACATTTATTGATTTTTGTATGTTGAACCAACCTTGTGTGCCGGGGATGAAGCCTACTTGGTCCCCGTGAATGATCTTTTTGATATGTTTTTGAATCCGATTTGCTAAGACTTTGTTGAGAATCTTTGCGTCTGTGTTCATCAGAGAGATCGGCCTATAGTTTTCTTTTTTAAGTGAATCTTTATTAGGTTTTGGGATTAAGACGATATTAGCTTCATAGAAGGAATTTGGTAGTGTTCCTTCTTTTGCTATTTGATGGAACAATTTAAGGAGTATTGGTATTATTAACTCCTTAAATGTCTGGTAGAACTCTGTGCAGAATCCATCTGGTCCAGGACAATTTTTGGTGGGAAGATTTGAGATTACTTCTTCAATTTCTTTATATGTTATAGGACTATTTAAATAATTCACGACTTCCTGATTCAATTTAGGTAGGTCGTGGTTACTTAGAAATTCATCCATCTCTTTTGTGTTGTCAAACTTCACAGAGTATAAGTTTTTGAAATATGATGTTATAATTCTCTGGATTTCTTGGGTATCAGTAGTGATAACTCCATGTTCATTTCTGATTTTGTTAATTTGGGTTTTCTCTCTCTTGCTTTTGGTTAACTTAGCTAGGGGTGTATCAATCTTATTGATTTTTTCAAAGAACCAGCTTTTTGACTGGTTGATTTTTTCATTTTCTTAGTCTCGATTTCAGATATTTCTCCCTTTATTTTGCTAATCTCCTCTCTTCTACTACTTTTGGGATCAGATTGCTCTAGTTTCTCTAAAGTTTTAAGCTGCATCGTTAAGTTGTTTATTTCTGATGTTTCCATTTTTTTTTGATGTAGGCATTAAGAGCTATGAACTTACCTCTTAGAACAGCTTTCATTGTGTCCCAGGGATTTTTGTAAGTTGTATTTTCGTTATCATTCACTTTCAGGAAATCTTGAATTTCCTTTTTAATGTCTTCCTGAATCCAGTTCTCATTCAGCATCATATTGTTAAGTTTCCAGGAGTTAGTGTATTTTCTCTTGTTTGATGTGTTGTGGATGTCCAGCTTTAGGCCGTGGTGGTCTGATAGGGCACAGGTTAGAATTTCAACTTTCTTGTATATGTGTAGATTCGTTTTGTGGCCCAATATGTTATCTATTTTGGAGAAAGTTCCGTGTGCTGCTGAGAAAAATGTGTATTCTTTGGTGCGTGGGTGAAAAGTTCGATAGAGATCTGTAAGGTCCATTTCTTTCAGGGTTTGATTAAGTTCCAAAGTGTCTCTGTTAAGCTTTTGACCTGTTTATCTATCCCATGTTGAGAGGGTGGTGTTGAAGTCCCCAAGAATTATTGTTTGGGGGTTGATTTCTTGCTTTAGATGCTGTAGGGTTTTCTTAATGAATGTGGAGGGGCCCGTATTGGGTGCATATATGTTCAGTATTGTGAAGTGTTCCTGGTGAATTGTACCTGTGACTAAAATGTAGTATCCATCCGTGTCTCTTATAATTTTCTTTGGTTTGAAGTCCACTTTGTCTGATAGCATAATGTCTACCCCTGCCTGTTTTCTGCTTCCATTTGCTTGTAGAATTGTTGACCAGCTTTTTATTTTTAGAGCGTGCCTATCTTTTGTGGTGAGATGGGTTTCCTGCAGGCAGCAGATTGATGGATTGTGATTTTTAATCCAAGTTTGTAATCTGTGTCTCTTGATCGGTGAATTAATTCCATTAACATTTAGTGTTATAATGGAGAAACTATTTTTAATTCCAGACATTTATTATGTTTAGTAGTTTTTATAAGTATATTGCTTCACTTTTAATGGTGTTACATTTGCCTTCTGTTCTCCTGGATATGCCTGTTTTTTTCTTCACGTTTGAGTATCATTTCTAGCATTTTTTGAAGGCCTGGTTTGGTGGACATGTATCCCTTCAAGTTGTCTTTGTGCTGGAAAGTTTTTCTTTCTCCCTCGATCATGACTGATAGTTTTGCAGGGTAAATCAGCCTGGGTTGACATTTTTGCTCATTCAATCCTTGAAGTATGTCTCTCCAAGCTCTTCTTGCTTTTACTGTTTCGACTGAGAAGTCATTTGTTATTTTAATAGGTTTACCTTTAAAAGTGACTTGTTTTTTCTCCCTTGAAGCTCTCAGCACCAGTTCTTTATCTTGAATGTGGAGTGTTTTAACTGTTATTTGCCGTGGGGTGCTTCTGTTTTGGTCGTATCTGTTTGGGGTGCGGAATGCCTCTTGTATATGGATGGGCCTCTCTTTTTTTATATGAGGAAAGTTTTCCTTGATGATCGATTGAAAAATTTCCTCAGGGGTGGTATTTTGAGATTCTTGCTCTGGTATTCCATGAATATTTATGTTGGGCTTCTTCTTCAGGATGTCCCATATCTCCTGGATATTTCTCTCAAATATCTTTTTGGCTTTAACAACCTCTTCCATTGAGCTGGTTAGTACTCCCACTTTATCTTCAAGGTCTGAAATTCTGTTTTCTGCTTCCTTAGTTCTGTTGATAAGACTCTCTGTGGCATTCTGGGTTGAAGATAACTTGTCTTGTAGCTCAGTTTTAAACTCTGCTTGAATCTCTTTTAACTGCTCTATGCCAGTTTTTGTTTCTTGCACTGTTTTTCTCAACTCCTCCAAATGTCTGTTGTGTTCCTCTTCAAAGCGATTGATTGATACTATTTCATAGTATCGAACATGGTAATGACCATATTTTGAAAGTCGTTATCCTGGGTCAGGTTTTCTTGGCCTTTTTCCGCGGGTTTGTTCTGGTTGGAGTCTAACATTATGGGATTAATTTCTTCAGTAGGAAATTTGTTTACTTGAGTGTTGCTTCTCATGGATTTGACTTTGACTTTGGCATTGTCGTTTTAACTCTTAAAATACGCGTGTGCCTCCGGACCAGCTGAGCGGGGTGGGGAAGGGAGGATGGGGGCATCGGCGTGGAGCTATTTAACCCGAGGGCAGCTGGCAGGGGGCCCGGGCACAGGGGGAGGTCCTCCTTGTCCCTGGGCCCTGCGCGCGGTTCTGGCTGGATAGTGGGGTCGGAGCCGGGTCCCTTGGGCAGACCTGGGGTCCTGGTGGGTGGGCGCGGGCGGAGCTTACCTAGGTCGCGGGGTGAGGTCCGGCTGGACTGCTCGCACGTCCGGACCGGCGGAGCGGGGTGGGGAATGGGTCCTCTTCTATTTTTGTAATACACTGAGTCCAATTAATGCTGGACTTTGTGCACTTACAATTTCTGAACGTTATCAGTGAGTAGAACAGAGTATTAGGACATCTGCAGGCTTTAACTAGGAAAACAGACCTATGAATTGTTTATTTTTATACCTAACAGTGCTAATCTTGTATATAGATGGAGTTAAAATATTAGTGGAATTTGAAACAGAGTCTAAGATGTCATCTGTTATTTCCTAAAATTCTACCTTGTAGAGAATGAAATTATACAAACATTGGAAAGCTCTTCTTAGAAAGTAAGGATACTACCAACCTCATGGCTTAGAACTAACCCAAGAAAATGAAAATATAGAATTACATAAACACTTCTCATGAGTATTTGGAGCAGATTCATTCATTACAATATGGCAGCAATCCAAATTGCTCATTGAGAGGTCAATAAACAAATCGTGGAATGTTCATAATAGTGGAACACTGTGCAACAATAAAAAGGAAGGGAATATGAACTGCATGTGCAACCACGTGGATAAATCACAAAATACTGTGCTAAATAGTAAAAAAATTAGATCCAAATGTGTGTAGCTTGTGTGATCCCACTTACATGGTCTTCAAGGCCAGGCCAAGCTGATTTTTGGTGATAGAAACCAGAACAATGGCTGCAGGAAGATTAGAGTTGATGGAAAGTAGGTATGAAGAAAATCAGATGATCTAAGTCTGTGGTGAAGTGGAGGTTACATGAGCATCAGAACACACATCCTCTGCTGTCCTTCATTTAAGATCTACGTGTTAATATAATGTCCACTGATTAAAAATTCCTTGCAAGTTAACGTTTATAGAAACAGGGTGCAGAGGGGTCAAAGTTTTCTTCATGTGAATTAGTTAATTCTTCAGAATCAGGCACCAAGACTGAAGGATACATGAAAGGCACCAGCATTCACCTGTGAGAGAAAGTAGGGAAACCCCAGGAACACAGTCAGATGCTGAAACAGATCTGCCCAGGGGAAGGAGGGACGAAGGAAGGGAGAAGGAGTAGAGCTGCGCATTCATGTCTGGCGAGGCCATGGCAAATGGGAGCGAGCAGGAAGGGGCCTGGAGCCAGCATTGCCTCGGGACCTGACTGTGCTCAGTCGCTGGCAGGAGCAGCTTGAGAGAAGTTTGGCCACTGCACAGACTTGGTAATAAATCCCAAACCAGTATCTGGGACCTTGGGTCAGTCCGTTCTTCATAGCAGATGGGTCCAAAAGCTCATTTTCCTGGCTGACATAAAGACCAGATAAGACAGAATCCACCATTCCAGATTCATGTTACCCTGTTTTTTTTTTTTTTTTTTTTTTTTTTCAAGGGAGAAAGAGAGTTTTATTCAGCTTATGGTTCCAGAGGAAGAAACAGTCTTTCATGGCGGAGGCAGCATGGCTGGCTGGCCAAAGCTACTTCACTGCAGACATCTTGGAGGCTGAGCGCTGCAAGACTGTTTGCTGCAAAGGCAGACTTCTGAGGTAGGGTGGGACTAATCCACCTCAAGGCCCACCCCTTGCGACTGTCCACCTCTCAAGTGCTATGACCTTGCCAAACACATGAGATTGTGGGGGACACATTTCAAACCATGACACTCTACCTCTGGCCCCCACAGGCTCATTGCCATTTCTCGTATCCTTCCATCTTGGTGCCTGATTCTGAAGAATTAACTAAAACCCTGTGTTCTAAAGGAGAGAGAGAATCAGAACCAGGGAGAGTCTTCTAAGCACACCCAACCCCCTTCCCTTTATCTGCTGGAAAATCACAGGATTGCAGATCTTTAACATTAAAATTTCTGACAAGAATAAAAGACACATCCTATTTGACAGTAGATCTGGAGTAGAAAACAGGGACCAAAAGTAACCAAAACATGGAACTAATGCTGTTTATGATGTTTACGATACTATTGGATATCACCATATCACCAGGAGAACTAAACGTTTCCTACTTTCGGTGCCTGATTTTTTTCAGGTCTGATAATAACTTTCAAAGTTCCTTTTAAATACGTCTATCTGCCTGTCTATCTGTCTGTCTATCTATCTATCTATCTATCTATCTATCTATCTATCTATCTATCTATCTATCTATCTATCATCTATCTGTCTGTCTGTCTGTCTACCTATCTATCTGTGTGTGTATGTGTGTGTATCAGAGGGCACTGTGTGTCCCTGTGAAGGACCAAAGGTCACTTTGGGAATCACTCTGGATTGCTTCTACCTTTTTTTTTTTTGCTTCATTCTGGGATTTCCCAGGATCTGCCCACCAGGACTAGAAGCACAGGCTACCCAGGTTGGTTCCACCTGGCGTCTTCTTTATGTAAGACCTGGGATCTGAAGTCAGGATCTTTTGCTTGTGAGGCAGAGTCTTAACCTCTGAGCCATCTCTTCAGCCCCCTAGCTTTCAAAATTCTAATATGTCATTTTATTATCCTTTGGTTTTAAGCAGAAGTTGACTTATATCTTTCTCTATGTTTTGTCCTCTAACAGATAAGCTCATTAATAACCACATCCCTTAAAATACGAAGTCAAAGACAGGGCTTGAGTAGGTTCTGTAAAGATACAACAGAGAAACCTGGGGATAGTTTAAGTAAAATATCTGACATTTAAAATTTTAAGGCGGCATAATTCTTCTCTGTGTGAATCAAACTAAAAAATGCTAATCGGATAAATTTGAGTGAGCTGATTGTGGTGTATAGAACATTAAAGGAACAGGTAGGATTAGTCAACAATACAAAGATGCTTCTATATTTAGGAGGTGAGATAGTCTTATGGCGTCTAAAAGTGAAATCTACTCAAAGGTTTAGGGTCTAGCTAGGTAAACCAGTGATTTTTAAGCAGGATTCCTTTCAGGAGCACCAGCAATTTGTGGAGAGCTATCTGCTGAAGGAAATGCCTCTTCTTACCCTTTCAAGCAGTCTTTAACTATTTCTAAATTCTGGGGAAAGGTATGCTCTCAAGAGCCGCACTCCACTCCACAGAGGGAGGTCTAATGGTCCCACTCTTCTGCAGGGCTCTTGATGATGGTAGATGTTGACAGATCTGCAGGACAGATGCCGTGTGTGGTCCAAAAGACAACATTCCACAGCAACTTTGAGAGATCAGGCTTAAAACAAATATGTGAACATGCACACACACATACACATGCATACACACACACACATATACACACACACACATCCACACAACACACAGAATAACATGTGACAGCTCTGGGGTGAAATAAGAATGATTACTGCTTTAGCAAATACATTATTATTATTATTATTATTATTATTATTTTAAACACTTTTACAATTTTTTTATTATTATTTATTCAATTGTGCGTGTGTGCATATGTATGTGTGCGCGCATGTGTGTATGTGTGTGTTAGAACCACGGATGAATTCGGGAACCACCATGGACACCTCCACCTCCTTCTGTCCCCGGATTCACAGGCTCCACCCTACCAGGACCAGAAGCGCAGGCTGCCCCCGCTTCTGCCTGGCATCTATATGTGGGATCTGGGATCCGAACTCAGGACCTTCTGCCTACAAGGCAGAAGCTTAACCCCTGAGCCACCTCTCCAGCCCCCAAATACATTATTTTTAAAAAGAGACAAATATGCCTAAAATATTTCTGAAAACACACACTTAAAACTATTGTCTTTCTCTACTGGAACTGAAGTTTGGCTGTGCATCCTGTATCCCTCAGTTCTAGTTAAAAAAAATTAAACTATATGAATTTGTGAGTTTTAATAAATAGAAATGTTCTGATGAAATACAGGATATGTGATGCTGATGTAACAAGTATATAATTTGCTGAATGTAGCTTAACATTGTAAATAGAGATAAGAAAAATGAGTAAGATACTGGGCACATTCACACTAATCTTTAGAAGGCATAGCATGACTCCAGCAAGAGAATTCAGAAGAGATTGCTCGGTCATGATGCATTATGCTTAAAAAGGCTTTTTACCCAAATGATGGTTGTAATTCTATAACTGAGTCATTTGGTGTCTGGTGGTGATTCATAACTTACTGGATTCTCTGGTTAAAATGTCAGCATGACTTAGAATGAAGCACAGAGTTATTAAAAAAAAGATTCGTCCATGGTTCTACTCACACACATACACACATGCGCGTGCACATACACATGCACACATGCACAATTGAATAAATAATAATAAAAAAATTAAAAAAAAGATGAAATATTTTGGGCCATTTTATTTGGGGGAGAGAGTGTGACTGAGTTGTGTAAAGGGGGCAAGATCTCACAGATTTTTTGAGCCTTGGCCTCACATATGAGAATGTGACTGGTATGGTGCATTGTGAAAGTTAATGCTCTGCCTCTGCTCATGGCTCTATAACCACAGAACTCCTAACAATTTACATGTGATACACATGGAAATGAATTTTAAAAGGCATGTATACATTGAGAAGAAACTCTATTAAATGGACTTATGAGGTCTCATGTTTGTTTACTTTATAAGGTTCCAGAAAGTGTGGCTGAGTTTTATAAATCTAGAGCAGATTTATTTTTGAAGATAAAGATCTAAAAATCTACTCATGTTATCTTTAGCTTTTTCAATTTTCCCACCAGAACTTACTATAAAATTTATACTTCATAAACCAGGGGTGTTCAATTGCAACAGGTTCTCTTTTTTAAATTAATGTTTCTACTTTTGCAAGCATATTGAATATTCATCCCAGCTTTCCTTCCTCCCCCTTCTCTTACATTCCCTGCCTTCCCTTCACTATTCCCTCCCACTCCTTCCTACCCTTCTGCTTATATGCGTCTATGGACTCCAGGGTCCACTCTGGCTTGTCTACTCCTTTAAAACTCCTCCATGGTATGACAAGTTACCTCCTTCAGGCCACCCAATTGATATGTACATTTCCCTTCACTCATCCAGCTTTAGATCCAAAGGTATTCACTATGTGTTCCCATTCTACGGATATAATAATAGCTACCTACAGAGCAGTTTGATGTACTGTCTTCCTATCTGTAGGTTTATTGGCTGTCTTCCCTATTGCTCTTTTTCCTTCCTTTTTTAAAGTTCTTATTGTAGTTCACAGTACTGGGCAACAACACCGTTCCAACAAGTGGGTCTTGAATCCAATCAGAAAGCTGTTGGTTGTCTCCTTGATACTTGTGCCACTATCACACTGATGGTTGCCTGTTGCTATGGTGATTTATCTTGCAAGTTACAGATCTTATGCTATTGATGGGATTTGTGATTATTTCTGTCCCCTAGTAGCTTCTACAGTATGCCTTGATACTGTGTAAGCTGTCCAGCAAGGAGAAAGTCCTCAGGTCAGTTCCAGTTGATATATTTTGTCATGTTCTGTGATCCATTTGTCTTGCATTTTCAATAATAAGGTCTTACTCACAGTTTTTGAAGAGCAACCAAGAGCAATGGCAAAAACCTATAATATTTGGGGAACTTTAAGACCTGTCTGACTAACATTTTATCAGGAAAGGCCACAGTCCGGTTACTTCTAGTATAATTTTGTCCCTGGGTTCTAAGTGGATCAGCTCAAGGCTTTTTTCCCCCTTGTTTCCTCACTTTACTCTGCAGAGGGACTGCCCATTCTTCTTCCTTTCTTTAAAAGACATTTTTTTTTACATATTACTAGTATAGGATGTTCCTTTGGGGTTACTTCCCACAATCTTAGGGTTTTTCTATAAGTCCCTCTGTCCTGTCTATCTCCCATGTCCCTCATACCTCCCGTCCCTTCATTCCCCATTATGTATTTTTCCCAATTATTCCCTGCCTTATCTTAGTTCCGGTATCCTAAATTTCCCCTTAAAGGTTTTCACCTTAACCATCCTTTCCCACCTTCACACTTATAGGTCTTTTTCAAATTTTCTGGCTTTTACAATGCTTCTAATCCAAATACATTGACAAGGACATCAGTTCAGTCATCTGCATATAAGACAGAACATGCAGTGCTTAACTTTCTATGTCTGAGATACCTCACTCAATATTAAAGTTTCCAGTTCCATCCATTTACCAGAAAATTTCATAACATCATCCTTTCTGATGGCTGAGTAATATTCTATTGTGTATATGTACCACATTTTCATTATCTATTTCTCTGTTTATTGGCATGTTTGCTGATTCTATTTTTTCACTATTGTGAGGTTCTCTTAATCACTCTGTGGCACTCCAACAGGGGAAGACTGTGTATGCAGACTTATTATTGTTTCCTCTTTTCTACAGTGCTTACCATTGGGATGATGGAGTACATAGAAAGTGCTTTGAGTCTCAAGAAATCTTATGATTTATATAATCTGTGAAATGAGTCAAATGATACCTCTTCTCATAAAAAGTTACTGCCATTCAGAATCTGTGAGACCTCATTTGTGAAATGAGACCATCTTGGATTGTCTTTATACATTCTGTCTCTAATGGCATGGAGATAGGGGAAGAGAAGGTAACATGAAAAGGGAAACCAGAATTAGAGACTTGAAGTCACAAACCAAGAAGGTGTCTGGAATTACTAGAAGCTGGAAGAGGCCAGGAAGGATTTTCCACCAAAGCTTTCAGGAGCAAATGCCCCTCACATCTCTGGCCTTCATAATCATGAGAGAATCTCTTTTTTATTTTAAGCAACTTCAATTGTGTTTATTTGTTATAGAAGGCATAAATGTGAATGCATTGAGACTCCAAGTCATAACTGTTACATAAAACCTTAAATAATATAATGGAAGAAGTGAAAAACATTTGAAAAAGTATGCAGGCACTAGTGTAAGGATGGAATGATCTGACAGATTCTCAACAAAAGACAATTTCTCCACCAAACCCAAATGATGGTTGGCAATGCCTACAGATATTTTTGTTGATCCAAACTGGGGCGAGTGACACCTAATGAGTGGGTCAGAGATATTACTAAATATCCTTCAATTTTCAGAGAAGTCTCCATTCCAAGCAAAATATCAAAGCTATAATTGATAATGTTGAGGCTGAGAAGTCCTTATGTGTGAGACAGCCTGGCATTATGAGGTTAAAACCTCAGATTTCCTGTGAGTTTGTGAGCCAGACCATTCATCCTGAGGAGTGAACGTCTAGAAGCTTCAGTTTTTCCTTCTGCAAAGCACAGAGACACATACTACCTGCCAGGACTCAATAGGTTCCAGTGAAACAATGCTGATCAGAGCACTTCACACTTTCAGGATTGCTTAGTGGTAACAGGCGTTCATGATGATTATTTTCAAATTTCCTCAGTGCAAACAAAAGCCACTCTTTGATTTTTAATTAATATTGTAGAAAGTCCACAACCAATGTATTCTTGGAGCCACCAGGGACTCACTTTTATACTTTTATGGTTATTATCGCAAGTAAAACAGTTCTCGGAAATTTCATGATTACTATTTAATGGCGTTCTTCTGTGGCAAAGAAACCCTGGAAGCAATCATAAAGTTTCTCTGGGGAGCCTATAGTTTCTGTCAGATAAATAACAAAGCCAGAGCCAAATGAAGAGTTGGAATTTTAAAGAAATGTGATAGCAGTATGTAAGATTGGAAATAATTTTTTGGCATATGTATGTTTTTTAATGGTTATTGTAACAACCAGGAGAAGTTGAGCCAGCATTATCTTCATTTGACTTAAGAGAATATGGAGGCACAGAGGCACAAATGAGGCAGGACACGATTAGAAACTCAGATTTTGTCATCCATACTCCAGCATAAAGTGCCTGTAAACTTTAGGGCATTAGATGGAATGAGACTATGGTAATGACTATTGAAGCACAATCTGAAAAGTGGGTATTTCTGTAATATTCAAAGGCAATAAATTCTTAATTCTAAGAAGATAATTTTTGACTTTGATCAGAACATAATAATTTTGTTTTGGAAAACAGGGTGGGAGAACTTTTACGATGCTCAATCCTAGACCTTCAGGTATGAACTTTAATTGAACACTTAAGTTTAATAATTAATTGTGTCCCAAACACCATAGGAGAGGAAATAAATAAAGTCTTTAATTCAGAAGTGTCATACAGAAAGAAAGTGAATAATTAAGATTGACTAGTGCCAGAGGGTAATGCAGCTGGGAGAATGTATCTATTTAAGGGAAGGTCTTCCAAAAAATAAACTGATGGAACACCTGTCATAGTAGTTCTTTAAAAATGAGGTCTTCCTCTTGGAAAAAAGTGTAATTCCATTGATTCTAAGGTGATATGTAACTGTGTAGTTTGAAACTAAGTATCCGTGGGCTAGGGAAATGGCTCAGTAAAGTGCTTGCCATGTAAGCATAAGACCTGAGTTCATATTCTTGGCATCCATATAAAAAGTCAGTGTGACACACGGACCTGTGATCCCTAGATAGACACAGGTACAACCCTGAGATACTCTGTCTGAAAAAATATGAGGTGAAGTGTATTTAAGAAAGATAACCGACATAGCAGCATCTCTAAATTGAGACTTAATTTTTCATGTTATTTGCCGAGTAACAGGTGTAGTGCTTCTTTTTCTGCTTACATCTAGACAAACATTCCATACAGAATCATGACAGCTTGTGGAAATTTCAGTTAACTTGTAGACCACTGTGACTTACATAGTCTGGTCTCCGACGATTTCTTTAACGTCTTCTGATCATGAAAGTACTGATGTAAAAATATGTCTATAAGGTGCAAGTGGCTTGGGAGAACATCTTAAAGACCATAGTGAAACACTGCTAAGGGACATATGTCATCAAAGTAGGGAAGAAAATATTGTATGGAAAAATGACACTTAGACTTCCACTTCACTGAATACTACATGATTCAGACTCAGAGATTCCTATTCCTGTTTGAAGCTATGTTTCAGAGTACAGTCTTCCCACATGTGGTTCAGGGAGAAACTTTTGCCTCTAGAATCAGCAAACTTCCCACTCAGCGGGGGTACTTTAAAAGTGATTCCTCTGGTCAAGTGCCAGCAGGATCTTTTCTTGGCTTATTTTCCCTCTTTGTGGAAGTACAGTGCAAATTTCCCAAAGCTTTCTGTATACTCTCCCATTTTAATCTTTGACAGTTTCCTATATATACACAATGAATTGCAATTGTTCTTGCCCTCCATTTCCTTCTCTCAGCCTTCTCTCTCCTGTTGAAACCTTTCTTCCCAACAAGTCCTTCCCCTGCTTACATGCCTTCTTTTTGTGGAACCCACTGAGTTTAATTAGAGTTGCTTGCATAAGTATGCGTGGGAGGTTATTTTCTGGAGCATTGGGCATCTTAGCAATGGCTACATCACTGAAGAAAATGATACCCCTCCTTTAGCAATGCAGTTGTTCCAACCCTATGCAGATCTCCTTCCTCTCACTGGGAGTTCTCAATTTGGACCAAATCCTTTGCAGTAGACACTGAACTATCCTATTTGCTTGGTAAAGTTTTCCTTTTCTGTTACCAATACTGTCTTTCTGCCCTCCAAATGTCTCCCATATATTCCTAGGATATTTTAATAGTTTATGCATTGGTGGTTGTCTGTTGCCTTCTAGATTCCAGGACGAACAACTTTGAAAACTGTATTTCTGTGAGAAATATATGGCTTCTTTTTAAATAAAAACTATTTTTATTTATATCCAATCACAAGTACTGTAATTAAGCAACAGTACTTGTCTCCTTAACTTATTTATTGATCAGGCACAAAATAAATTTCAGATTTGAAGGAAAACTTTGTGAATTACCTTAAACGGGTTGTTAAGACTTGTCAGGGTTCAAAAAATGTGTCACTGTTACAATAGTACTTGTGATCCTGAGCTTTATGTGCCAATTTAACTGGGCCATTGGTTACCAAGATCCTTGGTCAAATTCTAATTCTGGTAGGATTATAAGGATGCCCTTGAATGGAATTAACATTTGAACTAATAGATCAAGTTAATATGAATTTCTTTCCTACTGTGTGGGACCATCAAATCACAGGGTTTGAGCCTTGTGAGTAAAAAGAAATTTCTTGTGCTGAGTGGAGAACTAGGACACTGCTCTTTTTCTGCCTTAGGACATGAATCTGAACACTCTTTTCAGGGTCTCCATCCTGCCAGCTTCCAGACTGGTGCTACAATTCATTCACTGTAAATTTTGAAAAGTCTCAGTCTACATAGTCCCATGAATCTGTGTACCATGTATCAACATATCTCCATATGGAATCTAGTTCTGTTACTCTGGAGTGCTCTAATCCCTAACCTTGATAATCCTTTTAGGTTCTTGCTGTTCAAAGTGTGGTCTCATGTGTGGAGCAAATCATCTGGGACCTTGATAGAAACAGAATCTCAAGTCCTCAGATCCCACCTCACACTGACCGAAGCTAAATCAGCACCGTGACAAGAACCCTCAGAGAACTGTGTGCACATTACATTGAGAAATAATTCTTTGGAGTATTTTGAAGTCTTTGCCTATAATTTGCGTTGTTAGAGTATAAAAGAACCTTATAATTATTTGACATTAATACTTCAGGAGAGACACAATAGCAGAGAAGAGACTATAGCAAAGATTTTTTTGAGAATTCTGTATTATATTGGGTGAATAATTTTGTAATGACAAGAAGGAAAATTTATATTCCTACAAAATTTTCAGATTTGCTATTGTCTAAATAATAATATATCACAACTGCCATCTGTTTATCCTTTTGTGACAGGATTCCTGTAATTTACATTTCAAATGAGTCTATGGGAGCTGGAGAGATGGCTCAGTCAGTGTGAAGTGCTCTCTGTGCAAGCATGAGAACCTGAATTACACTCCTCAGAATTCACATTAAAAGCTGATGTGGTGGTGCATGCTTTTCATGACAGCTCTGGGGAAGCAAAGGCTGACAGATCCCTAAGGTTCCCACATCAGTGAATCTAACACTGACTCAGCCAGCTCCTGGCTTAGAACCTCCATCTCAAAAACCAAAATGACAGAGGAATGATACCTCATTCCTCTGGCTGATGTCTGGTTTCTACACAAGGAACATCTGCATGCTTGCTCTCTCTCTCTCTCTGTCTCTCTGTCTCTCTCTCTCTCTCTCTCTCACACACACACACACACACACACACACACTCATATATACCCCCCATATGTGCACATACGCACACACGTACAAACTTCAAACTATTAGATTAAGTAACTATAAACATTTTAATATTTATTTAGAATAGATAGCATAACTAGTGTACAATATATTATGTTTAAGAGTAAAAACCATTTAATAATAATTTCTCAGATTTTCTAATGCTCAGAGCAACTTTTACAAAGGATGGTTTTATTCAAAAGTAGGATTATATAAGCCCAGCCCCGCCCCCCACCTCAGAGCCCACCGGCCAGCCCCCGGGGCCCAACCCCAGACCCCAGCCCCTCGCACCCTCCCACCCCCGCGCCTCCGCCTCCCCCCCCCCCAGGTCGCAGGTGAAGAATTCTGCCATCAACATCAGACCCTCTGCCTCTCTGGCCCACCGGGGACCTACGCACGTGGTCCACGGAAGACACACTGCTACTCAGAATTCAACAGAGTCCAAAGGAAACTCAAGCAAAACTCTAAGGAACAAAGGGAACACAGGCCATACATCTGGATTCCACTACAATCATTATATCACACGGGTGAGATTCTTCTCATCCAACCCAAAGATAAGTAAACTTTTTCTTTTCACCTTACTGATCCTTTAAAGTATCAATGCTGTAGATCAACTTCCTCATACGGCCACTCCAAAACATACAACTCCAGGGAGTACACCACTCACCCCCACATTTCACCAAGATACTAAATCGTAAAAGTGCACTACCAAACTAATATTCACCCCCGGTAACATAACCTGACTTAACTGACGTACTAACAGCCTAGTAGCCTCATCTGGGATATAACAATAACAATACATAAACATACCCAATCCAAGGCAAGCATTAGTAATAACTGGCAAGTGTAACAATACCAACTACGTCGATTCAGTGAAAAACACACAGAAACTGAAAGGTCCTAAAAAACAAAACAACAATGTACAAGTCAAAGTGCAGATCCATGAGAAACAAAACCCAAGAAGACCAATCTCCCACCGAAAGAATCAATCCCATAATGAGGGATTCCGACCAGAACAAATCCACAGAAAATAGCCATGAAAGCCAGACCCAATATAACGACTTTCAGAATATGATCATTACCATGATTAATAGTATGAAAGAGGAAATCTGAGAAGAGTTAAACAACCGTATCAACCACTTTGAGCAGGAACACAACAGGCACTTGGAGGAGTTGAGAAAAACAGTTCAAGAAACAAAAATAGGTATAGAGCAGTTAAAACAGTCTCAGGCAGAGTTTAAAATTGAACTAAAAGACAAGTTATCTTCAACCCAAAACTCAACAGAGAGTCTTATCAGCAGAACAAATGAGGCAGAAAATAGAATTTCAGATCTTGAAGACAAAGTGGGAGAATTAACCAGCTCAATGGAAGAGATTGTTAAAGCCAAAAAGATACTGGAGAGGAACATTCAAGAGATATGGGACACCCTGAAGAAGCCTAACATATGCATTCATGGAATACCAGAACAAGAATCCCAAAATACCACACCGGAGGAAATATTTCAATTCATCATAAATGAAAACGTCCCACAACTAAAGAATGAGAGGCCTATCCAAATACAAGAGGCATTTCGCACTCCAAACAGATATGACCAAAATAGAAAATCGCCACAGCAAATAATAGTCAAAACACTCCACATTCAAGACAAAGAAAAGGTGCTGAGAGCTTCAAGAGAAAAAAAGCAACTCACTTTTAAAAGTAAACTTATTAGAATAACAAATGACTACTCAATGGAAACAGTAAAAGCGAGAAGAGCTTGGAGAGACATACTTCAAGTATTAAATGAGCAAAAATGCCAACCCAGACTGATATGCCCAGCAAAACTATCTGTCATGATGGAGGGAGAAAGAAAAATTTTCCAGCACAAAGACATCTTGAAGGGATACATGTCTACCAAACCAGGACTTCAAAAAATGCTAGAAATGATACTCAAGCTTGAAGAAAAGAACAAGCATATCCAGGAGGACAGAAGGGAAGTATAATACCACCAAAACATAAATATCAAACAACATGCTTACAAAATCTACTAAACATAAAAAATGTCCAGAATTAAAAATAATTTCTCCATTATAACATTAAATGTCAATGGTATTAACTCACCGATTAAGAGACAAAGATTACAAACTTGGATTAAAAACCACAATCCAACAATCTGCTGCCTTCAGGAAACTCATCTCACTACAAGATAGGCACATCCTAAGAATGAAAGGCTGGTTCAAAATCTTGCAAGCTAATGGAACCAGGAAACAGGCAGCGGTAGCAATTATGCTTTCAGACAAAGTGGACTTCAAACCAAAGAAAATCATAAGAGACACAGATGGATACTACATTTTAGTCACAGGTACAATTCACCAGGAAGACTTCACAATACTGAACATTTATGCACCCAATATGGGCCCCTCCACATTCATTAAGAAAACCCTACAGCGCCTAAAGCAAGAAATCAACCCCCAAACGATAATTCTTGGGGACTTCAACACCGCCCTCTCAACATGGGATAGATCAACAGGTCAAAAGCTTAACAGAGACACTTTGGACCTTAATCAAACCCTGAAAGAAATGGATCTTACAGATCTCTATCGAACTTTTCACCCACGCACCAAAGAATACACATTTTTCTCAGCAGCACACGGAACTTTCTCCAAAATAGATCACATATTGGGCCACAAAACGAATCTACACATATACAAAAAAGTTGAAATTCTATCCTATGCCCTATCAGACCACCACGGCCTAAAGCTGGACATCCACAACACAACAAACAAGAGAAAATACACTAACTCCTGGAAACTCAACAATATGATGCTGAATGAGAACTGGATTCAGGAAGACATTAAAAAGGAAATTCAAGATTTCCTGAAAGTGAACGATAATCAAAATACAACTTACAAAAATCTCTGGGACACAATGAAAGTTGTCCTAAGAGGTAAGTTCATAGCTCTTAATGCCTACATCAAAAAAATGGAAACATCAGAAATAAATAACTTAACGATGCAGCTTAAGGCTTTAGAGAAACTTGAGCAATCTGATCCCAAAAGTAGTAGAAGAGAGGAGATTAGCAAAATAAGGGGAGAAATATCTGAAATCAAGACTAAGAAAACGATAGAAAAAATCAACCATTCAAAAAGCTGGTTCTTTGAAAAAATCAATAAGATAGATACACCCCTAGCTAAGTTAACCAAAAGCAAGAGAGAGAAAACCCAAATTAACAAAATTAGAAATGAACATGGAGTTATCACTACTGATACCCAAGAAATCCAGAGAATTATAACGTCATATTTCAAAAACTTGTACTCTGTGAAGTTTGACAACACAAAAGAGATGGATGAATTTCTAAGTAAACACAACCTACCTAAATTGAATCAGGAAGTTGTGAATTATTTAAATAGTCCTATAACATATAAGGAAATTGAAGAAGTAATCTCGAATCTTCCCACCAAAAAATGTCCTGGACCAGATGGATTCAGCATAGAGTTCTACCAGACATTTAAGGAGTTAATAACACCAATACTCCTTAAACTGTTCCATCAAATAGCAAAGGAAGGAACACTACCAAATTCCTTCTATGAAGCTAATATCGTCTTAATCCCAAAACCTAATAAAGATTCACTTAAAAAAGAAAACTATAGGCCGATCTCCCTGATGAACACAGACGCAAAGATTCTCAACAAAGTCTTAGCAAATCGGATTCAAAAACATATCAAAAAGATCATTCACAGGGACCAAGTAGGCTTTATCCCCGGCACACGAGGTTGGTTCAACATACAAAAATCAATAAATGTAGTTCATCATGTAAAACAGTCCAAAGTCCAAGACCATATGATACTCTTGATAGATGTAGAAAAAGCCTTTGACAAGATCCAACAGCCTTTTATGATCAAAATGCTAGAGACAGTAGGAATGGAAGGAACCTTTATCAATATAATAAAAGCTGTATACAACAAGCCCACAGCAAGGATTATGCTCAATGGGGAACAATTGGAAGCATTCCCACTTCGATCAGGAGCTAGACAAGGCTGTCCACTCTCACCACTTCTATTCAATACTGTACTTGAAGTTTTAGCTGAAGCCATAAGACAAGAAAGGGACATAAGAGGGATTCAAATCGGCAAGGAAGAAGTCAAGGTATCCCTATTTGAAGATGACATGATCTTATACCTGAGGGATCCCAAAAACTCCACCAGGAAGCTCCTGGAACTAATTGAGAAGTTCAGCAGGGTGGCAGGATACAAAATAAATGTGCAAAAATCAGAGGCCTTCCTATATGCCCAGAATGAAAGAAGTGAAAAAGCCTTGAGAGAAACAATCCCATTTACTATAGCCCCTAAAAAAAATGAAATACCTTGGTATAAACCTAACCAAGGAGGTATAAGACCTTTACAATGAAAACTTTAAAACCCTAAAGAAAGAAATTGCAGAAGACATCAGAAAGTGGAAAGACCTCCCATGTTCTTGGATTGGCAGAATCAACATTGTAAAAATGACCATCTTACCAAAGGCAATATACAAATTCAATGCTATACCAATTAAAATCCCAAAGCAATTCTTTAAAGAAGTTGACCAAATAATCTCAAAATTCATATGGAGGCACAAAAGACCCAGGATAGCAAAGACAATCCTGAGTAACAAAAACACTGCTGGAGGTATCACCATACCAAACCTTAGTCTATACTACAAATCCATAATTATAAAAATAGCCTGGTACTAGCTCCAAAATAGACACACAGATCAATGGATAAGGGTTGAAGACCCAGATATAAGCCCACAAAAATACAGCCATTTGATCTTTGACAAAGGGGCCCAAAGAATCCAATGGAAAAAGAACAGCATCTTCAACAAATGGTGCTCGCAAAACTGGATCTCCACATGCAGAAGATTAAAGCTGGACCCGTACTTGTCACCATGTACAAGACTTAATTCCAAATAGATCAAGGACCTTGATATCAGGCCAGAGACTATAAAAACCATAGTTGAAAGGATAGGGAACTCCCTCGAGCTGATTGGGCTAGGCCAACAGTTCCTAAACAGACATCCAATGGCACAGTCACTGCTACCAACTCTCAACAGTTGGGATCTTGTGAAATTAAAGAGCTTCTGTTCAGATAAAGAGATTGTAACACGAGCTCAAAGGCAACCCACAGAATGGGAGAAAATCTTCACTAACCACATATCTGATAGAGCTCTACTGTCCAGAGTGCACAAAGAACTTAGAAAATTAAACACCAAGGAAACCAATGGCCCAATTAAAAAATGGGCCCTGGAACTTAAAAGAAACTTTACCAGGGATGAAATTAAAATGTCTAACACATATCTGAAAAAATGCTCCACTTCCTTAGCCATCAGGGAAATGCAAATCAAAACTTCCCTGAGATATCATCTCACCCCGGTCAGGATGGCAAAAATCCAAAATACAAACAACAACAAGTGCTGGAGAGGATGTGGAGAGAGGGGAACTCTCCTACATTGCTGGTGGGAATGCAGGCTCATACAGCCACTCTGGCGAGCTGTCTGGAGATTCTTAAAGAAATTAAAGATTGAAATGCCATATGACCCTGCTATTCCACTTTTGGGAATAACCCCCCATGCAGCAGAGGTTCACCTAAATAGCACAAGCACGACCATGTTCATAGCAGCACTGTTTACAATAGCAAAGTCATGGAATCAGCCCAAATGTCCAACAGTTGAGGAGTAGATAAGGAAACTGTGGTACATCTATACAATGGAGTACTACTCAACCATCAAAAATGATGAGTTACTGGAATTTGCTGGGAAATGGATGTCATTAGAAACAATTATATTAAGTGAAGTATCCCAAACCCAGAAAGTTAAGCGCCGTATGTACTCCCTAATAGGTGGCTCCTAGTACCAAACTCACGCAGCCCACATTGAGACACTCAAAGGTAAACCTATGTAATACTGTAATTTCAAGGATTATGAACAGGAGGGATGGGGTTGGAGGGCCACACCAGACACAAGGAGAGAGGGGACCATGTTACAGCAGAGAAAATAGGCCTCCAAGGAATGCAAGTAAGTAATGTGACACCTGGTTAAGTTCACAGACGTTTGTTCCTGATCATGTACTACTGAGGGGGTATGATCTCACCAGAAGGGGAGGGCATATAGTCTGGCAGATGAAAGGTGATCATTTTGAAAATGGGTGACTGACCCCTCCCTCACTGAGGTTTCCTGTTTTTATTACATCTACCCTTGAATGTACTATTATAACAAGACTCCAGTTTAACAGCTTTTTGTCTCTGACCAGGGGGTGACATACAGTGCCCATCAGGATGGAGTGAAGGGCATTGCGGGAGCAGCAAAACTGCAAAAGAAAATCAACAAACCATAATCTAGAACTTCAGAGACTCTATATCAACCACATAGAACTAGGCCAGCCTAATCTCTCCCCATCCTGAAGCTCAGAGACATTTGCAGAAGAGGGGGCGGTAAGATTGTAAGAGCAAAAGGATGGGAGGAGCAATGATTTGCAAGATTCTCCACACTAGTTAGGGCCAAAGCAATCATAATAGGACTTTGCATGCCCTGCACAATGTCCAACACACTATTGACCTCACAAAGTCTAGCATCAGCTAAAGGCACCAAGATCCTTGGAGGCAAGGGATTGACAGCCACAGTAGTGTTCCTATGCTTAAGGGGAACACGAGAAAAGGTTCAGGGAAATGCCACTGGATCCTTGTACGTCATCGGAGAGGAGGACCAAGAGGAGAATTAGGCATGCACAATAAAGGACTCTCTGGGAATTGGGGGGAGAGGCACTGGGAGATGGAGAGGGAAGGAGGGGGAGCAGGGGATTCGGGGGGAGGAGGAGGGAGGGAGGGAACTGGTCTACCTATTAAGTTTGTATGAGCAGAAATAATAAGAAATGTGTTAAAAAAAGTAAGATTATATAAATCAACAGCTCTGGTAGTTAACATGTTCGTGAAACAGCTATAGGGTATTTTTCTTGAAATACTTTACAATTGTTACTTATATTTCACTTTTTTTAAGCCAGAAAATTCTATTTGAATTTAACTTTTATAAATATTCATAGATGTCAACTGAATGATTTGATCATTTTTAATTATTGTTAGAACCCCTTCTTTGCCTAAACATGAGTCAATAGTCATTTTTGTAGTTATTGACTGAGTTTGCTTTTGTTTTGTATTTGATGTAGTAAAGACATCAAGTATCATCGCTTTTTCAGCCCCCTCATCTCCTTTCTGAGTGAGGAGGGGAAATATTTACAGATGAATCATCTGGCCATTTCTGCTTGCTGTTTGTGAAGAATTCACTGGGTAATGGTCACCCCAAAGTGGCTAGCTGATGGGCAGAGATGACATTGCTACTGTATCTACATGTCTAGGATAGAATTTAATTGTGAGAGGAATTGATATCCTATCACACTGAAATTTTATCTTGCCCAAGGGACATTTAGACTTGGGAGGTCAGCCAAGAGATGTCAAGGGAGCAGCTGGCACAGCTGAGATTGAATTTTTTTTTTTTTTTGCTGAGGTTTTGAGGAAAAGAGGGGACTGTGGGTATTTCAGTTTAGGCGAGACAACATTTCACTCAGAAGTGGCCAGTTTAGAATATTGATTGCAACAGTGGCATTTGGAGGAGTTCAGGAACTAAAGAAATGAAGACATTGTGTTTTGATAGTTATCCCATTTCACAACAAATTTGTATAATTTTTAGAAAAAGACTTTTGAGGCAAGATCGAAAGTGATAAAAGTATGACTTTTAAGAGCAAGAATTTAAAATGTTTACTGAATAAAAGAACATGAACTACATTTGCTTTTTTAAAAATAAAGTGTGTGTATGTGTATGTTTGTGTGCATGCAAGCTTGTGTATATGTGCAAGCATGTGAAGGCATGCATGTGGAGATCAGAGACAATCTTTGGGTGCAGTTCCTCCCCTTTCCATCTACTGCTATGGTGAACCAGGTGACTGGACTACCCTCTCTTCAGTTCACCAATCCATCCATGTTTATGTGCCTCTGCAAGTGTAAACACCAGGATTCATTTTGGGGTGCTGGTATCAGTTTGAGTCGGGGAATCTGTGGCCCTCTGATGGACAGACCTACAGGTGGGGATACTTGTCTTGTCTGGTACTTGCCCCAAGGATTCTCTTTGGATTTAGTTGCTTCTCTTCATGCACTTGACTTTTATATGAGGTCTAGGGTTCTGAACTCAAATTTTCAGGCTGTAAGATAATTGCTCTACTCCTTGAGATATCTCTTTGCCCTTTTTTGGGGGGAAGAGAGAAGGAGATTTGAAATTTCCTGATGGTGTAAAAAACCCTAATTTATAAATTTATGATTGGATCAGAAATTTTAGGCTGATTACTCAAAATTTATGTTTTATTGTAAAATAGTTTACTGTTTACAAGGAAATAATTGAATAAGAAGACTTTTTAAAAAATAAGAATGAAGAACCATGAATGCTAAGGGCAGGGAGACAAAACTGAAACAGAAAAACTGAGTCATCCCATGCATTATTAAACTAAGTCAATTCTTTCATAGAGAACACAAAATTGCTAATTAATGCTAAAACTTCAGCTTTTCAACATTTGCCATTGCAACCATTTAACTTCTATTATAACCACTCCAAGCTCTCTCCCAGTGGGCTTAATTCCTCTTTGCCTTCAAACAAGCAGTTGGTTCACTCTTACTGTAAAAGAATAAAACAAAAATTAATTCTGTCTTGACCCTGTTACTCCCAAGAGGTACACACTGCTTTGTACTACTCAATCCTTCCCTGACAGAATTCTCTTCCTTTTCAAGGTCATTGCCGAACTCCTTAAAACATTTAATGTAAGCAAAAGCATCTAATATTTATTCAACTTTTCACTTGGCCAAAATTCCACAGGTTGAATTTTAAAGTCTTATGCCTTCTAATCTCTCTTGGCATTTGATACTATTGATTTTACTACCTGGTGATTTTCTTTTTTGGGGATTTTCATATTCTCGCCTTCAGAGTTGTCTAGTGTTGACATTTATTTCAATTCACTATATATATATATATATATATATATATATATATATATATATATATGGAGAGAGAGAGAGAGAAAGAGAGAGAAAGAGAGAGAGAGAGAGAGAGAGAGAGAGAGAGAGAGAGAGAGAGAGAGAGAGAGAGAGGGGAGAACAAGATCACAGGTACTCATATGCCAGGATACACTTGTAGAAGTCAGAGTGCAAATGGGTTCTCTTCTTTTACGATGTGGGCTCCATGGATCACATTCAGTTTACCAGGTTTATATTCAGGTACCTTTACTCGTCAAGCAATATTGTTGACCCCAAATCTTTGTATAGTTTTTAATTTTTCTCCTATTTTCTTTTTGATATTAGAAAAATTTGTTTCTTCAGTAGTCAAGTTTTTCTTGGGAAATGGCTTCAGTTAATATTTTAGCAGTTCCATCATTTATATCTGATACCATCTTTTTTACATCTTTCTTAAAGCATAATGTACCTATGTTAGCATCTTTTTTATATCTTTCTTAAAGCATAATGTACCTATAAAGCTTGTATACCTATGAACATATATGTAACAGGACATACTCTTAGAATTTACGTCTCCCAAGAGAGGCACCGAGTTAGCCTTGGAATTACTGAAATGTCATCAACCTTTAAAATGCAGGCATTTCCCCATAGTAGGATAAAGGTACCTTTCATTGACCTACATTTTCCTTCTGCAGAAGAGCAACAAATTTATTTAGAATATAAGACAGAAGCTGTTCAACACTGAGGAGAGAAAGAAAAAGTTGCTGATATTTAATGAATCCAGACATCAAGGAACAGAGAAGTAAGATCTATAGCCTTGGAGATCTCAAGAAAAGACACTCTTGCTTTTGCCTTCCACTGGAGACTTGGACTTCTGCTTCCTTATCCAACCACAGTGGCCCATGCGCATCTGGCAGTGGATTAATAGTGAAGCTTCAATGTTTCAGAAGCTAGCATCAACCACATAGCAAGAAATGTGGTTTGAGTCAGTGCTCTTCTCAATTGGATACCTTTGCTGGGCTGGGCTAACCCTGAACCGTTGTTCACTGGAAGGAGAATTATCAAAAACAAACAAACAACAACAACAACAAAATGCACCACTGCTTACTAATAAGGAAATGAAGGTATCAGATATTATTGGGAAAAGCAAAAATTTTGTTTTTGTCTACATTCTGAGTTTTTAGGGCATTTTATAGCAATTTCATATGCAGTATACCATGTAGAATGATAGTGGTTTGCTCAGGGTGTTCTCATTTAAATCTGTTACACTGACATAATTCATAATAGCTTTCTTTCATCCTCAGAGGTAGTGTAGTTGAGATGATATGCTTCATGGCTACCCTTCATAAAACCCTTTCAGTTCTAATCTGACACCGAGAAGGACTTTTTGCTTCCCCAGAGAATTAGATCTTAGGACTTTTGTCCTCAGGTAAGAAGCAAAGTGAAATTGGAAATTTTACATATTTTTAATGTATTTGACCAATCAGAGTGTTATCAAGAATAGGAAGCTGCCTCTCATGTCCAATTTTATGAAGTAGAGAAGGGAAACGTGGGAGCTTTCTCCATCCATTTTACCTTACCCCAATGGGTGAGATGTGTATGGCTTGCAAACCATGCTGTGGGATGCTTATTCCACAGAAACAAGAACAGGATAGCTCTTCTTCGAAGGAGCAGGCTTAGTGATCATGCTTGTGAGGAAAGTCAGTCCAATTTGCAGATATAAGTCAATGAATCTCAAACTCTTGAGCTATGGTAGGGGCTTCTCTCTCCTTTGGGTAAAATCAAGAGCATACTTTTTAACCTCAGCAAGGAACTTGAAGAGACAACTCTCAAAATACATGGCATCACTTCTTTAAGAAATGATTTTCCAATTTGTGTTTTCATCCCTCAAACATCTCTTTTCTATTACATGTGTACTTAGCTACTGCAAACATGAAAACTAATTCAGTTGAACTTTCATGACTCTTTCTTATCCTGGACTCTGCTCATGATCAATTTTGATGTGCACGTTCTTGTAGCACTTGGTCTAGTAATACTTCCATCATAACAATATGTAAGTATGCAGACATCATTAAAGTATTGCTTATTATTATTATGATTTTTCTAAGCTTCTACATACAAAATTAGTTTATTGGACACATACAAAATCACCTGATATCAAAGAATACACCCTTTCAGAGAGTTCCTATTAAACAAGTTTTCAAGGGTTGCAAAAGATTAAGATAGTCTACAGAAATAACATGCTATAAATGATCTTCAGAACTCTGAAATGGAGCTGGAAACCTCCCACAAACATCAGAATGTAGCAGCCTGTAGAAAGGCTGCTGAAAACTGTAGGGTAAAAAAGGAAGAAAATGTTCACAAATCTTGCCTGTCGACTCTGGGACTCAATTTTCAAATGTGTATATTGGTTGAGTCATCTCTTTCAGTTCTCAACGGAAGTCACATGTTCCTAATTAATTTGTTTGGATATGTCTGTCTGTTTCAAAAGATGTTTGTTAAAGGGTCATGCTTGCTTTCAGCAAAACATTTTTTGTGTGTGTGCATTCATGTATGTGTGTGCGCATGTGCGTGTATGCGTGTGTGTGTGTGTGTGTGTGTGTGTGCGTGTGTGTGTGTGTGTGTGTGTGTGTGTGTGTGTGTGCAGTAACTTTAACCTTTTCTTTTGAAAACTGTATTCTTTCTTAAGGCTTTTGCAGTTCAAGAAAGAAACAGGAAGGACTACATATTTTCTCTTTTCTACCTCATCCTCTATGAGATTTTCATTCGGTTTCACTTTGTCTTTAATGAAATTTGGGGTGGGGGCATTCTCCACTCATCTCCAACTTGGAGTGTTGGAAAGAAAGAGCTGGTTCTCATATTAGATGTTTCTGGGAGACGTGAGTGGAGCTTTCTTTTTAAAGGACATAATCATTACTCTTCACCAACACTCTAACTGGACGCTCTGCATGATTAAAGGTGGGGGCACTTAAATCAGCTTTGATTTTCAGACTGATTAATGATAACTGCTGTGAACACAGAACAAATATAGTTGTTTAGCAGAAGTAGTAAGGACCCTCTTTTTAGTAAAACTCCTGACAAAGCTGGGAATGTAACTGTCTTCTTAAGTGCTTACGACTTGAACAAGTTTATAAATTACTAGGAAAACTTCCTAGTCTGCAAAACACCAAGGAGGCAGACATTAGCATTTTACATCTGCTCTTCTATGACAGTTATTACAGGAGCTGAGATATGACTCCGCATTTCACATCCAGACTATTTGGTCCCTATCCATCCCCTCAGTCTCCCAGCCTGTTTATGCAGAAGAATTACACGGTGACTGAAATGTCAGGAGCTTCAAAATGAAGTATCACAAATTGTTGTAAAGAGGGTTGGGGTCTTAATTAAGTGAAATAATGTACTCCTTTCAGTGAACAGAAATTGTTTGTCTTATGGAGGAATCTAATTAACACCCATACATATAGCCACTGTCATACACACATACATGAACTTCTGTTTCACTTTATGTGCCAATAATGGAGAATTCAAATAGGGGTTTTAGTGAGGCATATGTAAGTTAGAAAAATGATTATTTTTTCTATGAAACATGTAGATTAGACCCTTACAAGTATGCTTTAATGAAGTAGGAACTCTGAGGCTCAACAGATTTTCAGGCAACAACTGAAAAACATATAACAGCTAGCTTGAAGAGTTTTGAGTCACACGGAGTGACAAATAACTTCATATCAGATGAAGTTATAAGAAAAACTGTCTTCATTATCTTCATAGCTCATAATGTGCCCAAAGATAGTCCCTGCTATTTGTCAACGTGGACATACCATTGATTTTTGATTTTTGATCAAAAATTGATTTTTGATTTTTCTGTTTGAATTTTTAGCATCAGTTCTTGAGGGGATGTTTGGTAAGTAGGCAAGTCAATAAGCTGGTCCCTGATGGTTATTTGATTCCTAAAGATACCTTGTGAAAGCATCATGTCACAGTTTGCCTGCATGCTGCCAATAAATTCGTGACAAAATGCCTTATGGGAACAAGGGTCTTTATTTTGTCTTATGATGGTTCAGTCACAGTTCTTAGTCCACCTTGGTAGGGGAACTCATACCAACCCCAGGGGCCAGGAGAACTTATCCACAGAACTGAGAGAAAGACAATCCTTACTTACCAGACCAGCATATTTGGCCAGGGATAGAGAAGACTGACAACTTCCTTAACTAATTCCCTCTATCTTATTCGCCTGCCAGGGACTTGTCCCACCCACTATGGGCTGGACTCTCCCCACCAATCAGATAGTCTTCTCCACATCTGCTCAGAGTTCAACTCAACTATTAATTCTTCACAACAAGGCTCAGACCTCAAGCCTTTCAACTATGACACATCAGAAAAAAATTCTAACCCACAGGCAGAAGAAGCTAATGTAGCCCCTCTGCAGACTGTCTCTTGGTATGAGAAAAAGGTACATTTCAGCCATAGTGTCTGCTAGAATAAGAAATGAGTAAAATTTCAACTATGGTAATTCAGGATTGCTCCTTTTCTTTTTGTTCCATACAACTTTGAAAGTTTAGGATTGGAGAGCTGACCATGTACACACAAACAGATTCCTTAAGGACAGAGTTATTTTACAAAGATTTATTGATTAGAGAAGCCAACTGTCATGTTTCTGAACTTCTCACCTATTCATGTAGACCCTCTCAGAGCCTGATTAGTTGGTGACACTAGTTTTCCATTCATGAGGTTATTACTCACAGAATGTACTCACAGATCAGGACAATCTGATACATGATTCCTTTCCCTACAATTCAAGTTACTGAAACACATTCCCCTACCTGACTCTTGATTGGTGAAAAGAAAGGAAAGCATTCTTCTCTTGGCTTCTTTTTGTACCAAGCACCTCTTAAATCTTGATTTGCACTGTCAGTGTGCAGCAAGAAGGGATGAATGTTTTCTAACTTGATCCTTTCTCTTTATCCTTGGGCATGATAAAAATGTCTCTCTCTCTCTCTTTCTCTCTCTCTTCCACTTTATTGTCCAGAAAATTTTTGTATTTTTGATGCTTTTTTCTAAAAGATAAGAAATCCTGAGTCAGGACTGACAAAGTAACAGAAATATAAAACCTGTTTGTTGTTCTTTCAATCTCTAGAAAATCAGGATTAGTGTAAGAAACACATGGTGTTTGGTGGCTTGACAAATTGATTATACTGAACTTATTTTAATTCCATTTTGTTGATTATTTAAAGTAACATATGTCTGTGGGGGAACCTTGAGCCAGAATTTAAAGCAGGTACCTACTTCCTTATGTTCCATGATCTGGTCCACTGTGCATAGATTTCTAGGCCAAAGCATGGATTAGTGAGTGTGAATTGCATCCATATGAATTTTACCATAAAGAGGGACATTTTTATGCATTAAAAATTCATGAACATAGTGGGTAATGTTGAGTTAACGATAGAAAAATACGTAACAATCTGAACATATTGTGGTTTCAAAGGTTATACACACTTTGCATGCCTAGGAGCTTATAATTCCTGTCATATTTCAAAATATAGGAAAATACTAATTGTTGGTATTTCCTTACTTGGCGCCTGTGAGGAGTTCATTTAACTACTTGCAGCTCTCATGCCTATCCTTCTAGAAGACTCTCTGTGCTACTGCTGTATAGACCAATAGTAATGATACCCTGAGGGTTTGGGGAGAGAAAGAAATGCCATTCTGAGCACCGATTTAGTGAAGCCATGCAGTAATCACAGCTGGCCACCCTTGCTCATTTTTGACAGTGACCAAGGCTGTCAACAGATGGGTGGGGTCATGAATGGCCTGGGAATCAACTTGCCAGAATATTAAAAAGGTCATTCTGGTCTAAAATAGCATGCTGCATTACAGGGAATGTGTGATGTACAAGACCTTATCTGCTGCACCTGCAATGGCAACAATTGTAACACAACAGAACTTTAATAGCAACAATTATGATACAACAAATCTGTAAAAGCAACAATTGCGATACAGCAAATATGTAAAAGCAATAATTGTGATACAACAGATCTGCAATGGCAACAATTGTGATATGGCAAATCTGTAATGCAACAATTATGATACAAGTCTGTAAAAGGATCATTTGTGGTACAACAGATCTGCGAAAGCAGCAACTGTGATACAACAGATCTGTAATGGCAACAATTATGATTCAAGAGATCTGTAATAGCAATAATTATGATACATTGTGTTTCCTGCAATGGTAACAATTGTGGTATAAGAGGGAACAGTCTTCAACAACCTAGAACCCTCACTTTGCACTTCTCTTTGTACCTTTGGACAACTCATTTTGCCTTTATTACATATTATTGTATTTATATATAACCTATTTTGAGATGGATTCTCTATCTTAGGATGGCTTGTAGCTCACTTTACAGTTAGTGCTGTCCTCAAACTTCCATCAACCCTCCTGCCCCAGTCTCCAGAGTACTGAGATTAAAAATGACTATCTAATGCTGATCTATTCTTCAATTACACTTTTTGTTTTGAAACAAATTCAAATCTTCAGAAAGATTACAACTCTGCTGAAAATTCAGCTGCATATCCCCTCCTAATATTTCTTTCATCCTCTCTCCAAGTAGTGCATAAATGGATACAGGCATGTATATACTTAGACCTGTAAGCACATTCTTATTCTCGTATAAAAATTCATTTATTTAACCATTTCAGGTAAAGTCTCTCTTTTGAAACCTCACCACTACTTTTCAGTTCAGGTGGAAATCTACCATTGCATTTATTTATTCATTCACTTATTTATTTAATGCGGGAGGAAAAGAGGAAAGAATATGTATACGTGCCACAGTGCATGGGTAGAGGTTAGGGACAACTTTCAGAAGTCAGTTCTTTATCTCTTTCTACTATATGGGATTCCAGGAATGGAACTCAGATTGGCATGTTTGCAAGTAGGCATCTTACCCCGTGGACTATTTTCACTAGCTTTGAAAGTTATCCAATGGAAAATCATTAGAACTTTGAACTTTTTGCTTTTTTCCCAAGGAGATAAACTTAATAATGAAATATTCCCAGATGTTTTTCTTTAACTGACATCTTGCAAATGGAGGCCCTTTGCCTCAGGTAGGACCCTCCTGTCCTCATATTATTACCTGCCCTCTCTTTTCATCATCTTTATCTACTTCTTGCTCCCTTTACAGTTTCCCTTTGCAATTGATATTTTTTAAAGGCCATTTGCTGCACTCTGTTCACTTAAGTAACTTAATAACATTTCTGAGAGCTGCATTGCTGTCTTCAGTAGATATGCCTAAAAAAGAAATCTAGGTGATATTTCCCAGTTTGGCTTTGACTGTTATTTTCTCTAACTTTGGTAGAAGGAAACTTCATTGAAACCTTATGACTTTCTGAAGTGGTCGAGCAGCTTATGTAGTAATTAACATCCTAGTCATTTGAAAAAGCTCAGGCAAACCTTTGCTGGCAGATCACTCTTCGGTCTTGTTTTCTTTTCAGCAACTTGGCACCTGTTTTTTTGGATGGAAACCCAGAGCTCTTTTGGGATCTTATCCCTGGTGCTTTGTCTATTTAAGCAGAGCTAGTCCATTGATCCCCAAGAAGTCTCAGGAAGAGAATGCAGTTTAATAGTCTATTTCAGAACTAAGCAATTGCTGGTAGAGGCAAGGCCTCACATTATAAGGAAAGAGCTTACCCTGAAAGATCCTCTTTCATGGATGGATCCAGGTTAGTAGTCTGAAATCAATTCAAGCAGCTGGAAGGACGAAAGGAGATTTCATGGTCTGGGGTGTCTTTCTGGCTAGGGTTTTTCTTTGACTGCCTGACTAGAGGCAAAGATTAGTGACAATGCTCACTTTCACTGACCTGCGACACTGTTCCTTCCATTGGAAAGAATCCCAGCCTGTGGGAACCAAGCATCCTCTTAACATTTATTTGTTGGTTTAGGATGCATAGGTTTACATAGCAATCTTCACATCAAGTCATCAAGAAGAAAAGGAATTAGCTGTTTAAAAATAAAGAGAAGAGGGGCTGGAGAGGTGACTCAGGGGTTAAGCCTCTGCCTTGCAGGCAGAAGGTCCTGAGTTTGGATCCCAGATCCCACGTATAGATGCCAGGCAGAAGCGGGGGCGGCCTGCGCTTCTGGTCCTGGTAGGGCGAAGCCTGTGAATCCCCCGGCAGAGTAAACAAGGAGGGGGTGGAGGCGTCCATGGTGGTTCCCGAATTCGGCCATGGTTCTACACACACACACACACACATACATACATACTTACACGCGCACACACGCACAATTGAATAAAATAATAAAAAAATTAAAAAAAATAAAGAGAAGAAAAGCAGGTTTTACAGGAAGGAGAATAGTCTCTTTGGAGTGAGATGGAACTGCTGGGTGCAGCCAGAAAGGGCGACTGTAATTAGCTTTTCTCCATGCCTTCCATGCTTTGTTCCTCCTCCTTTTGGAAGTTCTACTGCAATCTAGCCCAGCGGACATCCCTGGCCAGAGCACCTGGAACTTTCAGCTTAAAGGCCAACATTTCCTTCCACTGAGTAAGCCACATATGTGCACACAAAAATGCACAATTTTTTTTGTTTCATCAATTATTTTGCTTTTTTTTAAACTTTCCTTTTTTGCATGTGATTCTTTTTTATTGTTTTTCTTTCTTATTAGTATTTTAATTTTCTAGTTTTACAAGCATATTGAGTACTTATCCCTGCTTCCCATCCCCCCTCCCATCCCCCTCCCTTTCCTTTATTAATCTATCCCACTCCCTCTCACCCTATCTGTCTGCTTCTCTGGACCCCAGGTTTACCTACTCTTGCCAGACCTCTTGTGAGATACAAAGGTGCCTCTCTTCACCCTGCTGATAGGAGCATTTCCCTTCACTCATCCAACTTTAGTCCCCAAGATTTCTACTGTATGTTCTTATCTCTTTTGAGTTCCTCTGTAGTCTATTGCGGCATGTTGATATGTCAGTCATTGTGCAGATTTGGTAAGGACAAGTCTCACTGGAGTTCATAGATGCAGAACATGCACAATTCTTTCATAACTTTTTTTTCTGTTTTAGGAAATCGGGTACAAGAGTTTTCTTTCTTAAAGGTGTTTCCTTGATAGATCCATGCAGGACATATTGGATTTATTCTATCTTCAGAGAGATTCCTTTCAAAAACAAAACAACTTTGAAACTTCTTTGTATTTAGTTGCAGGATTCAGCATGTTATGGGACAGCCTTTTTCAAACTGGTCTTTCTGGACCTGAGCATTGATAGCACCTGGAAACATGTCAGCAATGAAGGTTAGAGCTTGCAGAGAAGGAGCTCAACAGATGTTGCCGAAGAGACTGCTGGTCTCTCAAACTGAAAGAGGAAAATACTGTGAATCCCAGGCTGGCTGTGCATTAGTGTCATCAGGAAGGCTAAAGGAACTGCAGATCACTGAACCCCACTCTGAACATCTGCAGATCTGGAGAGAGAATGTGCCTCTCCACTGCATCTCCCAGCCATGCTTGTGCTGCCGTTCTGGGGACTGCACTTTGAGAAGCATTGACCTAAGACAGTGATTGCTCAACTTTGGCTCCACACTGGACTCATTAAACATTAAGCATCGTAAGGATTGGTCTACAAGGTCTAGATCAGGTCTATAAGAACTCATGTGTAAGTAAGAACTTCTGCAGGTAGATGTGGGCATGGGAGCCTTTAAAATCACCCAGGCAACTCTAATGAGCAGTCAGGTGAGAATTCACTGAAGATCAGCTCCAAAGAAGTGGCCCTCAACTTTGGCTTCCCATTAGACCCACCTGGCAGGCTTAGACACCTGGGTGCCTAGATTTCAAAGCCCAGAGGTACTCATATAATTGATTAGAGATGCAATCAGGGCATTGAGACACTTGAGAGCTCCCCAAATGATTCTAATGTGCAGCTAAAGTTAACAACCACTGTCCTAAATATTTCTTGCAGCTGTAAGAACTTTATGCTTGCCTGTTCTCCTATGTAAAGGAGAGTCTCTTATATAGTGTAAGAGGAAAACAAAAAATCCCTTCATTAATTTATGCCTAATGGCTTCAACTTTATATTGAATGGATTAATATCCGTAAGCTGCTATACTTAGAGTATCTGACTTTGAATTAAAGCCCATCCTAGATGGCAACAAAATCTACTGACTTTCAACCAGACTCACATTCATTTATAATGTATGCATTTTTTTCTATTTGGACAAATATCTAAGGGAGAACATTTGTGTCATTTCTTGTAATTTGTTCATCTATTTGCAGTTCAGGTAATGTAATCTCTTTTTGTAGTCAAGTGTAGCATACAGAAATAAATACAAGCCAATATGCAGGCTCCATCTCTGGAACAGATGTTTACCTGTGTGGTATAGATGACTAGACCATCAGTTCACACAGCATTAGCATCTGTACACAGAGAAATACTGTGACAGAAATGCCAGTGGGCTGCCTGGGAGGACTGCATGCCAGTGGACATGTCAACAGAGCAGCAGAGGCCTTTTCTCGGGGTGGGATGAAGGTGCTTTAGTGACATGTATTAGAGTAATGGACATGAATATCAGCCTACTTCACATTTAGCTTCTTTGTGCTTGTGGAAAAACTACCTTTGGACGAGCTTATTGTAAAGCCTATTGTTCCTCCCTTAAGCCACAGCAGCCTTTAACCATCCATGTGACACTGAGCAAGCAATTCAACATCCAGGCCTTGGATTTCTCATATGTAATTATCTTGCAAGGTCGTTTGGAAGAATACATGAGGTAATCTGCTAGGCATTTAACCTAGCACCTGATCTATGCTAGCAGAAACCATGTTCTCCCCTGCTTGTAACATTACTGACAGCTTTGTCTTTGATCATTCACAAGAGCTGTCAGTTGTTGAACATTGCCATTCTTCCTCTACTTTTCTCATTCTCTTTTTCTCGCTCCTCTCTCCTCAGTCTCAAAATTGTCTGGGTAACTACAAGGTCTCAGCCACTGGGCTAGACATTTTTGGAGAGAGGGCTAAATAAGCTACCACCGATACACATAGTCTAGGGAGACAAACATGCACTTAGGATACCTAAAATGTAAAGAGTGGGTACAGAAGCTGCAAGAGAAATGGCACCCCATTTAGATGGGGAACATGGGGATCGTTGGCTGAAGATTCTGAAAGAACTTACTCGTAGGGAGTAAGTCAGAGATAGTCAAATACAGTGGTGGGAGGTCATGGGAAAACCTTGGGAGCAGGAGACTTTCTGATAGAGAACAGCAGCTGGAAAAGAAGGGGCAAGTGTGTCCTGTTTGAATAACTATAGCTCAGTTTAGTGAGTTTAGCATGCATGGGAGTTGTTTGGCAGGTGTGAGGGATGAAATAGAAATAGAACAGGTGGATCTGAGAGCTTGTGTCTCTCAGAATGTGGTTCCCCGACCTGCAATGGCAGCCTTAGGTGGGATCTGGCTAGAGAAAGATGCTTATGCGTTACCTGAATGAGGACAGTGGGGCCTTAGACCAGCATCTCTTTGCTTAAACAAGTTCTGCAGGCAATTGTGATGTATGTCAAGATTTGAGAATCACTGCTATGGTTTGAAAGTCTGTGTCCCTTCAAGACTCACATTAAAACAATGGCTGATGCAGCAATATTGATAGGTTAAGTCTTAAATGGTGATTATTAGATCATAGAGAGTCTTCCCTGGTGAATGGTGAACAAGATCAACTCTCTTATAAATAGAAGCAACAGCTTTTTGCCCCTTTAGGATGCAATTTTCCAAACACCATTAGGGAAGGAGAAATAGGCCCTCTTTTGACTCCAAACCTGTTGATACCTTGCTCTTAGACTTTCTAGCCACTAGGACTATGAGAAATGTTTCTGTTCTTGCTAAGTTATCTACTCCAAAGTGTCTTATAGTATTTTTGAATCATTGATAAAATTCTGATAAAATATGATGCTGCTTTGTTAGACACTGTATTAAACTGTAATAGGAAAATTTGGTCACTTGCTCGAAAGAAATGGGGACTGCAATTAGAGTCATTAGGTCAGTATTTGCTTGAAAAACTTCCTCTTAAGGAAAGGTAAAAGGATTGGAAAGGCCTCAGGAAGGAGTTGTGAGCGTGGGAGGTTAGTGGGTAAGTGGAGAAAGTGGAGAGGGAAGGTAGCTATGTGCAGGGCTCATAAAGCTTACAAAATTGAAGACAGAAGGATACTATACAAATCTTTCCTGCCAGGTGTTGGTCACGGAGATACAGGTTCACTCCTCTGAGTACATCTTTTCCCCTCTGAGGACCATCCATATTTAACAGAGCCTCATGACTTTGCTTGACCAGAACTGTTCTGGTCTGTTTGATGTCCTAGGCAACTGGGGAACAATCCTTTCTGCCTCTCTACCAGGGGTAAAATTTGATTCCACAAAGTCTGTATAGATTGTTAAGTGTACCAGGCGATGGCTAGCAAAGGAAAGCAAACCTATTAGATTACAGTTTCTCTCGCTTTGCAGGTGGTACCAATCACTTCTCTTCTGTTATGTTTTTATGTGAGGAATGAGATATGAATTTTACTGGAAACACCAGTGAAGAAACTGATTGCTGAACGCTGGCTTTGAACTAGGGAGCTGGCTTTGAACTAGGGAAGAAAAGAACCACACTCAGTTCTTCTTTCTGTGAGGTCCTCTTCCTCCTCCTCCTCCTCCTCTTCTTCTTCTTTTTCCCCTCTTCTTCTTCCTCCTCCTCCTCTTCCTCCCTAGTCTTCTTTTCCTCTTCTTCCTCTTTTTCTCTTTTTTCCCTCCTCCTCTTCCTCCTCCATCTCTTCTTACTCCTCCTTCTACTCCCCCTCCATTTCCTCCACCCCCCCCTACAGTGGACCTTCCAAGCTTCAAGGGAAAGGTGTGGGGCGGGGGGGGGGGGGGGGGGGTGGGAGGGGGGTGCCCTTGGGTAATGGTAGAGTAGATGCTGCAATGATGTATCTTTAAGCTCTTTCACCAGGCCTGGGAAGAAAAGGGAAAGGAGATGCTACGCTGGCTGAGAGAGGAAGAGCGAAGAAATTCTAAGCTATTTGACAGCTCTATCTTTCCACCGCCACCTTTCCCCCAAACCCACGCATCTCTGCCTAGTCTGACATGAAACGAAGACTCTCCCCCCACCTCCCCATGCGCCTGTGTGCTGCTTTCAATGAAAACAGTCGGTGCACACGGACGGAAACGAGAGCGGCTGAAAATAGGTGCATGACTTGTTGAGCATACAAATCATTTCCCCCTTAGTCTCCAAGGGAGGGGGGAAAATCCCTTACTCTCCTGGCCGCGGGTCCTCTGCAGTCGGGGAGGGTGGCCGAAGGCTGGTTCTCACGCGCTGCTCCAGCCGTCCCCCGCAGGAAACTTTTCCCGCCGGACCGACCCGGTCCACTCCGCTTCCGCCTCGGAGATCGTGGGCGACTGGCGTGCTCCCCTCCCGCCTGGGGCCCCCTACACCCCGCGACGCGTCTGTCTCTTTAAATTCCAGCTGTGCGGCCGGGAAACAGCGCCACTCGCCGCCCAAGCCTGCTGGCTGCGAGCGAGCTCGCGCTTCGGCTCCCGGCTGCGCGGCGCGCAGAGCTCGGCTCGGCCCGCGGGCTGCTCGGCGGCGGCGGCGCGGGGCGGGGAGGCGCGGCCCGGCCGACGAGCGAAGAAAGAGCCAGCCCGGCCGGGAGAGGCGCCGCGCCCCGGTCCCGCGCCCGCGCTCCGGCGGCCCGACCGCGATGCGCCCGGCGGAGGCTGTCCCCGCGTCTCCTTAAGACGATTTCCATAGTAACCCGATCAAGTGGCTCAATTTCGCAAACCTGAGGATTTCTCGGCGGCCCGCCGGTGTGACCTCGGCCAGGTAACGCTGCTGCTTCCTTTTCTCACCTTGCAAACCGCTGCGCTCCTTGCAAAGTTCCTTTTGTGGAAAATCGCCCAGCCCCACGCCGCCTGGAGGATTTGCAACCGCGCGCTCCTACCCAGGTGCTAGGCGCGGGCACCCTCCCCAGGCACTCCCCCGGGATCCATTATCACATTATTTAAAAATTATTTTGGTTCTCTACTCCCTCTCCGTTTGCATCCCTCCCATACAATTCTTTTCCACCACCCCCCCACTCGTGATGAGGGCGCCGAGAGAAGTCTGGGGGCGGGAGGGGGGTGGCGGGGGGTGGTGAGCTTGGTCCAGGGAGTGGCGGGTTCGCCTGGGTTGGATGCCCAGGGTTACTCAGGGAGCATCGCGCAGGGCTAGCGCTCTGGTCACCCGAGGGCTGTCAGCACCAGGAGCCTCGCATCTGTGGACTGGTAGCCCAACGCCTGGGAGGAAGGGATGCAGGCTTGCGGGTGATGGAGCACTTGGCTGGATGTCTGGCCAGCCTCCATACATCAGAGCTTGGCTTTCCACTCCCCCGCCCCTCTTCAGGCTCCTCGCTCTCTCTCACCATCCTTTCTTTCTTCTTTTTCTTCACCACCCTTACCATTCACCTCCCTTCTTTTTCCCCTCCCCTCTTCTTTCCTTCTTTCTCTTTTCTCTCTTACACACACACACACGCACACACACACACACACAAAAAGAGGAATCCTTTGTAACCCTTTCATTTTTGCCAGTGTGGGGGTAACTGTGGAACCAGCAGTGCGGCCACCTGAACCTGGTTGTTTTCAAACCCGTCCTCATCCATCAACGTATTTGTTTCCTGAGCCTATTGATCTCCCTGGATTCTGCAGAAATGCATTCTAAGCTAGGCGAATGTATGGCAAAATTGGAGTTCTGCAGCCCCAAGTACCACATGCATTGTAAGGGCTTGCATGTGTTTTAGATCCCAATAAGCCACTAAGATAAGTACATTTATCTTTGAAAGAAATCTAGACTTATTCCAGTGAAACTTGCCTCCTTAATTATTGCTGCGCTGTTTCTTCTTTTGTGACATTTAATTTTAGGCAACTTGGGAGACAGTTGATCTCCCTCCCATCTCTCCAGTTTGTAATGGGCAACTTTTATTTTAATTATTTTTCTTTTGAACCTGACTGAATTTGCTAGCCAAAGACTAGAATGAGAGGTCATAATTCAGGTTCTGAAGCTTGATTCCTGAAATCTAAACCTACTAGAAAGTCCTGTGACCCAAGCTGGTCACATAGACCCTGCCAAAGAAAAGGCTTGGCAACTTTTGTGTGGAATGATTGGATTTAGACTGTGGTGCTGAAACCGTAGCTTGGCAGCCTTTTGCTGTTGTTGTGTTATATACTAGATAGTATGAGTATCTGCTATTTTCAAAATGACCCACTGGAGTTGAGAATTCCAGCTGTCTGTTTCCTTTTTACCATTTTATTTATTATTTGACATATAAAATGTCTGCATTATGAGAAAACAAAGGTGTGTGTGTGTGTGTGTGTGTGTGTGTGTGTGTGTGTTTGTGTGTGTGTCTGTCTGTGTGTGGGAGAAATGGCTTCTATTTAGTCAGGCAGGATTTATTGTATTTTGAAAAATTTCTCCAAAAGATCTAGTTATGTTTAAGCCTCCCTGAGATTGTACTACTCCCTGTGTAGAAAATGGTACTGCTCAATGATGTTCTTCACTTTCTGTGATACAGAGAGTTGAGACAGGAAAAGGTCTCAGTTTTAGAGTGCATCCTTTTGTTGCTTTTCCTTTGTCTGCATATTTGTCTTTAAATTGAATTATTAATACAGAATGAAGGATCCTGGGGCAGAGAATGGACTGGGAAGAAGAGGAACTGACAGAATGGAAACCATCGCCAAAGCCAGGGAAATAGGATTGCCACACCACACTGTCACCTTATTTTTAACTCATCAGTAAACTTTCCATCTTAAAAGGCTTGCAGTTTCTTAATTGCACAGAGAAGAGGGTTTGTACCAGAGGTCATATTTATCCAGTTGAGATGAATGTTTACAGAAGACTTAATAAGGACTGTGCCAGTGAAATCCAAAAGCCATGCTTCTGACAACATTTTCTTTACCAGGGATAGTACTGTCATCTTGCTACATTGTTTACATTTTGGTGTTTTCCTGGATGAGTATGTTTGTTACAGAAACAAAATGTTCCCGGTAGGCTGGGGTGGAACTTGAAGCCTCAATTAATAAGATATAAGTCAATAAAGTGCTTTTTTTTCTTGTTTTTGGCGTAAGGGATGTCATCTTCTTTTGGCCACTTACTGTTTCAGTGTGACTGTTCTTCTTTCAAGTGATTGCACATGAAGTATTTAACATGACGATTACTAAGTGTCATATGATTTGAAGTTAAAAGGTATAATAATGACAAACCATAAATTACCCTAATTTATAGCACATAGATTCTGCAACTGCCCCTCCTTCCATGATTATATCTATACAGGCGCCACCTAATGAAAGGTTGGCCAAGACGAGAGCTCTGTTTGGTAACAGGAAAAGTGGACCCCTCAAGTTTACTTCCCTCAAGCCCTTATTTTCTTGCTGAGGGATTAGCAGTGTTTGTGATCTGATATTTTAATAGACTAAATTGCTAAATGCTGCTACTTATTGAGGATTTTATTCCATACTAGCTCTAGTTCCTTCAAGTTGATTGGAGAGTTCTGGGTGAGTCATCCTTGCAAGCCATGACAACAGGAAGTGGCTATACTAACTTAAAGCTGAAACATGGACACAGACCCACACTTTGTGATTAGTCAGAGACTTCACGTGAGAAGAATGAGTGTGCTGGCTTTTCTGTGCAGATGGACATTGACTGAGCTTTTGGAACAGCTCCCAGGCTTGTGTGGTGATGCTTCTTATTTCATAGGGTGATACAAAAGTCTCAGAATACATTAAATGTTACTTTTTAAAGCAAATATCTTCAAAGTTTGCCCAAGTATCTGCCTTAGTCTGAGGTTGGGATTGTTACAGTGGGACCATTTTCATATAGCCAATCTGAGACTATGTTGACAGCAGAAGTGATGAGTTGAAGAAGTGGATGAATGTAATAGCTAAGAGGCCAAGGTAAGGTTTGTACTTACACTGCCTCCACACAGCTATATGTTCAGTAGCCTTTGGATTCTCTGATATCACTTAGGGGTTGTTTTTTTCCAAAAGAAATAACTTTTACATTCTCAAGTGTGCATATTTGATTGACATAATCCTATGCATACAGGTATGCATACATGGCAGTGGGGGATGCAAACACATGAATGTATACCCATGCATACAGTTGCTCAGAGGCAACAGAACGGATTTTGAGAGAGAGAGAGGATTCCTTGAACCATTGATGAATGGGTAATTGTGTTACATTTTCTCCCATTCAGGAGAATCTGACTATGTTAAACTGTGCTCCGTGCATAGAGGCTGTCGATGCTCAGTGACTAATCATGTCCTATTAGATGAAGAATTGTGAAAGCCCAGCATGGATGCAGGTGGGAAACAAATTTGCTACATTTTAAAAAAAAAAACAACTAAGATCTTCTCCTTCCTCCATCCTTCCTTGTAAGAAAGTAATTTCCCCTGTGACTAAATGAAATTCAAGGTAAAAAAAAAATGCCTCGAGAAAAATGACAGCTCTTAGTTGGTATTTATCCTTCCAAGACTAATTGTCACAAGATCTAATGTGAACCTCTGGTGCTCATGTTTCCAAATGGCCATCATTCTTCTCTGTTCCAGATGAAATCTCAAGACCATTCAGTGAAGTAGCCCTGATTATGATCATAGCTGAAATCAGTTAGGAAACTCAGTAGTTTTGTAGCAGAAAGCTCAAGGTCTTTAAAAAAAATGCACATTTAGTATTCTCTTACTTTTGGATAACTTTACAATATTCAGAGGAAATGAATTTGATCTCAGTGAAGATATAAAGGCTGTTGGTTCATGTCCCAGAGTTATATGATGTTACTATGGTGATACTTTTTTCAAATCTATGCAATATCATTTCATAGGGGTTGTACTCAATTCTTATACTTGAGATAATGGAAACATGGAGGTTCAAGATCTGAAAGTATTGCCAGTAACATAGAAACAAAATTTTCTTGAGAATAGAAAGTTGTTGCTTGGAAGTGATGGATACCAGGCCAGGTATCAATAGGAATATTTGAAATAAATTGAAGTATTATGTTTCTTTATCTTGCATTGCATATATTTATATGTAACCAATTTATGTGCAGAATTATGGGCTTTATGTTCTGCTTCAATTTTTTTCTACTGGGAAAGATCATCTGAATCTTCATCCTTATTTGAAGGCTTTTAGTGAGCTTATAAGCATAGCATTTGGATGGAACTGCTACTTTATATACTAATCTTGAAAATACAAGTTTAACCACAAAGTCATATCCATTGTGAATGGTATTCCAATCAAAAGAAGAATTCATTATGGAAACCTTATTATTCTACCTCACCAAGATGAAGTCAGACCTGTGGATATCTGACTGTATTGATCCATTTTCAGGTAATATTGCCCAACAAATTACACATGTAACTTGTGGAACAGATTTCAATGTTTGAATTGTACCTCCACCACTTACTATGTAAGTGATTAGGGTGCAAGTCTGAATCTGTGTCTGCATGTCCCATCTGTGAATATTGTTAGGAAGAATTTCTCCTGATGATTAGAGAATATATTACTATGATACTTAAGAGAGATTTTGACTTGTAGCAAACATCTGTTAGAGATTAATTGCTTATTGGTTTTGTTATTAATATTGGTTCCACTGAAAGGTATGGGAAACCCATTATTTTTCTGTTTAGACTTATTTTTCCTTTAAGTTTGAAGAGAACTTGTCTGTATAGAAATTGTGCTGTCTTTATACCTTTACTTTTCTTAAAAGTCAAGCTAAGACGAGAAATACATCTATATTTGCATGTCTGAATGTAGCTGATACAGATACATTCAAGTATAGGCTTATCTATTATCTATACTTCAAATACAGATATGTGCATATAGATGTGTGTGCACGTGTGTATTCCATCTATATGTATAGTGAAATATATATTTCAAGTACAGATCTATGAATATAGATGTGTGTGTGCAAGTGTGTATTCCATCTATATGTATAAGAAATCACTGCTATTTTAGTTTCCAGAAGGGTTTCTTAGTCTTTTATTGTATTCATGTCAAGATATAGTCACCCAATAACTGAAAAACTAATCAGGATCATCGATAGTACAAAAATAGTAGTAACACATCTATATAAAATGTTGAAAATGTGGCAAGCACAAAATTTTTATCTGCTGACTAAGTTTTAATACTAAAGCTTTAAGCTTCTACTACACAGGGCTGATGAATAACTTTTTTAGTATATAGTTATCTAAAATCTCCTTGATGAGAAAGTGTGATATTGATATAAATGTGCTGTTTAATTCTCCTGTTACTTCTCTGTGAGTTTCAACATCCAGAGCTTGTTACACAAGCAATTTTCTCTAAATATTGGTGGTATAGCTTCATTTGAAAAATAAGCTACTAGATTAATATAGGTCCTTAAATGTATTATGTTTGGAATCAACTTTATAATTTATTATTGTTAATTATTAACAAAAGCAGAAGGATAATGTGCTAGATTACAGTAGAATTTCAACAAATGAAGTGATTTCTTAGTATTCTTCCCATATTGTGTAATTATCTGACCATGCAAATTCCAATTCAGGGTCATTAAGAATTAGCATGTCTGATTTTTAAATATTGACCCTACTTTCAATAAAATTGATACTAAAATGATATAGTAGGTAAAATAGTAAGTATTCTATATGGAGTCAATGAAATAATATACAGAGAATGATGCATGGAAAATGTGTTGAAATTGAGAAAATGTAATAAGTCATGGTTGAAAATGAGATTATTTTGAGTCAACACTTATTAACTTTTCTACCATGAAGAGTTTATAGAATGTCCTCTATTATCCTTATTAGCATCATATTGTGATAGAGAATAGTTTCAAGAAGTTCAAGAGTAAAGTTTTGAAACTATATCAAACTTTAACTTTTCTACCATTTAGCACTGAGTTGAAAGTAGTAAAGAACCTGGTGAGCCTTGCCTGATACTCTTCAAGTCCCTTGAAAGTCCCACCTATATTTTGTCAAACATGGCGTCAGTGTTGATGTGCAACATCTGGCAATGTAGGACGGTGAGGTTCTCATGCAAACACGCTCACTCTTAACTTCCTTTATTGAATCATTTACTTTGGAGAAAACCAGCTGCCATGCTTGTGAGAATGTTCATGTTGTTCCTAGAGATTTGCATAACAAGAAAAAAAAAAAAAAACGCCTTCTCACCCTGGTACCAATGCAGCTGACACGTGAAGGAGCCACCATGGCAGGTGGCTCTGAGTATCCATCTCTTCTGTCCCAGAGCCAGAACTACCCAGTCCAGCTACTTCTGAAATCCTCACTCATAGAAACTACATGTGTTTACAGATGCTTATTCTTTGAGCACTACATTTTAGAGTAATATGATGTACAGCATCAGTAGATAAGCTCTCTCTGGATTTTAATTAATAAATAGCAGCTATTACTATTTTTGTAGATATGAGAAAAAGCTTGTACATTGATATTTTAATCTTCATTTTCCTACAATGAATAATCACCATCTCATCTCCTCTTATTCTTCAAACTCCTGAGAAGGAATCTTTTGTGGATATTACCTATGGTGAGGGAAGACAGAAAACACTATTTCTGTGTATATTGGTTGAGAGTAGACAGAAGACCGTATTTCTGTATGTATTAGTTGCTAACCTTGAATTCAATCTTGGCACTTTCAGAATATTTCTGTTAAAAATTCACCTATTTTGGAGTCTTGAAAGTGGTAGTGTAGAGGTTTAAGGGTTGGCATATATTCTAGCTGATACTTAGGTAAACTTTAGTACTCCTGAGACCTTTATGATGTATAGACTTTTAGAGTGTGATACCATCTTTCATAATATATGTAAGATGATATAACATAGATTTGGAGCTTAATATGAACTAAGTTAAACCTATAGTCATTTTCAAATTTTTTTACTTTGCTATATGTCTCTACATTGTATTTGTTAAACTACAATTTGTAATCACCTTCACAAGAATAGATTGAGCATAAATGCAAAGTTTCAGTATATCACCATAGATAAAAGGCATACATGAAAGTATAAAAAAGATAAGTCCGGGGCTGGAGAGGTGGCTCAGGGGTTAAGCCTCCGCCTTGCAGGCGGAAGGTCCTGAGTTCGGATCCCAGATCCCACGTATAGACGCCAGGCGGAAGCGAGGGCGGCCTGCGCTTCTGGTCCTGGTAGGGCGATGCCTGTGAATCCCAGGGCAGAAGGAGGTGGAGGCATCCATGGTGGTTTGCGAATTCGTCCGTGGTTCTACACACACACACACACACACACACACACACACACACACGGCGTCCATGGTGGTTTGCGAATTCGTCCGTGGTTCTACACACACACACACACACACACACACACACACACACACACACACACATATACACACACATATGCACATAGTTGAATTAATAATAATAATAAAAAAAGAAAAAAAGATAAGTCCATTGCTTTTTATTTCACAGATCTGTTTTATTTTACCTAAGCAAATGGCCATTTCATAAAAGATTAAAAGTGACTGAATTTTAATATGCTTGAGCGCTTGGAATTCGGGCAAACAGAAGCAGAGATTTTGAGGCATTAGATGGATGCGTACATTATGGTATTTTCATAAAGAAACAGCAATTTTTTTTGACTTCTGTGTATACAGTTTTTTTCACATTTGATATTTGTTAGGGTTGTTCACAAGATTCTTGCCCTTGAGAATGTTTTCAGATCGAAGGTTGCGGTGGTATAAAATGGTGATGGTGCTCAGTGGCTTACACCAATATCATGCTCTCAGAGAATTGAAATTGATTTTCCTTTTCATTCTCCCTCTTTCTCTCTCTCTTTTTAGGGAATCCTTGATACAAACATTTGTTTTTTCAAGAAACATCACCTGGATGTACTCTGGAAACCAATAAGCATGCTTCAGAAATTAGTTTTCAGGACCTCACAAATTAGTTGCATCACAAGCCTCAGGATAAAGTTAATGAAGTGATGAGTTCTTGACACTTTTATGTTTGAGCACAGTGTGCAGAAAGACTTGCCCTTAGAAAGGATAAACACAGATCCAGTTGTTCTGTCCTTCCTGCAGTATGCAGAAAGGGAACTACTCTTTGTTGCCAGTGAAAGGATTTATGGCAGTGGCATATGAGTCTGGGTGTGCTTTTCTTCCATGCCCCCTGACATTCATTTATTGCTTATTTATTGTTGTATAATGTGTCCCACCTTGTGTACTTATTTTATGTGCTTGGCACCTTCAATCATAAAACAAAAATAGAGTTTGTCTATGCACATTACCTGCTTCCTGACACTGTTATGGAGAACAGGGACGTAGAAACAAGTCAAATCAAGTATTTGCCCTTGAAGGGCAAGTTGGACTGTATTTAATTTTTAATTTAAAAATATTTAAATTTATTTTTCAGAGTGTTTTGTTGCTTATTTATAGCAAGACATTGCAATTTATTATGGCCAGTGTGTGCTCAACACAAGACTAGGTTGGATTATGTTACCATAATTGAGAGTCATCCTGAGTTCTGCACTGCTAATGCATACTAATGCTCCTTTGAAGGTCTCCTGTATATGGCCTCACTAACCACAAAGGCTTTTTTTGCCTTTAGCAGATCAACCTTCAATGACACAATAAGATTCATTAGACATTATGTCCTTACTTAGAGCTTTGCTCTTTTTTCTCCCCAACTTAAAGATCTGTTCATGATAGTTCCCAATGAGCCTACATATCCTATTTGAGATTGTTTCTTTCAGAATGAAAAAAGCAACTCATAAACCTTAAGTTTCCTGATATTAGTGTTGACTAAATGTGTGGTAAGCAAATACCATAAAATTCTTAATAAACAGAATATTTAGAGCAATGTCTCTTTCCAGTGTTCACATCATACTCTCTAGAACCTGTGCATGTTATCTTTCCAGACAATATGGATGTTTTGGGGGGACTGAAGTGCAAGACCATTGAAATAGGGACAGTTGTCCTGGATTGCTTGTAAGGGACCAGTTTGATAACATGGGCCCTTCCAAGCACACAAGCTGTGTCCCCACTAAGATTAGAAGGAGAAATATTAGAGATCTGATAAAGGCAGAAGATGTTTCTTGACTGCCTATGAACAAAAGAATTGTGGGTAAGCAAATCAGAGTCCCTAGAAAGCAAAGAAGGTAAGGAAACAGGGTTTATCTGGACATTACAGTAAGAAAAACAGTTTAGTGAAATTGTCAGACTAGACTTCTGACTCCTAACACTGTAAGATGTGATTTCATTGTCTCAAGCCACTAAGACTGATAATTTATTCAACTGCAATAGAATATGAATATGATGGAATAAAAACTATGATCTTACTTTATTTCAGGTAAGGTTATTGAAAAAAACCCTTTGGATTCTCAGAGAATTTGAAATAGGAATTGCATTTGGAGATGTAGACATGTAGGTGGAATTGGGAATATTTTCTTTTTATATGGAGACTCCTGAAAGAGAGTCTCCATATATAGCTCAGGCTGGCCTAGAAATGAATCTGTAGCCCATTTAGTACTTGATCTTGGGACCTTTTTTGCCTTAGCCCTCTGGATTCTGAGATTACAGGCATATATTGTACCTATTCCTTGGTATTTTCAATATATGACCTTAAGAATCACCTTACTATATATGGATACTTACTTTTGGGAGGAAGTCTCTCTAGAAAGTTTTGTGTTTGCCAGCATTATAAGACTTTGAACCTTTTCTGGATTTTTTTTTTATTCCCTTTGTTGCTGTGTGTTGTATGTAAGTCATAGAACAACTTCTGGTGCTGTTACTCAGGTGACGACACATACTTCATTCGGAGACAGAGTCTCTCATTAGCCATGAGCTTGCTGATGAGGCTAAGCTGGCTAGTCAGCCAACTATCAGGATCTGTTTCTCCTTGAATCTCCAGTGCAGGGATTACAAATGTGGGTCACCCACGTCCAACTTATTTATTTTTTTTAATGTGGCTTCTGAGGCTCAAACTTAGGTCCTCATGCTTGCAAAGCAAGCACTTTATTAACTGGGCCATTTCCCTAGCCTGCTATTATGGATCTTACACTGACTCATGAGAGAACTTGACCTACCATGAGCTTCAATTTGCTATAAATTGAATTAAGGTAATGTACATTGAAGGGATTCAAACTCTACATTGTAAAAATGTACATTGATTGGTGTGTGTGTGGTTTGTGTAATTATTAGTTGTGGGTGTGGGGTGTACTTTCTTCTTCCCATATTACCCTACCTCACCCCCTTTCTTCCTAAAAAGTTTCTTCCCCAACAAGTTTTCCTTCTTACATATATATATGTGCCTAGGTCCCTGTGTAGAATAGACGATATATCAGTGGTAGCACCACTGAAGCAAATGGGTCCCCTTCCTCGAGCCGGCATTAACCATCAGTATTCACTCAGGAAAACAAGGTCTTTCACTGAAGCTGAGCTCTTAGATTTGCCTAGGTTCACTACCCAAGGGGCTTCAGGGATCCTCCTGTCCCTACCCCCACATAGGGTTATAAGAACATAATGCCATCTCCGGGTTTTTGCATGGGTTATAGGCACCAAACTCAGTTCCATAGGCTGATAGGAAGACTTTTATACTGCCTGAGTCATCTCCTTAGGCACATGTTTCTTCATGTCCCTTTCATGGGTTTCTTCATGTCCCTTCTATTCTCATAGAGGTTGGGGATGGAGGGAAGGAAATACTGTAGGGTCTATTCTGGCAGCTAGAAATCCTTACTGTATAAGCCAAATCTCTCCTGTGTATGTGTGTGTGTGTGTGTGTGTGTGTGTGTGTGTGTGTGTCTGTCTGTCTGTCTGTCTGTCTGTCTGTCTGTCTGTATAGTCTGTCTCTCCTGTGTATGTGTGTGTGTGTGTGTGTGTGTGTCTGTCTGTCTGTCTGTCTGTCTGTCTGTCTGTCTGTATAGTCTGTCTGTCTTCAACGGCAGTGGCAGCTGGAACAAATGCCTGGCCACTGAAAGAAAAAACCCATTGATTCATATCTCAGTGTTCACCATTTACTTCCATTCAGACTGTAGCAATAAGTATTTTCCGTGGTCTGACCTGTGTATGGAAGAATCCAGGATTTCCAAATGGAAGTTTGATGACAAAATACCTCAGAAGCTACAAAGTGTATTTTAACATACAGAGTAGTAGTCACACTGGAAACCGAGAATTTGTTTCTCTCGTGATGCTGCATTATTGTGTAATATATCCCTTATCATGAAATGATTGTAATTGTCTGGCTTCATGTTTGAGGAGAATGTTTTCAGTGGACCAGTTCAGTATGATTATAATAACTTGAAGCATGCACCTTGCACTGCCCTTGATCTGTGTCTATATCTCCAGGAGCATCAATTGTGCTATTGATTCTTTTGATGTCTAAGTGCTGAGAGAATGCATATTAGTTTATGGTATTTTTGGTTTGTAGTTCATAATTAAACGTGTTAGTCCTTTTTTTCCTTACCCAAAGACCTTGTCTTCCCTTTGTCTTCATACCTGTGTGTTCTGCCCTCTCAAAATAAAGCTGTTTTCTCACCAGCATTTTCCGTATGACACATTTGAAATCCTTATTTAGCCTTTTGACAAAAAGCAACTGATCGAAATACAATCTCATAATTACTGATTGTGAGAAAAGCAACTGGCAAGAGACCTCATTGATGCAATGTTTTAAATATTTTTTCTAGGAAATGAACCCAAGCCAAAAGGGCATTATGGACAGCTTTCTTATCCAAAGTCTGTCTCGGGATTTCTAGAAATACAGTTATGTATTTTTCACTGATTATTAATCATCCCAATTTCAACTGCCATATATGTGTAAAGTGGTTGCAAAACCTCAAGAGCACCATATTTCCCACACATTAGGCTCTGGTGGAAAACAAATGATATAGATTTTGTCTTCACTGACGTGATGTCTAACAAATGAGGTAAGACATGCAAAGATGACTAAGTATTGGTCATAAACATAAACATCTGTAGAGATGAGCAGACAAAGATGAGAAAAATCTTCTGATGGGGGATGCAGAAAATACTCTACATCAGGATCTAGCTTTGAAATAGGAAAGATAGCATTTGGATATATAGAAGATATAGGGAGGCTATTTTTAAATTATTTTTATTTTCTAGTCTTACAAATATGAGTGTCCCTGCCCTTCTACTTCCCCCCTCCCTCCCTTTCCATTTCTCTCTTACCTTCCCCTCCCTTGATTAATCCATCCCTCTCCTCCCACTTTCCTGTCTGTATGCTTGTGTGGGCCCTAGGGTTCTCTTTAGGTTGTCTGTATATTAGTATAGACTTAGGCCTCTGCTGCAAATTACATGGCCTTTCCTTGGGTAGACCCACTAATATGTGCACTCTCCTTAACCTGTCTAACTCTAGATCTAAGATTCCACCTGCATGTAATTATTTCTCTTGAGATCCTTGCTAGTCTCTGGGTGAATATTGATTATGTCAGCCATTCTGCAGTTCTGGTGAGGATAAGTCTCATTATAGTAAGTTCCTGGATGGGGCAGCCCTATCTTGAGTGGAATGTCCTGACTGGCAGTGGATATCTCCACCTTTAGGCTCTTACAATCTTACTGTCCCCTCTTTCCTCTTCTGTAAGATTCTCTGAGCCTTAGGGTTGGAAGAGATTTGGTTGTCCTGCTTCTGGGTGAGGATTTTAGGGTTACTCATATTCTGCACTCTGGTTGGTGTTTGTTGTCTATTTTATTGCTCTCCTACAGCAATAGGCTGTGCCTTCTTTGAGGGTTAAGATTGTTTACTTTCCTTATTGGGTGTGTTGTGTTTCTGTTACTGCCCTAGAGGCACTGCATATGTGGCTGCTGTGTCCCATGTGCATCAGACAATGACAGAGAGGCGGTGACACTATTTCTATATTCTGTGTTCTGACCTGTGGACAGCCGAATAATTAATTAATAGCCTGATATACCACACTGCCTGCCAAAACCCCAAACTCCATATCTGTGTACTCACAACATGAAGACCTCTCATGGGGTACGCTCCACGTGCACACAATGTATATGGCCTCCTACAGGCTGGGGCTCCATGTGCTTACATTGCAAACTTACTCTTAATAGAAGAGGTACAAAACTGCTATTTTTCAGCTTTATCATATGTTCTAAACCATGTGGAACTGGTAACTCCTTCATAACTATTTACGTCCTTAATGTATTTTCTTTTATTCCTTACATATTATTTTATATTTTCCAATTTAAAAAATTAGGACATAAAGGCACGAGGTAGATATGCTAGGGAAATGTTCAGGAAAACAGGAGGGAGATAGGAGTATCTATGATCAAAATGCATTGTCTACATATATGAGATTATAAATGAGTAAAAATGAAAACAAAATTAGCTTAAAAAGAGTTTTTGCTGATTACATCAAACTGAATGTTTAATGCTAGTATCCACCTATAAGGGACAACATGTAACATCTGTTTTTCTACATCTGGGATATTTTACTCAGTATGATTTCTTTCAGTTCCATCCATTTACTGGCAAATTTCATTAGTTCATCTTTCCCAACAGCAGAATAGTATTCTACTGTATATATGTACCATATTTTCATTAAGCACCCATCAACTATTGGACATCTAAGTTGTTTCCATTTCTTTGCTGTTGTGAAAAGAGCTGCTATGAACATGGTTGTACATGTGACTCTATTGCAGGATGCAGTGTTCTTTGAGAACATTTCCAGGAGTGGTATAGCTGGGTCTTATGGAATTTCAATTTTTAACCTTATTAGGAACCTCCAGATTGATCTCCAAAGGGATTGTATGAGTTTACAACCCCACTAGCAATGTATGAGGGTCCCTTTCTCCCTGGATCCATGACAACATTTACTGTTGTTTGTATTTTGGATCTTGCCATTATGATTGAGGTGAAGTAATATCTCAGAGTAATTTTAATTTGTATTTCCCTGATGATAGGGAGCTATAACATTATTTAAGATGTTTGTTAGATATTTGAATTTCATCTTGTGAGAATTTTCTTTTCAGTTCTATAGCCCATTTTTTCCATGGGGTTGTTTACTTCCTTGGTATTTAATTTTTGAATAATTTGTATACTTTAAATATTAGACCCCTATTGAATGTGTGGTTAGTGGAAGATGCTCTCTCATTCTGTTGGTTGCCTTTTTTGCTCAATTAACAGTCTCTTTTGCTGAGCAAAAGCCTTTTAATTTCATATAGTCTCATTTGTTGGGACTTATTCTGTGTGCCTTTGGAGTCCTACTGAGGAAATGCTGGCCAAGGCCAATTAATTTTATAGTCTCTGATCTAACATTGAGGACTTTGATCCATTTGGAGTTGATTTTTGTGCAGGGAGACAGATAAGGGTCCAGCTTCATTTTTCTGCATGTAGATATCTAATTTTGCAGCACCATTTGAAGATGCTGTCCTTTTTCCAGTGGGCTTTTTGGGTACCTATGTCAGAGATCAGTTGACTATAAGTGAGTGCACTTACATATGGGTCTTCAATTCTAACCCAGTGGTCTATATCTGTTTTACAGAGCCATGCTGTTTTGGAGTATCATGCTTTTTTTAAAATCACTGTGGCTTTATAGTATATTTTAAGGATTTGTTTTGGTGGTAGTAGTGATGAGAAGACAATGATAAAGTACGACATAGTTGCTCTTAAGAATCTCATTGCTCGTCAACTGTTGGACATTTGGGCTGATTTCATGACTTTGCTATTGTAAACAGTGCTGCTATGAACATGGTTGTGCTTGTGCTATCGAGGTGAACCTCTGCTGTATGGGGGGTTATTCCCAAAAGTGGAATAGCAGGGTCATATGGCATTTCAATCTTTAATTTCTTTAAGAATCTCCAGACGGCTCGCCAGAGTGGCTGTATGAGCCTGCATTCCCACCAGCAATGTAGGAGAGTTCCCCTCTCTCCACATCCTCTCCAACATTTGTCGTTGTTTGTATTGTGGATTTTTGCCATCCTGACCGGGGTGAGATGATATCTCAGGGAAGTTTTGATTTGCATTTCCCTGATGGCTAAGGAAGTGGAGAATTTTTTCAGATATTTGTTAGACATTTTAATTTCATCCCTGGTAAAGTTTCTTTGAAGTTCCAGGGCCCATTTCTTAATTGGGCCATTGGTTTCCTTGGTGTTTAATTTTCTAAGTTCTTTGTGCACTCTGGACAGCAGAGTTCTATCAGATGTGTGGTTAGTGAAGATTTTCTCCCATTCTGTGGGTTGCCTTTGAGCTCGTGTTACAATCTCTTTATCTGAACAGAAGCTCTTTAATTTCACAAGATCCCAACTGTTGAGAGTTGGTAGCAGTGACTGTGCCATTGGATGTCTGTTTAGGAAATGTTGGCCTAGCCCAATCAGCTCGAGGGAGTTCCCTATCCTTTCAACTATGGTTTTTATAGTCTCTGGCCTGATATCAAGGTCCTTGATCCATTTGGAATTAAGTCTTGTACATGGTGACAAGTACGGGTCCAGCTTTAATCTTCTGCATGTGGAGATCCAGTTTTGCCAGCACCATTTGCTGAAGATGCTGTTCTTTTTCCATTGGATTCTTTGGGTCCCTTTGTCAAAGATCAAATGGCTGTATTTTTGTGGGCTTATATCTGGGTCTTCAACCCTTATCCATTGATCTGTGTGTCTATTTTGGAGCTAGTACCAGGGTATTTTTATAATTATGGATTTGTAGTATAGACTAAGGTTTGGTATGGTGATACCTCCAGCAGTGTCTTTGTTACTCAGGATTGTCTTTGCTATCCTGGGTCTTTTGTGCCTCCATATGAATTTTGAGATTAGTTGGTCAACTTCTTTAAAGAATTGTTTTGGGATTTTAATTGGTATAGCATTGAATTTGTATATTGCCTTTGGTAGGATGGTCATTTTTACAATGTTGATTCTGCCAATCCAGGAACAAGGGAGGTCTTTCCACTTTCTGGTGTATTCTGCTATTTCTTTCTTTAGGGTTTTAAAGTTTGACGAGTGGATAAGGAAACTGTGGTACATCTATACAATGGAGTACTACTCAGCCATCAAAAATGATGAATTATTGGAATTTGCCGGGAAATGGATGTCATTAGAAACAATTATATTAAGCGAAGTATCCCAGACCCAGAAAATTAAGTGCCGTATGTACTCCCTAATAGGTGGCTCCTAGTACCAAACCCACCCAGCCCACCTAGAGACAGTAATTGCAAGGATTATGTACAGGAGGGATGGGGTAGGAGGGCCACACCAGAAACAAGGAGAGAAGGGACCATGTTACAGCAGGGAAAATAGGCCTCCACCAAGGACCCAAATAAGTAATGAGACATCTGATTAAGTTCACAGACTTTTGTTCCTGATCATTTACTACTGAGGGGGTGTGATCTCACCAGAAGAGGAGGGCATATAGTCTGGCAGATAAAAAGTAACCATTTTGCAAATGGGTGATAGACCCCTCCCTTACTATGGTTTCCCACTTTTATTACATCTACCTTTGAATGTGCTTTTATCACAAGACTCTAACAGCTTTTTGTCTCTGGCCAGGGGGTAACATACAATGCCCACCAGGATGGAGTGAAGGGCATTGCAGGAGCAGCAAAACTGCAAAAGAAAATCAACAAACCACAATCCAGAACTTCAGAGACTCTATATCAACCACCTAGAACTAGGCCAGCTTAGTCTCTCCCCATCTTGAAGCTCAGGGAAATTTGCGGAAGAGGGGGCGGTAAGAGTGTAAGAGCAAAAGGATGGGAGGAGCAATGATATATAAGATACTGTATACTAGTTAGGGCTGAAGCAATCATAATTGGACTTTGCATGCCCTCCGTATTGTCCAATACACTGTTGACCTCACAAAGTCTAGCATCTGCTAAAGGCACCTAGAGCCTTGGAGGTAAAGGATTGGCAGCCACAGCAGTGTTCCTATACCTAAGGGGAACACGGGAAAGGGTTCAGGGAAAGGCCACTGGGTCCTTGTACGTCATCGGAGAGGAGGGCCCAGAGGAAAATCAGACATGCACAAGAAAGGACTCTCTGGGAATTGGGGCGGGAGGCACTGGGGGATGGGGAGGGAAAGGGGTGGGGAGGGGGAGCAGGGGGTACGGGGGGAGAGGGAGGAAGGGAGGGAACTGGTGTACCTAATAAGTTTGTATGAGCTGAAATAAAAAAAAACTGAAAAAAAAAATCTCATTGCTGGTGAGAGAATGTAAGGGTTTATTTCCACTCAGCTTTTTTTATGTGAAACTTTCCCCATTATTCTGCTGGCATGAAGAAGGTACATAGATAGCAGAGGTGGGTGTGATGATTCTGGTCGGTAACTAGCCATCAGGGAAAGATGCCCAGCAAGATGCTGGAACTGAGTCATGAAAGATGAGTGGGAACCTGCCAGATGGCTACAGTGGAGGGAGTGTTTCAGGATGTGCTCTGCAAGTGTGCAAAGACATAAGGGAACAAGAAAGTTTGAGGACGGTTTGTAACCAGGAGCAAAGAACTCTTGAAATAATAATAATAATAAGTAGAAAAGAGTAGCATGAAGTTGTAGGTAGAAGCAGGCCATGAAATCTGTACCTTCCAGCCTGAAGAGCTTATAATTTATTTTGCTTGTAGCAGTGATCACCAAAAAAGATGAAATGTAATTGACACTTACATAAGGTCCTTTGAGAACACAATGAGGACTATGCTGTCTTAATATAAAATTGTTCTTTGCAGAAGTAATACTATGGATTGTCTAAGCCTCGAATTTTTACTATGTGACTTGTTGCGGCATAGGTAGTGTGAATGTGATTCAGTTAACTTGTACTTATCTCACTTTCTTCACCTGCAATGTGGGGATGGTTGCAGCAAGTATCTTTGCATTGATGTGATTGTGCAGGGCTATAGAACTGTCATCAAAATCCCATCTATTATAGCAAATACACAGTACTAGTACACATTTATCATTCATATTCATTTCTTTAAGAATAACAACTCCGTATCATGGATCCATTTGGCATAATAGGAACCAGAAGTGTCCTTACAAGGTAGTTTCAGTGTGTAATATTTTTACTTCATAATAGAGCCTACAATATGAGTTCTAAGTATTTAAGGAAAGCCCAAGATTATCTTACTACCTATCTGGGGAAAATAATTATAAAATTAGTAGTAATATAAATTAAAAGTGAATACCTTGGAAGATAACAGGCATGGTCCTATTGGGGTTAGCTAATTTTGGGTGAGACTATTGAAAGCTAATCTCCCAGTTACCATTATTCTGTGTTTACATTAGCAAAGTTAGAGCTGTCACAAGCCAGTGTATAAAAGGCAGTGAATGTTGGATCCCAAATGACTTTCAATGCCATGCCTCATTTTGTCCAGAGTGGTGTAACCAAAGTCAGGGACATTCACGTAAAATATAGAGTTGCTCTGAGTTTCACTGGTTTTGTAAAGCTGAGTGAAATGTGGATAACTATAAAGCTGAATGTTTGAGTATTAACTTGAAAATCCCTTATGTATTGTTCTTAGATAGCTCTTTAAATTTATATCTAACAATAACAAAAATTCAGATCAAGGTGAGACAGACTACCTCCTTTAACTGGCAAAATGTATGTATTAGTGACTAAGTGGAAAGTATTTCACAAGTTCCAATGTGCACATTCTGAACCCTTGCATACAAAGTTGAATTGCATCAGTCACAGTGTCTTCTGTTTGGTAGGAACGTCAATATATATGGGTAGAGGAGTAAATGTGTTTGTGATGTGGGTACACATGTACAAGTGCACACCTGTGTGTGGAGGACAGAGGACAGCCTTGGGCAATGGTCCTCAGACATGGTCCAATGTTTTCTCTGTTTGGAACAAGGTCTCTTACTGGCCTGAGACTCATCAAGTAGACTAAGTTTTGCTGGCCATTGAGCTCCAGGACTCTGTTCATACCTAACTTGCTGAGATTCCAAGCACATGCCTTCAGACATTTTTTTTTTTTTAAATAGGGCTTTCCAGGGTTGAACTCAGGTCCTTAAGAAAGCACTTACTGGTTCAGTTTTTTCTGCAGTCCTTCAAAATCAGTATTTTTATAAGATGGAAAAAAGCCCAATACTGTATGTACCTATTATTTTGTTAATAAAAGAAATGCTTTCTTCACACTGTATCTTCTTATTACTTTAGCTATTTTTGAAGGTAACAAGCATGCCAATTTTTGATAGAAGAGTAGTTTGATGTCACTGACTTTCCAGTTAATATTAAAGCATTCTATTCTGTTAGATAAATCCAAACCCCAGGACTCCTCAATGTTTGTGCATTCTCAAATAATCTCTCAAGTGTGGTACAAAGGAGAAGTAAGGCCTTGGCCCTTTTGATGAGTTACTTGATGATTGAGTGATGACTAATTGTTATTCTCGTAACCCTGTGAATCGCTAGTACCAGAGGAAGGTGCGGTGGAGCGAAGTTTTTAATGACGAGTTGGTGCTGTTAATGAAAAGGTAGTGGGTGGTAAATTATACATCCAAGCCCTTGAAAATTAACCTGTAGCACATCTTATTAGTTTTATTTTTTCTCAGAGTTACAGTTTAATTTTTTGATAAAGCAGTTATTGCCCTGTAAAAGATATTTACATTGGAAAAAAGACTTCTTTTGTAGTGTGTATCCAAAAGGAGCAATTTAATACTGGCCAAGTTTTGTTTGGCTTTCTCATTTGCATTCTGAACCTCCTCCTAGTATCTTGTTAGAAATGTGTATAGATGTATTTGAAGACTAGCACACACTGAATTGGACCTAAGGCTTAAATGAATTCCATGAATTAGAAGGATGACCTTGTAGACAGGAAAATATTTTATTACATGTCTTTCCTGCTTGCAGTGTAATAGAATTTGTGTCATATGCCTGATGTTCAGACTTTCATTTTTGTATTTTTGCTTGCTTCTATCAAATAATAGATTGAAATTCTATATCCAGGCAGCAGACAATACTTTGGCTGAGTTCTAATTGTGAAGCAAGTATTTTGTGTTCCTTATCGTCATGCTCTGCAAAGAAATAATCCCATTTACATTCAGCCTCCAAACTTGCTTGCGTCTTTATTTGGGAAGAATGGAAATGCCAATTGGGTGAATGGCTGTATGGTCAGATGCCTAGCTGTGCAGTTCGGGTTTTGAGTGTAGCTAAGTAGCAAAAAGGGTGATAATTTTATGGAGGCCCTGAAGTCTTGTTGGACTGAGAGAGCCTAAAGTGGGGAGCACTGGGAATTTAAATATGAGTTTCTATTTCTAGGGGAACCACAGGTCACTGTTCTAAGTAGAGAGAGTCTTTGGAAGCCTCTGAGTGATTTGAGTCAGATTGTAAAGTTCTGGCAGTTTAGTGGTAATTGATTGACTTTATGTACAAGGAAGAACAATTATATGCTGTTCCAGCTAATTGTCTCTTTTAAAGTTGATCTGACTTTTAAACCAAATTCATCCATCCTTTGTTCAAAGTTTTTTTTCTTCTGTACAAGGTCTGATTTGATTGATTAATTGATTGATCTGATTGATTCCAGTTGCTATGATAACCATCTGTGACAATTCAAGTAGCCTATCACCATGGTCAGACTGTTCTTAACAGGCTGTAGAATAATCCTTAAGGCCCGATAGATGAAAGTGTTCTAATTCTATTTTGTGCTCTAAATAATCCAAACAAAGATAGCATTTAAAGTTCACATAATGTGATAAATCATTTCCTCTTTCTACAAATTAGTTTAAGAAACTCATTAATCAGACTATAAGGGAATACTGTTCCTGTGGGCATTTATTAATAGGAAACTCTTATGTGTTATCTTTTGCACTTACATGGTGTCTTTGACATTTTCCAAAGTCCTTCAACTTCTGATAGGTACCTATCAGCATGTTTATTTCCCTGCTTGGTTGCTGATAAATTTATGATTTAACAACTTATAAGGGAACAAGGAATTTTATTTTGGCTGATAATTGTCAAGTTACAGTTCCTTGTCTAACTTGTCAGGAGAGTCCACACCAACACCAAGGACCAAGGGAACTGGCCACATTGAACCCATAGGATTGCTGATAATCCTTACTTTTCAGAGCAACATGTCTGGCCAAGCATACCAAAGGTTGCTAACTTTTCAGTTCCTTTCATCCTGTTCACCTGTCCAAGGACTAGTCCCACCCACCATGGGCTGAGTCTTCCCCATCAATTAGACAATGATTTGTAGGATCTAAGTCAACTGCTGTTTTGTCACAACTGTATCCAGAGCTCAGAGACCTCAGTTGCCAAGTTTATACCATCACCAGTATCTGGTGATGACAATGCATTTGCCACCAATTTACAGGTAATTAAGCTGAGACTTCAATGAAGGTTCTACAGCTCATTTGGAGTTACTAAAGTGCTTAGTGGTAAAGTGGAATTAGAACTCATAGTCATCAATTTGTAGACATTTGAACTGACATTTATGGTGCAAAAAAACATAGTTGATTAAGAAATGTGAGTATGAATTCTTGGATCCACTTCTGAACACTGTTCACTGGCTGTATCAGGACTTTAGTTATATCACTATACAACACTAATAACACTTGGCTGAGGAGAGGAAAAGCACCAACCACTTGTTTCACTGGTGAGAAATGAGTGAAAGAAAAGCACTTTCCTACCATTTGTATTTGGGGGTTGGCACATGTCATCTTTGAGTTTGGTTTTTGCAGACTCAATAGGGATTGTAAATGATGGTTACCTGATGTCGTGTCTTCTATATCATGAATGAATGGATCAGGGAAGGTTTATTTTCCATTCTTATGATAACTGAGCATTGTAGATAAATTGCCTGTTTTTCTTAGAAGTGGATGATTTAAAGTGTTATCACTAATTTTTTATTTTCAAAATGGATGAATAAAACCACCTGTGGATTGAATAAATGCATCATTGTGCGTGTTAAAATTGTGTAAATAGGAATGTTTATCCCCTCCTTGAGTAAAGACACATTATTCCAAACACAAACATCATCAATCGAAGGGTTTGGTCGTGTCCTTCAATCAGCACAAGATCATTTAGCTAGAGTTCAATCAAAAACCACTTTTAATCAGTTAATTACATGAAACAGGGCATATTTTACTGCCAAATGAACGACCGGGGAGGAATAATTCTGTAAGTGCACATTCCTGATGCCCCCTTCCTAACACATTAGCCTTGGGAGGAGGCCAGGGTAACAAGGGTAAAGCCGTACATGCCTTGGCTGGTTTCTAGGTCTGATTCTGTGCTTCATTTGGAATCACAACTGTGTGACATACATGCTGTGTAGTTTACATTTTGTTTCATATTTTGAAATAGTTTCTCATTGCTTTGCAAAAGAGCATGGGAACATTTAAGTGTGTTTAGGAAAGATAATTAGTTCAGCATTACCTCCTGATATCCTTGCCAATAAATGCAATAATCTCCACATTTCTCTTGCTAAGTTTACTTTTTCTCTCCATATTCCTGGCATTTCGAGGCTTAAGAAAGTCCAACAACAGTCTCTTCTTTAACATCATTGGTGACATCAGTTTTCCACAGGGATGGTTTTCTAAACTTCTCAGATAAGAGTGGTCAATTTTCCTGTGGTCCTTCTTTAAATACATGCACTGTCATTGGCATTACATATTTCCAGGAGATCTTGTGTAACCCTACAAAGTTTGCATGTATGTTCATCTCACCAAGGCCGAGGAGGGCTAAGAGGTTTGCACAAGTGGGGGAGTGTTGGAAATTAGACAGGAATGCAGGTTCTTTTTCTTGCAGATATTTGGATTCAAACTAAGACATTTAATAGTAAAGCTTTTCCAAGATGAAATCTATTCATCTTCTTATTCTCTGTGCTGAGTTGCAATAAGAAATCATATCTTGGTAGTCATTTATTACACTGAGCAAATACAATAAAATTTTTTTTTAAGTTTCAGGAGTTAAGAGGATAACATGCACTTCCAATCCAGGTACTTCTGGAAGGCAGGATACAGTTTTCCCATCACATTTTTATCATACTTTGCCTAGTTCTAGGCTCAGTTTCATGTCAGCATGTGGGAAATAGTAGAGGCTGGCAATATTTTCCCGTGTTAAATATAGCATATAGTTGTGAACCTGAGGGTACATAATATTTGTATTATGTATTGATCATTGTAGTTAGCTACAGGTATCAATTTGACATTTGAGAACTCCATCTCTGGACTCATTTGTAAAGAATTAGTAGTTGAATCAAACCTCTGAGTGAGCCTGCAGGAGACTGCCTAATTGATGAGGGAAGACCCAGTGCATGGTGGGTAGGACACTCCCTGAGCAGGCAGGTACAATGCAGAGGGCTGGTTTAGTAAGTTGACATCTTTGGTATTTGGATAGACTGCTGTCTGGCAAATGAGGTTTCTTCCTCTCACAGCAGTCCTGTAGATATGATGTGGCCAGTTTCCTATGTACTTAGTGTTGATATGAACTCTTCTCTCAACCTGGACTAAGGCATGTAGTTAGATAATTGTAAGCCAGAATAAAACCTAGGCTGTTTACCTACGCTGTTTGATCTTGAATTTATCAACAACATGCAGACATACTGCTATAGTGATCAAGTGTTTGGCATATTTAGGCTTTTCTCTCTGCACCTGAAATTTCTTGGCAGGCCTATGGATGTGGGCTAGCATGGTGTTGCATTAATTTTTCCTTTGGAGATGTGAACATACATGCATTTATTTTATATAGGACCAACGACGGACTGAGGAAATGATTCCCTTCAAATCTAATCTGGTGAGCTGATGAATTGAATTACAGTTACTCACAGGCGCACGGACAGCTTAGGAGCGTTTGTGCCTCTGAAGAAGATTTTCCCTTAGAACTGGTACCCGTTTGCCTTGGGGAGGAACTTTGTGCACCTTGTGAACATCCTGGACAGCCTGGTGAATGACTCATGAGCTTCTCTGTTTCTTCTTCAGGAGATACACCTGAAGTCTGCAGGTGATCACAATCACCCTCATTTCAAGATGGCAACAGCCATGCCATGTCTGGACAACTGTGCTCCTCAATACAGGGTGGGGTGATGCAGGCTCAGCATTTGTGCGATGATCCTTAGTCTCCTGTTGACTGTGTTTCAGAAGTCTAACTTTCTGCTCCTCAATAACATTTAAAATCCCCTCCCCACAACTTCATGAAGCAGTAGCATCTTGGGAAACTTTCTTAGTACAGGTCAGTTGCACATGATATGGGATCAGAGGCAGATGGTATTCTGCCTGTTTTGGGTAAGCCAACGATGTATTTTACCTTAGTGAATGAGGTCTTCAACATAACAAAGGGTCTTCAGACCTAAATTGAGGTTGTCCTGGGCAAAACAGTTATATAATACTTAGTTCTATTGATGAAATAATTAGATTAGGTGTAATGTGGGCATGCGTTCTTTAATTAGTAAGTCCAATGCAAGAAAACAAATGCAATTGAGTTTGTAGCATGGATGGGGGCTGTCACAGTTACTCTTGTATGCTGCTATGAGACAACATTTGGACTCAATTTTAAGAGAGAAAGAGGAGATTTATTTGGCTTACAGTTCTAGAGGGGAGATGCAGTTCAATATGGCAGAGAGGGCATGACAATCAGTGGAAGTTGGAGGCAGTCTAAGTCACATCCATCTTGGAGAGTTGAAGAGGCTGGGTCCTGATGTTGGCAGGAGGGAAGAAGATAAGTTTGCTAGCTCAGAGCAAGAGAGTCCTAGAGCTCTTCTATCTTGTGTTTGTCTGGTTTGCTACTGGGAGGTTTTATCCAGTAGCAGTTAGGGTTGAATTTTGTATTTATTGCAAGTATCTTAATCCAAATAATCTCTCCAGGTGTTCTGGCAGCTAATCTGTTAGCTAATACTAGGTGTAGTCAAGTTGACAACCAAGATCGACTATCACAGGGGCAAAATTCCAATTCCAATTTCTGAACTATGTGAAAGATGCCCAATCCAAGGGTACTAAAGAATCACAGGGGCACAGTGGGAAAATGCTGACATGGCGTGAGTTGTTTCCCAGTCAATAACTCTCAGCTGGAGCCTCCTGCCAAATCTTCATGTTCAGAAAACTACAAATCCTAACAGAAGTCAAAAAATTCTGTGTAGAGTAAGGGCATTTTGGACTTGATCTTCTTGTGTCTTAAGCCTTGATGAACTCAAATTTCATTTTGCAATCTGAAGGATTAGCATAAGATGTACTTTATTTTCCTTCCCTTTTATAGACTCCCGTTTGAAATACTTGAAGAATATTGTTTTAGGTGTGACTTCCAGTCTTTGCAAGTCAGTATCAGATCTCAAATCCTTTTATGCCCGTAGTGCCAAGGGACGGTACCTTGACTCTTTATGATGACCACAGTGAGCATTCTGGGGCTCAGACGGTGTTGCTTTTTACCCATAAGGTGTTTTCAGAAGTTCTGTGAAAGTGCCAAGAAAAATAAAAGTGATCAGTTTGCCTCTGACTTTCCCCAGTGTGATAAGCAGTTCATCTCTCATTTGTCTCTCCCCTTGTTTTGCTTCTGTGTTTTTTTCCCATCCTGTTTACTATTGCGGCATCACATCCATCTTCCTGCATAGTGCTTGGGAGTGTTGCTCCTAACATCACCCTCACCCCTGTGTCACATGTCTTCTCTAAATGAAAGCCACTCCTGCTGCACCCATGTGTCACGCAGGCATCATGGAGTGAGGCCCCTTGTAGGAGTAGCATGGACTCAGCACTCCCCTCGTATGTTAGTGATAAATACCTGCACAGATCATAACACGCCATTCATGCTAGGCACAGAGGAGACACAGATTTGTCATCATCCCTCCGGGGTGGGTGTGTTTTCTTCATTCAGAACAAGGGCAGGCACTCAGACTTTTATGTCTCACTCTTCACCTTCACCCAAAAGTCTCATTATGGAGGTCATCAGCTTTATAGACTCAGTGGTTGGAGACTTGACTTGAGGCATTATGAGTACTTTCTATTATGAGTTACAAGTCAAACTTGGGATAGTGACACTCCTCTCTAGATTTTGCTCCTTTTTAAAATTCAGCTGCTTCTGGGTTTAAAATCCAGAACTCCCCTTTCTGGTTCATTTCTTTATTGAGGCTACTTCGGGTGTAGCCATCTGAGAATGAAAGCTTGGCGAATGTGCCCCTCTGTAGCTGTTGGCTATGCTGTAGGATGCATGCAGATGTGCAAGTGTCCAACATGAGCTGCAGCGACAGTTGCATGGTTGCCACGGAATACCTGGAGTCCCCCTTAATTGCCAGTATCCCACATAAGTAATTCACTGACCATTATTCACCCAGTGCCTACTATGTATCATATATTTCCCCAATGCCTTCCCACTTAAAATAGTAATAAGAAGTACATTGGTATCCTGTAACTGCTGCAACAAATTACTACCTGTGCGATACCTTTAAGCAACATGAATTCATTTTCACAGAGTTCCAGAGGTCAGAGTCCTAAAATCGCAACATCAGCAGGACTGCAGACCTTCTGGAGAGTCTGTTTTTATAACCGTTCCTGCTTCTAAAGGATACACGCTTCTTTGGCACATGGTTCCTTTTCCAGTGTGTGAAACATGTATTGTTCTCTCTGATCTCTTCTGTTGTTTGTCTAAAGAGGACTTATGGACTTAGGGGATGACCTTGCATGCACTTGAATAATCTCTTTGTCAAGATACTTGGCTATATCTGAAGCATCTCCTGAAGCCACAGGGTCCAAATATTAGGACCTATCATATTTGTCTACCCCACATAGGGCTAACCACCCATTATCTGAATAACACTAATAGACAATAGGTATTAAGCTCCCACCATGTGGCCAGTAGAGCAGTAGTTTCTGTAATCTTCACATTCTGTACTCTTCTGTAAGAGCGATGTATATGTGGTATACTCACTTTACAGTTGAAGGTCTCGAGTCTTGAAAACATTAAGCAATCATATCGTTACTTGCGGGGATCCCCGGGGCGGGTCCTCCACAAGGGGGATCAGGGAAAGGTGAGTTCGCTGTCTGCCCGCTCCCAGCCCTCCTTCCCGAAGACAATCAGACGTGACAGGGAGTCTAGTCAAGCAGGAATTCCTTTATTGTTAAGTCCATGGCCATTTTATAAAGGAATTCTAGGGTGGGGAAACGGGCAACCAATCATCTTAAAGGTCAAGCCAGCATGCAGGCTGTATGTAGCAAGATTTCTTCAAAACATCCTGAGCTACGCTCCCTATTGTCTTCCTCCATCAAAACATCTTTGTCTAAGCTTGCCAGACCACCCAGGTCACCTAGACTGAGGCCCCCACAGTTACTCAGTTACAGAGATTAAAAACCAAGCTGTATGATGCATGTGTTCATTCTTGAGACCATTGCATGGTTTCACATGGATTGCCTCTGTAGTATAGGTAGACTTATGTGAACACCAGTGTCCAAACCTAGATGTTATGGGCTCCAAAGTCCCACAAACCCTGTATATATATGCTTGTGATCGATGCAGTTCTTTCTATGATTTTACTTTCAGGGATGGTTTCTGTGTCCTTTGCTTTGTTTCCCTTTGGAGATCATGCTTATTCGTTGGTGAAATTGACTGGAGAAGGCTGCTTCTTCAGTCATGATATCATAGTATTGAGGGTTACTGGATGCTGGTCTTTGACTTGGAGCTCCTGAGCTTTGGTGCATGCTTAAGCAGAGTTTATTCTTGGTGTGGCTCATTATACCTGGGGTGGCCAGTAGCTGTCTCATTTGGATTACAGACCCTGAGTCACATTGAGCTTTAAACACAGTCCCTGGGATGGAGAGCTCATGTTTTATGGAAGCAGCTACAATGTAGTTACCATAACAACTTGGTAATACTCATTCTGTCTTGGCTTACTGCCGGAGAGTGTGATGCACAGCCGTCATTCTGGCCAACTGAAATGGGCTCTCACCTTATTCTTGTCAGCATATTGATAAATCGTCGTGTTTCATGACACACATTTCAAAGCCATCACTTTCTTTTATGCCTCTGACCTTCCCTTCAGCTGTAGGTTGTATAAAGAGAGGCTGCCAGAGTAACACTGTCACCGGGCTGTTCTTCTGTTCCTGAGAGATTTTATCACGAGATGCTGTGTCTGTGTGTTCAGGAAATTGGCAAGGAGGGATGTCAGTAGATGATTAAATCCATATTCTTGGAGCAGAATACCATAGTATTGTAAGGGTATATTTCAGTCATCTATAGCACTCCACAAAAATCGCCTTGAATTGATACTGCTCCTTATGCAGTGAAATTAACATACTCTAGAGAAGGAGCGTGCAATACAATAGAAGCAGAGATTCTTTTCATTCAAATGTTGAATACACCATTCATTGAGCCATACCATATAATGTTTTCTCAATGACAAGTAATCTGCAGCAGAATTTAAGTTTGATGCACAAGGAATAACAGGTTAAGCTGGTGTGAATTTGAAGGAAATCCTAGATCCAGATTTTGCTTCTAATAGTCAGAAGAGTATTCCTTCCATTTCAGAAGGGGTTGGTAAACCTATTCCCTGGAGTAAAAAGCAAGACAAAGTAACAAAACACTCTTTAGTCTACTTTGTGAGGCACAAACTCTGAAGAGACCAGACCTAAAGAAAATTGTCAAACTGTTTCTGCTTTGGGCCAAGGGCCCCTTGTTTAGCCGAACATCTGCAATTCTCCCAGGACATTATTTAGAGCAGTCGTGATGAAGAAGAAGCCAAAATCAGGAGTTCCTTTTCTATGCCTAAACACCCTCTGCAGTGATCCATAGATACATTCAGCACTTTACTCTTTTCCAAGCTCTGACATGTTGACTACATATACTTTCTTCCCTGGATGGCTAAAGACCATTTCTTGTGCCACCCAGGATTCCATCAATATGTTTCTTTTTTTTAAAATTTTTTTAATTATTATTATTTATTCAACCACGTGCATATGCGTGTGTATGTGTGCGCACGTGTGTGTCTGCATGTGTGTGTGTGTCTGTGTATGTGTAGAACCACGGACGAATTTGCGAACCACCATGGACGCCTAAACCTCCTTCTGCCCCGGGATTCACAGGCTCCGCCCTACCAGAACCAGAAGCGCAGGCCGCCCCCGCTACCGCCTGGCGTCTATACGTGGGATCTGGGATCCGAACTCAGGACCTTCCACCTGCAAGGTGGAGGCTTAACCCCTGAGCCACCTCTCCAGCCCCCATCAATGTTTCTTTATGCAATTTGTACAGCATTGTAATCATCTCCCTTTCTAAACATGCAAGAATACTGCTGAGCAAGAATAGGAGGTCTTGGAGAATTCTAAATTTTTTTTATTATTATTATTATTTATTCAACTGTGTGTATGTGCGCGCACGTGTGTGTGTGTGTGTGTGTGTATGTGTGTGTCTGTGTATGTGTAGAACCACGGACGAATTCGCGAACCACCATGGACGCCTCCACCTCCTTCTGCCCTGGGATTCACAGGCTCCGCCCTACCAGGACCAGACGCGCAGGCCGCCCCCGCTTCTGCCTGGCGTCTATACGTGGGATCTGGGATCCGAACTCGGTACCTTCCGCCTGCAAGGCGGAGGCTTAACCCCTGAGCCACCTCTCCAGCCCCAGGTCTTGGAGAATTCTAAAGAAAATTAGTGACCACCCTTTTCAGAGGATGGCCAGAGTGTAAATTTTCAAAAGAGAACTAATGTGTGGTGTGTGTGTGTGTGTGTGTGTGTGTGTGTTTGTGTGTGTGTGTGTGTACATTCTTCATACTACTAAAATATGAATCAAAATCTGAATCGAGGATTTCCTTCAAATTCACACCAGCTTCCCTCACTATTCCTTATGCCTAAAATTTAAATTCTGCTGCAGATTACTTGTCATTGAGAAAATGTTACACGGTATGGTTTAGTGAATGCTGTATTCAGCACTTGAATATATAGATGGATATATTTTTTTCCTAATCATTTCATTTAAAACCATTCAAGTCTAGCTTGATATAATAAGCTTTGCACTCCTTCGACACACTGGAGATCATAGAATAAGCTGGGCACTTGGAGATGCAAAAGCTCATGTGGTAGAAAGAAGAGTAGTTGGCCAATGCCACTGAAGAAGAAAGCTTGCTGTAGACAGTCCCCTGATTCCCTAACAATGCAATTGTTTGTTTCATTATAGGTGTTCTTAAAAACTGGAGTAAGCAACAATTTATACCACATTGGGCTATTATCTGCTGATAGCTATTGGCTCTAATTTCATATCAGGAAGGGAGAAAATCATTTGAAATGTTTTTTAACTGAAAGTTTACATTTGTGTGCTTCCGTCATTCAAATTACCTCAGCACACACTTCATCTCTGTTGGATGCTTCCTCTCTTGCAGAAGCAGCAAGATAGAAAAGTGGACCTTCATGTTCCTTGACTCTAACGCATTGTCTGTGTTTTATAATGAAGACCTCTTCTAAGGATTGGAACTTCAGGTTGATTTCTCACATGCAATCCTTCCCGTGATATTTTCTAGTGTTAACTTACTTTGTTCTAATCCAAAAAGCTGGAGGAATTCAAAGAGCACATCTGTGATACCAGGTAGACAGATCCCAGGCCAATAGTCATTGGCAACTATTTACTTTAGATATACTGTGGCATCCATTCCTAGCCAGGCTGGTTTGCTATGTACTTGACCACAATCCCTTGAATGCTCGTGGTCATGCATAATTTAGCTGAGTCAATAGCTTTACTAATTCAGAACAGCCTCTGTATACTGTGTTGTCTACCCATGGTTAACATTATCCAAATAACAATGTCACTTGATGACTTTGGGCCAATTGTTAATTGCTGTCTGATGAAGCCCCTGTGTATTCTATTTGCTAGAATCTTATGCCTTTCTTTCTTTCCCTCTCTTCTATAATTTGTTTTCTGCAACAATATCATCTGGAGTCTTGAAAAAAATATTTTGCATGTACATTCTGATTAGGAAAATAGATTTAGTCCTAAGCAAAATAGTTGGATCCATCTAGCACTATCCATATCATTGGCCAAAAGAATTATATGTTAGGATAACTTGATAGAAGAACGTTCAAATGTAAACTTTCATTAAAAAATTTGAAGAAGTAATTTTCTTCCTTGCTGATAAGAACAATAGAATTATTGAGAATCAACAGATAATAGTCCACAGCAGTATGACATATTTAGAAAATATTTGGGATTGTGTGCAATACAGGAAAAAGAAATAGTTACTCATATGCATGACAATTTTTTTGTTTATTTTTGATAAATGTAATAACTGGTTTCACATGAGAACATAATTTCTTGGAAGAAACTAAGAAAAGCCTGAAAAAAATGGGACATATATACGACATATTTATCCATTGAAACTTTGTTTCCTGGTACACGATACTTAGTCATTACTCTTAGGAGGAAAATCCAACAAGGATGAAGTTAAAGGTCTATGCTTCAGATGTTAGCAGTTTGCACATTTTCTTAGGTGCTATTAGCATGCTGCTTCATTTCCTGGCAGGTTATGGTGAAAGTATGTGTTTATGATGATTAAAAAGAAAAAGAAAAAAAGAAGTTAAAGTATTTGCCTTCTTGAAAATTACCACCCAAGGCCGAACAGACAAAGAAATCATCTCTGTTGCTTCAATGAGGCTATAAAAATAAGACACGCTGTGGGCACAAATAGGATCAGAATCTAATGTGAGTTCAGATATAATAAAGACAGGAAGAAATGTGTTGACGCTGTCATTTTGCATGCTTTTCTGCTGTCATGATTAGCTTTCAGGCTGTTTTTTTTTATATCATGTAGTCTTTCTTTGGTTGGTAACATGCATTAGGTTCTCAGATCTGGTAAATGCTGTGTCACGAGTGGACTAGAGTTGTAGGAAGCTCATGCCCTGGGTTGTGTGAAGCTGAGTTTAAAGAATGCCTTTAGGGTGGCTCTTCAGCCTTGCCGGTCAACACCCTATGCATTGACTCATTAGCTAACTTTTGCAGAATGGCCCTCAGCCTTTGGGAGAGTGAAGAGTAGATGTCTGCTTTGGTGATGGTGGAGATGTGCTGAGGGCTTGCGTCATAGGATCTTCCCAGAGGATGTGCTTGATTTGAGTCTTGAAAGATCTGTAAGAGCTGTCAGGAGGCATGAAGAGGTGAAGTAGTGGGGTCTAGAGAGGACCTTACAGCGTGACCCAGGGGAAGGGATGTGACTTTCAGTATGCGGCTGGAAGCAGCTATTATTAAGTCTGGAAGGAGAGACAGGAGCTATACCACACTGCAGCTATTTTAGAAACTGTTTAGAAACTACTCAAGGCTTTAGAAATTGTCTCTCTGGAGAGAAAGTGAAAGGTACCAAGAGTTACCTTTTGTAGGATGGGTTGGAAGAGGGCTGCCATTTGAGAGTAGAGGAAATGCATTCTGTAAGCTTGTTGGAGGGAGTGAGGACTAGGTTAATATAGTGGTGGTGGGAATGGAGACGGGGAAGGAATATCTAGGGGAGTATCAGGGACCATCTCCAAGACTTGGTAGGGAGTTGAGGAATAAGCATAAGAACTCATGAGCTATTGAGCTGGTGAGGTAGCTCAGCGGCTTAGGCAGCTGTTCTGGTCACTCCTCTCTGTTGCTGTGAGACAACACTCAAAGTCAAACAACTTAAGGGAGAAAGGGAGATTTACTCTGTTTATAGCACCAGAGGGGAGATACAATCCATTATGGTGGGAAAGGCATGGCTGACTGGCAGAAGCTGGAGGCAGCCTCAGTCATGCTCATCAAGGAGACCGAGATCTGTAAATCAACTGCAAGAGCAGACCTCTCTGGGAAGTAGGGTGGGCTAATCAACCTTAAGGCGGACTCTCTGTGACTGCCTTCTTCCAGTAAGGGTCCACCTCTTGAAAGTGTCATGACCTTCCCAAACAACTAAAGGTCAAACATATGAACCTGTGTGTGGGGGGGGGGGGAAGTGGGGGGCAGCTCACATTTCAAACCATGACAGTGCCTGCTTGCAAACCTGAAGACCTGACTTGGATAACCAGAAGCTCACAGGGTGCCCCCTCCTCTAATAAATAAGTAAATAAAACATCAGAAAATAATTAGTGAGATACTATATTTAAGTGTCTGATTCAGTGTTCAGTACCATGAACACAGTAAGGACAACAGAAACAGTTTTTTTCTATGATCAGTGACAATAAGCTGTGTCTTAGATTACAGTGGCAATAACAACTCAGACCTTCACCTTTCTGAGCTATTTTACAACTATACAGGGCCTGTACATTTCACATTCACAAATTTTTGTTTGTTTAGAATATTGTGGTTTTCTTGTGTTCTCCTTACATGATGGCCTGATGGTGATCCTGAAATATTTTCTAATGTCAGTATCTTAATTTTTACCTGCTCTCCCCCAGTGAACTGACCTAATATATGTTTAAATACACTTGTGTGTGACCCATATCCATTTACTTTTATGCCATCATTAAAGGGGAAAGTTCTAACTGCTGGTTTGTATTTAATTATATGTCTAGGATTTATTTTATAAGAACGGTACTTCCTTTCCCTTTGTGTGACTAGAGCTTGATTTAATGCTGTTTCAAATGTTCTTGTTAATTTTCATTTTAGCAAAATCAGGTAATAGCTGTTTATGTTTCCTTTTGGCAATATCAGCAAACTATTATTGATGGGGTATACACAGTGAAAAAAAATGGGCTGAGAACTGGGAACATACCTGATGCTTTTCTGCATTTCTTTACCTTGTACAGGTAAAGCTTCATGATTTCCTTGAGCTGGTTGTATTGTTTCAGATATGTTGAAGCGTCCTTCATTCAGATTCGTCAAACAAGCACTGAGTCAGGACTTAAAAGTCAATATAGTGTGTGGCTTTTTAACAGCTTATAAAGCACAGCTGGATTCTGAACTAGGAGGAAAGCACATACATGTAGAGTTTATGAGGAATTGTATTTTAGGGGATAGTGAAGTCAGGAAGGAAGGAAATAAGGGTCTCTGTGAGAAGGATGCTCAAACAAGGTCCTTTCAAGGTCAGCGTGGTACTTTATATGCCATTACATCATGGTGTATTTCTAGCCTGTGACTGAGTTAATGATTGAGTTAATCTTTAATGCAAGCATGGGTAATTTCTCTTTAGTCCTGGTCCTGGATTTATAGAAAACCATTAATTGAATTACGTTGAGTGTCATTTTTTTCTTTGATACTAGCACGCAAATTGTCCCACACTTAAAAAAATCTCTGCAATCAGGATGTATCGTATAATCTAGTGATCCATCTTTGTTTCTTGTCAGTTTTTTCTTCCCCATTATAGCACATTATTCTATTGTTATTACTTTTTACATTATTTCCCATTTTCTCATAACATGATGGTTTATTTTATAATTGGTGGCACTGAATATTCAATTAAATACATTAAAATGCATTACCTTGAATATTTATCTTGTAATAATTCCTAAATTATATTCAAATTTTTGCATTTGCGTATTGCTAGCTTTTCTAAAGCACCTAAAAGCATGAGGTAGTCCATGTTTATATTCCCCCATCACACTATATATGTTGAGCACAAATGGTCAAATATGTGCGTAAGGTACTTGAAAGAATAATGATAAAAGGTTCATAATAACCAGAAAGCTCACAGAAGTGGCTTTTGATCACATGGTAGGCACATGATGGTCCATATGTCTTGTCAATGAAATAATGTTTTTTAGCTTTTACATATATTTTTGCATCTTTTCCTGACCATTTACTGATTACTATATTAACTTTGAGAGTGATGAATCCTAGCCACTAGTCCACCAAGGAAGAAGTGAATATATTAGTTTTAAATAGAATTTTGTCACCTTTTCAATTTATGGGATTATATTTTATATGTAAATAATATACATATGCATATTATAGATAGTCTCTATACAAATAAATGTTTCAATGGCTTCATTTTTTAATATAATTAAAGTATTTTGAAACTACTTAAATGTGTCACTAGAATATAAGCTTATGAAAGCAGTAGTATTTGTTTTAAGTTTGTGGTTATGTGCCCAGTGCTGAGAAAAATTCTAGCACATAGTATATACTATTGATTCTGAATAAATTAGTGATTTTAATATGTTTCACTGTCCTAGAGTGGGAGAAAGGTGAGTTTTCACAATTCCCCTGATATGACATGTTATCTGCAGTTTGATTCACCCAGCCTTAATTCCTGAGATGTACAAACTTGTAGACTTGAAAAAGGATTCAAAATTATCTAGTCTAGCTTTATATCACAAAACAACTAACAATTGAGTATGATGTGCATGTTAACACCTAGATTATTAGTTTAGAAGTTGCGACTGGAAGCAAATGATCACATAGTGAGAAAAGTCTGGATCCTCAAGGGCTTCCCCTGTAGCCTACTACTTAAAGAATTGTTTATAAAGGAACTACAGAAAATGATATTAGAGTGATTTGTGATGTCAGCTGAAAGGGCACAAAAGTGGCTCGTTGATTCGAGTGATCAGAACCAATTCTTCTGTTGTGTTGATGCAATCTGCTCGTTTCATCTTCTCTGCTAGTGGAAAATGGCCTTGGGATTAGGAGATCAAAAAGGAAATGAAGTATTTAAGCTGTGTTTGGGGCCATATTGAAGGTTTAGAGTATTTTCTTTTACTTAGCCTTAGCCTTGGATTAAATCCTTATTTCTGGAAGAAAGGAAATAAATGCTAAATATTTCGGTTTTGTTTTGTAGACCAGTTAGAATTTCAGCAGTGAGTTGCTAATTACTCTAGACTGTCTTGAAACAGACAGTGCCATTATTCTACATCTGGTTAACATTTCTAGCAACCTAATCTCATAGACTGTTTGGTCCAAAAGGTCTTGGAATGTTTGAGATCCGTCTTCTTAAGTTTGAGGTTCATCCCTATAGGTATTCTTTCTCAGTAATTCTTTCAATCTTTGCATCATGATAAATTTTCAAACAAAAATATCTATTTGAAGTGAATACCACCTGCCTCAGTATACCCAAAATATGCATACATTCAATTGTTGTTAATGTGTCATTGAGGATAAACATACAGTCCTTTAGAATTGACTTCCCAGATTCCTTGACCTTTTTTTAGTTACTCTTCAAATGCCGTGTCCTTCCCATCCTGACACCTTTAGATGAGTTATGTCTTTTTATGGTACATGCTATTTTCAAACTCTGGACCACAGAAACAAAGACTATATGATTATTCCTGGATGTAATTATAGAAACTTTTTTAAAATAAGTGATGCTTTGTGCATCATGAAGTAAAAGATTTTTTCTTAACAAGTAGTTTAAACAAAAGCTCATTCTGTGATGCTAAAAATCACTAGGTTACCTAATATTGTGTTCACAACAGACTTAGTGGTCATTGGTTCTCCCTCATATATAATTACACACAGACATAAACTGCCAATACTGGAGCTGATACTTAATGCTAGAAAGATTGCATTTAGTATGCATAAATGAGATTAAAGATGAGAAGTTGTATCCTGTGTATTTGTTACAGTCCAATTCAGGTTCATTAAAGTAACAGACAGCACATTCTTTCTTGGAACATGGCCATTGTAAAAATAAATGTCAATATGTTTCTTACTTGCAGAATCTTAGCACTTGTCTACAAAATGCCAAAGGATGACTACACCAGTAATTCGGGGTGTGGGCAGTTTATTCACAGTTGAATGACATCTATTATAGAAATGAGAGATTGTGTTCTGCCTTACAGGAGTTTCCCAGTTGCAAAGATTTTTTAATTACAGCAAATGGTTTCTGGATTGTATATTCTTAGAAGTAAAGCAAGGCCAGCCTCTGTGTAGAATTACTTGGTTTTCTCCTCACTACTTACTTTCATCCAGTTCCTATTCTTTTTCATTTCCCCTTTGGCTTTTCTAACTCTTTCTCTTCAATCATTTTCCCCCTGCCTTGCACTGAGCAGTGTGGGCATTACTTAGTCCCACTGGCGGTGTAGGGATTTAATGAGATTGCTGACCTCTGGGCCACAGCGACTCTTGCCTGCCTGACAGTTGTTAACTCCTAGTGGACTCTGTATGTAAGAAAGTGAAGGGAGAGAATTCACAGGAGCTGTGGAAACAGAAGGTGTTGAAATCGGCATCTCTCTTCCAGTGCTTTTCCTTTTTTTCATTTTAGCTCTAGGACTGCACAGTTGAGGATTTAGCTGACTCAGAAAAAGGAGAGGAAAAGATTGGTAGGTTTATATTTTGCTTTGCCTTTTCTTTTTCAACAGATTCATGGAATAAATGAGTGAAAGGTGCACAGATTTTCATATGTGCTCTGCCTACACACATGCCTAGCCTCCCTTCACCAACATTGCCTATCAGAGTTGCATAAGGTAGTGCACACTCAGTGAATTTGGACAAGTGTAGAATGTGTCTGCTATTATAGCATAATAGAGTATATTTTCACTGTCCTCAAAATCCTTTGCTCTTTCTGTTTTTCCCATCTTCCCTTCTTTCCAACCCTTGGAATCAACTGATATTTTTTCCTATCTCTATTTCACCTTTTCAGAATACTATATAGTTGTAATTGTGCAGCATGTACAATCTTAGATCTTAACCAATCACTTTAGGATTAACTTCTTTTCATTAGAAATAGTTGTTTCAGCTGTTCCATGTTTTTTTTCTTGACTGATAGCTTATCTCTTTATAGCACTGAGCAATATTCCGGTGTTAGTTAGGGTTTGCCATATTTAATTTGTTCACCTATGGTAAGAGGTCATGGTGGCTTCCAAGTTTTAACAACACTTATATGCTATGATTGCTTTTAAGAGGCATATGTTTTCAGCTTATTTGGATAAATATCATAGAGTATAAATGGTGTGCAATGGTAAAAGTATGTTTGATCTTACATTCACTTCAATGATGACTTAAAATTCTTGTTACTCCACTTCTATGTGCGGATTCTGGTTATTCTGAGAGGTATGCAATGGTGTCCTAAGTTGAACTTCTGTGGAGACATGTAATGTGGAACCTACTTTTATATGTTTATTTATCATTTGTAGGGTTTCCTTGGTGAGGTATGTATTAAGGCCCAGTCAAGTTGTCTGTTATTCTTCAGTTTTAAATTCCTCTTACATTTTAGATTCTCTATTAAACAAAGTTTTTCCAACCCCCCCCAAGTCTGTGGTGTGTCCTTCAGCTTCAAACAGTGCCTTTGGTGAAGCAGAAATCTCAGAATTTAAGTTCAGCTTGTTAGTTCTTTCGCTTATGGATCATGTCTTCATTAGTATATGGAGTCCCTAGAATATCTAGGTTTTTTTCCTCCCCCTTGTGTGATTTCTACAGTTTTGCACTTTACGCTAAAGTTCCTGATCCACATTAACTAATTTATGGAAAGGTATTAAGTTCTTTGTCAAGGCTTTAAATCATATGTATGTTCAGTTACTTTTAACTATTTGTTTGAAAAATTATGTTTCATTGCATTGACTTCTATCAATATCACAACAGCACTCTATTATAATGTCAATCTATTTCTGGGGCTCCAATCCATTCACTTAGTCTATTTGTCTGTTCTTTCACCAGTACCACACTGTCATGATGACTCTAGCTTTATAGCACATTATGTTTTAGCCTGTTTTATTTTTGATGTAGAGCGTTCTTAGGTTACCAGTTCTGCCTTGCATTCTCTATTATCCTGCCATAACCTCTGAGTGCTGGAATTATAGACATGCACCATCAAACACAGATGCAGAACATCTTGAAATATGGGCAGTGTCAGACTTCCAACTCTGCTATTCAATATCATGTGGTTTACTTATCTGATTATTCACCTATTTATTTTTGCAGTGTTGGAGTCAAACCCAATGCCTCTAACCTGGTCAAATACTTTACCACCAAGGTACATTCCCAGATGCATTTTGAACTTCTGCCATTTTTTTTATTTCATTTACCTGCTATAAAAATCCAATGTTTCCTTCCTCTATCCTTAGAGAAAGTGTTCCAGTCAGGGTTTAGATGTGAAACTATTGAGTCTGGGATATGTGAAATAGTTTTGGAAGGCTGGATTGCAGGAACGTTGGATCTGAAGAAGAATTTTAGCTGAATGGAGTTGTTTATGAAAGGGACTTGTCCATTATTTGTACAATTAAGACCAAACCTATTCTGAAATTATATATTTGCCTATTTTGAATTTGCATAAAATGGAAATTGGGATTTCTTGGTACCAGATACATGACACAATGTTTAAAATGGAAGCAGTCAATTCTAGATATTAATACCTTATGAATTCTCAATATCTAATCTGATGGGATGAATTCTCTGTATTGTGTGTCTGATCCAAAATAAAATATTGTTCCTTCTGGGGCTGGAGAGGTGGCTCAGGGGCTAAGCCTCTGCCTTGCATGTGGAAGGTCCTGAGTTCGGATCCTAGACTCCACGTATAGATGCCGGGTGTAAGTAGAGGTGGCTTGCATTTCTGGTCCTGGTAAGGCAGAGCCTGTGAATCCCGGGGCAGAGTAAACAAGGAGGAGGTGGAAGCGGTCCATGGTGGTTCCTGAATTTGTCCGTGGTTCTACACATGCTCACACACACATACACACACATACACATACACACACACACACACACACACACACATGCATACATGCACAATTGAATAAATAATAAATAAAAAAATTGTTCCTTCTAAAGTGGCCTCCTGTGAGCTACCTGTAAATTCCAGATTGTGGCATTATAGCGATCAGATTCAATTAAACAGTTTACAGTACTGCCTGGTATGTAGCCATTTACTGTAAAAGAGCTGGGGAGCCTGTATTTTATTGAGGTTTCTTCTTTTCGCACAGGCTCTAGTATCTAATTCGAAACAACCAATTTCTGCCTTGCTTTTTAGCCCTCTTCACCCCTGAATGGGTTTATAATTTATAGAAGTTCCTCAAACAATTCAACAAACATACATCTTTATTCTGGTTATTTGATAATGAGAGATCTTTGACTTATTTGATCTTCCCCTGTGACCTCTCTACCGGTAAAACAAAATAAGCCTGGGTATAATGTGAGCTTTTGGTTAAGTGAGCAATGCTTTAGAGGTAGCCCATTAACACACTGCCCAGACAGGACCTTACAGATTTGATGAATCCACAAAGCTGAAAGTGCACTTTTTACCTTTGGATTTTATAAGTCAGAAAACACTTACCTGGTCATGGCTGTTTTAATCCAGGTCCTGCAAAAACGAGAAAACTAGACTTCATTTGTGCTGAGTTATTACATTGTGAAAATACTTTGTGTATTTTCTTTCTTTGGAAATGTTTCTGGAAACACAGCTCCAAGAAGTGCACATAAATGATTGTGGATGTAGTTTTATTTATCCTAAAAGCAATATCCTTCCTGTCAAAGCTGGGGAATTAGATGGCAGAATCAATAACTTGGTAGCCATGTGGGACTTGCTAATCTACAAATTAGTGCATGGTTGCTTATGGGTCTGATAAACATGAAAGACCATGTTCTCTCAGTGTATATTATTGCCACATAGTCAAATGGAACAACAATCAGAAACAGTACAAAGTGATACATGCCATTATATTCTAGGATAGAATGCACAAATATGTGGTAGCAGCTGACATCTTTATAGTAGTTTGCTTTGTGACAGACTTCTAAGACAGATCCCTGGTGCTAAAGCAAAAGTAAGATAAAACTGGGTTGATCTCCCCCCCCCCCTTTTAAATAAGAGCTCATCTTTCTTTGGCATGTTTGACTAGGAAGCATTGGCAAATGGACACCCAGCTGTGCAATTTATTCCCTGAAATGCTCTTTTCAGGTTCCCGTGTGGAAGCATTCACTGTGTCAATTAGTAGAGAAGGAATGACATAATTTATTGACCGATGGTGATAACTTTCTAACTGCATTGAACATTTGGCGCCACATAACTGAATGCCTCACTAATTGCTCCGTGCATGCTTGCTTTTGTAATCAATGTGCCGCATGGGCTAGCCTCAGCAGAATTCATTGCCTTGTCTTCTATTTCAGAATGCTTAAATATTCACTGGGTGGCATCTCAGAAAACGACATTCCCAAGAGAGATGAATCCCTCTGTCAGAGGGCAGAGGTCTCCCTTCTTCATGACTTTAGAATCCCTTGTTCATATTCTGAGAGGAAGGCAATACTGGCAATTTGCATTTAAAGCATTGCGCTGCAAGGTTATCTTCTGTTAAGTCTATCTTGTAGATAGTGGGCATTTATCATAGTGTAACTCTCAAATCTGAAATAGCTGCTGAAGGTATAGCTGAAAAGCCATCACAGTTCTGGGAACAAGGTAATAAATCAGAAGCTGCCACATGATCACTATGGTAACCATCAGACCCTGTCACAATGTAGGCATTATTGAAGGGTAGGTACAATGTTCAGCTCATCAAGTGTTTGTGATAATAAACCTGTTGCCACTATAGATTTGATATGTAGAGGTATTATTGTCTTGGTGAATTGAAAAGGACTTTTATCAGACCCCATTTTGGTGGAAAGCAATATTGTATTTAAAGGAACATTTCATGATTATGGACTTGAACTTACAGTGACTAGCAACAAGCATAATACATTAGCACGTAGCCTTTCATTCTAAAGGCTGAACCTACTGTTAGAACACTATGGAACTAAACACTTTTTTCTAGCAACACATGTCATGGTGAGTGGTACATGTGGACATATACAATTAATATTCAAATTGACTAAAAGTCTTTGCTGTATTTTTTATTATTTTAACATTTAATATCTGACATTTATATTTGACACACATTCTTGATGAATTTTTTTTCAGAAATAGAAATAAGGAACTTTAATGTTTCCTGACTCCTTTACATTTCAATGTATGCTCACTTTTAGATGTCACATGACAACAAATAGATTGAGATGCAGTAGCATCTTAATATAAATTGATAAATTTATTGTGAAACAATTAGAATATAAGGCCAAGATTGTTAAAGACAATTGGTTTGGATAAAAACTAGTTGTATATTCTCAGGGCAGCAATGATATCCTTAGGTGTGTAAACATATGTATTATCCAAGAGTGATGGTTGTACACCTACAACATTTTTATATGACTACAGTGAGAATTTTCAGCTACATATACATATGCTTGTAATGAAAGGCAATTCTTCAGATTATTGTACTATATAATGGTTTAGCATTTTGTTCTGAACTAATTAGCAGGGAGGAAACCTTCACATTCATTATTATAATCAACTTGTTAGTATTTTCACAATTACTACTGAATTTTAACATCTCTGCTCTAGTGGACAGAAAGGGCATTATGAAATGTTAATGGCAGTAACTATGGTAATACTCTTGTAAGAGAGAAAAAGACTTTAAGATCCTAGGAGAGCTCCCAAGTCTATCCATTCCTTGCCAGCATTTGATTTTCTCTCTCTGCTCTTCCCCTTCTTTGGAAAGAATGATCCAGCATTAAATTAGCGTACATACATTAAATTAGTGTACATACACTCTTTAGAATACTACATCCAGGCATAGACAAGGATACTCCATTATATGGACTAGTTATTAAAAAAAAGCATGACAGAGATAGGCAGGAATGAAGGAGGTAGGATAGGACGGGTAAATTCCTGAGCATTTGCTCTCTCCTCTCGTGCATACTGTAGGGACTTTGAATCAGAATACTCAGATATAAGGAGAGGAAGAAGCACACTCAGTATGTTGCAGTTAAAAATAGCTTCTCTTTGCTGTCCTTGCGGGAACCGCAGCCTGCAGCAGGGGTCCATTGCTGGAGCATGGTCACAGCCATGATAGAACTGCATCGTGGAGCCTGAGCTGGTGTCTAGTGCTGTTTTTGCGTGAGGATTGCCAAACAGCTGGCAGAGATGGACCTACACTGCTTCATCTGTGGGCCAGAATTAAACAGCTGGTTGGAGGGGAAAGCCACAGGACCAGGCAGCCTACCTGTGAAGCGCCATCTAACCAGGTGTTTTTAAGGGCAGCGTTGTGTGTGGCTTTGGTATCTGCTGTTCTCATTATCCTTTTTTTTTTTTCTAGTAGACTCTTCCCCTGAGGCATTTCACGTAGGGCTTACATGTAATGACAACCTTGTCCTGTGAAGGAAGCGACCAGTCTACATGGTTCGTCTTCTGTGTTCTGAGGCTTTCTACTCTGGCAGGTATTTGTGTGTATCATTGCATTGATTCTGAGAGCAATCAGAAAACTGCTCAAATTTTCCATTTTTATTGGTAAGAGACTGAGCAGAAGAAAGAGTAAGGCACTTAGCAGATGAGCCCAGTGTCTGTGCTCCACACATCTTTTGCATGCATTAATCGGAATGTAAAACACCTGTCCTCCTGCAGTTTCATGGGCGTGCTTTTGATTGTTTCTATTATGTACTGTGCTATTTCTCAGATAGACATTTCTTCCCCCTCGTTTGTTTGTTTGTTTGTTTGTTTATTTATTTCCGCTCCTACAAACTTAATAGGTACCCCGGTCCCCTCCCTCCTTCCACCCCTTCCTGGACCCCCTTGCTCCCTCCCCCTTTTTCCTCTCCCTTTCCCCCCTCTCTCCCTATCTTCCAGTGCCTCCGTCCCCATCCTTGGAGCATCCTTTAATGTGCATATCCTCTGGGTCCTCCTCTCTGATGAGGTATAAGGACTCAGTGGCATTTCCTAGAACTCTTTCTTGTGTTCCCCTTAAGTATAGGAACACTATTGTGGCTGTTAATCCCTAGCTTCTAAGGATCCTAGTGCCTTTAGTTCATGCTAGACTTTGAGGGGTCAATAATGTGTTAGTCATTGCGCAGGTCATGCAAAGTCCTATTATGATTGTTTCAGCCCTAACTTGTGTGTAATATCTTGTATATCGTTGCTCCTCCCCATCATTAGGCTCTTACAATCTTACCGCCCCCTCTTCCACAAATTTCTCTGAGCTTCAGGATGGGGAGAGATTAGGCTTGCCTAGTTCCAGGTGGTTGATATAGAGTCTCTGATGTTCTGAATTAATTTTGGTTTTTTTTTTTTCAGTTTTGCTGCCCTGCAATGCCCTTGGCTCCATCCTGATGGGTATTGGATGTCACCCCCTGGCCAGAGATAAAAAGCTGTTAAATTAGAGTCCTATTAAAAGAGTATATTCAAAGGTAGATGGAATAAAGTAGGAGACCGCAGTGAGGGGTGGGGTGAGTCTCCCATTGCAAAATGGTTACTTTCTATCAGAAAGGCATTTCTGAGTAATGAATTTCATAGTAAAGATTTTTCAGTGCTATGTGTGACAATGGCGCTAGAAAATTCTGCAAAGTGAGGCCTTTGAAATTTCATATGGTATCACTATGCAGAAGTGCAGAAAGCAACTGAAGGAGGAAGATTGGGGTAACATAAGCTCATTGCATCCTTGGTGTAGGGTTTCAAGTTCAAGCCCCATCCTGTAATAACTCTTTAGTTTTGGCCAAATGACTTTTTAACATCTATACCACCCTGTCTTAGTGAGATGTGGCCACTTACATTCTTGCTTGCTGAGCTTTAGGTTGGAGTCAGAAAGTAAAAAAGGTCGTTCGTGGTTCATGTGTCTTTCCGTGTAACTCCATTGTATATAACATACTGTTGCAATATGTATGTCATTTATACTAATAATAGCTTATAGAAATCTTAGTTATTAGAGATGACTTTCTCTTACTTCATACCTTTGAAAAACTGAGAACTGAAATTGAACTGTCATGAAACCTGAATCTGAAATCAGACCCTGCAAATCTTACTTCTAACCCTGGAGGTTGTGCAGCAGAGAATCCTGGAGATGACTCAGGAAAGCAAATGCCTTTATGCCCAATATTCTCCTGGCGTTAGAGCACAGCTTCCGGTCTGCTTCTGTTCAATTATGTGTGTGTCTTTGTTTTTGTAACTGACACATCAGACGAACATCTGAAGATGGCTGCATTTTTAGTTTCCAGTTACAGTGCAATGTTAGTCATTTTTTCCATTTAGTTCATTATTTTTGTCTTTTAATTAAGCTTTTATTTTTGTAGTCCTCAAACCTGGAGAAGACTAAGACAAGGAATGGGGAGTGAATGGTTTTTTCCTGTAGTGAAGAAAGGTGGATGGTACTGTGGCTGGCCCCTGGACTGAAGTCTTCCAGCTTCCGTGGTATCACCTAGATGATGAACATGTTTAATGAATGTAATCATTTGGTTAACTGAAGGTTCCTTCCTTATAGTAAAAAGCTAGTTTTGCATAACACATTCAAAATTTCTATTTTGCAGTGACTTATTTGTTTAGTACTGTCAGTTGTCTGTAATGGCTGGTGTTTGTGTGTATGTGTGTGTGCATGTGCGTGTATGTGCTTGTGTGCACTTTTTTATTTCAAAAACTTATGGATGTCTGTGGGGACAGCAGATAAACTTCTGAAAGTTTTGTTATCGTAGGTAATTCTTGAAGCAGGATTGCCAGGGTAAGGGATGTTTTGGCAGAAATTCTGATGACATCGTCTTCCCCTTTATCATCCCTATTGAATTCCAAACAACAGGCAGTGGCTTGAAATTCTTGTTTCTGTTAGATGAAAATTCACTCTTTTACTGAAATGTTTTATTTATCTTGGCTTTGCCTTTCCAAAGGTCAACAAATAGGCATTACTGTTTACAGAGCCAGGAGAAGGCTGAAGTAGGGCTTCATTTTCAGGCATCTTGAGCTTAGTCAGTCTGGCATATATATTTTGTTTCTTTGCTTTCTAAGAAATTGAGATGGAAAAGTGAATAATTGATGAACTTGGGGATTAGATGATTAAATGCTTATGTGTATTTTTATTTTCTCACGGCAGAAGTTTATATGGTGATTTGTGATACCTTTCATTATACACACATTTTAATGATATTAACTTACTTTATGTGTTTCTTTAGCTGAATCCCACAAATATTGTGTTTTGTAATTCATTTAGTTCAAAATATATTCTAATTTCCTTTGACATTTCTTACTGCCCTGTGTGTTAGTTTATGATATATTACTGAGGTTCTGCATAGTTGGAGGTTTACTAAATATCTTTCTAGTATGGACTTGTAGTACTTTTTTGTCATAGACAATATGTATTGTAAGATTTAATTTCTTAAGATTCTGTGTTTGTGGTTCAGCATGTGCTGTGTTTAGGTGAATGTGTTGTTCTCACTTGAAGGGAGTAATTCTCTGGCAGTTGTCATGCACTTCATTATCAATGTGAGGTAGGTCATATTGTCAGTAGTTTAGTTTTTCTATGCTTTTTTTGTTCTTTAGTTTCTTTTCTGTTACTCTTCAACAGAGAGGGGTTAATATTTCTACATATAATTATGGCTATGTATTTAATTTTAGTGTTTCATCAGTTTTTATTTTTATGCTTTGGGGTTCTATTGTTGAAGACATAGAAGATTAATTTTCTTGTGTTTTCTTATTGAATTGATTCTTTGTCATAACATGTTCCTTCTTGCCTTTAGTTTTATTTCTTCTGAGACATCTTTTGACTAATGTTAATATAGCTACTCAGCTTTCTTTAAAGTTTGCATGGTGTATCTTTTTCTTTTCTCATACTTTGAAACCACTCATTTCATATTCAATGTGTATCTTTGTGGACATATGTAGATGTGTTTTCTTGTTCTCATTTGGTCTTATATTTTATATATTCACATCATTTGTTTATTGTGATTACTGACATAGTTGTATTTACAATTACTATTTCATTCCTGGTTATGCTTTTCTGTTTTTCTCTTTCTTTTGCTGCTTCTTCTTGCCTGTTTTTAGAGTATATGACTTTTTTAGTATTTTAAATTACTGATTATCCTTTTCGCTCTATCTGTTTATAATATTGTCTTTAAAAATCTGTTTTAGAATGTGGTATCTATTGTTAACTTTGAAGGCCCACTAAGTTGAAAATTATCTGAAGTGCTTGTGACCAGAACTGTTTCAGATGTTGGAGGTTATGTATTTGGAGATATTTATATAGCTTCTACTGGTAAAAAAAAATCTCCACTAGAGCATTTCTGATTTCAGATTTTTCTGAATAGAGATACTCAATTGTCTCTCTACCCAAATACTTTTAGACTCTCTGCCTTTAAAATGGGATGCATCGGCTGGAGAGGTGGCTCAGGGGTTAAGCCTCCGCCTTGGAGGCGGAAGGTCCTGAGTTCAGATCCCAGATCCCACGTATAGACGCCAGGCGGAAGCGGGGGTGGCCTACGCTTCTGGTCCTGGTAGGGCGGAGCCTGTGAATCCGGGGACAGAAGGAGGTGGAGGCGTCCATGGTGGTTCGTGAATTCGTCCGTGGTTCTACACATACCAGACACACACACACGCGCGCGGACATACACACGCACATGCACACAGTTGAATAAATAATAATAATAATAAAAAAATTTTAAAATGGGATAAATATTTTCAAAACCTGAGAAAAAATATTTATTATCACCAATTATTATGTTTGAGACAGGGTCTCATTATGGTGCTAAGGCTGGTCCTAAACTTGTGATCCTCCAGCCTGCCAAGTCCTGGAATGACAGGCATACACCATACTCAGCTTTGGTCTGCTATTATTCTTTTTTTGCTCTTCATTTCTGATGCCATTTTGCTGCAACATTAAGAACCGTCTTATCCTGTTCTCACTTAACAAGACAGCTGCTGATAAATTCTTTTAACTTTCTTTTGTCTGGCAGTGTTGTTATTTTTACTTTATTTCTGAATGCATCCTTTTGTTGGCTAAATATAGTTCTTTAGTACTTAGAAACATGTCTGGTCCCCCTCCCCCCGGGCCTCTGTAGTTTTCTATGAGAAATATATCAAACTCTAGATTCTCACTTATCTGTAACACTTATGTTTCTTTTTTGTGGGAGGGGGGAGAAAGGGGCTGCTTTCAGCAATTTGGATCAGGTTTTGAGCTTTTCTGAGTTTATTGGACTTATTGAATCTGCAAAAACAACGTTTTAACAATTTGGGATGCTTGCAACAAACCTACAAAGCTTGAGCCATTTTATCAAATCCTTTTTTATCCATTTTATCATTATCCTTTGCTTCTGGGAATCTAATAACACATGTTTGGACTTTTGATACTGTCCCACACGTCTCAAATTCTGTTCCTATTTTTAAAGTTGTTCTGTTTCTCATGTCAATTATTTTTATTAATATAGTTCCAAACTCAGTGACAACATTCTGTTTTCATCTTAGTTTGCTATTAAGATAATTTAGTGAGTCTATAAACTCAGATATTGATTGTAAATTATTTTTTCTGGCATTGTTTTGCTCTTGGATCAAAAGAAGGACATAATATAGGAGAAGCAAAACTGCCATATCTATTCTCTTTAAAACTTTTTATTTAAGAATTTGGGATAGAGAAAGGGAGAGGAGGAGGAAGAAAGAGAAAAAGAGGGAGAGGGAGAGAGGGAGAGAGAAAGAGAGAGAGAGAAAGAGAGAGAGAGAAAGAGAGAGAGAGAGAAAAGAGAGAGAGAGAGAGAGAGAGAGAGAGAGCTTGTGTTCCATGATACAACTGTGAAGGGGTCAGAGGACAATTTTCAGAAGTCATTTCTCTCCTTCTACCATGTGGGCTGCAAAGATTGAACTTGGACTCCCAGGTTAGTGTGTAGGTGTCTTTATTCATTGAGCCATGTCACTGGCCCCTACTATACTTATTTTTATGGTTTGTAAGCTTTCATTTTTTACCTGGCTGCAAGAATACATACAAAGATACATATGCTTACCATTGGCATAATTACTCTTCTAGAATATTTTTTAGTTATAAAATTAGGGTCATCTTGGGATAATCCCTTGTCGTTTGTTAGTTTTCTTGTCAATCGTTAGGTTTTTTCCCTTAGTTGTTTATATGTTGGGAGCATTTGGATTACATCCCTGACTTCTTAAAGGTTAGTTTGAAGCTCTGAATCTTGTTGAAATCCTCTTGAGAAGGCTGATCTCTTTTAGAAACATTGTTATTATTACCTATTCTTTTTGTTTGTTTTACAAGCTCTTGAACCATTGAAGCTTCCACCACTTGGGAGGATGGTTAGCCTGACTTGAGGTTTGTCTTAGACCCCAGCCAGTGCTGTCTTGCTTTTACTGTATGTATTTACTGCTGGGGTTTGCATAGGTTTGGGATAGTGGCTTTGAGCAAAGCTCTGTTCTCAAAGCCTTTGCTGGGTTTCTGGCTGCTGGTGTCATGCAAGTGTATATTAAGCTTGGTCTTATTGTAATAACATGGGAAGGGCTCCACTCTGGTTCTTACTTCATCAGATTCACCTTAGTGTTTTCTGGCTTACAGGACTCTGCTTTAAAGTTCCCCTGAGGAAAAAGAGCAGTGTTTGTCTTAATTTGGCACTTGGTACTATGAGTTCTGCCCATCTGGGCCATCCTGGGGAGGATCCGACCAGAACAGAAAGAACAAGCAAAGCAGGGAGTGGTACTGGAAAGAAATGCTGCTGCCCTCACTTGGCTCTTGCCTTTTAGGTTTTACCCCTCAGTTTTTTGAATTAAGAGGTTGATTTTCTTGAGCTTATGATTGCCCCTGTTGTAGCTATGGCAGTAGCATAGATCTGTGAGTGCATGTGGTTTCGGAGCAAGAGGGGAGGTGCTGGAGAAAAGGAGAAGGTCCCTTCATACATATGGTTGTAACGGTTCATCTCCGAAATCTTCTGGACACAAAGAGGAAAGGTTTGTTGGTTGGTTGGTTTGGAGTCCACCCAGTATGTTCTGCTGAGACTCAGGTGGACCCATTGGTCAAAGTAGGAACACAAAGAAGAGAGGAAAAAAAAGATCTAAATCTAGGAAATGACTATGGGGTCTTTTGATCTGTACATTTTGATTCTCTCCCTAATCCATTTTTCAAACATTTCTTGTTTATTTTCTAGTTTTTGAACAATTGTGTTTTGTGCTTTTCTAGAATGTTTCGTTATGACAAATGGAGGCAAGAAAAAAGATACAGTGTTTTTATTTAAACTTCAGCAGCAAAAGCTCAATAATGTTCTCAAAATCAAACATCATTTTATTTAACAAATGTATGAATTTTGGAAAATTTAGGAAATACAAAATTAGAAGAAAATAGAATCATGCTTATAAATAAATAAATCCATTGTAATTTATTCAATAATTCTCCTAATGTTGGATATTTTGTTTTAAATTGGTGCTTGAAAATTTTCATGATTAAATCATTTTATATACACATACCCATGATTTTTAGATTATATTTTGGGTAGTTTGTATAAATATGTAGTTACATAGGATATGAATGTTTTTAAGAGATTGTTGCATAATTGTAAATTGCAGAATACCATTGAATTACCAACACACTATGCCACTGGCAGTGCCTAATTACTGCCATATATCATTCACAGAATTGGAACTCTGTCTTCTTCAGTAGACCCCAGAGCTTAATCAAAACTCCACTCATCATGTGGAACACTTATATTCCAAATTCTGTTTTGGAATACCTAATGTAACAGTTACTCTTATCTATTGCTATGAGACAATAAACAAAGCCAAACAACTTAATGGGAGAAAGGGAGATTTATTCAACTTACAGTTCCAGAAAGGAAATACAGTTCATTATGACAGAAAAGGCACAACTGGTTGACAGAAGCTGGAGGTGGTCTAAGTCATGTCCTTCATGGGGGCCAAGAACTACTGCTTGCAAGCTCAAAAGTTGACACACTCACTCCAGCAAAGTGGGGCTAACTAACCTCAAGGTCCATCCCTTGTGACTGCCTTCCTCCCACAAGGCCTTACCTCCTAAAGTTACCATGACTTTCCCAAACTAAAGATTCATACACATGAACCTGTGGGGAATACATTACATTTCAAGCCCACGAATGGTTCTTCAGCTTCTCTCTGAAGGTTACACTGCTTATGAACCTGTTATGCAATGATTTGTGCAAAAGTTGTACTGTTTGAACCAGTTTGTTGGCAAGTTCAGTTACAGCAACCTCACTTCCCTGATCACAACCTCTTAGTCCTTCGTAGCTATAGGAGTCTATTTCTTAATGTGCCATTTATGTGGTATCAAAATTCTCAGTCAAGCCTGCCATCTTTATTCTTTATCCTTCTTCTGGCCTTGTTTTCCACAATCATTCCAGAAGAGACAACATGAGATAAACATCACCTTTCTAATTCTCTAAAAAATATATGGCTTATCCAGGACCTGACTATAGTCCAACTCATATTATTTTTGCACTTCAAGTTAACTTTGCATGGATTGGGGGTAAAACTTAGTGGTCTCTGATGAACAGGTGGAAGGCTCTTGATATAATCCAACAACATCCTTCACTCACCAAAAGAGTATATTTGGACTTTTGCATCTGTTAATTGCCTTAGTCTATGTTTTATATTAGAAAAATATGTAAAAATCACAAAGGAAATAGCCTAGTGATAATGTGACTTACAGTTCCAGAAAGGAGATACAGTTCATTATGACAGAAAAGGCATGACTGGTTGACAGAAGCTGGAGGTGGTCTAAGTCATGTCCTTCATTTAAGGTTGCAAATCTCAGTGTAGGGTATGCCAGGATGAGGGCAGTTGGCAGCTGTATCAAGGGAGCATTCCTGAAACAGGGATGATTTGTGGGAATCTGAGATGCTGATGTTATTAAGGTATGATTTTAAGCAGTAAATACACTTCTGTGTTTCCAGATATGGAAGTATAGTGGTTAATTCTGTTCCAAATGTGTTGTCACTACCTTTCTAGTCTAAAAAAATTTGTGCTTTTGGTATTGCATTTGTAGCACCTGGAATATTCAAATAAATCTCAGAGTTGTGATGAAATCCCAGTAGCATCTTCATACTGAGCACTTTGCTTCATCTCCTCCTCTTTTGTATCTTTAGAGAAGTGGAAACAACTTTGTCATTACTGTTTGCCAAAAACAATTGCCAGAAGTAGTGCTATAGCAGTCATGCTATTAATGTGAGGTTACATGCTGCCCAGCAAACTCTGGCTATTGACAAATTGTAGCTTAAATTACTCAGGGGCAAAAGACGGAACTGTGGTCAGCAGTTTTCAAAAGAGAAAAAAGTGTTGTCTCTGGAGAAATTATAACTTAAAGTGTGATGTTCGCCTTTTTGGAGCCGTTCTAGTACTTGTGTACATTTTGTTCTCTCTCAGTAAGTAAGTGACACTCTGAAACACTTGATTGAATTGGGGTGAGTTTCTTGAATGCAATCCCTTGGTTTCTGCTGATTAGGTGCAAATGCCACGTTAACCGCACATTTCACATAAAAGGATTCCCATCACAGGCAGGAATCTTTGTTTTGAAAATGACTTGAAGAATACATTATTAAAACATATTGGGATGCTGAAGAAATAGCTTAGAGAATAGAGCAGTTTCACAAGGACAGGAATTCAGATCTTCAGCAGCCATATACAGCTGGATGAGCGTGGTTGAGGTAGAGGCAGAATCACTGAGCTTTAGGTTCAGTGAGAAATACTGTCGCATTATATTAGAAAGCAATTGAGGAAGACACCTGATGTCAATCTCCGATCTCTACATATAACACACACACACACACACACACACACACACACACACACACACACATATACACACTTGAATGTACATGTCTACATACATGTGAACATGCATATACATGGACATCACACACACACACCACACACACACACACACACACACACACACACACACACACACACATACATACAGAAAGGAAAAAGGAGGAATCTTGGTTTTATATATCACTTTGAAAGTGGATTGTTTAAAATACTTTTAGAAGAGGAATTCCTTTTAATAATACATTAATTTCTGGCATAGTCAGTGATACTAAAAGGTGTGCGAAATGCAGAATGTTTGGCTTCTCATTTTGGATTCATGTAACATTGGTAAATTATTTAAGCTCTTTGATTTTCTTATGTATAAAGTCAGCGCAGAATTACTCATTTGTTCTCAGAATCAAGTTGACACAAATGTTTCTGGACTTAACAATAGGAGTGTTTGCTGATATATTACCTCAGTAATATAGTTAAACAACCAAGTATAACAGCTTAGTAATAACAATGTCCAGGGATTGTTATGAATGTGACCCAACACAAAATTATAAACTTTAAAACATTGAGATTGTTGTGCAATATTTTTGAGCTCAATTGAATGTGTCCTCAGTGTACATGGAGAATGGCAGTGCTGTTTCGCAGTGTCAGAAGGCTGGACATGCCTGAGAGGGATCAGTTGTTCGCCCTGTGATCCCACGCCACACCGAAGGAGGAGCTTCCCAGCACTGTAAGAGGACATCATACTGAGTGTCAGTAACCTAAGAAAATAAAAAAAAAATCTATTGAGTGTACTCTGAAGTACAGAAAACCCAAGCTGAATCATTGTTAAGATGGAGAGATACACAAGTTAAACCAGAATTTGGCAGGAAAGAAATGCTCAAAGATCACTAACACTCATAAAAAATGAACAATCCCCAAGTTCTACAGCACCAGAGAGAATGTAGATAGACAAAGGTGTCATGAGGGCTTTTTTGACTAAGGGCTACATAGCCACCGTGGAGCTGGGACATCGTACCTACAACTTGAAGAAAACCTGAGATAAGAATGTCTGCTCCATGCCATCTACTCTCTTCCTATTGCATATCCCAGAGACTGCTTTTTCCCTTTTGAAATAGCTCACATGCTATCACAGTTAATACTATCACAGTTAATAATCATGTCCATTAGTTGAAATAACAGGTGATACTTTAGAGTCCAGCAGCAGGACTTGTGAGATGTCTCCAGGATTCTTGCCTCACAAGCAAAAGGACCCGAATTCAGATCCAAGATCCCATGTAAAAACTCTGGACAGAAATAGCAGTGGCTTGCACTTCTGGTCCTGAAAGGCAGAGCAATAAGGAGTAGAATAATCCAGGATGATTCCCTTGGGCCTCCACAGGCAAACACGTGGGCATATGCATGCATGCTCACACACACACACACACACACGTACACACACACCCTTATGAGTCCTCTTTCATACACAGACACATACATATACACATTCATGCAAAAAAAATGTTCAGCATAATCAATTTCTGCACTTTCCTTCATGCGATGTTTTTTTACTGGATGTTATCTTTCTGGAGTGGCTTTTTCTCTGTTTGGGCTTATTGAGTTTTGTGAATTAAGGCACTCTCCTTGCTTATATAATGGTTTTGAGATGCTTTTTCACTTTTTTTCTGTTTTATTACCTGTTGGTAATAAAATTTGTTTCTTACCTATTGGAGGATTTTCTTTCTTTTTTTTTTTGCTAATGAAATAAAAGGCTGAATTTTTTTCTGTAGTCTTCTCCATGGTCCCACACATCAAAGGTGATCTTAGGACAATTGTTACATTACATACAATCTGCTGTTTTAAAAGCAATAATGAAAGTTATTTTCCTTTGTGTGGCCTTTTATTTCAGTGCTTGGTACTGACAATGCCTTCGGTGTGTTAGGTAAGGGCTCTATCACTAAGATACCTGTGATTTGCATTCCTATAAAAGTTCTCTAAACTAGCGTGGGCCAGAACTGCCAGAATCCAAGCACACTAACAAGCAAAATTCCATAAAATTTCTTTAAAGCCTCTGACATGGGTTGCTTTCTGAGTCCTTTTTACACGTGGTTTATAATGTGTGAAAAATGTTGACTGTTGATCTGATTCATTATATAAATGATTTCCATTTAGAGAAGTTAGGAAATGAGCCCTTTGGTTGGTTTGAGCACATCTTATGTCAATGTTAATAAACCTTTCCTGTGCTGTCTTTTCTGTATCATATGTGGAAAATGTTGCTTAAAAGATAAAAGGTTGGGGGCTGGAGAGGTGGCTCAGGGGTTAAGCCTCTGCCTTGCAGGTGGAAGGTCCGGAGTTCGGATCCTAGATCCCACATATAGACGCCGGGCGGAAGCAGGGGCGGCCTGCGATTCTGGTCCTGGTAGGGCAGAGCATGTGAATCCCGGGGCAGAGTAAACAAGGAGGAGGTGGTGGCGTCCATGGTGGTTCCGGAATTCGCCTGTGGTTCTACACACACACACACACACACACACACACACACACACACACACACACACACACGTGCACACATGCACAATTGAATAAATAAAAAAATTAAAAAAAGATAAAAGGTTGTTTGGGTGGGGAAGACACACACACACACACATACACACACACACCAGTTACTTCTGAAACTTGGCAAGGTATAATACAATTTTATTCTTTCCTCCTGTATAATATTCACTATTTTAAAATAGTGTTTTCAGATCCTTTCCTCCTAAATGCACATAAACCCCTCTTTGTCTTCTTTAGTGTGGTCTTTTTAAAATGAGAATCTGAATTTTGCGCATCTTTTCTTCATTTGGAAACTTTGAACACTCAGCTTGCTTTGAATGATAACTTGCTTCCTGCAGTTCCTCTCCTTCCCTCCTTTTCTTCTTTTAGCCTTGAAGCTTAGTTGTGAGATTCCAAATGGGTCATCAATTTTGAGAGCATTTATTTTTTCTCTTTCTGCTTCATTGTCCTCAGCACTTGTTAGCTGCCTATTTTGTGCTGTGTTTTGAAGATTTCCAGATATGTGATGAGTCCCTGCTTTTAAGGCATCCTTTCTATGCATGGGGTTAAGAATCCTACATAGGATGTGTTGTGAGAGGGCACCATGAGGCTATGGGGCAGCTCTGAATGAGATAAATTTGAAGACAAAATAGTATTTCAATGGAAGAGGAGATTGGGCATAAGCTTCAGAGGCAAAGCAGAACAACCAGTCGGAACATATGTGATTACATGAAATAGCAGAGTTTCCGCTATATCACTCCTGCATATATGCCCAGAGGAGTCTAAGCACACCACAGAGAACCCGGCAATCCGTGCCTATTGGTGCACTGGTTACAATAAGAAATGGAAGTCGTGTAGATGTTCATCAGCAGATGAATGGATTATGAAAGCAAAGTACATATGCACAATGAATTTTATTCAACTCCAAAGTAAAAGGAGACCATAGCATTGGCAGGAAATTGCATGGAACTGGAGATCATAATGTTAAGTGAAATAAGCCAGGCTTATTCCAAAATAAGAAATACTGAATATTTTAAATCATGTGGATGCTTGATTTAAGCGTGTGTTTGTATAGGTCATTAAAGTTGAGGGGTCACTGAGGAGGTGAGAGAGGACAAAGGGAAAGAGAGAGAGGGAACAAAGGGAGAAAAGGATGAAGGGAGGAAAGAGAGAGGGAAGAAGAAGGAGCAGGAGAAAAGGAGAAGGAAGAAGAAGGAAGAAGAAGGAAGAAGAAGAAGAAAGAAGAAGAAAGAAGAAGAAAGAAGAAAAAAGAAGAAGAAAGAAGAAGATGAGAATGACTATGTGGGACTGACCCACTACTTTAAGGGAGTACTTTAAGGAGAAGGGGACCAACAAGCAGGAGACTCAGGGACAGTAGTGGGGGAGGTGCATCAATTACAACAAAGTATGACATATGTACATGATAATGCTCATATAAAACCTATTACTTTGCAGGATAATAAAAAATAAAAGTGATAATTCAACATATGTATGGGGCATTACAGGATATAGTCAGCTTGCTGTATCATTCCTAAAAATCACATAAAACTTGCAAAATAGTACAGTAAACACTAAGTACAACACTAACACAAAAACACGCATGGGAATTTCAAGGGATAAAAGGAAGTTATCTAAATTGGAGGGAAGATTGTAGAGTCATTGTCAAAAGATGTTGTTTTGAATACAGTAACTAAGAAGTCTGGCTGATATTGAATTATGTGCTTGTGCCTTTTTTTTTTTAAACTCTGATATCACTTGCTTCAGTTTGGTGCAAATTTCCTTCTTCATATAGGTGTTTCCTGAAGATGAGATTGCATACATAAACAAGTGAGAAATTCGACAATGTTTAAAGTGTTTCCTAATATAGTAATAATACTGGAACAAGGTTATGCTTTCAAAACAAGTGCTGTGGCAGAACTGACAGCATATTGCTCAGCTGAGAGGTAACAAGGCAGGTGGGGAGAGTCAGGAAATGAGCTGAGGCAGCTTCAGGATAACCATGCCACCCTTACCTCTAGGACTTTAAAAAAACACTTTCCCATTTGGCAAGGTCATTGTGATTTCTGTAAATCTCTACCAACTCTACATGATCCTTCTTGGCCATTAGTTCTATTCTCATCAGCATTCTAAACCCTTGCATCCTACTGGGAATTTTCACCATGATGATAGTATCTGTTCTGTCCTTTGCTGCTCTTGAGAATTGCCTCTTTGCTATCTATAATCTGGCCTTTTCCTTTGCCTTTGCATCATCTCCTGCAAGATCTTTTCCGGAACTCAGTTTGGTGTGCACTACTACCCAAACCTACCTTAATCTTGTTTGGTTTCTAGACAAATACTTCTCTCTAAACTTCATATGTAGCTGCTGCTATGTCAGAGAGATGGTGATCTTATTTCAGCATTCACTTTTTGAATCTGTGCTTTATAGTTAAAATTAAGTGAACTGAGCAAAATTAGGAGTTCCTTTAGTTAACTTACCAATTTTGAAAATGAAAGCCTTTTCATTTGATGATCACTCAGATATAAAACAAATTATTTGCCAGTAATTTTTTCACATGTATGGTGATTGGCATCCATAGTTATGTAGTTGACTAAGGTTATCTCTTTTCATACTCATAATGACTCTAGGAGGTAAGTAGGAGTATTGTCATCAATTTATACATAAAACAACAGCTCAAAATATTGAGTGGTCATAGAAGAGGGGGAGGTGAGATTGCAAGGATCTAAAGATGGGAAAGTTCAAAATTGGACAAGACATTCCACTCAAGGCAGAATGGCTGCATCTAGGAACTCACTACAGTGAGACTTGTCCTTAGCAGACCTGCACAATAACTGAAATATCAACATGCCCCCATTGAATATTGAGGAACTTAAGAGAGATAAGAACATACAGTGGCAACCTTGGTGACTAAAGATGGATAAGTGAAGGGAAATGCTCCTATTAGTAGGGTGGCCTGAAGAGAGTCAAATTGGTATGCCACAAGAGGCCTGAATACCCCCCAGGAGTAGACAAGTTAGAGGGAACCCTGGGATCCATAGAAGCAGCCAGGCAGGAGGGTGGGGGGAAGTGGGATGGATGGACAAAGGTAAGGGAGAGAAATGGGAGGGAGGGAAGCAGGGATAAGTACTCAATATACTTGTAAAATGGGAAAAATAAATTAAAAAATTGAATGGCTTGCCTGAAGTCACATAAATACCTGTGCTTGTTACATGAGGATCATTTATATAGCTCGATCCAGCACTCAAATTTGAAGCATTATTTCAGAACTGGGGTAGTTTACCTCAGATGTTATGATTAGTACATTGAATTTCTCTTGGGAAGTGATCATTCATCAATGTGGAGGTCATGGCATTTGGACAGTTTCTAACTTAGATGTACAAAAACTAAGTCTTGGCATATAGCTATAGAAATGCACATGATAAGACTGGCAATTCATTTAGAATATTTCACTAGTAATTAAATCAATATCAGGAATATTTTTCACACGTGTATTTGTTATTATTTCCATGATAGCTAAGTGGGGGTTGATGAAAGAACATGATTCATTTCTTAATGTAGGGTATAAAGGTCTTGCATATATCACAGTAAAAAGTTCTTATGTACATTTGGGGTGCAAAGGAGGCATGTGTGTAATATTTTGATGAAAATTGCTGTCATGTATGAAATGTAACAGAGAATATGACTAAGTAAATCAGCTATGTGGTTCTGTGCCTATAAATAAAATAAATGTGGAAGTTGAATAAGAGGAGGATTGACTCTGTCTTATACAGTGAGCACAGTCTTTGCATTTTGACTCCTTAGTATGGATTCCTCTGCTGTTGGTACTTGGTAATAGGGCATTATTACTTGGAAGGGATGATGCCCTGTGCTTCTCATGACTGCCCAGGCTTCTGACCAAATATGTTTAACCAGTATGGAGAGATAAATCTGATACCAAACATAATGAATAGTCTTACAATTTATAATGCCCTCTTGATGGCTTATGCTGTTTGTTGTAATCCTCTGAGATAGGCAGGGAAATTCTTATTTAGTAGGCAAGGAAATGGAGATTCTAAGAGGGTTAATTCACTTGCCCAGGGTCACAGCCAGTAAGTGTGATAGAGCTGTGACTTGAAATGCAGTCCTTTGTATCCTAATCCAGGGATTTTCCTGTTCTGCTCTGTTCTTCATAATGCATGAGACTGTTGCATGGGCCCGCAGCAGCTGTCACATCAGACAACCTGCTTCTGCAGCTTTCTTTGTATTTTATGATATTTTGATTCTTCTCATCATTCTTGGCACCTAGAGGTTTGGGATCTGGGGGTGGGGGGTTCATATTTTTGTTCAAAAAGCCCTCACGCTATTGCCATAGCATTGAGTGTATAGATGATGGCAGGTCTTTGTTTGGAATTTGCCATCAAATGTCATAGAAAGACAGAGAGGAGGGGAGAGCAGACCTGTCTGACAGGGAGAAAGAGGTCTGAATTCTGGCTTTTTTCTTTATTTAATTTGTTCTTTGACAATTTTATATATGTACATTAACCAGAGAAGCCAACTGTTTCCCTCACCTCTCACCTGTTTATCTGCCCTCTTCCCTATAGATTTCTTTCTCATATTCATGTTTTTTTATTTTGTTTTGTGACCCACTGAGCTCAACCAGGGACGTTTGTGTGACCACAGGTTTAGAGCTATTTGTTGAAACCTGGTGGACTCAATGACAGATGCACAGATGACATTGATGACTGACCATCTCCCAGAATCAGTTAGTAGCCGCTGGTTTAGCAGTAAGAAGTAAGGCCCTTTAACTGATTGTTGAACCAGTCAGGTCTTGTATAGGCCACTGCAGGTAACCCCAGCTGATAGGATGTACACGGTTGCCCTGGTTATGTTTTCCTAGAGGGTGGCATTTTGAGGATTTGTCCCTATGTCCCAGCTCTTGATGTGTCTTCTCCCTATCTTTTGCAGTGTTTCTGAGCCTAAGAAGGAATGGTATAAGTGTCTTTTGGGGGGCTGAGCCCTCAATTGTCCCTTATTCCGAGCTTTGGACAGCATTGAATTTCTGCATTCACTTCAGGAGAAGCTTCTCTGGTTAAGGCTGAGATGAGAGCAGTTTTCATCTATGGGTAGAAACAGATATTTAGAAAGCAATCTGAGTTATGTAAATTGGACTAAACATTAGTGAGTTCCACTTTTGGGCCTGTGACATACTGAGGCATGGATTTGGCTGTGACATTTGGTCTACCTCTGGAAGTCAGGAAACTGGATAAGAGATATAGGGGAGGAAAGTCTAAGGAAGGGGGATGGTAGAAAATAAGTTAAAGGAAAGTAAAGAGGGTGTATTGAGTGGTATAAAAAAGAGGTGGGTGGGGACATGGGGGAGGGTGATAGGTATGAGAGGAGGGGACTAAACAAAATGAAAGGTGAAGGAAAAAAAATCCACATGGAAACCTACTATCTTGTAACTCAATTACAAAATATGGGTTTGAAGAGACATACCCTGGATGACTAGATAAAACTGGTCCTAGAAGCTGTAGGACACTAAATCAAAATCCCAGTGCTAAATATGGGATGATCCATGGGAGTTGTTGGTCAGTTGCTCTTCCTGGAAACAAGACAAGCTCTGGCTATTCCTCTTAGAGCACCACACATGTGTAAGATCTATTGCTGAAGATAATGCACACCATGATTGCAATGTGCAGAGAAATCAAGCTGCTTGGAGCAGCATTGGAAGCTTCCTTTTGCTGGCTAGCTTTCAAAGTGCTGGAGGTGCTTTGTAGGCTACTGGATGAAAAAAAATACCAACAGACTCACCCAGTCATGTACTACGGAACTAAAATACCAGTCTCCCAGGCAAGATGCAATCACCTGTGAATAATGGCAGGTGTGTAATGATAATGTCATGGTGGTAAACAGCTGCTCCCTGATTTGATTTAAGGCCTCCTTCAGATGACAAAAAAAAAAAAAAAAAAAAAAAGGCTTTTTGCTTTTCATAGAGGACTAAGCAAATGAGTAACTGTGAGTCGAATTTGACATATATGAAAGTTTTCTTTGAGCTTTAGACTCATGGACCTCAACAACTGGGTGGAACAGGATGATAGATTGCCAGTTTAGAGATTCTTGATTTTCATCAAGTGCTTTTCTTCTCCGATATTAAGATTTCTTCTGCCATCTTCCTTACTAGTTTCTGAGTTAAGAGGAGGCACTCAGATAATCAAGGGACACGTTATTAAATGTTGGAGCTGTTTTCTTTCTCAATATTTTGAAAAATTAGGAAGCCAACGAGTCAGTTGTTAAAACATGACTTTGTAACCAGGTGTACTTGGCTTGGTCATTATTTTGGCTTTTTTGACGATCACCTTATCTCTCTCAGATTCATTTTCTTAAACCACAAACTGGACAGTTTGCAATGATCACATATTTGGTTGATAGAGTATTTAGCCTGGTGTTTGAATAGAGGGTTTTAAATTCCTGCAGGCTAGTGCCCTCACCCTGGCATCATCATAATCACAGTCATTAAGATCATCAGGAAGCATGTATATTTCCACGCACTTTGTAGTTTGACTTCAAAACTCTAGCACTCTTAGAAGAGCTGCTATTTAATTTTTAAATCAAAATGCCATTACCTTTCCAACTCGGAACTTTTCTTAGGCCAAACTACAATGTTCTCTGTGAGTATAAATATCAGTCCCAAAGTTGTTTTCAACATGATCAGTGAATCTGAAAATATCAGGCCACAACAATCCCGAGAAAATCAAAGTCACATTCTTGCTTTCCTTCAGTTTTCTGAATGATTGGACTTTCTCAAAACTATAAGGCTAGAAACACTAGTCTTGATTTCATTCTGTCTTTAATTCTCCATGTCTCTTGATGCTCCCTTCCCAAAATTTCAAGTTCATTCCTTATTTTCTCTTTATAATCCAAAACATGTCTCTTTCATTCTTTACTTCATATGGAGTCCCATATGTTAGATCTCAGCTAATTCTTAGTAGGGCCAAATGATTGATTTGATTTATTTGAAATTGGATATACTTCATAGGATTTACTGATTTGTCCTCTTAGCATTTGCAGTTGGTTAAAACTTTGTAACTTAAATGAATAAGTCTCATGAACTACACTGAAGTAAAATGAAGAATTTTTAGCAGATGGGTGAAATGGTTTTAGACATGGTTCTTTCTTATACCTCATAAGTTATGTCTCCCAGACAACCACTTTGTATAGTGACAAACATGTATTTCAAGTGTTTAGAAATTGAGGTTGCTTAATATTTCTGCCATCGTGCACCTCCTTGAAGCTTTCCATGGATAGATATAATTATCTCTTCAATTTATACAGATTTTATTGTTGGTGTTAATGAGATTTCCATTTTCCATGTTAGTGATGGGTACCCAGATAAGGAAGTTGAGCAAAGATAAAAGTTGTACACTAATGAAAGCTGTTAAGAGCTGTTAAGTTAGCTTCAAAATTGTGTGTGAAAATTATAGGAGAGACTTTATGGTAAATAGTGTCATAGTTCTGGTAGTAGGAAACAGTGATTTATTCTGAAAGGAGAAGCAATTGGACAGAGAATATAGCTGTTGAAATAAAGTATGGCAAAGAATGGTAATTATAAAGAAGATGATTTTTGGAAAGAGTTCAGAGGCTATTGAAAAACATTTGAAACCTTAAGTATAGGAAGAGAGTTGTGAGAATTTATGATCTGCAAAATATAAGTTTTAATTTACTCACTTCCTTTCAAACTTAATGGTTTTTCTATGAGATGAAAATTTTAGAACATGTGTCTGTATAACATCTCAAAATCTTATATTGTGAAAATTCCAATTAATCCTATTAAAATATTTTTAAATGATGAATTTACTTTTGAATCTAGCACAGACACTATAAGTCTTAGGCAGAAAATGAGAACTTATGCTCCAAATTTTATCTTGAGTAACTCTAGTTCTACGTAGTGGTTTCTTTCAGTCCCATGATTTTCACTGAAATGACAGAGTAGAGAGTCTCCCAATCACAATTTTAGTATTGTATTGTAAATATTTCTGCTTTCTTGGATTCTCAAATATTTAGAGGCTCAATATTTGCCTTTGATATTTCCAAATTTTATGTGAAATAACCTTTAAGAAAACCTTGACATCCAGTCAGTTGCTGCAGATGAATCAAAAAGTGCTTATGATCACAAATAGATTGTAACACTTAACAATCTTTTCAGTGGGCCCATTATCAAATGTCTGTAACACACAGCATTCTGTTTGGCGCTAGTGTTGTTAAAACAAAACAAAGAGGAAACACATAAGCAAACACAAAAGCACCCATTTCCAAATTATAGTTTGCCTGTTTCAGTTTGCAAAAGCGTGATGATTAGAATGGTGCCAACACACAATACTACAGACCCACTGGCTCAGAATACAAATGGCTTGGGTATGCTCTTTGCTCTGGACTCATCTCCATGTGGGGCTGCTTGTTGAAGAAGGTAGTGGGAATAGAGAGTCGGAAGAAGCAGAACCCTCTAACTTTGGAAAATGGTGCATCCATGTGAAAGAGAATCCTCTGTCGCTATGAACAGATTCTTAGACCAGTCAGGTCTGGTTAAACTTTTCTAGGTTGCCTTTATTCAGGATGGAATTATGAAGCACAGAAAATCCCCCTGGAGATTCTGCTGTTTTGGGGTCTTCTTTGCAGCCTGACATTGGCTGTGTCAGATCAGAATTTGTGGGTGGGTGCAGGTTCAATGGTCACAGATGGCTGTCAGCTCATAATTAGACTACATGCTTTCGCTTTTGCTGGTTGGCTCTTTGGCTGAACTTCCACCCTCCCAGACTTCTCCATTAAATTCCGGTGACCATCAATAGTCCAAGCTCTCAGACAGACCTATAGAACAGAAGGACTATACTCCTCCTGATTTACAGTCAGTTTTTACTCTAATACTAAAATGCATAACTTGTGACTTTGGACATTTTGTATCTCTGGGATACTTTTTTCATTCCTGTAACTTGAGAAAACAACTAGATAATTTCTAGTGTTCTAAATTATTTGAGGTTAACTGGTTGTCATGTCAATCAAAGAAGATGCTCTTCCTAGGTAGATACATTCTCTTATTCTTTGACACGTTCATACATACATACGATGAATATATACTTTTCCCTCTTACTGATATTTTTAATCCCTTGTCCTTTCCAACCAGCCAGTCTCCCTTCTATTTTCACATCTTTTTGCATATGTGACACACTGGTTTTCATCTGAGATGCCTGCACTGCCAATTGCCTGAGCACCTGTTGGAGACTGAATGATCCATCAGTGGATAAATCATTGAGTAGAGAAGCTCCCCTTCTCCTGCCTGACATTAGCCTTCAATAGTTTCTCAGGTGGTGCATTATATCTCGAGATGTTCCCTCATTGGTGGTGAAGTGTTGACAGGCAAAGTATTGTGCAGGTTGTGTGGAAGTAGATATTGTAATGAGTCTTGGCCACAGCAGCCCTGTCATAATCACAGTATCTCATCAAGCAGTACCCCCTCACACCCAGTGGCTCTTATATTCTTTCCGTCCCTTCTTCAACAAGGTTCCTTGAGTCTTAGGAATGTGGGTGGATTTTAGAGCTGAATACTTCTCATTTATTTATTTTCTGTCCTTTGGCCAAAGCTATATGTCTTTCTTCATGTTCCTTTCTTTCATTCCAAAATAGAATTAGGGCTGGAAAATGATTCAGGGGTTAAGACCTGCCTCACAAGCAGAAAGTCCTGAGTTCCAATCCCAAGTCTTACATAAAATTGCCAATTAGAAATGGCTGTGGCCTGCAGTTTTTGACCCTGGTGGGCAAAGCCTGGGAAATCTCAGAGTGAAGCAAAAAGGAGGTAGAATCAATCCAGGGTGATTCCTGAATTCACCTTTGGCCCTCCACAGGGACACACAGTGCTCTCTGATACACACACACACACACACACACACACACACACACACACACACACAGAAAAAGAAAGGAAAGAAAAGAAAGAAAGAGAAAGAAAGAAAGAGAAAGAAAGAAAGAAAGAAAGAAAGAAAGAAAGAAAGAAAGAAAGAAAGAAATGAAATGAAATTTATAGACTTTATATGCTTTGACCAACACCTCTGAAATGCTTTTTTGGGACTGGAATTAATAGGAATTTACTTGCAATCTTCACATTAAATAGGGTAGCCTTGTAAGACCAAGATACTTAGTCTACTTCAAAAAGCACGATAGAGTCCTTAGGTTATAGCATTGTAGGAAAGAACAACAATCAAAGCAAAAAAGATTGACTTATTGTTATTTCTAAGCAGACATTGGCCAATGCTGTTTGACATTTATTACTATTGTGTCTTCTCATCACAATATTAAAAAATAACACAACCAAAAGACGGGGTATACTCCTAAGCAGCAGATACAATGGACAACTTAAAGCAATTATTATTTCTGTGTGGAAATGAAAGACAAAATGAGCAATGGAGTTTGTCTTTAGCAAATGCAAGATAGGTTCAAGAGTGAAATATAAAATCCTGAAAGATAACCATGTTTAAGTGTCACAGTCTTGCTAAATTTGTTATCATCTAGAGTGCTTGGTTCATGCCTGTATCCTCCAGGAAAAAATAAAAGATAAGCATTCATTTATTTTGCTGCTGTTGAAGAGGCCATCTAGATCTAAGGAAAGTGCTGGAATTTTTCTCTGGTATTATCTCTAAATCTGTCAGGGATGGAAACTATGATTGCAGAACTTCTATTACTGTGGCAATAGTACAAGGAAGAAAATTCTAGCAGTACTTTTGGTTCCCAGGTGGAATATGTCTGATTGACACTTACTATCCTGATTTTGATTCATAAAGCAAGAGCAAAGTTATGAAGAGATTATGAGTGCTGCTTCACCTAATCTGTCCTTATTGTTAAGATGCATCATTTTTGTTACTCTTCAATTACAGTTCTCTTACTTAGAAAAAGTAAATTCAAATATGATCATTGTTATTGAAGAACCTGCAAAACTTTATGTTAGAGAGAGTCATGAATAACCTGTTAAGTTTGTAGAACAGTGATTAGAAATACCTTGAATTACAGATTAAAATTGTAGGGATTTCCTTTGAGACTAAACATCATCTAAAAGGTGACATGGTTAAACATAAAATGGTTAGATTCTGAAGAGCCCATTTAAATTAGATTGTTAGTATTTCTGTTTGTCTCTTCAGGTACTACTTACACTTTATACTGGGATTTTGATAATTATTTTTCTTTTCATTATTTGTAATCAGAATTCCAAAAATTTTGATCCCTAAAAACAATAGTACTTGTCTGACTCAGTGTGATTTACCTAATTTCCGAGAAATATACATTTTATCCTCTGATTCAACTTTGTTTTATTTCAACATTCTTTGTAGTACTCAAATAAAATTAACCTCAGTGTGATTTCTGCCTTCTTCAGACTCCTAAATTAGAAATAGGACATTTATACAGGAATGTAGCATGTGGTAATCCTTTCCCAATATTCTGTGCTAGACACATCTGGAACATGACTAATGGTTAAGGATATGAATCCATGAGCAAAAAGTCATAGGAGTTGAAAAATATTTCGTGCAAAGATGAATAACTGGTAGTTTTAAGTATGAGATGTCGGTTCTTGGAGGGCAGAACTTCTGAAAGGTTTCTAGTGTAATCTACTTCTCTTAATACTAACAAATATCTTGCATATTGGGATACATTTGTAAAGAGTAAAGATGAGGGGTTGTAAAAAATGACCCAGGGAGTTTGTGAATGCTGTAACTAGAAAAAGCATAGTTAAGGTTCATGTGGTAACATTTGGGCTCTTCTCAAAATTGGAAGTGCTTTTCACTCATCGTGCTTTTTACCATTGGTACTGCTTTCATCCCTTTTTATGCAAAGGTATGGACAGGGTCAATTTTTTTTTTGGAAGCAAAATTGATGAAAATCTATTTGGTTGTTTCAGACCTATTTCCATGAGTTAGACGATTCTGGATTCTCTGATAATATGAAGGTGTTCCAGGAGAAAGAAAACTACTATACTGCAACTAAGGTGTTTAAAACTAGAATCACCAGTCAATCTCAGTGGTACCATTTCAGCATTCTTGGGATTACCAACCCAAACTCAGCTGCTCCTGGTTCTGTCCGAAACAAAGTATTTACAAATTAGCTTCAGGAATAACAACACTCATCTTCATATCTTGTACTCCATCAGAGACAGCGACCTTGTCCACTGTGCCCTAAGAGTCACTTTGAAAAAGACAGGGCTCGGCAATGCAGTCCTGGTAAATCACCTCTTGGAATGGTCTTGTATATGTCAAGAATGTGGAGAACTGGCTATATGAGATTGAACTCAGAAGCAAGTGTTCCACAGCTAAACTACCCATAAGTCTTGATAATACAGCATCAGTTACCATTTTGAATAATACTTGTACATGTGAGGTTTGGTGATGATGCTACAGAGTTATTTCTTTCATGCTGTGGAAAAAGTGTTTAGCAAACAACTTCTGGTTCTGGTTGCTGACAAGAGTCACACTAAACAAGGTTGACCTAGGTTTTGCATTCTACCATACCCATTTGATTCAAGAAAGCAGTAAACAGTGTTGTAAAAAAAAAAAAACTAGAATCACCAATGACATGAGACATGAAAACCTGTGAAGGAAGTTATACTTTGATATAGGTGATGAAAAGAACTCATTTTCAAAGGTGTTACTGGAAAATGTGAACCATTGAGATAGCTTAATAGGTCTGGTTCCAAATTTGGTGACATGGGTTCAATTCCTGGGAACCCACAAAGTAAACAGAGAGAATTGACTTCTGAAAACCAAATTCTGAAAATTGCCATGTGGTATTCTGTCTGTCTGTCTGTCTCTCCTTTTTTCTCTCAGACATACACACATACAAATAAATAAAATATAGAGAAAAATGTGCTTTGCTTTTTAATTGTAATTTTAGGATTGAGAATATGTTTCAAATTAAGGGCAAAATTAAAATATAAGGCACATGGACACTGTATTGTACTTTTTTATATCTATTTCCAAGAAAGCATTATAAAATACAGTGAAGGCATTTCTTGATTCAGTATTTTCTTCCTGTTTATTTCTTACAGTGATATTTATGGTGTGGTCTTCATAAGCATCTCTATTCTTCCTCTCTGCTTTTGTCTAGAGTTGAAATAAAATAAAAAATTTAGGGCTATGTAATGCTGCCAGGCACATAATGAAATCTGGCTTTATTTATGTGTGCTCAGAGAGTTTGGAGCAGTCTGAGCTGTTTAACCATGGTGTTAAACATTGCTTTTCACTCCCATCCCTGAAACCCTTTGAAAAGAGCTGAATTTTTATGTTCACGAAGAAGAGTCCTCAGAGAATAGTGAAAGAGGAATGTGGTTTGCTCCTACATGGGATTTTCTTATGCTCTAACCTGCATAATTGTTATGGAGGAAGCAGCCATGGGTAAAGCCATACAGATGTGTTTCCTACAGAATGAAGTCAGGTGCTGCTAAGCTGTCGGGGAAAATTTACAGCAAGCCTTGGCCATGCCTACAGATTTCAGTCATGTAAATTTGTAGCACGAATGGACCCCGATATGAGATTCAGACCTAGACTTTATCTCTTTGTGGTTACATCTAGTACAAATTATTTTAGGTGACTATGAGATTTAATATTTAGTAGCTCAACTGTATATATGATGATTAGAGGGACATTTTTACAGAGCTTTCTGACTGGAAGTCACTAAGCTGAGTTTCCCTGAAGAACAGTTGTCTGGGTGTTTTGTGATCATAGCCTTATGTTTGTAATGAGATGTTGATAACTGTGAGGCAATACGCTCCTCACACTTGAAATAGAAAAGCTCATATAAGATGTGAAGTAGAAAATGAAGCAGGGCACAGAGATGTGGTATTTAAAATAGCAAGCCCTACAGCATGACTACTCCCCAGAACTGCGTGGAAGTACACCATGCGAGGCACTACCTGTGCCTCATGCTTGATCATGTGACTGTATGATGCATTAAAACATCATGACCGCTGATCTACTTTCTCCCAAATGGAATGGAACTGGTAATTGACACCGAGAAAGGAATTTTGACATCCAAAGTGTATCATTTGGATACAGATGTCTACTTGACAGATCAAAGCTGAACCTTTGGTCACACCTGTGGAGAATTAGTTGTTGGGGCAGGCCCTGAGCAAGCCTAGGAGAGGTTATTTCATTGACATGTGGTGGGAACATTCCCCGGGCAATTGGATAAGATGGAGAAAGCGGGCTCAGTACTTTGGCATACTATGGGATTCAAGCACACAAGGATGCTTACAAGTAAGAAAGGACATCCCTCCCTCAGCTCTTTGTGTGGATACAGTGTGCCTAAGTCCCACAGCTTCTGAGGATCTGAATTTTCCTGCCATGCTGATGAATGTAACCAAAGATCATTAGGCAAGAACAGAGCCTCTTGTTCCAGTTTCCCTAAGTTGTTTGGTCCTGTTTCTTCAGTGACAGGAAGATGTAAGTAGTATACAAAGTGAAGAAGGCTTGTAAACTTGCAGAGTACAACTAAATCAGCTAAGGGTCACAAGAAGGTATGAGTTTTCATTTCTCTAAGTGACAGGAAGATGTAAGGGTCAGAAGAGGGGCAGACTGCTCCGGTCAGAATCACCGTCACTGAGTCACTGACTGGTGTTTTGTGGTGTGATTGGCAGATGGCCTTGTTTCGGTTATTGTTTTATGGCATGATCAACGGATGGTCTTGTTTTGGTGACTGATAGCTAATGAAGTGATGGGCAGATGGTCTTATTTTGGTTATTGGTGTTCTTCGGAGTTACCAGTAAATGGCCTTATTTGGGTGAAGGGTGGCAGAGGTACTGGCCAGTTGTGGAATCTGGCAACTAGTAAGTGTTGGAATTGATTAGAGGCTTAGAAGTCTTGCCAGGGTGGAAAACTCCAGCTGAGTCAAGTCTGGGGAAATAAATGTTGCTGCTGGAAGGTCAGTTGTCTATTGGAAGTTGGTAACCTAGCAGATCTTTCCATGAGAAAAGGCTGGGGGAGTTTGCTACATCACTTAACTATATCCATCTCTCAAGCCAAGTGAGTAACTGTGCTGTGTGAGTGTTCTTTCCAGGTGCCAGTGGCCAGCAACTGCTGTCACATCTGCTGTTCACTAGTGGAAAACCCAGGAGAAAGATACTTTGATAAATTCAAACTTGAGAAGCACTGTAATCAGATTATGCTGCAAACCACCCATCTGATAGCTGGAGAAATGCCAGTAATTACTTTTTAATTAAAATTTAATATGCTTTGTCTCATAAATAAATATCTTAATTCAATTTTAATGTTAATTTTACTTTTCTTTTAAAGATAAGAATGTACTTGTGATATTAAAAGTCAAAAGAATGTAGGATAAAACTTAAATTATTCTCTACTATGGTGTGAAAATATTTAGTATGATCTATTTATTTTAACTTTATTTTGTGTGTGTGTGTGTGTGTATGTATCAGAGGGTACTGTACATCCCTGTGGAGGACAAAGGGTGACTTCTGGAATCATCCTGGATTGTTTGTACCTCCTTTTTTGCTTGGCTGTGGGATTTCCCAGGCTCTGCCCATCAGGGCTGGAAGTGCAGGCCGCAGCTGTTTCCACCTGGTGATTTTAGATGGGACTGAGATCATAACTCAGGACCTTCTGCTTATGGGGCAGAGGCTTAACCCCTGAGCCATCTCTCCAGTCCATGATCTATTGTTTTATATATATTTCTCCTACTTTCATCTTGCTTGCTCTCCAGTTCCTAACCATACCTTGCATGACTTGTTACAGAGCTTTCCGTATCCTAAAAGTGAAATATTGCTCATTTTAAGTTTTCAGGAGAGATGAAAGCATGTTTTAGTGACAAATACACTGAATAAAAAAATGTATAGGGCCTTTTAAGATTTTCCTAAGCCCTAAAAGAAAAGATCTGTCTTTGAACTTCCTAGCACTGGAGGCAGGAAATGATGAGATGGGCCAGAGTATATTTTAGTCCCTGCCAATTTTGGCGGTGAGATCAGAGGTATATATATAATATATTTTTAGTGGTTGCACAGAATTTAAGCTGTGGCAATCTTCATCCTATACTCTGTGGCTTAGCTTGGCAAATCTGAGAGGCAACGTAAACCACAAAGTGTTGTGGATCTGAGGTTACAATGAAGTCATGCATTACAGTAAAGGGTGGTAGTAGGGAATCAACATTTTTGCAATAGGCACACTGTTTGCCTTTTGATGCCTCCTATACATTTTACTGTTTGTATATTTGTATGTTGCTAAAACTGTCTGGAGATTGTCTTAAACACCCCACCTGTAAAATTTCCAGGCTTAAGTGACTTGGTTTCTTTCAAATTTATGGAGTATTTATTGGGTGCCATCTGGGATGCTCTCCAAGTGCTTCTTGGCTTCTTGGTGGTTACAGGGTGAATTGGTCTATGTCTTAGTTACTTTTCAAATGTCTGTGACAAAGTCTGACCAAAGCAACTTACAGGAAAAAAGGGGTTTATTCTGTCTCACAGTTCATCATGATGATGAACTGTGGTATGTGCTTGAAGAAGTCACTAATACATGTGCTCAACTTGCTTGCTCCTTTGTATCCAACCCAGGCACCCATCCCTGGCATAGTGCCAGCCATGAAAAGGAGGTTTTCCTACCTCAGTGTACCTGCTCAAGATAATCCCTCATTGGCCTCATAAAAGGCTAACCTGACCCGACTGATCTTTCATAAGTGTGTCTGGGGATTTTTCTCTTCTATGCATTTAGATTCTGTCAACTTGATAATGAACATTAGCTATCATAGTTTTTTGGTTTTGGTTTCCATGGTAGCTCTTGATGCTTCTTAGATAGCCAAATCATTCAATTTATTGGGGACATGAATCTGGGTTGAGAAGTAAGGATGGTAGTAAAGAGCACTGAGCAGAGCCATCAGATCTGTAAGGTTAATTCTTACAGCAGTGGTCATAACCAGGCTCTTGATGGTCCGTTACCCCATAGCGATAATATCAGATGCAGGAAACATGCTTCAGCATATTCCTGAAAGTCAGCAATAAGGATGACTATGAGACCTTGGGTCCAAGTTGGAGTTTCAAACTGCAAATTAATCCTTAGAGTAGAACCATTTCTAGAAATGGAGACCTTATTGGAATAAGTAATTTTGTTTTATTCAAGCTATCTCTATGTGTTTAAATTAGGGTTCTCATGTTAATAGAACAATGAATAGAAAATTTCAATTGTTTTGTTTTCACTGAGATTTTCTTTAGAGTCCTAATGATATCAAGTTTCTGATATCAACCAAAAGGTCTTGTAAGAAATGGCTGCCTTTCATCCCTTCCCTTTGTAACGTTTTTTTTTTGTATGAGTATTGTTTTTTTAATGGTTTGGTTGGTCTAGAAAATGCATGTTCACTTCAGATATTTTACTCTATGTGTTTCTCTTTATTTTAGCTTTACATGATGTGATAATCCATGTACTGTGTATTTATATATTACTTTTTTTCTGATTGGGAGCTGAACTCAAGGCTTAAATCAGTCTTAAGTGTGCACATTTATGGTTTATCCACAGAGGTGGAAAGTACCTTCTGATTAATCAGAACTTTCTATTGTTTTCTGCTTTTTAAAAGTCACTAAAGCATTTCCTGAACTAGCATCACTGAGATTGATTTTGTTTCTGCTAGTCATATATTATTGAAAAGTAATCCAATTATTATTTAAAGATGGGTTGTTAGAATTAGCTGGAGATGTTTTCCAGGGCAAAAAATGTCAGCATTATAGTTTGCCATCCAAGTAACTATTATAGTATAACACTGCATATCAAGCAATGCTAAATGATATGTTAAATATTTATAAACTCAGTGATATTTGCATGCATACAGAGTTTTATATCAATAACTGGTTATTTTTGTTCACATGAACTTACTGCTTTCGAATCTGTTGGTCAATATGCATTTGTCTTAATAGAAACGAGGAGATCCCTTTCATGAGAAAGAGACAACCTTTTCTCTTTTGTCTGTAAACTCATGCAAGGCAATTTAGGAATAGATTTTCTGTGGTAAGACTTATCCCACACATTGTTGAAACTTTTATTAGTCAAGCCTTACTGAATTTTCACTTAGCATATTACCCCTTCCATTTATACACTAGGACATGCAGATAATTTAAAGAGACTAGAAAATTTATGTGTAGCTATTAATGGAATCAAAATAGATCTTTTCTGACTTTTTATTTGGACTCTCTAATAAAAAAATTAGGTAGTAAAAGGTGATGATTGTTCATGAGATGATGCAGAGAAATAAAGCTGAAAGATTAACAGTGTTCAATAAAAAGAGAAACAAATTTAATGTGGATCTCTGTGAGAACAGTAATTAAGGTCCCCTTTAAAAATACCACCTTGACACTGGCTCTTAATTCAATTATATTTTTGCCTAAAAGCCTTAGGTGTAATAATGAATTAAAAAGCCAAAGTAGGGAGACTTTACCCTGTGTAAATACAAAGGATCAGTGTGTGTATGTGTTTGCACAATAGAGTTGGAGTGTGTGTGTGTATGTGTGTGTGTGTGTGTGTGTGGTGTGTGTGTGAGAGAGAGAGAGCACTTGTGTATGCATGTGTTGGAGTATGCATATGTTTGGGTATGTGTACGTGTGTGTATGTTATGTATATGTGTAAAGGTTAGGATCTTTGTTCTTGAAGATGCTCTGCAAATGTCTTTTGTTTCCTTGTTTCCCTTCCCCTTTGTCTGCAGTCAGTGGGATTCTCCTCTGCTCCAGCGCCCTAAGTGACAGCCACTGGCAGTAATGAGGCTGCGCTCTCTGCTATAATTGAACCCTGTCAGTGCTGCCCATTAAGGCTGTGGTGTATATGCCAGCTCATTAATCCAAAACCCATTTCTTCTCTGCCATTTCCCTTTCTAGACCATGGCACAGTTTCAAGTCCTGATCCCCTCATTGTGCACATGGGGGTCTCAGGAATAGAGAAGAATTGGTGTTGTTGCACCCGTCTTGAGGAATAACCCCCTTTAATAAAGGCATGCTCGCATCTACAAACTAACATTATTGTACTATGATTACACATTGTGCTTCTATTATCATTATTTGTAGTCAGATTGGATGAGAATGTGTGTTGGGAGGGGGGTGCATTCATTCACATATTCAGATTCAGCATCTCAAATTCTCATAGTTCCATGATGTAAAGGTAGGTATCTATGATGAAGTGTATATATATATGTGTATATATTATATATGTATATATTATATATATGATTTGCTTTTATAACACAATTAATATTATGTTGTAAAATCTCAATGTAATATAAAACTAATTTTCTCTCAATTAAAATCTGGTATAACTGACTTCTGTTACTATATTAGTCAAGATTTATGAGAAAACACTTTTACATTTTTCAGATACTTAAGTGTTATACTAACATCAAAATAATCAAAATACCAGATTAATAACAATGTCCTTTCATATTATTTTATTTTTCTTTTCCAATACTTGAATTCACATTTCTGTCTTTGTTTTCATTATTGGACCTTGTAAATATGACCCTTTTCATGTTCAAATTCTGTGATGGCACAAGCAGAGATGGCTTAATTATCACTTACATGGTAACCCTTCCTAACATTATATGTAGCGTAGTGTCTTTTATCTCATCATGCTAAATACACCCTTTTTAACAGTAAAAAATCAAATTAAGGGAAATTCCTTCTTGAGTAATTTTGGATTCATAATCTAATTGAAGCTTTTTTTTTTTTAGAAGCTTGCCTTCTAAATAGCAAGCAAAGAAAAAGTACTTGGGCTGAAGCAGAGAAGGTAATTCAGCTTGTCATAGATAGGCAAAAATGTCAACTTGATGGTTGAGGGTTCGAGCTCTGGGTACATTTATAGATAATTGGCAGCTGAGTTAAGTCCAGAGTAAACCTGAAGTAGATTGTCTAGTTGATGGAACAGATCCAGCCCATGGTGGGTAGGACTAGGCCCTGGACAGGTGAATAAAAACAGATAGCTGATTGAGAAACTGACATCCTGGTGAATACTTGGCCAGAATACTTGCTGGTCTGGCAAATAAGATTGTCCCTCTCTCACTTCTGTGGACATGATATAGCCAGTTTCTCTGGTCCCTGGGGTTGGTATGAGTTCCCCTACCAAGCTAGACTAAGAACTGTAACTAGACTGTCATAAAAAATAAACCCCTTAAAATATTTGATTCTGATTTTATCAGCAACATGAAGATGAGCTGCAGCACAACTCAAGGTGTCAATTAACTGAAATGAAGAGATGCAGAGGTTCTATGCGTCCACGGGGCAGGAGATAGTGAGGAAGATAGATGGGAGGAACTATTGACAAAATGAAAAAATTGGAGTGCAGTACCTCAGAAATCCCTGGCACTAAACTGAGTCAACACTTACCAACATAAACTCAAGTGGGGTCTGTGGAAAAGTTTGGTTACAATCATGAGGTGAAAATACCTTAAAAAGTGAGTGGAAGTTCCTGATAGTCACTACTGGAATCTAATGGTTCCAAGAATTCACTTTAAGTGAAGTTAAAACAAGAAAAATAAAGTTTGGCATGGAAGAATACACTAATAGCAGATTTTTTTTCTCCCACATTTTTTTCCTAATCATACAAGCTCATTGGTACCCCCATCTTCTCCCTCCCTCCTTTTCTTCCCAGTCATCCCCCCTTACACTCTTCCCCTTTTCCCCCTTTCACCTTCCTCCCCCTCTCCTAGTGAATCCCCCTTCCTCCTCCCCCCCATCCCCTGGAACATCCTTTTGTGTGGATGTCAAACCTCCCTCTGAGTCCTCCACTCTAGTGAGGGTTCAGGACTCAGTGGCACAGCCTGAGCCCCTTCATGGGCTCCCCCTTAGTATGGAAACTCTATTATGACTGTTTAATCTCTTGCCTCTAAGGATCCTACTGCCTGGAGCTTTCTACCCTGTCATCCATACTAGACTTTGGGGGGTCGTTGACACGTCAACCATTGTGCAGGTCAGGCAAAGCCCAATTCTGGCTGCTGCAGCCCTAACTTGTGTGGAGTATCTTGCATATCACTGGTCCTTCCCATCTTTAGGCTCTAACAGTCTTGTCACCCCCTTTTCTGCAAGATTCCCTGAGCTTTAGGATGGTGAGAGATTTGGCTGGTCTAGTTCCAGGTGATTAATGTAGGGTCTTTGGTGTTCTGGATTATGGCTTCTTGTTGTTTTCAGTTTTGCTTTTCCTGTACCACCCTTGGCTTAATCCTGATTGGTATTGAAGATCATCTCCTAACCAAAGATAAAAGACTATTTAAATGAAGATCTTAATATAAGAGGAGACTCAAAGATAGATGGAAGAATAGGAGTAGGACACAGCAGTGTGTGTGTGTGTGTGTGTGTGTGTGTGTGTGTGTGTGGGGTCAGTGTCTTATTTGCTGGATGGTTACCAGCTATCTGCCAGTCCCTATATCCTCCCTGATTGATGAGAACAAACCTGTTCAGTCACAAATGACCAGGAAGGGAAGTGAGAGTGAGCTGTACCAGATGTCTGGCTACTTACATGCAATACTTGACCATGGCCTGTTTTTTCAACTGAATCGTGATCCCCTACCTCCTTTTTTTCTGGCCCTGCTTCCTCTTCCTTCCTATTTATAATCTTTTGCAAACTAATAGCAGCTTTTCGAAGATGGTTTTTAAAAAAATATTGACATGTATCTGGTGTTAAGTTCAATCCTGGAACTATGCAAATTTCTAAACATATAAAATTCCATTTAATCCAAGGAATAAAAATAATGTATATTGCAGATAACTTATCTCTTTTATTCTCTGTAGTTTCTCTAGTTCCCAGAACAAAGCTCAGTATATAATTACTGAATTCATTAATTCATTAAAAGTATGACCTGAAGAAGACTGCATTTATAGGAAGGGTTTTCAACTTGGTTTATTTATGTTTGCTTCTTCATGTGTACATGGTATGCATGTTTGTGTTTGCATATTTGTGGTTGCACATGTGTGGGTGGATGTGCAATCTCCTCTGTGTGTGTGGACGCATGAGACTGGTATTAGGAATCATTCTCAACCAAACTTCCATTTTATTTATTGAGGTTGGGTTTCTTAAACCTAGAACTTAGGGATAGAGCAAGTTTGGCTAACATGCTTGATCTGCTGGTTCCCGACTCCATCTTCTAGAGTATTGCTGGCTGGTCACCAAGACAGCCTCGATTCTTTTCTTGGGATTTGAGGGTCTGTAGCTTAAGTCCTTGTGTGCAAATGGCAGGAGGTTTAGAAAGGTGGGCTCTCTCCCTAGTCCTAACTTAGTTTCTTGATGGGATGTGCAGTTATAAGAGCAGGCAAAAAGAAGAGTGCAACACTATAGCTTTTACTTATCAGAAAAAAATTACAATGTATCCAGGATGAAGCTTGTCTCCAAAGCATACCTCAAAACTTCAGTAAAGCAACATTGCTATCTCTATTTAATATCATCTCTCTTTTTGCAATCAGATGTCAATGTTTGTTTGGTTAAAATTCTGCTTTCTTCCTGTAAAATACTTTGTTTTACTCAATATAATCAGCTAAGATTGCAAAATATACATATGTAAGATCAAAGTATCTGTTCACCTCTGTTAATGATAATACAGACAATATCTTGATTTCGTATTTAAGGATTATTTTGAGAAAACAAAGTTAAGACCCTTTAAAGTTATGCAGTAAGGTCGAGCTCTGTGAAATTGACAATTGTTAGGTCAGACTGAGCATATGTTTGTGGAATCTGAAGATACTCCTCCTTTCTGCATGTTTCCCTGGAAAGATACAGGTGAGATTCAGAGGGAAAAATGCAAATCTGAAAGGTGCAGTAGAGGTTACCTTCCATGGTAGAAGCTCCAAGTAAATAACTAAGAAACGAGATGAGGTTTTTTTTTAATGTAGTTTGAAACACTAAGAAGGAGTTAAGGTGGGTGTGGGCAACAAGCTTACCCACCATCTAATTTGGAGGACTCTCATTGATTGTGGTGTCATTATTAATCTGACTTCTGATTATAACCATATGGGTATGAATTTCAATCAAGGTAGAGAAGGGATCCAACTTTTTAGAAATAGAAGTCTGATTATGATGAAATGAAAATAAACACATGTGATATGCTTTGAGAAATGCTTGCAGAATTTGTCACTGTGTATATTTTATAGATCGTTGTCTGAATAAAGATTCAACAGATTGTTTTTCTGAAATTCTTGCTCTTCTACTGTGTCTTCTAATGCTGTGGAATGGAACACTTAAATTTCATGCAGAGACTACTGTAAATGGGTACTGAATGACTGAACTGTGGGGCATATTTTTCTCATAGTTTCATGCAGTGAGTGCATGTCTCATGTGCAAAGACCATGGTGTTAGCAGGAAGGATCATTTGGTTTAAAGATAGCAGAAAACTTTTTACTTCCCTCCTTTTCCTGCTTTTCTGTTGGGCTCAAGGAAGATATTTCCATCAATTTCCCATTGAATCCCAGCCCCTAAACTCAGCACATTCTTCTTGGACTCTTTCTTAAGACCTTGGTTTTTTATTTTTTTTAATTAACTAATGGTTATTTCTAGAAAGAACGTAGTACTATTTGAGTTTACTGAAAAGATCTTATAGATCAGAATGCAAGTATCTGCCAGTAACATTTTGAGTAGGAAGTGACAATGGAGACAATGTAACTTTGCTGGAGGATGTCTGACATTAGGTACAATGAAGATCAATCAACAGGCTTGTGAATGGATGGACATCTGCATGTATCTCACTTCAGTGAGCTGCCAAGGTGTTGATAGGTTTTTATTGCACACCTATGGACTAAGCTTGTACCTTAAAATTGTGATGATCCTTTGCCTGAACCTTCTAGATGTTTGGATTAATGTATTTACTCTGCTAGGTTTGATGTGTCCCTCCAATCTAGTTTGATCTGATGGTTTTGAATTCATCCATGTTCTAATTTATAACACATTTTACAGAGACTATTTTGTAGCCTTGGTTGAATGTGTTACAAGGTATGGATGGTCATGTGGATTTCACTCATTTGAGAAAAGATGTCATTCTACCTTCACTAAGATAATGAAAGTACATCACTTCTCATTGAGTTAAATAAGTGCACCATGGTTATTTATCATAAGATACTAGTTGGCATAAAAGTAAATTCTTCCATTTTTCTTAGTACAACTCATTCCTCTTTTGGGCTTTTTTCACTTTGTGGTTTTTTTTTTTTTCTGTTTTGAGTGCTGGTGGCATCTTCTGTCTGTTCAAGAACGTTCTTGTTTTACAGTAGTTTTAATTGTTGATTTCCTGTAGGAAAGGTTAGTTTTTTTAGCCTCATAATATAGTGGCTCTCATAGCCCTCTTGTTATTTAATGGGTTCTGTTTGTCAGTGTCAAGATAGAAAGTAATGGAAGTGGAATTCTTGAGTTACAGTTGTTGCTTTCCTCTAAAACTCCATCAACTGCCATGCTTGGTTGTGCTCTGGGGTATTCTAGATTTATGAAGGACAATTTACAGATGCAAACAAAAACTTTATATAAAACTGTCTTTCAGAAATATTTAATTTTTGACCCAGGGTGTTGTATATTGCATAGGCTGGACTTGAACTTGCCTTCAGCTATTTCAGCCTAATGAACTTTAGGATTATGTTATATACCACTGTGTCTAGCTACAAAGACTTTTATCAATAGGTGTGTCCTTTCAGTAGTATTACCCAAAGAAAGACGAGCATAAATAAAGATTCGATTAAATAGTATTTCTTTCTAGACAGAAGAGAAGATGAGCTGGAGGTGGCAAAATAACTTATTATTCCAATAGTATAGCATGTCTTAAAGTTTGGGTATTCATGATATGACTATATGATTATTGGTAATGAAGCTGTGTACTTTTATTTAATATCTCTAGTTTTAAGGAAAATGTGTTCTGAGAAAATTAGCTTCTGAAAATATTTGTAACCAGGCTCTGATAAACATGAAACATAACCTGTGAGGGTCATTTTAAGTATGTTTTAAATCTTGTATTTTGCTTCTATGTACTTTTTAAACTTTCTAAAGCAAACCTATGTTCAATTTTACTGTTTTATTGTTTTTTATATAAGACTCATGCATATTTATCAAACTATATTTGTTGAATACGAAGTACAGGTCCAGGTACTAATATTAAGTTAGTCATAATATCATGACCTTAGTGAACTTGCTAAAATAGTTAATCACTTCCTTACATACAGACACCAAGGAACAAAAAAAAAACTATGTGTCTTACTGATCTATCAGAATTAACCTAGATGTTATAATGCTAACTTAATATATTGATTTTAGAAAAGTGAAATGGGTTTTCTGACTGCCAGCAGTAGTTGAAAAGAGATTTTGGGGTACATCCTTATTTTTCATTGTTTAATTTATAGATTTTTGTCTCATTTCATTTTGCTGTGAGACTTTTTCATCCATGGGATGCAATTTCCTAAGAAATTCAATAGCTGTATTATAACACAACACACACACATACACACATACATATATGGAGTTTATATTTATATATATATAGTTATATAATATCTATATATTCTTACAAAGTAGGGAGGAATAATCTTGTAAAAAGATACCTTAGCTTAATTAGAAATTTTGTATATTTGGTGGGATGATAGTATTTCATTATGAATAGACTTTGAGAGGGACAGATTTTAATATTGCAAATATGTTGTCTAAATTAAACTTTAAATTAGCCTTATAGTTTAGTAAAATTGCAAATAGTAATGTGTGAAGACACAACAATACTATGGTATCAGATCACTGTGTTTGTTTTTAAATTAAGTTTCATAGTGATGTATTTAAATGTCAAAAGAACCTTTCTGCTGTTAATAGACTTATTTTCAGCTCAGAGCACAAATAATGTTTTGGAGATTAAAATTTCCTGAACTATTAAGGGTTATGGTAATGAAAAGTAACATAGGTTAATTTCAATTGATACTTAATCAGTGATTCTCAAGTAATTGAAAAGTGAGATGCCTCAAATCGTTCGAGAGTGATTTCATACATTGGAAAAAATTGTCCCAAGCTCCATTCTGTGAGATGTGGTCATGGTGGGGCAGCATGAAGGGATTTGATGCCTAAAACCCTGGGGAAACATGATATACTCTTTTCCCTTGGTAAGAGAAGGTGCACATGTATCTGAAGGATCCAAGGACCTTGCAATAAATAAGTCCTTTTAATTTTGCTTAATCTAGGGTTTTTAAAATTTATACAACCAGAAAAGAAATGATAAGTCATAGCACTTAACTGTGTAGTAAGGAGACAGTTTGGTTCACAAACCTGTGGATTTTTGGCTTCTAGAAATTCTAGAAACTTGTTCTTGAATGTCGGGACTAACTGCTGAGCCACTAGTGCACCCATGGGTTCCATAATTGCCATTTGCGAGGGGTAAAGCTAAGCAGATAATGTACAGGACTGCTCCAGGCAAGTGCTCAGAGGTCACTTTCTCTAAGTGTGGTGGTAAGATTTTTAAATAATCCAGGTAGAAAACAAGGGCATTTGTTTTGCTACCTCCTAGCATACCTGCTGCCGCTTCTCCCATTTTTAAGGTTAATGAAAATAGAGTATTGGTTCTAATACCTTCTAAATAGAAATTCCGAGACTACTGTTTCTCAGCCATCTGCTTGACTTGGTCACAGCAACCTCCTGAGACAGCTAGTGGGCCAGTTCTAGAAGTTTAATTAAGAACCACAGTAGGTTGACTCATGTAATGCCTATTATCCTAGGAACAGCAGGAAAATGGAAAGTGGACACCTTGGGTTGTAATCTTGATTTTCCCTTAGGTCAACTCTTTGAAACCGGTTTTGTCATTGATTAAAATTATGACAGGGGAAAGCTTCTGGGATTGTGTCAAGAGGAGCAAATGAAACATGTTTTAAGAGGTTTACACAAAGCTAGAATAGGAGATGAGGTTTTCCTGAGTGCTAAAGGTCTTCGGGCATGGAAACTCACTTCCTGGTATCCATAGAAGCATGAATCATAGCAGGCATAGTGTAGGACAATTCTGGAAGTCTTTGCTCAGCAGTCCTGCCATTTATATCCTTTGCAGTCAAAGGTTAAATTTCTAGGATGTATGAGGAGGTACTCATGATGTTTGATCTGCAAGATCCAAAATTGCAGACAACTGACATACTCATAAATTCAGAACTGACTAAACTATGGTAAATCCATATGGTAAAATGCAGAGACACCTCAAAGGCTGACATAGATATCATTGGGAAAATGTCCAAGACATATCAAGTACAAAAAAATAATGTGGGTTGCTCATCTTTGTAAAATGTGTAAAATAATCTGCAGTGAGTTGCCTGAAAGTAACAACAGGACCTGGAAGGCATAAAGACTTTGATGTTATTTGATTCCTTTATGTAATTTGAAATTTTTTAATTATGAGCAAGTATTGCTATTCCAAAGCACATGTATCAATTTTTATGATAGGGTATGTACTACTTTGTAGTTGAATGTTCTAATTTTTGGATGAACAAAACAATTTAAAAGATGCAGTTCAATATTTTATGGTGTAGTAATGTGGGGGTTTTGCCAGTCATGTAGTATAAAACCAATTCAAAAGCCTTCATACTGGGCTGGACTTGATTCAGTGTATCAAGTTTGGTTTTGAAGTGATTTTTCTGGCACTTTTATATTGGAGAATTTAGTGTTCTGCATAGTATTGAAGCATTTCCCTAGGAGCATAGTGTAATATCTTGCAAGGATTCAAATGATTAAAGCTTATCAGAAAAATAAAGCCCTAGACAGGTCACACTGATTCAGTTTCTCCCCACCATCAATTTAATATAAACTAATTAAGTTTGACTTCATCTTTTGGGCGAGGTCAGTTTCCCACTCACTTTGTTTGCATTGTATAAAAAAATGTGAACGACAAAGTAGCCTCAAATTGATTTATCAGAGGAGGGTCTTCTTTCACATGAGCTTAGCAAAGTAGATTCTAAAACAAAAGTGGGTTATAAAAATGCGATAATGTAAGGATTTTTTTTCCTAATCCTGATTAGATTTTAAATGGTGCCTTTAGTAGTTTGCATAATTATAAGCTACTGCCATAGAATGAATAACAATGGAAAGTAACCCATGAATGCCTCTTTCTCCCTGGCATAGTTCCAGGCTTGCAGCTTGGTGTCTGCAGAGGAGACAGTCTGTAGCCCTTCCTTGTCTGAGGCAGAGCATCAGAGATTGTGAGGGTTTCTTGAGTCTCAGACAGTCCTCATTTTGTCTGAAGTGCTAATATCCTGAGGAGCCAATAGTGGGTGAAATGTAAAGTATGTTGGCAGTGTGCCTTGTATTATTTTCAGTTGTAGTGCTGGTAGAGATGTTAGAATGGGGTTTCTTGGCCTTTGAGCAAAATGAAATCCTAGTCTTTAAACCCAGGTTTATGAGGTTATGCTGGAGACTGAACTGGATTGATTGCTAGAGCTAAGCTGTAGATAAGTCATAGTGCTCGATCATTACTATTTTATTCTTAGTGAGGTTTCTAGACTTTAGATATGCATTTTCTTAATCATTAAAGATACGTTCTAGCTGGAATGTACGGGTTTCGTTTGTGGGTGTGATGTGTGTGTGCTTGCCCGTGTATGCACAAACGGAGGCCAGTGGCAACCTCAGATGATTCGCTCTATTGTTTTTCACTTTTTCTTTGATAAAAGGTCTCTGACTGCCCAGAACCGACCACTTCATATAGACTGACTCATCAGCGAATCCCCAGGATCTTCCTATCTCTACCTTCTGAGTGCTGGGAATAGCTACACCTGTGTGCCACTGTGCCTGACTGGCTATTATATCAGGTCTGGAGATCTGAACTCAGGTCTTGTTTTCTTAACAAATACTTTACCCACTGGGCTATCTCCTCAGTCCAATATCAAAAGTTTAGTTTCTGCTATGTAGATATGGTCTCAGAATGTGCTACCCAGAGTTAGTCAGGAAGCAGCACTCTATACGGTACAGCTGATGTTTCACAAGTACTAACAAATCTGAGCACTACCTAGCTTCCTATGGATAAACCACTGGCAGCTTTCACAAGCTGATGAACCCCACTTGGAAAGAAAGGAGTCCTTTGTTACACCAACATGAACTCAAACCTGAACCCTAAAATATATACATTCTCCTCAAAACAGATGCTGCAGAACTAGTAAAGACCCTTCCTAGTCACTCATTGGGAAGACATAGGCAAATATTTAAACAATCTATCTGGTCAGTCATTAGCATATGTCCCTGGTTGTTTCTTATTGTTAAATGTTTGATTTGTTACATTGAGCTACAGTCAAAATATCTGTTAGATCTCTGTGTCCTTGCCTAGTTATATTCACTTATACTGCACAATTATTAATTTATGATCTCACTAAAAAAGTTTGGGCATTCCACAAGGGTTATGTAGTTGGTTATTAGTTTAATGTATTATATGAGATATATCATAATAAGATAGTGTAGATGGAGTCTCTTCACATAATAAGAATTAAACTTGCATATTAGAAATTTGAGTTTAAAATTGTTTGGATGCAGATAGAAGTTAAAAAGTTGTTCTATTGAACTACTGGAAGCAAAAGTTTGTCTCATTAATCAAATTTACATTATCAAATGTAAATATTTATATGATACATCTTTGAGATTTTAGATATAGATAAAGAAAGTATTTCTTCATATTTTAATTATTTTGAGGAAGGGAGGGAAGAGAAGAGAGAGACAGCAAGAAAGAAAGTGAGAGAGAGACATATATGCACAACATGGGTGTCTGGGGATTGAACTCAGGTCACCAGGTTTGTGAGCATGGGCCTTACTCATTGAGCTATCTTACCTGCCCTTTTTCTGAGACTTTAAGAGAAACTTTCTTAGAAATTTTCTTTTGAGAAAAAAAGTCCTTTCTATTCTTCAACCACTGTGGAAAACAGACAAATGTGCTTTGTAGACACAATCAGACCTCTGAAAATGTCCTCCTTATGTATTCAGGTGTGAAAGAATATGATCAGAAATGGCAGCAAGTTAGAAGGCGTGTTTGGAGTGTTGTCAACAGACTGTAATCACATGAGAAAAGCTCTCTGTGGCTACTACTTACTCATCATGCTGCATCTGATGGTTACTCGGGACTTCTTACTGCAAACCTTCCCAGGACCTTGAATCTGTTGTTGACTTGGGGCATATAGATGAAGAAGGTGACACTTCTCAGACTGACTTGAACACCTAACTCTTTATTTAGGTTTATCTCAAGGATTCATGCCCTAAAATACCTAAAAACAATTTGTATCACACTATACAATCTTATTTTAAAATCTCTGCATATGAACTGTAATGTACTGGTCACTGTGGTAATTCACAGTCCTTTGGATGGTATATACTTCAATTTCTCTTTTTATTAAAACAGTTCATTGCCATATCTGAATACAGTAGGTGTTCTAACAACCAATGTTAAATTCAGCCTGAAATACCCGGAGATGTTTTATACCCCCATCCTATTGTGGTTAGAAAGTGCATTGCACAGATGTTATTCTGGGCATTAAAAGCATGTGCATCCTGTATACCTTTAGGATAATGCTACATTAATGGTCGTATCAACCTGAGGAATTCTAAACTGTGCACCAAAGTGCCCTAGGAGGATATTACAGTGAATAAAATGCTTGGGTTGATAATTTAGAATTGCAAAGCATCTGAATCATCTCCACTGTGAAATTTCTGGAAAATTAAGTGATTAATTTTATAAGCAAGAATGTACCTAAAGGCACAGCCTAGACTCATATGCTTGGAGGAGCTATGGACTAGGAAGGGCTTGATCTTTTAAAGAATATAACTTTATGAGTCTTTGCTAAACATTTTAGAGTTATAAAGTTATGGTGAATCTGAGGCATTGTGGAAACAATGGAATGTATTTACGTGTCACAATAGGGGAAGGGAAATCAAATTTCCCGTAGACTTCCAGTGGCAGAATGCCTCAGATATTGCCATATTGCTCTTCATGTACGTTCTTAGTTTAAATTATCTTACTGTGTTCCCATGTTTTGAGCATTTCCTAGTCAAATAGAGTGCAGCAATGCCATTTATCTCAGTGTCCCTTCTAAAAGGAAGGCAACATGTGTTTTCTAATCACAGTTGAAATAACAGGGCAGGACTCAACATTAATAGTTTTGATTTTTGAGCCCAAGAATAATAGTTTTCCCAAGTTCCAGACTCAAATATCACATTGAATGTGTCTGTTTTGTGTCTTGTTGAGTATTGTTACTGTTAAATACAAATCAGCTCTTGGTGACGTTTGTTTTGCAATTGGCTCCATTAATTGCCAACACATTCTATGTGCCAGGCACAGAGTTAACTGAATGAAAATATTCCTGATGTCTAGATTTATGGTGAGGACAGTATGGCCTTTTGGAGCTCAGAGACAATTGAAAGGTTGCCATGTTCTTCAGTCATCAAAAGCCACAGCACTAAGCAATGGTCTGCAGTTACCTTCATTGGGCCTGCTTTGAATCATCTAGACTGCTAGATTGTTGTTTGTTTGCAGAATAATTAAGGAGGCTTGAGACATTGCTCCATTCTGCACTGGAAGTGAATCATTTAAGAAGTAGATGTGAGACTGGTGTATTGTTTAAAGATGTTTTAGTCACTTCAGATTAATAGCAGCACAGAAATGCAATACACTTTACTGTTACTAGTTACTATCTCTAGGTTATTGCCTGCAAGTAAATAAGCCAGGCATTCTTTAAGCTTGGTGATAACTACCAGGCTGCTGGGCAGTGGGTCCATCTGAGGCCCTGCTGCTCAGTTCCTTTTCTAGTATTCAATCAGTGATTCAAACAACAGATGTTCTTAATATCTGGCTGATAAACAGAAATGCAACTCACTATTTTATTTTATTTTATTTTTTTACTTTATTATTATTATTATTTCCACTCACACAAACTTAACAGGTACACTGGTCCCCTCCCTCCTTCCACCTCCCTCCAACCCCCCTCTTCCCCCTCCCTCTTCCCTCCCCATCCCCCAGTGCCTCCCCCTCCCATCCCCGGAGCATCCTTTAATGTGCATGCCAAATTCTCCTCTGGGTCCTCTTCGCCAATGAGGTGTAAGGACCCAGGGCCATTTCCCAGAACCCTTTCCTGTGGTCCCCTTAAGCTTAGGAACACTACTGTGACTGTCAGTTCCTAGCCTCCAAGGATCCTAGTGCCTTTAGTCCATGCTAGAGTCAATAATGTGTTGGACATAGCACAGGTCATGCGAAGTCCTGTTATGATTGCTTTGGCCCTAACTTGTGTGGAGTATCTTGCATATCATTACTCCTCCCATCCTTGTGCTCTTACAACCTTACCACCCTCTCTTCTGCAAATTTCCCTGAGTTTCAGGATGGGGAGAGATTAGGCTGGTCCAGTTCCAGGTGGTTGATATAGAGTCTCTGATGTTCTGGATTATGGTTTGTTGTTTTTTTTTCGTTTTTTTTGCTCCTGCAATGCCCTTGGGTTCATCCTGATGGGTTTTGGATGTCACCCCTTGGCCAGAGATAAAAACCTGTCAAATTAGAGTCTTGTTATAAGAATATATTCAAAGGTAGATGGAATAAAAGTAGGAGACTGCAGTGAGAGAGGGGTCAATCACCCATTTGCAAAATGGTTACTTTCTATCTGCCAGACTATATGCCCTCCGCTTCTAGTGAGATCATACCCCATCAGTTGCAAATAATCAGGAAGGAAAGTCTGTGAATTTAACCAGATGTCTCATTACTTACTTGCAGTCCTTGATGGTGGCCTTTTTTCTCTGCCGTAACATGGTCCCCTCTCTCCTTGTTTCTGGTAGGGGCCCTCCTTCCCCATCCCTCCTGTTTATAATCTTTACAATTACTGTAGGTATTACAGAGATTTGTCTTTGAGTGTAAGTGGGTTTGGTACTAGGATCCACCTATTAGGGAGTACGTACGGAGCTTAATTTTCCATGTCTGGGATACTTCACTCAATATAATTGTTTCTAATTCCATCCATTTCCGGGCAAATTGCATTAATTCATCATTTTTGATGGCTGCGTAGTATTCCATTGTATAAATGTACCACACTTTCCTTATCCACTCGTCAACTGTTGGACATTTGGGTTGATTCCATGGCTTTGCTATTGTAAAAAGTGCTGTTATGAACATGGTCGTGCTTGTGCTATCGAGGTGAATGTTTGCTGTATGAGGGGTTATTCCCAAAAGTGGAATAGCAGGGTCATATGGCATTTCAATCTTTAACTTCTTTAAGAATCTCCAGATGGCTCGCCAGAGTGGTTGTATGAGCCTGCACTCCCACCAGCAATGTAGGAGAGTTCCCCTCTCTCCACATTCTCTCCAGCACTTGATGTTGCTTGTATTGTGGATTTTTGCCATCAGGACAGGGGTGAGATGATATCTCAGGGAAGTTTTGATTTGCATTACCCTGATGGCTAGGGATGTGGAACATTTTTTAAGATATTTGTTAGACATTTTAATTTCATCCTGGGTAAAGTTTCTTTTAAGTTCCAAGGCCCATTTTTTAATTGGCCCATTTGTTTCCTTGGTGGTTAGTTTTCTAAGTTCTTTGTGCACTCTGGATAATAGATCTCTATCAGATATGTGGTTAGTGAAGATTTTCTCCCATTCTGTGGGTTGCCTTTGTGCTCCAGTTACAATCTCTTTATCTGAACAGAAGCTCTTTAATTTCACAAGATCTCGTCTGTTTACTGTTGGTTGTAGTGACTGTGCTATTGGATGTCTGTTCAGGAACTGTTGGCTTAGCCCAATCAGCTTGAGGGAGTTCCCTACCCTTTCAACTATGATTTTTACAATCTCTGGCCTTATATCGAGGTCCTTGATCCATTTGGAATTAATTCTTGTACATGGTGACAAGTACGGATCCAGTTTTAATCTTCTGCATGTGGAGATCCAGTTTTGCCAGCACCATTTGTTGAAGATGCTGTTCTTTTTCCATTGGATTTTTTGGGCCCCTTTGTCAAAGACCAAATGGCTGTAGTTGTGTGGGCTTATATCTGGGTCTTCAACCCTTATCCATTGATCTGTGTGTCTATTTTGGAGCTAGCACCAGGCTGTTTTTATAACTATGGATTTGTAGTATAGACTAAGGTTTGGAATGGTGATACTTCTAGCAGTGTTTTTGTTACTCAGGATTGTTTTTGCTATCCTGGGTCTTTTGTGCCTCCATATGAATTTTGAGATTGTGTAATCAACTTGTTTAAAGAATTGCTTTGGGATTTTAATTGGTATAGCATTTAATCTCTATATCGCCTTTGGTAGGATGGTCATTTTTATGATGTTGATTCTTCCAATCCAGGAACATGGGAGGTCTTTCCACCTTGTGGTGTCTTCTGCAATTTCTTTCTTTAGGGTTTTAAATTTTCATTATAGAGGTCTCTTACTTCCTTGGTTAGGTTTATCCCAAGGTATTTCATTTTTTTAGGGGCTATAGTAAATGGGATTGTTTCTCTCAGGGCTTTTTCACTTCTTTCATTCTGGGCATATAGGAAGGCCACTGATTTTTGCACATTTATTTTTTATCCTGCCACCCTGCTGAACTTCTGTATTAGTTCCAGGAGCTTCCTAGTGGAGTTTTTGGGATCACTCAGGTATAAGACCATGTCATCTGCAAATAGAGATAACTGGACTTCTTCCTTGACAATTTGAATCCCTTTTATGTCCCTTTCTTGTCTTAATGGCTTCAGCTAAGACATCAAGTACAATATTGAATAGAAGTGGTGAGAGTGGACAGCCTTGTCTAGTTCCTGATTGAAGTGAGAATGCTTCAAGTTTTTCCCTATTGAGTAGAATCCTTGCTGTTGGCTTGTTGTATACAGCTTTTATTATATTGATAAAGATTCCTTCCATTCCAACCTTCTGTAGGGTTTTGATCACAAAGGGCTGTTGGGTCTTGTCAAAAGCTTTTTCTGCATCTATGGAGAGTATCATGTGGTCTTGGACTTTGGACTGGTTTATATTGTGAATTACATTTATTGATTTGTGTATGTTAAACCAACCTTGTGTCCTTGGGATAAAGCCTACTTGATCCCCGTGGATGATCTTTTTGATATGTTTTTCAATCCGGTTTGAGAATCTTTGCGTCTGTGTTCATCAGAGAGATCGGCCTATAGTTTTCTTTTTTAAGTGAATCTTTATTAGGTTTTGGGATTAAAACAATATTAGCTTCATAGAAGGAATTTGGTAGTGTTCCTTCCTTTGCTATTTGATGGAACAGTTTAAGGAGTATTGGTGTTATTAACTCCTTAAATGTCTGGTAGAACTCTGTGCTGAATCCATCTGGTCCAGGACATTTTTTGGTGGGAAGATTCGAGATTACTTCATCAATTTCCTCATATGTTATAGGACTATTTAAATAATTTCCAACTTCCTGATTCAATTCAGGTAAGTTGTGTTTACTTAGGAATTCATCCATCTCTTTTGTGTTGTCAAATTTGACAGAGTATAAGCCTTTGAAATATGATGTTATAATTCTCTGGATTTCTTGGGTATCAGTAGTGATAACTCCATTTTCATTTCTAATTTTGTTAATTTGGGCTTTCTCTCTCTTGCTTTTGGTTAATTTAGCTAGGGGTGTATCAATAAGATTTTTTTTTCAAAAAACCAGCTTTTTGACTGGTTCATTTTCTGTATCATTTTCCTAATCTTGATTTCAGATATTTCTCCCCTTATTTGCTAATCTCCTTCCTTCTACTGCTTTTGGGATCAGATTGCTCTAGGGGTTTTAAAGCTTTAAGCTGCATTGTTATTTATTTCTGATATTTCCATTTTTTTGATGTAGGCATTAAGGGCTATGAACTTACCTCTTAGGACAACTTTCATTGTGTCCCAGAGATTTTGGTAAGTTGTATTTTCATTATCGTTCAATTTCAGGAAATCTTGAATTTCCTTATTAATTTCTTCCTAAATCCAATTCTCATTCAGCATCATAGTGTTAAGTTTTCAGGAGTTAGTGTACTTTCTTTTGCTTGTTGTGTTGTGGATGTCAAGCTTTAGACTGTGGTGGTCTGACAAGGTACAGGCTAGAATTTCAACTTTCCTGTATATGTGGAGATTCGTTTTTGTGGCCCAATATGTGGTCTATTTTGGAGAAAGTTCTGTGTGCTGCTGAGAAAAATTTGTATTCTTTGGTGTGTGGATGAAAAGTTTGATAGAGATCTGTAAGGTCCATTTCTTTAAGGGTTTGATTAAGTTCCAATGTGTCTCTGTTAAGTTTTTTACCTGTTGATCTATCCCATGTTGAGAGGGCAGTGTTGAAATCCCCAAGAATTATCGTTTTAGGATTGATTTCTCGCTTTAGATGTTGTAGGATTTGTTTAATGAATGTGGAGGGGGGCTGTATTGGGTGCATAAATGTTCAGTATTGTGAAGTCTTACTTGTGAATTGACTTGTGACTAAAATGTTGTATCCATCTGTGTCTCTTATGATTTTTTTTGGTTTGAAGTCCACTTTGTCTGATAGCATAATTGCTACCCCTTCCTGTTTTCTGGTTCCATTAGCTTGCAGAAGACCAGCCTTTTATTTTTAGGATGTGCCTATCTTTTGTGGTGAGATGGGTTTCCCGCAGGCAGGAGATTGATGGATTGTGATTTTTAATCCAAATTTGTAATCTGTGTCTCTTGATTGGTGAGTTAATTCAATTAACATTTAGTGTTATAATGGAGAAACTATTTTTAATTCCGGAAATTTATTATGTTTAGTGGCTTTTGTAAGTGTATTGTTTCGCTTTAAGGTTTTGGTGGTATTATACTTCCCTTTTGTTCTACTGGATATGCCTGTTTTTTTCTTCAAGCTTGAGTATCATTTATAGCATTTTTTGAAGTCCCAGTTTGGTGGACATGTATCCCTTCAAGTTGTCTTTGTGCTGGAAAAATTTTCTTTCTCCCTCGATCATGATGGATAGTTTTGTGGGGTATATCAGCCTGGGTTGACATTTTTGCTCATTCAATACTTGAAGTACGTCTTTCCAAGCTCTTCTTGCTTTTACTGTTTCCATTGAGAAGTCATTTGTTATTTTAATAGGTTTGCTTTTAAAAGTAACTTTTTTTTCCCTTGAAGCTTTCAGCACCATTTCTTTATCTTTTTTTTAAATTTTTTTTATTATTTATTCAATTGTGCATGTGAGCGTATGTATGTGCGCGTGCGCATGTGTGTGTGTGTGTGTGTGTGTGTGTGTGTGTGTGTGTGTGTGTGTAGAACCATGGATGAATTCGGGAACCATCATGGACACCTCCACCTCCTTCTGCCCTGGGATTCACAGGCTCCACCCTACCAGGACCAGAAGCGCAGGCCGCCCCCTCTTCCGCCTGGCGTCTATACGTGGGATCTGGGATCCGAACTCAGGACCTTCCGCCTGCAAGGCAGAGGCGTAACCCCTGAGCCACCTCTCCAGCCACATTTATTTATCTTTTATGTGGAGTGTTTTAACTATTATTTGCTGCAGCGAGTTTCTATTTTGGTCATATCTGTTTGGGGTGCGGAATGCCTCTTGTATATGGATGGGCCACTCTCTTTTTAGATGAGGAAAGTTTTCCTTGATGATCATTTGAAAATTTTCCTCAGGTGTGGTATTCTGGGATTCTTGCTCTGGTATTCCATGAATAGGCATGTTAGGCTTCTTCAGGGTGTCCCATAGCTTTTGAATATTTCTCTCGAGTGTCTTTTTGGCTTTAACAACCTCTTCCATTGAGCTGGCTAATATTCCCACTTTGTCTCCAAGGTCTGAAATTCTATTTTCTGCTTGTTAGTCCTGCTGATAAGACTCTCTGTTGAATTCTGGGTTGAAGATAATTTGTCTTTTAGTTCAGTTTTAAGCTCTGCTTGAGTCTGTTTTAACTGCTCTATGCCTGTTTTTGTTTCTTGAACTATTTTTCTCAACTCCTCCAAGTGTCTGTTGGGTTCCTCTTCAAAGTGATTGATGCGGTTATTTAATTCCTCCTGGTTTTCCTCTTTCATCATATTGCACATGGTAATGATCATGTTTTGAAAGTTGTTATCCTGGGTCAGGTTGGCTATTTTCCATGGGTTTGTTCTGGTTGGAGTCTATCATTATGGGATTAATTCCTTCAGTGGGATATTTGTTTTCTTGGGTTTGTTTCTCATGGATTTGCACTTTGACTTGGGCATTGTCATTTTCACTCTTAAGACCTTCTTTCAATTTCTGTGTGTTTTTCACTGAACTGAATTATTTGGCCTGAGGTTTGGGGTTGGGCAGGGGGAGCTTACATAGGTCACAGTGAGTCCCTGCTGGACTGGGGGCATCCTGAGACGGTGGGGAACGGGTAACAACTCACCATTTTAAAATTGCACATTTTTGACTGGCATTCAGCAGTTATGTCTTGATAGAATATTTTAGTAAGCTATAGGCATTTCCTGTCACTTTGGAAGTGGATAAAAGGCCAATTTGCTGGTATATTAGAGAAGACCATCTGGGTAGACACCCATTTTCTAGGAGGAATGGCTGCAGATTCACTACCAAACATGAGTTCACAAGACACAGTTGTTTTTACTGAGATTGAGCGCAAAGGCTTCTGTTGACTTAAGTCATCCTCCTTTAATTGGAGCAGCTGGGAAATGCATTTGGTTTGCTCTTCCAAGCCTAGAGCAAACTTTTCATTAGAGGTTCCATTGAGGAACAAGCAGGCTGCCCTTCTCTCAAATCAGGGATTCCAGTTTTAAATACAAACACTTAAGCTGGAATACTTTTAAAGCTGCATATCTTCAGTGTATAGATGTGGGTCATTGTCACAAAAGACAACTGGTGTCAGGCAACTAGTGAGTTGGAGGCAACTCGTCATTTGCCCAGTCTAGAATGTAGTGAAGTATTCAAAAATCATGCTGTGGATGGAGTTAGGGGGTAGGTGTGTTGTTACAGCTAATTGTGGTTAGCACTAATGTTTGGCAAGACTGAATCCATTTATATGTCCCTAAAAAAAAGAGTATTCTTATGTGACCTAAGCTAAGTGGTTATGACAAAGAAGGTGATCACATTATATTGAAATTACTCAATTTCACCTCAGATCTTAAGATATTTGAAGACAGTGATCCCCTGCCAGTTGGTATCTGACCCCAGCCCACTGTCTGGCTTATACAGTTCAATTCAAATAACATTTCTTGTGATCTGAAGTGCCTTTTTCAATAACCCGTGAAATTTTATGTATGATTAATTACAACTTTAGCACTTGAGTTACAGATTTATAAGATATGAGTATAATTTGGTGTTGATATCTGTCACAACCCTGTGAAAGAGGAAAGACATATTTTCCTCTGTTTTTTTAAAGGAGGAGAGAAACAGAAACAAAAAAGATATACCACACTCTGAAAGCTGCCAATAAGATTTACCTACAAGAAGGAAGGATCAAAGATTTTAACAGACATCGCACACATTGTCAGAAACAATCTTTTCAATAGCTTTTAATTCTTTGTAATTACCTGTGAATTTGGGGCAAAAATTGATTCCATTTGGGTTGTCAATTTTAGAAGTGTTAAATTGAGGAAACTGGAAAATACCAAATTAAAATTTCATAGAAATAATGTTATAACTTTAATGAATTTAGTTGTAATTCAGTTATTGTCTAATTTATGCATGATTCTACTTATGACATATTTGGACAATTGGTGTACTTTTCTTACAGAATTCAAATAGACAGGTCTCATGCATATGAAAACAGTTGCAAAAGTATAAAACATGTTAACACTTCTTATTTCAATATGGTTCCTTTTAACAGTATTTAATAGTAATGTGGATCTGAATATTTTCTTCTAGTTAGGAAATTAATATGAACATATAAGATGATATTATCTTACTGTTTAAAATGTATATATGCCTATATTACATTCTACCATGAACACGTATAATGCAGTAATTTCTTATCAATCTGTAGAATTGGATTACAATCATTATAATTGAGTTTTAGAAAAGTACTATCATTTTCCAATTTAGGCAAATATTTCTGTAGATGCAATTCCAGGTAATTATCATCAAGCCTTCTGTCTTTGCAAGTTTGCATTTTGTGGATGTGTCACAGGAATGCAAACATACATAGACTCTCATCAATGGCAGGGCCAGAGGCGTGGCTCACACCCTGTTATCCTCAACATCCTGAAGAAGTCCCCTGATCATGTAGCTTCTTCAGCTCAAACAAAACTGAATCTTTGACCTTAATGCAGAAAAGAATTTCAGAGTGAAGCAGAGTTGAGGTTTATTTAAAAGAGAAAGAAATGTGCTCAGGGAAGTTATAAAATCCACTTGAAAACATGGGAGTGAGCATCTCTCAGAGAGCTGCAGTTCATTAAAAGACATTTCAAAAGCAGATTTGTGAGCTCAGTGAAGAGAGAGCTGGCTGCTCAGGGAGAGTCAGACATGTGCAAGTGTGGGTTGAAGCTCCTCAGGAGAGTCATGAATCAGTGTGTTAGTACTGAATATATATAATCCTATATTTCATAATTGGTTATCATTTCACGTTTGTTAATCATTGTTACTGTATCTTTGGCAAAATATTTTATTGTTTTGTTCATTCTTAACTTGGATTGAAGGTGTTTTCTTTTTGCATTTTTCAGTTATGGATAGGGTTAATGGTCAGTCTGACACCTAGAAGGATGTCTCTAAGCACATCCCAGAGGAATTCTCTGAGCATGCCTGTGAGAGGTCTCCATCAATCGCAACTAATTGGGTTAACTGGTGTGAAGAGGCCCTCCTTGACTGTGGATGGCACCATTGCCTAGGCAGGTAGTCCAGGCCTGAATAAAGGCTGAGGAAGCACGGGAGCATTCATATCCTCCCTGCTCTTGGTGCAGATGTAGTCAGCCAAGTTACTTCAAGCTCTTGTTGCTTTTAACTCCCCATGCTAATGAACTGTATCCTGCAATTGTGAGACAATTAAATCCTTTCTCCCCTAAGCTGCTTGGCTTATGTATTTTTATTGTAGCAACAAGATGTTTTGTATATATATACATATATATATATATATCCTTTATCAAGCATGACTTTTGAAATAATTTCTTTATATTTTGTAACTTAGTTTTTTCATTTTTGTTGGTTTATTTGAAAGAATTGTTTAGCCTTAAGTTGTCTATTATTTTTACTTTATGTTTCATGATACCGATGTCAAGGAGTTATTAAGTGGTATCATTACTGTAATTCTTGAATCCTTCTAACTTATTTTTGTTTGGGAAACTGAAAAATGAAACTTAATAAAATGCAATGTGAAAGATATCCCAGGAAAAAGAAACATTTCTATTGAAAATACTAAGCGAAAGAAACCCAGAGTCAGAGAGAATGATGCCCTCTGATTAGCCCCTGGGCTGAGTGTCACCTGGGAGCAGAGCTGGAACCCAAACCCTTCAGCTTCAGAGGAGGGCTGAGTCCTTGTGTTAATGCTAGATTTCCTGGGAGAGCTGATAAAACATTAGGAGAAACTATGCACTGTGTGAAGTTAAACAGACCATAATACTCTTAGGCTCCAGAAAAAACACATATGTTTATTTTATTAAAAAAAAGTAAATATTGAGTTTAAAAACTTGCTGAAGTTACTTTGCTAAGAATAAATTCCTGAAAAGTCTCTTTTAAGTACTTGGAGCCAGATGTGGGGATGCATGTTTGCAGTCCTGGCTACTTTGTAGCTTGAGGCTGTAAGAGCTCACGTTTTAAGCTCATCTGGCTACATAGCAAGTTCTATGCCACTCTAGGCAGCACCGTAAGGTATAGTCTCAAAAGAAACTATTAAACAATATAACTCTGCAAAAATATCACTGAATCTAGGTTAGAAGTAGAATACAAGGCCCAGTTTTGATTCCAAGTACCACAAGAAAAAAAAATGCCATTAGGCTTTGTATATTAGTCAGAATTCTCTGAAGAAACAGAATCTATGGAATATAATATAGATAAGTAAGTTTATTAAAATAACTCACAATATAAAATAGTGTCCTTCAAAGTAGCCACACTTAGTCACTTTATTCTTGACTGGAGTGTTCCATAAAGCCAAAAGGTCTCAAGCCTTTACTTCTCTGGGGGTCGAAGACGCTGGGCTCCAACATCAGCGATGAACAGCGAACAGCAGCAAGGCCCAGAGACCAGGATCCAAAGGCAGCAGGAGCAGCAACAATGTGATGGAAAAGATGAAGCTCCGAGTCAGCAGCCAAGGAAAGAGGTAGCAGCAGCAGCAGCAGCAACAAAGGCCACAACACTCCAAAAGTGCAGGATACACAGAGTGGACTCCACAGCAGGTGGACACCAGATAAAGGAAGAGCAAGTCCCTCCTCCTTGCACTTCCTATTATTACCCGGTCCACCACTGGAAAGTACCACCCACTGTGGGTTGGGCTTTCCACAGCAATCAGTCAAGTACCTGCAGGCTTGTTCAGGGGCCATTCCAAACATTAATCCTCCACAGCTGTCCCCAAACAGTCTGCAACTGTCAAGTTGACACCAAAATGCAACCATAACATTTTGTATTGTTTGGCTACTTACTAGAAAACAAGAAGAAAGAATTCTATGACTCATTCTTGAGCTTTGTTTTGAAAGGCAGGGTGTCATATCGTTTGATGCAGCTTGGCCTTCTGCACATCTTTCACAAAGTCACGGCTTCCTGTGGATTGTGTTTCCGTTGCTGTTAACAAGCACCCTGGAATTGATAACAGTGTTGGCTGCTCTCTGTGGCTGCCATGCCAAAGTCAGTGAAGCAAATGCTGTAAACAGAGACGTGAGCATCAGGAAGAGGGTTGTGGAGAGAAAAGAAAATGTCCTCCAGCGCATCTTCTCCCTTGTTCCTCCCATTCTGCCCATGTGGCAACCTGTCTGCCGCCTTGGTCTGTGGATGAGGACTTTCAGCTTGCTTTGTGGACTAGCTGGGTGACCTCAGACAGGCTATTTGGGACCTCTAGACCTGTGATTTCATTGCCTATAAATAGGATATTGATACCTGCCTATGCATTTTTATTTGAACAAGGAAAGAAAAGAAATAAATCTCTAACACTGTGCTACTTATCCTGTTGTGTATACTTTGCGGGGATGGCTGTTCTTATTATTACAGTCAGTCTTACTATCTGAATTGTTCATGGTCAGAGGACTTTTACAGCTATGAAGAGGAGGTAGTCATATCAAGGGGAATAGTTATAGTGATACAGTGAAGCTCCAACGTGAGAAAACAATGCCAAATATTTCATTAGTCCTTCAAATAATTCATGCCTTCCTGTCTCAAGATATGTTTTTTTTCTTCTATGTCTTCAAAAATATTTCTTTAGTGAGCCAAGTGTGAATAGATTGAGTGATCTGGATTTTCTGTGAAAATTCTGCCATGTTCTGGCTCTGGGATTCCCATTTCTTTTCTGACTTAAGGACTCAATTCTTTCAAGATCTTAAGACCCAAGACTTTTTTTTTTTTTGCTTTCTTCAAAACATTGTTTTACTTCTGACAATGAATATGCAGCATTTGAAATACTAAATATGGACCTCTACTGCTGAAAGAAGCTGTAACACAAATTCAAGTTCAAATTCTATTCTATTAGAATAGTCAAAGTTCAAGCATCCTTAACAGCCTGGACATGAATGACTTCTTATTTGCCGTGTACATCAGTCATTATAAGCATACTGTGCCAGGAACATGGAAGACATACCTATGTCTTTCTACAATTACAATAAATTCACATGCTCTTTGGTTTTATCGACTGAAATCTGCCAAGTAGTTCTGATTTCCCTTAATAGCTGGCTAAGGCAAACACAGGATTTTTTGTTCAATCTTATTTACCACTATGAACTCAGATCGCACATTACACATGACAGTAATTATAACTCTGCATGCATGTATGTACGTCACAGAATAGCTAAAAGAGGGGTAGGACAAAGGGGCTACAGGAGAGTTCAAGAGGCCTTACTGGAGGTAGAAAGAACAAGCTGAGAAAATATAGAGACTATCTTCGGTGTTTAGATGAGATTCTAATGGACCCATGTAGAAATCTGTTGAACTGCCTGCAGAGCCAAGTTGCAGGATCTCTGGGTTGAGATGGGCCTTAGGATTGAGTTGAGCTGCAGCGTTAAAGTGCAGGACCATAAGTAGGTCATAAAAGAAGAGTAGATATGGCTGAACTCAATTCCTGGACAGTTGGGAGTTCTCTGCTTGTCTGTACATGTATGCTCAGACACAGACACGCAGTGACACACAGAGGCACACACCCACTTTCCTTCCACATGCACAAAGTAGTGTGATAACAGGTTAGTGAGACTAGGTGTTATTGCCATCCCAGTGTCAATTGTCCTCTTTGGGGGGTGAAAGTGAGGGTACGCAACACTTACTTGGTCCATCCATTGTGTTTGATGAGTTCTCTCAGCTCTGTTTTTATGATATGATTTGAATATGTATATGTACTTACATGTGTCAATCTATTTTGATAAGCTTGTAAAGTGGTTCCATTTTGTTTCTAGGAATTGTTTTTAATTTGTCTGTTCTTTATGGGCAGTGCAGGGTACAGGGTGGTGCCTTCCTGCAGAGTGAGATATAGAGTCATCCTGCTTCTGTGTTTTCCCTCAAAATGGAGCCAACTGCTCCATGAACAAGTGGAGTCACCCAATGCAGGGCACATCCTTACACGAAGACACTGTCCCACACAGTGCGGGGTTACATGGAGTCTGATCTCAATGGAAGTAGTCATTTCTGAAGTTCTAAACTAGTAACTTTTTAAACATTTTTTATTATTATTTCCGCTCATACAAACTTAATAGGTACACCAGTTCCCTCCCTCCCTCCTCCTCCCCCCGAACCCCCTGCTCCCCCTCCCCTCACCCCTCCCTCCCCATCCCCCAGTACCTCCCGCCCCAATTCCCAGAGAGTCCTTTAATGTGAATGCCTGACACTCCTCTGGGCCCTCCTCTCCGATGACATACAAGGACCCAGTGGCATTTCCCTGAAACCTTTCCCGTGTTCCCCTTAAGCATAGGAACACTACTGTGGCTGTCAATCCCTTGTCTCCAAGGATCTTGGTGCTTTTAGCAAATGCTAGACTTTGTGGGGTCAATAGTGTGTTGGACATTGCGCAGGGCATGCAAAGTCCAGTTATGATTGCTTCGGCCCTAACTTGTGTGGAGTATCTTGCAAATCATTGCTCCTCCCATCCTTTTGCTCTTACACTCTTACCGCCCCCTCTTCTGCAAATTTCTCTGAGCTTCAGGATGCGGAGAGATTAGTCTGGCCTAGTTCTAGGTGTTTGATATAGTCTCTGAAGTTCTGGATTGTGGTTTGTTGATTTTCTTTTGCAGATTTGCTGCTCCTGCAATGCCCTTCACTCCATCCTGCTGGGCACTGTATGTCACCCCTTGCAGTCCTTGATGGAGGACTATTTCTCTACTGTAACATGTTACTTCTCTCCTTGTTTCTGGTGTAGCCCTCCAACCCCATCACTCCTGTTCATAATCCTTGCAATTACTGTAGGTAATACATAGATTTACCTATGAGTGTCTCAAGGTGGGCTGGGTGGGTTTGGTACTAGGAGCCACCTATTAGGGAGTACATATGGCGCTTAATTTTCTGGGTCTGGGATACTTCACTCTATAATTGCTTCCAGTGACATCATTTCCTGGCAAATTCCAGTAATTCATCATTTTTGATGGCTGAGTAGTACTCCATTATATAGAGTACTGTTGGACATTTGGGTTGAATCCATGACTTTGCTATTGTAAACAGTGCTGCTATGAACATGGTCGCACTTGTGCTATCAAGGCAAACCTCTTCTGCATGGGGTGTTATTCCCAGAAGTGGAATCGCAGGGTCATATGGCATTTCAATCTTTAATTTCTTTAAGAATCTCCAGATGGCTCGCCAGAGTTGCTGTATGAGCCTGCATTCCCACCAGCAATGTAGGAGAGTTCCCCTCTCTCCACATCCTCTCCAGCATTTGGCGTTGTTTGTATTGTGGATTTTTGCCATCCTGACTGGGGTGAGATGATATCTCAGGGAAGTTTTGATTTGCATTTCCCTGATGGCTAAGGAAGTGGAGCATTTTTTCAGATATTTGTTAGACATTTTAATTTCACCCCTGGTAAAGTTTCTTTTAAGTTCCAGGGCCCATTTTTTAATTGGGCCATTGGTTTCCTTGGTGTTTAGTTTTCTAAGTTCTTTGTGCACTCTGGACAGTAGAGCTCTATCAGATAGGTGGTTAGTGAAGATTTTCTCCCATTCTGTGGGTTGCCTTTGAGCTCACGTGACAATCTCTTTATCTGAACAGAAGCTCTTTAATTTCACAAGATCCCAACTGTTGAGAGTTGGTAGCAGTGACTGTGCCATTGGATGTCTGTTTAGGAAGTGTTGGCCTAGCCCAATCAGCTCGAGGGAGTTCCCTATCCTTTCAACTATGGTTTTTAAAGTCTCTGGCCTTATATCAAGGTCCTTGATCCATTTGGAATTAAGTCTTGTACATGGTGACAAGTACGGGTCCAGCTTTAATCTTCTGCATGTGGAGATCCAGTTTTGCCAGCACCATTTGTTGAAGATGCTGTTCTTTTTCCATTGGATTTTTTGGGTCCCTTTTTTAATGATCAAATGGCTATAATTTTGTGGGTTTATATTTGGGTCTTCAATCCTTATCCATTGATCTGTGTGTCTATTTTGGAGCCAGTACCAAGCTGTTTTTATAACTGTGGATTTGTAGTATAGACTTAGGTTTGGTATGGTAATACCTCCAGCAGTGTTTTTTTTTACTCAGGATTGTCTTTGCTATCCTGGGTCTTTTGTGCCTCCATATGAATTTTGAGATTGTTTGGTCAACTTCTTTGAAGAATTGCTTTGGAATTTTTATTGGTATAGCATTGAATTTGTATATTGCCTTTGGTAGGATGGTCGTTTTTACGATGTTGATTCTGCCAATCCAGGAACAAGGGAGGTCTTTCCACCTTCTGGTGTCTTCTGCTATTTCTTTCTTTCGGGTTTTAAAGTTTTCATTGTAAAGGTCTATTAGGTTTATACCAAGGTATTTCATTTTTTTAGGGGCTATAGTAAATGGGATTGTTTCTCTCAAGGGTTTTTCATTTCTTTCATTCTGGGCATGTAGGAAGGCCTCTGATTTTTGCACATTTATTTTGTATCCTGCCACCCTGCTGAACTTCTCAATTAGTTCCAGGAGCTTCCTGGTGGAGTTTTTGGGATCACTCAGGTATAAGATCATGTCATCTGCAAATAGGGATAGCTTGACTTTTTCCTTGCCGATTTGAATCCCTCTTATGTCCCTTTCTTGTCTTATGGCTTCGGCTAAGACTTCAAGTACAATAATGAATAGAAGTGGTGAGAGTGGACAGCCTTGTCTAGTTCCTGATCGAAGTGGAAATGCTTCCAATTGTTCCCCATTGAGCATAATCCTTGCTGTGGGCTTGTTGTATACAGGTTCCTTCCATTCCTAGTGTCTCTAGCGTTTTGATCATAAAAGGCTGTTGGATCTTGTCAAAAGCTTTTTCTGCATCTATCGAGAATATCATGTGGTCTTGGACTTTGGACTGTTTTACATGATGAATTACATTTATTGATTTGCATATGTTGAACCAACCTTGTGTGCCGGGGATGAAGCCTACTTGGTCCCCATGAATGATCTTTTTTTTTAATATACATTTTTTATTATTATTTCAGCTCATACAAACTTAATAGATGCACTAGTTCCATCCCTCCTCCCTCCTCCCCCCGAACCCCCTGCTCTCCCTTCCCTCACCCCTCCCTCTCCATCCCCCAGTGCCTCCCGCCCCAATTCCCAGAGAGTCCTTTCTTGTGCATGCCTGATTCTCCTCTGGGCCCTCCTCTCCGATGACATACAAGGACCCAGTGGCCTTTCCCTGAACCCTTTCCCGTGTTCCCCTTAAGTATAGGAACACTGTTGTGGTTGCCAATCCCTTGCCTCCAAGGATCCTGGTGCCTTTAGCAGATGCTAGACTTTGTGGGGTCAATAGTGTGTTGGACATTGCCCAGGGCATGCAAAGTCCAATTATGATTGCTTCGGCCCTAATTTGTGTGGAGTATCTTGCAAATCATTGCTCCTCCCATCCTTTTGCTCTTACACTCTTACTGCCCCCTCTTCCGCAAATGTCCCTGAGCTTCAGGATGGGGAGAGATTAGTCTGGCCTAGTTCTAGGTGGTTGATACAGAGTATCTGAAGTTCTGGGTTGCAGCGGAGTGGAGGGAAGGGAATGATCTTTTTAATATGTTTTTGAATCCGATTTGCTAAGACTTTGTTGAGAATCTTTGTGTCTGTGTTCATCAAAGAGATCGGCCTATAGTTTTCTTTTTTAAGTGAATCTTTATTAGGTTTTGGGATTAAAACAATATTAGCTTCATAGAAGGAATTTGGTAGTGTTCCTTCCTTTGCTATTTGATGGAACAGTTTAAGGAGTATTGGTGTTATTAACTCCTTAAATGTCTGGTAGAACTCTTTGCTGAATCCATCTGGTCCAGGATATTTTTTTGGTGGGAAGATTTGAGATTACTTCTTCAATTTCCTTATATGTTATAGGACTATGTAAATAATTCACAACTTGCTGGTTCAATTTAGGTAGGTTGTGTTTACTTAGAAATTCATCCATCTCTTTTGTGTTGTCAAACTTCACAGAGTATAAGTTTTTGAAATATGATGTTGTAATTCTCTGGATTTCTTGGGTATCAGTAGTGATAACTCCATGTTCATTTCTAATTTTGTTAATTTGGGTTTTCTCTCTCTTGCTTTTGGTTAGTTTAGCTAGGGGTGTATCAATCTTGTTGATTTTTTCAAAGAACCAGCTTTTTGACTGGTTGATTTTTTCTATCGTTTTCTTAATCTCGATTTCAGATATTTTTCCCCTTATTTTGCTAATCTCCTCTCTTCTACTACTTTTGGGATCAGATTGCTCTAGTTTCTCTAAAGCTTTAAGCTGCATTGTTAAGTTGTTTATTTCTGATGTTTCCATTTTTTTGATGTAGGCATTAAGAGCTATGAACTTACCTCTTAGAACGGCTTTCATTTTGCCCCAGAGATTCTGGCAAGTTATATTTTCATTAACGTTCGCTTTCAGGAAATCTTGAATTTTTTTTTTAATTTCTTCCTGAATCCAGTTCTCATTCAGCATCATAGTGTTAAGTTTCCAGGAGTTAGTGTATTTTCTTTTGTTTGTTGTGTTGTGGATGTCCAACTTTAGGCCGTGGTGGTCTGATAGGGCACAGGTTAGAATTTCAACTTTCTTGTATATGTGTAGATTCGTTTTGTGGCCCAATATGTGATCTATTTTGGAGAAAGTTCCGTGTGCTGCTGAGAAAAATGTGTATTCTTTGGTGCGTGGGTGAAAAGTTCGATAGAGATCTGTGAGGTCCATTTCTTTCAGGGTTTGATTAAGTTCCAAAGTGTCTCTGTTAAGCTTTTGACCTGTTGATCTATCCCATGTTGAGAGGGCGGTGTTGAAGTCCCAAGAATTATCATTTGGGGGTTTATTTCTTGCTTTAGACACTGTAGGGTTTTCTTAATGAATGCGGATGGGCCCATATTGGGTGCATATATGTTCAGTATTGTGAAGTATTCCTGGTGAATTGTACCTGTGACTTAAATGTAGTATCCATCCGTGTCTCTTATAATTTTCTTTGGTTTGAAGTCCACTTTGTCTGATATCATAATGGCTAACTCTGCCTGTTTTCTGCTTCCATTGTAGAATTGTTGACCAGCCTTTTATTTTTAGAGCGTGCCTATCTTTTGTGGTGAGATGGGTTTCCTGCAGGCAGCAGAACGATGGATTGTGATTTTTAATCCAAGTTTGTAATCTGTGTCTCTTGATCGGTGAATTAAGTCCATTAACATTTAGTGTTATAATGGAGAAACTATTGTTAATTCTAGACATTTATTATGTTTAGTAGCTTTTATAAGTATATTGCTTCGCTCTTAATGGTGTTATACTTGCCTTCTTTTTTTTTATTAAAAATTTAATTATATATTTTAAAATTTTTTACCAGTTCCCTCCCTCTCCCCTCCTCCCCCTCCCCTTCCCCCAGTGCCTCCCCCCCAATTCCCAGAGAGTCCTTTATTGTGTACGCCTAACTCTCCTCTGGGTCCTCCTCTCCGATGACATATAAGGACCCAGTGGCATTTCCATAAGCCCTTTCTCTTGTTCCCCTTAAGCATAAGATCACTACTATGGCTGTCAATCCCTTGCCTCCAGGGGTCTCGGTGCCCTTAACAGATGCTAGACTTTATGAGGGCAACAGTGCGCTGGACATTGCGCAGGGGATGCAAAGTCCCATTATGATTGCTTTGGCCCCAACTATTGTTGAGAATCTTGCAAATCGTTGCTCCTCCCATCCTTTTGCTCTTACAATCTTACCGCCCCCTCTTCTGCAAATGTCCCTGAGCTCCAGGATGGGGAGAGATTAGGCTGGTCTAGTTCTATGTGATTGATATAGAGTCTCTGAAGTTCTGGATTGTGGTTTGTTGATTTTCTTTTGCAGTTTTGCTGCTCCTGCAATTCCCTTCACTCCATTCTGCTGGGCACTGTATGTCACCCCCTGGCCAGAGACAAAAAGCTGTTAAACTGGAATCTTGTTGTAATAGCACATTCAAGGGTAGATGTAATAAGAGTAGGAAACCTCACTGAGGGAGGGGTCCATCACCCATTTGCAAAATGATTACTTTTTATCTGCTAGACTATATGCCCTCCCCTTCTGGTGAGATCAGGAAAGAACGTCTGTGAACTTAACCAGGTTTCTCATTACTTACTTGCAGACCTTGATGGAGGCCTATTTTCTCTGCTGTAACATGGTCTCCTCTCTCCTTGTTTCTGGTGTGGCCCTCCTAACCCATCTCTCTTGTTCATAATCCTTGCAATTACTGTGTTACATAGGTTTACTTTTGAGTGTCTCAATGTGGGCTGGGTGAGTTTGGTACTAGGAGCCACCTATTAGGGAGTACATACGGCGCTTAATTTTCTGGGTTTGGGATACTTCACTTAATATAATTCTTTCTAATGACATCCATTTCCCAGCAAATTCCAGTAATTCATCATTTTTGATGGCTGAGTAGTACTCCATTGTATAGATGTACCACAGTTTCCTTATCCACTCGTCAACTGTTGGACATTTAGGTTGATTCCATGACTTTGCTATTGTAAACAGTGCTGCTATGAACATGGTCGAGCTTGTGCTATCGAGGCGAACCTCTGCTGCATGGGGGGTTATTCCCAAAAGTGGGATAGCAGGGTCATACGGCATTTCAATCTTTAATTTCTTTAAGAATCTCCAGACGGCTCGCCAGAGTGGCTGTATGAGCCTGCATTCCCACCAACAATGTAGGAGAGTTCCCCTCTCTCCACATCCTCTCCAGCATTTGTTGTTGTTTGTATTGTGGATTTTTGCCATCCTGACCGGGGTGAGATGATATCTCAGGAAAGTTTTGATTTGCATTTCCCTGATGGCGAAGGAAGTGGAGCATTTTTTAAGATAATTGTTAGACATTTTAATTTCATCCCTGGTAAAGTTTCTTTGAAGTTCCAGGGCCCATTTTTTAATTGGGCCAGTGTTTTCCTTGGAGTTTAATTTTCTAAGTTCTTTGTGCACTCTGGACAGTAGAGCTCTGTCAGATAGGTGGTTAGTGAAGATTTTCTCCCATTCTGTGGGTTGCCTTTGAGCTCGTGTGACAATCTCTTTATCTGAACAGAAGCTCTTTAATTTCACAAGATCCCAACTGTTGAGAGTTGGTAGCAGTGACTGTGCCATTGGATGTCTGTTTAGGAAGTGTTGGCCTAGCCCAATCAGCTCGAGGGAGTTCCCTATCCTTTCAACTATGGTTTTTATAGTCTCTGGCCTAATATCAAGGTCCTTGATCCATTTGGAATTAAGTCTTGTACATGGTGACAAGTACGGGTCCAGCTTTAATCTTCTGCATGTGGAGATCCAGTTTTGCCAGCACCATTTGTTGAAGATGCTGTTCTTTTTCCATTGGATTCTTTGGGCCCCTTTGTCAAAGACCAAATGGCTGTAACTTGTGGGCTTATATCTGGGTCTTCAATCCTTATCCATTGATCTGTGTGTCTATTTTGGAGCCAGTACCAGGCTGTCTTTATAATTATGGATTTGTAGTACAGACTTAGGTTTGGTATGGTAATACCTCCAGCTGTGTTTTTGTTACTCAGGATTGTTTTTGCTATCCTGGGTCTTTTGTGCCTCCATATGAACTTTGAGATTGTTTGGTCAACTTCTTTGAAGAATTGCTTTGGGATTTTGATTGGTATAGCATTGAATTTGTATATTGCCTTTGGTAGGATGGTCATTTTTACAATGTTGATTCTGCCAATCCAGGAACAAGGGAGGTCTTTCCACCTTCTGGTGTCTTCTGCAATTTCTTTCTTTAGGGTTTTAAAGTTTTCATTGTAAAGGTCTTTTCCCTCCTTAGTTAGGTTTATACCAAGGTATTTCATTTTTTTAGGGGTTATAGTAAATGGCATGGTTTCTCTCAAGGCTTTTTCACTTCTTTCATTCTGGGCATATAGGAAGGCCTCTGATTTTTGCACATTTATTTTGTATCCTGCCACCCTGCTGAACTTCTCAATTAGTTCCAGGAGCTTCCTGGTGGAGTTTTTGGGATCACTCAGGTATAAGACCATGTCATCTGCAAATAGAGATAACTGGACTTCTTCCTTGCCGATTTGAATCCCTCTTATGTCCCTTTCTTGTCTTATGGCTTCAGCTAAGACTTCAAGTACAATATTGAATAGAAGTGGTGAGAGTGGACAGCCTTGTCTAGTTCCTGATCGAAGTGGGAATGCTTCCAATTGTTCCCCATTGAGCATAATCCTTGCTGTGGGCTTGTTGTATACAGCTTTTATTATATTGATAAAGGTTCCTTCCATTCCTACTGTCTCTAGCATTTTTATCATAAAAGGCTGTTGGATCTTGTCAAAAGCTTTTTCTGCATCTATCGAGAGTATCATGTGGTCTTGGACTTTGGACTGGTTTACATGATGAATTACATTTATTGATTTGCGTATGTTGAACCAACCTTGTGTGCCGGGGATGAAGCCTACTTGGTCCCCATGAATGATCTTTTTAATATGTTTTTGAATCTGATTTGCTAAGACTTTGTTGAGAATCTTTGCGCCTGTGTTCATCAGGGAGATCGGCCTATAGTTTTCTTTTTTAAGTGAATCTTTATTAGGTTTTGGGATTAAAACAATATTAGCTTCATAGAAGGAATTTGGTAGTGTTCCTTCCTTTGCTATTTGATGGAACAGTTTAAGGAGTATTGGTGTTATTAACTCCTTAAATGTCTGGTAGAACTCTTTGCTGAATCCATCTGGTCCAGGACATTTTTTGGTGGGAAGATTCGAGATTACTTCCTCAATTTCCTTATATGTTATAGGACTATTTAAATAATTCACAACTTCCTGATTCAATTTAGGTAAGTTGTGTTTACTTAGAAATTCATCCATCTCTTTTGTGTTGTCAAACTTCACAGAGTATAAGTTTTTGAAATATGATGTTATAATTCTCTGGATTTCTTGGGTATCAGTAGTGATAACTCCATGTTCATTTCTAATTTTGTTAATTTGGGTTTTCTCTCTCTTGCTTTTGGTTAGTTTAGCTAGGGGTGTATCAATCTTGTTGATTTTTTCAAAGAACCAGCTTTTTGATTGGTTGATTTTTTCTATCGTTTTCTTAGTCTCGATTTCAGATATTTCTCCCCTTATTTTGCTAATCTCTTCTCTTCTACTGCTTTTGGGATCAGATTGCTCTAGTTTCTCTAAAGCTTTAAGCTGCATTGTTAAGTTGTTTATTTCTGATGTTTCCATTTTTTTGACGTGGGCATTAAGAGCTATGAACTTACCTCTTAGAACAGCTTTCATTGTGTCCCAGAGATTTTGGTAAGTTGTATTTTCGTTATCATTCACTTTCAGGAAATCTTGAATTTCCTTTTTAATTTCTTCCTGAATCCAGTTCTCATTCAGCATCATAGTGTTAAGTTTTCAGGAGTTAGTGTATTTTCTCTTGTTTGATGTGTTGTGGATGTCCAGCTTTAGGCCGTGGTGGTCTGATAGGGCACAGGTTAGAATTTCAACTTTCTTGTATATGTGTAGATTCGTTTTGTGGCCCAATATGTGATCTATTTTGGAGAAAGTTCCGTGTGCTGCTGAGAAAAATGTGTATTCTTTGGTGCGTGGGTGAAAAGTTCGATAGAGATCTGTGAGGTCCATTTCTTTCAGGGTTTGATTAAGTTCCAAAGTGTCTCTGTTAAGCTTTTGACCTGTTGATCTATCCCATGTAGAGAGGGCGGTGTTGAAGTCCCCAAGAATTATCATTTGGGGGTTGATTTCTTGCTTTAGACGCTGTAGGGTTTTCTTAATGAATGTGGAGGGGCCCGTATTGGATGCATATATGTTCAGTATTGTGAAATCTTCCTGGTGAATTGTACCTGTGACTAAAATGTAGTATCCATCCGTGTCTCTTATAATTTTCTTTGGTTTGAAATCCACTTTGTCTGATAGCATAATGGCTACCCCTGCCTGTTTTCTGCTTCCATTTGCTTGTAGAATTGTTGACCAGCCTTTTATTTTTAGAGCGTGCCTATCTTTTGTGGTGAGATGGGTTTCCTGCAGGCAACAGATTGATGGATTGTGATTTTTAATCCAAGTTTGTAATCTGTGTCTCTTGATCGGTGAATTAAGTCCATTAACATTTAGTGTTATAATGGAGAAACTATTGTTAATTCCAGACATTTATTATGTTTAGTAGCTTTTATAAGTATATTGCTTCGCTTTTAATGGTGTTATATTTGCCTTCTGTTCTCCTGGATATGCCTGTTTTTTTATTCACGCTTGAGTATCATTTCTAGCAGTTTTTGAAGGCCTGGTTTGGTGGCCATGTATCCCTTAAAGTTGTCTTTGTGCTGGAAAATTTTTCTTTCTCCCTCGATCATGACTGATAGTTTTGCAGGGTAAATCAGCCTGGGTTGACATTTGTGCTCATTCAATACTTGAAGTATGTCTCTCCAAGCTCTTCTTGCTTTTACTGTTTCGACTGAGAAGTCATTTGTTATTTTAATAGGTTTACCTTTAAAAGTGACTTGTTTTTTCTCCCTTGAAGCTCTCAGCACCAGTTCTTTATCTTGAATGTGCAGTGTTTTAACTATTATTTGCCGCGGTGTGCTTCTATTTTGGTCGTATCTGTTTGGGGTGCGGAATGCCTCTTGTATATGAATGGGCCTCTCTTTTTTTAGATGAGGAAAATTTTCCTTGATGATCGTTTGAAAAATTTCCTCAGGGGTGTTATTTTGAGATTCTTGCTCCGGTATTCCATGAATACGCATGTTAGGCTTCTTCAGGGTGTCCCATATCTCTTGGATATTTCTCTCAAGTATCTTTTTGGCTTTAACAACCTCTTCCATTGAGCTGGTTAGTACTCCCACTTTATCTTCAAGGTCTGAAATTCTGTTTTCTGCTTCATTAGTTCTGTTGATAAGACTCTCTGTGGCGTTCTGGGTTGAAGATAACTTGTCTTTTAGCTCAGTTTTTTTTTTTAAATTTTATTTATTCAACTGTGCGCATATGCGTGCGCGTGTGTGTGTCTGTGTGTGTGTGTGTACGTGTAGAACCACGGACGAATTTGCGAACCACCATGGACGCCTCCACCTCCTTCTGCCCAGGGATTCACAGGCTCCGCCCTACCAGGACGGGAAACGCAGGCCGCCCCCGCTTCCCCCTGGCGTCTATATGTGGGATCTGGGATCCGAACTCAGGACCTTCCGCCTGCAAGGTGGAGGCTTAACCCCTGAGCCGCCTCTCCAGCCCCTTTTAGCTCAGTTTTAACCTCTGCTTGAGTCTGTTTTAACTGCTCTATGCCAGTTTTTGTTTCTTGCACTGTTTTTCTCAACTCCTCCAAGTGTCTGTTGTGTTCCTCTTCAAAGTGATTGATTCGATTATTTAATTCCTCCGGGATTTCCTCTTTCATAGTATTGAACATGGTAATGATCATATTTTGAAAGTCGTTATCCTGGGTCAGGCTCTCATGGCCATTTTCTGTGGGTTTGTTCTGGTTGGAGTCTAACATGGGATTAATTCCTTCAGTGGGAGATTTGTTTACTTGAGTGTTGTTTCTCATGTATTTGCACTTTGACTTTGGCATTGTCGTTTTAACTCTTACGATCTTCTTTCAATTTCTGTGCGTTTTTCACTAAACTGAATTATTTGGTCTGGGGTTCTGGGGGTGGGCAGGGACGGAGCTTACCTAGGTCGAGGTGAGGCCCGGCTGGACCGTGTGCGTCCCGAGGCGGAGTGGGGGAAGGGAGGATGGGGCGATGGCGGGGCACTATTTAACCTGGGGGAGCTGGGGCAGGGCCGGGCGCAGGGGGGGTGTCCTCCTCCCATGCCCTGCCTGGCTCTGGCTGGATGGCAGGAGGAGCTGGGTCCCTTGGACTACCTGGGGTTCTGGGGGTGGGCGGGGGCGGAGCTTACCTAGGTGGAGGTGAGCCCCGGCTGGACCGCCCGCGTGTCCCGGGTGGCGGAGTGGGGGAAGGGTAAACTAGTAACTTACTGAAGACCATTTATATTCATTTTGACAGGGATTGTTTCATCTCCCAGGCTGGCCTTGTCCTTGTGGACCACTTGCCTTAGCCTCCTGAGGCTGACACTACAGGTATGTGCTGTGAAGGCCTCAGCTTTACTTAATGAATAGCAACTAAAAGGGTACTTTTTCTTTTAGACTTTTTTTTATTAACTGCAGTGTAGGAAATTACATGCTAAGATGACTGTCCTGTGTACTCCCGTGCTTACAGCTATTAATTTCTTCCCAACATCTATTTTTCTCCTCCCATTTGCAACTAGATTTCTGAACAGATTTCTAGTGCATATTCATCCATGTTAATAGTAATGAGAGTCTTCCCTTCGTGTGAATTACCGCTTTTTATTAAATATTGTAAGGCATATAAGTTCTTAGATCTACCATTAAAGAATACCATGGCAGCTAAATCACTCTGTGGGATCAAAAAAAAAATAGTCCCAATTTCCACAGGCTTAATGCAGATGCTGTAATGAAAGATACGAGATTAGGGAAGGCAATTCACGTTCCATTTCTCTCAGGACTAGACCTGCTGCCTTCTGTGCAGAGTGAGAAATCCCACTTATTCAGCCAGCTCATTTAATGCTTAGAACCCGGATGGTCATTTTTGCTTACTTCCCTCTGGCACAAATGGCTTGCTGTAAGACAACCTGCAAACAGAACTTTACTATTGAAAAGAATCAGGCCAATATACTACATGTGCACAATATACACCAAATGTAATAAATGGTTTTTAATCATTCATAAAAATGGCTAAAACTCTGAAAGCCACCCTTGTTATGCAGTAATAAGGAAATATGCTAACCAAGTCCTCATGTGTTTTCATCCAGTCTGGGGCTTTCCTTACTGATTTGCATTGTGTTTCTCTCTGACACTTTTCTTGCTAGAATATTATCCTTTATTCTAGGATGAGGCACACAAACTTAGCAGTTTATAATCCAGTAGCCACCAGCCTCATGTAGTTGTTTAAATAAGGTAAAATTAAGAATAATATTCCAGCTGCTCAGGTTGTATTTCCAGTTCTCAACTCTGTGTGGCTTGTGGCTACATTCTGGAAAGGGCAGAAGGGAGCTGCTTCATCCCTGGGGAAAGTTCTGTTGTAAAGCAGTGCTTCTGGCAGATTATGTTTTTAGGTTGCAGGTAAGACATTGACTGCACAATTTTTTTAATGCCTTTCCTGAAATTGACTGAAGTGTAGATTCTGGGCCTGAATAGCTGCTGTCTGGGTTTCTTACCTGCTGCCTCTTTGCAGTGCGACTCTGTCACAAAGTGGCCATAGCTCCTTCAGGCCTTGCCCCACTTATCAGAGGAGCAAAGCTTTGCTTGTCCAGAGATAGGTGAATTTCCACTTATGTACCCTCTACTTCTGCTTATAGCTGAGAGAAGAGGAAGACAGTGGAGATTTTACTGGACCATGTTTCTTTTCCTTGATGTTTCCTCAGTAGCTACAATGTGGTTCCAGTTAGTACAAACACACAAAAGGTGAATCAACACATGTCTGTTTAAATGTTTTCACTGAAGGGCCAAGGACCTTATTTTTATAATCATTGCTTTAGAAGGTCAAATACCTCAGGATGATTTAGTTTTATCACAAAGTATTCTAATGAGTTATGTAGCTGCCTTCAATCTCTGCAAATAGGCGTTTTCTGGGAGTTACACAGAAATAAGAACTAGCTGTAATGCATGTTTACTCCTGGATTTTGTTTCTGTGATATGCTTATTTTTCTACTCAGAGTTTAAGAGACCTTCCTAGTTTCTTCAGAATGATCCCATGTATTTGCTTAATTTCATTACATCAGTACCGTGTTAGACAAATTTTCTTAAGCAGACTCTGAAGAAAAGTCGAACCAGGTAAAGACTATAACATGAAAAAATAAACTGAAGAAACTGTCTAGTAAATAACACTGAAGTTATATGCAAAAGCATGTAAGATGACTAGACATGCTTTTTGTATTTGTCACCCTGCAGCTGAGATTAAGCCTCAGGAAGCTCAAGCTTGCAGCCGGGATACTTTAGTCATTAAACTTCAATATGCGGATGCTGTGCTGCTGAGTGTCCATCCAGAAGAGACACTTTGGCCATTTTCACACTGTCAGACACTTTGTGGGTCTATCAGAGAAAGATGACCTGAAACTATTTCAGTGTCAGATGTATTATTAGAAGTGGCCATTACAGAACAAACTTTAACCCTGTAAATCTGGGTCCACAAAGAGTTGATATAAGAGAATTCAAATAAGTTTATACATTGACAACTATTTCTGGGAAAGCATTTTGGACCAATGTTATGGTTTGGATTGGTTTGTACTCCAAAGACTTGTGCTAGTAGCTTGTTCCCCAGTTTGGCAGTGCTGAGAGGGTGAACCCAAAGTGCGAGAGGGTGCTGGATGGAAATTAAGTCAAGGGGGATCTGTACTTACAAAAAGGTGAATGGCATCTCATGGGAGTGGATCATGTCTCAGAAATGGATTAACACTCTGGAGAGCAAGTTGTTGCTTAGCATTGCTACTTGATGCCTTGGACCTCTATATAACTTGCTGATTGTCTTCTATGTCTCTACTGAAATTCTAAGGCAGTTTTCCTGGGGTGCTAGTGTACTGTTGGGACTTCTCAGACATCATTATTGTAGCCAATAAATATCCTTAAAATGTATCCAGCCTCTGGCATTTTGTTAGTGAGGCCACAGGTCAGGAGGAGAAAAGTGCCAAAGAGCCACTAGCATTAATTCAGTGCTTATTGAGCAGTTTGCATTCTTGTCTTGCTTTTTGAAAGTGAAACTTTTGATTGGGATGTATCGACTATATTAAAATGTTGACCTTGGGGGCATACCCTGAATTTCTTTAGCCATTGTGGTAGAAAATGTGAATTTTTTCCTCCAAAGAAAACCCCACCTGTGTAGGGATGGTTATCACACATTATGTTCACAGGGTGAGTAGATAATACCATTGGTGGTTTCCTAAATAAATGTTGTCTTTAGGATGAACACTGGAAGAGATTATAAATAAGAGTCTCTTTGCTCTCCAAAAGATACCTCTAAAACCTCTTTAAATTTTTTTCCTAAAATTTGACTCACCAGACATTCTAGATTTTTGTTTATGCAGTTAACTGTACTCTTCAAAAGAAGCAGTGTTTTCAAAGAGTGCTGCACTTGTGAACAGGAGCTAGATGGAATAACCTATAACAGGTGTCTAGCATGGTGGAGCAAGCCTATAATCTTAACCCTTGTTAATTTGGAGGCAAGAAAATTCCAAAATGAAGGCCACTCTGATCCACATAGGAGATTATTGTATTAGAAAACAACAGCCCTCTTCCAATAAAGCAACCAAAACCCCCAACCAAACAAAGCAAATATTAATGTTAAAAGAGTCAGCTAAAATTCACCACAATCATCTAAAATAGTTTAAATTTGTATATGGAATAAAATTAATCACAAAGTATGCTCTAACACCTTATAAGTTAAATCTAGGTATTTTAGTCCTTCACATACTAAGAATAAATAAAGTTGATATAGTCATTGAAGTGCGCATTTGAGTACTAACAGTTATCAGGAATTCTCCAGACCTTTGCTTTATAACTAATCATTCCCATGTGTTTTGCATATTTACCTTGCTGAAATTTCATTACAACCAAGTGGGAATAGTTTAATCCATTCTATAGCTTGGGAGCTTCAAACTCTGAGATTAATTCACTAAAAACTCATATAAAACTCATAGTCATTTTTTTAACTACAAGTTAAAGAAAAAAAGCTCCCAATGTAACTTAAGTGAAAGCTACATGTTATTATGCAACCTCATAGGTGCTGAAGGCTTGGAAGTGAAGTACATTTGTACCATATGGTGTCGGGCCTCGCAGGCAGGGAGCTGGTTGGTTGAAGTTATTTGGCATAAAAATTAACCATTCATTTGTCAGAAACATGGCTATACTTCAGCACAAGAGCAACGTGGATTCCCTGCCAAATGCAGGAGTGTAGACAGGATTGGCATCTCGGAATGTAACTGCTGTGGAGCATGACCGGAATCCAGATCCAAGGCCTCTTTCTGTGGGCAGATGGTAAAACTTAAGTGAGGACTTACTCGGTTTAGGTTTTTGGAATAATTTTGTGCACCCGGGAATTTTGTCTTGATTATCCTTTAAGTAAAATATAGAACTTTTCACAAGATTTTGAAGATGCGAAGATTTTCAGGACCTGAGTTGGGCAAGTTTGAATATGGTTTATTTTTAACTTTAATTTTCCTGTATATAATTTCCAGGTAAAGAGAAGGAATTAAACACTTCAGCATGCTTGCTCCTGTGATGTGTCTGTCACTGAAGAGCATGTGTGTAATTTGTGAAGATGAATATGTATTACATATTTTCAGTTTTGAAGGAAATGAAGAATAGATGGTATGTTTCCCTGTTGAAATAATGAAGACAGAGTAAAAATTGTTAAAACAGTGTTAAAACTTTGTGAAAGCTCAAGATACCTGGTTGTTCATATATTATCTTCCTACATTGCTTTATTTTATTCTTTTTATAAAACAAATAGAAAAGCCTTTGAAAGTCACCTATGGTTTGTCAAATTTTTAAAGAGATAATATCAGAATAATAGTTTTCTATGCTAAGCAGCAGTTGCTGTAGGTCATCTTTGTTGGAAACTTCAGAAGCACCATACTCATTAACTTCTTTCTCATTTAATGCAATAGCTTTGAGGAGGTGAGGAGGTAGGTGTCACCAAAACACCCCTTTGCATAGAAGAAGCCATTCTGTGGAAAGCATCAAAAGCTGGTCCTGGATCACATATCTGATAGGTGCTTGTAGATGGGATGAGATGCATGCTTGATTGTGCTCATTTCTGTTCCTGGTTTTAACCACGGTAACAGAGTATATAAATAACTATCAATCTTTCAGATGCTTTGAGAACAACACATTTATTTTTTGTGTGTCTGCTACTATAAAATACTTCTTTTATTTAGGTTGAGATTATAGCACATATCTTTGAAAAACAGGTTATGAAGGAGAAAGAGAGCAATTTGTGGTCTATGGAGGAAAAATGGTGGGATGAGACTAAAGCAGATGGGGTTAAAGAAGAAGTCAGAGAAATGACTCATGAAGTTCAGTCTGTAACAGAGTGACTTTGTATTGATCATTGAACCTCTTCCCAATCCCTTCATTCTTTCAAGATGTGAATAAGGAGCCCATTCAGTTCGTATCTGACCTCACTTCTTTATCATTGTCTGGTAAGTCCATAAAAGAGAAATTTCAATTAATTTCCTCAAATCCTTGTGACTGTTAGTATCTCATCAAAATCTAGCAAATTTTTCCTATTTACTTGAGTTAATGTAACATTGACTAATGACTGTAGTGTCCGGTCTTTATGGTTAGGAAATTGTCTTCACTGTGTCTCTTGAGTGCAATGTGATGTACCAACTATTTTAGAGGCCAGTTATTCTATGCCTCATGACAGGTCTTGGCTTCTTTAAGAGCATGATCTATCAGAGTGGGTAAAACTCCAACAGTTAAACTGATAACGCTGGCCCTCTTAAATTCTTCAAGAAAATGTTCCTTGTGGACTAAAGTCATTTAGTAGAATGTAAACAAACAACATAAAATTCATTTGAAAATGGGATGCTCACCATCTGGACATGTGCTTAGATTTTTATGTAAAGATCAATACCCTTCAACATCATGAAATGTTTCATTACCAAGCATTTTGAACATTATTACCCACTGAGCTCACTTGTTAGGAAGAATGTAAAGCTGTATAATTAACATGAAATGTATTTCATTAACTCAGATTTAATATATTTTTAAAAATCCTTGATTTTTCTTTAAGAAAACAGTACTCATGCCACCTTGTTGAAGCTTTGATTTCATTAGAAAAATGTTACTGAATAGCTTTGCAGGAGAAAAATGATCAGAGCTAAATAATGAATAATTGCAGTCCTACTCCTATTCTTCCATCTATCAATACAAGAGTCTCCTCTTGTATTAAGATCTTCATTTAAACATTTGGTTAGGGGATGACCTTCCATACCAATCAGGATGCAGCCAAGGGTGGTGCAGGAAAAGCAAAAACTGAAAACAACAAACCCAGATTCAAAAACACCAAAGACCCTACATTAATCACCTGGAACCAGACCAGCCAAATCTCTCCTGGCGGAAGAGGGGGTGGCAAAATTTTAAGAGCTTAAAGAGGGGGAGGACCAACGATATGCAATATTCTCCACACAAGTTAGGGCTGCAGCAGCCAGGATTGGACCTTGCCTGACCTGCGCACTGGCTGACATGTCAACGACCCCCAAAATCTAGCATGGATCACAGAGGAGAAGGCTTCAGGCAGTAGGATCCTTACAGGCAAGGGATTAAACAGTTATAGTAGAGTTCCCATATTAACAGGAAGCCCAAGAAGGGGCCCCCTGGGCTATGCCACTGAGTCTTGAACCCTCAGTAAGGTGGAGGACTCAGAGGGAGGTTCGGAGCTCACATAAATGGATGCTCCAGGGGATGGGAGGGAGGAAGGGGGAAGCACTGGGAGAGAAGGAGAGAGGATGGGGATGAAAGGAAGGGGGAAAGGGGAGAGTGCAATGGGGGACCACAGGGGAAGAAAGGGGGGAGGGAGAGGATGGGGGTACCTATTGAGCTTGTATGATTAGGAAAAAAATAAAATGTAGGAGAAAAAAAAGATTTTTGATCTGTCCTATATTCTCATGTGATTTTTTAAAAGCAACTTATGAGGCCAGTGAGATAGTTCAGGAACAAGGGTGCCTTCCTGCTTGCACACCTGGAAACCTGAGTTGATCCCTGGAAGCCTACGTGATGCATGTGTTCCCCCTTCCCTCCTCCTGCTCTTCCACTCAAATAAATAAATCAAAGCAATTTAAAGCAGCAGTGAGATGGCACGTAGGGAGTAGTTGAGAGGCAGTGTGCAGTTAAGGGCATCTTGTCTTATTCGAGATTGGATGCTGAGCACCCATTTAAAGTCTCTGGACCTCAGTATCACCCTCTGTAAAATGAGAGTCACCTCTCTTCACAAGGTTCTGGAGAAGTTAACATGGGCTGATATGAGGAACTTGCCTGAAACAATGCCACACCCCCACGTGCTAAGCAGCTGAGTATGAGCCTTGTGTTTGATATCATCCTTGATCCTTCAGTGCCAGAAAAAAAAAGTTAAACAGGAGAATCCACAAATATTAAGTAGTCTCATGCAAAAGCAGTTTTTGGGATGGAGTCTATCTAAGTAGTGTGTGAAAAGGAGCTTGCAGGTCTTTATGACAAAAGCCCGTCCCTATCAAGGTCAAGGTATTCAACTGAGAGTGATCTTGTCTATCGCAATCCAGCAACTTTCAACCGTAGAAACCTCTGAGTGCCCGGAAGCAGATTCAGTCCTCATTTATTTTTCTATCACAGTTAGCTACTCTGTACTTGTGAAAAATGAATTAGGAGTGGATGTAAAGGTTTTCTCTTCATACACATCCTGGAGTGATGGCACAATGGTTTTTCTACATTGACACAAAGTGATGTCATCACTAAAAGTGGAGAGTAAGTCTCAAGTCGGCCATTCTAAAGTTTCACAAGGGTTGCCTAAATTTTACAACAGGTTTGGCCCTATAATCAGTTGACCTGGAGTTGGTGATTTGACTTTTTTAAATATAAATTTTAAATGTTGGATGCCATAAAATGAGAATGCCATAAAACTATATCAGCTCTAAAGACTGGCCTTAATCACCACAGAAATACGTAGATATCACATCCTCCTATGTCTCTGTAATCAGCCTTGAGCATAGGAAGGCAATGTAACTTCCTGTGAACAGGATCTGATCCTTGAGTCTCTGTTTTTCTGCATCCAGGAGGTGAGGGGCATGCTGCTGGATAAGATAGAAATAGGGAGGAAGTAGGTGTTTCTGGCTTGAATCTTAAATGGGGGAAGTACGACATCCTTAGACGGAAGTTAAATTCTCCCTGGTCTTCCAGAGCTAAAATCTAAGAGGTCTGAGAGAAAATAGGAGTTCTATTTTCACCACCTCCTCCAGCTCCTCGCAGACTCCTGTGGAAGAAGCAGCTTATTAAAATGGAGCATATTATCTTTTGCACATTCCATCTGTTCCTTTTGGATGGGGGAGGTGAGAAAAGCCAAGAGAATCACCATGATTAGCTCATATCTTAAAGTAATAAGCATTTTTAAAAAAAACTTGGGGTGTTCCTCCTGAATGTGTGTTTCAGTTAGAACTTCTGATAGGTAGGTATGTTTGCTTCAAGCTAATTCTATCTCTGCCTTCCTTTCTTCCTTATTCTTTCACGATGGAGATTCAACCTTAGGCCTAACAAACACATGCTGGGCAAGTACCCAGTTCCTCGATCATGCCACCAACTGCTCAAATAAGAAGTTTAAACATCTTCCTTGAATTTATGTGGAAGATTTTTAATTATGAATAAGTCCATGTAAACTTTGACTTTACAACACTTTCTAGTTAGAAATTAGAGTTTTTAGAGTAGTTGGCATTTGTGCTGCAAGTATTTGCTTCTCATTAACCACAAGCTTCTTAAAATTTTTCTTCTGACATGCAGCACAGTATTTGGAAGAAAATTAGCTGGGATCCCATGGGACAAATGGCATGCTTTGACTTCTTTTTTCCTGCCTTCAAACCATGCAGTACTCTAGGCTCTTAGATGATATTCAGTAATTCTTTTCTTAATGTTAAGATTTTATTTACAAAATTTTTTCTTGTTGTTGTCCAGAAAGTAAAAATGAAGTTACAATCTCAGTGTAACTAGTAGCTATGGACAGGTGGCTCATCCATCACAGTTATCAGCTACAGTAAGAGTCTCACATGAAAACCTAACAAAGTTTACAATTCTGTTAGGATGAAGCCTCCAGGCTTGGTGATGGATTACCAAGAGAAGCTAATGGAGAGGAAGGCAGAATGTCACAGGAATTATTCTTTGGCTCTTTGGGTGGGTGGGTGTCCTGGGGTTTATCACAGCTACCTTTTTTTAAACAGCTACCAAATCCTTGAGCAGTCCAACCAATAGTAAACGGTTCTATTTCTGCAGTTTGCTTGGGGTCTTTCTTAATCATCTTCTTCATCATCTGTTTCTCTCTTTCTCTTTTCACCTTTCCCACTTTCTTCTTCCTCTTCATCCTAATCCACATCATCTTCATCGTCATCAACTTCTCCATCATTCCAAATTCTTCTTCCTCACCGCTGACTTCATCTTCATCATCTTCTCCTTCATCTTCATCCTCTTCTTCATCAAACTCTTCCTCCTCAGCATCCTCTTCCTCATTCTCTCTTTCAGTAATTCTTGCTGCATAGCAACAATATTTTCCTATTGTTCCATAGAGAATATACATTCAGTAATTCTTGTTGCATAGCAACAATATTTTCCAGTTATTCCACAGAGAATATACATTACTATTGCTTCTATTTAATTACCAAAGAGCTGATGACTTCCTAAGGCATGAACTTTTGTTGGTTACTGGCCTTTTAATTTAGAAAGACTCAACCCTTCTGGCTACGAAGCACCTGTGTCTGTGCAGGATGTCTACAGTAATGGCAAAAGCCCACCTGCTTTCATCATGTATAAGTTATGCGGCTTTGGAGATTGCAACAGTACTCACTATTTCTTAAGGCTAAAATATATGTAAATCTCCTAGAAAATAGCCTGATATGCAAAGGTCACAATTACCTTACAATATGAGTTTGTGATAGTCTTTTGACTGTGGAACAACTCAGTGTGACAATTTGCTTAAAAATACATTGGCTTATTGGACTAGTTTAAAGCCTTTGCAGTGGGGTTATTTCCATTGTACTCCTTCCTCCATCATAGCCTTTCTCCTTAAACATGTTACTCCCAGAGCAAACAATAAATAAAAAAATAAATAAAATAATAAAATAGAACAATAAATAAAAGCCTTTATTTCCAGAGTAGACAGGCTAAATTGCAGACAAAATACTCCTTTATGTTCATCCTTATGAACATATTATGTTCATCATGTGGCTCGTCCCTGGGTCAGGAGGGTAGTCTCTAATGGACCCACCTAACATTCCATAATGAGCAGACAATTTAGATGTAAGCTTATTTTAATATGTTGATAAAGGGACTTTGAGATTTTTCTCTTTTTTAGGATAAAACAATATATTTTGTGTAAGCACATTGTAACTTGCTCTTTTCGAAGGCAGAAGGTCCTGAGTTCGGATCCTAGACGCCGGGTGGAAGTGGGGGTGGCCTGTGTTTCTGGTCCTGGTAAGGGAACCTGTGACTCCCCGGGCAGAGTAAACAAGCAAGTGGAAGCGGTCCATGGTGGTTCCCAAATTCGTCCGTGGTTCTACATACACACACACACATACACACCGCACACACAATTGAATAAATACGAAATAAAAAAATTAAAAAAATAAAGTTATTTTTGGTTATTTTATATCTTGTTTTTAATATTTACATATTTGGAAAGCATTCTTTTTGGCTTTATCAAATGTCATAGTGCTGAGCATACACTATAGAAGTCTGAAGTATTCTGACTTAAATATTGTAGCTTAATAGGTTAAAAACTGAAACTGACATATTGAAAGATGAACTTTCTTACATTGGATCTACCCTGGCTTAAATGACTTGACTCTCATATTTTTTTAATTATTTATTTATCTGTCTATCTATCTATCTATCTATCTATCTATTTATCTGTCTATCAATCATCTATTTACTTATTTATTTGTGTGTGTACATGTGTGTGTGTGTGTGAGAGAGAGTGAGAGAGAGAGAGAGAGAGAGAGAGAGAGAGGGTATGTGTGTCTCTGTGGAAGACCAAGGGTGACTTTGAAAATAATCTTGGATTGTTTTTACCTTCCTTTTGCTTCACTATGGAATTTTCTAAGATCTACCAACCAGAGTCAGAAGTGCAGGCAGCTGCCACTTTGGCCTGGTGTTTTTACATGGAACCTGGGATCTGAACTCAGGACCCTCTGCTTTCAGGGTAGAGTCTTAACCCCTGAGCCATATATCTAGCCTAGCTCTGATATTTTTGAAATGTATACCATTCAGATCTATTATGAGAACTAGAGTTAGGAAAGTCTTTCTCTTTAACTCCTTCCCAGGACTGGCATGACTTCAAAACTCATCTACAATTCCAAGTTATCAATTAGCTGTCAAGTTTGCTGCTTTAGAAATCAAGTAGCCACTAAAATCCAAGACGATGTCTCCATGGACTTCTTCTAACCACATGTGAATCGTGGTCCACTGTTGTAAAGTGCTGAATTAAATCAACCACGTACTATTTCTGACTCTATGCCTCACTGTCAAAATGAAACTTTTAGTGGATCAATGAGAGAACATATTGATTTTTTTTAAAAAGTCTCTCATCCTAGATAGAACTTATAAACCACAAGAACATCTCTGTGCATTTGTGTGCAGACGTGAATTGTAGCCCAGTCTTTGCCAGTGTAGTGTAGGGAAACAATTTACAGTGAACCATGGTCTGTTTTTTTTTCTCTTTAATGGACTACCCATGAGTATTCAAGGATTAATGCAAGCAGGAAGCAGAAGTTCCATATTTAGAGTGTTTTGTTTTTCAAAGACAATTTCAACTGAGAGAGTGAGAAGGTTTTTAAATAAATCTGCTTTGCTTATAATAATCTGCATTAGTTGTCATCTATTTTGAGTGAATCTACTCTCTGAGAATTTTGGAGTTCATTTAATCCAAATTGGTAAAAAAATAGAGTCTTTGTTCTAAGATAGTACTTATTACTGATTCTTTCAAAATCACTAATCTAATCAGATTTATAAATGCTTACATGAAAGCAGGATTCATTCTGAAAGAAACTTGCCACATAAAGCACAGAGCACCACTGGCCAGGTTTCCATATTATTTTATTTTGACTTCAGGGGTATTGAATAGAGGCTAGAGAAATAGCTCAGTGGGTAAAGAATTTGCTATACAAGCATGAGAAACTGGACTTGGACCCCTAAAGCCTGCTCAAATCTGGCTTCAATAAGTGTACATGTGTGATCCCAGAGGTCATATAACAGAGTGAGAGGTTCAGAGCATCTCCAGAGGCTTGCAGATCAGTCAGCTTTGCTTGTTCTGTGTTGACCAACAAAGACTCACCTCACACAAGGTAAAAGGGGGCTACATCTGAGCTCGTCTTCTGACCTCCCCCACACAAATAGCTTAATAAACTCACCTTCTCACACACACATATGCATGCGCATACACAAGTATTGCTTTTTTTCCCCATGGGAGCTTAGACTTTTTAATTACTATTTACATTGAATAATTGCTATATTTATATTTATTTTTATTTATATTATTTATATTGAATATTGCTTTACAATCATCACCACATCAATGTCACTAATAAAGGAACAGTTAATCCCCACAGTTTTGAAAGTGCCTACACACTGAGTCCTGTAGACTAACTTTCAAGAATAGTGTTTTCTAAGTATGGTCTTACCTGAACTGATGACCAACCCATTCACTAAACCTTTGTCTTAATGACTTGGCTGAAACCCAAAATGAAGTCCATCTTTAAATAATGAAGATGGATGGAGATTCTGTACATCTGCTTTGGAGCTATTCTTCCTGCTGACATTGGGATTTTGAAAATAATAAACATTTGCCACTGACAAAGAATTCATAAATATTCGAGAGAAGGTGGAACATTTCTGGGGTAGAAGCAGACCCTGAAAGGTTTCTTGTTTACCATAATCCTTACCATCTGTACTTCCCTTCCTGCAAATATGTTTGATTTTCTTTTGCTTGGGTAGAGTCGATATCGTCATTCTTACTGAACAGTGAGAAATAGCACACAGACTATGAGACTCCTAATTTCAGTACCAGTGGAAAAAATCGGCATCTTCAAAAAAAATAAGTCAAGCTGGAGAGATATTTGGGGGAGGGGGTGGTTAAAGACCTTGTCTCACAAGCAACAGGACCTGATTTCAGATCCTAGAATCCAAGAAAAAGTGCCCTTTGGAAATAGTGGCATCCTGTACTTCCAGCCCTGGAAGGCAGAGCCTGGGAAACCTCAGAGCAAAAGAAAAAGAAGGTAGAGTAATCCAGGATGATTCTCGATGTCACCCTTGGGGCTCTACAGGCATACACTCCTACGTGCCCTTTTACACACACACACACACACACACACACACACACACACACACACACACACAAGAATACACACTGAATGAATGAATGAATGAACGAACCATGGAATCTGAACTCTGATTGACCAATAAAGTTTTGTTAGAACCCTCTAAAGGAGATCTTTGGATTATACTATGCACAGGAAGGTTTGGGATTCAATCAGAGGTTTTCTGCTGGGGTTTATTTCATAGCTCCACCTCAGTTACATTTGGCCACATCCAGAGACATGTTTGTTGTGTCACTAGAGGATGTGAGGTGGTGCTACTGGAATATGGTTGACAAATATGATGCCATTTCTAATTCCCATACAGTATACAGAGTAATTCTGCAGAGCTAAACATTATCTGTCCACGCTATGACTGAGAAATCCCAGAACAGACTAGAAAGAATGATACATGCCAGTATAAGAAATTAGAACTTAACCCCAAGCATATTAGGAAGTTGCTGAATTTGTTGTTTGTTTGATTCAAGAAGGAAGTGACTGTGTCCCTTGCAAGTAAGTCAGAGGTTGGATATTTGTAAAATAGATTTCATTTTCACGCTCCTTGGACACAAAACTCTGAACTGTTGGATTGCGTACCTAGGAGCATCTTTTAGGGAAGAGGTAGGTTGAAACGTGCTGGTACTTTACAAACAGATCCTTGTAGGTAGTCGAGGGGAGACTTTGAATACTAGAAAGGTGGACGTGCAGGGCAGAGCACATGACAGTTGCTTTGATTTCAGTGACTGTGGAGGCCTCCTGCTGTGCTCAGCATATTCAGAGATCATAGTCAGACTGCCCGGGCCTGCAAATCACCAAGACATTGCACAGCAAACCAGACTGTGCTGAAGTGAGCCATGCATCTTGAAGCATCAACGGAGCATTCCTCACTTCGACAAGATGTGGATGTTGCCAGGCATCATGAGAATTTGGGATTTATCTGCCTCCTCTCATTTTAAGTCGCTTCCTACCTTCCAACTCCATTTTTAACTTTCAGCTGCATTGAGTCTCTGAGCTGCACATGATGCTATTTAGAAGCAGAAGCAGGCATCTGCTCCTTTGGTCTTCATCCCTTTCCACTTGCTTTTCCAACTTTACATTTCTCACTTACCCAATGCCTGCTTTTATTTTCTCTCTGAGATTCATGTGACTGAAAGCTGGCTGGTCTCTTCTGTGCAGTTACATGCAGGTCCCTATAAGACATTCTTATGAGAAAAGTTATACTTGAGCAACATAAGTGAGTTTTGCTTTAATAGGACAGAAAGAAACACAAGATAATTGCCAAGAGATGTCAGTTTATTTGACCGTGTTTGTGATTCTAGAATTAATGAATGTGTCATTTTGCTCAGACAACATCTGTTTCGGTGTTGAATCTAAAAAGAACACGGTTAACATGGTGCATCCATCTCTCCATCTAAAACTTAGAGGTGTTTGAGTTATTTAGAATAAGCAACTTTTACTCCAAGCAGAAGTACACACTGGTTACAGCTATAAGCTACCTTGAGGGCCAAGAAAATATCAAGCCCTATAGATTGCTTCAAACTAATTCTAATTCAATTCTGGAAAAAAGGTCAGTCCTGCAAAAATTCTTTTTTTATTTTTCAGAATCATGTGGCATAGAGCATCTGTGTCCTTAGGCGTATTCATTAGCTCTAGGCCAGGTGATCCTCATCTTTTATTAATATTCTTGCTTTTCTGGGGCTCTTTCCAGCCTGGCCAAATTCACCCTCTGCACTGAAGCTTATTTTTCAGAGGGATGTTGGAATATTTTTAGTTTGTTGCCTTCAGAGCCCTAAGAAAAAGGAAAGTGGCCATTATTCAGGAAGAAATTTTTAAACTTTTTGGTTTGTCAAGACAATAAATGCAACTGGAAAATGACTTAGAAAATCAAATCATCAGATGGTAGGGTTTTGTGTGTTTTCTGCATCAACCCAGACAAAATATATGATAAATATATAACCGTGTGATACCATAAAGTTAAATGTAAATCCATCAAGCTATTGGGTTAAGGATGCTTCCTGAATTGTATAGCTTTGTTTTCTGATTAAATATATAACTGAAGTGACTCATTGTGCTTCAGTTGTTAATATGTCCTGATTACCTAGTGTTTTCCTTACTAATATACTTCTTGTTCTGAAATATAGCATATACATTAGTATGCATGCCAGCATTTTATAGTTGGGTATTAATCTTATTTTGCCAGCTGTCTGTTTTTATTTTCTAATTTTCTAGTTCAATAAATTTAAGTTAATGGTTTCAAAGAAAAAGCAAATGTATCCAGTTAGAAATTTATAGACCCATAATTACTTGTCAGACAGCAAAAGGGTGAGGTCCACACTGTAAATATAGTTAGTTGTGAGACTATGACTGATATTCTGAGTAAGGTTGAAAAAGGGCTGTACTTAATTGAAAAGTGTAAATTTGATGTGGGAAAATTTACCACAAAATAAAGTGAAATATACCTGTCTTCAAAATTATCAAGTCGTTTTTGTAAAGATTATTGTTTAGAAGTCTTCTATATTTTATGAAAGCAGGCAAAAATTATATAACACTATGTTCAGCACTAGTAAATAATAATTAAAGTGCTTATTTAATAAATTCCATCAGTTCTATCAAGTTTGGGAATTTCTATGTTACATAGATTGAAAATTATTAAGCGTGATGTATATGGTAAATTCCATTAAAAGTTAAGCACTTTAGCCTTGAAATAGAATATAATCTACATTTATAAAATAATGTTCCTTTCATTTAAATTTATACTTCTGATCCTCCCTTAGAAATATGACTTGTCAAAAGAGTGTATACTAGATATTTTCCATTTAAACTTTGAATTTGATTTCTAACATCTGTTGATGCTAGGTAGGGTGAAATTAGATCAGTATATTTAAATTTTGTTTGCCTGTGTCAAACTACAATTAAAAATGATACAAGACCATAAGACTTCAATACTACCTATGAAGTCTTGTGTATACCTTAGATGATTCATTAAACAAAGAATGTAACTTTAGAGAACTCATGCCTGTTGAGATGAAGGATAACTTTGTTATGAGATTCCACATTTTTCAGCATTAATGCTGTCTCTTTCTTCAGTAGCACTCTTCAATGTAGTCACTTGCAAAGTGATGCTGGAATGACTGATACAGTGTAGTCCAGTTTGAATGAAGATCTTTGACCTTAGGCTAATCTGATTTATCTTTGCTCCTTCATGTTTTGCATGGAAGTCTAACAGTTTTCATAAATACAGATATTTTATTTGCAAATTAAAATTGCAGTTTCACACATGTATAATTATAACTACATGTGTAATCATGTTCACGTGTACAGAAGAGCTCAACCTTTTTTTCTGCTTTCTTTTCTTTTTCTACTTTTACAAGTATATTGAGTACTCACCTCTGCTTCTCTGCATCCCCCCGCTCTCCCATACCTTCCCTTCTCTTCATCAATTCCTCCTACTCTCTCCTACCCCCTTGCCTGTATGCTTCTATGGACCTCTGGCTTATCTACTCTTGTGGGGATTTAGGCCTCTGTGGCATACCAAGTTGCCTCTCTTCAGGCCCACTGATAGGGGCATTTCTCTTCACTCATCTAACTTTAGTCCCCAAGATTTCCACTGTATGTTCTTATCTTTCTTGAATTCCTAGGTAGTCTAATAGGACATGTTGGTATGTCAATCATTATGCAGGACTCACTATAGTGAGCTCCTAGATGCAGCAGTCCTGCCTTGAGTGGAATGTCTTGTCCAACAGTGAACATTCCCATCTTTCGGTTCTTACAATCTCACTGCACCCTCTTCTGTGAGTTTCTCAAAGCCTTGGGATGGAGAGAGATTAGTTGATCTGACTCCGGATGAGCATTGCTGAGTTGCTGGTACTCTGCATTATGGCTGGCTCCTGCTGTTCACTTCACTGCTCTTCTGCTGCCCTAGGCTGCATCCTGTAAAGGTGTTGAGATCCTCTATTTCTGTTGCAGAAGACTCTAGGTTGGATGTTAAGTATTCTTCCAGTCTGTAGGTATAATAGTAGCTATTTACAGAGATTTCGCTGTACTGTCTTCCTACCTACAGGTTCATTGGCTATTTTTCCATATTTATTTATGTGATTCATTCCAACAAGTGGTTCTTGAATCCAATCAGAAATCTCTTGGTTTTCTCCTTGATACTCATGCCACTATTACACTAGTAGTCACCTTTTGCCATGATGATTTTTATTACAACTTGCAGATCTCATGGGTTGATGAGGCCAGTGTTTATTTCTATCCCCCAGTAGTTAATGTCTCTCTTATCTGCAGACGCAAGCACTGATATCCTTGTCAATACATTTGGATTGGAATTACTGTAAAAACCAGAAAATTTGAAAAAGGTGAATGAGCAAGAAGGTGGGAAAGAATAGTTAGGGTGAAAACTTTTGAAGGGAAGATTTAGGATAGCATAACAAGTAGGTTGAGGGAGAGAATGATTGAGAAAAATACAAAATGGGGAATAGGGTGATGGGAGATAGGAGGGACTGAGGGACTTACAGATTGTTGGAAGTAACTCCAAAGGAACTTCCTATGCTAGTAATATGTCAAAAAAAAAAAAAACACAAGAAAGGAACAAGAATGAGCCATCCCTATGCAGAAGAGCATAGAATGAGGAAAACAGAAAAAAAAGACCGAGCTGATCCACTTAAACCCAGTGACAAAATTATACTAGAAGTAACAGATTAATGAAGATATTTTGGTATGTTTAAATTGCCACCTTGTAGAAACATCTTTGTCTCCTTTTTTCAGTTCACTTCATTCTGATCCCATATTTGCTATGTCTCTGCTTATGGCTAGCCACAGTTGGTCAATATCCTTTCCCAATGAGGTTGTGCTAGTTTTCTAACATGGTCATAACAAATTAACACCAAATTCATGACTTAAAGCAACACTCACTTATTACTCCTGAGTTCTGCAGGCAGAAATTCATGTCTGCTATGGTGGGCTGCATTCTCAAAAGGCTGAAATCAAGTGTTAGACAAAACATTGTCCTTCCTAGAAAATATGATTGTAAAATGTTTTTCAAGCTTATGCTTGCTCACTGTTCCCCCAATGGGAAAGAAGCTCCTGTTCTTTCTCTGGGCATCTTCCAGGCAGTCTTTGCTGCTGACACCTGTTTCCTTCTTCTCTTGTTTCCCATGTGTCTTGCCCTCTGCTGGTAGCAGCTGTGAATCTTGTCCCTCTTATGCCTCCGGTCTCTTTATCTTTTCTTTAAGTGCCACATCTCTGACTGAGCCGGGGAACATTTTCCATTTTTGAGGGTGCCCATGATGATATTTCCTGAACAACTGAGGGAAATACCCTCAATATAGTTCTTTTTATGTTAATTAACATCATCTTCCAAGTACTTTTTGCTGTTAACATATTCTCAGATTCCAGGAATTAGGGCACAGGCTTCCTTTACTTGGCATTCTGAGTCTCTTACAATGGCAATATAAGGAAATTGAAGAAGTGATCCAACTTTTCTGTGGTTTTCTTTATTAACCAGTTATGTGACTTCGACCTCAGTGTTTGCTCACTGAATGCATTGGCTCAGGATACTGAGTCTTTGTTGGCATTTTCAATATGAAAACTGAAACTATTTGACCCATCTCTCTTCCTTCATCTATCTTCTTTTCTCTGTGACATTATTTCACTTTTACTTACAACTTCCTGTGCATTGTATCTATCTCACTTTTCTCTACTGTCTCTTTTTTCTGCAGTGTTCCATGGAAATTATATTAGATAGTGGGACAGCAGAATTTTTTTTTCTGTTTCATTTAGCTGTAATACTTAGCCTGAACCAACATGAAGCTATTTTTCATGTCTTCCCAGCTAACTTATGTTTCACTTTAGCAATATAAATGTATTTTCTTACAGCATGAAGTGTTAACTTTATCGACAAAGTTATACAACATAAAGCATGTGTACCAAATCACCTTTCTGAAATCCAAAATATGTTCAGCCATTCTGGTCATTGTCATTGTCAGGGTGCTACAGTCAGCTTTCCCTGGACACATTACATGTTCATTACATTGATGAACTTTGTTCTTCTTTTAGGATGCTAGCTATAAAATATTTGCTTAAAATTAAGACAAAATTTACTTGACTTTTCTTCAATGTATTTTTGATAGCTGTGTGCCCATTGTATTAATGCCATGCACACAGTTGTGAGAACTGATACTACAGAGCTATGCCTAAGAAATGCAGATTCTACAGATGCATTGCCAAAAGTATTGAGAAGCAAAAGGTGCTTTCTCTAAGGAGGAGGAATACGTTTTTCTTTGGGAATACACTTGGTTTTTATTTAACAATAAGTTCTGGGCATTGGTCCAGAGTTTAAATTTAAAGTGTTGATAGCAGCACATGAATCTGAGAGGTGGAAGATTATATTAACTGTGGTGGATTCCCATAAGATATATATTGGGCCTTTCTCCTGCTACATACAAATTGTGAATAGGGAAATTACTCTGTATATTTAGCAGCCTTATTAATTTACCAATTTGTTGAATAGACAATAGTAAAAAATGCTTTTCTTTAGCTTATTCCTTTGTCTTAAATTTAGCTACTACTAATGTTCTAGTCAGATAATTTGTCTTCTTTTGCTCTGCTTTTTTCTGGCAAGAGTTAAGATTGAAACCAAGGTCTTGCATTTTAGACAAGTGCTTAATATTACTTCTATACCTAGTGCTATCTAGTTAATTCTTTCATTATTTTTAAATGACTAAAGCAAGCTTATTCAAATTGCTGATTTAAAATTGTTAATTTGAAGAAAATTAATTGTACTTATTTTGATAGTGTTACTCAACGGATATTTAAACCAAGACTCTTGTATTTTGGGAAGGCTCTGTGGGCACTGATCCCAGAAGAGAATATTGATTGGTGACGATTCCCTCCCCTCCCCCTTTATTCTCCTGGAGTTCTCTGAAGCAAGCCTCAGGTCTTTCTCAGCATTGTGCCTCAGGCAACTGTGTTTCCATCAGGAGACATTCAGAGCTAGTCCGAAGTTGTCTGAGTGCTTTAAAGTGCACGGCAAGAACATGAAAATGACTGTGGGCCTGTAGGGGCCTGCTCTTTAGGTATGGGTCCTCTCGATGACTGTACTGGTGCTTCTGTTCATCATAATATATTACTAACTTCCAGGCCGGAACAATATTTAAACATCAAGTGCACATTTAAATTAAAACACTCTTCCACAACAGATTATTTCCTAAACTATGCCCCATTCAATTTTACCATACAGTTTATAGCAGACATGTATATGAACATGACTTTCTGGTCTTCATTTTCTTGGGTGCTTTTTATCTGTCAAAGAAGGAATATTAAGTTAAAAAAAAGAAATAAATATTTCTCTCTACTTGTGCAGGACTTTGAGGCAAGAAATATTCAAGAGACTCAATATTTTCCTCTGTACCTTAGCTGTCACTGCTAGGATTTTGACATCTTTTGAACTAAGATGACCTAAATCCTTCCAAAATACTTGTTTTCACTTTCTGTTTGTTGAAGCATATTAAATTTACCATTTTCTGCTTCACAAAGTTTTATCTTTCTACCTTTAAGATGAGCATGTCAAATAACTACAGATTATAGTCCTGGCGTTCTAGAATTTCTGTCCTGTTCAGTTTGCCAGATATGTCTAAGACTGTTTTGCATATAACAATTGTTAAATGCTTGACAATAATCTTATTGTCAGTAGAAAGTCTTGCAAAAATGTACAACAATGCCACCCAGTTTCAAAAGAGCTTAAACTATATGTTTTTATATGTAGTAGCTGTTGTAATGTTTTAATGAATTAATAAATTTTTTTAAAAAAATCTCAATTTTAACTCTTCATAGGCAAATATTGATCAACAGAAGTCATAATAACAAATGATTATGTGGCCCTAATACTTTTGAAGAATTTATTTTAAGATTAAAGTTGGGTAACTAGCTTATTCTCTTTTCTGTAGATATTCCTGTGAGACATTCCCCCAAGTCCTTTTATCTTTGGGCAACAGTACCTGAGTGCAAGGGACTTTTCCTATTTGATTCTTAACCTGTCAATCAGAAATCAGCATTTGGGACATTTCCAGGGATATGAGATGAATGAAGGGCTGGCTGTCAGGAAGGGTATCTTTGGAAATACTGACTTTTAGTGAACGAAAGAAACAGAATGAACTGCTGGGTTTTTTTCTGTTTTCTATTGAAAATTTTTTAGTAAGATAATGTAAAGGTAATTTTCTATGCGGTTTTATTGTTGATTAATTATCCTTCCCCAATCTGTTCCTAGTAGCTTATCACTACTTTGACTTACTTCATTTTTTTCAAAACCAGATGTTCTCTTATTTTCTGTGCTGATCATTATTACGCATGTTTTATTTTCTTTTGGTATATAAATATGCTTTAATTATTCAGTGATATCTTTTAAATGTTTATATTGTCACCCGTAACTACTTTCTGTTGTTGAATAATGCTGTTTTGCTGCACAGTCTGTCTCGATATTGGTGACACCATTTGAATACCTTGTAGCATGACAGAATATTAGTTACATTCCTCAATGCTGTGGTGAAACACTTAACAAAGCAACTTAAGGAAGGAAGGTTGTAGTTTGACAAGGGACATAGTTTATTATGGTGGGGGAGACATGGTAACAGAAGCACGAGATAGCTGGTCCTACTGTGCCTGTGGTTAGACAGTGGAGAGAGATGAATGCTGATATTCAGCTGGCTTTCTCCTTTCATTCAGCTCAGGACCCACACCCGTGGCATGGAGCCACCCGCGTTGACCGTAGGCCTTGTTTCCCAAGTTAAATCCCTTTGAAACACCATAGGTCTAGCTATGTGTCTCCTACCTGATTTTTGATCAATGAAGCTCTCAGTGGAAATCAACCCCACGGATTACCTTACTGAAATGTTAGAAAACAATCATTTTCGCCTGTGTTCTTGTGTTCTTGTGTGGGATTTTCTCTGGACCCCATGTCTGAGAAACCTTTTTGGCAGAAGAGGTCCCCTTGCTTTCCTAATGGGGCTGGAAACCACACACTCTTCTCTTACAGATGGCATTGTAGAGATCCAAACCTAGCTTCACTGGTCAGCCTCAATGTGAGCTGCCGCTGCTGCTGCTGCTGTTCTTTCTGGAGACTGGAGGGAATTTGTACTTGCTGCATCTTTCAGCCTCTAGAGGTGGTCTGTTGTCCTCTGCTATATCCCGTGCACCTCACAGCCAACAGCCGCATGTCTGAAATGTCCCTTTCACTCTGACCTTTCTACCACTTCAGTCTTGAATCTCATTGATTCAATTGGGCCCATTTGCATAATTTCATTCTCTGAAATCCATAACTCAGCCAAGCTTACAATGCCCCTTTTTGCTATGTAATGTAATTCGCTCACAGATTTCTGGGTGTTGTGACATTGACAGCTTTGAGAATCTATAATTCTGTTGGTTGCAGGCATCGATACCCACTGTTTTACTGGGTGTTAGCTGTGTGCTCTCCAAAGTTGTTTTGACAATTTTTTTAATCACCAGTGCAAAACTCAGGCAACTTCCTCACCAACATTTTATGCTTTTTAAGATTAAACATTAAAAAAAAAACTAGCATTAACTTTTCTATCCTTTGGTATTGTGGCACTTGGTTACAGATGTCAACTTGACAATTGATGGCTGAACTTTTAGGCACAGCTATGAACTATTTAGTTAAGGCAGACCTCTGAGCAAGCGTGTGGGAGATTATGTAATTGGTGTGGGAAGACCCAGCTCTTGGTGGGTGGGACAATTCCCTGGGCAGGTGGATAAGGTGGGGGAGGACAGCAGCCTGGTTTTTACAGACTGGAAAGATAGAAAGAATACCCTTCTCTCAGCTTTTCTTGTGGATATCGATGTGGCCATTTCCCTTGGATCCTGATGCTGGTGTTACTCTCACCATGATGACCAACTATAACCTGGAAAGGTTTATGATTCAAACATTTCACCTCTGCCTATAATACTGTTCTCCGTAAGTGTATTCTAGGCAATGTAAAAATTACACGTATTCCTGGAATTGTCCTGGTTATAATACATGAAAAGAGCAAGAATGCTGTGGATTTTGGTTTTCCTCGGGAGACATTCTATTTCTGCAATGCCTGTGTGCATGCCTGTGAGTACTGTTCATGGTATTTCATGGGTTCTCCTCTGACATGTTACTAAGTACAGTAAGTATGAGAGCCATACTCAGTTATCCCAAGTATCCCCTGAGAAAAATCTTCTCATAGATGCTCCTAGTAGATTTCATCACATTCTTTTCACCCATGAATCTCTTTTAGATTTAAAATGGAGGTCCTTTCTCTGTATATTCCTCCCAGACACATGCCATCTATAGCAATCTAAGCATGTTCATAGTGCACATATGTAGTCTTGGTCTTCCAAATGAAAACACCCCATTCATACAATGCATACCCAAATGCATGGTTTATGCATGAAACCATAGTGTCCTTTTGATCTGAACCCAGGAGCTGACCTCTCCAGACTAATTTCCCATGATTCTGCCCTCCACAAACATTTCACTATTCAAAGTTCTTCAAATGTACTATGCTTGTATCTATCCAAGTTAACTTTGAGATTCTGGCTGCAGGATTTCGATATCTAGTTCCGAATGTCTGATAAGCATTTTAGTGGATAGAATACTAAATACCATCCATGTTTTCCCCAAATGTTTCAGATAGCATTTAATGGTTTGATGATTTTATCTTTCCCGTTTTTGCTTTTAGTAGTTATTTATCAGCCTTTGAGTAGCTAGCACAGCCAAAAACCTTGGACCAGAGAAGAATATTAATTTTGTAACATCTGAAAACTTGGGATGATTACTGTCATTTTTTAAAAATCACACTTCTTGTTCCTATGCAGTGTTATAAGAGTCATATCTTTTTAAGCATCTGACAGAAGGAAAAATAAGAATTAGTATGTTCAGTGGTTTTGAAGATGAGTTCAAAATTCAGCTGAACTACATTGATTGGCAATCTCCAAGTTTCAGGTTTGGTATACTAAAGGTATCACAGTAACATTAACGATTTGTTTAGATCATTTTTCTAGAGTTTTACTCTAGTTCAGGAATATGGTTCTGACATCAAACTGCTTTTGATTAGACTCTTCCTGGTGCTTCCAAACAGCAAATGGGTGAGAGGATGGAAGTAAGAGAGCCAAGCAAACCCAACTCACTCTTATAACAGCTCCTTCCTCCTAGTACTAACTCATTCTCAAAAGATTTGACATTTCCATCATGAGGGAGGCATGTGCTAAACATTTGTTATTAGGACCATTTCCCAGCATGGCTGCATGGAGTAATGTTTAAACACTTTGATTTTGTGGGAGATATTCAAACCAGAGCAGTATTGCATTTTCTTACTTTCTTGTAAGGACTTAATCTGGTTGTCAGCTTTGTTTTTCTGTGATTACCTTGGTCACCTCCCTCTTTTGAGTTCTTTCATTTAGAAATCTTTCTTATTACAGGAAAATGGATGCATAGCTCTCAGCCATACTTGCTATTGCATACATTATAGAAAAAGTAGATAATGCCCTTTCTAAACCATCAGGCAGGAATCTTGTGGTTAATGTGGAAAAACTCAGAATCTAGTGCTTAGTGACTTATTACAGGGTCACTGCTCACCAATAAAGCAATATTTTTCATTTGTGTGAGTAGATGTGGGTATGTGTGGTTGTGTGTAAAATAGGACACTTGAATGCCTGTGTACCTGTAGAGGCCCAAAGGGTGACATTGGAGCCACCTTGGGTTGTTCTACTTCTTTATTGCTTTGCTCTGCCTTTCAGGACTGGAGGTGCAGGCTGCTGTTATCTTTACCCTGTGTTTTTATATGGGGTTTGGGATCTGAATTCAGGTCCTTTGCTTTCAAGGCAAAGGCTTTAACCTTAATATTTTAAGTACTGAGCCATCTCTCCAGCCATACAATTTCTTTTTAAAATAGATAAATGCACTTAAAGATGAGTATCTGGATAAATATATTTAGGATCAAGTTTGTGGGCACAGAAGCTCCAAACATTATATCTGGGCTTAAAATATTAAGATACAGTATGATTCTTCAAAAGAATGGCTAAATAGCTTAAGACATCACAGTTGATGTTGATCATCTTAAGTTACTCATGTGATATCATCATATCTACCTGTGCTAGTTAATCTCAGTAGTGACTTTGCTTGGGTTACAAAGCATCTAAGGTGTTAACAAGGTTTACATTTTGGTTTGTCTGCAAAGGTTATTCTAGGGAAATTTAGGGGAGGTTCCTTCCTGAATGAATGGCACCCTATCATGCCCAGGCTGAATAAAGAGAAAAGGAGTATGCCAGCTGAGTCCTGGCAAGTCAATTTCCCTGAGCCTTGTCCAGTATCATAGACCATGCTGCTTTTGACCCCATATTTTCTCTATATCCTTCTAAACTCTGAGAAATAAGGAATCTTCCTTTTCTCAAGTTGCTTTGTTCCAGATATTTTGTCACAGTGATAACAAAATTTACTAAAGCACTGGCCCAGGGGATTATGAATGTCAATGGATGTGGCAAGTCTGTGACTTTAGTTACAGGCTAATAAGCCATCATGCTCCAGTTCATGCTCCCTGGCAAAAGACACTATCTTCTGATCCACTATAGTGGATCTTATCTGAACAATGGGAATCTCAGGAGTATCAGCGCTCATGGCTCTTCGAGCCTTTATTACCATAGAGCAAGTCAGAGAGGGGCTAGTAGTGCCTGCCTGGGAGGGATATGCATCATAGACAGCTCAGCCAGCATCAGGGATGTGGAATCTCTCCCAATAATACTCCAAGCCAACCAACTTGACCTTTGTATTGGACAGAAACAGTGTCTTAACAATACTGGACAGTAAACAGATCTATCATTTGATCCTGAGAGAGGTACTGTTTTTGTCTTTTCCAGGCTTTTTCTGCAATGAAAATCCAGGGAAATACAGTTAAGAATAAAGGAGGTTGAGTACCTTTCTTTGCACGACATGTAAAATACCTGGGGCCTATGGAAAATTGTCCTCAAGTAATATCTACGCCTTGCTTTTATACCATCTTGGCATCTGGAGAATTTTCCCATAAGTGTGTTATTCCACTGTGCACTCTAATTAATCTAGTTGGCAGAAGTTGGACCAAATCCATTTAATTTGTTTTGTGCATTATTTAATTAAGGCCTTATCTGTAGGATTCCAAGTGGCATGATGGGGCAAATCTCATGCTTTAGGGTTCCAATCATGGCACCCAATGTAGCAGTCCAGACAGATCCCATGGACTGGTGTTACAAATTTGGGGGATTTCTTTTTAAGTTTCTATATTTATTACCTTTTTGTTCTTGTTTTAAAGTACCAACTCAGGCATAGCATGGAATATTCGTGATTATTTGTATTCTGTCTTGGGTCCAAATGAGTAAGTCTAGGGCAGTGTGCTGAGGATCACTGGAATGCCTTCCAGGACTGAGTGGTGCCATTGATTTAGTCACCTAAAGACAGGGACAAATTTCATACTACCTCTTTCATGAGATAGCTGCTGTTGTAGAAAAACTGCCCACAGGGTATTCATAAACAATATGTCAGTTGTTCCCCTCTCGAATGAAATAAGGGATAACTGATTCATGATTGATTTCTGCAATGTCTGAGGCATAATCTACAGGTGGTATTTCTATAAGATTTACAGATCTTAAAACATGCTATGTCCCATCTTTAACAGAGTATGAATCTATGTAATCTGGCCTTTGTCTGTCTTTGCAGTTATATCTTCTCTAACTTTCTTTTCTTTCCTTTTACTTTTTGCATTCTTGTGCGTGCGTGCGTGTGTGTGTGTGTGTGTGTGTGTGTGTGTGTGTGTGTGTGTTTACCAGAGGACGCTTGGTGTGTGTCCCTTTGGAGTCTCAAGAGTGACAATGAAACCATCCTGGATTACTCTACCTCCTTATTTCTTTGCTCTGGGATTTTCCAGACTCTTTTTTCCAGGGCTAGAAGTACAGACCACTGCCATTTCCACCAGGCATTTTTATGTGGGATCTGGGCATCTAAACTCAGGTCCTTTTGCTTGTGTGGCAAAGGCTTCTAACTCCTGAGTCATCTCTTCTGCCCACTCTTTGCATTCTTTAATCCTCTATGGTTACCATGCTCCTCAACCCACTTAACTTCCTTACTCTGGACCCTTCCTGTAAAATGCTGTTTTTTCCCGATTTCAGCCAAGCTAGCCACCTTCAGTTATCGCCCCTCTTTTGTACCACTCTCCCTGTCTGTCCTGTTGGATTACATTTTGTACTCATGAGATGCCCTGCATGCTTTCAGGCCACTTACAATTCTGGTTTCATTCTGTTATTTCTTCACTACCTGCCCTGTGACAAGTAGTGCGAGGCATGATGGATGGGGATACATTCTTGCACCCATCTAGCCCAAGGCCTCAGAAAGTAAGCAGTAGGTATTAATAAATGGATTCTAAGATGTATTTAAATTGAGACTTGGAAAGGATGGAGGTGTCTGTCCCTTGACGAGTCATCTCTCGTGCATCCCAAGAGGTTCATCTTAACTTACCACAATTTCTTTGATCAGCAAGGGAGGTTCAGTAATAAGACACCAAAGGAAAATGCAGGCTCACGTGCTTAATAAAGTAAACCAAACCCCCAAATATTCAAAGCATCAGACAAAACACACCTAGAGGCAAAAGAATAGAGCATTTGTTCTGTTGAACTCAGCAGCAGTCTGCCAATTGGGCAGGCAGCGATTAATCAGGAGGTGACATAATTTATGACTAAACTCCAGGCTGCTTAGAAGGCCAAATAATCCTTCAAAGAGCTGGAGCACAGGGAATGTCGCAGGATGATTTGACCTGAGTCCTGTTCACTCCTCAAGGGGGTTAGTGTGGGGAAGGCCTCAGGGTGATGATGTCTGTGTCCTCATCATGAGTCTTTCAAGTGAAATACAGACTGGTGACCATGACCCTGCTATGCCACACATGCCTGCCAGTTCTCTGTCCCTTGTTCTTGGCATTAATTACTTCATTTGAGGAGTTCATTGAGTCTGTAGACTGTCTGTTGCTTCACTGTAAGTTGCTTAGTCAGGAATCTCCCCACCCCTACCCCCTTTACTCTGCCCTAGCCCAGTGTCCAGGATTTAAAAAATTTAAAAAGTTCTTTCCAGGTAAGCTCTATTGAGAGCATGTGTAAAATCAAACAAGTTCTGCCTCTTTGGGGGTTATATCAGTGTCATTGTTAGGTACAGGTGTTATATTGACAGTTGTGGGTTTGAGCCCTGGGCACATTTGTAGAAAATTATTGGTTGAGTTAGGCCCAGAGCAAACCTGCAGGAGATTACTAGCTGATGGGGAAGGCCCAGCCCATGGTGGGTGAGATTGGGCCCTGGAATAAAATACAGAGAGCTGGTTGAGAGAGTTGGCATCCTTGTGTATACTTGGCCAGACATGCTGGTCTGGCAAGTAAGGATCGTCCCTCTCTCAACCAACCATTATGTAGAGAGGGTGTGGCCCTCAGCCTGGTGTTGGTGCGTGCTCTCCCATCAAGCTGGACAGACTGTAACCGGACTATCAGTAAGAAAATAAACCCCTTGTTCCCTTAAACCATTTGATGGTCATTTATCACCAACCATGCAGGTTAACTGTGACAATCAACTTGTGTTTGGGATAGATTTTTCCTGGCTTTAGCTTCCTCATTGCATACCAGTGCTCCAAAGATTCTCACACACACACAAAAAAAACAGACATTATTGTAAGGAAGTGCCTGATATATAGTTAGAGCACATGAGTGTAAAGTTTCATAAGAACCCAGGTATAACATCTCTCAATTTTGAGAGTCTGGGAATCTCAAAATTCTAGCATTAGTATCTAAATATAAATGAAAGTTGAAACTTCACCATGACGTTTTTCCTTCAAGTGATGGCTTAGGGTTCCAGAATCCTTCATTTCATGGTTCTGTGCTCCATTTCATCCAGGCTCTTTGGTGCTTTCCAGTCAGGGAAGAGAAAATTTATGGCTCAATCTGGCAGTTTTAAGGAACATATGTATCCATGGTACAGTTCCTTGGTATCCATGGTAACAAAGGCCAACATAGATACAAGAGGCTTAAACCTAGGTTTCTTAGTGTTGTGAGAGTTGTGAAGAAGTTACAGTATTGTTACCATCATAAGAGATTTCATTAAGTATTGACAAATATCACTAATATTCAGATGAAATTATATCATGTTTGCTGCATTTACTCTAGATTTATAAATATCTGTTTCTTGTTCTTCTTGATATATTGTGTATTTTACAAGTATCATGGATGACTACATCCTGTTTATGGGTAGACTCAACCAGCCAACTGGAGACTCGTGAGAAAGATGGTAAGATCAAGACCCCTACTTTCCAGAACACACCATGACATTGCTGGAGTAGTTTCATGGATTGCAGAGATATGCCTTTATGATATCTACTGAATTCTCATTAGCTTTTAGATTGATTGTAGATTTAAGTAGATTCCATTTCAGGCATTAACAAGCTCTGTCAGATTCATATTTGGCTTTGAAATGCTAGAGCTTTTTCTAGAAATACCTGCTTTCAGCAGTTATATATTCAGGTTCCTGCAGAATAACAGACATGATCTTCATTCCACCTAATGTAGGACTTAATTCTCACACGAAGAAGAAGTACCATGCCAACTTGACATATCCGCCGAAAATTTGGCATTATGTTTCACTCATTATTTATTTTGATACTGCTAATTAATTGATAAAGAAAGCTTTGGGTTCCCCAGGCTATTGAAAGAAAGGCAGGAGGGGAGAGAAAGAAGGAAGGAGGGATGGGGAAAAGAAGCAAGGAAGGATGAAAGAAAGAAGGAAAAACAGGGAACGAGGAAGGGAAGGAAAAGGAAAGAGGGAGATGAGTTCCCTTATTATTTTTTTCTTCCTATTTTTATTGTTTTCTACTTTTACAAATGTGTTGAGTATTCATCCAGATTCCTTCCTTACCCTCTCTCTCATTTCCTCCCCTCCCATCATTATTCCCTCCAACTCCCTCCCTGCTTCTGCTTGTATGCTCCTATAGGCCCCAGGGTTCATTCTGGCTTGTCTACTCCGGTGAAGGCCCAAACCTTTGTGGCATATCAAGTTATCTCTCTTTAGGCCATCCCACTGATATGTTCATTTTTCTTCACTCAACGAACTTTATACTTTCCACTGTTAAGTTCCCATTCTAGGGATATAACAGCAGCTACCTACAGAAACAGTTTGATGTACTGTCTTCATACCTGTAAGTTAATTGGCTATCTTCCCTATTGATCTATTTTCTTCCCTTTTTTGGGGGAGGGAGTTGTACTAGTTTATAGTAACAGGGATGTGTACCATTCTGATATGTGGGTCTTGAGTCCAATCAAAAAGTTGTTGGTTGTCTCCTTGATATTCATACCACTATTACACTGGTGTTTATCTGTTTCCATGGTGATTTATATTTCAGCTTACAGATCTCATGCCGTTGATGGGGCTGGTGAATATTTCTCTCACCTGGCAGCTTCTACAGTATTTCTTGGTACTGTTAAGCTATCCAGCAAGGAGAAAGTTTTCACCAGTTCCAGTTTATGATGAATGTCCTGCTTAAGTTATGTCTGTCCTAGTTGTTGCATATGCTCTTATCACTGAAGTGTACAAGTCATGAAATTGCCTTGAGCTTAACAGTGTTACAATGCACCTAATTATCTCTGAGGTTTTAAAACTAAGAATGATAGGAGGGAACATCCTATGCGAGTAATATGTCAATAAAAAGTCTTTTAAAGGAAGGAACAAGAATGGGCAGCCCCTATGCTGAGGAGCAAAAGCCTCAAGCTGATCCATTTAGAACCCACGAACAAAATCATACTATAAGTAACAAGAATTTGGCACTTCCTGATAAAATGTTAGTCAGGGAGCTTTTAAAGGCCTCCAAATATTGTAGGTTTTTGCCATTGCTCTTAGATGCTCCAAAAACTATCAGTAAGATCCTATTACTCAAGATGCAACAGAAATGGATCACAGAACATGACAAAATATATCAACTGCAGTGATAAGAACATATGCAACAACTAGGACAGTCAGAACTTAAGTAGAACATTTCCTTTCTAAGCATTGAGAGATGGTAGTATTGACTGAGTTATAGTTGAGCTAAAATTCTACATGTGTACCTTCAGATTTACAGTTTATGCTTCCAAGGCATTCAGGACATCTTGGTATCAATTGGCTAATTTACTCTGGAATCTTTCCAAGCATTTTTCCTTTTTATTCTTTTAGTGTTGCATATGTGAATATAGTGAATTTATGATATTTTTCACCCTTTAATTCTCAATCCCATTTTCCCTTTGCAAATCTCTGTCTCCCATGCATTTCTTACTGTTTTTAAATCTTTTTGTCTATCATAATGTATGTCTGACATGATTCATGCTTCAATGATTATCACAGATCAGTGGGTATACCATTGAGGAAAGTATCTTTTTTTTTTCTGTACCAGGATCAGTGTTCATCAGTCTCTCAGGGAGGCATGGAGTGTCTTGCAGTCTTTCCCCTTTCCTACTAAGATGTTGATAGGATGGTTCCCATATAGTTCTTGTGAAAGTATACATATCTGTCATGAAATCAGGTATGCCACAGCCCTGTCGTGTCCGGGTGGCAATGTCTGTCCCACTATTCTCCTACTTTAGACTCTTATAATCTTACTGCCCCATCTTCTGTGATGTTCCCTGAACTTTGGGTTGGGGGTGTGTGACTTAGAAGCCATGTTTAGAGTTAAGTAGTCTATAGTCACTTATTTTCTTCTTTTTTGGCAAGCTGTGTTTTTTCCATAGTAAACACTTTGTGTTCCAGAAGGAGACTTCCAAGGTTGAGTACTAAATGCTTCTCCAATATATAGATATAATAACAGGTGCTTAAAAATCAGTTTGATGTAGTGTCTTCATAGCTAAACATTCATAGTCTGGTCTTCCCCTGGGATCTATGTCCTCCCCTTTACTTATGGTTCGTGGAGAGTTGTATTTGGAAGACTTAGACTTGAGCTGTAAGTTTATAAACTTATGTTAATACTGCCCCCTATTGGGCAATACAATTTCATTCCCAATATAGGAACCGTTGGCCAAGAGGCAGGGTACGGTATAAGCTTTTGGATTAGACTTCATGATTTTAGAAAGCTTTAAATCTGCATATTTAAAGGTACATATGATCTGTATGCATTTATATGTTAAAATTATTAAGTCTTGATTATTGAGCACAATTTCCGTGTCATATTCCTTCATATTATCAGTTCCCTGATCTATCTTTTATTTTTTTTCTTATATGTCCACATTTCTAACTCTCTGTCTGTACCTGGCAACCACTGTATCATGCTCTATGCCCATGTATTCTCTCTCTCTTGTGCTGTCCTCCCCCTCTCTATCTCATTTTAACATGTAAGTGATGCCATGCGGTGATGTATTTGGTAAATGTTTACTTTAACTATTATCATGTATTCTGGGTTTATATCCATGTTATGGTGAATTAAAAATAGTCCACTATTGTAGCAGTTATTTTTCTGTGTTGCTGTGAGACACACTCAGGCTAAGCAACTTAACGGGAGAAAAGAAGATTTATTTGGCTTATGGTTCCAGAGGGGAGATACATTCCATTATGGTAGGAAAGGCATAGCTGGCTGGCAAAAAGCTGGAAGCAAATCAAGTAATATACATCAAGGAGGCTGAGAGCTGCAAAACTGCCAACTGTAAGAGAAGACAGCTCCCAGAAGTAAGGTGAAGCTAATCAACCTCAACCTGTGACTGCCTTCCTCCAGCAGAATGCCATCTCTCAAAGGTGCCGTGACCTTCCCAAACATGAGTCTATGGAAGACAAGTCGCATTTAAAACCATGACACTCCAACGCTGACCCCCACAAACTCATTCCCATTTCATTATGCAATCTATACTTGGTCCAAATTTAAAAGTCACATAGGTTGCATCAGTAGTACCAACACATTCCAAAAGTTTGAAGTCCAAAGCCTACTACTGTGAAATCAACAAAGAAGTTACATGCTTTCAGCATACAATGGCACAGAATAAACATGCCCATTCCAAAAGAGAGGAATGGGGGCATATCCAGAAAAAACTAGTCCATAACATGATCAAAACCCAGCAGAACAAACTCCCAATCCTGTAGCTCTAAGTACAGAGTTAGGGTCTGATATCTCTCAAAAAACAGCCAAGACACACACAAAAGCAAGAACGTTTTATTCAATCCAGTATGCTGAGGTCCACCATTGAACAGAGAAAATGGCAACCATGTACACAACTGAGAGACTTTATAAGAGAGAGAGAGAAAGAGAGAGAGAGAGAGAGAGAGAGACAGAGACAGAGACAGAGATAGAGAGAGACACAGAGAGAGAGAGACTGGTACTGGGGCTTACACACACAGGCATGGTGTTGTATGTGCAGGTGTGCAGCCCCGAGTTATAGCTCCACATAGTTTTTATACAAAAGGGACAAAGGAGGTTGCATGCCCCACAAAGCAATTTAGCAGGCAGTGTAATAGGGATGCTGGCTTCTTTCAGGCCCTCTGGCCAAGTGGCTTGCCAGAGGGGAATTTCGGAGAACTGTAGGGGAGTGGGCATTTTATTGCCTGCCGGCAGTTTCTCAGGCCTAAGAAATTTCATTTTAAGACTTTAAGATTTTTCCTTCTATGCTTCCCCTTCACAACCTCTTGTTGAAATCATCACATTTCCAAAGGACTCAGGTTCCACTTCTCCAGAGTAGATGCTCACAGAACTCATCATCCTTTTTGGTTCTGGCATCTCTAACATCTTCATTTCTCAATGGTAATCCAGGTTTTAACTCCACAGTACAAAATGCACTCATTGGGCCTCTTAGCAGATTTTTCAATCCTGCCACAGAGAATCTTGCCATTCTCTGAAACCTTGATCTTTGATACCTCTAAATCCAGGACGACATGCATGACTTTGCTGAGTTTTGCTATAACTGGCAATTGGAGACTGTTCCCTTTGAATCACAGCTGGTTCCGTTTCTCTGTGCTGACTCTGCAGTATCTCTCTTGGGACATTGCTTCAGAGAAGAAGATCTTTCCTTTGGAACTCCACCTTTTAGCTCTTCCTTTCCAAAAGAATTTGCATTCTAATGGGCAGGATCTTTCCCTGAAGAATTTATCCTCAGGATAGGGCCTCTTCTATTACAGAAATTGAGAGCAGGCTTTGATTCACTAATAGAGCTTATTTTGTTATTGAAAGCTGTCATTTTGCTGTCTGTATTCTCTTTAAACTTGTGCTCACATTTTTTTCATCAAACTTTACAGTTTTTGTCTCTTTCTGCTAAATTCCTTGCTCTTTTTTCCATAATTCTGAACAATAGTGCTAAAAACCAGCCATGTCACAATATAAGGACTACATTGCCCATTGCCTTGAAACTTCTTCTACCAAACACTCGAATTTAACTTCAGGTAAGTTTACAGGATGAAGGCAAGGTTTAAACAGACTCTTTGTCAATACATTGCTCCATTTCCCCCTTGTCCAGTTCCAGACACAGTCTCTGCTGCCTTCTGGTCCACAGCAAGCTGGGCGTCCACTATCTGAGTCTGAAACAACATCGGTCTCTTTCAATCTCTCTCTAGAATGACCCTTTGGTCCTGTCTCCACAATGCAAAGGCTTTACCAGCACAAAATCCCAAAATTCTCTGTATTTCTCCCAGCAAATATTTCCAAAGGCATATCAACTTTATCACAGTAATAACTATAACCTCTCTACTTGGCACAAACTTCTCTCAACTTGATACTTCATTTACTAGTAATGGGTTCATAGTATTATAGCAACACCACACTTCTTTCACGCCCATTTCTGTAGCAGTTACTTTTCTCTGTTACTGTGAGACACACTCACACTCAAGTAGCTTAAGGAGAGAAAAGAAAATTTATTTAGTTTACAGTTCCAGAGGGCACTTATAGTCCATATAGCAGGAAAGACATGACTGTCTGGCAGAAGCTGGAGGTGGCCTAAGTCACATCATCAAGGAGGCTGAGAGCTGCAAAACTGATAACTGCAAGAGTTGACCTCTTTTGGGAGTAGGGTGAAGCCAGTGAACCTCAAGGTTTCTTCCTGTGACAGCCAGCAAGACTCCACCTTTTAAAGGTGCCATGGCCTTCCCAAACAAAAGATTTAAACACATGAAACTGTGGGGGACAACTCACATTAGAAATTATGGCAATTATAAATGTATATTTCACATACATCTATCTACTTGTTGATGGAAACTGGCATATCCATGTCTGAGATTTTTTTTGCTACTTGAGAGTATTTGGGATTAAACCCAGAGCCTAATACATGCTAGATTAGCAATCTACCTCTGTGTTGTGCCCAGGGTTTACTTCTTCCTGGGTTTTGGCTGATTTGAATCATTCTATAATTAATACTGGAGTGCAGATATCTTCATAAGGCAACAATTTCAGTCCTTTTGGGTCTATCATCAGAAAAATTGCTGAGGCATGTGGTAATTCAGCTTCTCATTTCTTTAATAACTTCCAGATTATTCCCCATACTAGTTATACTCTGTCATGCTTCCCTAGTAGTGTTCCTGTTTTTTCACATTGTTGTACACTTTCATCATTTTGGCAATAGTCACTCTAATAGGTATAAGGTTATATATTCCATTTTTTTAACCTTTCCTTGACTAGTGTTGTTGAACACCTTTTCAGATATCTCTGCTGTCCATAGTATCTCTGTTTTTTAGAAAGATCTATTTAAGCACTTTCTTATTTGCTTAAATTATTTTCTGTTATTGAGTTGTGCAAAGAATTATTTTGGTTATTAAATCTTTATCAGATATTTGATTTGCAAATACTTTCTCCCAATTAAGGGCTGTCTTTCTCTTACAGATTGCTTTTTTGCTATGTGAAAGTTTCTTGTTTGGTATAGTTCTGACTAGTTGAGTTTTATTGTTAGAGCTTTTGCTTTTGCTTTTTTCAGAAACAATTATAAATTCCAAAGTCAAAGAGCTTTTTCTTTGTATTTCTGCCCATATTTGAAGTTTCTGGTATTCATTTAGTCTTTCATCTATTTTGAGTTGATTATTTTGGGGGGATTAATAGTGGAGTTTAAGTGCTGTAACTTTCCTAAACCTGTTAGTGAGGTATCAATTTAATCAATTGTGGTTGCTAAACACATCTAGGAACTGCTACAACCCATGATGTGTAGTTAAAATAGTCTTGATTAGCGAAACATGCACTATTTAGTAAGATGTCAGGGAAGTATTTTCCTAGGTAGGACCTGCTTGGGTCTGCGCTGAAGCCCAAAGATTCAAGAGAATGGCAGAGTCATTTTCTCCCTCCTTTATTTTTCCTTGACACATTGTATTTTTGTGTTTTATGTGAGCTTAGCAGATCTATGCATTTTATTGACTTCTAGCTAAGCAAATGGAACAAACTCAGATGGGTTAAGGGCTGAGCGAGTGAGCCGCAGGGAGCACATTACCCTGAGGCTGTCTTCTCCTTCAGCCCCTGCTGCCAGTTTGCTTTCAAGTGCAATTTAGGAAGCTGGTTATGGTCCACTAAGCTCCAAATACATAGGGCCTTGCTCACCTAGCACATCAGCTCCTTCTTTGTATATTTCCACTGTGATTAATCATGGCTCATCACTCTTATCAGAAAAGGGGAGTGTTCTGAAAATTCTTCATATGATGATTGCCTCCCATAATCCTGACCTACTTGTTCATAGATTGAGGCAGTGGGCAGCAGCTGGAGATTTTGAGAGTGGTGACAAGCAATACTGTATGGAGCATTTTCCATTCAAACCACGACACACACACACACACACATATATATACGTGTATGTGTCTGTTGTGGTTTGAATGGAAAATGATGATAGATCGATAGATAGATTATAGATAGATAGATAGATAGATAGATAGATAGATAGATAGATAGAAAGATAGATTTGTATTTAGCAGCCACATCTAAGAGTTGTGGCAGCCTGTCTCTCTCTTTCTCTCTCTCTGTTTCTCTCTCTCTCTTTCCATCTTATAAGAATGACCATGTCTAATTTGATCTTCAATTGATAATTTAGGGCTATATTTTCACCTGGCTTGAGATAAAAAAGCATATGTATTAATGTGTGTATGTGTATCTATTTGGTTTTAATTCTGAAATTATCCAGTGCATCATTGATATAGAGACATTGCTTTCTTGTTTAGTTGGAAGGAGGATCACTTTTACCATGTGATTCCTGGAAATCAGAGAATTCATAGAATTTTGAGCAGTGACTCCATTTTGTTGTGGGTGTGACTGCAGTCAGGTGAAGGTTTGTCTAAATGTCTTTTGTAGTCATGTTTATCCTAAGGCTTCTGACACTCTACAGAGCACTTTTTATAAGAAGAATATTTAATATTCAGAACCCAGTTGAGTTCCACACATTTACTACTCCACTAAACTTCTATTACTCTGTCTATAAAAATAGGAGATGAAACAATACTTGCTGCTTGAAAATTTCTCTATGATAATGTTTTGGGATTTATAACAATGTCTAGTAATTTCAAGGTCCAGAACTGGACCCAGGAAGAAGTAATTTACTTGATTTTATGTAAAAACATGAGCAAACGTAATGAAATCAGTACATTGCCCAGTTTCTGTAATCACATGATAACATTTATCTTTGTTTGCCACCAGAATAATTTGAGATAAAACAACATTTAATCATGAGATAGCTGATAATTAATCATTTCTTATACCTTCATTTTCACTTTCAAGGAGTCGGCACTCAAATATTAACTTGGTTGCTCCGTAGCCTCCTTGCAGTGCTAGAGCTGCTGATTTACGAAATGTTTCATGTGAAAACTGTTTTTTTTTTTTTCTTCTTCTCTAAGCTGCCTCGGTTCTTTAGATCCTTGTGAATTCTCTGGTGACTGTTGTTAGTGAAATCAGGAAAAAGGATAAGCTGCGGAACATTTCATACCAAATAGCCTTATGTACAGTTTTCTGTCATGAAGAAAACCATAGGTGGGCTGCCGGATAACCATAGAGAGGTTATAATCAGAAGCAGAAAACCCAGAACCAAAGGAAGTCTGAGGTTCTGTAATCCCGCAGCCCTTTCAGTCTCTTTGTTTTACAAAAGAATCTGATGCATATTCCTTAAGTATTTTTATATGAGTTGCTATAAGAAACAGACAAAAGGAAACACATATTAAAGAGAATTTCACTTTGCCATATATTATGCCTTCTCCTCTCTCTCTCTTAGAAACAGTCTCGTGCCTTTTTGTGACTTTATATTATACAATATTTCTGTAAGGAATTCTGGCTGATGCCACCTAAGAATAATGCTTTATGGGGGTTAAGAAGATGGCTCAGTGGTTCAAGCCTTCGCCTCACAAGCAAAGAAACCTGCGTTTGGTTTCATGGATTCCACAGAAATATGCTGGGTCAATATGATGGTGGCCTTTGATTCTATCCCTTGAAGGTGGAGCCTGGGAAACCCCAGAGCAGAGCAATGAGGTGGAAAAGCAATCCAGATTCATTTCTGACATCTCTCTTAGTGTTTTGCAGGCGCACACCCTCGAGTGCCCTTTTGTACACACTCAAGTCTTGTACACATGCCCACATGTATGTGTGTACCAACCCACACACATGAATGCGCATAGACACACATATACACTCACACATACAATATTGCTTTATTTTGTGTGAGGACCCTTGTGAGATGCAGTTATCGAGATGAAATATTTGAATATCAGCCAGTTGTTTTCCTTTTTGGCAGAGCTCTGCTCATAATGTCTTTGCAGTTCCTCTGGCGTTCATTATGGATCTCTCCATGATGTGGACCCTCCTCTGGTATGCAGTCCGAAGTATTAGAAGAACTAATTCATAAAGTTGAAAACACACAGAAGCTTCCATTTTTTATGCTTTCGGTATTAATTTCTTTTTTTCTTTAAAACACAGACTAGTCAGAGAAATATTCTATAGATAGTTTAATAAGTTCAACTTTAGCTGTTAATCTCGAAGTCCTCTTGACATTTATCTCTCATAGTGAACTTTGAGCAAACTTCAGTCATCTCTGCCCAGTTACTTGATCAGACAAATCCAGTCCACCAAATTCCCGAACCTAAGTGTGAGAGGTCTATACTCATGATGAAAACACATAATATTGAATGATTGGTGAGAAATTTTTGCAGAAATTTGAGGCAGAATTAACATATTGGTTTATTTTATGCATTCTACTTCAATAAAAATGATAGAAATAATTGGAAGGTAGTCTTTGGTGCAGTATCCAACCACTCTAAGTCAGAGCTTCTCCTGCATAGTCAAGCAGCATATTCACAGTTTCATTTGGTATTACTGTCTTTCCCGTTACAGTCATTCTGAGACAGAAACTCTTCCAAAGACACCAACGCTCTTACTGCCTCAGAATTTACTATCTCCTTTCTGGAAGTTCTTGACCCAGATCTTGCCTAGTCAGGCACCTTACCATTATTTGAAGAACCATTTACGTATCTGCTTTTCCAACACTTGTCACTTCGTGACCCTAGACTGTGGTTGCTCATCTGCCCATCTCTCACCCAACTGGCATGTTGCCCATCACTGCGCTCATTTGCTCATCAGCTGTGTGTCTTTTCCCATCCTATCTCCAGAATGAAAGGGCGATAGGAAGGAAGGGCTGCCATTTACCTGGATATCTTTCATATCCATAGGTCATTAACAAGCCATCCCTTTTAAAACTTTAATTATTTTATTTATTTTAGAAGGGGATGAGGGAGTGAGGAAGAGATAAAGGTAGAGGTCAGAGATCAACTTTTAGAAGTCAGTTCTCTCCTTCCATATTTTGAGCATCTGGGGATCGAACTAAGGTCTCCAGGTTTTTAAGCAGGTACTTTATCCACTTAGGTATCTCATGGAATTCACAAGTTATTTTTTTCATTTTCTTTCATTTTTTAAATATTGATACATGAATATAATGAATTTTTGATATTTTCACCCCTCAGTCCCCATTCCATACCCCTCCTTTTCTGCTTATAACCTTTCATCTCCCCTACCAGACTCCCTCTGTGTGCCTTATTTGTGTCTCTCAGTGTGCTTCCTATACTTTGTCTTTGATGACATACATATACCTTATGTAATTCATGCTCCAAGACAATAGGTATACTATTGAGTTAAGCATCCTTTTCTTCCCCATCAACATTAGTCTTCATCAATCTCTCAGGGAAGTCTGGATCTTCTCTTGATCTTTTTGTTTTCAGGGTGAGAGGTTGACTGGACAGTTCCTGTATTGTAAAAGACTAACATGGGACATTAGTGCACCAAACATTATCTCCTGGATGTGACAAGATTTCGGGGCAGATATGTATACTTGCACAAGTCATTCTTGAGTCAATTTTTGATACTAACAAAACAGAGCCAACTCCATTACAGGCATTCATGATAGGCATGATGGCCATAACAGTGGTACTCCCTGATGCTGGGAGGCCTGGGGTAGCTCATTTTCAGACGATTATCTTCAAAATACCCTTCACATTTAGTCCCTCTCATTATGCCCACATTAAAGATGCAGAACTGAGATTTAGAAAAGCTCTTCCCACTCCGCAAAGCTTCCAGAACTACTAGCTGGTGAAGAGAGGGTTAAAATGCACTCATTCATGTCCACAGCTCCTGTGATTTTCAGTTCCAGAGGCATTTTCCTGGGTGGCATTACACTTTCTGAGCTTTGCTTTCTTATGAATAATTAGTGATACTTGGTGCTTGGCCATGTGATCTGCTATAGTCATTTTGCAATTCATTCCGAGTAATGTGGAACGACAAACTCTTTAAAGGTGGCTCTTTTTTCCTCCTGAACAGACGTGTGTTCCCTGTTTGTAGTCTTTTCCAGCCCCTGCAAATGGTAATTGCTACTGTTCGAGGCATGTTATGAAGCGAGTGTTTCCTGTTTTCTGTTGTCTGTAGGCAAAAAAAAATATTCTGTTTATATAAACCAGTTATTTCTATAATGAGACTTTACTTATTTAGGTGCAGAGTCCTGTAGCAACATTGGCTCTAAGGTACATTTTGGTTGTTACAGCTGTTAAGTGTTGTTCAGTCAATGGCTTTACGAAGAGTTTACCTGTGAGCTCCACATAGAACAAAATCAAATATCACAGCCTTTTGGAAACCTCTCAGCTCTTCCCCTTGTAGCATTTGCTGCAACTTTCAAATAGGAGCAGGAGTGGTCTAAAGTGGCAATTCCATTCACGGGCTAATGTGAAATCAAAAGCGAACTTTCCGTTGACACATAAAATCATCTAGAACTTCAGTCCTCTGGGAAGCCAGGATGCCAAGAGGCCTTAACATGGTGAGCACTTATCTGAAGGGAAAAAAAAAAAACATATATCAAACCAGGTAGCTACTCTGAACCACAGTCCATAAGCTTGCTTGCACTGAAAGTACTTTATTTCTTGACATTCTGTAATAAATTCACTTTGTCCATCATGTTAGTATGGGTGGAAATTCAAGCAAAATTAAAAACCATTGTGCATATTTCTTCCTGAGAGTTTTTTCAGGGCACCTAGAGTTCAGGTTTCCTAGTAATACAGGCCTCATTGTCCTTGCATATCAGTGTATAGTGTTCATTCATGTTTTGAAAACAGATGTTTCCTTTGGGGCCTCATTTTCTTAATTATGTGTTTTAATTCGAATTCAGATGTCTTAAGTGTAGATGCTATGAGAAATCACAAAATAAAATAGAGCAAGTCAGATCAGCAGAATAAATTTATTCATTTATTCATTCATGCATGAATTGTTTGCTTCTCATTGGTGTTTTCTCAAGGCAAGTCACTAACTAGTCTTCACACTTCCTTACCACAGAGCAGGCTGCCAGTCCGCAGGCTTCTCTACCCTTCCTTATCAGAAATGGTTCCTTTCCTACCTAAGAGTTGGGACTTCTCAAAAGTTATTTAATGGTCCAGTCCATATCTCCAAAATAAGAAATTACAGGCAAAGATAATATTTAAACAGATTATTCTGTCCCAGTAAAAGGAATAACTTTCAGAAGAGGAACAACAGGAAACAATCCATGCTAGCTTGCCTTATTTTATAATCTCATTGCCACATGGAAGATAAGACCCAGGTCTTAAGTAACACCATTTGGAATGATGTCCTGGTTGACGATTACATTAAACATCTAAATGTCTATAGTAATCAGTAGCAGATTTTCTTGAAAAAAAAATGCTGACATCTTCAGAGCCCTGTTTTCATCCTGGGAAACATTATCGTGAGTGTCATTAAACAGACAGGTAAAGAAAGAAGCTCATGGATTTTTAGTAGAGAATCTTTTAGGGTTCCCGTAATGCTGCACTAACTTCTGTGAATGAGCAGACTACTAAGGAATCCCATGTCAATGTGTAATCTTCGCATACCCAAACCTACCTGAACAGTATTTGGGTTGGAGGTAGTACAACAACACTCGTGCTGGTCTTCTGAATAATAGCATTGTGTACAGGAGCAATATCCTCTCTTTGGAAGGATGAAAATATAAAGTTTGTGGATATTTGACCACTGGACTGCAGTCACCATCAGCTGATCATAAACAAAGGTGAAACAGACCCAGAGAGAAAGCTTTCTTTTGCTGTTCATGCTCGATTCTTTGGAGACATGTCTTTCCCCCTTCTTATTGCTTTTATTGTGAATGCTCTTAGAATGTGTTTGGTATTTGGATAAGAATAAGTAATATTTGCATTGTTTATGTGTGTTAATACTCTTGCCTCGATTCAGTCATTATTTAAATATTATTTCTAGCTTTACTTTGAAAAATTCCATGATAATGGAATTAATATTGTTTTGATCTTGAGCCTTCCTGATGTCTGAATACTGTAATTTGCCCAGTATACCAACTGTGCTACGTTTTTCTTGATTAAACCTTCATAGGTATTGCAAGCCACAATTGGAGGGGCTATAATAATTTTACTGTTCATTGAATGCCAAATTAAAAATGTATATGAGATAGTTAAGGTTCCTATCCTTGTTAATTGTTCTCTTAGGATTTCTTTGTTAATGAGCTGAAACATTCTGAAGCCAAATGCCTGAACATTTTAAAAGTGAGAAAGAGGAATCCAGCAAACTAGAACATGAATACACAGATTGAAAAAAAAAACAAGGAAATAAATGGGATATAGTCATGAAAACCCTTTTTTGATGCTGTGAGGCACCTTCTTCCTTTCAGAGATGAATGTCCTTGCTATGAGTCTCTATCCCTTTGCATATGTACAGCCATGAAAGTATGTGAAAAAATAGTTCTGATAAAACGTATCTGGCTTGCTCTTTGGAATTCCATGAACCCAGAGCTTGCCATAGGCTAGGAATGTGCTCTACTACTGCTCCATCCCTGACTCTTGATTAATTCTTTGAAATCTTTGATTTTAAGGTTCTAATATCATAAAATATTGAATTTTCCTAGTTCCTAAAATAAGGCCTATCATTAACCTTTCTGGACTCAGATTTGCCCATCTGTGTGGTAATGGAAATGATTCCCACCTCCTGATTGTTGCTTGAGATACAAATAGGTCAATTTGTCAAAGCTCTGATAAAAATTCCAGGGTGTCAGGCAGTACCATGACTTTGCCGCCTCAGACAGCCAGCTTGAGCGCAGCTGCACTTTCCCAATAGTCCACCTCCATTCTGATCCAACAGTTCTGTAAACTGTTACTTCTGTGTAGTGGATACTTTGGGAATCTATGAAGGGGACAGTCTGATAATTGCTCTCCTCTTGTATACAATGGCTTATTGTGAGACTTATTTATTTTGGGGGAAAAATAGGCTGGAGGAAAGAGTATGTCAGAAGAATTGTAAGATGTTAGGGAAACTTGAAGCTCAGTTGTCATGGTGACAGGATTTTGTTCAAAGCAGCCAGGTGGTCTCACATGGCAGAAGACCACTTTAGATGAAAGCTTTATTTTTAAAACTGCAAAGAGCCCCCTTCTTTCATCTTTCATTCATTTTATCATGTGAGTCCCCAAAAGCATTACTCAAAAATTTGTAGATGCCTCTGCTTGCCCGGATTTCTCAATTATGCAGAATTAAAACGTGCAGCTTCACTTTGAGAATAAATATAGCCAAGAATTTGCATGATGTAAGCCTATATTTACTATTTTGGGAGTGCTGATTTTTTTAGTCTTATTTTTTAAAAAATCTCTGACAATTAAAGAAAAAGATGGATTAAAAATGTTCCATGGGTCAGAACAGCTAGGGTGAGTACGGATGAAGGGTTGACTAAAATCTTAGGCATCTATACTTGAATGTCTCATTTAAAGAAACAACTTGCAGTTATTATGTAGACAATGCAAATCCCTTGGAAAGAAGAGCTTAGCTTACAATTCTGTGTTTTGTTCTATGTGAATCCAGTCTATAGATGTTCTGATGTGAACCAAATTGCATTATTAATCTTAGCTCACTGGTTTTTCCTTGGTGACCTCATTCTTTACTTTTTTGGCAATTTAATATGTAGGTAAAATGTATGTGATCACCTTCTGTTACTCCTCCCACTTTCTTCCCCCTAATTTCCTATGTCTGCTTTTCTAAACCTTTATTTTTTGCCTTTTAGTTCAGACAAATTCTGTGTATCACTATATGTGAACATTCATCCTAGTGTTGAGTATGCTTTCATTTATCATGAAGTTTCTCTTCTTTCCTTTTAAATCTGTCTGAAAATGTCTCCACACTGAATTTTTGTACTAATTTGAAGCTATTTGTGTGTGGTGTGTGAAGCTACAGACACTTTAACTTCTGACTCCCTCTTTTGCTAGGTCCTAGAAAGGCCTGCAGAATTTTGCATTTATAATTTGTGGAGGACGCGTACACACACACACACACACACACACACACACAGAGAGAGAGAGAGAGAGAGAGAGAGAGAGAGAGAGAGAGAGAGAGACAGAGAGAGAGAGAGACAGAAAAAGAGAGAGAGAGAGAGGAGATGAGAGAGAGACAGAAACAGATATATTGGGAAGTCTGAGGACTATCTGAAGTCATTTCTCTCTTTCTGCTATGTGGGGCTCTGGGGATACCATATTTTATGAGCAGACATACTACCCACTCATGTCTAGCCAACCCAATTTTTTTATTTTTAAGAAGACTCTGAGACATCTGATTAAGTTCACAGACTTTCATTCCTGATCATTTACTACTGAGGGGGTATGATCTCACCAGAAGAGGAGGGCATATAGTCTGGCAGATAAAAAGTAACCATTTTGCAAATGGGTGATAGACCCCTCCCTCACAGTGGTTTCCCACTTTTATTACATTTACCTTTGAATGTGCTTTTATCACAAGACTCTAGTTTAATAGCTTTTTGTCTCTGGCCAGGGGGTGACATACAATGCCCACCAGGATGGAGTGAAGGGCACTGCAGGAGCAGCAAAACTGCAAAAGAAAATCAACAAACTACAATCCAGAACTTCAGAGACTCTATACCAACCACCTAGAACTAGGCCAGCCTAATCTCTCCCCATCCTGAAGCTCAGGGAAATTTGTGGAAGAGGGGGCGGTAAGAGTGTAAGAGCAAAAGGATGGGAGGAGCAATGATATGCACGATACTCCACACAAGTTAGGGCTGAAGCAATCATAATTGGACTTTACATGCCCTGTGCATTGTCCAACACACTATTGACCTCACAAAGTCTAGCATCTGCTTAAGGCACCAAGATCCTTGGAGGCAAGGGATTGGCAGCTACAGCAGTGTTCCTATACCTAAGGGAAACACGGGAAAGGGTTCAGGGAAATGCCACTGGGTCCTTGTACATTATCGGAGAGGAGGGCCCAGAGGAAAATCAAGCATGCACAAGAAAGGACTCTGGGAATTGGGGTGGGAGGCACTGGGGGATGGGGAGGGAGGGGGGTGGGGAGGAGCAGGGGGTACGGGGGGAGGGAGGAGGAGGGAGGGAGGGAACTGGTGTACTTATTAAGTTTGTATGAGCTGAAATAATAATAAAAATATTTAAAAAAAGAATATTTCACCAATAAAGCACTAGTATAACGTCAAAAAAAAAGAAGACTCTGAAAATGGATTCACTTAAAGTCCCACAAATTGCTAATATTTATCAACATCTATTGCTGTATACTACAAAATTTTGTTGCCAGGCTCAATAATTTTAGTGTAGTTTTAATTTTGTCTGATTGCACTTCCTTATAAGTGACATTAATTTCTTTTGTTTTTTTTTTTTACTGAGAAACTATCTTCTTCAGTTGTGTTTCTCCAAATTTCTGTAGTTGTGGTTCTGGAAAACTCCTCACAATGTTCACACCCTTGATTCCAAGTTTCTCATGTACATGTCTAAGTGATTATTAGTACCAGTCAACCTGACTTCACAATTACACTGAAGAACAACTGTATGTATGCTGCACATGTAGTTCAGTGATAGGGTACTTGCCTAAAGTATGGGGGTGAGGTGTAGACTTAATTCCTAACGTGATACATGGAGAGACAAAGAAAAATAATATCCCATCATTGACTAAACTTTCTGTGGTTTTAGCCACCTGCAGTCAAATGGTATGAAAATATTACATGGAAAATTCAAGAAAGAAGTCATAAGTTTTAAATTACTCTCCACTGTGAGTGATTTTAATGTTTCATCTTGCTCCATGCTACCTGTGGTGTGAGTCATTTGTTTATCCTATATAAGCACATTTTATATATTACCCATCCTACTTAGCAATTGTCCTCTTGGATCAACCAGTGAAGCAGTCAAACATTAAGGTTCAAATCACCCATATGTTGTTTAATAATGGCTGCAAAGTGAGTTGGCATTCTGAACATTGCAAGGGAAAATCATGATGTGCTTTCCTGAAGAGAAAAGATGAAGCCATAGATATCTTGAGAGAGAGAGAGAGATCACATGCATTTAATGTTTATTATAGCATATTGTTATAGTGGTTCAATTTACTTTCATCTTAGTTTTCATAATTGATAAATATACATACAGGAAAGATTCACTATATATAATCACATACAATTATGTTATTATATTTAATCATATAATCATGTATGTGTGTGTATATATATATATATGTCTCTAGTTTCAGGAACCTACTGGGGCTTAGAATGTATCCCCTTTAAAAAGGAGAATTAAAATACATTGTTTGTACCCTCACTGAATGGGATCTTTCTTAGCCACTGTTGATTTTTTTCCCCTGAATTATAGTCAATGCCCTTCCTGTATTTTCCCACTTGGAGTCCCTCACATGTGTTCTCTGTGGTCAATGTTTTATATAGGATAGACTGTCCCCCAAATAAACAAAAACAAGAGGCTTGTGTGGAGATAAATTCAGGAACTAAGAGCTCCACAATTCCATTACCTAGCAAATACCTTAGTTATATATATTACTAGATGGCATATCGTTAAACACTAGCTCCATTCTGCTAGTCCAATAGAAAGAGGCAGGTTTCTCAACACCAAGATCAGTAGGGTGACTGTATGCTCTTTCTGAGGATTTAAGAAAAATCAAATGGTCTTACACTGTTTTGTTTCTTCCTTTCTTTTACTTTTTGACATGTTCCTAATTAATAGGCAGCTGCTTATATATTGTCTTAAAGTCCACTTTTTGATACTCTTTAATGATATCTGTTTAGGTAACAAGTCTGTATTATTAGCATCTCACATAGATGTGTCTTAAACCATGTGCTAAGCACATAGAATGTACTTAAAATACCTAGTATTCATTCAAAATCTGTTTATTTTTTACTTATGATGATAATGATCTTACATTAATATTTACTAAGCCAAGCATTAAAGATAATGAAAATCAATCTTCAAATAGTGGAAAGTTTTTGGTGAGAAATTAAGAGATTAAATGTCTTATTTAGGTTGATAATTTTACTTGATTGAAATTCTTCTTTTATTTGACATGCATGAGTTCCTCAACTCCCTCATGAATTTTTTCTCTTGGAGGTGTTTGCTTTTTATCAATAAAATTAGCACCTGATATTCACTACTTGATCCTTTTTAGATAGATATATTAGTAAAGAAATACCATAGTTGCCTTACTTGGAAAAAAGAGAGGTCTTTAAAAAATACTTTTTAAGAAGTAGTAGAAGTGTAGAAATGAAGGATCTTGGTCATACACCAGGAAAGCAGTGATACAAGAATTGAATTGTGTTTTGTCTTTCAAAGGTATAAAGGATATCTGTTCTCCATTGATGTCCCTCTGTTCGGGCATGAACCATTTCAATTTAAAATGTATATCAAATATGCATTCAATTATTTAGATTTCAATACAATTTAATAAGTACTCTTATTAAAGTCCTCTGTTGTGAAGCCTTCAATTTTACTTCAGATACTGAACCAGGCTTGGCAGGATGATTACATTAATAATACATTGCTATCCAAAATTAAAGTGCGGAGTAGAGAACATGTTAATAGGTTTCATTGATTTCAACTTGGAAATGGGCATAGGCAATCAGAAAGACAGGTGCAACCTGACTAGCAATGATCTATCTGAGAATATTGAATCAGGATCAGTGGCACGACTCATAGCTGTGATGTGAGTTAGAGAAATGCTAAGCATAATGAAAGTGAGACTGTTTCAAACTTGGGATAACTGTGAATACTTCCATTCAGATAGTGGGTTTGTGTGATTAGAATTCTGAATTCAGTCCTAGGGTTTTCCTGGTTTTCTCCTATTTTCCTTGAAATTAGTTGACCATAAGATTCGTTATCATTTTCATTTCTTGAAAACTTCAATGTTGAGGTTCAGTTTTAAAGTGTTCAATCAGCATTCCACTCAAGTACTGTTCTTGAAAATTAACTGGAATTCCATTTATACATATGTAAGGCTTCTGCTATGTCTCTAAGGATGATTTCATGGTTCAGTGCACACTGTTTTATTTTGGCTTTAAAAACTTGAAAGAATACATGAAATCATACAAAAATTGCTTTTAAAGTTAAGCATGGTGGCACGTGGCTGTAATCTCAGCACTGAGAGGCTGAGGCAGGAGGATTATTAGTCTGAGGCCAGCTTGGCCTACAAAGTATCAGTATGTCACAAATAAATAGAATAGAAAAATAAAGAACAAGTGCTTTTATCTCTTGAAACACAATTTACACAGTAGTATTATATCTATATTGCTCAGTCCAATCTTCTTTCTTCTTTGAAGGAAGTCTTTCTGTTTGATTTGCAGCCTTATGATACTGTTCTTTATAACTCTGTACAGAACATAATTCAAACAGTCCTTGTCTTCAATCTTCAGTTCATATCTAGAATGTAAAAAAGTTGCATCTTCCAATGGCGCATAGTGAATAATGGAAGAAATATTCCATTAAGGTGTGGGCCTGTGTGTGCCACACAGGAGACATGTAACCGAGCATGCTGTAGGAACATACATTTGAAACTTGGGCCAATATTTAAATCTAGAATTTTGAGGTTTTAATTCTGATTTTAATGCAAATGAGTTTTCTTAATGTGTAGGTTAGTTCTTCATTTAAAAAAAAAACTGTTAATATTGGGATAGGGAGATGGTTCGATGTGAAAAGTGCTTGCCGCATAAGGTTGAGGACCAGGGTTTGGATCCCCAGAACCTATAAAAGCCAGATTCATTTGAATGTCTGTAGTCACAGTGGTCTTGTGACAGAGGCAAGAGAACTCTTGTGGCAAATTAACTTGGCAAATGCAGTGGCAAACAGAGACCCTGTATCAAACACCATAAAAGATGAATATTGACACCCAAGATTTTGCTCTGAGTTCCACACAAATCCTGTATCATGTACTTGCCTGAACTTACACACAAGAACATGCACACACATACATGCATACACACATAATTCAAATATACCATACATACATACATACAAATTACATTATAAACACACATATACACGTGTATATACATGAAAGAGAAGACTAATATTAATGTCTGATACCCACTTCTGAAGTCGAGTTTATTTCTTGGAGCAATTCCTGACACTTGTTTAGTATCCTGTATGCGTTAACACTTCGCCACAGCTCTGGAAAGGGGCTTTACTGAAACACTTGTGGCTCCATACTGTACAGCTTCCATTGCCATTCACCCCAACTCGATTTCTGTCCTTTCTTTCCTTTTCTTTGGTAGAACATCATGCTCTGCTTAGTTTATAAGCAAAACGTGATTTTTGCCTTTTGATTTCTATCTATTAAATCCTTAGAATTGGTCACGGGCACTGTTGTAACATGAATTTTATTAAATTTTATGAAGGAAAGGATGAAGGCTTATTTTGACTTTCAAATTGTTGGAAGTATGTAGAAGAATAATTTGGCTTCAGACAAGAAGAACCTCAGTCCAAAGTATACCTTATTTATCTTCTCAGCTACAGTTTTAGTTTTTTTTAACTTATTCAATTGTATGTGTGTATGCGTGTGTGTGTGTGTGTGTGTGTGTGTGTAGAACCACGGGCGAATTCGGGAACCATCATAGACTGCCTCCACATCCTCCTTGTTTATTCTGCCCTGGGATTCACAGGCTCCGCCCTACCAGGACCAGAAATGGAGGCTGCCCCCCCTTCCTCTCGGCGTCTATACATGGAGTCTAGGATCCGAACTCATGACCTTCCGCCTGCAAGGCAGAGGATTAACCCCTGAGCCATCTCTCCAGGCCCTTAATTTTAGTTTTATATGGTCTATTGTGCATATACCCACTGTATCTATTAATGAATAAGTTAAAGTAAAACATTGAAGCTCATTTTATGTAATTTTGATTATGTAGGTATAAAATCAGAAGTTCAAACATTAACTGTCCTCAAACTATTCCCTTATGAATAGTTTTCTCTACTTGAATATGATTAGTACCATTGATGTACATCTATAAAAATTTCATTATTGCTTCATTAATCTGGCAGGGTGATGGGTCAATGGACGGTAAGCCTATGTGGTATTAAACTTTCTACATGCATGCTTTCACTTTCAATGTTATAATAAAATTTCCAGTTACTACTTTGGTGACCTAAATCAATAATAATAAGAATTTTGTTAGGTGAATAGCATTAGAAAAATTATTTAAGCTCAGTTTTATAATAAACAATCATTTTTGATGTTTTTTACTAGTTGATAGAAAATAGGTTGGAAGAAGATTGATTTTATTATGAATCTCAAAAGGTGAAAAAAGGATTGCCATACATTTCACTACTAGAATTTTTGAAAGAAATTGAACTTGAGGAATTATAGCTACATAAACTTGAGAAATGTGCTTTTTATTGTTTTGGATACTTGTAGATGTTTTCTTAATTTTGTAGTGCCACAGTGGACTAAATTCTCTCATCATGGTGAATATCTCAGTAAACAATATCCACTATGAGAAAAGGGATTTATTTCATTACCAATGTATATTTATTTCTAATTTAAACTCTCCTATCTCAAGTGAGTATGTGTATGTGTATATCTGTGCATGTGTATATTTCTGTCACGTATCTGATTTCTTCACTGCAATTCAATTGAGATAGCTGCAATATCTTTGTTTCATTTGTATTTCATGCTGGATTGTTTGATTTTGTGATCTCACTCTCTATTCTAAAGAAAAATGCTAAATTTATTTGCCTTCCAAATCATAAGATTAAAAATTAAGCAGAAGATACAGAGGTGATTATCATTTCTACAGAGAAACAGATGATACATAATAAGCATAATGAATCTTCTACTCTTGGGGTCTCATGTTTCTTTACTCCCATTGATCCCCAGTTGAGAGTATGTCTTGGTAGATTTCTGTAGTGATTATAGGATATACATTTGTGAAAATTGATGACCAGTTTTATTTATTTATTTATTTATTTATTTTGCTAAACAACAAGGTACTTTATTAATGCAGCATGTACACACAACTACGAAGGAGTAAGAAATTTACATGTCTAGATCGTAACACGCAGGCGTCAAGTCAACATCCAGGCTGGACAGGATGCTGGAAGGAGACGGCAGATGATTAGATTCCCAGAATGGAAAGGGCGTCTTCATAGGCGAAGGCAGGGTCCGGGTGCAACAGCTTCTCGAGTCTTCTCTCCTTGTCCAGCGGCATGAGCGGCACCCCACTCGAGGGGAGGCACGCGATCTGGTGCTCTTCCAGAAGGTCAATACTCTCAAAAGCTAGAGGATCGTAGGGAAAGAACTTCTCGATTTCTGGATAAGCGTCATCAGAGGCAGGAAGAAAGCTCTTTGCTTTCACGGTCTTCTCGGTGATATTTTTCACAACGAAGGCTGCATGATTTTGCTTTAGGGGTCCATGAGTCTTTGCGGGCTTTTCTGTAGCTCTGTTGACAGTTCCCAAAGCCTTTCTGCCAATTTTAGGTGAGGCTATTGGAGCGTTGAATGTTTTGCCAATTCGTGGGGTTGAAAGCTGCAATTTCTTATCTAAGGTTTTGATGCCAGAGCCCAGCTTCAGCACGTCCTTAGGAGCCCCTGGAAGCCTGGTTCTCCATTATCCGTATCCACAAAGACTAGATTAACCATGCTGGGTTAAGTCGCCTCCCAACAGCCACGCTCTGATGACCAGTTTTAAATAATCATTGTTTAAAGAAATATCCAGGATTCTATACTTTGATAATTATCTAATATCTATCTATTCATCTAATAGACTCTTCAGTACATGGCTAAGAGTCCTATAAGTAAAGTCATGTTTCCTGAGCATGTTTGATTTATATTGTGTTGAACTTAAGTTATTTCAGTTTGTCTATTCTATAGTTAAACTTGAATAGCACATAGTAAATATTTCCGGCCATTTCATGTTATTCAGCTGTTACATAGGACATAGCATGACTTCACAAGAGTTCTTTTTTCCTAATGGAAGTATAGACAGTGATTAAGGACATAAAATACAGCAGTCCATCTTTCTAGAGAACAATCACTGGAAAAACTGGTCAATACTCCCTTGTGCAGAAGTCTTCATTGAAAAGAACTAAAGTTTTAAAGTTGGACTTATATACTTTATTTCTCTCTAGTATATTAGGAAATGATAAACAAAAGCATGCTTATATTCTGCACCAATATGCTACTTCTGTTATAAAGTAGTATACCAGAACTACAAAAGTGAGAGGTGTAAGTGAATTTTTGCTGGGGAATTTTGTTGCGTACTTAAACAGCAGTAAATGATAATTGAATAAGCAATATTTCTGTTACTTTTCCTGTTGCAACAGATATACATGATTTCTAAATTATGTGACCCATAAGATATTTTAATTTGTGACCAGCATAATTTTTGTGTGGAAAAATATGTGGAAAAGAGAATACTAAATAAGTATATAGCAACAAGTTATATATTACTTTTAGTTTTTATTTTATATAAACTCTTAATTTATTAGACAATTTCCTAATATATATATAATATGGAATTGATGGTATTGAAACAAAACTTCATATTTCTACATTGGAAATAATTTATCTTATACTTAAATAGCATATCTTATACTTTAATAACATATCTTATACTTAAGTAACATATGGATTTTCCAGAAGCTGATAAATTGAAGGCTTGAAGAGATCATGAACTTTGCCCTATTATGGGGCATATATTTGTTTGACCAAGATTACGAATGTCACAGACATCCTTATTAAGTGTTCTGTTTTGAAATGTGTAAAGGTCTATGTATCTATCTACCTATCTGTCTGTCTGTCTATCTATCTATCTATCTATCTATCTATCTATCTATCTATCTATTGCTGTATATGTATATATGTATATAACAATTCTCTTTGATTAATATACATTATCCAGAGATGCATAAATTGAACCTATTTGAGTTGATCAGATACTATACAAAACACTGAAAACTGTATTTTACCCACTTACATCAATAAATAAACTGGTCTATGTGCTTCTAAATTTCATATCTGTCTGTCTGTCTGTCTATCTATCTATCTATCTATTTATCTATCTGTCTATCTCTTCTACTTTTCTATAAAAATCAATTTGTTTTCCTGTTTTAAAATTTTCTTAGAATGCTTTTCTTTCACTTCTCAGGGACTTGTATTTTCACAGGTAAACAAATTTTTTCTTACAAGAACATTCTTTAAAATATTGAGATTATACCTGAGTTTGACATCTGAAAATACTGAAGTCATTGCTTACATTCAACACAAATGTTGAATTTAAATGTTTTTTGACACATCACCAATGTGAAATTTTTACATTTCATCCAGTTGTTTTAGAAACATGTGAGTAGAATGTTCTTGTCTCTGTTCCTAAGTCTGGTGATATTTAGATAGAAAACTTGTTAAGCATTTCATCTGGATTTTTTCTGACACGTTATGAGATGCGGTTTCGTCTTTTCCCCACAGTTTAAGCACGATTGCATTCCTCCTTTTAATTCTGTTTTCTTTATGCTTGAATATTTTGTTTAGTACATGTTCATGAAGTTCTTCAGTGCAGGCAGTATAGAAAGTCACCAGGATCTTCAGCTTTATAACCAGCGCACTTGACACAAATAATGCCATCTTATAAACAAAAAAGGAAACAAAATGAAGCAATAGTACAAAGTCCAATAAGCCAGAGTGAGCGGGCCTGGAGGGCAGGAATGCTGTAGCCTTGCAGGACTGGAAGCAGTGACAGAGCCTGATGAGACCAAGACCAGGGCAGAAAGTGGTTGAAGATGTCGAGGTGGCTGCATGGTTTGAGCATGAAAAGTCCCCTTGCAGGCCTTTGTGTGGGGAGATTGGTTTGCAATGTTTGACACTATTTTGGAAGTTCCTGGAAACGTTGAGAGGCAGGATCTTGCTGGAGGAAGTAGTTTACTTGGAGCAGAACCTTGAGCACATGTTTCTGACTCTTCCTGTCCCTGTCTTTCTGCTCCTGTTTGTGCTGAGGTAGGTAACTTCTGCACATATATCCACTGTAAAGATATTCTGCCTCACTATTGATTGAAAAACAATGGAACCAGCTAAGATGGAATGAAGCTTCTGAAACCATGATCTGAAGCAAATCCACCCAAAGTGTTTCTGCCAGACTTTTTTGTTGGTCAAAAACCCCCATAAGAAAAACACAAACGTCTGACCAGTGATAGGTCAAAAAGACAGAAAAGACAGTGTTAGTGGAAAGGGACGTGTTGGCAGCAATGAAAGAGAAAGGAAGGTAAAGAATGATAGCCATTTTTATGTACATGGATCAGAAATGCATTGTAAGTGCAATATTTTGTTCACTTCCCTAAGATGGTAGATGCCAAACCCTACAACAGGATTAGAGAATGTTGTGAAATGCATTCATATACTTTCCTGGCTCAGGACATCCTATAGTAGGTCATGTGATCTGTATTGTCCTGCTCAACATTTTCCAATAAAAATATATCACAATGTATACAGGAGTAATAAATTTTGTAGTAGTAACATCTGAACAAAAAAAATCAAGAAACTTCTTGTGCTTATATAATTCATTTTATAAATATTTCTGTATATTTCATATGAAATTCGGAGTGTTTTTAATTTTAGTACAAAGTTTTGGCAACCTAATATCTGCTTGGAATAGTAACTTTTCAAAAAGCTTGATAACTGCATGTTACTAGTACAGACTTGTCGGACTGTAGAAATATGGATTTTTGAAAAGAAATTCTTTCCTGTCTTATAAAAATGGAAAAGCATGCAGTTTGTAAGCAATTTTCATGGCATGTTGCCATTTGTAGTTTTAGAATGGTTCCTTTGTTGTATTGCAAGAGAATTGTTAGCATTCTGTCACTGTGACAAAAATAGTTGAGATAGCCAACTTAATAGGCAGAAAGGCTGATTTTTAACTCATAGTTCCAGAGGTTTCAGTCTATGCATGATTTGCTTGTTATTTTGGAGATTATGATAAGGCAAAAGCTGTAGCAGAGGAAACCTCATCTCATGGTAGTTAGGAAGCAAAGAGATGGGGAAGGAACACTCTGGATTCCCATCACCTCCTTCATGGTCTGCCTTCCTTTCTCCAGGCTCCATTTTCCCAAATTTCCCCATGTCTGAATACTTCTGTACACTAGGGGCACCATTTTGCTCCATGGGTTTTTAAGATACATTTAAATGAAAACTATAGAAAATATGTTTTAAAATCTTTTCAAGCTAGACATAGCATTATTAAGGCCATGCTGTGATCCTTTCACAAGCAGGTGCTTGTGCAGATTGTGTGATGTGTCCATGTACCAGTCATCTATGTTTTCTGCCACAGAGTTAAGCCTTTGTTCTATTCTTTAATGTATGCCTTAACCTATCTTTCCCAAGTGACAGCTAAGAAGTTTTGCCACTGCTTTGATTTTCTATTATAGAAAGAATTATCATATTAAAAAGCAGAATGGTTAGTGAAATGAAATCAGAAAGGTAACGGGCCAAAATATCTTCTATGTTGACTTAAACATTTATATTGAAGCAAACACCTAGCAAGAAATCTGTGTTCTGGACACTTGTTTAATTATTAGATCATACACTTTGAAATATGTCAACTTCTTAGGTCTTTATAGTCTCCTGAGGCTTTTTGTAGTTTACAAATAATGCATTTACCTAACCGATTGTGCTGCAGTTTTGTCTAAGACATATTTCTGCTATTAGCTACCAATTCATGAAATAGGTAGGAGAATAGCTTCAGTGTCTTACAGCATCCCGCATTTCTTGTTTAGTATGTATTGTAAATATTTTTAATTTTTTATGCAGAATAAAAAGGAATTCTCTAATCTTATAGTCCATGTTCTTTAAAATATGTTATTTTGTTTTCAAACTGTCTGTTTGCAGAGTTGATGATCATAGTGTAGCTTCACCTTGACATATTTGGGTTAAAGAGGAAACTACTTTCCATTATTTACCTATAAGAGATATGACTTATGAAGCCCTTATTTCCATTTTCTTTCTCTAAGTCAGTTTCTACTTGTAGATACATTGAATTTTCAAAGATCAGAAAACATTTTTTAAACATTTGTGATTTTTAATTCATTATATTATACAAAATCCCCAGTGGCTTGACTGGAGACGAATACAACAAACCCAACATTTACATAAATTAATCAAGAGAGAAAATACGGAGTAGAGGTGATATTGTCTTAAAATACAAAAGGGTCACAGAAGTACAGGATTTCCCATGACATGATAAAAGGTACAGCATACAGGGTTCACAATATATGTACCAAATGAGTGCAATGGGTAACAAAGGTCAAATGGTTTGAATAGGCCACACAGGAGAAGAACAAGCAAAAGGCAGGACTTCCTGTGGACTGGAAGCTAAGCAGGAAGTGACCTTGAAGTGGAGCAGTCAGTTACTGCATAGAAGGTCGGAAAGAATTTGAATCATTATGCAGAAATGGGGAGGAATTACCCAGAATCTGAGAACTGAAAAATTCCAGAAATGTCAATTACCGAACATAGCCTACAAAAGTGGCAATCAAGTTCTGTCACAAGTCTCTGTGGACCTCTTTGCACTAGCCATGTGCTGTCAAACTTTCTTTGAAGGACAGAGTCAGAAGTTGGTTGTGATGACAGGCAATGGATTTACAGGACTACTTTCCCTTCCATGCTGTGTAATGGTGCTGCAAAGGTTAACACTGAAAATCATGCTGAAAATGAAGATACACATATACTGATCCTGAGATGCTCTGGGATTGAATGGGTTTGAAAGGCACAGCCCCTAAGCAGTACTGTGAGGCTTGACTCTGACAGAACTTGATAAGAGACCACGTCCCTTCCTTTAATGCATACAGACTGCTCTGTGGAACACGGGGCTGTCAGATGGTCAGGGCTATTTATAAGGACGGACTCTGGTACATAGGTGAGGCATTATTTTCATCCTCACAGCCTCTGTCCTGCCTCTCCTTTTTGTACAGTGTGAAAATAATGTTTGAGAAAGAAGAATGGGTATGTGGAATAAATCAACCCTCCAACATAGGGAAAGACTGCCTGCATATTGATGTATTAGGAGGGATTTAACAGCTCAGCCACTAGTTTTTTTTTCATAGCAAATATTGATCTATGATCCAATCCCAGACAGAGAAGTCTGAATCCTAATACTGTCCTCAGGAGCAATGGGAATTTGGTGCTATGGCTTTAGTTCAGGTAGCAGGAAGGACTGAGGTCAGTAACTCCTCTAGTTTTCTGCCAGCCTTTGCTCTGCAATTCATTTTCAAAAGTTTCTGTTAGGGCCCCAGACAGATTCTTCCCATCTCTGCTTTGGAGTGTCCTAAGAAGTCTCAGCTACCTTCACCTTCTCCATGGTAAGTATGCACATCTTCTCAAATTCATAACACCTCTGCAGCAACAGTTAGAATGAAAGATAAGGTATGTGGTTCTCCAGTTAAAAATATTCTGCAACATTGATTTTTTTTAATTCAAGTGTTTTCTGTACAGATGCTTCTAGAGAGATTTGCATCCACTGAAATTGATAGCAGTGTATCAATAACTTTTAGGTTATTTCTTTGGTGATTTGTTACATGTTTTAATTGTAAGTCTTTGGGGGACAGAGCTTATTCTTAACTCATTCTGGGAGATGGAGGCTTATTGAATTACCAAACAATATCTACACCTGCCTTTTGCAGCAATTACTCTCTCAGTTGCTGTGAGACAATGCTTAAATATAAGGGAGATTTATTTGGTTTACAGTTCCAGAGGGGAGAGACAGTCCATTATGGTAGAAAAGATATGGCTGGATGGAAGAAGTTGGAGGGAGCTTAAGTCACATCCATCACGGACCCTGAGAGAAAGGGCGCAAATTGCGACTGCAAGAGTAGACTCGTCGCAGAAGCAGGGAAGACTAACCAACCTCAAGGCCCACCCCCATGTAATATGCTTTTTTCCAGCAAGAGTCCACCTTCCTAAGGTGCCAAGACCTTTCCAAACATCACCTAAGGATTACAACATAAGAGCCTGTGGGGGAAAACTCATATTCAAACCATGACTCCATTTATCTTACCTATAAGTTCACATTTGACTGAATGAAACCAAATGTGGCCTGAGATAAAGCATTTCATTATATAGCATCAAGAAAGGAAATGTGCTCAGAAGAAATCAGTGAATTATAAGAATATTAAACCAAGTATGTTTCCAGTTAATAATAACAGTCAAGGAGTTTGTACTTTTTGGCACAAATGTATCCACCTTGGTAGTAGAATAGCTGCTTTCCTCTTCAGGTCATAAAGCTTGCTCTTACCATGTAATGTGTTTAATATGATGATTTAAATGACAAAATTCAAAAACCTGTGTGGTTCTCAACACTGAAGAGACCAATTTGGTTGGTGCAATGGAAATTTAATTCCTTTTTTTTTTTACTAGATGAATAGAATCCATATAAATATCAAGTACTTTTAGTAAATAAGATGAGAGAAAGCTAGTAATTTCTGTACCTTCTTCCCATGGGTAATCAAGTTGACTAGCTAAAGCTATTCTTTTAGTAATCTTGTGGAAGTAATGTTTATTAAGCATCATACACATGACTTGTGTGCTATGGGAAATGATTTTCTGATCAATACTGCAATAGTTTACACAATTTCTACTCAGCATGTGGCATATTTAAGAGACTATTACTTTGCTTTTTTAGAGTGTTGGAACTGTAAACAGTGTAATCTTTCAGTTTGAGCCCAAATATTTGAATTTTAGAAATAGCCAATTTGTTTTATTTGTTGATACCTATTTCTTCTCATCTATGACTAGTAAGAAATAAGTTTCTAAAAAATGGTAATGTTGGTAAAAATATCTTTAGTGCATCTTGCTGTAGTCAGTGGAACTTGTGTCCCACTTCATGGCCTAAAAATTTCAACTTGGATAGAATCATTTTTCTTTTGAGAGAAAATGTATGTCATTACTTTCTCTATCTTAAAGAAAAAATATATAAAATATACTCCAGGTCTGCACTCTTACAATGGCTGTAAAATGGCTTACCTGAAAAATGAAATGAATTCACCTTTCTTTGTGTTTCTAGATTTTTTTTGGGGGGGGGGACATTTAGTGCATAGATAGCTATGCCCCAGAAATAGTTACCAGGAATTAAGGAAAATTCATTCCTTTAAAAGTGAGTTTTTTTTTTTGTGACTTTTCAGACACCCTCTTAACATGCACATAGGTTATCAACACTGAAAACTTCAAAAATACTATAATACTGTGCTAGAATGCACACAAATGGTGTTCATAACTTTTAGAGATTAGTGACAACTATATTATTGATTTGTAGGAGACTATGGTAGAAGTAAATTCAAACTTAGGCTGAAGTTTTATAGAACCAAAATCAAAACAGGAAGAATGTTTCTTCTGCATGTAGTTGTAAACACACTATCTGTTTCCTGCATCCTCTACTCCACATTAGGAACTTCTCAATGAATGCATCTAAATTTTAATAACCAAGCTTCTGGATGAAACTATAAATAAGTACATAGAGTACAAATAGGTACATAGAGTACTGGATAATAAGACATCTAACATGTCAGCATTTGTGGAAACAGAGATCATTCAGAAACAATGCACTCATAAATTATAGAGAAAAGATGAATGAATATAAACTCAAGAAATAGGAGGCACTTGTGCCACACTTCAAATCTACTAGCAATCAGGAATACAAAATTACAAAAAAGTAGAAAATACTCAAATTATAGCACCAGCACAAGGCAAGAGACCACCCTTTAGTATCTGTCTGATAGATGAATTTATGGATGATGCAAGAAATTCTGAGACTTTTCTATATCTTTCAGTACTATAATTTCCCGAAGAACATAGTCTAGAACTGGAGTCGATGCTTTTTCCTTATATTGTCACTTTTTAATGAAGACATTTACTAACTAAAATATGATAAAATATTTTCATGCATAGACAATTATTCCATTGGGAATCTATATAAGTAGAGATTAATGTTCAGCCTGGAAGTCATTTGGAACTTGACAGAGAAATATGAATAGACGATGACTGACCAAGAAATTTAGAAGAGAAACAGGAAGCATTGTATCCTATAACCCTCTTAAATACATCATTGAATTTCCAGTAGCCAGATAATACTGAACAATAGTGCTCTCTTACAAAAGGTCAATCTGGTCTGGGATAAAGTTGACAGAATAGTTTTTATATTGACCAAAAATGATTGGGGACAGTTCTTTCATAGTGATGGTTTATTGAATATATATGTGTTGGATCTTAGGCTTTGACATCATCTTTGGTTTCAAGTGGAATTTGCAAACTTAAGACTAAGTTTGTCTTAGGGAGATATAGAGAAAAAACATTTAGGCAAGGTTGAAATACTGGAGGGTTGGGGTCTGTGTAATAAGTCAGTGGGTAAGGAACTTGCTTTCAAACCTGAATACCTGAGTTTAATCTCTGGAAGACCACATGATGGAAGGATAGAACAGATTTCTGAATGTTGTTCTCTGACCTCCACCCATGTACCATGATATTCATGCATATATCTCTCTCTCTTTCTTTCATACACACCACACAAGCAATAAGCAAACAAAATATTAAGAATGGAGGTTTTTAACTTAAATATTCCTGCTTCATGCTTGCTGGAACATTTGGATGATCTGCCATGGTAAAGCTGAACTCTTAAATAGTGAATATTTTTATATAGCTGCAACACAGTTACCTGTAAACAGAACATACTCTCTCTGCTTTGCTGTGGAATATTTTGAGGTTATACAGTGGAATGTTGGTTGCTGTTTTTGACAAATCAAAATGGATTTGTAGCATTTGATGATTGCCTATCATGGATGCAAATTACCATGTGATGCTGTTGATCAAGATGTAATCCTATTTCAACTGACTCTAGTACACTATAGGCAGCTTTGTTTTTCTTGATGCTTCTGCTTCTTATTTTTATGACACAGAAATATTTTAACATTGTTTTACCCCATTGAAATTAGAAAGGGGGAAGACAAATAAAAGGATACATTTCTGAGAGGTTGTTTAGTAGTGATATAATATGCAAATAGCCAGCATTCTTTACTGGTTTCTGGTGTCTGTCCTGGCCCGGAGGTATTGATTTGTTTCCATTGGCTTGAAGGACTGTATGGACATGAGAAATCGGGGACAATATTAAGGAAAGGCTGTGTAATAGTGGAAAGAATATCAGAACATGTCTCATCATTTTGAATTCTCCACTGCCAACTTCCTGTCTGATCTTTAGACTCACTGGAATTCTTTTTAATTGGTCTAGTAGAAGCAGAAGCTTGTAAGTATCTTGCACTAACAAACTACACCAGCTCTGGTTCCATGGACCCCTGTGCCTTGATAACTTACCTCCTGGAAACCACCATCATCTCTACCACACCCTTGGTTGTGAAGATGACTGTCAGGCACAGTCTTCAATTCTTAATTCTCTCAATCTCTCGGCCTCTCAGAATGGTTTTACTACTAGGGACATGATGGTATCTTTCTTCTGGCCTAGCAGTTATCCTGACTATGGGATTGTGCAAAACCTGCCAGTAAGGGAGAAATGCTTTAATTATTTAGATGAGTTTCTCCCGAGAAGTCCTGCAGTATAGGACCTGGCTCAAGGCAACCTATGTATCTGAACTCCTGGTTCTATTTTCTTGGGAAGTTTCATGATGCTGCACATCATAGATTTTTTCCCCTCATCCTTTTCTTTGCCTTTCCTCTTCTGATTGTCTTCATTCTATATCTCTCTTTAAAGCCTTAGTCCAGAAAATTCTCTTCAGACTCAGATTTTCAAAGAAAGCAAGAGCAAGATACAAGTCTCTTACCAAAATCAGAATAGAACAGTAGGTGATTTCAGTTGAGTAAATAGTGTATTCTGCAAAGCAACTTTATTTAATAAAAAGTACAAATACCTGAAGAAAGTACACAGAATAAAGACAATTTCCATTTCATACGTTTTCAATACACTGCACCATGATAAAATAAAGGTGGAGACTATTGGAGTTAGACCTGAGGTCATGTTCCTTTCCAATGCACGTTAGCCATGTGACCATCACCCAGTATATAACTCTTTCTTATCCTTGCTTTTCATAAAGAGGCTCATGACAAGATAGCTACATCCTTTGCTATTGTTTTTTGACTGCTGTGACCTCCAGAATCTTGGCTAATGAAAGGAGACAGAAGGGGTTGAAGGTGCATGGGGACCATGGGGTTTAGATTGCTTCTTTGAACTCTGCATGAGTCAAATGAATTTAAGTCAGGAGGCTGTCTGTCAACAGGGTCTGTACTGAGGACCAGAGGCTAAAAGAAACTTGCCATCAAAACTAAGAACTACAGTTGTGCTGTTAGCTTGTCAGCTGCAAAACAAATGAGAGGTTAGTAAACTGCATTCAGGAACCGGAGAAGGGATTGGATGTGACAGCTTTGCCAGCAGGCCTTCTCAGAGCTGTATAAAAAGGAGACATGTGAAAGCACACTTCAGTTTCCTTCCCTCCTTCAATTTAGCTGCAAGAAAGCCTCATGGTTGGACACATCACTCCAATATTGTTTCTTCTAGGCAGTTTACAAATGGCTTTTGTTTGTTTTGAAATGTTACATATTTCAAATATTCAAACAATCTATAATTTCTTTTCTAGAAAAAGAAAAGGTGAGGGAAAAAGCACTTGAGTCTAAATTGCATTTTTTTTAGCAGGGGTTAGTTGGTATGAGTTGAAAGGAAAGTTTGATTTATAAAAAATTACTCGATGTTATATTCTATATGACTATTAAATTTATGAAATTAAACTTTTTCAATAAAAACTCATTTAAGGTTAAAAAAATTTTTAATAAATCTCTATATGTACCAGCACATAGATATGTATTAACTAACATTATTAAACAAATCTTTTAAAGCACTCTTCATATTGTGGTATTTTCATTCATAAAGAAGGAAACTGAGGCTCTAATGTCTGTTGAGTGATGACACAGAAAGATGCGTGTTATCAAGAAGGATTCTTTGATATGATCTTGAATATATCCCATCAGGAAAGAACTTATTAGAGGTTACTAGTAGTCCCATGGAGCATGGAGCAGCTGAAGGCACAATTCAGTCTGATTGAACTTAGCTGTCTAAGTGACCTATTGAAGAAGCTTCTGTAGTAGGAGAAAATAAATACCAGGCTCTTATCCTTGCCATACCGATGTTTCTGAGACACCATGAGATTGAACTTGTAAACCGTCAGGGTCTCAGGACACTAGGTAACTACCATTCCTAATGCCAACCAAATGGAAGGAACCTGCAGAGCCCAGTGTCCATATCTTCCCACGTATCCTTTGATGATTCAGTGGGACAATCATGTCTGTGATCCCTCTGGTTATGCTGTGAGCTTGGCCTCATCACTGGAGATGTGAGAAAAATTATATGGGAGCACTTCCCCTGCATGCGTGGTCCAAAGTTCCTGCTCTAGATGGCGAAGTTGTGTCTCCTGGGTACCCATAATGCTTTATGTTGGTGCTTCCCAAAGTGTGGTTGTTGAAGCTGAAGCTCTGACATTACTGAAAACTTAGAGAAATGAAAAATTTTAAAGTACTGTACCAGGTTTATTGAAGTAAAAACTGTGAAAGTGGACCCTACCGAGCCATTTCCACAGTCATAAACGTTTTAATCTGTATAAATGTTTGAGGAATTCTCTAGGTTGGATATGCTCAGGTCTTCCAAAATCAAAGAATAATTAGCTTTAAGAATGGGCTTTGGTACAATGACTTGTACAATGGCTGACATGTCAACGACCCCCCAAAGTCTAGTAGTATAGATCACAGGGGAGAAGGCTCCAGGCTGTAGGATCCTTAGAGGCAAGGGATTATACAGTTATAATAGAGTTCCCATACTAATGGGGAGCCTAAGAAGGGGCTCCCGGCTATGCCACTGAGTCTCGAACCCTCACTAGGGTGGAGGACTTAGAGGGAGGTTTGGCATGCACACAAAAGGGTGCTCCACTGGATGGGAGGGAGGAAAGGGGAGGCATAGGGAGAGGGAGAGGGAGGGGAGTAAAAGGAAGGGGTAAGGGGGAAAAGTGTGATGGGGGACTACTGGGGAAGGAAGAGGGGACAGAGAGAACAGGGGTATCTATTGAGCTTGTATGATTAGGAGAAAAATAAAATGTGGGAGAAAAATAAACAAAACAAAGCAAAACAAAACAAAAGAATGACCTTGGTGCTAGAGTGAAGCATCTTTTGTACTGACGTATATGCTCTAGTCTTACTAAACGTTGTTATAGATTCCTAGCTATATCCACAGTTAGTTATTTCACACAATAATAAACCAAAGTATTAGCCCAGCCATATTTTTGTAGAAAAGAAAAAAGGCAGTTATTAATTGATGATCAGTGGCATCAGTTACTGGAGATTTAATTTTTGGGTGAATTCTCTGCTGATTACCATTTAGGTAATTGATACATTTTATCTGTACTTGACAAGAATCTGAGCCACTATTCATGCACTGAGGAGATTTACATTCAGCTGGGGGGTAGGCAAAGATAACATCATATCACATGGGTAAATTCTATGACAAAATATCTGGTGGGGCATTATAGACAGCAAAATTTATTTCTCACATGCCTAGAGTTTGGGAAGCTCAAGCTTAGGGTACTCTTGTTTTGGAGTTTGCTGATGGCCTGCTTCCTTCTTCCTACTTCATCATGACAGAAGCAGCAGCACAGCAAGATGGGGTCTCATTCAAAAGGGAGATGACCCCATTCATAAGTGTCCATTTTTGTGAACAGTCACTCCCCAAGGCTCCACCACCTAATATCCTACTGAAGATTGGGTTATCAACATATGGATTTTGGCAGGACACATAGCATATATCTTCAGATGTGAGGCAAAGGAAGTCTTACTCTAGATTCAACTGGCTCCCCAAATCCAGGCACAGTGAAAATTATCCTATCTGATCAAATGTATGTGTAAGAAACTGAAGAATTTGTCCAAGGTCAGTGTCTTAATGAGTATACTTGGTGCTTGACAGTGAAAATTGGGTGAATAAGGGCAAATAAATGATTCGACATAATGTAGAGAGGCTAATTGTGAAAGATCAAGTCAGTCAAGGAGACATCTATAAACTAGAAATAGTGACAGCTTGGGAATGCCTTCCCAGTAGTGATAATGAGAATACTAAGGGCTTTTCTAGAATTCTTTCTAGACTCAAAACTAGTGACTATCTTGTCATCTTATAAAAGTTGCACAGCGGTGAAGGACAAGGTCATGATCACATGGTTCTTGGCTCTGTTCTGCTGCACGCTGACAACCACCACAGCCTCCCTAGGTCCAGAGCAAGGGAAGTGGAAACTAAACTTTAGTTAACATGACTAGCTCAGGATCTGGCATTTCTGAAGTGTCAGAAGCGGTTCAGCTAAATATCATATTGGTTTCTGTTCCCAGGCTGTGACATACTTTGAAGAATTATTGTCAGGAAAGATACTTTCAACATCAACCATTCCAAGAGTGCCTATTATTTTGGGCATAAATTGTAGAAATTCACATGGACTAGATTTAGTTGTTCTTTTCAATCATGCAGCTGGGAGGACAACTTGAGTGTAGCTTTTAGGGGCAATTTATTTTGGCAGGCTCTTTGAGAGGTGGTATTGTGTACTAGAGGAGTGATAATAAAGAATATTAGCACTTTCTGTAATCAATTCAGTGTTTTTTTTGTGTATGCAAGAGAAAACTGGCCAGTCTCTATTTAGTCCTGATCCCATCATTTGAGCGATTCAAACTTATTTATAAATTTTGGCTCCTTATGTCCCCCAAACAGCTGTGCTACCTGTGGAGAACTGAAATAAACTTCCCTCTGGGGGGAGGGGTCAGATGACACACTTTGCTGTACAATCTTGTGGCCATCCCTTTCTTGTTTCCGAAGGATTTCACTCTTCTCAATGGACTGCATCTTGTTCATATTCACTGGAAGTTAAATCTTGAAAGAGCAGTCGTTAATGAATCATACGATCTCCACTACACTTTAGCTCAGAATGGAACCTAATTTGTGGAGGTCAGTGTAAAATGAAAATAACAGGTGCTTTGCTCAGAATTGATAAGAAGTTCAAGATGGCAACCTCACAGTATTGAATCCCAAATTAGTGGCCCTTCCGTGTACACTGTGAGATGCATGGATCACACATCTAGGGATATGACTTTGACTTGGGGAAAATCATCTAAGATAGTAGGCTCCAAATATCTGTGTTCTGGTGCTATCCTGCAACAAAAATTTCACCATATATGGCAAACGGGGAAAAATAGTGAGTTTAGTTAAACTCACAAAAGGACAAATCCTTTGACTATTTTAATAATCTCATCTTTGCTGTTCAAAATAGGCTTTTGTGACCCTAATGATATATAGGAAAATAGCCTTATCTGATGAAAGTAACATTGACCCAGTCAAGTATCTGCTCTCTTTTCTTCTTCTCCCAGCATGAATCTTTACAAATGTTTACCTCTTTAAAACACAGATCTAAGGTATGTGGCAAGAATTTGTCTCATCGCCAATTCAGCTAAGTCTTTGACACATCATTTCTTTACTTTAAGACATCTATTATCATATCTTTACTGTTCTTCAAAGGGTGTCATGAGATGTGATCATAGGAGATGTTTTCATTCATCCAGTATTCAAAAGGTATTTTCCATAAAGCAGAAAGGAGATAGAGGTAGTGGGAGGGAAAAGTGGGAACTAGAAACATCAATAGGGCATAGGGGGCAATATAGTCAAAATACATGTATTTACGAAACCCATCGGTCACAGTTCCTCTTCTGGGCTGCTGTGAGATAATACTCAGACACAACTTAAGGATGAAAGAGATTTAGTTGGCTCATGGTTCTAGAGAGGAGATACAGTCCATTATGGCAGTAAGGACACCGTGAGCAGAAGCTGGAGGAGCTTCAGTTCCCCACAGACTGTATGAACAAGTTGCTGGAGCAGATTGCTGCTAGCAGAAGCAGGGTGGGGGTGACTGACCTCAATGTTTGCCCCTTATGATGTAAGTCTCCTCCTCCTAAAAATGCTAGGAACTCCCCACACATTAACAACAGCTAAGGAAGGATTCAAACACATGAGCCTGTGGGGGACACATTCATACCATGACACCATCACTAATTATAATTAATAGATGAAATAACTTTATGAAGTAGCTTTCTTTCTTCTATCTTTTCACTGTCTCCCTTGCATATTAGGATCCACAGAATAATTCTTGCTAGAATGTTATATTAAGTGACCTTTCAAATGAATTTGTTTGTAAAGATAGAGGCCTTTTTTAAAAAAAATCACAGACTCAACTGAGTACTAAATTTTGAACTTCAACTGAAAAATTGTTCTAAACCAATTTCTAAAGGATCCCTTCCATTTATCTAAATTGTTTCTGATCTCTCCTTGGGGAGAAAATGTTTATTTTAACAACCATTGTCATAATGGTTAAAATGTTATGGTAAAAATTTTCAAATCTCTTAAGCATTTGGTTGACTACATATTGTGAAAGTCAAAAATGCTAGTTGGTGAGTGACAGGAGTCGTGTATGTAAAGAGATATTTTGGTGGAGCTTGTGGTGTTTTAGTTTGGATGGAATGATGCTCATATCATGCTTATAAACGTTTCCCATTGACATCCTCTACACCACCCTCATTAGCATTTTTCTTATGTGATCATTGTAATTGGCAGTGATAGAGATAGAAATGATTTAGTTCTTCTAGATGTGTGTTTCATTTTCAAGGTTTGTGGCATTAACAATGAGGCTGCCATTCTTTTTCCTCAAACTTGTAGTTGGTGTGAAATACGAAGTGGCATTTCTTTTTTCTCTGGTGATAAGTTGCTTCTCATAACTACAATTTGAAACATGAAAAGTAATTGTGGGTTTAGTCTGGAGATGGCTAGGCAAGATGAATGTGGATGTGTCTTTGACATACTGCTTAAGAGAGCTTCAGTCAGATTGTTATCTACATGAATATCACATACACAGTTTTATAAATGCTTCTTTGCATTTAATTGATGACTTGCAGTTAAATAGTTTGAATTCTTAAGTGCAGCTGATGTCTGCTTTTGCTTGTATTTTCATGGTGAATTACAGTGAGATGTTTATTAAGGAATGTTGTGAAATAGTGGTCATACATTCCAAAAGAGGCAGAACCAACTTAAGGGAGCAATATTGTGTAAGTGCAATCTGCATATGATTTTAATTTTTATATTTTCATGCAAATGTATTACACAGCTTTTAATTTTACTTTTGAGATGAGAAAGGGAGAGAGAAACATAAACAGGTGCTCACAAGCTCCTGTGTACCTGTGGAGGTCACATGACAACTTTTGGAAGGCTGTCCAGCCCATCCACCCCACACACTCTGGAGCTTCCCATCAGGCCACTAGGTTTGTGTGCAGGTGCCTTTTCCCATTGAGCCGTCTTGTCACTCCCTTGTGTTCAATTTCTGTATGTCAACCATTTGAGACTCAGAGAAGTGATTGGCTTAATAGGACACAGCCAGTAGTTTGCTGTTATTATCATGTAACTATTTCAGTTTGACACTAAAGATTGTGTGCTTGCTGCTTTATCATATGGTCATATTGGTCATGGTCTTAGAAATTTTTGGATGCTGGAGTTACTCAGGAAGTTTGAGGGTAGGGCAGTTATAAGTTGATGATGTTGATAATTGAATCATTTCTTGTCATTACATCTTAACTTCAAAGATCTTCCCATAAATTATCTTACCGGAACTTTTAGAACTCATTGGAAAAAAACAGTTGTTATCTTCATTGAAACAGTAACAAAGCCTCAAATTGAAGAGACAGCTATTCTCTTCTATTTCATGCCAAGAGATGTGACAGTTACTCATTTTCATATGATCAAAAAAATCTTATTTATGTGGAATACTGTGCTATCTTGAGGTGTACTCTACTGTATTATATGTAAGAAACACACAGTCTCCTTTCTCATGTTCATTATTTGGAAGAAATACCTGTCAAGTTAATAATCACATAGACAGTTGGTCAATTAGAAATACAAGCTATTTTAGCATAGAAAAGGAGAGCTCAGCAGTCAGGCTGGGTAGTAGTGGTCAATTTGATAAGAGAGCTACATTTGCTAGACCTTCAAGACAAGTTGCAGAATAATGATGTGAAAGCTAGCAACATATCTGTTAAATGCAGATCAACACAGAAAGGATTGTGACGAGCTGGCCCATTAGATGCTCTTAGTCAATGATCATGGTAACTGAATCCTATTCTTACCAAAAGTGGTTTAGTAGCATAATACCCAGCACAGAGTCTTTTTTCCCCCTTGATTTTTTTTCAGTGACCCACTGGTATGTAAACATTTCCACTCTTAGTGCCAATTCAGTTTATTAATTATTGCTATTGATTCTGTGACTGAACTAGCTGCATGGTTTCAAGGTACCCAAACAAAACTTTAGGTATCAAAATTTTACCTCGTCTATGTTTTATTTGTTAGAAAAATCACTAAGGTCAACTCAGATTCTAGATGAAGAAAATTAGACTTCGCCTCTTGGCTTAGGAGGTATTCCTCAAGCTGAGGAACAACATGTAGGGAAAATATACATGTTTTGTGGTAATCACATCTGAAACAGAGGCTACACACAAATAAAGGCATCGGACAATCATAGGATGGAAGGCTGAGGTGGATAGGGGCAAAGACTGGTTTGGTCTACTCTGTATGGTCTCATATTTTTGATATTGTTGTGCTTTAAGAGTTGGCAAAACTGGGTTATATTTCTCCTCCTCCCCCTGCTCTTCTGCCTCCTTCTTTTCTCTTCCTCCTTATATTCTCTCTCTTTCTCTCTCTCTCTTGCTGTCATGCCCTCTCTTTCCTTCCCTCCCTGATCTCTCTAGTATGTGTGCAGCTAAGTGTATGTGCGTGTACATGCGTGTATGCCTAAATCTTACGTGTCATTCCTCAGAGGTTGTCCAATGCTTTTTTTTAGATAGGGATTCTTACTGGTCTGGAATTCATGAAGTCAGTCAGGGATCTGCCAGACATTGCTTTACCAGACTGTACTGGAATTCCAAGCCTGAGATAGTCTGTTTAGCAGCTTACATGGTTATGGAGATCAAACTCATGTCGTATTTGACTGATGGAGCCATCTCCCAAGTCCCGTCCCCTTTCTTTTAATTAGACTTGATTCTGATTCATTTGATTTCTGATATACCTTGGATTGATTTATCTTATTTCTCTAAGCCTCAGTTTTTTAAAAAAAAACTATTAAAATAGAGACAATAAAGGCTGTCTTTTCTGCTACATTGAGTTGCGGTGAGATTGTCAGTGATATAAGAATTCAGCAAACAGCAGCAAAGGCAGCAATGCTTAGGGTGCTCTATCCACATGTGAAAGTGTTTCATTATTGTAAGGGCTACATTTTAAAATCTCAGAACAGCAAAGAGGTCGATTTTGTGCCAGGCATTATGCCTCATTTGGGGTTTATAACTGCCAACAGGAGAAGATATTGTGAAATACTTATGAGTATTTGAGTATAAAAGAGAGGTTGAACATTAATCAAATAATCACATGAATAAAAATTGTAAAGTAAGGCAGAAAGCATGCAATCAAGAGAGAGAAGATAGCTTTGTGAGGATTCATTGAGCCAGCCATGGTAATTTAAATCAGTGCCTGATGATCCCACTATGGGTAATTTGTAAAGGTCATTCTTATGTCAGTGGCTTTGGGGATTTCAATGTGACCTAAGTACTTGTAAGCTTCTGGCACAATTAACTTTAGGGGAAAAAAAGCTGAAATATGTACTTGATAGTGAAGAGATGTCTCTAAGGACTTTTGAAGAGTTTTCGCTTACCAACTGTAATTTGAATAGGAAAATATAAGTGAAGAATGGTGGAAAAGCCTAAAAATGCCTTAAAATAGTCATTATTAGCAGATTCTGTTGTCTACATGATGAATCTGAGCACTTTTTCTTCCTAGAAGAAATAACAACTATCTTTCTAAATCAAGTAAATGAGAGAAATGAACCATCCAATAGAAGTAGTAAGGAAAAACTGTCTGTTCTTTCTGTTAAAAATTCTTAGGGTTATTCTTCAAATATTACTTTGTACATTATAGAAAATATCTTACATTCATTATATCTATTACTAGTCAAATGTTAGCAGACAGTTGCCATTAGGTTCGAATTTCAATTTCCTTATCTGGAAAATGCTATAGAAATCTATGCAACTTACAAACATTATGGAAAGCTTGACATTATAAACTTGTAGTTTCATTTAATGGTATTTGGGACCATATACTTTAGAATAGACAACAAGCTTTCTTTTTCAGTTATACCCTGTTACAGAAGTGGTAAGTGATTTCAAAATGATATCAAAGTGACTTCAAGATGATATTTTAAGGTTTATGGCTGTTTTGTATCTGAATCTCACTGGCATGGCCTTTTTTGTTATTTATTGATTTGGGCCTATTATTCTTTCAGTGACTATCAGCATATTCCCTTCCACAGTAATAATTTTAGAATGATGCACACAGAGCCTTTGTTAACTATTTGTAAAGTTGAGTGTGTATCAACAATTGCTATAACGAGAAGTCGATTACTAGGAATAACCCGAAAAGAATAGGCTTTATTTGAAATTCCCTATGCCGAATGCTGTCACATTCCTTGTAAGTGTTACCAGCTTTCCCAGTAGGCAGTGGCTCATGGAAATTCAATGCAGACACAGGTGACTCACTGAAGGATGAAATGATCCTTTTCGAGTGAACCAGAAACAAAGTGAACAATGTCATTTTGCATTTCATGAAAGTGTTGTCAGAAAAAGTAATGATCCTAAGATGCATATTTTGATCTTTTGCTCCACTTAAAATATTGATAAAGATAACTTATTTCCTTTGTAATTTTTCTAGAACACTGTTAGTGCAAGTCCAACTTTCCTCAATGATTTGTTAGAGAATTAAAACCTCTTTTATCTGGTTGCTCTTTTGTAAGGATTGTTTTATAATCTAGGGTACCCTTCCATCTAAAATCAGAGTTGATACATGGCCTAGCAGAACTTTCTATGAAAAGATGACAGAAATCAAAATTAAAAATTGAGCGTTAAATTTTTTTCAATAACTAAAAATGTAGAATTGTGTTTTGTAACTTTATTATTTTATTTATAACTTACTTTAAATAAATTGCAAGTTTCTTAAAAAATAACTATTAGCTTAGTAAGTACTAAGAAACTTAGTAAGAACTAAGGAAACAAATGTTATTGCTACATCAATAATAGCATTTTGTCATAGAGGCGTGAAGTTGAAAAACATAATATAAGTTGCCAAAAATCCAGAAAGGAGTATGTAGAAGTAGCCTTCAGGAAATTTTCCAATTCCTTTGACTTTTAAAATGTCTTTTCCTTTAAAATGTCCCAAACATTGAAGCTCAAAGGACACACTGAATTCTGTTTGTTCTGACTTGTGGTTCCTAGGTTACCTCTATGTCAAACTGGCGACTTTGGGGAATCTCTGAGTCCATATTCCTAGGTTTCCAACAGAGGAACGTCTCTGGGCCCTGGGGTCCAGTCTTGGTTACTTCAAAAACGTGGCTGTGAGTGTGAAGTATGTCAAGACCTAAAGACACTGACTTGGACCCCCACAGTGAGCACTCAGAAGTGGACTTGGGGTAACTGCCTTCCAAGTCTAGGGTAGTCATTGACTCAGAAATGTTCGTGGCATGAGTCTGCTTTCTTCCATCCTTTTTTTCCTCCTGTTGCTCCCTCTTAGGAGACGAACCTATCGTTACTCATAGAATAATTGGCCCCAGGATGCAGGCTTGAGCAACATTCCAGCTTGGCTGCCCTCATTGAACTGAAATCGCTTTCTACACAGTCAAACCATTTTCTTACGAACGACTTTACAGATAACATTGTAGGTTGGTCAGGGCGAACCAGCTGTCTGGTTTTACTTATGCCCTCGAGTCCCCAGTGAAGCTTTCAGTGACTTTGTATTGTCCTTGCAATGGAACGATGTGAGATCTTACCGGGAACTTTACATCTAGAAGCTGCCCAAACAGGCTGTGAAGTGGAAAGACCCAGCCTCTGGGATGATAAAGGTGCCAGTAATGGGTTTGGTGTGGAAGCCTGGAGCCTTGTCTGTATTGTTTCCTGATAAATCCTTGGCTCCTTAGGTCAGCATCAACCGCAGGGTGGGCATAGGATGGAAACTTGTTGAATGAAAGGATGGAGTATGAAAACCAGGAGTACTGAATGGATCTGCGAGAGGCCTTTAAATACTAGCCACTCACTTCTTCAGACCACCATTGACTGCAATAATAAAATGTGTTCAGGTGCTGCACTGTTATACACAAATATACAGACACATTTGCATACCAATATAAGTATGTTCTCTCCTACCTGAAAGCCCCAACAATCCTGTGAAATAGTATCTTTATGGTACATTTAGGAAAACTAAAGATCACAAAGTCCAAATATCACTTCCAAAGAAAAACAGAACTGAAATCAAGATCAGGTTTTCCTATTCCCGGCCAGCATAATAAGACGACTGTATGATCCTAATAATAACTATTAGGTCGATAGCTTCAGATTCCTTAAACATTGTGCTATTTGTGAGTCGTGTTTTAAGATATAAATTTTATAAGGCTATTGCTTTGACTCACCACATCGACATCTAGAGAGTATTCAGTAAACATTTCCTGGATGAGTAGGCAATGCCACTCTCAACTTTGAACTAACCGCATTTGAACTTAGGACTACAGTCCGTGTTGAATGATCCAGCTGTTTATCTAGACATTATTTTTGGTTCTTTATTCAACCTCTCTTACCACCCATAATTAGATAGTTTGTGATGTCTCCCAAATGCTATCCCAATCTTTTCCCCTCTCCTTCTATACCATGGAATTCATTCAGATATTTTTCATTCTTTTTTGGTGGTAAAATTCTAATAGATCCCTCTGCCTTTAGATTTGCTCTTCTTCACTGAACATCTAGGGTAGGAATTTTCATCTTGGAGAGATTTTTATTTCCTCCAGTGAAAATTTAGAATATTTAGAGCCTTTTTAAATTGTTGAAACTGAGGAATGTGTCTGGGAAAAGCAAGGGATATTGTTAATGTTCTGTCACTCACATGACTTCTCCCAACTCTGAAAAATGACTTAGTCAGACAATATGCTGAGATTATGAGAAACACCATTTTAGAGGAAGACTTCTATAATTTGTGATTTATGTATAGTCAACACTTTAATGCTGCCCTCTGCTAATAGCATAAAATGCAAAGTTCACAGCTTAGCACATGCAAGACATTGTAATTAGTCTCCTCTGTACCACATTAGCTGCATCTCTAGTTTTGCTCCCATATGTAAACAAAATTCCAGAGACTTCGAGTAGTTTGCAAGTTCTTAGAAGCTTTGTATTGTTTTCTCTTGTTCATTTGTTAAAATTCTAAGCATTTCTTTTTTTTTATTTATTCAGTTGTGCATATGTGTATGTATGTATATGTTCGTGTAGAACCACAGGCGAATTCGGGAACCACCATGGACCACCTCCACCTCCTCGTTTACTCTGCCCTGGGATTCACAGGTTCCACCCTACTAGGACCAGAAATGCAGGCCGCCCCCTCTTCTGCCCGGTGTCTATGTGTGGGGTCTCTAGGATCCGAACTCAGGACCTTCTGCCTGCAAGGCAGAGGCTTAACCCTGAGCCACCTCTCCAGCCCCACATTTGTTAAAATTCTGATGAAACATTTCCCCAGACTATCCATGATGACTATTTAATAAACAACGAGCCTTGATAAGTTTTGTATATTGACAGTGTGTTAGGGGCTGAATACAGCAAATGGCCCTTCTGCTCTTAGAACTTCCATCTTTGTGTTGTACAGTCTCATCTCCCCCTGTACTGCACTTACAGATTGTGCTTCTCTTCGTTAGACCACTGAGTACACAACCATGATTCAACAATCACTTCATATGACAAACAATAATGAAAATTAATTCATATTTAAATTCACGTATACTTCATTTTATAAGAAATACACAACATTTAAACAATTGCTTTCTTTAAGATTGATTTGAAATAAAGTCTATTCATTGCATTTGATTATGTTCTTTAAGTCTCTTGGGCTCTATAATTCCAAAACCCACTTTTTTTTCCCTTTACTTTCCCCTTTTCATCCAGCCTTTCTTCTTCTTTCCTCCTGTTCCATCCTTTCCACTATCCCTGTCTCCACTTGTTACATATAAAATCTATTCTCTGTTCTATAGAAAACCCCACATTCTGGAACTTAGGTTTCCATGATTACTCGTTTGTGATGATATTTAATTCAATCCTTTATTTTTCATGCAGGGTACAAGTTAGAAGAGTTTGATCAGGTTTATGACAGTTTGTACAAGACTGATGCCAAATAATGTATGGTTCATATTTATCATATTAATGAGCAAAGATCATTTCACATAGAGATATGCAGGCCTGAAAACTTCATTGTGAACTTTCTCATCACCTTTCACATAGTGGTAGTCCCACTCATTGATTAATCAAATCAGTTATTAGATTAGGTGTTAAGAATAATGATTGCCTAGTTCTTTCATTATGTCTGCATTTATTAGAAGGAATTTCTTATCATGATGATTGAAACATACATTTCAAATTGGCAGAGTGGCATAATTTGAACTGTTAATCATTAACTTTCAAAGAAAGGAATTGGTCTTTAACACTTTCTGTCATTCTCCAATTAGATCAATTTTGCATATAAATTTGCCCTTCTTTACCACTTACCAAGTATTTTTATGTGCCAATGGCTCTATATTCCTTTTTTTAATTTATCTATAAAGTCTTTAATAGCTAGAAAAAGACTCTTATGAAGTATTCATAATTTACTTCATGATAACAAATTCTAACTTTGGAGAAAAGCTTATCAAAAAATGACACAGTTGGAGACCAAGGCGATGGCTCCGTTAGTGAAGTTCTTGACATGCAAGCATGAAGTCCTACTTTGTAATTCTCAGGACTCATGTTTAAAGCCAGCATGGCAGTGCGCTCCTATAATCCTAACGTTAGAGGGGTGAAGCAGGCAGATCCATGGATCTCACTGGCCAGTCAGACTAGCCAAATAGGGAAACTTACAATATCAGTGAGAGATCCTGTATGAAAAAAATAAGGTGAAATGATTTGAAGAAGATACCCAAATGTTGACCTCTGACCTCCATGTGCACTCACATACACATGTATAGACAGAAACACATGCACACAGAAAAACAAGAAAGAAAATTAAATTGCTATTGTTGCTTGAAACAGTAGGGCTAATTGGGCTTGTTTTCTTACCTCCCTCCAACAGATGTTTGTTAAGCCCTTACCATGTGTCAGATACCAAGTTAGATGCTACAATAGCACAATAGGTATGAAGAACTTATTCAAGTCTTCTGTTTTACAAGTAATCCTGTAGACATTTTTAGCAGACTTTTCAATTTCCAGTATCATGAGTTCACATTTAGCAAGTGGATTTATGCCAATCTCTAGTCTTTCTGAAATACTGCGTGATATAATAAATATGTAAAATGAGTGACTTGTACTTACTTCTTTGTGTCTTCTTCCTATGTGCCTCTTGTTACCATGCAATTCTATTTGCCTAGTACACCCTGCAGGTTTTCCTGTGCTGTCAGTAATGACTATAATGAAGCTGATTACAGTTTCAATTAGCTTTTGCTTCTGGAGATGGGAATGTAAGAACAATGTAGCTTTCTAAGGCATCACAGGTGGATTTTTAAAATGAGTTTACTAGTCAGGAGAGGTGTAATGGCTGGATCTCCAAGTCATGCTGGTCCCTGGCTGACTTACTCCAAGCAAGTTTTCCCTTTGTTTTTACCCATTCTGTCCCAATTATATGGGCCATATAGTTGGGTTATCTGCTTCAGGTAATTTTGGGGCTTTTGTAGTCACATTAATGAAAATAACTTCCATTCATTGATTAGTTGCTTTGAACTGGTTGAGAACACTGTGATATATTATTCACTGTCTTATTTTACTTTTAAAACATCTGGTTGGCTTTCCAGGAGAAATTTGAGTCTCATGTAGATTGAAGAATTGTCTGATGTTCATTGGAAATAAAGTTGGGATTGACTAAAATCTGACTTCAATGCTTATGTTGAAGCTACTGACATCTCTAAACAAACCTCACAACATCCCTTCCCACAATGAGCTAGTAAATCATCTCTCATGATAAATGCTTGCTTATGTAAGTGAACATATATTGCATATATATATATAAAATTTATTTCGTATGTGTGTGTGGGAAACCCGAGGCTGACTTTGGGAATCATCCTGAATTGCATCTACTTCCTTTGTGCTTCACTCTGGGTTTTTCACAGGCTCCGCCCACTAGGGCCAGAAGTACAGGCTGCTGACATTTCAGCTCGTTGTTTTTATGTGAGACCTGGGATACAAACTCGGGACTTGTGCTTCTGAGGTAGAGTGTTAACTGTGAGCCAGCTCTCCAGCTCACTGAACATATATATATATATATATATATATATATATATATATATATATATATATATATATGTTTAGGCATGCAAATATAAGTATGTAGCACTAAATATCTCAAAACCTATTTGTTCCTCTCAGAGAAGCATGATGTTTAAGAAGTAAATTTATAGTGCCAAATAATTAAAAACTCATTTAAATTTTTTTTTACCGACTTTTACTCCTGTTAATTTACTTTAACAGAAAGTAATACAACCAACAGAAATTGCAGATGCCAAGGATATCTTGTTTTAAGAGGCAATGACAAGTTTTGGTGAGAATTAATGAAATTAGAAATTGCCCCTAGGCATACAAAGCATCCATTTGGGAATACAGTTTGATGGTTCCTCAAAGTGTTAAGTATGGATTTGTTACCAGTCTACTGTCTGGTCACTTTGTGTGAGTACCCAGAAAGAAACTGCGGGAAGGCAAGGAGAAAGTGGGTAAGTGCGGGTCTTCAGCAGTTTTGTATTCCTCAAGCACTTCATAGCCGTGAGCAGCAGCACGTGGCGCCCTCTAGTGTTGCATCTCTTGTGCAGGTTGGCAGCTGTAGTAGTGCTGTTTTAGGCACAGCGAACTGGGACCCTTAGCTCTATATAGCTCAGTGTTGGCTTCGGAAGTGGGGCTTTCTTGCCCTGTGACAGGGGCGAGGCCTCTCAGGCTTGCTCTTTCTCTCAAGGATATGGATGCTTTGGGAGCTGCTTCTACTGCTCCTTTCACTACTGGTAATCTCAACTGCTGGTTCCTTCACATCCACAGCTGTCGGCACAGCCAGCCACTTTGAAGCTTATGCAACTCAGTTTTCCAGCTTCTCAGTGCTGTGTTGCTGGCCTCATTGTTTCTGTGGCTGCACATCTGTTGCTTGTCAGAGCCACCACGATTCCCATGGGTCTCTTTCTCCCTTAGCAGAATTTCAGTTCCTATGGCTGATCCTCTTCCCTGGCTATGCTTGCTCTGTAGTTCCTGTGTGCCATCTGTAGCTTGGCCTCCTGGCTGATCTGCCATTGCGCCTCTGTTCCCTACGCGTTCCGCGGATCCTGATAGTTTTCTCTTACTAGCTCATAATTCTCTTCTAATAGCAGACAAGGAAAGACCACTGGCGGACAGACTTTGATTGGTTGGGCTTAATGTCACATTCCAAGGAGAGGAAGCCCAAGAGGGTCTCCGTCAGCTCACCAAGTAAAAGAGCTAGACAAGTGGTGCTTATGCCAAGCCTAGCAGAGCCCTCATGTTTGTGTTTACACCATTGTGCGTTGTCCCTCAGGCAGGAGTCACAGCCCAGTCCTTGTCCTAGGCTAGTCTCAGAACTGCTCTGCTTCGGCCTGGGGACAGGGGCTATTAGTGCAAGGTAAGAACCATTTACAAGGCTTGTGATAGCAAAATCTCTACTGCAGACTGGAGCAGTCCTGAAGAGGACTACGTTCCGGTTCCCCGGGCCACAGCAAGCAGCTGTAATCACCACGGAGATTCCTCAAGGCGTCTGTGCAGTGTTCAAAGCCACTAATGCTGGCATGGGGGTAGTCTGACTGGCTGTTTGACTGATGATGCTTTTGCTCAAGGCAGCTAGGGCAGCAAGGGAGAGTCTAACTGCCAATTAGTAAGTAGTGTTGTCCAATCTGTCGATATCCAATGCTTATTTACAGGAATATCAAAAAAAGTAATTATAGTAAAAACTTGAAGAACTTGAGGCTAGGGGAATAGCCCAAATGCTGTGAAGAGCTTGCCTTACAAGCATGAGGAACTTCCACCCCCCTGAATACAGATAAAAAGCTCAATATGGTAGCACAGGTGTGCAATCTTAGCACTGGGCCTGCCCACCCAATGGCAAATAAAGCTTGCTTGTTCAGTTTGAGGTCTGGGAGACACTTTGTGTCAACATAAATAAAAGTAAAGTAAATAAAGGTAGATAATGCCTACGAACTGTACCTGGGATTGTATTTTGACCTTCATGCATATACACATACACATATACACTCACACACACACACACTCATGCACATACACACACACACACACACACACACACACACACAGAAAGAGAGAGAGAAACTGATCATTAATATAATTAGTGATTCTTCATCATTGGCAGCACCTGTCTCCCACCAGGGTGAGTTAGGTTTTTCAGACCACAGACAGATCACATGATGCAGCTCAGCTGTTGCATTTCCAAATGAGCCTCAAGAGCAATATGTTTGTATGCATATGTATATATATATATATATATATATATATATATATCCATATAAATACTTATACACACACATAGGATTGTCCTAGCCTATTTTTCATAACAATCCCAAACTGGAAACAATCCAGATGCCTGACTGACAATGGATACAAAGTGATGTTTTCATTGAGTGGAATATCATTTAGCAATGAAAATAAATGAATAATGTCTCAATGCAGGTGAGCTTGGACAACTGGTTGCAAAAGCTGCTCAGCAAGAAAAACGTATTGAATTATCTCACAATGTGGGATGTCTATTTTAGGTAATTTAGGCAGAATGTAGATTAATGGAAATCTAGAGTTGCTTGTGGGATGGACAATAAGTAATAGTCATTACTGACGAATAATAATGAGCATTGGGCAATGCAAATACTCTAAGATTAGATGTTGGGTATGCTGATTAAACCGATATGAGCATTCTTTCACATAGACATGAATCAAAACATTGCATTCTACCCCATGAAGACACAAGACATGTGAGTGACAGCATGTAAACCCTTCCCAGTCATCAAATTAAATACTTTTAGTCTAGTTTTTATTATATTTTAAATATACATAATTATCATAGGACATCTTCTGAAATATAACTAAGAGGTGATACTGTAAATTTATAATTTATTTTCTGCTAGAAAATGTATATAACTAGCTTTTATGAAATAAACTTTTCTCTTCTTTAAAAAATAATATTATCATCTGGAATATTAAGTCTTTTACTATCTTGTGCATTTGATGTAATCTTTGTGTTTACCTAACTCTCCACATTCAAATAATAAAACTAACATAGCAGTTTGACTCAAGTTAGTATAAAATCTGAGTCCAAAAGTATTATTTGATTTAAAAAATGTCAGTTTTTGAAAATCTTTAAAACTGTGTCTGATGAAATGTCATGAAAATCTTTAAAACTGTGTCTGATGAAATGTCAAAAAACTAATAACCAGAAGAAAACAAATGGAAAACAGGAGTCTACAATATATGCTATAGTTTATTGTTAGATTTGGTTCAAGATTCACATCACATAATGTACACTTCAAAATTACCCTTTGATCTCCATTCTCTTTATTGAACTAGTAATCTGTTTTCTTTTTAAAATACTCACACTGAAATTTGAACTGATTCAGAAATAGATGCTAAAATTTTCTTCAACTTCTTTACTTTTTTGAAAAGAAGTTCATATATATCTGAGATTTACATTTTGGAGCCAGTTTAGATTTATAGAAAAGTTGGGAAGGTAGTAGTGTTTGCTTGTATCTCTTACTCATTTCCTTTGAGTAAAGACAGAACATGATTGCTAAAACTAAGTAGCCAGTATTAGCATGGTAATATTACTAAACTCCAGATTTTATTTCAATTTCACATTTTTCTTGAATGCACCTTTTGTTTCTGTCAAATCCATGTGAGGTTACAACATTGTCTTGTCTGTGACATGTTTTTCATCTTCTCCATCTCCCATGACCTTGGCAGTGTTAAGTGGTACAGATGAGTTTATTTCTAAAATGTCCCTCAGTTCAGATTGGATATTTATTTTACTTGGGACTGGGATTTTGGAGAGAAAACAAGAGAACACATCCCTGATAGCTTCACACTGGGCAGTACGTTGTATCATCAAGACTTTCTGCTCACATTCTCCTAGGTTACTTGGCTAACAGGTGTTCACAAAGCTTTTCACTAGAAAGTGCCATTTTTTTTCTGCCTTTTCTCCTTATCAGAAGCAAAGACACTAATTTTACATAATTTAAAAGATTTAAATTTCTCTTTGTCTCTTAAATTCAAATGTCTTTTGAATCTACATGATAGTTTTTCTTTTATCTTTAATTAAAACATTTTTATCCTCTCAAGGACAAATCATTATGTTCTTAATCAAGCAAGTTATTACTTTCATAACAGACCCAAGTTTCTTCTGTAAGCTAAGTGACTTTTGTTAGTGACATTGTAAAGGTTAATAAGAGGTGGACAAGCTCATACCCTTGGGAACATATTTTTAGGTCAACCTAGTAAAAAAGATCTTTTGTGAGGTTTTTTGTATAAACAATTAGGGGAAAATACTATGCTATGAATGGCATTTTTGTCTTGCATCTGGGAAGATTTGTGGCTGTACTTCCCACATTGCTTAAGAACTTCTATTCTCATAAAGAAGACTCCCTCTTCATTCTACACATGTTAAAATGTAACTCTAGGGTCTAGGTAAAACAGTGTGTTTTTCCCTCTATGGCCTTTGCTGTGATTTCCTCCAAGGGTTTTTGTTAATTCCTCTTGCTCTTATTCCCTCCTTCTTTCTTTTCCAGCAACTGATTTATTCAATTGGGTCCTTTTTTTAATTTGATTTTCAACCAAACTCTTCCTATGTGTTCTTTCACCATGGCAAGAAATGAGCCACGTGTCACGTCCAAGATCCCAAGGATAAGCACTCTCAGCATATTTCTACACTCCAGGTACACATGTTCATTGAGCTCTGGGTTCAAGGACTGATTATCTCTTTTGCTCTGTGTCTGTCTCTTTCTTTATCTACCTGTTTATTCCTGCCTTTCTGTCTCTCTGTCTGTTCCTATCTTTTTTTTTTTCTATCTCTGTATCTCTAGAACTCATACTTTGAGGAACCTGGAGAAATGGCTGGGCAGTTTAAGTGCTTGCCACACAGATCACACATAAATTGCCTGTGGGTGTGGTGGTCTATCTGTAAGTCTAGTCCCAAAAGATGGATCCTGGGAACCAGGCTTAATCAGCTCATCAAGCTGGCTAGCCATACTACTTTGATAGAGCACTCTGGGTTTATAGAGACTCAGGATCAACACAGTAAAGTAGGAGAGTGGTCAAGAATGATTTTTCAGCCACTGGGTCCTTGAACGTCATCGGAGGAGGGCCCAGAGGAGAGTCAGGCATGCACAAGAAAGGACTCTCTGGGAATTGGGGCGGGAGGCACTGGGGGATGGGGAGGGAAGGGTGAGGGGAGGGGGAGCAGGGGGTTCGGGGGGAGGAGGAGGGAGGGAGGGAACTGGTGTACCTAATAAGTTTGTATGAGATGAAATAGTAATAGAAATGTATTAAAAAGGAATGATTTTTCAATCACTCTTGCACATTCACGTGAATCCACACATGCACCGGCATATACATGCTCTCTCTCTCTCTCTCTCTCTCTCTCTCTCTCTCTCTCTCTCTCTCTCTCTCATACACACACACACACACATGAAAATGGAAAAAGAAAAAAAAAGGAAATTTCAGTGACTTCTATCCGCTTTGTAAAATTCATTTTGATTCTTGAAAAGTTTTACATATGGATACAGAGAATGTATGTTATATTTACCCATTATTACTTCCCATCACCCTTTTTTCCCACTGTAAATCTTCTTCCCTACTTGTCTCCTTCCTACTTTTAAGTCCTTTTGTGTGTGTGGCCCACTAGGTTTCATCTGGGTTGCCTTTGATGGCAAGTGTCTAAGCACTTGCCTGAGCATGAATCATGTAACAGTGGGTTTGCTACTGAGGAAATCAGGTCCCCTTCCTGTCCCTCCCACATTAGCCCTTGATAGTCTCTCAGAAAGATGTGGAGACTCTTGAGATTTTTCTCATCCCATGGTGCAAAGTTAATAGGCCAAATCTTTGGCAGGTCTTGTGGAAGTACACATCTATCATAATATATTTATTAATATTTAATAAATATCAACTATTTGACTATAGAAAGAACATTGGAAACGTTTTGAAATACTGAGATGTATAAAATACCTTTTCTGGCACATTTCCTTGATTGTCTCATTAATTCTAATTGGAGTCACTTCTTTTTCTATTTCCATGGTACCCCCTCATCCACCTAAGGGAGCAGGAGTGCATGATACTGTTAGATGGCAAGAGCCTTCACAATATATGTCTGACTACAATCTATGTTTGGGTCATACTACATGGATAGTCTCAGCATTCATTCATTCTATGATCCTGTTTTTTTTTTTCTCTTACAATAGCATCTTTACTCTGTCCCATGGGTTACTAAAGGCATGTTTGCAATTGTCTAATAAATGGACTAAGGGAAGTAGCCCCACTGTGTGCAGGTGGCTTCTTCTCTTTTTGAGAAAGATCTACTGGGGACTGAGCTGAAGACAATTAAAATGGAGGACTCCTGTTGATTAGTTATATAGTCAAAGATGAAGAAGGACACAGAAGGGTTAGCAAGATAGATCAGCAGGTAAAGGCACCAGGAAACAAACCTGAAGACCTGAGTTTGATACTTGGCATCCACATGGTGGAAGGAGAGAATTGGGGTCTGAGAATTGTTCTCTGACCTCTGCAGTTGTACTGGGGCATATGTGTTCCTAATAATTCACACTCACTCTTTCTTTTATACAGTAATAAATGATATATATAGTAATAAATATGCTATAGCAATAGAAACAATAACTGTAATGGCTAAAGGTATTTGAGCAATGTAAGAATCCTTCATTGTCCAACTTTTAACTTACAAATCTTTTCCCTGGCCTCTACTCAGGACCTGCTGAGCCAGGTGGGACATTGGGTATATCCTGTTTAGTAGTTTGTATGCTCATAATTATCTTTAAATTTATTTTAAGATATATTGTGCAGAGTATTGGTACAATATGATCCTCCCTGGATAGGAATGTGTGGCTCTTAGTTCAGAACTGTTAGCCTTTGATTAGGTTCAGAACAGTACTAATAAAAGCAGCCATTTCCTGAGTGATTTCCCATTACTAAAATCATGCAGACATGCTGGGTGCACCCTGATGTCCAGAACCAACTCTCTCTCACTGCTGTTTTCCCTAGTCTTTGGTACAGCCAGTGGTTCACAATGAGCAGTCAGTGAGAGGTCATTAAATGCATGGCTTGTTCTAATCTCACAACCACCATGAACAAATCTGTTAGTTTTTGAAAACTCAAATACCTGTCCTCCTAAAAGAAATAGCTTTCTTCATTAATTTCCAAGAAGGGTGATGGGCAGCTTGAATTTGGTGCTAGGGAAGTGCTAATGGCAGAGAAAGAAAAAGGACAAACAGGAAGACATTTGAAAGGAAGAATAGAATGTTCTTTACAATACATGGACAAGTTGAAAATTTAGCATTATTTCATTTTCTTCTTTTTTCTTTTTTTCTTTTTTACAAGCATATTGAATATTAATCCTTTTTTCCCTTCATCCTCCCTCCCTCTCATTCCCCTCCTTTCTGTTCATCAATCCATTTCATTCCCTCCAACCCTCCTGCCTGCATGCTCTATGGACCTGGGGTTCCCTCTGGCTTGTCTACTCTTGTGGGGGTTCAGGACTCTGTGGCATACCAAGTTGCCCCTCCTGGGGACCACCCACTGATAGGGTCGTTTCCCTTCATTCATCCCGCTGGAGTCCCTAAGGCTTTCCCTGTACATTTTCTTCTTTTTTTCCTAAATGTTGCAAAGGGAATTGCACAGAATGAAAAAGCCACAGTCATTTGAAGTTCATTAACGCAAGTTTGAGCCTAAGAACATATTCTTAATTAATATGTTAGGAATTTAGATGAGACAGAATATGAAGCAAAACCAAATCTAGTGATTAGTCTCTGAGAGCTTTTGTATGCCGTGTAAAACAAAAGGTCTGTGTTTTTTAGTGTTGTGCAAACTTCTAGCTAAAAGAATTCAGTGCTAACAAGGTATTCTTAATACTGCTACCTATCTTTTAGAGATTTGCACTTATCTAGCTAGAAATATTATAGTGTTTTAGTTGCTAGGCAACATATGTCTATTGTAAGCAATAATGCTTTTACATAAACAGTGGAAATGCTGAGAAGAAATAAAACTCTCATTTACATGCATAATGTCAGAATTTGTGCTGATCCTAAAACCATGATGCTGCTGCATAATATTAATTCATACATTGATGCAGTGTTTATAGATTGCAATATTTATAGTTCACAGACTGCTGGTATGTAAGGCATTTGGTGGAGACCATACTAATATTCTCTTTATAAGCTATTGTTTGAAAAAATTGGTTCTACCTGCTGAAATGTTTCTTCGATGTATCTTGACTATATCTCACTTTGCACTGCATAATTTATGCCTTTTGTGATCTCAAGTATCACAAATCTGGCATAAGAAAGTTTTCTCTACTTTTACGCCATACCTTTTATGTTTGATCAACCTAATAATTTTATAGAAATGAAATAAAGCTATTGATTTTATGAACACAGTTGTAGACTTCCTTAGTGATGTTTTGGTGTTGATTAAGAATAGATTTTAAAGATATGCTTTTAGGGTGGTCACCCTGTCTTTTCTACATACTCATAGTGTGATTTCTTAATCAATGTATAAACCATTCTGTGCCTCAGCATTTTCAACTTTAACTTTCTATATATAGTTGTGTGTGTGTGTGTGTGTGTGTGTGTGTGTGTGTATGTGTGTGTGTGTGTGTGTGAGAGAGAGAGAGAGAGAGAGAGAGAGAGAGAGATAAGTACTCGTGTCATAGTTAGGCACAGGTGTCAACTTGATAGTTGAGGATTTAAGCTTTGGATGCACTTGTAGAGAATTAATGGTTAAGCCCAGAGCAAATCTGCAAGAGATTGTCTATCTGATGGGGAAGGCCCAGTCCATGGTGGGTCCTGAACAGGTGAATAAAATACTGAGAGCTGGTTGAAGAAGTCGGCATCTTTTTGTTCACTTGGCCAGACATGCTGGTCTGGCAAGTAAGGATTGTCCATCTCTCAGCCATTATGTGGTGATGGTGTGCCAGTTCCCTCAGCCCTGGTGTTGGTACATGCTCTCCCGTCAAGCTGGACTAGGAACTATAACCAGGAATCATAAGAGAGAATCAACCCTTGTTCCCTTAATCTGTTTGATGGTCATTTATCAGCAACCATGCAGACAAACTGCAACAACTTGTTACTTGGAGTTTATACATGTCTGTATGGGAGGCCAGAGGTTGATGCTGAGTGTCTTTTCCTGATTGCACTCACCTGTATTCTTTTGAGACAGAGTCTCTTACTGAAAGAGAATCTCATGTGTTTATCTAAACTGGCTGGCCAATGAGCCTCTGGGATCAGAATAGCTTCACCCCCAGTCCCGGCACTGTGGCTATCGATGTACACCACCACAGCTGTCTTCGTGTGTCGATGGTGAGAATCTGAACTCAGGTTCTCATGCTTGCACATCTCTTCAGTACCAGGTTTTTAATTTAAATGGAGGCTATAGCAGTACCTAACTTCTAACTTTGTTCTACGGATCTGCTAAAGTGATGTCTTCTACAGTATGAGAGCTTGGAAGATATGATATATATTAACATTTCATCTTTTAAGTTTGATCATCCATGCAGGTTTATTGTTTACATTTCCTTTTTTTTAAACATCAAAACAACTTTTAATGGTAAGAAGTTTGTATTTTATAAATATCTAAACATTCAAGCACTAATGAAAATCTTTTTTCTTAATACATTTTTTATTATTTCCACTCATACAAACTTAATAGGTAGACCAGTTCCCTCCCTCCCTCCTCCTCCCCCCTAACCCCCTGATCCCCCTCGCCTCCCTCCCCATCCCCCAGTGCCTCCCCCCCAATTCCCAGAGAGTCCTTTATTGTGTATGCCTAACTCTCCTCTGGGTTCCTCTCCAATGACGTACAAGGACCCAGTGGCATTTCCCTGAACCCTTTCTCGTGTTCCCCTTAAGCATAGGAACACTACTGTGGCTGTCAATCCCTTGCCTCCAAGGATCTTGGTGCCTTTAGCTAATGCTAGACTTTGTGAGGTCAATAGTGTGTTGGACATTGCACAGGGCATGCAAAGTCCTATTATGTTTGCTTCGGCCCTAACTAGTGTGGAGAATCTTGCAAATCATTGCTCCTCCCATCCTTTTGCTCTTACAATCTTACCGCCCCCTCTTCCGCAAATGTTCCTGAGCTTCAGGATGGGGAGAGATTAGACTGGCCTAGTTCTATGTTGTTGATATAGAGTCTCTGAAGTTCTGGATTGTGGTTTGTTGATTTTCTTTTGCAGTTTTGCTGCTCCTGCAATGCCCTTCACTCCATCCTGATGGGCACTGTTTGGATTAATTTGTTTCTTGATAAAGCAGGTTTCCAGTTATCATATTTACTTTGGTATATAGTTTTGGCAATTTGAAAATAATAAGCTCAGATACAATCTTAACTCTTCAGCTGCTCTTGTGGAGAAAATTATGCATTTCATGGGAAAAGGGGGGAAGCTATGCATGTACATCAAACATCTGTACATGTTAGTGTTTAGTACTGTGACACTAATTTGAAATCAGTGTTCCAGCCAATTTCCTGTTTGGAGGACTATAAAGGTGACATGCTTTATTTATGTTGGAAAGCCTCAAAAACTTTATGCTGTACTGTTTTCTTCTCTTCAGTACTAATCTATCCAGCTCTGAATAGGTGGTCACTTCACAAGTACCAAGTCACTAAAGTGGAGTGGGTCATTCATTATAGTTATTTACATTTTCCTATTTGCACCTATCATTTATGGAAGAATTAGAAAAGTAAGTTCTAAGTTTTGAACTTCACAGAGGCTGTTTTTATTTCAATAACTCACAAATGTAAATCTTGAATGCACTAATACTTTTATTTCTGACATGTCAAAAGACATTGTATTCTAGCTAAATAAACCTTGTCAGATTATTTTCCTCTGTGAAGTTACTCTCAACCTCATTGTCTGAGGATGAGCACTATAAAATATAAACTTCTCATAACAGAGTCATCATTAGGAATTTGGATTATATTGTGCAGTGAGTGATGCTACACAGTGCTCTAGGTACATTAACATGCAGCCCTACTCAGTCATGAACTAAGCAAATCCAGAACTTTTTCCCCAAAATTTCTAAGTAGGGGATGGCATAGTCACAGTGGAGTTTTAAAAATATATAGATCTTGAAACTGAAGGCATAACCTATGTACATCAGTTATGCCCACTTCTATTTACTGGAACCTTTGCCACCCTTAGTCAATTGCTTCAATAACATGCTAGTAGTCTATTTCCAATAACATGCTAGTCTTTCCCCAAAGTTCTGTTCTCATTTCTTCTGTAATTTTCTTTAGTCAGTCAATAGCAAGATCTACATTAGTTGTGGGAAGTATTGGGCTAGATGTTTGAAAGAAGACTGTTGTACTTAAATTCAAGCTATTATTTCTGTTGTAAAAAGAAGTTTATATTACTGGGTTGTCTAATTTAAATACTTGGTCTAAGACTAGAAGCAATAGCGTATACTTACCTTGAATACTTTATTTAATCTCAAAGGATATAAACTTGTATTGCCAATCATTCATGTATTATTCTCTGAATGTGAATCTGTGGATTCGAGTTCTGAGATGGTTTTGTTTGGCTACATATATGAACAATATAGCTACTTCCTGAACCATTCCAAGTTTGGATTCCTTTAAAGCAAAGCAAGAAGTTAAAGACATCTGTGAATGTTTTTATAGCATAATTGAGAATGGGAACAGGGAACTTTCTATTTTTTTCTACTTTTTCCCTTACTTTCACCCATCTGTGATTTTGAAACAATTCATTTAGGAAAAAAGTCATGGACATTTTCTATAAAATTCTCTTTTGAGAACAAAACTTTTTAAAATTTAAATTTCACTAGTTTATGTAATATTTTTTTCAAGTGCCTAATTAAAATGACAAGGACAGCTGGTATATGCAAATTTAGAAACAAATAAACCTGACTTCTTGTAAGGATACTATTTGAAAGGTATATGATAATATGAGAAAATTCCTTCATATTATCTCTAAGCATTCAGGGTGCTTTTGTCATGAGTTTGTGGATTATTTTTATTAGAGAGAAAGAAAGTAAAATTTCACTCAAGTTATGTACTAAAAACATTCATATATATTCTCTAATTTCTTATCTATGGAGATAGAATTTGCATAAAAGGGCTTGCTATAAGGAGGCAGAGCGGAGTCCCCAGGATGTGTCCTGTGCTTCTGATGTCAGAAAGCCTAGGAAGAGAAATTACATATGATGATTACTCAAGATGAGTGGGAAGGTGAGGAATGGTTCTAAGTGCAAGTCTGAAGTCCAAGAGGCCTGAAGGACATGCTAACACTAGTATCAAGTTAACCATTGGTCCTGCAGCCCTATAGTTCAAGCACTTTTGCATAAGTTTGCTTGAGGAATTCCCATGGGAGGGGGGAGGAAATCCCATGGGGGCTAGATGTTGCAATTTGCCTGCATTGTTGCTGATAAATCACCATCAAATGGCTTAAGAGAACAAGGGATTTATTTTCTTACAATAGTCCAGTTACAGTTCATAATCCAGCTTGACAGGCCATCAGGGCTGAGGGAACTGGCCACATCATCTCCACATAATGGCTGAGAGAGGGGTGATCCTTACTTGCCAGATCAGCATGTCTGGCCAAGTGTACACAAGAATGCCAACTCTCTCAACCAGCTCTCTGTATTTAATTCCAGGGCCTAATCCCACCCACCTGATCCTTCCCCATCAGCTAGACAATCTCCTGGAGGTTTGCTCTGGGTCCAAATCAACCACTAATTCTCTACAAATGTTCCCAGAGCTCAAACTCACAACAATCAAGTTGACAGCAGTGCCCAACTATGACACTAGAGCAAGAACAGAGTGACTCATGATCCAGTTTGGAGGGTTTAGAACATGAAGTCATGTGAACAAAGCTGCACATTAAGAGTGAAGGTCTCTTCCATCTGAATGAAGAAGCAACATGCAGTTAGGTGTCAATCAATTATTAACTTTAAGGTTATTAAAGATGGGATGCTAAACAAAAGCTTGTGAAAAAAATTAACCTTAAAATTAGGAGGTAATGGAGTTTAGCAAGGAATAGGTAACATATGCTTCAACGATAGGGCTAAGAAGCAGGTGTGGTGGCTTATGCCTGCAATCCTGCCTGTGGAAGACTGAGACAGGAGGATTGCTGTGAGTGACAGTCTGAACATCATAGTGATTTCCAGGCCTCTTCAAATATAGAGTAGACCTATGTTAAAAATGAAAGAGATAAGTAAACAAACAAACAAACCAAAAAAAGCCACGGGTTAGAATTTTCATTTAATTGATTTTTTTGGTCCTAACTGACCAGTGTGTTAACAAGAGTTGCTGATTCAAAGTCATTCAGCAATAAGTATTACTTTTGTTTTCTAGAAGTGACATTAAACATTCCATAATGGCACCTTCATGCAAAGATATCCTTAAAATCAGTGGTATGAATTTGAAACCATGTTAATGCAAAAGTGCAATAGCTAATATTAAGCAATTCAAAATTCTCTGAAAAGAAAAAAAAAGAAGATTGAGCTCTGGACCTTGGCCTTATTTATTTTATCTTTAACAAAATCAGTTCTGATCTTAGCAACTTATCATTTTCACCTGTGCATGGTACAGGCATTTGATACCACAGGGTGTCCTAGATTAATATTGATATATGAATCATCTTATTGTGTTGGAATTCATACGAAAAACACAATACGTTCAGAAACTAGTGGAAATTATGATTAGATCTGAAAATGTTGTGTCAATCAGAATGGATAAGGAGTTGTGTTCCCCAGCTGAGTTAAGAGGAAAATGATGGGTAAGAAAGGAAGTGTTTATTTTTAGTCAATGAGCACAGCTAATATGGCTTCTCAGTGTAGGGGTGTTGTGCTGGGATATGAGAGATAATTTGGCTGATTAGCCATGTGATGGCTTGCTAAATAGCTTCAAGCATACCAGACGGAAGATTCCTATTGATTTCTGTTTCCTGCAAGACTAGAAAGCTGAGTCTATCTTTTCTTTGAAATAGGCAGCCTTTTTTTTTTACTCCATTTTTTATTATTATTTCCGCTCATAGAAACTTAACAGGTACACTAGTCCCCTCTCCCCTCCCCCCCAATCCCCATAGCATCCTTTACTGTGCATGCCAAACTCTCCTTTGGATCCTCCTCTCCAATGAGGTGCAAGGACCCAGCGGCATTTCCCAGAACCCTTTCCTGTGGTCCCCTTAAGCTTAGGAACACTACTGTGACTGTCAGTCCCTAGCCTCCAAGGATCCTAGTGCCTTTAGTCCATGCTAGACTTTCTGGGGTCAATAATGTGTTAGACATAGCGCAGGTCATGCAAAGTCCTATTATGATTGCTTCGGTAAAATAGGCAGCCTTTTAAAGGCTAGCTGCTGCTTTCTTAGGGGAATATTTTTTGTATCAAGTATTATGCTTGGAAATAACAAACATCGATTGTTTTAGGGAAGAGCTGACCTCCTTTTTTAATAGGGAATTTTCAGAATGCATTAATCTATAAGGTGCAAAAACGTAGCTAATTCTTATTGATTTTTTTCTTTCACCTTTCATTTTTGAAATGGGCCATGATGAAATATTCTCATGTTTATGACATAACAGTTTCCATTTGCTATTCAAAAAAACAATCCAAACATCTCAGTGTGTCTTACATTTTCCCAGCAGCTGTTACCACTTGGAGTTCCTTGTGTCAGGTCTGGTGCCTCTGTTCACTTTCTGAAACAGGAAAGCTGGGTTTCCTTTTAGATTCCTTCATTTTCTCTTCTCATTATTCAGTTTGTCTAAATCTACTCCTGATTGCTCATTTCCATAGTCTCTACTTATCCAGCTTATTTTCTTATCTAGGCTATAGTTTTCTACCCAGCTACTATCATTTAACCCATTTTTTTCTTCTTAAGTCCAAGTGATGCATCTAGGCTTAACACATAATTGCTCTCTTCCTGCTTTTTCATTGGTGTCTTGCCTGCAGATTAAGAAATGCTTCTTTATGAGGATGTTGTGTAAAGCAATTCAAAGCTTCACCTCCATTACCTTTCTTTTCTGACTTACCTTTTCAATTTACATTCAAAATAAACTCTCAAGTCCCCTCAAATAACTTATGTTTCCAAATATTACAAGAATATGCGCTTCACCCAGCCATCACTTTTCCTACCTTTTTATTATCAATGCACTGTCACCGTCCTGATGATCTTTTCTTGGAGCCTTCAGATGTAGTCAGATACATGTACCATATTCATCCAGTGCAGAGAGTCCGTGTTGTGGCACTTTTGTGTTGCTGTCGCTTGTTTCCTTATCTGACCTCCAAATTTCCTAAAGGATGAGACTGTATGTTCTGCTTATTGTTTGCCACACATTTCGGTTTCATCATGGTGATGCTTCTTTTTCTGGTATCAAAGTCTGTTCTAGGTACTGTTTAAGGAAAACAGTACTTACAGCAGCGGTTTAAAATTACCATCATGTTATTTATATGGATGGAGGTGGACTGTCTAAGGAATTACCTAGAATGAGTAGAAGGAAAGGGTCTCTTAATAGATAGGAGACACAACCAATTATCTGAAAGCTTCATTGGTTACATATCTGGTGCATCAGGTAGGATGCTCTGAAGACAGCTCAGATGGGACTGTGGTCCAAGTGCCTGTATGGACTTGGTATGGGACCTGAGCACAAAAAATCAGAAGACAGTACATGTTACATGTCCTTCTAATCCAGTAAGGGAAGTCACAGAGAACATTAATTATGCTTCATCATCGCCATTCAATAGATAGCACAGACTTAATGGCTTAAAATAACACACATTACTTTTCTTATAATCCTTTCTCTCTCTCTCACCCCCCCTCTGTAGTATATGTATGTTACATGTTTTTTTTCAGGCAGCACTTAAATATATATGTGGGTGGGGACTCAAAGATAATTTCAGGAGTCATCTATTGTTTTACCTCCTTATTGTTAGGTCTTGGGATTTCCTAGACTCTGTCTTCCAGGGCCAGAACTATAGACCACATGGCCATTTCTGCTTGGCATATCTGGGGATCCAAATTCAGATCCTTTTGTTTGTGAAGTAAAATTTTAACCCCTGAGTAATCTCTTCATCCCTTTTATAGTTCTGAAGGTCAGAAGTTACAATGGGTTTGATGGAGTAAAAGCAAGGTGCCAGCAAGGCTGTATTACTTTTGGTGTGCCTAACAAAGAACCATTTTCTTTGTTTTTACCAGCTTCTAGAGGCTACTTTCAGTGCTTGGGCAATGACCTCTTTTCCAGTCTTCAAGTCTGGTAGCATCACTCCTTTGATTCTTTCTCTGCCTTGCCTGCCTACCATTTTCATTGTGAAGTACACGATGATTTACATTGACTTACTCAAGCAATTCATGATAATCCTCACATTGTAAGATTGACAACTTTAAATACCAATAGCCTTCATTTCCTCCCAAAATATAGATAATATATCTCCATGCTTCAGTGAATTGAATAATTTCTTTTTTTAATTATTTATTCAATTGTGCACATGTATGTGTGTGTGCGTGTGTATGTGTGTATGTGTGTGTAGAACCACGGAGGAATTCGGGAACCACCATGGACGCCTCCACCTCCTCCTTGTTTACTCTGCCCGGGATTCACAGGCACCGCCCTACCAGGACCAGAAACGCAGGCCGCCCCCGCTTCCGCCTGGCGTCTATACGTGGGATCTGGGATCCGAACTCAGGACCTTCCGCCTGGAAGGTGGAGGATTAACCCCTGAGCCACCTCTCCAGCAGACATGGGGATCTTAAAGGAGATAATTCAGACTAAATGAAGTCTTAAAAATGGAACCTTAATTGTACAGGGCTGGTATCCTTACAAGCAGAGAAACGATTTTAGAGATAAATCTCATGGAGGAAAAGACACAGGAAGAAAGAAATGACCTTTAATTCAGGAAGAGAAGCTTCATTATAAGTCACACTGGACAGGACAAAGAGACGTTTATTCTCTTCCTTGATGAGAAAATGGTCCAATAATTCTAGCCACATTTTAGCCTGATCATAGACTTCTAGCATCCTTAACTATAAGAAAATAAGTTTCTATTATTTAAGGTACCCAGTGTGATATTTTGATATAATAGGTCAGGCTGACTAATACAGTATGTTTAAAAAATAGAATAGCTTTTGTTAAAGTTTCCAAAGTATTAGGTCACCAGCCAGATTTCCTTGACTAAAGGACATATGCCACATTTTCTTCATGGCAGAGCCCCTTTCCTGCCCTCTGGGGAAATAGGAATATGGCATGCTGAATGCCACTGGCTTTTAATTGTCTTGGAGAAAGTGATTATACCACAAATGTGGGAGTTTGGCATCCATTTAGCATTTGAAGATTGAGGGAAAAATCTAACTTATTCCTTTGCTTATGTTTAAACTATATGTCAAATTTAAGACATTCTCTGGTTTAAGTGTCTTTGAATTGGTGGTTTTAAAAAAGCATTTGAGAAGAGGCTTGTTTGACTTTAGTCAAAAACACTTTAGAAATGTATGTGTTCAGATCTCTGTACAAATTTCATGGAATGGTACTTCCCAGACAAATAAGCACCTCTGGATAACTTTAATGATGGAACCCACCTGATAAAACAAGATTATTAAATCAAAGGAATTTGTAACTCATCGTCCAACTATTAGACAGACCTGCACTATGCCTTCTCAGTATTTACCCATGGAAGAATATTAGAAAATAAGGTCGACATTCTTAGAAATCTTTTTAATTGATGTGTAACAGAATTTTCTTTTTAAGCACTGAATTGCTATCTTTAGCATAAGCAAACACATAGATAGATGTATTTGAGAATTGTGTTGCAGTGATAAAGATTAAAAAGAATATTGCATACCAGACTTCAACTAGAAGACACCAGGTATAACCATGTTGCTCTTGGAATGAGAAAAATGCTATTGCCCTCTAGGTAAGTTTATAGCAATAAATGAACTCAAATACTTTATCTATCACCCTCCTTGAATTTCTCAGTTCCCCCCACACCTTACATGTTCTTGGATGGCAAGAGGACAGAAGTAATGCTGAGACCTTCAGAAACAATGGAAGAGGAGTTCTCTAAAGTGGGAGGGAAGGCTTCACGTAGATAGAGAAATTCATTGCTCAGAATGGACGTACACATTGAGCAAAGCAAATGTTTCTCAGGGAGCCATGAGACAAAATTATTTCTGTATCATTTACTTTATCTTAATAAAAATTAAGGGTTTAAAAGCAGACTGACTTTAAATAATTACTCCTCCTAGTTTTTCACATTAACAGTTAACAAGCATGAATGTAGAATTATAACAGAATGAATGTACATTCAGTAGAATATGCTAAGCATGTGCCTCACACATACAAATTATATTTTTAAGAAAATGTATCTTTGAAATGAAATTATCTGTGACTTGTTACCTGTTTTAGCAAAATTTGGAGTTATAGAAATGAGAAAATTTTATTAGCACTGTTCAAAATCTTAAAGGTATATAGACACACAAAGAAGTCAGCAAGTTTGTTTTGCTTATAAAGTAAATTAGAAACTTAGAAAATTCAGCAGTGAGATGTTGATCTTTTTAACACATGGTTTTGGACAACCAGATATATACAGAAAAATAACTAACTCTTATGATTCATGAAGAGAAATGTTCAGAATTTTCTATTCACAGAAATAGAAAGCAGATTACTGAGCTGATAGATTAAGGGATGAAGGGATGGGAATAACCTTTAATAAACTCAAGTACAGAGTGATGAGCATGTCTTGAAATTAAATATTAGTGATTGTTACACAATTCTGAGTTTCCTGTAAGAGGGCAAATTGTTAATGGTATGTGAATTATATGTCTAAAAAGTTATTACTGAACCTAGAAACACAATACAGAACAAACTTGGAGTGTGGACTGGAGTAGTTGTTTGATAGGGTTAGTACTATTAATCTTGGATTTCAAGGTAAGCATGGTTTTTCTGGTAGTTGAATCATTTTGGCCTTATTCTAACTGTGGACACATCAATGGAGAATTCAAACTTTCTTGTTCAAGAATTATGAACAAAAGAAGAAAGCGAGAAATACTATGTAGTAAATATCTAGCTGTGTTTTCAGCACGTGTGTGCTAGTTTGTGTGTTAGAAGAAAAGCAACATTAACTGTGGTGAATTCCCATTACCTGAAAATCTCTTCTGTCGAGTCTCAAGTTTCATACAGCTGATGGAATTGCTAGGATTAGGAGATTAGGGACTAGGGAATTCTCTTTTCTTTTAAATCTTTTCAAGGGAAAGGAGAAAGGGAGGGAGGGAATAAGAGAGAGAGGAAGAAATGGCAGGAGAGATGGAGACAGAGAGAGAAAGAATGCAGAATAAATTAGTCTGAAGATAGAACTCAAGTGGGCAAGTTTGTGTGTAGGCACCTTTACCTGCGTAGGCACCTTTACCTGCTGAGAGATGTCTTGTCAGCCCACCTTTGCTAATTTCAATTTAAATTTCAGAAAAGGCTCTAACGTATAAGAAGCCCCCCAAATGAGTAAGAAACAATTCATTTCTACATGAAGAATAGTTTGTTTAATGTGATTACTTTATGCAATAGTTTTAAAAGCTCTGGTAGCTAGTAGTTTATTTGCTACTTACATTAAGGCAGGAGCAATAAATACAAAGACTTTCGCCTATTGTGTATCTGGCTTATACTGAAAAAGATCTATTTCTAGGTAGTAAAAATATTAAAAACTCTGGCCTCTTTTTAGCATGCATTTTTTTCCTTGCCTCAAAGATTTTTTTTTGAGGATTAAGGCCGAGTTTATTATAGAAGAGAACAAAACTGAACTCATGGATTCCAGACGTGAAGTGCCATGAGGGGCCAGGGCACCCAGAGAACTCATGGAATCCACAAGAGGCAAGAAGCTAGAAATGAACTCATGGACCCCACATGTGGAGTACCATGAGGGGCAGGTGCCCCTCAAAGAAAATTTTATGACATAGAGTCTCTGAAATTCTGGATTATCTACCACCTAGAACTAGGCCAGCCTAATCTCTCCCCATCCTGAAGCTCAGGGACATTTGCGGAAGAGGGGGCGGTAAGATTGTAAGAGCAAAAGGATGGGAGGAACAATGATATGCGAGATACTCCACACAAGTTAGGGCCGAAGCAATCATAATTGGACTTTGCATGCCCTGTGCAATGTCCTACACACTATTGATCCCATAAAGTCTAGCATTTGCTAAAGGCACCAAGATCCTTGGAGGCAAGGAATTGACAGCCATAGTAGTGCTCCCATGCTTAAGGGGAACACAGGAAAGGTTTCAGGGAAAAGCCACTGGGTCCTTGTACATCATCAGAGAGGAGGGCCCAGAGGAGAGTCTGGCATGCACATTAAAGGATTCTCCAGGGATTGGGGGTGGAGGCACTGGGGGATGGGGAAGGAGGGGTGAAGGGAGGGGGAGCAGGGGGAGAGGGGGGAGGAAGAGGTAGGGAGGGAACTGGTGGGCCTATTAAGTTTGTATGAGCAGAAATAATAATAATAAATGTTATAAAATATTTTATGATTGGAATAAAACTAAAATTTTGTGGTATTTTACTTGGCAGTAATTATTATCACTAAATATAATAGTATAATACAGCTAAAAGCACACAATGTATTTTAAAGGTAATTTTCTATTGTCATATTGCCTTTTTTAGAAAAAAGATGATACTACGTTCAGTATGCTAAGATATAGGAAGAATGAGACATAAACAGATGATTTCAACACATATATTCAGTAAATAAAATCCTTTTATAAAGGAAGGGGGGATAAGACCTAAGTATACACCAATGGATATGTAACAGAAAATGTACTTTTCCCAATGGAATATTATCCAGCTTTTAGAAGGAATTCTCCTTAAAAGGAAGGACCTTGACATTATTATGCTAGAAGAAATGAATCAGGCATTTTCTTCAACTGATTTGCATATATATATTTCTTTTCATTCCTTTAATTGTTTCTTCACTCTATTAGTTGTTTTGTAAATCTTTTAGGACTGATTTAATCTTATTTAATTTTTTTCCTATTGTTTTCTATGGCTTTGGTATACTATCTAGAAAATAATTATGTTTCCAATATCTCTCGTGGGTTTTCCCTATATTTTCTTCTAGTAGTTCAAGTCTTACATTTAGACCTTTGATTTTTTTGTGAATCTATTTTCACATTGACAACAGACTCTCAAACCCACATTTTTGCACACATATCAAGTTTTAGTACTTTGTATATAACTATCGAGTTTTCCCAGATTCATCTACTAATGAAGCTCTTTTTTAGCCATTGTATATTTTTGTTAGTTTTTTTAGGAATCAGTTGACTATAAAGGCATGATACTATTTCTGCAATTTCTCTTTCATTTGTCAACATTTTTGGGTTTATGTCAATACCATGATGTTCCAATTTTTATGGTTCTATAATATGACTTGAAATCACCTATTGTGATCCCTTAAACTTTGTTTTCTTTCTCTAGATTGCTTTATCTATTTGAGGTCTTTTATGAGTTTTAGAATTACTTTTGCTATTTATGTGAATAAAGTCATTGGTATCCTCAAGAAGTTTGAATTGAATTTGTGAGTATTTTTGATATTATACATATATTTATTATCCATTAAAATTTATCAGCGTTCTTTTGGTTGAGGAACCTCAGAGATCTTCCATGACTTGAGGGCTTCTTTAATTTCTTCACCATCATTTTATAACTTTCATGGCATTTCACTTTCTTGGATAAGTTTTTACACAGGTACTTTTTGGTGGATATTGGCAACAGGGTTGTCTTCATAACTTTAGTGTCAGCATATTCATTGCTAGTTTATGGAAAAACTACCAACTTTTGTGTGCTTATTTTAAATCTTGCCATTTTACTAGTTGATTTATCAGCATTTTGATAACGTCTTTATGATTCTTATTTGTAGAATCATGTAATTTGAAACCAAGTATAATTTGGCCTTCTCCTTTCGTATTTGTATGTCTTTCATTTCTTTCTCTTAACTAATTTCTTTGACTAAACATTCTACCATGTTGAATAAAAGAGGCAAGATAAAGCTCTTGTCTTGTTCCTTACCTCAGAAAAAATGGTTTCTTTCTTTTCCCTTTCACTATGATGCTGCTTTTGTCATATCCACAAGCAACACCACGCACACACACACACACACACACACACGCACGCACACACACACACACACACACACACATGCACACTTCATTATTTGATATGATCTTGCTGTGCCCAATTTGTTTAGGGTTCTTATCATTAAAGAATACTGAATTTCATCAAATGCTTTTGTTGCATTTGTTGGGATGATTGTATGATTTTATGTTTCATTTTGGTAATGTAATGCATTGTGCCTGTTAAACCATTATTGCATCTCTGGGATCAAGCCAACTACTCATGATGTGAAATCTTTTTGAAGTACACTTTAATTCACTTTGCTAGAGATTTGTCAAAGATATTTGTACTTTTGTATATTGAGGATATTTTCAATCTAGAAAGTATTTAATTTATAAAATATTGGACCCTGAAAGTTACTATGCAATTTGTTTCTCCCCCAAAATTTTTGTGATTGAAATCTGATTAACAAATAATCTTTATTTTAAAAATTATTTGGTATGCACAGATAGGAAATGTTCTATACTAAACCTTGCTCCACCATCCAGTGTGATATGCAGATCTCTAAAAAGTAATGGACACTGTAATCAGTTCAGTAACAGCCCAGGCTCAGGTGTGTGGTTGGGGCTCAGAGGATCAGTTGAAAGATTTTTGCCCAAGGTCAACAAAGAGGCCTTTATCAAGAACTGGAAAGGATGTGCAGCACTTCTACAGTGCACTGAGGTTAAATAAAAGAGCCCAAGTAAAGCCTTTGAACTATGAATGTTAAGCATGTCTTAAGAATTATGAAATATGAGAATATCAGATTTCATATGAAATATGAAACTTGAACTTTGTTCAATTTCAGAACACACTTAAAAAGCTGTGTTTGTAATTCCATTGCTGGGAAGGAGGAGACAGGTGGATCTCTGGAGCTTGGCAGACAGCCAGTCGGGTTACTTGGTAAACTCCAGAACAGTGTGGAAAAACTTGTCTGAAAAGTAAATAAATGAAGAAGTAAATTAATAGGTGGACGAACTTTGAGGATCAGTACATAGGATTATTCTGCAGTACATGCATGAACATGCAGACATATACACACATGTGTATCTGTGTACTGTAAACATGATTGGAGAGAGAGAGAGAGAGAGAGAGAGAGAGAGAGAGAGAGAGAGAGAAAGAGAGAAAGAAAGAATTATTTACCAAGCAGAAGTCGAGCATAACATGCAAAGGTGAGAAATGGGTCAGATCAAAATCCCCTCCATCAGGAAATCCTATGCCCTTTGTATTTTTACATACTTTACTAATTGTCATTTTATTGAGGATATCAATGAGAAAGTAAGTGTTAAAATATCTGCGTACTTCCTTATTTTTGTGGGAAAGGGAATTGAGATGCACAGAGCTTAAGTAACTCAGTAAGGACACAGTGAATAATGACACATGAGAGCCACATAATGTTAGATCCTGAAGTTTCTGCTCTTATACTACACAGTGTTTTGCTGCTTTCCATGACAGGCTTTGCAAAAGGCAATTCTAATTGAGTAAGATGTGTATTTGGAAGACTTTGTAGCGAGGATGTTGAAGAAGGTCCTAAAGGAAAGGAAGGACACACCCACAGTGCAAATAATAAACCTTGAATAGATAAAATAATGAGTGAGAAGAAGTCAAATATGAAACTGGAGAGATTCAAGATGTAACTATTACTTCCATCTGGAAAGTTAGTCTGTCTGAGGAGTGTGTGTGTGGTGAGCGGAGGGGGGTGTACAACCTTGAACTTCAAAATCAGAGAACAGATCTTTATTTCATACGTGTAACATCTCTGTCCATAATTCAATTTCTCACGGAACAATACAGTGAGAGCGCACCATATCTGTGCCTGCAAGCCTGTACCAAAAGGGAGATGCTATCAAATTATAAAACTCAGAACTTGGGAAAACAGGCATATCTGAGTATATTCCATCCCAGAGAGAGAAATTCAATTGAATTGGCCTCAGGGAAAGTCCCTAGACTTTTATTACCATTAAGATGTAAGGAAACACTTCTCAGAGAAAAAGAGAAGTTTTTAAATCTTGGAGAAAATCACCCTCTCTAACTTTGACTGTATGGTTAATATTCAATCTTTTAAAATCCAGTTTGAAAAGGAAGTAAAACAATTCAGGATGATTCCTGAAGTCACCCTTGGTCCTCCACAGTGACACACAGTGCCCTCTGATGTGTACACACAGACATACACAAACGTGCTCTCTCTCTCTCTCTCTCTTTCTCTCTCTTTCTTTCTCTCTCTCTCTTTCTCTCTCTCTCTTTCTCTCTCTCTCTCTCTCTCACACACACATGTGTAAAATACATAAAAAGTTTTAAAATCCAGTTTGCCAGTGAGTTTCTAAATTTCTGACTGTTTAGAACCATAAATGTGTTCATGGAACTTAGTTTCCCAACAGTGAAATGAATAACTTGTTGAAAGTGAATACAATTTCTACAGGTTTTATTTTAAGATACTTTAATTAGTCCATCACAAGATTAGAATGTTTGTATATGTAAATTGAATTGAACAGTTGTTGCAACTATATTATCTGTAAAATCCATTTCAATGCTATTCTTTAAACAAATCCTCTAAAATTATTCAAGTGATAGTCTTTTATGGATGGCCTTGCATTGATTGCCAATAAATTATTTGAAAAGAATTCTATTTCTTTTATACTGGGAAAGTTTCTAAGAAATATTAATAGAAACAAACAAACTAAGAAAACCAGGCAATTATTTTAAGTTTAGAGATACAGGATGTTCATTTGTAATAATTCTTTTATAATATAATAATTTTTGTAGCATAATATGATAATTCTTTATAACAATGCCATAAACTTAGGTTGACGTAAGAATTTATGAAATTTATGATTTAAATGATTTATATTTTCTCTGAAAAAGTAAGATTTTACTTTGTTTTTCCCCAGAACAACAATAACGACAATGACAATGACAAAGGCAAATGTATACATAAATTATTTTTGCATGTCTCAGAGATTGTTTTGGGTCAGGTACCAAAACAAAGAAATCCAACAACAACAGCAAATCATAATCATATTGAACAGCGCTGAGTCTGACATTTCCAGAGATAAAAATGGTCTTATATGTATAGTATAAGGACCTTCTGTTTCTAACATTGGTCATCTAATTTTTTAGGAGGGGGCGTAGGGAAAGGCATATGCAGGTTTTGGTGGGAATAGATTCAGGGACGAATGATAGAACAGAAATGGGGTAGAGCTTCAAGGAGGTCTTCTAATGCTGACATCTATCATGAAGAACTCTTTCTTTTAACATGTCATACAAAAGAAAGTTATCGGGGCTTTCATTTGCTTCCTTCTCTCATTGTCTGAGATAGCACCCTTGATTCTGCCAGTTATGTGCCAGAAAATTGTCAATATCAAGATCAAGATCAAGAAATACAACTTGATTGAAGATCATTCTATGTCCTAGCTCTTCATTTATTGTATCTTATGAAAATAAATTATAAAATTATTTAAAGAAAAGCTTTCAGTGCCCTACCACTGAATTAATAATTGGAATGCTTTCAGTGCTCTACCACTGAATTAATCATTAGAAATATGCTTTTCTAACTGCCTTCTGTTCATATGTATGCTCACACATGGTATCAACAAAGACCTAGGATGCATTAAGCATATTATGTGTCCTTCCTATTAGAATCATATTATTTGTTCATTCAAGGAGAAATGAAGGGAGGAAAATGGTTTAGCTGTTAAAGTGCTTGATATACAAACTAGAAGACTAGAGTTTGAATCCTCAGATCCGACATAAAATTATGGGTGGATGTGGCTGTATGGGGCCTGACTGTAATTCCAATCTCAGAAAGGTTAAGACTGAGGACTCTAGATCAAGCTGGCCAGAGAGACAGTATCTAACATTGGATCTGGTTAAAGAGAACACATATCTTACTTCACAAGCAGGAGGACTTGATTTCAGATCCCCAGATCCCACGGCTGTGTCTCCTGGAAAGTAGATCTTGGGAATCCCCACAGTAAAGCAATAAGTGGAATAGTAATCCAGTATGATTATTGATGTCACCCTTAGGCCTTCACAGGCACACACACTCAAGTACACTCTTATACACACCTACACCCACACATTTACATCCACTTAAATACACAAGAAAATACATGAATGAATGCTCTCAGCTCATATTCATGTACATGAAAAAAGGAGGTCCAGTCTCAAGAGTGATTGAATATGATTCCTGATATCAACTTCAGGCCTCGACACATGTGAGCATGCATAAACTCATATACCACTCACACATATGAGATTGAAAAACAAGACACATGGAGATTCTACAAGCCTGCCAGAAAGAGATGCAGGATAACACTAATCCTTCTAGTGTTAGAAGGGGATAAGATGATCTCTTGCTAGTTCTGTTAGCCAAAAGGAGAGTACCACCTTTACCTGTCTATGTTGTTACCCTCATAATTGCAATTTCACATACCTTTTTGAAAACAATATGTGATTTATCAGGATTATCTAATTTATAATTTCTTCAGCATGTCAATTACTACTGCACATATTCTCAGATTGCTAATAATTTTGGAAGAAATTATTTTGTGTTCTCATTAAGTACAAGTCAAGTTTCAAATCTTGCTGTTGATACACAGAAGCACTCTTTATAGAGAGGTTCTTGCTTGTCCCTGAAGAATCTGGCTTTGCAGACTGAGAAAATGGTTCAGTTAGTAAAGTGCTTGTCATACAAGTGTGAAGATCCTCAGTAGCCATGTGCAATCTAGGTATGGGTGTGTCTATCTGTAATCATAGCACTAGAAGACAGAGACAGGGCTTGTTGGCCAGCCAGTGTATTTACAACAGTGATGGACAAGTTCAATGAGAGACACTACCTCAAAAAATAAGGTATAAAGCAATTGAAGAAGAAACTTGATATCAGCTCCTGGCCTCTACCTGACTGTATGTATGTATATGCATATGTGCACATTCACACAAAATCACAGAAAAAAGAATATGGGTAAATAGGTGTAATATGAAGTCTATTGCATGTGTATGTTCCAGGTGATTTTGATGCATTAATGCAGGACCACATCTGCACAATATCATTTTAGAGTAAATCCCACTCAAATACTTTTTACAGATAAGGAAACAAGAGCTAAAGAAAATTCAGTGGCTCTTTACCAAGAAAGTAGCCAGTAACTGTCCAAACTAAGACACTTACTAACTCTTATAGATGAAAGTTTAGAGGTCAGAATGGTCTTTGACTTTGACTTAGGTAGGACCCACCTCTGAATATTTGAGATAACTGGGCTCTTTCTTCTTGCATGACATGTCACTCTGCTGCTCTAGGGGAGGCAAGATGATTGCAAGGTCGTTGGGACGAATGCATCTTGTTTATATTCAGCAGCTACTTCCTGTGACTCTCTTAACCTTCCTTGAAATTTCCCATCTCATTAGCTTGAATTGAGTTACTGTCTATTTCTAAAATAAGTACTAACAGAGGAAGTCCAATTCTCATGATTTACATAGACTGATTCTTTATCTTGGTTGTTGAGCTCAAATCCATGATAAGCCTTGTACACAGAAGTGTATTAAGTGTAGAATTCAAAACCTCTAATACCTGGCTTAAGGAAGCAAAGAATATCTTGAATTTTATTTTTAGGTAGAATTATACTGATGGAGTTATTTCTCTTCTGTAATCTTTATTTTACTTTACTCTTGCAAACATTATGTTTAATGTCTTTCTTTTAAGATGCCTCTATGAACTCCAAAGTTAAAAATTATGTTTTGCAGGCCAGAAAGCATTAGAGAGCAAATTTAATGTTATTTAATGAAAGGTCTAGTAGGACGTGTAATTAGCTGAGTTGGATTCATGTCACACTTAACTTGCTCTTTTCAGTGAGTGCCTTTATTGATTATGGACTGCTTGTGTCAGAGCATGTCAGTGTTGAGAAAATGATGGTGAACTCAGATGCATCTCATGTCTAAGCAGCCTGCTTTCTGGCAGTGCATTCCAACATGTATGTGAGTGATAGCAGTATTGTCTAGCTTGGCTTTTGCTGTCACTAAAAGTATTACCAATTAGGTGGCTAAAACAATGTGCTTTTCCTTTTGTAATCCAGAGCTCCAAAATCAATGCTATCAGATAGCATCTGCTACCTTTGTAGTTATGACCTTATATGGTTTTTCTTTGATGTGTGAATGGTTAGTAAAATTTCTGGTCTATACCACTTTTTGGAAAGTTATTAATTCTACATGAAAACAGAACCTAATTAATGAAACCTAATTACTTCTCACCTCCAAGTACCATGTCAAGAAGTAGGACAATAGCATATTAACCTTAGGAATAGAAAATAATTCAGAATATAGTAAATACATCGTGTGCTAAATACTATGAGAGAAATGGGAATAAGGTGCTTTGCAACCTAAATTAGGATGATATCACTAAACAGGATTTACAAACAAGTGTCAAGAACTGGAGGAAGTAACATTTAAGCCAAATGTAAACAGAACAAAAATTAAGAAAAAAAAGAAAAAAAAAAGTTGGGAAAGTTCCATACAAGCAATGCCGAAAAAGAATAATGGCTTCATTGGAAGAACCCAGTTTTTAGAACTTCAGCAGAAATAGCTCGATGGCATGCAGAATGGCTATTGCCAGGGTTTGGGACCTAGGCAGGGTGTTTCCAAGTTCTTGAACTTTTTCAAGAATGAAATAAAAGCCTACACGGAATTATAAAAACTGCAAATAAACTTATTTGGACAAAGTAATAGTAAAGTGAGGCTGCATTTGCATGAGTAGAGAAAACTGGTACCGAAGGGTACCAGGTGGCTGCCTGGGTCTCCTTTATGGGGTTTAAGAGAAGTACTAAGGGGGGCAAGTAACTAATGGGGAATAATTTGGGTAGTTCTCTATTTTGATCAGTTAGGTCATCTAGTCATTTTTCCTACTATGTATATATACCTTCCCACCATGTATCTAATTTTAATCATATGTACACATAGTTAAGCATAAGTATAAGATGGTAAATGAAGGATTTTATCCTGAAAAGCTACTAAGTGGAATGATTTAGCCTTTTTGCTCATGTACTTCAAATCAGTTAGGCCACATCAGCCCCTCCAGGATCTACTGGGATTGCATTTGACTAAAATCTGTTTGATAGTTACTAAGGGAGGAGAAACCTACTCTTTAGAGAGAAGTGTATTATATATAGCTTGATGAAGGTGTATAGGTCTGCTAGATGCATTCTTTGGAAAAGGGGATTGGAGTATATTATTGCAGCTATTGACTTGGGTGGGTACTAAGCCCATGCTTAAGGGTGGTCCCAGATTCTTAAGATATTTCTTTTATTTGTTGCCTCAAAGTAATTGAGGTGGGTAGAGAGAGATCCAGTGGTAGATTTCAAGGGCCTTTTATATTATACTGCACAACTGCAGCATTATGGACTGCGAAAGAGCCAGTGAATGCCATTAAGGAAGGAAACAACATTTTGTGGAATTCATTAGGAAGTACCTTGAGGAGGTATCTCTTCCTTATCTGAATAGTGGATTGTAGAAAGTTAAGACAGTATGAAAGTATACGTTTTATACAGGTGGTGACCCAGGTGAGGCATGGGTAAGGCAACAGAGCTATGAAGTCAAATTGAAGGTTTAGGACATTGAGTCAACACAGCTTGACTGTCTACTGATTGCAGGAGATGGGCACTTGTGAGGATTCATGCATATGCTTCTATTTTACAAACTAGCCAATTGGTTTGGACTGCTCTTAGAATATCTTTAACTGGGTAGCTGCAGCAATATGCTTTCTTGTTTTGATCACATAGTATCTATAGGTTCTCCCGCCCCCCAAGAAAAAAGACAATATATTTGAGCCTGGAAAAAATGGTTCATTTTATGTGAGCAACTCTTTCGTTTCCACATTTTAAAATTGGTTAGCATTGCTAATGCAGCTACATATTAAAAATGTGTTCACATATGTTTCAAAATACGTTTTGACTTTCTTGCTTTTATGATATTTTCATATGAACAGTCAGCCTTTTCTTTGACTCTTAATCTATATTAGAACTTAGTTATGTTGGTTTTGAGTAGTGAAGGGATTTTGATTATGTCTTTATGAGTCTTTGTTTTTTTTTTTTTTAATCTGGCACCTTTCCTTTATTTTGGAGTATTTCACCTGGTTCTTAAATATTTTGTTGATATGTGAGAATTTTGATTTAATAAAGATTTGACTGAAGTATAGGTAATATAAAAATGTAAATGTGGATGCTGGCAAGGATAAACATTATGTAAATTTAAGACATTAAATTCATACTCCAGGTCTAGAAGGTCAAACATGTGGGAAATGATTCCTATTCTCATCATTAATGAGTAAAGAAGTAATCAGGAAATTACCACGTTTATAATTTTGGTATATATCAAGTTTATGCACAAGACCAATGAAAAGAAAACCTTTGTTGATAAAAGCTTTGGCACAGTAATTATTTTCTCATTACTGAGGCAGATAGAGCTTTCTAGAATAAACACATCATCAAAACCCTATCAATAAGTTCAAATCAGTCAGATGTGGCTCACCATGAGTTTCCTTGTGTTAGTGGCAATCTTGTAGTTCCTTGTTAGCTGAAAGAATATTTCACTGTAGCATGAAGAAAGCTACATCAAGAAAATGAAATTAATGATTTCTTCAGTTTTCAAAGATATGCATAATTGTTGACAAAGATGACAGTCTTATATAGACTCTTACTTGAAAACATATCTGATTTGGGATTCAACATACTATAGGAACTCAGTGATCATTTAAGGTCTACTCTCAGTTTTCCTTAGAGGACCTGTTTTTGTCTCTGTAATATAAGGAACCTGGAATCCCAGAATCTGCTGTTTCTGGTCTCTGAGGTTTTGAAGAAAATGAATAAATATTAATAAAGGAAACAAATTATACCTTTGTGGTCTTGTAGATCTATGAATATTAGTTATAGATAAGTTAGCTCTATGGATTCAGATTTTCTCAGCATTTAAAAAATTGAGTTACAAGGTTATTCTTTATATCTTTTAATAATATTTTTATTATTATTTCCGCTCATACAAACTTAATACGTACACCAGTTCCCTCCTTCCCTCCTCCTCCCCCCAGCCCCCCTATTCCCCCTCCCCTAACGCCTCCCCATCCCCCAGTGCCCCCCCCAATCCCCAGAGAATCCTTTAGTGTGCATGCCTGACTCTCCTCTGGGCCCTCCTCTCCGATGATGTACAAGGACCCAGTGGCATTTCCCTGAACCCTTTCCTGTGTTCCCCTTAAGCATACGAACACTACTGTGGCTGTCAATCCCTTGCCTCCAAGGATCTTGGTGCCTTTAGCAAATGCTAGACTTTGTGAGGTCAATAGTGTGTTGGACATTGTGCCGGGCATGCAAAGTCCAATTATGATTGCTTTGGCCCTAATTTGCATATCATTGCTCCTCCCATCCTTGTGCTCTTACAATCTTACCACCCCCTCTTCCTCAAATTTCCCTGAGCTTCAGGATGGGGAGAGATTAGTCTGGCCTAGTTCTAGGTGGTTGATATAGAGTCTCTGAAGTTCTGGATTGTGATTTGTTGATTTTCTTTTGCAGTTTTGCTGCTCCTGCAATGCCCTTCACTCTATCCTGATGGGCATTGTATGTTACCCCCTGGCCAGAGACAAAAAGCTGTTAAGCTGGAGCCTTGTTATAAGAGCACATTCAAAGGTAGATGTAATAAAAGTAGGAAACCGCAGTGAGGGAGGGGTCAATCACCCATTTGCAAAATGGTTACTTTTTATCTGCCAGACTATATACCCTCCCATTCTGGTGAGATCATACCCCCTCAGTTGTAAATGATCAGGAATGAAAGTCTGTGAACTTAACCAGGTGTCTCATTACTTACTTCCAGTCCTTGATGGAGGCCTATTTTTTCTGCTGTAACATGGTCCCCTCTCTCCTTGTTTCTGGTGTGGCCCTTCTACCCCATCCCTCCTGTTCATAATCCTTGCAATTACTGTAGGTATTACAGAGATTTATCTTTGATTGTCTCTAGGTGGGCTGGGTGGGTTTGGTACTAGGAGACACCTATTAGGGAGTACATACAGCACTTAATTTTCTGGGTTTGGGATACTTCACTTAATATAATTGTTTCTAATGATATCCATTTCCTGGCAAATTCCAGTAATTCATCATTTTTGATGGCTGAGTAGTACTCCATTGTATAGATGTACCACAGTTTCCTTATCCACTCGTCAACTGTTGGACATTTGGGCTGATTCCATGACTTTGCTATTGTAAACAGTGCTGCTATGAACATGGTTGTACTTGTGCTATTGAGGTGAATATTTGCTGTATGTGGGGTTATTCCCAGAAGTGGAATAGCAGGGTCATGACATTTCAATCTTTAATTTCTTTAAGAATCCCCAGACAGCTCGCCAGAGTGGTTATATGAGCCTGCATTCCCACCAGCAATGTAGGAAAGTTCCCTTCTCTCCACATTCTCTCCAGCATTTGGTGTTGTTTGTACTGTGGATTTTTGCCATCCTGACCGGGGTGAGATGATATCTCAGGGAAGTTTTGATTTGCATTTCCCTGATGGCTAAAGAAGTGGAGCATTTTTTCAGATATTTGTTAGACATTTTAATTTCATCCCTGGTAAAGTTTCTTTTAAGTTCCAGGGTCCATTTATTTATTTATTTATTTATTTATTTATTTATTTATTTATTTATTTATTTTTTATTTTAATACATTTTTTATTATTATTTCAGCTCATACAAACTTAATAGGTACACCAGTTTCCTCCCTCCCTCCTCCTCCCCCTGAACCCTCTCCTCTCCCTCCTCTCACCCTTCCCGCCCCATCCCCCCGTGCCTCCCGCCCCAATTCCCAGAGTCCTTTCTTGTGCATGCCTGACTCTCCTCTGGGCCCTCCTCTCTGATGATGTACAAGGACCCAGTGGCATTTCCCTGAATCCTTTCCTGTGTTCCCCTTAAGCATACGAACACTACTGTGGCTGTCAATCCCTTGCCTCCAAGGATCTTGGTGCCTTTAGCAGATGCTAGACTTTGTGAGGTCAATAGTGTGTTTGACCTTGCACAGGGCATGCAAAGTCCAATTATGATTGCTTCGGCCCTAACTTGTGTGGAGCATCTTGCAAATCATTGCTCCTCCCATCCTTTTGCTCTTACGCTCTTACCGCCCCCTCTTCCGCAAATTCCCTGAGCTTCAGGATGGGGAGAGATTAGGCTGGCCTAGTTCTAGGTGGTTGATATAGAGTCTCTGAAGTTCTGAATAGTGGTTCTTTGATTTTCTTTTGCAGTTTCGTTGCTCCTGCAATGCCCTGCACTCCATCGCGATGGGCATTGTATGTCACCCCCTGGCCAGAGACAGAAAGCTGATAAACTGGAGTCTTATTATAAGAGCACATTCAAGGGTAGATGTAATACCTATACCCAAAAGTGGAATCGCAGGGTCATATGGCACTTGGCAATGGGAGGGGTCAATCACCCATTTGCAAAATGGTTACTTTTTAATCTGCCGGACTATATGCCCTCCTCTTCTGGTGAGTTCATACCCCCTTAGTTGTAAATGATCAGGAACGAATTGTGAACTTAACTAGGTGTCACATTACTTTCTTGCAGTTCTTGATGGAGGCAGAGCCCATTTTTTAATTGGGCCATTAGTTTCCTTGGTGTTTAGTTTTCTAAGTTCTTTGTGCACTCTGGATAATAGAGCTCTATCAGATATGTGGTTTGTGAAGATTTTCTCCCATTCCGTGGGTTGTCTTTGAGCTCGTGTTACAATCTCTATCTGAACAGAAGCTCTTTAATTTCACAAGATCCCAACTGTTGAGAGTTTGTAGCAGTGACTGTGGCATTGGATGTATGCTTAGGAACTGTTGGCCTAGCCCAATCAGCTCGAGGGAGTTCCCTACCCTTTCAACTATGGTTTTTATAGTCTCTGGCCTTATATCAAGGTCCTTGATCCATTTGAAATTAAGTCTTTTACATGGTGACAAGTATGGGTTCAGTTTTAATCTTCTGCATGTGGAGGTCCAGTTTTGCTAGCACCATTTGTTGAAGATACTGTTCTTTTTCCATTGAATTTTTTTGGGCCCCTTTGTCAAAGACAAAATGGCTGTAATTTTGTGGGCTTATATCTGGGTCTTCAACCCTTATCCATTGATCTGTGTGTTTATTTGGAGCCAATACCAGGCTGTTTTTATAACTATGGATTTGTAGTATAGACTAAGGTTTGGTATGGTGTTACCTCCAGCCATGTTTTTGTTACTCAGGATCAGGATTGTTTTTGCTATCCTGGGTCTTTTGTGCCTCCATATGAATTTTGAGATTGTTTGTTCTACTTCTTTAAAGAATTGCTTTGGAATTTTAATTGTTATAGCATTGAATTTGTATATTGCCTTTGGTAGGATGGTCATTTTTATGATGTTGATTCTGGCAATCCAGGAACATGGGAGGTCTTTCCACCTTCTGGTGTCTTCTGCAATTTCTTTCTTTTAAAGTTTTCATTGTAAATGTCTTTTACCTCCTTGGTTAGTTTTATACCAAGGTATTTCATTTTTTTAGGGACTATAGTAAATGGGATTGTTTCTCTCAGGGCTTTTTCACTTCTTTCATTCTGGGCATATAGGAAGCCCAGTAATTTTTGTACATTTATTTTGTAACTTGCCACCCTGCTGAACTTCTCAATTAGTTCCAGGAGCTTCCTGGTGGAGTTTTTGGGATCACTCAGGTATAAGATCATGTCATCTGCAAATAGGGATAGCTTGACTTGTTCGTTATTCTTTATATCTAATTGATTTAATAGTATATTCATTCAAAGCAAATGCTGCTGATCTGTTCAGTTTTTCCTTCTCCTTTCCATACTCATATCCATTTTGGAATGATTCTTTCCAGTACAATCTAACTGTAGCCACTTAATAATGAGACTGTATTCTGGTTAACATGCTGCTAGATGGTTTGGTCTTCGTAGAAATAGTGTAGAGTGCTCACAAACCTAGATGTAGAATCTTCTGCACACTTAAGCTTTGGGACCTATGCTGTTTTCCCCAGGCTACAAATCATACATTCTGTTACCTATACTATGCTATAGGTAGTTTTAGCACCTTGGTAAGTATGTTTACTTATATGCATAGAAAGCATATAGTATAAAGTGTTAAACTAGAATGAAAATGATCTGTTGCAGGGCATTTGGTTGAGTGGAGCTGCAGGATTGATGCTGCTTTAGGTGAATGATATACACTGCTCTATATTAAACTTGAAGAAACTTCTTAGTTAGTACTATATTAAGTTTAGCTTACATTAATTTTTTTACTTTATTATTTATAACCTATCGATGCATTTGCAATAACAAGCACTTAGCTTGAAATACACACTCTTAGTGGTGTAATGTTTTTAACCTTTCCATAAATCTTATTCTACTTTTGAAAGAGTTTTCTTTTACTGGTTGAACTTTTGTTTTAAAAGTACATGGATGGCATTATGGAAGGACAAATTCAATGAAAGTTAAACAAGAAATGAAGAATCACACATTAGCCACCGTCTGCTCAGGGTCAGCTTGTCAGTATCACTGTCCTCCTCCCCTGCATGATATCCTCCCAGATGGTCTTCAAGGTCTTCAACGACACACAGAGCTGTCATCGCCACTGAAAACAGTGTCATCTTCGGGAAATTTCCTGAGGGAGCTGATTTCAGCTGCTTATTATATATATATTTTTTTCTGATTCATTTTTTATTATATGATTAAGTAGTATACAAGTTATTCATCTCAATCAACAGCACAATGTTCATGATTAATTATCACAGATACTTCTGTTAAAGAACTTTACAATGAAGACACAACTTTGCTTAGTATATTAACTTGTCATTCAAAACATTTAAAGCAACAACTAGATATAAAGGACAATTTTTAATTCACTTTTACTTCTTGCATTAAGAATATGAAACATATTTGTGCTGTCAACACTATGCTCTTTTTCCATTTTTTTAATTTTTAAACATTTTTTATTATTATTTCCACTCATACAAACTTAATACATACACCAGTTCCCTCCCTCCTACTCCTCCAGGCTCCCCTGCTCCCTGACCCCTCCCTCCCCATCCCCCAGTGCCTCCCCCTCCCATCCCCGTGGAATCCTTTAATGTGCATGCCAAACTCTCCTCTGGACCCTCCTCTCCGATGACGTACAAGGACCCAGTAGCATTTCCCTGAACCCTTTCCTGTGGTCCCCTTAAGCATAGGAACACTACTATGGCTGTCAATCCCTTGCCTCCAAGGATCTTGGTGCCTTTAGCAAATGCTAGACTTTGTAAGGTCAATAGTGTGTGGGACATTGCGCAGGGCATGCAAAGTCCAATTATGATTGCTTCGGTCCTAACTTGTGTGGAGTATCTTGCATATCATTACTCCTCTCATCCTTGTGCTCTTACAATCTTACCGCCCCCTCTTCCGCAAATGTCCCTGAGCTTCAGGATGGGGAGAGATTAGGCTGGCCTAGTTCAGGGTGGTTGATATAGAGTTTCTGAAGTTCTGAATTATGGTTTGTTGATTTTCTTTTGCAGTTTTGCTGTTCCTGCAATGACCTTCCTCCATCCTGATGGGCATTGTATGTCACCCCCTGGCCAGAGATAAAAAGCTGTTAAACTAGAGTCTTGTTATAAGAGTATATTCAAAGGTAGATGTAATAAAAGTAGGAAATCGCAGTGAGGGAGGGGTCAATCACCCATTTGCAAAATGGTTGCTTTTTATCTGCCAGACTATATACCCTCCCCTTCTGGTGAGAACATACCCCCTCCGTTGTAAATGATCAGGAAGGAAAGTCTGTGTACTTAACCAGATGTCTCATTACTTACTTGCAGTCCTTGATGGAGGCCTATTTTCTCTGCTGTAACATGGTTTCTTCTCTCCTTGTTTCTGGTGTGGCCCTCCTACCCCATCCCTCCTGTTCATAATCTTTGCAATTACTGTGGGTATTACAGAGATTTATCTTTGAGTGAAGATAAATATGAAAATACTCTAAGAAGTATACTTCAGTAAGTAAATAAACTATATAATTTATTGTCACTATAAAGCAATGTACATTGAACATAAAATTTCGCTACATGTCTTACGACTGGTAATTTTGTTTTCATGAGCATCAGCATAGACATGGATAATGCAGCAAAATTCAATGTGAGGATAACCAGTTTTTTACCACTAGGTGGTAGGAATCTTGCAGGACCATTGTTAGTTATGTGGCCACTATTGACTGAATTTCATGTAAAACAAGAATGGGTGGATTTTTAGATGTAAAGATTAACATATGCTAACTGCACATGTTAGTGAGTTACTTAGTGCTATTAATGCTATTTCAACATATACAAATAGTGTCTATCCATTTAGCCACAGTGATAGATAGAAAAGAAGGTTTTATTCTTCTTCATGGCTAAATCAAATTCCATGATGTATTTGTACAATGTTTTTAATCCATTCATTCTCTGATGAACATTTAAATTGAATTGGATATCTTAAATATTATGAAGTTTCAATAAACGTGGAAGTACATGTGTGTGTCTGGAATTCTGATCCCTTTTCTATGTATATATCACAGAAGCAAGGAAACTGGCAGATGTACTTCAAGCTTTTAGGAACATACTATACTATTCTCTTTTGTGGCTATACTAATTTGAATTTCCCACTAGCTGTGAATTAAAACTCATTTTTTCTCTTCATCCTTGTCAGTGTTTATTTTTGTAAAGACTTCCTAACTGGGGTCAGAAAATATCTCATTTGCAGATTTGATTTGATTTTTCTCTGATGGCTAATGATACTGTACCTTTTTGTATATTTATTGATTGGTTGTTTTCCTTCTTATTTGGATTGTTTATGATTTGGAGTTCCTTATATTTTAGATAATAATTGTGTAAAACGATTAATGAATATTTTTCTAATTCTATAAGTAGTCTCTTCACTTTGTTTTTCTTTTTGCTGTACAGAAGCTTTTTCCTGTGACTTGTCTATATTGCTTTTGTTTCCTATATTTTTGGGGTTCATGTGAAACTAATTGTATGCACCGATATTTTGGAACATTTCACCTATACTTTCTTTTAGTAATTTCAAAGTTCTAGGTGTTAAAATTAGGTCTTTTGTCCATTTTGAGTTTAGTACCATGCAGGACAAATGATATTGTTTTATTAATTTGAATCACACATGGTGAGCTTCTTTCCTAATCATATGAGTCATTGTTAAAGTGTGATTTATTTTGCATGCTATATATTTATATTTATTTTACTTGTCTAATACTGTTCAAGAAAATGCTCATCATCTCTGCCATCCATATGTTGAAAATCATTTATCTTTGATTTCATCAGCAAGTTTCTTGTTGTAGTCAACTTTCACATTTTTTTCTTTCTAATTTTGAAAGCCTGTCAGATTGGACTTTTAGGTTCTATTTTGGATTTTATGTTGTTTACTGTTTGTCATATCTAGTATTGCTTTGATTGCAGCATGACTTTATTTTACTGAGCTGCCATTTTCCTTGCAATTCACTCTGTATTATGTGGTCATATTCGTATTCATGCTAATCAGCATGGAATAGTTATGTGGAATAAACACATTTATAGACAACTTAAGCTTCTTTCTTCCTGTGCTCACACAGGTCCTGACAGTAGATGGGTAGGGGTTTTGTTTATATAAAGGAGTTTTCTAGTCCTCTTCAAGCGACTAAGTAGATATCCTACAAATTTATTCAATTCTGGCATGATGTACCACATCAGACTCACATCCGTTGACAATGACAAGTGTTGGATTCACATATTATTTACAACCTTTCTATTATTTATAAATTAGAGATTCTCATCATCCATTTCTTAGGTTAGATCTCTGAGATACTAAGAAACAGAACTTGAGAAATCACACTTTCCAGTTCATTATGAAGACTTTAAAAAAATGTAGATTGTCAGACAGATGGGGAGGTCTGTAGGGTGAGGTGGAGAAGAGTCTCAAGCAAAGGAGCTTCTACTGTTGTTGACTTGGGCATATCAAGCCCCTTCTCCAGTGCATGGATATTTCCCAACCTGCAAGCTTTCTTCCAATATTTAGATATGTTTTGCGATTCAGCATACAGGTGGAAATGATCAACAATTCAATCTCTGGTCCTAACGGCTTGGTCTTTCTGATGACCAACCCCTTATTATGAAACTACCCAGGATTTCACTAAAATGTTGCTATCTCATTAGATATATTTCTATCTCTAAGGAAATTGCATTGTCTTTGGAATTCTGTGCTTAGAATTATGTGTGTGTGTGTGTGTGTGTGTGTGTATGTGTGTGTGTATGTGCATGTGTGTGTGTGTGTGCATGTATTTTTTTTCTGAAGGGTTTTTCCCTGCCATCATAGATGTTTAATATTTAAGTGAACTTTAAAATCAGTGTAGTTTCAGATATTTATAAAATATATGTATATAATGGCTTCACCATGAGCACTATACATTATTACCATGAATATACTACAATTGTATATGCATATATATTCATTATATCACAGCAGCAAATTATGAAATTCCTTACTTAAAACAAACAAGAGAGTACTGCTTTGTAGTATAATATGTTCCATTTAAGATGATGACACACTCTACAGAGATAGCTACTCAGAGATTTTAGTCAGATGGAGTAGAGCTGATGGAGCCCTAGTCTCTTTTCGGCATGCCTTTCTTCCTGTGTCACATTTTTGCAGTCACAGCCTCGTGACTTCATTCTTCTGGCTAATTGGCCACAAGTTGTCACTGGCCTACAAAAATGTATGTTCCAAAAGAAAAGGAAAACAAATACATGTGAGCATTAGGAATCCCTACCAGAATACTTGTTGATTTATCTCCCATACTCCAGCAGGCAATTGCTTAGGTGCATACTAATACAAAGTACCCAGATGAAACACACACACACACACACACACACACACACACACACACACACACACAGCATGAAAGTAGGAAGGAGACTGATCACGAAGAAATGTCTATGTGTACCAAGCTGTTTGCCTGTGTTTTTGAAATGTAAATCAAGCAACCCACAACTCTGGAGTGCAAAGCAGTGCTTGAGGCTGTGAGACCAGCATTCAAAAGATGGAGCTGCCCACGGAGGGGTGACGTCATGTGTAGATTCAGGCAGCACATTTTCACAGTGGTTTTCAGCTTGATGAATTGTCAATGTGCTTGGTGTGATGGGTGAGGTCGCCTGAGATTAAAACCTTTGATAGTCTTGAAGAAGTGTTAAAATTCCTGTCAGGGAAAGATATCCAATCTCTGTCCTCAAAAAATTGTCCTTCACAAGAAAGCTACTCTCTAAAATACCTTATTGTATGTGAGTCTGACTAAAACAGCACTACATATATATATGTATATATATGTATATATATATACATATATATATAACCAGATTTTTCTGTGTAGGCAGATATACATATTTTTCTAAATGTATTACTTCCATTTGTCAGTGTATATTAGAAATTTTTGTGTTATTAGAGTGGTATTTAAATAGCATTTTCTTAAAAATTCAAATCAAACGTCATCATTGAAGAATAGTAGGCTCTATGAAGAAATAACAATGTCTGATTAATGTCCACCATAAATTTGTATTAAAGCATGGATACATATGAATTAGAAAGTGAGCACACTGTTTCTATTACTAACTGCACAGACCCATGCCTTGTCTTCATGTAAAGTGTTAAGAATCTTTCACTTTCCCCTGACATATCAGGAATTATAGAGAGGAACCGTTATTGCAGTTCAATGACAGTACAACTCCTTTATTACAGAGTTGGAGAATAATCCTCTGAGATTCTTAAGTGAAGTAGAATGAAGTGAATTTTTATTGATTTGTTATTTCATTTGAGACATCATTTTGCCTTCTCTCTCTCTTGTAGGATGAGCAACCAGTAAATAATACATATTCCCTTCTACATGTTGCTACCTAAGAACCTGCTGGCTCCAGCACTGAGCCAGTTGTTTCCACAGCACGCTGTTTGGCTTCTGTCACTTTGCATAATACTGGCAAGGACTGGCTCTCCAGATTGCTTTGTGTAATGTGAATTCAGGTTATGAAGTAAGCAGCAGTCAGGGGTTATGTGATGGTCCCGGTTGTCATGCTCTGGACGCGCGCATTTTTGTTGTTGTTTCTGGCCGTGGATGGCATCTCACCCTGCCTTTGTGTGTCCTGGCTGACTGATGACCAGCACCCAGGCCTGGGAGGCTGATAATAGCCAGATGTAAAAGCAATATCATCAGCAACACACTCATTTCATGGTCTGATTCAGCAGGGAGCATGGTTGTGACTGAAGTCATGTTTTTACAATCAGGAACACAAAGGACGATGAAATTATTTCCACTGAGGGGTTCCCTTTGACATTAATTAGAAACACTAGAAACACCACTTTCAGGTTACAGTAAGACTGATACAGCAGTCATAGAGATCAAATTTATAATATAGCACATAGTAGAAGTTCCATCGATAGTTAACTAATCTCGGGATTAAATTAGAGAGCATTTTTGGCAATTGGCTGAATACTTTCCTTGCAGTTGTTCTACTATGTACAGTAGAACTAAGTAGTAGTACTAAGTAGTAGTACTAAGTAGTACTAAGTTTGGAAACGAACTTAGAAGGGCATCAATTTCTTCTCCCATCTTACAGTCCTCTCCCTGCCCTCAGACTCTTTCAGTTATGAAATGTGAATTACAAAATTGAGACTATGACTGATATCACACTGTCTGCATTAAAACTAGAGATTAAATTTTCACTGCTGGCTAAAAACATGCTCATTTTTATTCTCAGTTTTTCATTTGGTCCTTTCTCTAACATAGTGAGATAATATTTTTAAAATAACTTTTTATTTATTCTTTGAGAATTTCATATATATATATATATATATATATATATATATATATATATATATAAAATGTATATCAATCCATGCTCATAGTCACCCAAGGTCCGAACACTTTCCCTCCAACTTCATGTCCTCTTTTTTCTTTATCTTGAGATAACCAACTGGCTCTAGTAAATGTTGCCTATATGCACGTGGTAGTAAGGTCTTCCAGTGGGGCATAGACAACCTTCCATTGGCTGTTCCCTAAAGGAAAAGTTTCTCGCCCCCAATCCATAGCCATCAGCTGCCAATAGTTTCTCAGCTAGGGGTGGGGCCTCAGGACCCCCCTCTGCAGTCGTGATGGAATATTGACTAGTGTGGTCTTGGGCAGTTTGGTGCAGGTAAACACAGCTGCTGTGAGTTCATGTGCAGCGACTATGCCAAGTCCAAAGACAGCATCTCACAGTTCTCTTCCCCACTCTTTATCTCTTACAGTCTTTCTGCTTCTTCTGCAATGTTTCCTGGTCCTTGCAGGTGTGGGTAAATTGATAAACATGACCCATCTCTATGGCTGAAGGAGTTCTCTAACATTTCTTTAGTAACTCAGTTAAAACTCCATATTCCAGTTTTTAAGAATGGAACTGAATGCAACCAAGTCCCTTCAGGGATCAGGTGGTAGCAAGAGACCTCTTCAATACTGTTCTACTCCACACCCCTTCGTTTCCAACAGCCAGCCAGTGTCGCATGCAGGCAATAACTTCAGACAGATAAAGCATTGTTTTCCTTTCTACTGCAAACCTCAAATGTAATAAGGCTCTTCAAAAGGCTACGGTATTATGCCCTTTGTAAAGTAATGGATATTTAAATTCCAAAATAGCACTTTTGAACAGAATGCATATATTGAAGTTCCATTGTGAGCTGAAAATAATGCTCAGTAGGTTTTAAGTACACAAATAACTTCGTCATGGCTGCTTCAACATTTCAGTTACTTAGGAATGCACAAAGGAAGTGTAAATAGATGCCAAAACGTGCAGAAACAAGTAATGTGAAGCATGAGGGCAGAAAGAAAAATATGCATCCATGCGTAGGGAGGAAATGAGTATTCTCTCTGTGAATGTTTTTGTTTCATGTTTTTCTCAATATGAGTCAAAGACCTGCACATTTAACCAAATTGGAAAAACATTGAAAATTAAAAAGATGCAATGAAAGAACAGAGGGACATTTGGGAGTGAAGAACATATGAGAGGAACATGGGGTGAATATGTCTGACCAAAGTACATTATACTCGTGTCTGAAAATGCCATAATGCATTAGAAGTCCTCAGATGTATGGTGCTGGTCCCCTAGCCCATTGCTTGGGTTTTCTCTGGACTCTGTTAAATTCTTGAAAACTTTAAAGTTCAGGGGGAACAGGGAGCCTGCTGGAGCAGGGAGCCTGCCAGGGTATGGAGCAGAAAGGCCATTGTTCATTTTTCATGTTAATTTATTTTTTTAATTTTTTATAACATTTATTATTATTATTTACGCTCATACAAACTTAATAGGTTCATCAGTTCCCTCCCTCCCTCTTCCTCCCCCATCCCCCTGCTCCCCCTCTCCTCACCCCTCCTTCCCCATCCCCCAGTACCTCCCCCCCAATCCCTGGAGAATCCTTTAATGTGCATGCCAGACTCTCCTCTGGGCCCTCCTCTCTGATGATGTACAAGGACCCAGTGGCTTTTCCCTGAGCCCTTTCCTGTGTTCCCCTTAAGCATAAGAACACTACTATGGCTGTCAATTCCTTCCCTCCAAGGAAGTTGGTGCCTTTAACAAATGCTAGACCTTATGGGTCAGTAGTGTGTGGGACATTGCGCAGGGCATGCAAAGTCCAATTATGATTGCTTCGGCCCTAACTTGTGTGGAGTATCTTGCATATCATTGCTCCTCCCATCCTTGTGCTCTTACAATCTTACCACCCCCTCTTCCGCAAATTTCCCTGAGCTTCAGGATGGGGAGAGATTAGGCTGGCCTAGTTCTAGGTGGTTGATATAGAGTCTCTGAAGTTCTGGATTATGGTTCGTTGATTTTCTTTTGCAGTTATTCCCTATTACGTTTTGATTTTCTTTTATTCTTCTTATACTATAGTGATTAACTTGATGCAGCACCTTTCAAACATCCTGAGGCAGGCAGGATATAGGACACAATAGAAATTATATTAATCTAAGTAACCAGGAAGGGAAGTGAGAGTGAGCTGCACCAAATGCTCACTCTCACTTCCCTTCCTAGTCACTTGGGACTGAACCCGTTTGATCTCACTGATCAGGGTGAATATAGGGACTGGAAGAGGGTGACTATTTGGCAAATGGGACACTGATTCTCCTCCCCCACCACTGTGTCCTATTCCTATTCTACCATCTACCTTTGAGTCTCCTATTATATTAAGATCTTCATTTAAACAGTCTTTTATCTTTGGTTAGGAGTTGGCCTTCAGTATCAATCAGGATGCAGCAAAGGATGGTACAGGAAAAGCAAAACTGAAAACACAACAAATCATAATCCAGAACACCAAAGACCCTACATTATTCACCTGGAACCAGACCAGCCAAATCTCTCCCCATTCTAAAGCTCAAGGAACCTTGCAGAGGAGAGGGTGGCAAGATTGTAAGAGCCTAAAGATGGGGAGGACCAATGATATGCAAGATACTCCACACAAGTTAAGGCTGCAGCAGCCAGAATTGAACTTTGTCTGACCTGTACAATAGGTGACATGTCAGCGACTCCCCAAAGTCTATCCTGTATCACAAGGGAGAAGGCTTCAGGCAGTAGTATCCTTAGAGGCAAGGATTAAATAGTCATAATAGAGTTCCTATACTAACGGGGAGCCCAAGAAGGGGCTGCGGGTTATGCCACTGAGTCGTGAACCTCACTAGGATGGATGACTCAGAGAGAGGTTTGGTGTTCACATAAAAGGATGTTCCAGGGGATAGGAGGAAGGAAGGGGGAGGCAGCACAAGAGGGGGAAGGAGGGAGGGGATGAAAGGAATGGGAAAGGGGGGAGAGTGAGAGGGAGGTACTCATTGAGGTTGTATGATTAGGAAAAAATAAAATGTGGGAGAAAAATTTTAAAAATTAATGAACAAATTAATTTTTAGTGTGAATTAAAATATGCTTTTAATGCCAAAAAAGAAATTATATTAATCTAATATAGTCCACCTTAGAGAAACATCAGTGAGCTATGATACTGAAATTTAGAGTAAACAGATTTCTATCAATCTATCTATCTATCTATCTATCTATCTATCTATCTATCTATCTATCTATCTATCTATCTATCTACCTACCTATCCAGCCATCCATTCTATTTCTACCTACTTTATATTTGTGATCAATGTCTAATTCACTGATAGAGGGCAGGAACTTATATTTTAAATAATGACAGAATATTTAAAAGTCTAATCTTGTCTTTAGAAAGACTTGCATTTTATAGTTAGGTTTTGTTAAAAATTTTACTCTGAGGCTTGTAGTCTTCCTTGCTTTTGTTTGAATCAAATTATGAAATATAATTAGCTGAGCATAGTTATGATTTTTCATTAATTAATTATTGAAATATTTACCTCATTAATTTTAAATAGTTTGAATAGAATTATAGTAGTTTCACAATTTTTTATGGTTCTGGAAATACTTTTATGTCAGAGCATATTTCAACATTTGTCATTCCTTAATATCACCTCAAGTAGAATTGCCTTATCCAATTACCCTAATATTATCTGTTTCTTAATGATATTGCCTAAATCATGTAAGAAATTTGTATACAATCATGTGCTTTTAAGTTTTCAGCTGTTATAGACTAAATAAGTTTATGTTAAAACTGCTGCTGACTCCTGTACCCATTAGTAATAGAAAAATAATTCTTATAAAAGGTATTATCAAACCAAATTGAGATGCTTTTTTGCAGTTACTATAAGACCTGTACATCTTGAGCATCCTCAAAATTAAGTTGTAGCATCCTATGAGGGTTACTTGATTGGAATCCTCCATGGAAATTAGTGATTCTCCAAATGCATTGATTTTTAAATCAAAGTCAAGTCCTAAACATCTTTTCAGGATCCTATACTTGATTTAAATGGATTTCCCACATCTGTTTCCTCCTAAATATTATTTCTTTCTAAAACTGATTTTTCCTTCAATAAGGAAAACCCATTTCTTTCTACAACTGAAGATTAGTCTGGAAACCAGAATGATAAAGGGATAAAATAACTGTATTTTCCGGCCTTTGGGTCAATAAAACATTATTTTCTGGTTGCTTTTGTAGACAATAGAGCATTCTCTCTTACTGGAAATACATCAACCTTTAAAGTTACCTAGACCAGGTGCTTCTGTGATGTGGGAGCTGCAGCACTGGTTTCTTCACATTGTTTTAAGCTTCCTTGGAAGGGAGACATCTATGACATATTTGAGTTTGTTCCCTTTTCTGGCTATGTCAGAAATACGGATCCTTACCACATTTTTCTCATTGGTAGATTTATTTTCTAGGCTTTAAAACTGAAAAGACCCTTGACATCGGCTTTCTAGGGAAAGGACCATTTCTTTCCTTTAATGTCCATGGTTATCCAATCCCTTGTATCCCTCATTTTTTTTTAACTGTCTAAAAACAATAGAGACTGCTAATTGTCACTCACTGTTCACTTTCCACTTCTCTGACAGTTCCTTTCCCTAGAATATTAGGTAGATAGAAAGCACTCTAGCAAGGATGATGTTTTTCTACTTAATCTTTGGATACACATGGACAGTTGCATGTTAGCAAAATAACTTCTTTTTTTTAAGATAGGGTTTCTCACTGAGGTCTGAGGCTTGTAGATGATGCTAGGTTGCCTGGCTGGGTAAGTCTTAGGGATCCGTGTGGTTTTACTTCTGCAGTTCAGAATCACAAGCTCATACCATTATATAAAGCTTTTTATGTGGTCTTCATGCTAGCCTGGCAAGCACTTAATGAATTCAGTTATCTTTCTGGTCTTAAAATTAATTAGTTAATTCATTAATGATTTATTAGAGGGAAGAGTATGCCAGAGTGTGTGTGAGGAGGTCAGGCAACTGTGTGCTCTCTAGGAATTGAAATAAGGTCAGCCAGGTGTGTGCATAGACCAGACAACTTTACCTGCTGAGCTGTCTGTCCAGCCCTCTGTGCCTTTAACTTAATTTTTAAAAACTTTTCTGAGATATAATTGACCCTTCAAATTCTAGCATGGACTAAAAGCACTAGGATCCTTAGAAACAAGGGATTAACAGTCACAATAGTGTTCCTATATTTAAAGGGAACACAAGAAAGAGTTCTAGGAATTGCCACTGAGTCCTTACACCTCATCAGAGAGGAGGACCCAGAGGAAAGTTTGATATACACATTAAAGGATGCTTCAGAGATGGGGGGAGGGGGCACTGGGAGTAAGGGAGGGAGGGGGGAAAAGAAGGAGCAAAAGGGGAGGGAACAGGGAGGTCCAGGGAGGGGTGGAGGGAGGGGACAGGGGTTCCTATTATGTTTGTATGAGCTTGAAAATAAAGAATGAATAAATTAATTAATTAAAAAAACTTTTCTGAGCTTGTCAATTCTCAGTATGTTTACTTTTAGGATTACCTAGATAAAATGACTGTCTGTTTGCTATTGCAACAAGAAACAACCATGTGTTTCAAATCTCCCTTATGGGAGCCAGTGTTCTCTAAGTAACTGAGGCCATGTACATATGAGATATAAGAACTTGATCAAATAAAAGCCTTGATTAAAATTACATAATAAAATACTGCATATCCGTAAGGCTGCGTCATGATCTGACCCATGTAATATGCGCCATATCATCTGGGTTGTGACCTGAGTTATTGTGTATGCTTCCTCCTCTCTTCAGAGCTCAGAAACTCCATTTCAGAATGATTACAGATCAAATTGATGTCAGCCAGGAAACTGTAATTTCCTGTCAGTTGGCCTTGAATTACTACATTGAGTTTTCAGGCAATAAACAAACTTCACTGAGAGATACAAGCTTTTTTCTACTTATCATTAGTACCTAAGAATATGAACATTTTATACTGTTCCATCTCCATTACACATGCAGTTATTGGATCAGAATGATATTCAGCCTTCCTTTCCTCCTTTTATCTTGAACTAATCAAGTCCAAACTTCCTGCCTAAGACCAGGGTATGGTCTTTTAAGTGTGGGCCGCAGAAACAATTTATCTGATAAAGCCAAAGGACCTACAGTTCTCAGGCTACAGAAATGAAGTGCTCTGTTGAAGGAACACAGTGTTTTTCTTTCCTTTTCCTTTTTTTTTTCTATGCTTCACAAATGGAAAAGATGGAATTTTATAGAAACAGGTTATGTAATGCAATGCAAGCCTGCTTTTTCAACACTGTATTTGTATATACAGTATATGTATATATATATTAAAAAAAGTTGTTTTGTCCTACATACCTGGACTGCAGTTTTCTGAAAGCTGACCCACAAAATTATGTTAAATCGCTATTTGATTTTCTGGTGTCAGGTTATTTCTGATGCCACAAAAGGGGTGAGTTTCTAGGAAGTGGACACATTAGAACCCAAGAGAGCCTGACAGAGACCGAGTCTGTGTATAGTTGAATCATGTGCAGTGCGAAGTTTTCCAAGGCTACATCTGATGGAATATAACTCCTTGAGGGGAGAATGAACTGGAAACTCAAAACAGAGCTTGAAGCTCTTAAAGAAAATAATCCAAGGATCATGGCAAAGATTCGAGTTAGGACTGTTATCAAGTCAGACTGGTTCTTAGCAGGTGCCTTTATCTATCAATGATGATCTGAGAGCAATTTTCCTTTTGCTGGATTTTATCAATGCATCGAAGGACATTTGTCATCACTGCTGTGTGTGTGTGTGTGTGTGTGTGTGTGTGTGTGTGTGTGTGTGTGTACCACACACATATGTGAAAGTCAGAGGACAACGTGAAGGAATTGTCCCCTACTTTGTGAGTTCTTGCAATTGAACTTACGTTGTCTGTCTTATGGGACAAGTGTCTTTATCTGTTGAATTATCTCGCTGTAATCATGTCTAAGTAGTAGTTAGTGTTATTTTACATGTCCTAAAATGTATTGATACAATACTCCTGTGCAACTTCCCTGTTCAACACATGCTTATACAGATAGATTTGTGGGTATATGAACATTAGTTTCTTCACTTAAGGTTCTTCAACATGTCAACAGATAAATACAATTGCTTATCTAAGTACCTGATGATCTTTTTGATGTGTGTGTGTGTGTGTGTGTGTGTGTGTATGTGCATCAGAGGGCACTGTATGAGTCCCTGTAGAAGATCAAGGGTGACTTATTCAGGAATCATCCTGGATTGCTTCTACTTCCTTGCTTCATTCTGGTATTTCCCAGGCTCTACCTATCAGGGCCAGAAGTATAGGTTGCTGCTGTTTTTACATGGGACCTGAGATTTGAAATCAGGATCTTTTGCTCATGAGACAGACTCTTAACCTTGAGCCATTTCTCCAGTCCTTGAATACTTACAATATTTCTAATTTTTCTTTGTGAGTTTCAAGGAGGGTACAAAGAGTGTAACTACTCTTCATAGGATTTCAATTAATGATAAGAAGGTCTGATGAAATTAATTTCTTCTGATTTTTTTCCAAGTAACTCACTAAAGTTCTTGTATTAATTATATTGTCATCATCGGCTTTGAAAGTTTTATTGACGTGTCATATGAAAAAGCAGTTTTATTTCCCTAATTATGCCTTTACTGTCCCCACACGCTTATTGCTATCCACATTGCCTTTTTTATGGATTGCAGAATCATTTTGTCTCTCTTGTTTTTGGATAGTCAGTTTTGTAAGAATTCTTATTTTATTATATAAGCATTCACAATATGTGTATTCTCTATCTAGAGTTGACTTTGTTGTATGCATGGCTACAGATAGTTTTATCAATCTTTTTCATTGGTCTCCTTTGAAGAAACATTGATGGTTAGTGTTAGCGATCAACCTGACACTTAAGACATGGGCCTCTGGACATACTATGAGGGATTATTTAGTTTAGGGAGGGTAGACGGGTGTCTAGGAGACTGTCTTGAGTATGTAAGTGATATGCAAAGACCCATTCCGTAGTGGACTGAACCATTCTCTGGACAAGTAGATAAGGATGGACAGAGTGTTGTCCAAGTCAGCTGTGTTTATTGGTCTTTTACCTTTGCTCTTTTTGACTTTGGATGTGATGTGGCCAGTTCTCTTGCATCCTATTGGTATGAATCACATTCCATGATGGACTCTAATCCTAAAGTGTGAACCAGGAAATCTGCTCTACAAATATTCCATATATCATCTATTCTGATATTTGGAACAGCTGTGATATTTTCAGAGTTTAATTTTTGCCATTTTGAAAAGTGACTCTCATATGTGTTTCTTATTTTATTTATTACTATTTTTATTGAGAATTTTTTTATTTACAAACAAAATGGGTTTATGTCATTGCCCTGACCCTTTCCTCACCTACTCCCTCCCCTCCTCTATTAGTCTTCCCACACTCAACCCACTTCTCTCACCCCTTCAGTTTTGCCATGTCCCACCCATCCTCCTGTCCTTCTACATGTGTGGATCACAGGGTTCCCTTTGGGGTGCCCGTGCTGGTAAAGGAGTCAGACAGCTGCTGTTGTATATGTGGCTCTTTGGTGAGGAGGTTCTCTTCCCTGGTCCAGTATCTTACCCAGACACACTCTTATTTTTATTTTGTAGTTATTTTTCTTTTTCTTTTCCCTATTCCCATCTCTTCTCCTTTTCCCCTGACAACCCTTCATCACCCCTGTCACACTCCCTCCTATTTTCAAATCTTTTCACTTGTGTGGCCCCCTGTGTTTCATCTAGTTTGTCTTTGATGCCATGTGCCTGACATGATTCATGCAAGTGTCATAGATCAGTGGGTATAACATGGAAAACAGCTTCTTCCTTTTTTCTCCTCTTAGTTTTTCTGAGTTTCTCAGGGAAGTTTGGAGCTTCATAAGATCTTTCCCTTTTCATGGTGAGATCATGATAGGACAGTTCCCACATGGTTCTTGTCATGTCCAGGAGATAGTGTCTGGCCCACCATTGTCTCACTTTAAGTTCTTACAATCTTACTATTCCCTCTTCTATGATGTTCCCTGAGCCTTGAGGTGGGGGTGGATGTGACTTAGATATCCTGCTGAGGGTTAAGCAGTCAGTAGTCATTTATTTTCTGCAATTTAGTCGGCTATGTTTTTCTGTAGCAAATACCTTCTGTTGGAGAAGAGGCTGCAAGGTTGAGTGCTGAGTGCTTCTTCAATGTATGGATATAATAACAGGTATAAAAACAGGTGTTTAAAAGGCAGTTTGGTATAGTGTCTTTGTTCTCCCCTTTCATAAAAATCCTCTTTATTTGCCAAGGAATGTGTATGATCATGAATCATGTTTAATTTATCAAATTATGATTCTGGCCATTAGAAATTAGCATATAATTTGAGTTACATTGGTTCATTTTAAATCTTAACCCAATATTTCATTCTTGGGATAATAGAAACTTTGGATTCAGGTCTCATTCTTTTTTTTTAACATTTCTGGATTCAGTTTGCTCACATTTGCTTAAGATGTTTGAATCTACATCCACAAATGTCATTAAATTTGTAATATTCTTGTGGTACTTATAGTTTGTAACATGTGCTTTTTATTTGTTTCATCCAAAGTGCTTTTCCTGTGAGTTTACAAACTTAGATACTTATGTCATTTAAGTGGTAATTTAGTCAATTACCAATTCAATAGACTGTACATTTCAAGTAAAGACATTAGTTTTGTCTTTCTCGTGAAATCACATGCCAATTCAGGATATTGTTGTCTGTTTTGGGATTATTTTAATAATGTGCATAATTTATTTATGCCACAGTCTGGATCTTTATCTGTTTTTCCATATGCTGCTAAGATGAACTACTACACTCACAGACTATTATGTTGCATACCTTCTTAAAATTTTCAAGTTTCATGTAATCCTGAATTATGTAGAGATTTCAGTATTTCAAGTTTTCTTTTACCACATGCATACCATAGCACCTTTATACTTGCATTTATATATGCGAATACATACACATATACACACAGTGAACACAAAAATGAAATAATTTGTTTCATTAGTTGTACTGTATATGGTATGAAGGGACTAATCATATGCTTATTTTTTTATTGTAGGTGTATAGGCACACTATATTTTACTAAAATGGAGAATTGTGAAGAAAGGAAAAGATAGCAGTTGGAGTTAACATTCCCAGATGGATATTTCACTCCTGAGAAGTCAGCATTTTAAAACGACATGCTGGTTTGGACGATCCTGGGAATAAAGTGTAAACAGTCCTTTGTTCATTCAATCCATGGATTTTCTAATCGTTCCTTGGAGTTGAAGTTTGGCGCTGGTATGTGATGGGACATGTGACTGATGTTTTCCTAGCGATTGCATCGTGGATTAGTTTGCTGCTGTTTTGAAGAGATTCCATTTTGAAGGACCAGAACCTAATGTGATGGATTTATCTTCAGAAATGAATAGACATGGGAAGAATCCGGTGAGTCACAAACTGGAAGACCAGAAGAAGGTAAGAAGAACAATTTCCCTCTTGCGTCATCCTTTTCTAATGCAGAGAGAATTTTGTAAGTGTGAAATGGTTGTATCCTTTGTGCTTTATAGTTTACTGCTGCAGTTACCCTTTTTCTTTTGCTGTGAGACAATATTCTGATATGATCAGCTTGAGAGAAAAAGGATTGTTTATTTCGCTTATGGTTGTAGAGGACCTATAATCCATAAAGGCAGGAATTGTGGGGCAGAAAGCGTGCCTGAAGGCAGGAAGAGGAAGTTGGTGCAGGTCACCACAGCCATCGGAAGGCAGAAAAAGCAAACGAGCGATAGGAAGCAGTACCACGCTTACCCACCCTCAAGACCCACCCACTTGGACATGCCTTCTCCAGTCAGTCTCCTCCTCTTAAGGGTGCTGCAGCCTTTCTCAACATTATTGTCAACTAAGGATTCATATATGAGCCTATGGGGAGGGGGAAATTCATATTCAAACCATGACACATACTGCGGTATTTTATGGAAATTATCTTATTATAATAAATATTGCTGTGGACCTGGGTGCTATTTTCATGACCAGTTAGTGATTTTGCTTTTAAAATCTGAATGTGTTGATTTCACCAAGGTGTGCACACACACACACCACACACACACACACACACACACACACACATACACACACACATTGGTTTGTCAAGATTTACACTGTATTCCCTCATTCTTACTAGTGACCCTCTGACCTCACTTCATGTGATCAATTGTCTGGGATCCAAAAAAAAACATCTCTGGTACAATGGGGCACATTGAAGTTCTACTGCAGAGAGAACCATCGAAGGCAGGGGTGGTACTCAAAATTCTCCAGTTTCTTATCTCAGAGCTCGGCCACCTAGACATTCAAAAGAGAGGCAATTGAACCTCCTCAGCTTTGAGTCTTTATATATCAAGGAAAGAGTATTTTAATATGTTTTAATGATAATCTTGAGAGAGTAAATAAGAAACTGGTAATTGAAATGAGAGGATTGCACTTAAACATCATTTTTCCCTACCTTTTGAGAAACTCTTACCTGCTAAGCCATTGCACTATAGTGAGACCCCATCTAAAGGACACTTCTCAGAAGGATTAATGGTAGTGCCTAAGAGAGGAAGCTCATGATGAAATACATTATCTTGTGGATTGCTCTCATTGGCTGTTAGTACAAGAGAGGCCTGCCATATCCAGTTGCTCAGACACACGAGCAGAGATAGTGGGATAAATCAGAGGACTCTTCAAGTAGATATGGCTTAAAGGAGGCGTGGGAAAGGCTCGTGTTTATATCTGTCTCAGCCATCTTATTTACTAGCTGCTTTGATGTTCTTGAAGATTACCACTGTTTTCAGTTCCTAAATTAAGAACTTCAGAAGAGACTAGGCTGACTCAATTGCCAGTGAATTTCCTTTCACTATTTCGGGTTCTGCCACTAGGATTGAGCCACAGAGATCTTTTACTATCATAGGAGGCAACAGCAGATGGATCATTCATTGGATTTACCTAAAGGATAAGTCAATCTCAGAAAGCTCTAAGTACATTAAAATTCAAGGTTCCTGGAAAAAAATATATATATATAAACTTTAAATTTCTATGTGTACTGAGAATATTGATTATAATAAAAAGAGTTCATATTTATATGTAGTATCTTTTTTCCTGTTATTAGTAGGGTAATAACTCAGAAGAGTGGATAAGTTTTAGTCTAAAAGCATGTTTTACAGGTTTTTTTGTGTATTTTCCTCCCTCCCTCCCTCCCCCTCCGTCACTCCCCCTGCCTCCCTCCCCCTGCCTTCCTCCCTCTCCTATTTCCCTCCCTGCCTCCCTCCATGCCTCCCTCCATGCCTCCCTCTCTCCCTCCGTTCCTCCCTCCGTTCCTCCCTCCATTCCTCCCTCCCTCCCTCCCTCTCCCTCCCTCCTTTCCTCCCTCCCTCCTTTCCTTCCTTCCTTCCTTCCTTCCTTCCTTCCTTCCTTCCTTCCTTCCTTCCTTCCTTCCTTCCTTCCTTCTTTCCTTCCTTCCTTCCTTCCTTTTGTGCTGAATATTGAATCCAAGCCCACTTCCATGCTAGGCAAGTGCTTTATCATTGAGCTACTTTTTTAGGTCCTTGCAGTTTCTTAACTACTAAGGAATCATTTCCTCATTTTCCTATGTGTATATTTTTCACATGTTCTTAACTATGATGGCATATTCATCTATTATATTGTGTGGATGAAGAAGAAGGTAGGTGAATAGATAAACACAATATTGGAGAAACCTAATTTTGGTTAGAGAGTCTGCTTTGCAGATCAGAAAGAAAGTACCTAGGAACTATCTTTTTATTTCCTAAATAAGATGTCTCTTCTAATAGCACAAAAAGATTTTAAGCTAAAGAATGAAATGAATTCTTAAAGTCACTCTCCACATTCTTTGTGGAGTAGTTTAAACAATGGTCTGCAAAGAAGTTCAGATTCTCAGGAAAAGTAAAAATGACTGCTCAGCTCATAAACTATGTGCTGTTAGTGAAAGAATATTAAAAAACTATGAAGCACCATAATTCTGTGGGAATATTAAGATACCACTTTGGTGTTTATGACATTAAAAAATCACCTTTCACTATAGCCTCATGTGCTCCTTGGTGGGAAAGAATGAACTTTGCTAATGAAAGAATGGAAAATTGGTTTCTAATGTCCCTTGGCCTTTCCGTTGATTGGATACTTTAGGGGAAACATTGGTATGTAAGACCTGTAGTTAAGTCTGGACACAATGAATAGACAAACAGACAAATGATAGATAGACAGACAGACAGATGAACAGATAGAAAGATGTAGGGGGACTTAGAATTCAAATTTGTTAAGTGTTACTGAATATCTAGTCTCAACGACACTTTGTGAATTTGCATTGTGGTAGAAAATAAAATGTAATTGTGTAATCTTTTAGTCAAGAACTGGCTTCAGCCCTTCTACCATATAATTTCTAACATGGATAATGGTATTATTCATCTAACTAAGTGCAGTGTTTATGGTTCTTCATGATGAGTGCATTTTCTGGATACAGTGTTTCATCTTCTATTCAATGCGTTCATCCTAAAGTTACCTCAATGCAGGGGTGAAGGTGTTACTGATAGTTCCACAGAAATATCTTTTTCAAAGACTTTAGCAAATACTTGATCCTTAAAGCAAGATACCCTAAGCTAGACTGAATGAAGGCATTCCAACTACTACCCACCACAACCCACCTCTTGCTCAGTCTTCAAACAACTTCTTGACTTTTGTTCTAAAATTGATAAGATGCAGATTTATATTTTTTAATGCTCTAGATCTAAGAAGTTGTTTTGATACTGAGTATGTGAATTTTATATGATTTGTCGAGTGAATCAGTGAAAGCAAGGACAGAGGTTGTTTATAAATAAGTGAAATTTCCCAGGAATACATTGGGTTTCTGACAGTTTATTAACATATTATCTTTCTGTAGAGATAAGACCTTCTTAAGAGTTTTGGCTTGCAGGGCTATTAGTTACTTAAGAATTTACATGTTTTGCTCAGTAGTGAAGGTTTTAAGTATGTGGCTTCCTGTTCTTTTAAATAATGTTTCACCATCTTGCTATGTCTAAACAGAAGAAATACCTGAAGATTATATAGGTCTCAAATCCACAAGACCAATCTAAAGTATCTTTCATGTTGAATAAACTAGATCTATGGATGGTTTCTTATGAGTTAAAGAGAATAAATACATCTAAAACTCTTGCAGACATTGAAGAAAATAGTATAAGAATCACATACCAACTTAATATAGTGTAAAGCTAGGTGTTTGTGATTTTTATCAGTAGTACTTTCCATTCCCATTGGCCCATAGCCCTGTATATGGCACTGAGTTCCTTAACTATCCCAGTGGGAAAATTACCAAGGTATTTTTAGAATTCTTGAATGAACATAATAAGATGCTATATCTTTACTTTTTTGCCTTTTCAACCTTGTTTGCTACTTGATATCAGGGGTGGTGCTATATTGCTTTCCATTAATATTTTATCACTCCATAGAATTATGTCAGCAAATCCCTGTGGGATAGTGAAAAACCAATGGGTACAAATGTCACTGGCATGTAATTCAATCCAGAGAACCCTAGGACACTATTTTATGGCTCCATAAATATTTTATATATTAAAAGAAGTCATTTATTACAGTCAACAATTTACTACATGATATTAAAATGTTTCAGGTTAGCATATTTCAAAATTATGGCATCGAACTACAATAAATGCTTGATGACCTGTTGCAATATTTTTTCTTCTTTAAACCGGAAAAGGATGAAAACTTGTCATGCATGTATGGAAAAGTATTTATGTATATGGAAATTTTAGGATTAGCAAGCATTACACGTTTTACTTCCTGAAATCAATTTTATGCATATTGTTAGTCAGCTGTATTTTCACCATCTGTGGGAAAAAATTTCTAGATAAATGGTAGTGCAAAATGTATAAAAAACATGTCTTAAAAGATAGCAATTATTTCTGAAGTGATGTAGTCTGAGAATAGTTATATATCTCAGCTATGAAGAATCATGTAAAGAGAAAAATTATTGTATTAATGGCTGTATGTAATTCGACAAAAAGACACTTGTTATTTTAGGGCTGCCTCTTGTTTTTTTGGACTTAAATCAAGTTTAAGCAAGTATCTAAGGAACCTGGCATTTGCAGCCATTATTGGATGTTTTATCAGTATCTATTAACAGAGAATTGTTTATTTCTATTGCAACTGACATTAAACAGAAGTATGGTCCAAGCACCCATGCCAGCACATGGCTTTGTGGTATTGGAATAATTCTACTGTAAAGTTCCTTCTTAATGATGGACAGTACTTCACAGAAAAAAAACTTTCCAATTAAAAGTTAACATAATTCTTATTTCAGTGCATGTAATTTTGATATGCCACTTTGCAAAAATTTTAATTTGTTGTTTAGTTGCTTTTGAATTGATGGTAAAATAATTCTTATAGGTTTTATTAGGGTCAAGAAGTATTTCAGAGTTGAAATTATTCTACTAGATGTTGTGGAGTATGTAAAATTACTTGGGTTTCAAACTGATTAAAGATCAATGGTTTTAAGAGCTTAGTGAAGATTAGTCACAAAAGGAGAAAGAGCTCCTTGAAGGTAAATCCATTCTTCTAATCTCTGACCATCTTGAGGGATATGCACATTCAAGATGCTTTATTTTAATAAATCTACCAGACTTGAATTAATGTGTGAGACTGATTGAAGAAAACCAAACTAGATCATTCAGTAACCTTCCAAATCTCAAGTATGAATACTAACTTGAGAAGATTGCAGTGGGGTTTTCAATAAAACTGAGCATATGATCACATCCCTTTTGACTCCTGAAATTTCCTTGGTGAAACACATTGTATACAATGTTAGAATAAATTTGCAGTTTAGCTCTCAGCCACTGCACCAAAATTTCCCCAAGGGTGAACTGAAGTGTTCTCTTTGATTCTACAAACTCTTCTGTGAGCTTAGGACTTAGACAGAACCTGCTGTATTTCCCTCTCATACACATAATCAGTCTTCAAATGGAGTTCTCCAGGTTTGTATGGTTTATTTCCAGACTTTGGAAAACACGAAAGATTGAAAATACATAAAATCAAATGTCATCAAAATATTTCATAGCTCCCTCACTTAGTTTTAGAATAGTCCATGTACTTTCTACTGGTTATTAGACATTAGATGTCAACCAATAATGACTGGTACATTCATATGAACAAAAGAATCAAAGTTGGAATATTTCTATGTGGAATATCTCACATATCCTGTATCTCTATTGGATATGTGAGTTATATATCTGATGAATATATCGGAGGCACAGTAATATATAAATTGATTGGAATATTAGTTGTGATGATCCTGAAGGTAATAGTAATAGCAATTGCTAAGATGTAAGATTTCATATTTTTTAATTCCTATTGCTTTGTAACCCCTTATGTTAATACTAGCATAAAAATTCTTCTGGTCACAAACATTCCATAAAGAAATACCTAGGCCAGGCTGGGAAAAATGAATCAGGGTTTAAGTCTTTGCCTCACAAACAGAAGAACCTGAGTTTGGATCCCAGGATCCCACTTAAAAATGCTGGGCAGAAATGACAGCAACCTGCATTTATGGTCCAGGAAAGCAGAGCCTGGAAAATCCAAGAGTGAAGCAGTAAGTAGGTAGAAAAAAATCTAGGATGATTCCTGAAGTCACCTTTGGGCTCCACAGGCACATACAGTGTCCTTTTCTATATATACACACACACCCATACACTAGAGCTCCCCCCACCGCATGCACACACACAAGGCTCATGTATACACACACAAAATAAATAATTAGATTGAGTTTAAGATTTTTAGTCTAATGTATTGGAAAATGTGTGCACACTATTAACTCAGAGTATGGAATAAATTAGTACACCAATTTTCTCTGCTTTCTGTATGGGCAACTTGTGATTTCGTGTATTCCATATCTAGCATATACACTTTATTGATGTATTTTGCTCTTTGATCGTTTCCTGACGTATACAATTCAGTCTTATTTCTTTCCTCTCTACCCTTTCCTATCTTTTCCACTTCATGCCAGCTTTTCTTCCCCATAGCCCTCTTCCCCTGTTCATGTCCCCTTTTTACTCTACTATTAGATTCAGCCAGGGCCTTTTATGCTACCCTAGGACAGGGACTATATTTTGGAGCTAGTAGTTCCCCGATGGACACTTAATTGGGAATTATTGTCTTCTCGCCAGCCAGAATCTGTTAGTTGCCCAGTTGTTCACCAGTACTTTGTAGGACCCTGTAGATTTGCCCTCTGTTCATAGCTATTCATTGGCTAATAGATCCACTATGTGGCTATTGACAATAACTAACTCTGTACTCACATAACCTTTTAAAGGAAATGTTGTGCTACTTAGTGGCTTGTTTCAAATGGCTTGTCACATTTGTGCATGTTTTTCTTTTAGATTGTATGTTTAAAGGGGCTGAACATTTTCTTAGTCTTTTTTTCTCAAAATATATATTTATTTGACCATTCTGCAATCATTTAAAACTAGTAGTTCTGCCATGTCTGTTCATCTCTCTTAAGGTGAAGGTGAATTGATCAGGTTTTGATTGATTTTAACTCACGAAAGCTCACTAGAAGGTTTTTCCAAATGATTAAGAAGCCATGAGTTCTTGTAGGGGTTCCATGGAAGACCCAGCTAATCAAAATGAGGAAAATAGTCCTCTGCTCATTTTCAAGGTTCAAATGTTTGAGATTAATCAGAAAATCACAACATGATTTGGTTCAAAATACAGTGGGAATCAGCAACAGAATGTAAGCAGGAAAGAGAAGGGGACGTGGGAAACCCCTGACGTGCTTGATTTGTGTCTATGGATGGTGGGCTGCTTGCGGAAGAGCAGGTCCAGCAGACATAATATAAGTAGGGTAGGATGGATGGACAGAGGTTTTTAAATTTCTTACCCAGAAACTGAGCAGTCATCTCCAAGACTGATGATAGCCTGTGAGTATACAATGGCTGACATAAAAATTATATGAAACAAAATTTATTTAATTATACATCACCCAAGTTTAGGCAAGGGAGTTTTATATGCTCAATACACATGTTTGCAAGATGCACATGATAAACAGGAAGCCTTCAACATTATTGCTCTTTAAAGTATATTCTGAGGATAAGGAACATCGCCACCAGAAAGGAATGGTAAGAAATACCGGGTCTCAGGTCCTAACCTCTGTCTACTTAGTCAAACTGTGCATTCCATACACCAGGTGTGTAGATTGTTTATCAGTATTTGAGAGGCATGGCACTAGGGACCATGATGGAAAATCTGTTGAGCATGCCAAAGTCTTAGTCAATCATCACTCTGATATGTTTGATTAGCTGCTTTATATTTATTGCATCTGGCCTGTCTCCTTTCCTGACTCCTTTCTACTTTTACTATTTTCTGGAATCATCATTCAAATAGATATTTTGCACTTGAATCATTGTTCTGGGTTTGTTCCAGGCAGTCATATGTGTAGGCACTCTGTGTCTAAATCTGCGCCATTGATACAATGCATTTATTCAAAGTCAACCAATGATGGGCTGTGTCAGCACTGCTATTTGTAGTTCAAACTTTCCAAGAACCCTTTCATCCTTTTGATTTATTCTTGCTTTGTTCTTCTGTATCCTAAATGCACACCCAGGCTAATTACCATAATTGCCCATAAGACTGGCCTTGTCTCAAAAACACGCAGTTGACAGATGACTCCAAACAGGGCAGCTGCAGCCTCCTCTTAGTTGATGATTTCTGCAGCCAGCATTGTCTAAAGCACTCATGATGTTTAACCTTGACTGTCAAAGTAACAGAACCTAGAATCACTGAAGAGACAAATATCTGTCTGGATATGTCTGTGAGAGATGCTTAGATTATGTTAACTGAGGTAGTAAGACTCAACCTCAGTTTGGGTGGTATCCTTCCAGTGGCTAGAGTCCCTGAATGAATAAAAAAGAAAAAGGGAACTGAGCAACACCTCCCCTCCCCTCCCCTCCTCTCCCCTCACCTTCCCTATTCTCTTTCTTCTTCTTCTTCTTCTTCTTCTTCTTCTTCTTCTTCTTCTTCTTCTTCTTCTTCTTCTTCTTCTTCTTCTTCTTCTTCTTCTTCTTCTCTCTCTCTCTCTCTCTCTCTCTCTCTCTCTCTCTCTCTCTCTCTCTCTCTCTCTCTCTCTCCTCTCTCTCTCCACTATGGATACAACATGACCAGCTACTTCATTCTTCAACCTTCCTATCTTCCTTCTCAGATGCAATGTAAACTTAAACTATGAGCCAAAAATAAATCCTTCCTTAAGTTATTTTTACCAGGCATTTTGTTACAACAGCAAGAAAAGTAACTAATATAGGATCCTACTGATTAAATAAACACAATTATGAGACATTTATTAACATGGAAGTTTATATAATAAATTAATTATAGGGTCTTCACATTAGCTTCCACAGTGGGATTTGTATGAGAGTTATGGCATTCTTTCTTGGCTTACATTGGTAGTGATAATAATTCATCTTAAGTCACGGCTGACCTGCTGACCTCCTGGAGAGTCAGAAGTTTGAACAAATGATGTTTAATTTTACTCCCATCTATCTAGATGTGGCTCAGTCCTGGTGCTAATCAGAAGAGAATTCTGTGAACTCAATAGCTTCATTTCTAGACTGGGGTGATGGCTCAGCAATTAAAGTACTTTCCAAACAAGTAAGAGGACTAGATGTTGGACTTCTAAAGCCTACATGAAATGCCTTGTGGGCCACACAGTCCATCTGAAGTCCCATCTTCAGAAGGCAGAGACTGAAGGATCTGCAGAACAAGCTGGCTAGTGAGATTAGTTATGTTAGTGAGCACTAGGTTTGATTAGAGACCTAGTTCAAAGGAATAAAATGAAGAGTAACCAAGGATAATTCCCTATATCAATCTCATCCCTTCACATGTGCACATATAACTGTGCACACACATGTAAATATGTGTATCACATATGCATGTACCACACATATACACATATAAAAAGATAGAAAAGATCATTTATCTTAGGAATACAAGTTCAGTAAGTTCAAATACTTTGAGCTTATGTCAAATTGCCAAATAGAAAATTCTTATTAATTAATGGTTCCTTTAAATAAGAATTGTACTCTTTTGAGAACATATCAGTGTCCATCTTTTTATTTTGCTTAATGGCTTATGCTTTCCTCAAAAACTTATTTTGAGTTTACTATATTTTTATATACATGGAAATTATGCTTCAAATCATCCCTTTCTTAATTCATCTAATTGGTTAATGCATTAGCAATACTCTGAATAAAAGCTAGATTTGCTGCTTCTTGCGGGAAGCACAACACTCAGGAGACTGAGGCAGGAGGATCACTGGAAGTTCCAGGACAGCCCGGGTTATACGCTGATTTTCAGACCAGTGTACACTATGGAAAGAAACTCTTGTGTTTAAAAAAAAGAACAAGCAAGCAAACAAACAAAAGCAAACGATGACATCTACTGAAAGGATATAGATGCTTTCTAGTTTCTGGTTATGTTGCTAGGAATAACATTGATTAGATGAATTACATAGAAAAGAGATTTATATTGACTCACAGATTGGTAATGGAATCCATCTGACAATGGCTTTTATCCTTACAGAAAGGAAGTCCATGGATACCCAGGCCTTCAGAAAGGATGTGTACATGTGTTGAGTCTGTGTGTTTCATCCGTTGCTATTTTCTTGCCCTACAATGCCATAATGTTTTAATATGAAAACTTTTATCAAATGACGCATGTAGCTCTAATCAGCTCACAAATGCTACCTCTGAACATCATAGTGACACTAATTTCTGCCTCTCAATATTTATCAAATTTTGAAATGTGAAATCTTAGAGAAGGAGGCACATGCCAAACCATGATCAAATGCTTTTCAAGGATGCTTTCCAAAATGACCTGTGAAGTGTGAAAAATGAGTCCAGACTTGGGAACTTGTAATTCAGCATTAATATTAATCTAATCTGATCTCATTACTCTTTTCATCTTTGAGAACTTAGATTTCAGAGCTTCACCATCTATTTAATAAATATCATTGCTTTTATAAAATTTCTACCAGGAAGATTTGTTTAGCGATTAGAAAAGCATATTACAAGGAGTGTAGGTTACATTTCAATTTGTCTATACAAAGAAACTTATTGTCAGTTTACACAAGGAGGATTCAGTCTCAACCCCTCAGCTTCTCCCTTTTGCCAGCCCATCAGCCACCAGGAAACCCACAAGATTGGCTTCCTGATCTCTTAGTGATGCCAGTGACACATGTGAGAACATGCATGTGTGTGAGCCACCTTGCTTTCCTGGAGTGAGGCAGGATGTTCAGTTGGACCATATTCACAATCAGTATTTGTTTGCCAGGGTAGAAATAAAAGAAAATTGAGACTAGCCATTGATAGTTAGTCAGTGCTGAGACATTTGGGAGAAATACTGAATGAGAAGCATATCCATCTTTGATCTAATTTGCAGTGTGCTCAATTGATATGTGTGTTGCAAAATGAAGGTGAGAATTATGTGCTGAATCAATGACTCTTGATTTTTCTACACTGATAAGTATTTTTAAATGGAGTGACAGTAACAACCATCACATTTTCCTAATGCTGCTATTTATTTTTTGCCACAAATGCTTTGAGCTGCAGCATACTTATCAAAATGTATACATTTACCTCTCAGGCAAGGCTGGTTCTTCCTAAGAATGAAAACCAGATTCATGATCCTGCCTGCCTTTCAAATTGTACCACTGCTGGTTCGTTTTATGCTCTTCATTAAGATTAGATGTTCCCTTTATATTCTTACCAAACTGTATAGGATTATTAAGTATGACATAATTTTACTTCATGCTATCTTAACATGGCCTCTATCTCTTAACAGTTGCTGGTATTGGCAAACCACAATGTTTGCAAATAGCAGATAAATAACACCTTGCATGTACATGCTATTTTCTAATTAACATTGGGAAAGAATTTTGGGTGACACCTTAAAAGCAACATGAACTTCATAATTAATGTCTTAGTCTGCTTTGCTTTGTAGAATATTTTTTGTAATTATGAACCGATACAGTAATTCTCACATTGCTTCAGAGGAAAATTACAAATTAATGATCCATCAGAATTATTCTAACATCATTTGTCACTCTACAACTTTTTTTGGTACCTAATTGGTGGTATAACCATGACACCCCAAGGATGCATGGGTTTTGCAATGATCTTCCGCAATGTACATTGTACCCACATTTATCACTCCTCTCCTTGAAGTTGCTTATGAATGTTTTAGTGCATCTTGATTACAAGATGAACTTCTTCACACTACCCAAGAGAGCCTGCAAAATTTTGGCTCATTCTGCCTCCAACTGTGGCTCCTGCCACTCTTTTTCATTCACTCCCTTCCAGCAGTTTTGGAAACCAATCTCTGAGTTCCTTGAAAAGAGCAAGAACTTTCTCACTGTCACGTCTTTGTGTGGCAGCTCTTGCTGCTGGGAGTGATCACGTCTCTACTTTCAAGTGTGTGCTTTCTACTTCACATCGCTCATATATGCAGTGCGAACTGAATTTGCTCATAACTGTGCCCCCACCTATCCATCATTGTGTCTTCCTACAGAACCCTGTAGGCTGCCTCTTTCCCAGCCATCCCATTTTTGTTGTGACTTGTATGTTACTATTGTTTTCTTCTCTATAATCAGAGACAATGCCTGGTCTGCTCATCAGTATGTCTGATAATGTTCCTTGCATATATCACACCCAGCAGCTGTTGAAATAGAACTACATAGATGCCTATGTGACTCCACAAGCTATGATGATTTATTCAGCAAAATTTAATTAACTTTGTCTAATTTGAGTGCATTTTTGGTATAATTTTAATGACAATGAATAAAATTTAAAGAAGACAAATATTGTTTTATTCCAAGTGGCTTTCAAAGTAATATAACATAAAATGAGAAAATAAGATACCCTTAAATTTAGAGTAAATGTTTACCTATGTTCTTTGCTTCTCCCTATGAAAGAAAAGCAAAATGTTCAAATTATGCTTGTTCATGCATTCTCCTGTGTTTTCCAATGAGTCTCTGAGATTTTCAAGGCTTCTGCAAATACAAGAAATATGGGTTTCAAATTTTTTTGCTTTCTATTATAAGTTAGCATTTATTTATGAAATTACACATGTATTTTATAGGCAGGAATGATGATACATCTTAGATTTAAAATCATTGGATGCCAACAGATTCAGATATTTATATTATTTTGGGGCTTTTGAGTTTTACCAAAAGCCAAGAGTGTTAGTTACTGAACATGTTGAATTTTTTTTTCCAACAAAGTTAAGATGAAAAGATTGTTAAATTTTGTTTAGGTTTTGAATTAGTTATATACTATTTTTAAAAAAGCTTAGTATTAGATTCTTAAGTGGTATTGACAGACCATTATTATCATCCAAGAATACATTTTTGCTGCTTAAAACAACAAAACCTTTAGAGGCATTTTACATGATCCAATAAGGAATTGAATGCTTTTTCATATTTTAGAATATTTCATATTCTTGTGATAAGGTCAGCCAGCAATTTAGCAAGAAGGTGAATTTATCTGGGGGTAAATTTGAGTGGCAACAAGGAGGAGCCAGTTTATTCCTGTGTATGTCCACTAAAAGACAAACTCCTCCCCCACCAGTCCCACCATTGCTTTTAATGGCTAGATGGTGTTGGCAGTCATTTCTTAATGCCTGACTGGTGATACCTGTCTATTGCTGGTCCAGGATATGCTTTGAGAGAGATAATTCTACTAAACTGGATGCTTCCACTGGTAGTTGTAGCAGCCGTATTCAGTCCTCACCCTTTGCAAGCTTCCCACATACAAGCCCCGTGTGAGAACACGAGGTGGGCGCCTGCCCTGGACCTGTTTCCGGGGACATCTTCTAGGAGCTTCGTGCTTCACTGTTCCGACATTACCCCTTGTGCTTGATCAATCTTCTATCGCTTGGATTCCAGTGCCTGTAAAATGTTCTAAGACCCTAGAAAGTTTCAAGGGGTCCAAGTTAAACTTCCAGCAACTCTGTCTCTACAAAGAGAAAACACAAAATGAATACAAGTTACGCTTGCGTATACAAGATACAAGATAACGCTTATGTAATAGAGACTGGGTTCAACATGTGTGCCTTGCTCCTGAATGAGATTTATTTTCCAATAAATAGTGTTGATATTGTTGATTTTTCCAACAGTAGTGTTGATATGGCTCAGTCGTAGAGTGCTAATATAGTATACTGTTTCATCCCCAGCATGAGTACACACCATACACACATACATGTGTGCGCCCACACACATACACACACATACACACCATTGTGATATTATAATTTATACTCACAGTGCTGAATTCTAATTCACTATATAAGATCTGTCTTCTCTAAAGTCTTACAACAGTTATTGGCTGAGAGTCTTCCTCTGAAGATTGCATTTTTGGCACTTTAGGAACACATTTCCAGATAAGAAATTAAAACTGCAATCAGCTCGTTTATATGCATATTTTACACGGCTAGATTCTTACAAGTGTTCTGACAGAGTAGGAGTCCATTAGCACACAATATTGTTTTTCCTTTTCTTAGAGATAATGGGCTTTTCATACACTTGTTTACAAACATAATTAAAATTGGACTTTTGTGGAGAGGAGCTTAATTCTAATAGAATGCTGATAAATTGAAGTGTTATTTAGTTTTTTCTTAAAGTCTTAGTGTCGAAGAAGAATTTCGAATTGCAGCAAAGGGAGCATGAGGCAACGACAGCTGCTACACAGTGGAAACTAGAACTTGAAAAATATTCGCCTGCAGCTTTTGGCTGATACAGTGTCCTGAGCTCCACATCGTTGTTTTAACCAGAATTAAACAAAACTAAATATAAAAAATTCTGCTTTTATGTTTTACTAGGCTGACTTCAAGGTAAGAGCTACCAAGGAGGTCAGCACATATAGAACATTTTAGCATCTGTTAGATGGCGCCACTGGAAAATCCTGGTGAGAACACAGCATGAATATGGAAGTTAGAAGCCAAAAGGTAGAGCAGTCAGCAAGAGTGGCTGTGGAAGGCATTTTCTCATGGTTTTAGTCTAAGAATTGGAATTGCTGTGGGGAGTAAGACAATAATGACCTTTTATCCTGATGTGAATTGAGTGGAACTGAATGTTTTAAGGGTTCTTGGAAATCATCCAATAATATCTGAACTGTTTGTATTGCTTAGTTTTGCTGACATGGAAAAAATCAGAAGCTTGTGCAATGAATGAGACCATCAGTTTAGCAAACATGCACTCATACATATGCATGCATATATGTACATGAGAGAATTACATTGGATTACTTACACAAAATAAATGATCTGATGATAAATTTTCACTGCTGAATCAACAAAAACTTTGAAAGGGTTTTCCATGAGCTAATAGGGAACTCAATCCTTTTCAAATCTTAGACTGTGATGAGGTTAGCCAACAAATTAGTACCAGAGCAGAAACACTGAGGTCAAGTAGAAGTAGAATTATATAATGCATATAAGAATACACACATAATATTTTCCATCATTTTTGCAAATGATTTAAAATTATGTAGTGCAATCCATCTGTCCCATCTCCTTATTTTTTTCTTGCCAAATGATAAGATCAGCAAAACCATATGTGCCCTAAGCTCTTCTTGGACAGATATTTTACTAAAGATACAAGTAAAAAAAAAGTAAGTTGGCAAATGCATCCTTTCTTAAACTGATGTCCCAGATAGTATTGGTTCATCTGAAATATGTATTATTTCAATAACCTCATTTCCAGGTACATGGGCAGAAAGGTTAAATTCAATATGGTCAAGGAAAGCTTGGTCAAGTTGTTGCTTTCATTAAAAATGTATAAATTAGTATGAAGTATAATCCTTCAAATAAGATTATGGTATTAGGTTTTGATAAATTGACATCTTGTTGTTCCATATGATAGTTATGAATAATAAAAAAGAAATTACATAATAGGAATTCTAGGGATAGCAGTGTTTCCCTGGGTAATGACAAAACTGTGACAAAAGAGAAAAGTAATGCTCTCTAACCCAACCAGTGGCTTTGCCTTTCCAATTAGGTTCTCCATTATGATCTTGAACAGCTTGCAGCTTTCACCTGATTTTTAATAGAGGTTTGTTCACCCCACGATTTCCAGTGCAATGCCTTCAGAAAAATCTCTTTTTAATGACATCAATCAGTAAATAAATAGGTGCTATTTTGTTTATCCTGGAACAGCATAGGAACTGTCCTGAAGAACACGCATTAGCTGAGATTCTTGCTAGTTCCTTGACACCGAAATAGCAAGTGTTGATACCACATTTACTGTTTTCCCTTTGTGGAAACCTTTGCTGGTAAACATGAGTTTCTGGATTATTCACTGTCAGGCCTTAAGTATCTTTGTATCTCTAGAACCTAGCATAGGACCTTAATGCAGAGTACTTACTCTGTTGAATAAATGAATGAGTGATCATATTCTAGCCATTAAAGATGCTGTTTTCATAAATACTTACAAATAAGTAATTCACATGGAAATTATGGTGCAGAACTGTAAGAATCTTTTTATGTTTTCCTAAATCACAAATTATTTTTTATTCTAGTTTTGGTTAGCAGAACTGCATAATTAGGTAATCTGATTATCTTCTTTAAAATATTAAATCATGTAGAATAGAAAGCTAGGTAGCTTTTGGTATACTGAGCATTAGCAGACAATGATAGTAGGCTAGAAGTTATGACTAGGCATTAGCTTTGGGAAACCTAGAAACCCGGCACCTCAACAGTATTTATGAGATTCTTGCCCTTCTAGAGCCAAAACAACCTGGATTAGCAGAACCCTGAGAATAAAAGGGTTATTCCAGACAGGAAATACTTTCTAACTTTTCTCTTGTAGGATATTGCTAACATGAAGTTGTGGAAAAACAAGCTTTGAAAAGATTGGTGGAGACTTGTAAGAAATAGTTAAATCCTTTCTGTCACTTAATGGTTCTGTGAACATAATTCAGTCATTGTGTCACAGAGATCCTCAATTTTCCTCATCTTTTAGGTTGGTTTGTCAAATTAAGTATTCTTCCTGAAGCATGAGACAACTGGTTAGCTTTATCTGGTGTGAGGGGTACTCTTTTCAAGACACTCTATTTGTATTTGTACATAGTGAAAGTAACACCAACGGTTCCAACAAACATAGACTACCATCTTAGCAAAAAAGTATCTATAAAAGTATATGGTCAAAGAGTACTGAACTTGTGTGAAACAATACATGTGTATATATGTATATAAAAATATGCATGAATACATATGTATTGCACATATGTGTATACACAGTGAGCACTGTGTATATGTATTCCTACATATCTGATAAAAGTTATCTAAATATATAGTCAAAGAGGCATCATATGTTAAAAAGTTCATCTAGGAATTGAGATAAAGCTTGGCAGTAGAGTTTGTACTTAGCACTTGTGGAACACTGAATTAACTCTGTAGTACCTAAATTCTAAACAAATAATAAAATTAATTCATTTTATATGTAGATCATTTTATGACTGAGTCACATATAAAAACAAAATTAAAATTATATTTTTGGAAAACCATTCTCCAGTGGCCTTTTTCTTTAATGAACTCCATTTTTATTTCAGTCCTTCCATTCTTTTTAAAGATATATATATATATATATATATATATATATATATATATTTGTTTTGTGTGTATGTTGTGTACATTTCTGTGTGTATCTGTTTGTATATATCAGAGGGCAATATATATGACTATGGTGGCCCAAGAGTGACTTTGAGAATCATCCTGCATTGCTTCTACCTCCTTTTGCTCTGCTTTCCAGAGCTGGAAGTGTAGGCTGGTGCCATTTCTGCCTGGTGTTTTTACATGGGATCCAGGATCCGAACTCAGGTCCTTCTGCTTGGGAAGTAGAGTCTTAACCCCTGAGCCACCTCTCCAGGCTGTAGTTATCTCTTCATTCCTCCATCTACCACCATTGTTCTTTTGGAGAGAAGTTGCTTCTTCCTGTTTCTAGATTCTTATAAGTACTCAGATATTCAGGGTAGAAATGAAATATTGATGAAGATGTCCTGTATTTACAGCAAAATATGATTATCCAGAAAGCACTGAGAAGGGATGCAAAAGTCTTCATCCTGTTGCCTTCTGATGTAGACGGATGCTGGAAAGTAGGATACTAACTCATAATTGAGCAATTTGAATTTGTCAACTCCATCGAGACTCTCTTTGCAGTCTTACTTTAAAGGATTTCTACGTTAATTTTTAACATAGAAATCATTTCAAGATATTCAATGTGACACACATGACCATGATTGGATTATTCACCATGTGTATTTATTTGCAAATTGTGGAGGCTAAAAATCTGGATTCTTAATTTCATCTGTGTTTGATCACTTGTTCTTTGAGTACTTAATAATCTTGTATTTTCATTTCTTCTTTTTTGAACTAGGAAAAATAATAGTGCTTTTTCTCATAACATTGTCTATAAATGTAGAACAAAGTAAGTGTGCCAGTTAGTTTTAGCTGTGAACTTGACACTTGAGAAGTGTCCTCTCGGCACACCAAGGAGAAATTGCTTGGTTGAGGCAGACTTCTAGGAAAGCCTGTATGGGGATATCTTGGACACAATTGATGTGGGAAGATCTAATTTATGCTTGGTGGGACTTTTCCTGGACATGGAGAGATGGAGAGAGATAGTTAGAATTTTTGGGCAAAATACAAAGCACATTTACAGCCTTGGGTTTTTGCCCTCTCTGCTCTTGCTGTGGTTGTGCTATGACTGGTTCCCATGATTCCTATGTTAGTATCTTCCTGCTGTGATGAACTTTAAACTGGACTCATGAGCGTGAACCAAAATTCCCCTGTTCCCCTAAATCGCTTGGGACAGATATTCATTAGAATGAAGTTATGAAACTAAAACACTAAGCCTCTTGAAAGATTGGATTCTTGCTTCTGTGAGTCCACAATGCTAAAAGATTAAGACAACCCACAATCTCTAAAGAGAAGAAACATGTCTATCGGCAGTGTCACCATTACACAGTATTATCAAGAAAGCATTCACAAGTATAGGCTTTTTACTAAATTAATTATTGGTATTTGAGGTTAGACTGTTGATAAAATTTGACTGGAATGCAGACGACTGACGATGATCCACTGAAGATGAATTAAATTCATCACCTGCATTTTGCTGAGGTTATTGTCTAGTTCAGATGAGAAGAGTCTAACACATATTGTCCAGAAGAAGAAATCGATATAAGACCCCCACTATGGTTTGTATTAGTCACATAAACTTGCTCACTCATACAGATTTGTGATGAAGACACTGCTGGATGCCTATAGGGAAAGTGTTCAAAAACATAGGAGATTGTAGTGTTCGAGAGAACAGGACACAGAGTCACAAAGACCTGGGTGTGAGGACCATAATAACCCCTTGTTTTTCATGTACACGTAGTCCTTTGGCTTGTGATTACTCATGTTGAAGATTGGAATGATAATACCCAAAGACAGTGTAGCATGTAAATCCTGTAGTAAAGTACTGCTGAGTAAACATGGTTCTGGAGAGTGAGAGCAGAGAAACACTTTTGCCAGACAAGCTGTCCGTCTTATCTTCCTACTGGTCTCCTTCAATGCTGCTGGTGGTAACAAGTAAAATGTATGTATGAGTGCTGTTCTCTTCATAGGTAGTATTTTTTGTGTGTGGTGTATGTATATGTTGTGGTTGCATACATCCTTACATATACATATTGGAGGCCAGAAGGCAATGTTTGGTGTCTTTCTCTATTGCTCTCTTTGCTAGTTTTGAGACATGGATTTTTTTATTGAGCCTGGACCTGTGCTAGATTGGTTGGTCACCAAACCCCAAGATCTGCTTGTCTCCACACTTCAAGACTGAGGTTACAAATGTGTCCAACTGTGCTTGACTTTCATGTAAGTGCTCAAAATCTGAATCCAAGTCCTCATGCATGTGGATCAAGCATTTTACCCACCAAGCCATCTGATTTGGCTCCATAAATAGTACTTTTACGTAAGCTTATTGTTCACTAAAGGTTTTCTTTTTAAAGCCATTTTTTCAGTGAATCATTTTTCATTTTGAAATGTTTAAAAGTTGAAAAAGTTAGTGACTAATTCATTAATCTACCTCTTTAACCTGTCTTAAATACATTGATGTATTTTATTCTGACTGTAGCTTTTAAAATTATTCCCAGTGGGAAACTTTAACATATGGGAAAACCTCATGATGTTCCTTATTTAACTATCTGCAAAAACTCAAAAGTTTAAGCTATTTCTGTAACGTGTATAATAAGCAGTCAGTAGTGATACTTCTACATAGATGGAAGGAGCTGTGGTTAAAGAACTAATTTCTTGTATCTACAGAATCAACCAATGAATTAATTGATCAGGAGATATGAACATTTTCTTAGTTATGTGCAAGGATGTCAAATGAGGTCAAAATCACTTAACATGCAGCAAATTATGCTAGACTTACTTATCTAAAAATAATTGCACTTAGGAGACCTTCATGTGTAAACATAAAGATACAATCACACAGGCATTTATGCAACTTGAATTCTCATGTGCCTGGAAATATATGCCTGGAAATTTAAATGATCCATTCATTATGTCTACAAGACTTTTTAAAAAAATAATGTTTAAATGTTAGGAATTTCTGAGATGGCTTTTAAAATATATACTTTCCTTCTGTCCAAGCAAGGTATATGAAGTAGAATTCAGTTGCTTCACTGTTAGAAACTAGAAATTTTAGGCCTCTTGATAGGCAGGCTCTGTGGGTGTTTGGCAGAGTGTTTGGCTTCAAAATTCGCTTTGGATCCCGCCTAGCTCATTCGGCTTCCCTCCCAGGTTTCTTGATCAGAAAATTGGAGGCCAGCTGCTGCTTGTCATTAGGAGGCTTGGTGAATGTCAACATGGGGCTGGAGGCTGTCAGGCTCTGCCCAAGGGGTCACCCAGGGAGGCTGAACTCTTGCTGCTTAGGATTTAGCAAAGGATGCCTCTGTTCTAAAGTCAGTGGAGAGAAGACAGATTGTTTTCACAATGTTAGGTATCTTAGACATATGTTATTTCTGCTTTTTAAACCAAGGACTGTACTAAGAGAGTGGTTATTCTTTGATTTTTGCTTGTGTGTGATTGGGGTGAATCCCTGGAAACTTTAATGCAAGTTTTTCCCTGCCCTCTGATCCTTGTAGAGAGATCTGAGTGTCCTCTCCCAATCTTCTTCATAATATACTCAAGCCTCAAGGGACTCTTTATTTGTTAACCTCACTTAATAAAGATAATCATATTGTGCGCTGTAGCCTAACAGTTGTTACTAGTCATTGGATGTGATGTCGTGGTTGGTGCACTTACGTGTGCTGCACTTGGGCACATACACTGATTGACTAAATGCTCTGAAATTCCTCCAGATGCTTTGGCTGAATGATTTCTCCTGGCCGTTAGACCACTCAGGTGGTGGCTACACTGGTTATTCTGAATTTGGTCTACTTTAATCAAACCATTTCATGTAATGTTATGTTTTTGTTTAGCATAGCCTTTTGAATGAAACAAAAATGCCGACATTTGACTGGAAAGGCCAGTGTCTTAGGAAATGCCAGAAGGATTCTACAAATGTCCTTTCTCAGTGGCCTAGACAGTTGGCATCTAATTCTTCTTAAGCAGCAGATGGAGGCAGTAAAAACTTAGCTTGTAAATGGCATGAATCTCTAGTTAAAGGGCTTGGTGGTTTGCCATAAAACAGCCCCGCTTTTTTCCAGCCTGCAACACAAATGGAAACCAATCTTCACAGAAGAATGTCTCTCAGAAAAGTGGTAGGAAGACCACCCTGGGGTCTAGAAATCGTCATATTAGAATGGGTTAGGTACGGGTGTCGAAAAAATGGTTGAGGGTTCAAGCTCTGGGCACATTTGTAGAGAATGAATAACTGAGTTAATCCCAGAGCAACCCTGCAGGAAATTGTCTAGTTGATGGGGAAGGCCCAGCCCATGGTGAGTGAGAATAAGCTGTTTTATCATGATTTTATCAGCAACCGTGTAAAGTAATTGCAACAGTGTGTATTTTCAAGTAGACTTTGTTATTCTGACACAGTTATACCAAAGTAATAACACTAGTTTTCTTTGTGATTCATTTCTGAGGAGATTTCAACTTAAAAGAAGAAACATCAGACAGTGATAGCTTGATAATGTGCCAAATGTTTTTATCAATGTTTCAGTTCATCTCTAGCAACACATGATTCTTTCACCCTCACAACCCCGAGCATATGACACATGTCACTGACCCAGCTCCCATGACAGGATATGTAAGGTACTAAGTTCTGAGCAGACTTCCCATGGCATATTCTCTTATTTTCAGTAGTGTTACCTAATGTCAAGCATTAAAATAAATCATAACAAGATTGGTATATTTTACCAAATCTCCATATTTAACTGAATGACCATAAAGGGCACTAATCAAATTTACATTTCTCATCAAGGAAATTGTGAATATTACCTCACACACAAACAGTCGTAGTCACTTTCTTTGTTCACTTCACTCAGATCTATGAGAAGGTGCACATGGAGAGTAGATATTTTGCTTCTTTCTAAGATTGTTGTAGAGACAAGAGCTTGCTGTCAAAATTCTACAATCATCTATTTATACTAAGGAAGAAGAAATGCAATATATAATAATACATCTTCTTCCAGAATTTAGGTAAATGTGCACAATTATTGAAACCAGTTTTCACTGACTTGTCACAGATCCTTCTGTGTAATAATGGCTTGCCGGCAGCGAGACTGGACAGGAGCACTGCTTGGTAATTGATTCTGTTAGCTGAACATCTGGCGGAACAGCCTGGATATTTACTTGGAAGAAATGTTCCCCAACTGGAATAAGTTTGCTGTTGGGTTTAAGAGCACTAAAGTGCCAGATCTGGTTGCTCCAGGCATAATACATATGGATGACAACACACTAGTAAGTCAATAAAATGCAATGAGGAAGAGATGAAACCCTGATCATACACAGACTAGAAGCCCCCACTCCCACCCCCGCCTCCCCGCTGCAGGATCTTCTCACTGAAATTCTACGTGGAAAGTCAACAATATCCAGTTGGGTAATCATATCACTTCACATTATTTTTTAGCAAGCTATTCTTGTTCCGAAATGGAGTTTGGCTTTAATAAATGCCAGTAAATAAAAATTCCATTATGAGAAGAAAAGAATTCATTACCAACATACAATACTTGCAAAGTGTGTCTACGGCACAAGCTCCGACTGATTGGGATGCAGTTCTGATTATGTTAAATAGCGTCATTTGGCTTGGGTTTTGGCTAACATGTTTGGCATCAGCATCGGTGTGTCATTGGGTGGCTTAATTGTTTTTCTCATAATTATGAGATTTCAACAATACCGAAATGTTCAAAATGTGATCTTTTTTGGTTACCCAAGCTGATATCTCTAGGTGTCTCTGTTTTAGCTTTTGCTAAATGTTTCTGTTTATTTACTTTTCTCTATGGGCCTCATGGCGCGCGTGCACACACACACACATACACACAGAGAGACACACATTTCCTATAATATATTAGTAGATCAGTTTTCTAAGGAAGTAATGAGTTCTACTAAACTAGTTTGTTTTCTAAACTTGCTGTAATTTTACTACTAAAATGGACTTTCCAGTTGCTTAGGATTTTCTTGTGATAAGAAATTTCTTATATCTTGTCACTTAAATCTCTATTCCATAGCCAAGCGAAAAATCAACACAGTGAAGCAACAGTGGATTGGGGACACAGCTCAATGGTTGCCTAGAATGTTCAAGACTTGGAGTTCTGTCCCAGGTATTGAAAAGCTATTCACGAGCAAGTGAAACAATGACCAAAAGTGCAACCAATGGATTTGGAGACAATATTTGAAATAGGAACCCACCCAATTCCAAACTCATAAAGGAAGCCCCCAGTGACTTTATTTAAAAAATCACAGGCTTTGAATAGACAGTTTTCTTAAGAAGGCATACACATAACAAAAAATACATAAAATGAAAAAAAGTCTGTAATTGTCAGAAAAGAATGTCATAGCCATAATGAGACACTATTTCATCCCTCTTTGCTACTTCAATCCAAAAGATAAAAGAACACAAGTCCTGGTCAAGGTGCAGAGAGAAAGACATCTTAGTATGTTACTGGGTATATAAATTTGTACAGCCATGATGAGAAAAAAGGATACTTCTCAAAAAATTAAATATTTTTTAGTTTATAGGATACTAAACACCAATTAAACCTAAAGAACATAGTAGGAAGGCATTTTTTTCCACTCATACAAACTTGATAGGTACCCCATTCCTTTTCTTCCCTCCAACCTCCCTCCATCCCCTTGCTCCATTTCCTTTTTCCCCTTCCTTTCTCCCCCACACTCCCTTTCTCTCAGTGTCCCCTTTTTCCCCATTAGTAGGAAGGAATATTAATGATTATCCAGAGTTTAGTCTCATCATTTATCCTTGTGAACAAAATAGATCTTCAAAATTCTGTTTGCCATTAGGTGAATGTATTGGCTAATTTATATTAAATAACCCTATCAGATCTTTGAGAAGCTACATAGCATCACAGATTTTTCTTTGTTTTTGTAGCTATACTTGTCAGAATATATCTATAACACTTTGCTTTAGCAAATGCGTAAGACACATGTAAGTCAAACTAATGCAGCATAAATTTGAGTTTACCTCAGGAAGTACAGAACTAGAGATTTTGCTTGTTTGGACCAGCTCTAGTCAGAATTGGCAAAGCCTAATGCTGACATTTGTCATCTTCTTTCAACTCCTTTCCACACAGTATCACTGAAGAACCAGGCTCAAGTCTGTATTAACTATGCTTTTCTAAAAGTCTTTCCCTGTGATTGATTTCCAGCCCAAGACCTTGTAATCTCTTCAACTGTCTTAACTCTCTTAACTCATCATTTCTACCACTAAGTCTTTCCAATCTTAAGTTCCAGCTTCTGTTGCAAATATTTGTTGGTACAATGGAGTGGAATTTATTCTGAATATGGGTAAAGGTCTCAAGGTGAGACTAGGGTACAAGAAAACAACCACCAGACAGACAGGAAGTTGATTATCTCAAAAGACCATGGAGCACATCAGCAATTAGGGACAGACAGCATGCTGGGAGCTAAAGGCAAACAGTCCCCTCAATTGGCAGGGCTGGTGAGAAATGGATAGACCCTTGATCAGAAAGATAAGCAAGGTTCATCCCAGGGCAGGTGATGATGTGTAAACCTTAAATATTCGTGAAGGTCCAGTTCAAGGCCAGTCTAGTCTGATTTTTGGCTCCCTGAATCTTTAGAATTAAATTTCTAAGTAATTTTTATATATTCTAGACTTTTTAGTGATAGCATTTTGCCAGAAATTTTACACTTTTTTTTAAACATTTTTAATTATTATTTCCGCTCATACAAACTTAATAGGTAGACCAGTTCCCTCACCCCCTCCTCTTCCCCCCGAACCTCCTACTCCCCCTCCCTCCCTCCCCATCTCCCAGTGCCTCCCCCCCAATTCCCAGAGAGTCCTTTATTGTGTATGCCTAACTCTCCTCTTGGTCCTCCTTTCCGATGACATAAAAGGACCCAGTGGCATTTCCCTGAACCCTTTCTCGTGTTCCCCTTAAGCATAGGAACACTTCTGTGGCCATCAATCCCTTGCCTCCAAGGATCTTGGTGCCTTTAGCCGATGTTAGACTTTGTGAGGTCAATAGTGTGTTGGACATGGCGCAGGGCATGCAAAGTCCTATTATGATTGCTTCAGCCCTATCTAGTGTAGAGACTCTTCAAATCATTGCTCCCCCCATCCTTTTGCTCTTACAATCTTACCGCCCCCTCTTCCGCAGATGTCCCTGAGTTTCAGGATGGGGGGAGATTAGGCTGGCTTAGTTCTATGTGGATGATATAGAGTCTCTGAAGTTCTGAATTATGGTTTGTTGATTTTCTTTTGCAGTTTTGCTGCTCCTGCAATGCCCTTCACTCCATCCTGATGGGCACTGTATGTCAGAGACAAAAAACTGTTAAACTGGAGTCTTGTTATAATAGCACATTCAAGGGTAGATGTAATAAAAGCAGGAAACCTCGGTGAGGGAGGGATCAGTCACCCATTTGCAAAATGATCTCTTTTCATCTGCCAGACTATATGCCCTCCCATTCTGGTGAGATCATACCCCCTCAGTTGTACATGATCAGGAACGAACGTCTGTGAATATAACGAGGTGTCACATTACTTACTTGCATTCCTTGGAGGTCGATTTCCTCTGCTGTAACATGGTCACTTCTCTCCTTGTGTCTGGTGTGGCCCTCCAACCCCATCCCTCCTGTTCACAATCCTTGCAATTACCGTATTACATAGGTTTACCCTTGAGTGTCTCAATGTGGGCTGGGTGAGTTTGGTACTAGGAGTCACCTATTAGGGAGTACATACGGCGCTTAACTTTCTGGATTGGGATACTTCACTTAATATAATTGTTTCTAATGACATCCATTTCTCAGCAAATTCCAGTAATTCATCATTTTTGATGGCTGAGTAGTACTCCATTGTATAAGTACCACAGTTTCCTTATCCAATCGTCAACTGTTGGACATTTAGGTTGATTCCATGACTTTGCTATTGTAAACAGTGCTGCTATGAACATAGTCGTGCTTGTGCTATCGAGGCGAACCTCTGCTGCATGGGGGGTTATTCCCAAAAGTGGAATAGCAGGGTCATATGGCATTTCAATCTTTAATTTCTTTAAGAATCTCCAGACAGCTCGCCAGAATGGCTGTATGAGCCTGCATTCCCACCAGCAATGTAGCAGAGTTCCCCTCTCTCCACATCCTCTCCAGCACTTGTTGTTGTTTGTATTGTGGATTTTTGCCATCCTGACTGGGGTGAGATGATATCTCAGGGAGGTTTTGATTTGCATTTCCCTGATGGCTAAAGAAGTGGAGCATTTTTTAAGATATTTGTTAGACATTTTAATTTCATCTCTGGTAAAATTTCTTTTAAGTTCCAGGACCCATTTTTTAATTGAGCTATTGGTTTCCTTGGTGTTTAATTTTCTAAGTTCTTTGTGCACTCTGGACAGTAGAGCTCTATCAGATATGTGGTTAGTGAAGATTTTCTCCCATTCTGTGGGTTGCCTTTGAGCTCGTGTGACAATCTCTTTATCTGAACAGAAGCTTTTTAATTTCACTATATCCCAACTGTTGAGAGTTGGTAGCAGTGACTGTGCCATTGGATGTCTGTTTAGGAAATGTTGGCCTAGCCCAATCAGCTCAAGGGAGTTCCCTATCCGTTCAGTTATGATTTTTATAGTCTCTGGCCTGATATCAAGGTCCTTGATCCATTTGGAATTAAGTCTTGTACATGGTGACAAGTACGGGTCCAGCTTTAATCTTCTGCATGTGAAGATCCAGTTTTGCCAGCACCATTTGTTGAAGATGCTGTTCTTTTTCTATTGGATTCTTTGGGCCCCTTTGTCGAAGATCAAATGGCTGTAATTTTGTGGGCTTATATCTGGGTCCTCCACCCTTATCCATTGATTTGTGTGTCTATTTTGGAGCCAGTACCAGGCTGTTTTTATAACTATGGATTTGTAGTATAGACTAAGGTTCCGTATGGTAATACCTCCAGCAGTGTTTTTGTTACTCAGGATTGTCTTTGCTATCCTAGGTCTCTTGTGCCTCCATATGAATTTTGAGCTTAATTGGTCAACTTCTTTAAAGAATTGCTTTGGGATTTTAATTGGTATAGCATTGAATTTGTATATTGCCTTTGGTAGGATGGTCATTTTTACGATGTTGATTCTGCCAATCGAGGAGCATGGGAGGTCTTTCCACCTTCTGATGTCTTCAGCAATTTCTTTCTTTAGGGTTTTAAAGTTTTCATTGTAAAGGTCTTTTACCTCCTTGGTTAGGTTTATACCAAGGTATTTCATTTTTTTAGGGGCTATAGTAAATGGGATTGTTTCTCTCAGGGCTTTTTCACTTCTTTCATTCTGGGCATATAGGAAGGCCTCTGATTTTTGCACATTTATTTTGTATCCTGCCACCCTGCTGAACTTCTCAATTAGTTCCAGGAGCTTCCTGGTGGAGTTTTTGGGATCCCTCAGGTATAAGATCATGTCATCTGCAAATAGGGATAGCTTGACTTCTTCCTTGCCGATTTGAATCCCTTTTATGTCCCTTTCTTGTCTTATTGCTTCAGCTAAGACTTCAAGTACAATATTGAATAGAAGTGGTGAGAGTGGACAGCCTTGTCTAGTTCCTGATCGAAGCGGGAATGCTTCCAATTGTTCCCCATTGAGCATAATCTTTGGTGTGGGCTTGTTGTATACAGGTTTTATTATATTGATAAACGTTCCTTCCATTCCTACTGTCTCTAGTGTTTTGATCATAAAAGGCTGTTGGATCTTGTCAAAGGCTTTTTCTGCATCTATCGAGAGTATCATGTGGTCTTGGATTTTGGACTGGTTTACATGATGAATTACATTTATTGATTTTCGTATGTTGAACCAACCTTGTGTGCTGGGGATGAAGCCTACTTGGTCCCTGTGAATGATCTTTTTCATATGTTTTTGAATCCGATTTGCTAAGACTTTGTTGAGAATCTTTGCGTCTGTGTTCATCAGGGAGATCGGCCTATATTTTTCTTTTTTAAGTGAATCTTTATTAGGTTTTGGGATTAAGACAATATTAGCTTCATAGAAGGAATGTGGTAGTGTTTCTTCCTTTGCTATTTGATGGAACAGTTTAAGGAGTATTGGTCTTATTGACTCTTTAAATGTCTGGTAGAATTCTCTGGTGTTCCATCTGGTCCAGGACATTTTTTGGTGGGAAGATTCGAGATTACTTCTTCAATTTCCTTATATGTTATAGGGCCATTTAAGTAATTCACAACTTCCTGCTCCAATTTAGGTAAGATGTATTTACTTAGAAATTCATCCATCTCTTGTGTGTTGTCAAACTTCACAGAGTATAAGTTTTTGAAATATGATGTTATAATTCTCTGGATTTCTTGGGTATCAGTAGTGATTACTCCATGTTCATTTCTAATTTTGTTAATTTGGGTTTTCTCTCTCTTGCTTTTGGTTAATTTAGGTAGGGGTGTATCTATCTTATTGATTTTTTCAAAGAACCAGCTTTTTGACTGGTTGATTTTTTCTATCGTTTTCTTAGTCTCGATTTCAGATATTTCTCCCCTTATTTTGCTAATCTCCTCTCTTCTACTACTTTTGGGATCAGATTGCTCAAGTTTCTCTCAAGCCTTAAGCTGCATCGTTAAGTTATTTATTTCTGATGTTTCCAATTTTTTGATGTAGGCATTAAGAGGTATGAACTTACCTCTTAGGACAGCTTTCATTGTGTCCCGGAGATTTTGGTAAGTTGTATTTTCGTTATCGTTCACTTTCAGGAAATCTTGAATTTCCTTTTTAATGTCTTCCTGAATCCAGTTCTCATTCAGCATCATATTGTTAAGTTTCCAGGAGTGTATTTTCTCTTGTTTGTTGTGTTGTGGATGTCCAGCTTTAGGCCGTGGTGGTCTGATAGGGCACAGGTTAGAATTTCAACTTTTTTGTATATGTGTAGATTCATTTTGTGGCCCAATATGTGATCTATTTTGGAGAAAGTTCCATGTGCTGCTGAGAAAAATGTGTATTCTTTGGTGCGTGGGTGAAAAGTTCGATAGAGATCTGTAAGGTCCATTTCTTTAAGGGTTTGATTAAGTTCCAAAGCGTCTCTGTTAAGCTTTTGACCTGTTGATCTATCCCATGTTGAAAGGGCGGTGTTGAAGTCCCCAAGAATTATCGTTTGGGGGTTGATTTCTTGCTTTAGATGCTGTAGGGTTTTCTTAATGAATGTGGAGGGGCCCGTATTGGGTGCATAAATGTTCAGGATTGTGAAGTCTTCCTGGTGAATTGTACCTGTGACTAAAATGTAGTATCCATCTGTGTCTCTTAAACTTAATTGATCTGGTTCATAATTAATCAGTTTTAGAAATGTGTTACTACTAGAAACATTGGAAAAAAGATGTCAATTATTCATTGTTGCTGTTCACCTCATGGTTGCTGATAAATGACCATCAAATGGCTTAAGGGAACAAGGGGTTTATTTCCTTAGGACTGTCTGGTTACAGTTCTCAGTTCAGCTTGACAGGAGGGCATGCACCAACACCAGGGCTGAGGGGACTGGCCACACCATCACCACATAATGGCTGAGAGACAGACAATCTTTACTTGCCAGACCAGCATGTATGGCCAGGTGTGCAGAAAAAATGCTGACTTCCTCAACCAGCTCTCAGTATTTATTCACCTGTTCAGGGCCTAATCCCACCCACCCTGGGCTGGGCCTTCCCCATTAACTAGACAATCTCTTGCAGGTTTGCCCTGGGCTTAACTCAACCATTAATTCTCTACAAATGTGCCCAGAGCTCAAACCCTCAACTCTCAAGTTTACACCTATGACATTCATTATTCCTACTTTGCTCAGATCTCCCAGGATTCTTCATAATCTTTCTTATACAAATTTGTTTTCTGGATATTTAAGTGAAAATTTTAAGTTGGAGTGTAAAGCAATGAGCATCATTATTCCAGTTCTCTAAGTACATTCTATTATATTTTGTTCTTATGCAATTTGTATTTGTAAATTTAATTGCAGGCAGCCCTTCTTTAGCAGGACAGTGTCTGTTTTGAATGTTTTGATGTATTGTGATTCCTGAAGAATCTTGTCTTCACAAATATTGTGATGTTAATCCTGGGCATCAACTTGACACACCTGGCATTAACTCAGATCTGTGGGGAACACCTGAAGAGATTATCTGGATCAATACATTTACAATACAAAGACTAACCCTAGATCTGATTAGAACCTCCCTAGATCTCATCGGAACCTCTTCTCCCCCCCCCCCAGTTGCGACCAGATAAAAGGAACCATAGAACAGAAAGAAGAACCATAGAAAGAAAGAAGAAGAAAGACTCTCCAAGAATCCTTGGGCCTTCAGCCATCACCAAACCTAGCCTAGTCGATGTTTGCATTGATGTAGCCTGCCACCAGCCATGTCACCTCCACCATGAAAGACTGTTTTTCCTCTTTGGAATCATAAGCTAAATAAATCTCCCTTTCTTCCTTAAGTTGATTGACTTTAATGCTCTCTCACAGCAATAGTTAAAAGTAACCGGTACACATATGATGCAGGGACAGCTGTTATCCCAGTGTATAAGGTCATTGAAGCAAAGAGAGGATAAATGATATGCCCAGGGTCACTCAGCTGTTGAGTATCAGTGTTTGGCTTTGAAATTAGGCCCTTTGGCTTGACAACTGACAACTAGACTATTTTAGCAACTCATACTCTTTTTCCTTGATAGCTTCATAAAGAGGCTTCGTGATGGGAGGACTTCAAGCTAGTTATAGAAAAAGACACTTCCCAGTTTATGTGTTCACACTGGGCATATGGATTATTTTGAGCTGCAGGCATCCTTCAGCTTTTGATGAATAGATATCAGTCATTCAGCAAATACCACTGTTTAATACATGCCAGACTCTCATATAAACATAGATAAAGTGTTTTCTATTCTTTGGAATCATGGAATATATAAAATATGCAAATGACTCATTTATTTTTATTAAATTTTATACTGAGATTATGTCTTTGCCTCCAACCCTATTTGTCCCCACCCACCACCTTTCCCACCCTCCCTTCCATTCACAAATCCAGCCATGTCCCTCCCTCTTTCATGTCCCTCTATATATGCTCACCACAGGGCTCTTTTGGGGGCACCTGTACTAGCATAAGTCAAGGCATCTGTTTACTGCACATGACACTCCAGTGGGCAGGTACGGAAGTTCTCCTTCTCTTGTCCAGCACCTGCCCCAAAGATTCTCTCTGGTCATAGTTGATAAACAACTAAATTAAAATAAATAATCAAGGAAAATACAATCAAGACAAACAATTAAAGCAGTAATAGGTACTTGGTGATCAATGAAATTTCTCTGGTGGTTATAGCAAAAATGGAAGGTTAAGAAGTTCTCCTAGTATTATGACCGTCTCTGAGTAAAGAAACTATAACATGAAGATTGATATAACTTCAAAATAATGAAAATTCTGTGTCCAGAGTTTATGATACTGGCAAGGAGAGGTGGAAAGTAAGAAGAAGCTTAAAGATCTGTCCATGACACAGTGAAACAGTTCTTCAGTTCTTGGTAGATAATGAAAAACTTTTAGATATCCTGATGCAAAAGAAGTGTTTCACAAAGAATTATGCTGCAGACCTTTGAATAATAGGTTTGTGATGTGAAGGGTATCTGTCGTGAGACTTAACAAGTCCTATGCCAGACATTTTGTTAATGATTGGGTCAATCAGTGTGACAGCCAGTGAGCAAAGATGGGTTGTGCATTATTTACGATACTGGTTGATCTTGTACCAGAGGTGCAAATTATCAACAATAACAAGAAAGAATCTTCTTTTCTTTCAAACACTCCAGGTTTGGCATCCATTCCAAGATGTATTGTACAGTGGTGTGAATACTAAGTTCTGTTTTTCTGTTGTTGTTCCTGACCAAGTTCTCCACATAGAGTCAAACACAGCAGAGAATGTGTGAAAATCATCTTAATGTTTCTTTTTGCTATGTATCTGCTTAGAAAGAAAATGGAAGAAAATATACTGAGAATCCCCTGTAAGTTCAATAATGGTTTTCAAGGACAGTAAGCATTAGAAATGACTCAAAGATGCTTCTCTTAGGTTCATGAGTAAGTCCGATCATTCATGCCAAGTTTTGAGAAAAATCAAGTGTTGAAGGGAATCAGTTAAAGTGAGAAATAAATCTAGGGCTTGGAGCATGGCATTAGTGAACACCTGTGATTTCAGCAGTGGCAGTTTGAGTAAACTAAATATCAAGATTCCAGAGCATCAAAATTTGAGGAACAATGCACATTTGTGTGTAATGAAAATTGAGTAAGTGGAGTCAGAAAATGTGGACAACTTTTGTAGACAATAGGCAAGCAGAAGTGAAGGGAATGTTCTGTTATGCTAAGAAGGGGAAGCAATTAAACCATGAAATAAAGACAAGTCCACAAGGCATCATACTTTCTTCCTTCCCTCCTTTGTCCTCTTTTCCCTTCTTTATCTTCCTATGGGAGATTCCCTGTTTACGCCCTGAGGGAAGGAAGCCGCTATGCAGTCAGCATGGGAGGGAGATGTTTCCATGTGTGGAGGAAGTCCTTGCTGTGAACATTAGTGGACTAGAGTGCTGATAAGGTCTGTGTTTGGTGAGTCTGGAGATGGATCTTGAAGAGACAAGCTTGAAAGTTTATGTTTAATGTTTTCTTTTGTCTCTGTGAATTATAAAGCTGATTTATGAACTGGCGATTATAAGATGTGTGGAGTGAAGACTTCAGAGAGCAAGAGGATGTGATGTGATATATGAAAAGGAATTTATCAGGGATGGACACAAAGAGGGTAGAATTATGTGGAGAACTCAGATAGAATCAGAAACCATCAGTTGTAACAACCCATCTCTATAGATCATTTTCTTTGGCAATGCTTTCAATTATAAGTATTCAGGGATGATCCAACAATTCTTCCCCCCCAAAAAAAAAGAAATAAAGAGGTCAGTAGATACAATAGAAAAACAACAGACGAAGTGAATTAAAAATGCCTAGAGTTCTACTTTGGATGGGAAATATGCACAGTTTGGAATGAAAATACAGAAGTTATAGGAAAATGGTTCTTTATCCTTCTGAGATGAAAAGTACTTGAAATCATATATAAGGATAACTTAAGACAGTGAACAGAAGTGTTGGTAGCAAGGCTGGTACACTGTGTGACAGCCACAAATCAGTATTGTTTTTGTTTCCGTTTTCATGTATGTGTGCGTATGTGTTGACATGTGGGTGGGCACATGTGTGTGTATGTACATGTGTACATTTGAATGTGTACTTGTAGAGGAATAAGGGTGAAAAGAAGCATCCTTGATCATTCCTCCATACTACTGTTGTGAACTTGGGTCTCTAAACCCAGATTATGCCATTCAGGCTAGTCTGGCTGGCTAGCTTACTCTGGGGATTTCTAGGCTCTGCTTTCAAGGCAAAAATTGTTAACCATTGAGCCATCTCTGCAGGCCACAACTCAATATTCCTTAAATACTTAACTGTCTTCCCCTTTGGGAGGCATACATTTTTCTTTCATAGCATATGTTTTCTCTCTTCAGATAGAGGACATTTTGGAAAAATAGTTCTCTAGAATGCTCTTTGAGGGAGAAATCAGTCATTGGACTGTGTGTTGTTTACTTAAATGACCTCCCTTCTCTTGAATATCTGTGAGGCCATTTGTCTTGTATTTTTAAACTTACAATAAGTTCACTATTAATTGAGAATAACATCGTTTGATAAATTATTTAATATCCTAATCTACTGAGCATCAGAACATAATTTAGCCCACCTCAAACTGGCTCAAACACGTGTTAATGCATGGGACAAAGTAATCTAACAGAATATTGTGTAATACAATGAGACAGTATTTCATACAATTTGCTGAATACTCTTGCTGAAATACTCTATGCAGAATGGTTGCATAGATACCATTTCACACTATTGTAAAGTCAAAAAATGACAGGCTGAATTATCATAAATTGGGGATGAATTGCAGCCCTTAGTATGTTTCTATTCATTGTACCCTAATGTAGGTAGTGAAGTTTAAAGTCTATATAACTTTATCAACTGCCTTTGTTGATAGAATTCCAACTAACTTAGGGATGTTAGACAGTTAAGAAAATTTACTCACTGTCTGCCATAGCAATTTAATCTTATGTTAACATTGTGATGTTTAAAAAATAAATTTTGTTCTTTTAATCTGTTGCTGTAAAGACTAATTTGTGTTTCTGGTGGTGCATTAAAAAAAGAATTGTAGTGGTTTTTAGCTTCAGAAATTCACTTCTTTTTGTCCATCTCTATCCAGCACTTGTTGACAGTCTATTTATTGGCTCTTATTTTTATTCATTTTTATTTTTTAGTGCCATATATGTGAAAATAGTGAATTTATGATATTTTCAGCTTTTAATGCCTAATTCCATCCACTTGCATCTTCCCTTTACAACTTCTTACCCATCAGACTACCTCCTATGTTCAAATTTCATCTAGTTTGCCTTTAATAGCATATGCCTGAATACTTGCTGGAGTATAAAGCATGTGTCAGTGAGTCACCGTATAAAGTCACAGTATAAAGTATAAAGTCACAGTATGAAGCAATGTCATTTAGGAAAGCATTTTGCATCACTTCCCCGTCAGCATTAGTCCTCATCAGTCTCTCGAGGAGGCATGGAGCTCTTAAAGTCTCTCCCCTTTCCTGGTGAAATGTTGATTGGACAATTCGTGTGCAGTTTTTGTGGAAATATAAATACCTGCCATGAAATAATGAATATTACAACCCTGCCATGTTGAAGAGGTAAGATCTGGCTGTGCCTTTATCAAACCAAGGGGACAGACAGAAGGAGCTGTACACTGACTCCCGGTGGATGAGTCTTTTCTAAAGCAGTTTAGCATGCATGCTATGGAACTGTTTCTTACTACAATGTGACACAATTGTCAGATCCATTGTAGTCATTCTCCCCAACATGCCTTAAAATAAGCTTTCAGCTATGTCATAAGCACCCATGCTCTACTCCCTTATCTGTACCTTGGAAATCCCCGCTGCAGCAAGGTACTTAAAGAGAATCAAATCAGCACTGCTTTTCTTGTGACTTGTTAATTCGTGCTATCTAGCAATGTTGGTTTTCTAGGAACTTCTATTTTCTCTAAGATTCAATTAGCTATCATTATATTCCTTGCTTAGTGATAAAATGTCAAGGAGCAAAGGTTCAGATCTTTAGGGTGTATTGTACAAATGCAAGTAAAAATAGTATAACAGTTCTTCCCTCCAGCTTATTTAATTGTATGGGGACTTCTTTAACCTGGTCTCTTTACCCTGTAAGATTAAAGAGAATTTGTATTGGGAATTCTTTACCTTGTTCATTTTGTTCCTCTAAGATTAAAGATGTAATCTTTTTCTAGAAAAAAATTCATTCAAGACTCCTATTTCTTGAATCTGTGAAAATAGGAAAATGGGACCCTAGAGAAATAGTCTCAGTTGACATCTGTCATGAGTTCTTTATAACAGTTGACTTGCTTTTGTATCCTTCACTGCATGTAATTCTGGAGGGAATATTTTGTTTGTAAAGGAATACATTTTAATAAGCAACCAGTATTTTACCGATTTGTTAAACAGAGATTAATATCGGTTGCAATGAATTTGTTGAGCTTTGGCTCCCTTGAGATGCGTTCTGAAGAATTGCACAGATAAAGTGAGTAACCTGATAGTAAGTAGCTCAAGGAAATGCTTTGTATTGTTTCTATTAAAATACCTCCTCATGCCTTCAGTAAATAATGATTTGTCTAAAGAGGATGTTGGCAACTTCAAGGAGCTGAGTTTCCAGTGTGTGAATTTGCTATTACAGCCATAGGCAATTTTCTTTCACTGAATGTGAAAGATTGAAGCGTGCCGCTAACTGGCAGTTGGTAAAACCTAAAATAGATATAGTTTGGTCTGATATCTTAAAGTTTTAAACCCATTTTATTGAACATGAGGGTTCAATAGGTTATTTGCCCCCTTATTCTTCATGTTCTATTATCCTCTGCTAAACTTAGTTAATTATTACACCATATTAAACTAGTCTGTTTAGTTCTTTATTTTTTTATTAAATATACATGTCATCAGGGAAGAAATTATGTATCATTTTCTTATAGCTGTAATTCTGAGCCTTGGAATGTATTATGTAATCAACAAATATTTGCTGAATTCATGAGTCATATGCATACACATATGAGTTGTATATTAAGTACAGCCATTCGAAAATACCTCAAACATCAAAGAAATATGTCTTAATAATTTAGACCTGACTCTCACCATTTATCTCTGTGTGAAATTGATTTATTTACATCTGTTATCAACACATTATTCTTAGACTCAAGGAAGCAAAATGATCACAACATGTTAAGGGAAGAGAAAGAGTCTGTGTCTCAAAGCTATTGGAGTAATCCTGAAACTCATGGAGTGGACTATATTTAAGTTACAAGCCATATTTGAATCAATTATTATGGTCAGGCAACAGAATATACTGATTGCTTTGTTAGTATTATGGATTCTATCCTTGACAGCTGACTTTTTCAGGAGACAAGTAAATGAAAGGAAGCAATAAAAAAATTCACTGCAATTAATGGATGGAATTCCAAGTTTATAGTATCTACAATGTAAAGTTTAATTTTAAAATATTACTCTTCCGTAGTTCAAGCAGAATTTCAATTTTTTATTTTTTAATTTCAAAAACATTTTTTAAAGTTTGTTTAAATCCGCTAATGATAACTCTACTGGATGGCACATTAATTGGCAAATATCTAAGATTTTAGCAGAAGTTATCGTAGAGAGTTATGCTGCAATTTAAGAAGTTATCTGTCATCACAGCATCAGCTAAAATTATAAATGTGTAATTTTAGTCTATAATAAATGATAGATTTTACTTTGACGGGAAGTTGAAGAGATAACTGAATCAAACATACTAAAAGGAAAATGAAAAAAAAATCAGATTCATAATTTTGCCTAGAACAGTGACTGTTTTTACCTATCTGCTGCAAAACTTGATCATATGTGTTTTTTACAGTTGGAAAAGACCTGATAGATGAACTAACTCAGTGGGTGGTGATTATAATCAGGTCATTAAAATCAGTATAGTGGGGTGATGTTGTGAGGGCATCAGACTCAACTTTGAGTCCCTGGTCTTCAGCTGGTCGCAGCCCTGTTTTCTTTCCTTTTAGTTCCCATTGTCTTCTCTCTCCTCTGAGCCATTCTCATAATATCTTGCAGTATCACTTAGCTGTTTTTATTTTCACGTCCTGTCTCCATCCATAGAAAACAACACAGAGAAAAAAAAAAGCCTTATTCTCTGAAATCAGAGTTTCCCAGGAAATAATAGGTCCTGAATAAATATCTTGTGAGTTCATTGATGTGCTCAGTTTTTATAGTGTTTTCACCAAAGATGGTTGGACTTCAATGATGGTGAAAGAGAGAGGGTAATGAAGTACATATGTCATGAAAGCAGAAGGGGATGACTTGGTAGGAGTAAGGGAACCAGCCACAGGCAGGCAGGAGGCACTGGGGAGAGCAGCCAGTGAGATTTATAAATTAGAGCAAAAAGTATAATGACTCATATATATGAAAATTCCATAATGAAATCCAGTACTTTGTATGCTAACTTAAAAGATTATTAAATTTTTTTCTTCACTAAACAATTCATATTGAAGTGTAAATACAGGAAAAGATCCATAAGAAAGGAAGTTATTGACTTTCAAAGAGAATTGAAGTTCTCAAAATTGCTCTCATTGCTCTTCTGATGCCAAATTTCTAATGACTTCAAACAAAATAGAAAATAAAGGAAGAAATTTTATGGACATGTCATTGCATTTATATTTCTCCCATAAAATTTTCAAGATATGGACATAGTATAACGTTACTCAAACATTCTTCTTAAACAGATCCAAGGAGATGAGGAAAGATGGTGCAATATCATTATTGTTCCCATATTGGTTGCTGTAAACAATGAAGTTCTTGTCTTTGGTGAGCTGACAGCTTGCAGTATCTGCCAGAAACCTTCCAAAGCAAGTCCTCATTAGAATTAATCACAAGTGTCAGTAGAGACAGTATTATCCTTTCCCTGTAATTTAAGCAGTCTGTTATATCCTATATGCAAAATATTTGCTTTGTTTTAGATATGGAGTTGGGCCATAAGAAGATGCTCATAAGAGAAAGAATAATTTGGCCTCGTAGAGCCTCCAAAGGCTGAAGAGCTGAGACCTCACCCTCTTATATGCAGCAAAAATATTTCCAAGATCATCCCGATTTTCTAGGATGGTAACAATATTTATTCCATCACCCAGAATTGAGGGAGGATTGCAGGAATTCAGTGCTTCATTCTTACCTTCAAGTCGTGTGTCAAGTTCTGTCGATTCTCTCTTGGAAAAATCTGGATGCATCGTTTTTTATTTTTCTGGCATACAGTCAATAGGAAAATAGCTGTAAGTTGGGAATGTGAACATCTGCCTTCAGTTTGTCTCTTCCTCCAGTCGTTATAAGATCTTGATCAGGTTACCTAATCTGGTCACAATTTTTCATTTTCAGGTGTTTGTTGCATTCAGTGAGTTACATGAAAACATTATCATTGCACTTCTGTATACTGTGATATAGTGCCCCTGTCAGAATCTCTGCCTTCTAAGAAGGACCACTGATCACTAGCAAATAAATAATCTTTCTGTTTTGTATGTTCAAACCTGCTCTAGCATTTATATTGGGATCACTTGTTGAGTTATACACAATTTGTGTAGCTTCTATGCACCTATTGTGAAAGGACTTTTCAAAAGCCAAAAGCATTTGGAGTCTCCTGGTGACTTTCCTGAGGAATCTTCCTCATGGCTTAGGTTTGGAAAATATTCATATGTCAAAGACTACTGCCCTTCCCTGGAAGTGCTGAGAGTCGATACAGACCAAGAGAAGTAAGGCCTGGTGTGGGCCTGCTGGCTGTCAGGGCTATGACCTTGGTCTCTTCCGATGTCCTTTCGCATTTCCCCGTCATGAAGGGAAAGTTCCAAAATGTGAGCCAAAATAGATCTTTTCTTTCTGTAAGTGATTGTCTCAACTATTTCTTACACTATCAGAAGCCTGACTAAAATGTTCATCTAACTTGCATTTAAGACCCTGCAGCTTCCTAGTCTCAGTTTAATTTCCATTTGTTTTCCCTACACTACTAGTTTCCAAACCTGGCTGCACATGCATTTCACCATAACTTTCTCTGTAGGCTGAAGCAACATTCATGTAGTTCTACGAAACTATATTACCTTTCTACTTGATTCTGATGCTACAAAACAACGCTTGATGTTTGAAGACAATACATTTCCCTCATGATGACTTTATTTTTTAGTGATGCTAAGACATCAGTCCCTGTCCCAATCACCCAAAGGAATTGTTGTGCTTGGCCTCCAGTTTCTAGCTTTTGATTTAGTTGCTGTCGCAGCTGTTCAGCATGTTGCAGACAAATCCATAAAAAAACTGCTTAATAGGGGAGCAAGGAGTTTTATTTTCTCCTAGGATCAGATCATCTGGTTAGAGTTCCTTGTCCAACTTGGCACCAAAGGCTGAGGAAACTGGCTGCCATGTCCACATAATGGCTGAGAGAGGGACAATCTTTACTTCTCAGACCAGCATGTCTTTTTAAGTATACAGAAGGAGGCCAACTTTCTCAACCATATCCCTCTATCATATTCACCTGCCCAGGGACTAGTCATGTCCTCTATGGGCTGAGTCTTTCCCATCAACTAGACAATTTCCTGCATGTTCACTCTAGATTTAACTCAGCTTCTTATTATTTGAAAACATATGTGTCCAATGTTTAAACTCTCAGCTCTCAAGTTAACATACGTAAATCTAACTATGTTACTAATAGGTAGAACCTAGGAATTTGCATACCTAATGTTTCCCAGGTCCTGCTGCTGCTGGTGGTGTGGGGACCACTTTGGGGATGCACTAGTTTATGCTGGTTCCTTCCCCTGAAATGTTCTTGCCAGTCGATTTCACCTTTGCTTATCTAGGCACTGCCTTCAATGAGAAACCTCGAGATGCCAGATTGTAGGGCTTCTCAGTATGCTACTCAGCATTTTGCTTTTGCCTCTCTTATCACATTATCACATACTTTAGTCAGAGCTAGATTTTCATGCTCCTTCAGACCCTATTTCATTTCCTGTACAATATCACTTCCTTGTATCAGAGACTGGTCTGACAGAGAGAAGCTTCATAAACATTCTTGAATGAATATCAGCTGCTCGAAAATTTATTCTTTCATATTTGTTTTTCTATATGAATGACAATGCGTTTCTAACTTTAATGTGCTATTTTTCCTTAATCCCTCGAGATAATATTGAATCATATTCTGTTCAGTCTTGTTGAAGATCAGCTAAATACTATTTCAGAAAAGTAGATTTCTCATTGAGTCATTAAATTATGCTAATTTTGCACACATTTATTAAGGATTAATCCTTTATTCACCTTTACTTTGCATTGAATGCTGTCCCTTACAATGTACTTCATCTGTACCATCTTTTTGCTTTGTTTCTGATATTGTTCATTTTAAAAATTCCACTCTGTATTTAACCTCCACCTCCCCCATATCATGTATCTCTACAGAAAAGTGGCTTTGAAATTGTGAGACATTCTATGCAATTTGTTTGCTTATTGACAAATAAATAGGATGAAGCCACCTTGGTTTGCTCTGAACCAGAGTTTCCATGATGGCAAACATCTGCCTACTTATAGAGTTCCATTACTTGTCACCTTGCTATGCAAACAGACTTAAGCAGGGTACAATGAAAGACTTGTGCTGGTCCTGCAGAAAATTGAGGCTGGAGAAGAAGTACTGTGGTCCAGATTTTAGAATTCCCTAAAATCATCCTGACCAGGGTGAGATGATATCTCAGGGAAGTTTTGATTTGATTTTCCCTGATGGCTAAGGAAGTGGAGCATTTTTTAAGATATTTCTTAGACATTTTAATTTCATCCCTGATAAAGTTTCTTTTAAGTTCCAAGGCCCATTTTTTAATTGGGCCATTAGTTTCCTTGGTGTTTAGTTTTCTAAGTTCTTTGTGCACTCTGGATAATAGAGCTCTATTAGACATGTGGTTTGTGAAGATTTTCTCCCATTCTGTGGGTTGCCTTTGAGCTCGTGTTACAATCTCTTTATCTGAGCAGAAGCTCTTTAATTTCACTAGATCCCAACTGTTGAGAGTTGATAGCAGTGACTGTGCCATTGGATGTCTGTTTAGGAAATGTTGGCCTAGCCCAATCAGCTCGAGGGATTTCCCTATCCTTTCAACTATGGTTTTTATAGTCTCTGGCCTGATATCAAGGTCCTTAATCCATTTGGAATTAAGTCTTGTACATGGTGACAAGTACGGGTCCAGTTTTAATCTTCTGCATGTGGAGATCCAGTTTTGCCAGCACCATTTGTTGAAGATGCTGTTCTTTTTCCATTGGATTCTTTGGGCCCCTTTGTCAAAGACCAAATGGCTGTAACTTTGTGGGCTTATATCTGGGTCTTCAATTCTTATCCATTGATCTGTGTGTCTATTTTGGAGCCAGTACCAGGCTGTCTTTATAACTATGGATTTGTAGTATAGACTTAGGTTTGGTATGGTAATACCTCCAGCTGTGTTTTTGTTACTCAGGATTGTTTTTGCTATCCTGGGTCTTTTGTGCCTCCATATGAATTTTGAGATTGTTCCTATGCTTAAAGGGAACAGAGGAAACGGTTCTGGGAAATGCCCCTGGATCCTTGCACCTCATCGGAGAGGAGGACCCAGAGGAGTTTGGCATGCTCATTAAAAGAGGCTCCGGGAATGGGAGGGGGAGGCACTGGGGGATGGGGAGGGAAGGGGGTTGGGGGCACAGGGGGATGGCGGGTTGGAAGGAGGGGAGACCGGTATACCTGTTAAGTTTGTATGAGTGGAAATAAATAAAAGTAAAAATAAAAAAAGAATTCCCTAAAATCCATTTATTAATCCTGAGAAGAATGTTAAAGGGCATTTTACTTGTGCTGAAAACTGGAGTCTTCTTGCTTCCTGATGGGACCGAGAGAAGCAAACTCTGCTGCAAGTCCTGAGAAGAGCAATCTCACTGTGCAGAGAAATGAAGGTGCCTCTTTTTTTTGCCTTTTTACTTAAAAGTAGAATATTTTTGGAATCTATATGTATTTCTCCAAGAGCTTCATGATCTGTAGGGTTTTAGAAATAAAACAGACAAAAAAAAAAAAAAAAAAAGAAAAAAAAAAGCTGAAAAACCAGATCTTTACTATTAATGTTGGCTGTACCATGCCAGAAAATATTTAAGCATATGCTATACAAAAGTAATCTTGCTTAATAGTAATATTCACATTTGCTAATTCTGAGTATGTCATGCATATATTTTCTTCTAAAATGTCAATGTGAAAATAGAGAATTCAGTATTATATTGAAACTCACATCAGAAAATGAAAATAATCAGAGTAAGCTGCAAGGTTCCAGCAAAATCTGTGTCCTGACAAGCAATTTTATTTTCTAATGTTCCCCTTGGTTTAATGGTCCATTTTGTTTATCTTTTCCTCTTGTCAAAAAGAGCTTTTTCTTAGGGTTTGAGAAAATTAGTTGCAAGGCCTAAATATCTATACCTGCATAGCTTGGGAAAAACAAATTATGATTTCAATTTAGTTTGATAAAAGGCAGCAAAAGAATAAAATGATAACCATAAGTACTAACTTTTTTTCTTTTCTAAAATACTATTTTCTGTGGAACATATTTGACTGATATTTATTTTAAAAGAAATATGTACACATGGTAGAAAATCCAAATGGATAAAAATTGTAAAATGAAAAGCCTTTTGAAACCTTTTCAATACCAGTTCTGCTTTCTGGAGATGACCTTTGCTAATAGACTTTTGCATTCACTTTTTAGCCATTTCATATATGTTTATGTTGTATTTGTCTCAATGCCATAGAACAAAATGAAATCTATTTGGTCAAGTATTGTTTTAACCTTCAATTTATATAGCACTCTGCCCATAAGAAAAGACAACAAACTTCTCTGTATATTTCATTTTTCTTAGCTAATTATTATTTCCCTGTGTAGTGATGGCTAGCTGACTCAAGATTTCCTGCTGCTATACAAGGGATCTGCCACTGAGCTTTGCAAACAGCCCCCTTCTCTTCACATTTTAATTTGTTAATTCATGAAATTGGAATTTATTTACTCAAAATGTTTTCACATTTGTAAATAAAATTTAAACTCATTGTAAAAAAGTCATAAAAATGTGAAATTGTAAACACATTTAAGGGGCATATGAAATATTCCCATACATATATATAAAGAATAATGTTTAAATCAAAGTGAACGTATATATGTCCTGTAATATTTGATAGCTGAAACATACTGAATTTTTTCTTCTCATTTTCAAAATATGCAATATGTTAAGGATACTTATATTCACACCAGAAATACGTCACATCCAATAGTGTCTTGCTTCTTGCTTCTTATCTTACTTCTTACTCACCCCAGCCTCTGATAACGAGTCTTTTACTGACATCCTGAAGATGTTTGCTAACTACTCACTTTTTTAATCCTGTAAGCAATACTAATAAACTGAGCAGACAATTATCTTTGAAATCCATGGCAGACATTTGCTGACATGATTAATAACAGTCTTCAAAGAGCAGAGACAAGTGGACAAAACTCTTTACCTGTGAGAAGTTGCCACATGCCTTCACAGTTGTCCCTGGTATAATAAAACTGTTGTTAGTGGAACTACAGAGCAACTTCACAGTAGATAATTTCAGTGCTCACTGCATTAGTAACAATGATTAGTTTTTGGTAGTTTATCAGAAAAGAACAGACCTTATAAGCACACGGATAAGCGTTGCAGCATATTTCTCATGACAGCATTACTTTAATATACTGTATTATGTCACTTGATCAGAAACATAGCCATTGTTAGACTTGGATGGCAAAGTACTTCCTCCTCTCACATGTTCCCAATTGTCATCTGCAAATTTGTCTATGGTAGTCAACTTGGAGATTTCTAGAGTAAAGCTTGAATGTTTAACCTGCTGTTAGGTAAAACTCCAATTTTACTAATTACAGTTTTTTTTTTTTATTCCAGAGGCAACTTGTGAGGCACATGGTTGAGTCCTCACTAGTGGACAGCTTGTCACTGGCCTTTGCTCTGTGCTTCAGAACTAGAGCTTCTTTCTCTGCGGTTGAGGTGGGAGGCAGCAGGAGGTGCCAGCTTTCTCTGGAGCACATTTGTCTAGTGGGGACCAGCTTTAGTTCCTGTTCCTTTGTAAATTTATAAGACATCTCAGCAGATTTGTTTTATTGAGAAGATGTGTTTCTCTATTCGTTCTTGATTCTTTAAAATCGCAGCTCTACAGAAATATTGTGATTTCCTATAGTGTTTCTTCTCATTTAAACTTGCCTACCTATTTCATTCTGCAAGGAGTAGTCTCCCTTAGTATCAATTATGCATCTCTGATTGTTCTCGCCATTCAATTTTGGCAATGTAGAAGGAATCAAGTAGGTTTCAGTCACATGTTTGTTGATCAGTGATTTGTATACTTGGCAGACCTGAATTCCAAACTGTATAATAAGTAGAGTGGATACATTATGATTCCTCTGTATTTTCATTTTTTCTTTCTCTTTACTTTTTTACTTTTTGAAAAGAACTCAGCAGCTTTCTCTTTACCCATGCGTATGTTACTAGTGTGTATGCTGTCAAAGCAAGCTGGTTATCATGGTACATGAGGGGAAACATTTATGTTGCAGTAAAGAAGTCTAGGAAATGAGTGTGCAGTAGTGTTCAGTCACAGGGAGGGATGAAAAGCTTTTAACTGAAAATCCTGTTTGAATGACACTGAGTGCTTCTGTCCTTGACATGGGAGTTCCCCTTTCGCAACATCCTCCCTGGCCATCGCCTGATGATTGCTTTAAAAAGAAAATCAGATTGAAAGCCTTGTCTTCCAGGCAACTTGGATTCTTTCAGCGCCTGCACCTTTGAGATGCAGAAGATTATTCTGAACATTTGTAGGGAAGGTTGAAACAGTAGTGAGTAAAGAGGACTAGTATTTCCTAAATCTCACACACTGCCATTTGTCTTTGTTTCATAGAACAAGTTACTGAAGTTTGATTGCTTCAGCCTGAAATGGGCATTACACTCATTAGGAACTTCTCCAAGGAAAGCATATACTTATTTATAAATCAGTTACTTGACAACTATTTCTTCATTTGATACATGTCCAGGTGTGATCCCTTAATATTCTCTTAAACAGGCTGGCTTCTCTTCCTGCAATATTAAGTGAGCAGATTTGCACTGGGAAAAGACTGGCATCAAGTCTATGTTGGTGTGGGTTTTGCCACTGAGATTCTAATTCCAGCCAAGTTGCTTTGCCTGGTGAAATGTTCCAGGGTTGTTTCCGATCTGCTGCCATTGGCCAGCACTCAGTACATGTGTGTAAGAAGTAGTACTCTTTCCCACAAATATATTTTTTTTTTGGTTTACTGTTCTGTTACTGTAATGAATACATGATCTAAACAATTTAAGCGAGCAAGGGGTTTATTCTTGTTCATGATTCCAGTATATAGTCCATTGTAAGGAGAGTTATATCTGTAGCAGGAACTAAGGAAACTGGTCACATCATATCCATGGGAACGACTGAGAGAATGATGTACTTTCTAGTTTGCAATCTGCCAAATTCCAATCAGCTCTCTATCCATCTTATCCTCTTCCCTAGGAAATGGTCGCAAGCACTATGGGCTGATTTTCTTCACACTGATTTCTGTAATCTCCTGCAGGCTTCTTCAGAGATTTATCCCTACTAAACAATTCCCTGTAAATGTGCCTAAAGATTTGAGCCACACTTTTCTCTCAAGTTTCTGTTGTTCTCAGAAGGCAGGGTTCATCTTGCCAAAAGCTAATATTTTCCAAAGTATTGTTATCTCTCTTTTTCAACTTGAAACTGGCTTTAATGCTACTCACAATATGGAATAGTACAGTATTTGAAATTAGTAGATATTCCCTAATTATTAATTATATTAAAATTTAGGGTCTGGGGAGATAAGATGGCTCTGTATTTAAGGTGCTTGCCATGCAAACACCAGGGCCAGAATTCAAATCCTCAGATGCCAGATAAAATGAGATTTGGATATGGTAGCCTATCAGTTATTCCAGCCTCAGAGAGTGGAAACTGGGAATTCCCAGGGCAAACTGGCTAGCTAGACTAGTCCTATCAATGAACTCTAAATTTGATTAGAGACCCCATCTAAAGAAAACGAGGTAGAAAATTAGTCAAGAATGGTTCTACGGTGAGCCTCAACCTCCACATGCATACATACTACCATACGTGTACACCTGCATTAACATATGCACCCACATGCATACATACTACCATGCATGTACACCTGCATTAACATATACACCCATACATGTATAAAAACAAATTTTCTCATATATACCTTCCACATTCGCATTAAAATAAGAAAAAAAAGGAGGAAATACATTTCCCAAATTAGCCTGTCTCTCATGCTTTTGGTATTTTCAAGCAGGTCAATTCTTTGTTGTGAGCTGTAGCACTGGACATTAAAGAATGCTTAGCATCATCTCCAGCTATTATGTGCAAGATATTGGTAGGACCACCCTCCCCATGTGGCAACCAAAAATGTCTCCAAACATTGTCAAAATGTTCTACGTGTGTGTGTGTGTGTGTGTGTGTGTGTGTGTAAATCCATACATGTGTGCATTCATGGATATGAGTGTAAATTCTTGTGGTGTAACTGCAGATATGCTTGTGTTACGCATTTGGAACTAAGGACAATATCTCATTTAATTCCTAGACTTCTAGGTTGTTCAAGACAGCGTCCCTTCACTATTTTTTTCCACTGTGCATGGAGGGCTTGCTGACCTGAAAGTTACTGGGATTCTTATCTCTTTGCCTCTCATATCCCCAGAGGCATGCTGGAGTCTTAGGCTATGGGTGTAGTTGTGTGGGTTCTGGAGAATCAAACTAGGATCCTTATACTGAATAACAAGCATTTTTAACCAAAGAACCTTTGGGCCAGTGCCTATATGTCCCCTGTTAATAACTCACTTTGTGTGAGAATCACCACTTTATAATAAAAAAAATTCTGGTCCTATCGGCTTCTTAAACTTACAGCCTTTTGTTCAGTAAATGTCACTTTTTTGAGAAGAATTCTGACACTCTTCATCTTTATCCTCTGCCTGATTATTCTAGCAAGAAGATATATATCATTAATAATTTGTACTTTTATCACTATAATATCTTATATCATTTATCATCTCTTCTTTGAGTAATGGATTTGAGCTCTGGTGTTGATGAGGCACTTTCCTAGGCAATTGGTATTTAAAAATCAATGCTACGAAATAGTGTTCACTTAGCAGTTAAGATTCTGAGCTGTGTAGTCAGACAGCTCCCATTGGAAGGCTGGTTCTATTTCTTGACATAGAATCTTCCACACTGACTAGCTCAGTTTCATCATGTATAATTGAAAAAGTGGTGGTAATAATATCTGTTTTCACATGCATGCTAGACCATGGGATGCAGTGTCACCGAATGTTAGCTGAAGGAGACATCCAACTCTTTATCAGCAACATTGTTGTCAGCAATGACGGACTCAGCATGGGGCAGACCCCATGTGTGCTCAGTTATCTGGTAATTTCAAGTGCAGTGTTCCAAAGCAGATCCTACTCCTTTCAAACACATACATGAAGTTTATCATTAAAGAATACATGATGTTCTGTGACCCACAGAATAATCAGTGGGGTGATTAGGGCAAGTTTATAGATGAGAATATTGGGCTCAGTAGTTTTAAGCTACTTGCCTAAGAGCTGACCAGAGTTGTACAGAGTTAAGTACTGAATTGTGCCCCACACAGATGCCCTTTTCAAAGCTAATTGCTACTGTGGAGGTGAAACAATTTTCTTCAGTGACGCCATGTTTCTTTCTGAGTTTCTTTCATATTTTGTAGTCTTAAACTACTTCTCATTGTCTGGACTGTAGTTTACCTTGTTATATTTCACATTTTTATTTTATTTGTTTATTTCATGTGTGTGTGTGAGAATGAGTGTGTCAGAGGTCACTGTGTGTCCCTGGGGAGAACCAAGGATGATTGTGCATTGCTTCTACCTCTTCCTCCTTCCCTGGCTCTGGACTTTCTCAGGCTCCATCCACCAGGGCCAGAAGTTCAAGCTCTGCTGCCTTTTCCACCTGGTGTTTTTGGGTGGGACCTGGGATCCAAACTCAGTCCAGGTAACTAGTTATTTGGGAAAGCCTGTGTCAGCCTCTGGTGTTTGAATATTTGGGTCTCACTTTGGGAACTCAATGGGGCATTTAGGAGGTGGAGCTTCTCTGGGGCAAGCAAGTCTCTGGGGCCAGGCCTTGAGATGGTTCTCTGCTTCCTCAGCTACTGTAAGATGCGCTTGCCGCCTCTTCCTGTGGCCCTTAGGCCTTCCACCACGTGTTCCCTCTGCCATGGGCAGTGTACCCTCTGGAACTGTGAGCCAAATGATAATTTTTCCTTTTACTTGTTTATGCCAGACTATTTTCTCCGAACAACAGAAGAGGAACTGCAATAGCCCACATCATAGAGCTGAGGTCTCTTGTCTTATATTGAATTAAGAATGTGGGAAGCAAGTCCTTTGTCTCTGGTGGAGCTTTCAGAGGGCAATGATTCTAGTTGACACTGAGACGACATTCTTTTTGTGAACACTGAGCTGCTATACATACATGACCCGCAGACACTATGAAATGATGTTTACCATTTTAAAGAAAGTCTGTCTTAGCATGGATTTTTATTTTCCTGTTCATTGAGAAATGCAAATGCACAAGGAAAATATTAAAATATCTACCTATGGCTAGTGTATTCAAAGTGAAATTCATGTTCATTTTTGTTCAAACTTATATCCCAGAGTTAGACATTATATTAACTGATTATCTGTATTATAAGTTTAAAGTAAATTAAGTATATGGAAAATATTCTTAAAATTTACATCTTGGACAATTATGGACTATTAAATTAAATTCACTTCTAATAATGTGACAGTTTTAGTATGCACATGTTATGGATTTGAGGGTCATCCAAAGATCCACCATAGACCAAAAGTTAAAATTAATAACAGAGAGGCTTTATTAGAGAGAGAGAGAAAGAGAGCGAGACAGAGAGAAAGAGAGAGAGAGAGAGAGAGAGAAGCAGTTTATCAGGCAGTTTTATAGTCCTATCAGCATGTAGGCTTATTACAGACCCTATGGCCAAATGGCATTCCAGAGGGGACTTTCGGAAAATGGTAGGGGACTGGACATTTTTATTGCCTGGCAGCAATTTCTCAGGCTTAAGAATTCCTTTTTAATGTTTTCCCTTTTTTTAAATTTTTTATTATTATTATGTGCATGTGTATGTGTGCGCGCGTGTGTGTGTCTGTGTGTGCGTGTGTCTGTGTAGAACCACGGACGAATTTGCGAACCACCATGGACTCCTCCACCTCCTTCTGCCCCAGGATTCACAGGCTCCGCCCTACCAGGACCAGAAGCGCAGGCCGCCCCTGCTTCCGCCTGGCGTCTATATGTGGGATCTGGGATCCGAACTCAGGACCTTCCGCCTGCAAGGCGGAGGCTTAACCCCTGAGCCACCTCTCCAGCCCATGTTTTCCCTTTTATATTTCTCTCTTACACACATATAGAAAAAATTCATTGCAGCCATGAGAAAGGTTACATTAATAAAAATGAGAGGTTCCTTGGATATTCCTTTTATGTCATTATTGGATAACATATATCCTTCATTTTTAAAATGCCTCAGACAGAAGCAAAAGGAAAAACAAGGGAAGGAAGGCAGTAGATAGTATTTGCCTTTATGCACACATCAAATATAGAAAACATATAACATCAGAAAAAATCATTTGCCAAGAATTTAGATGACTGAAGTTCCTTTTGGTATAAAAGGGGCTTACCGTTTTTTGGAGTCATCATTGTTTCTATAAAATTGTATTTTATACAACCTAGAATAGCGATTTTGAATTCTAGGAGACATAGTAGTTGCCTCAGGAATTGCTTACAAAACAAGGATGTTGTTATACTCATGACAAGAATTTTTTAAAATAAATCCAGTTATTGTATTCAACATTTATCCCAGTAGTCCTTCTTCATAAAAGCATTGTAGTATGCTTTGTTGTATTTTGAAAAACATGATTTCTTACATTGGCATAATTGGGGTTCTTTGTCTTTCATTGCAAAAGAGAACTTTATCCCATCACTCCCCATAAGTCAGTGAACACTGTAAGAAGACACAGGCTTTCTACTTATTATTTTTATTCTATCTTTTTTGTTTTTTATGTGTGTTTATGAATACAGGTAGGTGTGTGTGTGTGTGTGTGTGTGTGTGCGTGTGTGCGCGCATATGTGTTGGCAAATGAGGGTACTTGAGTGTATGAGCCTGTGGAGGTTCAAGGGTAACATCTAGAATCAACCCGGATTGCTCTAACTCCTTATTGTTTTGTTCTAAGTCTTCTAGAATATTCTAGGGTTTCCCAGGCTCTCCCCTCCAATGCCAGAAGTACAGGTTACTGTCCAAATCCAGATCCCTCTTCTTTTAAGTCAGAGGATTAACTCCTGAGTCAACCCTCCAACTCTCACATATATCAATAGGATTCATGACCATCATTGATATTTTGTGCATTATGTAAGTTGCTGGTGATGAAAGTCATACACCACTTCAGGCAGATGCAGGTAGCTGAGTCTTCGTTCCACTGGTGCTTTTCCTGACCACACCAACTGTACTTTGTTATTCCCCTAACTCTGACATTTTTCTCTGTTGGCAACACAACTAAGCAGATGTATTAGAAGCATATCTCTGAAGCATATCTCTCTAGTTTAAGTTATTCTTTCCAGACTTCAATAGCTAGTCTGTTTTGACTTCTAAGTGGTTATTCTGTGGCTTCTATCAATGGTGTGTACTGGTGGTGAGGGACACATATGATGTATGACATTAATTGTTTTTGAACTACTGAATAATGGAATAAATGCCTTTGCTTCCACAAGGGACATTGGAAAGAGGAATGAATAAGTAGAGTTGTCATGGTGTGAATTGCTTTCTTTAAATCACCATTTTTATGTGTATCTTTCTTTTTAAGAAACATGGGGAAACATTCCATTTTCTAAAAGAATAAGAATGGAAGGAATTTTTTTTCAGGGTTTGAAAAGTTGCATGTTTAGAAATGAATCTCTCTCTCTCTTTTCTCTCTCTCTCTCTCTCTCTCTCTTTCTCTTTCTCTGTCCTTTTCTCATAAACATATACATTTGATGGCTTGGAAATTGTCAAAATTTTAAGGACTCTGAGTAAATGTTATGTTAAAATGAGTGAAAAGTAGAGAAATATGAATTGTTACCCAAAATTACAAATTAATTTTCTTCATTATAAAATTAAATCTATTTCTTTAACCTTTGGACAAATAGCTAAAAATATTTTGGAGATGCTCAGTATTTCAATCATGCACTTGGGGTTTAGTTTTCTCCTCCAAAAGTTGCTACCATTAACTGTCAATGAAATCTCTGAAAATTTAAAAACCCTTAGGAAGTTTATCTTTCTCTGCTCTATAATGGGATTTTGTTAAAATTTCTGATGAGGAAGTTGTGTCATATAAAGTATTGTTCAATAAATATGGTAGCTTTTACTAATTATAATGAGGTTGTCAGATGTGTAAGTAGAAACTGAAGACACATAATGGAATCTGTTCAGAAAATCCTACTGGGACTTTTGTTCTCTCTTCAGATTGACACTTATGATTATGATCATACATGTTTGAGCTAGTAAGATAAAAAACTGCTCAAGGCAGCTGTAATAAAAAGGGAACTTATAGGTAAGTTGAATGACATGTTCATTGTTTCACATATCATAAAACCAACAGTCACAGAATATTTGGGGTGAAAAGTTGAGAAACACAGGTAACATGTTGAGAACATTTCAACATAAGTAGATTTTGCAGGTTGAGGGTTTAGAATAGAAAAAGAGAAAGAAAGAGAATAAATCAGATTTTTAATGCATGAAATGAAGTACTTTTGGAGAAGGCCTGGGCTTCAATATGTTTTAAATTTCATTTTCGATGAAAATTTCATTTTCATTATCTTTATGTAGTGTGTATTTGAAATAAGCAGCTCTTTTTTTATTTATTCAATTGTGCATGTGTGCGTTTATGTGTGTGTGTGTGTGTGTGTGTGTGTGTGTGTGTGTGTGTGTGTGTGTGTGTGTGTGTGTAGAACCACGGACGAATTCAGGAACCACCATGGACGCCTCCACCTCCTCCCTGTTTACTCTGCCCCGGGATTTACAGGCTCCGCCCTACCAGGACCAGAAACGCAGGCCGCCCCTGCTTCCGCCCAGCGTCTATACGTGGGGTCTAGGATCCAAATTCAGGACCTTCTGCCTGCAAGGCAGAGGCTTAATCCCTGAAATAAGCCCCGAAATAAGCAGCTCTTATCAGGTTGAGCTAGTATTGTTATTGGTGTAGGTGCTGACACACATGTGAGCAAGACCCTTCTTCCCTGAAAAGCCTCCAACTCACCAGATCTGAGAAATGAACCACTGCAGCCACTTGATACAGGCTGGCAGTCGCTCCATTTCACTACTTAGGGAGAAGCCAGATAGTAACGCAATCAGCAAGGAACTCTCTTTTATCCAGTAAGATTTATTAGATACCTTACTTGATTTCAAACAGGCCAAGAAAGAGAAGTTGACTCTTATGACTCTCTCATAATCTATTACATTTCCCAGAATTCTATCATTTTATAGCTGTGAACTAGAGGAATGTAAGTATTTAGGTGAAGACAGTGTAGAGTCAATGTAGTAGGCACATTGAAATGGAAGGTTATGGTTTTCTCATGAGGCCATTCTGGCTCTTTCCTTTCTAGCACAGTGATTGCCAGTCATTTGTTGCTATTTCATTATTTCAATGGAGTAGATGAAGCAGGGCACCCATGGTGATTTGAAGCCTTCAGTATTTTCACCACATCGCATTCATCAAGATTTATTAGGTTTTGCATGATGCTCATTCATAAAAGTTTTTACTTGAAAGTTGGAGATAAGTAATTATGTTACTACCAAGAGAGCATGAATCATATACTAATTGTTATTTCAAATATTTGGCAAAGTGATATATTCTAATGTTTTAATTCCTGCCTTTGGTGCGTAGTTACATTAAATATATTAATTGAGTCACATTTTAAATCAATTAGGAAACATAAAATTGGTGTGGACAATTAGGAAAACATAAAATTGGATGAAATGCATGTGCCCATCTACAATCTACATAGTTAAAAGTTACTTTCTACTACAATTTTTCTGCTGAAAATAGACACAAATGTGGTGATTTTGCTGTCATCTGTGTTGGTACATAAAATATATATTTGTCCACGTCCAGAGAATGTGGGTTATACACTGTGATCTTTAGTCCTTGATATTTATAATACAATTTTGTGTTAGAATACATGATATTAGATATTGATGAGTACAAAATCATATTGACAGAAATGTTGCTGAATAAATATCTGGGTTAAGAGGTCAATGATGCATCCCAGTGTCTTGGATATTTGGATACATGAGTACAGAATGGTGGGTTTGTGGCTAGAACACATATTTGTAGTATCATGAATATGTACTTTCTAAGCTAAATAAATGGTATTTTCCTGCTGTAGAAAGGAGATTTATTCTCCCATTAAATTTTTTAGGGCCAAAAGTAATGAAAATAAATTGAAAAATAAGAAAATCATTTTTCCCACTCTCCCTTAGGCAGTAGATGCCTCTGGAACATCTTGATAAATGAGTATCTGGAAGGTTAATCTGACAGTCATACATGTGTGAATAAGAAAATAGCATTGCTGAGACTGAAAAAGGAACAAGAATAAATATCAAAGACTTCGAACCTATTGTAAATTTATAGCAGGGGGTGTGACAATGTTTGGAGTCAATTTCTTTTTTCTTTTTTCTTTTTTCCAATGCCTGCATACCTCTGATTCAAATCAGTTGGAGTCAGGAAAGTAAAATTTCCTGTGTTAGAAGAGATCTGCACTCTGGAAAATTGCTGATGCAGCCTTTGTGGAAATTATATCCAGCAGTCCATGGGAGTCTGGGGTATATTACTAAAGAGGCAGTCCTATTGGGTTCTGCTTTGCTGCTGCTCATAATTATAAATCTAGCATGTTGTTCAGAAGATGTACTATAAAGGTATTCTGTGCTATTCTCATTTACTATTGTTTTATTTTGTTTTTCAAAAAGAGAACTAGGGTACCATAAAGATAAGTATTTCAACCTTTAAATTCTTGACAGCATCTCTTGGTATAGAATTACGCATAAAAATATCTATGAAAGGACAGAGAATAATTTTAAGAATCAACATCCTCAAAACATGGTTTAAAGAATAGGATTCATATGTACCACAGTAGTAAAGTGATTGCAGAAAACATTCTATGTCTGAATCCATCCATTCTTTTAATGCATGCCTTTTGAGCCTCCAAGCTGCATCAGACATTGCTCTAGGAATCAAGCAGAAAGAAAAGCATTAAGGGAATTTACATAGTAGCAGGAAGACTGAAAACAAATCAGGTAGCATAGAAGTGCTTGAAAAACGGAATGTATAGGTTCAGAACTTAAAGTATGATTTCGGACCAGCTGTCCAGGAACAGACTCTCTGTGGAGGTGACATTCTGAGTAGAACTGAAGGACAGCTACGAGTATTTGAGGGGAAACAATTCAGCAGAGACATCGGCAAGTGCAGACAGACACTGTAAGTGTATTTTTCCACACAAGGAACCTCAGGGCACAAAACCAGAGGACAGTACAGGGACTGAAGTCTTGGAGGCAGCTCAAACACAGATGTGGGAGTCCACAGAACAAGATTTCCTAGGGATCCCCTCAGAAGCCACGGAAAGATCCTGAGCATGAAAGGGTACAATCTGGGGATTGTTTCAAGAGGAACACTCTGTTGTCCATACAGTCCAGCCAGGTGGCTAATACTGTAGACTTCTAAGTAATTATGGGAAGTTAGAGTTGACCTAGCTGTTAGGTTAGTTCTGAGGTGGGTGGTGAGCATAGATAGAGCTTAAAGATGTGTGGTTAAATGAGCAGTATAGATCGTGAAAGAGTCAAGGATAAATCCAATTTTTATGAATAATTGCTGTTTTATGTGATCCTCAGGTGAGAAAGTAACATTTTACCCCCAAAATAAAAATTAACATTTATTAATCTTCAGAGCTATTTCAAGACTTTTCAAAAATTGTGACATAAGGCCATCTTCCCTAATTCTTAGCTGTTCAGTCTTTATGTTGTAGATGTTCCCCAACCTTTTATTTTGCATTTCATAATTTTGTATGAACTAGAGAACACATATGAGGAGGTTTAAAAGTGTGTATAAGCAATACTTGGTGGAAGAATGAAGTGTAAATAATAGGTTGTTAAAGAGTGTGAATTCTAGAAGCAGACAGCCTGGGTTTAATTACTGACATCACCATTAATTATCTTCAACTTCAAGGAAGTTAGTTATCCTCTATTTCCTCATTTCTAAATTAGAAATCAAAATATTGCCTACTTCAGAGGATTGCTGCAAGGACTTAATGACTTACTATATATAATGTGTATATAATGTGTTCTGAGCAATCCTTAGTACATAGTGAGTTCTCATTAAGTGTTAATGTTATTTATTATCTATAAATACACTGCTAGAAGAGGTATGTAGTGACTTGAGTGCAAAAGAGATAGTTACAGAAGCAAAAATGCTTGAAAAATGAATAATCCACAAACTGAACAAACTGAAATCAGTAATTGAGTATGAAGTATATGTAAAACTAATGATAAAAAGTATGTATATATAATGTATAAATATGTATGATATGTGTAATACATGTAACTTTTCATGTATAACAACACTTTTTATATTTGTGATCTGAAAGAAGCAACATAATTATTAATTAATTAGATGAATTTTTTTTCAGTTATTCATAGCATCCAAGTATCGTAATTTCTACATTTGCTGTTTTTCCCTTTTGCAAACTTCTTTCTAGAAACCCAAATCTAAATGTATCTTTCCACAATTGCAAGCTACTTCTCGACAATCTCAAATTCACTAAGAATGTTAAAAGTAGACAATTTTTTATTTTTATTTTGCTAGTTTTACAAACATAATGAGTGGTTGTCCCTGCCCTTCTCCCCTCCTTTCCTCCTCCTTCTCTCACTCGCCTTTCCTTTCATCAATCCCTCCCACTTCCTCCCCACCCTTCTGTCTGTCTGCTTCTGTGGGCCCCAAGGTTTCCTTTGGATTATCAGCTCTAATGTGGATTTCGGCCTCTGTGACAGACTAAGTGGCCCTTCTCTGGACAGACTCACCAATAAGGGCACACCCCTTCACCTGTCTAGTCCTAGCCCCTAAGGTTACCACTGCATGTAATTGTTTTCCCTGAGAACCTTGCTAGTCTATGGGGGAGTGTTGCTATGTCAGTCGTTGTTCAGGTCTGGTGGGGATAAGTCTCATTGCAGGAGTTGCTGGATTCAGCCATCCCTGCCTTGATTGGAATTCTTGGCCAGCAGTGAGAATTTTAAGTTTTTATAATCTTACCGCCCCCGTCTTTTGGAAGAAAGGGAAGAGATTTGGTTAGCCTGATTCCTCCTGCAAGTTTCAGGGTTGTGTCTACTCTGCATTCTGGTTGGTCACTGTTGTCTATTTCCCTGCTCTTTCAGTACACTAGACTGTCTCTTGTTTGGGTGTTAAGATCTTTTCTTATCTAAAGAAATGAAAAGTGTTTAGATGGACGTTAACTCAGTGGTTAGTATTGCCACATCTGATCCTGTCTGCAGTAGTTTTCATCCCATCCACTGTTGTTAGACTAGTATACAGTGCTGGGTATGTGTTCCCTGTCATGGGGGTGAGAGGGTTAGAGGCTAGTAAGCAGGTAGTTGGTTACCGAAGGCTAACCATAGCTCTCTACTGTGGCCTATTCTTTTTCTTCCCTCTCTTTTAAGTCTTTATTTACATAAAAGCCTTTTTTTAACTGTTTACCCCTGTTCTTTTGTTTCTGCTCTTTTGGGATTTTCTTCCACCCTTATTCTGGTTTGTGTTCCTTTGTGTTACTGGGTGTTATAAATTTTATTACAGTGAAGAAATAAAAGTCTATCAAACTGAGGGATTAATGCTAGGATCCACTTATAAGGGAGAACAAGTGACATCTTTCTTTCTGCGTATGGATGTTTCACTCAGTATGATTTCTTCCAGTTCCATCCATTTACTGGCAAATTTCATTAGTTCATCTTTCCTTACAGCTGAATAGTATTCTATTGTCTAAATGAACCATAAATGTAGACAAATCTTAATTGCTACTTTATTCAAAAATGGCTTTCCTCATATTTAAAGAAAAACTATTAAGAATGGCTGAAATGCCATTATTAGATGAAAGAGTCTATAATTTTATAGTTTCTTTCTCATGAAATTAATAAATGGATATGAAAACAAAACCTCATTTGTTTGCCAGTCCATAAATATATAAAGAAATTAGGGTATGATCACAGGATCCCAATTGGAGTGCATGTAAGGTTTCAATAAACATTTCCAGTTTGATTAATGTCTATTTATAAATTTTATGTGCTAAATGAAGTGAAATAGATGTTTTGATACTGCTATGTGAATCATCCTAACTATAAAACAGTGTAGCTCTTAATGCATGCCTGTACTAAATCACCTTTTTTTCTTTTTCTGACATTTTAAAGCTGACATAACAACTTTGGGACATTTGCAGTGTATCTAATGTCCATTATTTTATGCTTATTGTGACTGGAGCTTAAAAATTAAGCTTGCAAAGTAATAGACAGTGTGTTTCCTGCCTCTCATTTTTTCTGCTTGATCGAACTCTTACAGTGCATCATAACTATCTGACTTGAGAGTTTCCCTAAAATATATGGCAAAACATTAAGTATTCTCTGTAATGTGTTAGCAACCTACATTTCCAGGATTATTATTTATGTGGTAATATTCTATGCTATTTTATTAGATGTTTGTGAAATGGCTCAATAAGTTAATAAAAGAATGAAGTGCTTGCTGCACATGCCTGACAACCTGAGCTCAATCTCTGGGATGTATGGGAAGACAGATGTGGTGGCTTGCAGAATTCCTACACTGTGATAGGAGGCAGAGACTGAAAATCACCTCGAAGCTTGTGAGCCAGTTTTCCTGTAGTATGAGTGATAGACGCAAGAGAGACTCTGCCTAACAAGGTGGACAGACAAAACTAACCCCCAAAAGATGTCTTTAGCTTCTATGTGCTTGCACTGGCGCACATACTCCTACACTCAGATCACACAACACACGCACACAATAATGGCAGATTTTAAGAGGCCACATTGTTAACTTTTTCAGTTTAAAGCTCTCCTCTCTGTTTACAATCATATTCTGCTTTTCTCCCTCCTCTGAGTGCCCAAGATACTGGGATTAGAAGTACGACAAGCCTGGGAGAAGATCCCAAAGCTGAGTCCCTAATAGGGTGCTGCACATGTTATGATTCAGACACACCATCTTAGAAGTCCCTATCTAGCCTGATCAGGGCTTTTGTGAAGCAGTCAGAGCTAAAGCCAATTCAAGGCAACAGTGGCTGCCGAAGTAACTTTTGAGGAAAGTCATAGACTTAACCAGATGGAGAGAAACACAACCAGAGAGAGAAACACAATATTCAGCACCTCCAGATAATAGACTCCGGGAAGCCAAATATGAGGGGCATAAGGCAGGAGTGTGAACAGCAGGACCCCGCTTTACAGACTTCTCTCTCTCCTGGTTAGGGAGTTTCTGATTCATTGATCTTTGTTGACTGAGTTCAGGAACATATGATGCATACAGATTAGCAAAGGATTACTTCTGGCTGCTCTTAGTACTTTAGTCAGCCAGGAGTTGTAACCTCCTTTAAGGATATCAGCTCAAAACTGTTTACTTCAGTTTCCTGTTCTAAATTTAATCTGTTTACTTTCTGTGTTCCCACTAGCAAGCTTTTTTTTTTTCTTTGTAATTTGTCGCAGAACCCAATAGTTTGGGCTTTATAGCAAAATCACTTGTACACATTCAAACTGTGGTTCTCCACAGTATTTTGGCTATAGAAATTTTGTATTAGACAGATGCTTTTTCTAATAGATTGGCTATGTAGAATAGTTGAAAGACCTAAAGGAGATAGATCAGTTGATAAAAACACTTGATGTTTGATGATCTGCGATCTGATACTTAACATCTATGTGAATGTCAGACACATTAGCACAAATATCTATAACTCCTAATGATCCTAGGGACAAATGGGAGGTGGACATAAAAGAATTCTGGTAGCTTACAGGCCTGTTTGCCTCATTTTCATTTGAGACTCTGTCTCAAAAAAAAAAAAAAAAAGCAGAGAGGTGAGATTACCTACACTCAAAGTGGTAGGTACCTACTTTCATATCTGTGCTTTGGTACATGTGCACCTGCAATCACATTTGAACAAACACACACACGCACTTATCAAATGAATAAAAATAAAGAACTAAAGGAGACATACAGATATTTTGTCCTCTACTGTTCAGTGCCTATACTTAAGGGTTTTTATTTTAGTAAATTTCCTATTGCTAAAATGGTCTGAAAAAGACAAGACTTTTATTACTTTATTGTAATAAAATTTGCAAATTCACACCTGAGGATTTCAGCATCTATTTTTAGGCTCTTTTCTGCACATTAGGCGAACAAGTTGCTGTTCATTAAACAGATTGTACATTAAAAACTATAGAGTGCAGAGGCAGAAATATCATACGTTTAGTGATAATTAGTAGTGTTCATTTCCTCACTAAGTACTAGGGCATACCATACGGTTTCCATAGCAACTTCTATTCTGTTCAATTAAGTGTCTAATACGAATATATGAATAAATCTCTGTGTTTAAGCAAAAGGCCCAAAACAGGGGGGTAATGTAAGAGTTTATAGATGAAGATGTAAGGATGTCGGTTTTATGTTATTTTCTATATTGCTTCTTTAAAGATATTTTTGATGCCTGCAGGTTCTGAAAAACAATCAGCCAAAGCATAAAGAGTGAATAAATTTTAATGACTTTCTAAATGGCCTACTGAACCAGATTCTCCCAATCCCTCAGCTGCTCCCTGATTGTAAATTATGCAAATGTACAAGCTGCCTTAACTCTTTCAGGACACAAGAGTACCATTTGGCAAATAGCTACTCTAGGGAACTAATCTATTCTGGGGTGGGGTGAGAGTAGAAAGGAACAAAGGCAGCCTTCTAAAGATTAGATCAGTATTGCTTTAATCTATAAAACATCCCTGGACAACAGAGCTGCCATTATGCTAATTTTTTTCTGAGAAGAAAAGCTTAGCTATCCTCAGTGGAATTTCAGAAGCTGTGGCTGACACAGGCTAGCATGGAGAGAGCGATGATTTTGGAATCTAGTATGCAGAGTGAAGTTCTAAAGTAACCAAGGATAAATCTGACATTGGAGTTGTCACCTCCCATGTAGGGCTGCAGGGACACAGAGCCGTCTCTTAATTTCTGCCACCTCTTTACAAAAACTATGTCAGAACTGGATGAATTATAAGGAGTAATCTAGACTTATCTTCTTCTTTAGGCCATAGACCTTATTTGGCAGCATTTGAACTTAAAAAAAAAAATTTCATACCAGGCCCGATGCTAAGCCTATGATCACAAATACTCTGGAGTCTGATTGTAAAGTCAGGACCTGCCTGAACTTGGAGTTCCAGGACAGCCTGGTGTAACTCAATGAGACTTTGTGGCTTCGTGTCCAAATACCAGGTAAAAGAGGGCTGGGAATATATAGCTCAAGGGAAGAATGTTTGTGCAGCAAGTATGAAGTTGTAGGTTTAAATCTGTGCACTGGAAAAAAATGTTCTTCATGTCATTCAGATGAATATTTGAGACAGAAGTCCTGAGAGATAGCTCGGTGCATAGGACAACTGATTGCAAACCTGGTGACCTGAATTTCATTCTCCAATGTTCTCCCCTACACGATAGAATGAGAGAATTCACTTACTATGGATGTCCTCTGATCTTTGTCCATATGTTATGACATGCGTGGGAACATTCTATACCCTCTGTGTTTTTCTCAAATAAAAAATGTTAATATTTGACAGGCAAAGAGAGATATTGAGGTATAAAGAAATCAAGCAAAGGAATATTTCAGGTCCTAGTGCATTTTCAGAAACAACTAAAATACACTAATTAATTAAATCTTCTGTGCTATCAACTGTGGTATGCTGGATGCACTGAAATCTTAGACCTCTTTCCAGTTTGGTTACAAAGGATGCAAAAAGGACCTCTGTTCTGAAGAGAAAAACCCAAGAAGACAGGCTCTTCATGATTCAGAGCATTGTGGAAAGGTGAAGCAGCGAGGCATCAGTCCTATTCAAACCTCAGAGAGAAGCAGTTAAGTGTATTATTCCTCTATGGGAGAATACTTAGGTATTCTCCCAGCAGGTTGTGAGATGGTCTGAAGCTCACATGTAATAGCTTTCTCTAAAAAGTAATGATGGCTTATATCTTCAGTAATTGATATATTCCACTGTCAGATGTTTATTGTCTATTTTATTTTTACCATGTGTATCAGAGGAGATATTCTGAAATTTGTCTCTCATATAATTTTATACCTTAAAATAATGGGGAAAATTTTAAGAACGATACATCAATTTTGATTTTTTTCTTCCTTGCTCTTCTCTTTAATTTTGACATTTATGCCAAAGATAAAATCCAAAATATTTTTTTACTTAGGTCCGTAAAGAAAGAAGCTAAAACAATTTAAATTAAAATAAATTTAAAGAAACAGGTAAAGCAATTTAAATTCAAAAACAGTATTTAAGTTGGTAATTGTGACTAAGCGGATTGCTATTTTTAAAATGCTTCATAGTTTATGACTATGAATTATGAACTAGGAAATATATCAGAGAGGCCACAATGTATTTAGTTTTCTGCATCTGGATTATTTCAGTTATTATAATATCATCCCGAATCAACTATGTGGTTTTAGCTGCTTATAGGTCATAGGTATGTTAATTTATTTTACTATAGTAATCATCATCTACCTGTCTACTCCCTTACCTATCTATTAAGTATTTAGCTTCACATATTCATCAGTCAAAATAATGGTTTTTAGCATGGATATGTCAGTTTTGCATTCTGTATTTCATTTAATAGCAACAGCTGAATAGATTACAAAATGCAGACAATGTTTCAGTATTTTCATCTGCCTTAATTACAGTGCAGTTGCATGGACTTTCCTGATCCATTAAGAGTCATGAATTCCTCTGGATTCTGAAATAACACTTGTAAAACTTTAAAGAGCATTTTACTATGAAAACTACATTGTATGTCCACTCTAGTCTACATTCTTCCATGATGAAAGAAGACATCATTTGGTTTTCTCAATAAATACACTGTGAGATAAGAACAGTTATTCCCACTTGAAGATGAGTTCACATATGCTAAGCCTCAGAGAAATTTTAAAAACTGTCCAAAGTGACTAAATCTGGAGGTAGTGTGTGTGTTACTTGAGTCTTAGTTGAATTTCAAAGTCAACCCCCTAACTTGTAAATTTACTTCAATGTAACAGAAGAGTAGCATAGTAAATTCATAAAACAGGAATTAAATATCTGTAAGCATATACTGAATAGATTTCATATGAAAAATTAATTAACTTTTTAAATAGCTGACATTGGAAGATTACTCAGGCAATGACAGAAAAGTCCCGGAATTTATCCTATTGAGTCATCCTGGAGATGTGAAATTGACTCATGATGACACTTTGATTTGTAAAACCTAGGTATCAGTATACTTTATCACAATAGGAAAAGTGCAAAACTTCATCAAAAGAAAGCCTGCAACATTAATCAGAAATAGAATTTTTTTCAAACTGAATGCATCTCATAGAAGAGGAAAGAAAACATAGAAACTTTCTTGTGCTTAACATTTCAAATAGCCATTGATTTTTAAATCTAGGACAATTTCAGAGTATTTGCTAACTATCTCCTTCTAAATACCCTGTTTTCTAAATACCTAAAGGCCTATCTTTCTAAATACCAAGTTACTACCTCAGCCACTCATCTTCAATTCATTGCATAATTTTACAGTTGTCTGTGTTCCAGTAAGAAATTGATGGATGACTGACAGATGCCAAATAATGAGATTATTTTTCAATTGTATTGTGATAGGAAGGAGTCATATTTTTCAATACTATTTGTTTTCTATTTGTTATACAATGACTCCTGTCATTGAAGATTTCTAAATTAATTGATGTTTTAATTGATAAGTCAAAGTTTCTCAGTAGACACTGATTTACACAAAACATCTTTTTATCTGTTTATCTTGTTATCTGTTATCTCAATTTGCACTATAGCATAAAACAGGGATTTCTTTAGCAATTGATCACTAACGGGAAAACAATAGTGTAGCTAAGTCTTAGAGAAAGTAATGTCTCATTTCCAATTAAATTCATTCATTGAAAAATTGAGTCTTTGGATGGTTTTTATGCGTTTTCAAATTTCATAAGTCTGTCCTACTTTAGGTTCAATGAATAATTATTTCCTGTTACTTTGTATGAAAACTACAACCTTGGAATATTTCTTGTAGGCTCTTCTAGCTCCAATGAAGAAATTATTTGTTCTACTGTCTCTTCCTTGTCATAAGATCAAAGATCTATTCAATGGGTTTATTGTCAGCTTACTATCACTTTTCTTTGCCTATTGTCTCCCTAACTGTCCTATCAAGTGTGGCATATGGTTTCAATGAGAACGCATAATCTTGTAATGATGGCACATGGTATGGCATTTCAAAAGCAACTAGATACTATATTGCTTTAGCTATAGTTCTCTCACACAGTTTCTTAACACTCTAAGTGGATATTGGTATTAATAGAATGCCAATAGTAAAATAGAACAATTTCAGAGGGCTCTTCCAGAGGTAAATACACTTTACCAAATATTCGGAACAAATTGGCAATATTCACACATTGATTTTCCCTAATCTGAAAGTCAGAAATTCTCATAAAAAGCCCTGAAGTTTTGTGAATGCTGATAATGCAAACAATTTTACATTTCTCATAGAAGAGTGGGTGCAAGAATGTAAGATCCTGTGGAAGAGAAGTATAGTCAGTTGGTATCTTCTGGACATGACAGTACTGTTGCATCCACTAACTCACTGGAATCATGTCTACTGTCACAAAATGGGCATGAGATTTGACCTATTAACATTTCACTATGAAAGTAAGAGATCTCAAGAGGCTCCACACCTCCCTGAGAAACTTTTGAGGATTAATGCTGATTAACATAGGATTCATGCTTCAGCAAGTGTTCGGTCACATGCTATCAAAGGCAATCCAGATGAATCTCAGTGCAATATACATGCAAAAAGACACAAATATAGGACGGAGACTGGCAGGGAAGAAGAAGGTTGGCAGTGGAAAAGGGGGATGGAGTTTTGAATGAGTGAAATGTCATAAATTCACTGTGTTCATATATCAAAATCTGAAAAAATGAAAATTAATCTTTAAAAAGTCCCAGGGAGATCCCTCTTAGTGCTCACACAGAGAGATTAAGGTGAAAAGTTAGGTTTCCAGAAATTATGTTCTTGTTAATGCTGAATCTGCTTTAAAATTTTTTTAAAATACATCATCTTGGGAACCAGAAATACCAATTACACTGGTTTGTTCATTCAAAATTGTATACATCCTGAATAATCACATTATACTACATAATTATCAGTAATTGTATGCTAACAAAATACATTTTGATAAAAGTCTGAGAGTTTAAAATATAATGGATTTTAGTTTTTCAGATGTTGAAGACTAGGCCTGGATTTTCTTTTTCCTTTTTTTTTTAATTTTTTACATTTTATATGCTAATAGTTTGCCATCGTACTTGCATAGATTAAAACCCTACAAATAACAATAAATATCGATGGTGATTCAGTGCTGTTCTAATGCTCTTAGGTAAATATAAGTTATTATTCTGCTGCACCATTGCCAGAACAAACCATTACCTAGAACGTTCTATCCAATGAGTTCAGGAGATAGTAACTAAACATGCTTTAAGAAGAAGTAATACAGATTTCCTACTACCCTATGTTTCTTCCTCTACTATCTTCAATTTGGCATGTCCAAGATTATCTTTAAAGGACAGTGGAGTGATGGTTTGCACATATCTGACCAAAATATTTAAAATCAGAAAAAATACTTACAGATAGGCATATGCTAGATTGGATTAGAACCATTGGTTTATATGTTGACACAAATCACATTAAAATCACTTTAGGGCACATGGATTCTCTCCATTTCATTTTGGATCTCTGATATATCTTGCATATTTTCATATCTCTACATTTAAAATATAAAATAGGACTATATGAGATTTCTTCATTCAGCAACCTAGTCAACAACTTCAGGTGTCAGGTACTTATTCACGTACAAATGATTTAGAAATGAGCAATTTAGATCCTCTCTTTGGTCTAATATATTTATAATTTGAAGTGAAACATCACAGGGGTGACATTTCATTTATTTAATGTACCTTATTTTTCTCTACAGCATTTATTGAGGCTGGATATTGAGGGAATTCCCTCAGCATCTTGAGGGAATTGAGGCCCAATCAAAGCCGCCATCAACCTCAAGACTCACACCAGGACTCTAGGATCTTAGCGTCAATATAGTCTTCATCTGCACATACCCACCCCACTGTTGCCTAGATAAGACTGTACTCTGAAATTCAGGAAGCTGAGATTGATTTCTACCTAGTGGTGGAGAAGCACTCCACCGATGGGTGGGGGTACTTTCCTACAATTTTCCTGATCACTTTGTAAATCCTCAATTCCTGATTTTGGAGATTGAGTTTCTGTGATCCTTCTTGTGTCAGGCTCCCTCCCCATTTTACAGTTAGTTTTTCTTTGTTCTGTTTAAGTCCCGCAGCATCATACTGTTCCAGAGAAGCAGACAATGGTAATTGCTATATGTACTGCACAATCACAAGAATGCCTTTAGAAGGCTAATCACAAACCCAGGGAACCCAGAGACTTGCAGTGCACCACATGGGAAGAAGTACTTCCTTAGTGCAGGCTTCAGTAATCGTTCGCTAGAGAAAAACAAACCGTACTTAACAATACTCTTGATTAAAAATATGGAAATCCATACCTTTGACCTACTTCTGATTTCAAGCCCCTCCAACTCCTCAAAGCCACATGTCTACTGTCTGTTTATTTTGGCTTTGCTTTTGTGCTTTAGGATTCCTCCTGGAAGTGAGCTAACACAGTATATTGCTTGGTAATGTATTTCATGCACTATGTCTGACTCTTTGATCCTTTCTACCTTCAATGACAGTTAGGTAGAATGAGCTGTCTAGAGAAGTAATGCACATGAATGAAGACTGTGGTTTTTCATAATCCACATTCTCATGCTTTGAAGAGGATACCTATTTGGTGTTCTCATAACATGCCAAGGATAACTAGATAGGAGTATATGTGCAGTATATGAGTTTGTGTGACTGTTTGTGTGTGTACAATGTATATTACCCATGCAATGTATACATAGGCCAGGGGATGATGTCTGGTATTTTTCTTTATTATTCTCTGCCTTGTTCCCTTGTGACAGGGATCCACAATGAATCCAGAGCTTTCTGTTTCAGCCAAAATAATAGGCCAGTGTTTTCCTAAGATCTGCCTCTCCGTACCCACAAGTGCTAGGGTTATACCCATGTATAACTATGTGTGATCCTGCCCTGTTTTTATGTGGTTGTAGGGATTTGAACTCAGTTCTTCATTCTTGCTGTACAGTGAGACATCTGCCCTTTGCCTAAAAGGACAATTTTAAAGGTGATCAATATATTAATTTCCTACATAGTGAAAATTTAACTCAAGTGATTTGTGGCATGCTTTAAATATATAATCGTAATTAATAAATTAAGCAGACATGTATCATATACCTTTAATCTTAATGTACGGGAGGCTGAGGCAGAAGGATTATGAAATTGAGCTCAGCCAGGGTTACATAATTAGATCATAGTGGGATTCTGTACCAAAAACAAAAATACACCCACATATGTGCATATGTTTGCATGTGCATGTGTGCGTGTGAGTGTGTGTGTGTGTATGTGTGCATGTGAGTGTGGGTGCGTGTGAGTGTGTGTGTGTGTATGTGTGCATGTGAGTGTGGGTGCATGTGAGTGTGTATGTGTGTATGTGTGCATGTGAGTGTGGGTGCGTGTGAGTGTGTGTGTATGTGTGCATGTGAGTGTGGGTGCGTGCGAGTGTGTGTGTGTGTAGGAATGCCTGAAAGGGATCCTTTAGATTAAGGTTGGCCTCTGAGTATGCTTGTAAATCCTTGATTATGTTAATGACATGGGAAGACACAGCTCATTGTGGGGAGACCATTCCCAGGCAGAGGGTACAGAATTACTACTACCAACAATTATGCTCTATTAGGCTTAACAGTTTGAACTTACTGATAAGTTATTTGGCTACGTTTTTACTTGTAGAAGTAGGCTTTGCATAGCTCAACACAGCGTGCACACACACAGCAAATATACCTTGAAAACTAAAGTTTCTTTATAGTTAAAGATGACAGTAGAGTTTCTTACGTCTCGTTTAAGGGAGAATGGTTCCCAGGGACTACAATCACTTTAGGCGCTTTATTTAGATAGAATACCAAATTGCATTTTACTTTGTTTCTACATCAGCCAAAATCACAATAACTAAAGTCATCTGTCTTCCCAAGCTGCTCTGCACTGTTGCCAGCTGTAGGACACAAGCACATTCTTCTTCGCTGAAACTAGATGGGACTTTCCTTTTCTAAACCTGAGAAACTGAGCAACGTTTAGGACTTGAGCTGTTATGACCATTTCACTCACCTTCCACCCTCAAAAAATATTTGTAAAGGTAACTGGTGGGAATTAAACCCTGCTTATTCAGGACCATTTCATACCCTATTCTAGTTAGTATAAAGTGAAATGATTTATTAACATTTTAGGTCAGCACCAGTGTGCTTGTGGGCCTCCTCCCCGGAGGGTTGGACCCAGGGAATACAGATGCATGGGTCTTCCTATTGACATTATTGCTCCATTGGGTTTCAGTACCTGAGAAAAATAAAGCCTGCCGCTCAGGATTGATCTAAAAGTACACCTCTGGAATTTCTAGAAGGCATTAGGGCAATCTGTCATTTTGGTGCCTTAATGTATGGCTTACATCTCAACCTCTAAAAACAGATTGGCCAAAGCAATAATATTGCATTTTTGAATCCTCAAGACCAAGAAGACCTTGCAGCAGTTTGAAAATAATGACATCAAAGGGAGGAGAAATAGATCCTGATTTCCTCCTGATTTATCATTGGCCAAACACAGATTTTAGCATCTTCGAAAAATAGTGCCTACTTGGAAAGATATACAAAAGAAAATTGAGTGTTTTAGTGTAGCCTAGTACTCTACTCTGTCTTATCTCTTTTCGTCCCCTTAATGAGTCCTCCCTGTGAAATTCAAAGGAATTTATTTGAGGGAGCATATAAGCCAAGAAGCTGCTGCAGTTTATTATTAAACAGGGCCTGATATTAGATTGTCCTATAATTCAGCTGTAGCTGCAGATCTGATCTTTATTATTTCTTTAAATGTATGTACCCACGCATACTCACATGCTCACAGACACTCCTGATTTGGCTTAATTAATTGGGCTACTGGTTGGAGACTTTAAGTCATGTATAAGTGTTTTCAATATAAAAAGCATCTAACGTGGAGAACATGGCAGACAAGCAGATTAATAGCAGTATTTATATCTTACAAATTATAGAGTCTTAGAATATGTTACCTACTGGTTATTAAATGGTAATAGTTGAATCCAGGCCAACCTGATTATTCAAGTAAAAATAAATATGGGGAGAAAAATCAAACTCAAAAGAAAGGGTTAAGGGGAAAGTAATTAGAAGGCATCTTAGAGATGCATAAAATTATCAAAGAGCAAATTCATCAATAAAGAATAAAATGTACAAAGCAAATAAATAAAATGTACAAAGCAAAACTTAGTTTTTTAAAATAAGTAAAATAGGGGCTGGAGAGGTGGCTCAGGGGTTAAGCCCTGATCCCAGATCCCACGTATAGATGCCGGGGAGGAAGCGGGGGTGGTCTGTGTTTCTGGTCCTGGTAGGGCAAAGCCTGTGAATCCCGGGGCAGAGTAAACAAGGAGGAGGTGGAGGTGGTCCATGGTGGTTCCCGAATTTGTCCATGGTTGTACACACACACACACACACACACACACACACACACACACATACACACACGCGCACACACACAATTGAATAAAAAAATTAAAAAAAGAATATTATAAAAAAATAAAATAAAATAAGTAAAATACACAATCACCATAATTCTTAGAGTGGAATGTATCAGGGGTCCATCTGGTAACAGATTTTTCTATCTCCCCATAAATGCATAGAAAATAATGAATTCAGAATCTCTCTTTCCAGGAGAGTTGAGCTCACAAGCATGAAACAGCACTACTTGAATAATCATATTGGCTCTCATTCAGGTATTACTATTTAATATCTAGTAGGTAACATATTCTAAGACTCTGTAATTTGTGAGTTATAAATACTGCTGTTGAACTTGATTTTATTTTTATTAATAAATTTATTAAATTAACATTTTATATATGTGCTCCTTGCCTCCCTCCTTCCCTTCTCCCTTCTTCTCTCCCTTCCCTTCCACTTCATCTCATCCATATATGGGCCCAGTTTACTCCCTCCTATTCTCTTGTCCTTTGATTTTGTGGGTCCTGGAGTTCTCTCTGTATGTTCTTTTGTCATGGGAGTTCAGGCATCTGTGGTAGACAGATAAGCCCTTCCTCGGGCCTATTTCTGTCTGACCTATTGCCCTTAAGGATCCTGCCGTACTATCTGGCACTATTTCTCCTGAGGTCTGCGCCAGTCCATGGGGGAATGTTGACATATTCACCACTGTGCAGGTCTAATGAGATCAAGTTTCATAAGCTCCTGGCTGTGACTGCCCTATCTTGACTGGAGTGATACAACCAGCAACGGAACTCTCCATCTTTACACTCTTGCAGTCTTCTGCCCACTCTTCCACAAAGTTCACTGAGTTTCTGGATGGAACCAGGCCAGCCAAATCTCTATCCAACTTTTCTTTTCTCTCTTCTTCCTCTTGATGAGTCCTTCTGAGATTCTTCCATTTTGCCCTGTGTCTCACTGTTTTTAATTGGTTCCTCCCGCTCCTCATTTTGCCTTGTTCTTGATGGAAGCATTTAAAATTTCTTTTAACCGTAATATTCCTGATTGTAGCATACTGGTCTTTCTATTTTCCCATTAGATTTCATGGTTTAGTGTTCCCAAATAAAAGTTTTTCTTTGGATTGACAGAAAAATCCTGACTGCATCACTAATGAATTCAACATCTACTAATTCTTCTAGCAAATCACAAAGAGAATCATTTGTGAATTGTGGAAGCACAAAAAATTAGTCCTGTTGGGATAAAGGTCAACTCCTTTACTGTGATCGTTAATTATTCCCAATATTCAGAGTTCTGCAATGCTGTTCTGCGCTTGAGTTCCATAATAGTTTCAGAACAGAGTTTGAATTAGACCTTGTTCAAGCTAATGACTTTACAAAGAGAACACAGATTTGTTATCTATACATTTATTTGAACCATGAATATTTATGTGTATATTAATGAGACATGTTGGATACAGAGGAGAACATCACAGGCTGATGGTGTTTCTATGTAATGTCTATTTCTATTTAATAAGAAATAGAATACATTGACAAAATTTCAAAATGTACCTTTAATGGAGTAAGATGTTCTTTGCTATATTTTGTTCCATTGGTACATGTTTCAAGTTTTGATTTATCATTTAAATTAAAAAGCATAAATTAGCACATCATGTTGTTTGCATCTCATTACACAGTTGAGTTCTTGGATTGTATTTGATCCACAAAGCACAGTGTATCATTCTAGCAGGAAGTGTAAACTCAGAAATAGGCTTTCATTTTGAATTTCAAAATAAAAGAATGAAATTTGTTGTGCTATAACTATCTATCGCTGTAAATTTTACATAGCATTCTTATTTTTAATGATTTTGTCTTAGGGTTTTGACCAACTTTTTTTTGTGTGATGATAACTATAAAGTGATTTCACTTATATAACTTCTTCTGTGCTATAAGTGCAAAGATTTTGACACATATCTTGGAAAATAAATGACATAAGGACTCTTTCTTTTAGTGATAGAATCTCCCTGTTTGTATAGCAGTTTTATTTTCTTTACCAAGAAGTTGCTGAGATCTTGCTCCTTGCATACTTGGTTCTCTCATGAATCATGTAGCCAAAATATGCTAGCACAACGATCTTCAATTATTATGAGAACTGTGCTTTCAATACAATGCTATAGCTTTAGTATCTGCCATAGTTAGATATAGGTCACAGGGCTGGAGAGGTGGCTCAGGGGTTAAGCCTCTGCCTTGCAGGCGGAGGATCCTGAGTTCGGATCCTAGACCCCACGTATAGACGCCGGGCGGAAGCGGGGGCGGCCTGCGCTTCTGGTCCTGGTAGGGCAGAGCCTGTGAATCCTGGGCAGAGTAAACAAGGAGGTGGAGGCGTCCATGGTGGTTCCTGAATTCGTCCGTGGTTCTACACACGTATACACACACACACATACATACACGCACACACAACATATACACGCGCACAATTGAATAAATAATAAAAAAATAGATATAGGTCACAGATACAACTTGATGTTTGAGGGTTGAAAGTCTGAGCACATTTGTAAAGAATTAGTGGTTAAATTGGGCCTTGAATAAGTCTGCGGGACATTGTCTAGTTGATAGGCAGGCCCAGCCCATGGTGGATGGAACTAATCTCTGGGCAGATGAACAAGATGGAGGGAACTAGTTGAAGTTGGCATCCTTCCTTATATTAGACTGGTCATGCTTATCTGGCAAGTGTGTATTGTGCTTCTAGACAAGGCCATTTCTCTTGGCCCAGGAGTTAGTATGGGCTCTCAGGCCAATCTGGACAAGGAACTGCAACCAGACAATTGTAAGTAAAACCTCTTGTTACCTTAAGCTATTTGGTCATGAATGTATAGGCAACAATGCAAAATGATTGCCACAGTATTGTTTTCCCTTTGCCTTTGTTTTTAACTTGCTTACTATAGGTTTCACCAAAGTTATTTATCTCCTTTTCCCCTGTGGATAGACATTCTACGTACCTCCTCTGTACTAGCTCCTGGGGGAGGGGTACATTTGATGAAATGATCATACCACTCAGAAATGTAAAATTTATCTTTAATGAATAATTATATGGATTGATTGAATTTGTATGTATGTGTGTATGTGAAGGGAGTGTGCCTGCTATGTGCACATATGCTTGTAGAAGCTAGAGGTCAATTTCATATGACACTTCTCAGGATCACTCTGCCCCCAGGGATTGGCCTGATTTCCTAAGCCCTGAAAGTAAAAGTAAGTGCTCCTTCATGTTTTTTTTTTTTTTTTTTTTTTTTTTTTTTTTTTTTTTTAGTTCTGGGACTCAAAATCAGGTCATCATGTTTAGAAGACAAAGACTTTACTGACTGAGTTATCTTTCCATCCTTGAGTAGCTGAATTTAATGTACTGAGAATGTGAAATATTTTGTCAGGTGTAATAAGGGGACAAATTTATCCTCTGTTGTGGAGGAGAGAACGGAGCAAGAATATCTTCCTTGAAGATTAACATTCAAGGTGAATCATGGTATTTTGTAGTCTGAGAGAATAACAACCTAATGAGAGGAGTCTCCTGTTCACACTTCACTGCTGTCAGGAGAGAATTTCACTTGATGCTTTCAATGAGCCACAGCTGGACGACTTGATGTTTTATATATGTTGAGATACTGTAATGCACAATTTGAACAGAAAGGATTAAATTTCAAAAATCAGAGAAAGGTATCATGTATTATGAATTATTATGCTTATATAGTCCTTGACTATATAACTTGACTTATTTAGTCTAGTTCATTACCTCACTATAAAAATTATAATTTTATAATGCATTTTTTTGCAAAAAACCTTCTGTTTCATGAAAATTATAAACTTAGAAATGTTTGTACATCATATTTAGTAAACATTAATTAAAGATAGTGGTTTAAAATTTCCATTTCTTTGCTGCCTAATAGCACATCGGTGAGTTCATGGAGATAGTCTTTTAGTATTTATGATAAGGTCATTACTAGGATGAGTAGGAAAGATTGTGATAATGATCAGGATAACTTCCAAGCTCCCTTGTACGTTTTTTTAATTCCCTTTTTTGCCTAGCTATATAAGCTCAAAAACTACAACATTATTTCTCCCTCCCACCTCCTTTTCCCGATAGTCCCCCATTTCACTCTCCCCCATTCTCATTCTCCCCCCTTCTCACCATTTTTCCTTCCATCCTCTTCTCTTGGTGTTTCCTGCTTTCTCCCTCACATTCTCCAGAGCATCTGTTATGTTTACATACTCTGGTTTCTCTTTGGATCATATAAATCCTTTGCCTTTCTCCCTTTACTTTTATATGATTTGAATGGATTCAATACTGAGGATCTAATCCAAGCTCCATGCCCATATCCACATGCACAACCCTGGTTAAACCCAGCTGGTCACATCACAAGACAAGAGTAAACACAAAACATGCAGACTAGATATGAAGAGGAAGTTGGATGTAGAGGACAGAAAAGACAGGTGGGGTGGAGGGGATGAGAGAGATCGCAGTATAGTGCAATCTCAGTATAGTATGTATATGGGTGTAATTGTGGAAAACTAGTTAATTAAAAATCCCATTTCTCATATGATTTTGGCAGCTGTTTGAAATATAACTAAATTCATCCAGATAATGACTTCTAAAGTTATTAAAACTGTCTGTTCAAAAGTTTCCACTCATCAAAGTATTAATAATACTGTGTAATTTGGGATATTTGAATGAAAAATGTCTGATACTGCATAATCCCTTTGAATGAAATTAATGAAAATTCTTCTAGTTTTCAGTGTGGCTTTGTAATTTCTATTTTGTTGTGTTGTAACTATTAGTTCCTTTGATCATTTTGGCCATTGGACCAAGGAAATTCCCATTATATTTATATTGAATTAAAATATTGAAGAAATTTTCAGCTGCTTTTGCTCTATGAGCCATTGAGCTTTTTTGAATTCCATTTTTTCTACATTGTTATTGATTTACTTTGTTACTCCTCAAATATTTTCCCAGACTTTTTCTTTAGTATTCCTTCCTTCTGGGATGTGATAATTAGGATTATTTTAATGGCCATATGGATTTTAAAATACCTAAAAGGAAAGATTCTTAAATTTTGTGCATCATTGGATGACTCCTTTCCTTCACTCTTGGCTGCTTGAATCTATGATTGGGTGCATTGCAATTAACCATGTAACTGCCTTATTAAACAACCAGTGGTCCATACCAATTGTAATGTTTCAAAGACTATGAATAGAATTTACAACAAATGTTGTTTATTTTGTTCTTTCACTTTCACATAGCAGACTGAAACAAGCTATTTATATAATCACCATATTTGTTAAAAGAATATTTGCTAACATAAAAGGTCCATGGAAGATCTTCATCTTACAAACAGAAGGTGTAGATGTCCTGAGATTGAGAATCTAGCTTTAGGGAAACCCAGACTACCTCATTTTTGTCTTACTGTCCAACCAAGCCTCTAGAAATGCAGGATATAAACAGGAAAATCCTAAATTACCAAACAGTAGTAGGGACACATGACCAGAAAAAGGCAGAAGAGGAGCAGACAAACACAGTAGTTTCCTGCTCTATCTTTTTGTATTTATTATTTCTGTACTACCCTTATCCCCATTTCAGCTGTCCCAGAAATCACAAACACCTTTGAAAGCTGAAGCACTAGTATTTAATAAAGTGTTTAGGGAGTCCTGAGCACTCAGTGTCTTTATCATTTACATTTTATAGAAGAAAAATTGTGGTTCAGAGTGTTCTGTATAACCTGCATAAGAGTGCAATGATAGCATTGGGTTAAGACTCATATATTCTATTTTATCAAGTCAATTTTCCTAGTAACTAATGACAATCATTTTATTTTTTTATTATTATTTCCGCTCATACAAACTTAATAGGTACACCAGTTCCCTCCCTCCTCCTTCCCCCGAAACCCCTGTTCCCTCTCCCCTCCCTCCCCATCCCCCAGTGCCTCCCGCCCCAATTCCCAGAGAGTCCTTTATTTTGCATGCCTGACTCTCCTCTGGGTCCTCCTAGCCACAGTAGTGTTCCTATGCTTAAGGGGAACACGGGAAAGGGTTCAGGGAAATGCTACTGGGTCCTTGTACGTCATCGGAGAGGAGGACAATCATTTTTAAAAACTATTATTTTGCTTATGAACTCAAAACCTAATATTTCCATTAGGTACATATATTTTACTTGATTTACCCTTTTCTTTCCCTTTTAGAGACCATTAATATAATGTGTGTTTTATAGATGGTTAAAATATAGTTCAGAGATGCTCAATACTATATCCAGAACCACAGATCAAGTAAGTCATGGAAACAGATTAATTTTAAACTTCAAACAATCTAAATCTAGAGATTTGCTCCTCTGACAAAATTTGTCTTTGTTGTGGACAGTAAGAGAACATAATAGGAGGTTTATTTTACCATTCTAACAAGAAGTATATAAATAATTAAAAAGAAATTCTCACCAGCACAAGAAAGCCATGTGCAGTGGAAGGATGAAAGGTGATATTTGTTTGATTTGAAAGCTCCCAAACCTACTGTAGATCTTTCCATCAATCCCATGAGGTGGATATGACAATTGTCTTCATTGGATGGACAAAGACATTAATTTTGAGGTTTCTACAGAATTGTATAGTCTATAGATGATAAAGTTAAACTTTGATTTATATGAGGATAAGCTCTTCTATTTGATTCTTGTATCACTTTGATGACTTCAAAAAATAAATTTTTAATTCCTGAATGTCTTCAGGTTGCAAACTCTAAAATTCTATACTATTTTTTCTTTTATGTTTCAGAAACAATAAAAATGTTAATAATTTGCAGAAACAGTCACAAGACAAGCTAAAGCACTAGCAAGATGTAGTCTGAAGTAGTAAGAGAGAATAGTGCAACTGTCAAAATGTAAAACTTATAAACCCAGATGTTTGACAATAAAAGAATCAAATATATGAGGCAAAGGATGAAGGGAAAACCAAACAACAGTAAAAAGTAAAGATTCTGTCCATCTTTGCTAAGAATAATATGTGTGAAATTGCAGATTACAAATTCATAGAATTGAAACTTTCTGACTAGGTGGAAAAATAATCAAGTCCATCATCAAACAATATTTGTCAGTCCACGAATCCTATACAAGAAGCATGAGTTGAAAAATTTAATAGCCCTAGGTATATCTATTTTTATTTTATAGATATTATAAATAATACATGGGAAATTACAAAATAGAGTCGGCCCTCCATGTCTGAGGGTGATTAGCTGTAGACACACCCACAAAGTTAAAATTCATGGATACTCACTTCACTTCAACAGGAGACTTTTTAATTTGACTATAAGGTGTATATATTATCTCTAGATTACCTGAAATAGCTAATATAATATAAATTATATATAACTTTTATATTCATTAAGGAAAAATGATTAAAAATATATCCAATATTTCTTTATGTTTAACAAATGTATAGCTTTTTCTCCAAGCATTTTAATAATGATAGATTGAGTCAGTGGATGTGGTATCTGATGCTCTGAAGGGGCAGGCACATTTAGAACTTGTCAAGTGTGTTCAACAGATGTTAGTAGGATTACATGGCTGAAAAGTCACATGATCAAATACATTAAAATAAATCTGGAATAATAAAAATGAACAAGTCATCTTTAACACAGCTCAAGGGTTTTGGCATTGGCAGTTTTCAGTATGGATAAAAGAATGCAGCTGTTCCTAAAACCAAATATACAAATAATCTTGGAGTTTTTAGGTTCTAGCATTGTCATAGTTAGGCACAGGTGTCAAGTTGACTGTTGTGGGTTTGAGCTTTGGGCACATTTGTAGAAAATTAGTGGTTGAGTTAAGCCCAGAGCAAACCTGCAAGAGATTGTCTAGTTGATGGGGCAGACCCAGCCCATGGGATTAGGCCCTGAACAGATAAATAAAATTCTGAGGGTCAGTTGAGGAAGTTGGCATCCTTGTGTACACTTGGCCAGATATGCTGGTCTGGCAAATAAGGATCATCCCTCTCTCAGCTGTTATGTGGAGATGGTGTGGCCAGTTCTTTGGCCTGGTATTGGTGCATGTTCTCCCATCAAGCTGGACTGAGAACTGTAACCAGATGTTGTAAGGAAATAAACCCCTTGTCCCTTAAAGTATTTAATGGTCATTTATCAGCAACCATGCAGGTGAACTGCAACGAGCGTGCAGAATGCTTTCTTCATTGATGTAGGTGCTTTCTTTAGACTTTCAGGCTACTTGGGTGGACAAAGTGAACTTAGTCCCTTCTGATATGGCTACTTAACAGTGTGACTGACTGACATGGGTACTCTTGGTATATGTCAGATGAATGGATAATTACATATAGGACTCTAAAATAAGTGCTAAAGTATGAATGTCTTGCTCACATTATGAAATAGATTTGGTAAAAAGGATATCACTGAAAAATGATTTTAGGTTACTTTTTAAATGTGTATTGTGTATGGGTGGCATGCATGTGTATATATGTGTTTGCATGTGAGTGGGTGCACATGTGTGTGGAGGCACACATGACTGTGAGTTTATATGTGTGTGGAGGTCCCAAGGTGAAAATGGTAAGCAGCCTCAGATGCATGCTGTATTGCTCAGATGCATGTTTACTGTATTGAGGTTGACTGTCTATTTGAATCCAGAGCACAGTCATTAACGTTAGTCTTGGTAATCAGCTTACTCTGGGGGTTCCCAGGCTCTCTTTTCTGGGGCTAGAATTTATAGGCAGGCTGTAACACCCACCTGACACTTTTTTAAAGTATGATCTGAAGGTCTGAACACTTTGCCTGTACTGCAAGCACTTTAACCACTGAGCCATATACCCACTCCTTTAGTTATTTTATTCTTTTTTTGTATTTCAGAAAGGGAGTCCCTTACTTCTAATTGGATTTGATGATTTAGATTTGACAAATATATTATTTTATGGCAATTATATGCATGAAATGTAAAATAACAGAAAATTAATTAATTTTTGATATATGCTGAGAAAATTGTAAGGTGCAGTTTTTATAGTTATATAACTTTATTAATATGCTCATATTATAATATTATTTTGGGGTTCTTCTTAAAAAGACCTTGTTTGATGGTTCTCCACAAGATAATACTGCTAAAGCATAATTTCCTAGTTATTGTGAATACAAAAAATTGCTATCTATATGTAGTCACACATGAATAGAGTATATCCCTATATATGCATGTATAATTCATCACATTTCTACACAGTACAAAGGCTTTGATTACTTATGTGGGAAAACATTGAAAAATTTTGTTTCTTTGCCAGAAAAGGCACACAAATATTCCCTGAAGAAAGGAAGTTCAGACAAATATCTTATTTTATGGCAATTATATGCATGAAATTAATTTAGCAGAAATTACTTGTAGTAGGTGGAGAGATTCTAAGTAAAGTAATTTAATTCATTGCCACATTAATTTAAAGCTTAATTAAAGGGAAGAGAAAAATGTAACCAAACAGATATTTTGTCCATTTTTCCATTTTGAATGGAATTTTTACATAAAAGTTAAAACTTAGTTATGTCATAAAATTATACTATTAGTGCCACCTCTCTGGAAAAATAAACAATTTTATTATATTCATGCTATCATGTGCTATTTATTTAGGAAGTCTAGTGAATTTTTATAGACATTTAAAATAATGTTTAGAACTTAATATAAACCCATTTTGCACGTTTTTCAGAGATAGGCTGTTTTAAATACTCATATACTAGCCACTACAAAACATTTGAAAAGAAGCAAATTTATGGGATAAAGGAATAGGTGCTTCCTAATTCCAGGTCACAATCCATGATTGTAGAGAAATGATTGTGTCAGGAACCAAAAACTGCCTATCACATCACATCCACAGAATAAACAAAAAGCAAGATGTCAATTCACGCATGCATAGGAAATGGTCCCACCATAATGGACTGGGAATTCCCACATCAAATAATGCAATCAAAACAATCCCTCAGAGACATTCCCAGAGGCCAATCAAAATCTAGAGAATTCTTTTTAGACAGGTGTCACGTTGTCAATGAATATAATAAATATAATGCAATGCAGTTAATATAATATAGTTAATAAAATAATACAAAATACAAATATGTAATATGTAATTAAAACAGGTACTTGCATGTTTGGTGATTATACGTGTGCATTTATTGATGCTTAAAATTATAGATTTCACATTTTAACACCACATCTACTTGGAAATATGGAGAAAAGGTAAGAAAATACAATTCGACTATAAAATATATGTATCTAAGTGACCTTTGGTGATAAAAATTCATTCTTGTTGCCCCCAATGGTAAGTACTGAAATGAAGACTTAATCAATACTAAACACATTAACCATGCATTCCTGCCTGCCAGAATTTGATTTCATTAAAGAAAACCACTTACATTTTATCATGTTTATTGCATAATTTGCAATTTACAGCAACAATGAACCTATTTAATTTTCACTAAAGTGTTGTAAATTACATTACTTAAGAATACATGCAGCACAAATCTTTTTTATTCACTTATGTTCTTATAAACTAATAATCTGAGCTGTTCTTGCCCATCTCACACATTACTAAAAAGATAATTTTTTCTTAAAGACTTTTTGAATGAAAATTTTTAACTACATAAAACACAAGCACCTGTTTTCCCCCCACAGTATTGGCTTGAATAATGGCAAACATATATCATGATCTGATTTCTCTGTGGGGTGTATCAAAGCCACCTCACTTTTCATATCAAGGATAGATTTATGAAATTTCCAATTTATCATTTCTGAAACTGAGTACATTAATTTGGAAATTGAGGGAAAAAAGGAAAGTATTCCTTAAAAAACAAATTGAATATGAGTGAGGGTTATACTCTATGTAAAGTAGTATGGAGTGAGCTAATGTATTTGATCAGTAACACTTAGCAATAAAAGCAATCAATACATTTTACCTTTTATTCTGAAATATAGTTGAAAGGGCCTGGTATCATATGTCTCAGAGCTGGCGGCTTACAGATCATATCCCAACCCTTGGGCACAGTGCAAAGTTTGATAATCATGGGGTAAGCATAAAATTAGCAAAAATGAAAAGAAAAATCTATGAAGATTTAAGTTTTTATTTAAGCATCAACATGCTGGTGATAAAATACAAATTTGAAAAGGAAATATTAAGAGTGTTTAATGGAAATATACCACGATAATTTTTTGATGGAGAGAATGTAAACCATGGGACCTGTAAGTGTTCTCGTCTGGGCATGGTTTTTACATGCTTCCAGAAGCATGTGCTGGAAGGTTACCTTTCAGTCTGTGACTTCTGAGATGATTGGAGATGCTGTATTAATACCTGACTTACAGATTGAAAACCATTCTTGACTGAAAAAGTTGTTGTGGAATAGTGAGTCAGTGTCTCAAAACGCGTTTGCATTTTTTCCCTCCATCACTTGACTCAGCCAGTTGTCCATGTAAGAGCCCATGCCAGTCTTTGCATTTGCAGCTTCCAATATAAGAACTAAATAAGCTTTTTTTTTTAAAAACGGATATTCACTCAGTTTATTCTAATTACGAATGGAGCAATAAGTTTTTGTTTCAGTAACTATATTCTCAAGCTATATACCTAACACCAAGCAGATAAGCAAGCCACAAATATTCATAAGAATGCATGGACTCATCAATGAATTATAATTGCTGAACTTACATTACCCCACTTCTAGGATCAAATTCTGTTGCAGTTTGCCTGCATGATTGGTGATAAATGACCATTAAATGGCTTAAGGAAACAAGGGTTTATTTTCTTATGATAGTCCAGTTACAGTCTGTCCAGATTGAAGGGGGAGCACGCACCAACACCAAGGCTGAAGGAACTGGCCACACCATCTCTACATAATGGCTGAGAGAGGAACAATCCTTACTTGCCAGACCACCATGTATGGCCAAGTATACACAAAGATGCCAACTTCCTCAACTGACTCTCAGAATTTTATTTATCTGTTCAGGGCCTAGTCCCTAGGCTGGGCCTTCCCCACCAATCTCCTGTAAGTTTGCTCTGGGCTTAACTCAACCACTAATTCTCTACAAATGTGCCCAGAGCTCAAACCTTCAACAGTCAAGTTGACACCTGTTCCTAACTATGACACCTAAATAATATGAAATAACACATCATTTAACTTATTGTCTATTAAATAAGCCAAAAGTCACAAATATTACCAGGGAAGAATGTCCCATAAGAAAATAGTACTTTTAATTAATGGATTTGGAGAATCAATTCAGAAGTTGGAAATCAACTGTGCTAGTTAAGTCTAAGCATCCTGCCAAAGATAGTAAGTAAAATTAGGAATTAAATCCATTATTTAAAAATATATGTTGAGTCATATTTTAACCAGGTTAAAAACTTTTTACTTGATTTTGAATTTCATCTGATATTGAGCTCAGCAGTAGCATAGAATTTTTCTGAATCTTTTAAAATATTTATTCATTTGAAGAGAGCTCAAGATCAATGAAAGAGAGAGAGAAAGAGAGAGACAGAGAAACAGAGAAAAGGAGAGAGAGAGAGAGAGAGAAAACTAGTGCATGGCATGAAATGGGTGGAGGTCAGAGGCCACCTTTCATAAGTCAGTTCTCTGCTTCCACCAAGTGGACATCTAGGGATCAAACTCAGGTTGCCATGTTTGCAAGCACACTTACTGAACAATCTTGGGGTCACTGAAATTTTTGTGTTTGATTCATCATCGTTCTACCTAATATATACATGTACATATAATATAGTATGATAGATTTAATACATAATATTGATTTTTAAAGTGGTAATTGATACATAAATGCAGCCACATTTAACAAAAGAGCAGAATTTTGGCTAACCTTCAGAGTGTCTATATGGGCTTTTATTAAAAATATTTATGGCTCCCTATTTTCTCATTACTTAAATTTAATACTCAAATTAACATCTTAAGTCATGAGATGAATCATTATTTCCAAAGGGATCTTAGAACACTATTAAGACTATCATAAAAAGTGTCATTTAGCTGTCTCAGAGAGCTATAAAATCATTATTCTGCATAAATGCAAATTGGAAAACAGCCTTATTAGGTTTTCTTCATGCAATGTTAGCTTTGGGTCATTGCTAGCTCATGTGATTTGGATCAAATTAGTAAAAGAATTTCATGAGATTCAACCAATTCCTTATAACTAAATTTCACATTTTTAATGCCAGCCAAGTGTTCTTTGGAAGATACATCTAAAGGTTATTTGTCGAATTCAGATATTTTCAAGTTATATTCAAAATTAGAATTTTTTGAGAGATTATATGTTTGTTTACATTCATTTATTCAATCAATATCTTTGTAGTCAGCAACACAATGTATCCTGGACAGCTGACTTTAGGGTATTTAAAAAGTAAAGATATATACCTTAGTGGTTTGACCATGTCAGACCTGAGCTCTGTCTTCATGAAGCATAAACTTTAGAGAGAAAGAGAGATAAGTGCCAAACACTCATCTTAACTGAAATATGTGATACAAAATTAAATCAAATGTGAAGAGCATCTCTAAAAGCAAGTTCTGAATTGATGGATTGGTGGCCAATGCTAATAGGCCTAAAAGTATCTATCTTAATGTTGGGACTAAATGGCTGGAAAATAGTGCAACTGTAGTTTGGATAAAGGGTCAGTCAGGAAGCATTTGAAACACAGAGGGATTACTTAACATATACTAAACCACTGATGCTGTGCATCATATGTGTGTCAAAAATTAATTTTTACTTTCATCATCTTTGTAAATATCATTTGTTTTAGAAACAGAAACAGAACTAACAGGAGTTTTGTATTCAGAGTTATATTTCAAGAATTCACTTGGGCAAGCCCATAGTTTAGTGGGCAAGGCTCTAAGAATGGTCTGGAATTTTCCAACAGGAATGGAAGCTGCTGTTCTAAGACAATTTCATTCAGCTATGTTTGTAAAGAGTACAAACCCAGAATTCTAAAATCTCCTGATTACAGACTACTGACTTTGACTTTTAATCTTGTTAAACAAATTGACATGTAAAAGTGACCATCACACAGTTACAATACAATTTGTATTATATAAGCACTATAATAATCTTCAGCCTCTTTTTTACATTAAAACGCACTCCTCAAACTATCTCCTTAGCAGCCTATTCCCCACTCTGTGATGAAGTCCAGGTGTCAAGGAATGCATATTCAAAGAAAAATGTGCCTTATGAGATCTGGGATTATGGAAAAGATATTAAAACCCCCTATCTCCAGAGCCCTTGTGCTGTTTCTTGTGGACAGACTAGCTGTTATTTCTGGAAACTGGGGTCCTGCATCCAGTCTCACCCAGCTGTCTTGTGCTTCTGTCTTGTGCTATGCCCTTCTGTCTTGTGCTTTTTTCTGGCCATTCCACTTTACCTTTCATTTGGCTGCTTAGCAGAAAAAGGCTTCATCTTCATATGAGCAACTGTAGGCTGCTAACTTGAAGACTACATTGCCTAAGAGGACAGTTCCATATTGATGTTCTCTCTCTGACAGAGGTGAAGATGCTCCCCTGTGTTGTTTTTTTAGATTCTTTCCCCCAGTTCTCCTGGATTTCTTTTCTTTTAGAAGTCATCCTCTGGGCCTGAAAACCCTCTCTCCAATGTGTGTTTGAAAGTTTGCTTTCAGTTTAACCAAGCATGAACTGAGGAAATGTATTTGTTACTGATATACTGTTATTTCAGAAACAAGAAGGACTTGGGGATGGGGGTCAGGTTGTGTGAGGTTGAAGTTTGTAATGAACTAGGTCGTTTTTAAGTTTTGCTTAGAACATCGTAATTCTAATGTCAACTTCTGAAAGAAATGATAATTAGATTGTTTCTCACCATCATAAAACATCTTGAGCCAGCTGAAACAAAACCAGATGGGTTGTTATCAGCAGTGCTAATGTACTCTTTGATATCTATTTATTGTTTCTTAGCCACAATTACCTTGGAATTTTCAGTATGCATTATGGAAGAGAGGATTTCTTTTAAAGACGAAAGGAAGTTCCTTTGTTCAGCAAATATTTATGAGTGTATTTAGGCATTGCTTGAATAATATCAAATCTGAGGGTTAGTTTGGACTTGCCTAATTAGACATTACAAAGACACATTACAAAGCTAGAACTTTATCCATTTTTATGATATGATGGAGCTGAGGCAGGGCAGGTTGTAAAGATGCAATTAAAAGGCTCAATACCTGAATTAATGTTCTGTTATTGCCCTCTGAAAATTCTTAAGCAATGAATAACAGCTGCCATATTTTTATTCCAGTTGATATCCAGCAAATTATGTAGCCCGGAGCAGAGATATTTGTCTTCAAATTCTTTTTTTATTATCTGACTCTTAGGCAAGTTATTTAATTGTAAAGTGCACTTTTTCTGTAAAATGGGGACATAGAAAAGCAATAGGATCGAGAAGATAAAAGGAGATGTGTGCACCACTTAACCATTGGCACACAGGCAGCCCATGCAGGTAACTGCTGCTACTGTTGCTACTATGTAAATGAATGTGCTTTGGAGCACATACTTAGTTTTGAAAAACCTACCAAAGTAGCATTTAAATTTCATTGTTCTAAAAATTATATTTATAAACTATTTTTAAAAATTAAGTGCTATCTATCCTAAAATCTCTAGCTTCTTTATTTGGTTAGTTCTCTTATAGTAAATAATATATATTGTTTTGCCAAAAAAAAATCACTTGGATTTTTCTCTGCTTTCAAGCACATTATTTCCTGGGCTATTTTCTTAGCACTTTTCCTTTCTGTTTTTTTTTTTTCTTATTTTTTAAATTCTTTGGCTGCTTCATAAATATATAAAATGAATTCAAACATTTTCACATTATATTTCTCCACTGAAAAGTTTCTTCCCAATCTCTCTTCCATGTCTTTGTGTTGGAGAGGATAATCTAATATAAGCTGTCCTTCTTCACATCAATGAACTAATATTACACTATCTAAAGTCAGCAATATTCTACGAGTGAACAAGGCTTGAGGGCAAGTCACCTTGGCCTGTCTGTGTCTCTTGGCATTGCTAACCACTCTTGTTTCTCCAACACCACTCATATGGCACCTCTAACACTTTCTAACTCCACCCATTCATTCCTACGTGTTCCTAAGTATGCAGTCTTGCATACTTTATGTGCATCAAAATCAATCCTATCAAACCAGCTGCTGCTATCCTTCTGCCCTTCATTCAATTCTCATAATTTACATTCCTTTCAAAGTCAGTGTCTTACTATTTCTTATGTAGATAACTAAGATATTCAAATGCATCACCTTGGTGACATTGCCACTTAATAAACTAAATTTAAAATTTGGATTAGGAACTAAGAGAATAATACAGAGCCAGCAAACTACTAGTTCAAAACTCTTTGACAATGACTTAAAATAGCTAGGATGATTAACACAAATAGGGACGTGATACTATCAATGTGATTTTTTTCTTGTTGTTCAAAAGCAAAATAATACAAGCCAATACTATATTTTAAATTTTGGAATGACTTTAAAAGATAATGAGATTAAGGAAGTCTAGAAGTTAAAGCCAGAAAGCCTATAGGCATCTGGGTGCACTGTCTTTATGGATTTTCTTTCCTTTTTGGCCTTCTGTTTGCTTCTGATCTTGGTGAGACTTGATTTCTCTAGTTTTTAGGGCACCATATGGTGTAAGATGGCTGCAAGCATGCTCTTGAACTTCCCAGATCTCTTACTACAGAAACTGGCACAAGTTACATACACACTTCCTAAAACTCTGAGAAAGTGGTTTGAGTGGGCAGGAAGATACAGAGGTAGGATAGAGGAGATAGGTGGTGGTGTAGGGGAGGAATAATTAACATTAAACAGGTATGATACATTGAGAAAGAACCTTATTACATTAAAAGATTATTTTAAAATGCAATATTCAAAAGCATGACTACAGAAGACACAATGAACTTGGATCACAGGGCATGGAGAAAACCAACTGGAACAGGCCTGGAGTCTTCTTCCCTCCTGGCTAGCTTTCATAGTACCACAGAGTGCTAAGCTACTGGCAGAGAAAAGCCATCATTTTAACCCAACTGTGAATTCTGCAATTTACCATAACACTCACTCAGAGACTAGCTCTGAGTGATTTTTAAGGAAATTTTTCACATTAGTATTAGATATTTTCATCACCTTTGTTTTGAAATTTGTCTCATTTTAAGACGTTTGTTTTATATTCTTACATGCATAATATTTGAATTATCATAGTTCATTGTATAAGGATATTTTAATCCTCAAAATCAGTTGTGCATTTTTAACAAAGCGAATGTCCATGCATTATGTCACTTAATTATGAGTCCCTTTGTAGATAAGGACCCTGAGATTAGGTGGCTGCAGTAATTTACCCAAGTTGTGAGTGAATGTTGAGAGAATCCAGGATTTATCATGGGACTTCTGAATTTACAATTTAAGTTCCTTTCATCCATCACCATCTATCTTGCAATTTATTAATGACTTAAAATAGATTTTCATAGAAAAACAGTGATGAGCTTATTAAATTAGAATTCTTCCTTTCTGATTATGATTTATATTGTATTATGGAAATGGACCTTGTGGGGAAACTCAGAGTTTAGAGGAAAAATATAAAACTAAGAATGTGTGCATGTCCATGATGCAATGCTGCCTCTTGGTGGGGTCTCTCTTCCATGACAGTGTTCAGTCTACACTTTCCCACTAGTCTCCATGCATCCTTCTTTACCAAAATGTTTAAATTTCTCCAACTGTCAGCATATATACATTTCAGGCTGGCTGAGAAATATTTTTTTTCTTTCTAAAATTTGAAAATGTATATCAGTCTGATTTTCTTCTATAATCACAGGCTAGAAGAATGTGAACCATTTATATGCTACATTTTTCAGAGGTTGTGTGTGTGTGTGTGTGTGTGTGTGTAAGAAAGTCAAATGTAAAATATAAAAGTGTCCTGGCATATTTTATTGTCTTAGATAAGAAAGTTTTTATTAGGGATATTCTTCCAATATTTGGGAAATCTGAATAAAGAAGGAGAGAGAGGTAGGGAGAGAGAAAGAAAGAATAAGAAAGAGAAAGAATGAGAGAGTGAGAATTAGAGAGAAAAGAATAAGAGATAGAGGAAGAAAGAGAGAGAAAACCCAAGAACAAAGACATGAAACAGTGGAACAAATCTATGCTGAGTTGACTATTCACCATTGAGTTCTCAGTATATACGTTACTTTCCCACCCCAGGGCCCATCCCGTACCCACTTTGTATAAAATAAGATCTAAAACCATGGAGATGCTGAAGTTGAGAACTGTCCAAAATTTGAAAATGGACCTAGAAAATTCCTGGAAGTAGTGGAAGTAAATGAGCGAATCAAGCTTTCACTTTCCAGAGCTTTGATGGCTGCTCAGCTGCTCTGTAATAGACAAAATCTAAGCAAAACAGAAAAGCACATGGATGCATTCTAGCTTACTAAAATTAAAAAATAATCACAAGAAATACCTGGATCACAGACTTCCACTTATGGTAACATGAACTTTGGTTCCACAGGTTCTTTCCATTTTAGAATACGCATTAATGTTTTACTGATGATAAGCTACTGGAAGATAAGCTACAATATCTTCCCTATTATCTTATTGGTTAATGGAAACTTTTAAGTAAGTGAATATATCATATGGGATTCTCTACTATTTGATTGAATGTTTCTTCCAAATATTTTCAAGCAATCTGTTCTAGTCCAGACTTTATTTTTCATCATACCATAGTACAGGAAAAAAAATTAAGCATATTGTCAATTTTCGTTTTATAGGGAATTCTTTATCATGTTTTTACTTATGTCCACTAGAGCGCATAACTGATTCAAATTTGATTCCATTTAAGTGGTATGTTTTCAAACTTACTTTTGGCAGATGATGAAAGTTTTAAATTTTAAAGCTTTCTTTTAGAATTTTTTTCTCTCAAAAAAATGTCATCAGTATGCAGACATTCGAAAATAAATATCGAGTGTGCTATACAACAGTAAGAAATTTACTTGTGATTCCTGTGGCATCTGCAAGAATACAGCGAGACTCTATCTCAAGAAACACAAAACAGGTTCAGGGATTAAGACTGTCTCACAAGCAGAAGGTCCTGAGTTTGGTTCCCAGGTTCCACATAAAAATACCAGGGGGAAACAGCTCAGGCCTGCATTTCTGGCCCTGATGGGTGGAGCCTGGGAAATCCCAGAGTGAAGCAAGAAGGAGGTAGAAGCAATCCAGGATGATTCCTGAAGTCACCCTTGGTCCTTCACAGGAACACACACACACACACACACACACACACACACACACACACACACACACAGAGAGAGAGAGAGAGAGAGAGAGAGAGAGAGAGAGAGAGAGAGAGAATATTTAAAGAAAACCATAAAGTGAACAAAATCAAGCCAAGGCAAAATTAACAAGAACAAAGATAAATAATCTTCTAAGTTTAAAAATGACTATCGTTATATAATTTATTTCTAACTTATCTCTTAATGAGATGAGACACAGGCCTAGTAGCACAGGATTGAGGATATTTCAGACAAGACTGTCCTTGAACTGCTAGATTAGATTACGATCATTATTGTTTGCATTTTTGTGCCTGTGCCACTTCTTTCTCAATATCCTGATTACATTTTATCTTCTTTCTAGGCCGTCACCATCAATGAATAGGATGCTTGCTATTTTGTTGACTTTCAGCTCCAAGGACTAGTGTGCATCCTAGTGGATGGAAGATGAATATTTGCTCAGTTGATTACGATCAAGCAATCAGTAAATGAAGGAGATGATATTAGAGGCGAGGGAAATATTACTAGGAGAGTGGAGTATTTTAAAATCCAATAGTCAAATAAAGCACAGTTGGGACAAGAGTCTACAATTGCATTTGGTGATGTGGATGCCATTCGTAATTGTAGGGATTGGAATTTCAATAAAACAGTTAAAGAAACTTGAATTTTAGAGTGTTAGAGACTGATGGGTAGTGAAGGAAAGATAATCAAAGGAAAAGAATCAGTGAACTAGGAATCTTTGGTGTTTGAGAAGGAATAGCAGAGCCACGCGCTAAGTAGTTTGGTATAGAATTATGATGAATTCCAGAGAAGTGTTAGGAAGCCAGCCTAAGCAGGAAAACCTGAATGACATATTCTGCAAAGAGACTCCCTTGAAACCGAGGTTGAAATGAGTGAACAAGGGGCCACCCAGGGCGTAGGACTGATTGCAGGAAGGTGAAGGAGGCCAGGAGGCCGGAGACTGAGAGCCGGGCTGCAGACTTCATCCGTAGAACCAATGCATATGGGAGAGCTCAACACACTCAGCAGACATCTTCAAGCGTTACCACATCTAAAAAAGATAAAAATTTCCTGCTGAAACTGCTGCTTCTTTCCCAAAGCAAAATATGTTATTCTCATGTCTCGAACATCTGCTCTGATGGGAAAAACAAACAGAATCCTCAGAAAGCCCGACATTATACACCAGTGTCGACAGCTAAGCTGCAGTGAAATCATTGAATGAATCAAGATGAACTCACACGCAGTTCCATGTTAGAGCTATCTAGTCTTCTACCAGTCGGTGGTTGGAGTGCAGTGAAAACTGTAAGCTAAAAGTACCAGCGTCTTTCACAGCTGGCCATGCACCGACCAGCCTGAGATGTAAAAAATCAACACAAGGGAATCTAAATTCCTCTCACAGTGGCTTTGACGAGGGTGTTTCAAGGAACGTGTGTTAAGATGTTTTTGAACTCAGAACCTTTAGCCAAGAAGCAGATGGTTGTTACCGTAGCAACTGTACACCGATTATACTTAGATGTTTTTCTCTGAGAGATAATTGTAGAAATATTGTGCTAGTGTTCAGATGGAGTAAAGTAAAGAAAGAAAAAAATTACGAAGGAATCTAAATTGAGGTGTTTCTCATAAAGATATCATCTATTGAAGGAGAAGTTCATTTTTAGTTCTTTTTATTTAATATAATGATTAACCTGGGGGGGTGACTATGCTAAGAAATGTTTCTATTTTTTGCTAGTAGATTTTAATAAGACTATTTTAATACTTTAGAAATCACATCAGTAAGACTGGGGAGATGGTTTGGGGATTAAAGTCTGCCTCACAAGCAAAAAGATATGAATTTGGATCCCTGCATTCCGTGTAAAAATGCCTGGCTAAAATGGCAGCAACCTACATTTCTGGTCCTGGAAAGTAGAGTTTGGGAACCCCCAGAGCAAAGCAATAAGATACTAAAGCAATCCAGGATGATTTGGAAGTCACACTTGGACTTCTATAGACACACATACTCAAGTGCCCTTTGATATACATAACACACACACACACACACACACACACACACACACACACGCACACACACACACACACACGCACACACACACACACACACACACACAAAATCATATCAATAGCAATGTCAGCAATTATAATTGTTTATAATATAAATGTTCAGTGTTAGTTATAGCCCTCAGTCCCTGAGAGTCATATTGAAGTTATGATCATATTGAAGAATAACTGAAAAGAGATTCATCCACTTATTGTTATGAACTGAAGCATCATCATCACATGGAGCTCTAATTTTCTTCTCACAGGCAAGTAGCTCTTGTATTTTCCATTTTAAGGACAGTAAGCTTTGTTTGACTTTTTGGGTGCATCTATATCACAATAATGCAGGATTCATAGTAACCTAAAGACTTTCAGTTCCTTTTCTCCAACATTCTAGTTCAGTGGGCAGCACTCTTTTCATTCTCACTGCTATTCCAATACAAATGATTCTTAGAAAACACTTGAGAAATAAACAGCAACATCTTGATGCCTCAGGAAAGCATAGGGTCACTTTGACAAATGAATGATTATGAAGGGAAGATAAACTTCCTGATGATTCTATGAACTTGGAACAAATGTTTTTAAATAAAAAAGTCAGTGCTTAGAAATGAGAGTGTTTAGTTGTTCTTATAAACAAAGCAATTAAAATTCAATAAATCCTTTAGAGTGTGTTAAATCTTTGTAAATACCATTTTAAGGTAAATGTATTTTGAATTCCTAAAGACAACTTTCACGTTGAAATCATAGCAGATAGCCTCCTGTCCTTGTTGTATGGTCTACTGATGGTTATTAAAGAGATGGAACTGAGTCATTCGTGTGCTCAACCCTTGATTAACTGATTTCATAGTCTGAACCAGGTGTTGATTGAGAAACCTAATACTACTCTTGATGTGACTGGCCTCTCTTTGGAGCAATCTTCCATTTTCCTAGCACTTCTGGATTTTACTGGTCTCAAAGAAAACATATTTTGTGCTTGTCAACATCATGAGGAAGACTTTACTCAGTGATAACAGTCAGTATTACCTCAGCAAATGAAAGAGAGTGGACTCAACTCTGTACACAATAAAGACAGGTGGGCTTTCATAGCCAAGAAGCAGCCCTGGGCTACTAGTAAAATAAAAAGAAGCAAAGGTAGAAGGATTCTTGCTCAAGAAATTTAACATGATTCTACTGAAGGCAAGCCAAGATGACCTGATACAAGGACAAAATGATTTTAGCTAAGCTGATTTATTTAAGTTCTTGTTATAACTGAACTAGTCATCCCAGTGACAATATCCAAAAACGAGGCTACATTGAAAAGAAGACCCCTAGAAGCCTGCTTGAATTTTGTTTAAGGAGACAGTTTTTGTCAGTGTCTAGTATTTTGGTTTTGTTCCTAGTCTATTCCTGTCTTTACTAAAGTATTGCTTCTCTGAAGTACATGTGTGTAAAATTGTACAGTCTGGAGCCAAGAAGACCAGAAGTTTCAACATATCAATACATACCCACTACTTATTAGATCATTATAGATAAGTTTCTACAAGATGGATTCAAAATAGAAACTTATTTATGTATATATTACATGATACATTCAGAAGAACAGCTATTTGAATGAAATGCGTGCAAAAAACTTAGCCACTTGACTAGGATGTAGTAAACATATAATATAGATAACTGTCATTTAAAAACTACAAACCATCACAGAAACATTTCCTAATGTGAATATAAGCCCTTTAAACACAGTTTCTTTGTTTAGCTTTTTTCATAAATCTGAATGTCTATGTTATTCTGGATTAAAGTGGTGATATCCTAATGGAGTTGGAGAATCAATTTAAGTCTGTGTGTCAAGCTTGATGGTCGCCTTTAAAAGATGAAGTCTGCTAGAATGCTATTATCAGGTACATTAATGTGTCTTAGACTTGAAAAGGGAACCAGAAAGTACAATCTCAAGTAGCTAGTGAATAGGTATTAATCTTCTTTGGTTTTACTCACAATATCCCAAGATATTTTGGGGATCATGTTGACTGTTACCTTGTAAGAATTTAGCCTACACTCAAAGAGGCTAAGCCACAGGAACAAAGGGATCAGACTTGGTTCATCCCCCTAGGATGGGTGGCATCCCTTTTTGCAGAGGATAGTACAATAGGAGCAGATGTTACCTGAGAGTGAAGTAAGTGTCAGAACATGTTTCAGGGACTTTATAAACCATCCTGCAACATTCTTTAAGTACCTCTTACAGGATTGGACTTGTTTAAACTTGGGGAAAATGAAGACTTTTTGCTGCTCTGGTAGAACACCATGTGATTAACTGTTGAGTATTACTCCTAAGTCATATACATCCTCCAAATAACCCTTCTGTTTTTCACTCCCTTGTAAGTACTTTGTAAGAGGTAGAAGAGATGTATGAAGTTCTGTAAGTTCTTTATTAAATATTTCCTCTGGTAGAAATTTTACACATATTTCCTTTTGCTATTCTAAAGAAATGCCTTAAAATAATTCTGTCAGTGCTTCAAATGAGAAAAGGTCACAATTTTGTGATCAGATGTTTTCATGGCCCATATTTTTGCTTCAGGGAAGATTACGGAAGTTATTCCTCCTCACACTGAGGCAATCACTTCTCATGTCCTTGCTTCTAAGTTATAGCGAGTCCCATTATGTCTATCCCGAGGGACAACACTAAATCAGTAGAAGATGAGGAATTCCAAGTTTCAGTAATAAACTACCTCTTAAATCCTACCTAGTTCTGCCACAGTAAAATGCATCAATACCCATGTGGCTGACAGATTCATAGGTGATTTCCCAGTCATTTTGCCTCTTGATAGCAATGACCTTGGGTACATCCTGCCCCATGAGTATAACCTGAGCTAATGATTAGCTGTTGACCAATATGTTATAGAAAAGATGGTTAGATGGTTGTTCTAGGATTAGGTTACATCTGTCTATCTTGTTTTCTTTGTTGACTTTTATGACAAACTATTAAGATTCATATATTAGAGACTGTAAGAGCCTTCCTGCCATTAAGCCAGTAAACAATATTACTTAGTTTGAAATGTCTTCAAGCAACTGCTAACAACTCTGTGGATTTGTAATTAGATTTCTGCCCAGTTGCCCTTAGAAGAGACCTCAGCCTTGCTCTTTAGTCTCACTACAGTCATGTGTAAGACTCATCTCCTTCCCAACAAGGACTGTGAGATGAATATATTATTTTAAGCTTAAAGTAGTTTGGTAAGTAGTAATACAGAGCACACAGAGAGGACTACTTCAATGGGGGAAATTTTAAAGACAAAGTAGAACAGAGTTGTCTATCCTCATCTCTAGCACATCTTACTCTTTGTCTCTACTCTGCTCACCTTCTCTATTGCCTGCATCCTCTTTGTTCTGTTTCCTGCACTCATTCTCTAGCACAGGGGGACAGCTCCCTTCCGGAGTGGCTGCAGTGGAAACTGCAGGTCAAGAAGAAGAGTAAGTAGTTCTAATAGGGCTAAGGCCCCTTTTACAGTACAGAAATGCTTAGAAGCATTCTTCTGATTCCTTATCTTCTCGTGGATATAGGGCAGGGTATTTTCCACCAAAGAGCTCAGTATTTTTTGAACAAATTAAAACTGGAAAGTCAAACAAGGTGTCAGAGATTTCTTCCACTATAGATTGTCACATTTCTCATTTAAATTGTTTTTGTTTTGCTTTCCCTTCTTTAGAAAGGGATATTTGCCAGCTTACAGATATTGTCCTTTAGACTATTCTCTAAATTCTCATACATATTAAATTTATTTTCTCTGTTGTTGCTGAATTAGAATCTGTTAACAACGGAGTCTGTTTCTCTAGGACAACATGATGCCTTTATGTCTCCTCTTTTCTCATGTGACAAAATTCTAGGCTCTCTGAGGAACCATTTCCCATTTCTCTCCTGAGGCAGGGTAGTAGGTGCAAATGCATTTGCTGAATGAGGAAAAAAGCAGTATTTGTTACATGCAAGAGAATGTATGCATGCACATGTTTCTTCACTCTCTCTTCACTTTTGTATAATATAATGCTCCTTCAATGTAAATATTTGAGAAGAAATTCTGCTTCATCATTAGCTCCTCCTCAATTACAGATTTTGAATGGTTGCCCTCAATTATTTCCATCCACTGCAGTTCAAAGTCTTAAGTTTATAGCAGCAGATACTGAGCTCATTAGTTATTCTTTGGTGGTACATTTGAAAACCTTCTTTTGCTGATTTTTTTTGCCTTTGGCAGCTAAGCTCTACACCTTATTACAGAGCTGTGATTTTCTGCTTCTGACCTAGTTTTCTTCTCCCATAGGAGTTGGCATCTCTGGTACCTTGTGTACATCCCCTAGCCTGGAGGAATCTGGCATGGCTAATTAAGTTCCTCAATGCTCTCTACCTCAAGACACCTCCCTTCATACTTCTTCAGCCCTTACTGTCTCTCTCCTTCCAGAAACATCCTTCCATTATTGTCCTTGCCGTCCCATCATTCACCCTATGCTTGTCCTTAGGCGTCTTCCTACGGAAGGTCAGCATAGCTTCAGCTAATTCACTGCTCATAGTAACTGCAAGCAAGAATATTGAAATCAGAGAATCTACATACAAACCCTGATTACCAAAGTATAGCCATAAGCAAGCTGCCTAATCTTTCTCAATTATCAGAAACTTTTTCATCCCCAAGTTCCAGTTTTTATGGAAATATTCTAGTCATTTCACATTTTCACTATTTCAGAGCTCAACATGATTTAGCTATTTTTTTTAGTGCATGTCCTTTAAAAGATTGATAGCAGTTCCTTCTGTACCTCTTTCATGAGGGGTCTTTATTATTTGTTATAAATGGCTGTTTGCTGCTATCACACACATAGATATAGGCAATCATATACTCCATTTTTCTATTTTGCTATCACAAATAGTTGCGTTGACTGGTTTTCAAAAGGAGCTTGTATCTGTGCAGTAATCCATGCTAGGTCATTGTAACTTGTCAAATTTTTGTCTAATGATAAAATGTTTACTATCTGAAATTTACTTTTCTCAGTTATTTTGATTTTTTCAGTATGTGAGATTTGGCATCATAGTTGCATTCATCTCTTAAAATGATTTAGGAAAATCTTCTCATTTCTGAAAGTTCTGTAAGATTAGAATTGTTTTTTTCTAGAATCTTGATGGACTCCATCTAGAACTGAGGGTATTTTTTTGTGGAGAATCTAAGTACACACACACACACACACACACACACACACACACATTCATAAATCACATACATAGTTAAATGCCTACTTTCATAAAAAAGCATTTCTAGTTTTAAAGGGAGGATAGTTTTCAATTCAATGACAATTGTAAACTTTAACACTCACTTTCATGAGTGGACAGATGAACAGACAAAAGCCAACCAAGAAATTCCAAAGGTAAACCTACACTCTACAGCAAAATAATTTGGTATACATTTACTGAAATTTTCATCTACTGTTTTCAATAGCATATGGTATAATTTCTAGGATATACATGAGCTAACAAAAATGTCTGACTATATTAAAAAAATAAAAATTGCAGTTTGCATCTTTTCTGTTGATGTTGGAATAAATCTGGGTATCACCAAGAAAAAGGAAACCTAAGAAACTCTATAAATAACTGGAAATGATTATTGTTAAAATGCTCATCATATCCATTGAGATTACCATGAAACTACCAATGTATTCTTCTCACAAATAGAAAAAAGATCTATGAAAGTACAAAAAAACCCCCAAATTTCCAAAAGTTATTTGAAGCCAATAATGGAAGCTAATGTAATCTTAATAGCTGATCTCAGAACAGACTTCAGGGATACAGTTAAAAGACAACATGATACAGTATGAAATTATCATGTCATTAAAATGAAATAGAATAGAGATTCTATAAATCTATACTCCATAAGGATACCTTGGGAGGGGTTGGCCTTTGATATATAATATTGAAACATTAGATATCCATAAGGAAAGTATTATAATCAGACTTCTTTTCATCTCACAAAATATCAAGTCAAAATTGATTGAAGAACTAAACTTATGACCAAAATTTATGAAACCTTGAGAAAAAAATATAGACGTTTAGCCTGATATCACAGGTTTAAAATTCCAGCCACTTAGAAGGCTAAGGCAGAATTTCAAGTTCAAGGCTAGTATGATAAACTTAGTGACAACCTGTTTCAAAAAAAGAGTAAGGGAGTGAGTGAGAGAGCCCCGTCCCAGCCCACCCCGGCCCACATCTCCCGGCGAGCACCCAGGCGGCTTCCAGCTTAGCCTGGGCCCCGCCCCGGACCCCAGCCCCTCATGTCCTCCCGCCCCCGCGGGCCTCTGCCGCCCCCCCCAGGTCCCAGGTGAAGAATTCTGCCATCAACATCAGACCCTCTGTCTCTTGGGCCCACCGGGGACCTACGCACATGGTACGGAAGACACACTGCTACTCAGAATTCAATAGAGTCCAAAGGAAACTCTAAGGAACAAAGGGAACACAGGCCACACATCTGGACTCCACTACAATCATTATATCACGTGGGCGAGATTCTTCACATCCAGCCCAAAGATAAGTAAACCTTTTTTTTTTTTTCACCTTACTGATCCTTTCTAGTATCAATTGCTGTAGATCAACTTCTTCATACAGCCACTCCAAAAACATACAACTCTAGGGAGTACACCACTCACTCTCACATATCACCAAGATACTAAATCGTAAAAGTGCACTACCATACTAATATCACCCCCTGGTTACTTAACCTGACTTAACTGACGTACTAACAGCCTAATAGCCTCATCTAGGACATAACAATAACAATACACAAACATACCCAATCCAAGGCAAGCATTAGTAATAACTGGCAAGGGTAGCAATACCAACTACATCAGTTCAGTGAAAAACACACAGAAACTGAATGGTCCTAAAAAACAAAACAACAATGCCCAAATCAAAGTGCAAATCCATGAGAAAAAAAACCCAAGAAGACCAATCTCCCACCAAAAGAATTAATCCCATAATGATGGATTCCGACCAGAACAAATTCACAGAAAACAGCCATGAAAGCGAGACCCAACATAACGACTTTCAGAGTATGATCATTACCATGATTAATACTATGAAAGAGGAAATCCGAGAAGAGTTAAACAACCGTATCAACCACTTTGAACAGTAACACAACAGGCACTTGGAGGAGTTGAGAAAAACAGTTCAAGAAACAAAACTAGGCATAGAGCAGTTAAAACAGTCTCAGGCAGAGTTTAAAATTGAACTCAAAGACAAGTTATCTTCAACCCAAAACTCAACAGAGAGTCTTATCAGCAGAACAAATAAGGCAGAAAATAGAATTTCAGATCTTGAGGACAAAGTGGGAGAATTAACCAGCTCAATGGAAGAGAGTGTTAAAGCCAAAAAGATACTGGAGAGGAACATTCAAAAGATATGGGACACCCTGAAGAAGCCTAACATGTGCATTCATGGAATACCAGAACAAGAATCCCAAAATACCACACCTGAGGAAATATTTCACAACTAAAGAATGAGAGGCCTATTGAAATACAAGAGGCATTTCACACTCCAAACAGATATGACCAAAATAGAAAATTGCCACAGCAAATAATAGTCAAAACACTCCACATTCAAGACAAAGAAAAGGTGCTGAGAGGTTCAAGAGAAAAAAAGCAAGTCACTTTTAAAGGTAAACCTATTAGAATAACAATGGAAACAGTAAAAGCAAGAAGAGCTTGGAGAGACATACTTCAAGTATTAAATGAGCAAAAATGCCAACCCAGACTGATATACCCGGCAAAACTGTCATGATTGAGGGAGAAAGAAAAGTTTTCCAGCACAAAGACAACTTGAAGGGATGCATGTCTACCAAACCAGGCCTTCAAAAAATGTTAGAAAAGATACTCAAGCTTGAAGAAAGGAACAAGCGTATCCAGGAGGACAGAAGGGAAGTATAATACCACCAAAACATAAATATCAAACAACACACTTTCAAAATCTACTAAACATAAAAAATGTCCAGAATTAAAAATAATTTCTCCATTATAACATTAAATGTCAATGGTATTAAATCGCCGATTAAGAGACACAGATTACAAACTTGGATTAAAAACCACAATCCAACAATCTGCTGCCTTCAGGAAACTCATCTCACCACAAAAGATAGGCACATCCTAAGAATGAAAGGCTAGTCCAAAACCTTGCAAGCTAATGGAACCAGGAAACAGGCAGGGGTAGCAATTATGCTTTCAGACAAAGTGGACTTCAAACCAAAGAAAATCATAAGAGACACAGATGGATACTACATTTTAGTCACAGGTACAATTCACCAGGAAGACTTCACAATCCTGAACATTTATGCACCCAATACGGGCCTCTCCACATTCATTAAGAAAACCGTACAGCGTCTAAAGCAAGAAATCAACCCCCAAACGATAATTCTTGGGGACTTCAACACCACCCTCTCAACATGGGATAGATCAATAGGTCTAAAGCTTAACAGAGACACTTTGGAACTTAATCAAACCCTTATAGAAATGGACCTTACAGATCTCTATGGAACTTTTCACCCACGCACCGAAGAATACACATTTTTCTCAGCAGCACACGGAACTTTCTCCAAAATAGATCACATATTGGGCCACAAAATGAATCTACACATATACAAAAAAGTTGAAATTCTAACCTGTGCCCTATCAGACCACCATGGCCTAAAGCTGGACATCCACAACACAACAAACAAGAGAAAATACACTAACTCCTGGAAACTCAACAATATGATGCTGAATGAGAACTGGATTCAGGAAGAAATTAAAAAAGAAATTCAAGATTTCTTGAGAGCGAATGATAATGTAAATACAACTTACCAAAATCTCTGGGACACAATGAAAGCTGTCCTAAGAGGTAAGTTCATAGTTCTTTATGCCTACATCAAAAAAATGGAAACATCAGAAATAAACAACTGAACAATGCATCTTAAAGCTTTAGAGAAACTAGAGCAATCTGATCCCAAAAGTAGTAGAAGAGAGGAGATTAGCAAAATAAGGGGAGAAATATCTGAAATTGAGATTAAGAAAATGATAGAAAAAATCAGCCAATCAAAAAGCTGGTTCTTTGAAAAAATCAAAAAGATTGATACACCCCTAGCTAAACTAACCAAAAGCAAGAGAAAGAAAACCCAAATTAACAAAATTAGAAATGAACATGGAGTTATCACTACTGATACCCAAGAAATCCAGAGAATTATAACATCATATTTCCAAAACTTATACTCTGTGAAGTTTGACAAAACAAAAGAGATGGATGAATTTCTAAGTAAACACAACTTACCTAAATTGAATCAGGAAGTTGTGAATTATTTAAATAGTCCTATAACATATAAGGAAATTGAAGAAGTAATCTCGAATCTTCCCACCAAAAAGATGTCCTGGACCAGATGGATCCATCACAGAGTTCTACCAGACATTTAAGGAGTTAATAACACCAATACTCCTTAAACTGTTCCATCAAATAGCAAAGGAAGGAACACTACCTAATTCCTTCTATGAAGCTAATATCATTTTAATCCCAAAACCTAATAAAGATTGACTTAACAAAGAAAACTATAGGCCGATCTCTCTGATGAACACAGATGCAAAGATTCTCAACAAAGTCTTAGCAAATCGGATTCAAAAACACATTAAAAAGATCATTCACGGGGACCAAGTAGGCTTCAACATACGCAAATCAATAAATGTAATTCATCATTTAAACCAGTCCAAAGTCCAAAACCACATGATACTCTCAATAGATGCAGAAAAAGCTTTTGACAAGATCCAACAGCCTTTTATGATCAAAACGCTAGAGACAGTAGGAATGGAAGGAACCTTTATCAATATAATAAAAGCTGTATACAACAAGCCCACAGCAAGGATTATGCTCAATGGGGAACAATTGGAAGCATTCCCACTTCGATCAGGAACTAGACAAGGCTGTCCACTCTCACCACTTCTATTCAATATTGTACTTGAAGTCTTAGTTGAAGCCATAAGACAAGAAAGGGACATAAGGGGGATTCAAATCGGCAAGGAAGAAGTCAAGCTATCCCTATTTGCAGATGACATGATCCTATACCTGAGGAATCCCAAAAACTCCACCAGGAAGCTCCTGGAACTAATTGAGAAGTTCAGCCGGGTGGCAGAATACAAAATGAATGTGCAAAAATCAGAGGCCTTCCTATATGTCCATAATGAAAGAAGTGAAAAAGCCCTGCGAGAAACAATCCCATTTACTATAGCCGCTAAAAAATGAAATACCTTGGTATAAACCTAACCAAGGAGGTAAAAGACCTTTACAATGAAAACTTTAAAACACTAAAGAAAGAAATAGCAGAAGACACCAGAAGGTGGAAAGACCTCCCATGTTCCTGGATTGGCAGAATCAACATCATAAAAATGACCATCCTACCAAAGGCAATATACAAATTCAATGCTATGCCAATTAAAATCCCAAAGCAATTCTTCAAAGAAGTTGACCAAACAATCTCAAAATTCATATGGAGGCACAAAAGACCCAGGATAGCAAAGACAATCCTGAGTAACAAAAACACTGCTGGAGGTATTACCATACCAAATCTTAGTCTATACTACAAATCCATAGTTATAAAAACAGCCTGGTACTGGCACCAAAATAGACACACAGATCAATGGATAAGGATTGAAGACCCAGATATAAGCCCACAAAATTACAGCCATTTGGTCTTTGACAAAGGGGCCCAAAGAATCCAATGGAAAAAGAACAGCATCTTCAACAAATGGTGCTGGCAAAACTCGATCTCCTCATGCAGAAGATTAAAACTGGACCCATACTTGTCACCATGTACAAGACTTAATTCCAAATGGATCAAGGATCTTGATATCAGGCCAGAGATTATAAAAACCATAGTTGAAAGGATAGGGAACTCCCTTGAGCTGATTGGGCTAGGCCAACATTTCCTAAACAGACATCCAATGGCACAGTCATTGCTACCAACTCTCAACAGTTGGGATCTTGTAAAATTAAAGAGCTTCTGTTCAGATGAAGAGATTGTAGCACGAGCTCAAAGGCAACCCACAGAATGGGAGAAAATCTTCACTAACCACATATCTGACAGAGCTCTACTGTCCAGAGTGCACAAAGAACTTAGGAAACTAAACACCAAGGAAACCAATGGCCCAATTATAAAATGGGCCCCGGAACTTAAAAGAAACTTTACTAGGGATGAAATTAAAATGTCTAACTAATATCTTAAAAAATGCTCCATTTCCTTAGCCATCAGGGAAATGCAAATCAAAACTTCCCTGAGATATCATCTCACCCCGGTCAGGATGGCAAAAATCCACAATACAAACAACAACAAATGTTGGAGAGGATGTGGAGAGAGGGGAACTCTGCTACTTTGTTGGTGGGAATGCAGGCTCATACAGCCACTCTGGCGAGCCGTCTGGAGATTCTTAAAGAAATTAAAGATTGAAATACCATATGACCCTGCTATTCCACCCTTGGGAATAACCCCCCATGCAGCAGAGGTTCACTTCGATAGCACAAGCACGACCATGTTCATAGCAGCACTGTTTACAATAGCAAAGTGAAGGAATCAACCCAAATGTCCAACAGTGATGAGTGGATAAGGAAAAGTGGTACATCTATACAATGGAGTACTACTCAGCCATCAAAAATGATGAATTACTGGAATTTGCCGGGAAATGGATGTCATTAGAAACAATTATATTAAGTGAAGTATCCCAAACCCAGAAAATTAAGTGCCATATGTACTGCCTAATAGGTGGCTCCTAGTACCAAACCCACCCAGCCCACCTTGAGACACTCAAAGGTAAATCTATGTAATACCTACAGTAATTGCAAGGATTATGAACAGGAGGGATGGGGTTGGAGGGCCACACCAGAAACAAGGAGAGAGGGGACCATGTTACAGCAGAGAAAATAGGCCTCCATCAAGGACTGCAAGTAAGTAATGTGACACCTGGTTAAGTTCACAGATGTTAGTTCCTGATCATTTACAGCTGAGGGGTGTGATCTCACCAGAAGGGGAGGGCATATAGTGTGGCAGAAAAAAAGTAACCATTTTGCAAATGGGTGATTGACCCCTCCCTCAATGAGGTTTCCTACTTTTATTACATCTACTCTTGAATGTGCTCTTATAATAAGACTCCAGTTTAACAGCCTTTTGTCTCTGGCCAGGGGGTGACATACAATGCCCATCAGGATGGAGTGAAGGGTATTGCAGGAGCAGCAAAACTGCAAAAGAAAATCAACAAACCACAACCCAGAATTTCAGAGACTCTATATCAACCACCTAGAACTAGGCCAGCTTAATCTCTCCCCATCCTGAAGCTCAGGGAAATTTGCGGAAGAGGGGGCGGTAAGATTGTAAGATCAAAAGGATGGGAGGAGCAATGATTTGCAAGATACTCCACACAAGTTAGGGCTGAAGCAATCATAATTGGACTTTGCATGCTTGCGCAATGTCCAACACACTATTGACCTCACAAAGTCTAGCATCTGCTAAAGGCACCAAGATCCTTGGAGGCAAGGGATTGACAGCCACAGTAGTGTTCCTATGCTTAAGGGGAACACAGGAAAGGGTTCAGGGAAATGCCACTGGGTCCTTGTATGTCATCGGAGAGGAGGGCCCAGAGGAGAGTCAGGCATGCACAAGAAAGGACTCTCTGGGAATTGGGGGGGGAGGCACTGGGGGATGGGGAGGGAGGCGTAAGGGGAGGGGGGGGCAGGGGGTTCGGGGGGAGGAGGAGGGAGGGAGGGAACTGGTGTACCTATTAAGTTTGTATGAGCGGAAATAATAATTAAAAAAAAGTAAGTGGAGGACTAAGTTATAACACAATTATAGAGTTCTTGCCTGTCACACATGAAGCCTCAGGTTCAATCCTCAGTACTTCAGAATAATAGAGAAAAATACTTTTAGATTTTATTAGAGGAAATAATTATTTAAATAAGCTCCCTGAAGCACAGTCTCAAAAATAGACAAGTGAGATTGTACTACACCAAGAGCTTTCTGCACAGTTGAGAAAGAAATAAAAAAAAGTAAGCACATCAGTTGACTGATAAAAGATATTCAAATAATTTATGTGGCAATAGATTAACATAAAAATAGATATCTCAGAAATACAACTAAGATCATCCAAGTAATTCTATTCATATACCTAAGTAATCTGAATAAATATTTCTTAAAAGAATAAATACAATTAGTCAATGAATTACAAATGAAAATATTCTATATTACTGGCCCTAATGAAAAAGTGTTACTCAATGCTAGTCAGAATGGGTATTATTGTAAAAAAAAAAAGCAAAAAAAATTAGACAAGGATGTGAAAAGGAAATTCTCTATTAACTGCTGATAGGAAGGTAAATCAGTATTATTTTGTAAGAGCAGTATGATAGTATATTAAAAGTGAAAAATTGATCTACTATTTGATTAAACTATTCCAAGTATAGATAATAGCTGGCAAGGAAAGGAAATCAGTATACTCACACTCTTATATACTTTGTAGCACTATTCACAGTAGTTAAAATACAGTATCAACTTAGGTGTGAGTTGATAAACGTTTGGATTAAAAAATAAAAATTTACAGACATATACACCTTAAATCTCAAACTGGGCCATAATTAATTCTGCCATGTATAGTAAAATGTATGAAAGAAGAGGATATTTTGTAAGTGAACTAATAAAGGCACACAAATATGTGTTCTCTTGTATGCAGAAACTAGAACAGTTGGTTTTGAATTGGAAATGGTAGAATAGCGTTTACTCTGGACTAGCAAGGCTGGGTAACAATGAATAGAGGGAGGTATGATAATGCATACCAATACGTTGTATACAAGAATGTCTTCTGGTAGAGCACAGTTCAGGTAGGCGACTAGCATGCTGTAACATATTATGTACCTTACAGACTCAAAAGAAAGGAGCTCAGAAACCCTAAATATACATGAATAATTAGGAAATGGAAGCACTATTTACCCCAATTGCAGCAGTATACATTGTATTGCATATCAAATTATCACACTGTGCCTCATGAATATGTCCAATTATAATATTAATTAAAAAGAAAATGAAATTTTAAAAAGTTTTAATATTACATATATGCTTGTGTGTGTGTGTGTGTGTGTGTGTGTGTGTGTGTGTGTGTGTGTGTTATATGCGGAACTTAAAAATAATTGACAAACATATTATTTGGGTTAGTAAATAGCAATAGCATCAACCTAGATTTTGTAAATTAAGGAAGCTCACATTTGGAAGTACAGATGAAAGCTGCCGTGTCCCAAATGTTACTCTTTGAATCTGCTATGATGATTATATCTAAAACAGCACTCTGTCTACTTGCTCAGAAAATCCTATGGTAGATCAGCAGTTGTTGCACTTAAACCATTTTACATAAAACACAGCAAAACAAGTCACATTTTTGTTTATTTTTTACGTGAAGAACATGTTCCCATTAATGAGTTTTCTTCTTTTCTACTTTCATTCATTGCTAAGGGAAATAATAAAATTCAAAAAGTTACTGAAGTGGAGTCAACAAAAACTCTGAATTCACAAACTGGGCACTAGTCAGCTGCACTGGTTAAAAGGAGTAATTAAAAAAAAGCTAAGAGATGTATAAAAAAGCTTTCATCTCCGTCTTTTAAAACTCAATCAATTGTATTTATTCTCTGGCATGTCTAATCAAATAAAAACTGTAGCCTGTCAAGTAATTTCTCATGGCAGTGTGAGTTTCCAGAATTCCATTGTTTTTCTCTGGCATGCATTTTAAATGTTATTTGTATTTGTGAAGTGACTTTATATCAGGGTTTTAGAAACTGCAAGAAATGATTATTTTCTAAGATGCCAGAAGTAGGAGTCATAGTGTGGAGGAATCTTATTTTTGTGTAGGCCTAAGGTGTTGTGATAGTCAGTGTTATATGCCTATCTGACATGGAGGAGAGGAGCTTAGAATACAAGACATTCCTCTGAGGGATTATCTAGGTAAAGTTTCTTCTGAGTATGGTAATGAATGATCATTTGGACTGTGCTAATAGATGTGGGAACTAGACCCATTTTAATTGTGGACTAGACCATTCTTTTTGTAGAGTTTCTGGAATATAAAATATAGAGGGCAAGCTATCCAACAGTATTCATTCATCTTTTTCTGTGTTCCTGTTGCGGATGTAATTAGATCAGCTGTTTCAGATTCTTTATTTTTTAACATTTTTATTATTATTTCCGGTCATACAAACTTAGTAGGTACACCGGTTCTCTCCCTCCCTCCTCCTCCCCCCAAACCCCCTGCTCTCCCTCTCCTCACCCCTCCCTCCCCATCCTCCAGTGCCTCCCCCCAATCCCCGGAGAATCCTTTAATGTGTATGCCAGTCTCTCCTCTGGGCCCTCCTCTCCGATGACATACAAGGACCCAGTGGCATTTTTCTGAATCCTTTCCTGTGTTCCCTTTAAGCATAGGAACACTACTGTGGCTGTCAATCCCTTGCCTCCAAGGATCTTGGTGCCTTTAGCAAATGCTAGACTTTGTGGGGTCAATAGTGTGTTGGACCTTGCGCAGGGCATGCAAAGTCCAATTATGATTGCTTCAGCCCTAACTTGTGTGGAATATCTTGCAAATCATTGCTCCTCCCATCCTTTTGCTCTTACAATCTTACCGCCCCCTCTTCCGCAAATGTCCCTGAACTTCAGGATGGGGAGAGATTAGTCTGGCCTAGTTCTGGGTGGTTGATATAGTCTCTGAAGTTCTGGATTGTGGTTTGTTGATTTTCTTTTGCAGTTTTGCTGCTCCTGCAATGCCCTTCGCTCCATCCTGATGGGCATTGTATTTCACCCCTTGGCCAAAGACAAAAAGCTGTTAAACTGGAGTCTTGTTATAAGAGCACATTCAAGGGTAGATGTAATAAAAGTAGGAAACTTCAGTGAGGGAGGGGTCAATTCAGATTCTTGTTTCCTTAACTCCCCCTTCATGATGTCTGTACTCTTGAACTGTGAGCCAGTTGTTCTTCCTTAAGTTGCTTTTGTCAGTGGTATTTTATCACAATAATGAAAATTAACTAACATGGGAGCATAGAGGTCTTTGTTAATCTGGTTTCTTTGTATTCTTGGTGGTGACAAAACTAGCTTGAAGTTAAAAGGGATTTGTCAACAACAGGAAACTAAAAGTTCTGATAAGGCTTTGACCTTCCTCCATCCCCAGTTGCAATACTAAGATAGCCTCTTTCCATTTCTTGGCATGGTTTTCCTCTGTGTGGCTCAACTTTAAGCCATGTTCTTTTGAAATGAGTGAGATGTCATGATGTACCACATCTTTAGCTAGGTGGAGCAGAGCATATGGCTTCATTTGAATCATTTTCCACCCATACAGTCCAAGATAAATTGAGTAAGCTCCAAAATCAAAAGTGTGGTTCAAGATGCTACTAATAAGCAGTCCTGGTGTATACTCCCACAGGGCATAGTCCCAGCAGCAGATTGAGGACTTAAAACGTTCTATTGTTATTTTGGAGGGTAGAGTAGAACAAAGGGTTAAACCTAGGACACACTCACACTAGGGAAGCACAACTTTGCCACTGAGGTGTATTCTTAGCCCCTTTCTCCTTTTTATTCCTCTTAGGGGGCAGAGTCCCACTAATTTAACAGAGCCCTCTGTAGTTCAGGTGGGTCTTGAACTTGCAGTCTTTCTGCCTCAACTTCCTCAGTAACAGATATCATAGACCTATATAACCAATTCTTGCCTTTGTGTTGTTCTCGATGGAAATATTTTGCAATATTTTTCTACATCTTATGTGAGTTTTCATGTATTTTGCAATAAACAATCTGTTTCTTATAAATTATTTATTTATTATTAATAATTATGATTTATTTATGCTAGTATACATTTCTTGCATTACAGTGAGTGTTCAAGTGTTTGTTCATTGTGGATGTGTTCTCTCTTCCAAAGCTATTGTGATGAATGGTGGCATCACAATTTAAACTGCATGTACCTGAGCAAGTAAAATTCTTTCATGAAGAGAATAGAAGTTATTAAACAACCTCTAGGTTTTTGATTCATAATTCAAATCAAAGATTACCCTGTTGAGCATCTCAGAGATATGAATTCATAAAAAGTTAATGAAATTTATGGTAGACTCATCACCGTGCATACTATGCCAGAGAGACTACTCTATCATTTGCAGATAACAAATTAGCAATAATAGTTCTCATTTCTATATTCTGAAAAAATACACTATAACTTTAATGAGTAAATTAAGCTTCTTAGTCTATTTTGCAATAACTACAGAATGAGATGGTTTTGTAATTTCTATATGAAAAAACCTGTTGAGCCAGGATCTCATAAAGCTGCCCGGGCTACCTTGAACTATGCAGTTCAGGTAGTTCTTGAACTTATGATTTCTTTTTTGTTGTTGATTTTTAACTTTTCTACTTTTACAAGCATATTGGTACTTATGCCTGCTTCTCCCCATCTCCCTTCCTCCCATCCTCCCCTCTCCTCTCTTCCATTCATCAATCTCTCTCCCTCCCTCCCACTTTCCTAACGATATCTATGCTTCTATGGACCTCAGGGCTCACTCTGTCTTGTCTCCTCTTGTGGGGGTTCAGGTCTTTTAGAAGGTTTCAGCTTTCTTAGAAGACAAAATTTCAGGCAAGTACTACCTTGTCTATCTATAATTGGTATATACATATACGTTAAATTGTTTTAGGTGCCATAATTTTTGGTAACTTTTGTAAAATATTCTTATTTTGCTTTAAAGTAAACAAAATAATATCAAATGAAAATATCTACTTATTTAAAATAGGTTTATCCTCACCGACATTTTAAAACATGGGTATTGAGAAACCATAATGACATGCCCCTTTTTATGACCTGGAAAAGAGATTGTAAAGACTCCCTTTCTATTACAGCTATCTGTTTCTGCATATTGCAATTCTAAATATTGATTTTGCATGTACAGAAATTAACATTGTTTGGACATTCTGTTGATATCTAAATATCTAATTATCTAATAGATACTTAATTTAAAAACTTCTGGTTCTTTCCTTATGTATTTTCAAATATCCTTTGATCTATCTCTGCTCATACTGCTAATATTGAGGGCCAAACAAAACACTGCAGACCTAGTTACATGACATGAACCCCGTGAACTATTAATGGAATCATAAACTGTTTTAATATGATCCAAATGCAAGCATCTGCAGGGGCAAATGTCAGCTTGCATTACTCTTTAGAAGTTACAGAAGAAGCCTGTTATCTTAGCTGAATTTGGAAATCCAATAGTTTTTTTAACAGAAAAAATTTATGTGACTAATGATTATCTGAGTTAGACTGTGCATTATTTCAAACATCATCTTTTATTCCAATCATAACATACTTCAAGTCATTAAAAGACCCAAATCCAAGTTTTGAAAAAGCCTTTAGTCTATAACACTCACAGTCATTTCAACAAGAAAATGTGTTTGTATGGCCTCAGTTATGAAACAAGTTATGAAATTGCAAAATTTAGACCTAGCTTGTGGATTTAAAGTTTCCTAGATTTGATTCTGAGTCACCTGTTGAATGCTCTTGATCAATTCATTTAATCTTAGTTAACGTTTTTGGATGATGTTTCCTCACTTGATGAATTAAGTACAGAAATGTGAAAATGAATTAGAGTTTGCATTTGTCAACTTTTTATGTGATGTTGAACCTTCCTTGTCTTCTTTTGCATGAATTTCTTAATGAATGTGAAAAATAGAGGCTAACATGATTTGTATTCCCTTCCTCAGTAGTAATTACTTCAAAGGGCATAAAATATAATAAATTATATGACTGTTAAATTAATATAAAATTAATATTGTTATATTTTATACATTTATTTTTATTTATTATTTATTTATATATATAATATTGTATATTAGAACCAAGACCTGGAAGAATGTGCTTAACCTTCACCAAACAAGATTTTGTTTCTGCTCTCTGGAACTTTTTGGGATACTGACATTTTAGCAAAATAGTACTTCATATGACTTGTAGTTCTAAAAACAAATCTGAGAGAGGGTTTTTTTCCCCCTCTGTTTTAACTTTTGGCAATAGATTAAATGAATTAATGTAATGTGTTTGGCAAACTTATCATTGTGTTTTGTGTTTTGGCAGTTCCCTTTAGACAAGGTTTACAAAAATTGTTTCTAAGAATTTTAAATTACTCAATTTTGTTTGGTCAGATCTGTTGCACTGTGATATTTTCTGAGTCCATCCCAAACCAGTGACCTTAAACACACAGAAACATCCTTTAAATACTGTCACTTTGTATTTCTCTATGAAATGAAATAATTACAAATTAGGGGTTTTGAAAATGTTTGTTGACTGAAACCATAGTATAGCAAAGCTGTTTTCTGAGTGTTCATATTTTATGAAATATCAATTGACTTAGTGTCCCTCATGTTCTGTAGATTTTTGCTTACTTTCACTGACTTTCACTGAAGAAGCAACACTGGCGGGCCAGCAGCGCAGTCTGCCTTTCATTTCTCCTGACACTACCTTCTACCACACGAAGAAAAATCAGACACAGTTTAAAATTTCCTTACAGATAACTCTTATGGATTCAAGTCTTGTTTTTGATCAAGGCCACTACCCCCATGCCTTTGACTATCTGTGCATCTCTCTAGTCCCTTGGCACATTTTCAGTGTCTCTGTATTACTGTAATTTTCTTTCCTTGATGGAAGGGGAAGCTGTCAAAACTGAAACAGTATTGTTCTCATTTTCTTTTCTCATTGCTTGCTTTTGAAATCTGAGAGAAGGGGTGAAAATGAATCAGTTGATCTCAAAATTATCTTTCAGAACTAAAGGAAACTCTAAAGAGGGTCTGACTTTCTTCTTGAGGAAAGGGGTGGTGAAGGGCAGCTGTGGGGCAAGGCTCTACCACTCTTGTTTCTTCAGATGCCTGAGGAGTTGGAAAGGGAATCAGTGAAACAGGGAACCTCACCTGGAGACATCCACAGACTGTAGACTGGATGGAATCTTCATTGACCATAGTTTACTGATAATTTCATATTTTAACAGCAGTCACTGAGAGAGCAGTAGTCTTTCATAGCACTCAATTCCTATCTATCTCTCTTTGTTCTTGAATTCCTCCAACATTCTTGTCACAGTGGGAGCAAATTTAAGAACCTGGGTTTTCTTGTAAATATTATACAGTATCCTGGTCTTACTTAATTCTATGTAGGCATCAACTGCCAGATCCAGTCACCATTGTTATACTCTTTCCTTTTAATCAATTCTAGGCCCCCGTTCTTACACATACCTCTTCCAATTTCCAAAAGTGCTTCTGTCATCTATCTATCCCTAGGTCAAGAGAGAAGACAGATCTTTATTCTTGGCTTTACATGCTTTCACTGAGTTTGAAATGGTTTTGTTACGGTTATCTTGATTGTTAACCCATTGGATTGGAAAAATCTTGGAAGAATAGTAAACCACACCACTGGGGTGTGTGACTATATAAAGCAATTTCCAGAAGGAATTAACTGACAGAGGAAAGGAGAAGATCCACTCAGAATATGGGTATGTAAGGTAATTTCCAGAAAGAATCTGAGAAAGGAAGGGAGAAAGGTCCATTCTGAATATGAGCAGCACTATCCTATAGGTTCTGAACCTAGACAGATATAAATGGGGCAACAAAGAAATCCATCTAACAAAGATGTTCGCTGGTCTCTGTGTGTGAGCTGCTGGACTAACCCTATCATAATGTACTGACACCAAAGCCAGAGAAATTTTTCCCTAAATTCTTTGTTCATGGCTGATTTGGCTAGGCCAGTAGTTCCTAAATGGAAATCCAATAGCACAGTCACTACAACCAACACTCAACAGATGGGATCTTATGAAATTAAATAGCTTCTGTTCAGATAAAGAGATTGTAACACGAGCACAAAGACAACCCACAGAATGGGAGAAAAAGCTTCACTAACCACATATCTGACAGAGCTCCATTATCCAGAGTGCACAAAGAACTTAGAAAACTAAACACCAAGGAAACTAATGGCCCAATTAAAAAATGGGCCCTGGAACTCAAAAGAAAATTTACCAGAGACAAAATTGAAATGTCTAACAAATATCTTAAAAAATGCTCCACATCCTTAGCCATCAGGGAAATGCAAATCAAAAACTCCCTGAGATATCATCTCACCCCAGTCAGGATGGCAAAAATCCACAATACAAACAACACCAAATGCTGGAGAGGATGTGGCGATAAGAGAACTCTCCTACATTGCTGGTGGGAATGCAGGCTCATACAACCACTCTGGCAACCTGTCTGGTGATTCTTAAAAAAGTTAAAGATTGAAATGCCATATGAGCCTGCTATTCCACTTTTGGAAATAACCCCCTATACAGCAAAAATTCACCTCAATGGCACAAGCACAACCATGTTCATAGCGGCACTGTTTACAATAGCAAAGTTGTGGAATTAACCCAAATGCCCAAGAGTTGATGAGTGGATAAGGAAAATGTGGTATATTTATACAATGGAATACTACTCAGCCATCAAAAAAGATGAATTTTTGAAATTTGCCAGGAAATGGATGGAATTGGAAAAAATTATACTGAGCAAAGTATTCCAGACACAGAAAATTAAGTGCTGTATGTACTCTTTAATAGGTGGATCCTAGTACCAAACCCATTTAGTGACATACTCAAAGATAAATCTCTGTAATACCTACAGTAATTGCAAAGATTATAAACAGGAAGGAAGGGGAAGAAGGGCCCCGCCAGAAACAAGGAGAGAAGGGATCATGCTGCAGCAGAGAAAATAGGCCATCATCAAGTACTGCAAGCAAGTAGTGAGACATCCCAGTTAAGCTCACAGACTTTCCTTCCTGGTCACTTGCAACTGAGGGGGTTTGATCCCACCAGACAGGGAGAGTATAGAGACTGGCAGATATATGGTAACCATTCTGCAAATGGGAGACTGACCCCCCTCACCATGGTCTCCTACTCTTATTCCATCTATCTTTGAATCTACTCTTATAGTAAGACTCTATTTTAATAGCATTTATCTCTGGCTAGGAGGAGACATTTAATACCCATCAGGATGGAGCCAAGGGTGGTGCAGGAACAGCAAAACTGGAAAAAAAAACATAATTCAGAACATCAGAGATGCTATATTAACCACCTGGAACCAGGCCAGCCTAATCTCTCCCCATCCTAAAGCTCAGGGAAATTTGCAGAAGAGGGGGTGGTAAGATTGTAAGAGCCTAAAGATGGGGAGGAGCAACGATATGCAAGATACTCCACAGAAGTTAGGGCCGAAGTAACCATAATACTACTTACTTTGCATGACCTGCGCAATGACCGACATAGCATTGACCCCCCAAATTGACCCCCCTTTGACTAGGATCCTTAGAAGCAAGGAATTAACAGCCACAATAGTGTTCCCATACTAAAGGGAAACACAAGAAAGGGCTCTAGGCAATGCTACTGAGTCCTTACACCTCATTAGAGTGGAGGACCGGACCGAGAGGGAAGCTTGACATTCACATTAAAGGATGCTACGGGGATGGGGGGGGAGAGAGGGGGCAATTGGACAAAGGAAGGGAGGGGGGAAAAGGAAGGGAAAAGGGGGAGGAAATAAGGGGGCCCGGGGAAAGGTGGAGGGAGGGAGGGGACCGGGGTACCTATTTAATTTTGTATAAGTGGAAAAAGTGAATTAATTAAAATAAAATTAAAAAAATTTGTTCATGGCATGTGCATGCAGTAATAAAAATGTTGGGCAAGCACTCTTGCATTAGCTGATGCACAGTGTGTTTTCAGAAAAGTACTGATTTGTGCTTTGCCATCACGTCTCTCAAACAACCAAGAGAGTTGAGCTTTCTGTGCTTCAACTTGATCTTTGTTTCCTGTCCATTGCTTCCTGTATTTGTTTTTTTATTATCATCTATCCATGGAGATGTTTCTACAGACTTCTATTGCCAATGAACTTACGTTGCTTTCTCTTTTTTTCTTAACCCACAACTCAATTAAAAAGCATCGTTTCTTTTGAATTAGCACTGACTGCATGAAAACTTCATTCTGGGCATATTTCCACTTGCAGTTACATAGGGAAGTGACCGTAAGTGAATTCAGAAGTGAGCCAGAGTCCATGGAGCCTGTGAGGCAACGAAAGCATACCTTCTCAGTGCACTCTACTCTTCTGTGGCCATGATTTTGCTTATAGTGTTCTTTCTATATCACTTTCTAGTGGTTTTATTTCTGTTATGGAATTCACGGTTTTATACTTATCTCATGAATTGTGAAAGACAAAGAGGAAATAAAAAAGGATGTATATTGTCTCCTGTGTGGCAAAGTAAGGGGCTTATAGATAAATGGTTTCATCTAAATCCTGAATCTGATATCTAGCATCTTGCTAGCTCTTGTAACTGGGTAACTGATTATGTAGATTTACATCTTTTTATTTCTTTTCTTTTTTTATTATTTATTATGTATTCAATTGTGGGTGTATGTATGTGTGCGCGTGTGTGTATGTATGTGTGTGTTTGTAGAATCACGGACGAATTCGGGAACCAACATGGATGCCTTCATCTCCTGTTTACTCTACCTGGGGATTCACAGGCTCCGCCCTACCAGGACCAGAAGCCCAGGCCGCCCCTGCTTCTGCCCGGCGTCTATACGTGGGGTCTAGGATCCCAACTCAGGACCTTCCGCCTGCAAGGCAGAGGCTTAACCCCTGAGCCACCTCTCCAGCCCCCATCTTTTTATTTTTGAAAAGGGTAGGATAATATTTCTTTTCAAACCTAAATATCAATAAGCATTAGCACTCATATTGCCATTTCATGTATAATATTATATTATATTCTTATTAGTATTATGTTTTTTCAATCAGGATTCCTTATCTTCAAATGATACACAGAAATATAGGCATTTATACACACACATATGTGTTCTTTCTAACTAAATGTTTGGAGAATTTTTAAAAAATTATTCTCAAAATTTCTCAAAATCTTGCTTGGAGGTTAGGTGTATGAGATATAGAGATATAAACTGTCTATAGATTTTCATTAATGAGACTCTCAAAACAGAAGATAAAAAACAATGCTACGTGAACAAGTATGGGAAAAAAACAAGCAACACTTCCTGTAACTCACATTCACCCTTAGACTTGTATCAGTTCATGCTGGGCTGTTAGCTTGCTGGTTGCATGCTGACCTGTGCTGGACCTGTTCTGTTCTCTCTGTAGAATTGTACACTGATGGCTATAGCTTGTGATCTCTACAATCTCTTGTAGATTCACTCTGGGCTTAACTCAACTACCAATTCTTTACAAATGTGCCCGAGCTTAAACACTTAACTATCAAGTTGATACCTGTGTCTATGACAGTACATATATGTTTTTATATATGTAAAAATACATGTACATTTATATATGTATATATACACATAGAGTTGCATGTAAATATGCATATAGACTTATGTATAATATACATATGTATACATTTATATATTTGTACACATGCATATACATTTGTATTTGTATCTGCAATGTTTTCTCATGCTAAGAGTGAGAAAAAGAGTTACACACTGTAATTATTGTTGTAGAATACCATTTACTGATATTATGAGAGCAAGGACTTTTTGCAGAAGTTTGACATAGGTAATCTTAAGGACTTAGAGACCTCTTCATTCTTGCATTCAAATTTCTAGAGCTGTGTATAGCAAAGACCATTATCAAGATTTAAAGGAAAGTGAAAGTCATTGTCTTTTACTTGTAACATGTAGGAATGACATTTACAATATACAAACCTATAACTTCTCCCATAGCACTTAGAATTTGTCAGATTCCTCAGATGAAATTCAAGTAGTTATACCAGTTGAGTTTCTCTCCCAACTATGTGACTGCTATAGTGATTAGTACTTTTCTACAAAGAAAGTTTAAATTAAATGCTGTCATACCTAACTGGTTTTGACTTTAAGAGATAGTATGCATTTTGAGGAAAGGAATAGTGATTTTTTCTTTCTTTACCTTTTTGACCAATTGCACTTAGATAGAATTCAAAATAATTGGAGGAGCAGCAAAGTTAAGGAACCCTTTAAATTTTAGTATTAACATTTTACAGCAGAGAGAGAAATTATGGGAACTTAACTAAAGTTTTTTTCTTATGTATATTTCCAAAGTCAAAAAGAATAAGAGTCATACAAACTAAGTTTCATTAGTAATTACACTTTCCAATGTGCCTGTGAGAATGTATCCAGCTGATTTACATTAAAAATATAAGAAGACACCTCTTTATGCATATTAAATGATAACATATTTTTCCACTACCTGAGGCTTTGGCATGTAAACAATGACAGTGGCTATTCAAAAATACAGCAAGAACAGGAGGCGGATGAGAGGGAAATTGTAGTGGTAATGACAAAAATTCATTAGATAAATGTATGAAACTCAACACTATTTTTTAAAAGTTAAAAATGGGGGGTTTCATATTTTTAATATAAATTAGCTGGATACATTCTGACAGGCACATTGGAAAGTGTAATTACTAAACTCCTAGGTATTCATAGTCCAATCAAGTTCGCAGTCAGAAATAACTGTAATAGGTGGATTAAGTACATTTTGACTTACCATAGTTACAAGGCATTTATCAGGTCCTAAAACCATCATGAATTAAGTCCTACATTTATAAGATTAATTGTAATGTGCCTCTTTTATTTCTGATTTAATCTTTATTCCTGCTATATAGGTTTGTCAGTTTTTTAACCCTCCCCCCCCAAAAAAAAAGTTAGCTACTTGTTTTCTTTTTTACTACTGGGACCTGTATGTTTATCTAGTTCTCTGCATTATTTGTCTATTTGATTTGGTATCTGTGTATTTGAAAAATATGGGAGAGGATGAGATTCTGGAGTCAGGACCTTGTTGTGTAGTTGGAGAGGGATTGGACCTCTCAAGGGATTCTTCTGCCTTTCCCAATTGCTAGGATTGTCGGGTTGTGCCAATACACTTAACATGAAGATCAATCTTTTTTGTCCTCTCCTCCACAAATGGAGTGTCAACAAGGCACCTTTGATTTCTTTGTTTATTTAAGGGGTAGGTTGAGTAACATTGCCTATGATTTATGATCATCCTGGTACAGCCTCCAGAGTGGTGGGATGGCAGGTGAACACCACCGGGGTTGATTCTCTCTAAGTCTTGTACAGAGGAAGCCTTTAACCCATCACACTAGCTGAAGATTCTGGGGACCTTTCAAGCATTTTTCCCCAAGGGCATCTACTCTAGACATATGCAATACAAATTCTCAGTTAGAGGGATTCCCTTTTGTGGAGATTGCACTCTCTTGCTTCTGCTTGATGTCGGATCGAAGAATTACAACTTCGCTGGAGCTGCCTGAGCTTCCATTATTCTCTGCAGCCCTCATGTTCCCAGAGGATAATGGCGTCAATGGCTCCAGGGGACATGAGACCAGTTCCTTGGGCAGCTCCCCTAAAAGTCAGAATGATGAAAATTCTATTTCTTTTCCTTCCAGCTGCCAACAAACTTTCCTCCCTGCTTCACTGTAGTTGGTCTCAGGCTTCCCTCCCCCCTCCCTCCCTCCCTTCCTCCCTCCTCCCTCATGGCTATGTCCTGCACATCTCATGACCGGAACTAGTCCATGTGTTGGTGTTTAATCAGTGTCTGTACCACAAGAGGAGGATCTGAGATTTCCAATACAACATCTGGCTGGTATCTACCACCTTCCTTTCCCAGCTTCTTCAGCTGTTAAGTAACAAAGATGTTTCACACATCATTTCTTACTGATTAGGAAGGGCTCAAAGCACAAGCTCAGCAGTGTGGGCTGAGTTTCATTTAGGACAGTGTTTGTGTGTGTGTGTGTTTATATTCTTGATAACAAGAGAAACATGTAATATTCAGTGTGAGAACTAAAGCCCAATATACACCCAATAGTGGAAGGCTAAGGCAGGTCATGTACTCCTGCTGAAATGCTAATCTTTCATTTTTTTTGATGTGAATAGTGAAATATTCATCAAGACTTCAATAACTATACTATAAAGCTCTAATATTGCTTATCATTATAATGACTGCAGGATATGCTATACTAATGGGGGTGTTCTTTACATGCAAATTCCAGTATATAACTGTTGTTCATTTTTATTAAGTATAAGACCAGGGCAATGAAACTCTAGTCTATTTAAAACTCAGAGTATTCAAATGATGCATCTTCTTCTATATTTAGTTCCATTCCCTCATGTATAGACTTCATACTTTTTTCCCTGTCAGATATGTTGGAATCTAAAACTCAATTATTTAGTTAAATATTTTACAATTATATTCTTACTAGATATTGGTAAGATCAGAGATAAAAACATAAAGAGCAGAATCAAACAAGAAGAGACAGTTTTCAGCCATATTTCTCCTAAAGAGGTGGTTTTTACAATGTATTCCATATGTTGAAATAATTAACAATTAACTCAAGATCCAAATGATGAAAATCCTATAGGTTCCTGGTCCATGCTTGGGAATCTTGTAGTTTATACGATGTGTGTGCTAGAGGAATTCAAAGGCATTCCTGAGGATTATGTGAATTGCAGGTGGTAAAATAGCAAATCTATATAAAATCTTTTAATCTATGAATTAAGATAAATCTCTTCAAAGACTTTGCTCATCCAGAAGAACTAAACTTAACTAACTTTGGAGACCATTGTGCTGTGTAGGTTTTCTTTGGCCGGAAATCCAAGGTTCACGCACCTACAAGAATTGTAATTTGTCACAGCTAATTGTGGACTTGAAATAGAGGTGTGTTAAAATAGAGCTGAACTTGCCAGCTGCATTTTCTGTTGGACAAATGTTTTCATTGAAGAAAGCAACAATGAGACCCACAAACAACACTCCAGACATGGTGTGTGTTTTTGTTTCTCCTCTCATTTGATTGTGCCTGCGGGTTTCTGTAGACAGGAAGACATGAAAATGAATTCAGCTGTGTTTGGTGTTATTTTTCTGAACTAAGATGTGACTAACATACTTCGTTTGACAGGAATTATAAACACCCTTTGTTCAGTAAAAAGAGGATCAAGACTTCCTGTAATTAATATACTGTATGCTTTCAGGAAAAGTAGAGGCATGTTTACATGCTAAAGCCTCAGGTAGTGGAAAAATATGTTACACGTTTTAGAATTTTCTTTTAAGAAACTATTTAAACCTGTACTTCTGCAAAGTATTATGCCAGTAATTCTCCTTAGCAGTAACTTTGGATAGAATGCTAGCTATATGACATTAAAAAAATAGGCAGTGTTCATATTACACATACATTGCAGTATGGGGAAAAATAGAAAATTATTCTGCTGAAGTCTGAGGGAAATTTTGTTAAATAATGTTATTATATGGGTCATTGAGTTCTTTAGAATCTTTTGAACAGAGTCCAGGCTGTATTCTTGGTTTGTGTATTTAGGGAAATGGTTTCAATGAAGGACTGGTCTGAACTGTTGGTGAATTCAGCCAAATATTTATGGCATGGCACTGCTGTTAGAAATTTTGTTCCTTGGAAATCATGTAGTGTTTGGGGGGTAATATTTTCTAGCCAATGTCTTACTCATGAGCTCTCCAACATTAGACATGATTGTCCTTTTCTCTTTCTTTGCCAGTGGTATTTGGCAGAAGCTTCAGTAAGGCTGGCTTTAGGTGACTGTGTCCATAGGCTCTGATCAGGACTGTTTTTATTTAGTATTTTGTACATTGTAATGAATTCTGTAAAATATTTTCATAGTTCTGTCACTTAGCGAGATATTGGTTGTGTACCTAACACTCTGTGCCTAACACAGAGTGGAGAACCAGGATGCGAACACTGAAATGGCAACCTCTGTGTCTCTGGGGAGACAAAGTGATATACCAAGCATGCTGTTCTTTCAAAGACTTTTCCACCATTTATCCCTGACTCTTTGCTGAAGTAAGCATCAATAAGCTAAAGAGTAGAGAACCATATGCCTGTGCAACCTTTCATTTTTTTGATAACTATGCCAATCAATTGTTACACTAAATTCTATTGAAAGATGAAAGGAAACTTGACTTATGGAGGGATTATGCTGAGATGTTGCTAAAGCAGTCTGGCAGACTGTTTAGCCCAACATGGCCTGAACAGATGTTCAGTAAGTTGTGTTGTGTGCCCAGCACTCTACTGGCTATTAAAGAGTCAGTGATGAACAAAATAGACATGACTTCTGCCCCTTCATATCAATACATTTCAAATGAAGACAGATGCTGTGAAAGGCTTGAGCATTCTGGCTGACACATAGTCTCCCCGCAGGAAGGCCAGGTGCAAAGCCAGTTATAATTTCTTGGTTAATTAATGATCATAGAAGTGAAAAAAAGGTGTGTTAGCCAGGGTTTTGCATTGCTGTAACCCAATTACAGATAAAGTAACCTAAGTAAGAAGTGAAGATGTATTTTTGGTGGGTTAGTTCATTGCTATTATGGCCAGTGCGCATTGTGCCCATGCTTAAATCATGGGTGGTCAGTAATGAAAGACAGAGGGGAGAAGGAGGAAAAGGAGAAAAAGAAGAAAAAGGAGAAAAAGAAAGAAGGAGGAAGGAGTAGAGGAAGGGGAAGTAAAGGAAGAGGAGGATGAGGAGGACGTCAGATCAGTTTAGCACCATATCAACAGTTCTAGTAACCTGCAACCCCAATTAAGCCTCACCTCCTAAACTTTACCTCTTCTCAACAATACTGTAATATTTTGAATTTCTAAAGGGCATGATACAGTATAGATGCTTCACGAGCTAAATGTCTCCAGAAAAGTTCTCACAGTGACATTCTGTATGCTTTATTGATTAGGTGTTTCTCAGTCCAAACACATCTCATTCAGAGTTGTCTGTCACCAGAGAATTATTTAAAAGGAGATTAAAAATAGTCAGATGATGTTTACCTTTTTGAGTCTCCACATTTAGGTCTTTACTTGGTGAACCTGAAGACTTGTGTGTGTGACTTCACTTTAGCAATGCTCATGGTATTTTCATAACCTCATTTCTGTCTCTTACAATTTACACAATAAGAAGCTTCAATATCATCAAAGCCTTTGACATGTTAAAGTGGTGCATGTGTGTTCTTGGCACATATGTGACTTAAAGTGAGTACATGCTCTCTTTCATTCATATACTCTTAGAATATGCAAGTGCATATGATTATTTCTTAAGCTTTTCTGTTTTCCTAATGAAATATTATTATTATTGGCTGTAGCCATATCGTCAGAAGAAAATTCATTTGCTTTTTAAAAATTATTTTATTTATTTTATGTATGTGTATATGAGTGTGTGTTTGTGTGTTTGCGTGTGTGTGTGGGGGGGGTGTGTGTGTGTATCAGAGGGCACTGTGTGTCCCTGTGGGGGGCCAAGGGTGACTTTGGGAATCATCCTGGATTGCTTCTACCTCCTTCTTGCTTCCTTCTGGGATTTCCCAGGCTCTGCTTACTATGACCAGAAGTGCTGGCCACCACCGTTTCCACCGGGCCTCTTTACATGGGACCTGGTATCTGAGATCAGGACCTTCTGCTTGTGAGGCAAAGTCTTAGCCTCAGAGCCATCATCTCTCCAGCCCTTATTTGCTTTTTGTATATAACAAGAACAGTGAATAATTTAAAATTATTCTATCATACATATGAAATATAAGGATATTACTGATGTTAATGTGCTATGTTCTTTGTCTAATGAGGAAGAACATTGCACATTTCTCCTACACTGTTTCCTTTCTATTAACCAAGTTACATCACCATGGCAGCGCTAACATTTTGGACTCTGCTGCTGTTGTTTGATGCTACCTTTGGCAGTTCCTGATTTGACATGAAAGACTGAGAGAACTTGCAATAGCTGCAAATAAATTAACTTGAAGAGATGCTGTTCTGAAAGGAGAAATCAGTTGGCTTATGTGACCGTGACTAGATTTAAAAATCTCATTTCACTGCTTAAAAAATTAAATAAAACTTCAAATACTGTGTGATGTTTTTAGTTTTGTGTTAAAATAGGATTCAGCAGTACACCATGTTTGCCACCAGGAGGTGCTAGAGGGAAATAAAAGCAGTTTTTATGGCGGTTTTGCACTACTTTATGAAAGTGGTTGTTCACTAATTTTATTCATTTTTTTCTCCTCAGTGCTCTTGATGTTATCTTCTCTTCTGAAAATTTCCTCTGCTCCTATGGTAGCTATATCATATATTTGCAGTTTTTTGTATTTGGCCATACATAAAAATGCAAATAAAATTTGAATCACTGTTTGCCAAGAACGAACTACAAGAGTCCAAAACCATAAAGTTGCATGGTAATATATAAGTAATTGAGGGGAAATAGCAAAGATTATGAAATCCTCATTTAGTTCACTTTTATAAGATAAGCCTGCATACTATGTAAAATTTATATTTCAGCCTTTCAGAGATGAATTTGTTCTGTTCTGTGAGAAGGGTGAATTGAATTGTTCTATGCATATCTGTAGAGCAAGTACATTTTAAAATCTTGTAAATAAATATCTAAGCTTAAAGTGTTTGCTCAACAAATGTTAAAAATTAAATATCTGGGAGATACTGGTGATTCAAGCTTTTCCTTTGACAGAATTTCCCTTTTCTTTCCTGTTTATGAAATACAACATGATTCTGAGGTCTTTAAGTCTAGTGTTTATTTTTTGCTTGTGTGCAAAGATTAGAGCTAGATAAAATAGGGAAGGGATGAGAATCTTTTCCTGGGAGTTACTTCAGTATTCCATTACTAAATATTATCATTTTACACAGACATTTTCTAAAGTCATTTTATACATTAATAGAAAATTAAATTATTAAAATGTATTCATTCATCATTTTATCAATATGAATTTTCTATGTTTTTTTAGGATAGTTGTAATCTAAATTTACATCTAGCTTGTCCTTGTGAACCAAATAGTAGTTGCTCAGATTTATGATTATTATTTCAGGTTAAATATAATTACAGCAGACTTTAGCAAGTACTATCATCTCTCCTGATACATAGTACTGAGGGCATAAAACTTGTAGACTTTTTTGCCAGTAAAGCCACACAAAATCTGAAAAGGTAAATATGAAAATCTTAGTAGTCTAATTCTATCTATACATGATTCATGTTAGACTTGTGTTTTCTTCTCCACATTCAAAGCCATCCGTAGCTGTTTGAATCTTTTTCTACTGCATCTAACTCTTACTCCTTTGCATCATTTTGCATATTTAAGCATAATTTCTTGAAAACTTTGACAACCTACATAATCTCCTTATTTTTATATCAACTGATTAGAAAACTTAATTATCCCTTTCCATCTCATGGAACACATTCACAGATTGCAGGAATAGAGTATGGGAATCGTGTGGTTGTGTATATGTGTGTGTGTGTGTGTTATGTGATTGTGTGTGTGTATGTGCCTAATACATTTGTTTTTTTTTAATTTTTCCATAGTTGAAATACTATACATTTATTTGTATTTAATATTTGTCAATCACAGTTGTGCTTTGCATTTTTTAATGTCAGCATGTTTAAGTGAAAGAATTCCATGTAGAATGATTTTATCACCTAAGTTGGGCATTTAATTCATTCAATGTTATTTATATGTGATAATCAGATGGTTGGACTTTGCAAAGAAATAGAAATCCAACCACATCCAGAACATAACCTCCCCATTGAAATAATGGGGAAAAGGGAGAGGGAATTGAAAGAATTAATGATAGAACTAATTAATTCAAATTTTGACATGGACAAAGAAGAACAGAATTTACAACAATGGAAAGAAGTTTTCTGGCACAGTGGCCAACATATTTTCTCTGATAATTTGACATTTAGGCTGAGACTTCACCATGACCTGATTTATCCATTTAGGAGGTGCAAGAGACAAAAGAAATGCATGAGTCATAGCACCAGAAGGAATCTAAAGTCAGGCACACAACAAGTATATAGTGGGGATGAGGGTTCAGGTAGGTAGGGAAGCAAGATGCAGAGTTGGGAGCACAGAAAAAGTTTAAAGGCCAGGATAACTATTTTGGGCTTCATGCTGCAACAAAGAAATCACACATGTCTTTACTGAAGGAGAAGTACAAGGAATTTTAATTTAAAGTGATCTCCCCCCTCCCCGCTATACACTGACTGTGAATGAAGAAAGTAGAGATGAATGAGCAATAGTCATAGGTCTGATCACAAAACAGACTCATAAGAACAATGACAGGAGTCAATGCAATTCTGATGATGGATTCTGTTGACTAAGACCGTTATTGACAAGAAAACAAGCAATGAGAGAAAGAAGGTAGATTTACTGTGTTCAAAAGGTCATTGAGTTGTAAACATGCTGGCTCAGCTGTATAGCTTCTAGTGTATTGGAGAACAGATCACTTGTGTGACTGGAACTGTTGTCTTTGCATGCAACATCCAGAGATGTGATATTTCTTCCTTCTCCTGAAAGAAGGAGCTAGTTGCTATTTTATTTCCTAACAGGAACTGTTCAACTTGTTTATCTATCTATCTATCTATCTATCTATCTATCTATCTATCATCTATCTATCTATCTATCTATCTATCTATCTATCTATATCTGTCTATCTATCTATCTATCTATCTATCTATCTGTCTGTCTGTCTGTCTGTCTGTCTGTCTATCTATCTATCTATCTATCTATCTATCTATCTATCTATCTGGCTAGCTAGCTAGCTATCCTACTTGAAAAATTTGGAATGTTTTATATTATTTGGAAAAATGTATCAAGTTTAATATTTAAATGAAACAACTGATCTGTTGGTAGAAAAAATTAAACAAAGCCATTTTATAAATTCATCAACTTAGTTAAAGACCAAGAATCAGCTAAGTTTGGAACAACAAATGTATAGTAAGATACACAAAAATTGTGCTAAAGTTTTAAAATTTTTTTCCCTTTTATGTGTGTGTGTGTGCCTGTGGAGACCCAAGCATGATTTTGGGAATCATCCTGGATTTGCTTCACTCTGGTATTTTCCAGGCTCTCCCTTCCAGAGCTGGAAGTACAGGTCTCCATCATTTCTGCCTTGTGTTTTTATGTGGAACCAGAGATACAAACTTGGATCCTTCTGCTTGGAAGGCAGAGTCTTAACCCCTGAGCTATCTCTCTAGCCCTGTGATAAAGTTTTGCATAAAGGATAGGTTGCAATGAACCTTTTCATGTTGAGAAGAATTGCACGTGCTTATACATGGTTAATATTTATTTACTGTGGAGCCAGGACTGTTTTGAAAAATTTGAGATATTAAATCAAGAAGTCTATGAGATAATTGCTGCCATTATCCTCATCTTATGCCTGAGTCAACTAAGATATTGGGAAGATCAATATGTCCCCATTATATTAGGATATGGTGTCAGATTCAAGTCCAGACAGTTCATATTACATGATAGAGACCAGTTATTATCAGACCTCCTCTTATCATTCTCTTTCATGGGAGGATAACTAATTGCTTTTCCATTTTGATAAGTTTCATTAATCTTTATTCCCATCAGCTTCAAAAGTAGTCATACTTGAGACTAAAGAATGAAAATTGAAAATATTATGAACCAACTATAGTCAAGTATGAAACATTTTTAAAAAAGGAAACTTTTTTTAAAGTAGTCAGAGAACCTATCTGACCTATTATTATGTTTTTTCCTTCTTTTATTTAAAGAGACTAAAAGTCATGACTCTTTATTGAATTATTGTTTGTTGGCTCTTTGTACCTCAGGTAGTTATAGCTTCTGTATTCTCTGTTAACTGCATTTCTTTTTAGATTTTACTCTCTGAAATATCATAGAGTTTACTTATCTTTATCATCATCCTTTCCTTATGAGGTTTTAATTATTTGCTAGCATATTAGTGACTGCAAAGCTTCATTTGTCATCTCTTTGTCATTTACAAATGACTGAGTTCTGGCCTGTGAACATAGTGTGAGCTCATTAACATAGAACACCAGAGGAAGTATAGAAGAGATTCAGGGATTGAACTTTGCTGTTGGATGGAAAAGACAAGGCAGAGAGAAAGTGAACGGGTTTCTACTCTGATTATTATGATAGATGGTGCTAAATTGAAGGTCATAATAGTTCCAGTATAATAGAGAAAACAAGTCCAATTTGTAAATGATGATCAGAAAATACTTATATGCACTGGTGTTAATAAAGACTGAAGCATAACATATACATATATATGTGTATTTGTATATAGATTGGGCAATCATCACCCTGGTCTTAGAATGCACCATCATTATTACTGATCCTTCCTAACACAGTTTTGGTGAAAAAAATGTCAGCTTGATTTCAAGATTGAAACAGGACAAAAATATACTTCAACATGAAGGATTTGAGTATCTTTGTGTGTGTGTGTGTGTGTGTGTGTGTGTGTGTGTGTGTAGGTACATGTGGATGTGTCTGTGGAGGTCCAAGGGTGACTTCCGGGATAATCCTGGATCACTCTACCTCCTTGTTGCTTTGCTTTGAGATTTTCCAGGCTCCTCCTTCCGGGGCCAGAAATGCAAGCCATTGCCATTTTTCTGCCTGGCATTCTTACTTGGGATCTGGAATCAGAACTCAGTTTCTTTTACTTATGAAGTGAAGGCTCAACCCCTGAACCATCTCCCCAGCCCTTGAGTTTCTTCTAAATCCCACTAATATGGGAACCCTGGGATAGCACAAAAATTGAAGGAAGGAAGAAGAAACTCTGAAAAGATGAATGAAAAATTCTGGAATTCTGAATGGAGTTAGTATTCCAAGCTGTAAATTTATGAGATATTTCTCTCAAATTCAGGAATATCCAAGACTTCAAGCTATCAACCACTGTACGGCTGTTAAAAACAAGATAATTGACTGGATATGCATATATTAAATAAGATACCATCAGAAGGCCGAGGAGATGACTTAGTGTCTAAGGTTCTTGCATGACGAGAGGGAGGACTGGAGTTTAAACCTTCAGAACTCACGTACAAACTGATCAAGCCTGGAGGCTGCCGATATTCCCAGCATTATGATGGGGGAGACATGGGATCCCTACTGTGAGCTGACTGTCTATACGAGCCACTTAGAAAGCTCTGGGTTTAGTTAAGAGACCCTGACTCAGTAAATAAAGTGGAGAACAATTGAAGAAAATGCCCATCATCAACTCTGGGCCTAAACATGTTCATGTACCTGTGCACACAAGCATACACACATGTAATGGCTCATATGCAAACACAAATGCACAGACATAGCAAAGAAAAAGGAAAAAGAAGCTATCAAATCTTTCTTTTTCTAACGGGATGCATTTTGACTTTTAGCTTTCTGAGTAGGGAAATTGATTCTTTTCTCATGGAGTTGCATGGGGACAGAACAAATTTCTAGACAAATTTCTTGACTTTGAAACCAATTGTAAACATAATCTTGACCAAATTATTCTGCCATAAAACTCTGAACCTGGAAATGCCACATACTTAGCCAGACTTTGCAATCTATTTAGTGTATCTCATCTCAACAAAAACATTGTTAGGTATCCCCAGAACACTGAAGAAATGCTTTACAAATGAGAGCAACAGAAAGGAAAAATTAGCTTAAAAACGGAATTAATGGAAGAGAAAATATACAACAGTAAGTTCAGAGAGATAAAGAGAACAGGATGAAATTTTAAGCTATGTATTGAACAAAATAAGTTTTAGGTATGAAAATATATAGTTCTAGAAATTAAAAATAAGCATGTAAAGTTTGTAAGGTAGAAAGTACTTAAAAGTAGCCGAAAAGGGCAAAAAGGATCATTATATAAAAAAGAAAAATTAAGCCAAATGCATTAAGAAACATCGTATCTTAGTAATTAAGTCTAGTAAGTTTTTTTTTAAATTGAAAAAGACTTTTCGTATGCTTTATATTGTTCTTGCTGTTGTGGCTATACTTGTGAAACTAGAGAAGATTCTGTTGTAATGAGAAAAACTTGAGAAAAAAATAAGGGAAAGAATTAGCTACACAATAAGGTTAAACCCCTTTCCTCCTATCAAGAAAAATTCAACTAAACAAGCATCAAAAACCTGACAACCAAATTATTGAGGTTCTGGAATCAAATAAATGAAACTGTGTTATGGAATTAGACATACAAACATTCATGCACACAAACCCTCACACACATCATGATATTTTGAATTACCAGGAAAAAAAGAAAAATTTTAAAAGCTTTTAGAAAGGCCACAGAGAGATATCTTTAATACAGGTGGCTCAAACTAGACATAAAAAAAACCAAACAACAAAAATGGCCGTACTAAAATAGTGGAGATGTAGATAGGTCTTCGTGATAGGTCTGAGAAAAAAAGAAGAGACACTGGAAGATGCATAATACCCATTCTTGTCCATATCTTTTATCAAACAAGAGATGAATTAAGATTAATAAATGGTATGAAGTTGAGAAATTTAAAAATGCAACACGAAGGAGAGGAACAGGTAAGTTCTAGAAAGATGAAATTAAAGTTGAATGATTCCTGTCCGCAAGACTCCAGGCAGCCAGCCCAAGGGAGGAAGAAGGAAGACTAGAGAAGAAAACTTTTTTGTTTTGAAAGAAAAACAAAGTTAAAACAAAAGATCATCCATGAACTCTACCTCAGAGATTTATTGAAGAGTTGGTGATAAGAACAAAAAAGACTTTGCAAATGGTTTTGAAACGTCAATGAATTTTATAAAAACCTGTATGTGTAAGAAAATAATTAACTGTGATACAATTTCTACCTCAGCATTAACCTGATTAGTTGCCATAATTTAATGCTAATTTATATCCAATTTGTGGTTAGAGAAGTCTTTTTAGGGAGGAACATCAGAATGAGGACAGAGATAGGAGTTCCCATTTTCCCTATGAGAATTAAAAAAATGGCTTGAATTTTGAAACAATGAGAAATGATATGGTATCACTGGTCCATTGGAGAAAAATTAAAAAAAGAAATAGTTAAACTTGAATTGATGATGAGACTGGCTAGTTCTCATCTTATTAAAAATCTTTCCAATGTTATTTCACTTTAAAATGTTGCCAAGTAATAGTATGAATATAAAGTTGCACTTAATGAAAAATTAGTGGATGAGTGCCAAGGAACTGGGAACTGCAGATATAAGGACAATTACCATCAAAATTAAGCCATCAAAGTCAGAAGGAAGTAGTGGGGGGGGGTCTGTGCCTCTGCAGTTAGCAGGAGGGGAAAGACAATTTTCCTGTGGAAGAAGTCATAGCTGATAGGCTGAGAGATTGAGGTAGTAGACAAGGAAGAGTTTGAAAACAAGATAAAAAGGAACAAACTCACAAGTCAGATGTTAAACTTATACAGGATAATTAGGATAATTTAGAAGTACTGACAAAATCTTTGGGGCTCCTGTGGATATGCATTCTTCTCCTTCGTCTGAATTCCAAGTGCCATTTCCTCTCCCAGTTTAGTAACTTGCCCTTCAGTTATGGGCAGGAGTGATGCAGAGGGTTGGTGAGAATTTCCAGAGAAAGGCCACAGGGTTGGGTTGCTGCAGTGTAATGAAGAACAGATGAGGAGGGATGTAAGGGGGGACATTAGTTGGACTTGAGAAGAATTAGAATCACAGAGAAGATTCCTGCATGGTGGAAGAGCCCAGAGACATAAGAGAAACTAGTTCATGAGGAGCCTTGTATAGAAGACTTTTGGGCTCTTGCCTGATGGTAGAAGGAGCTGCTGACATGGGAAAACAGTGCAGTTGGATTGGTGCTTGTTTTGTAGAGTTCTCTGGAAATACTGCTGAAGGTTGACTGGGAGTATTGGAAGAGGCATGAGGCAATAGAAACATTTATAAGACAGTCATTGATTAAAGCCCTGGGGGTCTTTCAGGTCAAACGAGAAAGGTAGATCAAACCATGGTAGAAGTAGAGAGATGAGGCACCATTTCCCAGAATGAGAAACCAGGAAAAGGAACTTTGGGGAACTAAGTGAAATATGAATTTAGCTTGAAAGGGATTAAGTCTGTTCAGTATTGATGATTTCTATTTGGAAATTTGAAGTATGTGGTTTCAAACCAGAGAGAAATGGGACAAAGAGTATAAGTCCTCTCAATACATTGATCTGAGTTCTGCAGTGTATGATATCTGGAATACACTGGACAGCTAGAGCCATATCAAGGAGATGAAGCAAAGTTCTAGGACATCATCTGTGATTGCTTGGCAAATAAATTCAGCTCCATGGTGAAGAGAAATGTAGTTATAACTTTTAGGGAAACGTTACATTTAAATGGTGATTAGAAACAAAGACCACAGAGCAGATTATAGAGGGGCCAGAGTTCTGTGGGAAACCAGTAAAAGAAAGGGGACTGTGAGTGGCTTTAAGGCAAGGAGTGATCAAGTTTCACTGATATGCCACTAAACTCTAGCAATTAGGAAGTCATTATTGGCTTGGTTTAGTTCTTAAAGAGATTGGGTGAAAAGTCTATTTTCAGGTTACAGATAAATGGGAGGTAGGAAAGTAAATTCAATCTAGCCAACTATACATATCAGAAAGTAGAAAGCCCAGAAAAGGTAGGTCAGGAGTTTTTTATTACCTATCTATTTTTTAAAATGGGAGATGAGCAACAAATCACAGGACTAAAAAAAGAGCAAGAAGCAACCAGTGGGAGCAAAAAGCATCCTGAACTCTGATGGAATATTAGGCTATTGGGGAAGTGATCTGCATGGGGATGTCTTTGCTGGTGGCAGCTGTGAGGCTGGGAGCAACGCTTGGTACAGAAAGTTCAGCCATCTGCCAATTTCACAAATTGTACTTATATCATGACTTCCACAAGCCAGTGATTTGTCCTTTCTCTGAATTCTTATATTCACAGATCTCACTTGCATACTTTCAAAGCTTTAAGATGATTGTCAACTTGAAACCCCAGACTCTGCACAGCTGCCCTCCTAATTCCAAGATTCTGTATATATACTGATCATTTTATAATTTCTCAGTTTTATTCTTTTAGAGTTTCTTCATATATTTATATCTATATGTGTACATAGGTACATATATGTACACATATATAATGAGAACACTTTTTTCATTACCTTTATATTCTTTCACAATTTAGTACATGTGTAGGTAGAAGAACACATTTGTTCTATCTGTATATAATCAATACCTCATCTAGCACAAAACTCAGTTTTGAAACATTTCAAAGTCAGCCCAATAACTGAGGTTTTAGAATTGCATATTTGGGTATGATTTCACAGTCTGTGCAGATGATCTACAACCTGGCCTCAGAGATCTTCATGCAGTAAATTGCAAGATGTGCCTTATTTATTTATTTATTTTTGCTAAAGCTCCAAATGTGGAAGGGATGAGTCAGCCTATCTGGGGTTGGAAACTGCCAGTTCCAGAGACAGTGCAGCCCAAAGCCATCGCCTTTAGCAAATTTCTATTAAAAATATTTCTGCTCCATATAACTGCCTGATATGTCAACCTTGACCAGTTCCTGTAAAGTAAAAGTAAACAGAAAGAAGCAAAACAACAGAATTGCTGCTCAAGGGCGGTATTGAGGTTATTTCCGTCACTTGCTTTAGAAAAATGTGTTTTATTCCTTTTTCATGATAGCCTTGATGTTTTACAATAAGAATCTGATATCTTTGATTTTGCCAAGGTCGGTAAAATTTTCTATTCAAAAAATCAGAGAATAATATGAAAACAGATATATAAATATTCATTAATAGTTGTAGATGCTCCTGAATACAACAAGTCTTCTGTTGTAATTTATCGACTATTGTTTTATTCACATAAGTGCAAATATTTGCAGAACAGAATGAAAAGTGTATTTTAAGAAAAGTGACAAGTTATGCAAAATTTGGAGCTCCTAAAGACTTAGTATATATAAACAATTTCTATGATATTTCATTAACGAACTTAGAAGATGATATTGAACTAAAATATGTCTTAATTATTGTAGAATTTTAATTGCAATGCAAGGGAACATGTCTGAACTATCATCAGTAAATGTGATAACATCAGGAGGAGTACAAGTCGCTGCTCAGAAGTGGAGTTCAAGGGTTGTTAGCAGCGTTGAATTACCATTCAAGAGAAGAAGAAATTTTTCTTATGCTGTTCAGTAAACAAAGACACCAAAGGCAGTATTGTCATGAGTCTGTCATTTTTCTTAGCGTGATTAAAAACTATCTTAAGATTCAAGTGTTTTCCCTCTTCTTTAAAATTCTGAATATTCTTTCAACTATCTGCATTTAAATAGAATTGTGTCAGAGAAAAGAACACATATGAAAACTCATTTTCATGTACGTAATTTTATTTTGAATTATTCTCAATCCAAAGTGTGATACATGCCTGTTTTCCCAGTACTTTGGATAGGATTGTATGTTTGATTGTACTTTTGATTCAGCCTCAGATCTATAGCAAGACCTTATCTTAAAAAAAAGGAAATAAAACCATAAAATGAAACCCACTGAGAATTATTTCCCACTGAGAATTGAAATACCAGTCACTTTTGTTCCATTTTAAAGACTATTCCCTTTTATAAAGAGAATGAGAATAGAACGCCATATTCATTACTTGAAAGAATAAACCAACAATAAGATTAATTCTTGAGAAACTGTTATCACCTTTGACAATAGAACATTTTCACTGTTTTTAATATGGTCTATTATTTTTCCTGCATCCTTCTCATTTCTTCTGCTATCCAAACAGAGAGTAAACAACATTACTAAATGAGTTAGTTGTTCAGCTAACAATGTTATTAATGTATCTGCAATTCATTTTTAGAGATATGTAAAAATCCCACATTGACCACTATTACATTGTCTATGAGATATATCTCAGTAAGTATCTTTTAGTTCATATGGGTTAGGAATCATTTTGTTTTTTAAAAATATCTCCTTATTTTAGTAGTTTTATCAGACGTTCAAGTTTCATTAGGCCAATTACTTCCTAATGAAAGCCAGCGTGCATAAATCTCTACTTAAAACTCTAGATATCTGCCCTGGCTGTGTTCTATTGCTTCACAGCAAACATCCCATGTAGTTGACTGATTCTTCAAATAGAATCAATTTACTACTCAAATGCTGCTATTTTGGCTGCATAAATCTCCATCGAATCCTGTTCACATTGAGTTGAATTATATCCAGCCTACAGATTGAGTAAGGGCTAGGTTCCTAGGTCCTGAAACATCTTGATCGCTCCCGCTACCTCTGTGTAATCTTCTCTCTTCCCATGTAGTTTCTCCAGAATGGCATGGATATAATTTACATACACATGCCAGGACTTTGCAGAGTGCTAAAAAGATATGGGAATGGTTATATTTAATGCAAAGAACAGACTAATCCATCAGACTATACAAGGGCATTTGTGAAAGGTTTAGTTATTTAGAACCACCAAAGTCATACCATTCTAAAGAAATTAAATTATAAATGTGATGTACATCTTCACCACTGTTAAGGAACATTGCATGCCACCAAAAGAATCTTGATTAGTTCTAAAAGAGATGAGTGACTTCATTTCATGGGATTACATCAGTTTAATGATCAGGAAAGTTTCTTTGGCAGCAATGTTACAAATAATTTTAAGGGAAAATTGTATTGTTGATGGGGCCAAGTCGAATGTGTAAAATAATTGAGAACTAATTCGAGCTTAAATTTAAGCTATTCCTCTTGCTCAGAAATTGCCTTCAACCTTACTTTATTCCTGGGAAAAAAAAGTGAAAAACTAAATGTATAAAGATAAATTTAGCCTGAATATTCAGTTTCATATTTCTTTGGATGTGTGATACAAATATTACGAGTCAGAAAGATATACAAAGTATAGATAAAAGCTAAGGAGATTCTATTATTTGAGATCTTCCTAGAGGTTGAATATATTGAAGTAATGCTGAGAACTGTGATTCTTTAAAAGAGGACATGCTATAGCAAGCCTTATTAGAGTGAAATGCACATCTTTCATTCTGCATATGGTTCTATTTGCCAACCTTTTAAACTGAAGGAAGAAGGAATGCATACTTCGAAAGAGCTTCAGGACCATTTTAATATGTAGTCTTCACCAGTGGATGATAGCTATTGATTCTATTGTAAAAGCAGTCTGGAAGGTCTTGCTGTATACCTATGACCAAGAATCACTGAGGGAAAATGAGAATAAGAGAAGGGCATTTAATCAAGGAAAGCAATAGTCAATGAATGACACAAGACAAACCTGCTAGCATATCTTTTTATATTATATAAAATTATAACAAAAATAGCTATTATGAGAATATTAAAGGTAAACTTTATGTACTTGGTCATTCACTGTTTTCTTCCCTGAGTGGTGCATCCCTTAATATGTAAGATTTTAAGCAGGAACTGTTTTTCTAGAGATACAAATGCTTCCAATGTTATACACAGATTGGATGAATCTGAATATACTCTGGAAGGATCTACTATGTTACATTTTTTGTTATCTTTTTGATAACAATTTTGCCAATACTCATTAATTCTGGGGCAATTTCTTTGTTAACTTTTTTGCTTTCATTCCCTTAACACCCCATTTAATAACTTGCATATCTTTCAAGAATTTCTTTCTCTTCTACTTGCTTTTGCCCATGTGTTCTCAGATCACTACCATTGCTATCCTTCAGTTTGTTCAGAGATCACTGACCACATGCATCCAATCCAGATTGGGATTCTGGAGACATATCAAACTTAACATTGTTAATTATAAAAATTCTTTCTTGAGCATTAAATATTAGTTCTAAAATATTGTTATTTTGTCTTGACTTTTTAAATTAATGAATTTGGAACCCTAGTTAGTAGAGTGAAAGTGCCCAAATGTTCTTTCCTGCTTAATCTTTCTCGTTTCAGTTCCACTATTAAATGCAGACAAAACTCTACATGACACTGGAGTTACAAAAAGAACTAGATGTAAAGAACTTAGAATAGTTATAGATATTAGTCAGCACTTAGTAAGTCTTTGTTATTATCATTATCATCCCTCAACACTGTCCCTCACCTGATGCTTAGCTTTTGTAAATATCCAAAGTGTGTTAATGAAATATAAGCTCAAACATGAAAACAAACATATGTATCTGGATTTGGGTGGTGATTATACAGGCATGGATATTGACTAATGTTGTGTATTGAGCTGTCCAACTTAAATCACATTTGTAAAGGTAAACCAGTAAATTGCTTTGGAAGAACAGTGTTGCTGAAAACGGAAGAGTCATTAAGACTTGATTCTAAGGATGTAGGCTTATAGATTGACCTCAGTACTAAGGAGCTCATGATTTGAGTAAGGTAGCTACTCTTTTCCTCAATTAAATGTGAGAAGGTAGTTGTTTTCAGCATTGAAGGATGCATTGTTAAAGTATAAGCTGGCACATCTTAAATAGCATGGGATTGAAAGCTGCTGTTTTCTCTGGGTGTGCGTGATAAGGCAACACTGATTTCACACATGAAGCATTATATTGAAACAGATCGTATAGAATTCCTTAAATAAAAGTCATCACCTGTTTCCAGATCATGACCCCTTTTCTGTGTATATCCATTCCTTTTCTTTGGCAATAGAAATTTTCATGAAGAAAATAATGGTTTATATCTTTATAAACTATACATCTGGGCATTGATCACAATGCCACATGAATAAGATCACAATTATCATCCTTGGCTGCCTGGAGGTTGGTATCAAAATCATCCTGGACAATAAGAAGGCCTTTTTTGTAACATGGTCCGGAGAGGAGGACCCAGTGGAGAGTCAGGCGTACACAATAAAGGACTCTCTGGGAATTGGGGGGGAGGCACTGGGGGATAGGGAGGGAGAAGAGGGGGAGGAGGGGGTTTAGGGGGAGGAGGGGGGAGGGAGGGAACTGGTAAAAAATTTTAAAATGTATAATAATATTTTTAATAAAAAAAGAAGGCCTTTTTATTGAAAAAGGTGATTAACTATAGGATATTTATTTTTGCCTCACAGTGAACATTGTATCTTGCCAACTTAAACTAAATCCTTCAAAGCATAACTATCTATTTAGCATCACACTTTAAGAATGGTCTGAAAATAAGTTTGTGTGAAATAAACAGATTTTGTCTTAACTTCAGCCATGCTCCTTAACTTTTCAGATCCCATACAATTTCAGCAATAAGAAGTGAGAATAGCATTAGATTATGATCAGTTCAGATCCATGAGGATGATTGTCTCATAAGTAGAGAGCAGTTCTAGTTCTGGAGCTTTTATATGAAATTAAATACATTTTAAAAGAAAGTATAAAATGCAATGTAATCATCATTTGAATGAATCCTTTTTAAAACAGGATTTATATTTTCTCATCTATTATTTTTCTGATAACCTTTTGCTTAGAAAAAATGTGAAAATATCTGCAGGACACTCAAATGTATAAAATAGAACAATTTCCCAGAAACAAGCTGAATAGAAACATTCACTTTGCCACTGGGATCCTTTTAGAAATACTATTTTTGCGGTTCATAATTACCTCCTCAATCCACTTGTTGAAAATGATCTTTATTGGGAAAACTCACATAGGAGAAGAAGGGAGAGAAGGCTAAGCAAAGTCCACCACATTCCGCCGTGCTGAAGTAACCAGTGTTAATATTTTGATAAATATCATTTGTCCTTTTACTTTGCTAAATATGTATATTTTTATAGAAATGGGCTCATTATGCACAGTTTGTAACATGCTTTTTCACTTAACAATATATTGTGAACATCTTTCCCAGGTCATACATAGTCTTCTGTATCACTTTCATTGTTTTTTAATGACTTTATAACTGAATCATAATTTGATTGTCTACTGGACATCTTGTCTATTTCCATCTTTTCACAGTTATAAACAGCACTTCACTAAAAAAAAAAGATGTTAGCAATGTGTTCAAAAAAACTTGTAATTTTGATTTTTTTCTATTGAGTTGATTCCACCCACATTGTCAGTGAACATTCCAGATCATGACCCTTTTTCTGTATGTGTCCATTCCTTTTCTTAGGCAATAGAAATTTTCATGAAGAATATAATGGTTTATATCTTTATAAACTATACATTTGGGCATTGATCATGATGTTAAAAAAAGACGACTTTGAGTACTGTGATTGAATAGCTATTTTTATTTGCATGCCAACTGTTTTTCAATTTCCAGAATTCATAGGATCTACACAACTTTTCTTACTAAAATTTTTCCATTATAATCATTGCCTTACTGAAGGTAAAAAAAAAAAGTGATTTAGCAATCAGTTTAATGCTACTATCCCTTTTGCCAAATGTGTCGCCATTTTATTTCCATGTGTAATTTTTAAAATGTGTAGATTCTTTGTAGAGAATTGAAATACATTGGAGACTATGAAAATGAAGTTCTAGAATGTCATACGATCACATGCAGTAGAGATAAAGGTATTATGCAAGTAAAATGTGGATCTCATGGATCAAAACACACTGTAAATTGAAAAGCTACTCCACAGGCAAATATAGAAGGTGGTATATGTCAAACAACAACAAATGCTGGAGAGGATGTGGAGAGAGGGGAACTCTCCTACATTGCTGGTGGGAATGCAGGCTCATACAGCCACTCTGGCAAGCCGTCTGGAGATTCTTAAAGAAATTAAAGATTGAAATGCCATATGACCCTGCTATTCCACTTTTGGGAATAACCCCCCATACAGCAGAGGTTCACCTTGATAGCACAAGCACGACCATGTTCATAGCAGCACTGTTTACAATAGCAAAGTTATGGAATCAACCCAAATGTCCAACAGTTGACGAGTGGATAAGGAAAAGTGGTACATCTATACAATGGAGTACTACTCAGCCATAAAAAATGATGAATTACTGGAATTTGCCGGGAAATGGATGTCATTAGAAACAATTGTATTAAGTGAAGCTATTTCTGGGTCTGAAGGGCATTGGAGGAGCAGCAAAACTGCAAAAGAAAATCCGCAAACCAAAATCCAGAACTTCAGAGACTCTATATCAACCACCTAGAACTAGGCCAGACTAATCTCTCCCCATCCTGAAGCTCAGGGAAATTTGTGGAAGAGGGGGCAGTGAGATTGTAAAAGCAAAAGGATGGGAGGAGCAATGATTTGCAAGATTCTCCACACAAGTTAAGGCCGAAGCAATCATAATTGGACTTTGCATGCCCTGCGCAATGTCCAACACACTATTGACCTCACAAAGTCTAGCATCTGCTAAAGGCACCAAGATCCTTGGAGGCAAGGGATTGACAGCCACAGTAGTGTTCCTATGCTTAAGTGGAACACGGGAATGGATTCAGGGAAATGCCACTGGGTCCTTGTACATCATCGGAGAGGAGGGCCCAGAGGAGAGTCTGGCATGCACATTAAAGGACTCTCTGGGAATGGGGAGGGAGGCACTGGGGGATGGGGAGCTAGGGGTGAGGGGAGGAGAAGCAGCGGGTTTGGACGGAGGGAGGGAGGGAGGGAACTGGTGTACCTATTAAGTTTGTATGAGCGGAAATAATAATAAAAAATGTTTAAAAAAGAAGGTGGTATATGTGTACTATTGCAGAAAAACTATTTTTGATACAGTTCAATAAGCATCTTGTTTTTCCATCATTAATATTATTAATATGAAATTAGAAGCCCTCACACATTAATAATGCTTTAATACATTTATTCTGCAGTGCCCCAGTATAAGTTGAATGATATACTCATAACAAGAAAATCTATCTGAAATAAAATATTAATTTAAGATCAGAATCAAAGCATATTTCTCTGAAGATATTAACTTAAAATAGAGAATATCTTTTGTTAGTAAAGAACTCCATACTTATGTAGAAGTTTGATTTGAAGAGATGATCAATGATAGTGTCTTTGTATTTTATTGATATATTTTGCTGTTGTTAAATAAGTTCCACTAGGAATTCTTTATTTATAGCCTTATTTTTTAAAAAAATATTAAAAATCATGCTAAAGTGTTACATCTTATTTTAAACATTGTAAATTTTGCTGATGTAATAACAGTAAGTAAAAGTTACTACTTGATATTAATAATAATATTAATATCATTTGTTCTAGGTTCAACTAAGACTTTCTTTCATAATATTAGACTGGTATGACTTGAAAGACTTAACCATGTGTCAATTTGTTGGTCCTTTGAAAATTGGCAGGAAGTTGTATTGGAACGAGAGACAATGATAAAGAAAATACAAATAACGGTACTGCGTGTCCAGGGGAAGATTTGGATGGGTCCAAAAACATGAACAACAGTTTTATAAGAAAGTTGAACTGAATGAAATTCTGTGTTATGATTAATACAGACACACCTTTGGATAGAGGAAGGAACGTGTGAGATGTACACGGACAGACACAATCATCTTTAAAAACTTAGTGGAAGAGTCATGTGGTCATTGAATACTTCTTGAATGAGTTGAAGGCACTGAATTATGTGAAGAACACCAAGATTTGTTGGTAGTAGGAAATCTGGAGATCACTTGTCCTGAGAATACACACACACACACACACACACACACACACACACACAAAACAATTGGAACTGAATCAGGAGTTTGCTGAGCAATGGTCAGTCCTCAGTAGAATTACCAGGGACTTGATGGCAAAATAACTTTGTAACCTTTTGGTTCCCTTCCTAGGGAGAACAAAGAAAATTAAACTTCTTCAATAAATGGGAATACAGTGAACATGTAAGTGGATAAAAAACCAGATCTTTGTCTGGGAAAATGCAAGAAGGCCAGAAAATGAAAACTCAGACTCAGAATCCAGGTGGTCTACTAAGACAACTATATACTCATGGTTAAAATATATAAAAACTAAAGGTATCTTCAGATCCCTAGTAAAGATTAGCAAACTGATAGTTAGCTAGCCAGCCTATAATGTATTAATAAAACACAGACAAAAGAATCCTAGTTCACTGCTGTGACTTCCTTTAGTACCTCCATTATTGAAAGATAACTCTGTGCTATGTATGTTGGCAAATATTTTCTTACGGTCATTGATGTTAAATATACTTGGCTGTGCAGTTATGTGGTATTTATCACAACCCAACTGTAATTCCCACAGAATAGAAACAGTTTGGCAGAATAGACAAATAATTAGCTGTCTTAATTATAAAAAAATTATCAAGTCCCTATCAGAGATCAGCATAAAATCACATACAGCATTGAGAAGCAATGACAGAGGCTTTGTAAGAATAAACTTTCTGGCCCACTGGAATATAAAACCTCCATCTATGCTTTCCAGATTTGATTTTGCTTAACTAATAAAGTAATATTTTCAATAAATGTTTGATATTCTGAAAATTGAAAATAAGTTCTTCCCACATTATTATGCCTTCCTTTTTTGCTAATTTTTAAAATTGCAGTATTCATTGATGTGAAAATAGACTTCTGCCTCTTAATTATGTTTTGTGAAGTGTTCCTTAAGTAAAATAGGAAATGTGGCAGAGAATTCTTCTAAGAGAATATTTTGAAATTCCTGAAGCCCAACTGGAGAGATGTCTCAAGGATTAAGACTCTTACTCGAAACAGAAAGAAGCGCAGTCTGCTGCCATCAGTTTGGATACTGATTACTACATAAAAACTCCAAGTGAAAACTGCTATGTCAGCATTTGTGGCTCTCAGTGGTGGATCCTGGAAAATCCCATAGCTAAGCGAAAAGGCGTTGTTGCAGTTAGCCTGAATGGTTGCTGATAAATGACCATCAGATGGCTTAAGGGAACAAGGGGTTTATTTTCTTATTGATAGTCCCATTACATTCTGTAGTCCAGCTTGATGGGACAGCATGCACCAATACCAGGGCTATGCTATCTCCACATAATGGGTGAGAGAGGGATGATCCTTACCTGCCAGACCAGCATGTCTAGCCAAGTATACACAAGAATACCACCTCTCTCAAACAGCTCTATTTTAATCCAGGGCCTAATCCCACTCGCCATAGGCTGGACCTTCCCTGTCAGCTAGACAATCTCCTTTAGGTTTGCTCTGGGTTTAACTCAACCACTAATTCTCCACAAATGTGCACAGACCTCAAACCCTCAACTGTCAAGTTGACACCTGCGCCTCACTATGACAGAGGTAGAAGCAATCCAGGATGATTCTCAAATTCACCCTTGACTCTCTACAGAAACACACAGTGCCCTCTGACCACATAATGGCCACACACACATACACTTGTAAAACGAAAATTCTTAAAGCCATATTTTCACAGTAATCAGAAAATTGCATTTGAAAAATAACAAAAAGATATATATTTACTTCATTTGATACCACTGAGAATTGTATTGAGATTATCCATCGCCTTCTAATAGCGATTGTTTTATAATGTGGAATTTGGGAAGGAAAGTTCCTGGCCATGTCTCTGTGAAGTCACCGGAACTTACCACATTCAGTTTATAAATTCCATTTGTGTTACTTTTTATCCTAACTTGTTGCCACTGCTTACAACTTCAAGTTCCTACCACCTCCTTGTAGCAAAAGAGGCTGTTAACCAAACCTTCAACATGAGTCTTTAGGGAACTTTCAAGATTCAAACTGCAGCAATTCTCTCAACAATGTTTTGTGCAGAACTACAATAAAAATTGCTTTGTTCTTTGATATTGACATATACAATGAAAGGAAATTTCTTATAAGGAAGGAGTGCATTTCTTTGTGTATGTGTTGGTGTGTATTAGAGGGTATTGTATGCTGTATGTGCCTTTGAAGACCCAAAGTTTAAACGATTGTAGATTGCTTTATATTTTATTTTATTTTATTTTATTTTATTTTATTTTATTTTATTTTATTTTATTTTATTTTATTTTATTTTATTTTATTTTATTTTATTTTATTTTATTTTATTTTATTTTATTCTATTGCTTTGGTCTAGGGTTTCCCAGGCTCGGTTTTCCAGAGCTGACAGTATAGTCCGCTACCATTTCTGCCTGGCATTTTTACATGGCATCTGAAACGTAAACTCAGGTGCCTGTGGTTACAACACAGAGGCTTAACTCCTGAGCCATTGCTCCATCCAATGAACTACATATCCAAGATGTATGGATGGTAGCTCAATAGAAAAAAAGAATGCACTAAATCAAAAGAGGTCTTTCAATGTCCAGTAATTGTGTTCCAGTGATAGATATTCAAGAATGACCTCCATGATCATTAAACAATTGGCTAAATCATGAAAGGTACATTGCAAATGATAAGCTAGTAGAAATTATAATATTATACAAGAGCAGACCCAAAGAAGACAGAGAAGACAGGAAACACTGATAGAGTGTATTTAAATAATAGGATTAAATTCAAATGTAAATATTCATTTTTAAAAATCAGTGTGGGCACTTTTAACATCATGAAAACACAGCTTGATAGCAAATGATGTTGTTTTTAAAAGATTTGGCTGAGGCTTTTTATATGACCATAAATTTAACATGAGCCAGTAATATGATGTAGCTGCTAAAAATAAAACTAAAAAACCTTAAGGCATGATAGAAATGTTAAAGATCAAAGGAAGGCATGGACACATTGCAACCTCTGATTAATGGCCACATCCAGACGGGTGGGTGGGGGGTTGTCTGGAGATATGTTTTAAGAGACAAACTGATAGATCAGATGGGCTCAGAGGAGACAAGAAAGCTTTCTTCACATATTTGAATTGCCAACAGAGCTGAACTTGAATTCTTTGTTTTAAGGAAAAGCTTTAAGAAGTAGACTTGATTCCCTTGGAACAATGGGCAACTGCTGCCAGAGTATTGAGTAGAGGGGTTTATCCATTCTATGAGAATAAAATGAAGTAGTTTGCCTTTATTTGCAGAGGTTACTTTAATAAAATGAAAATTGCAAAGAGAAATAAGGAAAGATGACCTAGCATCAGTACTGAGGCAGGCTTGGCTGGGCACTCATACTTCACTAGCTTGCTGAGCCTTGTAAAAGCATGTTTCATGGGGGTTGGGGCCCCATTTAAAGACAGAAGTGGACTCATAATTTTAATGTGTGGTGACATATGGGATAACAGCACAGTACAGAGCATCCCCTTAGCTTTACAGAGGGAGGGGTCAGAAAACAGTTCCCAGTGGTCTTATTAACATCAGAGTCATAGACCACCACACTCACTGAAAGTGACAGTGAGTCCATTTTGCAAGTTTTAGTGAACTGACTGGATTATATTGTTGTAAACGCCAGGCCATGCAGGTTTAAACTGACAGTGTTTTTGTGTATGTGATTTCTCTTCTTGACTGTGGATTCCTATGTCCTGCACTCCTACTCCAATTGTAAGATGCTCATTTTTCTTACATTACTTCATGGAGATGAGCTAAGAGAGTTCTGCTCTGAATAGTTCAAAACTGAAGATTATAGCGTGTAACAAATAAAAAGCTATTTCTTATGTTAAGCAAAGGAAAATTCGGCATTGGTGAGCGCAAGGTTCACGTAAGTCACTGTGATAGAATGAGATGAAAAGTTTCCCTTCTTGGAAAGTTTCTCCTTCAGAATGATGACATACAGCCATATTCGAAAGGGCCTTTTTAAATCTCCCAATCCCATATGTATGTGTGTCCAGACACATACATAAATATAGACATACTGTTTTCTTATAATTTAGAAATATTATCTGAATCCAAGAATGCATTTTATATTCTTATATTACCTGACATAAATCACACCGTGGCTCAATTGAAGTTTTTTCTTTTTCTCTCACAACTGGGTTTACAGTCAGTTGTTCTGTGACACTAACAAGTTGAAGTTATTCTTAGTTTGTTGTTTAAGAAAATATTGGAAATATTAGACATCTTCAGGGAAATATTTTTAAAACATATTACCAGATGGGTGAACATTTATCCTTTCCAAGAATACGAAATTTGTGACTCATTTTTATCTTTGGTTTTCCACTGTAAGAATGGGTGTCAACTTCCTCTGTAATTTTGATTTGTTTATCCAGCAGTTTTGTTTGTCTGTGCAGTTTTCTGTGTGCCAATTGCGGTCAATATTTGGTTTTCATGAAAGGTATGAGTTTTCTTTGAGGCTATCTTTTCTTGCCATTGCCAAACCCACAACTGATGCACCATTACTTTGACTTTTGTTCTTAATTTAAACTTGGCTCAGATCTTGTCTTTGGTGTAAAACATGAAACATACTCCATTTTGACATAGAAGCTTGAGGGGAAACTATTTGCTTGGCATTTTCTACGGGAATATATAGACAGGATGTTTGTACTTCTCTTATAGGGACAGAACTACTACCTCCATGTGCCAGAAGCCACAAACTCAGAGTGGGCATTGCTGTGAAAACACATCAAGGAGGGGTTTCACTTTTCTTAGTGTGTAGGTAAAAACAGATAATGACACATCATAAAGTCTCAGTGAAATGAAATTCTGGGCAGGCTGAGACAAACACTTGCCTCGGCATTAGCTTGCTGATTGCTTCACAGCTAAAATCTTACAGAATAGACTGGGCTATGTATAAGATTTAGATCCACACTAACTGAGTTTGAATCCCAGCTCTATCATTTGTATGTCTAAGTAAACTATTTAGCATTGTAAAATGTGTTCTCATCTGTAAGTTAAAATGTTCATCTTGTAAGGACTAGAGCGACTTAGTACTATGACCAAGAAAGAATCTTATCCTTATTTTCCTGGTTTTCATCTCTCAAAGTAGAATCATCTAAAATTCTTCCTTGGTGACCATGTGGCTTAGAATTTTTCCAAGAGTTAGTGCTTTCAGGAGTTGATTGTGGGTATTCTGGGTTTACTATCACACTTTTCCATCATAGGATAGTAGTCTTATGCTCTGTATTTAATAAACTAGATGGAAACACTGTGGCCTGAAAGGGCTCAGGCTATGTAAGGTGTGAACTAGTCACTCATATTTTATGAAAAGTTAGGTCTCTTATTCACAGTTCATGTTCATTTTGGAAACATCTTGAAGTATCTTCTTTAACAGTTATCCAAGACAAGGAAATGGAAGCAAATAGAAAGGAGAAAGATAAATTTCTACCAACCCCTACCTGCTAAATAAATCCATTCATTTCTATCTATTGAATGTCTACAGCCTATATAGTTGAGAAAGCTACTTATCATTCTTACGGGCTCCTTGCCTTGCACATCGCCTGGCACCTCATAAAGTTTATTTTTGACTAAAGTTTATGACAAAGCTTTCACTGTAAAGTTTTCTTTTAAAATCTTCTCTAAATCACTTCCTTTCAAGCAGAAAATCGTTCAGAAATGGAGCAGTAGCAAGTGCTGAATGCAGCAGTAGCTAACAGGAAACTTCTTCCCTAAGTCCCCTGACAGCTCCTTGGATCCCACATGTGTATGTTTCTTCTCTCCCTCTGTTTCTCAAGACAATCCCTAGGCCTGGAGCTCCTGCTGATGCTGCAGTTTTTACTGCTTAGGTCATATTGAGAACGACGATAGCATTAACAATGAGGTATTACATAATCTTTTTATTGTTTCCATAGCTCAGTAAAAAAGGGAAGGAGGTTGGGCCTGTCGCTATTGTCCTACAACACTGAACTCATCACATTTTAAGAAATAGCATGGAACTTATATACGTATTATGAAAAGTTTTTGTCCATCTCAAAATTGTTTTGCAGATGAAGGTAATTATTACTCATTGAAATAGTTAGATAATAAAATGTCTTCAAGAGGAATTTGCTGTGATTCACAAGAATACTTGTAACTCACAAGGATCCAAATTTCTTCACACTAGTTTGTCTGTAACTCTGAGTGTCATTGGATGTTAGACAGACATAGAGCAGGGAGGACTGTGGAGAAAGTCTGCATAGGCATATTGGAGTTTGTTTCAGGAGCAATTAATTTTAAATGAATAAGTTTATTACTGAAATGAGTTTGAAGTATTTTTTAAACTTTATTTATTTGTGTGTGTGTATGTGTGTGTGTGTGTATCAGAAGACACTGTATACTGTATATCCCTGTAAAGGACCAACCAAGGGTGACTTCAGGAATCATCTTGGATTGCTTCTACCTTCTTTTTGCCTCATTCTGGGTTTTCCCAGGTTCAACCTACCGAAGAAGAAAGTTCAGCTACTGCCAGTTCTGACTGATATCTTTTTTTTACATGGGACCTGAGATCTGAACCCAGTGGCTTCTGCTTGCAGGTCAGAGTCTTAACCCCAAGCCATCTCTACAGCCCGGTTTCAAGTATTAAGTGGAACTTCCCAATGAAATTACAGACATCTATTCATATTATGTATCTGTCTTAGATGTCTTTTTTTTTTGGTATCTTTTCTCAGGTCCATTACTATCCCCAAGTACCTTAAGCTTAGGAATAGTCACTTTGAAGTGACTATGGCCTATTCACTTGGAAGACATGCCAAAAAGATGAACCAAATTACTCATGAACTTACTTCCCTTTCTGTGTTCACATGACAAAGGGATAACACCATGTTCCTGGTCATGTAAAGCTGGGTTATAGCATTAGCTATGATTCTTACCATCTCTCTCACTGGCTTCCTAAAAGACCAGTTTATCTCATCTTTCTCTTCCTTATCAGCTCATAGCATAGTTCTGTATCTCTGTTCAGCTCAGATTGGAATTTAATTGAGGATCTCATTCTTGACCACTGAAAATTGGATAGCTGAAGAAAGCAAGCTTCTTCACTGAAATTTTGTGGTGCTCAGTTACCAAACCAAGCCATCAGGCAGCCCTATTTACTGGTATTAGCAAGACTTTGAGAAAATCCTAGAAAAATGTTAATGTTTCCCTTTGGCTGTGCCTCCAAAAGTTTAGCTGTTTATGTGAAACTTTTTGAATTTCTCATGAGACCAGTGATTTTTTAGAGGTTTCTTTCTTCTGCCTTAGGATGGGACTGTTGCCAGAGCCATGTTCCTTATAATAGTGTTATTTTGCTCCTGATTTTATAGTAAATCCAAAGACACAGCTAGAGAGTATTTGGTGTAAGTAGAAAAGAACTTGCAATTATTGGCATGCATAGAAAATCTGTTATCAAAAGTTTAAACATGATATACTGAGTCATATTACCAATGTCGGATAAAGTGTCCTTATTGAATTAAAAAAAGTAAAACACAGTTCAGAGAGATAATCTGTATCAAATAGCTGCAAAAATCCCTAATCATTTAATATTCTCTGTTTATAGTCATATGAATGTCGCTATATTAATATTCTAGATCTTTCTGTTGTTCTTGAGACCTATATTACTTACTTTTATTCGCCAGGATAATATTTTTTGAAACTTATACAGTTATTTTTTATCATTTAATAAATTTCAGTTTGTATTTTCATAATAAATGTTTTTCTAAGATGCAAGTGAAACACATAAATTTCCTACAGTTGTAAACCCCACACTCTGGAGTCTGAGGCAGAAGGATTATAAGTTCCAGGCCAGCTTGGGCTACATAATGAATTCCAGCCCAGCCTAGGTTACAGAGAGACTTTGTCTGTAGAAAAGAAAACACACAACCAGACCACATGAGTTTAGTTAGTGGATGCCACAGGAATTTTTATCTCTTTGATCCTTCTTCCCTACCTTGTTACACCTGTGATCTTGAGAAGCACAGGGCTAAAGGACAATGGTTACAAATGTTAGAGGTTAAGTTATCTTTATTGTGAAATGATTGGGCCAAAAAAGAGCTTAATGTCAACTTAGAAAACATTTACATTGTACTAGAAGATAAATGAAAGAAAGGTGTTACACTGTAAAAGAGTACTGAAAGAAGTCTAGACTATATGTAAGCATTGGAAAGTGAATCATTGACTGTAGTTTGACAGGCAATAATGACAATGACTTTTGACTCTCATTTTATTCTTACAAAGAAAGGTGATAAAAGAATATTTCTAGTTGTGTGAGAAAACTATGCTAAATAATACGCACAAAGATGGTCACCAAATTTTTTAACACATTGTGCATTTTATTATTATTATCATTATTAGGCAAAAGGGCTGATGGATGTAAAATAGAGTCACAAAAGCTGAAAACTTTTACTAAGAATTCTGGCTTAGATGGCTTTTTATGTACTGTGTGCTAATATAGCTGTCAAATACATCTTTAAATATTTTAATTCTAGAAGTAGTTATTTGTTTTGTTAGCTAATATGCTTCCCTATTTGGGATTTTGGACTTGGGGATCCAAATCAAGATATGCTTGCCAAATATTTAGATTCCGTTGGCCATTCTCTTGGTTCATTCGGTGATGTTAGTGGGTTGAACTACTTTGGGATCTGTTTAGTTTATGAGTTTGAAATCTTATACAAAAATAAATGTCCATAGGTATATATTTTATGCCCACAGGTCAAATAATGATTCTGGATTGGATTTCTTTTTGATTGAGTATTTCAATAATGGTTTCAAACTGATATTCTGAAGTTTCTTATTTGAGAGCATATCCTAAAATATGTATGTACTTTGGAAGTCTTTGAGACATACAATATCTGGAGATGTGTGCCATCTATACTTAGTTGACATATTTTAACTGTGATATTTGTTTAACTTCGACTTGCCATTAACGATTGATATTGTAGATTTATCTTACTCCAAACTGGACTTTTCTTAGTCATATAGTGAGCTGAAAACTCCTAAATTTACCCTGGGTATAAATTATGAGTTCTCTAAGATTCAATCTTTTGGGTTTTAATTAGCTCAACTTTTTACTTTTTTGGTAGATTTTGCTGTGCTAGACTCCAGAAACAACTCCCCAAGCCCAAACAAAATTTCTTGATCTTTTTAAATGTTGCTTATGGCTCTTCTTCATGTTCTCTTCATCTTGAAATTCAAACTGAGGAGCAATCTATAAATGGGGCAAATAATTATGGCAAATGTGAACAGAGTTGTGTGGTCGTCATACATGTTTGTATACTTCCCTTGGAAATAGGCATGCCTTGCATCTTTCTCCCTTGTATTCATTAGGAAAAATAAGTCATGAGGTTAAGCCAGAAGATTACATGATGGGAAAGTAGACTGAAGATTATGACCATATTGCAATATTTCTGCTACAGTCTGCATGCTACTTTCACTTCATATTACTATTTTTCATGTCAGCTGTGTTTTCCTAGCTTTAATACCACAATACCATCTAATCATTCCTTAGACATCATTGAGTGTCTAATATTATGCTTCCATAAATTTTAAGAATTATATGCTGAAAATTATTACCTCTAACTTTTATCTTGATATTTTTGTGCACATTCATTTTCATATTGATTTTCTTGAAGTGCTCTTGTCTCAACTGTTTCGATCTAAATTTCAAAGGATTAGTGTATTTTTAGTGAGAACAATAGAATTGAAATTCCATCTGTGTGATAGATTGACTGTATAAGCGCTCTCAAATAACTCACTTTCATTTCTAGTTTGCTCAAGAATAGAGATTCGAAACCTCTGGGATCAAGTTGCATAAATAGGGCAGTTGTGCGGTCCTAGCTTGATTCATTATGTATCTTTTCACAAGTTTCATCTTCTATTTCACCAAATCCTTTTAAGGTCTTATCTGTTTTTGAGAATTATGACAAAGGATTTGCTTTTTATATCTTTCAAGCTCCAAATTGTATATGTGGTTCTTCTTTTTTGTGCTTTCTTCAATGTTCCCAAGGGACTTATTGATAATGGGGGTTTCTTGTCAAACTAGTTCATAAAGTGTACACTCTCAGCGTCTCTGTCCCTCCTGTTCTCTAGGATTCACTTATACTATCCATAAAGGTCATTTCATCATTCCGTTCTGCTAAAACATCAATTTACAGGGAGACAAATAACCATTCTCTGTACAATATCAAACCTTGCATTATTCCGTTTTCAAAACTTTTTATTACTATTTCATCTTGATTTTTTTATTATTTAACTTTTTATACTGCATTTGCTTCTTTACTGGGTCATAGATCATCTTTCCAATGCACATCCAACAACAATTGAGACCAATTTGCTGATGGTGTATTCTAGGACCTGCAATGAATGTTGCCTAACCCTTACTATGTGATTATGTAGATGGAATTTATAACTGATCACCTAAGAAAATTATGGATTGACCAGAGAACAGGATAGAAACCCCTGTTCATTACTGTATACACAAAACTTTCTGCAAAAGTTATCAATATATAATTATTAAAACCATACATTTGTCTTCCATATCACTAACCCAATATGTAATTTAAGGGACTCAAAATTGTTGACAATGGCAATATAAAAAACAAGAAAATATATATGATTACCATAGTTTTAATCTTAAGTGTTCTTCCTTATAATCAGAAATTTATCCCTTTGAAATACAAACTATTCTTCCACAGATGAGCTCAGTTAATTACTTCCTCTTTTATAAATAAATAGGAAGAAAAACATCAAACTACTTTCGAACCAAAGGAATAAGTTCAGGAACTTTATAAAAAATGAGAAGTGTAAGCATCTTATCAAATTTGAAAAGTTTAAAAATGTAATTTAGAAGTCTGCTCTTTTATCTAAATCCCAATAAAATCTCATCACTTTAGTATAAACTTATAAGTAATATTGCTTACATGTTTAGAAATAAGTCATCGAAATCTTAGATGCTTTTACTTATGATGTATCTCAGGTTAGACCAGTCACATTCTAAATGGTGGTGTCTCCTGTTGCTGGTAGTGGCCATATTGAGCAGTACAGTTCTAATCTAACCCTGCTCGCTGATTTGTGAGGATGGTGTACAGTGATGAGCACTGATTTCATACCTTTTGAAGTTCAACAACACAACAAAAAAAATGTTTCATCACCCTTGATTTAGTAAGCAGGAAAATGTCTCATTGCATTTGAGATTTACTTGTACTTGAATGTTTCTTGTTGCTTTACAAATATCACTTAAATTTTCATGAAGATAAAAAATGATGAGAAGATCAATTCCAGGCCTAAGTTGATCAATTTGCTAGATAAATTATCTTTGAATGTGGTATAAATGAATACTCCATTTAGAATGGAAATTACTTGAAAAAAAAAAGAAAAGACTATTCTTTTTTCATGGTAACTCCATGGTACCTGTCAAGCCGTGAATGTGAGTTCCCCCCCCTTCCCCACAGATTCATATGTTTGAATACCTGGTTCTCAGTTGATGGCTGTTGGGGAGGTTATGAAGACTTTATGAGGTGAACCCTTGCTGGCAGAAGTATATTACTGAAGGCAGGACTCCAGATTTGTCAATTTTGTACCATTTGCTTGTTATTTTGTATACCATAATAAAAAGATTTAAAAAAAAATGATGAGAAAAGAAAACATGGAGACCAGAAGTGTTACAAAATTTACTGGCGTTCACAGGCCTAAATGGCAGCATTAGGAATTAATTTCGTATCTTTCTTGGTTTTCTTCGACTTATTTAGAAATAAGTGTGACATCTGAGATTTCAACATTAGACTTTATCTGCTAGAATATGAAACTATGTTGACAGAAAAAATATGAATTTCTAAGTAGGATTCCTGTCTTCTTATCTATATATCTATCTCCCATAGTTTGCAACAAAGCTGGTCTTGGTATCCAGTGTAACTAAAGGAAAGCTGCAAAATGGGTTATTGAAGGATTAGGTTTTTGTTTTACATCTCTGTTGTTCATCAAAAGAATAAATAGTGATTTGCCATGCTGCAACTTCTTAGTACTCTACTAGCAAATGTGCAAGATTCAAAGTGGCATATTGGTCCACACAATCTCATGGTGACAAAATATTTCTGGATTAGAACTCAATTTAATTGTAGTGTCATTCCCAGTAAAATTTCTTACCTCCATGACTATTGGGTTTTAAAGATATGTCACATGAATTTGTGTTAAAGTTACAGTTCTTCAGTACTCAGTGGGTTTCTGATCACAGCTAATTACTCAAAAGTAATTTAAAAATTGCTCTTGGTATACATGAATAAGACAAGTTTCCTTCCTAGAATCATTTAGAAATATGAGATAGTTGGAACTTTTTAATGGCAATTTGAAGTTCATAGGCTTTTGAACATTGTGAATATCAGAATATCTTTGGTGTCAAATATGTTTAATGTCTGTTTCCCATTTTGATTCTATGTTAAATCTGGATATGGCAGGAAGTGGCTGTATGTAAAAGGAAAATAGTGTTTTTTAAGTCATTGAGAAGCCATGTAAAAACTCTTTGAAACTTCTTCCAAAATAGCTTTCTTTTTGTCAGGATTTTAGTTACACATTCAGGTGGAGATCATTTTTATGCTGAAGAAATGTCTTGGCTTCAGAAGCACTGTCCTTAGTGGAACAGGAGTGGGAAGTTATGGGGAGCCACTGAGCAGCATGTAAGTTTGCTTTGGATGCCGAAACGCTTGCTATGTATGTGGATTTCAAAGTAAAATGTGAACCTGCATTAGCATCTCTAAGCCTCCACTGTTGATTTTGGCTATTGCTTAGTGTCACTTGTACTAGCAGTAACTGGAGAATTTGAAATGGCATCTGTAGCCCTGTTTCTAACACTGCAATAGCTGTCGGTAAGTAGAACTTCAAAGCGAACATTATGAAAATGCTCCATTAAAATTACTCCATCTTAGATGAAATTCCTTTTATAAAACAAAGATGCATTATCAGTCATGTAACATTCATTGTGAAACTTTTTTTAAGGTGGATTGTAGGGTAGATTTCAGTACATGTCAGGACAACACATACCTCTCACAAAGGAATAAGAAAGAAGCAGATCAAAGCCCTGGGTCATTAGGTTATAAAAACCGTTAACTATGTTCGCCTCTGATGCTGACAATTATGGATAATAGGAGGCAGGCTCATAATTTGTTTTGTGTTGTACAATTTTGTCCAGAGAATTGGACTTTTAGGAAAAAGAAATTAAACAATATAAACCCAGACCACTTTAAAAGCGAGAGAAAAGACACCATTATAACACTGTTTCCAGCCAAGGTTTGACATTCATCCTAGGGTTCTCATCAGACTTTTGGGCATCGGTAAAAATTGGAAGAAACCAGAGACTTCCAGCAAATAGAGAAAGTGTTCTCCCTACTGATTCGGTCGTGCTATTTCATAGGCTTGCCAAATTTGCCAGTCTGAGTTCTGTAGGAGGTATAAGGCTTTTTGTTTTGTTTTGATTCAGCACACCAGCAATTGTTTAGATTGTGACAGATACTGATTCCTAGGGCAGAGAAAAGGAACAAAAAGGAAAAATATGGGGTGTTCCTGTCTTCCCATCACTGCATGCACTCCAAAACAGGGACCTCCTTTCAAAAGGATCCAAAGCCTTTGGCAGGATAAAGGATAAGTGGGTGGGTGAATTTGGAGCAGTATCAGAGATACTGGTAAGTCCTGATTCAGGTTTGTAGCAGCTGCTCAGAGACATTCTCTCTCTTTTCTTTAATTTTTTCCACTCATGCAAACGTGATAGGTACCCTATTCCCCTCCCTTCCTCCACACTTCCGTGGATCCCCTTGCTCCCTCCCCTCTTTTCCCCTTCCTCCCCCCCCTTTCTCTCATTGTCCCCTTCCTCTCCCCATTCCTGGAGCATCTTTTACTGTGCATGTCAAACTTTCCTTGGGTCACCCTCTTCTGAGGAGGTGTAAGGACTCAGTAGCATTGGCTAGAGCTCTTTTTTATGTTCCCCTTTAGTATAGGAACACTATTGTGGCTGCTAATCCCTTGCCTCTAAGGATCTAGTGCCTGTGATACATGCTAGCTTTTAGTGATGGTCAATGATATGTTGGTAATTGCGCAGGTCATGCAAAGTCCTTTTATGATTACTTCTGCCCTGACTTGTGTGGAGTATCTTGTATATCGTTGCTCCTCCCCATCATTAGGCTCTTACAATCTTACTGCCCTCTCTTCTGAAAATTTCCCTGAGCTTTGGGATGGGGAAAGATTAGGCTGGCCTGGTTCCTGGTGAATAATGTAGGGCAGAGACGTTCTCTTACAGGTTCATGCTATACTTCAAAAGACTTTTATTTGCTGTTTTCATTTTAAAATATTGCTAGCAATTATTAAAATATTAAATTCTTATATCTCTGTTTATCTTATACTCTTACATTAAGAACACTATGTGATGCCTTCTAAAAATATGGATCATATAAAACTAGTTAAAAACAACCACAGGAATTTCATTCTTTCATCAAAGGAAGCAAGGTCTCAGACTGGAATAAAATAGCAGCAGTATAAAGATCATCTGTTTCAATTTGCTACATGACACAACTCTTGTCTTCCAACATTCTTGACAGTTGATTGGCATAACTTGTGATTCTCTTTTGAAAAATGCTCAAAACATAACTATTCCACCTTCTAGCATTCTGTCCTTTTCTTGAACTCTTTAGGCCATGTCACAGGTATTACTTCTTCCCTCTGAGTCCTCCACCCTAGTAAGGGTTTAGGACTCAGTGGCATAGCTGGGGCCCCTTTTTAGGCTTCTGGTTAGCAAGGAACTCTATTATGACTATTTAATCCCTTGCTTCTAAGGATCCTACTGCCTGAAACTTTCTCCCCTGTGATCTGTGCTAATTTCAGGGGGGTCATTGATCAGAACATCAGAGCATTTATTTTGCATTATCAAGCATTAGAGAGACCTCCAAGTAGAAGAGAAGGAGAGGAGAGCGAAGAGAAGGGGAGGAGAGGGGAGGGGTGAAGAGGGGAGAGGAGGAGAGAGGAGGAAGAGGAGAAAGAGGAAGAGGAAAAGGGAAGGCGAGGGGAGGGGAGGGGAGTAGAGGGAAGGGATCTGATAAAGTTCAGATGCGGGTTAAGAACACTACACTTAGGCAGCTTTGAAAGTGCTGGCATGGCCAGGCCTAATGCAGTATGTTGACAATTGACAGGAAGGCTCTCCAGACAGAGAATATTATGTCTACTGGGACTTAGTACAGAGACTCACTTGGTCAGTTGTAAAAGGGCATTATGATGAAAGAGCTTCAGTTACGTGAAAACAATTTCATTCATTACTTCAAGCCACCTTTTATTTTCTAAATCCCATCTTTACCCACAAGCAGATAAATGCCTTCTGAAGTGTAAATGATATTTCACAAGCCCTTCCTTTCTTGTTGTGAGCATCTGCGCATAGTGTCTCTTCTAATTACATTGTGCATTGTATCATCTGTGTTATTTATATGTTTGACATTTGTATACATAGTAATGAAATCTGTTCAGAGTCAAATTATCCCACTTGTCACTTCTTAAATACAAGTGTAACCACATAGACAATCATGGTCATTTTTGTACATGTTTTAAGGACCTTAGCTATTTTTTTAATTGGTACCATTCTTCCATGATTTTGAAAACAATGATAATGAATTCAACTGAACAACTTTGATTTTGGTGTTTTAAGACAAATTTAATTTTCAAACATTTCACCATCATTTTCATTGTATTTCAGACTAGAATTCAACCACACTAAAGATGACATTTCATTGATCAGATCAGGATGTTAAATTTCAATATTACATTTTGGGATTTTAATAAGAAATACTTGTTTATTACATTGGTGTGACAATGTTTTGAAACCTTATAAAATATTGAATTGCTGCTGTTATCCTGGTGTTTTATTGTTCTTCATTCTACTCCCTAATGACTTCTTTTTCTGTGAATTAGTTAATGGATAACTTACTCTTAAACGGAGTAACATGTTATATAAGTTTCTCCATATGACTGTCAGCATATAGGAGACACATTTGTGACAGCAAATCAAGGTCACTATTTTGGAAACTTTCCCTGGTCGTCTAACATACATCCTGCCTAGGAAATACCTGGTCATGGAGAGCAAGGAAGACCTCTCTGTGCCCTCTGTAAAAAGGCCCTTAATGGTGTGTTATCACTTGTTCATGTTAAGGAATCTGCCTGAAAGCTTTCATGAACTTAAAATATAAAGAAAACTATTACATTTTTGAAATGGCATTTGGAAAGCAGAAGTCCCAAGAAAACCAAATTTTTTCAATGTCTTTCTGTATTGAAATATTGGAAGAGCCTAAAGTTTTTATGCCCTTATCAAAGGGAAGCCTCTGACTATTTAGTCTTGCTGTGAGGACCTGATTCATCATGCCTGCATTTCTTTGGCCCTTTTGAGACTCTCCATCACAGATCCTTTTTCTACTTATCTTGAACATTTGACCTCAGTGTCAGCTGTTGCCCCATAACATCAAACTTGCCTATTGATCAGATACTAATTTTGGAAGGATCTGCTGCATTCTGGGTGACATGTCAGTTAAGCTAGATATGAAGATGAATGACCTGTTTCAAGACGGTGCTTTTATAGGTGACATTCTAACGAGGCAAAGTATAATTGCAAAAGAATTAAACTATTGGTTGCAGAGTCTAATGGAGCACAAGAGCAGCAGTAGAAAATGTGTTTCATACATCAGTTAAGATGACTTTGGAGAATGGAGAGAGGGCTCAGTAGGTAGCAGCATTCGGTGCACAATCTTGATGGAATCACCTCTGTTCCCAGAACCCACATTAAAGGTGGAAAGAAAAGACCAACTCCACAAAGTTTTCCTCTTCCTCTGCATGTATAACAGGATATATCCCCCCTGTATGCCCAGTCATACAATAATAAATAATAAAGGTCAGACAATTTTAAAGAGAAAGTGTTCACTGTAAGTTGTCTGGAGGTCAAAGAAGAAAACACCAGAGAAATGAGAGTATGTGATGCTGGAATACAGATGAAATATATCTTGATCTTTAACATATAGCTGAGTCTTCAGTAGCATATCCTGATTCAGTGCAGCCTAATGTCTGCTGAAAAATCACAGATTCTCCTAGTCAAAATTTTTCTCTTTGTGGAATACCGGAATATCGCAGGTCCAAGATAAGATTAAGCCTCCAGCTATCAGACTAAAAACAATCAGGAAAAGCTTAAAAGAAGCCTAGTGAAAAAAACAGATGTTCTGCTAAGCAGGCAGTTGTTGAGAAGCTGCACGTACTAGCCTTTGCCTTGCTATTCTTTTACTAGTCACGTAACACATATTTCCCTCAACTAAAAAGTAAAATTGTCTTCTTCCAAGAAGATCCCAGAATGTGTCTCTATCTGTTGCCTCCCCATGAATGTTCATAATTGGCATTATCTCATTGGCCATAGAAGTAAGAGACATGAAGATCTACCAAGACAGTGGAACAGGAAAAATCACATAGTTGAAGAGTAGACTTACGCAGGGGAATAAGAGCTAATCCTCGAGAAGTAAAGTAGGTAAGCTGGAGAAAAAGACTGAAGAGATCAATTTAGTCATTCGGGCTAGAAATAAAACATAGACACCATATAGAAACCAACTAGATAAAAAGATGCTGAGAAAAAAGAGTGAGAATTCAAGAGAGATCATAACACAGGAACAACAGATAGAATAGAAGAGAAGGGAGTCTAAGGGAAAACATTTAGTCTGGACAAGGATTCTTAAGGGGAAGGTGGTGTGACTGTTGAGCTTTAGAGTAAGCTTTGTTTCTGCTGTCTGATGTGGGCAGGGATGATGCCAGAGGTTCAAGGGATGGGAGAAAAAGTACACTTGGTGATGAAATCTCTTGAAGTAGAAAAAGAAAGAAAGCACCTCACGTGAGGACGTACACGGAGCAAACGATTTGTGTATTTTTTCTTCCTGTTAAGGAAACTTAGATGACATTTATCACAGAAGAGAAAAGCAGGGGAGAAAAGGAAGGAAGATGATAAAGATACAGGAAAGTCAAGGGAATATAATCGCTTTAAAATAAAGCATGTCAGTTCTTTTCGTGTATCAACACCTCCTCTTTCTCTCTTCATGTTTCCTTTCCAAGTGAAATTTAAGCCCCCTGTTGGCCCAGGACTTGCACACCAGCAACACCCTTTCTTTCATATCCCAGTCTCAGAACTTGGCTCACACTTTCTTTGGTGGCTGAACTCTTTCATGCCTCAGTTATCTGACCTCATGGATGCTCCCCAGCCTTCTTTCTCATGGGAACAATGACCAAAGGAATTTTTTTAACGTGCGAGGACTGTGTGTGCTTGTGTGCGTGCATGTGCATTGTATTGCAAACAAATGCAATGGACAGTTACAGTGTCCTAGTTAAGTCATTTAAGCTCTGATCTTGTGTCTCTACTTTTAAAAAGGATTATTTTTACTATATTGTATCTAAAGTTCATTGCAGTTTAAAAACTGCAGGCTTTTAAAATTGTACTTAGAAGTATTTTGTGAGTTTATGGAATCACAACAAAAAGCTTCCAATCTTGTTTTTTTGATAACAGTTTTGTGTCCTTATCTAAGTTTGTTGAGCTCATTGGAATTTAATTGCATTCTTATCATAATGCGTATATTTGTGATTTTTTTCCCATTGGATTTTAATGAAAAGCATGTAAGAAGTATATATGAAGCAGCTAGAACATGGGACATTGTGGTTCCTAATAATCATTTATGCATCTTGTCTTCCTTATGTTAACATTGTTCTTGTTACCTTTCCTCAAAAAATACTAGCAAACATCAAGCATCAAGTGAGCCTTTATTATGAGACCACCATTAAATCTTGGCTTAAATGCTTACATTCAGTCCTCATAAAACCTTATGAGGCAGTGATCTCTTTTTTTTTTGCCATTTTGAACATAGGGAAACTGAGGCAAAGAGAATTCACTAATACTAATGTAATTCATTTCAATTTAAATAATTGAACTCCAATATACATCCATCTTGACTTCCAATTCTAAAGTCCATGCTCTAACTAGTACATTGAAATTGCTGCATGTTTATGAAATTAGCCTTAGTTAAATCTGTGTTTGATATAAATCACATTTCACATAGAGCTTAGCTACATTGGCCTGCAAGTTTTCTAATATAACTTCCAGGATGACTTTAGACATATGTAAAAAGCCCAGTCTGTCAGTAATAACTAGCAGAAGGGTTTGGCAGTTGCACTGGCCCTACAGCTGCCAGAAGCATTTTCTGATAGAGCAGTAGTTACTCTTTGAAAACAGGAATGTTGATTGGTTTAATATACTGGCTGGGATAAAGACTTTGAAGTTTGAAGCTTTCTGTATACTTTTCTTGTCCTAAAAGAGTAAATGCAAAACCATCAAAAAAAATTCTCAAGAGCAGGGCATGGTGGCTCACGCTTATAAATCCCTGGATTCAGGAGACTCAGACTGTCAGATTGCTGTGGGTTTCGGCCAACCTGAACTACAGAGTGAGACATAGTCTAAAAAAAGAAAGAAAAAAGCCATAAGAATATCAATGGTATAATTTTAAGCATGGGTTAATGAGCATGGGTTATTATATTTTGTTAAAGTAAAATTTGAATCATTTAATGACTCAGTAATCTCAGATAAGTGGTTTGTTTCAATAATTAGAGTAGTATTTTGATACAACATTTATTTAGTTCTTTCTATAGTATATTGTTTTGTGTGTATGTGGTATGAGAGTTATGCAGGAGTTTGTGTGTATGCATGTGTACATATAGGTATGCAAGCATCTATGCGTGGGCATGTGAGGAGGGATGAAAGAGACCAATGTTGTGTGTTTTCTTCAGTCAGTCTGTTTTGCATTTTTTGAGATAGAGTTTCTCACTGAACTTGGAGCTCACCGTCTTGTGAGACTGACTGGCCAGCAAAGCTCCTGCCTCAGTGTTCCCAGTGCTATGATTACAGGCACAATCCTCTATGCCTGACTTTTTGCATGGTGCTGGGGATCAGAGTGCAAGTCCTCATGCTATGTAGCAAGAATTTTGCACACTTAGCCTTCTCCCCACTTTTCTGTGCTTAAAAGACACTGCTATCATAGAAAACAGATTTTTTTACCAAGAAAGTGCAGTTGCACTTTCATTTTTTCATCAGTTATTAATTAAATATATCCTACATTGGTTTTTACAGTTAGCTGTACAGCGAATGTTATTAATTTTAAAAAAACTGTCAAGTCCTATTATGAGATTACTGCTCATTAGATTATTATAAATTAACGTTTCTAGTGAAAGGCAGTACTTGATGAGATAGCTGGGATTTTAGACTTTTTTCAGATAATAGAGGAGTATTAAATTTATGACATTCTATTTGCAAAGTTACAAAAATAAGAATGATCAAGTATATTTTAGTGGACATGGCTTTGAGTTGGGCATCTTGTGTTTGAGATGCATTTGAAAAGATAAGACTAGGGCTTGGAAGTATGGCTGAGATTAGATATTTACCTTTTTCTCCTTATTTTTTGCTCCCATCCACCCTGTTTGTCTCTTTGGACATTGGAGGTAGTAACACATAAAGTGCTGGTTATCCATGAGGTGTTGCAACACTGAGGTGCGTCATGGCAGGGGTGAAGAAAGAAGAAATGAGGAGACTGGGGTCCTCATGGGAGGAAACCAGGTGAGTTTGTTATCTCAGTGCAGGAATATATGAATGACCAGGGGTGTGTATCAGATATTTCCAAGAGGATCCCTGCTGAGAAAGCCTTGGAGCTTAATGTCACTGAAATTAAGTGTATCATCTAGGCAGACATCAGTATTTTGGCTTTCCCCATAGCCAGTAAAATGGTACTTAGTAAAGATGTTTCCCATAACTGTTATAGACCTGTTGAGAAACAAACCTGGGAAGCTGAAGGGAATGAAAACAACAGTTATCCTATGTTGTCTGAGAAAGTTTTATGAGCTTCAGATCCGAGTGGTGACAGTTTGGAATTGATGTCTACATCCCATCTTCTTGAGTTTTCCCAACAATTTTCATTTACCTGAAGTTTAGTACCCCATTCCTAGGAGTTAGTGAGGCCACTTCTCTTGAAAATTTATACTGCATTTCCAACATTGCTATCTATTATCGATAGCTATTGTGTATTTTCCCTCTATCATACAGCAAACACTGGACAAAAAGCTTCATAGCATGATCTCATTCACACTTCATCTACAACATTTTCCTGTCCAGAAAACATCTTTGGTCAGCTGGGTATGGACATACCTTGTGACTTGCTTGCTCCAGGCAACCATGCTAATGAGGGGAAAACCAATGTTTGAATTCACATCTATCTGATCCCTAAATCACACTTATTCTGTTAAGAAACGAAGAATTTCATATGCTTAAATGATCTTAGCAACATTATGATGATTTCAAATCAAAGGAAGAATGACTTTAGCTTTCAAATCTTTTAGTTAACTAGGAAACGGCAATGTTCTATCATACAATGAAATACTTTATGCATAAGAAAAGCTCAGAAGCAGATTCCAGTTGTGGCTAATGACAGCTGAACACTGGCATTGATTTTCCTGAGCAGAATGAATGAGGAGTTGCAAGCAGGTAAGGATTGTCTTACTGCTTGAAACTCAAACTCAGCTTGTGTTTGGCAATCTTTTTATCTTAAACTTCTATTCTTTTTGGTTTGAGAGGTTCCATTCCAATGGATAAATTTGCAACCACATGAGAAGCAGTCTTAAAAGGAAAGTCCTTGATGATTCTAGCAGTTGGAAGTGTGATGAATTTTTACTGAGGTTTAAGATGACTGTTGATGGCCAAAATGTGCTTTTGGGATACACATGTTACATGATAGCACCCAGAACTGACTTAACTCACTAAACAGATTGCAGACCTTTCCTACCAGCTGTTCCTGTCTCCTTTCATTATCCATGTTATAGCTCTTCCTGCACAACAGATAAATCTTGACATTTAAATCATACAAAGATATACAACACAGACACACACACATATGTGTGCACGCATGCGTGCATACACACACACAGACATTCACACACATGGCTATTTTAGTAAGAAGACATTTAGTTTCAGAGAGCTCATTTTTTAAAATCATATTTAATTTCAGAAACATACAGGTTCTTCTTGTCTGTTTAGGGGTTATATTATACATAATATATATATATAGATAAGGCATTATTTTATATTTGTCTGACTGGCATACCAATCAGCTATAAATAATTCAAAAATGTCTTTTCTCTTCTCCCCCTGCAAATAGTAATCATTAAAGATTTCTCCTCTCAGAACCTCTTTTGATCAAAGTATTATTTTTTAATTGTTTTGTTAAGTGATAATTCTTAGGGAATGTACTGAAATAATTTCCAACAATATTTTAAAAAGCTGTACTCATTATTACCAAGAACCCAAAAGAAACAGCAATGTAGGTAATAACTTCTCCATTGCTGTGTAACCAAAACCAAACTCTACTTAATGTTACTCTCATGAGACTTTTCTATGATAGTTTTCTATTTATTTAAAGAAAACTGGCTGAAAATTATTCTGCTCATTCATTCATTCAGAGATACTCATCACGCACATATTAAATACTAGAAGCATTTATCCCAAAGTTGTGCAATCATTGACTTAATGAAGCAGAAAAATAATTTTCGTTCTCATGGAATTTAAGGCTCCATGGAGACTTTAGACAATAAACAAGTGAAAGCAAAATACATAATATGTTAGATTCCAGAAAGAGCTCTGAAGGAAGGTAATTCAGAAAAGGGGTAACAATGTATTTAGTATGCAGAGTGCATTCCTGTACATGTATTTGTACTTATGCAGACATGTGTGCATGCGTGTTTGTGCACGCATAGAGACTAGATGACCAATTTGGTGTCATTCCTCAGGTGCGATGCCTTCGACATTTGTTTTTCAGAATGTCTTTCTCATTAGCCTGGTGCTTACCAAGTAGGCTAGCAAGGCCAAGGAGCCTCATACTTCCTCCTCCCCAATGCTGGAACTACAAACATACCACAATGCCTGGCTGATTTTTAAAGTGGACTATGAGTTTCAAACTCAGATCATCATCCTAAAGAAAAGCACTGTACCAGTTCAGTTATCTTTTTCATTAAGGTTGAAATTTTAAGGAAACATCATATGTTAATCCAAAAATATGTGCTGGGCAATTTTATATGCTGTCATGCCCATTATACACAGTATTCAATTTTGAAAGGTTCAACCTACTTAATTCTATAGTTATATTATAACCCATTTTTTAACTTATGCGAACAACCTTTGTATTCATATGAAAGGCCATAAAGGACAGCAGTGTTTGGTTCACTCACAGGCTGCTCTTGTACATGAAAAGCCTATGGCTTTATATGTGGTTTTTCCATTATTATGTGGCTTTGTTTAATGCCAGAAAAATCTGTTAAATTTTTTTGCACTTGCCATGTTTGTTGAACCCATGATATAGAAATTCATGATCTAAAAACACTTGAGTTTAACTGGGAGTTTTGTCCAATAATATTACTGTGTCAGATAATGTTCTTAAGGATTGAAAACAATTTTATGTTGTGATTGTCACTCTGCAGTTGAAGATCATGTGTAATTGTCCAACTATAAATATCAGAGGTTGGGCTGGAGAGATGACTCAGGGGTTAAGACTCTGTCTCACAAGCAGAAAGTTCTGAGTTGGATACCAGGTCCCACGTAAAACTGCCAAACTGGAAAGGTGGTGGCCTGTACTTCAGGCTCTGGTGGGCAGAACCTGAGAACTTCCAGAGCGAAGCAAGAAGGAGATGGAAGCAATCCAGGTTGATTCCTGAAGTCTCCCTTGGCCCTCCACAGGGATACACAGTGTCCTCTGATACACACACACACACATGCACACACACACACACACACACACACACACGCGCACACACATGAGTAAATAAATAAATATATTTAAATACCAGAAGTCATCCCGTACTGAGATACTCAGATGGTGATCTCTTACCAGTTAGGAAAGTATTAACATGAAATGCTTTCTATAACCAGTCACTGCCTTTCTTTGATCCATTTCCACAAGAGGCAAAGGCAGCTTTGTGGGTCTTCACAAGGTGATTTTGGTTATACCTCAATGACTCCTATGAGACCACCGCTCAGTCAGTGACATTCAACAGGTATATTCAAAGCATTTCTTTAAAAGACATTATCTTGAAGTTACTGCTCCAAAATGTTCATGAATAACTGAAAGGAAAGAATACTTAAGAAGGAGTCCTAAGAAAAGTATTAGGTCTTCTACCTTCTCTAGATTGGGAATAGCTAACTCAAACAACATGCAGACCATAAAAGCAACAACACTGAATAAAGCAATAACTTCCCAGGGCAAAACTTGAGACTAGTATGTGTCTGAGGGACAGTCTTTCCTTACCACTGAAAGCACACCTGCAGCAAGACTCACAGAAGCAGATGATCAGTGTCCAGCCACAATTCTGTATACACAGTCATCTCCCTGTTTGAAATGTGCTGGCCAAACATGCACACACAAACCACATTATTCTAATCTCTCCTAAGATACTTTTTAAAATTTTTTGACATATTGTGAGTCCGGTAGTGTACATGGAGGATGTTAATGGCAAAAGATTTTTTAAGCATATGCTTCTATTTAGTATAGTTATGAATCACCATATCTTCCTATTAAGATGTCTGGAAGAAACTTCTGTCTGGTCTTAGCATGAAAATTAGCTATGATTCTACCGTGAATGAATGGCTGACTTTTTATTATGCATAAAATAAATAGATTGGGAAGCCAATTTGAATACTGGGAACTGATGATGGCTTTTGACTTTGGTATGTTACTTGCAAGTATTATGTCCCTGTCTTTTTGAGCTAAAACTGGAACTAAATATAGACAGATTTCCAGCTGTGAGCAACAGTTTTTAGTATCCATTTGGTCTTCAACTTCTTGTTTGACTTAATATTTTCTTTGTTTTCACTTTTTATAAATATGTAGTCAAACTTACAACTTTTGGGAACAGGTAAATTAAAAATAAATGAATAAACAATTTCCTAAAGCTGGGGTCTTCAGAATTGTTTCTTCTGACAAAGACATTGCAAATTAGCTTGAGATAGGTCACAAAGACTAATGTTTGATAGCAAACATACTTGCATCTCCTGTGAATTGAAGATCAGTAGTGATTCTTACAAAGAGACCTTAAAACAAAATCAGTGTCACTTCTTTGAGTAAGTAAATTCTGAATCTAGTCCTGATTTCACCATGTAGACGGTTTGTGCTTTGTGTGTATATGTTTCCTAAGGCTGCATGATTCCCTTGAATGACTAAAGCAAGGATGGTGTATTAGCCCAAGGTTAAGAATCCTGTCTGGGTCTAGGGAGAGCAAGCCATATGAAACTAAATTTGAAGAAAGATACAACCTGCTTGCCATTCATATAAAGGCAAGAGTGGACCACATTGTGCTTTTTAATAATTTAATAATAATTTAATGTGTGTGTGTGTGTGCACGTGTGTGTGTGTTCACAAGTGTGTAGAGGTGAGGGGATAACTTGAAGCAGTAGTTTCTTTTCTACTATGTGAGTTTTGGGGATCTAACTGAAGTTCTCAAGCTTAAGAGCAAGTTCCTTTCCCCACTGAGACACTAGTCCTAAGTATATTATTATATGTTGCATATAACTAATGAAGGGTGAGAATATTGAGAGCTTAGAGAGTAAATTCTAGCTTGTTGAAATTATAAGCAAACGAAAATAAATAGCTTTCATCTCATAGAAAAGGAGACTTAGAAAATAGGGTAGATATGTGATTAATTTGATTAATTTTTAAATTCCAATTTTTATGTATGTACACTCATTATATATTTTAATATGCTTTGCAAGTCATAGTTTCTTCAAAATTTTGACAAAAGCTATGATCCCTGTATGGGGAAACAGACAAAACATAAGCATGCAATTTTTAGTGATATCTCTGTAAGCTCCCAGATTTTCGATGAGATCTCTAGTAACTGATTGTAGAGAGCCCATTTGTTTATTCAATTACATGTAAGTAGAAAGTGAAGATGGCCACTAATGACTCTGCCCTATTTTCTCAAGACTAGTATTCAAGGCCACTGAATACATGCTCTGCCATTGTGCCTCTGAAAACATGGCTTTCAGAGGACCCTAATCAGGATCAGAATAGTTTGTACTCCTCACACAATGACTAAGACAAGTTTGAAGTTCTTTTACCCATGAAGCCCAATAGTACAGACCATACTCAGCATAACTTGGAATTTAAGTATGGTTAATAGAAAAAGTAAGGCTTACTAAATCTTCATTTATTTAGTATAGAATTATAAAGTTAATTAAAATGATGCTTAGAAAATGACTGTTTATGTTATAAGATAATAAAGCAGTTTATAAAAATGTTCCATAATTATCAGTGAAAATATTACATATAAGGAAAGAAAATACTAGAGATACTACAATAGTGACCCTCTTTGATAATGTTTTCTCTTTTCCTTCCTCTCTTCCCTTCTGTTTTTTGTTATTTGTTTATTTTACATGTTGTTTAATGAATATATATTACTTAAATTAGCAAACATTTAAGAAAATATTTTACTTTAAACTACTGAACGTCATGGTTTATTGTGGAAAAGAAACTTCATCTTTTAGGCAGTAGGAAATTGTCTCCTAACAACCAGTTCTCAATCCTTGCTAATAAATGTTTCTTGATTCTACAACACCAAATAGTCTCTTTGGGAGAGAAAGAAACCAAATAGTTTGCTCAGTAATTATTGAGATTGGATGTCTCAAATGACTAAATTATTCTGTGGTATATAATGTATGTGTTGGAATTTGTCATTTTCTTAAATGAGTAATAGACTTTGAAAATCTTGTAAACAGCAAGTCTTTCACATAGACTTCTACTGTTTTGTGAATGTGAGAATGAATGATGAGCATCTATGCTAAAATTATGTTTGGTAATGACAACTTTGTGGCAATTGATCACATTTCTTATTTCCTCTACAAGTATCAGTTTGAGCTAAATGTCACAAACCACTGAGCTTTGTGGTTTGTGGCTGAAATTTTGTCATGACACTAAAAAATCTCACTCAGAGCACATGGATTAAAAGTTGGGCTTGTACCCACGAGTTGTGTGAAATCAACACTAAAACAACATCTCAAGGGCATGCAACAAGGCATTTTAGTGAAATGTACATATTGCTTAGCTGATTTCTCTGTACTTGTGTGTACTCTGACCATCAGGAATAGTCGGGGCAAAAACTGAAAGCTATTATAAGTTTCTGTATATCACTGGGTCCTCCTGCCACCTAAGTTTCACAACTTCACCAAGTTCACTATGAATACAATGTGAGAATTACTGCCCTTGGATTGGGAAAAATATGAGCATATTGGAATATACATCATTCTTTTCTTGTGACATTCTTTCTGGCCTCACTGAAATTGAGCATTCCTAAATACAGAGAGCAATCTTTGTATAAAGCCCTTGCACATTTAGAGACAATCATTACCTTTCTCTTCAATGAATCCCTATTTGCAAGAGCCACCATATGTTTTAGTCTTCTTACACTTCCCCTTTTTTCATTTGAAAATATACGTTTCTCATATTAATAGTGTGAAACGTTGAGCGTATCATGACGCAATGTCTCCAGCTGTGTCTGCAAGGCTCTCTGGAGGTGAGGTGGAGGTGGGAGGAAGCACAGGAAGAAACAGTGGTCAGCAATTGTTTTTCTCATTATTTTATTCGGTGTCCTAGCAAAGCCATTCTTGAAGCATACTTTTAAATAATCATCGGTATGATCAACTGTATATGTGCTTATTTGTTTTTTAATTTGTAGTGGTAAGAATTCCATTTTAAAAGCTGCTATATTAATACCAAGCTTGGCTATGGAGTCCCGTTGCTCTTTTCTTATTTACTTGTGGGAACTGCTGATCCTCTCTCTCCTTTGTACTTGTAAAGTATAAGCATATGACCTTTCCAGACTCAGGGTTAGAATCCTCCCAGATGGAGAACATGGATCCTGGGTCCTGCAGCTGCAAAGGATGAGGAACAAGTGCAGATCTGGTGGCCTCTGATTGCCAGCATCTGGCAGTCACATTCCCTTCCCACAAGATGTGCTGGGAATGTGCTCAGACAGTACTCTTAAATGAATCCATCAGTTTAACCTACCATAGAAGGATGCAGTGCACAGACAGGAATGAAGAAGATGAAACCACAGTGCCAGCTTCTTAGCAATTTAGTGTGGAGATGGTGTGGGAGAGGTATGTTCATGTACAGATTACAGTAATATGGGAACCAAAATACAGTGTTTATTTTTCTCCAGATAAGAGAACAGAGAGGTCTTGGCAGAAAAGGGAACATTTGATTTGGGTCACAAAGAATGATAGGACTAGATATGGAATGTTGAAGAGTGATGATATTTTGATAGTGGAAATGCAGCTAAAAAGATTTGGAGACATTTAAAGTATCCTATTAAGTGTATAACTTAATGGATATTTTGCAGCATTTGGTTATATGAAACTATATGACTGCATAATGCTCCCCACATTCAATATTCTCATTGATAAGTAAGAGGTAATGATGTAGATTCAATGAGAAATTCTGACCACTGAATAAGACCTTGTATCTAAAGGTCCTAGAGTTGTACTACTATTCAGTAACTTTCAGTGAAAGCTGTGATCATGATAAAGAAAGCAGATGCCACACACATCAAAAGAACTGCCCTGTGGGGTTTCAGCTATAACATTCCCTTTCTCTTACATAAGTAAAAAGTGGTCCTGCTGGACTTTTGTTGTTCTCAGGTGGACCAGAATACAAAATGGAGAACACAGTGGGAGACCTTGATGTGAAGTTTATATCAGTAATGTAGAATGTTCAACAGAATGATGGAGAGAGAGAGAAATGGAGGGAGACATGGTGAAGAAGAAAGAGAGAGAGAGAAAGAGAGAGAGAGAGAGAGAAGAGAGAGAAGAGAGAGAAAGGGGAGAGAGAATGAGAAGGTAGAAAAGGCAACAAAAAGCAAATACTTGCAGAATTGAGCTGACTATGCTTTTATTGAGGTGACTAGCACACCTGGAAGAGATGTTTTAATTAACCTTTGGGTTGAGCTAGAAGGTATCTATATGACATTTTATAAGAAAAGAAATGATCAATTTTAAAAAAATATATATAGTCTGTTAATCTGAAACTGCCATTCTGAAAAAATGAGAATTTAGAACTGACATGTTGAATACATATAAGATTTAGAGTGACATACTGAATATAAATAATGACTAAAGATTCAGATTATATCATAAATAAAATCAGAATCTCAGATTATGTATTGCTGAATGAAGCAGCTATCTGAAGTTGTATTCTCAGAACTATACCAAAACAGTGCACTTCAAGGAAAAGCACCAAGCCAGCGATACAACTCAGAAAGCTAACCCCTGAGGGCATCTAAAATTACAAATGCAGGTAAGTGTGGATAGTTGAACTCAACCCAGGCAAGAGTCAGGTCAGCTCAGCCAACTGGAGAATCAGTTCCTTGAATTAGCCTCCTGTGTTTTCTATGGTTATTATGCAGCTGGAGAAGCAATAAGTCAGAAGAATTGATTTTCCATAACATTGGAAGATGTATCAGGCTAAGACCTTTACATCAAACTATAAAAACTGGTTTCCTAAAATCAAAGTGTAGCATCATGAGAATGTCACAGGTTGAATGAAACAGAAGGAAATAGGAAGTTCAGATTTGGAAAATCAACAGGAACTACAGCTATGCTAAGGGGCTGAACATTAACAAACACAATGGAGCTCATTTCTTTTTTTTTTATTTCTTCCACTCATTAAAAAGTTGATAAGTACCCCATTCCCCTCCCTTTCTCCACCCTTCCCTGGGATTCCCTTGCTCCCTCCTCCCTTTTCCCTTTTCTTTTCCCTCTCCCTCCTTTTCTACCAGGGCTCCCCACCCCATTCCTGGAGCATCTTTTACTGTGCATGTCAAACTTCCCTCTGGGTCCTCTGCTCGGATGAGGTATAAGGACTCAGTGGCATTGCCTAGAGCTCTTTTTTGTGTTCCCCTTTAGTATAGGAACACTATTGTGGCTGTTAATCCCTTGCCTCTAAGAATCCTAGTGCCTGTGATCCATGCTAGACTTTGGGGGTTCAATGATATGTTGACAATTGTGCAGGTCATGCAAAGTCCTATTATGATTACTTCAGCCCTAACTTGTATGGAGTATCTTGCATATCATTGCTCCTCCCCATCTTTAGGCTCTTACAATCTTACCACCCCCTCTTCCTCAAATTTCCTTGAGCTTTAGGATGTGGAGAGATTAGGCTGGCCTGGTTCCAGGTGGTTGATGTAGAGTCTCTGATTTTCCGAATCATGGTTTGTTGATTTTTTTTTCAGTTATGGGAGACTGACCCCCCCCCCAGCGGTCTCCTACTCTTATTCCATCTACCTTAGAATACTCTTATAATAAGACTCTATTTTAACAGCATTTTACCTCTGGCCAGGGGATGATATCCAATGCCCATCAGGATGGAGCCAAGGGCGGTGCAGGAGCAGCAAAACCGAGCTCATTTCTTTAGGCCTATGATCCCTCCTCTTCCCATCATAGCATGTGCTCAATATTTGAAAGCCCTGCAGAGCCTCAGATTGAGTGCACTCTACCCTTGATTGATCTGTCTATCCAAACAGTCATTCCTCTGACTTCCTTTGTGACGTGACAAGAAGTGTGTATTTCCCAAGGCAGTGAGCAATATGAGCAAGTCTCTTTAACAGATGTCAAGATGTTAATTAGACAGAGTTTATATACCAGATAAAGGTCTTCTCAAGAGACACTGAAAGAAGGAGGGGGACCAGGAAGGGAGCCACAGAGGATAAAGGGACAAAGAAAGAAGATAGACTTTTAGGAAAATTTGCAGTCCCTCCCTCTTGGTTGGGGAGGGATTCAAGGAGAAGAAGAAGCTGAGTTGATCCTTGAAGATGAAGAGTGACAGGAGGCAAGAAAACATTACGGATAGGAGGGCAAGCTTGAGCAGAATTGTCTCAGGACGATTCCTGCCTTCTATCTTCCTGCCCAGCTGGGTCAGGTGGGAGGGAGGCTTGCTTCCTGGTCTTTCTGTGGTTAGTGATACAAGTGGGCTTCTTAGTAAACTTTAAGGTGCCTTTTCTGCAAAGCAATTGACAATAGGATGTTTCAATGGCTGAGCTCTTTCCTGCTCATAGCCATCCTTGGAAGCATGTGTGAAATATCTGAAAGCCCCATAGAGCCTTGGATTGACATGTACTCTGCTCTCTGACCTGAACAGATTGGAAAAAGGTAGCACAGCTTTGGCTTCCTTTGTGAGACAGAGGCTCTATTTCCCTAAATAATGTGCAATATGAGTAAGTTCCTTAATCTTTGGAGCCCAAGGCTCACAATTCTACTCCTGCTACAAATCTCTTGTGCATGGCACCTGCATACAGGACAGTGAGGCAATGCTTGCCATAGTCCGCTTTAATTCAAGGTAAGACCCTGTAGAACCTGAGAGATCTTGCCAGATGGTCATTTTGTAAGGCTTTGCAGCTTTTGATTTATCCTTAAGCATTCAACCTTAAGGAGTAGGAGTCTTTATGAAGTTTGACATTTTTTTAAAAAGTCACTGTCCTTGAGATTTTTGCCAAGTGGTCCCTTTTAAAAGAATCTGGAAGTCACTTCTCAAAACTAATTAAAAGTATCTACTTTTCTATATTCCATACTGCTTATGCTACCTTTTTTAAAAAACAGATAAGACATTTCTGGTTCTAAAGAAAAAAAGAGAATAGTGATATTTGCTTTTTTCTGAGTTAAAGCTTTGTGTTTTGGGACTGTTCATCATTTGGCTCTCTGCCTGCCATCACTTCCAAATGCTGACCACCAGACGTGTCTTTTAATGTTCTTCATATGTCATATTAATGTTGTTCATATGTTGGGACCAAAGTGACTATTTTGTTTCTGTAACACTAGGGTGATTTTAAGAAAGGTCTCTGAAACATCATTCTCTTTTGTGGTAAAGTAGGGCAAATAAAATATTTCTTCTCATTTGGGTATTGTGTCAACAATCATGTAGATCAAATAATAAGCATAACTTCTTTTTACATTTTGGATCAGGTTGGATGGAGGCAGCATCCCAGCTGTACCCTTGAAAAAGTACTTTTAGAATTGATGTTGAAAGGAGATAGAGTTGCAGATCGAAGGGCTATATTAAAATAAAATAATTTGAATTGGTAACACTTCCCTTTTTCTTATTCCCACCACTAGCAAGTTGTCTGTTTCTGTCTTTCATAACTGTTTACAGTCGCTTTCCAATCATAACACTATGGTGGAATTAAAATTTGGGGGGGTCCTTATTGTCCTTTCAAGGGTTCGCATGGTTTGCATAGTGTCAGAACACTTCACTCCCAGCTCTGTCTTGCTGCCCCACTGCTTAGATACCACATCCAAGAATATGAACCTGGTTCAAGAAATCTATTTCAGCTGGTTGAACAGTGCTATCTTTAATCTCTTGTCTGCTTAAACTGTGACATCCTAAGGTTGAAGTGTTGCTGAGTATCATGACAACTGGGCAAATGCAAAGAGTTTATTTGTTACCTTATCTGCTTCACCTGCTCTGCTATCTGGTCTCAACGATCCTTGCTTAGAAAGCTAGAAAGTGATTCTGTTGCAAACACAGATGTGAGAGACATACTTCTTTGCTTATGCTTACATTACAGTGTAATTGTTTTTTAATAGATGAGAATTCATAAGTAATCTCTGGAACAAAATTAAATAGTTTTTAAAAGCAATCTGCTTTTCCATTTAGCAGGTTAAAGACAGACCCCATTTTGTGTAAAGATATTTAGCACTATTGCTTGGTAACTCATCAAAAAGTTAACATGAACTATAGAGCTCATAGCATTGTAACTATCCATATTTTAAAATTACATTGGTGATTGTGAGGTCTACATATAAGTATCAAATGTTAGAAAACATTTATTTAATGCTACAGTATTGCCTTAACTCTGGTATTGAGTCCCACAAGGAACTGGATTGGCAATGTTTAATTGAGATTCTCCAAGTTGTTACTTCTGCCAATAAGACATTTAGCATCTCCATGCCTAGATTTCTGCACCTTCGAGATGCTGATTAACCACAGTGGTTTGTAGTAAATATCAACAGAATTAACTGTATTGCTTACTATGGTTTTTATGCAAATATTACATGTACATTTGAAATTTTTCCTTCTGCTAGCAGATACCCTTTAGAGTAAAGTCGAGATGACTAGGATAATATCCAGAATTCAATGCAACTGGTAACATATGCTATGCTGGACACTTTGTGCAAATTTCTACTTTCAATCTTGACTGAGTGAGACCAGGAGATGCAGTTGCATTGAAACAGAGACAGCTGTCTGGAGATGGGCTCTCCAGTATGATCTTGCCAAGTTTTTTAACCTCTCTGTACTCCTATTGCCTCATTTATCAAGATGCTGCCTTGGGTTTCAGGATCTCTAAGGTGTCTTTCAGCTCCAAGAGTCTATGAATCTGTCAGTATGTTTTAACTTAATGACTTTTACACATGGAATGTGCTTGAAAACATCTAGCTTATTTTTTTAATAAGAAAATATTTTTCAGGTGTTTCCTCCTCCTCTTTGTCAACACCTTTTCTTATGTAGAAGTTGCAGAGGTTTCTGAGACTATGGTTACTCAAAAAGACTAGGCATAGATGTGAAGGAGCAAGTGTTTTCTATAATGTTATAGCTAAAGAGTTAGCGCTTTCTGAGCTGGCATTGATTCTGCAGGGAGGCGAGAGTCTCTTCAGATACAGATATGAAAGCTACTGTACAGGGTTCCTTCCATCCTCTGCCCTTTTCATAACAGTTGAAGAGAAACACTCCCTTCCTTGATCCTGGGGCCAGTGATCCTTTTGTAACATGTGGCTGTTCTTTGCATGTGAGATCAACTGCCAGTGGAATTTGTGATCTGGTCACATGAGTGACTCGGTATTGTTGTGATATATAAGCACATTTAGCCTTAAGCATAGCATTATTGGCTTAAAATTATAAACATAGAAAACTATATTGCTATATAAATTTGTAATTTTAAAGTATAGAAATTCTGAGGAAATTAGTTCCATGTAATAGGTATTACATTAAGCAAATTATTTAACTCATGAGACTTGCTTTCCTTATTTTGAAAATGAGAAAACACTTTTTATCATATATGAACCTCTTTTAGTGAAGATTAAATCAGATAGTGTGTCGTGCCTGAATATGTGTGTGTGTGTGTGTGTGTGTGTGTGTGTGTGTGTGTGTGTGTGTGTGTGTTGTATTTTTAATCTTTACTTTTACTTTAGGGCAAGATTCATATAGAATTGTTTCTTTCACTGAGTTTATCATCCCTGTTGATATGACATAGATACACATTACTGAATGAATGACTGATTTAACAAAATTCAACCACTCTTTAACCCAAAAGAATAATTTAGAAAACCATTCTTTTGAGGAGAAATATTGTTTCAACTAGCTTTTGCAGCATATAAAATACCCCAAATCACCACTTATTAGTAAAATTTTCTATGTATCGGCTGGTTTTATTTTTCTTTTTGCCATGTGTTTTGGCCATATTCAGTATTTAGTCTACCAGCTGGTCCCCTATGAACTTGCTCATGTATGTGTAGCAATTGATACTAACTTTCTAATGAGTTGCATATGTTGAAAAGATTAGCTTGAGTTTGAGCAGCAGGAGATAGTGAGTGTTCCAATGTTCAAATCCATCTGATTTTATATTTTCCAATTGCCAAAGCAAAAGATGGAATGAAAGAAAGTGGACATTGATTATCCCCCAATACCTATGTGATACTGAAGACTTACTCTGAATGGCACACTTTGGAAAGTGTGGCCTTCTAAAAGGTCATTTGCTCACTAGAGGTCATGTCCCCAAAGAGGTATTTGAAGACCCAGTCTGTCCTCTATCCAGCTCTGTATTTTGTCTTGAAAAGTGAGTTTTCATTCTGGCATGAGCTCTATCTATGATGTGGTGCTTCAGCCTAAAGCTCAGACCAATAAGCCCACTTTATTTTAGATTTGAACATCTAGTGCTGTGAGCCAAAATCTCACTTTACATTGCAAAATGCTTGTGCCAAGTATTTTATTGCATTTATACTAAACTGATAGGCACAAGAGTTTTATATTATTACTAATAGTCATTGTCACAGAAACTAATAGAAGGGCATGGTGAGCAAAAGAAACAATGCATTAGAGTGATAATACAAATCCACTATATACACAGATTTTTGCAACTGTTTTTTAAAATCATTTATGTAATATTGATTATTTTCATGCCTATTAATAAAGTGGATATAGCAGTGAACCTCATTTTATTTTATTTATTTTTTATTTATTATTTATTCAATTGTGTGTGTGTGCATGTGTGTATATATATATATATATATGTGTGTATGTGTGTGTATGTATTGTGCGTGTGTGTGTAGAACTACGGACGAATTCAGGAACCACCATGGACCGCCTCCACCTCCTCCTTGTTTACTCTGCCCGGGGTTTCACAGGCTTTGCCCTACCAGGACCAGAAACACAGGCCGCCCCCGCTTCTGCCTGGCATGTATACGTGGGGTCTAGGATCTGAACTCAGGACTTTCTGCCTGCAAGGCAAAGGCTTAACCTCTGAGCCACCTCTCCAGCCCTTGAACCTCATTATAAAGATTTTAATTGGCATGATCCTTTATGTAGAATTGTTCAATTCTAGTTTATAAATCAGAATATGTCTGAGTCTCATTTAAGAAGATTTGATTATTAATAAGTGTTAAAGACCTATTCTTCCCTGATTTTGATAGCTATATCTAATTATGTTATCCCTTAATATGTATGATTGATGATGATAAGATTTCTATGTACTTTTAAAAATTTCTTTATTTTTGCATATGTGTGTGTGTGTGTGTGTGTGTGTGTGTGTGTGTGTGTGTGTATCACAAGGCACTGTGTGTGCCTATGGAGTCCCAAGGTTGACTAAAAACTAAAATGTTTTTCTCATTGTTTTCATTTTATTCTTTGTTGTCTAATACTAATCATAAGAAAAAATATGCATTTTCTTGTGCTTTTTAAGTACTATGGAAGCTTACAGAGTATACAAAACAATTTTTTGGTTTTTTGGAATTATTTAGCTCCTTTAAAACACACTTTGCCTTCCATCTGATTGATCCATATGTGGTTATTTTTATCAGAATGAGCTTTGAAGAATTAATTGCTAGAGTATTTATGAGATGTCACTTATCAGTTGATAAAGATTTGTGAGTAAAAAGTGCTTCATCTTTCTACATAGTTTATTGCTGGTAAGTGCTAGAAATTATTAGACTTTCAGTAGTCTCAAATCCTTCTATTCTGTTAGCATGCTTCACCTCCCCATTTAGAACATTTCAAATACTGAGAGACGATTTTAGAGCTTATTGAAGAAGTATTTGCAACATGTATGACAAGCATTTTTCAATAGAACTGACAGTTCCTTGCCAAACTATTAGAAACCAGATAAATTAAAAGGAGCTTATTTTCCGATCACAAGTGACCTGAGATATCAGTTTCCAGAGCAACAATATACAAGCAACTGCTATGATAATAATAATCCCCTGAAAGTATGGTGAGGTCTGGTGAGCCAGCTGTGTGGTCTGTTAATGGTTATAACCTGGCATAGCTGCTGTCACATAAAATTTGTTCAATTAGTTTTAGTTTCTTAATTCATTGTTATCTCAAACATGCTGTCTTTTAAATAAAGTAACCCTTACCTATAGTTTTTCTACTTATATTTTAATTCAAAGATTGCTCAGTGGATAAGGCAATTGTTGCATAAATGAGAGTACTGCACTTCACATCCCTAGAACCATCAAAAAGCCAAGCATGCATGTCCATCACCTGTTTCAGTGTATAAGTTTGAGAGTAGAAAGTTGGGCCTACACATGCATGCACACATATGAACACATACATATATGTGTGACCCATATATATATATATATATATATATATATATATATATATATAGTTGAAAATATATGTTGAAAATATAGTTGAAAATAATGTAGTTGAAAACATATGTTTTCTCTTCTTTGTAGTAATTCATCTTGTTCCCCAGTCCCTTACCTATATATAACATACTTGGCACATTAAAGCCTTTATCTCATTCCTCCTACAATGATTGGAGACAAAATGAGTTTTATCTTATGTAACTTTTTGTGGGTGTTACAGGTGTTTATTTCTATATGCCATATAGTCATAACACAACTGGATTCATTACTGAGATTACTGAAGGTAGCAAAATAATCATAGGAAAATCTATAATTAGAAATATGAATGAGGATGAAGGTACAATGTTAAAAAAATACAAGAAGGGACCTGGAAAGATGGCTCAGGAATTAAAACCTAGCTTGGTAAGCATTAGGACCTAAGCTCATATCCACAAAACCCTTGTAAGGATGCCTGGCAGCAACTGAGGTGGTCTGCACTTCTGGCAGACCCCCAGAGAAACCACAGAGAAATGTCAAATCCAAGATGATTTCCAACGTCACCTTTGGTCTCCACTGTTTACACAAAACACACACACACACACACACACATACGAACACAAGCACAAAGATACATGAAAGGTTTAGTTAATCAAGAATGCATGTTATACTTCTAAATAAAATTCAGCTTGTGAGGTTTTCACGTCTCCCCAAATTAATTTATAGGCAGCCTTTAAAAATGCCAGTTTCTTTCAGAAGCTCTGCAAATTGTGTCAAAGTGACATCTGAGGAACAAGCACTTTTGCAGGAGGTCTTTGCAAAGCCACTGGCAAGAGCTAATTGCGATTGAGTGCAGAGCTCATGCAGGTGTGAGACCTAAGTGTCTGCTAGGAAGCAAACTGTGAGGACGTGTCTTCAAGTTGTAGCACAGACCCTCTCCAACTGCTTCAGAGACTTCAGAGCATCTTTGTCTCGGGTTCTTCATCGTCAATGTGCTTCTGAGTATGTGATACCTTCTCTTACCTCTCTGTTTTACTTATGGTTGCTGTCGACTGAACAGTTACTAGCTAAATGGACAGATGAATCATTTGATTTGTCAGTGGTCCTGTTCTGAGCATTCTTGAGTTATATGGATGTGAAAATGGATTTAACCACTATAAAGAAGCCAGTTTTTTAAAATGAACTTTTGTTATTAAAAGTACTTGCATAAATATAAAGACATAAGAAACAATTCTTGTATCTAAAGGGGGATGAAAAATATTTTTTATGCTGACCCTATCACCTGTCACTGTCCTTGTCACCTTTCACAGTTTACAAAAGTATTTCAGGGTTACTATATGGCAACCACCAAGAAGATTCTAACAAACCTCAAAAGAATGCAAGATTAATCTTTGCTCTAAAACTTATTGTAATGAAAATGAGTATTTGCAGCGAAAATGCAGGAATTTGGAAACATATGCATCATGAATGGCATATTAAATTAGGTGTGTGACTGTAATTCAATCCATGTTGTCTATAATTTTTATGAAAGAAAATGAAAATGTTTTGATTGTTAATCTAGTAGGTTCAGGCAAAAGAGCAGAATTTTTCCTTGTGAGGGTCAAACGATTATAGAAATGGATATGAGTCTAATGTAAATTTATTTTAAAGAAACTATGCCCTTGTAATCAAAGCAATTTTTATGATAGCATTTTGCTTGTGGAGCTGATTCTTTGAAAAATCCTGAAGATGATTTAGAAGGGAGCATTCTGTCATCAATTGCATTTCATTCAATAAAGAAATGTAATTTATCCTTTTTTTATGTCCTTTATAGGTTTTGACCAGTGAACACAAAGAATTTTTTCCTAGTTTTAAATTATTATTTTATTTTTGAAACAGAGTTACACTTTATACATAAAACAGACTGTTTTTTAACATTTATTATTATTATTTCCACTCATACAAACTTAATAGGTATATCGGTTCCCTCCCTCCCTCTTCCTCCCCCCCGACCCCCCTGTTCTCCCTCCCTTCACCCTTCCCTCCCCCAGTGCCTTCCCCCTCAATCCCCCCCAATCTCCTCTCCGATGAAAGAAGTGAAAAAGCCCTGAGAGAAAAAATCCCATTTACTATAGCCATGAAATACCTTGGTATAAACCTAACCAAGGAGGTAAAAGACCTTTACGATGAAAACTTTAAACCCTAAAGAAAGAAATTGCAGAAGACACCAGAAGGTGGAAAGACCTCCCATGTTCCTGGATTGGCAGAATCAACATCATAAAAATGACCACCCTACCATTTGAATCCTACAAATTCAATGCTATACCAATCAAAATCCCAAAGCAATTCTTTAAAGAAGTTGACCAAACAATCTCAAAATTCATATGGAGGCACAAAAGACCCAGGATAGCAAAGACAATCCTGAGTAACAAAAATACTGCTGGAGGTATCACCATACCAAACCTTAGTCTATACTACAAATCCATAGTTATAAAAACCAAAATAGACACACAGATCAATGGATAAGGGTTGAAGACCCAGATATAAGCCCACAAAATTACAGCCATTTGGTCTTTGACAAAGGGCCCAAAAAAATCCAATGGAAAAAGAACAGTATCTTCAACAAATGGTGCTGGCAAAACTGGATCTCCACATGTAGAAGATTAAAACTGGACCCATACTTGTCACCATGTACAAGACATAATTCCGAATGGATCAAGGACCTTGATATAAGGCCAGAGACTACAGACTGGTTTTAAATTTTGATTCTCCTACCTAAAACGCTTGGGTGCTGGAATAATAGGCATATGATTTAGGAAGTCTTGAGCTTAAAAAGAAAAAGAAACTCAGAGTACTTGGGATAGTTCAGTGGGATGTATGTTTGCTTATCTAGCATGCATGAAGTTGTGGGTTCAATTCCTAGTACAGGAAAATACTTTGGTTTTTTTTATGTTGTTTATTTCTTGTGCTTTAAATTGGATTAAATTTGGTCATAACAAAGTCAGTGTGTGGTATTGCTTTTTTCATGGTTGATTATAATAGTTTGGACCTAACATTTGGCAGATTACCAGTTCGTATAGTATATCTGTCTTTGGGTGTCTCCCTGAATGGATCTGTATTTGGTTGGATTTATGGACTGAATCCCTTTGGTTGGGTTCATGAATAAGTTCTGTGTTTGGTTTTTTTTCATGGGTCACACCTATCTTGGGTTGGATTCCTGATTGTTCTGATGCAGCAAAGTTAGAGTTGCTAAATATTTTTACTGGCTTGTCAGTTTTGCGGTTGTAAAAATACTAAATCAAGAATGTATTCAAACCAGATTGTCAGATGTGTGACTATTCAAACTGTTTTGCTCAGAACTGAACCAATGTCTTTTGAATTTTAAATTTAAATTCTGTTGGTCAATTTTCTGAAGAGCTTGATGATTTTACACATGTCTTATATGAAACCCATTACATTTTTATATTCATAATCTTAATACTAGTCAGAAAAAAAAGCTGGCTGGTCAGAATTCACATTTCATGACTCTACTTGTAGAGTAAACATGGTTTTTGAACCAGTATCACCTTAAAAGTTCAGATTGTCTTTAAGGCAAACAAAAATTGAATAGAGTTTCCCTTCCAGGAGAAAATATATTGTGGGAATTAATTAAAGAAGAACTAACACATTTCATTAAAATTCCAGAAAATGTGCTTCTTATTAGTTTTTTTTATTCAAAGGTTTATTTCCATTTTTTCTTTTTTATATTTGCATAAATATTTCTAGCCTCTGTGAATGTAAATATGTGACTATTCAAAATAACTTTATTTTCTGAGTTCCTATTTCAGAATTTTTTAAGTCAAGTAGTTTTATTATTGTTTATTTCTCTTAATTTAAAATAGCCTCTATTGAAAAACTACACCAAGAGTGATAAATAGTAAAGTAGTTTTGAGAATCTTATTTCCTTGTTGTGACTAGTGATAGAAAAAGGATAAAGAACTGTATGTTCTTCCATGGTTCTAAGAAAGGGATTTGTAATGCTTTTTTAGTTCCCATCACATCACAGGTACTTCAATATTTGTTGCCTGAATGACTGAATCATTGTGAAATCCATTATAGACACTTGGAGGAGTCAAAATTGACTTGGAGTTGGAAGTTCTTAAATGAACACCATTTCAATTGTTTCTCCACTGAGGAGGAGAGGCACTGAGTATTTAGAAATCATGTAAAAGTAGGTAATAAAGCACAAAATCAATAAGTTCAAAATGAACTACTTAGTGGCATTTGTTATTTTCTCCATATTGTGCAACCATCCACTCAATTTCATTTCCTGAACATTTTTGTTATCTCAGAAGGAATCTCAACACCCACTATACTATTTTCCAAATTTCTTATTTTCTCCCAAGTTTGAGGAAATTTCTAGCCGTATTCTGTTTCTACATATTTACATATAATAGATATTTAATAAAAATCAAAGCATATACTATGGAAGTTCTATAGTTGCCTTCTTTCATTTAATGTGCATCAGGTTCATTTATGGTTTTATATGAATCTGTATATCAGTGCCTTTCTGTGGCTGCATATTTCATTGATCTACATAGATCGTGATTTATTTCTCCTTTCATACATTAATGTACCTTTTGATTTGTGGTATAGTTTGAACTTCTCGTTGCTGATAGAAGGCAGTAGAAAGTTTGAAGACGGGTCCAGAAGGAAGTTGTAAGTCATTAGACGCATGCCATTGAAGAGGGTTATGGAATCTCGGTTTTTAGCTTTTTCTGTTGTACTTCTGGCCATGAAGTAAGAAGTCTTTCTATTTCTCCTACTTCCCACCATGGAGTTGCTTTGCAGTATGCCTGAAAGGAACATGACTGATAGATTATGGACACAAACTTCAAAAACATGAAAAAATAAGCCTTTCTCCCTCTAAGAGATCTCTAGATTACCTATCTCAATTATTTGCTATTGTATCATAAAAGTGTTGAGTAAGCTATAATTTGACATTTTGGCCATTAGAAACAGTACTACTGTAAACATATATGTGTATTTCCGACTTGTTGAGTATATGTTGAGAATTATAGTTTTCAAATTGTGCATTTATTATGTTATGAGAGGCTTAAAGAAAATTATGCCCTAGATTTTTCTAACACAAATAATTTTGTGAATGGCAAACCGTAGTGGTTTTGAAAACATGGTTCAATGAGATAGCTCAGGTGGTAAAGGTCTTTGCTGCCAAGCCTAATGACCAAAATTCAATATCCAAGCCTCTATGGCAGAAACATAAAACCAATTTATTCTGATATACTTGTGTTTGTGCCCACATACCTATACATACACCAAATAAATAAATGTAAAAAATAAAAAATGTTATTAATGGAAAGTTAGAAAATCCACTATAATGGTAACCAATGCATCCAATCAATGAAATACATTAACAATAAAATGTTTTGATTTTCAATTGTCCCTTCCAACTATATGATATTCCAAATGTACTTCCTGTACTACATATACTTCTGAATACATGATATTTTGAAAATTAATTGGGTTTCAAGGAAAGATTGAATACTTAGTTCTAATGTAGGAAGAATTATATTTGATCATTGAATAAAATATTGACACCAATAGTCACTGCAAAGGAAAATGTTACCAAAGTCTTATAAGTAATGTGATTGTTGTCAATTTTCAACAAATAGGAACAGTTTAAAGACAGAAGCATTTATCCTGACCAGGATTTTGTTTTTCCTTTTACGACATTAATTGCTCATTCTTGGCTGCCAGCAGAGTCACTTTACTTTGGAAAATTAACCATTCTGCAATTAGATACCATGTTGGTTCAGTCATATAGCAAACATTCATGGACTGGAGGTGAACTCAGTGATAATGTGCTTAATTAGATCCCTAGCAAAATATGGAAGAAGGGGGAGTCTGCTGTTTTTAGGTACTGGGTAGTAATATGAAACCTGATTCCCTAATCAGATGTCTTTTCCAGGAACGTGATCCGTAAGCACAATACCAGGTCTGGGCTTGATCCTGAATGCCCCAGGAGAAGGACTAGCAGTCAATTCACTAGCTATTGTTGATTTCAGTTCTCTGCACTTTTGCGTTTGCCTGGGTGTCTTTTTTTCTGATGGCTATAATAACATTTGGAAGAACCATCTTGAATCCCAAACTCTTTCAATGAAAATAACCTGGGAAACAGCAGATCCCATCAGCAAAGAAGGTGTCAGAGCACATAACAAATGTGCATGCAAGAAAAGGCTCATAAGGAAACACATTAGTTAGGGCTGCGAAACAACCACATAGCCTGTGCTGAATTGGTTCATGTGACTAAAAGTAAGTCCTCAAGAATTATAGTCTGTCACTAATCCTTCATATTTCATTGCAGACTGACAGTTAAACTTCTATTAGTTCTTCTATGTTGTTACTTTTATATTTTTGTCACATCTAATGTAAATACATTTGAATAGTTATCAAGGTTGAATTTATCTTCTACTTCTGACGTAACAAAACAGATGCATGCACTACCATCAGCAACAGCATTAGAAACTATTTTTTAATTAGTGTGACCTTAGGCCTTATCCCAGAAATGGTGAATTCCAGTTCTTTGACTTTTGGAAGCTCCCCAGGGTTTGAACAGAGCTGAGGCACAAGAGCTTTCAAGCAATACTGATCTAATCCTCTGCCAGAGCTTTTTGACACAAGACTAATTTCCCACAGGAGATGCGTGAAGGCCCAAGAAGACTCAAGGCCATTTTTATGTGAGAAAAAGCCAATGCTGGAAGAACATCCCCACGTTTCTTAACATTCCTTGCCCTATGACAGATTTCGTAAGAATCCGTTGGGATGCTATGGTTCCAAATCAGACATCCGGCTCTTTCTGCGTGGTCTGACATTGAACTCTACTCCAACCAAGCTCTCCACCATGCAAATTAAAAGAGAAATAAATAGAGCAACACGAGCGTGGTGGAGACCTTCATTTGAAATGTTACACCGGGAAAACAACAACAAGGAGATGAAGTAGAATTCAAAGGGAACAGCTGGGTGACAGCCAAGGGAAACAACTGGCATGTGGAAAGCAGAGCAATTAGAAAAAGAAGGAAGAACAGCAGCAGACCTTTTGGAAGGGATTGTAGAAAAGCAGTGTGGAATTGGCGCAGTGAGGAACACAGTCCTCCTTGCCTCTTGATGAGCCTGGAATTGCTCGATTATCAGCTGACAGTCACAAGATAAACTACTGAGTGTGCAATGTGAAAACTAGTCCAAGCAGTTTTAAGCTTTTTTTGCTTTGTTTATGGTTGAAAGATATTAACCAGGATGCTGTTATAGATAGCGAGGAAGAGGAACCCAAGATCTGCTGTATCATGGGTCCAAGTTTCAGGAGACGAGGAGTGTTTTGCTTTCCCTGAGGTGCGCTAGATACACTATCACTTAAATTGGCTGTTTTACTGGCAAACTCCTGACCATTGTGAAAGAGGAACACTCCAAACAAGTGAGCATGACAGTTGTCATGGTTTGAGTAAAGTTGTTCTCCACAGGTCATGTGTTTGAATCCTAGCTGATGTTAATGTTGGAGTAGGTTGTGGCACATATAGAAGATGGAGCTCTGCTGGAGGGAGTGATGTCACAGGAGACAGGCCTGGAGGATTGGTGGTCCTGTTTCCTCAGTTTGCTCTTGCTCTCTCTGCTTCCATCCTATCTGTGGTGACCTGAACCAGCTTCTGCCTCCAAGCCATGCCTTCTGCTATGAGATTCCTGCTGTAATGGACTCTATCTTCCCTCTGGAACTTTAAGCCAAATAAACTTTTTTTTCTCCTTTAAGCTATATGTAAGCATTATCTCATAACAGCAAAAAGAAAAATAGCTGCAACACAGCATAAAGGACTGAGTGGAGGCCTTGGAGGTGTAGGGGATTCATGTTCCTTCAGTTTCAATATTAACTATATCCATTAAGTATATCCACTCAATCTTTGTTATTTCCAAGTAACAACCTTTTTTTCATAATAGGACTTTGCATGACCTGCACAATGACCAACATATAATTAACCCCTCAAAGTCTAGCATGGATCACAGGCACTAGGATCCTTAGAGGCAAGGGATTAACAGCCACGTTAGTGTTCTTATACGAAAGGGGAACACAAAAAAGAACTCTAGGTAATGCTACTGAGTCCTTATACCTCATCAGAGAGGAGGACCCAGAGGGAAGTTTGACATGCACACTAAAGGATGCTCCAGGGATGGGGGGAAGGGAGCACTGGGAAAGAGAGGGAGGGGGTGAAGGAAGGAGATAAGGACGAGGGAGCAAGGGGATCCAGTGGAGGAAGGGAGGGGAATGAGGGTACCTATCAAGTTTGTATGAGTGGAAAAAATAAACCAAGTAACAATCTTAAGCCATATAAAATGTAAAAAGGAACTAATGTGTTTTCAGTTATAGCTTTTAGTCATAACCACTGTTGAGTTTTTTTACAATGTTGGGATTATATTTGCTTAATTTGTTTATATCAAAGCAAATGAGCATGCCCCTGGATCAGAAGACTGGACATCACTGTGATTATTTTAAAACTTCAAGTGGCACAACTTGAATATCTTGCCCCATGAAGATGCTGCTATGCTATTATGGTACTATTTTTTAAATCAGTAGAATTACAAATTGCATATTTTCAGGAATATGTATTAAATTTTGAACATTTTCTCTAACATAGATCCAGAATTTGAGGATTTCTGTACACTTAATTATGTTAAATATGTAATGCATTGAAAAATGCTAATGCCTGATGAATAACTTTCCAAATTTTTATCTCCCATAAGTTCCACCTCTTCTTGCAAAGCCAACTGGTGATCATCATACCCACTTTTCAGGTTGTCACTCCTTCGAAAACATATTCTGCTGGCATTGGAGTACACAGTTGAGGAGATCAATAATAATGCAATCTGTTACCCAATGTGTCTCTGAGGTGCAGCTTTCTCTCAGAGTACTGTGAGATCATGTGATATTATGAAACCATAAGCTATGTCAATAAAACTTAGTGCAAATTATAATTTAAAAAAAGTTCCAGCTCTTAAAATAATACCAGTCTCATATGGTTATCACTGTATATGACAGCATCTTAGTTTCAACATAAAGTATGGTCATGGCTTGCAGAGATTGTATAATTCATCAAATTGTTTTTCCCTTACCTCTCATCTCCACATCCTTTCTAAAAATTGCACAGTAATTTTTAGATTAACAAGTATGCTCTATTAAAATGAGTTGTGCAGGGTGTATTCAACAACTTTACAGATGTCAATACAAACATAGCCTAGCATGTAAAGAAAACCAGATAAAAATCTATTAATATTTTATAGTATTGAAACTTCATATGCATCATGAAGGGACTAGAAATTGAAATTCATTTTGTTAAATGTGCAACTGTTGCTATATAGCAAATGGTTTTGTAGAACAGGAAGTTAGAGACAAAAGTGCTAAGAAATATATGGTAGAATTTTGAAGGCAGAAAGAAACCTAATAGGGCAATAATTAAGAATGAATTGGTGGAAATTCATTATAATCATAAGGCCTGCTACTGGGAAGAAGAGTTTAGTATTCCTTAAAAGAGGTTGAAAATGAAGACATAAACAGTAGAATCAGAACGTCTGGAAACATAGTTCATAATTTTAGAATGTGCTGTAATATCTGTACGTCATCTAGGGTATCCTATCTAGACTTGGACACATATGTAAATGTGCGGTTTAGCTCTGTGAAAAAAAGAGTATATTTTCAGTCTTGACACTCTGCTTCAGAGGGTATGCAGTAGACAATCATGAAGCTCACTGCTTGGATAAAAGTGGTACTGGTCAATATTCAGAAAATCTCTGAAGTAGTGATATTTGATTTAATTGGCACAGCTCCAGAAATTCTTGATGCAGTACAAGCATACATATCAGAGTATCAGTAAAACTGCCAGGTAACTTCTGATACATATTATAACTGTCATCATTCTTGCTTGGCGCTTGTTTGTGGGCTCACACATGTCAGTGTTCATTGGATCTTTCTGTACTTGGTGGTATTCATTTTTCTTTCTTTTTTTTTTTTTTAACATTTTTGCTTCCTCTTACTACCTACCTTTCCTGCCTTTCTTTTCCCTCTGTGCAAAACTATGTAAAAGTGTTTTTTGAAATAAGTACCATAGGTTTAGGACTTGATGTTCCATTTTGGTTCTGAATATTCTTAGATCCCATGATGAGATGCTGACAGGCTGAATCTTGTGCAGGTCTTGAGGAAGTATATACCACTGCAGTGAGTTTATGAATGCTGTGTCCCTGTCATATCCACAATATCCCTACACCGTGAAGACAGTAGTTTAATGAAGAACAAAGCTAATTGTGCAGAAGAGTAACAAGTTCCTATATATGTGCTAGCTTTTAGAACTTGTTCATTGATAGAGTCAGTGTGCATGAACAGATGACATTTTGCTTGCCACTGTCAAACGATACTTCTACCTGTTCTATTCCAGCCTAATATTCAGGGGAATAATAGGTGGTAACTTACTGACCTATGATCTTAACTTATCATGTGTGCTTTAGTTATCTTTAATGATCAATCTATGGAAGTGTTCTTGTAGAAGCTCAGGGTCTGATGCAGTTCGCCTGCATGGTTGCTGATAAATCACCATCAAATGGCTTAAGGGAACAAGGGATTTATTTTCTCTTACAATTACTGGTTACCATTCTTAGTCCAGCTTGATGGAGAGCTCACGCCAACACCAAGGCCGAGGGAACTGGCCACGCCATCTCTATATAATGGTTAAGAGAGGGACTATCCTTACTTGCCAGACCAGCATGTCTGGCCAAGTATACAAAAGGATGCCAACCTCCTCAACTGGCTCTCAGTATTTTATTCAACTGTTCAGGGCCTAGTCCCACCCACTATAGGCTGAGCCTTCCCCATCAGTTAGACAATCTCCTGCAGGTTTGCTCTGGGCTTAACCCAACCACTAATTCTCCACAAATGTGCCCAGAGCTCAAAACCTTCAACAGTCAAGTTGACACCTGTGCCTAACTATGATAGGGTCTAAGAAAGAAGTGGTATCGGTAAAATATGAATGGACAGCAAGAAAGAGAAAGCAGAATCAAGTCTTGTTTAAATGGAACAGCCTATTTCAGTTTGCTGGTTATTGCTACATCCTCCTTAAGAATCACTAGTAATTTTACACTTCCACTGACTATTCTGTGACAGAATAATAAGGCCTATTCTTTACCAGAAATGCTTTGTTTAAAGCAAATCCTCAGGAGAAAAATTCAAGAGGAAAAGCTGCTGAGTTTACTTTTTTATAAAAAAAAAAAAATTCCTTTTCCTTCATTAAAGTTCTCTTGTAAGCCTTTCTGGTTGATTAAAATGATTTGCAAAACTTTTCTGGTGTGTCCATCAAGATTGTGTTATACTCTTTTTTTAAAGACTTGCAGAGGAAAATATTAACCTCACAGAGGTGTGTGAGTCTTTCCCACAGTCTTATGCCTTTCAAAATCTCTTAGCATTGCCAGATGTGCAATTAAATTAGATCACTTTACCTTTATGATAGTTTTGTGACATGTTATTTTGATTATTTTTTGGTGTTTACGTACTGAAGCATTATGGTCACCATATGTTTGTCATGTGAGATAGCTCTTAAAATGCAGTTGATAGAAACAAGCTGTTGAGGGAAAAGGCAAAACTGGTCTCCCATTTATCTCATTTTAATTCAAAGATAAAATTCAACTAGATAAGTGTGTTCCTAAGTATCTCTCAGCTGTCCAGAGAGGCTGACATCTGTAGGACTTCATCTCCCTTGGACAATGGAGATAACACTTTAAGATGAATAAGAAGCCAGTGAATTGGAGACTGAATTGTCAGGAGAGAGGGGAAGGGAGAAGATGAGGATTTCGTTTCAGTTTGCTTGTATTTTGTGTGTGCATGTGTGTTGATTTTTAGAGATAAATTTTAATTATTTATGTTAGACACAGAGAAAGAATAGGTGAGTATGTATGCAATGGCATACAGTTTAAGGTAAGACTAAAATTAAAGATCTCAGTTCTCTCTTTCCACCACATTGGCTTCTGGGGCCCCAGCTAAGGGCTCCAGGTTTGTAAGCAGATAACCTTTTCGCTGAGCTGTCTTGCAGGCTCCTTGTTTTACTCTAATCAATGTCTGTCTCTCAGGCTGGCATGGAGCTCACTGTGTAGCACAGCTTGGCCTGATCTCACAGCATTCCCCCTGCCTTACATCCCCAAGTGCAGGATTACCAACATGTACCAGGACAATGGATACAAAGAATGATTAGAGAATGTGAAGGAAGTAAAAGTTTCATCACTGGATATCATCATAAATAATGTCAGTAGGCTACAAAATCTAATTTATTTTTTCCTACTGTTAATTTTAGAGAAATACTATCCACCTGGTTTCATGGGCTTCAGTCATATACATAGTAGAAAATATCACAAAAAGAACTAAACAAACACAGTTTCTTGAATGTACATAAATTTTTAACCATGGTTTGAAACATGGAAAGGAAATGTTCTCTAATAAGCAGTTTTAATGTTTAATGGAAAACAGGGAAATGATTGTATGGGAGAAGAGCCTTTCCTGTCCCAGCAGAATTGTGAAATTTTCCATTTGTGTTTGTTGAAAGATTTTTGTTTTGTTTTGTTTTGCTTTGCTTTTTTGCCTTTTTTTTTGTCAGAAAATGTGGAAAGTTGGCCATGCCTCCTCAGCAACTAAAAGTAAATGATTACTGACAGCCTTAGTTTTCAGTGACCTCATGCACAAGCTAACACTTCTGTTAGGAAAGTGGAAGCCAGTTCTTCATGAATACAGGTTCATATCTGCTGCTGGTCTTCTCCAGAAAATTTTTAATTTTATTCTGTTCATCCAGTCTGCGTGTAGGAGAAGAAACTTGTGCAATAACTGTCAGAGGAGTTTTATTATACTTATGATAAAAATTACCAAGTAATGTTTTTAAGTGTAAGCCAAGTTTGGCTTACAAAATAATAGGAATATGCAGGAATTAACAGTGACTAAGAAAGTGGCTGTGAGAGATAGTTGAAGAGCTTGATTCCAAGCTTCTCATAGAAGTTGACAGGGCGAATTAATGGCTGTCATGGATATTTCTAGTAGTATCTGTAAGTGCAAGAGGAACTTTTTGCAGTTTTCAGTATGCCTCCTTGCTCATATCATATTCTTTTTCCTTTATGTCTGAGGCAACTATGATATAAATATGGTGTCCATTTTGAAAATACTGGAGTTCACTATGAGCTTTTCCTTTAAGAGAAATGCCCTACTTAATAAGAGATCACCAGAAACATTTCTCATTTTCTTTGAATTTTCTGCAGTTTTTCCAATACATCCAAAACCCTGCTGGTGGGTAAAAGAAAAGTTAAAATGAGACTTTAGATTCCAAACTGTGTTTTTGTGCCCTCATCTTATCCTGTCTATTACATCTAGAGATTACGTGGAAGTATCCAGGAAGGAGCAACAGCAGAATGTTTTGCCACAGAACTAGTTGGAGTTAGGGGCATGAAGAAAACAAAGCGTCTCAGTTTCTGCCTTAGTTTCAACTTTGTTAAAAGTGAGAGCTTCCTCATATATATATATATATATATATATATATATATATATATATATATATATATATATATATTAGCCTTCATCAAGCCCTTACTAAGGCAACTAATTTCAACAACAAGGACAAAATTCTGGTCACTCAGTCACTACCTGCCAAGCACCATACCAATATTATTGCATTGGGAGTTCAGTCTCAACATGAATTTGAAAGGTGTGAAACCATGCAAGACAAGTCCAGATCTGATAAATGAGCATTGTTTCCAGTAATCTATCTCATTTTATATCTGGCCTTTCGAGAACAAGGCCATTGCACAGAGATAGGAGAAGTATACACCTTGCCACAGCAGAAGTAGAGGATAATACAACTAGGCTGGACCTAGTTGTGAATAAAGAGATGTTGTCTATGTGTTATTTTGTCATTTTCTGTTTAAATGCTATTCCAAGGAAGCACTGTCACAATTATAATCTATTTATATTTAAAAACTGGGTCAAACATTAAAAGAAAATACTCAGAGAGAAATCATCAGATTCCTCATTTTTAGTAGTATGTGGCTAGTTCTGCGGTGTGACTCTCTCCTGTCTTCTGATATACTGAATAGTGTGCTACCTTGTGGAACCTCTCCATTTCTGTCACTCTATCTCTCTGTCTCTTGGTCTCTTGGTCTTTTGGTCTTTCAGTCTCTCTTTCTCCCTCTCCCCCATTTGAACTGTTCCCACATTTTCTACTCTAAGAATTCCTTATCTGTTAAATGTATGATTTTGAGTCTATTTATTCAAGCAGCTTTTGTGGATGGCCCTTAAAATTGTTGTGAATTTTAAGTTTATAACCTTTTGTGGAAGAACTGGAGTATCTCCTGAACACAGGCAGTGATTGATTTTATTCAAATTTAGGTTAAAATCATAGACTGAGTATATTGCCACACTGCATCAAAATAGAAGAAAGTCTTTTCATTTTATTTTTATTTTTAGTGTATGCATGGTGCCTGCAGTTGTGTGCATGTGTGTTTCAGGTATATATGACACTGGTGTGTGTGTGTGTGTGTGTGTTGAGAGAGAGAGAAACAGAGAGAGAGAAAGAGAGAGTTTGCAGAGACCAGAACTTGATGTGTCTTCCTCAATTGTTCTCCACATTTCCTTTAACTAAATAGTCATTTAGTTAATATGAGGGTCTCTTGTAAACCCTGGAGCTTGCTGATTCGGCTGGCTGAGAGCACAAGTACCCATGTATGGCTCACTTGTCTCTGTCTGTTTCTGAGAATATAGGTACAAGCTCCTAAATCTGCCTTTTATATGGACCCTGAAGATCCATGCTCAGGTCCTCATGCTAGCTCAGTGAGTACCTGAATCCTGAGCCATCTTCCTATCTCAAGAGAGAGCTTAAGAACTTCTTTTCTCAAATCCTAAAATAAACCTGGTGCAATTGTAAGACTTCTGAACTTCGGAATCAGGGAAGAATTATCATTTAGACTCTGATAATGTAAGAGCAATGGCTATATATCTAGTCCTAGGATAGTGGAAAGAGGAAAAATTTGTCATCTCCTGAGTCACAGCCCTATAAATATTTGAAAACTGCAAGTAACTACATTTGCAAATAAAAATGGATCACCCCTTTTTATTCTAGTCCATTTATACTTGTATATAATCTTAAAAATAGCTGGAAATAATACAATTAACAAGGGACAGCATCTTTATGAAATATGGGCATATCTAATGTTACATCTAAAAATATTGATGTCATTTCTCAAAACCAAGCTGTCAAAGCTCAGTTAAGAACATATTACTCTTAGTTTTATATTTGGACATTTGTGAATGTATACTAAGAGAAATGGTTCTTTCAAATATAACTATTTTTAAAATTACAAATGTTCCCTATGAATATTCATTTAGATTTGTATATCTTTCCTTACTGGAATTCTGGAATTGATCTAGCAAGATGATCCAAGTGATTTTGTTTTAATAAAATAGCAAAGCCAGCTCCAGATGTGTATATTTTTGACTCAGTGTGGGGAGGGGTATCCTGAATGTTAGAGGATCGACATGCAATGTCTTTCCAGAGCGGAGTGCATTTGCTTTTCATTATACTTTACAGTTGAGAGGCCTTCTGAACTTGATGAATTTTATCTGCTCAGTTAACTACATCAGTAGCAAACCATAAAGAGTGCTTTAAGATGGCACCATGGGCCAGAGAGAGCATGCAAACAGTTTCCACCTCTCCAGGACATTTCATTTCTGTAAATCTGTAAATCTTTTAACCGTTTTATTATTGTTTCTTTGTTCTCATCAATTGCTTTTATGTTCCAGGCAGCTAGTGTATCTTCCTTTTCTCTACTTCGAAACCACAAAGTAAGCCCACTGTGGCTTATTGCCTCTTCAAATACACTGTCAGCTCATACCAACCTCCCTTCCTAGAACTGAATAAGAATGCCAAGGGGTATTCTGGCAAGAAATATTCTAAGACACACTACAGTGTTTTTATTTTTCAAGTGGCTCATGCCAGGTGCAGAGAGTTTTCTCAAGTCAGCATTCACTCTCCTCTCTGTACACTGTTTTTTCACCAAATAAAAGATGGTCTTTTATCAGTCTTTCAATCAGTCAAATGTTTTGCAAGTCTTCAGTACATAACTCTTTAGTCACTAAGATTTAAGGGAAGTGCTTAGTTAGATGAAGGACAATAATGAATCACAAGTCCCTCAGAATTAATATTAAACTAGTAACTCTCATTACGTTTTCTTCATGGATTGGAGAAAAACAAGTTAGAATCTTATGCTTAAACTTGTTATATGCCATAGTGATGATTAAACTTGTATCTAACGTCTTAACTGCAATGTGTACGCAACTACAAAAACCAGCATTACTTATCCATTGAACACATATTGCAGATCTATGATCCCTAAAAGAAGACTAATCAAGGGCTCATTTTCTTTTTTTGTGGAAGTAGTATATAGATTATAGAGGAGAGGTGGAGGTCCAAATAGAGTTAAGAACTTTTGTTAAGTTTTAGGATAAAAAGAATAAATGTTCAGAGAAGCTCAAGAAAATAAGATTTAGAGACAACGTATAAGAAAAGAAGAAACTGGAAGGTAAGAAGGAGGTCAAGTGGGGAGGGGCAAGGAAAGAGAGAGTATAAGAGAAAAGGACAGAGATGATAAAGGAGGGAGATGGGTAAAGTGCAGATGATCACTAGAAACCTGTGGGCTTTCAGAGGTGTTCCATGCAATTACGTAGAGTAATTGTCCTACTTACCTTGTGTGGGAGGACATGTGCAAAGGCCAGGGACAGAAGTCCCAGAAAGGTCCTGTATAAATAATTATGAGAGCACACAAGGTTAGGAATAGTTGAGTTTTCTCTCAGCCATAGTGAAGAAGTCCCTTAATATATGAGACATATATAAAGTCCAGAAAGTGCATTTTATGAAAATAGACAGTAAATTAAGCATGAATAAAGTTAAACCATACTTTCATTAATATAAACTATAAAAGATTCCAACTCAGTTATTGCAAAATCAAACAGAACTCAAAGTTAGTTATGTTGAAGTCTTAAAATTCAAAATGCCTACCACCAGTAAGAAGCTCCCAGACATCTAAACAGCAGAATAATGTGACCCATTTGCAAGAGAGAAACTTATCATATAAACATACTTTTGTATGGCAGAGGTAATAAAGCTAGCAGACAAGGATGTTAAGAGCAGTAATTATCAATATTGTATACGTGTTCAAGAAAATAGAAGATCATTAAGAGAAATGGATATAAGACACCCAAATGAAACTCTTAAAAATGGGGGCTGGAGAGGTGGCTCAGGGGTTAAGCCTCTGCCTTGCAGGCAGAAGGTCCTGAGTTCAGATCCTAGACTCCGCCGGGCGGGGGAGGGGGCCTGCATTTCTGGTCCTGATAGGGCAGAGCCTGTGAATCCCAGGGCAGAGTAAACAAGGAAGAGGTGGAGGCGTCCATGGTGGTCCCGAATTCACCCGTGGTTCTACACACACACACACACACACACACACACACACACACACACACACACATGCACACACGCACAATTGAATAAATAAAAAATTATAAAAAAGAAACTCTTAAAAATGTAAACTGAAATAACTGAGACCAAAACAAAGTACTTTTACAACAGACTAAATAATACAGAAGTCAAGTTTAATGAAACTGAATACATATCAAGAGAAGTTAACTGATCACGAAATGAAGAAAAAATAGTATGAAAGAGAAAATTTAGAGTAATAGTGACTTGTGCTGAAAATGAATGTTGCTCCATGTGTGATGAGTCTGGAAAAAGAAGATAGAAAATACTCGATAAGCTTAGAAATAATAGTTCTCCTAATTTTTAAAATATTCACACACACACACATATTTTGGAGGGCTATAAAAAGTGAATTAGAATTCAAAATCTTAACAGAAGCTATATAAGACAACCTGGACAAAAAAAAAGAACAAAGATTTCCCATCCATAAAATTAGAAATTATGAAAATGCAAAAACTGCAGAAACATTTTTGCAGAAAGTTGTCCTCTGAAAATTTTCCTTTGGAAACTGGAGACAAATCAAATATTTTTGTGTATAGCAATTGAAACAACTGGTCTTTGCTATGTCCTTGTGTTAATGTCCCATGGCCCACCTACATCAAGCAGTCAAGGTGAAAACTATGCTTGTAGCGAGTAGATGCTGCAGAATATCTTAAAATATAGGAAACAGAAATCCTTTGTTATGAGTTATAAGCAACCTTCTCTTAAAATAGACATTGTGCAACAGTATGCTTTACACCAGAGAAAAAAAAATGATCTCTCTCTTCTATGGCATTTTTCCACTGAAGTGCTGCAGAGGTGGTATTTTAGTTTTAGCTCACATTTCTGCAACAAAATACCTGATCCAAGAAATTTCAGGAGAGAAAATGTTTAATTGATTCCCATTTTTAGGTTCCAGGTCATCATGGCAGCGAAGCTATAGCAGCAAGAGCATGAAAGAATTGGTCACATCATAGCCACAATTCAGATACAGAGAGGGAACACATGAATGTGTGCTTTTATCAGTCCCCATTGTTATGTAGTTCTAGATCCTCTGGTTATAAATGGGATAGGTCTGCCCACATCAGTGAATGCCATCAACATAATTCCTCTCATGCATGCGCAGAGGTCAACCTCAATCCAGAGAACTTTCAGGAGAGTGTGAAAACCTAACTACCAGTGTCAGGTAGTTTGGCATAAGGAGGTAGTTAAGTCCTCTGCTTATAAGATGCAAAACTCTGAATTACATTCAGAATGGTCTCCTTTCCTAAGACAAGCTAAATATAGACTTGACTATTTAATATCAATAACATATTCAAAATAAATCCATCCCTTTGTATAAGGACACAACATTAGATCAGCTAAAATGAGACTGAATGAATTTAGAAGGAGTTTCAGTAATTCTTCACCTGTTAGATTTCACGTTGGCAGGGAAAGGGATGACTAGGAAATGCCTCTTGGCCTTACCATTTAATTCATAAGATTACAGGCTATATCTCTGTAAAAAAGTGAAATTTAGTAGTCCCATTTCATAAATAACAGAGTTGAGATTCATTAACATTCAAATTTTATTCATCTATGAAGTTGAACAGGCAAACTATAAATACAATGAACAGCAAGTTTTAAAACTTCTACCATATAGAGAGAATCCAGTTATTTGAATATTATCGTCAGACTTTTCCTCAGTTTGGCTTAGCTGTGCCTACTTGTAGCAATCGTTCCTGGTAAGAATTTATTCAACAAATTTTGAGAAATCTCATATTGAAGCTGATCATAACTATGTGATTAGCTGTGACCTTAAGTTTATTAATTAACTTCTTGGTGCATTTTTTCTTCTATTTTTCAAGATAGTATATCTTGTTAGACTGTTAGAGGCTGATCTTGAACTTGCCATCCTCCTGTCTCCACTGTCCAAGGGGTGGGATTTTAGGCACGCATCACCATGACCAGTTCCAGGTACCTTTCTTTTTTTAGTCCTCCAAATTGTGATGTTCTCTAGGATGGACTAGATTGACAGTTCCAGACAGATGCAGACAAAAGTTCTGCAGTTAATTTGTTTATCTCCTTGTTTTGTTTTGTTTTGTTTTTGATTATAGATGCTACTACATAGAATTTTTGACTGTGATTAGACTTTTCAACTCTATATTTCAGACACAATGAAATAATTTTATCAAATATGTGAAAGAACTTCCACAGTGAAACATCTTTTTGAATTTGAACTCTTTGTTTTTATTTTGATCATTCCCAGAGTTACTGTGTGTTTTGTTCCAACACATGTCTCCAAAATGCCAGTTTGCTCACTTTCAGTTGGTAAATTGGCTAATGTATCTGGTTTAAATGTAGAGTTGTGAAACATGTGAGAAACCACATAAAGTCATCCCTGTTCTTCTGTGCTTAAGCGATGCACATAAAAGAGCAAAACCTATAGTATGGAAAGAAAACTCATCTTGCATGCTGCATAGTCATAAAGAACTTTTTGGGCTCAGTTTTAAGGATATTCCAAATTAAAAAAAACCGCAGTCCCAACTTGTGCTTCTGCAGCTCATGCCACTGGAGTCACCTCTGGCCTTCCACAGTTTTTGTGTATATGCAAGTGGTTCTTACCCTGCCCCATTTCCCTGGCAAGCCCATTGACTTATACTGTGCCTGCCAACTGGGTTTTCTCCATCATTTCTAATTAATGTGTTGCCAGCTTTTCTATTCAACTTTAAAAGAAAAAAATTTCCACCCTGAGTTTCATCCTTGGGTGGTCCAAATTATCTTCCAAAGTACAATGGTGTTCTTTTTTTTTTTTTTTTCTGGTGACCTGCTTTCAAAGTTGCATATACTTTGAGATGTCTTCCTAATATCTTTTTTCCCCTTCATGGCCTATTTTGTTTGCAATGCAAGGATCACAAGAGGCTCATTTCTTGTTATATAACTTTAATGCCATTTTAGGAATATGAACTACTTCAAGTTCTGTAATAGTCTATGGAAGTTGTAGTATGTTGAACACTTTGTAAATTGCAAGGTAACTTACTTCCCCTGAGAGATCACTTCATTTCTTCTGTCACTTCTATTATTATTATTCCTCAAAGCTCACTGGGGTGACTTTTTAATAAAATTCTGCAAGAATTCTGACTTGCACAAAATTCCTTCTATGTTGCAGATGCATGATTGCATGCATTTTACTTTATTTAGTGGCTCATAAGACCTATAAATTAGTCCTTACTGAAGTATATGTGGCAATTTGTGGACTTAAAATAATAGGCAAAAGAATATTACTCTAGAAATTCATTGAGCTTTACAAAAAAGATACATCTAGATTCAGTATTGCATATTAAATGTTAGTTAATGTTGTAGAGGTATATTTAAAAAATGGAGATATTTTCTGTAGTAATGATCATTATTCAGATGACTGCCAAATAATTAATTAGTCTATTATTTCTTATTGAACATTGCAGAATTATTTATTCTTATTAGATTTGATGAATATATCAGTTTGGTTACAAGTTAAAAAAAAAAGAGGAGTAAGCCAATCTTAAGAGAATCCTCAGTAGAAGCTAAAAGAGATAAAATAAGCTTTTTATTATTAGAAAATTGCTATTAAAATGTTTATACTTCAGACATACATGAATTTTACTAAAAGATGGGGAGATTTTTCTTTGCATGTATTATCTATTTTTCAGGACAATAATATATGTACATTGGATGCTTTTTTGATAAGATTATTACTGACATATATTTCACCAAAGTGGAACTTGGTATGATTAAATGCAGAAATTTTACAAATCGGTCCATTTCACTCTTTGAGTATGTATTTGGACACTTCATAACTTAGAACATAAATTTGCATAACTGTCATATTAAACTACTTTCATGATCGTTTCAAAAGTTAAAACTGCAAATATCTCATGTTTTGATTATGATTTTGATCTCCTTACTCAATGTATCTGAATCAAAAGTAATCTTTTTGCAATGTGAAGAACATTAGGTTGTGTGTGTATTCAGCCATTTCAGTAGTTACATGTGACATGCATAGAATGTACTTAGCTGTGTAGCTTCTCTGCAGGACTTCCATGTGCTGTTAATGTGAACACTACATCATCATTACATTTAGAAAGTGCTGTGCATCTTAGTGCCCTGCTTCTAATGTTGATTGCATTTCGCAGCCCCAGCAGGCAGAGTCTGCTGCAGAATTCAGCTGCTTTAGCTTGCTGCCCTGCTACGTGAATTTAACCTGATTTCATGGGATAAAACAGACTGAACACCATGGCTCATGCCTGTCAGTAGTGAAAAATAGCTGGAAATTAGACAAACAGCTTCATTGCTGAAATTGTTTCCGGGCTAAAAGTTCTTCCAACAGCTGTTTGTTTTGGCTATTAACCTGCCCATTCTTTCTTTTTTTTCCCCATTTATTTATTTATTTTTAGCTGAGGGAAGTACAGTTTTCTTTAAAAAGAGAATGCAGGGTGGTTATTTCTGCAGTCAGGAAGAACTTCTGTCCTCCTACTATTGTGGTCTTTTGGCTTCTATGACACTTGGACTCAAGGGCTTTTCCTTTGTTTTTCCTCTAAGCTCAGATTCAGGCCGCTGTTGTGAGAAGAAAATGCAAATCTTGGAGCTCTTTAAACCTAGAGAGGAGGATTTGTAGGAGTTACCTGGCAGGCAGGTTCCTCTCCAGAGTATTTAGTATGACACAGACACTAACTTACTGAACAGAAAGAGAAACAGGGAAGGAGACAGAGGGAGGGAAGAAGGGGAGGGAGGGAGGGAGAAAGAGAGAGAGAGAGAGAGAGAGAGAGAGAGAGAGAGAGAGAACATACACACACGCACAGAGAATCCCAGTCAGCAAGAAAAACACATACTTAACTAAAGCTGAAGAGTTTTGCCTTTTCCTGAAAGTCATATAGAAAGTTATTACTTTTTTTTATTGAATCGGGATGACTGCTAGTTTTGTTTAAAGTATTTGTTCTGGAAATACTAAAGCTGGAGTCTCCTAGACTGAGGTTAGAAGCATTTTCTTTGGCAGCAAAAAGATACTTTTATGGAAGCCATGCCTGTGCTTGGGGTCGCCTCCAAACTGAGGCAGGCGGCAGTTGGGTCAAAGCCTGTTCACGCTGCTCTTCCGATACCAAATCTTGGCACTCGAGCGTCGCAGCACTGTTCTTCAAGATCTTTGGAACTTGCGGCGACTGAGAGCTCAATGTCTTCTTGTCAGCTCACATTAAAATCAACGTGTGAGTGTGGGGAGAAGAAACACCTTCAAGGAAAAGCCAAGGAGAAAGAAGACAGCCAGGTCAGTAGCCAAAGTTCACCTGTGAATATTAGGTGGACATTAAGCTTTGTGAAATGTAGAATTACAAAGGCATATCAGTATGAATAAGAGTTTCAGATTCCTGAACAATTGGTTCTAGCTTACATAAGTGAGGTTTAGCTTATAATTGTAAAAGTCATCAACAAAACTCTGGATATGAATTTATTTGAATTTGTCAATATGCTTAGTAGTGAAATGCTTAGTTACTTACTGTTTTATTTGCTCCTGGACATTGCTGTATGGTTATGAGTCATAACCAGTCACAAATGTAAGAAAAAGTATCTATTTTCATATATACTACGTGTGAAAGCTGATTTATTTATAAAAATTCCCATACAGATATCATCACTTTTCTCTAGCTGTCATTTGCACTGTTAGAATAGTTGTATCTCCGGCTGCTTAATTCATTGTAATGTGAAGGAAGATGCACATTTGTCTGGATTTTTACTTGCAAATTGAAACCCTACTGTTTTACTTATTACTGACATCTTTATTTTTTTTCAGTCCTTTAATGCATGCTGTTTTTGAGTAGTAGCTCTTAGCTGTTGGTTGCTACATACACAATTGTTTTCTTAGATGCAACTGCATGCATAGTTCTGCAGCTGAGACCTTTACCTGCGGAGTCATTTGGACCACTGTGTCACTTTTTAGGGTCATGTTAATTGAGATGTCAAGCTTTACAAAGATTTCCAAGCCTGCACTTGGAAATATTTCACTTTTGCTTGCCTATACCCCAATGTGGATTAAAATTATTTGGGGGGTATATACAGACATTGACTCTACAAATGAAAACCAAAGCTACTGTTTGATCTGAAATTTCCATTTCATGAATATTCACCTGATCTTCAGGTTCTTGAGTTACTGAAAATGATATTTCTTAAATTTGTGCTCCTGCCCTATTCCTTCTTTGCCCGTGGAAATGAGTGTAAATCTGCATGTCTGCATTTATCATTCCGTGTCTATTATGTAGGTAATGGACAATATGTCTATCCCCCCAAAGCAAAAATACACAGAAGGCAGGACTTTTATCTCATTCTGTTCTCCAGTTCACCCTCCCCTACAAAGCTTCACATAGTGAGAAGCAAAGAATAGCTGGATGGATGAATTTAGCAATGAATGAGTAAATGAAAGAATAAAAATTATCATGAGAATGATTTAGTGAAGCTTAATAATCTCTTGGGATCGTTTCACTCACTAGATATGTGGTTTTAATGGAATGATTTTTGAAGTTTTGTAGCTGAAGCAATGAAAATCAATTAATGAAAATATTTTATTACCAGCTTTTAGACCTTAGTCCAATATGAACAATAAAAAGTAATGGTAAGAAAGTATAAGTTACTAATAAGACAAAATATGTAAACTTCTAAATTAGTAAAAGTGAGTGCTATGTGACTCTATTATATGCCCACAGTGTCTGCTTTCAATAGAAAAGATTAGATATAATAGATAGATAATAGATAGATAGATAGATAGATAGATAGATAGATAGATAGATAGATAGATGGAGGGAGGGAAGGAGGGAGGGGTAGATAGATAGATAGATAGATAGATAGAGAGAGAGAGAGATTGATGGAGGGAGGGAAGGAGGGAGGGGTAGATAGATAGATAGATAGATAGATAGATAGATAGATAGATAGATAGATAGATAGACAGACAAGTAAATACATAGATAGACAGGTAGATACATAGATTAATAGATAGATACATAGATGGACAGACATACAAGCAGGCAGGCAGACAGACAGGCCGGCAGGCAGAAGGATAGACAAAAAGACAGATAGACAGATATATAGGTGATATATAGAAATGCAGATTATAGATAAGTCAATTTGACAATAGGTGATATATAGAAATGCAGATTATAGATAAGTCAATTTGACAATAGGTAGATGATAAATTGATTATAGATTGATAATATATGATAGATAAATGGTAAGTAGACAGAAGAGGATGACAGACAGAAATAGTCTAATGAGTGTGCTGTCAGTGTAGGGTTGTTCAAACTTCTAGCTTGCTAAAATCTGGACCACTGCAAATAATATTCTCAACAAATTTTTGGTTGATCACTTTGGTCAGCAAACTTTAATCAAATTTCAGAATCCTAGTAAAACTCCATGAGAGGCAAATTCTATGTATGGAAATATTTTTATCATTCCACTTCTCAGTCAAAAACTTCTCAAATGAGTTTAATAATTCTTGCTTAGAATTTTAGTATATTTGGGGAAATAGCCAGAATAATAAAGACAGCAATATTAGGAAGAATCAGACTTGGCTGAATACAACATAAAATCAACATACCAATAACATGGGAAACGGGAATTTATTTCTTATTCTTTTAAGGAAATCAGCAAATACCCAGCATGGCTCCTAGGGTGACATCAGGATGTGGTCAGAGAATCAAACCCTTTCTCTGTCTCCTACCGTGATCCACTCCTGGCTCCCAAATCTCAGTCTTGAGTGGATGATTGAGCTCCGTTCTGCTAAATCTGCTTCATCTAAGGATCCTCATTGGCCTACTTACACTTCCACAGCCCTGCCTAACTGCAGTAGAGAAATAAGAATACACTGTTTATTCTAAGTAACTACAGCCAAGATAAAAATTACAGGTTCTATTTCTAAGAGAAAAGAGACCATGGATAGTAACCACAATAAATGACTGTCATTAAAAAACATTTATGTGGAGCATGTAGCTACTCATCGCATCAAAGGGCTTTATGATCTGGTTGGAGAGATCAGGCCTCTGACAATGTCAGAAATGTCTTCAGGCCAGGATTCTTCACCCTGTATTTCTTTATTGGAGCTGATGAAATAATCCCAGTAATCTAACTTAATGTTCTCAGGCTAGCATTTGGTCATGGACAGACACACACCACTGCCTCACATCCCTCTATCTTATTAGAAATTGGAGATTGCATTTCTAAACCATAGTGTAGTTTTGTCTCTGTCCTCAAATGCCCATTCTTGGGTCTTACTTTTCTAACACTTATATCAGTTATTTCAAATCCATTTTCCTCCTGGGGGTCTTTAGTATCACACCCAATACATTCCCCAAGATATGTGATGAAGCAAACTAAAAGCTGTGGTTATCATAATTTGTTTAGTCAGGTGTGGTCCATTGTTCATAGTTCTACCCAGCTGCTTTCTCCCACTTATCATCTTCCTAGATGTTTGAAACTCTTCAGACATTACTCCTTTAAGTTACAATAGTGTAGCAGTTCCTCTGCATGGTTGCTGATAAATCACCATCAAATGACTTAAGGGAACAAGGAGTTTATTTTCTCTTACAATTGTCCAGTTACAGTTCTCAATCCAGCTTGACAGAAGAGTTCACATCAACACCAGGACTGAGGGAACTGGCTACCCCATTTCTGCATAATGGTTGAGAGAGGGACCATCTTTACTTGCCAGACCAGCACATCTGGCCAAGTGTACAAAAGGATAACCAACTTTCTCAACCAGCTCTCTGTATTATATTCCGGGGACTAGTTCCACCCACCATGGGCTGGGCCTTCCCCATCAGCTAGAAAATTTCTTGCAGGTTTGCTCTGGGCTTATCAATTTATTTTTTCTACAAGATGTGCCCAGAGCTCAAACCTGTGCTTAATTATGACACTCTACTTTTTGTTTATACTCTAATTAGTTCTAGACTTTATTCCAGTTGGAAAATCTCCCATGAAAATGTCTTTATATTTTGTTCTGACTTCTTACTTGAATTATCTAAGCTCTCTCAACAGAGACCTTTGTTTTCCACTTACTCTTCCTGGGTTCTTACCTGGACAAGTAGCTAGTTATTACTTTGCAGCTTTGGAACTTCGGTGTGAGAATCTGAAGTTAAATTTAAGAAAGAAGATGGTTTATCGGAAACATGGAAGCAGGAACAAGGCTGAATCTATCACTTACTACTCTGGGTTTCAACTGGATATGCTCTCTTCCAAACCTCTCCCTTCCAACTCTTCCCATTATCGTCTTCTCAGATCTTCCCCCTTGGATTTTCTGTGAAAATTCAAGATTCATTTTCACATTGTTTTAGAAAGCAGCTACTTTTGTAATGACTACTCTGTACTATAAAGCAAATTCCTCCTTTTATTCTCAAGATATTTAAAAGAAGATTTAGAGTAAGATAGTACCAATCCCTAAATTTTTAAATTTTATTTTTCCTAGTTTTATAAGCATAATGAGCACAATTTTCCCTGCCCCCCTCCTTTTCCTTATCCCTCCCTCTACCTTTCCTTTCCCATTCTTCCCCCCTTCATCAATCCATTCCATTCCTTCCCTCCTTCTTTCTGTAGACTTCTATGGACCCTAGGGTTTCCTCTGGATTACCTGCTCTAATAGGGGCTCAGGCCTTTGTGGCAGATTGAATGACCCTTCCTTGGGCAGACTCACTGATAGGAGCACTTCCTATCATCTGTCTAGCTCTAGTCCCTAAGGTTCCCATTGCATGTAATTATTTCTCCTGAGAGCTTTGATAGTCTGTAGGTGTATGCTGATATGCCAGCCATTGTGCAGTGAGAATAAGTCTCATTGCAGTGAGTTCTTGGATGTGGCAGCCCTATCTTGAGTGAAATGTCTTGTCTAGCAGTGGACCTACCCATCTTTAGATTCTTACAATCTTACCACTTTCTCTTCTGCAAGGTCCTCTAAGCCTTAGGATGAGAAGAGATTTGGATGGTCTGATTCCAGGTGAGTATTACAGGGTCATTGGTACTCTGAATCCTGGTTGGTGGCTGTTGTCTATTTCACTGCTCTTCTATTGCACTAGACTATGTCTTGTATGGGCGTCGAGATCTTTTCTTATCTAAAGATAAAATGAGTGGTGTCTAGATGAAAGTTTACTCTTGGATTTTTGTGGTTAGTATTGAGATATTTGATCCTGTCTGTATACTGTCAGTTTTCTCCCCATCCACCATTACTTAGATTGCAAGCCCGAACATTTGAATTCAGGTTTGTTTGAAAATGAAACCTTTTGTTTTTCTGTGGCTTAATATTCTCTATTCTCTCTCTCTCCATGAAGTAATTACAATATTTTCCTATGTTCAGTGAGTCACGCTCATTTTTTTGACTTATTTCAAATGTCAAACTAACATATAAACACATTCTTGAGTGTGTTTGCACCTGGGGCCCATGCATATGTATTTTGCTCACTTTTCTACTCACTCAGTTCTAAGAACGATCACAGTGGAATTATTTCCTTCTCCTATGTTCACAAAGGACTCAGATTAATAATGTGAAAAAATCCTCAAAAGCATTATTTGTTTTAGAGGCATTTGGCTTATTTAATTTTTTGAAATTTTTGAACTTCATGTTGAACAGCCCCCCTCCAATCCTCTTACAATCTCTCTCTCTCTCTTTCTGTCTCTTTCTCTCTCTCTCTCTCTCTCTCTCTCTCTCTCTCTCTCTCTCTCTCTCATTTGAGGCATGGACTCACTCTTTATCTCAGGCTGTTCTAGAATTCACTCTGTAGACTAAACTGGTCTCCAGTTTACCAGAGGTCCTTGTGTCTCAGCCTTGCAAGTAGCGAGATCACATGCATAACTTTGAATATTTAACACAAGCACATATATTAACATAAACAAGCAAATACATTGAATGACTAATATCATTGATGAATGCAATTGTTTTGTGCATTTGTAATGATGTGAGAAATTATGACTGAGTGGTGAAAAGAACTACCAAAAAGAACTGAAGCTGTTGGTATTTAATGTGCACATAGGATTTCACACAGAGTAGGAAAACATTTTTTTTTTGAGGAAAGGTTTGTTTAGAAAAATGTCCAGTGAGTAAACCATTATGAATGAAGGAGAGTATTTGAGGAAAGTAGCAGGTTTGATTTAATATAGCCCATCTCATTCTGCAGACAATGGAAAAGGAGCCAATGGATCTAAATAATCATAATAGTGTTATTTATTACAAAATATTGCTTAGAGCCTAGCGTTAACAGAGTCCTGCTATATGCAAGTTACTAAACTAAGCCTCCATGGAGTATTTCACACAGTTCTCACGACAGTTGAAAGATAAAGGCATCATTATTGTCCCCATTTTGCTGATGAAGAAATGGAGACGGACAGAGGCCATTTTTCCGATGTGATGGTGTGATAAAAAGAAAAAAAAAAGACTCAAAGAAAGGTTTTGTGGTTGAGGAACACAATGTATTTACCAAGGATCTAAATTGCCACAATGAAGACTTCTCAGGTGTGGTAAAGGAGGGCAACTGACAGATTTGACCTCTATGGACAACGTAGGATCATTTTTTTCAGTATTAAAGTGACAATACTAGGAATTATCAATAAATCATTGGTTATGTCCAGCTTCTAGAATAATCAGGAGAAGACAATTAAGTTGACATATTGCCTCTACTGAATTGTATGAGAAACAGACATGAATCAAAGTAACCCCAGGATGGAAATATAGCAGCAGATGTCAATGGGCTAGATGACTTGCTCTGGCGTCCAGCTGCTTCCTGTTGGAGAGGTTGCCTGAGTGTTGAGGACTGTCCGTGCTCCTGTTGGCTTGCTCTCATCTAGGGTTTCCAGCGCAGGCTGGGCTTGCAGCTGCGCAGATCAGCTCCCAGCTCCCTGGATGATTCTGCTGTGCTTGCATATTTCTGTTTAAAGAACACTGTTTCCCTTTAAAGAAACATGATTGTGCCTTTTTTCTACTTATAGTCCTTCCTCCAGGTTCCACAATTAAGCTCTTATGCATATTTTAATTGGTTTTGCCTTTCAGTAGCACTTGAGTGAGAATGTTGTAATGATGCTTAAATTGCAATATTTTCTCTACTGGCAGAGAGCTCGTTTTCATTCTAACAGATTCATCGCCCTGACATGAGCATTGGCAGTCAGATATTCTTGCCTGTCTATTATTTTTTTGTATTTTACAGAGTCATGAAAATTTGTATCTCATGCTTTAAACTGCAAAATTATTTTAAAACGTTATATCCTTCACATGTGATTTTTACTGAAAACTTCAACACCTGTTGTTTTGTGTTAACATTACTTTATGTTTGATGTCACTTTGCCACATGTACTCTTTTTAAGCTTTTCCTTTTCCATATTATACCATTTTTCTTTCTTTGAATTAAAAAAATCTACAAAATTCTCTTAGTTTTGGAATAAAGTCACTGAGGTATGGTTTTAATTATGTCAACATATCATCAACAACTGACAAAGGCAGTTTTGGAATTGCTACACTGGCACCACTATTAATTGATCAGAATATTGGAAATCAATTGTATAATTGATCAGATCATTAGGAAATTAATTGTAGAATTAAACTTATGTTAAGGCTGAAAAGGTTAAATTATTCAATTTCTATACCACTGAAAAATTAATAATATTAGAAGGGTTCTTGCTAACTTTTTTCTAGGGATAACACATTTTATTTGTTCTCTCTTTGTTAATTTTGTCCCATTTACTATCTAATTTCTCTTGAATATTTTCACTATCTCCCATTCCAATTTGTTTTCTGCAACTGGAATATGAGAAAACTGTGTCGTTCCAAATGTATATTTAATAGGAACCCAATTTCTCTCCACTACAGAAACCATGCTGTTCTCTAGTTATGCCAACCAAAAAATGTCGGCAAACATTTCAGAGTATACTTAGGAGAGGACAAATTCAAATCAACCAAAAACAATGTCCCTGGAATCAACTGATCCTGCTTTACTAACTTTTATTTAAAATGATAATAAGATAATAAAAATGGATCCCTTTCTCCTATTTAAGAGAATTAGTCCTCATTTTATATTTGCAGATATGCTTTTTGAGAGAACATGGTGTTTGATTTACTTTTTTTTATCTGACCTCAGTGATATCTTTTCTTGTTTAATATTTCACCTCTTGTCTTCATGTTGCTGGTACAGTTAGACATCTTATAACCACAGTGTTCCTTTTTGGAAGGCTTCATCATTTACTAGCAAAATAATCACTCTGTAAAATCAATTTGTATTTGTGTGTCAACTTGTTTCTTTAAAACAAGGACAATAGGGTCAATGAGATGGCTCAGCAGATAAAGTACCTGCTTGTAAACCTGAATGAAACCCTTGGAAGCCCACATGGTAGAGGGAGAGAAATGGCTTCCAAAAGTCCTCTGACTTTCATCCATTTGCATGGTGCACATGTGTGTGCTTCTAATAAACAAATAAAATTTCTAAAATAAAATGAGTCATAAATGCAAATAAATTCACAAAGTTGTTATGAATATTAAAAGAAATGGCATATTGTCTATAAGTCAGTAGAGTACAGATTTTTTCAACATTTATTAATTTATTACTATGTTTTTGCTATTATATGGGTAACACTTTAATATGAAATGACAACATTAAGTAGTAGGACAGAGGAGACAGTGACAAACTTCCCATTTATGGTGAGAGTAGCATTCCAACTATGTCCTGAAAAATGGATTTTATTTACCTGTGGTAACACGAAATAAGTGAATGGAATTTACCAAAGTATTAAGTAATAATTTTTAAATATAGAGCTAAATATGATTCCTAATTTCAACAAATAAGAAGGCAAGCACTGAAGATGGAAGTGATTTGAGACAGGAGGTAGATAGCCTCTTATGTGAGAGTGGTGGGGTTTCACTTACTCTGTTCACAGCGGGAAGTGGATACTGATTGTAAAAGTGACACAATAGAATTATAATGATAATGTATACAACATTGAAAAAATAAAACAGAATGGGAAAAAAGAACTATAATAATGACATGAAACAGGAAATCCAGAGTGGGTGAGGGGGCTTTTACAGTCAAAAAGAGGATGATAGTAACAGGGAAAATTTTTTGATTTATGTATGAGGTTGAAGAGCCATTATGGGTGGAGAGATGCTATTGATGTTTGGGCTTACTAAGTATCAGTCACTCACACAATTGGAATTCTTTATGATAAATACATTTTCTTTACCTAAACATATATGGTTTTGTTGGAAACAATAGTAACATTTATAACTAATGATAATTCCTAAAATATTTGATTGCCTACTTCATATTGAATGCTACCCTCCGTTTAGTATAATACAACTTGAGTAAAGGTGGTATGTGTAGAGCTGGACCTCCAACCTAGTTCTGTCTGACTTCTGTGTCTTGACCATTCTCTCATTTCCTCTCCGTCTTTCCTTTCATAACAGTGCTTGAACAATTATCTGTAGCAAAACTGTTCTTTGCTAGTTTTGTGGAGATTGAGTCTGCATGTGAAAAACAGTCATGGATCTGCACCAAGAGTCCTGAACTAATCCTGTGACACATTTCCTTCTTTCTCAGTTTCTACTGTTGCTACATGTTTTGGCAAAAGAAGGAAGGATCTTTCTTTGGATTGCTAGTTTTATGGATCTGGCAGAGAAATTGTGTATCTGTGGGAGAGTTTGTTAATTAATTACATGACAGGACTTCCCTTCTGAAAATCAAAGACTAATGTGTTAAAAAGTATTGCTAGTCTGACTGCAGCGAAAATCACTCGATAAGAAGGTCATGGCACAAATTCAATTTTTTCTAAATAAATAATAGGATGACATTCTCATAAAGAGATAAGCAAAGATAAAATGTTAGAAAACTGAAAACTTGAAGTGGATAGTTTCATTCTTTCTCATGATGAAATATGTCAGAGCAAATTTATATACAAGCAGAATGACATTGTGATAATTAAAGTTAACCTCTGCATCACATAAACCTCAGGTCTTAGAGACTTCACACAGTAGAAATACACGTTTTCACTCCTTTACTGACCCCAGGCAGCTAGGATAAATCTGACTTGGCACCTATATTTTAAGTAAAACTTTTTATTTGTGTGCATGGAGAGGGACAGGAGGGTAGATGATGAGAGAACTACCTTGGGTGTTGGGCTTGACCTTTTACCTTGTGTCTTGTTATTTACTCCTGCATATCACAGTTTCTTAGGCAGATTTAGAACAGGACCATACTGGGGAGGTCTTTGAAGGCCATCCCCCACTGCTGGGATTATCCTGAAGGAGCACACACCCTACAAATCTGGAGGAACGGGTTCTAATCCTCCACAGAGATAAGGGTGCCAACTTCCTCCATCTCTTTGTCCAGGAAAGGATATGGAAATGAACTTTCCATTGCAGAGAAGCTAAGAAACAGCTCCACTATGAAGTCTGCCACCAAGGTAGACTGGGCTAGACCCCCAAAATGAATAGACCAATGGGATGTAGAGGACCCACAGGTTTGCAGAAACTGGAGCAAACCAACAAGGAAAGGCCATTTTCCCCAGACCTGCATAACCCTATAAATACCCCTGACCCTGCTAGCCATCTTTGCTTACTTGTCCCTCATAAATTCCATGTCCGGAGTCTGTAGGTTCCTTTTGGCTCTCTTGCAGGAATCCATACCTGTGAGGTTCGTTCTTTTTCTCCCCTAGTAAAATCCCTCGCAACACTTCCACCTCCCTTCTCACCATACAAACTCTGGTATTACAGGTATGTTCCACTGCATCTGCCTTTATGTGGTTTTAGGATTCCAGACTCCTGTCCTTTTGCTTGTGTGGCAAGCGTTTTACCCATTGAACCATCTCTCCGTTCCTTGTAAATTTGTATTTGAACACAGATGTGGTGTTCATGTATTGCCTGATTTTGGGTGATAATACTGTTTCAACGTGCTTGAGAATGTTGTGTTTGGTGTCCTCTTGCTGGTTGTACAGATGGTCCGTCAGAAGGGGGCACACCATGATGGCCATGGTTGGGTAAGATCTAAATTTGTAGAGGTAAAATTGCAAGTCAGGATGGGGTGAGTTGTCACAATGGGACCAGCAAGTGGGCAATGGAGTATTCACTCCTGAGCTGGAAATAACATGGTTTCAGGGAGTCATTGAGTGGGACTAAGGAATGGGCCACTGAAAACTCTCTGATCAGTATAAAAATAAGCAGCTCATATTACAACCCTTTCGACTTGGAAAGAAACCACAAAGAACACTATTCAGAACAACTTTCCAAATGCAAGGTGAATCTGAATGATTTAGCTGGTGTTTACACTTCATTATGCACGAGAATATATGTGGTTCCTTTTCACATATTCATTGGAATATATGTTATCAAAGCAGAATAAGAACAACTTGGAAAAAGAAGTGGAGCAGTAGTTGATGGAGGGGGTTCTGGGAAAGGCACCACTCCAGGGCAGTAAATGACAATATAGAGTCTGGGTTGTAAGTCAGTTTGTAGAGTGCTTGTCTAGCATGTAGAAACTTCATGATTCAGTCTTTAACACAGAATACATTGGGCATGGTGGTATGTGCTTGGAATCCCAATACTGGCAAAATGAAGGTTGAGGGTTCAGAAGTTCACTGTCATCTTTAGCTACTTTAGTAATTTCCAGGTCAGCCTGACCTATTCAAAAACAAACAAATAAATATAGAAAATGACATATACATATATAAGTATGGAAATGTCAAAAATGAAAGCTATTTGCTGTAGGCTAACCAAAACATTAATTTAAAAATTAAAAAAAATAGAAAGAGCTATTATTTAATTGTGGGTAGGTTCAAGAGAAATTAGTCACTTTTTAGTCTCTTAAAAAGTACAGATTCTGAGTCTGTGCAAAAAAATAAAGGTACAGATTTTGCTTTTTGCTTTATTGTTCCTGAATGCTCACATTTTTATACAATCTATTTTACCATGCCTTTTGTGAACAATGTATTTTATTTCTATAAGGTGATATTCTTGCCAAAATATTTTCATGTTATTATTTGACCCATACACATTTTTAAGCCTTTTATATTTCTCTTCAAACCATCTGCTTTTTATAGCTTCTTCTTCCTTCCTTCCGCTGGCATTTTGACATCCACCCTGTGTGTTTGCCGCCCTTCTTCCATCATAGCCAGACTCATCATCCTCTCCAATAATGTGTTCCCTGAACTACTCCCCTAGGATTCCAGCTAGACCTATTGTATCCTCTCAAAACCTACTATTTCAGGACATATGAATCCTTCCAGCTACTGCTTCTAGGTCTACATCATGGAACCTAGGTGTTTTCCTGTTTTTGTTAACAATTTATTTGATCTGTCAACAAGTATTTGTTATATATGCACAGAGCAGGGTGGTGTGCATAGACATATGTGTACATGTGAATATTTGTACTCATATATACATATATATTCTAGTTTAACATATACTTGTGCATACCTAAGCTTTAGAACTCCAAAAGTTCAGGTTCAAAAGCATTTATGATCATTAGCAATTACTGAGAATTTTCCAACACTTACTTCATAGGTTGACTTGTTCTCTAGTTTTGCCCTTTTCACTGTTCTTCTTGCTTTGCCACTTTATATTTGTGAAATTTTGTAGGTTATGTAGTGGTTTTCTTTTTTCTTTTGCCTTGATACTTTAGATCATGAAAGAGGAAAGACCTCAGAGGTTTCACACCTTCCCCGGAGACTAAGGAGGGTTGCTAGATGATAGGGATGAGAGAGGACAGCAATCTCCCCAGATATATGTTGACTGATACATTGTTCTTGCTCCATCAAGCACCCATGCATGTCAATAATACTAACCCAGATGGGATTTAGCAAAGCAGACAGAGAGAGAGAGAGAGAGAGAGAGAGAGAGAGAGAGAGAGAGAGAAGAAGAAGAAGAAGGAGAAGGAGAAGGAGAAGAGAGGAACATGGAGGGGAGGGAGAAGAAAATTTGTAATGGGGAAAAATGGGAATTGGAGTTGGGGTAAAAATGACAGGAATACATGTGTAACACCATAAAAGAACACAAATAAATAAAAAATTCTAGTGTGAATATTTGTTTTTTTTTCTTTTCAAAAAAGAATGGGTCTACAATCAGTAGCTTTGGACTGCAAGAGCTGACCTTGCCTTGAGATATTTTTGATGATCATTACTGGGGAAAAGAAATCTGCTCTAAATTAAAGAAGTGTTCCTGAGACTTAATTTATAGGTTCTGATTGGTGCTGAAGTTAAAGTTAAGTGATACTCCTGTAGTCAGTGGTCATTAGAACCCATTTGTGTCACTCTTACATTATACTATACACAAGGTGATTAATAAATAAGATAAATTTATTTTTCACAATTGTGGAGCCCAAGATGTTTCATATCACAGCTCCCCCAGTTTTGAATGTTTCTGCTCCCAGGAAGGCAGCTTCTTGTTGTATCCTTGCTGTGTCCTCATATGGAGAGGGACAGGAAAGAGTGAATCCATTCTCCCAGGTCTTTCATCATGGCTCAGATTACCTCCATACTCCCCTGACTTCATCACCTTCAAAGGCTCTGTCTCTGAATAATTTCATACTGATTAAGTTTCAACAAGTGAATTCTAGAGACACTTTGAAGCCATAACAGAGTCCTCAGCATAGATATTGCCTGCTCAGGAGATGAACATCTTTGCTAGATTCTGGATGTGCAACAAATCTTTCCTACATGCACTTGTATGTGATTTAATTACGTTTTCTGAAATTCTTATCCCACATTTTAGTTCTTCTTTTTCCCCTTATATTTTACATGGGATTAATTTAAAAATTATGTGGTGTATACATTGACTATTGATTAAATATAAATACATGATATATGCACACATCATTTAACCAAAATATGAAGAGTATATAAATGCAGAAGTAGTATAATTAGAAATTTCACTAAAATTCTAGTCTTCAGGCCAGAATTTGAGTACTAGTATTTTTGTCCTCTACTTATTGCTTTACTATGGTTTTAAGTTTTGAGTTTTATGACTAGGATCTGGATATCAACCTCACCTAAATGTGCTTCAGTTAAAAACATAGTACATATTTAAGATATGAGTATAAAATTATTTAAACTTATGCAATATCAAAGCAATATTAAGTTGTTACCTGACTCTCAGTGGTAAGTATTTAAGATATAATTGCAGATATTTTTAGTCTAAGGGAATACTTTGCTTAGAATATTAGTAAATACAGATCTAAGAATTTGTTTAGAGTTTTCCATAAATTGTGTGTGTGTGTGTGTGTGTGTGTGTGTGTGTGTATACATTCTTACATTCTTACTGCATGTATTCTAGGGAAAATATAGGGAATCATGTGGAAGATTAGATTACCTTTTAATGTCAGAAAATATTATTTAAACAAAAATGGCCTCAACAGTGATATCTGGGATTAGTTCTCAGATTAGTAGAATGTGCAGCCTGAGCCTGTCCTTAGAAGAGAGGACTTGTGCTCTTCTGCTTGACTAACAACATCATGTCACCTTGAGTCTTTGTATTTCAGAGTGCACTGGGTCACTGAAGATATAATGGATATTTTAATTGTATCTTCTGGAAACATTTGGAAAGTAAAGCTGTCCATACAAATTACAATGTTTTATCTCACAGTTAAACGAGGACATAGATTTTTTTTTTAGTAGGCAATCTTATTGACAGCAACTTTCCTTATTCACTGAAACTTTGAACATTAAAGGAGATTGCATGTTTTTACATGTGTCCATGTTTAAGTTTCACTGTTAATTTTTTCCCGTTCTATTATTTTGTTAAGGGTCTGTGTATGAATATAGTGCATTCATAATATTTTCAGTTTTCACAGCTTAGTCCCAAGTTCCATCCCCCCTCTTTTTCTGCACAAGACACCGTTAATTCTTTAAACTATCAAGTTTACCACAATGCCGGCTTAGAACACTCAGTGACCTCCAGGAAACACAGAAGGGAAATAGCCTTTGATGGAGATCATCTGTTCTGGCTGAGTGAACACTGGTGGACGGGAAAGGGAAGGATATGTGCATGTTGGAGATGATAAACATTCTGATACTTCTGATACAAAATGTCTCAAAGATTATGCAAAATTAGGTTCTCCTGCATTCAAGCCTGATAGTAAAGAGTCTGATTTCTTATTTTCTGCTTTATTTACAGGCTCTTTGATCCCATTTTTGTAGAAGTTTATTCCTTGATTTTTTTAATGTATGTGTGTGTGGGTTTGTGCACACGTCCACATGTGTACATGTGTTTCAAAGGGTACTATGTTTGCCTATGGAGGCCCAAGGGTGGCTGCAAGAATCATTCTGAATTGCTCTATCTCCTTTATGCTTTGTTCTGGGGTTTCGCAGAACTCTGTCTTCCAGGGCAGGAAGTGAAGGTCACTGCCATTTCTGCCTGACACTTTTATGGGGTGTCTGGGATCCAAACTCAGGTTCATCTGATGACAAGGTGGAGATTTATTGGTTTATCCCTGATCCACCTCTCCAATATTAGAGCCTAGTCATTGAAAGTCTTTTGCTTTTACCTTTATGTAAGAAAGTGATCCAAGGAATTTGGAAGTAGTGTAGATGTCACGTAATGAGAAATTCTTCTGACAGGAAAATCTTTTGAAGGATAAGTAAGAAAATCTTGGATTAAGGATGAATTATCATCAAAACTAACTATTCATTGAAATTACTTAGATCATTGGCAGATTTTTCCTGGAATAGTCTGTATTTCAACACGAGAATTTCCTGTTAGAAAAGTCCTTCATGCAACACATATGGACTGCAGAACATGGGCAAAATACATTAACTAGAATTGGTCTGAGAACTTCCTCCTTGCTGGATAGCTTACACCATATCAAGCAATACTATAGAAGCTACTGGGGGAGAGATATAATCACAGGCCCCATCAACTCATGAGATCCTCAAGTTGAAACAAAATCACCATGGCAACCAGTGTAATAGTGGCATGAGTATCAAGGAGACAACTAACAAGTTCTGCTTGAACTCAAGACCTGCTTATCAGAATGGAACATATTCTTGTTACTAGAAGGAAATACATCAATAGGGAAGAACAGCCAATGTATCTATAGGTAGGAAGACATTAGACCAAACTGCTCTATAAATAGATGCTGTTATACCCATAGATTTGAAGAACACTTAACACCCAACCTAGAAATCTTCCTCTACAACAGAGGTAGAGGACCTCAATACCCTGACAGGATGCAGCCTAGGGCAGTAGAAGAACAGTGATATGGACAGCAAAGGCCAGCCTTAAGTGTACCGGTGACCTAAGGTTTACCCAGAAATCAGTCCAACCTAATCTAAAGTTCTCATTCTTAGGCTTTGGGACCCTTGCAGAAGAGAAGGTGGTGAGATTGTAAGAATCTATGATGGAAAGGTACACTATTGGACAAAACATTCCATTCAAGGCAGGACTGCTGCATCTAGGAACTCACTTCAGTGGGACTTGACCTTACCAGACCTGCATAATGATTGACATACCAACATGCCCCCAATGACTATAGAGGAACTTGAGAGAGATAAGAGCATACAGTAGAAATCTTGGGGACTAAAGTTGGATGAGTGAAAAGAAATGTTCCTATCATGGGATGGCCCAAAGGGAGGCAACTTAGTATGCCACAAAAGACCTGAACCCCCATAAGACTAAACAAGCCAGAGGGAACCCTGGGATGCATAGAAGCAGACAGGTAGGAGGGTGGGAGTGAGAGAGATGGATTAATGAAGGGAAGGGAGGGAATGGGAGGAAGAGGGGATGGAGGGAAGCAGGGAGGAGTACTCAATATGCTTGTAAAACTAGAAAAATAAAATAATAGAAGAAAAGTCCTTCAACCTTAGGCAAACTGAAGTGATAGTTTACTTTATGATTTATCCATCCTTTTCAATTTCTTCTGGGATATTATTCTAATTTTTCCTGATATGCTCATGATATATTCTATTTATTTTGTTTTTAACTCTTATCTGAGTAAGGGGAGAACATGTGTGCATGCTACTTTATATGTGTGGAAGCTATTGGGTAGCTTTCCAGTGTTGGTTCTCTTCTTCCACCATGCTTGCTCCAGAGATGGGAATTAAATCCTCAGAATTGTGCACAGGTTCCCATAGCCATTTAACTATTTATTTAGCTCTAATTCGGATCTCTAATAATTAGAAATATATTTATCAATTTATAAATACACTATTGTCTCAGTTTATGAATTATAATAGTTATTGCATATTAGTTATTGCATAATATGCATAATAGTTATTATGCAATGATTTGCTTCTCTATTACACATTCAAAAGAATAGATTCCCTTCTTTAGCAGAAATTATTCAAGTTAGAAATAACTGCTATGGAACTTGTAGTTATTTACAAAATGGATTTTTTTAAAAATGAAGCTCAAATGAAATACTTGGTTCTCACTCCTCATCCACACTATTTTAAATAGTGTTGGGAGTGATTATGCTGTTCTTTTCTGTTGTCCAAAGGGATCTGACCCCATTAAGAATGTTGAAAGATACCATAACGATAACTCTGGCAAGAGGTGGGTATTTGTGTGATAGAAATATCTCTGGTGCAGGATTAGCTGAATTAAGCTGAATTAACTGGAATTAAGGCCAACTCTTTGGCAAGAATATATGCCTGGCACTATAATCCAGAAGTACTTACAGAAGGGAAGACCATAGACCCAAAGAGGGAGCACACAGCTAAAGCTTAACTTATAAACACTGTTGTGGTCACTTTTCTTTCTGCTACTTTGACGTAATACTCGTACAACCAACTTAAAGGGAAAGAGGAGATTTATTTGGCTTATGATTTCACAGGGAAAGATATGGTCCATTATAGTGGGAAATACATGGTGGGCTACAGAAGCTGGGGGAGTTTCAGGTCACAACTATCATTATACAGGTAGAAAGAGAGAGAGAGAGAGAAAGAGAGAGAGAGAGAGAGAGAGAGAGAGAGATAGGCAAACTGTAAGAGTAGACTGCAAGTAGAATGAGGGCTTGACTATCGAACTTCAATGCCCACCCCCGTGTCATGCCTTCCTCCAATAAGCCTCTACCTCCTAAGTGTTGACAAGACTTTCTCAAGCATTAACATTAGCTAGTGTCATAGTTAAGCACAGGTGTCAACTTCACTGCTGAGGGTTTTGAGCTCTGGGCACATTTGTGGAGAATTAGTGGTTGGGTTAAGCCCATAGCAACCTGCAGGAGATTGTCTAGCTGATGGGGAAGGTCCAGTCTATGGTGGGTGGGGCTAGTCCCTCAATTGATGAATAAAATGCTGAGAGCCAGTCGAGGAAGTTGGCATCCTTATGTACACTTGGCCAGACATGCTGGTCTGGCATGTAAGGGTCATCCCTCTCTGGGCCATTGTTTGAGCCAATTCTCTCAGCCCTGGTGTTGTGTTTTCTCCAACCAAACTAGACAGATTATAACTGGACTATTGTAAGAAAATAAACACCTTGTTCCCTTAAGCCATTTGATAGTCATTCATCAGCAACCGTGCAGGCAAACTGCAACAGCTAGATATTAAAACACTTGAGCCTGTGGAGGATAACTTATGTTCAAACCATGGTAATGCTTGGTAGCAAACTGCCATCTATATATATTTTTTATCCCTGAAAATTAAAAAAACAGAACCTTGTAGAAGAGGATAGTAAGAATGTAAAAGGCAGAAGGCAGGGAAAGGTGCTGTCAGACAGTATCTTCTGGTCAGGCACCCAAGATCTTTCTATGGCAATGTCCATTTCCACAAGACATGAACAGTAGGTGGCCTATCATCTTTTTACCATAGAAAAAGAAAGACTTCAGGAGACCCTACATCTCCCTGAGAGACTGTTGAAGGTTAATGCCAGAAGATAGAAGGGGAACTCCTTTACTCAATGATTTACCCACTGATATTCATCTGTGTTCTAGCAAGTACTCAGACATTTGCCCGTACAAGAATCTCTGGTGAAAAGCAGTGCCCCCCCCCAAAAAAAAATCATGAAAGTAGGAGAGAGACTGGTGGAAAAGAAGAATGTATGAGATAGGACAGGAGTGGTAGATGAAATTATGTAGCAAGGGACCAAAAAATGACATAATTTTATTGTATTTATGTATGAACATATCAAAGAATTTTTTTCCCAGTAGCGGCCAAAGCTGTTACAGTTTCCAGGTCTCATTTGACAATTTCCAACTTAAGTGTCATTCATCTTCAATAGGACATGGTGGTATCTTGGGTATCAGTGCCTTTTATTTTTGCACATCTGCAGGAGCCACACATAGAGATCAGCATTTTTGCTTTGCTTGGGCAGCATGCAGCTTCCCTATAAGACAGACAGGATGTGGTCTGGGAGGAAGCCCATGCTTTGACAATAGACCATTGACAGAATGTTTGGGGAGTGAAAAGAGGAAGAGAGCATCTGTCTACACCCAAAGCTATCAGAGGAATTTGTGTCTGTATGAAGCTTAGATGTTAGAAATATGCTTTGACGTCACCCAAGTCCTTTCTGTTTTAATTGAATCAAGAAAATATTCTCCAAGATAGCAGCATATTTTAATTTCTCAGGAGAAACTGGGTCACTAGAATTTGTCTTAGTTAAGCCAGACAGATAATGAATTCTCTCCCTAAGCACATTTTCTTTAGCCCTTTTGTTTGTTGCTCCACAGGATGGAGTGACAGTCATAAATACATGAATCAAACTGAGATCACTGAAAGGCTGGGAAGAGAGATGGCCCTGGGAGTCATTCAGCAGGAAAAATTCCCCTGAGAAGAGTGAATGCAGAACAGTCCAGGTCCTGATTGCTGTATCATGTGGCCTTACTTGCTCTACATGAAAAAGATGCTTTGTAGAGTAACGAGGATGGTACTTACCTTGATTCCACAAAGTTGATCAAATAAAAGTTATGTTTTGGACAGCTTTAATAGTTTAAGCAATTGTGAAGAAAATCTCAGATGTGTTCTCTCTGTGTTTATCCTCCTGCATATGATTTTGCTTTGGCTTCTTGGGGAAAATTTCCATATGCATTTTATTGTCTCAGTGTGGGCTTGTACAATGTTCAATCATTGCCATTGCAACTGCCACTCAGCTAAAAGGAGAGTTTCATGGATACTCAATATCTGCATTGCCTTATCTCTGTCTCTCTGTCTCTCTGTCTCTCTGTCTCTCTGTCTCTCTGTCTCTGTCTCTGTCTCTCTCTGTCTCTCTCTCTCTCTCCTCCTCCTCCTCTTCCCCCTGTCTGTGCTGTTGTATAAACCTTTTGTTCAAGTGTCTCGCCACCTGGATCCTCTTGGGGACAAGTTGCTACTCCCCAAAGGAATTGGCACTGGGTGCTTCCTGTCATGACCAGACATTCATTTATAACACATCTGTGACTCCACCACGTGAATCCCATGAATAACAAGAATAACAAAGATGGTCTTCTTGTGAACATAATAAAACTTCAGTTTAGTCAGGAGAAAGTGCCTGAAAGAGCAGATGTGACAGAATGAGTAAGATGTAAGTCAAGGTGTCGGTCTTTTGGTCTCTACTAGAAAACAACACTTGAATTTCCTGGCAGTGCATTTATGTAATGACTGTGGTTTCTTTTTGTAAACTGTATCTCAGACAGGGAGGAAGAAGGAACTGAGTAGATTGTGCAACTTTATAAATAGAAACAGCCATGTTAAAATAACAAGACGGCCTGGAGTTAAGGCAAATTTTGCTACTGGCTGTGAGTTAAGCTGCTGAATGAATTTCATGTCTGTTTTGTGAAATGGTCTCCTATGTTGACCTAGAACTACATGATGAGAAAAATCAGCAAGAAGTTCTTACTGTGTCTCGAACGTACTCCAACTCTTTTCATCAAAGTAAGTCAAAACCCTTTTCTCTGCTGGAGAACTATAGAAAACTTGTCTTCCACTGAAATAGGGAACGATGAACTCACACTCTCTTTAATATGGCTCATAATTTACTAAATATTTAGAACAGTTTGTTCTGACAGTAGCATGAAAGGCAGACAGATGCCTACCTTATTGAACAAGATGTATTCTGCCTTGCCTTGTGCTCAGAAACCAAAGCGATTTAAATTCTATTATTCTGTATTCTAGGGAGAAGACAAAAATGTCACTCATTTTACTGTAATTCCATTCAGTAATCTGTGATGCTCACCCCTTAGTCAAGGTTGATAGCCTCTAAATTTTAAATCTCTCAAACACGGTAGCTCAATAACAATGTTATCATTGACTTTGATGGCTACTTTTTCCAAGACTTCATTGATCAAGCAGTCTCCATGGAAATAACCACAGTTTCAGCAATTATTCTAGCTTCACCTAACCTATTGGTCATAAGAGTTCTAGCTTGAATGGGAAATCTGTTTCCCTGATACAGTAAGGATGCAAACGTAGTTGTTGAACAAAAATAAAAGTGATAGTTTTGTAATTTGGCTTCTCAACTATAAGTTCTATTATTATTGTATGACAAAGATCCCAGTTTTAATATGTCATAATTTTTTATATACACTAATCTACTGAGTCCATCTTGAGCATACTATCCCAATAAACTGGCCTGTCTGAAAACCTATCTCATAAAATATAGAAATATTGAAGGAAGATTGGATAATGGAGAAGTCCTAATAATTGTTTTTTGATACGTGAGTGAGATTAAAACTTAGAACAATTAAGTGGACTACCTCAAAACTGTGTCATTTTCAAAAGTTTAAATGTAAAATTCTGTGTCCATAGTTTTGTGGATATAAAATCCTATGCAATGACTTTTTATTGAGAACTGTTACTTAAACTGTTACTTAAGAGTAGCGATATCTTATACTGTAGTAGAATATTGCCTCACTTTGACTTCTATTTGTTCATTATGCTTCATTTATTTATTCTTTGATTCACTTATTCAGAAACTATGCAATTTCTGTAACATCTATAACTTTGTTGTTTCCAGTTGTAAAAATTGAAATAAAAGCCTTGATGAGAAATATATTCAAATCCCAGAATTATATGGAAGCCAGCTAGGGTTTTAAGCTAGAGAATCAGTAATAAATTGTGACATGTTTGAGTCATGCTTCTACATCTGAGGTGCCTTGGCTTCACTTGCTTCTCCTTTTAGTTAGGGCAACCTCACAAGATTGCTCTATTCAGCTAGTATCATGGCAGATCAGTAACTGAGTACTCTTTGATCTGGAGCTTCATTTAAGTGATAAATGCATTAAAATGCTGTAAATCCAACCATGTTCACCATAATTTATGTGTTTTACTTAAAGGTGTGTAAAGTCCACTTCTCTCTACATAAGAAAATATAATTCGGTACTTTTGACTACTTAAATGCTTCTTCTTGAACTGAAACCTCCACTCTTGATGAAAGGAGACTGACTACTAATAGCTTGCTCTCATTAGTCTAGATCCTCATGGTTTGTGAAAAGATGACCCATCCAGCCAGGTCATTGGGCATACTATGCTCTTGGAATGTAAACTCTGTTTTTTGCTGGCAATCTCTGTTTGAACCTTGCACCAGTCTTCTGATTTGTCACAATACAAGTTTTCTGAACGCTCATTTTCCAAGTATTACTGCAAACTCGCAGTGGAGTAATAGGAACATCTGGATTCATGCACACTAAAAGTGAGAAGGGGGATTTAACTTAGAGCCTCAAAAATACTAGGCAAGTGATCTAACAGTGAACTACACCCATTGTCCCAGTGTCCCTCTGTTGGGGCAGTTCCACATTGGCCAGGGGTACCCAGCACTACATGGCAAGTGAAACCAAAGTCTTATCATTTTTTACCCTGTTTCTCAACCTTTCTTTTCTTTTCTAAAGGCCAATCTAGCAAGTATCTATTATAGAATTACCGTGAATTTAATGTGGAATAATCATTATTACTACAATGAGAAAAACTGAGCAACAGGTTCATTTAGAAGAGCAAGAGTGTATAATCAATGATGAACTCAGTATTATAAAGCAATTTTAGACAGTAAGGATAAATGCAGTCTTGTTATCATGAATTCCAAATGTTATGATGGAATAGTACATCTCAAAATAGTTTAGTTTAAATCATTCTAACACCTTGACTAAAGATCATAAAATACATATGTTAATAAACAAAATAAAATACTTTAATAAAAATCATGAACTATTTAAAAAATACTTACCTTGCTTTCACTGTTTTGATATATAATATCAATCTTGTGGAGTGGATGAATTGTCAGGTAAACTTTAGATTTGTGAAATTTTCACAACATAAGAAATGGACACAGTTTCTAACATGGACAATTAAAACATATGTATTTTTGTATTTATTATTCAGATGTACAAATTTTCTTGCACTGTGTTTTCATTCCAATATAAATGTAATCATTTGGATGATTTTTTTGCTTCAGGGATTGATGGATGACTAGTATTACTATGAGTATTATGAGAATGTAAGAAATAGTGCCTGTTACACAAATATATAGAATTAAAATTACTAGAGCATAGGAAATTCATTTACTCCGACTTTGAAGTCCCAGAGGCAATATTCCAAAGTGGTTGTACCAAAAATCTTTCCTATCATTTTGAAGGTTCTTTGCTTGCAAGGTATCCCCTTGCTGAGGTCAAAGACTTATATTTTTCTGTGCAGTTAAGTTTCATTGTACTTTAGATTTCCAATTCTCTGTTATTAATGTGATTGATCATTACTTCACTTCATTCATCATTTGGATATATTCACTTGTACCTATTTATGTTGCTCTGTTTATTGTCTATATACTCTTCTATAGAAAGGTCCCCTTCTCCCTGACTTTACTTTGGATAAATCCTTTCTTGAATAAATACATTGTGACATAGTCTCATAAAAATTTCACTTAATATAGTATCTATTTACAGTTCACTTGGCAGAGTATGTCTAATGGACCAGCAAATTATTATTTGGTATCTCTCAAATTATATCTATTTCCTTATAATGTAGTAGAATATTGCCTCTTTGTGACTTCCATTTGTTTGTTATGGTTCATTTATTTATTATTTCCTTCTCTTATTCAGAAACTACACAATTTCTATTGTTTCCAGTTGTAAAAATTGGAACAAAAGCCTTGAAAACATCTCAGTTTAGTTGAAATATCAAACATGGTAAATAGACTTGGGTGAATCTCAGGGGACAAAGCTGAAGTAGCATGTTCAGGATCTTCAGATTGATTCCCAAGACCAAACCTGCATAGTCATGTCAAATACATGATCACATACACACATATGTAACATTTATGCTCATTGTCATAGCACAGTGACAGAGAGTTAATACCTCACCTTATTCTATTTATCTAGAAGCAGAGACCTTCCAGTATTCTGAATCTTATGTGGATTTCAGGCTCCTAATGACCTGCGCTACTCTTGTTTTCAAGTCGCCTAATTAGCTACTTTCACATTAAAATTATAGTAAAAATTAATAGTCCCTACAACTGGAAGGTAATCCATTCCTATAAAGAGTGAGTCTAGAACAATTTTATCATACTTCAAATCAAATCACACGTCATTTCAAATTTTTAACACACTTCAAATCATTTCGCAGGCTTCCTCTTGAATAAGTCTCAGGAAGTCTCCAGATCTTCTGATTCTTGTCAAATAGGTTTCCTAAAACATGCTAAGTTAATTCATGAATATAGAAAAATGTTGCTCATTTAAAGTTTTGAAGTCATTAAAGTTTTGAAGTCATTAAAGGTTTTGGAGAACTTTTTATGATTTAGGATTGTTCATGATAAAGGTTGATAAATAGGCTACATACAAAAGTGTGAGATTACTATAACACAATCATGTGTGTGCTGTATGTATTTATTATGAATGCATGCTTTGAAATAATTGGAAGTAAATGCACTAGACTATTCATAGCTTCGCTCTGGATTACATTACATGATTTACAATTCAAATCTTTTAATTTCATATTTCTTTAATCAGGCATACAACTACTCCTTATCTTTTTTCTTTAAATCAGATAATAATCTATCAAATGCTAAATATGTGCTTCTGTTACTCAGAAATAATAGCTTATCCTTTAATTCATCCTCTAAAATATGAGCAGAACACTGACTTGTCAATTAACATTCTTTTATTGTAGCTGTCTAAATAGTTGTTAAATTCTGCTACTATTCGTATCTCTGGCAACTTGTTACTTCCCTTTGCAAAACAATAATAGATATCTCCCCAAATCAAAATTCTATGTATTTCTTTGTTTAGCTACAAACTTAGTTAGGAAGTAAAACTGAAACTGTTAAGTTAAACAAAGCTAGAGTAGAACCTGTTCTTAGTAAATGCAGTATCTATAAAGGATAAATATTCTTGTGATTTCCTATAAGGCCTTAATTGAGATACATTGTGAAATAGTACGCATTATGTAATACTACAAAGCTGTTTTCATTAAAGCAGGGTTCAGACATCTCTTGAGACTCATTTTCAAATTGGGTTGGTCTTGGAATTTCCATTAAGCAATAAAGGCCACTGAACAGATATTGTAGGATAGTCTTCGGAGTCACAGGCTCTGCTGTGAACTCTACATAAATGAGCACTGGTTAACCTGCTAGGTAAAGACAGCCCATGGCCTAAGACCTCAAGTAGCAGCCAATTAAGAGTGGGTACACACACAGAGTCAGGCATAGACCTTCTACCTGATCTGAATGCAAAATGTCAACCAAAACTGAACATGAATCTTGTTTCAATTCTCTGTATTTTATATTATGTACTGTTTAATTAATACAGTAAATAATTTATAATTATTTGAAATGAAATACAATATTTTGACAAATGTGTGTAGCAGCAAATATGCATTATCTGATAAATATATTACATTTTAGTAATAAATGTTGCAAAGTTTATTTCTATATGTTTAATAATTACAATTAAAACATTTCTGTTCATTTTCAAAATTATCTTGGTATAAAAGAATCCAAAGAGGAACAGTAAATATTTATCTTCTAATGGGTATATAATAACACCTTTGGAGCCTGTTACCCTGCTCTTTCTATTCTGATGAGATTATTTAGGTCTGAAAATAAATAGCACCTCTGAAGCAATAATGACAAGGTGACTACAGAAGGAAATTCTGGAAATGTGTTTGAGAGCGGGTGCTGCTTGTGTGCTACTAAGTGCCAAGGACAGTGTTTTTGTTCTGATGTGGGAAAATACTCACCGGAAATGCATGCTTTTATGAATTAAGAGTATATGTGGCTTAACTCTCATTAAATTAAAGTAACTCCAACAATAATTTGAAAGTATTATCTTTTGAATTATTTATCATTAGAAACCATACATCAGTTTTAAGCTAATATAATAAAAGAGAAATAATTTAAAAACCTTACTATTAAATTATTTTCTAGTGTTCATGAACTCATAACATGTTAAAGAAGAAATAATATAGTTACTTACAGTCATCCCTTCCCTAAACATTGTTTTGAATATTATGAAATAGCTTTTGAAGATTTGTTTCTTCAGTCATCCTAAAATTATACACCAAATAGCTCTGAAACTAAGATTTGCAAATCCTGAGCAGTACTAAATTTTCCTACTTACTTAGGACAATAAAAGAATAAGAATTATTATATGCTAACTGTTGAGACATTACTTAGCAGTAGCATACCTTGGCAACCACTTTTAGAATTTTCATGCAGTAAATCTTTAATCCTTGGCATTAAATGTATGTATGTGGGCAATCAGAAACATGAGAAGAGAAGTTTGAACCTCTTTGTTTCAGACAGAAGCATTGTTCAAATTTACTGAACTTTGGGTCCTTTATATTGAAAAATGCAGACTGATATGGCCTTCATAGTTTTTATAACAATTAGATATGTTATTCTACTGCTCAGATCATGGCCTTCAATTGATGATAACTTTTGTCAACTTTTCCAATGTTTGACTTTTAATCTTCTTTGAAAAGACATAATAAATAATTGTGTCTATTGGCATTGTATTAGTAATAATAGTAGTGTGAAGTAGAAATCTGAAATCTTAGTTTCATCAGATTTCTTTCCTTATTTTTAGTGGTACTTATAATATAGTGTCAGGTGTTATCACTTTGGTTCTTAACAATTCCTTTCATCCAATCAATGCTTTATCTTACACATGGCATATCTTTAATTTTCTTCATATTATAATTTTTCTCAAAAGGTTATTAATCATATTTTAATATCCTAATAATTAAATATTTAAATTTAAAATCATGCTTTAAAGGTGGACATAAAGATAGTTTGTGTTGTGACATAGGCAAAAATATAGATGAATATATCCATTTGTGTTTACAATGCCCTTCATTAAGTTTTGAAGCACATTAAAGCCATACACTATCTATTATTTTACCCTTGGCCTATCAATATATCTAAAAGGGCAGAGATTGTATGGATCAGTTAGAAATTCATTTCAAGTTCCAGATGTCACCTATGCACTTTGCCAAGAATAAAAGTACTCTTTGCAGTTGAGACAGAGTATAATCCATATTTATTTCCTGCCTAAAGAATTTCAAGGGGTCAGTTCTATAGGAGAGTTCCAAGGGAGTTAGGAATCTGGCCTGGGATTTTACTTTTGGCAGTGGCTTCTGAAATAAAACATAATCGCTTCTAATATTTCAAAAAGTTATCCATCATCCACACTGTAAAGCACATTGAATTATTTTAAGCTCTACAGTATGGCTTGAGAAATTTGCTGTTCATGGGAGGTGGACGAAACATGAAAAGGAATGAAAGTGGGAGACAAGAGTCTTCGAAGGGATTGGATTCCATGTGGAGGAAGATTTGACTCAAAACACACATGTTCCAGGAAATGTTTGTTGAAGACTGCATTGTTAATTATGATTTTCAAAGGTTGAGCTGTACCTTGGATTCTCAGGAACTATGTCATGCATAGAGTCATGTTAAAACTAATATGGGACTCCAGCTGCTTATAGGCACAGTTTTCATAGGGATTTACCAGAAGAATTGGTGAGAAAGTAGCTCTGTCAAAGACAGATGGGAACTCACAGTCATATTTTATTACACTATCTCATTGTGGTTTTTTACACTGTGGGAATTCTACTTCCAGAACCAGGAAGCCTCTCTACTTTCACTTCAGTCTGACCACTTTTCTTCAGGGGAAAGCAAAGGCTCACAAATCAAAACTTTGCTCATATAAAAACTTGCTTGTCCATATAACAATAGCTGTTCTACACAAAGCTCAATCCAGATGAGATGGAAGAAAATCTCATGAAGTATACAGCTGCCTTCATCTGGATATGCTGCGCTGCACAGAGAAGTGACTTGGGGTCATTCTGCTGTGCTTTCTTACTAAGGGAAAGGCTAGGCTTTCTACCCCAACCTGAGCCCTTATGCTGTTCCTGCTGATTCACTGGCATCACAAATTCACAGGTATTTTTCTTTGTTTATTTTCCCTGGAGTTGCAGGAAAGTATAGACTTTTGTACTATTTTAAATCAAGCACTGGTCCATTTATAACAGCATAGATTCAGTTATCCCACCAAAGAATGAGAAATAGAAATCAGTTTCCCAGTTACTTAAAAATCTCTCTTTAACTTTTTAAAGAGAAAAGATGACATTTCAGTTCAGTTCAGATTTTTTTAATACATTCAGTTCTTAGCGTATTGAACCATAGTTCTTAGAATGTTATGTTTCCAAATCATGTCCCTAGAAATGATACTGTAGGACTATGGAAACTCTTATATAATAAAAGTCTCAGAAACAATGTAACATAAATGCCATCATCTTTAAATTATTTATTTTTTGTCTAAGGTAAATGCATAATAACTTGGTATATGGCTTTTGGCCCCCAGGGCAAAGATTTAATGACAGAGTGAGTAATATTTCAGGCTTCAGGAAAATTAGATGTGGCTGTGTCAAAAAACAGATTTGGGGGGGATGCAAAAGCTAAGTGTTGAATTTTGAGAAATGTCCTTTTGCTTTTGAAGAAAGTAAATGATAGCTTTGCTCTGAGTTTGAACCCTGACACATCTCATAATCCGGTTTGTGCCATTGCCCTCTCTTGCTCACTCTGTCACCAGCCTCATTCTTCTTTGGCAAGCAATTTTCTTTTGTTGTAATTGAATCAACTTTTGCTAGTGAATTTCAAAGTACATTTAAAGTATTTCTCTGTATGTAAAAAGTGACTATGGAAAGGATACAGGAATCCATAAGTACCTTTCTTAACAAATGAAATGTGTAGAACATTGTGGATAGTATGCATGTCTTGATAATGAAGCACTTATGTGTATGCTTGTGTGTATTTTGACATGCATAACCTGCCTCTAGGCAGATGAATGAAAATGGTAACACTGATTTTCTCTAGGAAAGGAGGGGCACTTAGAAACTCAGAAACCAAACATACAGGTGGGCTTACTTTATATGTATTACATATGCATGCATATCTCATTTATGTATAAATTTAAATTTATATTAGATCTTATTTCAGATCTGATAAAAATATTCTACTTGAGAGAGAGAGAAAGAGAGAACAGATATATTTGTCATGGTATGCTTATGGAGATCAGAGATAATCTTTGGGAGTTAACTATCTCCCTCCATCTGGTAGATTACTACTTAGCTAAGACTGCCAGACTTTTCAGGTGACTTTACCCCTTGTGCCATCTCTCCAGTCTTATCATATATTTTGTAGAAAAATAGAGTATTATGCAGTATAATATATTATGTATATGCAATTTTCTAAGTTTTCATTATGTACTTTATTTAAAAATTAGAAAACTTCTATTAAGATATTACAGATACCTAAACAGTAACCAATATGCTATCTTTACATGTGATTCAGTCACTTTCAAAGTAGTGCTATATCAAACACAGCAACCATGAGTGTCTAAACAAAGAAATGCTGATATCTATTTTCTAGTTGCTATACAATATTCCTCTTAGTTAAATATTTTCTTGCTTTAACTCACAAACTGCCATTATTCAATAAAGCATTATTACTTTGGGGTTACAATAAATTGGCACTATTTTGTTCAAGTAAAATATAATATTCCCAAGTCTGCATTTGACATTCAAGTAGAATGAAGTTAGTTTTTACTGTCAAAATATTAAATGCAGATGTTAAAGCCTAAAGTCAGGTTTAAGTTTTTAAAGAGAGTTCCACTTGGTTTTAAATCCATTTGGGAAGGGCAGCTGGCAGTGTCTCCTACTATTTGAATGGCAGTGAGCTAGCATTTCAGTAATTTTTAGTCAGGCTGTTTTAATTGGCCTGTAGAAGGGAAACAGAGGACATGATGTTCAAAATGATCCTTCACAGAGTGAGCACACTGGATTTCTTTGGAAATAATTATTTGGCTGTGTGATGGATATTTGTCTATGAAGAGATGCAGAAAATCCATGAGAGAGAATCATATTGGAATATCTTATTGATTAATTTATCATGGAGAGATTTGTCCAAGGTGTATGTGGACTTCAGCAGAGAGTTCCCTTAAAGCTATAAGCATGGATGTCTCCCATGTAGTGGAGATAAAATTACCAAGCAATTTCAGAACCATATGCCCCATGAAATTTTCAGGATAATTGATTAAAACATTTTCTGTCTTAAAAAGAGAAATTGCATACCTTCTTCCTCCTTTTTCCATATTGTGTTATTGCAGATGGCTGTGTGTTCACATGATATCATACTCAACCAAATTTGTACAAGAAAATCTGTCGCATTTTGTCTAGTCTTTCCATTATCATGTAACATAGATCATGATTGGAATGGACAGTATTGAAGTAGTTAAATTAATGCCACTCTGGACAAATTCTAAGAAATCCAAAATGGTGAACTCATAAAACCAGCCTATCCTTCTATAAAGCACAGTGTTTAAGAAACACTTCAATTTTGCAAGTGGCATTTCATGTTATATTGAAAAAAGTAACAGAGATATGTAAGTTGCTTACTATACTATATTGTATCATATATTCTTATTTAGCCTCAATAATTACAGAAATCAACTGTATCTTGAACGTTTAGAAAACAGTCTCCTGTTCTCATGGCTAATATCTATATAAATATTAAGTAAATAATTCCATTTGGTTTAGTTGATAAACATGTTTATTCAAAGATTTTTGAAATGTTTATCAACAAATTATACTTTTCTGTTGCCTCATTTCTGACATATTTTCTGTCAGTTATGATAGAGCATAATGTAATGGCTACTTTGTGTGTGTGTGTGTGTGTGAGTGTGTGTGTGTTATGTGACATCTGTGCACATATTCATGTCTTGCATTGTTGGTACACATGTTCTTGTGTGCATGTGTGTATGGAGGCCTGAGGTCAATGTCCTGTATCTTCCTCTCTCTCTTCATGCCTTATTTAATTTTAATGTTTTATTCATACATTCATTTATCGTTTTAATTTGTTTGACAGGGTGATGGGGATTTGGCCCCTTCTTTTCACTATGTTAGCTCTGATATCAAACTCAGAGCAAACAGGCTTCTTTGCCTGCAAGAAATCTCACAGGTTCTCTGTCTTGTTTTTAGAGAGTATATGTCTCTTTGAAATTTGGGCTTACCAATTCAACTAAATGATTTGTCCAGTGAGTTCTGCATGTCTCCCTTCAAGAATGACATTGCAAGTCTCTGTTTCTTCACCTAGCTTCTACCTTGGCTTCAGAATCTGAACACAGGTCCTTTACCTATATAGCATTAGATCACAGGTTGAGCCCTCTTCTCAATCTCAATTATTTTAAATAAAAGGTGTTATGAGATTTATTCAATTGTGATGCACATATTAATATAAATTTTGTTTCTGGACATGGTCTTTGGAGAACTAGGAAATACTGCTAACATTCATATAATTTTCTTTTAGAGGTTAGTGAAATGTGTTTCTGTAATTTTTTTGCCATGGAGTATAAGTTTATTCACACACCTATTGAGAACAACAAAAGTAAGCACTGGTCTTTGCATGAAATAAATCATTCCCTCAAAGTGGGCAAATTACAAGTTTGCTCACAAACATTTCAGCCATCTCTGTCTCTTTGATATATAGTCTTCACTTCTGAGACTATATGAAGAAGTGTTTGACATTATCCTAGGAAGCTTGAGTTTACTATGCACTTATCTCTGAGATGTTTTTAGTTAAGAAGCATACAAAAGAAAATTTCCTTGGTTGGGTCTGAAGAATCTTTGTTCAAAGGAATATCTGATATGACATTTTAATTACCTGAAGTTTAATGCAATGCCAGCAAGGTATCTTGCCTTACTTGCATTGGTTCTGCTGGTCAACAAGAGTTTGTTTCAAGGTTTGTCGTGCCAGAGTGGGTAGTAGGAGATTGAGGAAAAGTTGGAGGTCCATCTGTTACTGTGCAGATTCTTCTGATAGCAGTCTATGAAATCTGTGGAATAATCCGAGTATTTACTTCAGCTTTGAGATGGAATGAAAAATAAAATATAACAGTAATACTTATTTCTATGATCCTTCCTAGCAAGGTCCAATGAGTATCTTTAGTGATTATAACAAATAGTTGTACAAACTCAGCGTCAGTATTTTATTTTCACTTAAATTATCAATAAATGGGCCCAAAGGGAAAGTATCATTTTGTTGATGGTGATATGTGTCCATTTTTAAAATGTGGATTTCTTGTGTGTGCTTAAGAAATTCCTGCCTTAAAAAGTCTTTATTACATTAGCTGCAGCTGCTTGTATCCAATCCAACAAGTTTAGATTTAAAACTGAAATTCAGGGACTATGAAATTACTGAAAACTAGCAAAGAAGTGCAGAATGTAAACAAACAGTAATTAAAGATAAGCATTTGGAATACTCATTAGTATGATATATTTTAATGTAATTGTCTAAAGAGTGTTAAACATGAATTACTTATATGTAAAGTTCTCTACAACTGATTTGGATATGAGTTGGACAACAGTTTATAGTACTTGAACTTCTGTGGACTAAGTTTTTGGATTGAAGAACATTTCCTTCCTTATAGTCTCTATTCAATGAACATTTTAGTGATTTCAGAATTATTTTAGCTACTTGTTTTTCCTAAAAAAAAGAGCATATGTCACCCTACTTATTGCCTCTAATTTTTTGTCATGATTCTTCATGTGCCTTACTTTTTAGTTTCATATTTACAGTGATTACAGCAGTTGATTAATATAAATGTATATAACAATATTTCTGCAGTCTTTACATTAGCGCATTCCAATTGCATACATTGGAAAAAATTCTTAAAATTCTTAAGTCATGTTTTGAGAATAATCACAATGAAAGCTTAGAAATTTAGAGTTAAGACTAAAAATAGTTATGGAGAAACATTTTAATCACAACTCAGGGGTTTTGTCAGTTAAATGGATTTTTATGATATTGAAGAAGAACCCAGGGTCTCCATGAGTGTGTGAGACAAATGTTTGGCTTCTGAGCTATAGTCACAGCTCTATTTATTTTTATAGTATTATCCAAGCAGAGGACACAGCAGGAAGTAAAAATCATTTAAAACAGTCCTGAGTAGCAGCTGATAACTATGAGAGTTCTTCAATGTCTTTACAATATAATGTAATTCAGTTTTCAATCTGAAACTACTCATCTTATGGCACAGTTGAAAATACCAGAACATGAATATTCATGTAAATCTTGTTATTAGAGTACCTTTAATTTAGTTTTGAAAATACCTTGGTATAATATGGCTTTGCTTGTTTTTTTTTTTTAGCCAATAAAGCTTATTTTAACTTCCTTTGAAAATGTCACATGTACGGGAGCACATGCCCAGTGTGAGAGATTCTCTGCTGCAATAAATTACTGTGCATTGCTATTTATGTACCAACGTCAGTCTATATAAGTATTTATAAAGCTTTGATGCCGAGAGGCATAATTTATGAAATGATTGTGTATACTAGTGTGTCTTGATAGACTCTAATGATAGGTCAGGTGTTGAACCCTATATAAAGAGATGAAGTTTACTTTGTTCATAGTCATAGAGGTGAAATTCCAAACGCAAATGGTCCCATTAGTTTGGTCTCTGATGAGTTTCACATATGACGGTATCATGAAGTATGTGTCAGAGCAATGGATTACAGCAATGGATAGAAGCTTGAGAAACTGTAACACCTATAATGGCAAGTCATAGTTAACCTAAGGACCTCCTACCAGATCCCACTTCTTAAAGGTCACATATTTCCTCCCATAGCCAACATGCCTTGGATGAAGCTTTCCACAGAGTAAACCTTGGGAAACAAAGCATATACCAAACATATGCTAAGGAAACAAGATGATGGAAATTCTTCAGACTAATGTACACAGAAGTAAACTGCCTTCACACTCATATTTTAGTAGAGTCTACTGACTTTTTCAGAACTTCATTCCTGTTTTATGACACCCCTGCTCATCTACTAAACATCACAGTTTTGTTCTCTTCATATATTTACCTATAATAATCTAATTCATTTGTTTAGCTTTTTTAAAATATAAGTGCTGAAGGTAGAGAACCTACCTTATTCATTTGATCACTGACAAATGTGTCTAATGTCCTGCACAAAGTTAATGCTCTGTAAATTTATATTCAAAGAAGGGATAATTAAACTGGTTTAATGACTAGCTCCACAAATATTCAGAACATTTCCCGTTCTTCAGTGTTAGTCTGGTGGCATCATATGCATTTGATTTTTTTTGCCATTTAATTAATATCATAACCTTTCCAAGACCTATGAACGTCATTTGTATTGCTAATAAGTGATAAATTTATGCAAAATGTTAACAGAGCCTGGAGGAATCTAGGTATGCTCTTGTTTCACTTACATAAATAGGCAATTTAATAATTTGCATGCCTCAGTTCAAAATTTTCCTGTGGTTCTCAATGAACAGACATGTATTACTTCATATCATATTATTTTAGTTTGTGGTAGAAAGCTATCATGTGAAACGTTTTAAAAGAAAGAAAAATAGATAGTTTCTTTTGTAATATAACTATGCCATGAGGTAGAGGTATGAAAACCTGTAAATTTGTCTGTAATGATGCATTACTATCACAATTATAGTATTCAACACATAATATGCATACAATAACTATGTAATGAATGAATGAATATATTATATTCATTAATATTATCCAATTTCGTTCTCCCTTTTCATGTTAAAAACCTCCTTCTTCTCAACCAGCTACTTTCATATATATATATATATATATATATATGTATATATATATATATATATATATATATATATATATATATATATATTTGTGTGTGTGTGTGTGTATCCCATTTGGTTTTTTCAGGGTTCCCCATATTGGCATATGTTTGAGCACTTGCTGATGGATAGATGACATATCGACATATCAGTTAAGTATACAGCTAGAGAAATTAGTTCCCCTTCTCACAGACAGCATTAACATTCAGTAGTCCCTCTGCCGGGCAACGTGCCTTCATCCTACCCTAAAAGCAAAGAGACAATGTAAGCATTGCTTCATTTTCTAACTAATGATTGGATTCTGTTCTGGCTTTAGGAAAGCCACAGAGATTAATAGCAGCTGTAAATGCAGGTGTGTACTCAAAGGCACACACAGTTGTGGAAGGTGGCAGCCAAGGGGAGACGTCTGCTGACAGAAAGACTGGAAACTTCTCCTTACAGACTGAAATGCAATAGAGCATGTGTATGAAAGTAAACACAATTTTCCAAACTTACTCAAGTACCATCAACCTTTTGATCTTTCTCCAGTTCTGGCCCATTTCTAACTTCAGAGGTGCCTTTCTCCCTTAGCAAACTATTTGGTTTCTAGCTCTCTCTCTGTGTACCAGTTCAATTCTGTGTTGAGTGACACAGAGCTGGAAATTCCAGTTAGTACCCACAAGACTCAGCCAGTAACTATTATACAAGGATGAAAAAAATCTAACCCATCAAAGTAACTGTCTGTAATGGGATGTCTGATCATTTTATCTCTTGTATGTGCTCACAAAGTTACTAAAACACTGTATTCTGGAATTTGCCTCCTAGTACCTGTAATGAGCTTAAAAACATTAAATATGGATGAAATACATTTTGACAAGAAATTAAGTAGGTAGAATTTTGAGTGGAAATCACTTCTATAAATCAGCATGTAAATAGAATATAAAATTGAGTAATAACTTTTAATTTTTTCTTATGCTGAAAAATAGCACACATGATATTTTCGTGTGCCATTATGGTTTGTGATTGATTGGTCAAGATTTGCCTAGCTTGGTAACAGATTGTCATTACTTTAATTGGCCATTATATATAATGGATCTGAGTTAGAAACAAAGTAGTAAGGGAAAAAAATGCATGCCTTGTATGCTTTCACCAAAGTAGAATGGAATTTGTGTCATATTTACATGTATTTGCAACTTACTGCGTGTTCTCAGCCTTTCAAAAGCTTTCTGAAAAAGAAGAAACAAATGGAGTAGGAATTAGTGGAAACAAAAGATTTATATTACACATTTCAAAAATGTTTTCTTTTACATATTATCAACTTAAAATTGATTATTTTGTCATGCTGTATCATTTCATTTTAAATAATGTATTGTGTGAAATTCTGTGGACAAAGTGTTCTGTTTGGTTTTTCAGTAGTTGTATGTGTGTGGTCTTCACTATTATGAAACTAACATTTGTTAGCTTTTGCTTTGATCTTTGTTAGTTAGATTTTATAAACGTCTGAACTTATTTTTATTACTTTTCAACTTGTAATCAGTGTCTTATGGGTAGACAATGCCTGCCTTTACTTAGCATTATTTTTCTAATTGTACTTGGGCACAGGTATATGTTTTGAAATGATTCAGAATGAATTCATATGTTGTAATGACAATTGGTGTGCTCTTCTGGGACACGTTGAACAGAGCCCTGGTTTTTGTTGTTTTGTTTTGCTTTGTTTAATCCTGCCTACTGTTTTTTTCAATGAATAAATAGGTGATGGATGCAGAGACACCTGACACAATAAATTATAGTTTCATTTTCCTTACTCTATAGACTTTGTTACCTTCTTTGGAGTTGACAACTTTGGTGAAAAAGGTATAGAAATAAACAGCTGAGTAAATCATCTGAAGGTGAAAAATCAATTTAGATCACACTATAGAAAAAGTACATTTATTTTAGCTTATAAATACAAGCCAATTGTCAAGGACAGTTATATATGTGCTGGAAAGGAGGTCTTCAGGGGAAGTCAGACCCCTTTACATCCTCTTCTTATTCTCACACATAAAATAATATACGGAGAGACACAGAAGGCCGGTAGGCAGAAGGTTTATTTAAATGAGGAATTGCCTAAGAGAGGAAAGCATACAGCAAGGTCTAGCATAGAAATGAAGAGCTCACTGGGGAAATTTAAGCTTTTTTTTTCAGACGTTGACAAGAAAGAATGTGTACTGGGGAACATTGACCAGATCCATTTTTATGATAATTAAGTTTGTAACCAGTTATGCAACTGTGCCATGGTGTGAGCGTGTGCAAATTTTTAATGTTAAGCTGCCACTCACGTGCAGTAGAGTCAACTTTCCCTTAAATGTGCCCTTTTCTATTCAATACCACTACTGGCTGGGCAAAGACTGTGCAGGCGCAGGGGCTTCATGAGAGCTGAGTACTTTTCCTTTCTTAGTACATAAGAATGATGATTGCATCATTGTCTGTAAAATGAGAAAGAGACAGTATAATGAGAGTTGCCCATTACTCCATCCTTGATTTCTGCCTATAACACTTTTCAAGTAGAGATCAAAGGGAAATCTTCCTTCCTTCCTTCCTTCCTTCCTTCCTTCCTTCCTTCCTTCCTTCCTTCCTTCCTTCCTTCCTTCCTTCCTTCCTTCTTTTTCCATCCTTCCTTCTTTTCCTTCCTTCCTTTTTTCCTTCTTTTCTCCTTCTTTTCCTTCCTTCCTTCCTTTTTTCCTTCTTTTCTCCTTCTTTTCCTTCCTTCCTTTGTTTTTCCTTTTATGCTGCTTTAAGACATATGTTCACAGACTTCCTAAGAATGTTTTACAACTGAGCAGTACCTTCAGACCATATTTGTTTGTTTTTGTAGAAAAGTTTTTTTTAGATATTTTTTTCTTCAAAGTTATTTTGGAGAAATTCTCCAAGCCTTCAAACTGCCTGAACCTCCACAGGACTAGACAAGCCATAGGGAACCCTGGGGTCCATAGAAGTGGACAGGCAGAAGAGTAGGGAGGGAGTGGCATGGATTGATGAAGGGAAGGGTGGGGGATGGGAGGGAAAGGGGATGGAGAAAAGCAGGGATAAGTACTCAATATGCTTGTAAAACTAGAAAAAAATTTAAAAGTATATAAACACTCAGATTCGTGTGTGTGTGTGTGTGTGTGTGTGTGTGTGTGTGTGTGTGTGTGTATGTATTTTTGTATTTTCAGAAGTTGGGAACTACCTGTGCTAGATACGGTTTCAATTTGATAGTTGAGTGTTTGAGCTCTGGGCACATTTTGTGGAGAATTAGTAATTGAGTTAAGCGTAGAATGAATCTGCAGATTGTCCAGTTGATGGGAAAGGCCCAGCCCATGATGGGTGGAACTAGGCCCTGGACAGGTGAATAAAATATAGAAATGCTGGTTGAGAAAGATGACTTCCTTCTATGTACTTGGCCAGTCATGCTGATCTGGCAAAAAAGTCTCTCTTCACTGTTATGTGGAGATGGTGTGACCGGTTCCCTCAGACTTTGGTGATGGTGCATGCTCTCCTGCCAAGCTGGACTAAGAACCGTAACCAGATTATTATGAGAGAATAAACCTCCTGTTCTTGTAAACAGTTTTGTCATGATTTTAATCAGCAATATGGAGTCTAACTGCAACAGTCTGTGTCTAGCAGCTCAATGCCAGACTTACAGGCATGCACCACCACACATGGTTCTTACAAGGATGCTGGGGATCCAAACTTAGTCCCTCATGCTTTCATCACAAGCATTGGATCCACTGAGAGATCTCCTTTGACTCTTGAGATTTACTCTTGAACAATTTGTAATGGTCCCTTTAGTACTTCCTCATTTCCTGTGTCCTGTGGCTCTTCTAATAATCCCTCTGTAAAAATGATCTCTGACTATCATACATATAAAGAAGCTATTTCTCTGATTTAATTATACTCTTTTATTTACCACACATCACTTATCAAGCATTAAAAATATTGAGTATTTTACATATCTACCTGTAATATGGGACTATACCCCGGATGAGAATTTAATGTTTATAACAAACAAACTCACTCTAGGCCAAATCAAAGAATCAGTCACAATGCATGGATTTTAACTAGTTTACACTTAATTTTAGCCCAAAGAACAATAAAAGAAACTATAAAGACAGAAAATATCTATACTATAATTTGAAATAAATATATTTCAGTTTATTTTTCTTGACCAAGAATACAAATTATTGATGACTTATAAGTCAGGTATTAATTCAGGTTATGTGCAAGTCAGTATTGTTGCTCTGTCATGACTTTCATAATATTAAGATTTGGCTATCTATATGTGTTATTTTCTTCCTTGGATGTTTCCTGTGGGAGTTCATGAAATTCCTCGCTCAGTTTTCTATCATAGATCCATGTGTTTTCAGTCTACACTGCAAAAATACAAGAGTAGACACTTTTGTTCTTCTTAATGACAGTGTTTAGGAACTGTCTTATTTTATAAGTGTAAAATATGACATACCACAGATATTTGGTATACTTCATGAATATCTACATTCCTTACAAAAAAGAATGTAAGAATTTTTTGCTAGGATATATTACACTATAAAAATTCAAAAACCATATAAAAAGACAAATATTAAAACACTTCTCTCAGTTCTTCTCTGTGGATTCCATATCCATGTTCACTCATTTGGAGTTTTAAATCAGCTTATAGTTATTTTTATTTCATATTTAAATGTAATAATTTCAATACTTTTTTCAGTGTTTCATTTAATTCTAAAAGGAAATATGCACAAGAATGATTCTAGAGCATCTTAGAATGTTAAGAAATTTGAAAAAAGATATATATTGTTGACATATAAAATAAACACAAAAAATCAACTGAAAGATCTCCCAAAGGTCAAAGCTGCCAACAGTGATGGGTTCAAAAAATAATAATTGATCATAATTCAAGCTAAATGGAGAATATTCATAAGTAAGCAACCAAATAGGAATTAAAATTATCTTACCTGCACAAAATTTCTAAATAAAATTTAGCAAATTCACATAAAAGAGTATCACTCTACTCTTTAAAACACCAGTATACACAGTGATTAAGTTGCAAAGAATATGGCACAGAAGTGGCATGGAAAAGTAAGTGGCAGGCTCTCTGTGGGAGAAAAATACTCCTTTTGCATGACGAAGTCAATCAAATTATCCTATGGAGAATTTGCCTTTGTTCTGGAAATAATACAGCCTTTCTTCAGTGGTCTTCCCCTTAAGAGCTCAAAACTCCAGGACGATCATGAATAAAATGTTGAAGAAAGTGTCATTAGTGAGAACCCTACAAGATGCCTTTCCAGGGCTCCTCAAAAATGTGCAGGCTATCAAACACAAAGAAAGTCCATCAACTGTAGCAGCAAAAGACCCAGGGAGATACTATTCAATGCACTGTGGTGTCCCGGGTGAGAGAATCTTCAGTAAAAAAGAACAGAGCTTATATGGAAGAAATTCAAATAAATCATAGACACTAATAAGCAGTAACATGTCAGAACTGGTTGATTTACTGTAAAGGCACACTATGCCAGTACAAGGAGATAATGACATAGGAAATTGTTGCTGAGCACATGGGACCGCTTTGTGCTAGCTTCTCAATTTTCTATAAATCTAAAATTACTTTAAAGATAAATTTGTCTTTACATGCAACGTAATCTAAGGTATCCTTCGTCAAGTGACAAATATGATTATTTCATTTGCTTTTGTGATTCTGTAATAGTTTTTAGAGTTCTCATTGTACCTATGCTTTTTGTTCTGTAGGAAACTTCTATCTTTAAATTTTAACCTGTGGTGCTTTACAATCATGGAATAAAAATGAACCTTTGTATGATATAATTTTATGTAGCTTAGTAAGATGCTTTTGGAGGAAGAACTGAATTTATAGATTCAGATCCCATTTTAGTGTGTTTATGTCTGCTGCCCACACTTTGCTTCTGACAACTGTTTTCTTTATTTTTACCAATACAGTGGGAAGATCTAAATATAAAAAATTTGAGGGTGCTTAGATGTTTCTGTTAATACCACCAGATACAACTGAGGCTTTAAGAGATATTTCAGACAGTTGCAATAGCATTCAGATTGAGCAAATAGCCTGAGAATTCCCCTAGTTCAATCTGCATTTCATAGTACAATAGGGTTGGAGAGCTGGTAGACGTGTAAATTATGTGTCCATATAGTGTGAGATTCACCTTTACTAAATTCATAGTCAATTGGTAATATTTGACATGCAGAACTATTTTACTTGAATATTATGAACATGGAAAATGCACAATAGTGTGATGTGGTTAATTATTGCTTGTAGTTAAAGGATTCTGACTCTTTCAGTATTGGTTAGCTGTAGCTTTAAAAAAATGCTTTCTCAAGCTAAAGTTTTCTGCAATTTTGTAGAACAGAGGATTTGATAGTGAAATCAGTAGACATGAGTTAAAATGTCAACCTTGTCCTTACTAACTAAAACTTGGACAAATGACCTAAATTCTTGGCTCTGATTCTGCTCATCATCAACATGTTTTCCTTTTAAGATTCAACAGGAGCCTAAAGTAATCAAGGTCTCCATATCCTAGTGTCCTAGCAGATTCCCCTTGGCACCTTCTGAAAATCTATTGGAGCCTCCAAACCAAGTAGAAAGCATATAATATGTTGTATAATTTTGTCCCTTTTGCATTGGGTTTCCTGCTTTTGGAAAACTCCAGCCAGAAGCTCAATGGAGGAAACCGTATTTGACAAACAGCTTTATGACTTACAGTAAGATTCTTAAGAAAGGTGTGATTCCCCCACTAATGGTCAGGAATATGGTCAATTCTGGTCACATCCTGTTTATTTTTAGCATCTCCATATTAAATGGCAAAGAAATAAACCTTTTGGGCAACATTCTTTAAATATCTTCTTCCAGAGCCTTAGTATAACACTGAGTGACTATAAGTGCATGAAAAGTTGGTAGGTGCTGTACCGTGACTGCAGTGCTCTGGGGCTATACAGCTCATTAATATTATTGCTACCACTTACTCTACCAAGAAATGACCACAGTTATCATGATCATGTAAGACAGAGAACTCAGATATTCATTCTTTAATCTTCTCTTCAGGCTTCTACCATCTTTATTGAAGGCAAAGAAGGGAAGAGAGACTACAAGAACTCAGACTAGTTTGGTTCATAATACAATTCACTTGTCTTTTCTAAAGGAATTTTTCAAGAGTTCTTTTTTTCTCTCTAGGAGATGTGTCTGCCACATTGTTGTTGTTGTTATTTTGTTTTTTAACATAACCTATAATTATTTCTGATTTTTCTACTTCTCTACCAACAATATTAGTTTTACCGATCACTGATTCTTCCAGCCTCTAAATCCTTTGCCTTTACGTGAATTCCCCTTGGAGATATGTGATTTTTATCTACCATATTCTAGCTTCTTTGTTACTGTCCAGTTTCCAGAAGGGGAATTATTCTTTTTTCCATTATCTTATACAAAGAAGCACAAAATTATACTCTAACACCTGAAATATTATCTATATTATCTTGCCACTTGAAAAAAAGCTAACAGCAGTAACAGTGCCCATATGAAACTCCCATACTTATTCATTGTTCACTCAAGTAAACAACTCAGACCAAGTTCTTAGGTCAGTAGGGTCACCTAATAATGGAGGACAGTTTTTTAGCTTTAGGCCTCAATTCTGATTAATGTTGTCCTGCTTATTTCTTACTTCAACAATTCTCAGTTTTACTAACCCTTAAGAAGAGAAAAATAAAATAACAATTTCAAGGTTTTTTTTGACAATTGTCTCAGAGTGTGATGACAAGGTAGCAGGCAATGATGGAGGTGACATTTCTGAAACCTTCTCTGCTGTTGGGGAAATTCTCTAGGAATGCAACATCACATCTGTCAGGGCCAGAATATTATGGCAAAACTTTGGTCATTTGCTTCAAGGTAAAGAAGTACAAATCCTTTTTTATTTGAAATGAGATTCAAATAGGAGGAAACAATTGAAATGTCATTTTTTCTAAGATTTAACAAAGTTTTATTTTGATGAAATATGATTGGTTCCCTTATTTATATCACAAAATCACAGAGGCCCTTAAATACCAGTAGTCTAATGTTGCAAATCACCATTCTGAGGTCTAAGGACAGTTGTGTAGAATAAGTGTTCAATATATATATGTGGGTATATGGTACAACCAAAGCATAAAAGTACGAAAGTGGGTTTGGTGCCAAAGGCACATCTTTTGTTTTTTCAATATCATATCTGACTCAGAGAAACAGTTGAAAAATAAATAAAATGATTTGATTTAAATTGGAAAAATGACTTCTAGTTACTCATTTTAAAATTCTCTACCTATGCCATCTCTGGATTGAAGTTGAGTCTCTCTGTTGAGTATTAGTATTTTAGCTTAAAGAACTTGGAATGTTCACACTCTTAAATGAACACTTCTAAAGCAATTCAACCCACTAGCATTCCTTGTCCTGTTGCTTCATACTCTTCTGAACCCAGCATGAGACACAATTTTATTAATCACCTTTCTTGATAATGGGAGCAGTTAAATCTTACAATTAAAGAACATTTACTTTAATCAAATGATTGACCCTTTTTAGAAATTAATTTTCATCATTACAATCATAAACAGTCAGTTGTTTAAGTCAAATATTCTTTCATTCCTGAAACTGAAACAGCCACATATTAGTTTTGTGTCATGGATATTTCTTCAATCTGCCCACCATCTAGCTGTTATTACTGCCTAGGTTTCAGCCATTGTCATTGAAGATCTGAAGGCAGCTGTTGCTGCTGGGTGCACTATTGCTTCTCAATGGGCCTGCCAGCTGCTGCCTGAGAAATGCAAACTTTACCATATGATTGCTCCCTAGGGCATCAGGGTGAAGGTCCCTTGCATAATGTGGCATGTAAAAATGCCAAGAACAGGGCCACATTCATTTTGGTCTCATTTCTCCGCCTAGTGACTCTGAATGGCTTTTTTTCTTATAGTCAGTAGTTTATAGTCCAGGGATTAATGATTTAATCCCCCAGATCCTTGCAACTCTTATCACTTCCCCTGCCTATCACTACCATGTCTCTTGTACTTCACATGTACTAGGGAACTGACATCATCAATTTCTTTGTCTACCATAAGCCTTCAAGTATGGGGTTTGGACCCATTCATATATTAATGAGTACAATTAAATGCAAAGTGTCTCAAGGTGGACTAGGGTATCATATCACATTCGGTTGTTTCTACCCAATACAACTCTATACTGCACTCATCTTTCAAGCATCAAACATGTTTTTTCTCATATTTTTGCTTTCAACGATGGTGCTTTCCTGAATAAAAGCAGCTAAATTTAATATGCATTTGATGTCATTGCCGTCATCTTTCTGGATTTGGAAATATTTTTTGAAAATTATTTCTACTTAAATAAATATCTAGGACAGTGCGTAGCACTAGGTAATTACTGGTCTGAAATGATCTATGTAATTGTGGTTCCAATCTGGTGCTGCCTTTTACCATAATTTATAGGTCTATCATTTGATTTAGTCATCAGAGTCAAAATGTCTTTTGTGTGAGATTTTTCCATTGTTTGCACGTTGTGTAGCATATATTCCAAGCTTTATATAAAAGGAGCATCCTCCTCTAAATTTATGGAGTATGACAGTGTTTTTCCATGTTCTTTAACAAACATATATGAGTGTCTAGGTATATCAGAAACTCATATTGCAAATTTTAGTCTTAGTGGATATTTTACTCTAGAAAATGGAGCAATCACTCACAGTGTTGTTCCATCACAGATTTATTTATTTAGAAAAGTATCTCAATTTCTTGTTCTGAGACATTTATTTAGATAACTTTAGTAAGTATTGTGTGTGTGTGTGGCCCTAGGCTTGACCATAGCCTGTTCACTTATACATTAGACAAACATTTTACTGTGGAGTGACAGTCCCATTCCCCTTTACATTTTAAATAAACTTGTCTAATTCTGCATTCATTTTTACAGCATTAAGTTTTCATTTTAAAATTTTAGAACAATTCAACACTTATGAATTAAATTATCTAACATAAAATATTTAATTTCATTAAAAACTTGAAGGCCAGAAAAAATTATAAGGCATAGAAGCATTTTTTGACAAAGCGATAAAATGTATATTATCAAAAATTTTATAAGTAAGTAGTTATTATAGTTATGAATTTGGTTATCTCAATTTCTAGGTATCTAAAATAGAGAAAAGGAACCTGTTGGAGCTTACAGTGATTATTATGTATTAAAGCAAACAGTAATGGATATTTAAAGACACAGAAATTTTTTGTCTGCTAATTTAATTACCGCCCATGAGCACCTCACAGTTTTAGAGTTCCTTCTTTTTGTTCTTTGTTTTTTCAGAGATGTAGGCTGTGTATATAATGAAAATAGGGACAGTTTTCTGGTCAAGAATTTACACAAGTTATCAGAACCACTTTGATTTGTAGAAAATAAATGCATGATTTCTTCAACAAAAAGTTTTGGGCAGGGCCTCTGAGAACATGACATTAGGAATAACTCTAGGCCACCCTGCAACTCCATCTGCTAGATCCAGAAGATGAATTAACAAGGATCTTTTCTATGGCTTAATTTTATGTGTCTATTACTGTAAATCACAGGCTGTTCTATCATATATGATTCTGGGTGGTATGGAGAGATATGTCTGGTGAGATTAATGTTTGAGTTCATAGGTTGATGGAACCTAATTGCCCTACCTGATATAGGTGGTCTTAGTCAAGCAACAGAAGATCTGAACAATACAGAAACACTAAGGGGAAGTTTGATTGCCTGACTGCTTGAGCCAATGCTAGCCTTAGTATTCTGTTCTCAGAAGTTTGATAAACCTTCCTCTTTCTCAGAGCCTTGAACCTACACTCACACTACCATACCAGGTCTCTTGATTCCTCAGCTTCCTGAGTGCAAATCTAAGGATTTCTCAGGCTACAGAATTCCAGGTACCTTTCTCATTCCTCACTCTCTTCTCCCATCTCCCTTTTCCTCTCCTTCTTTCTCTCTTTTTTCTCTGAGAAGAAGACAAACTTATACATGTGGACTTGAGATTCTAGGGTCAAATTGTCATTCATGGTAAATACATATATTTCAACTATGTAAATTATTTCACTAACACCCCCCCAAATTTATGTGTAAATACTGTTCTGCTTAGTATTGATTCATGTTATTCTGAACTCATGATGATTCATGTTATTTCAAATGAACAATAAGGTAACTGATAATCTTTATTGTCACCAATTTCAGTTCAGTACTGATGGCCATTTAAATTTAAAGATTACCATTATTAAATTTGTGGATTGAGCAATAACTGTGATTTCTTCTTAATAATGCTTCTAAGTGTGATTCATATATTTAGGCAGAGAGCGATAGCAGTCTTCAGCTCGACATAAGATGAATGTGCCCCATCATCCTTAAGTTCACAAACATCTGGAGCGTTTTCCAGGTTGCATATAGATTGGCTTTTATTAACTTTGGATCTTTAGAGATAAATACAGTATGTGCTTGTGTTGTAGTTGTCAGCAGTCTGTTCAAAACCCCTTTGAAGGGCATTAAGTAAGAATTATAACTACCATTGAAATGTATCTTTTGTTAATATCACAATGCTTCTTTTCATAAACGAATTGTAATGAAATTATCATTCAATGAAACTTTGGTTCTCGGTAGATTTTTAAAATTTATTTTTATTATTAAACTTTTTGTGTATCAAAAGGCATTGTGTGTTTCTGTGGAGGATAAAGGATGACTTCAAGAATCATCCTGGATTGCTTCTACTTTTTTTTTGCTTTGCTCTGGGATTTCCCAGGCTCCATCCACCAGGGCCAGAAGGATAGGCCACCCCTGTTTCTGCCTTTTTTTAAGTGGGATCTGGGATCTGAACTCAGGACCTTCTGCTAATGAGGCAAAGTCTTAACCCCTGAGCCATCTCTCCAGCCACTCAGCTGATTTTTTTTGATGAATATACTGCCTGAAAATTTAGATACTTTCAACATTTTTAAATTTCTTTAGTTAGAAAATTATGAAGTAAGATTATATGACAAATGCAATTTCCATACATTAGCCTGTATCTTTTGATATCTGGTTCACCTTAACTTGGCCTGCAAAACTTATGTTTATTTCTTGCCTTTTCTTTTTCATTTAGTGAAGATGTCCATTTTGCTTTGACTTTATGAACTACCACATGTGGCAAAAGGTTGCTTTACTTTGACCAAAGAAATTGCCCATGAATGTCAATGTTAGATGTAAGATTAACATTCAAAGTATGTAGATGACTAAGAAGCAGAATTGTTCTTCAAAATAGGTGTGAACTGGATTCATCCAATAACACATTGCACAGACTTCAGCAAATTCTGTCAGGAAGCCTGAAAAGGTCTTCTGAGAGTCACCTTCTGTCACATCAGCATCTGAAATACCTGTAAAGTTTCAGAATGTCCTTTGGCTAGAAGGATCCTTGCCAACTATTCTCATATGATAAATGATTTATTAATTTAGAGACATGAGAGCTCACCAAAAGAGTCTGTACTGAGTCAGAGATTTTCCATTTTTTCTTCTCTTAAATAAGATTACCCCATTCATAAGTAGGATTCCCTGTTACTTTAGTATTTCTGATGAAATATTAGAACTTTCCCTGATATTTACTGTCTTAAATGCCGGTGAGTGAATCAAACTGAAATAACAAAATATTTAGTTAGATTAAGTGTATATTTTCCCAATGATAAGATATGGTCTTTTGTACTTAGATTATGGTTTGCTATGAATTCATTACCAAATATTATTTTGATACTAAATAAATATTTCATGGTTGACCCTGTTTTTCTATAGCATTGAGCTCAAAATATTCAATGACGTTCCTTGACTTGTATCTCTATATTTATATGCTTAGCAGATAAATATATGTGGCCTCTTTGGGCCAGTGACTATCTTCTCTTATTCTCAAAACTAGATTTTTTTTCCAGACACTTTAGCAAATTTCTAGTCCTCTTATTTGTGGCTTGTAACATTTTTTTTGAAACAGTAACCACCTAAGTAAAAGTGACTTAATATAATATATTACATCATATAAATCATAAACAGAGCTAACAATTTCACCCAACACTTGCCAGTGAAACTGAAGCCCGAAGTTTGAACATGATCCCAGATTCAGTCATCACACATGCCACTCGTCAGTTTCATGGTTTTAAAACAGTTGGTCTGCTTCTCAAAATTATTTTAACTTAAAAACATTCCTGTAATTAAAGGTTTTTTATCATATTGCTATATTACCTAGTAATATAGAGAAATAATAATTAATAGTGGAAATAGTAATAATTAAAGTGGAAATAAAGTTCTCACAACTGAAGAGCTACAGGAAATAACCAAATTTGACTTATGCTGAAGTTGAAAGCAGGGCTCATGTCACTAAGTAGAAGCATTCAATACAAAAAAGAATAAGCAAGTGACGTCTGAATGTCTTCTTCAAGATATAAAATCCCTCTTTATAAGTAAAAACATCTCTATATTCATAGAAGAGGGAAGCTCTGAAATCAGAGTCTATAGTCATTATTGGTCCATTTCTGTTTCCATCTGTGGATTTTGAGAGAAGGAAAATCTATTAAACCTCATTTTCTCTGTTTGAAAGTAGAGATTATAATGGTAAAGTATATGTGGTGTGCTCAGTGCAATCAGAAAACAATATTGTCTGAGAAAGGGCTCAGTGACATACAGGCTATACTCAATAAGCTTGTAAAGTTAGAAGAAAACAAGTGAATGAACAAACAAAAAAACAGCAAAAACAAACAAACGAACAAAAAGAACTGGGGTTTGGATTCCCCCAATCCATTTAATGTGAAAGTCTTATCTGTGATTCCAGCCTTAGAAAGTAGAGTCAGGGGGAATCCAGACAGAGATGGTTTTTAAGACTTGCCACATTGATAAGCTCTGGATTTGATTTAGAAACCTTGACTTAAGGAGTGAGGTCAAACAAATATCTTAAAAAATGCTCAGCTTCCCTGATTATCACAGAAATGCAAATCTAAACAACCCTGTAATACCATCTTACTCCAGTCAGAATGACTAAAGTCAAGAACACAAACAACAGAGAATGCTGATGAGGCTGTGGAGAAAAAGGGACACTAAGCAACACATGTTCTCTCTTATATGTGGATGTTAGACTGACATCCTTGTCAATGTATTTGGATTAGAAGCACTATAAAAGAAAATTTGAAAAAGACCAATTAGTGCGAAGGAGGAAAGGGATGGTTAAGGTGAAATATTTTAAAAGGGAGATTTAGGATACCAGGATAAGGGTGAAGGACGGAATAATTGGGAAAAATACACAGCAGGGAATGAGGGAATGGGAGAAAGGAGGGACATGGGAGATAGAACACGACTTTGGGGATCATCCCGGATTGCTTCTACCTCCTTCTTGCTTTTCTCTGGGATTTCCCAGGCTTTGCCCACCAGGTGCTGCCATTTCTGCCTGGTGTTTTTTATATAGGACCTGTGATCCAACCTCAGGACCTTCTGCTTGTGAGTCAGAATATTAATCCTTGAGCCATCTCTCCACTCCAGATTGGAAGAATACTTAACATTCAGCCTGGCAGTCTTATTCTACAACAGAAGGAGAGGAATTCCATACTCTGACAGGATGCAGCCTGGAGCAATAGAGGAGCATTGAAGTGGACAGCAATGACCAACCACAATGCAGAATATCAGCAACTCATTAGGGCTCACCCAGGGTCAGGCCAGCCTAATCTTTCCCCATCCCAAGGCTTTGGGGGCCTCAAAAGGGAGGAGGATTGTAAGAATGTAAGAACCTAAAGGTGGGAAGGTTCACCATTAGACAGGACATTCTACTCAAGGCACAACTGCTGCATCTGGGAGCTCACTGCATTGGGACTTATCTTTCCCAGACCTGCATAATAAATGACATATCAACATGCCTCCATAGACTACCTAGGAACTCAAGAAAGATAGGAATTCACAGTGGAAATCTTTGGGTCCTAAGCTGAATGAGTGAAGGGAAATGCCCATGTCATGGCGGGAGCGGGGGCCTTAAGAGAGATAACTTGATATACCATGGTTATTCCACAGGAATAGACAAGCCAGAGTGAACCCTGAGATCCATATGGGAGGGAGTGAGAGGAATTAGTGAAGGGAAGCGAGGGAATGGGGAAGAAGGGGGAGAGAGGGAAGTGGGATAAATATTCAATATGCTTGTAAAAGTAGAAAAAATTTAAAAAATTCTGGAGTTTGGTTCCCCAATCCATTTAATGTGAGCACATAATTTATAGCAGAGTTTTTAAAATTTTAAAGTACATAGAAAAATCATTCTACCAAAGTGGTTACTCTCTTATGCACTTATAGTTACATTACAATTTGCCTACTACTAACTATGAAGATCTTCCTTAAGCATCAAAAAGGTATATTTTAGATTGTCAAAAGAAGAATCAGTAGAAAAAAAGAGAAGAATCAGTAATCTTGGTATTAAACACTTATGCTTCAGATGAATGGCATGGAGCACACAGATTGGCATTTTCAATCTATGTATTCTACCAGACAGATTCTCACTTTCTAAGAAAGTACATTAATATTAAAACAAGATAAATATTCTAAGTAAAAGTATGTTTGTGGTAGGAATGAATTTTTATAAAAGCTCACTCTGATTTTCAAGCAGGGAGTTCTATTTAAAGACAGAATCCATGGTGCAGAGTCATAATTGAGTTCAGTGGGAGGAATAATACCTAGGTCACAATTACATGGGAGAAAAGACCTCAGTCAGTGCCTTTCATCTCAAAGTTTCCAATGCTTTTTAAAGCAAAACAAGATCGTCAGATATGGAGAGTCTCATCAAAGTGTTCTAAGACTTCATTTTAATATGGGTGTTAAAATGAAAGCTGCAACTTCTCTCTGCAGCCATGCTAACAGAGTTCAGGAAAACTGAAGTTAAGAGCTGTTCACTTTTGGGATAGATGACACAGGAAAATACTACTTGCTCCTAACTTCTTTGCCTTTACCTGGTTTTCCTATGAAATGTGCGATTTGATCTACTATCTTCTAAACTTTTTATATCTATACCTTCAGATTTTCAGAAACGACAGCAATCTGCCTTTTGTCGATGTTGGAAGTTTGCCCAGCACTTTTCCAGATCTTTCCCCCCATGATTCACTAGATGATATTGTCAGTTTTCTACAACCATAACAATTATGAGCAGAAGCCTAAAAAGGTTTTTATCCCTAAAATATGATTCCAAATGAAGTTTATATGTCATGATAAAGGTTAGAAAAAAATGTACATCTGTTAGCATTCCTGTAAGTCTTACTCTAAATGATATTTCACTCTGATATAAAGACCTCTGTCACTTAGAGTTTAAAAATAATCCATTAGTAGTACTCTACTCCTTATTAGAAGAGATTAAAATCTTTCAGACTTATTTATTAATACTATCATCTACAAGTAGCACTATTGGAAGGAAGTAACCAGTGTGTGCTACAGAAGTTGCAAATTCAAATGTTCTCAAATTCAGAGAAAATCTCATCTTGAGAAGAGCTATAGGGTAGGCGACCTGAATATACAGGTGCCATGGTCAGTGGATAACTCTAGGTTGCTACTCACAAGCAAAATAACTTGATACAACTACATTTTCTCATTCTTCAAAAGAGGCCAGAAAACAGGAATTTTTTTTTTAAATTATTTATTTACTTTAGAGTGTGTGTGTGTATTGGCGGGGGGGCATTGTGTGTCTCTGTGGAGGCCCAAGGGTGACTTTGGCAATCAAAATTGAATTGCTTCTACTTCTTACTTGCTTCACTCGAGGATTTCCCAGGATCTATCCACCAGGGATAGAAGTTCAGGCCTCTGCAGTTTCTACCTGGGGTTTTTTACATGGGTTCTGGGATCGGAACTCGGGACCTTCTGCTTGTGAGACAGTATATTAACCCCTGAACTATCTCTGTAGCCTCAAAAATCAGGAAATTTATGAACTATTTTCAATTTTTAAGATATCAACACTCTTTAAAGTATTGTGCCTGCCAAACAAATCTACTTTGGGATGGTTGATCAAATTTTGATCTTTAAAAAATGTATCATGTTGTGTGTGTGTGTGTGTGTGTGTGTCAAAGGACACTGTGTGTCCCATGGAGGATCAGGGGTGACCTCTGGAATCATCCTGGATTACTTCTAGATCATTTTGCTTAGCTCCGAGATTTCCCTGGCTTCCGGAGCCAGAATTATAGTCCACCACCATTTCTGCCTGGTACTTTTACATGGATCTGAGATCAGAACTCAAGACCTGCTTCTTACAAGGCAAAAATTTAAGCCTGAGTCATCTCTCTAGTCCCAATTTTCTACTCTTATTTCAGCAGCTGTTTCTGTGTTTCTGTTTGTTTAATAGAAAATGAGCCACTTGCAGAATGAACATAGTTATGCTCATGCCACTGTAGTGAGTTGCTGCGTTATGGGGGATTATTCCCAGTAATGGTATAGCAGGTCATATGGCATTTCAATTGTTAACTTTTTTAGAAATCACCATACTGATCACCAGAGTGATTGTATAAGCCTGCATTCCCACCAGCAATGTATGAGAGTTCCCATCTCTTCACATCCTCTCCAGTATTTAGTGTTGTTTGTATTGTGGATTTCACTATCCTGACTGGGATGAGACGATATCTTTGCATTTCCCTGATGGCTAGGGATGTGGAACCGTGTTTTTTTTTTTTTTCTGTATGTAGCAGGATATAAACAATAAGATCCACTGTCCAAATACAGGGTAAATATTTCCATTAGAACTTCTTCCTAAGACTGGGAAGATGATTTAGGGGATACAATCCTTGGTAGACAAGTATGAAGATATGAATTTAAATCTCCAGATCCCATGTATTCTGCACAGTGGTAGAACACAGTATCCCAATCATTTTAAGGTGATATGAGAAGTAGAGAGAGAATAATCTCCAGGCTTGCGGGTCAGATAGTCTGATATAAAAAGCAGTAAACAGGAAGGAGCTCCTGTCTCAAACAAAGCTAAAGCTGATGAACACACCCAAAGTTGTCATCTGACCTCCAATACACATTATGGCATACCTCCATCACACTTACACATATGAACACACACACGTGTGCACGTGCACACACACACACACACACACACACACACACACACACCACTTTGGTGTTGTGTGCATCATATACACAAAATTATTTTTTAAAACTTCATACTCTTATTTTGAGTATTTCAATGTTAATCTCAGAAACTCTCTTCTCAATAAAAATATTACAGCTATTCATAAAAGAAGTAAGCTTTACATTGCTTTTTTTGAGTATCATAAATTTGTATCTAATCTACTTTCTTCTTATGCTATTCCACCTATTCTATATAAATCCACAAAGATGTATAAAACACACACACAAATGAGTATATCCTCTGCTTTGTAAGCCCTGTCTAGAAACATTTGCCTGAAACGAACTTTTAAGCACCACTCACTGCTGATAAAAAGGAATAAGTTTCTCACTCCTTCATAGAAAACTAATATAAAGATACAAATTGTGATTTGTAACCCCTAAAGGTGGAATTTAATTGTGTTCTGATCTTTGTGAGCACTTAGTTTGCCTTTTGATCTCTATTTGCCATAAAAAGGAATAAAAATTCTTTGTGATAGTTTTATACTAACATAAATCTATTGTAAAAATATGAAATGCCAATGCTAGCATTCTAATAAGTTTAGCAAATATTCAGCTTGCATTTTTCTTCTTAGTTCTGTCATAGGCTACAATTCACTAACCTAGATATTTCATCAAAGACAGATCTGTTATCCCATTTTCTATCTTAATTGTCAAGCCAAGAAAGTTAATAAAACCACTGTGAACCTTTGAGTGCACTATAGACACCTATAGCTCACATAGCATACTTAAGTAGTTTTATACTGTGACAAAGCAGAGTACCAATAAAAGATCCTAAGTCAAGATCCTTAATCTTAAACCTCTGTTTTCCTCATATGAATCACACTCTAAAATATCATAGGGCTGGAGAGATAGCTCAGGGGTTAAGACTCTGTCTCACAAGCAGAAAGCCCCGAGTTTGGATTCCAGGTCCCATGTAAAAATGCCAGGTAGTGCACTTCCGGGAAATCCCAGAGCAAAGCAAGAAGGAGGTAGAAGCAATCCAGGATGATTCCTGAAGTCACCCTTAATCCTCTACAGGGACACACAGTGCCCTCTGACACACATGCACACACACACGCACACACACACACGCACACACACACACACACAGAGTAAATAAATAAAAAGAGTAATATATATATATATATATACATATATATATATATATATATATATATATATATATATATATATATATATATCATAGTGGTATATGACATGACCTGTCTCAGCTATTGGGAATAGAGAAAAGAATAAGAGTAGGCATTCTAAAGTCAAAAAATGAAGATAAGATATTATGAATAATAATAATTGATTATGAATAATAATTGATATGTAAATGTATATAACATGACTTTTTGTTTATTTAGACACTCATGTAAGTTTTCAAGAGTATTTCCCTTGTAAATGAATTCTGTATAACAACTGCATGGTGAATGGTTTGTGTTTTCAGTACAAATGAACGTGGCACTGAGGTATCCAAGAGGAGTCAAGAGAATCTGACTCCTCATCATTTCCAGTTTTCCATGTATGTTAACAGATCCAACAAACACAATCTTAATGTGGAGCTGCAGCTCTGTAAATGTAGAAGCTAGTCAGGACTGCATGAAATCAATGAACAGTCACCAGAGATTCTTGCCAGGTTCTCAAGTCACAGCTCCTTGCTCTCCAATGAGTGGCTGCTGAATAGTGTGGCCTGAGCATCACCTGAAAGATCATCAAAATATCGAGACCTAGCTTCTGGGAATGTAGTTCAACGACAGAGCACTTCCCAAGCATGCACAGAGCTCTGGGTTTGACCCCATTACCACAGAACAAATAAATAAATAATCAAATAAGAAGCAGAATCCTGGGATCTATTTCAGGGCACCTAGGATGCATTGCATGCCTGCAAGTTCTTAGGCTGTTTGCTGGATAACATATTTGACATCCACTGCCCTGGAAAGATATCTGATAAACCAACTTTTCTGTAACCACGATTTTGAGGTTTTGATCTGTTACAGCTTCTTTTCTGTTGTTGATACAGATTCATGATCAGTATAAATCAAGGGGACAAAGAGTTTATTCTCACTTATGATTCTCTGTCATAGTTCATTAGCATGACAGGGGAGTACATGCCAACATCACAAAACAAGGAAAGTGACCATAACATAGCCACAGAAATAGCTGGGAAAGACACATAATTTTTCTTAACAAGCTACCTGTATGACAAAGTTCTAACTAAATCAGCTCCCTCCATCTTTACAACCTGTACTAGGAATGGTGTCACCCACCATGGGCTGGGTCCTCCCATTCCACCTTGACCAGATAATCTGTCACAGGTTTGCAAGGTCTTATCTTAACTAAACAACTCTAAAAATTTGCCCAAAGGCTTAGCTTTCAATTGTAAAGATGGTGTGTAGGGAACTACTACACAGTCCTTTTCTTCTTGTGCCTCTCTAAGTATACTGTTGACTACATCATGGAATAACTCAACTCACATTTAAGAAAATATTTTAAATAAACAGAAGCTCAATTGTGGAAAGCTACTTGAGGGGTTTTTTTTGGGGAGGGGGCAGGGAGTGATCCAAGTAAGTATTTTTGAGTGAACAGATGGATGTAGAATTCAGGAGAAGGCAATCACTATAGCTAAAACAAAAAAAATCAGAATCAATGTGTGAAAGTTATTTAAAGGTGTGTTAGGTGATTAAAAAAAATCCCTAAGGGAGAAAGCTTAAGCTAAAAATAGAGACTTAAGCAATGGTCCTGAAGTGTGGGAGCATCCAAGGATACTGGAGGTGGTAACTGCTACAGCTGTAGCTTGTAGAGAGTTTCATCCCTGAAACTTATGGAAAATGCGATAAATATCATGTCAAAAGTAGATGGTCATGAAAACCAAGACAGCAGAGAATAGAAAGGCATAGTGATTATTATTAAATCTGCGGTAGGGCTATTGCCAGACTTCCCTTCTTTCATTCTAACTTTTATTAGGCTTAGAACCAAAAGTTTAAAGACACCTTTCAAAATAAACTATGTGTTCACTTGCTGCCAAAGACCAGACCCATCACTGCATCAAATTCAGTTCTTAATCGTTCTTTTTCTTCTGTTTGTTCTAATGTTTCCTCTGGTCTGTAATAAGACCTTTTCTTTTTTTTTTGTTTTTTTGTTTTTTTGTTTTTTGACTTCTCATGAAATATTGACCTTTTCTTTTCTTTTCTTTTTTTCAATCTCAGAACTTGGTAAATGGACATCAGTATAAGAGATGATTTTGCTCTAGACTTTTAAAATTAAAATCCTACTAAAGCTTGAATGCCGGCTGGGACTGGTATCTGTTTCTTTGTTGATTTCTGGTCATCTTTATTGCTTGAGTTTGTCTTTGGCCCATGCAAGTTTTAATCCTACACTTGTAGCCTAATCACTCATGACTAAGAGATGAGAAACACTAAGGGAATGGAGGAAATTTAGTGCAAGGAATATCAGCAGGAAGGAATTTCATCAAAGGATGATTTCTAAAATGAAGCTCTCTGAGAGACTGCTCACTCCCCATCTCCAAACTAGGACACTCTCTGCCACTCTTGCATTCTTTCTGGTTCTCTGAATTGTTAATATTTTACTCTATACTGTTCTACTGCACTTCCAATTCAGGCTGAGCTTTGACTCTTTTGTGTCAATTTCAGTTAGGATAACATAGCTTCTCAAAGAGATCCCACTCCTTTAGTTTCTGTTTAGGACCACTGATTTCACTATGCACTTTAAAGATCCCCTAGTAATCTCTTTGACAATTAATAGGTGATCTTTGGATTTTTCAGTAGTTGTCTGAGAGAGAGAGACAGAGACGACAGAGAAACACAGACAGAGCATGTGAGGAAGAGGTGATGAAAATTTAGTAAATAATTTCTTTATAAATACCTTTATCTCTGTTACTCATTTATATTAGTAATTTTCATTTCTGTAATTTGGTTTTATTGTTTTCAAAACTAGTATGCTAGCTAAGTATGTTTGCTAAGTATAGGATGCTGTGTTCAATCCCAACACCCACATAAAAATGCCAAACATAGTGTTCCTTGCTTACAGCTCTAGTACTGGAAAGGTGACAATAGAATATAAGGACTCAGATCAACCAGTTTATGCTCCTCATTGAGCTCCAAACCAGTGAGATATTCTATCTCCAAGGAGATGGAGGACCTCCACACATCCATGCATATATGTGCACATGCACCTGGATGCACACACACATGTACCATTGTACACATGAACACACATAGAGACATGCATAGGAAATGTCTTCTGAAACCTGAGTTATCTAAGTTTTTGGTTGGTTGTAGAACTTCTCCTAATCATGCCTACTGGTTAATAATCTCTAAGTTGGATGCTGCTTTAGCTGAAATGAACTTCTAGAAAGACTCTTCTCACTCATGAGTTCTTTAGCTCTGGGAGAACAAAGATTTAATGGGCAGGTCCAGGATATGGTTGTTTTTAATCATATTGTTGTTTCTAGTGCAGTGTATAAAAAGCTTAACATTGAGACCTGACTTATGAAAATGTGATAAAGGTTATTCCAAAGGATACATAATCTTGAAAACAATACAGAACAGTGTCATTATTAAATTTATGGCAGGACTATTGGCAGATTTCCCTTAATTCTATCTTAACTTATTTTGGGGTTTCGATCAAAAGCTATTTCTCGGACTATTTTATTACATTTATGTGAACTCCAATTTTCCTTTTATATTTCAATCTGAGTAAAAGTTGGTGTTTGTTTTCTGCAGCTCTGTCTATAGCATATGGTTATCGTTACTCACGAAAGTACCTTTAAAAATAATGAGATGGCTCAGCAGGTAAAAGTGTCTCTGCATATATCTGTTGACTTGAGTTCAATCCCCAGAAGTCCACCTGGTAGAAAGTTGTTCTTGACCAACACACATGTTTAGTAATACATATGTATCTGATGTGTGTGTGTGTGTGTGTGTGTGTGTGTGTGTGTTTGAACCTCTTCCTCTTTCTCTCACACATACTGCATCTCTTCACTCTCAAACAAATAAAATAGTTAAAAAATAGTATGACAGATATCTGAGAAAAGTAAAAAGTTAATACACCAGTGACAGCAAAGTTAATATACTCGCCTCATAGTCATCAAATATCTTTGGAAACATGTCAAAATGTTTCACCCTTAAAACACCTATATTCAAAACAAATTGTAACATCTATCTTTAGGGACATAGTGCTCCTTGAATATCAACTAGGATCTTAAAATTTAGGCTAAATATGAGTGGATGTGTTACAATTCATATAAGTTACTTTAGACCGAAAAACACAAAATAAACCATTTTTAAATGTTACTGGTAGTAATAGCAAAGGAAAATGGATTTCACTTCCATACTTTTATTTATATCATCCTTCTTTTTGTATTAAGGGAGCTCTTTAATATTTCATATTGTTATTTAACTACTTGTGTGGAGAAAGGAGATGATACATGATTTCAAAGATGGAAAAGACCATTAAAATACATCAGTGAAGGAGCTGGGGAAATGGCTCAGTGGTTAAATCCTTTGCCTAGCAAGCAAAGACTGAGCAGATTCCCCAGATTCCACATAAAAATGGTTGTAGCAATTCACCTGTAATTCTAGCTCTTGAAGGCACAGCCAGCACAACTGGCTTGCCAGACTAGCTGGCTTGCCAGACTAGCTCTAATGGTATGCTCTGGATTTAATTAGAGATCCAAGTTCACAATAGTAAGATGGAAGAACAAATGAGAATGATTCTTGCTATCACTCTAAGGTCTCCACACTCATGTACATGCAGTCATCCATTGCAAACACACACACACACACACACACACACACACACACACACGTGCGTGCACGCGCACATGTGCGCACATGCACACCAGCCACATGATTTGAGATTGCCAAATTGCTAGAAACCTAGTGAACGTGTATGATTTGCCTGAGCACATGAATGTTTGGTTGTATAACTTTTTGCATTTTTTCCTATTTCATATCTACTGCAAATGGTCCCGGTTAATGTTTTATAGACTCTGTCATATAATCAATTGGAATTTATGTTAAAATTTATCATAGTTCTTGCTCTTAGAATTTTTTGTAACTCTGATTTTAGGAATAATGTACTTAACTTTTATTATGGTAATTGATTTAGATTTTCATAGAGGGTATATTTTACTATGTATGTCCAGAACCACAAAACATAAACAATAACTTTTCTACAGAAATATGATTTTGTGTATTCATCATGGTGGAAATGTTCTTATTTAAACCAAAATAATTTCACTGTTGCTATCTTCTGTGACATACATAACATGGTTGCCTGCCAGCCTGTTCACCTCAAAGACTATTGGTCCCATGATCCATGAGATTGTTAACATGTATGAGACCTCACTCACAATGATTCCTTCATTCTGGTCATGATCGCTCATGATAAGATAAATGGTAGACTTTACACTATCTTTCCTTCTACCCCCCAATGATGGAATATTGGTAGATTAGCTTTGGATGTGGTATTTGCTAACTCTAAAGCATAAGACTTGTATTTGGGATGCTTGTACAGTAAAGAAAGCCACAGAGATGAATGAAGCAGGGAAAATCAGGAAATTATAAATGAAAAGACAGAGGGAAGACCAAGACTGTGGCACTCAGCAGGAAGCATGTGCGGGGGTCACACACAGAAGCACAAACAACTTTTGTTTCCATAGCTTTTCATGTGATTTCCAAATGTTGTTCTGGTTCCTCCCATCCAAAAACCTATTTTAATTTTTTATTTTATTTATTCAATTGTGAGTATGTGCGCTTGTGTGTGTGTGTGTGTGTGTGTGTGTGTGTGTGTGTGTGTGTAGAACCACAGGCAAACTCGGGAACCACCATGGACACCTCCACCTCCTCCTTGTTTACACGGCCCGGGATTCACAGGCTCCGCCCTACCAGGACCAGAAACGCAGGCCACCCTCACTTCTGCCTGGCGCCTGGCGTCTATACGTGGGATCTGGGATCCCAACTCAGGACCTTCCGCCTGCAAGGCAGAGGCTTAACCCCTGAGCCACTTCTCCAGCCCCCAAAACCTATTTTTAGAACAAACACAACTCCAAATCGTTCTAATAAACTCCCCTTTTAATAATCACTCTTGATAAATTTATGTTTAGTTCAATCAATGTTTTAAGAAGCCCTAGTTTTTATATCTGAGGCAATCATTTACATTTAAAGACAGTTAAATGTTTGATTTCTGAGCTTTATACTAGGAGTTCAAATCTCGTTCCTACATTTTAACTCTAAGATTGGACCAGTTTCTTGACCTCTGATCTGCAAGTAGATGACATAATGACTTACCTCACAGCATTGTGATGAAGAATAAATTGCTTTAATCATGGAAGGATGCAGAGAACTGCTTGACATATAATAAATTCATATATATTTTAGCTCTTTGATACTAATATTTCTGTGAACTAGGAACAAAACAAATACATCAATACAATCTCGAAGAGAACAAATAATTATCAGAGACAAAACATTTACCCATATAGTAGGTACATGTTCAGTGCCTAACTACCATCCTCTTCTTTTACATGACTCGCCTGCCTTCAGACAGGAGTCCACGATCAATTATATCCACTCTTTCTGAAGGAATCTTGGCTGTCATTCACTCACTTAGCAACACACCAAAAATGTGGATTAAAATCTTAAGTTTTTTGTCTTTCTATATTTTTTTCAGGCTGGTTTTTAGTCTCCCGCCACGACCTTCTCTTTAAACCATTGCTTTTCCAGTCTCAAGCACATCTACCATCTGTAACTTCAGTAAATGTTTTGAGTTTCCAGTGTGACAGCCTTCTGCTGTATTCTCAGAAAATCAGAGCCCCTACAGTGAGGTGTATCACAGATTCCAAGATGATGAAGGAGGCTCTGTAGCAGTAATTCATGTGCTACTTGTAGATAAAGGGATTCTACAAGTAGAAGGGGCTGGTGGGCTTGGTGAACCTGAAAATCTCTTTTGAAGAGATTTGACTTAAAGAATGTATTGGAACTTGCTAGAGCAGCCAAAGGATAAACAGGCATTCCTCTCAGAGGGAATCACACATATAAAATGTTAAGAGAGATGATTGGCCAAAGATACAATTATAATTCCAGCTTTCAGGAGTTGGGACAGGAACGTCTTGAATTTGAAGTCAATCTGTACTACATAGTGAGACACTGCCTCACTTATGAACAAAGATTATAGTTGATTTTCAGTACATATGTTTATATTGCCATCTACATATTTGTCCCAAATCTGCGTCTTTGCTCTTTTTCCTAGTGTTACCAGATTTGACTAGAAACTGTAGATTCATTTCTACATCACCTAGATGAAAGTCAGAATCCTTTTTATCTCTACAAGATGAACTGAATTCCATCTCTTCTATGAAATCTACATTCACTAGACTTCCTGATTATGCTCTTGTGATAAGTTATCACTTATCACCATTATATACTTTGATATAGTAACCCATTACTTTTATTCACATTTTACACATGAATCATTAAAACTTTGTAGAAGAGATATTATCAGACCTGACTTTCTGTTAATAATGTCAATGCACTGCTGAATACCTCTTGATTGCAAACATTTAAAAGATGATAACCATATCAGTGTATCAGACACAGGCATGATTCTGGCTGGGCAAGTGAACTAGCTCAATAAAAGTTCACTACACCATTCCTTGTCTCTACAAAACTACTTGCATATCACATACTCGTAAATAGTTGTGAATGTTTGTGATGTAGTCTTTCTCAATGCAAGTAGCTGAATGAAGTATGTGGTTTCTGTATTAAACACACAGTGATTGCTATGTAAGTTTCTTCCATAATATTTTGAGCAGCCAGAAATAAACTGGTCCCATACAGAAACTATAGAGTTGCGGTTGCCAGTGGGGTTTAGCATTTTTTCTCATATTTTATTGCTTTAAGACATAATGAGCTGTTGTGTGCAAGTAGTGATCGTAAATTACATGTTTGTCAGCAGGATGTTCCAAAACAACTTAGATTCAAAATTGCTTATTTCCACATAGACTTCTAATTACATATTGGATAATAAACATAATTATTAAAATCAGTGTATTGTAAATATAGTATAAAGTCAACAACATATGCCTCAAATAAGTATTGGAGCTGACATATGGTTTATTACTTTATACATTGTGATTCACTAAAAACCTCGGAAGTTTTTTACATAAAATGTTTTCCAAATGGGTAATATTTACCAAAATACAGGAAAATATGTTTGTTAAAAGCAAAAGAAATATTAATACAAATATTTTATGGTATATAGTGTAATTTGAGATGAATATATGCTTGCTACTCTATGGCTTCTGGTGTCTAAATAATTTTTTCTGCATTGTATTAAATTCATATTAGAGTAGTATTTAGATTTTCAATTAATTTTGTTCAAATACCATTTATGACTAAAAAACACATGCTTTCTTTGATAACATGCTAGATGTCACTAAAATGCCTAGATTGTTGGTTATATTCACTACTCTTATTCATAAAAATTCAGAGGAGCAATCAGCATACCTCTTTGAGAGACTTCCTCCTCTGGGAAATTTATGGATCTGATTGCTTTTTCTTTATAATAGTGGTCTTTGTTCCCTGCCTATGGAGACATATCACATCATTTAAAGAATTTAAAAGGAAAATCAAATCACATATTTCATAGTTGATAATGAGTAGATGAGTGGAAATAGGACCTAAATCATTGCCCTTACCCAAGCTACTCACGGTCACTTAGCCTCAGTTTTTTGGTCTATTGGATAGGTATAATAATATATTGTAGTCATTGAAGGAAGACTAACTCATTGTTTCTCTTTTTCAGATTTTCTTTTCAGTTTTTTCTTTTTTTTTTTATTAAAAATTTAATTATACATTTTAAAATTTTTTACCAGTTCCCTCCCTCCCCCCTCCCCTTCCCCCAGTGTCTCCCCCCCAATTCCCAGAGAGTCCTTTATTGTGTGCGCCTAACTCTCCACTGGGTCCTCCTCTCCGATGACATATAAGGACCCAGTGGCATTTCCATAAGCCCTTTCTCTTGTTCCCCTTAAGCATAAGATTACTACTATGGCTGTCAATCCCTTGCCTCCAGGGGTCTCGGTGCCCTTAACAGATGCTAGACTTTATGAGGGCAACAGTGCGCTGGACATTGCGCAGGGCATGCAAAGTTCCATTATGATTGCTTTGGCCCCAACTATTGTTGAGAATCTTGCAAATCGTTGCTCCTCCCATCCTTTTGCTCTTACAATCTTACCGCCCCCTCTTCCGCAAATGTCCCTGAGCTCCAGGATGGGGAGAGATTAGGCTGTCCTAATTCTATGTGATTGATATAGAGTCTCTGAAGTTCTGGATTGTGGTTTGTTGATTTTCTTTTGCAGTTTTGCTGCTCCTGCAATTCCCTTCACTCCATTCTGCTGGGCACTGTATGTCACCCCCTGGCCAGAGACAAAAAGCTGTTAAACTGGAGTCTTGTTGTAATAGCACATTCAAGGGTAGATGTAATAAGAGTAGGAAACCTCACTGAGGGCGGGGTCCATTACCCATTTGCAAAATGATTACTTTTTATCTGCTAGACTATATGCCCTCCCCTTCTGGTGAGATCAGGAAAGAACGTCTGTGAACTTAACCAGGTTTCTCATTACTTACTTGCAGACCTTGATGGAGGCCTATTTTCTCTGCTGTAACATGGTCTCCTCTCTCCTTGTTTCTGGTGTGGCCCTCCTAACCCATCTCTCTTGTTCATAATCCTTGCAATTTTCAGTTTTTTCTGTACCTTTAATTGAAATTCCCATGCTCTTTACTTTTCCCCTGGCAATTCTTCATCTTCCCTGTCACTCTTATTTTCAGTCTTTTCACTTGTGTGGCCCACTGCGCTTCACCTCATTTGTCTTTGAGGTCATACGCCTGACATCATACTTCAGCAAGCATCATAGATCAGTAGGTGGGTATACCATTGAGGATAGTATCTTCCTTTTCTTCCCTATCAATGTTAGTTCTCATAAGTCTCTAGGGAAGTGTGGAACCTCTTGAGATCTTTCACCTTTCCTGGTGAGGTGTCGATAGGATAGTTCTCATGCAGTTCTTCTGAAAGTATACATGTCTGCCATGAAATATGTGGATGCTAGGATTAAACTCCTGACTGAAGTATTTGGCTTAGAATTGCATTTTCATGTGTTTGTATGCATTAGATGCATGCATTTGTGTATGTGTTTGCATATGAATTGGCATGAATGTATGTGCAGATGCACATGAACAGGAACATGTATATCATCCTGAGGGTGATATAGGGATTCATCCTCTATTGTGTCTGTTAATTAACATAATCTATCACATTACTATTTAAAGGTTTGGTCTCTAAGTCTAGAGAAGGCTAGCTATTCTTTCTAGCCTGCTTACATTGGGGATTCTTAGGCTTTGCTTTCCAGGACTAGAGTTACAGGAAAGCCACAACATTCATAGCACATTTTACATGGAATTTGGAGACTCTAATTCGAATCCTTTTTTTTTGTGCAGCAAACACTTTGACCACTGAATCAACTCCCAGTCTTATTATTTCTCTTTTAAGTAAAATCATTTTTTTTCAACATTATTAGGTGCAAGATACTTTTACCTTCTAAAATCAACTACCAGAAGTTCAGTCAGCAACCTTTCAACATAATCACTTACTATCTACATGATCACATAGAATTATGCTGTTAACTTTATTGTTTTCTTCTATTGAGGATTCATTTTACAATTTTAAATAAATTTATTTGTTTTTCTTTATATGTGTGTATGCACATAAGCATGCATGGGTTTTATGACTACCCATCCACATGGGACAGTATATATGTTGAAGTCAGAAGGCAACTTTTAAAAGTTCTTTCCTTCTACCATGTAGACTCAGAGATCCAACTCAAGTGGGCAGGTTTGTGCTCAGATGACTTTACCCTCTATTCCATTTTTCCAGTCCCACATGTGTATAATTCTACTTCCTAGTTCATGAACACAAAAGAATCTCATGAGAGCTGCTTATCTTACTAAAAAAAAATACCACAATGAATGTGAAATCACTCGCGGCTGAAAGGACAAGAAAGGAGGATTATGAGTTCAATGTCAGCCTGAGCTAGGAAACAAGACTCTGTCACAGAAAACGTAAAGAAAACAAATCTTCCTTGCATAAGCTGATGTTTAGATTAATCAATATAAGAAATACCCTACTTTTTGCACCTGAATGATGCATTGAGACAATTATTTATACATGCAGATTGTTAAATGTTGGACTTCTGAACTACATACCTAGACTCTAGTCCTGGTTCTACCATATACTAGCTCTAAGATTTGAACCAGTTTCTTAAAAAACAAAACAAAGAAACAAACAAGTAGCAAAAGGAAAGGCAGGAAAGTGTATGTGTCTACTAGTTATTTGAGTAGCAGTGACTATCATATGGCAGAAAGTTCAAAATAACTCCAAAGTATTCTTTTCAGTAAGACAGCAATTTATTAAAGTGATGGCCATAGCTAGTATTTGTCTAAGATGTGTGCCAGCATTGTTCTCAAATGTTTATATGTACTACATTAATATAGTTTTTTTCATTGTCTTTTTAGTTATGCAACCTCTTTGGCTTAGAGAGGTTATAGTTTACTCCAAGACTAGTTTCTGAGTTTGGAGAATGGATATGTAAATGAAAATAATTGCTACAAGATCCTTGTTTGAGAAGCTGAAGGTAAAATAGGAGTTGAATATTTTATCTATTCTCTTACCTCTCTTATTTTCACTGTACAAAGTCATTATAGCTGTCTATAGCTGTCAGCCCTCTTTACAGGGGACTTTGGAGAAGTTTCATCTGTTATGTGTGACTTCTTTCTATTTCAAGCATCCTGTTTTAGGGTGACTTGAATCTTAGATTTCTTTTCCATTGGCCTTTTTCTTTTTGTTTAGCTCTGTGCTTGTGTGTATTATGAATTCATTGAATGCTGACTTTGTTTTTCTTATTAATTTTTAATTCTTTGTGGCTCTTTCTCATGCCCAAAGCACAAGCCCCCCTTTACCTCTGAGCCATGACATTTTGAGGAAGCCAAATTGAGGCTTCATAAAATGTTCTGCTTTTAATTGAATGAAAATTTCAGCAGATGTTTTAGCTAGTTAATACTTCTCATAAATTCTACATTTTCTTGCTATGCCAACTTATGAAACTTCTTTCAGAAAGAATCATCTAGTTTTCTTCTGTAGACTAAAACTGTTGTCCCATCACTACCAGGAGTTTGGTTTGTGCATTTGCTCATCAAATATCCAATCAGTCAACCAACTGAGAAAGAGGAGATGTTCTCCAAGGCACATACATGAGCATAGTGCTGGGCTTCCTCTGGCCCCCAAATGAGCACTGACATTCACATTTCCACATTTCCACCAGTGGTGCTTGCTTGAGTCTTGCTGTGGGTATTTCAATGTCAGAAATATTGTAAGGTAAATGCTTTGTTCTTACTTAAAAATCACACTTGAAGGGCAACTTCTTAATTTCAGGGGTCCATGAAAATAAATTATCACCAGCATGGATTTAATTCCTGAATAGGTTGGCTGATGCTCTGTGGGATAATTTATCCCTTTATCTTATTTCTTTCTTCTCATGAATATGGGCTGATGACTCTTAGATAATCCTTTATACTGTTGTGGAAGAGACTTAATACCAAATAGTTTACAAAAACATTTTCAGAGATCTGTTTGAATAGAAAATGACAGTTGAAGGATTGGCAGACACAGCAGTGTTCCTATACCTAAGGGGAACATGGGAAAGGGTTCAGGGAAAGGCCACTGGGTCCTTGTACGTCATCGGAGAGGAGGGCCCAGAGGAAAATCAGACATGCACAAGAAAGAACTCTCTGGGAATTGGGGCAGGAGGCACTGGGGGATGGGGAGGGAGAGGGGTGGAGAGGGGGAATAGGGGGTACGGGGGGAGGAGGAGGGAGGGAGGGAACTGGTGTACCTAATAAGTTTGTATTGTATGAGCTAAAATAAAAAAAAAAGAAAATGACAGTTGAAAGTTATATTAATAAACCAAAACATGTTTAGATTAAGAGATTCATAAATGTCTTGTTTATGATTTAACCCAGCAGTGTTTCCTGCTTGACACTTAATACCTGAGGTTCAGAACATAGAGTATTTACAAAATAAATCTTTTAAGCATCTTTCAAAAACCCAGGCCAAAAGCAGCTCCATTGATTTCTAAAGACCGTCTTCATTACTAAGATATGCTTAAGACCTTTTGAATTCCTATTGTCAGATTTTTGACAATACTTTAGCAACATCCTTAAATGTCTTAATTCGTGCCTTTTAATTTTCAATTCTTCCTTTCTTGAAAAAAAAATCTCCACCCAGGCTTCCTTCCTGTCCAGCTGCAACTCTTTGGCTTTTGCCTTCTCCTATAGTCAAGGGACCCTAATTTCACTGGGTAATTAACTTTTATTTTTAAATATAGCGTGAACAAATGAGGATTTTACATTCTTTCCTCTGTACAGAGAGATATATCAGTAGCCACTGTGCTAATGATAGATTTAAACCTAAAGCTTATATTACAGTTAAAAATTCTTTCTAGTGTTTAGTTGATGAAGGGAGTTTGTTTAGGGCTGAAACTTCTACTTGTATGGCCTTCCGGGCATCTGTCAAATCAATACCAGATGTAGAGATTATCAGTTAGGGTTGCATGCTTGAGAAAATCAGACAGTCAGCCAGGAAACTCCCACTCGACCTCTTCATGTTAGAGAGAAGGAAAGATCTACCAGTTACAAACAAGACATTCATCCAACAGGTTTGTATGAATGTAGCATTTTTCTCAGATCTTTTTAAATGTAATTTTGATCTTTTGTAACAACAAAATTTTATAAGGATGGGATGGTACCATTTCTCTGATCCTTGAAGATAGTTAGTTGATCTCTGAGAAATAATCAACTTAGCCATACTGTGATTCCCCTTGTAGAGTGGAAAAGGAAAGGAGGATTTAAGCTGGAGGTAATTTTGTTGTGCATCCTCTTAAGTCCTCATGCCTTCCTCCTTCACGCACAGACTTTTTTCCAAGGGAAAAAAACGGAAGACCTTGTCTGATTGTATCTTATACAGTTCAGCTACTCAGTAAAATAAATAAATAAATAAATAAAAAACAAACAAACAAACAAACAAACAAATAAATAAACAAATAAACAAAACAGCAGCAAAAAGAAATAATGGTTCATCTTACTAAGGAAAACAGACAATATAGAGATTTATCAAGCATTGTTGGTTGAAAGGAAGGGAAGCAAGATTTTCCATAAGGTTTCAGAAAAACTGTAAAGTAAAAAATTTACCTAGTATCTTTTTTCTATTATAGTAAATATTAAAATATATTTTAACAAGTATTTTAATAAGATTTTAACACATTAAAAGATATTTAACAAGGTGTTGTATGTCAAATACCCCCAAACAAGGTATATATGTATTTACTTGAGAGAGAAAGAGACTTATGTGCATACTACTACGACTCACGGGTGGAGATCATCAGAATACACCATTCAGAAGTCTGTTCTCTCCTTCCTGGGTGGGCTTCATAGGATTAACTCAAGTCTTCTTTGTAAGCCTTATACACTGAGCTATCTCAATGGCTCTGCTCATAATTTTTAATATTAACTTCAACATAAAATACTACTGAAAGCTTTAATCAAGATGTTTAAAATATAATTCAGAGGAGCAAGAAAAAGCACGCCGTATGGTATCGGTATTGCTCACTTAGTTTCTCACTGGGGAATGTTTGCATTCTAGAAAGGAAATAATTTAATACCCAGTGATTTGATGTTTACCAGGTCTTTTTCTTCCACTGTACCTTGCCACACCTGGGAATTGCCTGTATGCTCTTTTACCACTCCATGGCCTTCTTGTGTGAGCTGTGTTTTGATCCATTTGCAAAGCATGGAGCTGTGGACTGCCCGGTGGGCTGCAAAGTGGAGATAGAAAAGGCCTCGACACTTGGCCACCTCTTGGAGATGAGTGGTAATTTCTGCCATATATCTCTTCCTCTCTAGTTTCTCATTCTCCCATAATTTAAGCCTAGCTTGTATAATTTAGCAGTAATCACACTCTTACAAAGCCCTCTTATTGTACATATCATGGTAGTTTTCTATTCCTACTCAACTCTGGATTATGTCACATTCTCATGACCCCTCCATAAGACATCAAACACTCAACATTGAATTTCTTCTATTTATAATAGTTAGAGGAGTCTGGGGAGATATCTCAAGGGTTAAAGTCTTTTCCTTGCAAGCAAAAGGACCTGAGTTCAGATCCCCAGACCCCACATAAAAGGCAGGGCAGGTATAACGCTTGTCTGTAATTCTAGGCAGAGCCTAGGAATCCCCAGAGCAATCTTACTTAACAGACTGGTCCTAAGGGGGTGTTCTAGGTTTAATGAGAAACCCAGCTCACAACAATAGTAAAGTGATTAGATTGACTTCTGTGTCACCCTTAGGTCTCTATAGGCATACACACAAAAGTGCACTCATGTGCATACATCCAGACAGATGTATAGCCACCCACATGCACACACACACACACACACACACACAAAGAATACAAAATACCTAGAGATTTTTGTATTCCTCAATTAAATTCTGATTCATGATGTGAGTCTTTTTTGCCTTCAAAGGTTGTGACCAATGGCTCTTCATATCTGATCATTTATAGTTTTAAGCAAAATCTAGAAAAATTAATTCACCTACATCCGATCAGGTGCAATATTTCCAAGTAGGAGTGTTAACAAACTGCATGAAGTCTAGATTAAATCAAATCAAGTAGTAGACATTGAGCTTCTAACTGGAGTGTGCCCTCTCCATGGAATGATTGTGACATCACTGGTTTTCCTGTGAACTTTGGGGAGCCAATGACTATCATTCATTAGAACTCCTCCTAAATGGAATACATTTAACAGTACAGTATTTCCTTTTCTTCTGTCAAGTGTCTATGGCCAAGGCTACTTTATTTTAGAAAAATATTAACATGCACATCCCACTGACATTATGTTAACCAGTGATCAATAAAGAAAAACCATTTGACTGATATCATGCAAGTTGATATTATAGGAACCTTTTTGTGCCATAGAGTGGAGGGCTCTTTGCCATGGATTCTCTTGCCATATTTGTCCCATTCTAGTTATTAGAAAATGCATTAGACTTTTCTTAAAAAACAAAACAGAATAACAACAAAAGAAATTAAGCACTATCTTAAGGTGATAACTATTAATTAGTTCAGAGATTTGGGTTGGCTCCCTGTGCTAAGTTCATCAAGCTTGCCTGTGCTCCACTGTTCACAAGCTTGTGGTCATCTCTGCTGTCAGGAAAGCAACTCTTCGTGTGGACTACCCATAGGATATTCGCCATCTAGTAGCATAGTCAGCACTTGTTTACATGGCAGGTTAGTGAATGAGCAGCACCATTTTATTGTGCTTGCTAAGTCCATCCTGACCAAAGCCAAATAGCCAAACTCAATTCATTATTGGATAATAGTCTAAAAATAGCAGACATTGTAGCCATTTTTATTATCTACTACACAGTCTCTCTCTCTCTCACTTTCTCTCCATCTCTTTCTATCTCTCTCTCCTTTTATATGCACACACATATATATACACATATTCAAATCTTTCATTCATACAAGAAGAAATAATAAAGAGCTGTTATAAAAAGGCCACATATAAAAAATAGTATTTCTAAAGACAGCATAATAGTAGAAGGCATGTAAATTTTGGCATAGACTTGAAGTAAGTTTGAACATCATAGAAAATGGACAAACACTTTGACATTTGTGAGTAAATAAATGAATGCCTGGAGAACATGCTGTCAATCATGGATTGTTCAAAGGTGCAGGACAAATTGCTGTCAAGGCTTTCTTTGTTAACATTTGACAGCGATGGGCCACACAATTTGAAACACGGATATTACCAATGAAGTAAACATATGTAGCTACTGCACTGAGAGCTTCCTTTGATTGGAAGCCCCCATAGTGTTAGCCTTTAGTCAGAATTGGGGATCCTGCTGCACTTCTGGATATATTCCTAAGACACTTTTGCAATTGCATTGATGGAAACAGAACAGTAAGAAAACTAACAAATGATGTGATTGTCTTGTCTTTATCTGCTTCCTAATTTCCTGCTTTATGAAAATATGTTAGGAGTATATTCCAAAATCTGTAATTTATCTTATTTCTTAAACTCTAATATGTTACTTAGCAACCACTGAAACAGACTTCGTCTTTCAGAAAAGGCAAAATAAATCAGATTAACTTAGCAAACATCTGTTTTCTTATGAGATTAGGTGTGTTCACTTGGAGAGTCTGTGTGTACATTTGCTCAGTGACAAGTTGACTCCCTCTGCTTATGTTGGATCTGATCAGCGGATTTCTGCTCTCAAATGTCCACTGTTTATTTACTAGCATTGGAAACCTAATTCACTTTTAATTATTTGATGTTGTTTTGGGAGCGTGTGATTGAATTTAAGGTTAAAAAAATGATTTCAAGGAGGACTGAAGAATAACTTACATTTGTTTTAGAAATTATACTTTATGAGAAGTTTAGAAGCTAGCAACATTTTAAACAATATTCATCAAATGCCTTCAAATAGTTCAGAGCTATAGGCTTTTCCCAGTTGCTCTGGCCCCTGTACCCTGGGACCATGGTTATCTCCCTCAAACCATGATCAGTAGTATCTATGGGGGATAGAAACAAAAAGGATGAGATGTTGTCTTGACAGCTATATAATATGGGAGATTGCAAACAGGCTGCTTCCTTGAGTTCAGTGCAAGACTATTGGTGGAATAGTAAGTACTACTGATGCCTTGCTTATTAAGTGGAAATGCTTCTTATAAAGGCCCTAAAGGCAAAAGCATATCAGCCAGTGGTTTCAATGTTGCCATGAAACAGCTTCATATTACACGAAACATACTAAAGAGGGCATGGATTCTGTCAAAGGCAAAAACAAGGTCAAGGGGTTGGACAGATGGCTCAGGGATTAAATCTTTTCCTCACAAGTAAAAGGACCCAAATTCAGACACCAGATCACACATAAAAATTGGATGGAAATAGCATCAGCCTGTACTTTCAGCTTTGGAAAGTAGAGACTGTAAAATACCAGAGTGAAGCAATAGGAAGACAGAGAAAGAAATGTATCAGAAGCATTGTTTCTTTTTTTTCTATTATTTATTCAATTGTGTGTGTATGCGTGTGTGTGTGTGTATGTATGTGTGTGTAGAACCACGGACGAATCGGGAACCACCATGGACGCCTCCACCACCTCCTTGTTTACTCTGCCCTGGGATTCACAGGCTCCGCCCTACCAGGACCAGAAACACAGGCCGCCCCGGCTTCTGTCTGGCATCTATATGTGGGATCTGGGATCCCAACTCAGGACCTTCCGCCTGCAAGGCAGAGGCTTAACCCCTGAGCCACTTCTCCAGCCCCTATATATCAATCTTTAATTTTCATATTATATCTAAACCAAGCTGTTTATCCTTTCTTGAAAGAACTGAATTTTGTTTAACCAGTAGTGTAATATTGGGCTTGAGTAATATCAGGAAATGGTATTAATAGATTTAAAAAACAAAGCCCAAAACATTAAAAATAATTGAGTTTTATTGACCTTATATTTAGAAAGGTTTTTAGAGAAGTCCTTATTGAAATATAATTGACTTGCTATCAAAAGAATAATTTTTCAAGAAATTAGAGTTATTCTAAAGGTCGGCAGAGAAATGTGAACTTATTTATATTTCTTAATATTAAAACACCTCTTACTGTTTAGTCAAGCATTTGCTTTAACTTTCTATTTAATTTGTTAAGTAAGCACAAATGTTAAGCAGTATTATTTAGCTCAAAAAGAAGTTATCAAAAAGTGGCACAAGATACTTTGTGTCTTGGGAATGAGATTTATCAAAATGTAAAGCTACTTTGATGACTCTCTGAATGGCCAATAGTATACTTTCAAAGGTCACCCTTCTATTTCATTTGAAATCTACATACATATCCTTGTCATGAAAGACTGAAGTGTTTTCTGCTAGTGAATCTTCAATCTTTGTTTGAAGAATTGGGCTTGTACCTTTCTCAAAATCAGTGCATGTGAAGTTCACCATACATTTCCAAGCTTCTTCTACTATAGAGAAGCTAAAAATTTATGTTTAGAGCAATACGAAATTCTCAAGATTTTTTTAACAGTTTTATTATTATTTCTGCTCATACAAACTTAATAGGTACACCGGTTCCTTCCCTCCCTCCTCCTCCCCCCTGAACCCTCTGCTCCCCCTCCCCTCACCCCTCCCTCCCCATTCCCCAGTGCCTCCCGCCCCAATTCCCAGAGAGTCCTTTAATGTGCATCCCTGACTCTCCTCTGGGCCCTCCTCTCCGATGACGTACAAGAACTTAGCTTGTTTGAGAAAATTCAGGGACATTAGTTATATTAATTCTATGGTAGGGGAAATATATGTATGTATTTAGCATGGAGAATTCTATAAATGTTAATATTTACTCAGGCTTCAGTTTGGAATTTTAGAGACTGACAAATGTTCTTGGGACAAGAACATGCCAACTGCAGAACAGTAGATGTAGTCAGGACACAGCAGGTCAGAATCCATTTTTACCACAGACAGGAATCCTGAGGAATGTAGGATAACCTTAGAACAGCAGTGCACTTCATAATCCTGAGAGTCAGAAATAACTTTAACCTCCAAGCCACAGACACTGGCGGCCAGAAATAACCAAGAAATTATAACTATTATTAATCCAGTTACATTAAGCTCCAGGAAGCAATGCTCTTTTAAAAGCTACAACTTGGAATCGACTTGGGGAAAATTGTCTTGTAATTTTTTTCTACCGATTAAATAAATTCCTTTACCTTGAAGTTAACATGAACCACATAATTTGTAAAGGTGAAATATCTGTGAAAACTACAGGGTTAAAGTTACATATTGTTAAGCAAGGCATTATTTTATGGGCATACAAGGTAGCACAGAATTAAGCCCCATGAAGAAGTTTAGTGTTAGTCTTTTAAGTGTGTATGCAAAGACAAGACCTTATGATGTAATGGAAAATGTGTGTGGATCAGAATAGAGAGGAACAGTTTCAATCCTACATTGCTTTGTGTTCTAATTTAGGAGGTTTCCAAGTGATCTCACCCTCTATGGTTCTAGAGGATTGTTTGATCTACAGGATCATGTTAGAGACTCCTTTGGAGAAGAAGCAGAATAAGTGTGTAATGTGACTCAGATCACATATTCTGCCTAGGTGCCATGCTCTTGTGATTTAACAAAAGTCATAAAAATTACATCAGAGCTCTCTGATTTTTCATGGGGGTGAACTTCAAGGGCAAGTGTTTCTTGTTGTTTTCATCCTGAAAGTAGACCTTAATTTAGTCATAATTTCTAGTTATTTGCTCTTCCTGAAGATGCTAGACCAGCTATCTGAGGACAGTTTCCCAATTATGCATCGTATGGTCTTGAGCTGTGAAGCAGAGAGTGTTAAAACTCTTCCCTTCTGAAACTCATTCTTCCTTAGGTCTCCTGGTTGCGTGACTGGTCATTAGGACGAATGTAAACATTTTGGTTTGTGTCTGATCCTTTGATGTTTTCACACGGTCACTCTGTTCGTGATAAAATTACTTATTTGGGCTGTTTACACTGATGTTCTCAGCTCCATGTGTACACACTCTTGACATCCTGCGAAGAATCCTTCTTTCTTGCCCTGAACAAACCTCCCCCGAGCACCTTGCCATGTTTAAACAATGTGCCAGGTCCAGTCCCTTCTGTTGTCTGTTGACTCCATCATCTTCACCTTCCTCAACCCATACTCCTTTTGGTACCAGAGCTTCATTCTGCACATAGAGTTGATGATGAGTCATCTGAATGCAGTCTTTCTGTATATTCTGTCTGTATATTCCTAAATTTCTTTTGTTCATTTTCTCTGAATATCAGTAAAATAGTGTTTGGAAGTCAAACTTAATTACATGTCAAATATAATATTTACATTTGTGTGTTGTGCACATATGATTAGTGTGCACATGCATGTGGAAGCCAGAGATCAGTGTCAGGTGTCTTTCTCTACTGTTCTCCACTGTATTTATTGAGATAGAATCTATCACTGAGTTTGGAGATTGCCATTTGAGCTAGAGAACTCCCAGGATCTGCTACCTCTGTTCTATCCATAGCACTGGGGTTACGGATGCACACAGTCACACCTGGCTTTGATGTAAGTGCTTAGAATATACTCAGTTTCTCATGTTTATATAGTAAGTACTTTATCAACAAACCAACTCCCCAGTTTAAGCATTTGTAATTATAGAAAAGGAAAATTGTAATCAAATCACCCTTCTGAGTATCATTTTGCATAGTTAAATATTGTTTTATATTCTATACTTTATATCATATGCACTGGTTTTATTATGCTTTTCTATATCTTTATTAAGTAGGATTTTCATGGCTACTTAATATTTCATAGACTGAATAAACCATACTTTAACAATGATAGCAATTTCCGTATCATTGAATATTATTTTCCTTTCAATTTTTAAATACTAAGATAGATGATATTTTCTTAACACACAGTTACATATTAAAAGAAAATAATGGAATGAGGCAAAGATAAACTGGAAGTCAATTTAAAAATAAAAAAATTTTCAACCACTACAGAATTCTATTTAGACCATGAAGGATTCTAAATACTAAAATCCTTATATTTTTACATATGATATAAGCATTGAACTTAGACAGAGAGACAGGGAGAGAGACAGAGTGAGAAAGAAAGAGAGAAGGGGTGGGGGATTCCATTCCTCTGGTAGTTGGCTCTGTACTTCTGCTTGTGTAATTTAAAAAGTAAGAAATTGTGTAGGCATCATTTTCAAAATATTTAACTGAATGTAATGTTCTTTGAAATCTATCAGATGCAAACAGAGAGCTTCACAATAAGGGCAGTGTGTGGAAAATAAATTATTTTGTGTATCTTACTAATGTAAATTAAAACCAAAAAAGTCATCTCAATATTGACATGTGCAATAGTTTAAAATAATTTTTGGAATCATTTGAAAGGGGAATTTGAAATTGCTCTCTTATGTAAAAGAATAGATCTTAAAAACGTAATTCATAGATACCATGTTCCATTGATTGTAATAATGGTACTTTAGATCCTGTGATGAATTGTGCTTCTGCAGATGTTTTCTATTTCAGTTAATCCTCCTTGTGAGATAGGCAGGGTAGATAAGGATTGAAGCCCAGAATCAGGGGGAAAGAAGTCAAGAGCAAGTAGCAAGTGGTGGGATTGGGAAAGGTGCCCAGCAGGCCTGGACTCCAGCATCCACACTTTCCACTTCTGAAACCGTTCAAAAATGTAACTTTATTTTTGGAGAAAGTTAGAGAAAGTAAGTCAGGCCAAGGGCCCAGGGAAGCACAAATACATTTGGATCAGCTTCCCTGACTGTAAAGACGGGTTATTCTCTGTGTTTCCCCTGTAGAATGAATGTTTTAACCTGTGTTTCACATACCTCTCTAGCAGCCATTTCAGGCCTAGGAAGAGGCTTGTGAGAAAAGGTACTTTTAAAAGAAGATTTGGAGACTTGAACCTCTCTGCTCATTTATGAACACACTATAAAATATTACAGTGAGAAGCCGATATTTATGTATTTATATTTATTGAATATATTTTCATTTTTATTTCTATTCTCTATTTTACTTTGCATAGCAAAATAATTTATAAGTGATTCAGATAATGTTCTTAGGCCATCCAGCAACTGCGGTCCGTTTAAAATGAAGGGAGTGCTTCATGAACTTTAGGGGTTTTTAAGGTGGCTGTTAATGGATGACTTCTGAAGTCCTGATACCCTCTTGCCTCAGTAGGTGAGCAATTTTGCTTTCAGTGACAAAGCACATGATTTCAGAGCCTGTTGGCTGACAGTGTTTCATTGGCGTGCACCTAGCGCCTACCCGTGGCGAGATGAAGCTATAGCCTGTTGCTGGTGCAATCCCTGGAAGGAAGCAGATGCATTCATTATTAATGTAATAAAATTGTAGTCATCAATGTGCTCTTAACACATAGCTAATTAGAAGTCAAATCTCACTATTTGTCATGGATATACATGTATATCACAACTCTATAAGCTTTTAATTGTTAAGTATTGTCAAATAAGATCTCTTCTAGTGAGAGTTGAAACCTTTACTAGCAGAAAAGGAAAGAGAAATGGAAGGAAAGCACATATTTTAAATTCTATTTTACCCTGGAAATTTTGCTGCTGCACATAAATATGCTATGGGCAGTGTGCCACATGACTTTGGGGTCCTGCATTTAGTAATTCTGTTGCTTTGTATTACGATTTCTGGCACAACAAGCAATATGTTCCTTCTCAGCTTCTAACTTCAGTGTTTTTAGACAAGTCAGCATGAAATATTCCTTCTCACACCTAGACAGAGTGATAATGATACTAGATGTTAGATAAATACATGATGGTCGAGATGATAGGTAGATACATAGATGATAGATGATTGATAAATTATGGATGAAAGATAAAATAGAGCTTTATAGACAAATGAAAGCTAGATAAAACATACATAATTGGTACTATATAGATCCATGATAGATGATAAACATAAATAAGGTGATAGATACATAGATATATAAATGGTAGATGGAATGTAAGTATAGAGAAGGTAGATTATAGACAAATAGATGAAAGATAAATGATTGAAAAATATAAAGCAGATGACAGACAAATGATAGGTGATAAAAGCATTGATAGAAGGTAGGTGAATAGGTAGGAAAATCCATCTTGAGAGAACTTTTAAATACATAGATGCCTTCTTTTATTACTACCAGTTCAAAAATTTAAGACATGAAAATGAATATTTTGCAAAGAACATTTATGTTAAGTATGCTATGACCTTGTGTTTTCTTAACAGCAAGTGAAAAACGGTAAGGAAACCGTTATAGGCAACAATCTTGTATTGCTTTTGATTTATTCTGAAATAGCAAGCATGTTCTTTATATTGGAAGAGTGTTCCAATTTAAACTCCTTTAAATTGTGAGTAGATTTATCCAGTCCGTTTGGCTGTTAACATGAGCACACATTGGAATTATGTGGAAGAGTCTTTAAAATGAAGTTTGCTGGTACACCATCAATAATCTATGAGTCAGTAGACAATGTGCTTCTGTTACAATATGTTTTTCGAAACTGGGAAGCACTGGTCTGACTTAAGATTTCCCTCATTTTGTCACTAATAATGGATGGAATAAGGGGAAAATACTAGGGTTAGAAGCTTATAAATTCTGATTTAAACATGCTTATTTTTTGTAACTTTGTATTTTATTAATTGGTTGTTATGTCCATGCTCTCTGAGGTTTGGAGAAGAGAACAATTTACCTTTAATTTATTCGCCTTGTTCGCATAATTCAATTGATTGGGATAAAAATGCTGAAAAAAATAGTCCATTTGTTTTCCAAATAGCAAGGTAGAAACTAAGAATTTTTTGAATTGTTCTTCTAAAATATTCTTTGATGCAATGTAGTATATAGTTTAACCCTTGTCTTATTAGTTGTTAGCAAGTCATTGTGGTGTAGTACATAATATTTTTTGTAAACATCAGATACTGGAACATCGAATAAAGAAAGTCTTTCCATAGTCTTGTGATGCATATGTAACGTAAAAGGAGTTGACGATGGGAGGTTAGAGTTAAGGAAATTTTCTAAGTGACATATTTCCTTTTGTATGTTCTAACAGTGCAAACTGTGAGCCCAAATGTCATTGGTGTGTGGTACCCATGTCCCCTTACTTCAGGTCTTTTTCATCAAAGAATCTTGATACTGTCTCAGTTTCTTCTTGGGACAGAATGAGTTAAACTATATAAAATGATTAAAGCAGTGCTGATTCTCAAGACTATGATTAGTAGACACTATGTTTCGGCTAAAGAATGTCATGGAGTCATTTCTTGTCCCGATGCTGATAGCACTGGAAATGCAATAAGATGTGAATAAAAATAAAATAAATTATAACCAGAATGGAGTTGTATAATTATAATATTCGACTCCTCTTTCAAAAATAAATTGTAAAATATCAGGTTCCCTGGAGTAGGAAAGATCATCCATCAGACCCCATGCGCCCCAGACAGAGGAGAAAGTTCTTCATTATGTGTGTGATTTCTGCCAGACGGGTTTGATGGATGGTCCACACTGACCAGGAAATTGCCCAGGACGACTGGAACACTTAAGGTTAGGAGAGAAAATGCTGACCAAGTTGCCAAAGGATCCAACACACTTGAAAGAGCAAGAGGATTGAGAATGGCCTTGGGGTTCACCGAGGCTCCATGAGGTTTATGGGGAAGTGAACAGAATGAATCATGAGTACTCAAGGGCCACGGCTTAGCTGGGTGGGGGCATCCAGGAGTTATCATTGCCCTGGACATCTAGGGCATTTTCAATATCCATTAACTCATTTGCTACCATTCCCTTGCCTATGCTCCTCCTCAGAGACCGATTATGAGTCTCAGGTTTGATGATAAGTCATGAAGGCAAGAATAGTACTCCTTTGAAAACACTGATTGGGGGGGCTGGAGAGGTGGCTCAGGGATTAAGCCTCTGTCTTGCAGGCAGAAGGTCCTGAGTTCGGATTCTAGACCCCACGTATAGATGCCTATAGATGCCGGGCGGAAGCGGGCGCGGCCTGCATTTCTAGCCCTGGTAGGGCGGAGCCTGTGAATCCCGGGGCAGAGTAAAGGAAGAGGAGGTGGAGGCATCCATGGTGGTTCCCGAATTCGTCCGTGGTTCTACACACACGCACACATACACATACATATACACATGTGCACACATGCATACACGCACAATTGGATAAAAAATAAATAATAAAAAAATTAAAAGAAAAGAAAACACTGATTGGTTTTATTTGATTATGGAAAACAAAGTTTTTGTGTGTTTTGATGTTTTCTCTTTAAAAAAACTTCAAGTTAAAAAAAAAAACTCAGACTGTGTTATAGTTAGCATAGTCAGACCTAGCTTGCTTTTTCAGCTTATACATATGTCTATTTCTGTTCATCTTAAAATTTCCTCTCTCCAGTATGAAAGCTGGAGAGATGCTATGAGATTCCAAGATCATGAACTGTGCTTGTAAACTTAAAAAGATAGGTACAGTTGTAAAGAAAAATATATCAACCTAGAACTTTGAGTTACAGGGTGTGTTTGATGTCTGTCCACCAAGGAAGTGTCCTTGGATGGTAAGGTGGGGCGTGAGAGTTTAGATGGTTCATATTGATGTTTTGTTTCATTTGTATTTATGGATGAAATGAGTATATGAGCTTGGAAAAATGTATATATATATATATATATATTTATTATTTATTCAATTGTGCGTGTATGCATGTGTTCGCGTGTGTGTATGTATGTGTGTATATGTATGTGTGTGTGTACAACCACGGACGAATTCGGGAACCACCATGGACGCCTCCACTTCCTTCTTGTTTACTCTGCCCGGGGATTCACAGGCTCCGCCCTACCAGGACCAGAAACTCAGGCCGCCCCCGCTTCTGCCCAGCCGTCTATACATGGGGTCTAGGATCCGAACTCAAGACCTTCCGCCTGCAAGGCAGAGGCTTAACCCCTGAGCCACCTCTCCAGCCCCAGATGTATATTTTTAATATGGAAATAACTCTCAAAGAGCTTAAAAAGATTAATAAATATAAAAGAAAGTGATATTTATTCATGTAAATGTCATTTATCCAATTTTTTCTAAGATTGGCAATGTCTCATGTGAAAGATATTATTAGTAGTACACATGAATGTGCCAGATTGTGTTGATGGTTATTGGCCTTGAAAACTATGGCTTTATTTTAATATTAAGTCTCAGGTATCCCAGATTAGACTGGAAATCACTGTATAACTGAGGCTGATCTTAAACTTCTGATCCTCTTTCTTCTCTGAGTTACTGAGATTATAGGTGTGAACCATCATCCTGGCTCTAATGGAATCTTTATTTCATTGTTTTGTTTGGTTTCTTAGTATTTATTTTTGGTTAATACTGAGGTTGAACCAGGATCCCTGTGTGTTCCAGGCAAGAGCTCTACTACAAAGCTGCCCTGGAGTTCTTTTGAATCAGCCTACTGTGGACCACATTGTGTAGCCCCAGGTGGGGGGATCTATGCCAATGACTAGGAGTCCTAACACAGGCTCTTTGGAGTGTCTGTTCAGTGGAAGACAGCACTTCTAGCTGACTCAAGCTACACAGTTTCTCCCCTCTGAATCTTACAGACTCTGCGTGCTGCATAACCCTTTCTACATCTCTACACCTATGACTTAAAAATAACATCTTTTACTCTTGCTCTTCAATATCTTTATTTACAGAAGAGTAATTTAAATGATTGCCATACAATAAACTTGGAATCGCACCAAAAATCTAATGGCTGAATAAGCATAAATAGTCCTTTTATCTTCCACTCCTCTCTCTTCTGTAATACAGGAAACTAGTTTCTTTCTATTTACTAGTTGTCTATTCTATTTATGATCACATTCTAAGAAATGTGGTATAATAACCTAATTTATCAATTTTAGAGATCATGTTGATTTTTAATGAAAAATATCAATATTTTTCTCTTTATTCCCCATCCCCTCTGCTGCATCCTAGTATGCCTGCATTATAATTTTTAATTGCATGCATATATAGTATAGTTCAAATCATTGCCATGTTATTTATAGTCAAACCAAGCACTATCCCATGGTAACTAATGCTTTCTTGAGAAAAATTTGTTGTTTTTTTTTTCCTTCTACTTCTAGCAATCTTTGCCTCGCTTTTTCACTTACACAATTTATTTTGAATCTCTAGGTATTCACGTGATTTCCTACAGCTCTATAAAATACACCCCAGTCAAATTCTCTTTATCAAAACTGTCAGAATATATTTCAGTTCTACAATTGTCCTGGCATCAGCAGTCCTCAAATCATTTCTCTTCGTGCCATCTGAAGGGTTTGCTTTCCAAACCTGCTGTGTAACAGGTAGACAGGTTGTTGACATCCATCTGGGAATGGTTTCTGCTTTCCTCTGGTAATTTGTCACTTGTTCATTGAATTCTATTAGTTTCCCTTACAATTACTGAAGAAGGGGTATATGGGAAGCATTGTTTTCTTTTAGTTTACTGATCTGATAGTCTGTGAGGGTGCAGACATTAAGATGGGAAACACATTGCTTCACAATCTCTCAGGAGCTTCTCTGCATCCATTAGTTGCATGATAGTTGCTGAGACCTTTGGTGTCATGCTTACTGGTCCTTTGAAATGCTACTGGATTTCCCCTCCTGTAGCTTTTAGATGTCCTCATTGTTCCTTATTATTACTAGCAATCTTTATATGCTTCACTCTACTGAGCATTTTGATAATTTTACTCTATATTCTCTTCTTTTAGAATTGCACATCCCTCTGATATTTAACTTGCACTGGAACCTTTCCCTAATATGTTCCATGCTATTTTTTATTCTGCATTTTGATTTATTTTCCTATTTTTTCAATTTATACTACTTTCAATTTCTTATCATCTGAATTTCCAAATATATGTTTATGTCTGTATGTTATGTGCATGCATCTAATATTTTCTTCTGTTACAAAAATTATCTCCTATCATCTATTATCAATCATAAGTTCCTTCAAGTTTTTTTCTGCTCCTACCTTTTGACTGTTCAATTCTGATTCATCTTAACTATAATATTGATGTTTATATTTTGATTCAGATAATCTTATCAAATATCATGTGGTACTCATGTCTCTATGTATCCTGTATGAAATGATGAAATGTCATTTCGGAGCTATTTGACTATATGTTTGTGTGTGTGTGTGTGTGTGTGTGTGTGTGTGTGTGTGTGTGTATGTTCATGTGTGTTCTTGTGCATGTGTGTCCAGGTATATATTTGTACATGTGGAAGTGGAGGCCAAAGGTCAACCTCAGGTGTCATTCCTTAGAACCTATTCACTTTTTTTTTTCCATTTTCTGAGAAAGGGTTTCTCACTGGCCTGGAATTATCAACCAAGTAGGCTAGGCTGACTAGCCACAGAGCTTCTGTAAGTTTCTTGCGTTTCTTTTCCTTGTTTGTCATTACTTTGCTTTAAACCAGTTCTCTTTTTAAAAATATAACAAATTGGCCTCATAAGCAAAGTTGTTTTCAGAAGTTACATAGGATCTGTCATGAATTTATTTTTAGGAGGTCTTCTTCAATTTAAGAACATAGAGAATGAGCTAGCTTTACATGCACACGTAATTCTAGCACTTGAGCAGTTGAGGCAGGAGGATTGTTTAAAAGACAACCTATGCTACCTAATGAGTTTGAAACCAACCTGGACTACTTAGCAAGGCCCGATCTTAAAAAAGAAAATGAAAGATAGGGAATATGTTTATGCAATGTTCAAAAATATAATAAATTTTGCTTTGCAATTGTTTTGTATTTTTCAAGAGAGGTTATACCATTCATTTGAATGCACAATTTTCCTCTTTCTCATAATTAACTTGAGCACTATCATTTCTTTCACTTGTAGGAAATAAGAATGCTTATTAGAAAAGATGTATTGTAAAAGTTTGCATCTTATTTTCAAGTAGAAATTTGGCTTCAGTTCATTTATGTATACAGTGATTTTTTTTTTTCTGATTGCAAGTAGAGTTTAGAATTATAGTATGAACAAAGTTTCGGATGCTAAAAATTCTGAACCAGGTAAAGACTTCAGGTTTTCCTATTTAATGCTTTTGTTTTTATTTATCATGTTAACAGATTCATATTTATTCTTTGACACTATCATACTTAAATAAAGTGATGATGTTTTTATTCTTTGGCATTATCATACATAAATACAATGAATCTGTGTGGCTTACCTCTTATTCCCCAACCCCATCTCCCCTTCCAATAACTTCAACAATTATTTACTACAAAGCATATCATACATATCATAGCAAAATACAGCTAGATGTCATAATGCTGGCAAATATATCAGAGACATCTTTTTCAGTACTGACCCAGTGACAGGCATTTTATAGGTTCTAGCTTATTTGATCCTGACATAATTCTACAATACTATTATGATTATTCTTACTGTACAGATAATGAATCTAAAGTTAAAAAGGTTAGGTTGCTGGCTCAAATTCCCAGTGATTGGCATCTCCTGGTCTTCAATATCAGATGTGCTTCTTCCTCATGGGTATTTTAATATCTTTTGATGTCCTGTGGCACCTAGCTATGGATATTGATACAATTTAATTTTGACTTAACACAAAGTTTCAGCTAGAAAATCGAAGGACTCCTCCTGTCTCTTGAATGATATGTAAAAGGAGGAGCACTTAATGTTTTCAATACTAAACAGTATGAATCTTTGCAAAAGAAATTTTACAGGTACTGCAAATATAAAAGTAACAAGGGAAACCAGTATCAAATAAAAGATTTGATAACATAGGGATCATGAATATAAACATGAAAAAGCATGTTGCTAAGCTAGTTATTTTTATATATCTAGATATCATCTATGATTTGAAATGAAATAATCTCTAGGTATGTATTTGATGTCATTTTCTATTTTCTAAGAGAAACACACTTTTTCTTCTACATTAAAATTTTGGGATTTTTATATTTAAATATCTTTCAAAAGGACTTAGTGGTCCCTCTTACATGTTTAGATCCTTTAAAAATATTAGTATTTGATTGTACAAAGATATATGTGTATGCATTGTGCATAGATGTATATGTACATATATAGTATATATGTGTATGATATACATATACACTCATATGAATGTCTTGGGGATGTTAAATGTAATAAAAACATCCAAAAAAGGTAAGTATTCTTCAACAAGGAGATTGAGGTTTGTATAATGCAATAGAAATACTGACACAAATATATGTGAAATGGCTTTATGAGATTCTGTTAAAGTATTTGTTATATAAAACACTAAAATTGTAAAATGATATGCATTTTGAGGCAAATTTGGCTTATAACTTCATTCTGTGCATGTGTGTATGCACACATGTGTGATATTGTGTAAGTAATAAATATGCTGTAATCACAATTACTCCAGAGCCTTAAGCAGGATGATTTTAAGTTCAAGGCCATCAGTAGTTACAGAATGGATTCCAAGTCAGACTAGACAACTTAGGGAGACTGTATCTCAAAGTAATAGGGAAAAAAGCATGTAGATATAGCTCAGTAGTACAGTGCCTAGCTTGTACAGGGATCAAGGTTCATTTCTCAGTATTATACATAAGTAAATAGTCAATTAAGAATAAACTAAAGTAGTCTTTTTCCCCTCTAGGATAAAACTTTGCCTTTTTCTGCTTCATTTGTCCTTATTGTAGCTCTTCTGCCTCTGCCATAGTTTCCCACAGTTTCTTGAGTCCCACTTTCCCTCAGTTATGCCCTCTGTGGAGACACCCTTCCTACGTTTCTCATATTCAGCTCCCATCCTGGTCTCAGTTCTACAGACTGTATTTCTAGCATACATGTGCTTGCTTCTTGCCATCGACCCTTATCTGTTTACTATCGGGGATTAAACCTTGGGTCTTGTACTTGGGCAAGCACTCCACCAGTGGGCTACACTTCCAGGCCTGGGTGATTATATTTAGGACCATGAGAAAGCTAAACAAGTGTTGGGTTACTTGGTTGTATTTCAAGCCCCTGATCTCTCCTTGTCAATTCTCATTTCAAATTTTCTGTTACATCCTATCACAGCCTGCTTTGTAACAGTGTTACAGACATATCCTAACACAGTCTGCCTTGTTACAATATTTCAGGCACATCTGTATGAGCCCCCCATGAAACTAAAACATCTTCATGCTTTCTATCTCCCTTCTGAGTATGTTAAAGTAATAGGTAAAAATTAATAACACTTTCTTTGTGTAATCACTTTGACATTTCAGCTTCTCTTTATATTAGGAACAGCTGTAGGAGTCACCCCTGCCCTAAATCAAATTGCCAGCCCTGTGACTTACAGTCCGTTTCTCCAATCTATACCATAATGTCTATGCTAAAACTCCATTGCTTCCTATGTGCCCTAATAAAAGCACATTTCAAGAGGGTGAAATGAGAGATGACAGTCCAAAGAAAGCATCTGAGACAGGATGGCATCATCTGTAATTATTTTATAAAGTGATGTCAAAATATTGCCCCATGTACTATCTCATCTGGCAAATTCAATAAAGTCTTTTCAGAGAAACGCATTTTTCCATAGTTTCTATATAAATACATCCAGGTGGCCTCTTCTTTTGCACAGACAGGATTGTGTCCAAAATAATGAGGGAGGGCAAAAGAGAGAGAAGCCCAAACTGGTTTTCAGTAGTAGTTTTCTCAGAGTTATTCGGGAAGGGAGATTTGCTTGGATGCAAGTGACTCGTCCATGAGTTTGAGAAGAGTGAATCATCTTCCTTTGAAACAGGAGATAAGTAGGGGAAAGAGTCATTTAAAATTATTTTACAGCTATTTCCTTTGGAGCTATGACTTCGTAGGCTGGAATGTGATCCAGAATAGCTTCCCTTTGAATCTCCTATTGGCCTTGAGCACTTTTACTGTCTCTCGTTTCCCTCATGGGCTCACTTCTCCCCTCCCTCTGTTCAACAGATTTACACAGACTGGGCCAACCACTACCTAGCAAAGTCAGGCCACAAGCGGCTGATCAAGGATTTACAACAGGACATTGCTGATGGGGTCCTGCTAGCAGACATCATCCAGATCATTGGTAAGACCTACTCCCCCACCCCACCCCCAACAAAGCCTGGGAGTTCTCTCCCAACTCCTCTGGTAAATTACATTTTATGTCAAATGCATACTGAATCGTTCCATGTGTCTTAGAGATGATTGTGGCCCTCTCCAATTTAATTAAACATGCTTATTTGTGACTGTTTGAAAAGGCAGTTTGACTATACTTTGAAAGGGCTAGAGCTGTATCTTCATATACACTCTATTGTCAGAAATGGAAGTCTCATTAAACCATATGTCTCCCATGTGTATATTTTGTTAGTAGGAGCAGCTCATACCCTCTGAGACCTCCTTGAAACTGGATCCTGACCCAGCAGGGACAATTGTGAAAGGTTTCATGTCAGCAGTCATTTGGCACAAGCTAAAGAACTAGCAGTGACTTCCTCCTCATTCGCTGTTGTTTTTTTTTTTTCTTTTGATTTGTGCACATGGAAATCGATGGCTGCTAACAAGTGTATCCTCTCACAAGTAGCTTGGGAGACTGAGTAAATGAAGCGTCAGTGTTTTCATCTGGAGTTATTTTATGTGTTTGTTAAAATCTCCTATTTGTGTGTGTTTCTCTTCATTACCTAAGCATGTTGTTCTTTTTTCTCTCTCTCATTTTATTTCTTCATGATAGCAAATGAGAAAGTGGAAGATATCAATGGATGTCCCAGAAGTCAGTCTCAGATGGTAAGAATCATATTTATTCTCAATATATAATGCTTGCCATCAATTTCAAAATAGATTGTATCTATAAATTGTTTTAATTTTTCCTGCAGGACTTATTGCTTGTTTAGGAAACTTTCTGATGGCAGTCTATCCTAAGTGTTTTTATGGAAATGAATCACAGGTGTGGTGGCATCCATGCTGTGAGGGGACATGGTCCCAGGCATTCTTTGTGCCCCTTGATACTTGTTCACATTTTCTTATTTGGGTTATGCTAATATTCTGGATATTTTAAACCTAGACACTGGTCTTTCTGGCAGTGAACTCTGTTTCCAATTTTAAAGTGGTGCATTTTTATCTGAACAACTGTTTCAAAGAACAGACCCTGGTGTTCACATTTTAAAAATACACACATGGTATTCCCTAGATTCCTAACACAGTTGAGTGTAAGTACTTGGGCTCTTCACACCACTAAAAGCAGCTCCGAAGGCATCTGGATAGATATGCTGAGCAGTGTCTGGCTCTGAGATAGATTTCACAACAGCTTCCAGAGAGCCCAGAGTCTGGAGTTGTCTCTCTCCCAGCCATGCTGTTCCTTTAGAGTTAGCAAAATTTACTGCTTTAGATAAAATCACATATTGATAAGCTACTGAGATAAAACAGTCTTCTTAATAACATGGTCACTGCTTCGTATTTTGGGGATAACCTGAGACAAAGCATGATTTAATAGAAGTTCTATCAAGCAACTATAATCATGGATGATAATTTAAGACTAGAATTGAGGCTTCCCCAGAGAAGTCCCCCTTCCACACAGAATAGGCAATTTGCATGTCTTAATGAATGCCTGTCATAGATTTAAAGGAATATAAAAACTCATCAACTTTTAGAATCTGCTGACCTTTTTAAAAATCTACTGGCCACTTTTAAATCTACTGACCCTTTTTACTTAATGTCAGACAATTGCAATCCAAAGTAACATATGGAATTTATTTTTTAAGGATGATTAATTAGCCTTTTTTCCCCAAATAAGCACTTCAAAGAACTATTAAAATGTCATGAATTCTCTGTATCTGTTGTGGAAAAGAAAAATCACTTTGAAAGATAGGTTCGCTATAAAATACTTTACTGTTATGGGTTTTCTGATCTAATTACTCTGGACATAAACAGAATTCCATGGAAATTAATTACAGTTACTTTACTGAGGGTAGACTGGAGTAAGTTAAGACCCTGCTAAAAGCAATGTGATATTGGGAATACATGTAACTTCTCTGAGACTATGCCTTATCATCTGCTCAAAATAAATTCAAGTTGGGGTGTGTGTGTGTGTGTGTGTGTGTGTGTGTGTGTGTGTGGTTTATTTATATGTGTATGTATGCATTTATGTGAAACTGTGTTACATAATATATTTTTCTTGACTATTCTTTGATAATTAACATAATATGCAAAATAGAATAGTTTTGTTACAAACTTTATAAGGGACACATGCATGGATTAACACCTGCTAAAATATTTTGAGGACTTTACATTGAAATATTTGTTAGTCTCCTAAAATCGTGTATCACAATTCTTAACTCTAAGACTATTGATTTAAAGCATTTTTAGTATTTTTAAGTTTAAAGACTTTCACCTATTATTCTATCACTCTGATTTGCTGATTGCAGACTAATTGATAAGCAGGCAACTTTATGATGGATGAAAGGAAAAAAAAAATCTCCAAAGCTCAAAATATAGACAGGCAATCATCAGATATTTTCTGATCATTTGTTATGCACTTATATTATGCACACAGATATCCTATGAATCTTCAGAAGTATTCTCATTGAGCATGTAGTTTTATGAATTCTTATTTGATATTAGTTCCATAGTACAACTGTTAGTATGCATGTTGTCTAGTGACTTCTGGTTCTGATAAAAAAAAAATCCAAAATCCAAAGCCTAAAACATGAATATGCAGTGCAAACTGTGACCTTTCCAGCTCAAAATGTTAGCTGGAATCACATTAAATTTTGAGTGAGAATAATAAAGATCTTCGTTTCTTTCTGATGTGGCCGAACTTCAAATCTGAAGCTGGCATGGCTCCAGGATGTTGATACAAAAGAAAAGCTGTGAAACAAATGTAATTTCTGATTGGATCACTTTTGCCTCTGTTCTTTAAAATTTATGTTGGCAATGTGTGATTAACAAATACAAATTCCAGAGTGTAAGTAGGACAAGAAAGGAGAAAAAAAGAACATTATTACAACATGAGCTGGCTTATGAGTGTTGTGTTTCTACTCCAAACAGGATACCGCCTGCTCACTCACTGCCTGACCTCCAGGTCGGCATGGGGAACAGCGAGTAGCACCCTTTTTCTGTATGTAACTGAGCTTGTTAACCTTTGGTACTGACAGTGTTTCATAACAAAAAGTAATTTAAAACTAGGTCTTTCTAGTTTTTCTAGTCCCAGATAGCCTGGGGTTAAATTTCAGACCTGATCACCTTTATTATCATTTAGGCATTTAAAACTACATTAAAAAAAAAAAAAACTACACCATTTTGATGAATTTTCAGGACACCTGGATAATTTAAATTTAACCAGGCACCAGAAAAAGGGGCAAGTTGAATGGCATGACTCTAGAGGTAAAGGGTGTAATATAAGTGCATAACAACAAGGGAGTTTTATAGGCAAAGGCAAAAAGCTAAGTAGGTAGGGAGATCTCTGTAGTTTTAGTATGGCTTGGCATATCTGAAAGGAAAGGCAGGTTCTGGTCATATAAAGACCTACTTATTAAGGACTTGGCAACATATTCTGAAGCAAGATATCTTGGATTGCTTGGAAGCTGGGCTGTGCCACAGTCTGATGCAAATATTACACGTAGTTGAAATCTGAGGATTGTGGAATATATATGATAGCCTCCAATTGGATGTGGGAGATAGCAAGGTTATGAAGTTTTTGGTCTAAGTAAGTAAGTGGTTAGTATTGTCAAGTTGACAATTTGTATAGGAGAAAGCAGACTAAAAGGTAGATCAAGAAAAATGATGCATTTATATTCTGACAACTAGAATTTGACATATCTGTTGGAACACCAACTAAGGAGTGACTTTTGGCTATTATCATGTGATTCTATGAGAGAAAGATAATGGTTAGACTACATCTGGCACACACATGTGCGTGTGTGTCATGCTGTCATGTGTATGTCATGTGTGTGTCAAGTGTGTATTGTGTGTATCAGGTGAAACTGTCATAGGAAGGAAATCTTGCAGGAGGTCTGATAAAGTTAACAGTTAAAAAAATAAAGAATTGGGGCTGCAGAGGTGGCTCAGATGTTAAGCCTATGCCTTGCAGGCTGAGTTCAGATCCTAGACCCCATGTATAGATGCCGGGTGGAAGTGGGGGGGAGGAGGGGAGGCCTACCTTTCTGGTCATGGTAGGGCAGAGCCTGTGAATCCCAGGGCAACGTAAACAAGGAGGAGGTGGAGGCGGTCCTTTGTGGTTCCTGAATTCATCTGTGGTTCTACACACACATACACACACATGCACACGCACAATTGAATAAATAATAAAAAAAATTATTTAAAAAATAAAGAATTATATGGTAAGAAACATGATAGTTATGTTCTACAAGGGTAAGAGTCATAAGAGGGGAAGAGTGGTATGTGCATGACAGAGGAAAAGAACACTAGTATTTTTTCCATTTTATTGATTTTTTTAAATTATTTATATTTAAAAGATAAGAAGAGCAAGAGAAAGAGAGAGGTGTCACATGCATGCATACCATGGTGCAAAGGTGAAAAAATACTATTATTAAGAAAGTAGATTACATGTATGTATTGTTAATTCCTAGTATAAATATTGGCAGTTGAAACTCTGATACTTACACTAGCCTAGATATTGGGAAAAGTAAGTTGAGTTAAGCGTGGCCATTTGTGTCAAAAGCTACCTAGCAAACTGGTTGATGTGATGGAATGAATACAACAGACATTAATGACCTATATACCTACTTACTACAAAGAAATAGTGTATTAACAAATAACTGACCAATGTAGATATCTGTCAAATCACAAATTCCTTATTGTAAGTGTCTTGTTGAGTAGGGAAAATATGCTTTGAGAGAAAAACTGTCTTGAGGGGTGTTTTTACAGATGAACAAGTAAACAGAGGAGGAAGGAGGAGAGAGGGGGTGGAATCCAAGGGAACTGGGAAATAACTAATATCCTGAAGTACTAAAGGAAGTTGTGGAGGAGGAATGCTTGAAATATCTGTAGAATAGTCAGTGCCAGGAAAAAAATTAAAAAAAATTTTTTTCTTTGTGCAAATGGTTGAAGTTGATTAAGCAGAATTTAAAATTATTGTTTTATGTAATATTGATGGGAATTTAGGCCTTACAAATATATTCTTTCTATGTGATTCCTCATTGGTTTCCTTACAATATAGAAAAGCTAAATGTATATATTTTATATAATAATTTTATTATATATTAAGCAATATCTTGCAACATTTAATCAAAATCACACATTTACTTGTGTATGGTACAAATACCAATGCTTTTTCATAAAGCATGGTCCAAAGGTTAGACATTTTAAAAATATAAACTTTCTCTCCCTCATTGAGAGTTAGTCAGAGTTTCAAAGCAAAAATTGTTTTAGTATGAACTTTACATTACCATTTTGCAAATGGGTGATTGACCCCTCTCGCACTGTGGTCTCCTATTTTATTCCATCTACCTTTGAATATACTCTTATAACAAGACTCTAATTTAACAGGTTTTTATCTCTGGCCAAGGGGTGACATCCAATACCCATCAGGATGGAGCAAGGGCATTGCAGGAGCAGCAAAGCTAAAAAAAAAAAAAAAAAAAAAATCCACCAACCATAATTCAGAACATCAGAGACTCTATATCAACCACCAGGAACTAAGGCAGCCCAATCTCTCCCCATCCTGAAGCTCAGGGAAATTTGCGGAAGAGGGGGCGGTAAGATTGTAAGAGCACAAAGATGGGAGGAGTAATGACGTGCAAGACACTCCACACAAGTTAGGGCCGAAGCAATCATAATTGGACTTTGCATGACCTGCGCTATGTCCAACATATTATTGACTCCACAAAGTCTAGCATGGACTAAAGCACTAGGATCCTTGGAGGTTAGGGACTGACAGTCACAGTAGTGTTCCTAAGCTTAAGGGGAACACAGGAAAGGGTTCTGGGAAATGCCCCTGGGTCCTTGCACCTCATCGCAGAGGAGGACCCAGAGGAGAATTTGGCATGCACATTAAAGGATGCTCTGGGGATTGCGGGGGGAGCCACAAAGCGGAAGCACTAGGGGATGGGAAGGGAGGGGGGAGCAGGGAGGTGAGAGGGAGGGGAGGGAGGGAAGGGACCGGTGTACCTGTTAAGTTTGTATGAGCGGAAATAATAATAATAATAAAAAAACTTCAAAAAAAAAAAAAAAAGAAACCTCTTGTTCCCTGAAAAAAGAATCATCTTAGTAAACAGAAATTGGTACATTAGTACTTTTCCAACAATCTGTTTAAGCTCATTCAAAGATAAAACTAGTCATCAAGATGACACCTGTTGAGTGATATCTAGGTGGGTATTATATGCTGCATGCCATAACTTTAGGGATCTTGTATAAGGAAATAAATTGGTAAAGCTATGAATACCAGGAATGTCCTGAATGCTCAATGGATTAAAAATAGCAAAAGAAAAATGCCCAACATTTATTTGAGACACAAGTGCAAAGTCCTAACACAAAAAATGTCAGACACGTCAGAAAAAGTTGTTCTTCAAACAAGTTATTTATTTTAAAATAGATGGCTGTACTTCAGGATCCTCACACATGCACAGACAAATGAAGACATGATCATGTGGCAGTTGCCAGGCGAGAATAGGACTTTCTCTCACAGTCACAAATCTACAGCCTTCCACTTTTCAAATTAAACCTTTTTTATTTTGTAAACTTTTCTGATATAAAGTGTTTCAGCAGGCTTATTCTCTTAAACTATCGTTTTTTTAATTCTTAAAAGATACAAACCCCATGTTCCACAAGGTTGTGAATTCCAAAATAAATATTTTTATGTGATCTATGCCTTCTCTACAGCTAGGATTATCAGAATAGTGGAACCGTTCTTGATAGAAAAAGTGTCCAGTTTTTTCTATCCTTTAAGATTTTAATTCTTGTGGCCGAAGCTTCTATCTGATATTCTTTTATAGAATATTTTAAATAAGATTAGAGGAGAGGTTTTTAAAAATTGAAAAGATATAAAACAATGGAGGGCTCTTCATTTCTAGTGAACTGTGCAAGAAACGCATTGCATGATTCTAGTTCTTTGACTCACTGGAATGAAATTGTCTTGCATTGGTCCATCTACATGGTCTTCTGTCATTTTTAAACTTGCTCATCTTTTGGAATGATCAGAAAAAGAGCTTAATAAAGACAGGTGTATTGATGCAAATATTACTCTGTTGAATAAAGAAATCCTGAATGAAATCTGATACTCTGCAGTTCCTTAGCGCATTCATTGTTTTCATACATTCTCAAAATTGAGAACAATCAGTATAAACTATACTTGTCGGAGCATTTACAATTACATTATCAGAATATTGTCTTGATGGTTTTTAGAGCTAAATGATCCCCAGAAGTTACTCTGCTTACTACTGAAGTCAAGTGAGTGACTGAGTCAAGTTGAGAGACAGTGTATTGCTTCAAGGACAATGGCCAGTGCAATTCTCAATGACTACGTGACCCAGGGAAAGGAATTCAGGAAATGCTCAGAATTTTGCTTCTTTTTGCAGTGGGGAAACCAGACTGTGAAATCTCAGTCCCATCAGAATTTTGATGCAGTAAAGACTGATGTTAAAATTGAGTGAAACTCAGGCCTTTTTTTTTCTCCTTGACATTTTAATCTTAGAATGGAGTTCACTTGCTATCTTCACAGAACTTTCCATGCATTCATTGTGAAAGAAATAATTGTCCAAAAATTTACTAAGTCTGGGAAGATAAATGAAATAGTTGTTCTCTTGTTTACTTGACTTTGGTACAATTGTTCAAAAAGTTGATCTTCGGTCTGTGTACACAGAAGTATCTAACATATATCTGCCCAAACTAGTTCATTCTCATTTAATTAAATGAGTCTGGTGTGGATTCAATTAATTTGATATGTAGATATTCTTAGATAGAAAAAGCATGATCTTGTCATCATGTTGCCTCCCCCCTGGTTATTATTGTCTGCATTTCAAACAAAGAAATAGTAAGAGATCATCATTTAGGAACCAAATCATAGAGATGCACTAGAGAGATCAAGAATGGCATCATCATCATGTAGTGATATCATTTAGCCACTGAATGCCACCCAGACAGACAGACACAGATGCACATGCACACACATGCACATATGTATATAGCCAGACACACATACACAAGTACAAAACACATGTACAACACACATATAACACATACAACATGCATATATACAATATGCACAAACATGCACACATCCTCAAGCCTCCACACTTATACATACATGTATACATATACTCACGCACACATATACAAACAACACACACACACACACACACATACAGCATACACACACATACACCTGACTCTTTTCATTCAGTGGTCACACTAAGCCTGCCAAGAAACTCAACTTTTTTTATCTCCCACATTTTAGTTTTTTCCTAATCATACAAGTTCAATAGATATCCCATCCTCTCTCTTCACCCTCCCCTCCCCAGTTGCTGCCCATTGCACTCTTCCACCTTTCCCCCTTCCTTTTACTCCCCTTTCTCTCTCCCTTTCTCCCAGTGCCTCCCACTTCCTCCCTCACATCCACTGGAGCATCCTTTTATGTGAACACCAAACTTACCTCTGAGTCCTCTACCTAGTGAGGGTTCACGACTCAATGGCGTAGCCCAGAGCCCCCTGCTCCCCATTAGTATGGGAACTCTATTATGAATGTTGAATCCCTTGCCTCTAAGAATCCTGCTCTCCTGTGATCCATGCTAGACTTTGAGGGGTCATTGACATGTCACCTATGGTGCAGATCAGGCAAAGTTCAATCCTGACTGCAGTAGCCCTAACTTGTGTGAAGTATCTTGTATATCTTGGGTTTCCCCATCTTTAGGCTCTCACAATCTTGCTGCCCCCTCTTCTTCAAGGTTCCCTGGGCTTTAGAATGAGGAGAGATTTGGCTTTTCTGGTTCCAAGTGAAAAATGTAGGGTCTTTGGTGTTCTGAATTGTTTGTTTTAAAGAAACTGAGCTTTTTAAAAAGTACTTTTAGACTTTTTTAACAAGTAAGTTCAACAAAAAGATCACTGCACCTTAAACATACAAACTCTAGAGTCAGCTTGCCATTGTTTAAAAATAACCTTCTGGAATTTTATTGAGATTACTTTCTCTTTATAAAAAAATGTATTTTGATCTCTTTCTATTTTCTTCTCCCACCCCCAAACGTGATATAAATAAGCAGTCAACTCTAAGACTACATGTGTTTCTTCCATTTGTGGAAGAGATATAAATGCTTGTGTGTTTGGGAAAGGGTGTGGTCACATGAGAAAAAAGAATATTTATAGATATTTTATGGCTAAAACATCTACAATTTAAGTATAATTTTTATAACTTCATAATAAAACAATAACTTCCTTGTTTTTCTTCCTGTAACAAACTGCTTAGACAGGAATTATTTTGAAAAACACAGAAGGTGCAATGTTTTTTCAGTTCTAAAGTATTATTTCATACTGTTATTTATAATGGAAATTTTAAGACATTTATGTCTGACAACAGGTAATAATACTCAGTGTCCCTTGTTGTCCAACTAGTCAGTTAAAATGGGTACTAGCACTTTAAATGGGAAGAAATTTAGTCTATTAAATTCCTTGTGATTTTTCCATGCCTATGTTTATTATATGTTGATATACATAAGAAAAATATGAACACACATTTGTGTTAGGGCATATAGCATATGCAGCCAGTTATAAATGCAAATAATATATAGAATGAGTCATTTTGTCTCTTGTGTATGTAAATGCATATAAGTAGATAGACAAGTAGATAGTAGATATATATGAGATAGATGATAGCTAGATAGGCTGCTATTATGATACTTAGTAATTCATCTTGAATCTTCACTGACTACTTTGAAGAAAGAACTAAATTTGTCTTCATTCCCATCTCATAGATGTGGAAACTGAGGCTTTGGGAGAGTAAATGTATCTTGGTTTCTAACATTATGTATATTTCAGCATTAGGATGCAATGCTGAGCTTATTTGAATGTAAAACTTTGAGCCATTTTACCATAGCATCTAATAAATAAACTCACTAGGAAGAAGGAAGGACAAAAGGAAGGAAAGAAGGAAGGGAAAGAGGGAGGGAAGAAAGGAGAGAAGGAGAAAAGGAGGGAGGGAGGGAAAAAAGGAGGGAAGGAGGGAGAAATGAGTAATCAAAGAGAAAGAAAGAAAGAAAAAAGAAAAAGAAAAAGAAAGAAAGAAAGAAAGAAGGAAAGAAGGAAAGAAAGAAAGAAGGAAGGAAAGAAGGAAGGAAGGAAGAGGGAGGGAGGGAGAGAGAGAGAGAGAGAAGAGAGAGAGAGAAAGAAAGAAAGAAAGAGAGAGAGAGAGAGAAAGAAAGAAAGAAAGAAAGAAAGAAAGAAAGAAAGAAAGAGAGAGAGAGAGAGAGAGAAAAGAGACAAAGACCTAAGTACCAAATGGAATTATTGTCATGTAACTCTCATCATGTTAAAATACAAATTTGAGATGGACACAGAAAACACACATGACCTCACATTTCATTAGCCTGAGATACTTCATGAGGCTTCCCCCCATTCTTCAGAAGCATTAACAAGTGTATCCAGCCTACCGTGCTTTTCCTAAGGTTTGATTTCTACTGTTTCACATGGTAGATCAGTGAGCCAGTTCCTCCCACTGTTTACCAAATCATCAGGCATTTGTTGGGCTAAAACAAAGGAAATTTAATTCATCTCAGACTTTGAGGACAGTCGATATCAAGGTGTTTGCTCACTGTTCCCTTCAGAGACCATAACAGAAATCCAGTCCATGTCTTTTCTACTTTTTGGTTCCTGCCAGAATTTTGGAACTTTTCATGTCAGTCACCCTGTATGTTGATCTCTGAAAATACACAAGTGTGTTGGGTATTTAATAAGTAATGTGGAAGCATTTAAACCTTACAAATTTACAAATGTGAAGGACAAATGGATTTTGTACATTATTTCTATCCTAGTCTTTAAGCTGTTTACTAAATATTTATCCAGTTAACTGTTGTGCCTGGCACTGAGCCTTAATCACCTGTCACTATCCACTTAGAGTTTCAGTCAAAGGTAGAAATAGCTTAGTTAACAATTTCCACATACCTTTGCTGAGAAGAATCGTAATAAGAAAAAGAACAAGTTCCCTTCAGATCATTAGGTCTTGTTTGAATTCTGCTTCCACAATTTATCAATTGTGCATCTATAAATGCTGTCATGCTTTGACAGGAAAATGTCCCCCACTGGCTCAGCTGTTCAAATCCTTGGTTGTTACTTGGGAAGGGCCTGGTACCTTCAGGAGGTGGAGCCTTGTTGGAGGATGGCACAGAACAGGGGTTCAGGTCTTGAGGTTTTGGGGGTCCCCGCCTGCTTCTGTAGTTTGCTCTTGTAATTTATTTTTGCTCTCTCAGGGAGAGCTTCCAGTTTCTGCACGCTGTCATGCTTCATGTCATAATGGACCATATCTCCCTTCTGGACTGTAAGCTAAATAAACCTCCCTTTCTCCCTTAAGGCATATGGATATTGTCTCCCGGCAACAGAAAGAGTAACCACAATACCATATCATAGCTTCACGTGTTTATTGAGAGAAAACACGAATGTGAATGTTAATCTTCCCAAAGTTTATGAGGAAAACGAAGATTTTAAATTCAGAACAAGTAGCTATTTGCTTAAAGTTATTTCCGACTTGCTTTCTGTGCAATTTGTGTTGGACAGAGTGAGAAGTAGCTTAATAACCAATTTCCTTGTTTCTGCTCTTCCCATGTAATATAGGGCTTGAAACTGCATGTTCTTACAGTGGTATAAAGCTCTGTTCTGTGGCTGACTTGGAAATGAACACAATAAAAATCATTCTTTAAGAATCAGAGCATATTGCAGGCAGTATGGGTAAAAAAAAAAAAGTGAATTGTGACTCGTTACCATTCAGTCTGTGTGCTGTGCAGTCATATGAGATGTCTTTCTTTGATCTCTTCAGTTGAAACACACCATTAGGTCTCTGAGCTGTGAGATCTGGCCCAACTCATACCTCATTGAGCCCAGTTCGTCGTTGTGGTCCTGTCTCCTACCACTAGTTTTCTCTGTATTTCAAGAGCCTTGCTTTTGAACCCTTTCTGCTTACTCTCTCCTCTTGTGCTTGTTTTTCAAGCAAATTTGGAGGCTGTTGGCTTTCAGATGATTTTGACACTGGCAAACATTTGGAAGCTGTAGAGGAAGATGCAAATAAGGGTCAGCTTTCAATAGTCCTGCTTCCTTTGGCCGGATGGCTTGCTTCCTAATCCTCTCATCTCCTAACTCTGGCTTAGCTGCCACCATGGGCTCATCCTAACACATGTTCTGAGTTACCTGATGTTCCTCACACGGAGATCAGATCTACTTTTCTTTTAAGCAACATAATGTGGACGTTAAAATATTTGGGCTTTGAGAACCCTTGAGAATGTCAGTTCAGTTTTGGGCTCAACAGTTTTACTATCCTAAACGACATGGTAAGGGCCACTTTAGAAGAAGACACCTTTGTAACAATTTTTGATAAGACTTATTTATTTGAAACTTATTTCCTGGTCCTCTTGGCCTCTGACTAGAGATGGGCTCTTTGCCTTACTCAGGAGCTCTTTTCTTTGTTCTTAACATGTGTCACTTTAATGGGAAGTACATTGTTATTCATAATTTGTTGTTACAAGATTTGAGAATTTATCCATAAACAATTATCAAATGAATAAAAAAATAGTCTTCACATAATTTTAATTAAAGGAAAACAACTACTATATTTTACCTTAGTTTTCTAGGGAAGTTTGTGTTTAGTTAGCCTTTAGCTAAAATCTAGATTATCTGTAAAATTTACAATATAATATAATGTAACATAATAAATATAATATAGTATGTATGTTTGTATGTGTATGTGTGTGTTTGGTCAAAATGAGCCATCTTCTTTTGCTTTTAGTAGAAAAAGTATTTTTAAAAAATTTGTATAAATGTGTTGGTATTATAAGTTTATCCTGCAAAGAGGGAGCCTTGTTAGTTCTTGGTACAATCCCAATTTGGAGTCCCATCTCTACATTTCTAGCACTCAAGAGACGGAGGCAGGTAGAAAAGCAATTATAGGCCATTCAGGACCAGAAAGAAAGATTCTCTCTCAATATGAAGTCAATAAAAAAAATCACAAACCACAAATGAATCTTTCTTGCAGATATAGGGAGAGTTAAGTTTGGCTTGTGCTCTAGGTTTCTGACTGCAGTAGCAGGTATCTGATATTCTGTGCATGTCCTCAACAGGATTCATCCTTTTTAGAGATACTTTTGAGCTAGTTTGTCTTCCACTTGGCTTTGTAATTATTTAATTTTTTAATGTTGTATCAGTGCTAGAGTTTAAGAGGAAGCCTTGGATCAAATCAACTGTAGGCGTGTGACTACAGTAAGTGAGAAATGGCGCACTACCTTCTTCAACAACCTATAACCGCAGTCCCTTGCAGCGGCTTTGTCAGCTGGCCCTGCTTTTCCCTCTGCTTGCCTAACAGTATTCAAAGGTGATTTATCTCTTAAATCTAGATGACACTTCTGTGACACCTTCCCCAGATCTATAAGGAAAACTGATGGCTTTATTCTCTTCCCTGTCACGCAGTGTTGTTTGCATTTGTCTTCTGTAATGTATTACATGGTGCCTGGCGTTATAGTGATGTATGTATCTTCACTGTCTCCACAGCTATTCCATAAACTCACATAGGCAAAGGCCTTGTAATTCATTTTTATATCCCTTCACCATCCCACAGAACTCTTTGCTTATAATAAACAGTCCATAGTGGCCGACTAAATTAATCACACAACATTAATCCTTGTGCCGTGGCTCATATTGAATCACAGATTCTAAGGCTGATATTACCCAAAGTCAGACATTTTTTAAGGTTGTGTTCATTTAACATCTATAAGGAAATGCTAAGGAAAACTGTGAGTAAACAAGCTCTAACTTTGTTAATATTGTGAAAGACATCTCCGGTTACAGTGTCCAAAACAGGTTATACAAGTTTATCATCTCAAAAAAAAAAAAAAAAGAGAAAAAGAGAGAGATGAACTGTTACAGAAAAAGAGAGACGAGCTGTGTTAGTAATTATGCATCTTCAAGTGTCTGAGAGCAGTAAAAAAAACTGTGAGTATATAAGAATAAATTATTCTGTGCTGCAGCGTGTGAAGTACAGTTCTACTACATTTTGTGTTATATCAAGAACACAGTTTTAGAACAATTGAAGATATAAATATATTGCTGATTGTTCTGAGCTTTCTACAAGTGAGGGAAACTAGAGTGGCCCCTTTTTCCTTCTGTGAAACCCCTTTGAGACTGAGGAATACATGTGCCTGTGTTGAGCAGGTTCATACAGTCAAGATAAACTTACAACCACAAACCAATCAGAAAAATTTATGATTGGGAACTGCTTTTTCTGTGACTAGTTAAAGTTATTGGAAATAAGTTAATGCTCTTTCAATTGTTTTAGGGGTTGTGGGTCTGCCCTAAGATGAAGGGAATTTTGGTGAATACTCAGTGGATGAATGAATTTTTAAAGTATGGTTTTGTGGTTTTATGAACTTCCTTGAGATCTGTGGCAATATCTTCCATTTCATCCCTAATTTTATTTACTTTGAGTGTCCGTTTTTATTTAATTTGGCTAAGGATTTGTTAATCTTATTTATCTTTTCAAAAAACTGCTCTTTTCAATGATTCTTTTTATTGTCTTGTTCAGTTCCAATTCATTGATCTCAGCCTGGATCTTGGACATTTAGTACCAGGCACTACTTTTACAGTTTCTTTGTTCTTGTTTCCCAAGCATTAAGATGTATCATTAGATTATTTATTTGTGATCTTTCTCTACCTTTTTTGTTTGTTTGTTTGTTTGTTTGTTTTGATAAAGGCATTTAGTGCTATACACAGCTTTCAGTGTGTCCCAGGGATTTTGGTATGTTGTTTCTTCCCTTTCATTGAATTCCAGGAATTTTTAAATTTTCTTTTTTATTGACCCATTCCTTATCTGATAACTCTGATAATGGTTTTTAGTTTCTATGAGTTTGCAGGGGTTTTTTGTTTGTTTGTTTGTTTGTTTCCCTCTTGCTGTAGTTATCTAACTTTATTCCTTGGTGGTCAGATAGGCGATAAGATCCAATCTGAATTGTCCTGTATTTGTGGGAAGTAGCTTGTGTCCTAGTATGTGGTCTCTTATGGAGAAAGCTCTATGGACTGCTGAGACAAATGTATATTATTAAATGTTTAGGTAAAATGTTCTGTAAATGTCTATCAGGTCCATTTGATTTATGGCTTCATTTAACTCCAGTGTATCTTTGCTCAGTTTTTGAACAGTTGATCTTTCTATAGGCAAGAATAGGGTACTGAAGTCTCCTACTATCTCTGTGTTTAGGTTGCTTAGTTAAAAATTTTTAGTGTTTGTAATAGTAAAGATCTGTGTAAGATTCTGGTTTCAGAATGCATGTAATAGTACCATGCTTCTGTTATGATTTTGTAATACCGTTAAGTATTTGGCTTGAATCCAAAAGGCTCAATATTTAGTTTACTTATATGTTTTGACACTTCTAAAAATAATGATTGGGTTGCTAACACAAAAATAGGGAAGCAAAAGGTTTCAAGAGCCTTTTACTATCTATCTGTTAAAAATACATCAAAAGATGAATGTGTGGCCTGCAAAACTCACAATGAATTTCTTTGTATTATTGTTATACAGGGAGGCATATATTTTAATGTCCTCTAGATGCAAAGAAAATGGATACCTAACATCATAGCACAAATATAGAAAAAAACAGTAAATTGCTATAGTCTGAAGAGTGAAACTCCTACATATAAGTGAGGGAAATTTATATTTTATGTAGCTTCTTCCTTCAACAACTGCAGTTTCCAAGATGTGGAATCCTCCAATTATTTGTAAAAAGAAAAAAATACAGTCACATTGTGGCTTTATCCTGGCTGCTGCAGCCCTGACTTGTGTGGACTATCTCCCATATCATTGGTTCTCCCCATCTTTAGGTTCTTACAATCTTGCTGCCCCCTCTTCCACATGGGGCAGATTCCGATGAGGAGAGGTTTGGCTGGTTTGGTTGTGAGTGAATATTGTAGGGTCTTTGGTGTTCTGAAGCATGATTTGTTGTTGTTTTATTCAGCGCCCACATAAACAGATGCTCTGGAGGATGGGAGGGAGAAAGCAGGAAGCACCAAGAGAGGAGGAGGGAAGAAACAGGGATGAGAGGTGGGGCAGGAGTGGGAAGGGGAGAGAGTGGAATGGGGGACAACATGGAGAAACGGGGGATAGAAGAAGGAGGGTACCTATTGAGCTTGTATAACTGGGCAAAAAATAAATAAATAAATAAATATACATATATTACCTGAAATTGGTTCCTATCCATTGACATTTTCATATTACTAGGAAGGAATAAAACTGTTACTCAGGCTGTAAGCCTTCTAAGACCCAAAACTCTCTTGAAACTCACTGGCCAGGCTGACTGACTTTTACAGTTGCATTATAGACACAGCACTCTAACAAAAATGGACAGATGAGAAGCAATGCCTGCAGGAAGTCAGAGGACAGCAGTGGCATGCATGTACACACATATACATGCCTATATATCATACAGTTCCAAACACACATGGTTTAAATATTATTCAAGGCAGGTGTGAATATTCACTTAATTTTTAATTTGCTGTTGTTCTTCAGAGTTTCATACATAAATATAAGGCATTTGTGTCATTTTTTACCCTTAGTAGTCCAGCACCATCCTCCCCCTCTTCTCTCCCTCTTTATTTTCCTGCTGGAACCTCCTTCTTTCATAGTCACCCTCCCAATTTCATTTGTTTCTGCCTGTGTGACTCAATCAGTTTCATCTGGAATGTTTTCAGTGGCATGTGCCTGGGCATTTCCTGGAGCAATGATGATACATGAGTGGTTTTACCATAGGGGAAATTTACTCCCTTTCCCCTGCCACTGCCCATCGAATATTCACCCTCAAGAGTCTTTCAGGGAAGTTTGGAGCTTCTTAAAATCTGTCTCCTTCCAAACCTTTTGCAGTCTTTGGGAAAGTGCACAGAGATAGAGTGTGTTTATGGATGCAATGGCCCTATCATGTCAGATATTGTCTGACTTCACCTTTCCCCACACTTAGACGCTTTATTTCTTGCCATTTACTCTTCCTTTCATGATGTTCCCCGTGCCTTGAGGCCGGTGTTGATTTAGATGTCCTGTTTGAGACTGAGCAGTCCACAGGGAGTTACTCTCTGTACTCTTGTCAGTTGTGATTGTCTGTTTTGAAAAGCTTCCATTACAGAAGGTACTTTCTAGGTTAAGTTCAGAAAACTTCTCCAATCTGTGGGTAACTTAATGATAAATGTTGAGATGGCATGTTTATACATTTAAAAAATACTGACTCTTAATCTATTTCTTATTTTGATTTTTTTATTTTGTGTGTGTGTGTGTGTGTGTGTGTGTGTGTGTGTGTGTGTGTGTTTATGTGTGCCAGAGGGCACTATGTGTCTCTGTAGAGGACCAAAGGTGACTTCAGGAATCATTCTGGATTGTGTCTGCCTCCTTCTTGCCTCACTCTGGGACTTCCTAGGCTCCATCCACCAGGGCCTGAAGTGCAAGCTGCCACTATTTCCACCTGGTGTTTTTATGTGGCACCTGGGATCTGAACTCAGAACCTTCTGCTTGCAAGATGGAGCCTTAACTCCTGAGCCATCTCTCCAGACCTATTTTTAATTTTTAAGAATCATTTCAGGCTTTTCATGAAACAGAGCTAGAGATGTTGGCAGAACTTTGTTCATACTTATATGTAACTTTTGATGAAAATTTAATAAGACTAAGAGTAATAACTTGTCTAGTTGTTAACTTTGAAACTCTCATTTACCTTACTATGCCAAGATTTTTAGATTATTAAAAATTCTCACCAACAACTGAAACGTGATAACTTTTGACATTCTTCCAAAAGTCTTACTGTGTAATTCTATGACCAACATTGAGAGCAATGTACTGCTTGACATATATATTATTCTTTTTCTTTCTTTGTTTCTGTTCAACTTAGAAATAGACAAAATTTTAAAATATATATTTTTTATCATTTAGCATCAAAGTACATTTCATTTCTTTCACATTTCAAATGCTTCTTCTCATCTAACTTTTGGAAACATGACCGGTATTACTGGCTGAATTTCATTTCTCCAAGTTCTAACATTCTGAGTCTCATAACACAATAATCTCATCCCATACGGAGATTTTCACTGAGACTTACTTAGAAAGCATGGAATCTAGCTTTATGTTAAGTAGGTGGGCAACAGCAATGCAAGAATGCCATTGTGGATCACGCCTTTCTCAACTGTTCATAAGTACCAAATGGACAATGAAAGCTTTATAGTCACTCTGTAATTGGGCAAGATAATTCTACTAAAACTGTGGTAAGGATTTCCAGAATGAAATGAATGTAAAATATTCATTCTGTGCTTTTCTGGCTTCGTTCTTGCCTGTGTGCTTATTGAACAACATCCTTCTGAGACTCTTGCTGTTTTTCACATTCCAGATTGAAAATGTTGATGTCTGCCTTAGTTTTCTAGCAGCCAGAGGAGTGAATGTTCAAGGTCTATCTGCCGAAGGTAAGAAAAAGTCCCATGGTTTCACTAGCCTCATTAATTCTAAGATTGTTATTATGTGAAAACTTAATGTTGAGACATAGAACTCCTTAATATAATATAGGAAATGTATGAGTTTTTAAGCTAAGAGAAACATAACTGCTATTAGTATGTGCTTTAATCATTCTAATATTCTTTAGATTTTATTTGAATTGTTCTTTTTTGATTGAGTATATGGGGATTAGATAAATCAACCTAGCACTTACATTTCACTACTAATATGAAATTACTTTGGTTTGTTAAACAGATGGATGAATAAATAGGTTAGTGATGGGAAAAGTGTGTAATAATTACAGGCAAATACTACAATCTACAATTTATGTTCAAATATTCTGTCAAAAATAATAAATTTAACAATGAGAGATATATTTGTAGATTTAAATAAATAACAATGAGTTCTTAATCAGACTAGCAGCATTGGTTACTGCTATTTGCCAAGGTTTGAAAATAGTTAAGGATCTGAATGACTTTTTTTTTTTTTTTAGTAAAGATGGTAGTGAATCAACATGGGAAAAGATTGAAAACTTTTAACACTTATATATGACTTCAGAGCCTTTCTTTTATCCACATTAAAAGATGATAAAACTTTCCAAAGACCTGCCACACAGAAGTCAAACTTGGTTACTATTAGAGCCGTATCTGTTTCCATTGCTCCATCATCTGGCATATTAGCAGACTGTCCATTTATTATTTTAAATCTCATGTGTCAGATTATCATAGTGTGAGATGGGTTTTACTTATCATTACAGATACAGCTGCTAATAAATATAAAAATAATTTTAATACATTGGGAAACCTTTCCTAATCTTCCTACTGACATTATTAAAAACCAATTATAAGGCCATGGTTAACAAGTTCTTTAGAGCCCACAGTAATGACAATAGTTAGAAAAGTAAATTATGCACTTAAATTTTTGTTGCTAGAATAAGAAGTTATATGATTCTGAAGTATAATAGTAATGTAATAAAATTATTTATTTTTTCACATTTTCTTATATATTTTGATTTCCCTTATTTTTAGTTTGTTTATATTTACATAGTATGATATATAATTACATTATACATCTAGTGTCTCAAACTACTATTGGTTTTTCTACCAAAACTAAAATGAATTTGTTTGTTTATATGGCCTAGGAAGACTAGAAATGTTCCCATTATTTATTTTTCTGCCTCTTCTTTCTCACATGCTAATTTTCAAATAACATAAGCCTGCTCTCCTTCATTTATCTTTTGAACACATGTGAATTCTTAGAAAGGTCTTCTAAATTAAATATGTAAAATAATAACAGGACCAAAAAAGTTTTAAAAAAACCTGTTTGAACAAGATCCCTTAGTTGCGAGGGACGAAAAAATATTCAGTAATGCTTAGTGTGCTTTCATTGGACAATTATAGTCACGGTGAGGGCAATCTGAGAGTGAAAAAGGAACAATAATGTCCCCTAAACAGAACTCACTGCACTGCACGATCTGAATGAACTGTCAAGCCATAGCAAAGCCCACAGTTCATTGGTGCCTCTGAACTCTTGACGGAGAAAGTCAGTTTAAACTAGAAGGCATCTCATTGTCAGCAACAAGTCTTATTTAAACTGTGACTACAAGCTGTGTGATCTCATATCAGGCTTTATGTTTTGTCTTGGGACATTATAGTTTTAATTGCAGGAGAAAAAGATAAGTTTATGTTAAAGCTGAGCTTGAATATGTTCTCACTCTTGTACTGGAAAATTTTTCACAAGAGCTCCATGTGTCAGAAATTATACTTATTCCATTATGCTACTCAAGGTCCTATAATCTGATCATTGTTATTTGGTAACATCATGAAATAAAAGAAACATTAAAATGCAAACAATTTAAAACCTTAAGTTAAAAAATGCCTGTTTGCCTTTTGGAGACATATAAGTATATTTGGAAGATGCTTATGTTGAAATGTATGAGAAGGATGTCTGCTGGTGACCTAGAAGAATGTTGGCTGCAGTGACCTCAGTTGGTATTACAGATGCACAGCATAGTTATTTAGGCGCTTGTTTTCTCCACTCACAGCCACTGCTATGTGGATAACACCTGTGAGGAGATCTGAGTTTTAAAATCAGTGGTTAGCTCAAGAAAGTGAGCATATCCACTTCCACAGAGAAGTTAATGCTAGGGAAATCATAGTCCATAGTTAGCATAGAGCATCTCTGGTTCATTACCCACCTTTCCTCTCTCTGAAATCCCAAGCCACTTAGAAATGTTAGAAGGTTGCAAAAATTCATGTGTTTGAAACTGTGGCTGTGATAATCAAGTTCTTTTTCTATCTTTATAGGTTTAGGGTAAGGGAACTGCATCTGGACTTATATTGGTAAAGAAAACTTCATGCAATTAATTTGACTGTTTTATACTTTCTATTTGATCTAGAAATAAGAAATGGAAACTTAAAAGCCATTCTAGGGCTGTTTTTCAGTTTGTCTCGCTACAAGCAACAGCAGCACCATCAACAGCAGTATTACCAGTCCTTGGTGGAGCTTCAGCAGCGAGTCACTCACACTGCCCCTCAGTCGGAAGCCAGTCAGGCCAAAACCCAGCAAGACATGCAGTCCAGGTAAGGAAGTGAAGCAGGAATACATTTAGCATTAGTTTGCTTATGTAAAACTTGATTTTTTAAAAAAAATATTGCTTAGGTACTTGAAATTATATTTAATCAATGTAATTGCATGTGATGGGAACATTTAATTTGTGAAGAGAAGTTAAAGACCTCTTTTCTGTTGGAGGAACCCATGAATATTATCTCTTTCAAAGAATTATTGTTGTATGTTTGTATAAAATGTCTTTACCGTACAAAACATGTGGCTGCTTCCTCATGTCAGTTAGTTTAGTAGTAGAAAGTGACATGTGAATCCTGGCCTGTTCTGTTGTTTTGAATTGATTAATTTGTCAAATGTTAAGATCTTTCAAACATAGGAGGCTGAGTGTTTAAGAACCTCTTTTGTTGTTAAAAATTATGCATATGTGTATATATATGTATAAATACACACACACACGCGCACACACACACACACACACACACACACACACACACACGTGTTTTTCAAGACTGAGTCTTTGCCCATATAAATAGCATCTAAGTTAGGGTGTTCCAAAATCTTGAAGCTTGGCATTCCTTTTCAATTTCTGCCCCCCTTCTCTAGTTTGGAAATTCATCAGCCAGTATTCAGCCAGAGATACTTCTCTAACAAATAAAAATTAGAAGATCATTGGAAGAACTAGATTACAAGATTTTGGTGACAGTTAGGCAAGTCTGAAATATGAAGTACATTACAGCAGGAAGGGCAATGGCCACTTATATGAGATGAGCTGCTGAACAAATCTTGTGGTAGTCTCAAGAAAACCAAGAAATCAAGAAAACCAAGGTCCAAGTTATAGGACTCTTTATCTGATTGCATTCATATCACTGAAGGTCTATGATAATCTTTACATAAAATTGACTGATCAGGGACTTCCTCCAAATATACTCACAGGAACCTCTAAGCAACTTTGATTGGATAACTAGACCTGAAAGATAGTCTTATGGAAACATCAAATAACTGATCACTGAACGAAATTTAACTTAACAAGTTTCATGTAAAACTGTTAGACTTGGTCCTGAAGAAAAACAAGGTGGGTTAGCTCATTTGTTCTGTAGCATAGATATGAGTGATAGTTTTTCCTAAGAATAGAAGATATGAAAATACTTTTCATTGTTAAAAATAAAAAATGTATCAAACTTGCAATTATTCAATACTTTCTACCTTAGAAATTCAAATTAAGACAAGGTAATATTCAACCTCCCTTCGTTTTGGGCACTAAAATTAATTTGAAACTTATAAAAAGTTTCATATACCATCTCCTATTTCATTGCTTATTATAAAAATCTCCTCCTCTTCATATACCAGCTTTGAAAAGGACTTAATTTCCTGCCTTATTCTATTTCTTTCTCTATGTATATATAAAATTTATACTCCTTAGAAGATGTTTTGCTAATAAGTTAATTTGTAAATTGATGGAAAAATCTTAAATTTACATAAAATAACATGTATTAAATTACAAAGTTCGTGGAGTGATAGGGATAGTTTTTCATCACTGAATAACATGATGATGTGGGTGTTTTGCTTACTGAACTAATCTTACCTTTCTGTCACATTAAAAGAAGTTGTAACAGAGTCAAAGTCAAAATAAAACAAAGTGGTTCAAAATATACATTCCTGGACTTTTTCCTAATAATAGAGAAGAAGATATTAGGAAATATTGTTCTTATTTATTACCATTATTTCATGTGAATGGTTAATAAAGACACTTAGAATCTCAAAATTGACAGGGTGATATGTCCTAGAGTTTGATATAGTCAACTCATACAGACAAGAGAAAAGAGAAAGCTGAAAAAGTAATGTAAATGACGTGATGTCATACAAAGCATGTTGATTCTGTAAGTTAACATGAAGTGTCATTTATCATGATGTTACCTCAATCTGCTTATGTCTCTGCCATGTGGCATTTTTTGCACAAAATTTCTAGTAATTGTGACGTCTGATGGGGAAATCTTTCTTTTTTATTCTTCTTGCCTAATATACATGCATGCTTTGAAACTGCAAACTATTTTGCAATATGAAGCCATATAAATTCCCTTTGGCTTTATACCATCACAGAAAACAGTACATTATTGTCACTGAAGAAGTTTATGAAAAGTATTTTTTCCATCACTTCCCTTTAACACTGGCTAGGGTCTTAGATAATTTTTCTCCTATTAAACTAAATATAATTATCTTTTGAATTGACATTTCATTTAATAAATATTTCTGTATAGCCATTTTCCTCAATGTAGTACCTATGACCTTACTACAGTTGAGTTCAAAGTCAGTTTGTTATACATTTTGAAGAATATTATATAGTTTCAGACCTCAATACCTGTATCATTTTAAAGAGATTTGCCTTATCTAAATTTCATAAATTAAAACTTAAAGGAACTTACTATAACATGCCTCCTAAGCATTTTTCTGAAGCATCATAATAACATATATGGGAAAGCAATATGGAATCTGTGTACTGTGATCAAGATAATCAATACAAAAAAATCCTCAGGACACATTTTCCTTTATGTGCTGGAGGCATGAGTTGACAAATCATAATTTGTGATGCCTTTGTATTGGTTTCCAAGTTCTTTCTAAGCACCAGATGGAAACAAATTTCTATGTATTTTCCTAGATATTTAGCCTAAAAAGGTCCTCAGAATTCTTAATGTATAAAAGGAAAAATTTCTTAGTGCACATTTTTCTGTCCAGTTATTTTGTGCCTGGGCCCATGAACCAGCGCAGACTTGTGCTATCCATAGGAAACACAAGTGGGAGTAGCAGGAATGAAAAATCAGGCTGGGTCAGAGGGAACAAGGATGTCTTTTAAAAGCAAAGCACAGGCAAGGACAAGTAGTTATACCCCAAAACTAGGGAATAGCAGTTAAATCCTTTACAGTAACTTGCTAAACATACACATCCTAAAACTTATCTAAGCCAGCAAGAAAAAACAGTGTGACACCTAGTTATTTTATGGGAATAGATGTGGTGTTTCTAGGCAGAGTTAATTATGCAGTGTTTTATGTCAGTAGCCTTGTGATTCATAGATAACATTCTTCAGTGGTTTCAAGATAAGCATGGAAGGAATTGTAGAAAGAACACCTTGGCTTCAAAAACTAGTCCAGAGCAAGACATGGACAAGTCTAGTCTCAAGAATGGGCAAAACAAAAAGGAGGCAGTCATCTCTCACTAATGGAGAGAGGTCTCTGCCTGCAACTGCCTGTCTCAAACATGCACCAAGGCATCTGACTCAAGGGAGCAGGTCTAGGCCTTAATCTCCCCACAGTTTTATTTTCTACTCTTTTTTAAATTATTTTATTTTTCTAGTTTTACAAACATATTGAATACTATCCCTGCTTCCCTCCATTTCCTTTTTCCCCCGCCCCTCCCTTCCCTTCATCAATCCATTACACTTTCTCCCACCCTCCTGCCTGTCTGCTTCTATAGACCCCAGGGTTCCTTCTGCCTTGTCTACTCTTGTGGGGGTTCAGGCTTATTGTGGCATACAAAGTTTCCTCTCTTTGGGCCACCCCACTTATAGGAGCATTTCCTTTCACTCATCCAGCTTTAGTCCCCAAGGTTTCCACTGTATGGTTTTATGTCTCTTAAGTTCCTTGATAGCCTACTCTTTATTTTAAATAAACTCATAATTGCATAAATTTCTAAATCCACATTAAGAATTATTTTTGGTTTTTCTGTTTTGAAAATAAACCCAGGAATTTTTATAAGCTTACACAATCAGTGCAAGTATATATATATATATATATTCAAATGAGCATGCACATATGTGGGGGGGGGCTCTCTGAGTGACTCCTAGAGCTTTAGTCATTAAGAATATACTTCTGTAACTAAAGTTTGATATTGGGTCCCAAGTCTTCCGCTTTCAAACGGTGTGATTACCAACAGATTCTGTAACTCCCCCATATTTCAGTTTCTCTACTTGCTGAAAGAAAATGAATGTAGTGTCAGAGGTGGTTGAAGGTAACTTATACATGTGAAAACATGTGGCACACACCACTTCCCTGCGTTAAATTGCTGATCTTCAGCATGGGAAGTCTGCCCTGCTCTCACTGAGATTTTTTTTTTTGCCTGGATCATCCACCTCTTTCACACTCACTGTAGAGATGCCTCCTCTTCATGGGTAGTTTGATCATTTTTTAAATCCTTCAGTCTTGTTCATCCCTATCCTGCACTGGAATTTGCTTTCCAGATTTATTTCTTCCTTAACTTTGAACACATCCTGGCTTATATCTAATTGGCTTAATTACACATATGCAATAAAGTATTTATGTTAATTTAGTAATGTATCTGCATTAAAATAAAACCAAGAATTAGATTCTAAACTTTTTGATTACCCCACAGGGCAATAGGTACTTATGTTGAAAAGATAAACCTGTGAACCAAGTAATCAAAACTTTGAATGTATTTAGTGTTAAAATTAGACAATTTTATTGACTATATCAATATTCCACGGACGAAGTGGAAGTGAAAATTAAGTACCTACCTTTACTATAAATCTTATTTTCTGTATTTCATGGAAAATTCAATCTAGTTCCTTCTATATTTCTGATTTTTTCTCCAACTATAAGAGCAAATATAAGAAATAATATAAAAAGTGCAAGAAGTCTTTTTATAAATGTTGACATCATAATTATCTTCCCTAGGTTTTCACTAGGAGATGACCAAGTCATCTTTTTCTTATTCTATACTATAAGGTAAAGGTGAATCCTATATTTTCCAACTATAATGTTCAGTTCCATCAGGAAATACATCTGAGTTGTTAGGATCCTTCTTCCTATCCTACTTTCTCATTGCAATTCAAGTTCTAATTGGAATGAAAGGGAAAAGAAAGTAAACTTTCACTGAACTATTGCAATTCTTAGAAGACTAATCGAGCCAGAAATTCCTGATGAATATGGGAGTATCTTGAGACTATCTGGGAAGATCTTGAATTGTAGAACATAAGAAAATAAAAGATTTATTGTTTTCAGGTACCAATATACTTGTGTATGCATTATTAAAATGATACTACATAGAAAAGATTACCTAACAAAAAGTTAATTAAAGGGGGAGGCAGAGGAGGTAGCTCAATGAGTAAAAATGCTTGCTGGGTAGGTATGAGGATGTCAGTGTGAATCCCCAGCACCCACATGTGAAGGATTATGTGACTGTACTCACAGGCCTGTAAGCTCAGCACAAGGAGACACAAGTATTTCTGGGACTGACTGTCTTCCAGCCTAGATCTGGATCTGTCAGAGATGTTGTTTCCAAGAAATGTAATGTGAATATCAGAACACTGGGTATCCTCTGCTGGCCTCTATGTTCAAATGGCTTAACATACTTGTGCCTATATACCACACATACATGTGCACACACACACACATATCCCTCCACACATACAATTTTTTAAAAATTGAAGAAAGATAATAGATAATTGTGTGTCTTTTTTACAGAATGTTAAATTGCTTACCCATCCTTTATCAAATAGTTGTTGCGTTTTACCAACTCATAAATTGTAGCTATTAGACACCTGCAATAATGAATTATTCTACATAGAATTGAAATGTAAAGTTATTGAATAGGAAAGAGTCATTAATAAAACGCATTCCTAGATGATACGAGTGGTAAAGACAGTGAGTGGTCTTGATAAACCTACTATGTTGAAAGAGAGCAATTTCAAGAATTTGAGAGATTACATATATCACAGATGATCAGTTGTGATGTGCTTTGAATTCTTTTGCAGTAAATTAAAAAAAAATCTGTCTGCTTCCATGACTTCCAATTGAAACTGGAAAGTCCGGGAGCACACGCTCTCAGCTCCCACAGTGCCTCTTGGGGCTCCTGTGACCCCTGCCACACATGCTGCTTCTGCAGCCCTCATCCCACTGGGACGTTTGCCTTCCAGGGTTCCTTTTCTAGGGAAAACCATTTCCTTTAGGGAGATTCACTCTAAAACTGGGATGGTTTACAACTTTTTGGCCTGGGGTTATAAATCTTGAAAAATATATAAGAGACTTTAATTTAGAATGACAGGAAGGCTTTGGTAATTTAAGCCCTCAGGAACCTGGCTTCAATTAGTTGCTTGATTCAGTTCTGTGTTGTGGCCTATACTGTTCTTTTTAAGGAAAGACAATTAATTAAACTTTAAAAAAAAAAGAAAAAAGAGGGGGTTATGAATCTTAAGAAAACAAAAGCAGGATTTTTCTTTTATTCCTAGGCAGATATAATTGAGGAGAGAAGGAAATTTTTCTTTTATGGAATTTGGAAACCCAAATGATGATGTTAATATTAAAAGCATGTGTGCGTGTGTGTGAAAATGTCTATGCACACATTCGTTTTGTTTGTGTTTATGTTTTTATTTTATTATTTAAAGATGTTGACAGCCACTGCTGTTTTAAAGATGCATCTCTATAGTTTGTGTTTTAAAGAGTGAGACACGCAAGCTTCAGTCTTGCCTGCCTATCAATTCCTAGCGACGAGTCTGTGGGCAAAGAAGTTTAGACGTAATGTGTTCACTGCTTGTGTGAGATGTAGTGCAAGTTTAGAGAAAGACTTAATGTAAAAGGCTCCTTATCGTAATGTCTAGCATATAGCCACCACTTCACATCATTTTCCTCTTTTCATCTTCCACTTTAATTTCATGTCTTGTATATGAGAAAACACCCTGACTCAATGGGAACGCTCTCAGCCCCATCACTGCTCCTCCTCCTGCACATCATATAAATGAGTTCATTCAGTCAACTTCTAAATTTTATTAAATATGCAAAACTATTTTAAGAAATAATATCTTCATAATGAAGAACAGCCTCCTATGGTTTCTTCTTTAAATATCGTCTACACACAGGTGAAACCTTTACTCATTTTAAATATTTAAATCCCTTAGTAAAAATACCTATATAGTTTAAAAAATACTTCTGTTCCTTTTTCCTTCATCTGCTTGGCCATCATCTTTTGTTTCAAAGTTTACCATCTTGTTAGTTAATTAATCTGAAGATATTTTATAAACCTTGAATAGGTTCCAGACAATCACAAAGACATTGAAGATTATAGCATAAAATAGATGCAAAAGATTTTGTTGTTCTAACAGTCCCGTTATATTCTTGAAATAGAGGAACAACAACAATTATATATATATATATATGCATGAATTACCTGAGATTCCAATTCCAAGGCATTACCTAAGATCAACTCAATGGATTCACATTTTAGTAAGAACTAGAACATAGTAGAAGAAGACAACCACCTTTTTGACTTCCACATAAGTGCCATGACATTTGTGCCTTCCATACATAGCCCATATGCATACATATACATTAGATAAGTAGATAGATAGATAGATAGATAGATAGATAGATAGATAATTGATTATAAAGATGTGTGGCCATGGAATATCCATAAATCAGGACTTACAGACCTTTCTTTGATCTTTCTTTATGACCCTACACATATCCCTTTCTCATTGTCAATTTTGTCATCTAAGATACATTCTGTATTCTCTTCCTATGAGGCTTAGGGACAAATGGCCAGAATTTACTGAGACATTTTGAAACCCATGTATGACTTCATAACATGATACACAAGTATCATTTAAGTACTTTTCACTAAGTGGAGAATAGCTCAATTGTAAAGATTCAGTAAAACACAAGTTATCAAAAGTCTCCACCTATTTTAGAGATAAGGAATTAAATAATGATATCATAAGTATGATAATTAAGGGACAATTTCATGAACGTACTAAGAAATGGTTTAACCTATATTTTATTTATTTTAATAATTTTTAATAATTAACAAATTAAAGAATGTTCTTTTCACTAACCTGGGTAGTCTTCATCAAAGTTAGTATAAATTTATGCATGAACAAAAAACAGCTTTAACAATATTCACACTCCAAATTGTTTTTTTTTAACATTTTTTATTTTTATTTCTGCTCATACAAACTTAGTAGGTACACTGATTCCCTCCCTCCCTCCCCCTCTCCCGACCCACCTGCTCCCCGTCCCCTCACCTCTCCCTCCCCATCCCCCAGTGCCTCCCCCCCCAATCCCCGGAGAATCCTTTAATGTGCCTGCAAGTCTCTCCTCAGGGCTCTCCAAGTCAAGTCTCTCCTCAGGGCTCTCCTCTCCGATGACGTACAAAGACCCAGTGGCATTCCCCTGAATCCTATCCTGTGTTCCCCTTAAGCATAGGAACACTACTGTGGCTGTCAATCCCTTGCCTCCAAGGATCTTGGTGCCTTTAGCAAATGCTAGACTTTGTGGGGTCAATAGTGTGTTGGACATTGCACAGGGCATGCAAAGTCCAGTTATGATTGCTTCGGCCCTAACTTGTGTGGAGTATCTTGCATATCATTGCTCCTCCCATCCTTGTGCTCTTACAATCTTACCGCCCCCTCTTCCGTAAATTTCCCTGAGCTTCAGGATGGGTAGAGATTAAGCTGGCCTAGTTCTAGGTGGTTGATACAGAGTCTCTGAAATTCTGGATTATGGTTTGTGGATTTTCTTTTGCAGTTTTGCTGCTCCTACAATGCCCTTCACTCCATCCTGATGGGTATTGTATGTTACTCCCTGGCCAGAGACAAAAAGCTGTTAAACTAGAGTCTTGTTATAAGAGCCCATTCAAAGGTAGATGTAATAAAAGTAGGAAACCACAGTGAAGGAGAGGTCAATCACCCATTTGCAAAATGGTTACTTTTTATCTGCCAGACTATATGCCCTCCCCTTCTGGTGAGATCATACCCCTTCAGTTGTAAGTGATCAGAAAGGAAAGTCTGTGAACTTAACCAGATGTCTCATTACTTACTTGCAGTCCTTGATGGTCACACTCCAAATTCTTTAAGGGGGTTGCATTACAATGAAATTTTATAATGAATGTACATTGAAATGAAATTTTAAGTTGAAAATTATAAATGAAAAAAGAACCACGGAGTAACATAGAGTTTTTAGCTAACTATAAGAATTATAAAAATGTGGGGCTGGAGAGGTGGCTCAGGGGTTAAGCCTCCGCCTTGCAGGCGGAAGGTCCTGAGTTCGGATCCCAGATCCCACGTATAGAAGCCAGGCGGAAGCGGGCGGCCTGCGCTTCTGGTCCTGGTAGGGCGGAGCCTATGAGTTCCCGGGCAGAAGGAGGTGGAGGTGTCCATGGTGGTTCGCGAGTTCGTCCGTGGTTCTACACATACACAGACACACACACACGCACATACACACGCATATGCACACAGTTGAATAAATAATAATAATAATAATAAATTAAAAAAAGAATTATAAAAATGTAATTTATAACTACATTGAGAGGGAAATATCAGCTTTCACTTCCTGAGTTTTCCTTTATCTTAAGACTTAACATTCCAAAACACTTAGAGGCTTTGATCTGAAATATCTTATGTAGGTATCTCGTCTTTAGAAATCATTTGAGATCGCACACAGCAGACTCTGCAGGTGGCCTCACTGAGACTGTCTGAAAATTTAAGATAAGACACAAGTTATAAATGTATTCCTATACCAAATTTCACTAATGGGGTCAGTTATCATTGTCTCAAATATAATAGGGATGATATTTCAACCACCCAGCTACTAAAAAGAAAACACATGTGGATAAAAGCCAAGTAAGTTTTAACTCAGTAGGGTTTTTAGTGAAATTTTAACGAGCTTCAAGTACTTACTTCAAGTAAATATCCAAGTATTTTATTACGTATGATAAAGCATGAGCATTAGAAGACTGTTTTTGAAGGCATTTATAATTGCTTTGAGGTACAAAAGGTGTATTTGTTAATGAAACACTCTTATGATGCTGTTATATTGTCAATTATCTTCTTATAGCACTTTGCTAGTCTCCTGCTGAAGGAAGATTGTTTATAGTAAAAGAAGAATCTGTTGTAAAGTAATTATTGAAACATGAAATTGGAATTCAGATTTACTTCCATCTCATCAGTATTGTTCAATTTTGAGAATCTGTGAATGTGCTTTACCATTTTGTGTTTTGTCTTTGTCTAATAGCCCTTAATGTACTACTTTAAAAATTTAACTAGATGTCAGGTAATTCCCAGGTTTTCTATAAAGATATTTGTATTAAATTAGAAAGGAATTATGTCTTTTCATAAGATAAGATTTCATAATAAAAAATAAGATTTGGGAATACATATTGTGCATGAAATCCCAAACCCCAGACATTTTTATTTAATATTCTTTGGCTTGTTTCTATGTGTTCCTTATTTCTTCAGAAATAGTTTTATGAAAAGACTAAGAATAGTTTCTCTTTTTTGGAGACTCAAAAGTCTCACATATGTGTCTTCCTAGGATTCATTAGAAGGATTGTCATCACCAAACTATTTTTTGGTGTTGTTGTTTCATATGATTTTTAAAAAAAATTTTCATATGCATGTTTGTATGGGTTGACTGCTTTGCATATATGTGTGCCCCTATACATATAGATATCCATGAACATGAGTCTGCATGTGTGTGGAAGTCAGAAAGTAATATCTTAAATCATCCTTGAACGTTCATCACCATATTCTTTTGATCTGGGTCTCTAAACCTACAGCCCAACAATAAGTCCAAAGTAGCTAGCTAGTTTACTCTGGAGATTCTGAGTCTCCATTTTCTAGGACTAGAATTACAGATAAGCCACCATGCTGGGTTGGTATTTTATGTGAACTCTAGGAATTTAATTTCTGCTCCTTTTGCTTGTGTTCAAAAGCACATATTAATCACTGAGCTATACACCCAGTCTCCACTTGTCATATCGCTTTCTGTTTTTTGCCCCAAGACTGAAGCAAATGACAAGGCAGAAACAAGGATAATTCCAAAATAGCTTTCTATAAAATCTGTTTATTTAGATGAAGAGTTGAGAGATCTACATAATGTGAAAGATTGATATATACTCAAACCGTTGTAACATTGAAGATAACAGCTAAGAAGGAAGGATTTATTTTAGCTCATGACTTCAGAAATTTCAGTCCATGGTCCATTAACAGAATTACTTCTGGAACATAATGAGACAGAAAGTCAGAGGAACAGCAGCATATGATAGTAGAGTAGTGAACCTTGTGGTGGATAGGGAGGGAGACAGGAGAAGAGAGGAATAAGGAGGTAAAGAAGGAAGGAAGTTAAGGGAGGGAGGGAATAGGTGAAGAGGAAGAAATGAGAGAAAGAGACAGAAAGAGTCATCAAAGACAAATTACCTCAAAGAATCTACCAAAAGCGACTTCTTCCATCTAGGCCTCTCTTGAAGTTTTCAGCACCTCTTTAACCAATACCATCACCTGAGAACCAAGTCTCCAGTATATGAGGCTTTATGGATGATAAACCACATCCAAACCATTATGATTGTCTTTACATACTTTCATATCAAGACATAAACTGTAAAAGTTACAATTTTGTGTTAGTTTTTAATGATTTGATTAGTTTAATCACTATTTAGGGGTGGAATAAATGCATATTCTATAGCACAGTACATATCATTTCCTTAGAAACACAGGAATTTTTATTATTATTATTATTTATTTATTTATTTTATTTCCACTCATACAAACTTAACAGGTACACCGGTCCCCTCTCTGCCTCCAACCCCCCACCTCCCCTCCCTTCCCATCCCCTGCCACCCCTCCCTTCCCATCCCCTAATGCCTCCCCCTGACCTCCCCCCCCCCCGAGCATCCTTTGATGTGCCTGCCAAACTCTCCTCTGGGTCCTCCTCTCCGATGAGGTGCAAGGACCAAGTGGCATTTCCCAGAACCCTTTCCTGTGTTCCCCTTAAGCATAGGAACACTACTGTGGCTGTCAATCCCTTGCCTCCAAGGATCCTAGTGCCTTTAGCAAATGCTAGACTTTGTGGGGTCAATAGTGTGTTGGACATTGTGCAGAGCATGCAAAGTCCAATTATGATTGCTTCAGCCCTAACTCATGTGGAGTATCTTGTGCTCTTACACCTTACCACCCCCTCTTCTGTAAATTTCCCTGAGCTTCAGGATGGGGAGAGATTAGGCTGGCCTAGTTCCAGGGAAACACAGGAATTTTTAAGTGACTTTTTTTCCCCAAATGTCAGTTTTCAAAACTCAAAATATTATTTATCAGTAAATAAAATTGCTTCAGTTATACTCAGAATTGCATTAATTGTGAAATTAACTATAATGATACTTTCATCTTTTGAGTCGTCCCCAATCTTACAGAAGACCTAGGTGTTTAAAGAGATTGGTTAATAGACTCAATTGTTAAGTATCCTAACATAGCATAGTGATCCAGTGATCAAATTTAGAGGAAAAAGTACCTATAAAGTTACCAAATAAGCAAATGTATGTCCTCCCATAGTCATGCCACTACATGGTTATGAAAAAAAAGTTTAAGAAGTCTGTTCTAAATATCTGCTGTGATTTAAACAGTAGTCAGTGGGCAGAAGAGACCTTTTTATTTTACTTATTTTGATTTTGATTTGGTATGCCAGTGCATAGACAGGGTGCCTTGTCTTTGCTCCATGTTGGCCAAAGTGCTCACTTTAGAAGGATGGCATAGCTAATGCAGTGTCACTCACTGCCATAAGGAAGGACATTTATCACTAGAGTATCACTTCAGACACCAGCAGGAATGGAGACTGCACAGATCCACTCCAGCATGACAGTTTCAGGAGCAGCACATGTTTTCCATGATCAGTTGGTTAGCTGAAACAGTTCATCCAGATTCTATCAGCATATGAGCAGGTCAATGATCTCATCTCTCAGGGAAGGACTATTCAAGAATTTATCTGTGTTGAAATAGTTCCAGGATAAGATAAAAGTTAAAACAGGAACAACAGACAAATCAACTTATGGATGTTGTGACTTGACACCTGGAAGCTGAGACTTATTTCCTGTAAATAAAGAAATATGCATTGGAAAGTTTTTAAACATGGGGAAAATTATTCTATTTATAACTTAGACTGCCCTGGTTATAGGGTGAATCACATTTCTATTTTGTTGACTAGTTGAATATTGATATACCTTAGTAGCAAAAATGATGATGAAATGAACAAACTAGGGTGAAGAAAACAGAAAGAAATGGAAAGACTAGAAATACAGCTTTGTTCTCTGGTGGTCTGAGATTGCATTAGGATGTTTATATGATGGCAGGTTTATACTGGAATCCAAGAGAGTAGTCAGCCAAGTAAGTAGAACTGAGAACATTAACTTGACAACATGTTATTGAATGACACAGAGAAATGTAAAGCTAAGAGAATAAAGGAGACATCAGTAGAGATCTCAGGGAGTTACAATCCTCAAACAATAATTCACCACAAGCAAGCAGGATGTTCTTTGTGTTTGCTTTGTGTTTTAACTTTTTGTCTACCTTCTAAAAGGAAAAGTGTTTGGCTAAGATATGTTTCATTTTCTGATTCACTTTATCCTAGTCTTTGAAACTTTTGTAAGCTGTAGAATGTGGATTTAATAGAAACTTGGCTGAAATAGGTTTTATTAGGAAGTAGACTGTATCATATGGAATATCAAAATATTTTGATAGACTCACTATGTGTAAGACAAAACACAAAACTTGGAGTTAAGACATTGTTTGGACGTAGATGGTTGAAAGAGGCTCTGGAAAGCCCACCCGGTGTGTAACTCTGGGAATGGTGACTCTTACATCTCACATTGCAGCAATATCTGTTGATTTATTGTACGATACATTCCCATGTGGGGTTCCTGTTGCAGTCCTCAAGAGTGAAGGACTGAAGAATAGTTTCCAAGAAGATTTGATGAGGAATAATCTTAAGAACAGAGTCTAAGAACTATAGCTGAAACTTCAGCTACTGAATCGAAGAGTCTTACTTTTGTATTTGTGGATAGCAATACTGGAACATTAAAAATGATAGATCAGATGTAAAGGTTTGGGAGACAGGCACAGTTAGGTGAAGTTATTTTTGAGAAACATGGGAATTCATTTTTTTATCCTAGAAAGAATGGAAGAGAAGATTAATTGATGTCTGAGATTATGGTTTTTAAAAATATTCACCCACAATATAGCATGTTGCAAGAAGAGACAGTGAGTAAGCTTGTGTTTGAGAAATGAAAGTGTCCAGAAATGTCCTTGCTATGTCAGGAAAGTACTTTTAGAAGGATGCTACTGACATTCAGAGCTGCAAGAGGGATTTTGGCTTGAGAAGAGGAGGGGTTTGAGAGGACACTAACTGGAGAAGAGGCGGGGCTTGAGAGGAAACTAACTTGAGAAGAGGCGCCGCTTGAGAGGTTTCATTGCCATCTTTGTCACTGAAATATATAGCCCTTCTCCCTCCAAAATGCATTTGTGGGTATTCCATAGAGTGCTGATTCTATAGTTCCATACACAGAGAATTTAACCTGGGAAACTGTTTCAATATAGATTCTGATTCAAGAAAACTTTTTAATAAGTTCCAGATGATGCCAATGTGAAGGGTCTGCAGACACAGTGTGAGTTGCAAGGCTCTCATGGTCACTAAAAGTAGGTTACCGCTGCACAGAGCATGTTTGTTCTGAGTTCTCTTTCCTCACAGTAAATAAATATTACAATACATGGGAATTTATTATAATAAGAAGTTCTGGTGCTCATATTTTGAACAGCAGGTGAGTCCCATACTCAGATTAACAGAGATATAGATAGATAAATATAGATAATAGAGATCCATAAATATGCACTAATTAGACAGGTGATATATGTGTGTGTGTGTGTGTGTGTGTGTGTGTGACAGAGATGTAGAAGTAGATACATGGATAGATAATAGATGACAGAGATGTCTAAATAGATAGATAATGGATAGATTATAAATGAATGGACAGACTAGCAAACAGACAGATATGTTATAGTTTTATTTCTTTCCATCTATGCTTGCCATAATGAAAAACGTGCCCTTGGTATTATATGTTATAAGAAAGACAATCAGATATTTTCTTTATGCTATTCATAGTCAGTCTCAAAACCCTTTTTTTTATACTTTGTTTGTTAAATACTTTTTGCATCCAATGATAAGATGACATGTCAGAAGGAAAATACTCCTCAAATTAGATGTCTGGAAACTATGATATTATTCTTCCAATTTGATTTGTCAATGCCCTCTTGCCTCAGAGCTTTATATTCATATTGCCTGTGTTTAGTTCACTAATAAACTGCTAGTAATCTCTGCTTCTGTACTTTCCTGCTACTGATAGGTTATAGTCCAAAAATTTGGGAAGTGTCTTAACTGTATTATGGGAAAGAAACACTTTTCTGCTGCCTAAGGAGATAGAGATAAAAAGGGTTATGAGAGAGATGGAAAGGGATTGAGCATGTAAGAGAAAGAAAAAGAAAAACTCCAGATTGCTAGTGATTTTTAAATTAAGAATTTGGGGTAATTAGTTGCAAATACTTCCTTTACTTCCCACATTGTCTTTTTTTCCAAATGAGGAAAAGCAAATAAGAATAGACAGGAGGTATTTAGCCATCATCACTAAGAGTACTAAAGCAAGTTAATAGCAAAGCTATAAGTAGAACCAACAAGTAAACTCCAAATTGACAGGTCACTACCTCAACTCTGACATATACATGCAAGACATACCTTGGACATCATACTGTAATCATATTGTAAAAATATTAGATATTATGCCAATCACATATCTTATCCAATGGATTCATTCTGCATACTAAAGATAGAACCAGCTATTACAATTATGTTTTTTCCATGGGGAATATGCCTCTTTATCTAGGAACATCTGAGAATGGTAGAAATTCAAGAAATAGGACAGCCATTTATTAGAAATGTAAATTGTCATGCCATAGTCTTTTAGTAGTGTTATTAAAAAAATAAAAGGAAAATGTAATCTTTCCAGCATGCTAAGACTTTTTGAATAATATTTGGTGGAATTATATACAGGATATCATTTAATATGCAGAATAAATTATATAAATATATATTCTTTATGTAGTATAGTAATCATAAATAGGGATGCTTCTTCTTCAACATATTTAATCCCTTGGTCCCATCAATAAGATTCAACCTTTTGAAAACTCACAGCCTATACTGCTTTTTTCCAATTCATTAAATAATCTGTTACTGGTTATTTTGAATCAACTTCTTGATATTTTTTAAATTCTAAGATGTGTCTGTAGAAGATAAACTTCCTTACAAAATAATCATAGTTCAAAGTAATCATCATGCTTAGTATAACTTAGTTACACTTAGTATCTATATAGTAAAATTTCTTTATTTTGTTTCATAGATCTTTGAAAATTTCTGTCTTTTTGAGGTTGCACTAATTACAATTAATTTTAAATTCTTATAGAATTATATATGTTTTTCCTCTGTCTTTTTCTCTTGCAATTTGTTTGTTACAAAATTCAGGTCATATGTCATGTCATGTTGAGTGTTCACAGTCTATTTTTATTACTGTATTGTTGTAGCACAGATGCTAAAAAGATTGTCTGTTTCCCATCCATATTTATGTAATGGTATATTTCCTGTTCCTATATTTATCCTGTTGATTTGGTGACATAGGACTTCTTTGTTCTCTCTTTTGCAAAAGAAAGTAGACAAAAATACAATATCTATAATGGTCTAGTTGTCTCTTACTAAATCAAATCGGTATCAAGGTATAAAGTAGCTTTCTGCTATTAAAAATATTTGCAAAGCAGTGACAGTTTCTTTTGTCAAATTGAATAATATATTTAAAGTGCCTTTAAGAAAAATTTCTAATAGGTTTTTCTCACTTTCTGATCATTTAAAAGAGATTTCCTCGAACAAACTTTGTTATATTTCTAAGCTTAAATGTTAATTTTTTATTACACAAGAAGTTAAATGAATAGTCGTGAAAGTTAGGGATTCAATGAAGTTCTAAAAGATGATGAAATGTTACATGATCTTTCAAGTCATTCGTAGGAGTCCTTTAAGATGAATGGAGTTTGTTATAACTAATGTCAATATGAAATATTTCTGTAGGAATTGCAGCAGGGGTAAGACACAGAAAAGAAAAGCACTATGAGTGTTTCTTGAACCAAGATAAGGGCCACTTTTCACTAGAAAATATATTAAATGATCAAGGTGTAGAGCTTAGAGTATTAACACAAGAATGTATCATACAGATGCTTGACTGTTAAAATGTATCCTAACTCTTCCTTTGATGTGCATGTTTTAGCAAATTTTGTTCTATCTTTCTAGACTTTTCTTCCTGGAACTATAATGTTAGGAGATAAGCCTGGATACCTTTTTGTGGTCCTTTCTAGCTTGAACTTTCAGTTCCAAGGAAAGAATTAGTTTCTTGAATCCCAAGAGTGTTATGGGAAGCATTGAAGGGAAAAAAAATCCATGTGATAAGGGAATTGAAAAGAATAACATGCAATTAGATCTCTAAAATTCTGAACATCAAAGCAAGATTCCAATTCCCTGTAATAACCGAAAGAGAAAGGGAACATCAGTTCTTGAGCAACTAAATCATAATCTAATAATTGAGAATTAATTAGGGTTGGAAAATATTAGTACTTGGGGGACAAAAGAAGACAGGTGAAAAGTTCTAGGTGGTAAGTATGATGATCACTTAAATGAACAAGTCTTTTATGTCTTTGATTCAAATGACTGGGAGCATGAAGTTAATTCCACAGAAAATTATTTTAGTTGGAATATTAGTAGGAAATAAAGGGACATAAATGAGGGAAAGGGACAGCTGTGTGCAAGGAAAATGATGCTTTTAAGAGTCAGGAAAGATATAATGGAGGAAAGAAAAGCCATAGACATGAATGGTGATGGAAAAAATCAGATGACCTTGTTGGTGTCTGTGGTTGAGAAAAGTTCAGTAAATGGAAAGATCAAGGTGGTCAGAATGCAAAGAAACATGAAAACTGAACAAAAGCATGACAGTGTTCAAGACAGTCACTTCACAATTCCAGAGCAGTTGTGAATGCATGCAATCCCAACCCTTAGGAGATGAAAGCAAGCACAGGCATCTAATCCCAGCCCTTAGGAGATGGAAGTAGGAGGATCTCCAGTCAGAGTTTCAGGCCCTCAGGAGCCACAGGGTGTTACCTTGTATAGAAAAGTAAGGGGTGTGGGTAGCAGCTTCCTAAATGCAAGGGAATGTTCAGAGAATGCTAAGTATAAGGGAGGGCTGGAAGTGAAAGAAGAAAATAGAATATTCTTTCATAATGATACTGTTTCATAATCAATCAGAAAATGCAGATTAACCAGAAAGCCAAATTGACTTGGGTAACTTTGCTGGAACTTGTTGCTTTTTCCTAATTGTGTGCTGGGAATTATGACATTTCTTTCAAATCATACAGGAAACCGGTATCGTAACTTTGACACACACTGTTCTATCGTCATTCTGAGGTGTTACATTCAAATGGGAGGTGTATGCAAGCCTGTCTAGTTATAGGTGGTTCTGCTCTTTCTCTTGCAGGACATGTTCATTGAGAAAATACATTCATAAAATACATTTCCTCATTTTGCTTTTCTTTCTTAATTTGATGTTTAATATCCCATCATGCTAAAGCAGTTTCCTTTGAAAATTGTTTCAGTTATTCTGATCATATTGCTAATAGGGTAGGTTGGTCACTGGCAGCCCACTTTTAGTGCCCACTTTCATTAAGATATACAACGTATTGCATACAAAGAATAATGTATAAGATGATAAAAGTGAAACACAAGTGTTCTGTAATCCTGAAAATCTGAAAAGGACTTCTCTGTGAAAGTGTACTCCCTTGGCCCCTTCCTGTGAGATTGATGTTCCCTCAGGACAAGTCGTCTTAATGTCCTTCCTATTCCTGTGTCAGACTGGTACAGAGGAAGGAAAGTATCTTAAGGCATATATTACTCTCCTAAGCAACGTGTCCCCTGCCTAAATAATCTCTCCTGGGCAGTAGACTGACTAGATGGATTGCAGTTTGCTGTTTCCTGCTCCATGGAGTCCCTGTAGAATGTACACACGCAGCCAGTGTTTCAGTCCTTTTGTCCCAAGTCGCCTTGGACCTAGGAAATAGTTCTTCAGGAAGTCAGAGACATTAACCACCACAGGTGTGCTAATGTGTGTCTGAATCTACTGGGTCTCATTCTATTCTTCCAAACACAAATTACTCAACTCTTAGCAACTAAAACGTGTTTAGCTTAATGGAAAAATTCACGTGCTGTTTATAAAATAGTTTGCATAATCTGGTTTAAATAATGATTCTTGTGTTTATTGGAACAAATATTTGATTAAAAAGGACTATGAATCCCCTTGGATCAAGGAGATCCAGGGAGGGGTAGAGGGAAGGAGGGGAATGGGGTACTTATTAACTTTGTATGAGTGGAAGAAATAAATAAAAAAATTTAAAAAAAGGACTCTGAAAAGTAATTCAAGAAGTTGTTATTAATATTTCTTCCAGAATTTAATTCTGCTTAAATTTCTATTTTTGTACACAGATTTCTTTAGATAAAAATGTTTTATTGTTAATTTCATCTTAAAATGTGACCAGTAATCAATACCAGCACCAGCTTACAAGATTTAAACTGTTTTAATATAGTTGACTTTTAAAATATTGACTTTAAGAGCAAATTAGAGTTCATTAAGCTCACATATACTTCCTTCTAACTTCACGAGAGATAAGTTTTTGTCATGTGAATAAAACCTTACTCTTTTGTAGTTACAAAGGCTAAAATTACATAAGACAAAATAATATTTTTAAAATATTACGAATGGCCATAACCATCATTTAAAGTCAGAAACATACAAGGCATGATATGTTTTATCACAGTGCATTCATAATCAAAGGTCATGGAGTGTATGTCGCATTACCATAATTTTCTGATTAATTTGTCCTTTATATATGTTTATATGTGTTCCAATTGCATTTCATTAACTCATAGTTTTCTTGTAAGTTTGTACTTTCTTTCCATGTTCAAAGAATCTCTTTAATTCAATTTCTCTATTTCTCCTCATGCAGTCTGACAGCCAGATATGCAGCTCAGTCTAATCACAGTGGAATTGCAACCAGTCAAAAAAAGCCTACTAGGTCAGTTAATATCTCTAATTTATTGTTTGTTAGTGATATTCTAATACATTTTCAGTGATATTTTTGTCCAGCCACCTAAATTTAAAAAAAATAGTATACACCTTCTAATAAGTTTAGGACACTGAATTGTTCCAAGTGGATTTCCACGCAGTGTCCCTGAAATAAGCATGTGTATTAGGTGTTTACATGGGTTTGGCTTATACTAAGGTTTAGTTATACACAGTGTTATTGGTATACTGGGAAAAATCTATATTCTAGAATTAGAATAAATTGAGAAAAGAGTGACATTGAAGGTTTTAGCTCCAGGTCACAGATTCTGAATTTTCATCTACCAAGACTTTTAACTATTTTTGAAATATGCATGTGTAACTTGTTGTACAATTTAAAACAGAGTTGAGTTGGCAGATTTGGGTGGGGAAATTAACATGAAGTTATTCTAAACTTGTTTTATATACAATAATTTAATTTTCTGTTTCTTTATGATATGTGTATTTAAAAACAAATACCAATTTATACTCAGAAAAATAATGATACATAAAATACTTAGAAATGATTGACATTTTTCATGCTAAGTAAATAAAGGCATGAAGGGAATAAACCCACATTTAGGGTTCTCACTCTGATTGTATGATCCTGTGTGCATTCTCATTCACTGGGAAGGTGTCTAATCTTGGCCTATTAATCATTACTTTCCTAATGAATTGTGTGGTCCAATGCTTGACCACAAAGACTGTTTCTGATTTCTTGGTGAGGTAGGTACCTTCCTTTGCCTTGATTTCTATGCTGATTTCCAAAATAGTGATAAACGATTCTGAAGAGAAAAATTTAAAAACACTTTCAGCTAAAATTTATAATAGGTGCATGAGGAATAGTGACCTGTCCATAAGGTGAGAACCTTTGTGAGTACTTATAATACGTGGACAAAGAAGATATATTTACATCCTTAGTTCTAACAGAACATTCTCTGTCATATATGTCCTTGTTTTCCTTTTTTTCTTCTTCATCTCATTTTATTTTTATCGCTTTGATGAATGATCTCCGGGCTCTGGCTGCCTGTCAAATTAGGGCAATGAGAAGAGCAAATGTACCTTTTAATTGGTTTTAATTTGTTCTTCTGAGGACTGCAGATCACTTGGTTTCATGGGTCACAGAAAAGATTAAACTGCATTTTAATTGCATTCCAGAAATAGGTCAAGTTTCATTGCAAAGCAAGGCATGTTGTGGGACAAATTCTGTTTACACATGTGAGTTTGAAATAAATGTTCAAAGCCTATGGTTATGTCTACAGATTTATTATGATTGGGATATTTGGTCAAATTAATGAGTTGTGTTCTTTTTGGGAAGTACAGTTACTGGTGCTGTAAATTCCTGATGTCAATAGCTATTATTCTGTACTTGCAGCCCTTTGGAGAGTCATTTGAGTAAGAGCTCAATACTTGAATCATTTGGAAAAGATCCTAATCTTGTGTACCACATAACTTCCAATTACCAGAATGACTGAAGAGAATATTTATTAGCCATATGAATTTAAACTCAAAAACACATTCAGGATTTTTCAAACTCTTAATTGTTCCATAATATGAACCCTTTTATAAAGTGTATATTTGTGTTTTCTTGATATTCATTCCACTCTGAAATTATTTTTTTTTACTATTATAGAAGTGTTTATACTTTCAGAGATTTGCTTGAAATAACATTCAAGCAATATCACAGAGGTATGTTAAATTCTGTCTACTATTCTAACTGGATTGTGAAATTTTCATGCATAACATATATTTAATCAGTCTGTTTCTAAAAGTCTGGTTTATAAAGATCTGAAAACAAAATCCAGTGCTGTCCTTGCAGGTCTTGGATTATTTTATCTGTTTTTTTTTTTTTTTTTTTTTTCCTCTCAAACAGGAATTTTCAGAGTAGTACACTGTCACTTTCACAGGGTGGCAGCAGAGACCAGCACCAAGGTTGGCAATCCTCACATCTTGTTACTGCAGTAGATATTACAGTGAGACTATTGACTCTAAACTGTAGGTTTTAATTTATGTGCACTGAGTTTATTATACACATATAACATTTGATAGTAATTTAAATAAAAATTAGGTACAGTTTATGAAATGATTTGCCATTGAACTTTTAAAGGGGAAAAAGAATAAAACAAATGATTCAGACTAGAACTTAATTGTACTCTAAGTAAAATAACACAGGTCATATCCTCCTGCCAAGCAGACATTAATGATATGACAGGATCACATATTTTCTTGTGATTTGTTCTTCAAAAACAAGGAGAAGTTGAATCTGCTGTTATTGTAAATATATTTTAAGTTGCCATTCTACTAACAGTGATCTTCTGGGATCAGCATCCTGTCTTGTCATATCTATTTTGTGATCAGGTGGCCACACTTGAAAATTAACAAGTAACATCTCAGTGTTCATTTTTCACAAGAGAATGAATGAATCACCCTGTCATGCATTATTTACCTCTTGACCTCTGTCTTGAAACTATGTTTTAGTGTATCTAATTAGCTTGAACAGTCAAAAAACTTTCTGTTTCATGTCAGTTCACTAATTTTACTCTTGTCAGACTTAGGAGAGGCTATCTAAACTAAACACCATTCCAAACATAGAAGGGAAATTCTGAATAGCTGCATATAGCTGATTAATATGCTCAGAATTCCACAAAGTTAAATGTTATTATTATTCTTGATTTTTTAAGTAATTTATATTGTTTTTCTGGAAAACTTTCAGTGATCCAAGTATTGATTTTTATAGTTCAAGTCTACTTTTTTAATGTCTGCATTTCCTATTCTTTGTGGCATGTTTATTGAAAACTGACAGGAGATTTTTCTGACTGTCTGTAATCTCCTGTGACCTAATGCATCTTCTCCAGCTAATTCAATTTTAGAATGTCCTGTATTGTGGGGTTTCCTATCCAGTCTCCCTTGTCCAGGCTTCCTTTCTCCTTATATTTTTCGAAGTGTCCAATAATGATGTAATTCTTCTCCTGCTATTTCAGGCTCCCAGGGCCCTCTAGGGGATCAGCTGCAAGCAGCAGCAAGGTTCAGGGCGCCTCCAATTTAAATAGAAGAAGTCAGAGCTTTAACAGCATTGACAAAAACAAGCCTCCAAATTATGCAAATGGAAATGAAAAAGGTAAGTGCTCATCTGCTACATCATTACAACCCAAGTCTAACGTGAGTCTGTGAATTAGCGTACTCTCTTAAATGTGGAACAACAAACAGTGGAACAACTTGGCGATGTGAATGTTATCAGAGGGGCTTTCTAGCATTTGCTAATGGCCCTCCTCCTTCCTTTGGGCCTTTCTTTTCTAGAAAACATTTTAAGGAGATAAACTCATGTATTTTAAAGTGGTTAATTATATACCAAAGCATAAAATCTGTTTCACAAAAATATTTTCTCCAATGTGCATATAAGGAACATTTTAATTCTCGCCTTTCGGGTTTTGTGAAAATTTGTCCTGAAGTTGCAAAGTTATCTGAAATTTATTTAAATCCTCATGTGAGTAAACATAAGTGATATAAATATTTGGTACATTTAAGTTGAAGCAACTGAAATTTGCGCTACAGCATGCAGGATTGGTGGTAGAATCACATTAATCAAGAGATGGAAGCAGGAGAATTCCTTTGAGGGTTACACCAGCTACATAGTGAGTTCCAGGCAAGCCAGAATTATAGTATGAAGTCATTTTGTAAAGAATCAATAGCAGAATGTGATTGCTTAAACCAGGCATTACCTTTAAAAGTTGCATTAAAAAATGTATGAATCGCTTAAGAGCAAAGCAATACATCTTGCTCCCAGAAATATCCCCAGCTTTGAGGAGAAACATATATTTAGAAGTTTAAAGCTTCTTTATAATGCATAATAGAGTATATAGCTTAAAAATAAATATTCCTAAAGGTTCATCTTTTCTGGGAAAGAAATGACAGTTTCTAATTGAAAAATGCTTTCCTTTATTCTCTTTCCTTCTTAGAAAGTGTCCTAAAGGTTGAAGTTAATTTATCAAGCGTATGCTATCAATTCTCTAGTGAAGCTTAGCAGTCTTATAAACAGAAAACTGTTGAATAGATTTACCACTGTCTATTTAAAATACATAGATATCTATAGTCATAATTTTTTCACAAAGCACCATTGATATTGGATTTAAATATGATTTATAAAGTTTAGACACACTGGTATCATTATATGTATTAACTTTTGTAAAGTCTAAGTCTTTTTCTAGTAATTAAAAGCAAAATTCCGACAATGACAAACCAGCATTAACATTTTCTCATGGCTACTCAATACCTAAGTACATGTAGGAGCAGCGTATGATCAATACATTGTAATATTTTTAGTTGCCACAAGATGGAGACAAATACAGCACAATACATGGTCTTTGATGACAAATTCCACAAAAACATATACAACTACAAAAGATGTGAATTTTGTGGTGAATTGAGTTTTAACTTAAAATGTAACTAAGTAAACTTCAAAACATTTAAAGTATATTATCACACATTTTTGGATATTATTGCATATCAAATGTAAACTATAATCTGATGGTAAATTTGTTTCATGATATAAAATTATTTGCAAATTATTTTACATGCAATAAGGAACTTGCAAGTAAGCATACAGACACTTTTGTTAACAAATCTATCTATCATTTATGTCTCATCTTGTGCTATTTTACATTTCCAGCATGTTTCCTTAAAGGATAATAACAAACAAACCATAAATACTACATAAAATAACTTTTAGCTTACTGTCTCTAAACGCTACATTTTTAAATTAAGGTATTATATTTTAACTTTTTAATGTGAAGAATTATACTAGTATCATGTGTTTCAGTTAAAATAGAGTATTCTATCTATTCAAAGCTTTTCCTTGTCAAAAACATGTGATAATATTTTGGGTGCAACCAAAAAACCTTAGCAGTAAATGAAAACTTAATTTGCAAAGATTATAGTATTGTAAAGACAGAGTTGAAAGTGTGTTAATATCAGTGGCCTAAGCCTAGTTATTCAGTTATTAGAAATTTTATTTACTGTTGTAAAATGAATTAATTTTAATATTTGAAATTTCTTTCAAGAACCAGGATGAATAAATGCTAAGAATTGTTGATAAGAGAGTTTATAGAGGTTACATGTATACTGTTTTGTGTATATTCAATAAATTCACATTATTGGAACTGGAAGTATGGCTCAGTGGTGCTGCACTTGTCTAGCATGCCTAAGACTTCTCAAATTTGATTGTCCTTCTTTTAAAATAATATCCTGGGCTGGGAAGATGGCTCAGGGATTGGTTAGGCTTCACCGTGGAAAGCAGAGGGACCTGAGTTCAAATTCCAGATCCCACATGAAAGTGCTAGGCAGAAATCTGGCCTGTACATCTGATCCTGGAAGATGGAGCCTGAGAAAAATCTGAAGTAAAGGTATAAGGAGGTAGAATAATCCAGGATGATTTCAAAAGTCACCATTGAGTCTCTACATACACTCACATTGCTTTCTAATACACACACACACACACACACACACACACACACACACACACACACACACACAGGCCTGCAAGCAAAAACATAAAAATAACATTTTAAAAATTAAGTAGTATTAGGTAAATTGCAGTGTTTTCCTTAAAAATCTTCTAAGAGAGACCACATTTTCTACTTTACTTGCATGTAAAGTTAAGGGGTGGATGTTTTTAATGGATAGTAAGGTTTACTTTCAATAAAACAATTTTATTTCCCTACTGAAAAAAAAATCTGTGAAGAAGTGCAGCAGCTATCATTCACATTATTTGTGGGGGGGATGAAATAGTTATTGGAAAATGCTATAACTTTTAGCTTACTTAATAACAGGAAATCAGTAGAAAATTACAAATGATACTTCAGTATCTAATGTCTTCGCATTACTAAGGCAGCTCCAAAGAAATGTGCCCATTTTATCAAATGAATTGAAGTGTTAGGGCATATTTTCATGAATTACCACTTGCAGAGAAGGCTGGATGGGTGTGTTGCAGCGAAGTACAAAGCTAACTTCCTGTAGGTCACAGTGGATCCTGGGAACAAACTTCTCAGAGAAATGGTGGGATGGGGTGCTTCCAATAAGTTTCACTTATTACCTAGTGACTGCCATTCTAAAGGTGAAAGAGGAATAAAACATTCAGACAACAGCATCTATCTACTTGTCCATGTGCTCTGTAGGAGTACTCCAGATGAGATGAATGCTGCAAAGATAACCGAGTACCCATCCACTAGAAATCAGATCTTGTGAAAACCATGCCAAAGTTCATTTGTACACATAGTTTACCTGCCTTAAAAAGTTATTTTTAAATATGTGATGATGGCTCAGAGGTGAAAGCTCTTGCCTCAAGCAGAAGGATGGGAGTTTGGTTCCTTAACATCTACATAAATGCCAATGCGTGTTGCACCACTTCTGTTATCCTAGATATAGAAAGTGAAGACAAGAGATCCTCAGAGCAAGCTTGCTAGTGAACCTAGCTGAAAATGTACCTCTGAGTTGGGTCACGAGACCCTATCTCAAAGAGTAAGCCTGAAGCGTGATCAAGGAAGAATCTTGGAATCAATCTCACATGCAGAAGTAAATGTGCTTGTGCAGCTGAACATATGTGCCTCCCCACATCAACCTGAATATGTGTGTGTGTATTGCACACACATACATAAAAGATAAAAAAGATTGTTTTGCAAGTCTGCAGAACATAGCCAAAATTTTCAAATGGCTTAGTATTATTGTTAGAACTGCACATGTCCTTAGTTTCATTTGTAGCCTGTGTCTCAATGACAACCCATTGCCTGAGATTGTTCCTTAGAGGAGAGGTGTTTTTCCCATGTTGCTAGGAGACATGCCACAATCCTAGAGGGAATGCTACCTTCTACCTCACCACTTCTCCCAAATGATTCTTACACTGAAATTGAGCCTTTTCTGAAGATGATTCCTTCCTCTTCCCCTGCTTTCTGGTCAAACATCTTCCAGTACAGAAGTGATATTTGATGCACCATTTACAATTTATGGCCACAAAGCTACTGCCCTCCCATTTCCTTACTTACAGGAGGAACAGTAGCTTTGCATGCTTCAGACGTCTTTTCTTAGGGGTTCTCAGCACACCTGATCTGCAGGGGACACTTTGCAAAGAGCATTGCTATTGTCTTCATTACCACAATCTCAATGGTTTGTGTCCAAAGCTATTGATCTTCCATCTAATAAGCAAACATAGTTGTGAAGGAAGAGATGCAAAAGTTTAAGGCACTTTCTGTGCTACTTATGGAGCTAGTAGTGTTGTTGACAATGTGGATAGAAGTAACAATGGCACCCAATACCTATTGCCACCACTATATTTACCTCGGTGTATTTACTTCACCAGATTGACAATATTCCCAAGTCATCAGTACGTTGACTCCATAAATTTACATGCTTTGTAAGCATGACATATATATTTGGAGAGAGAAGGGCAGAGGGCAAAACAAAAAATTCCCTGAGCTGCCCCACTTAGAAACCAGCAATAATTAAAACTATACTAGAAGTAGCAGAAATGTGAAATTTCCTGATAAGTTATTGGTCAGAGAGGTCTCAAAGGCCCCCAAACATATAGGCTTTTGCCATTGCTCTTGGTTGCCCTTCAAAAACTGATAATAAAACCCTATTACTGAAGAGGCAACACATATGGTTCAAAGAACATGGGCAAAATACACAAATAGGAATTTGTTTGAGAGCTTTGACCTTGCTGGATAGCTTAGATAGTATCAAGGAATACTGTAGAAGCTACTGGGGAAGAAAAATAATCAAAGGTCTCATCAACCTATGAGATCTACAACTTACAATAAAAATCATCATGGCAACAGATGATCACCAGTGTAATAGGTGTGTGTGTGTGTGTGTGTGTGTGTGTGTGTGTGGTGTGTATATGTATAAAACACATGACAGATAAGCATACTTACACAAGAATTACACAGGAACTCTTTTATCAATATCTCACCATAACATCAGTAATCTCTCTGAAAGATTGATGAGGACTAATGCTTATGGGGAAATAAAGTATGTTGTTTTCCTCTATGGTATATCCACAGATCTAGGATGCTTTCTGGAGCATGAATCAGGTCAGGCATAAGTCATCACAGACAAGGTGAAACACAGTAGACTGCACAAGTGAAAAGATTTGAAAATAGGAGTGTATATTGGGTACTCTTTTCTTTTGCTGTGAGAGAGCACCCAAGGTCAAGCAACCTAAGGAGAAAGGGAGATTTATTCACCTAATGCTTCCAGAGGGGAGGTATAGTCTTTCATGGCTGAAGTGGCATGACCGGTGGCCAAAGCTGGAGGAGGCCTTGATTATTTCAGGTATCTTGGAGATTGAGAGGTGAAAGACTCCTGCTGTTAAAGCACTCTCCTCCTGGAGGTAGAGTGAGACTAATACACCTCAAGGCCCACCCCCTGTGACTGCCTTCCTCCAGCAAGGCTACACCTCTCAAAGGTGCCATGAGTTTCCCAAACATAGGAGACATTTCAAATAATGACAGAGAGAGTCAGGCAGGGAATTTGAAGAGTAAAGGTGTAAAGGAGGGGGGATAGGATTTGGAAAGGGTTGTAAATATTAAGAAGTCACTATATTCATGTAAACAACATTAAATATGATACATATTAAAAATTTCCACCTCTTCATTCTAATGACAGAAATTTTAGATTATTATGGGTTTAAATAAATACCATGTATAAAAATCTCAAAATACACTTAGAATATAAGGGCAATCAGTTGATGAGCCTTATCACAATGTGGTTATGATACAGTGGATGAGGGAAGTTATAGAAATGAAAGAGAAAGAAAGAGTAACATGGTTCAAAGTCAACTGCTAAATGGAGACCAGAGATAAGTGGCAGGGTCTATTAGCAGATACCAACCATGAAAATGAAAGCTATAAACCTATTGCAGCCATGCCTTTAAATTTGTATATCAGGTATCTGTTCTTTTCCCTACACTGAGACTTATTCACAGTTAGAAGCTGAATTCTCAATCTTCAGAAATGTAGTATTAGGCCCAGGATGTCTATTATTGAGTGTATAAACCACACGGTTCAGATTCCTGCTGCACCCACTCTGTAGATACCATCATTTTGGTTACCATTGTTGGGTACTCTTGAATGTGAGGAGCCCAGAGAGACTTCTTAATTCTGTCTTTCTGATATAGGGCAATCTGTGATTTGCCCTTTTAATGTGACTTGAAGTTCCTCACTGCTGCTTTATACAGACAGTCTTGGGACAGATTGGAGTTGAGCACAGAGGAGACACTTAGATTTGTGTACTCAGCTGAGAACAGTTTTACAGCTGTTGCTATGACCATTCTTAGGCTGCATGTGGATGTCATACTCTGAAGTCCCACGTGTCTCATTCTGGGATGTAATGATGTTGAAATTTCTCTTCTGTGCATGAGCTTCTCTGTAATGGTCTATATAGTTAATGCATTCAACTTGTTTACTCTTTTCCAAGGAAAAAACAACCTCTATTTTCCTCAGTCATCAATTACTTCAAAAGAATCTTTTCTCCCCCTTCACCATAGGTGCTTCCCAGGTCAGAAGGCTTAAAGTCTACTGTTAGCATAGTTATAAATATACAATCAGTTCATACTAAACATATGGCTAAAATGAAAAAAGAAGGGACATTCAGTAACTCAGTAAACTTTATGAGCATATTTTATTTTTAGTGACTCTTTGCTTCAAACTGCTAAATACCTAGTTGAATCCAGATATGACCAAGATACTAAAATTTCAGAGTCAAAAATATTCATGTTGTATGATCATGCAACATTAATGAATTTATCTGAGTACCATTAAAATTCTTTATATGTGAATAATTTCCACCTTGCCTCTTCAAAACATAGTCTGAGTCCTGTAGCACTGACATTATCTAGAAACTTGTTAGAAGTGCAGAGCATGTGTGATAAGGTCCTCCAATAAAATATAAGAACCCCTGTGTTAGTACTGACAATGACAGACACTCTAAGAGAGACTGTCAGAGCTACATAGCATAGGAACAAATATGGCTCCATACAGACCACATGTGCACCTGTTGAGGGAATTGCTCAAATTCACTGAGCTTTGGCTGCTGCAAGAGGAATTCAGAAAGATAAAGTCTTCTCACCTCTTAGGGTTGTTCTGAAACATTGATGTTTGTCATAGTTGGGAAAGGGTGTCAACTTGACATTTGAGGGTTTGAGCTCTGGGCACATTTGTGGAGAATTAATGGTTGAGTTAAGCCCAGACCAAGCCTGCAGGAGATTGTCTAGATGATGGGGAAGGTTCAACCTATGATGAGCCCTGGAATAAAAGATGGAGGGCTGGTGGAAGGAATTGGCATCATATACACTTGGCCAGACATGCTGGTCTGGCAAATAAGGAACATCCCTCTCTCAGCCATTATGTGGTGATGGTGTGGCCAGTTCCCATAGCCCTGGTCTTGGTGTGTGCTCCCCCATCAAGCTGGACTAAGAACTGTAACCAGTAATTGTAAGAGAAAATAAATACCTTATTCCCTTAAGCCATTTGATGGTGATTTATCAGCAACTGTGCAAGTAAATTGCAACAATGTTAAAGAACTTTTGGTAGCTTGCCAGATGACATAGTTGTATTTGTAATATTAGCTTTCTTTTATTTATAAAATATGAAGTGTCACATGTATCTTTTGAGATCAGTGGAAGTCCTCTGCTGCTCACGTGGTTCTCTAAGCAGTGTTACCAGCAGAACAGACTTGGGTATGGGATGACTGTGCCTTTATTTTCTGAACTTTCATCCAAATACATGTAATGGACATATTTGTAAATATAAGTAAGTAGAAAAATGTTGAGTTCCCTGACACGATTTATGAACATTCTTTCTGTCTTGAAAGCTTGTGTGGCTCCCTTCCATCATCTGTCCTGACCTTATGCAGTCCCATGTGATTTCAAGCGATACTAACTTCTCCATAAATTATTCTCCGTACGATTCTCATTTGACACTTAACATTTGTCAGCATGCAGTGAATTTCATTTTTGCTTTAACAAGATTAGGATGTGCCTTGGAAGGCACTAAATAAGGAAACCAGTAAATACTGAAAGACAATAAGCTTAGATTAAGTCCTATAGTTCAGACTAATGTAGAGGGAGCAGGAATGGGGAGTAATTTTTTTCAGTGAAAAGTAAGGTCAACTCTGAGACTGGACAATTAAATCAAAATTAGCCTGGTTAAATGTGTGGAAATATGTAATCCCTTTTGCAAACAGTCAATATGTAATGCTATAAATAGCCATTATGTTGAAATTCTATCCATCTTGGAAAGGATCAATACTTTAACACATACGATAAGCCAAAGATTGAAATCTATTCACAAAGAATGAGTGTATTTGAGCAAGTAAAGTTTTGATGCTTCTTTTATTTGTTAACTTGCAATAAAAACATGTATTTTTTAACATTTAGTGTTTGAGGATAAACACAATGAATTTTCATAAATATTCTATATATGGACATATGTACAGACTTCACATAAATACTGAGAAGATCAACTTAACTTTCATATGCTTTAAAATTTAAATATATCATGCAAGCATTTCCACCTCTCAGTGAATAACTACATTAGACTATTGAGTATGTAGTTGCCATCTTTTGCTGTTAATACCACTCACTAGTTTGGGGATGTTGAAATAAGGAATTGTAGGTAAATCATAAGAATTAGAAGTCAGGAAGCTTTGTCAAAGAATTTAAGTGAATTTACCATAAATGTGTTGAAATATAGTGTTTTGAAAGATTTTATACCTACCATGTTGTTTGTCAACATTACGTCAGACAGTAAAACATCCTACCAATCCAACTAAGAGTTTGGCCTTTTTTTCTTTCTCCGTTTTCTTCATTATATTATTTTATTTTCTATTATCATATGTTGTTTCTTCTTCAGAGTTAGACTAGTGTTATTTACGATTGGACTCAATTATATGTGATTTTTCATGTGTATTGAAGTCTATAAAGAAAACATCTAAAATTAAAGCATCAAATTTTTTCATTTATTAATATGCATAAAAATAATGAAGTTCAATTGCTGAGTATTGGGAAAGAAAATCTATAAAACACCCTCAATGATTATTTCATCTAAAATAACGATGCATGTATTCATTAATATCTACTAGGTTGACAGTACTAAATTACTTACTTATCTGCTATCCACCCCTTGTTGCCAAGAAAAAATGAAAAAGTTGATAAATACTAACATTGTTAGTTTTCTTCTTTTACTTAGTTGCTCTTACAAATGATTGGCAACAAGAAGTTAATCAGTGTTAGTCATCCACACTCACATTCTCATGTGAATTGTGAGGGAAACATGTAGCAATACAATGTACTGTGAAATATTCAAAAGACAATAGATTTCTTTGCCTGCCGCACTTGACCTTTGTTCTGATCTCCTGTTAGTATTCAAAGTTTATTTTGCTTACCATAGAAGGCTGTGGACATAGTGTTTAAGAGCAATTTTTGAAGTCAGTTCACATCCATGTAGAATGACCTTTACAAATTCTTGGTCCCAGTTTCTTAGCCATAGGATAAGAATGACCACAGTAACACATGTCACTTAGGTTTATTATAAATAAACATAGATATAGAGATGGTTCAATAAATGATCACTCCCATATCACTGCAGGACTAACATGAACAGCATCCTTGATTCAGTCTCCAGTACTGAAAAAATATACAATAACTTTAATGATTAATTTATGGGGAAAATAACATTAGCAAAATATTACATCATGTTTCAAAATGCAAATAATATATTTAACTAGATAACAATTACATAATATCTCTGTACCTCAAGTAATGTCTCACTAGTTGTTATGCATATTTCTATAAATCAATGAAAAGTATCCATTTAATAATATATACTGTAATAACAGTTGGAAAAAATTCCTACAGTGAGGGTATTGCTTTATTCATCCGTAAGTACTTATGATGAATAAAGTTCATTTGGTAAGAGTAATTTCAACATGTATTATTTTATTCTCTGAATAATACCAATATTCTGTATTTTCCTGCATAATAATAAATTACATCGTACAAAGGATGGATGCCCCCAAGCATGTTGTTTCTCCGTGCAAAGGAAAAATATGGGTCATAGAGTAAGCGATTTAATACTATAATACATGTGATGAAGGCTAATAAGTCTCCCTTTTTTCCCCCAATATCCAGATTCCTCCAAAGGACCTCAACCATCTTCAGGTATAAATGGAAACATGCAGCCGCCCAGCACTGCTGGGCAGCCCCCTGCCTCTGCTATCCCCTCCCCAAGTGCCAGCAAGCCTTGGCGCAGCAAGTCCATGAATGTCAAGCACAGTGCCACCTCCACCATGCTGACTGTCAAGCAGGCCAGCCCCGCCACCTCGCCCACGCCATCTTCAGACAGATTGAAGCCACCCGTCTCCGAAGGGGTCAAAAGCGCCCCCTCGGGCCAGAAATCTATGCTTGAAAAATTCAAGCTGGTTAATGCCCGGACTGCACTGCGTCCCCCGCAGTCTCTCAGTTCAGGACCCAGTGACGGTGGCAAGGAGGACGATGCCTTCTCAGAGTCAGGGGAGGTGGAAGGTTTGAACAGTGGCCTGAATAGTGGTGGGTCAACAAGCAACAGTCCCAAAGTGTCGCCCAAATTAGCCCCTCCAAAATCCGGAAGCAAAAACCTCAGCAATAAAAAGTCTTTGCTGCAGCCGAAAGAGAAAGACGAAAAAAACAGAGACAAAAATAAAGTCTGCCCTGAAAAGCCGGTCAAAGAAGAGAAGGATCAGGTGACAGAGACGGCTCCAAAAAAGACCTCCAAAATTGCTAGTTTGATTCCGAAGGGCAGCAAGGCCACAGCCGCCAAGAAGGAAAGCTTAATTCCATCTTCCAGTGGGATTCCAAAACCAGGTTCGAAGGTGCCCACAGCAAAGCAAACTACTTCACCTGGCAGTGCAGCAATCAAAGAGTCTGACAAATTCAGGACTAGCAAGGGAAGCCCTTCCCAGGCCTTTCCCAAGCCTGCAACCACAGAGAAAGCAAGCACATCTGGCTGCCCTGCCCCTCCGGAGGGAAGGGAGACTGGGCAGGTGCCCCCCTCCACTTCCTGTGCAGCGCAGTTAGCAATGGGAGGGGGCCAGAGCACAGGAAACGGAGCTGTCCAGCTCCCTCAGCAGCAGCAACACAGTCACCCCAACACAGCCACAGTGGCTCCATTCATTTACAGGTAAGGTACTTCTCTACTCCATCCTTAAAGGTAGCTCTTCATACTCCAGGTGTGTAATGTCAAGTCAGGTAATCATGCTGGAATCATGTTTCATTGGGAAGCCATAGATCCAGAACTCAGCATGGCAGCTTAGTCTAGGAAAATCATCCCATAGGAGCAAGAGATTCTAAAAATGAACCTACTAATGTCCAAGGCAAGAAAACACTATCGCTTTCTTCTGGCTTTAGTACCATCAATATTATGCTTAAATGACATCTGTCAACTGCCAATTGCTGTGAGTACCAGCAGGCTTTTCAAATAATTCTTAGTATTAAGTCACTTATAGTCAATGTTTTGGTACCACCCTTGGGAGAAAGTACATCATAATGGTAAAGAGCAGGCTCTGTAAGCACATACATGTGGACTTAAGTCCCTGCTGGACCATTTGCTGGCCACATACTTTAGACTGGATACTTGAAAACCTCTGTCTCATTTTCTTTAGTTGTCAAGTAGGATTAATAGTTTACCTAGTAAAGCCTGAAAACAATGGTTTACCTAAGTAAGCTTAAAAACATTAGCAAAGAACCTGCTCTCTCCATCTTATTCACCTGCCCAGGGAATGAATGGTCCCTCCCATTATGGGCTGGTTATTCCACATCTTCAGGTTTTTTTAGGGCTTACCTCAACTATGAATTATTCACAGATGTCCCCCCAAAGCTCAGCCTCAATTGTCAACTTGATACCTACTACCCAACTAGCACAATTTCTCACTTAGTATAAACTTGTAGGCAAGAAGTATGTTTGCCTTTTATTTGTTTATGTTTTGTTTATTCATTCTACATTGTTTTCTACTTTGTGTGCATTAAAACACATAATTAGATATTTTGTCTAAAGCATGCGTCTACTGCACAGTTACAAAAGTAGCTCATTATTACTGTGCCATTCTTGGTGTTAATCAGTTAGAAATCTGTCCGATATGGCCATGTGTCCAAATTTGCTTTGTGAAGAGCTGAGAAAGTTAAGAATAATGACAACCCATCCTTTTGGCAGGTTATTAGACTTAAAATAGAACGGAAAATTTATGAGCAAAAAGTGAAACTTGCTATAATTTAACATAGTCAAGGCCATGCATTATAAACATTTATTACATTTATTTAATAATATCTTTAAAAAATAAAGAATATAATTATAATATAATTATAATTTTTTTCATGCCATGAGTTTACATTTTCCTGAGACTTCATACACTTAACCAAAACACAATTATGCTTGTTACATGTTATCTCTTGGACTGCGGACCCTCCAGTGAGTCAGTGATCTGACTTCAGTAGCCAAACACTTTAAGCTTGTGAAGCTGGGTCAGGAAAATTTTTGTTTCTGAAGAATCAGAAATTAAGATGCCAAAAGCACAATCCACATTTCCATAATATCAGAAACATGATGATTTTTTGTCATGCTCATCACATTTCTGTATTTCACATACATTCTGTAAAAATATCAATCTTTTTTAACACATGACCTTCCTAAAACAGTGAACATCCAGATCTGCCAGTTTAGCTAGCAGATTTGCTTGTTGATAGAACTGAAATATCAAGCTAATACATTCATTTCCATTGGCAAATGTAACATTTTTTGTTTAACAAGCCTAATCCTCACTGCATCCTAAAGACCTCTGTGGCTATAGAGTCTATCTATATGCAGGAACTCTTTGATCATTGCGTTCAAAACAATTTAAGTTGGTAAAGTATATATAGTTTCTATGTATCTCATGTTGTTTAAAAATATGTCTCCATTATAGAATGATCAAGTACAACTGAATATTCTTTGTCCATGTAGTTATCATTAGCATATTTCACCATCAGTCTCAGCATTTTAAAATATAATCTATTATTGCTTTAAAACCTAGGTGTATTAAAACAGATGTTACTCCTGTTTTTAAAAAGAAAATTTGCATTATATGACCCTCAAGTCCCAAAACCTATCCCAAAACTGTCCCTACCTTTGTTTTTATGAGATCTGAATTTTCACATTTCACATATGAGAAAACTGGTGATACCTTTCTGTCTATATCCATCTCATTTCACTTAATCTTGAATCCTCTGGATTCATCTGTGCTGTCTCTAATTCAGGCCTTCTTTTTCTCCATGATTGAGTAGTATTCCTTTACTTTGTACGCAACACTGAAGATGAAGCTCTTTTTTAATAAAAAAGAAGAAAAGGACACAGTTTAGAATCCCCTGTAATCCTGACAAATTTTCTTTCTGCATTGAGCTTTTATTTACCCCTGAAAATAAATTTTATGAAAGGGAGGTGATATAGCAAAATGGCTGAGAGCACAGACAATATCTACCTTACTTTGTCATTCATTGTTCAGAAACCCTTACTTCACAGTCATTCATTCAATGACACTTAGAAGTATATTGCATACTGCCAAGGTAATACACTTAAAGATTCACAATTTTTTAGTCCATAAAATGGAAATAATAGTAGGTAAGTATTCTGAAGATAGAACTTGTAGTTATACTATATTAGCACAGAATAAAAAAAACTTTCTGGGCTCGCAAAATAGCTTAGTGAGTAAAAGTTGAAACCACCATTCCTGAGGATTTGGATTTGATTCCTAGAATCCACATGGTGGAAGGAGAGGACAACTTTCACAAATTATCCATTGACCTCCACAGGAAATCCACATAAGAAATGAATAAAAAAAAAAAACTTAAAAATAGTCTTCCCCAAACTTGAGTTTCTAATCATGTGCACATTGTTTCATACATGTTTAGCCATTTTAAACTTTTAAGAAATGACATTAATAGCAATAATATTTGATTCTATCATAAGCATGAGATAGTCAAATAAAAATAATAAGAAGCATTGTGGCCTACCCATTTGGTAACAATTGAAGTCTCCCGAGAACAGTTTTATCAATGATAAATGTCCTCCAAAGGAGAATGGCAAATATGGGTTTTCAGACTGTCAATGAATGATGTTCACATGATGGAGTTGTGGCTTTTGGAGTCTGGGATTCCATCACCATTTCTCATTCTCCTTATTCTTATGTGTAAGAATCCTTCCATTTTTTATTCACTGAGAGCTTACTCTATAAAGAGAATGATGTTCATTTTCTCATAAACTTAACACAAATCTTCAAGAGATTGTTGTTATGGCCATTTTTTTCCAAGAGGGAAATGCATGAACTAGAGTCATAATGGTAATAATCTCAGCCTATCAGAATTGGCCTATGAAACCACATCTGACTCTACAACGTTTCTTCTTACTTAGCCATTGGTATTCTTATTGTTGCTCATCAGTGCTTTCTGCGTGACAAAAAAAAAAGAGTATTATTACCAGAAAAATTCTGACTTGAAGAATGGCAGTAATATATTTTCACAATTAATTCAACAACAAGTAGGGTGCAATGGTACCCACTTGGAAAGATGAGGGTCAGAGTTGCTGTAGTTTGTTGCCTACAGTGCATAGGAAGGATCTGTTTCAAAAGATCATTCATAATAGTAGTTAGATCACTTTTCTTAATTTGTATAAACTCTACATATATATGGATTGTTTTGTGTGTTCTGCACATGTATGACATTTAAATATAATTAAGTAGCAAACAAATAAAAGAACAATTGGTTGATGGTGATCATGATAGGACCATGTTTGGTTACTAATCATTCCTGATTCTAATATATGCTTCATAATGCTCTTTCTTGCAAACCAAATCCAGCATCCTATAAATAAAATGTTGAGTTTTGACAATGGAGGAATTTCATATAATCTAAATATTAATCCAGTGCAATGTATTTTACAAAAAGTTTTTTGTAATTCAATTATCCTTACAAAGTTGTGAGCATTTTATGTTTATTTTTTCCTTAGTTACACAACAAGCAGAAATAACTGAGATAAAAGAAAAACATTGTAAAAGTAGACAATAAAATCAATATAAGAAGTTCTCAACAACTAAAAACATTTGAAAATGCAGTAGTCTATCTCTTTAAGTGTTAATGTGCCTCCCATGGGCATTTAGAAAGTGCTGAAATTGTCATTTGCTGTGAACAAAAGAAAATCCCTGAGATATATTTTGCCCCCTGTGAACCTACCCCTCAGACTGCAAGTGACTTGCAAGCATGTATATAAAGGTTGCTTTACTCTCTCAACTCTTTCCCAGGATCCACAGTCCATCTAGTCTTCCTAATTCTTTCAAAACATAACCTCCATCTGGCATTTCATATTTCTACACAGCACAAGCACCTGGAGGCAAAGATAGTGGAAGCAGGAGCATGAGCAATTCCCATAAGAGAGACAAATGTCCCTTAGACTATAAAGCAAAATGTGACAGATGAAGAACAAAGCAGTGTGATATATGAGCCTATTAATTTAATATGAATTCTGTCCCTCTTTACCCACTTGATTTGTAAAAGTAGGCCAAGGTAATATGACTTTAAATTCTTTTCTTCTTTTAATATAGCATTCTATAGATTATGCACCAGCATTATGAATTAATTGCATGAATAGGCTGTGGTCTTAAATCCTTGTGAGATTTCAAATTTGTGTAGGATGGGACAATGGAAACTGACATTTGAATATACTATATTCTGGAAGGCACAATATGCAAGGCATTAACTTTGATAAGTGCTTACTCACAAGGTTTGAAGTAGGATGTATTCACTGAACCAGTACAATGAGTAGGTGGAGTTGACTTTGATACCCATCATTTAAATAAAGCATTGGGAGCCCTGCAGCCACCATGACAGGTGACATTGCAGTTGTGGTTTAATGTAAACTTGGCATAAATGGTCATGAGCACGAACTATGGTTTATTGAATTCTTATCTTGCAAGATCATCTTTTGTTAGATTTGATATATTTCTGTACACTAGGAGTGATTTAAATTCCTTCATTCAGCAATATTTTGAAGCTAGATTGCAGAGATGCTACTAGAGGAAAGACTATTATGCATAATGCTGCTTCAAGTTGGCATTCTTTAAGTGAAGAGGACTGTAAAAAATCTCTGTTCATGTAACTTTGAGGATTAATTGCAGGTATTTGAAAAAAATCTTTTCAGAAAATGTACAAGAATGCTGCAAATATCTAGTATATACATATAATATAATATATACACATACCATGCTTGGAACATGCAGAAAATTTAAGTTTTATTAACTATCTCCCCAAAATACCACTTTTTACCCATTTTAAATTCCAGTTGTCAGGTTTTAATAATAGCTGTCAATCTCCCATCTTTTCTGGTTTTCAGAGCATTTATTTTGTGAAAGCAAAGCACAGTACATATAGATAAACATGTACATATATTTTTAAATTGAGCCTTATCTCATGATTAAAAATATGCATCAGTAATGCCACATAAATAGTGCTATCTTCTTTCCATTGCCTTCTATTGGGTATTGTATCATTTGATTATGAATGTTTCCCATTCTGGATCTAAGCAATTTAACTGGTTCATTAAGACAATATTTCCTATCATTTTCCATCTTAAAATCAAACTCCCATATACATGCTAAACATTTTTGAGGAAGATATTTTGAGACATGTGTAAAGATTCTATTCCCCAATTTACATTTGTTCATGCATTGGAGCATCCATTGAGGTTTCTTACTTGAATTTAAATTTTGCTCAGTGGATAATGAATTATTTTATGATTCCATTATTCCTTCTAAATTTACTTCCTGGCACACTGCTTTAAAAAGTGATTTCTCTCTCTTATCCATCTATCTAAATTGTAAAGGCTAATAGATTCCTATTCTATTCCTTAAGTTGTCCATCATGGCACTCATAACTTACTTTGATATCTAAAATTACCTGAATTGGGCTTGGGACAATGCAAACTAGTTTGCATATCTCTCTGCAAACCTGACTGCTTTCTCAGAGTTTCTTTCTTTTTTTTTATTATTAATACATTTTTTATTATTATTTCAGCTCATACAAACTTAATAGATACACCAGTTCCCTCCCTCCCTCCTCCTCCCCCCCGTACCTCCTACTCCCCCTCCCCACCCCCTCCCTCCCCATCCCCCAGTGCCTCCCGCCCCAATTCCCAGAGAGTCCTTTCTTGTGCATGCCTGATTTTCCTCTGGGCCCTCCTCTCCGATGACGTACAAGGACCCAGGCATTTCCCTGAACCCTTTCCCGTGTTCCCCTTAAGCACAGGAACACTGCTGTGGCTGCCAATCCCTTGCCTCCAAGGATCTTGGTGCCTTTAGCAGATGCTAGACTTTGTGAGGTCAATAGTGTGTTGGACAATGCGCAGGGCATGTAAAGTCCAATTATGATTGCTTCAGCCCTAACTTGTATGAAGTATCTTGCATATCATTGCTCCTCCCATCCTTTTGCTCTTACACTTTTACCGCCCCCTCTTCCGCAAATTTCTCTGAGCTTCAGGATGGGGAGAGATTAGGTTGGCCTAGTTCTAGGTGGTTGATATAGAGTCTCTGAAGTTCTGGATTGTGGTTCGTTGATTTCTTTTGCTGTTTTGCTACTCCTGCAATGCCCTTCACTCCATCCTGGTGGGCATTGTATGTCACCCCTTGGCCAGAGACAAAAAGCTGTTAAACTAGAGTCTTGTGATAAAAGCACATTCAAAGGTAGATGTAATAAAAGTGGGAAACCACAGTGAGGGAGGGGTCTGTCACCCATTTGCAAAATGGTTACTTTTTATCTGCCAGACTATATGCCCTCCCCTTCTGGTGATATCATACCCCCTCAGTTGTAAATGATCAGGAACGAAAGTCTATGAACTTAATTAGATGTCTCATTACTTATTTGAGTCTTTGATGGAGGTCTATTTTCTCTGCTGTAACATGGTCCCCTCTCTCCTTTTTTCTGGTGTGGCCCTCCTACCCCATCCCTCCTGTTCATAATCCTTGCAATTATTGTATTGCAGAGATTTTTCTATGAGTGTCTCTAGGTGGTCTGGGTGGGTTTGGTACTAGGAGCCACCTATTAGGGAGTACATACAGCGCTTAATTTTCTGGGTCTGGGATACTTCACTTAATATAATTTTGTGGCTCAAAATGTTCTTGACACATTGCATGCTTTTCTACAGCTGGCCTCAATCACTTTTTCACGAGCCCCTATTTCTTATGGTGGAGAATGATATCAAAAACCATGTTACTGCTCTTAGGGTTTTCAAGTGATCCAATCTAAGCTACTCATATATATTTGTTTACATACTACATAAAATTTAATGAGTTTTTAAAATTAAATAAAAATAAAATATATATATATATTTATAAAATTTCAAATTTGGCATAATCTAGGCTTTATTACCAAGTTCTGTATATGACCTGTAAGACTGCATAGAACAGTCAATGCTGTCATAGTCAGTACTTGTTGCTGACATGGGACCTGAACAATATAATACTCAGTGTCCAGAGGCATTTGAGTTAAGAATTAAGAGTAGTGCTTATTTGTTCAATATTTACAGAAAAGTTAACTCAAGTTCTGGTGAAATTATTACACAAGATCAACCATTTAATTGCTAGTGGTTTTAATTCTTTCACCTGTGTACTTATGTTGCAGGGATAGAGTTATGTTCTAGTGCTTTGGCATAGATAGTATACAAGACACACACCTGGTATAGAAAATACATAGTATAAACAATAGGTTTTATCCTAATCATCATTGAGATTTAGAGTTCCAAGTTCAACAGCATCTGGTAAATTTCTGTAGCTATGACTGATTAGGACTATATTAAACACTGTTTCGCCAAACTCCATATTGTAGTTTTAATAATAAGAACAAAGTATTCCATGGTCATACTATGAATGCATATTGATGGTTTGCACAAGTTCTGTCTCTGCATAATTTTTGAGAAGCTTCATAATCCTCTCTTGCTTTCTCCAGTCAGTATGAGAGAAATGTCAATTTCTGTGTAAATAGGGTGAAGCAACCTGTGTGACAGGTTCACTCTGTCAAATATCCCTTTTGTTTCAGAAGTCTTGATAAATCATTTCATCAATCAACCCAAATATTTTTATTTCACCAACGCATAGTTTTTGTTAGAACTGAGTACATTTGGGGATTGTCCAGAAACCTAACTTGTTTCTTACATCATTTACATAAAAGGTAAAGACTTTAATAATTAGCATTAATTACATCTCTACAGATTTGTGTTAAAATCTAATTTTACTTTGTCTAACTGCAAGTTAAAAATACTGGATAAATTGAAGGCTTGTGTCATAGAATAGAAGAGTTTTCTACTCCCACACACATGTGAGCTGACTTTTTATTAGAAAGACTTGAAGTTGAACTTATTGTGTTCTCATTGCTTTATCTATTCTGCATCATTACTAATGTAAATGACTCAGAGAATACCATGGAGTAGATTCTCTTGTGCCTTAAACTAAAAGGACAACAAAGAGTAAATCACTCAGAAATATATACTGTCATGCTAAAAAACTAAAATCCTTCCAAGTTAAGACTGAACTGTTAGAAATGTCAGCACATTTTGAAAGGGAATGTCTCAGACCAGGACCAATGGAGTTGAGAGTGATAAGTCCCATACAGTAAGGAAAACAGCTACAAATTGGCTCCTGGAGATGCTTTACAAGGGGTGTTTTCAGTGAAGCAAAAATGCACTTCTCCCCCAAAAAGCATATTGATCCCATGAGTCTTCATAACTAGCATAATTGCAAAGTATTCCAACTCTCATGACAGCTTCTTGTCTTGGTTTAATAAAAACCAATTGGCATTGGGCTTTAGAGATTCATCTTACGAAGCTACTTAGTGTGACCCAGCTTAGGAGATTCTGTCCACAGTCAACTTGTCAGGCAGCCCCAGCTTTCCCCAGGCCTCCAGCCTCACTACCCATTTAAAGTTGTTCAGTAATAATAAAGAGCCTTACAGAACTTCAGAGGACTTCTTCATTCAAACAAAATAGACTCAGAAGGAAGCCAAAAAGATGCAATAGCACATAAGAAATAAGTCATGAATAGACCATTATAGACTTCAGCCAGAGAGGGGAGTGAGACAATCAGTACCCAGGGGACATAGGAGCTTTCAGGAGAGACACAAAATAGACCACTGTTGCAGTTAGCCTGAATTGTTGCTGATAAATTTCCATCAAAATGGCTTAAGGGAACAAGGTGTTTATTCTCTTACAATAATCCGATTACAATTTTTAGTCCAGCTTGACAGCAACACAAGGGCTGAGGGATCTGTTCGCACCATGTTCCTATAACGACTAAGCGGGGATGATCCTTACATGCCAGACTAACACATCTGGCCAAGTATGAACATGGATGCCCCATTTCTCATACAGTTCCCTCCATTTTATTCAGCCACCCAGAAACTAGTAAAACCCACCACAGGCTGGGCTTTTTCCATACACTAGAAAATTTCCTTCAGTTTTGCTCTGGGCATAATTCAACTACTAATTCTCTACACATGTGACCAGAGCTCAAACCCTCCATCAAGTTGACATCTGTGCCTACTATGACAACCACAAAGGGACCATTGATGCTCCGTGTTTTTATATTGACCCAAACGCAGTGCCTCAGTAGAATGCAACCTGGAATTTTGGTTATAATACCGGTTTAGTTTGCATTTACTTTATAAGAGCATTTTCTTGCTTTTATAAATGAATAAATTGAATTTCAGAAATGCTAGCTAGATTACTAATATCGGTTGAGCTAATAATCATGATCAGCTCAGGTTTTATACCTTAAACAACGCACCGTTATTTTCATTCTTCCTTCTACATAGTTCATCCCTAGTAATGTTGTTTTACTTTTACTGCTGACGAGGTAATCATTTATTTATCAAATATTTGTTGATTGAGATCAGTATGTTCAGTGTAAAAGTAGACATTAAGGTACTATGTGAGATTAAGGGAAACATTAATCAAATAATCACACTGGTTTCATTTTAAAAGTGTATGAAAAACCAACAGACAGATCTAGTTAGAAATAAGTGCATGCAATTGGGCATTTCACCTGATTGGTCAAATTAGGAGGAATTTTACTGAGTCTTATTTATTTTTGTACTTGATCTGAGGCCTGAGGGAAAGGCTGGATTGGGTGAAACAGGAGAAAACAATCAAGTGAAAAGAGTTGGTTACAAAAGGAAGCAGTGAGAAGTAGGTAGAAGACCACTGTGTCCAAAGAGCAGAGAATTATGGGGGGTTAGGAGGAATATTCATGAGGATACTAGAAAGTAGCAAGACCCAGGCCAGTCAGTGATCAGCCAGGCTCTGGAAGCTTCATAAGTTTCACTTCCAAGGGCTTTTGGAGCAAGGACTAGAGAAAAGATTGTGAGCTCAGATCTGTATTTGATGAGTTTGAGAATTCCAAACAGAAATACCAATTTATAGGCATCATGCATAGTACAGGTTTAGAGAAAAATGCTGGATTGAAATTTTACAACTCACATATCAAAAAGTAATAATTCAATGAGTGATTAAGATCATGTAGAGGTAGTTCTAAAGGAAAGCCACAAGAATCTCGTTCATGAAACTATCAAGAATTTTGCTTTCTCACCCCCAACTTTTGACTACATACAATTGTAACATTTAATGATTATGGAAATGAAAATGAAAGAGGGAAAAAGATGGAATCATAGGACAGAAAGCAAAGTGGAGAACTTTGGTTATAGAAGAAAGGGTAAAGGATATAAGAGCTTGTTGAAGAGAGGCAAGGGTCTGCTATGCCTGTGCTCCCAAGAAATCCATGAAGCAACACCTGTTGAGTTTAGTAGCATTGAAACTTGCTGATCTTGTCAACATATATCCTGTTGCTTTAAAAATATAACTTCTGTCTTTATTTTCTATACTGTTTAAATCAAAGTAGGAATAGTTTGCCTGAAAATAATGTAGTTCAACACAGCTTGTTATAAGAATTCTTGCCCTGTTTCTCATAAGGATCATGTCATACAGATGGCACATCTATCCCTCCATTCAGATTATATTGTTTATGAAAAATCTTATTATTTATATTTATTATTACAGTTTCTATATCTGCCAGTTAATTACGAAGTTTTTTTTTTCTCCTGAAACTATATCTTGATATGTAGACCAGGCTAGTTTTAGACTTCAGCCTGCTAAGTCCTGTAATTCCAGGACTATATGCAATTGTCAAGTATTTCTGATTTCAATAATAACAATTTGGTTTTTTTTTTGCTTTAAAACTAAGATTTAGAATAAAAATGACATATTAATTAAATCAAATATTTGAAAAATATGTTGAATTGTTATATCATAAACAGGTATTTCTATAGATGTAATTAAATATAAAAATATTTAGAGATTACTTGCATGGCTCAAAGCAGGTACTGGAAAGAGAATTTTAAGGCAAATAAGATGTGTTCAAAGCATAAAGTCAGCATGCAATGCTGTGCTGGTTTGTCTCCTGTGTCTTAGTAGTTCATGCTGTGAATTTTTCAAAGATGAAATGTTTTGGATCAAATGTATGTACATTTTGAAGATACATGAATAAAGAAGTTCTTACATTGGCCACCTGTATATTAAAGAAAGAAAGTGCATACAGTAAGAATGGATGATCAAAAGTACACACTTCTTCCATTGAAAGCTTTTCATTTCATTACATGGACATTTACATTTTTTAACCACTGTTGTCTTTGAATGTAAAAATGTTCCCAGCAGGCTTATGAGTTCAGTTGCCATGATGAATGCTATCTCTCTGGAATAGTTACAAAAATAAACCCTTTTTCCCTTAAATTGTTTGGGCCAGGTATGTAATATATAATGAAACAATGCAACCATATGCACCATTAAATAGAAACAAATATAAAGCATATAATATTTTGATTGCTTTTGATTGACTTTAATGTTTTAAAAATCCATAATAAATCAATCATCATAGTGTTATTTATAGTCAGTTTCTATTTATTTTCTGCTTTATTCATGCTTTATGTTTTAGGACATACCTTGTAGAATTTTCGTTAGAAAAATACTATGCTTGTAAGGACATAACTTAGACAGATGTTCTCTAAAACAACCAGACTATTGTCTCTTTTCAAGTTTTTTGCCCTTCCCCCCTAATGTAATCAATAACTAATAGCTATAAGCTTTTAAACTTAGAAAAATATAAGAGATAAGATTTAATATCACACAAAATTTAATATTTGAAAAATAAATGTCAACATTCCTTTGCAAATAAGCAACCCTAGAACAACCCAGTCCAATACAATCTTACTGACCTTGATGGAAAACTTGTAACCATCTGATGTCTTTTGTGCCTCTGATGAATCATTGCTGACCTGAATTGATGTTTTGTTTCTCTATCTTCTTGCTTAACTTCAGAGCACATTCAGAAAATGAGAGCACCTCTCTACCATCTGCCGACTCTTGCATCAGTCCTACAAAGATGGACTCTTCATACAGTAAGACTGCTAAGCAATGCCTTGAGGAGATATCAGGTAAGTGGCTTGGAGAAGGGAAAGGTCAGGCTTCAAGATTGCTGTAATCTCCTTAGGATTCTTTTAATTAAATCATATGTGCTCTGTACTTTTGCAAAGCTGGACTGTGTACAAATCACGCTCCAGAATTTCTTAGATATTTGGCTACTTTGCTTAGGATGATTTCTTTGTGGCTTGAGAAAGAGTGGCAATTCTTTCAGAAGCTGAATCTGCAAGATGTTTTACATCACTATGGTTTCTTTCAAACTGAATAAAATCATATAACACCTAGGGAACTTTCTATGGTTAGTCAGGTGGCCTTCAGAGATGTATATCTGAGATTAACCATATACTAAACGTTGTCAATGTAAATTTATGGTTAATCCAATATTGCCCTGCCCCCAATTCTGTGGTATTTAGAGTTCTTTTGTATATACTTGAAAAAAAACTTTAGCCAGGGAAATATTTCATTATGCACATGTAGTTACTATAAGTAAAACTGTACATATCCCAGACAAAGGTATCAGATTTTTATACTTTTGAAGATAGAATTATCAGTTTGCACTCAATTTTTATCTTAAGATTCAGAAAAGTCTAGACCTACGTGGAATTTTAATGTAACAATTTTACTTGTAAAAATGTACAATATATTCACAGTTTTGCATTCATGAGAAAACAGCTAACCTTTTAGTAAAACATATTACCCCTAATGGGAGAAAGAATTTAAAATTTTATTTGTTTACAAGTACAAGAATGTTTGAAAGTAGAAGTGTGTTGCTTTTTTCCAGTAATTCTCTGGTTTAACTTTTGTGTATTCATAGTTAAGTGCAAAGGAAAAAAGCTTAATGAACTACTTAATTTTCAAAGTTTCTGTGTTTCCCTAAGAACTCAAAGAATAATTTTTGTTCTGTGCTAAGGAAAGTAGCCATGTCACAATTTGAGGAATTAAGAATCTTCGCAGTTTTGTACACATGGCAATTAGTTTGGCCAACATTAGACTATGCTGAAATAGTTACTAATAAACATTGCTAATAAATAGAACAAATACATCCCAAGGGGAGCCTTTGAAATTAAAGTTAGTGATATAATTAGGCATCAGAAGTTTCAAATTACAAGTGTAGAGATGATGTAGAGATTATAATGTGAACATACCTGTGGTGATAGTTTTTATAACCTTTTCAAATACTTCAGGGAATTGACTTGTTAATTCCAGGTAGTTTTACTGTCAAAATCATGCTATGTAGCTGTATTGTGACCACATTTTCATAATTTTGGCATGATAAGAAGCTGTATAACTTCCCATATTTTATGTACATAAGTGTCTACAATCTTCTCATAAAGAACAAGCACTCAAATCCATAGGTGCAAGTGAACTTAATAGAGTTTGAGCTAGAATTGTGCATTTCACAAAGGAATGCTTTTCTGAAGCTAATGTATTTCTAAGTTGGTTTAATAGAATAAATACTCCATATTCAATTTTTTGCAGTTTCTTGTTATGTCTGTTTCTGATCATTTTTCATATTTCCAATTAATATTTCCATTTAATGTTCTGATAGAATATTTGAAAGTGAAACATAGCCTAGACTTTAATATAGTAATTTAATGGATTAATGGAAGGAAGAGCATTTTTCAGAAGCAATGAATTATTTAAGTGGCATCACAGATTTGAGAAAAAAAGGAAACCAGAGATAAATGTTACAATGAGTCCTCCATCCATGTATCATTCTTACTGCTATCTGTTTAAAATTAGTCTTCAACAAGGTAATATTGTCATTGCAAGCTTAAGAGTTATTTTGTGGAAGAAAGATGGTAGTAATTACACTTAGTAAACTATAAATTGAGTATCCCTTATCTAACATGCTTGCTTGGAACCAGCAGTATTTCAGATTTTGGAATATTTTGCATATATAATAAAGTTGCTTGGGATAAGACCTATCTCTGGATTTTAAAAACATACGTTCATGTTCTTATACAACCTGTACCTTTATATTGATGTTAATCTGATACAATATTCTTAGTGGATCTGTATTTCAAAATAATTTTCAGTTAACTATAATAATTGTATATTTTACAGGTTATAATATCTTCTGATATACATAGTCATAGCATAATGATTAACATAACAAATTTAAAATACCATTCAAAACATTCAAAATCCTGTCTTCTGATTTATACAAAATTCTCCACCTGTCCTCATCTTTCTGTATATTAGTAGTACAGGTCAGGACTCTCTTTGGTTTCCAAGGTTCCACATTCCTTTGACTTTGCCCAAACCTCATGGCTTACTCGTTTTTTGGAAGTATTTTTGAGTCATGATTTTTTCCCTGTGATTTCTTATCTTTGAAATGATGAGGTGGCTGTCCCCTGGGTATCATAAAATCTTTCATGTATGTAGCTTTCCCCTCTATGTAAGCAGCTCATAAAGATTTTCACTGTGGCCTTCTCTCATGATGATAAAATTTCATAATCCTTACACAGTATGTTTTCATAAATATCTTATAGATATTTACAACATGCTATGTATAAAGCTAAACCTTAATGGTAAATTTATACACATCTCTTATGCATTGTCTTCATATTGTTTAATGATAATTCTGTCTTCTAGCTGCCCAAGTTCTAAACTTGATTTGTGACTTCACCTTTGTAACAGTTTGCTTGCAAGGTTGCGATAAATCACGATCAAATAGCTTAAGGAAACAAGGGGTTTATTTTCTAATGATAGTTCAGTTACAGTTTGTAGTCCAGCTTGGCAGAAGAGCATGCAACAACAGCAGGGTCAAGGGAACTGGCCACACCATCTCTACATAATGGCTGAGAGAGGCCCAATCCTTACTTGTCAAACTAGCATATCTGGCCAAGTATGTACAAGGATGCCAACTCTCTCAACCAGCTCTGTATTTTATTCCAGGGCCTAATTCCATCCACCATGGGCAGGGGCTTCCCCCATCAGTTGGACAATCTTCTGCAGATGTGCTCTGGTCTTAACTCAAACCATTAATTCTCTACAAATGTGCCCAAAGCTCAAATCCTCAATGTTGAGTTGACACCTGTGCCCAACTATGACAAGCTTCATTCTCATGTCTGATGTCCAGTCTATTATAATGTCTTATTGGCTTTCTGAATTCAGGAGCCAAGAGTACATGTGAATTAACTTTTTGAGAAGTTTCTCAATATCTGAACTCTTCATGTTTATCTCAAGTCAGGGATTCAGAAATAAAGTCAGATAAAGCTGTATGTAAATCAATATAAGGACCAAGGTGCTAAGTAGTCTAATTAGTATAGGAAAGAATAGTAACTTCAAAATATAATATGAATTGAGCCACGTCTTTCCATATCTACTTTTCTGTTTTGTTATCTGCCATGTCAAACATAGGCTTGGTCTCTAGTTATTGCTCAATAAATGATTTCAAAGTGAAGTATCACAATGGAGATATCATAGAAATGAAGTCCACAATGAAGGGCCAAAAAATTTTAGGTGTAGAATAGATACTTTTGACTTTTAAAGCCATGTGGACAGGAGGAATCATGACAAACTCAGAATGAAAACCACTCAGTTAAAGGGACAGGCCATGTTATGGTTGAGTGTGAAAAGTCTCCTGTAAGGTCATGTGTTTGATTACTTGTTAGGTGACACTGTTTGAAATGGTTATAGACCCTTTAAGAGGTAGACCCTTGCTAGAGAATGTGAGTCGCTAGTATTTAGTCCTTGAGGTTTTCATAGGTTGGCCTCACTTCCTGTCACACTCTGCTTTCTGAATGCTGATGCACTGTGACTAGCTTCTTCCCTTTCTTGTTTCCCTGCCCTCCTGACCCTGATGGACTGTTGAAATATAAATCAAAATAATCTCTTCCTCTCTTAAGTTATTTCATTGTGTCAAAGCAATGAGATCTGAAAGGAAAGCCAGAAATTCATTTGATGGTATTCATCATCAAATAATCAAAAATATGAGTAATGAAAGACATAGTTGTTCTGAAGAAGCAATTTATTAGTACTCTGTAATTTGATCTGAGTTTCAAAGAAAAAGCTGGAAGAAAGTAAGATAAAGTATAGTAATAAAATAGCTCTGTTAAAGAATGGCCATGTCATAGTAAATGTTTTCTGCTTCCTGTGTTAATAATGCCTTCCTTTCTGAGAGTTTCCATCCTATCTATTTATCTTATTGTTTTTATTAGTTTCTTTTTGTTAGCTCAGGCAATTTGCCTGGATTCTCTGGAGTCTTGATAACTCACTGATTTCCTAGTGACCTTTGGGAGAAAATCTTGACCGAAGTAAGATCCAGATTTTTTATAGATCTGTGAAGACTATGTCATTTTCTGGACCATAATGCAAAAACAAACTGTTAAATTATCTACGGTGGTTTGAACGGAGGTCAAGTGAGTGGAGATTTGTCTCCACACGTTCCATTCACTTTGCCTACCTTGAGGTCCTGGAGGAGCTTTGTCTGAATAGCATATGTAATCAATCCCATTCTCTGTAACATTCAGAAGTTCATTTGATGATCATTCCCTTTTCACATGACCTACTAAAACTGATAGAAGCGAAACCATCCAAAGCAACCTTTTCCAAAAGTATGGTGATGGTTTAAAAAAATGGACGTGAGGAACAATGCAGTTTAGTCCTAGCAAGCTAGATTTAACCTCTGTGTTTTCCCTGCAACTTCTATGAAAGAAGTGCTTTCTTTCCTCACTACACTTCAGAGTAACTCAAAAAGCATGGCACCGCTGATAGTTACCTTTACCTTCAAATGGAACAAACAGAAACTAGAAGCCAGCGAGGCAGAAATGGACCCATGGTCACTGCTGGGGAATTCTGACCCCTCAAGAAGCCATGTGTGAGCCTACCACTCCTCTACTTCCCTGTAATACTTAGCTATCCTGAGGAGAAAACAATCCATTTTTGTGGTCAAAGCTTGTAAAAATCCATCCATTACCCACATCAGCATTGTATCTGAAGATTACAATATTGTTAAGGAGCACACTTGGGTCATACTATAATGTGTATTTTACAGAAGGAAGTTAAGTAGGAAGCTTAACTGTGAAATTTTCATATATGTAATAATTCTTTAAAAGTAACTAAAACATTGTATTTTTAGGAAGCTGATGTGAAAACCTTGAAATGTGATTATATAAAGGTATAAAAATAAACATCAGAAACAAGAGCCATCACTTTTAAAATTATATGGTCTTTATGTGTTCAAGCACCTTCCAAAGTAGTAAATGTAGCAGTCAAACTGCCTTTGATGATCATTTTCCTTTGGGGAAAAACTTCATGAAATTTACCTGGTTTGATGATGGTGGTCTCAATAATTATTATTATGCATTATGTGGCTCATAGCCATAAGTAAATGAGATTATTGCTTCTAGGACTTCTGCTAAGATTCATGTCACAATATTTGATATTATAAAAATGACTGAGTTGATGATTTTTATTCACTTTTTTGTCTTGGTTTTTATCTTTACCTCTATAGACAAGAAGAATTTGTTCTCTGGGGCCATCTTTTTCAATGTCTAGAAATCTATCCAAATGTAAACTGAACTTACTATACTTTCATTCAAAAATGGTTTTAAGTTTTACATTCTACATTAGTTCACGTTTACTCTCCCTTTCCTTTTGCATAAGATTGTGTGCCCCTTGTGTATCTACCTTTTCCTTCAACATTTGTTCAATGAAGTATTTAACCTTTAACTGGAATTTATATTCAACTGCAAAATGTTGGTAGATGCTCGATTGTCTCAAAATCAATAAAAAGATATGTCATTTTTAAAGCAATATTGCAATAAGTAGGTGATTTGAAGGAACCATTTTAGAGCTAAAAACTTAAGTTCAACCAAAGTATTAATAGTTACATGTATTTTTTGACTTGCTAGGACTTTGTATTAAATAATGGCATATGTGATAGGCAAGACTTTTGCAAATAATGACTAAAATTGCCTTTTCCTTGAATGTTTATAAGGTTCAAGAAGATCAAATCCATATAATTTAGATCAATTTAGATCTTTTATTTGAACAGTCACTTTATAATTATGTTTACTGAAGACTGAAGCACATTTCTTACCGCAGCATTCAAGTTGCTGCATTTTAGTTTAGGTCCTGGAAAATCAGTGATTGACAATTCTGCTAATGCTTGTTTTCATTCACTTTTCACCAAGGCCTGTATTTACATGTGCAAATGCAGCTCAGTACAAATAATCCCTGTGCAATGTACACTCTGAGAAATAGGATATTTACTGGATATCTGTAGTGAAGTAGCAAGTAGGCCCCACGCTACAGTCAGGAGAAATTTATGACCCAGTGTATTTCCAGGAGGCATCTGCAAGCTTATAGTAAGATATTTAAGCAAAGAAACAAACAAAATTCACATTTTGATATTTTCTCATTTGGAGATATTTCTTCAAAATACACATGATTCTTTTCACTAATTTTCTACTTTCCAGTTTCTTTGAATTTAGCCTATCTTTTCCTAGGTTCATCCCATAAGAGTATTATATTTCCTACCCAAAAGTGCCAGAAAGGACCATGCAATTCAATTTAATAAAGTGAGAGTAAAAAAGTAGCATGAACAATCCTTAGACAGAAGTTTTAAAAGTCATTTAGATCTCTCATCCTACATCTCACTTTTTGTCCCTCTTGAGTTCAATATCTTAAAAACCAGGGTTTGCTTCCATGGTCTTACAACAAAAGGATACCTGAACAAGAGCACAACTGGATGGAATGGATATTAGTGCCCTCAAAAGTTAAACCCTGTGGGCTAAAGAAATATCTCAGTGGGTGAGGTGCTGACGAGCAAATCTGGTGACCTGAGTTCAATCCCAGAGCTGTGGTGGAAGGAGAAAACCGACTTCCAAAAGTTGTTCTCTGTCTTCTATCCTTGCACCATGGGATATGTGTTTTCTCTTTCTTTCAAATACACACACACACACACACACACACACACACACACACACACACAAACACATAAATAAGTAAAATATTTTTAAAGTTCATTGTTGATTTGCAAAGCACTTTAAGCTAGAATTTCTTGATACTCTTGATATTGCAGACACAAATCTTTATCACAGACCTCAGACCTGTCATTATAAGATATTTAGCAGTATTGTTGACCCCCCCAACCCCATAAATGTCACCCATCACACCCCTTCCCTAGCTGTAACAGCAAATATCTCTAGATTTTATGAAATGTTCCTTAGGGAGCAAAATGATTCTCAACTGAAAGCCACTAATATTGACTCATTAGCTACTAAAATGGGGTGACAGAACAAGCAGAACCGAGAATATATTGGAAATGTAATCTCGAGATCTTGGACGTGCTAAATGAGTAGTTGTGGGGCTAGTGCTTATACAAGCCCTCCTGGTGGTTTTCAGCACAGAAAATGCTGATTGACATATAAACACTTTTAAAAGGCAAGGGCCTAGCACTGCTTTTACTGTAGATGCACAGGTCAATGCTTTGATTTATAAAGTGTTAGGGTCCTCTTTGTTGTGAATCTGTAAGGTTTTCTTAGGCAAATTATCATATGTTAAACAATATATGTGTCACATAGGCCAAAATAATCAAAGTATTACATTTTAAGCCATTTTCACAGTCAGAAGATTCACTTGCTCCCAAAATTTAAAAGGAAAAACAACAGCGAAATAAAGTCCTGTTTAATAATCCCAATGGTTGGGTATTCTGACCGCTTCAAAAGTATTTTGAATAAAAGTATTTTAGAAGCATAATCATCAAATGATTTACTATTTGATTTCATCTTACTCAAACATATTATGAAAACACATTTTTAAAGAATGAAAAGTTAGAATCAGCATTCCCAATTCACAAGTTTAGCTATGATATAGGTTTTTTTCCTTTCTAGTTTCCTTTTACATTTTTGTATAATTGATCTATAAGTTGAGTGTGTCTCTGAAGAATAGTTAACACTGTAGCATAAGTTTCTGTCATGTAAAAGAATTAACATTTCATCTTATGAATCTTATGATGCCAATTTTCATTATCTAGGAGATCAGGCATTTTCCTGGTTGAGATTAATAACTGGCTGTGGAAAACTACAATTGATTTTATTTATTGCCTCTGAAGGGGGTGGGTACTTCCATATCAGTGATGTAAGTTATTTCTTCCCTTCTTGATAAGGGATGTTTATACAATCCTCAAAAATTTGTCTTTAATGCCTCAATAGTTCATGTCACACTTGACTTCTAATATGCCATGTATTTTCTTTTAGAATACTTTAAATTTCCCCATAATCAAAATTTAATCCTGGTATTATATAGTATATGAGATTAAACTTAAGAAATTTATCTTGTAAGTTTTCTTTTTTATCAAAAAATAAAGAGTAAGAATTAATTATACTGGGTTTATGGAATAAAAGCTGTTTAGTGGACAAAATTAATAATGTATATTTGTTGTTTTGTGTCTTATCTAAACACTGGTCAATAAACTTTCAATCTTATGCTTGAGTCAAAATATTAAGGCTAGGAACTTTTGTGTGTGTACATTTGAAAGAACAGGGAAAGAAAGCTTTTTATGGCATTAGGATTTTACTAAATAGCTTCACAATTGCTATATAAAAAAGAAATGCCTGGAGCTTGTTCTTTAAAAGAAGAGGTGAAGTCTTTCCTTTAAAACAGCAGGGAGGGGAAGCCAGGCTCCATTTTTTAGGTCCTTTACACTCTTGAATTTGATTTGTCCTTTTTACAGCACAAATCTCAACATTCACAAACAGATCTGCCTGCTTCAGCTGCCTGCAGTTATAGAGAATTAGTCTGTCATTCTTGGATTTGGGAGAGCGTTTTATGTAGGAAAGCATGTGTGTGAATGCGTGCATGTGTGTGTACGTGTGTGTGAGAGTGAGTGCGTGCGGTGTGTCTCTTGGGTGAGGCTGTGTGGCTGAGAGCCGTTTAAATGTGCAGAGGATTCCTGGCACGGCATCTCCTTCAGGCTTGGCTCTGAAACCTGTGGCATTCTAGGCTGGACAGCTGCTCCTGTGCCTCCGTTTTAATTTAGCAGGATGCTGGCTGCCATGGCAGCCGGCAGCATCTCCTTGCAGCAGCAAGGCAGAGCTATAGATCTGTGCATGCAGGTGGAATACTAAAATGCGAGAGACTCGTGCAGGGCTGGGCTTCGCTGCTTAATTTCTGCTCTCCCTGGGCTCTGATGCGGAAGCTGCACTTGCCGCACTGTGTCAGCTCATTAGAGTAAAGGGTTGCGGACCCAGATAGTTCGGAGCTGCCGAGAGGCAGTGGGGTGGGGGGACTGAGCAAGCGGCATCCTGCATTCCTGCTTGGCTACCTTACATTTCGGAACGCTAAAGCGCCAGAGGGAAATGTGGACGCACCATCCTGCTGAGACCAGCGATTGGATGAAGACAAGAAAACGTAGTTGGCTTCCTCAGCTACTTTTCAGCTGGAGCAGAGTCGGCTGTGAACTCGCTTCTGCTTCCGATGTATTCATGCCAGATGTTTGTAAGTACTGCTGATCAGTGAGACGATGTGGCCGGCTTCCACCGTGGCCAACTCATTGTGTCGTCCCTGTCTCTAAGCCTTCTGTGAATGTCTGAGCCTGAGCTTTTGTGAACTTGCACGTGCTAATTAAAACCCGAAGGGCCAGTTGCAACTGTTTTGGGAGAAGATAAAAATGAAGTCCGATTGAAAAGAGGAAGGCACCGAAGAACCATGCAGCAGCAAGCTGCTGAACTCTCTGTGTTCCGGAGCAAAGAAGTAAAGAGAAAGGGAGCTTGCCTGCAGAAACAAAAGTCTCTGACCAATCTCGCCCTCACGAGCGAGGGGGAAAGGAGACCCACTGTGCGCATCTCCAACTGGTTTGGAAATGCTGCAAAAGCCAGCCAGAGGGAATCCCACCTTGCAGAGAGGCGTTCCCTTTCTAGGTTTCTCTCGCGGTCTGTGCAGTCTCTGTACCACCAGGGCAGCGGCCCGGGAGCCTGGGGCCTCCTGCCTGCAGGATGCAACCAGTCGCGCGACGAGGATGTGGAGGACTGGTCTGTCAGAAGAGGTGAAGGTGAGAGCGATGAAGACAGCAGGTCTGAAGATGAAACCGGGTCTTCGAAGCCCAGCAGCATCAGCCGAAGCTGGGCTGAAGAGGAGGGAGAAAGCTGTCTGCGGGAGGGGACTGCACATCTGGATGAAGATGTGATCCTCACCATGCTGGGGGATTTGGAGCAGGCCCTTTATACTGACCTACTAGGTGAGTCCAGGTAGCTGCCCAGGGGTGTGTGGCACTGAAATAAATTTCATAATTGCCAATGGCGTGACTTGATTACGTCAAGTTCCTGCCATGGTTCACATTAATTTAAAAAAGAAATCATTCTCTTGGAAAGTAATTTCTTATTTCTGGAGATGACTTTCTTTTGTGAAGCTGTGCTACTATGAGCACTGCTGGGAAAAATTTGCTGGATAAGTAAATAGCAGAATTCTGCCATGGGCCTTATGGCCTGATGTCTAGAACATTCTAGATCTTCTAAATTCTAGACCTCCTCCATGGTAGCCTATTAGTTTAGTTTCTCTCAGGTGAGCTCACTTTCTGCATGGAATGAAGACTAAGTAGTTTCCTCAGTAAATTTTCTGAGTAGTTGTTTCATCTGCTGCCTCTAGGTTACCTGGAGAGATGGATGGGCCTCTTTGGTACTTCCATGATAAGCTCTCTGCATTCTGTTCACACTGCAGGAGCTTATGCTACCTTTTCCTTCTTTTCTGTTCTTTTTATTCTCTCTCTCTCTCTCTCTCTCTCTCTCTCTCTCTCTCTCTCTCTCTCTCTCTCTCTCTTTCTCTCTCTTTCTCTTTCCCTGTCTGCCTTCTGCTTTCTTTCCATGTGTTTTTGGAAAAATATGTTCCTGCTTAGATATTACAACTCTTTGAACTATGGAGATGACTATAAACTATTTTCATGTTTTAGAAATTAGGCCTTTTTTATGAGCAGAAGTTTCACAGGAACTTGTGACATAACCTTTAATTAGATGTATACCTTTGGAACCTTATTTCTGAATTTATTGCTCTAATGAAATATATGTACATGATTTAGTCCCTTCAAAACTCTTTTTGTTAAGCAATAGTATGTCTTACTTTACATCAATGTGAAATTTCACGAAGTGCTTCATGTCGGGCTCCTTTAATACCAAAGAGCCAAACCTGTCCAGTGATCTCTTTGTTTCTTTTTCACACAGCCTATTCTACAAATAGATATGCTTTTATTCTATACATGGTCCTGTCCATAAGCTATTTTATAAGGTTGTTTGGAATGTTTTAAGAAGTAGTTTTGGAATAAGACATCACAGAGAGACAGTTGAGACAAATATGTCTCAATTCTTCATGTCAGAGTAATGTTCATGTCAGAGAAAGAGTAATGTTTCCAGAAATTTCTGAGCCATGATTTCCTAATCAGAATATGCCAGGTACTCAGCTCATAAAGATTCATTTCTTCAGTATCATGTAATTCCAATGAAAAACTGCTTTCCATTTAAAAGCTCTGTATAGCACAAAGGATGCATGAAGTTTTGATTCTATGCCTTTTTCTTCTTTTTTTCTTTCTTTTTTTCTTTTATACTCTGGAACTGTAGAATCAGACCATATTCATCTGTTTTAAACATCTTTGAAGTAAGTATTCTCAATGATGCAGGCAGCACAGAGTTCCCTGAAAGCATCTCAGGTTTGCTGTGTTAGATTACTGCATTCTGACCATGTGTGGAAATCCAAAACGTTGACTTTTGTACAGAAATAGCCTGGATCATTACTGTCATGGTCACAAGGTAACCTGACAACACAGGGGTGTGGCATTGTTTCTGAGCAGAGCATCCACTTATGCCCTGCATGTGATTATTTTCCATGACGGCCTTTCTCCCACGTGCTGATGTCAGCACCCCAAAAGTGCAAATGAAAAGTAATGAGATACTATATCAAATAGTTCTAAGATAAATAAACAGATTTCCAGGACATTAAGCATGACAGTGCAGTTCTCTAATTCATGATACCTTAAGTTGGTCAATATATGCAAGCTCATAGCACATAGGAATTTGAAAATTTCTGCCATGTGATTGGATTCTGCTGATGATTCAAAATGGCCTCTTGTAAGTTAGTTTAGGAAAGGTTAAAGGAGCTCAACTTTTTATTCTCAGATCTCCTTATAAATTATATGTGATGAGAACTGTGCTCTAATTACAGAAGCATATGCCTACCTGTCAAGAAAATAAACATGAGTCTGAAAATTCTGTCTTAAAAAGTCATTTTGGGTGTTATCCATTAAATAAGAGTTATTTTTCAAAGTAAGTGAGGTGAATGTTCTTTTGATAAGAACATATGTGATTTGATAGGCTCAAGGTGACAATTATCTGTATCATGTTCATGCATATAAAATTTAATTTCTGTTAAAAGATGAGGGTGGTGACAATGTTAATATATAATTAAATATTGAATTATATGTAATATATAACCATATTAAAAACCTAAAATGTAAAGGCAGAGCAGATCACCCTAATTAGATGGTCTACTTGCTACTTAGTAGTAAAGCAGCAACAAAAAATTGAGCCTGTTATTCTGGAAGCATTTAGAAAACTGTCTGCATCAATGTTAAACACCAGGGTGAATTTCAAAATACAGGATTGTGGAAAATATATGGAAGTCTGCATTGTGGCCTATGTATATGGGAAGACTGCTTTAGGAATAACAATGGACTTTGTGATTATGCAAATGGAAAAATGCACATTCTTATGATTAAATACATTTCTCATTTGAGTTGTTATGGTAAGTTATTTGTTTACTAAACAACCTTGTGTGCTTTAGTGTTTGGCCTTTTATGCCTCTCCTAAATCCTCTAGACATAATTTGAATACCATTTTGAAGGACATTTCAGACTCTGCAATCATTCCTTAGGGGGTTCTAAGTGCACTTAGTTTTTCTCTTGCCTTTTGTGGGTCATTGAAAACATTTATTGCGATACATTTTGTGTTGGTTATTATTGTTCATGACATGAGTGAGGCAGAGAAGACGATTTTCTCCTTAAGTGGTGGGGGAAGAGGTCCACTGTGTGATTGTCATGAGCAGGAGGGTGTCATAATTGGAGGTCATCAGAAAATCAAGGGATAGCGGTTCCCATTCTGAAACGTGAGGAAAAACCACTCAAATAGGGGCTGAATTCAACGAGGAGGTCCCAAGGGTAAGAGATGCCTGCTGCATTGGGAGAAGAAAGTGTACAAGGAAATGGACATTCAAAATTATCACTAAAGCAAAATGCCAACATGCATATTGCTGTTAAAGTTGATATGAAACAAAGATTAGAAATAATTTAAATATTTATTCTATTTACACTACTTGGCAAATGGTTAAGATACTGTCTGATGGTATCTCACTCATCCTCCCAGCAGGAAGAGGTCAGGATAGGGTCGTGTAATGATGCATTTTTTGTGAACTTGTCTAAGGTCAGTTGTTTAATTCCTGCTCCCTCCCCCAAGTCAAGTCCATACTCTGATCTTTTTTTCAGGCATTAATGCATCTTCATTCCCTGTTTTTGGACTCATTTTGATAAATCATTGTTTTTTGTTTTGTCTCTAACCCTTCCTTTGACTACAGTGATGTTTGCTTCTCCCTTTATCCTGTTTTATCTCATCTTTCTTTTCCTCCAAAGTCACACCAGATTATTTGAAAGTAAAAGTTGGTCTTCTTGGTCATTATTCCTCAAGTAAAAAGTGTCATATTAGCAAGAAGTATGGGAAAAATTAACAGACAGGATGAGGTAGAGTCATGGGGTGTCAATAGTTCTGAGTGCTGAAAGAATGTGGGGGTGAAAACACATAAATGTATTCAATTTACGTATGAAACATTCAAAGAATAGAGGAAAAAACTATTTACATTACTGAAGTTGCCTAGTGCTTCCTCAGATTGCTACTATGAACCATAACATTTCACAGATGATTTGTAAATGGAAGAAAACAGGTTTGCAGACTGGCAACAGAATGGTGACTGTAAGTAAATACCCAGGACAAGGAATGATGAGCAAAGTAGTAAGGATCTGCTGAGAAAGAAAATAAAAGAATTAGTAGCAGCCATGTGCATTAGCACAGCTTCCTGGAAACGTTAGCACAGATTTGTCCAGTTGGTTTCAGAACCGCCAAGTCTCTTGGGTGGAAGTTAAAGGGAATCAGTTTTGTTCCATTCATGAATGCTCTGTCTAACATTGGAGGAAGAGGTGGAGAACTTTCCAGTGTCAAAATTGCAGATGAATTAGGTAGACACGCACTATGTGGCACATAGGACAATGTCTGAAGGCACCACCCCACTGTATGATTGTGATTATCACACTGACATGTCTTATGTTTTGCTTGAAGTATAGCCTGAATGCTAAGGAAGTGCATCAGTAAATGGAATAGCTGCTTGTCATATTATAAACAATTGTTCTTATGCATCTTGAATTGCAAAACACTGGTTCCTCTCTTCAGGCTGCATTCTTCCTATTGTTTACACATGCCAGTTTCAAATGAACACTAGACTGAGAAGTACTATGTAGTGACAAAAAAAAGTCTTAGCGCTTCTGCCTTCCATAGGCAGGTGTTGGTAAATACAGCATTTACTATGTGTTCAAAGTTTCTTACTGCATACCCATTGAAAAACAGTGTTTGGCCTTTATTACCTAGTTCTTCACTTGAACTCTAATGTCACCAGTATGTAGTTTTGGTTTTGTAAGGAAAGTATAGAGTTAATTAAAAATAAGGCTAACCAGTGTTGTGAATCTTGGTAGCACTTTATAAGAAAAGTGCTCTCACTTGTTCTCCAGTGTCCAATTACTATGTAAGGAAGCTTAACTGGGCTATTTATTCTAAGCAGGCTGAGAAGCAGATAATTCTTGGAATGATCATATTTCTTGATTATGTTAGATTTTTCAAACTAAGCTCAGTAACTAGAACTATTGTGCAATATCTTTGAGTAGCCATAATTTTGTAATGATTAGACCGTGTTGTGCTTTCACCATTTCAAATTTTACTTGTTAAAATTCATTTGTCGTTAGTCACATTTTATTTGTGGACAAAAATATAATTTCCACATGATAGGAATCATTTGGAATTTCTGTGTACATTTTTTTATTTTGAAGAAGATGGGTTTACATTGTTTCTCTGTATATACACAATTTTCCGGGCATCAGTCAGTTGCATGAATAAAAGGTTAATCATGTTCATTTCCAGGTGAAGACCCTGAAACTAGAAGAATGAGAACAGTTAAGAACATAGCGGATTTGAGGCAGAATTTAGAAGAGACTATGTCCAGTCTCCGTGGGACCCAGATAAGCCACAGGTTTTTTGCAATTCCACCTATCTTTGAACTAATAAAGAAAAATTATAATCCAACTTTTAACTTTCTTCGGATAATAAAGAAGACAATTATTTCTATTTACCATTTTCTTACATTTCTTACCATACACTTATAGTGTCTGTGACAATCAATTATGAAAAATCCTTATGCTGATAATTCCCAGGTACCTTGTCCCCCTCTATAACTCTTCTATAGAACTTTCTGGTCAAATTGAATTAGCTGCTACAACTACAACCACTGACCATCACTGATTTTCATGAGTGCCCAGGGTGTCTGAAGAGGGCTGGCTGGATACAACCTCCAAGCGTGATTACAGATAACTTCTAAAATAGTTCTGAGAAGGCTACCGTGGGTGAAGACAAGAGTTCCTTCTTTTTGTGAATGCTAGAATATGAGTATTATCCAAATGGTATTTGTAGCCTTCTATTTGAAAACAAACAAATTCAAATGAATGTCCCTTTCCACATATTGACATCTTAGGTGATTAGAATCACCAAATTTAGCATTCATGAATGTGTTGTGTTTCTAGCCAAGGACTCTCAACACATCCTTGTTTTCATGCAAGGTGTCTGTGGCCCTAAGTGAGTCAGAATGTACTTATCTCTCCGTTCTATCTGACAGCACCCTGGAGACGACATTTGACTCTACCGTGACAACTGAAGTGAACGGAAGGAGCATCCCTAACCTGTCTAGCAGACCTACTCCCATGACCTGGAGGCTGGGCCAGGCGTGTCCTCGGCTGCAGGCAGGTGATGCTCCCTCCATGGGGGCTGGCTACTCTCGCAGTGGTACAAGTCGCTTCATCCATACAGACCCCTCAAGATTCATGTACACAACACCTCTACGCAGAGCCGCTGTCTCTCGGTTGGGAAATATGTCCCAGATCGATATGAGCGAGAAAGCAAGCAGTGACCTGGATGTATCTTCCGAAGTGGATGTTGGCGGGTACATGAGCGATGGTGACATCCTTGGGAAGAGTCTGAGGGCCGACGACATCAACAGTGGGTAAGTGACCCTGAGCTGAGCAGCACTATGTGAGGCAGGGAGCCATCTACAAGGTGCACTTGCTAGGATGGGGGACATGGCCGTGTCTCATTCATGACCCGACACTAGCAATCTGGCATCCTCTGGGCTTTCCCAGAGCCTCTTCCCTAATCAATGATTCCTAAAGATTCTTTTCATAAGCACTCACATTTCTCTGTTGCAACACAGAGAAATGTATGTGGCCTATGCTTTTGTGGTGATTTTTCACATGTTCCTAAGTAGCCAGCTTTGCGGTGAAGGATGTAAGATAGAAACAAGAGGATTATCACTGGGCTGCTGGGCTTTTGTTTTCATGTCAAAACGCCTATAACTTCATTAAGGAACAAATGATCTCTAGAATTCCTTTTCTTAATCTTTACATTTGTTATGATAAACACCATCCATATTGTTGTAATTTTAGATTTGTACACATGACTATCTTCCGAAACTAGAACATGGTGACAACATAAGCATATCTGAAGCATGATCTTCCTTCTTCTTCCCCTCTTCATTCTCCAGTCATTCCACTCCATATTCTCTTCTGTTTGCTTTAAATGTGGGCATCTGTGTGTCAATTTTCATATTGAATCTTAAAATAAATTGAGTTTACCATTTATTATATACATACATACATATTCATATGTGTACCAAGTTGTATGAATGGACAACCTTGTCATTCATGGTTATTGTGTATTATAAAATCACCATTGGTGCTGCATTAGACAACACTGAACCATTGCTCCTGGAAAGATATGAATTTAGAGTCCTATAAGCCTCTGATCATACTTTATCAGTTGATATATCAGTTGATAGTGATGAAGCCCTATTTTATGAGTATTTCTCTTTAAAAACATTTCATTTGATACATGTCCTTCACTCATTTATATATATAAAAATGACCAACAGCACTGTCACTCATGCCTGATTGAAGTTTATCCATCACACGTTTTCTCTGCTAAGTACATCACAGCCATCTCACACTTGGGAGCATAAGGCAGCTCCTGAGCACCATACTCAGGGTCTCTGCAAGCCATGAAATGTCCAGCAGAAAGGACAAAGTGAATAAAGGATGACACTATTGAAACTATGAACAGGACTTCTTATGACATTCAAGTCATAACCAGTCAGTCTCCTCGTTTGAACTGAGGTACTTATACTTAACTTTCAACTTTTCTGTACGTGCCTATGGGTGACGAAAAGTGCTTATTCACAAATATGGTGAATGAGGAGGATTGACTATATGTTTCACAGAAGCAGTTTATATGGGAGGAAAGCTTTTCTTTCTCTCATAGCTTCCAAGTTTGCCAGAGTTCATAGATGTGGAACTTGTAACAGGGTCTCTCTTTTAATCTCTCTCTCTCTCTCATCTTCTATATTACCCAATTTTTTTCAATCTCTCTCATGATCTCTTTCATCTTTTTAGTTTTTTTAATTTTGTGCTTGTTTTTGAGATAGGGTGTTTTTGTACATCCCTGGCTCTCCTGTCCCTGACCTTCAATTCATGGCAGTCCTCTGCCTTGTTTCCTGATGATGTCATTACAATTATGTACCACCACTCCTAGCTTAGTTTCTCCAGTAATGTGGATGAAGCAGAAATAAATCCTCCATAAATCAGGGGCTAGGCTATAACAATAGTTCATCTCTACTGACTTACTTCTACCAGTAAGGCCTCACCTTGTCAATATTCCACAGGTCCCCAAAATCGCAACTAAATTAGGAAGAAACATTTAAAACATGAGTCTGTGGAGGATGCCTCAGATTGTGATAAAAAAATACATTCATTTAAAATGATTATCCAAGGAGTGACTGTGGTTTAGACCAAAGGGTACAGTCTAGTGTGTCTTCTTTATACATACGTTTCTGTGTGTGTGTGTGTGTGTGTGAGAGAGAGAGAGAGAGAGAGAAAGAGAGAGAGAGAGAGAAAGAGAGAGAGAGGGCATTTGTGTGCCTGTGGAGGCCAAGGATGACTTTGAAAATCATCCTGGATTGCTTTACCTCCTTTTTGCTTGGCTCTGGACTTTCCCAGACTCTGCCTTCCAGGGCTGAAAGTGCAGCCCGTCACCATTTCCACTAAGCATTTATATGTGGGATCCTGGATTCAGACTCAGGTACTTTCTGCTTGAAAGGCAGAGGCTTAACTCTTGAGGATGTCTCTAGCCCCTTTCACTGGCCTCCCAGTTAGGATTTCAGTATAATCAGAAAGTCAGGAACTCAGACGTGGCACAGAAAAAAAGGTAATTAACACTAATTTCTATAACAAAGAAATCTCAAAATCACAGTAGCATGACATGAAGAAATTTGTTTCTCCTTCATGTAAACTCTTCTGGTGATTTTTAATTTTCAGATGGGGAATATACACTGTGGGTCATTCAGAGCATAGAAGGTTAGCAATTCTGTCTCATGAATCTGATTCCCAATGAATTCCTGGTATGCCTGTTCAGCAGGTGAATAGCCAAAAAGATGATGAACACAGTGGAAGACTATTCCACCCTTCCTTTTTTAGAGTAACAGCATGCCTACCACTAACGATAAGATGCAAATAAATAAAGTTTCCAGAAACTGGTTTGATGACAACTGGCTTGTTTCTGCTCCATTCACTGCTGAGGGTACAAAATGCTTTTAGATCATTTGCCCTTCTATATTTTTCTCATTCATTGTTTGAAGCTTTATTTAGACATCTGGTCTCCTTCATTTTTAGACTTTGCTAAAGCATAGTATAAAAGTCTTCCAAAGGTAAACTTGGTCAATCTCACAAGTGAATCTATTTAAGTGTGCTTTGGTGGTTTATGTTTTATGTTTGAAAGTCCTGTGTAAAAATTTCACATGGAGGGCTGGAGAGGTGGCTCAGGGGTTAAACCTCTGCCTTGCAGGCTGAAAGTCCTGAGTTCAGATCCTAGACCCCTCCTATAGCCGCTAGGCGGAAGTGGGAGCGGCCTGTGTTTCTGGTCCTGGTAGGGCGGAGCCTGTGAATCTGTATTTTTCTTCTGTGATAAGTAGAAGAGATGAAATTTTCTCTTCTTTCTGTCTTTCCATTGTCTTTCAGTCTTTCATACTGAAAAACTGAGATTTTTTTTTTCCTTTATTTGTGTGTGTATGTGTGTGTGAGGGTACTGTGTGTCCCTATAGAGGACTAAGGGTGACTTTAAGAATCATCCTTCATTACTTCTACCTCCTTTTTGCTTCACTCTGGGATTGTTCAAGCTTCAGCCACCAGAGCCGGAAGTCCAGGCCAACATTTCCAGCTGGCATTTTTATGTGGGACTTAGGATCCGAACTCAGGACCTTCTTGCAAGATAGTCTTAAACTCTAAGCCATTTCTCCAGTCAGAGATGAGATTTAAAATGAGACACAATCTATTCTTTCCAGGTCAAAAGTGGCTAGCTATGGTCTGTACAGGGTTGGGTGGTTCCAACCCAGGGTTGCTTGGGGGACTTTGTGTGGAGGACCCCACGGTTGTTGCTGGTCTTGCTTAGCACCATAGGAGTGTGCCACTGTTGGCATCTGTATGAGGCAGCCCCAAACCTCTACATAGCATTTAAATATGGGACAATAAGAAGGCCAGACATCCCAGGAAATGTTTAATTTGATAATACTTTCAGTACTATAAAAGGTTCTGGAAATGTCTGTACCACAACTCATTAAAAAATGAATCATTAAGTTCACTTTATCTTTATGCTTTTCTAAAGTATTTTTTACTGAATGAAGGACCAAAAGGCTCAATAGGCACAGTATTGGATGAAAATATTTTATTTAGGCCTTTTATTTCTCGCAACACCACCAGGAAAGCCATGAAATCAATGCAAGTGGGAACAAAGCTTCATTTTTTGTGTACTCTAGATAGAAATTAGAAAATTACTTAATCGGCATTTTGAGAATTCAGAATTTCTTGAAGCATGCAAAAGCTTATCTCTATCTTCTCTTTTTAAAATTACTTTACACCCTTGGGAATGGAATCTGTCAGTAATTAGGAATTAGACAGAGGAAAGACTCTTACTTAAAATGAGCCTAAAAAGTCCCAACGTGTGAAGTGAAAAAGGAAGTCTCTCTGGAAAAAGAGAGAGAGAGAGAGAGAGAGAGGCTGCCTATTTTAATTGAATGGGAAATGAAGTTACCTTTAGTACCATGATCCAAATGGTTTCTGCTGAACACATAACCTAGTATTAAAACTCCACTTAAATAACTTGACCTAAATAGGAAATAATGTAAGAATTCTAGGGAATGAAACTTTAAAATGAGATAGGCTGTAATTTAGTCCTGCTTCTGGTTCTCCCTCAGTGCTTCTAAGTAAATTCTGAGTGAATGAAGTGTGGATGACATTGGAAGCTTACCCAAGTTGGGTAAAGGGGCATCTGCCTTGGGAACCATAGATTCTGAACCATCACTCTTCCTCCAATTCCAGATTCAAGAAGTCAGTTGTTTATTAATAACACAAAAATTTCCAGGAAAAAAGTGACCAGCAACTGTTCAACATTTACATTATGCTTATTACATCACAGATATTGCTCTGTGCTGTATACATATGCACATCTCTATGTATATAAGCATGCATGTACATCCATACTCATATAGCTACATGATACTAAGTAAATGATGTTAAACACAGATATAGCTTCATTGCTATTTTTAACATAACATAATATAATCAAATCCTCACTCTCATCATTGACAGCTAAAGCAGTTCAGTTATTAATAGTTTAGATTCCTTGCTAGGCACATATAGCCAGTGAATAGCAGTGTTGTAGTTAAATCTCAGTAGCCTGATTGAAGCTTGTTCTCTTAACCAATCATGATATACCGGTGATGGGAAATTGTGTATCTGTCTACACAAGCAGCTTTCTTCCTGTGATTTTGTTTTTTTTTCTTTACATACATGACAAATATGGCTCACAGAAATCATTTGTTATAAACATAGTTTTCTTAACCAGCAAAGTCATTCTGGGTGCATTTTTTTAAAGTTATCTGTGTTGTTTTGAAGACAGATGCATAACTTAACTTCTTTGTAGCAGAAGAGATTCACTTTTAATTATTCATGCATGCATATAATTCAAAGGTAGACAATCATAGCATATAGCATTTGACATGCAATGTCGACTACAGAAATATGTAATTCTAGGAAAGCATATGGTGAGAGCTGGTGAAAACTTAGTCTTTGAATCTTCCCAAATTTCTTCTTAAAACAAAGAAACTAATGGGGGAACCAAAATGAAAAACTGAAAAAAAAAAGAGACAAATCAGAATTCCTTATAAAATGTGAAAAAAAAATATGAGAATGTATTGTTTTAACTCTAAGTAGAAGTTGTTAAAAGCAGCCAGGAGACAAATGGGGCAGCAAGGAATGGACATTTATGTGCATAGAAACAGAAAGAAATACAACATCTGCTAACAGGGACAAGGGACCCTGAGAGAGCCAACAGAAACTGACTGCACACACATAGACTGGCCGAAGCTGGGAAAGGGTTTTGGCCATGCCTGTGGCCATGTGTGCTGGCAACAGAGAGTCTGCTTTTAAGTCTGCAGTTTAAGAACTGCTCAAAGGGCCCAACTACTGTTCTGTTCCAGGACAAGGACACACACACACACACACACACACATACACACACACAAAGAGACAGAGCGATTATTGGTTTAGAATGACTGTTGCTTATTTATAAGGTTTTGGTGTTGAATTTGTATAACTGGTAACATTTTTATAACAATGACCTAAAAATCATGCTACTCAAATTAATTAGAAAACTGTGATACAAATCTGGATATATGGGCACATACCTATCATCAGAGGCTGAAGGGGAGGAGGACAACATGTTCATGATCAGCTACATTTATATATTGAGACGTTGTCTTCAAAAGATAAGAACAATAAAATCATAGTATAAGTTTAAAATTGAACTATGATGTTCTAAAATGTATAAACATGATGCATATAATATTGAATGAAAAGAGTTAATCACAAAAGAAAATACATATTTTTCAGTTGCTGTGCTTTAAGACCATAACATACCAATCACTGTATTTTTAAATATTCAAAAATGTCTTAACCATGTGAAAAAGAGGAAAAGAATGATTAGTACAAAATCCAAGACAGACACTATCTTTAGAAGTTATGAGTAATATTGACATTGTGACTCAGAAGATAGGGCCTAAAATATACTTGAAATGTTCCATTTTTGAATCCAGGTCACAGGTGTATATAATTGATCATTTTTTATTTTTTATTCTTCAGTGTGTACCTTCAAATGTTATATATACTCTTTGGCAAAAATATATTACATTTGAATGTAAAGATTTTTCTAATGTATAATATTCTTATGGTAGCATATTTGGCTATAAGTTAGGAGATAAATAAAATAAAGAGTTGGGCATATTAATTGATAAAAGAAAAATATCCTTCTCTCAGTGTATTCCAGAAATTGACTACAGAGTACAGATTAATGTACTGAAATGTAGTCCATCTCATATAGTTTTGGGTAAAGCATGATGAAGTAGTCATATTTAGACTAACTGAAAGGAGAGTGTATTTTCCTTTAGCTATATTAGCATGTACAAAAGAAACAACAGCTTTTGTGACAAAGAATATATATGATCAATTTTGTATTTTATATGAGGTGGCAGTGGGCTATCTAGGTAACTCAGCATAGGAAAAAAACACTTTAATGTCTTATTTCTAGAGCAGGTAAAGCATCTTAGCCTGGAAATATTAACCTGGAGTACAATAGCTACCTAAAGAGAATGTGCTGTAAGCACAAAATTTTTCGGACCAGATTCTTTGTGATTCTTTGCATGTGGTAGAAAGCAGAAAATCATTTTTATTGTTATCTACATAAAAAGACTGATGAATTCTCCCTTAATCTCAGATCTTAAAAAGTCAAAATGAAATTACTCCAACATAGTTTAGAAGAATAAATACCTTGATTTAATCCCAGTGTCCAGGAATCAACATGAACTAACACTATGCTGACTATCAGAGTTTGTCACCCCTTTGTAAAGGTGATGGGTAGATGAGGGCAAGGAGGCATCACAAAGAAGTGAAGAAAACTGTAGCCCTTCAGCTCAGACAGCATCACACAGTAATTACTATCATGGTTTCTGGAGCTCACATTTTAGATTCATTTTTCAGGTCGTCTTTGTTGTTTGAGTGACCCTGTGCAGTTCTTAAACTTGTAGCATCTGTTTTCTTCATATCTAAAATGGAGATCATTTCATTACATGTTAAAGGATTCATAATATGTCCAGCAATATGTGTAATATTCAATACATCTTGGTTACTATTTTATGAAAGGGATCAACTATGATATAACACTCACTTATCTGGTAAATTAAATTTAACTTTAGTAATAACTCATTAATATTATGACCTTCAAGTCTTAAAAATGGCATTTAACAACTGAATCAACCATTCTCTGCTATTGTACAAAATCATTTTATCCTCAAACCTGCTCAAAATATTCATAACAAAAGGCAAAACCAGTTTTATAACAGAATACTTTCTCACTGTGGTATAAAAATTTATTTTATAATAAACTTAAGATATTTTGCTTCTTTTGAATATTAGAATGTGTATAGTGAAAAATACTAATATATTCTATTTTAAATGGATATTCAAAATTTAGAACACAGTGTGTTTATGAATTCTATGGATAGGATATGACATTTAATTTTCTGTTGATTAATGCTTTGTTGACATTTCTGTTTAGGTACATGACAGATGGAGGGCTCAACCTGTATACAAGGAGTCTGAACCGATTACCAGACACAGCGAGTTCCAGAGATGTCATACAGCGAGGTGTTCATGATGTTACAGTGGATGCAGACAGGTAATTCTATCAGCTGGTATAATGGTGAGGTATGCACAAAGCAACTTCATGAATAACTGCATGAACCAAAGGAATTTTATTTTGACAAAATGATTATTTAGAATTTTTTTAAAACTAAGGGGGTTTTATTTGCAAGACAATGTTAAACTATGTAATATGAAAAATATTTGTTGGTGGTTATCACCAATTTCAGTATTTGTAAGAGCAAACTGAAAATATATACTTATTTTCCTTATTAAGAAAATTTCTGCCATATATTGTAGTTTTAAAATAGCATATTTTAATCTTCAGATACAATAGCATATTTCGAATCTTCAGGTTCAGTATCACCAATGCTTTTCATGAGAGTGTTGTTAAAAACCTAACAATGTATTCCTTTTGTGCTGGAGATTCTTTACATAGCTTAAGACTAAGTAGTAAACACTTGACACAATGACTAGATCCTAAAGGAAAAGAGCTTTCTAAGGTCTTACTGAGCAGCTTGTGCAGAGGAATAGGAAAACTATGTGATTATATAGACCCAGAATTGGCGACTGATGATTAGTATCTAATAAGATGTGTTTTTCTTGGTGGAGTTGGTATGATGGTGATTTGTTTTGTTTTGTTGGGATAGTATTGCCATATATACCAGGCTGATCATGAACTCTTAGTCTATCTCAGACTTCTGAGTGCTGAGATTATAGGTATGTGTCACCTTGTCTGACATCAGATATGTGATTTATTACAGTATGTATTAAGTGATCAAAACTGGAAATAAAGGGAATCAAGATTAATGTGAGCAGAGAATGCTGGTTAGCCATGAGATAAATGATTCTAAATCATACTAGAAGTTTAGTAGACAACGAATATGTCTAATAAAAGAAAGGAAATGGAAGTAGTTGTTTAGGGGCCTCTTTATATAGTGAGGGAAGGCTTGCCCTAAACATTTAGATTGCTGGCTAATAATTTAATTGGTTAAATATCTAAATCTACAATTGTTATAAATATACAGAATTTTTCATTGCCATTACCAAAGTTACATGTAGAATCATTTATAAGAGATTACTAGTCTCATGCTTGTTCCAAACAGAAAAACTTAAACCCACATATTCCTTCTCAGATGTCAAGCAAATTTCCAGGGGTCATATTCATTATGCTTGTGTGTCATCTGTGTACATACCAGTAACTTTTGTATTCTTCATTGTGTCATCTGCGAATATGTCAACAACTCCTTCTATTCTGCATTGGTTCCTTCTTCTTGCTTAATCGCAAAATCAGTACATCCCCCAGACCAAAGTATTTCCTTCATTAGTTTGCTAGCTTTCTATAGTAATTAAAAGCAAACACCAAAAAAGATTAGCAGACTGAGATGAAAGTAAAGTAAATATCATTACTTCATTTCATTATCAAATGCTTTGCCCTTGCCCACAATTCTTTACTCTAAATAAAGAAAGGTCAATGGAAAACATTATGAGAACATAGAAACTATTGTTTGGAGACCCTGACCTTCCATTTGACCCTTTTCTCAGAATTTCAGTCATATGTGTTGGGCTTCTCTCAGATTCTCAAAGCTAGCCTGCCCATTGGAAATAATCTCATAAACTTCCTGGAATTTATACTAATGTTCCATCTGTAATTAATTCATCCCACACATGAACTGAAACACTGTGCTTAAGAATCTTAACTTTACAATGACATTAAAACAAGGATTGAACAGCTTAAAATGCCACCAAGTATACTTTGACAGTGCAACTAGCTCAAATTATGGATATTTCTTTTTTATCAGAATGCTTTCCAGTATTGTTCAGAACATAGAGAACATACATGCACTGATTCTAAATGCTGCTAGATGGTCTTAAAAGGCAAGTCCTCAACCAAGAGTGATGGTGAACACTTATAAATCCAGCAGATTGAATCCTGAGGTATGAGGATTGTAAGCTGGATGCTAGTCTAGTTCGCATAACAAGTTTGAAGCCTGCTTAGGCTAAACAGTAAAAATATGGTTTATAGTAAATAGTCTTAATAATAAACTAGCTCTTTTAGAATTTTTGTCAACAGAAGGCATAGGTATAGATTATGGTATAATTTAGTGTTGAATATCATGAAGGAGGATGAAAATAAGACAGAAGAGCCAAAGTGGTCATTATGAAAATAGGTTTAGTGGTTGCCATGTTTTGAAGGTCTAATTTATGATAATGATATACCATATTTCTTAAATACATTACCTTTTGCATCAGCAAAGATTCATCCCAAGATGGATTTTAGTATTAATATTATTGATGGCATAGTAAATAATAATAACAATAAATTATAGTAAGGCCGAATTCTTTAATAAAGTAACTTAACTACAGACATAATCAATTAATTATAGGGGCAGAATTTTAGTCTTTTTTATATGTTTTAACTCTTATTTACAGTTAAATTAGATAAAGGTTTTGAACATGTCTTGACAATTTCTTATTTTTTAAGTAATTTAATTTTTCTCTATTAATTGTAATATAACTATAGTATATAGTATAAAGTTTTCTTTTCATAGTTTCCCCTCCATAACTCTTGGGAATATAATTCAGTATGTGATCATATTATTTTTCTACTGCAGGTTATAAATATGTCTAAAAACACAAAAGGCAATATACCATGTGTTTTGGTGCTTTAAAATTACAAGCTTTTTATTAATATCAGTTAAAAATATTAGTGTATTTTAACTAGTTCTTATGGTAATATTTTTATTTGATGAACTGATGATTGATTGATAATTGACTGATAGATTTATTTTGAGGCAGGACTTCTGTGAACCTCAGGCTGACATTTCACTTACAATAAAAGCTTGTGCTATCATCAACAGCTTATATATTCAAGCCTTTCATTATTTAGAAATCCAATGCCTACTGAAATAACTATTTATAAAGACACAAAAACCAAAAAGTGGGACAGGGAAATCATATTTCTTATCTATCCAGAAAAAAGTTTTCAGTACTTATAGGAAAAGAAAGGTACCTTGTAACATTAATGCGGAATTTTTTAACACAAAATAAAACAGGAGAGAGAGAGTATGTTTTGATTAATTTAAAACTGTAATTTGATTTAATTAGTTCCATGAATACATGAAACACTTTTCTTTCCTTCAAGAACTAGGTATGAATTCCATTTATTATTATTGTATGTGTGTGTGTGTGTGTGTGTGTGTGTGTGTGTGTGTGTGTCTGTGTGTGTTTGTGTGTGTGAGAAAGCATTGTGTGTCCCTGTAGAGGACTAAGGGTGACTTTGGGAGTTATCCTGGATTACTTCTACCTCATTTTTGCTTCACTCTGGGATTTCCCAGGCTCTGACCACCAGGGTCAGAAGTGCAGGCCTTGGTTGTTTCTGCCTGAGGTTTATACCTGGGACCTGGGTGGGATCAGAACTCAGGACCTTAACTTAATCTTAACTCATGAGCCATTTCTTCAACCCCATGAATTCCATTTTTAATGATTCCACATATCCTCTACTACAACTGCACTGGTGGGTGGCACAGATCTATTTGTGAAAGTCATGTGTGTTCCATTTATATATTTTTCTTGCTTGGCTTAATTTGTGTGTGAAACAGTTGGAAGTATTTGTAATAAGCTGTATTTTCCAGCACTGGCAGAACTTCCATATGCTTTATACAGATAAATTGTAAATGAAAGTATTTTCATTATAAATGAGTGCTTATTTTCTAAATTTAGCATTTCATTCTTATTAAATTTCTCTGAGTATTGAAGAAAATCAAAGTACATGAAAGTATATAGAAAAATTAAAAATAACCCATATTCTTCCCATCCCAAAGACAACCAAGGTTATTTGCTCTGACATACTTCCTCCTATCCATGCTACCCTCCAGCTCCACAATTTAGGCCTTCCCATTTACATAGCTTGTAAATTTATCAACTTTTTATTTCAATAACAAAATGTCTGAGATAATTTACTTTAAAAGAAGAAAGATTAATGTAGTGCAGAGGTTTGGATGTTGAAGGGTTTGGTTCTTCATTGGTTTCAGTTCTGGTAAGACTCCTCTTGGTTGTGCCACATCAGGGAAGTGGCTGTGGGGAAACATGACACACCCTGACACAGGAAGCTAGAGGGGCTATGCTGGGGCTTCATAACAAACTGCTGAGAGAGCTGGCAGAGAGAAAGAAGTTAACAACTAGTTCAATGCCTAGAAAGAAAAACACAGCTGAGGACTGAACATTAGATCTGTATGTGAAGTTTGCATAATACACAAGAAGAGTCCTAGATTTCTCCTACTTAGACTCCAACATCTAGTCAGGACTCATTCATGCAACAAATCTCTGCAAATATGTGCCACGTGTGAAAAGAATACAAGATCTTTTTTCTTCCACCTATTCCCTCTTTCCTCCTCCTCTTCTTCCTCCTTAGTATATCTCTCCCCCTGTATTTTTTTTTTTTTTTTAGGTAGAATGTTGCTGTGCAGTCAAGTCTGACTTCTAGCTCCATATGTAGGTCAGATTGGCTCTGAACTCACAGCACTCTCTCTGCCTCAGGTTCCTTAGTTCCCGAGATTAAAGACATGTTTTAGCATGCCCAGCTACTAGTTCTTAGACCGCCTTTAGTATTCGCTTGGAGAAAATACATTTTTGGAAAATAGAATTTGCCCTAATTAGTCCTGGAAAGATTTTAGATTTGGTATTCCAGCTTCTCATAGAATCTGTGCTGTTCATTGTATGACCCTGAAAGATTATTTAATTTTCTTAGCTTGAATTTATACTGAAAAATAGCAAACTATTGATAATCAGCCGCTATGTAGCCTTCCTTATACTGTGCAGAAAGCCGCATTAAAACTTGCTTCAAATTAAAGAGTGTGGATTGCTTCTCTAGCAAAGGATCCATAGTTAGCTTTGCACTGGGGTGTGGTTATATAGAATCATAGCTCCCTTTATCTCTTAGCTTGACTGTGCTACATTGAGAAGCCATGATACTCCTCTCGATGAATCCTACATCATTCAAGTTTTAAATCTAGTGGGACAGAAGAAAGCTTCTGTGAGGTCCCCGAGTCACAAGTCAACTGTACTCCTGAATCAAGCAAGCATCTTTGCAGCCTGAGTCCTTACCTGAATCCTGACATGCTCGCTCTACAGATTTTTGAACAGCCTTGTTCTTTTCTGCATCTCTCTGCTTCTGTTCCAAGGCTGGACTTCTCACCAGTGGTTTTATCTTATCTCCTGATTAGCCTGGCCTCATAGTTCACACTTTGAAATTACTGATTATCTGTTGCTATCCTACTTCTCCTCATTCTGCATCTTTGCCTATGCCTGGAATCCCCTGCTTGTAATTCTCATTCTATCTTCCCTTGTTCTGTAGCCCCTCTTCAAATACTCACTGCGGGTATTTTCTCCTGTGAACCATCTTCAAAATCCTTAGTAACTTCAGTGTTTCTTCCCTGAATTCTGTGTGTGGCAGCTGTATATCATGATGATTTTGCATGTATCCATTTCTTCCAGAAGCCTATGCCTTGTTGAATATATGAACTACATTCTATTTAACCTTGTTCTCCCAAAGTTAGGTGCAGCTCTAGACACAAAATATACTTCCGTTGTTCTGAAATGTGAACTCATTGTGTACTTTCTTCATAATAATGTTGTTCACATTGTGCAGAAAGTATTTATATGATTTCAGATTCTTAACATCTGGGTTGACCTATGACTGGTATCTTACACATTTATTATAACGAATAATGACTCTGAATGAATGAATGAATGAATGAATATATGAAATTCTTTATTAAGAGCTTTGAAAAATTCTTTTGTGTGTATATTTGTATGCATGTTCAGGTCTGTGCATAGAGAATGTGGAGGACAACCATATTCATATTCAATAACGCCATGTAGGTTCTTTGAGTCTGGATTTCTCACAACCTGGAACTTGCCAATTAGGCAAGACTGGCCTAACTGAGCTTCAGGAATCCTCACCTCTGCCTCCCCAGCACTGTGATTAGAGGTGCTACCCCTGCATGTGCCATCTTTAGATGGGCCCAGGAAACGAACTCAGTTCCTTCTGCTTTGCATGGCAAGCTGCTTACAGACAGCCATTCCTTCAGCTGCTTTCCCTGCCTTTTGGAAACGGGTTCCCTATGAAGAATGGGCTGTCCTTGAACTGACCATCTTTCTGCCTTAGCTTCCCAAATGCTAGACTTATGTTCATGAGACACCAAAATGGCTAGAGATCTTTCTGTAACACATAGGGGTTTTAAAAAAAAAATTCCAGGTATGGGTGATGGGGAAAGATCTGTTCCAGACATTTGTCTTCATTTTACCTTGCTTTGTGTGTTTGTATCCAAGCCTCTTTTTGGTACAGACACCAGTTCAATTGATCAGGCCACACCCTACTATGCTCAGTATAGTTTTGCTCTCTCTCCAAACATCTTACCTAATAAGGCCATATTTTGAGTGACTGAGGATGAGGATCTCAACAGATGAATTTGGAGCATTAACAACTCAATTTATGACATTCTCATTCACATAAAGCAAATTAGAAAAATCAAGTAACAAGTATGAGCAACATCTTTTTTTCCCTTCCAGTGTAAGTCCATCACTTCTCCCTCACAGAATAATTCATAAATAGAACTACACTGAGACAATAGAAAGTGATGCTGTGGGACCTAGTGCTCCCATCCTTCTACACATGCAGAAGACTGTGTCCCACTTGTGACTGCTCAGCCACCCTGGCAGCGGGGAAGCACCATGTAGAAAAATCAAATTATAGAGAAAAATATAAATTTTGACCACAATTCTAACAAGTATTTTGCCAGTTTTAAAACAGTCTTCACACTGATTCTTTAAATAGATCAAGCAAAATTCATACACAGGCAGCACTCTCCTGTGTCCAGACAGCATTCAGAATTGAGTGCAAAATAAAACTGTCATTCACAATTCCCAGCTGCGAACAGACCTTGGTGTTAGGAAGGGTCACCTCTCTCTCGCTAGTGTCACAGCATGTGGAGATGAAGCATCCAACTAGTCTTCAATCCAGTGCAAGGGCAGGATAGTGCAAGAATTTCAGTGAGGTTTTTTTATTTCTTTGTAAATGTAAAAGAAGTGTAGAATTTTTAGACCCAAAGACTTAGATTTATTTCTTAGTTACCTGAAGCTTCCTTGAGAAAATTGGTTCTTAGTTATCAGTGTGAAGCAAATGTGCTTTATAACACAGCCTGATATTGCTCGTGTCTGAGTTTTACTAGCCTGCCATTGATCCATCCATCATTTTCATGACTGGTCACATTTTTACCAGCAAAAGCGGAGGATGTATTCGAGGCATTTTTTTTTCGATAGTAACAGCTGCTTCATCATCATCCCAAAGCTGCTATAACAGGACAAAATGTATAACATTGGGGCTGGAAATAAAGCTCAGCGGTAGACTTCTTTCTTGAAATGCCTGAGGCCCTGGTTTCAATCTCTTATACCTCAAAAAATAAAAAAGAATGTATAACTCAATATACTAAAAGTATTTTATATAATTTTATATCCCCCTTCTTGGTTTCATAGAGGAAAACATTAGTCAGAATTAATTTTTGAAAGCTCCGTACATTTAAGGGGATAAAAAAGAACTTGAGTTTTATTTTCTTGAGACCACCAATGCACTGTCTTATCATGAGGGACAGAACCATCTCCAGAAAGAACCCCTGGGGAAGAGGCTCAAGTTGACTTGCCCACTGGATGGAAACTCCATCAATTCCTATGTGATCGCTTATCTCTTCAGCTTATAGAGCACTAATTAAAAAAAACTCACTTTCATTTGTTTAACTATACTACAGAAACTATGCCAAGTGTTTTATGTCTGTGATCCAGGCTACTATATTGTATATTTTTGCACATTAGAAACAGAAGCACGAAGAGTAACTGCATTTATCATATAAAATGTGTTTTGTTCACATTTTAATAGCTCATGAACCCACTGCCTTTCCGCCACTTATTCTGTTGACAGCAGAATCTCAAAGTGCATCCCACAGGCCTTGTGTCATCTGGGGTCTCCAACTACAATAGTTCGGACTTATATCTTTAACTTAAATGTGTCTTTTCACAGGTATTCATACAGTATGAGATGAGATTTGGAAAAGGGATAGATGATAGATAGATAGATAGATAGATAGATAGATAGATAGATAGATAGATAGATAGGCAGATAGGCAGATAGGCAGATAGGTAGGTAGATAGGTAGGTAGATAGGTAGGTAAGTAGATAGGTAGGTAGAAAGTAGATAGGTAGGTAGATAGATAGATAGATAGATAGATAGATAGATAGATAGATAGATAGATAGATGGATGGATGGATGGATGGATAATCAGCCTAGAAAATGAAAGTCTGTTTCCCTCAGCAAGGCAGCTGCAGGAACAGATCAGGCATCTTTTGTGTCTGAGGATCAACAGAAACCTATGTTAAGATTAAGTTGTCGGTGTGATATAAAAAATAAGTCTTAACTGAACTTTCAGCTATTGTCTCTCTTGAGAGAAGCTTTTAAAATATATTTCACCTGTGTTAATGTTCTTTGATTTAAAAGCTTAATTATCACGCTTTGAGGAGTTCCTTCTTTTAATCACTGCACTTGGAGAAGTTCTGTCTCTTGCCATTTTTCTTCCATTGTTATCATAATGACAGCCACTCATTAACCCGGTGGGTGCCAGTATTGATCAGGACTTTCAGATTTCCCTTGTTCCCATGAAAGTTAAGTTTCTGTCTCAAATAGATTATGATTCTTGATTGGTTGCTGCTTTGGAATTTTGCCAAGATATCAGACCAATTATTCATGGTAAGATAGTAGTGTTAAAATTGATTCTGGTGGTTAGCAGAAACCCTGGACATGGGTCCCACCATAATACTCTATTTTTGCAGAATACAATAGCAAATGTAGTCTTCAGTGCAGAATTAATAAGGGGCATCAAAGTGCCTGCTGCAGGTATAATCAACACCATCCAATTATCTCAAACTTGTTTGTCTTCTGGCTTCATTTAGCTGAGAGCATGCATCTGATAATAACAAATAGGCTAATTCCAAATTCTCTTAACATCAGGCAATTTAGAAAACACATAATGAATTTTATAGATTTTACCAACATAAAAAGCTAACATATCAGGGTATGAGTCTTTCGTTTATATTTAAAACATTAATTGCTACAGTGATATAGAGATGGACAACATCTGAATATTCTTTTCTATGAAGAGCCCTTCTGGTCAAACTCAAAAGATTCTTCCCTTTTAGGATGTCCTGTGCACACATACAACAAATGAGCCTGAAAATTCAGTATACACAGATTATGGCAACCAAGAGCATGTGCAGATCTTTGAATTCAGTATAGTTTATGAACTTAGCATCTACAACACTGTGAGAACCACAGAGGGTGGGACACAAGTACAGGATGTCCCCTCTGCTGTGAATGCTTCTTTCAGCTGAAGTCAGATGTCCATCTTGCTGACTTTCTTGCTTACCATTTCTTGCTCTCTATGAAATCCCTGGCCTAGGTCTAGTTGCCCTCATGGGAAACCAGAAGCAGAGATCTAGAGGCATGAAAGGGGCTTCCCCTGGTGTTCTGCTGCTCTTTCTATATGGAAATGAATTTCACTTCTTCTCTTTCCAGAAGGGCATAGTGCCCTTGATCATCCCTGGATCAAGAAAGAGTTCTCTGTCCTGGGTCGTCCATGTTCTTCCTGCTTTTCTTTTGTATTCCTCACTATTTCTGACATGCCCACATAAAAATGATGAACTTTCATTTATAAAATTCCAAACGTTCAAGAGATGCTTGTTAATTACACCTTATCCTGGGTGTTATTCTAAGTATCAATTCCCTTGCACCCACTCATTCTTAAGTAGAAATGTTGGGATCACTAAATTATTTGATCTTTATTATTTAATAAATTTGTGATTTATATTTTTAAAAATACATCTACATTTCTCTTTGTAGAAACTTGGTTTAATTCTTTTTTCTGGTAAATTTTAACTTGAGGTTAGCAACTTATATGTTGAACATACCAATTCTCTTTTAGGCATGCAAAATGTTATTTCTGTTATTTTCTTATTAAATAAGAAATATGTAATATAGTTCTATAGTTAGCATATTACTAGAAAATGTTTGATTAATAAGCATTGTCAAACATATCATAATTTTAGGCAATCATTGTTCCCAATATTCATTTGTGTACTAATATATTGTTCTGCAAATTCTCCACTTTAAACTCCATTTTCCATATCTTCCTAATATATACAACCCTTTGCTATGTATCAGATTCAAGGTCCATGGCTCCCTGTTCCTATGATGCTCTTTCCAAGAACCTTAACTTCTTTCTGGATTATATAATAATTAAATTCCAAGTTTATTCCATTTTCTAAATTTACTCATAATTTTCTCGTATTCACACATAGCCTGGCTTCAGAGTTTTCTGGCAGGTGCCCTACCCATGATCCTGCCCCTAACTCTGTCTACAGCTAGTATCAAGCCCTGTAATATGTAATTGATAGCCAACTTCACTCTCTTCATTCAAACAACATTGGCTATCATGTGTTCTCTAAACTATTTCTTTTTTAATACATTTTTATTATTTCCGCTCATACAAACTTAATAGGTAGACCAGTTCCCTCCCTCCCTCCTCCTCCCCCCAAACCCCCTGCTCCCCCTCCTCTCCCTCCTCATCCCCCAGTGCCTCCCCCCCCAATTCCCAGAGAGTCCTTTATTGTTTCTGTTTCTGCAAATTGCTCCTTGTATTTCAAATAGCAATTCAATAGAATCAGTATCCATAATCTATTGATCCCCAACTTGTGAGAAATCTATCTCCATGTTACACTCCATGATCCATCAGAAAACCTTTCAGAAATGTTTTATTAAATTTTCCTCCTTTCTTTCTCCTTCTCCTTTCTCCTCCTCCTCATCCTTCTCTTCTTTTCTTCTTTTTTGACTGGCAAAACCTGAACTTCAGGTAAACCTGATGATTCAACACGTCTGCTCCTGCCTAACTGACCATAACTAAAAAAAGGATCAAAATTATGTAGAAGGGAAGCCGGTGGATCTCAGTACCGGGAAAGGAAAGCTCATTTTGATTTCACAGGAAACTCTTGAATAGGAGTTTCAAGTGCATGGCTGGTATGTTCCAGAATTCTACATGTCCCTGATTGTTTACTCTTCTTGTGTCTTAATGAATAATTCACAATTATATTTCTCTTCAAACTTTCATTCCTTCCTTCCTTCCTTCTCATCCTCAGCTTATGACTCTTCTGAGAAAATAGGAAAATTTAAACATGCCTCATACCCCCAGCCTCTTCCCTACTTATCTTTTACCTTTAGGCATGCCCTGTCTTCAGCTGCCATGAATACATTGAGGGAAGTTACATGTAACAAGGCTGCTGTGTGATTTCTAAGTTGTCTGTCATCATTTGCTTGTCATCAATAAATCATACCTATCAACAAATTGAAGTTTCTCTTTTATTACAAGAAAAAAGAGTAAAAACTAAAAACGTTTTCCCTTTGTTTTATATTTGCCTTAAGCCCCTGTCTTCTTTCTCTGTTCTCAATTAGTCTTAAACACCTGATGCAGTGACAGAAACACACACACATGCAAAGAATTCTCCAGCTTTCATCACCAGTTCCTCTCTTTCTGTTGCTTTTGATCTATCTCTTCATTTTCTTATCCTCTCACTTTGCCTAAGCTGTCCTTGCTGAGCGGATAACTGACTTGTTAAAATTGGTATTGGCTTTCATTGCTATCAAACAATGCACATTTTGCTATATTCAGCTGTTAATTCGCCTTTCTTTCCTGCCTTGACTTATTTGTATAACAACGAGATTAGAGCTGTTTTTATAGTCATTTCACTATTGTTTCTTAGCTACTCAGATATTCATAGGTAATGTTTGAATGGGAGTCAAAATGATCAGATTTATCTTCCAAAAGAATCATTTTGATCAACAAGAAACTAGAGGAAAAATCATGTATAAAAAACTGTGATAAACTGGACTAGGCAGTGCAGGGCTATTGTCTGATGTGAACTGCCTGAATGGCTGACATGGGAGAATGATAAGTTTCAAGCCTCCCTGAACTGTAAAGAGCATTCAAGGCCAGTATGGACAGCATAGCAAGATTATTTACCAAAATAAAAAATTAAAAGCAAATAGCTGTTTGGTAGAACACTTGCCTACCATGTGTAAGGCATTTGATCTCCAATGTTGCAAAAAAAAGAAAAAGAACAAGAATTGTAATCAACAAATGGACAGATAACAAAAAAATGATGATGGTATCTGTCCTTAAAAAAAGAAGGAAGATACAGAACATGTATACACAGAAGTAACTAATTGTTTTGATTTAAGGCAAGAGTATATAAATCAACAAGTAACTATATCAATGGCTTGCATAGCAAGCATTTCTTCTTTGTTCAAAATACATGGCCCAATTGTAAGTCTGCTTCTGTGGCCTGTTTTTACTAATCTTGCTATTTCCAGACTCAGAGTGAAGAGGTGTCCCTGTTTGGAACAACTCTTACAGAGATAGAAAGAAGAGTAAAGTGGCAGAAACTTGACTCAACTCTAAGAATGTGGCATGCTTTGTATCTGTTTGACTTCAATTGGCCAAAGAGCACATGGGAAAGATCAGAGTTAACATGATAGACCTATTAACTGTGCAAAAGGAAGATGGTTAATGGATTTGTGGATGATAATATAATTTATTTTGCTAATGCTTACCACTTTCTGCCATACAAAAGTAACTAGAGAATGACAAGCAGAAACAGGAGATCTAGATTATGGATGTGTGAAGAAAGATGATGGACTTAATAAGAAGCATATTGTGTGTGGGCTGAGCATCTAGGAGGAGATGTCAGGCAGGCTGTTTGAAATGAAAAATTGGCACTTGGAAAAATGATCAGGGACAAGGATTTTCAGCAGATCATCCAGGACTGCTTCCATTTTGGTGAGGGAGGGTCAGCCATGTAACTACTAGAAGCAAAAAACATGCATGTATTGAGTAAAAAAAAAATGTAGCTTGATTAAAAATTTAGACTACTGATCTATACTGAATACTGAAGACATGTTCTAAAATTATTTCTAGACTCCCTAAATTTATTGATCAGATGAGACAACATGGAAATTATAAACACAGGTTGATAATTAATCATCTTCTTACCCATTCATTTTGTAACTGTTCAAGTTACTTTACTTTAGACCCTAAACCTGTTTTTTTCCTTGAAAAATAGTAGTTATAGCATTTGTCCTTATATAATTGCTGAGAAGTTAAATAAGATTGTGGCTGGAAAATATTCAGACAGTTTTTAGCTCATTTAAAAAAATAATAAAAGCTTTCCTAATAGAATTACCTAAAAGTGAGCATTCACTCTGGATTTATTTACCTCTGTGCTAAATATAGTTTTCTAGAGGCATATGTTTTAGTATCTGCTAGTGTTAAAAATTTATATTCACAACTTAATAAAAATGTCTATATTTTAAGCAATTACATGAAAAATGCAAATAAGATTAAATTTAATTATCAAATATCTGCAGCACTTTGAGTGAACACATGTTTATTTCTAGATTCAATATGTCCAAATACCCAGTTCTTGATCCTAGCAGACAATATATACATTTATTGCTGTCAATATGCTTGTCACAGTGAATTTTTGAAAGGCTGTTTGGATAATGCCAATGTCTACCTTCACCCCCTCAAAATGTGTGTTCCGTCAGGTGCCAGATGGAAATGAACACAAGTTTTTAGGGAATTAATCAATGAAGAGGAACCATTCTGTTTATGTGATTCAGTCCTTTCCTACACTGTCATTGTTTTGCATTGATGTGTGTCAACATCTGTGTGTGGACATGATTAGCCACCTTTAAAAATTAAAAAAAAAACTTATTAAAGATTTCTTTCATGGCACCAAAACTTCTTTGCTCTATTTTTGAATTGACTGTCTGTGAAGTTTTAAAAGCCATCCAGTATTTAACGCCTGTAGCCCATGTTGCTCTTTTATGTTATCTTGTGGTTTTCCCTGCAAATGGTGTTTGCTGTTTATTTTCTTTAAACATCACTATCCATTTGTTAGGCCGCAGGGCACATTAAAACCCCAACTTCCATAGGAGGCTTACAGATGTTGCAGAATTAAAGAAAATTAGCTTCAGGTCTGGCAGTAATTTTCTAAAAATGGTTCTGTTGATCTCAGTGAAATCGAGGATTTCTTTGCTAAGCTGCCAAGATACATAAATTTTCTAGGAGGGGTGATTTCGTGACAGACTTTGACAAGTATGAGCTAACTCGAGAAGTTAGCCTTCCAGTTGAAACCTAACAGCCTCAGGGAAGGGTAAAGATAATGTTGGTGTCCATATGTGTGCTATGCTTGCTGCTGTACAGAGAGGTTTGTAAGGCAGCTGATACACTAGGAAGGGACCTTAAAATATCAGTAAAGTACCCCAGGAAATGATAATGCAATTGACAGTTGGGTGTTTGAGAAGTGAGTGGCGGTCCTAGGGAGATTTAACATTCAGCTTTACATTGTTTGCTTTCATGAAACAGTGTTATGATGGTGATGTCTATCGCAAATACAACGTTGGGCAGAAGACTGTTTAAAAGTATTGGGTCTCAACATTCTCTTTGTCTAGGAATGATAGTTTCTAATATTATTGCACTAAAGTAAATTGTCCCCTCTTGAAATGTTTTCCTGTGTGTATGCAATGAACATTTTTGGAGAAAGCACAGCTAGAGATGGGGAGATGCTCAGACAGTAAAGGGCTTGTCACAAAGCCTGAGGATCCGAGAATGGACCCCCAACATGCATATAGAAATCCGTATGCTGCTGTGTTCCAATTCCTGGGAAGTGGGTCCATGGTGTTTCCTAACTAGCCAGCATCTGCGGATTGGTGAGCTCCAGACTCAATGAAAAACTCTGTCTCCAAGCATAAGGTGGAGAATGACTGAAAAATATGCCCATTATCCACTTCTGACATCCACGTGTACAAGGACACATGTGTACCTGTACATACACATGCACACTCATGAAAGCATTTCTACCGATTACAAACATATAACATATAAGATTAAAAATAATGAAATAGAGTAAGAACCGCCAGCTAATTATTTTGTTGTTTTCTAGATATTTATTATTTACTTTTCCTGATTAAACAGATAAAGTCTTAACAGCAGAATATTTTATTATTCACTTATACTTCAACCTGATTAATATAAGCTAGCATTTTTTTCATTTTCAAAGAAATATAACACTACAAAAAGCTTTTGTTCTCAAATAATTGACATCAATATTTTTTCTTCTCTTTGCCATTCTTTATCCACAATCATATTTGTTTTTAATATAAATTAGAGTATATCAGATTGATTTGATTTTTTTAAATATCTTGTAAACTTTGCATGAAAGGATTGTTATGATTGTATTGAGTATTAATCATTATTGTTTTAACTGTTTCGTTTATGTACTGTATAAATTACATTGAATCAATTTATCAATGACTATGTGTATAAATGTAGAAATATTTCTATAATTAGCTTATTACAAATGAAATATAGCAGGATAAAGTATAAAATCCAATCATTCATTTCCCTTCCAAGTGTCTTTCCACCAAGGAATGAAACACTGTTATTGAGGGATGTAGCACATATTTGAAGCCACAACATCTCAAATACAGAGAAAAAGGGAAGAGTCTCTGATCACATTAGTTCTGCAGATTGTCCATGCACTTTCATCTGTCAGCATTTGCTGAAAATACACTGATGCAAAGTCACAGAAAACTGTATCCTTGTTAGGAGAGATGAACCTGAAGATAGTCATCTGGCTTCTGCCTTCTTTGTCCTCAAGGAAGAAACTCAGTAGGCGACTCAGATGAGTGAAGCTTAAATACAAAAGCCTACCAAGTGCTACTACTCCTCTGTGACTTACTCCTTAGCCACATGCTATACAGTGGTCCACGCAGAGACTGAAAGTGAGAATCTGAGAATAAAAGCTTAATAATGGCCATATCCCCTCAACCTTGCACAGTAGGACCAATGACAGATCTCTTGAACTAGTATAGGAAGGATCTAAAAAATGCCTAGTATCGATGCATATTAAAACATCAAAACCCAAGTGATTCAGTAGTTTGTAGCTAGTCTTAGGCTCACAAATAAAAAGACCTGAGTTTGGATCCCTAGATCCCAAATAAAATTGCCAGGCAGATATGGCAGCAGCAAGAGCCTGGGAAATCCCAGAGCAAATCAATAAAGAGGTAGAGCAATTCAGGATGTTTTCTGATGTCAAAGTTGGTCCACTACACACACACCAAAAAAATCTCTCATGAGCATTCAGATTGTATTTTTAAGCTTTGATCCTTTGTGAAGACATATATAATTCTTTTTTGAGTGGATAATTGATTTTCTTAGTATTTGGGATTATAACTGGATTCTATTCTCTCTAAGTTGAGGTCAGTCAGCATAATCAGTTCTGCACATTATACTCTCTGCACATAAGGCTTATCAGATAATTTAGCTAGGCAGTCCACTCACCTTCCCCAATATAGTTTCTGTCCTTTTCCCCAAAGCACAATATTTTAAGAGAAACTAAGCTAATATAAGTAAAAGTAATAAAAAATAAATTCTAAACCATAGTGGGAGGCTATAATTATAAGAAATCATTCAAATGAAATTCACCATTTTTACTTGAAGCGAGGCACTTTGCTTTAGTCAAATAAGTATACTAATACTACTAATCTGTCAGCAATTATCTTTAAATCACCTGAGTATTTAGCTTTGTGAAGGTCATGTTGCACTTGGTTTTTAAACATTTCCTTCCATTTTTAAAAGGGACATAACTTGAATTCTAAATCCTTTCTTAGTATAAATGATACATTTTAGGTTTCTATATTGAAAGATTTTTGAAACTTTTATCCAGTGTGAATGCATAAGTGACTAATAGTCAAGTGTGCAAATCTGGATCATGGAATTATATGGAAATATAATATGATGTGAAATAATATAATAAATATAACATATGCCATGTGCTAGTTTTCATTTTTCTCCCTGCATAGAGATTGATACCAATGATTGTCAGTATGCATGTGTTGCAGTCAGCCTGCATGGTTGCTGATAAATGACCATCACACAGCTTAAGGGAACAAGGAGTTTACTTTCTTATGATAGTCCAGTTACAGTTCATAATCCACACACCAACACCAGGGCTGAGGGAACTGGCCACCATAACGGCTGAGAGATGGAACAATCCTTACTTGCCAGACCAGCATGTCTGGCCAAGTATACAGAAGGATGCCAACTCTCTCAACCAGGTCTCTGTGATTTATCCAGGGCCTAATCCCACCCACCATGGGCTGGGTCTTCCCCAGCAGCTAGACAATCTCCTTTAGGTTTGCTCTGAGCTTAACTCAACCATCAACTCTCTACATCTGTGCCCAGAGCTCAAACCCTCAAGAGTTAAGTTGACACCTGTGCTTAACTATGACAGCATGTGTCCTCCACGACAACACTTTCTTACACACAACTAACCCACAAAGAATCACTCACATTCCCATGTTTCAGTGATTTCATCAAACCTCACCTTCCATATTTGTCATCCTGAGCTTTGGTTTCCATGTGATCTGGAATCTTCAGTCTCTTTGCTTTTGCTCTCCTTCATTCATGCATTCGAAATAGCCTATCTCTCAGACTTAGCTTTAGCTATTTCTCCTCTACTCTGTCCTTTCTGAATTCTATGTTTGCTCATTTGCTCAATTTTCTTATGTCATTTTTCAAAATCATTTTTATTATATTTATTATCTAGATTCACACATATCTTAAATCTCCACTACATACTGTAACAACTAATTCTCATTGTATGTGCAATTAAATAGAAATCAAGTTGAAAATATACTGAAAATCATAGCTCTTTTATGCCACTGCTGCAAATTAGTGTGTAGGATATAAAACTAGGTAATGTACAGTTCATATACATTAATAAATAGATCTGAGATTCTAATTTAAGCTAAGTCTCTGCTACTAACCTTGACCACCTCACCTGAAGATGCTGTTAGAGTTCACCATAAGAGTTTTGCATGACCTGCACAATGACTGACATGTCAATGACCACCCCCCCAAAGTCTAGCATGGATCACAGGAGAGAAGGATTCTTAGAGGCAAGGGATTAACAGTCATAATAGTATTCGCATATTAACAGGGAGCCCAAGGAAGGCCTCTGGGCTATGCCACTGAGTCCTTACACCTCACTAGGATGGAGAACTCAGAAGGAGTTAGGCATTCACACAAAAGGATGCTTAGAGTATGAGAGGGGCCAGGGGGAAGGCACTGGTAGAAGGGGAGGGAAAGGGGATGAAAGGAAGGGTAAAAGGAGGGGGGGAGATTGCTAGGGAAGACTGAGGAGAGGTGGAGGGAGGGAGAGGACTTGGATATTATTTGAGCTTGTATGATTGGGAAAAAAATAAATAAATAATAAAACTATTATCTATATCAACTATATCAATTCTTTCTTATATTAAAAAAATTTGATCACTTCAAAAAAAAAAAAAGAAGCTTACCTTACATATCTCCAAATTCTTAGGTTAATGTAAAGTATCTGATAAACTTTCTGGAATACTTGCCGGAGGATGTTACCTGTTGCAGTGTGAATATTAATGTACCCCACAGACTGACTGCTTGATAATGTACCCCACAGACTGACTGCTTGATAATGTACCCCACAGACTGACTGCTTGATAGGTTTTTCAGACACTATTATACCCTCAACAGGTCTAATCTAATCAGTGGATTCATCCCTTGCAAGATTCCTAACAAGCTACCATTGTTGTTAAATTGTGTAATGCAGGGGCTGGAGAGGTGGCTCAGGGGTTAAGCCTCTCTCTGCCTTGCAGGCGGAAGGTCCTGAGTTCGAATCCTAGACCCCACATATAGACGCCAGGCAGAAGCCTGGCAGCCTGCGTTTCTGGTCCTGGTAGGGCGGAGCCTGTGAATCCCGGGGCAGAGTAAACAAGGAGGTGGAGGCGGTCCATGGTGATTCCCGAATTTGTCCGTGGTTCAACACACACACACATACATACACACGCATGCATGCACAACTGAATAAATAATAAAAAAAATTTAAAAATGGTGTAATGCAGAATGCTGAGCCTCGCTGCAGGAAGAAGGCCTCTTTGGGGCCTGTCCTTGGTAAGTCTCTGTTCCCCTGGCTCCTTCCAGCATTCCACTTTTTCTCCTTGCTGGCTTTAGTACATGAACTCCTGTGCTCTGTCGGGCCCTCTGCCCTCATGCGTGGACACTTTTGATGTCATAAGTCAAAATAAATCCTTTCTTCCTTAAATTGTTTATATCAGACATGTCTTTTTTGATGAAAAAGTATAACACACACACACACACACACACACACACACACACACACACACAACACACACAATGAGACGTTGTTAGAGATTTTTTTGAACTTTGTTACAAAGTGACTTCTGGACATTTCTTTTGTAAGTTAGGCTTAGAATTGCCAGCACATATATTTTCAAAATTCCTTTATACCAAAAAATAGTTATGGATGAAACATCATTCAGCTATCTTCATGACCTTATCTTTAAAGTGAGTTTTTTGAAAAGACTACTATAATAGTTGTCTTCATATTGCTGGAATTCACAGAGATAAAAGTCAAAAAGATGTGAAAATTCCTCAGAAGTCTTTCCATGGGATTTGTCCGTTCCCTTCCACACTCCAGCAGTAAAGTAAAAGACAGCACATTTCCAAACTGTCAGTACTATTTTTATACTGTTCATGAGAATATGTCCAAACTCACACAACTCAGGATTTTAACAAATATTTTGAGAACCCTTTTGTTGTAGTAGTGTATGCAGTGTATGTTTAAAAACTCCCTTGTAAAATGCCACTCACTACTAACAGAGCTAATTAATATAGATACAATTTAAAACATGGGATGCAAGTGTTTTTATTAATGAAGGCTGAATATAATAATAGTTATTGGAATTTTGCTCCTACAAACTAAAATTTGGCTTCAGAATAATGTCAGTATTGACTCTGCAGAAACATTATTGCATTTGTCTAAAATTCATAGCTCTGCTGAGCATTGACAATTTAAAAAAATAGAAAACTAAAATTTCAGGAGTTGATAATATGACAAATCCACAATACTTAGTATGTTCAGGTGACTGAATCTTAAAAGAACTGTTAACTAAAAATCAATGTATTAGAATTTGACATAGAGGTCATGTGCTAATGGGCCTCGTGTTTTATGAAATTTCAACCTCTCTTCTTTTTATTTTCATTTTAAAATGTAGAAAAAATATAGAGTCATCATACTTACACAAATAAGGACAGACTTTTCATAGCCTAGAAAGTATCAGAATTTCTTGAATTCTAAGAGACTTTATATCACTTTTATAATCACCTTAAATGGTATTATAAGTCAGTATCTGCAAACTGATGGGGAAAAGAAAGGCTGGTATGGCAGGAAGAGGTCAGTCTCATAAAGTTATTGCTTAATATTCATAGACCCATACTACTTAACATCACAGAATTTCAAATATGAGTTCCTTCTTGATATGAAAATATTTCATTTTATTCTTTGAAAGTAGTCATCATTTTCTCCACTGTTTCATGCATATTCAGTGGGTCTTAAGGCAAATCCTATAGTATTACAGGTCAGGGGATTCATGCTTGTGTGCGCATGTGTCTCATTGTTAAATTCCCCGGAGAAACTTACCAGACCTGTTCACGACATACTGCGGCTTTCATTTAGTCAGACCCCAGGCTGCGCCATTTCTTGCTGCTGATCTTCCCAGGCCAGTGCATACCCAGCACATCTGTGCAGCCTCATAAACAAAGAGAACGAGAATGATTCCTTCATGGACAGTGAATGGGACCAGCTGAGCGACATGTTCACATGTCTGCAACTAAACGTGTGACTGCCTCTTTGGAAACAAGCACAGCTTTTTTAACACACACCTTTACTTTTCTGTTATTTGAACTTAGATGAGCTAATATTATACGTTTCTGTCACAGGTGGGTAGCTATCTATTTTTTTTGTGAATGTTATATGTTTACTGAGAAGGAAAGCTAACTTTTCTCTACCTTGTAGTAACAATGGATTCCAGAGCAGGACCTGTGAGTCACAGGGGGCCCAGTGACTCATTGTGGAGTGAAAGAACAAAGGAGACATCGTAATTTTTGCTTAAGACTCCAAAGTACTCTCAAATCTGATGTTTGGGTCACAGTCAAAGTGACTCAGTGGTGCCAAACACAATACATTTATTGCGTTTTGAAGATTTGCAAGCTCCGTAGAATGGATGCAGGGACCAAAGGCCATAGGCACTCTACATTAAAGCAGCAAAGGATTCTACAGACCAAACCACAACAACAACCCCCCCCAAAAAAAAGTATTAGCTTAAAAAACCAAACCCTCTAGGGTTTCATAGTGCACATTTTGAACTTAAGATTAACTAACGTAATATCTAAAATATTTTCATCCCAAAGGACTCTGATTTGGGCGGGAGAGATTCTGGGGAAGAAGGTAGGCATTTGAGTGCGTGCCTGTGGAAGCCCAAGGGCGACATTGGGGATTATCCTGGATCGCTCTACTTCCTTTTTGCTTTGTTCTGAGTTTCCCAAGTTCTGCTTTCCAGGGCCAGAATTGCAGTCCACTGTCATAGCTACCTGGCATTTGTATGTGGGACCTTAGTATCTACACTTTGCTTACAGGGCAAAGGCTTTAACCATTGAGCCAGCTTCCCAGTCCTGGAAGCATGCCCTAAAAAAGTATTTCCTTTTTATCACCTCTTTTGCTTTTTAAGGACAATTTCTAAAGTATTATCCTGCAGTTGGAGGCTTTAATACTAATGCCATATGTCCCTTCATGTGAAAAATTGTTTGCAAAGTCTTAGGGCAATTGAGAATTTCTTCTTAAGTGTGTGTTTTTCTTCTTCTGTGTGTTTTTTTTTACTGAAAACAATCTAGGAAACTTTTCATATCAAATGTTTGAGATTCTCTATTATATCCACCTTATTAAGCAAAGAACTACTTATGGTAAATCGAAATTATCCACTGAATATAATGGAGTAATATATCATAAAGAAAGAGATAATTTCCAGAACTTAAAAGTTATACTTTATAAATTATAGATATTACTTAGCAGATTGCAAATTTGATATGTAAATATGGAATATGATTTCAACAATTACAGCATCATGAACATCCTAAATTATTTAACTTTTTTTTATTTCAGAATTTTTCCCCAATCATACAAGCTCAATAGGTACCCCAGTTCTTTCTTTCCCTCCTCCCCTCCCCAATCCCCCCTTGTATTCTCTCCCCCTTTCCCTTTCCTTTCACCCCTACTCTCTCCCCTTCTCCCAGTGTCTCCCCTTCCCCCCTCCCATTCCCTGGAGCATCCTTTTGTATGAATGACAAACCTCTTTCCGAGTCCTCTACCCTAGTGAGGTGTAAGGACTGACTCAGTGGCATAGCCAGGAGCCCTTTCTTGGGGTCCCCATCAGTATGGGAACACTACCATGACTGTTAATCCCTTTCCTATAAGGATCCCACTGCCTGTGATCTATGCTAGACTTTGGGGGATCGTTGACATGTCAGCCATTGTGCAGGTCAGACAAAGTCCAATTATGACTATTGCAGCTCTAACTTGTGTGGAGTATCTTGCATAATGTTGGTCCTCCCCATCTTTAGGCTCTTACAATCTTGCCACCCTCTCTTCTGCAAGTTTCCCTGAGCTTTAGGATGGGGAGAGAGATAAATCATTTAACTTTTTATGTTAAATATTCTTATTTGATATTATACATAAGCCACACTAAAATGCCTTTCAGTAAGCAAAAGGCAGCCATTTTTTCATACAGGGAGCTAATGAAATTGGCATAGTTAAGGACAATATAAATTGTTTACTTATCTTTAACCATTGCCTATATCAGGCTAATGAACACAAATTGAAGTATAGGCAAACTTGCTTGGTTTTGAGACAGGAAGAAAACTTCTCCGTTATTTAAACATATTCATAACTCATTGTATAAATCTAAGTATAAAACTAATATCCAGTAGGGTTTGAGGTTTCATTACTCATCTATATGAAAAGTTGAATACTACTAATTTAAGTCCAATCATCTTTAGAAAGAGAAAGCCATGTTAATATTGCACTGAACTGGAATTACTACTTTTAATAAAGACCATGCTCATTTTACTGTAAGCAAATTTTGCTTTAAATCAGGACTGTCCAACAAAAATATTCCATTAGCCTTCATGATCTGAATTCTGGTGCATGAATTAAATTATGGTGCACATTAAAAACCATGAGATGTTTGCTTTGTAATAAGTAAGGCAGTATCTATTGCTCATTGGTAGCCTTTTTAAGAGAAGCTATCAAATCTGCCCTTTCTCCCTTCTTAATCCCAGGAAAGATCATTTTTGTTCCAGGGATGCACTTTTTGATATTCTCCAAATACTCCATGAGGGTATACTCTCCCTAGTGATGACTTTGTTCTTGTTAGCATTCATGTAGGGGAATCCAGCCCCTGACCTACCTTTCCCATAAACGAAGCTCAGAGGTTTGGGCCAGTCTTGTGTTTGCCTCCTTTCTACGTGGTATGGGCACTGGGCACACTTCTGAACAAAAATCTTCTTGCCCTTCTCAACGTCACTTTAATTTGCTGTCCTACCACTAGCCCCACGAACATTAACTCCACAGTGGGACATCCCCCTCTCTCTCTCATTTAACTTTTGAAATCATATTTATAATACATTGTAAATATATAATTATAAACATATTCTTTAAGTAGAGGCAACTTTAATTATAACATTTTAAATTAGAAGGGAATAATGTCTAACATAATTCCTTGACATACATGGAATTTTGTTAGACATTAAAATATGATTTCCCTTAGTGGCATAATTCATGTCTCATAAAATACATTTGTTTTGTCAGTATTATGTACTCCAGTGTAAATTACCTTGGCATAAGATATCTTGTAAATTTTACAGGTACCACATAAAGGAATTCTAATTGCTGAAAGCAACTACTTATGTTTTTTGGTAAACTTGCCCTTAACTGTAGAACAATGCGATATCAAGAGGGAGAAAAGGAACCTGAGAGAAGACCACTGCAATCATAAGCACAATTGGGCAGTGGCAGCTTTCCCTCCATTCCCATCTCTCTCCTGGAAAGTCCATGGCCAGAGGGAGCACAGAGGGGTGAGTTATGTTCCGGAGGCTTCAGGTCTTAGTCTCCTCCAGCCTTTCAGATGGAGGATGAATAGGGCTTGTGATATATAAGATCTGCTCTTTCTTATATTTTAGCTTATCAGTATGAGCTAATGACTTCATAGAGGCCTACACTGAACAAGTACAGTGAAGTGAGATATATTGAATGTGATCATCTAAATAGCAATCATTGATAAAGAAAGAAAAGTGGAAATACTGGTATAAAATATCAGATCTTCATCCTATACTATACTTCACTGGAAATTTTTATCAACTCTGATAATCCTCTTTTGTGTTGATGCTTGAAATAGAAAACATTCACAAATTTCTATGACTTTTTCAGGATGATTCAGAGATTTGTGGAATTTTAGCGCATCAGAAAATAAACCTCATGGGAGGGAAAGATGATGGAGGGAATCAGGGATACTCAATACACTCATAAAAATAGAAAAAAAAAATAAAAAAGAGTAGACAGGACAGAGGGAGCCCTGGGGTCCATGAAGGCAGATGGGCTGGAGGGAGTGGGATGGATTGAAGGAAAGAAGGGGAAGGGGAATGGGCAGGAGAGGGGGGATGAAGGGAAGCTGGGATGAGTACTCAATATGCTTGTAAAGCTGGAAAAATAATTTAAATAAAAACAAATCTCTCAATTGATCTTCAATGCATTGAAACATATTTACAAGAAAATATTATAAATGTAATGAGAATTCAGTCTGTAGGTACTTGATTTTTATTTATTTTGAGATGTAGAAGGAAAGAGAAAGAGACAGAGAGAGAGAGAGAGAGAGAGAGAGAGAGAGAGAGAGAGAATAGGGCACACATATCACTCATTCATCATGTATCAGCCAGAGAGCAAATTTCAAAATCAGTTCTATTTTACCATGTGGGCTCAGGGATTAAATTCCGGTTGTCAGGTTTGTGCAAAGGCATCTTTACACACTGAGTCATTTCATTGGACCTCTATAACTATTTATAAACAGACCATGTACATTTGAAAAATGGAGAAATAGGATAGCAAAATTAACTAAACAGAGGAGTACTCTTTTGAGGATTATAAGTATCTGAAAAGGATATTACAGAACACAGAGGGATGCTATTTAAGAGACTTGCATGTCTGATTTTTTTTTGCTTTGTTTTTGTTTTGAGACAGAGATGATTTAGCTGAGCACAAGTGGGATTCAAGGAAAATTGTCAGGGAGAAATGCAATTAAGGCTATATATTCATAAAATTTTAAGAATAGCTGGACAAATATAACATAGATCGATGCAACTCTATGTAGTGAAACGTGGAAAGTAGGCTAAAGCAGGGAAAAAATAGACTCTGAAGAATCTTTTTCCCCCTTGCTGTGGTTGTCAGATTTTATTCTGGCTCTTTGCAAGATGCATTGGAAACCCAGGTGAGAGGCTAAGGGACCAATTAGGATACTGCACCTTTCGTCTCCTGGGAAATATTAAGATGAGTGTGTACTGGGAGTGAAGAGATGCGAGATGGAGTAACTGCAGATCTGATTGAGCTTCTTGCCAGTTGAAGTTAGATAAGGCTATAAGTAGTGGAAAAATGTGAGTTTTTGTCTTAGGCAGGTGGTTTCATAATAGTACACACGTTCTGTGAAATAAGGAGCCGCTTTTCTCCAGGTGTTTGCATTTTTTTATTCTAGCCAGCCCCTCTGTTTTTAATCACCAAATCTTATGATACTGCCATTTGCTCTGTGATATTAAAGCTCTCTCTTTGGAGGGGAAGGGCTGTTCCATTTGTCAAAGGCTTTTCTTGTTATAAGACATTGTAGTTTTTTCTGTTTAAGTTCTGAGGCTTTGTGGCTCCTGAAATCTCACACCCCCTGGTGATGTGCAGCTTCAATAAGCCTCCCTCCACCTTGCTTGCTTTTGTTCTGCATTGACCCAGCCTTCTTGGGGGTGCTTTCACCCTGATGTACCTAGGGAAATAAAGGAAAAGTCCATGTGATCCAGGACCCAGAAAACCTCTCCTGGCAGGAAACACAAACAAAATAGAGGTTACTACACATGGTTCTCAAATACAGACCAGGGTGTCAAAAGTCTGGCAGTGGCCTGGGACCAGGTGGCCATGTGTTAGTTAGATCAAGGAAAACACATCAGCAGTGAAGACCTTTCCTGTTAAATGTCAGGCAACTGACACACTGGCCCAAACAGAATCATGACAGCAGCTTAACCCATTTTTTTTCAGGATTCATATTTTTCCTGTGCTAGCTACTTAAAATATCATTCTTACATTTTTCCATGCCTATATTTTTCCTCCTTGCAGTCAGTATTAGACAATCACACTCAGCTATTAGTGCTGGAAGTGGACATGGCCATTTTGAGAGTGTGCCAGCAGGATCTGCTGTGAGTTTTCATTGTTGCCGCCATCTGTGCTGCTCTTTAGCAAGGGAAGCAAATTTCCTGGCAACATCTCTCTAATTCTGAATTATCTTTCACCTCCTTATAAAGATACCTATATTTTTTAGAGTGCTGTTTGAAAGAAAATTCTTTACTGAGGCATTGTTCTGAATGTTTTAAAATAGAAAAATCTGGGTTTTTTATTATAACACTTTTATTTATAACTTGGAGCATAAGCACATTTTTCATGATTGATAACATGCCTTTCTAGAAATAAAATTATTTTATTGTACTATTGCTTGAATGCATGTTGTTTTACATGAGATTCAACAGATTTCTTAAGCCTTGCTCTCAGTGTGCTTGGTAGCTGAGTTGCTAATCTTTATCTAAGCTTTTTTTTTTTTTTTCCTATGCAATGTTTCCCTTTTCACTCAACCTTGAAATTATAGTAATTTGGGCACTACTGTTCTTCTATTCTACTGAAAGAGATAGCTAATGCCAAAAATATTTCAAATGAGGAAGAACAATTTTGAGAACAGAGACAATTTCACTGATGCATAATAACTGTGATTTTGATTAAGTATGGTGCCTGGAATGAATAGTTCAGACATCCAAAAGACAGTGCATGCCACATCTTAAAAGTGAGAATCGTGCATTGTCTAAATTAAGGCCAACATTAGGTCATTATAATATTTTTTCCTATATTCTCAGTGCTTCTCATGTGATGCTATTTAATAAATGTTTGATGAACTAATAAATGAAACCATAACAGTCATTGTTTAAGATAGTGGATAATTTCTTGATTTTTTGAGGTTTCTCAAAGGCTTGGATACTTAGAAAAATGTCTGTATATTGTAAAGTTGAAATCAGTAATCATAGAAACCTTGGCATCATTATTGTATTTATAAAAGCATGATTTTACTGCAAAATTAACATATTACAGAAATGTATTTGATAATTATTAAAATGCCCATGTCAGATTTATAAGCACATAATATTAGACATCAAAATCTGTTATCACTGAATTGTTTCCATGAAATTCTCTAGTTGTACCAACAAGTTCTTCTCGTACTATTAAAACAGAAATTTTAAAAAGATGAATAATAGAAGTCAAAGTATTTATGCCAAAATTCCTTTTTGATATAGAAGTAAGTTGGACAAATATTTGAAATGTCTTTACATGAAAAACATATTATAGATAGATACATTGATTATTTGATTTCCTTCACTACAAAATACACAAATGATATAGATAATTCATTGAGTAAAAATAGCCAATAAAACTATAAAAGACATAGCTTCTCTTCTAGTCTGATAAATATCTTGTAAACTACAGTTCTCAAATATTTTTACATGCAATGTTTTGAATTAGTTAAGATGCTGTATTGAGAGCACCAAATAAGAAACCATATGGGAAAGAGTGCTTAAATGGGCACTGTCAAAAGGCTATGCTATTCATTGGACTGTTATTGTAAATTTGTGAAAAATTCTAGGACATTTTACATAAATACAAATGATTAAATAGAAAATAGCATAATGAAACTATTACATAGCTGTAAATATGCGAATGATATAAAAATATAGTTGTAAATTATATCATTATATAAATTGAATCATAGGCAGGTATGGCAAGAGCTTCCCAAAGAAAATCTGTATGTATATGTATAGTGTCCATAGATAGTCCTAAGTTACTAAAATATTATGTTTGCCTACATCTAGATGGAATTACAGAAGATTATTTTGTCACTCTTACATATTTTTGGACTCCTCAGTTTTCAAATTAGCAGTGTGTTTGTTACATTTCTCATTGCTATAACTAAGTACCTGACAAAGGCAACAGTGTTTTTATGGCTCCTGATTTAAGGGGAGAGAATCCTCCTTTGAAAGCAGGAATGTGAGGTGCTCTGTCGCCTTGCAACTGCAGGCAGAAAGTATAGGAGATGAATGCTGGTACTGAACTCCTTTCTCTTTCTCTCATTTTCCCCTGTTTAATCTGTCTAGGATACCAGCCCATGATGTGGACAGGTCTTACTTCATCAGTTTACCTCTCTGGAATCTCCCACACAGATACACACCAAAAGACAATTCCGAGAGCTGACAATCAAAATTAACCATCACAACTATATTTTGGCTTTGAAATCTATATGTGCCATAAAAATATACCAATGGTTTTATGAATTCTTGAGTCAGATCTCAGAATATGTTGTATTCTCAGATTATCACAAATAAAAGACCTTCAGACAAACTCACATAAATTTCAATCATATAACACTGTTGCAAAAATAAGCATAGTAATAAACTATCAAAACTATTATGGACATTACTACAGTATGTGTTTCAATGAATTTTTAATAAAGTTATTTTATAGCCCTTATGATTTCAGCTCATAAAATAAAAAATGGGTATATTTTTCTCGTCCCTGAATATCATTAAAATATAAAAAGAATATTACTGACTGCATAAATTTATGTTAAACTAGCATCATTTATCAATTTAACAGAATCTACCCGGGGCTTTCTATCACAAAGCACAAGAGCTTTCCTTTTGTTGTTTGCATAGCCTTGTCTGATACTTCAAATGACTGTAAATTTTCATTATTTGTCTTTTAGAGGAAATGAAAGATCAGTGCATAGTTGATTGTTTTCAGCTTCAAAATACATAGTATTAAAAGTTGCCTTGCTCAATGTTACAGATTAAACCTAGCATTTTATACTAAAGACAATATTAATGGAAAGATTTTCACCTTGATTGTATGGTTTGGCAGTTTATTAAAAAGTAGTATTGTTAGTTACTATATTATAAACTTACATTGGCTTCTTGAAGTACATAATTATGACACCTACAAGTTCAGATAACGTAGGATCAAGATTGTGGTTTGAGTCATCTTGATGGATTCTTTTCTTGCTTTTCCAGAACTCTGGTCTTTCTTATCAGTAGAGCAGACTCCAGGCACTTAGAGTCTTGTTATTTTGCCCACATTCCAACCAACAGAAAATCCCTTCCTGATTACTTCTAAATGTTTCTTGAGACTGCCTTTTCTTCTCTTCTGTTGATCAAACACAGACTGACATCACCTGAACTCTTACTTGATAACTCTATTTCTGTTTGGTCTTGTCACTAATATATTTGTGATGTTCAAAGAATACTTTTAAAAATGTTATGTATTCAGGTTCATGAGATGACTCAGTCAGTAAAGTCTTGTAAGCATGAGGACCCAAATTCAGTCACTGGTCCCCATGTGAAAAACAGTGGTATGTGCCTCTGATCCCAGAAGAAGTTCAGCGAGAGACAGGGTCTCAAAACACAGGGTTAAGAGGGTGTCATGGTTTGAAATGTGGCCCCCACTGTCTCATGTGTTTAGGAAGGTCATTCACCTTCGAAAGGTGGAGACTTGCTGAAGAAAGGTGGTCACAGGTGGTGGGCCTTAAGGTGGATTAGTGGCACCCTACCTCCTGCAAAAGGCTGCTTTGCAGCAAGCAGTCTTGTAGCTCTCAGCCTCACAGATGGGTGTGGCATAACCTGTCTCCTGCTTCTGCCAGGTAGTCATGCAGTGTCTACAAGGAAAGTCTCACAGCAACACATAACAGTAACTAGTACAGAGGGTTTTAGGAAAACATCCAATTAACCTCTAACCAACACACTAATGTACGCACACATGCACACACACACACACACACACACACACACACACACACACACTTTTATTTAATTTACCTGTTGTAAAAATGTCTTTGTACTCTGTTGTACAAGTCACAAATTCTAATTTCAAACCACTTGCCACAGACCATCTGAGAACTGGCCTGGATTGCCTTTTCATCTTGTTTTTCAATTACACTTTGCCATTGTTTGCTATACCAGCTTTACTAGTTTTGAAAGGGTGAAACTACGTTGTTTACTGATTTAATCTGTAAACATTGAGGGGGTTACACTGTGCCAAAGTTAAGTTGTGCTTTGAGCCTGAGGGAGAGGCCATAGTCCTGTCTCCTAGCCTCAAACAACTCTACATCAGAGTAGAACAGAAACTCACTGAGGGCAAAAAGATGTAGAAGAATTAACTTGTTTATTTTTTAAATACTTGAAAGACTCATAAAGGAATTATGCTTCAAGTGTGATATAAGCCAATATGTATGTATACATAGTGACAAGAGGAATGCATAAACAATCAAAGTAGCTTGATACAAATGTGACTGAATTTTTTTTGAAATAAGATCATTTGTGGCTATAAAAAGTTAGATTTTCCATATCAAAAATTACCCATAATGCCTTGTGTTTTTCATTGGTTGATGGAGTATTTTACAGGAAAAATACTAAATACATTTTTCTTAAAATGGCACTTTATTGCTTTCTCTCAATGACCCTGAAGTAATATGGAATTTACACCTCAGTGGCTGTAGCGCTCACTGTACAGGTCCTGTGCTGTGTTTGCTGATGAAAACAGATAGCGTAGAACTCAATAGTTTATGCTCATTTAGTTTTGAGGATAAAAACATTGATTTAACATTTTGATACCACAACTCAAAGCCTAGATAATTGTTAGTATTTTTGTCATTGTAAAGATCATTGCATTTAATTCAATAATCTCCATAAATAATGAGATAATATAACCTGACCTCTGATAGGATTTGTAATCTGAGGCCTTAGTTCCAGGGTGCAAACTTGATCTACTTTTCCCTTTATTGCAGGTAGCATATCCAGAAACTTTTACAAAATAATCTTATGCATAACTAAAAGCTATTTTGTTTTTCTTTATAGGAAGCATTTATTTTTGACTTCAAGAAATATCTAGGAAAATATTTGTGCTTACTCTTCATTCTACTATTTTTTTTTAACATTTAAGATTGCAGAGGAAACCTTGTTTGTTTTGATCGACATACCTCCTGAGAATCTTGACCTTAGTCTTTCTGACATCCAGTGGAATTTCAAGGACACCTGTCCCCTTGTTTTCCAGTCATTAAATTTTCCTTCTATGTAGAGGGGACAGTAAGATTGTAAGAGCCTAAAGATGGGGAGGAGCAACAATATGCAAGTTACTCCATACAAGATAGAGGTGCAGTAGCCATAATCAGATTTTGCATCACTCGCGCAATGACTGACAAGTCAACGACCCCCCAAAGCCTAGCATGGATCACAGGCACTAGGATCCTTAGAGGCAAGGGATTAACAGTCATAATAGTGTTCCTATACTAAAGGAGAGCCCAAGAAAGGGCTTTGGGCAATGCCACTGAGTCCTTACATCTCACTAGAATGGAGGACTCAGAGGGAAATTTGACATCCACAATAAAGAATGTTCCAGGGAATGGCACTGGGAGAAAGGGAGGGAGGAGGAAAGGGGGGAAGGGTACAAGGGGGACTGGGGAGGGGTGGAGGGAGTGAGGGGCCCGGGTACCTATTAAGCTTGTATGATTGAGAAAAAAAAATATATATATATAAAATTTTTTTCTTTCTATGTCAGCTAACTCACTGGTGTCTGGACACCTCTAATATTTCATAATAAGCAATTGTATAACAAATGAAAATCTCCTACCTTTCTGCTTCTTATACTTACATCTAGTATATTGTACCCTATTATTGACATACAGGTCCCAAGAACTGGAATAAATACCTAACTTTCATTACCTCACTTATTTATTAATTATAATTATATTCCAGAATTTTGTTCAGTTCATATTTATGTTTTTGAATGTTATTGCAAAGGTTTTTTTAAAGCTTTTTGAGTTGCTTGCAAATGGAGTCAAGAATGCACAGTCTTTAATTTAGAGCCCAAAATGAGAGCAGAGAATGGAGTTGGGTAGGAATTAGGGCCACTTCACAACCAATCCAGTCAATCGAAGTGGCGTCTGGAGGACTGAGCCACATACAGGAGTGGTAATCAGAAATCTAATGCGGTGCATAATATTCTACTCATGTGTAATGATTCAGAGTCCAATTAGGTGATTATTCTCAGTAATAACAATCAAGTGCACAGGTGGTCATTAATGTTTGATTTATTAAGCTGGTTTTGATGGAGTGCCTCTTGCATTCAAGGTTTATTCCTCTGGCAGCTGGAAATACAATGGTGGATCAAATACACAAAACTTCCCAGCTTTCACAGATTTTCCTATTGTTTGACAATAAAGAATGCTAAATTAATTGAAGAAAGGGCATGGTGAATGGTGGTAATTGCTAAAAGGAGAGGCTAGCTCAGGAAAATATCAAGTACAGGTTTGGAAACAACATATTATATTTGGACAGGATTTCCAATGAAGAACTCATTGCTAAGGCTATATGGACTTAATAAGTCTCATGATGAATGTAGAAGAGACAGACACGGGATCCTGATTGAAGAATAGTATGTTATCTATGTACCTCCACTCTCATTGCAAGTGCATTCCAATATAATTGATCTAAGAATATTCAGATACAGACACATTTTCATGTCCAGGGTGATATTATCACAACATTGAAAAGGGACAGAAACATTTTGCATGCCTAGTTGTTATTTTAACTTTCAGTAAAGCCAATCTATAAACTACACACACACACACACACACACACACACACACACACACACACACACACACATACATATGCTCCATTTAAAAATTAGTACGGAGTGGCTGTTTTGTTAAAAGTGAGAAATAATGTGTCCTCAATAGATGGCATTCTGATTATAGTTGAATTGAGGAGAAAGAAGGGGACAACCAGAGAAATCAGTAATTGGCATGCTACTATATTTTACTAATGGAAATTGAATAAAGTTGCTAATTGAGAATAAGATTACTGTTGAGGGCCTGAAGTATAAGAATTAGTCCTTTATTGGAACATTATCTCTTTGCTGTACAAGTAAAGCAGTTGACACAGCAGTATTAAAGATTCAGAAACCTAACATAAGCACCTGTCATATGAAGTGCTACATTGCCAGAAAGTGGGAGTGTGCTGAGAAACAACCCACCAATAGTGTGTTTGTCTTGGCTAACTTTTTCCTCTGAAGAAAGTTTCCAATATTCAAAATTATTTTAATAACTACCAAGTTAATATTTCAAAACATCCCTTCATAAAATAGGCATGACACTTATTTTCAAGCAGGTTTGGCTCTAAGAGCATATTCACAGATGAATATAGGATACAGGTAGCTTCCTTAGGTGTTGAACATTAAAAAAAATCTAAAAGGTAAAAGTCAACCCAATCATTTTCTCATTAATTTAATAATCTACTTGCTTTTAAAACAGGCAATGAATTATGTGTTTTGTTGGTTTATACCTCATAAAATTTGTGAGTTTCTGAATTTTGTTATGTGCACCAAACCAGCACCAAAATAATTCCTGACTGCTAGTCACTGTCATCATTACATTGTAGCTAAGATATAATCATGCAGTACATAACTTTCTGAATCTCACTCCATGCTCATAATAAATTTTCAGTTCATCTGTGCAATTGTGTCAGTAGTTCATGCCTTTTAACTTCTAAAGAAAATAATTCTTAAATACTCATCTTTTCAACAAATGATTATGTAGCCACATGTCCATACACAAAAAAATCTTTATCCATCTTATATCATATAATACAATTAAGAAATTTGCCCTCTATTTAAACGTAAAGCTATGATTAACATAACATTCTATAAAACAGGAAAAATGTCATCAAAGTTGATCAAGATGATTTTATTTTTTCATTACATGTATGTAGGTGCTGGTATGTATATGAATGGAGTGCATGTTGTAGAAGAGGACATTGTATATGCCTGTGGATTCCCAAGGGTGACTTCTGAAATCATCCTTGATTGCTCTATCTGCTGATTGCTTTGTAATGGGATTCCCCAGGCTCCACCTTATTCAGGCTGGTGCCATTTATGCCCAATATTTTTACTTAATGTTCAGGATCTGAACCCAGATCCTTCTGCTTGCATGGGAAAGACTTAACCCTTGAGTCATCTCTCCAACCTAAGAGGATGATTTCTTAGTAAGAAAGCCACATTACAAACTATTGGTGATCACTTAGCATTATCCAACTCAATCCTGAAAGAGAATATGCTGAAAATCCTGAAAGAGGATTAAAAAGACTGAGCATTAATTGAAATAGTTACTCCTTATCTTAAGATTGTAAATGTGGGGCTATGTAACTGGCTCAATGGGTAAATGTGCTTGCAAAACAAGCATGAGAACTTGAATTTGAATGCATTGCACCCACTAAAAAGCAAGCCATGTTGATGTATACCTGGAACCTTAATACTGGATGTGGGTTGGGGTTCCAAGGTGAAGACAGGATGATTTTCAGAGCTTTTGGATTATCCTATCTAACTGAGACTCCTCTCAAGGTACAAAGAGACATCTTGCCTCAGAAGATAAGGTGGGGAAGTAATTAACGAAAGACATTCTGATGTCCCTTAATGGGAAAGCACCCTTAACATACACACACACACACACACACACACACACACACACATGCACATATACATGCATGCATGCATGCACAGATGCATATAACTCACATACTCAAAAAAATGATGCAAATATATATACATATTGTAAATGTTCCAACATCCAATACACCACCTGCTCTTGACTACCTAATGACCAAGAAGAATTTCCATGAAATAAAACCTGATATGTAAATGTTCTTGTTAGCCACATAGAAGCGAAGTTGATAATATTCACATAGTTATAATTAACAGAACTACCATACGTCATAAAGGAAAAATTTAGCAGTGATAGATATATAATTTGGCAAAATAAGGAGATGCCCTTGTGTGAAGAATGTAGTCAAGAACTCTTATTACATCTTAATGCAATTAAAAATGAAAGGATAGAAAAATATTTTGATGAGATTTGAGACCTATTACTCAGAGCTAATTATGCTAATAATTTTTTCATTAAAAATCTATTTTCTATGAAGCCTTTTTCAACTTAATTAAATGAGCTATTATAAACAGAATGAATTGCATCTTTGCTGTGGAAACTTCTGATGTCTGCATAATCAAAGACAAAAGTCAAAGTCACAGAAGTTTAGGATTAGTAAAATAATGTATTCCCACATCCATCAAAATGTGTTTCCCAAGTTTGCAAAGAAATACCTTGAGCAGATTTTCTTCTCAGAACTTTCATTTGTTATTTAATTTAATGATTGAGAGGTATCACTGTTTTCAAAAACAAAACTTCATTTTAAGAAACAGACCTTAGTCATGTATTCAATAATAGATACCATGCTATATGCAGAGATATAAAGATAAGTAAGAGAGTCCCTTTTTTTCAAGTCATTCACACAATACTTTTATTTATACACTTGATTATGTCTTGTTTCTACATATTACATACAGATATAGACATTTAGAATATTCATTTACTAGTGTTTGTATGGGCATGCTTCTTGATCAACAAGGAGAAGAGCATTTGGTGGATCAAATGGAAGCTGGAAAATAGAAACGGACACAATACATGGATGATTATTATGGGTGAAAAAGCAGACAATTGACTGGTTAATATGGTGCTTCATCTTCTAATAAATTCTATATGTCACATCAAGAAGACATCATCCAACCCTTCAAAGAAGTGATGTGAGGTTGCACTGCTATACAGTTTATACTAACCTCTATTGTAGCATGTTAAACTATGTGATGCACATGCATCAAAATTGTTGTCTGCCTCAGGAACCATTGAGTTCTTGGAGATGGTGCAATATATTTGTTACAGTTGATGACTCACTTATCAACAGAGTGAAATGAAATGAGTGTTGATGTATTAATAAAAGGACTATTCAGATCAAAAGTAGCATAGTCCATAATGTCTTCCAAATCCATGAAGGAATTTTAGTTTCTAGAGGCAATCTCCTTGAAGATGGAATTGAGTGAGAGAAGATGAATAATAAGAGTGATATATTAAGGCAAAAGTATTTAGAAGTTCTGCCAGCAAATGAAAGGGAGAATTTTTGATGAAAGATGATGTGAACTGCATAGGGAAAATTGGAGATACCAATAGGACATCCTTTTAAAGGTTCCAAGTGAGTTAGAACATGTTCATCTTGTCTAGAGAGAATTCTAAATGAGAGGAGTAGTTAGAGTTTCATAATCACAATGTTGGTAATGGCTAAGGAAAGTTTTCTAAAAAGCACTAAGAAGAATAAGAGCAGAATATAGAGCCATTCAAAGAGGTCCTCAAGAAGTGGTGGCACAATGTGATTGGACTTTGCCCAACCTGCACAATGGCTGACATGTCAACGACCCCTCAAAGTCTAGCATGGATCACAGGCAGTTGAATCCATAGAATCAAGGGTAAAACAATTAGAGTTCCCATCAGGTGGCCCAAGAAAGGGCCCCAATATGCCACTGAGTCCTGAACTCTCACTAGGGTAGAGGACTCACAGGAATGTCAGTTCCTGCATAAATGGATGGGGGATGGGAGGAAGGAGGTGGTAGGTACTGGGAGAGGGGAAGGGAGGGAAGAGAGATAGAAGGCAGGGGGACAATAGGGGAGGGGAGGGGAAAGGAGAGGTACCTATTGAGTTTGTATGATTAGGCAAAACTAAAATGTGTATTTAAAAAAAAAGAAGTGATGGCAAAATGAAGGAGCAGACAGAGAATGGGATGGGTGTGTTTCAAGATAATGGGAGAGAAGGCTGGAAAGGCAGTGCAGTGCTAACCAAGCTGTGCAAGAAAAATAATTCCTGGGTTCAATTACAGCTCTGGCATCATGGGAACTTGGGCACCTAAGATTTAACTCAGGAAAACCTCTTTATTCTCAACCACGAAACAAGAATAGTAATCAGTTGTATGTTGTGGAGTGGTTTTGCAGATGAAAAGAGTTATGCCAAGTGCTTTAGAATAGTAAGACACAGAGCACACACTCAATTCAAGAATGCTATTGACATTTTTTTGAATAATGTCAGTATAATATCAGGAAAACACTTTAGAATCAAGAAAAACAGATAAACAAATGCTATTTTTTGAGCAGGTGACACCACTAAGACAGTAATCTTCAGGCCTGGCCAGAGATATGAGTTAGCTCAATAATTCTTCCAAGATAAACCCATAGGCCTATAGCTCAAATGTCAACTTGACAGCTGAGACTAACCACGCAGAGCACATGAAGCTAAAGCATGTATCTTAATCAATACACGGTCAAGACATGTGAAAAAACATCAGGCAGCTTTGAGTTCTATGTTATATGGTAAAGGAACAGTAGAGAGCAAAAGGAAACCAAAGAGAACTATTGAGATGCCAGAATACAAGTTACAGATCTGAACATAAAATGTAGGAATCAGTGATTTTTATAGTGCTTAACATGTTACCCAAGTGATTTGTTTATTTCACATTGCCCTACGAAATAGAAAAATAAGAATATCCCATTTAGATAAGCAGGACAGCTGTATACCTGTAAAACCTGTCAGATCAATGCATGAATTCTATGTCAGTCTTTTTCCATTACATTGAACTAAACTTGCAATGTGTTCTTCATGCCTACTGGATTTGCCAGATTTCATTTTTCATTTTCATTAAGAGATTGAAACTTCGTGACTTTTTTAATCTTTCATTTGTGTAACTCTAACCTGAAGACATTGTATTCATCAGGCAGATTAAGTGATTTTTAAAAACTTTTTATTATTTATTCAATTGTGCATGATGCATGTGTGCGCGTGTATGTATGTATATGTGTGTGTGTATGTGTGTGTATGTATGTGTGTGTGTAGAACCACAGACGAATTCAGGAACCACCATGGACCGCCTCCACCTCCTCCTTGTTTACTCTGCCCTGGGATTCACAGGCTCCACTCTACCAGGACCAGAAACGCAGGCCGCCCCCTGCTTCAGCCCTGCGGTGTCTATACATGGGGTCTAGGATGCGAACTCAGGACCTTCTGCCTGCAAGGCAGAGGCTTATCCCCTGAGCCACCACTCCAACCCCCAGATTAAGTGATTTTAAGCAGTATATAAATGATTGTTAGGATTACAACTTCAGTAAATATTTATAAAAGTTAATTTATTTTTTCTTTCTTATATCAACTACAAGTAATGACCAGATAGAAAGTTGTACAGTAAAGACCTAAAACAGTAAGATGAGATAGGATGTTTTATAATATCTATAATTGATAGTGACGTCAGGATGTATATTGTTGAATGAATCTCAACATTTAAGAGGTGAAAACATGAGCAGTATCTGCTTAGTTAGGAAAAAGAAGGGGGAATGACTTTCGGGTTCCGGAATTACACTCTCCGAATTTCTTTTAGGATAAATGATGAATTCAGACATGCTTATGACTGCAGGCTCTGGTTTCTGGGGCAGGGGAGGTCAGGTGATCCATTGTGCATTCTCAGTATCAGGAAGTGTTTGGCTCAGTATTTTTCTTCATTCCATAAATGCTCCTTTGGAAGCATCAGCTGGTTGTCTCTATAATTAAACAGGGTTATTCTCAAAGAAGTGCTCAGTTCTTAGAAGTGGGATTTTCCAAAATTGGAAGGTGAATAAATGTTCACAGTGAAAGAATTTTTTTCAGTCACCTTCCTAATGTTGCATAGTATGAAAGTGTAATGTGCAATACTGGAGGGCATGCACTTTGAACCCTAGTTAGTGTATAACAGTGCTTTGCAGGAATGTGGGTGCCATGCACTGTCCCGTGGAAAAGTGGGTGCTGTGCCCTGTGTGTCCGATGCTCATTGCTGCTCTTTGTCTTGTCTTTAGCTGGGATGACAGCAGTTCAGTGAGCAGCGGTCTTAGCGACACCCTGGACAACATCAGTACTGATGACCTGAACACCACATCCTCGGTTAGCTCTTACTCCAACATCACAGTCCCTTCCAGGAAAAACACTCAGGTAAGCATCGCCTTTCTTTTGCCAGAGTTTCTGGCTATTTCTTCCTCTCAAATGTTTTGTGTAAAATTAAGTTGTACTTCAACTCCTTTTCTTGAGACATTTACATGCAACTTGTGTGAAATGACTAAGCAGAGATAATAGCAGCTCAACTCACTAACACTAGTATCTCGAGTGTCTTTACCTTAGTCTTCCAGAAACTCCAGCCCTCGAGAACTACAATCATGTGCACCTGCCTGGTTTGACTGTCATACGCAACTTTGATGAATTCATTTCTTGTGATGTACAATCCAATCCTAAAAGGACCCATGTTGTTTATATTTCTAAGTATGAATACCTTCATTTTAAAAAGCAAACATTTCAACAGCTTAACTCTGGGAATTTTTTCATTGACTGATCATGTCTAATTCACAGATTCTAAAGTATCTGATCTCCAAAAGAAATTACTAATATCATCATTTGAATAGCAAGTGAAGAGCAGATATTAAATTAAGTTTTATCTTGTCTTAGCTTTCCTTGTCCCATTTGTCAGAAAATCCCTTCCTTCCTGGAGTGTTTAATTAGGCTTCACAGTACATATTTATTCTTCACATTCTTTCCTATGTGCATGGGAGAATTATGTAGCTAGAATTCATGAAGCTTAAATGAAGACATAAAAATAGATTTGCCTTTAGAATTCTTTTGAAGGATTCAATGCTGCATTTTTCTTTTTCTTTCTTTTTTTTTTTTTTTTGCTTTTTTTATCTGACACTACATCCCCATTGCCTGATTCACAATTTATAGATTATTCTCCATCCACTATTTTTCTTCCTCTAGCTGAAAACAGATGCAGAGAAGCGTTCTGCAACAGATGAGACCTGGGATAGTCCAGAGGAGCTGAAAAAAACAGAAGAGGATTTTGACACCCACAGCGATGGGGTTGGCAAGTGGAAGGGTGGCTCCTCGGGCCTTGCTGAAGACCCCGAGAAGGTGGGGCAGAAAGCGACCTTGTCTGTATCACAGACAGGCTCCTGGAGGAGAGGGATGTCTGCCCAAGGCGGAGCATCCACTAGGCAGAAAGCCAGCACAAGTGGCCTCAAGACTCCAGGTGGGATGTTGTTTGGAAGCTGTCGTGTGCACGTGCTTTAACCTATTGCTTCCATTCAATAAGTGTATTCCAGAGTAATCACTCACTTTCTTTGATTAGAGCCTTCTATACATGGTTTAATAATCCTATCTAAAATTTGCCTCCTTTTATCCTATCACTCTCCCCCCTTTCCCTACCCCAGTAAGTAAGACAAGCTGGGCATCTTTGAGTGATCACACTTGAACTGGGGCTACTGTGTGCTACCTTAAGGTCCAGTCATATGCTATGGGTAATGAATAAATAATAGCTTCCCCTTTTTCTAACTTCTTTATAAAAAGTTACCCAGTTTATGTCCTTCATGTTGCTACATAGCACGAAAGCCTGAAAAGAGAAAAGATTGGCACTAGACAAACATGTGAGAGTGTTGGATATTTCAGAGACATGAAAGGAAAGAGTGAAAGAGTTCTGGTTAATTGTGTCCTTTGTTATTTTATTTTAAAGACTCTCTCCTTCCTTTATATTGAGTGCCCCCCAAATATGACTGCCATAGAGTACTTCAGATATAATCATCTCAAAGATACTGAGATGAATCCTTTTTCTAGTACCCAGCCTGATAGAAGGGGTATCCTTTGTGAAATAAGAGTTGCAAGAAATAAGACAGGAATGAAGAGTAAAGTTGTATTTCTTCATTTTATCTCCACAGTGTCTATTACACTTCCCCTGCAGGCAAATTTTTCTGGCTATGCATTGAATTCTCTCATTATGTTCTCTAGTGCATGCTGGTTGCGGAAAGGGTTCAGTTCTCAAAGCATTTGCCATGCAAACACAACAACCAGAGTTGAGATCCCTAGAGTCCGTATAAAATGCTGGACATGTATGAAGGCCCATATATACTTCCATCCTATGGTAGAGATTGAGAAGTAAGAAAGCAAGCTGGCTAGCTAGACAGGCTCTATTGATATACTCTGCGTTTGAGTTGATACCTGTCTCAAAAAGCAAGGCAGAGGAGCAATTGAGGATGATTTCCCATATCAAATTACGGTTTCCTTATACACATGCTTACACATTCATGTGCACCTCGCACACACATGCAAACACACAGATACACAAGCTTACGGGTGCTCCTGCTGCACATGCATACATACATATGAAAATGAAAAAAAAATAGAGTGCATGTCTACTTAGATCTAAAACAAACTAAAGCATTTAAGAGTTGAAGTAACCTGAAGAGCATCTGTATTTTTCATGTTGTTTTAGGAAGTGTTATGAGATGTAAATATACATGTCAGTGTGTTTCTTATTGATCAGGGAAGACAGATGATGCCAAAGCTTCTGAGAAAGGAAAAACTCCTCTAAAAGGCTCATCCTTGCAAAGATCACCTTCGGATGCAGGTAAAAGTAGCGGTGATGAAGGGAAAAAGCCCCCCTCAGGCATTGGAAGATCCACTGCCACCAGCTCCTTTGGATTCAAGAAGCCAAGTGGGATGGGGTCGTCTGCGGTGATCACCAGCGGTGGAGCGACCATCACGAGCGGTTCAGCGACACTGGGTAAAATACCCAAATCGGCTGCCATCGGTGGGAAGTCAAACGCAGGCAGGAAAACCAGCCTGGATGGATCGCAGAACCAGGATGATGTGGTTCTCCACGTGAGCTCCAAGACCACCTTGCAGTACCGCAGTTTGCCGCGCCCTTCCAAGTCCAGCACCAGCGGCATCCCAGGGCGAGGCGGCCACAGATCCAGCACCAGCAGCATCGATTCCAATGTCAGCAGCAAGTCCGCGGGAGCCACCACCTCCAAGCTCAGAGAGCCCACCAAGATCGGCTCCGGGCGCTCCAGTCCGGTCACCGTGAACCAGACAGACAAAGAGAAAGAGAAAGTAGCCATCTCAGATTCAGAGAGCGTTTCTCTGTCTGGTTCCCCCAAATCCAGTCCCACCTCTGCCAGTGCCTGTGGTACACAGGGCCTCAGGCAGCCGGGGTCTAAATACCCAGATATTGCCTCACCTACATTTCGAAGGTAAGGATAGGTGGAGGGTGCTGGAAAGCATAAAAGTATAAATATATACTTTTATAAACACATCGTTTACTCTGTATAAGCATTTAAATGTAGACGTTCTAAGTTGTGGATAAGTTAGAAGCATTTACAGTGCAGTGATTTCGAAGAAGCTGGGCGCGTAAGCAGCTTGCTCAGAAAGGATGCTCATTTTGAGAATTGGGCAACCACTCTAGTGTGCTGTAAGCGTGATATTAACGATACAAACAGCATGTACAACAGACTTAAAATCAGACCACAATTCCCAAGGGCAGTGATAAAATGAAAATAGCTTATGTGAAAGATTTTGATTTCCATAATTAGTAAAAAAAAAATAGGTCTTTATAAATATTGGCTTTTATTTCCAGCATTCGTTAATCTTACTAGCTCTTGAGTCGATGATCATGAGTACTGATGACATGCTCTTTGTAGCAATTTACATCTGATATATTTACATAGTATCATATCTTGATGTATTAAAGTCAATATGATTTGATTGATGGAACTGAAAGCATTTAGATGTTTGATACAGAACAACTCAGCTATGAAATACATTTTCTAGCTCTTCATTCACTTTCTTTGACAGAATGCTAGTAAGGAGAGTGATCTGGTGTCTGCCAAGTATCATCGTTTGTGTTAAATATGTAAAGTCCCATTCACAGATATTATTGACTTTTACAATACCTTTAAATGTACGTATAGTACAGTTGAATTCTTGGGACAACTAGCTAAGCCTCTCTCAATCTATTTTCTCATCTTCAAAATTATAGAATATGATTTATAGTTCTTTCTTGTTAAGTCTCCAAATATCAAAATACTCATTTTGATTTCACTACTAAGCCAAGAACTATGGTCTCTTGGAAACAGTCTTGAAGCATGTCCTCTTACGTTCAAGCTATCTTAGATACGCAATTGTTTGGAAAATATGGAGATTACATTCCTCATCTAAGATACTAATCCTGAAGAATGTTTTGAAGTGTCAGTTCTCATTGGAAATAATATATTACAGCTTGTAGCAAGAATATGTCTGTTGCTTAAATGAAAGCCAATAGCGCCCTCCTGTGGTCCATTACCTATGAAACAATTTCTCATATTCGTCATAAAATACTTCACTATTAGAATTATGGATTTCATCACAACCAAATTAGCAACCATTCTGCCATTACTCCATGTCACTTTGCTTCCATACTTGCATAAATACGATTATATCATCTGTTTCATTTACAAAACTAAAATGTTTTCTGAACTAAACTCCAATATCTAACTTAGCATCAACCCTATTTCCAGTGTTATAAAATGTGTATTTGAATACCTCTGGCAACTGATTTAAAACCCTTTGGCTTTTCCATGGCAAAAATATGGACAAATTCATGTGTTGCCAACATTGTAAAAAATAATTCTGACTTTGTCGCTCAGGCCTCCAGACATTTACCTTACCTTCCCAAATCGTGCCTTTAAGCATTCCTTTTAGTTTTTTTTTAATGAACTATTTTTTAAAAAGAGGGAAATCCATTTACCTATTCTATATCGAATGCGTAGAAGTTGTTTCATTATAATGGCTCGGTAAATAGGTAATCCCTATTGTGTTCAGTGTATTCAAGGGAAGGACATCTGATCAGTGAGCGTGTGAAAGTCAAGCACCTTTATGTTTGACTTTTGCCCACTTCTCCTATCCCTGATCGCAGTCCAGTGCTGACTTCCCTTATGATGATGTTAGAGATTTTTGGCAATCTATTAAAAAAGTCCCAGCATATCACATTCAGAAACATAGAGGCTGGAAGTGCTTGGTGGCTCAGTATTCCAAAGCACGCTTGGCTCTGTGGACTGAATCCCTAACTATAAAATGTGGATATAAGTGTCTCTGAACAACTGAAGTTGTTATTTGTTTTTCTTTTAGGTTGTTTGGTGCCAAGGCAGGTGGCAAATCTGCCTCTGCACCTAATACTGAGGGTGTGAAATCCTCCTCAGTAGTGCCCAGCCCTAGTACCACATTAGCGCGGCAAGGCAGTCTGGAGTCACCGTCGTCTGGTACGGGCAGCATGGGCAGTGCTGGTGGGCTGAGTGGCGGCAGCAGCCCTCTCTTCAATAAACCCTCAGACCTCACTACAGATGTTATAAGCTTAAGTCACTCCTTGGCTTCCAGCCCCGCATCGGTTCACTCTTTCACATCGGGTGGTCTTGTGTGGGCTGCCAATCTGAGCAGTTCCTCTGCTGGCAGCAAGGACACTCCGAGTTACCAGTCCATGACTAGCCTCCATACGAGCTCTGAGTCCATTGACCTGCCCCTCAGCCATCATGGCTCCCTGTCTGGACTGACCACAGGCACTCAGGAGGTGCAGAGTCTGCTCATGAGAACGGGTAGTGTGAGATCTACTCTCTCAGAAAGGTGAGCTTTCCTGGAGGCATTCACGAGGCCTCGCCCCCTTCCCCTGCCCTGTGTCTGATCCCCACTCCATTGAAGTCCCTTGAATGAATTTAAAGTTGGGCTTAGGATTGATAAGATCAGTGACTATTATTACCAGATTTGCAGAGGAATAAAGCCATTATGGGTAGGATGCTGAGGTAATTAATTTCTTAATGTAAATGCAGTTATTGCTAGCCAGTAGGGATCTGAAGAATATTGAAAGCATGCATTTTCATAGTAAAAGACTTCTCGAGATGTTTTAATGATCTAGCTTGAATTCCAGGACAGAATAGCTCCTTATGATAATTTAAGCAGTGCTAAAGACCAAATTCAAATGGATTCTACGATTATGCTGTGAACAATATGTTAAAATTGTTGTATTTGCATTTCCATGCAAAAATACCATGTGGTTACTAGGGAATCCTAGTTGGATAGGGGAAAGAATCCAAAACAGACATGTATTCTCAGAGGAAATTGTAAGCCATCCCATTTTTAATAGCCCTGTTAAAAATTGATCCTATTCCAAGCTATTTGCATTGATTTGATTATGATTTAACTGTAAGTAGAGAATAAGTTATTTCTTGGATAATTTCTTTACCTAAAAAACATCACTATAGAGGAAAATGTCTCCAGATTCCATACAACCCTCCCCCCCCAAAATATTTCTAAGGTATTTGTTGCTTTCACTCAGGAAATGACATGAGACTGTCATTTTCCCCAGTAAACTTATTTTTTTTTCACACAAAGTTTTCACACGAGGTCTTGGCCACATGGCTTCGTCACATTATTGGGGACGGGGACGAAGCATTTCTGGTCACTAGCAAGGCCTGTTATGTGTCTCTAAACAAGTTGCCACTCTGGTGTGGAGCCCTGTGGTTTCTCCGTCCTAGATGCCAACATTCCTCCGACAATAATATTTGAAGCGCCACAGACAGCCAAGACCCCCCTGTTCCTGACCCCACGACCACAGTTATCCACTAGACCAAGAATCTCCATGCTTCTCTCCCACATAGTCTCACCTCTACTTTTCTGTCTCTGAACATCACTTAACTCTTTCAGATATGGGCACTTTCTCTGCATTTTAAAGCTAAATAAATTATTAGCAATCTATGTTTAATGTGACAGCCTGTTAATTGCCAAATGCATTTTTCCTCAGAAACAAAAGCCAGATACCATGATAGTCAGGTGATACAACGAAAACATATCCTTTCCTTTTGGTTTCCCCACCATACGCAGTATATATAAAAGTGATATTTGATCTTTCATCAAAAAAAAAATACCTCGGCTTCTCATTGCATATTAGAATTTTAGATTTAGTAGTTTTAAGGTAAATGAGTTTATAAAACTAATAATCAATAAATTAAATTATACTGAAAAGGTATTAACCTGTTTTAATTACTATATCCTTGATTTTATACACAGATGTGAGTTCAAAACCAAATTGATTGCTAAATCAAATATGGTGTAAACAGGTTATCATTTATTAGCCAGGGACACCCTCTAAAACACAGGCTGTTTTATAAAGATAACAGTAGATGTAACCATAGACATATTTTTACAACATTCAGACAATGAAGACTAAATAGCTAGCTGTAACCAAATGCTGTCAAAAACACAGGATAAACTTCATGTGTTTTATAGCTATAGTGGAATACAATTTGAATATTTACTTTAGTCTATATTTTAGCTATAGCAAATATGAAGTTTCACTATAGAAATACAATAATAAATATTTTTTCTTTTTTATGAAATAATTTTTATAGTTTACATTAATAATAAGTCAATTTTACCAGAATATTAACCTTTTCTGTTATACAAGTGCTTTAACTGGCTGTTTGCACTCAAAGATTTTTTTATAAAGTGCACTTTAAGCATTTTTTTAAATGAAAGTTTCACTATTGATTCTTAGTTAAAAAGTGCTGATATTAAGCAACCATATAATTTAAATGTGGATATTTTTCTAAGACTAAGATGTAATAGAAATATAGTATGTTCTTTCTATAAAATTACTGAGTTCAATAATTTTAGAGAAAATGTTGTACTTTTAATTTTTCATAAAATAAAATAAAACTGCACATTTAGCCATATGCCATAACCCTTTAAAACATGTAAAAAGACCTTTTGGATCTGTTGAAGAAAAAGGTGTAATGGGTGACTCCAAAAGAACTATAGTTAATAATCTATAGAAATTGATTAAGCATATCTAAGAGAAAGTATGTCAAAATGTAGATATTTTAAGCAAATTAACTATAGATAATAGAAATACATCTGTAGATAAGTTGATGGGTACTTTTTAACATTTTGAAATTCATATTTTTATTTTAAATCAGCAAGTTTTCACTTCACTTTTAAATGAACTCTTTACTAGAATTTGTAAAGTAATTAGATGAATAAATACATAACAATATTTTTTACAATTTTCTGCCCATATTGACTCTATGTCACAGTCAAATGTCTATGTCACAGAAGCCAAAACTGGTCCACTTTGGTTTCATCTTATTTTGCTGTATCCTAGCCAGATTTTTTTAACTAACTGAAAGTATTAGCCAATCTTGAAAGTTTGTGGTTTTTCATTAAACATGAAATCTGGCAACGTCCCTTGTATTTTGCAAATATTGTATTTAGACAAACAATGAATGGCTTTGCTTGCCGTCCTTAAATTTCTGTGCAGATGAGATTAATGTCCGTGATCCTGAAAGCTGTGCTTTGCTAAGAAGCTCGCATAACAAAATCATGAATAGCCAGAGTCAAAGGAATATGAAACTAAAGTATATTGTTTTCTGATTTCTTTCAAGTTTCTCTGTGACATAAAAATATAAATTTTATAAAACTAGATTACATTGGCACAAAATAGCATTTTTCCCTTTCGTCTACAACTTAAACATTAACTTTCACACATGAAAGAAATAATCTTGAAAACTGTTTATGACCACATGAATATGTCAGCCTTAGGTGATTCATACTTAGATATTTTTCATGTTAATTTAATAGGATCACTTTTTTTATTATCCACACTGCTAGTCACAATCTATACTTGGAGAGTCCTTTCCATAGTGTAGTGATTACCTTACATCAACACCCCAATAGTGAACTTGTGTAGACTTTGGCCATTGCCTTTACAACACCCCAGTAATGAACGCGAAGCCTTTGGCCATTGCCTTTACAAGGCTAGCTGATGGAGTACGTGTAGACGAAAACATTTTAGCTTTGGTTTTGGTTCAGTTTTAGTGAGTGTGTCTGCATTTCCGTCATCTCATCTCCATAATTCACATATTGTGTGTTTAATTTGGATCATCTGAAGTTCTAAAGAGGGATACAGTTCTTCACATTCCAGTTCCTTTAACCCTTCCCTAATCTACATGCCTGAGATTGTTGCAGAGACTATAGATTTGCCCACTTGCCTGTTCACCCCCTCTTCTTTGTTTTTATTGAGCCATCTCTCATTCACTGTATGCACATCTTGCTATGCCTACCTATACTGAGAACTTTGTAGAGAAGATAAAGTGTCTAGCTTTTTAATGTCCTCATCCATGATTTCTTAAGGTGGTATTGCTCCAATTCCTTAAAATATCTATGAACCATGCTCTAAGAGAGCACTCAAGTCTTATCCTATCTCATATGCAAATGGAAATAAATTCACCTTTATTTTTATTAAAAAATAACTGGAAGAGAAATGGACAATATTATGTGGTGCTACTCGTGTTCTTTTGTTATTTTACTTTTACTTAGAACAAATCTCACTGCACTGCCACATCTATAATTCTGTATATAGCATCATAGTGAAAACTCATCTGTTACATAGGGAAAGGAGAGACTCCCACCACATCAAATAAATAGAATACGCAGGGAAGTTACATTAGCAAGAAATCATCATTGGGCAGTACTAGAATAAGCACTGCACATTTATTGTAGCAACAACATTTATTGTATAGACTGTTGGTCTATTCCAGGGAGTTTAGTGTTGTTATGTATTATGAGAAAGTTATTTTGTATAGTAAAGAAAATCACTTTTGTTAGATGTATAATTTGGAAGTTGTGTTTGCATTATATCCTTAGGGATTTTCTTTGTTTTAACAGCATGCAGCTTGACAGAAATACACTACCCAAAAAGGGACTAAGGTATATATTTCTCTCAGCACAATTGCTGCCTCTTTCTGTTTTACGTAAACTCTGTGTGCTGTGTCTCTTCTTTGTTCTGTCTGCGTGCAATGTGGCACCTGGCGTTAAAGATGCAATCATGTATAATCTTTATGCTTTCTCTGCGCCTTAGAGGAGAAGGAATGCTCCTTAAATGCATTAGGGGGATGAGGATTCCAAAGGATTCTATAACAAAAATCACTATAGAGAAATAATAACTCAGCTGAGACCTTGCTTATGAAGGCATACCAATTGATAGAATACAGAACTCATTTCTCCATATTAGAGTAAAATTACTGAGATGATGAGATGCCACGAAAGCAAGACAACCAGAGTTTGGCTCTTACATAAGATGCTAATTTGGCATGGAAACCTGCCTGTAATTCCAGTGTCACAGGCAAAGATTGGCCATCCCCAGAGCAAGCTGGTTAGTCAGCCTATCCTTGTTTTTCAGCCCTGGGTTTGATTAAGGATTCTCTCTCAAACAGAAGGAAGAACAATCAAGTGTGATTCTCGATAACAAGTTTTGACCTACACACACACACACACACACACACACACACACGTATGGATGCATGTATGTGAACAATGAGAACCAGCAAAAACTTCTGCAATTACTCCCACTCACTCACATACACATCTATACACATGAAAATGGGCAAGGAAAAGAAGAAAAATTGTGAGAGACATCATGGATGATGCTTGATATCACTCATGGGGCATGTGCACAGACACACATACATACACATATGCGCACACACAGTATCCCCTCCCACATGTGAATGTGCATATGCATATACACCATGCACATGAAAATGAAATTAATAATTAATTAAATATAATTAATTACTTCCCTAACTTTTGCATCTTGGATGAACATGCTTACAAAACCCCAGAAATTACATAGTCTCTACATATGGCCTGTGAGAATGAAAGGTCAAGGGACGATGTAACTGGCACTAAAGAAGACATGCTTTTATCATCATCACAGGGCAAGTATTTCCTTCTTTAGGACTGCTGCTGTCTATCAGATCACATGAATCTAATAATCATTTACCAAGCTCCAAATAACTGTTCCATTCCAAATAAAAGTAAATGAAAAATATAGTTGTGGTAAAATTCTATCTTGCGTGCTGCTGTCTGAGGAGAAGCTGCACTGCGAGCTAGCAACAGAGGCGCAATGCAGCAGGCGTATAAGCTAAGCGTCCATCAATGCTAGCTGCTGCATTACTCAGTGAAGCAGCCTTTACTGTCCCAACTAGAGGCTTTCCCATCAGCCCCTTCTTGCAACACTGAAAATCTGAAAAATATGTCCACTCCAATATTTTGTTCTAGAAATTTATTTTCCAAGAGAGCGAGCATATTTTCTCCTTCCTTTAAAAAAGACCTATTATCAAGTTGCATTTTAACCAAAGAAGTGAACATAATATTAGCTGTCGATTTCTGTTCTCTTTCCTGTGTCTTTCTGTGACTGTCACTATACTTCCTCCAGCTCTTGGCCAATCACCGTCTATGGAATCCATGTCCCTCCAGCTCCCTGCATCTTTCCAAGCACTGTACTCATGGGTCCTTCTCGGTCAACTTGGCTGTCTGCTCATTGCTTATGATTTCTAAGTCCATATCTCACATAATTTTCCTTTTCAAATTCCTTTGTTTCTTTCCCCTGTGGGACTCAAGCAGATGGTGTGAAATCATCTGGAAGAACCGAGCAGTTCTAATTAGATTCAATCTGTTTGCGATTGCGGTTCCCTCTGACTAGTAAGCGCCTTGCAATTGTTTTCCTGTCCTGGGATTGCCTCGCCCTTGTGATGCGCTGAAGTGGCTCAGCTGTGTTGTTTTGCAGATACACCCCGTCATCACGGCAGGCCAACCAAGAAGAGGGCAAAGAATGGCTGCGTTCTCATTCCACGGGAGGCCTGCAGGACACCGGCAGCCAGTCTCCCCTCGTCTCCCCTTCTGCCATGTCATCTTCAGCCACTGGAAAATACCACTTTTCCAACTTGGGTAAAATATTCTCAAACATAGATAAGTCTTCTGTTTCTTTCAGCACCTACTCCTGTAGGAGCTTGGTTTACCCCTATGAAATAACACAAGGTGTTTGTTGTATACAGAATGATACCTAAGTGTTACATCACTTAATCTTCATGATGAATGTTTAATTTAGGTATTGCTGTGACTGTCTTGAAACCTGGTCTCCAGAGTTTCCAGGAGGTTATCTGATGGGGCAAAAACAAAAAGAAAAATGTGTCACTGTAAAGGACAGAAGCAGGGGTAAATTATAGAGTACCTAGGCTCAAGCCTATGGAAACCTTTCTGTACTGGCTCAAAGGCCTCTTTAAGTCAAGTAAAATATCTGTTTAAAGGTTTCTGTTTGATAGAATTTATAGCCTTTATAAGGCAAACAGAAAACAAATAATTATACATAAAATAACAGGCAATTCCATGCCTGCCAGATCAGTTCTTTTAATATAATTAAAGCTGAAATTGAACTGAAAATGAATGTACAATTTCTCTTAAAAAGTCCTAGACATTTTTAGATGCACACATTGAAAAGTGAATTACCATCCCACCCATTAGTATCATTTTCATGGAATGTAGTCATTTGCATAAGTGTTATGGAGACACAGAGAAGATTGACAAAATAATGAAAGAAGTCTAAATCTGTCAGTTATTATTTAATAGATCCAATGATTTTTAAAACAGATTAAGACACATTCATTTTTTTCTTTTTATTTGAACACCCAGCTTTTCTAATAATATTATCACAAATAATCCACATTCTCGAACAATTTGCACTTTTCAACTTTCAGTCCAGAATGTCTCAAACTTATGTCTTTTCTGTTATAACTTTTTTTGACACCACCAATTAAGACTTTCAGTGATCAGAGACAATTATTTCGGTCATTGTTCCATTTTAGTTAATAAATTCTTGTTGAAGACCCAAGATTTTTTGCTAATCTTACACACCAAGGATATTTCTTTTCCATGTAATGTCAAAAGATGTATAGCTTATATCTTAGGATATAATTATTAAACACTTATCTTAAAATTTTAATTGAAAATGTTCTTATAAGGTCATAGGAAACAAAATCTCATTTCATGGAATGTCTGAAAAAAGCCCAAGTCACTCAAAGTGTTATAGATTTCTTAAGTACCCCATGCGTCCTGTCAAGTTTTTCATTAATTTATATTGATTTAATTAGGTCATTCCTTATGCTATTCTTCCTGAACTCATTTTTCTCATTAATGGATTATAATTTGATCCTTTTGTCCATTGTTTTTCTGATGAAAAAATGAACACTTCACTCCTTTCGCATTTGACCTTAGTGAAGTCCTTAAATTCTTAAATCTTAGTTTTCTTGACCATCACAATGTTATACCTTATTGAGGTCATGTTATGAGAAATGCCTGATAGAATATTTGAAAGGCCTAGGTAAGATTTGACAGATATATTTGAAATCCTGTTTTGCAGTATAGGACAGTAGCAACCGCTGGTATGCCTCAGTTTTATCTGCATTTAATTGGGTATAATTCACCATACACATAATTCACTATACATTTTAATGAGATGGAGAATCACAGTAGAACTTTTAAAAAGACTACTGCAATATTATGACACAAGACGATCTCATTAACTAAGAATAATGAATATTGCAGATAAGATTACAATATTGCATAAAATAAAGCTAACATGCTCTCTGAAGCTAACATGCTCACCATGCCCATGCTTACACATGTTTTGAAAACGATGCATAGCTCAGGACAGAATACATCTAATCGTGTTGTTTTTGAAGACTGAAACAGGATATGAGATGCAAATTGTGCTTCTACTGACAAGTCACCTCTGTACATCATCAGTGTCCAAATGGCTCCACCTGCAAAACTTTGAAGTGAATTCATCCCTTATTTTCATTGTCATGGAAACTAGAAGTTTAAAGACCAAAATTTTGTTACTGGGACGCCCCCCACTCCATCTCCTGTGTTTTCCACCTGAGACCTGGAGGCAGCATCACATGCACTGCCCCTTCTCCCTGCCAAAGTGCTCCAAGTTGCTTCTTTAGTGATAACACGCCCATTACTCTCTTCTCATTTTTCAACTACAACCCTTCTATTTACCTTCTCTTGGCAAACTTCATTCATTTTAAACACTCCAATCATCTCCCCTCGTGGATACTTTTGAAATTGATACAATGTCAAGTTTATCTTCCTGTTCAACTACAAAAAAATAAAAAAGAAAGTAAAGTAGTCCTCTCCTAGGTATTATAATTAATACGGAAGTTTGCATATGTTCCTAGAGGAAAGTCTATCAAGATTCCATATGAAATTAACTCTTTCATTTAAATTTTTTACAATATACCCTGAGTCAATGAAGTATTATATTGTAAAATTATACAAATATTATTTACTTAGATATATCTGTAATCACTTTCATAATATGCAAAAGCAAACATTGAAGAAAATGTCCTCCCAATCACTAGTTAGAAATTTTAAATAATACACTTGTAATTGTGCTGAAAGCCTCATACTCTTCAGAAGAGTCTATTAATAATATAGAATTTTTGTGAAAAGTCTACTCATAATGAAGAATTTTTTTCTGCCTCTCTTGTTGTAAATTTTAAAACTGTATTGCTTTCCGATATAACTGTACACTTTATCAGCTACACCTTTTCTTTAAGCTGATGATTGTTATGTGGTCTAAAGTTAGATTATTTGAATATTATAAGGCAGCAGGCAAATAATAATTTCTTTGAAAATGCACATTTAGAATATGACTTTCAAAATACAGTATGTTAGATCTTTTGTCAATCTCATTCTAATTTTTTGTACTATACATAGAAAAATACTTTTTCGTGATTCACTTTAAAACAGGCTAGATAACATATGTATTTCATTGCATTTCATTTAAGCAAAGTTTATTTTGCTCATCTTTATAACATGACTTTAGTAATAATGATGCGATTAGCCATATAGTTATGTTATTCTATAATTCAGAATGTTTAAAAGTCTTTGGTAGAAACAACAGAAAGCTCTTCTTAAGAAAATTAGATTTTTATTTTTGATTTTTGCTTTCTGTTCCATTTTTCTTTTTCCATTAAAGTGATAATGATTCTCTAAAGAAAACCAACAGGCTCAAGAGGAATAATCTTTTCTTCGTAAATTGTCAGAAAATAACATGTTACTATATTTCTAGCATGGATAACCAAGATGACTCATTGATTCTGTTGCTTCTAAAACTGGGGAAACCATTGACATAAAGTGACTAAGGAAAAGAAGGACTCCATGGTGCACAACTGATACTTCATATACTAACCCTTGACCTCTGAACACTGAGATGCCATAAGAGTCACATTTCTATAAGAATTGTGATCTACTGTCACTTTTCTTCAAACATTATGTTCTTTGTTAAAGTCAAAGAATGACAAGCTATGTGCTTTGTATTTTAGTGAGTCCGACCAACCTGTCTCAGTTTAACTTACCCGGTCCCAGCATGATGCGTTCCAACAGCATTCCTGCCCAAGACTCTTCCTTCGATCTTTATGATGACGCCCAGCTTTGTGGTAGCGCCACTTCCCTAGAGGAAAGACCACGTGCCATCAGTCATTCAGGCTCCTTCAGAGACAGCATGGAGGAAGGTAAGAAACATGGGGCAGAGAAGCATAGACATGAAGGTACTACCTTTGCCTCTCAGAGGAAAGCTGTCCCATCATTCAGAGTGGGAGAAATCTTGAAGTAGAAATAAGTGGCTGAGTACAATTGTCACTTGCGGTCCCCTAAAGTTTGAAGATACTTTACTGGGGATTACTTTCATGTTTCTTTATGCATTTAGAAACATGCTGAATTTTTTACATTAGTATATGTTTACAGAACGTATGTTTGATATTCATCAAATGTTCTGTAGATACACACAAAATTTTAGAGAGCAGCCATTAGAGCAAATGTTTCTTTGGCAACTCTATTGAAGAGAGCCATAAAGATTCATGAATCACAAAAACAATAACATATAAAGTTTTCCTATGTTATGACTTCTGTTCTCAGAATCTATATGTTATGAATTACCACATCACATTGGAATTTATATTCTAACTACATTTTCCTTATAAGTCATATTTTTTATCCAAAGGCAATAGAACTAATACATTGTAAAAATTATCTTCATTATACAGTACCAGATAAATAGTCCCAACAAATCTATGAGAAAGATTCAGAAAACATAGGAAATATTCAAGTACATATTTTTCAAGAATACATATTATATCAAACTCAATAATTACAGTAATTTAAGACTTTTTCATTTGATTTAATGTATCATTTTTAATTACCCATAAAGAAAGCATCTGGCACGCATGTCATGAAATATATCAACTAAGGAAAAAATAAATTTAAACATAGGAATCTAAAGGGATTAGAATGAAATCGAATGTGGAAGCCATGTTTTAATAACTGAACACAGAAAACCTCCAAATCTTAATCTATCCCAGAAGTGAAGCCTCTCACCGCCCATTAATTTGTGGTATGAACTTGGGTGTGCTTGGAAACTTTATCTGCTGTAGTTTATGTTAACTTCGTAGGTTTGTCATATGACTAGGATGAAAATAAAGAATCGCTCTTGCTTTTTGCTTCCTCTTTCTATCTTAAGTATCTTGTGGCTAAAATCTTGACTATCAAATGCATGCATGTTAAATCTGACAAATACTGTACATGCAGCATGCTGTTAATTTGCAACCTTTAACACTGCTTTTGGGGTAACAACCACACCCCTGCGCTCACTGTGACAGTGAAGTATTCCCTGGAAGTTCTCTGGTTGCCACAGCACAGTACACAGAATATCACTCATCTGAAATGCGAGGTCATTGCTTTTATGAGGCAGTTCTGTTATGCTCTTGCAGTGAGTTTCTTATAATACATCTTCCATACTCTACTAAGCATATGGATGGCTTTCTAGAGTGCCTCATTTACAAATAGAATGAAGTTCCTTTGCTAAGAAATTCTGGTTTCCCATGTGTGAAATTTAAATAACTAGAACTGCTGAAAGGCAGCCTGAAGGGGCAAGATGGCTTTGCCATGCCTACGTGTTGAAAGTTCAACTATCATCCTTATTAAATTGTGATCTAGATTGAATCCAGCATTGAGCTAGATTGACGGGACTTGCCTGATCTCCTCCACAGTGCCAGGTATATTAGCCACAAGCTATAAAGAAGTGGCAGGAAGGAATGAGCAGGGGATCTGGGTCACTGTCCATCCTCCTTCTACTCTAGTCATGCACACTTCCCATTCTTCAACCTCACAAAAGCGTTGCTAGAGGTTTAAAGAATGGGCCTTTTTGTAAACTGATTGAAGGAGTAAGGTAGCCTGTGTGTTATGAAGCAGTAGTGTGATGACAAGTTAGAACTCAGGAGGTTATCTTGCATTCTGCTTTTGAGCATTTATATGCTGACCACTTTTAAAAGAGACTGTTTCAGGACTCTGTCAGATTTCATCCCCTGTGTTTAACCAGTGCTGCCAGCAAAGCATTCCCAGCCCTTTGCAGACCAGGTTATGAGCTCTTCCCTTACTTATGTTCCTATGGGACCCATTAAAAAGTTCTGTGGAAGTATATGACCATACTGGAATTTTTTTTGTAGTTACACACATAAGATTACATCTCATTCGTTTATAGTCCCAGAATCTTATAAGGATACATTCATATGCATCTAGTAGATGTTTATTTGAAGGGTGAATTAGAAGAAATAATTACTGTTTCCTAAAATAGAAAAGAAGAACTTATCTGAGAGTACAATTAAGCATATATGAACTTATCTGATAGTACAATTAAGCAAATAACCATAATTATATTCACCTTTTTTGGTCAGATAAATTGGAAGTAGAAAAGTCTAAAGCAAATCTTTAGTCATAAAGTCATTTTATTTGATATTTACATTTTAATTTTTATGAGGCACTATCTTAAAATAGAAATATGTTGCACTAGCAGTATTTACAAATAAAAAATCGATTTACATTTAAAAAACATGATCAACTCATCACAATGCTGTAATAGCAGGTTGATTAAAATGCTTCTTTCCTTAAAAATGTGTAGAGAAAAATTCTGAAACTGGATAATTGTCTTCTGATAATGAAATTAAATAAGCAAAATATGTGAAGCGTTATGTTTAAAGTTTATGACATCTTTAGGTTTCCACAGCTTTTTATGTAGTTTTCAATATGAACTCAATATATATATACCATAGATCTCATTATATGGGCTAAATATATCACAGGTCTCATTCATGACAAGTCCTATCTATAACTAGGTGAATAAGAACTCCTTGCAATGTTTATAGGACCTCTCTATCTGTCTGTGTCCGGATGTCCAAAAATTTCTAGTGTACTTGGTTTCATAATCCATCATAGAAAGAAAGCTTTCTATGATGATTTTCTGCCCTTATCCACCTGTTCTCTAATTAAAATTCCTAGAGTTTAAGAGTTACTGCACCCTCTTAATCATATTCTTTTTCTTCTCCCCAGTTCATGGCTCTTCTTTATCGCTGGTGTCTAGCACTTCTTCTCTCTACTCCACAGTAAGTATTCACTGTATTCCTGCCTGTGCTTTGCACAGTGGAAAAATATTTGCATAGAAGTTGCATAGGAAAAGCAGGACCTCTCTGTGGTTTCAGTATAATCCCTAAACAAATCTGAGGCTGAAGGTCATAAAATACTTCAGGTATGAAGTGACATCCTTGAATCACACCCTGTGCCTAATGGCAAGTCCAGTGGCCAAGGTTTCTTGTCTTTGTTTACTCCATTGCTTTACTTGCCCATGGCTGGTAATTGTTCCATGGTATTCCTTCAGCTGACTTCTTATTTTTAAATTTGCTTTCTAAGAATACTGTGCCAAAATGGTAAATGACTAAATGAACTAGACTTAGATGTGTGTTTTTAATGCATCTTTCGTAATAGAGTTTATTATTTCTGGTTATTTCTTGGAAGAAGGATGCTAAAGTTTCAATCTTTCCTGGTGGCAAATTTATATTTCATTTTTGCCATGAGTGGTTCTGTTCACCAAATACAATTTCATACTTCAGAACTATCCCCTGGAATGCTGCATGTCATAAAGTTTCCTTCATCCCAGGTAATGGTGAGGCATTTTTAGTTTGCTACATCTCACTCAGGCTTAAACAGAGGGAAGAGAGGGGCTGGAGAGGTGGCTCAGGGGTTAAGCCTCTGCCTTGCAGGCGTGAAGGTCCTGAGTTCGGATCCTAGACCCCACGTATAGACGCCAGGCGGAAGTGGGGGCGGCCTGCGTTTCTGGTTCTGGTAGGGCGGAGCCTGTGAATCCCTGGGCAGGGTAAACAAGGAGGAGATGGAGGCATCCATGGTGGTTCCCGAATTTGTCCGTGGTTCTACACACACACACACACATACACACATACATACACACACATGCATGCACTATTGGATAAATAATAAATAATTTAAAAAAAAAAACAGAGGGAAGAGTCCCAACTCATGCATTGACAGGTTCCAGAGAAGGTCACAGACTTCACTCAACAATTAAGGACAACAAGGATCATCTTATGTTATGTTAGGCTTAATTATGTTAGACTTAAATATCCCAGCATTTCCTTATCATTTGACCTTAATTACTTACTACCTTATAGATATCATTCTTGATCTACCATTGCAAATACACTTCTACTATTTTTAATGGTTAGAATTGTCAATAAGTTCTCTAAATGGAAATATCTCTGATAATATTTAGAGAAATATGCTTTTTAGGTTAATGTATAAAAAATGGAATGTGAACCTTTTTTAAAAATTTTCCCGTGTTCTATTTTTCAAATGTGTGAGTATATGCACATGCAAGGACCAAGAGTGACATCCAGACTTGTTCGGACTACTTTGATCTGGGATTTCCCAGACCAGAAGTACAGGTTTCTGCCATTTCTGTCTGGCATTTTTAGATGGAATCTAGGAATTGTACCTGGGTCCTTATGTTTGCAAGGCAAAGACTTTAACCCCTGAGCCATCTTTCCAGCCTTGTGAATGTGCTTTAATATAACATATAGCAACAATCTATTAAGATATAGTGTTCCTCCTATTGAACCAAGACTACTATCTGTTGAAATATAGTGTGGTGGAAGCTATGTATTTTATATCTTCATATGACATAAAAAGATGAAACACCGTTGAAATCATGTTTTTTCTTTAACATGCATTAATTCTTATAATTGTGTTTTAAATGAAAGTAGCAATATCTTTATAAAACTTCCATTTTTGAAACAGAGAATTATACAAGAGTAAAAAGATCATGGGTTTTTTAAAAAAATGGATTAATTGTTCTATACTAGGGTCTAATGGAACTTTCTATAGTAATAACAATATTCTATACCATCACAGATTAATATCATAGTCCCTTTAAGTGGATGTAGGCTCTCAGGCTAGTCAAAGATGTCACTTCCTCTCTTTTCCTCCAACTGAAGGTAGCATTGTGGTACTCTCTGTCACTGTTTACATTTGTCAAAGGAGAAAAAAAGATCCTCCCCATCCGTACCTTTATTATGAGAACAAAATAAGGGCTGCTTGATGTTGCAGGGATAAAGTTCTTTCTGTGTAACTGTGAGAGCAATGCCACAGATCCTGTACACAAGACCGATGAATGGTGCTTGGCAATCCTGCAGACCTTTAGGAAACAAGAAGCAGAGACCCTGAGAATCAGAAGCTGCAGGCCCAGTAGGCCTGGCTTACGCAGCACCGGTTAAAGATACAAAACAAATGAAAAGCTCAGGAACAAAGCCTGAAGGTTGCCCTCCGGCCGCACCTAAGTGTGGAAGCACACAGGGCAAGCATGGGCATGCAAACATACACACATTAAAAACACTCAAGGTTGGGGAGCTTGCCATGCATGTGTGGCAACAAGAGTTCTAATCCTCAGAACCTTAGATAAGCATGATAGCCACTTGTAACATCAGTACTCAAGAGGCAGAGACATGGGATCCCCAGAGATTAGCCACAGGTAACAAACTGTGGATTTCCTGAGAGACCCACTCTCAGTAAACAACAATGGAAAGTGATCAAGGAAGATACTTCACATCAACCTCAGGCCTTCATACTCATGTTTACACAAGTGCATACATACCAGAACCCATGTGTACCCACACAATTAAATATAATACACACATGCACAGAACATACACATATACATTAAAATATTTAAAGTACAACAGTAAAGAGAGTCCAGAAGGCTGTGTGATTTTCTATTTTTAATATGTAGATTCTTTTCATTCTTTGTACACCTAATTTTCATAGGTAATTTAATTTTTTGCTAGATGCCATAGATGTTTTTCAATGATTCTAAAATAAATCTTTACTGAACCCACTCCCTTCATACATTGTGCCTTGCATTGATTTAATAGAGAGGGTCCAATTTAATGTATTTTATACTCCTTTGTTTATTGCTTAACACAGAGATAATGCTAAAGAAGTGACTTTTAACTAATAAATTGAAATTTAACAAAGTACAAGGAATTGATTGGCATATTTTTATATATGCAAGGTGTTTCCATCCTTCAGTATGTTATCTTTGCTTCAAAATATCATTTAAAATGGCATATAATCAAATTCCATCATGCAATCACTTTTCTCATTTCTAAGCCTCTGGAAGAAATACAAGATTATATTCTGCCTCATTGCTTTAACTTCGTGAAAATAGTACACAGTATGATAGAAGGCAGGATTAAAAGAAAATGAGAATTTTGCAAATCACAAATGAGAAGTATTCAGCCATACAAAATGTAGATAATTAATGGATAATAGATATACTTACTACTATTATAGGTAATATAGGGCTATTTTAATCAAAGAATGTGGCAACATATTTCTGTTTTCTGGATAAAGTAAATAGCTTTTTAAAAAGTATATAAATTACTTACTAGGTATTTACAATGTAATCCTAAGCAGTCTAAAATAATGTGGCTAGAATAAACTGTTAAACAGTTGCTTTTATCTAATGGATGACTGTGCCATATGGCTTAATGAAATTTTTAACTCAGAGTTCTTTGATTATTTTCTGATTCACAAAAACAAACTGAAAATGGAGATTTGAAATTACTAGAATTTAAAAAAATTAAATCTTCAATTGAACTTCAAAATATGCAACAGCCAACCTTAATGTTATCATGCTTTTGAGCACAGGTTTCTTATAAAGACTATTAAAATCTTAGTAGCACTTATCAAAACACTTTTTTATAAACTTGCATTTTAAAGATAAAGAAAAATAGATATTTATAAATGAAATATGCGCTGATAGTTATTTTATTCTTTTACATTTTCTGGAAGAGACCAAAATCCAGGCACACATTTTGATATTAATTAACCAGGAGATATCCAAAAAGCAGTAACAGGAGATGAGATTGCTTTTCAGCCTCCTTCTGTGAGCAACAATGCACAGAATCATTTTTATTCAACGATATTATGCTTTCTTTGGTTCTTTCCAGACTGAGGGAGCATTCCACAAGTAATGGTGTACAGAACTCATTTTCAGCATGGAGGGTGAAAGTTTTCTGTAACAGAAGTATAAAATGTACTACAGTTTCATATGGCAATTCTCATTTCCGTAAACTGCAGAGCCAAAGAAAGATATTTGGCAATCACTATATATACCTTATATATATATATATACACCTTATATATATACACCTTATATATATACACCTTATATATATATACACCTTATATATACACATCTTATATATACACACCTTAGCAATGGGTATCTTGGTGTACTACAGACTTGCTTCACACTCACCTGATTAACTATCATCAAAGAAAATACAGTAGAAATTTATAGCTGTACTTTTCTAATATTAGAAAGGGATGTCAATATTTCTTCTCCACCCCCAACTTCTTTTGGGAACTTCAAAATAAGTAAATCAAAGAATCAAATTCTTATCCCAAGTCATCACTATGATTTCACAAAATCCAATCTATAATAAAACAATATTTCATATTTCCTGACACTCCTATGTTTAGAGTATAATGTTACAGTGTCTTGGATATTTTTGTTTTTTAATGGATCTCAGTCTTTTAATTCTCTCTTTTAAAATGTATTATATAGCTGTGTATAAATTTTCCATAATTTTAAATATATCATGTTTTAAATATGAGATAATATTTATTTTCAATCCTATAGTATCCTATTCTGTAGTAATTAGATGATCTTGTATATATCACTGTTAAATCATAAATAAAACCTTTTCACTAATTTAAAATTATTCTATTCATATAAGCATGTGAAATGGCCTTGGTTTCCTAGGTAAAATTCCTATTTTTTTATCTTTTACAGGCAGAAGAAAAGGCTCATTCGGAGGTAAAAACCTGTAACATTTCTTTCTCATATTTGATCACTTAGCCTTTCTTCATTTTGAAAACAGCTTTATTGCCACTAGAGGGCTCTGGACACAGTAGCATGACTGCAGGACTGGTGCAAGTCACCCAGCAGGCTGAAACTGACTTGGACATGAGCTCTTGCACGTGAAAGGATGGGTTCGCAGCCGGCTCTTCCTTATATTCTACATTTAGTCTTGCTTAGTGCCTAATGAGTGGTCTATAGTAGACATTCATTAAGTTGTTGGTGAGGAATGCTAGAATAGATTTTACAAAAGTCTTTTCCCCAAGGCCTGAGAGATGTTCTGCACAGGATTAATGGCACCAGGCATCGGAACCACAAGACCTTCACAGCACAGACACCAGAATAAATAAGAGCCCATCTGTTAAGGCCATGGTTGTGTGGTTTCTAGAATCATTGTTTTATTTCTATGGTGGTATATTTTTCGAAGCACACACATTTAAAAACATAGTTCATTGCACTCACGGGCACATCAAGCTTCTATTTGGAGAGAAAAATTCCTTTAAACTTTTGTATAAAAAGGAAAGCTTGACTTATCCATAGAGATCAGGAGAGCTTTCATTAAATCTCCATTCAAGGGTCATGCAAGGTATAGTAACTGTTCACTAATAGATCTGCATTGAGCAGTCGGAGTACAGTGAAAGGAAATGCCTTGAAAGTAACCCTGCAAAGGAATTTATTTCCCTTAAGGTCATTTCATCAGTGTTTGGTGTAAAATGTGGGCTGTGTTCAGAGGACTGACGCAACATCATGGAAAGAGAAAACCTGCAAGAGGCACTTTGCCTCCCTGTGGGCTGATCATGGGTGAATGGTGCCTGCAGGAAGTGGAGTTGTTCTCTTCAGTGGTACATAGATGTGTCGTTCATGCACAGCCACATGCTGCTGCAACAACTCATGAAACTCAGTAGGTGGCACCCATGCAAAAAGAGGAAATCTGAAGAAAGGAGGGTTAGAATGAAAAGAATTTTTAATGGACAAGGCAGGGGAGACAGAATCTGGTAATAATATGGGTGAAAAGAATTGAAAATCAGTGTATAAATGAGTGAAAAATGTCAGAGAACACAATTTTAAAAACTATAGAGATAGTATTGATGATAAATAAAGGGCAATTTATAACAACAATCTGAAGCCATCTCACAGCACATGAACTTGGCCAAGCTTTTGATTGTGGTCTTACCATAAATACTGAGGCACTGTAATACAGCATCTCCCTACTCTATTACTGACTCACCAGTTCCTTTTTTGCCATGTGTACTAGTTAGTCTTTCTGCTGCTGAGACAACACTCAGACTCAAGCAACTTAAGGGGAGAAAGGTAGATTTATTTGGCTTATGGTTCCAGAGGAGAGATATAGCCCATTATGACAGAAAAGGCATGGCTGGCTGGCAGAAGCTGGAGACAGCTTAAGTTACATCTATCATGGAGAATAACAAAGCTAACTGCCAGAGCTGACTTCTTTCAGAAGCAGGGTGAGGCTAGTTAACTCCAAGGCCCACCCCCCTGTGACATGCCTTCCTCCAGCAAGGCCCTACTTCCTAAAGCTGCCACAGCCTTCTGAAACATCAGCTAGGATTCATACATATGAGCTTGTTGGGACAGCTCAAATTCAAACCATGATACCATGTAGGTCCACTATCAGTTATAAATCCAGAAGAAAGCAACAGAAATCACTCTTCAATTCTGTGTGTTCCATCTTAAAGGAACTAGAATTGTGTAAATAAAAATATGAACTAAGAAAACCCCTTTCAATTTTTATTGGTCTAAAAGAAAGAAGATGAACTTCTTTCTGGAATTATTAAAGCTATCATTACTTAGCTCATAAGTTAGTATATATATATATATTATATATATATATATATATATATATATATATGTCCTTTGGTATGATGGAAATAAACTGAATTCTGATTGGTTGCAACATGTTCTGTCTCTGCATCTGGCTAAGAATTTTCCTCTTTTTCATTTCTTAATATTTCCCATCATTTGTTTTCTACAGACTATATTGTGTAGTGTGTTGGGAGTAGGGTAGAAGGAGTTAATGACCTTTGTCCAGAATGTTCTTTGAAACAAGGACAGTGCTTCAAATGTCCAACTCCAAAAATAAGAGACTTATTTTTTGAAGGAAGGAAGCATAAATGTAATATATTTAGTTTCTTAGGAAAATTAAATACATAGAAACCCAAAATATATTTTTGAACCTAATTTTGTTTTTGTAGATGTTTCACTTTATTTAGTAGTGTGAAACTTCCAAGCAACATGGGTATTTGCACCGCACTGTACAAAGTACTTGAACTTAAAGTTTCAGTATGCTATGTGTTAATATTTCATTTTATCAAAGTGAATTAGGGAAATACTTAAGAATATTTTGTGGACTTATGTTAAGCTTTGAATACCACACCTATAGAGCATTTCCACTCAAAGTTCATTGTGGCTCATTGGATTAAAGATATTATCTGGGAGGGGTTTAGTTTCATGTAATGACTATTTTCTATTAAGTAAAGTGATACATGCCTATATTTCAGACTCTATGAGGCAAGCCAGGAGTATAGGTTTGAGGATAGCTCAAGAAACACAGCAATATTCTATGTCAAAAAGACAACAAAATGTTTCAAATATAGACTCATTAAGTATTACATTAAGCCCAGCTTTCATATATCCTATAGTTTCTGCCATGTTTTTAAAATATAGAAAATTAAAATATTTGTAAGAATGAAAACTGTAAGATTTTCTGAAAGATAACATGAAGTATATTTTGCTGAAAAAAGAAAAAGTATGCAGATGTTGTGAACTTAACTTTTAAATTATTAATATTTGAATTATATCACAACATTTTTAGAATGAAAAAAGTCCATGAAGAAAATAAACTGTTGAACTCCTGAAGATGACTAGCAAGCAAAGAGCACTAAAAACTGACTTCTGGCTCAAAATAAATTATTTGAGTATTACTGTGTAGCTAAGGTTCACATCACTTGAAGGAATTGGTATTGATTCATTTGTGGTAAAAAAAAAAAGCTAAAACACTATTTGTTTTCTTTATTTCAATTATTTCAATCCTAAGCTTTAATTAATAATATAATATATTTTTCCAATTGCACAGCAAATCCATAAGTTACGGAGAGAGCTGGTTGCATCTCAAGAGAAAGTTGCTACCCTTACATCTCAGCTTTCAGCAAATGTAAGTATCCATTTTGAAAAAAATATTTCACATCATATTTTCTATAATTAGATGAAATAGATTTAATTAACAGATTTTGTGTCCAGTTAAACAGATGTAACACACTGAATAATGTAACTCACATAAAGATAACATATTCTGTCTATTCACTAATAAAATAAAAATCCAATTTGGTAAGTCACCAGGTTCTGTTCCCTATAAGAGTACAAACAATAGCCATTATAAAGCTCAAACTTATTTCTGCTTTCCTCCATTGGTTGCAACATGTTCTGTCTCTGCATCTGGCTAAGAATGTTCTTCTTTTTCATTTCTTAATATTTCCCATCATTTGTTTTCTACAAATGATGGATTCTTGTTTTGAATTCTTGTTTCCATCACTTCACATACATGCATTTTCTCTACAATACAAGGTCAGTTATTGCTTGGCATGGAGAGGCAAATTATTCGTATGTTCCATTTATTAAAAATTAGTGAAACATACAAATATTTCCTTAAAAGAACGAACTTCAGTCTAAATTAGACAGCTTTGCTAGATTGTAAATGAGAACTGGTCTCTCAACACACCTTGGCACTTCCTGAGGACCATTAGAGGCGTGCACATTTGCTGGCACCAAAGCCACTGGAAAGATGAAAATGAAGACGACAAAGAGCATCAATTATCTTATTGTTTATTGAATGCCTTCCCACATGCCAAGCAGCACTCAGAGTAGATGTAGAACAATGCAGAACATGTGGCATCATGCCCAGTCATAACAATAGCCTTAGAGGCAGCAGTGAAGGGAATACAGAGTGGGCTTTGCTGCCACATGCCCTGTACCCTTCTCAACCTCAGTTTGCTGCTTACTCTTGTGCAGTTCTGGGTTTCTCCATCTCTCGCCACTTCCATTATTCTGCACCTCCATGGAGATTTTCTGTCTCCTAGACAAAGAATACCTATCATCACTAAGTAGATGTAGAACCACAGTGAATAGAATTCACTGTAATACAAATTCCACAAAAACTAAGTCATTGTGTCTATAGTCTATGTTCTCTTTAGCATTGCATTTGAATTGCTACTATATTTTCTGCTCTTGGAACATTATATTAATTAGGGATTTACTCCTGTTTTTTCATAGATTTCCATAGGAGGTTCTGAAAAGCAGTAGAGTGCTGGGACTTAATGGTATTATTTAACATGTATGGATCTCTAAGTGTAGCTCTCAAAGAGTTTTGAGAAAACTGTGAAATTTGTACTATAGGCTAAATTGATAGTAGTGTAAAGCACTCCTGTACTTGCCCAAAGGCTAAAGAACAGTATCATATCTAAAAATAGAACTTGGGTTGTGCTGATATCAAGGAAGAACACTCATAAACCAGCTCCATGTATGAGACTGTCTCAAGACATGGTTCAGGATTTCCTTGAATTTTGGAAATGTCTCTTGGTTGGCCTAAGCACAGAATTCAAATACTTCAATAATATGCATATAGCATATAATGAAATATAACTGAGTCACGTAATGAAAAAATATTTCCATCTTAAAATGTAACATATGCATTGTTTAAAAGAATAAAATGTAACTAAAAGAAATTTGTGCTTAGCAGTAAACTCTAATACCTCCAAATCATATAATCTGAACAACCGACTAAATAAACTATAGCAATAGTTTCTGTATCATAAGAAACACTTGGAAGCTCTCAGGGGCATTATACTGAGTAGGGGGAAAGCTAATTTCTAAGGTCATATATTGAATAATTCTATTCTATTGAAGTAGAAATTAGTGTTCCGGTTATGGCACTATGGGGCATCAAAAAAGCAGTTTTTGTGGTAAGGGGATAGTTGTGCATTTTCATTGTGATTGTCATCTTGAATTCACATGTTAATCAGAACATGCACAATAAACTAGAGATCCTAGCTTTGGTACTATAATAGTAAGATATAACTATGGGTGAAACAGGGGACCTGTCTGTATTGTCTTTGCAAGTTATGAACATACAGATATTTTAAATTAAAATATCCAAATACCTGAAGATCTACCATATTTCTTTTGAACAGACTTCTAGGTTTTTATTTCCTAGAAGTTTCAGGCATTTTCACTAACCACACACCTTCATTCGTTGTGATGATATGGATTGTGAAAGTACTTTTACCATCACATAAATACCTAGTGGAAGTGTCAGAAGATGAAAGTCAACAGTTTCTAGTCCTGAGTACATTCATTGAGATTGTTGGAAAGTCACATCAAAATTAACTTTAAATGCTGATAACATAGAAGTATATATATAAAATTATAATTTTGTTTTTCACTATTATAATAGAACCATTTTAACTAAAAGGGATGGAGTCACACAGTTATGTGTATTTCAGAGGAATAATTTCCTTTACATGTTCAGGAATTTGAATTATTCATAATCTGAACAACCACTACAAAAAGTCCCAACCTTATTCTAAAGTTTTAACATTTTTTAATTTAGATGTAATAACCTTAATAAGCTTTCAAAGTATTTAGTTGGTATGTAAATTTTCCTCAGTTCTATGCAATGCTGTTGAAATTTCATTCACAACATATTTCATCTGGGTTAAGATTTGTTCATTATTTTGTATATACATACCTTTAAATATACATATTCATTAAGAAATTCAATCTAAGGGACTGAATGTAACTTTTCTACATGATATGTTTATAAGATAAATTTTTGTATAATTGTTTTTTCAGTACTTGGGACTGAATTCAGGTAGACACATAGGCCAGACAAGCACTCTATCTCTTAAGCTGTATCTCAGCCCTAGAATTCTTTTTTAATTTATAATTTCTGCTTGGAAATAGAGGCTAAGTCTACTTGTTAAGAATCTCATGCTCTATGGGGGCATGTTGGAATGTTAGTCATTGTGGATGTCTGATAAGGACAAATCTACTGTAGTGAGTTCCTAGATGTAGCAGTCCTGCCTTGAGTGGGATGTTGGTAAGCCACAGAAGCCTGAAGCCCCACAGGAGTAGACAATAGATCCATAGAAGCAGAGACGCAGGAAGGTGGGATTGATGGAGGGACGAGAGGGAAAGACAATGGAGGAAAACAGAGGTAAGTACTCAATATGCTTGTAAAAGTAAAAGTAATAAAAAAAAATGAGTAGACAAACCAGAGGGAAACTTAGGGTCCATAGAAACAGACAGGCAGGAAGGTAAGAGAGAGGGGATGAATTGGGGAAAGAAAAGGAAAAATGATGGATGGGAGGGAGGATAGAAGGAAACAAGGATAAGTATTCAATATGCTTGTAAAACTGCAAAAATAAAATAATAAATAAATTTTAAAAGAAATCTCATGCACTATCAATTGAACTAGCTGCATAAATCATTATTAATTTCTTCAGTCTAAAATAAGCATTATATTTGGCTACTGTGTGATCCCCACAGTAAAGATTGCTACATGGAGCTATAAATAGGAATAATTCCAAAAGAAATTTCAATGAGTTTCATTCGATGGAAAATACCATTAACTGGTAGTTTTCAATTTAATAATATTTCAAGGTTATAATTCATTCCTATTCAGAATATGAAAGACTGTATTTTGCCTTAATGATCCTCTTTAGTTAAGTTCCTTTTGTGGTTCATATGTTCCATGCATGGGCTTGACATGAATATATTTATATGGAGTTTACACAGCTATGTAAATTTCTTCCCTTCCTATTCAAAGGAGTAGTGATACTTCAGAAAGGTATGTAGGCAGCTCATTTCTGAGCTGACAGAAATGTGTGCTTATTCTTCCCTCGGTTCCTAAGGAAATAGATGCAGTAAGCCAGGGGAGATTGGGTAGAAGTTGACTTTGCTGGTGCATCTTTCTAAAGAGGAGAGGCTCTGTTGGCAAATGTTCTTGCCTGTTCCTCTATGAATCGGTAACCCTCCCACCCCAACAAAGACCAAGAGAGAGGAGCTTCCCTGTGCTGGTAGACATGGCCACACAAATAATGAGCTAGATTCCCCAGGCCTCTCTCTCTCATCCACTGTCACACAGCCAAGTCAGATGGGATATTTTATTTCATTTTCTGTTTTCTTTTTTTGACAATTCAAATTTTGGCTCTTGAATAATTTGGAAATGGGAAAAAGGTGTACAAACGCTGCTTATTACTGACGTGTCTCAAAGGTATTATTGAATGGATAGAGAACAAAACAAAAGCTAATTTTACCTTTCAGTAAATAAATCTTTCAAATAAGAATCTCTTGGGAATTATTCTCCTTGCAGCTGTAACCCATTTCTTTGCTGTATCCATCATATTTATATGCTAACTATTCTCCATTTCCCCTAACAAAAGCTATTTGCAACGGTTAACAATGAAAAACATTGATGGGAAAATTTTTATAACATAAAACAAATGCAAAAATTTTCTGTATGTTTATGAGACTCTTAGTTCAGCTACCAAATTCCACATGTAAAATCCTAAATATATTATTTTTATGTATTACTTCATTTGTGTGAACATATACAATGTAGGCATGGTGTATAGTAATATTCTATCTTGGCGTTACCATCATAATAGTTTCATTCACATCTAGCCAAATTATTTTATTGTATCATTCCATGGCCAAAAATACTGTGAATGAAAAACAACTTCCTTAACTAATAGTCTTCTTCACTTACTTGCTTTGCCAGTATTTGTCTCACGCATTCTGGAAGTGCTCATTATCATTTTAGTACATTTTGCTCTATTTTAAAACCTATAGAACTGTTGAAAGCCTTACAATGAAGTAAACTCTCCAATTACCCTGAGAATCATATTTTCCTTAAAAATCTACTGAGTGTTTTAGATAAGATACATTATCCTGTAGCTTAATTAATTTTATTTTCCAGTTTCTTTCATGGTGATAAAAATATTTATGGAAAAATTCTCAATCATTGCCTCTTTTATTCCTTTTGAATTTACTATATTTGGCAGTATATTTAATATTTCTTTCTAACAAAGTATCAAAATTACTGTTAATCTGAGCCAAAATGGTACAAATGCAGACAAATATTATTCTAATATAATTTGTCATTAACATTGAAAATAATGACTCAAATTAAAATTTTATTTAATAAACAGTCATATGCGCTTCTTGTCGATAATTAAGTAAAAGCAATTCTATAGAAACTGAGAGCTCATGTAATGATGACAAATATTTTATCATTATTTAGAGTGAAAAATGCAATAAATATATTTTGAATGTGCAGGGAATTTCTAGCAATATTAATTTACTTCCCATATTTTCATTACTATTAATTGTATTACGTATGCAGGAAGATTACAATAATTCTCTTAAAATGCATACACTCAAGATGTCACAGTTCAGCAACTATACTTTTCCCCACTTTTAGAGAGGTTAAGCATTGTAATTGTCACGAGATGACTGCCTGTCAGGAATGAAGCTTGATCAAAAAGCCGATTTATTACTCTGGCCAGACAGTTCCAGCTCACTGGTCAAAAACCAGCAATGAACCAGAAACCCCAAAAGATGGATTACACACATTTTATACACATCTTGCCCTGTCTTGTCAATGAACTAACTAAGGAATGTGACAGTTTTCTAGATAGCTATCTACTCTATTCATTAAGGAAGAAAAGCAGAAACGAATACTGAGTAATCAGACACCATTAAGAACTGATGTTTGTTGAGGACAGTAGACTTGGACTTTTATCCTTTGTGAGCTTTCTCATAGCAACTTCTTATCTTAGTCCCAGTGGAAGGAAGGGGGGCTAAGGCAGGCTTTTTATAGTATAAAATTTTATTAATATTTTATCCTATTTTACAATATTGACCAGAATCTTTTATGTAGCAATAGCAAATGTTTTCTTCAAGGGTATTTTCTATAAAGCAGTTTTATTTCTAATAGCCAAAATTGTAAGCAAGATAAAGGGACCCATCTTGGGCAAATATATTTGAAATTGCATACAAGAATAATTAGCTTAGGGTAAAATTACCTCCAGCCACACACTTCATGGACGAATCTACAAAGCAACCTTGAGCAGAAGACAGTCATCGAAACAATGTGATGATATTTGAATAATTTTTAAAGGGGTCAAAATAAAACATAAGCTAAGAAATGCAAGCTTAGGTCTAAAGAGCATTAAGAAAAGCAAGAAAATAGTCAACATCTTTGGGAAAAGAGGGAGCAACTTCAGAGGGGGTCATGGGCAGGCTCTTGAGACCTTAGGAATATCATATTTCTCACTTGAACTCATTCTGCTGCAAATAAATGAACTGTACACTTGTTATTGTTGCAAAATCCCCCGCCGGTCCAGGGGAGTGGGGGGGACCGGCTAGGGCTTCGGGGCTGGAGGCGAGGGAGCCAGCCATCCGGGTCACCACCAGACCCCTGGATTCAAGTGAGAAGCAAGCAGAGAGGAGCTGTCCCAGATTCATTAAGGGCGTTTGGGCTTATATAGGGTCAGGGTCCAATCAGGTGTTGCCATCCCTCCTGGGGGGGGCAGCCACCAGTCATTTAATTGTTTACTCGGTGTCCACTGCAGGTGCAAGTTAAGACGGTCACTTCCCATTGGTTGTTCATCCCTCCGCCTGCATGGTCCTCTACTGGGACCCTCCCGGGCATGTGTGCACGTCCAGGCTTGTCCTGAATTCCGGGCCTCCCTGAATCAGTAGTGCCACATTTATTCCTACATATGTATCTTACGTTTTCTAAAAAATCAGTTAAACTATAAGTAAGAATGAGAGACATAGTCTTCTTCAAATTTCTGAGGGCACAAGAATTTACAGAATCATAATCTTTGTCAGAAAAAAATATTTTTAACTACAAGACATCATTTCCTCTAGGGTATTATTTGTTCAGTTAAAAGATGCATTATTCTCACAGTTTTATGTGTGTCTGTGCATATGGGGGAAAAGAGGGAGAAAAGAGAGTAGAGGGAAGGAGAGAAAAGGGAAAGACAAAGGGAGCCAATAGAGTAGTAAGAGCATAGTGACTCAAGTTTGGCAGTATTTCTACAAGCTGTTTTTGTCAGAATTGTAATGTCTAGTCCTCAAAAGCAGCCCTGGATGACTTCAGAAATGGTAACAAACTTGCATTGCACCATGCTAATGGGGAGACTTGTACATTCTGGTAGTTAACAATAATGGAATTAAACTGATCTTTATGTGAGAGAGTGTCTTATCATACACTTTCCTCAAGAATATTAAGTTTTCCCCAAGGTTTATCAAATTTTACCTGTATATTGTTTATTATAGAGTTGTGTTGGAAAATACTCAGCCCTTGGGTCCCTTTATGGACAGAGTAAAAATTGATTTGAGATCATGTATATGTGCTTCTGAAAGAAGCTACAGAAGCAGAAGCGTGTCTTTACACTTAGTGTTTGGAGTTCAAGCTATCAAATAATGGGTCATCCACAGAAAGTGCTAAGTGTAACTATAGCTGTCCTAAACCTGTCAGATACTTTTAATCATTAGTATTATGGCTATAATAACTGTCTGAAGCTTAAACCCCCAATCTACAAAAGCTTATGAATTTTCTGCTTGGCCTACCCTACCTACACTTCCTTAGCTGAAGGGAACAAAAAGCAGGAAGAAAAGCCCTACTGTGAAAGAGGTTGGAAAGTGAAGGCAACTCTTTTCCATTCTGTTCTTTGTAAGTAGCAAAAGAGAAAAGGTAATGTTCGGCTGTCAGCTCATGTCTGACACTTCAAGGAGAATTTCATTACAATAGAGGAGCTAACAATATCTTTAAAGGTCATCATGCAAGTCTAAAAATGAGGAACATTTGTCCATTGAATGTTTCAGTGACCTCCTTCTGAGCTTTCTTTCCACAAACTTGGCAGCTCAGAACTTTGTAAAATCTTTAGGGTGTCAACTTGCTGCATGATGTGCAAGTGAGAAGTCTTATGATTTGCAGAATACCAGCCCCTTTCAGAAACCAAGTCAACATTAAATGTCAATAGACTGAAACACTAATTTTAAGGAATCAAAATTTAGACATGAAAAACAAAAGATTTGTGTTAAAGGAGCATCACCATTGAGAACTAACTGTAAAGGTCACTGTATGTAGAGTTGAAATTAAGCATTTTTGTAAAAATGAAGAGAGTTTGTATTTTCCACATGAGATTCTGAGTTTTAACCAATTTTTTTTTCTCTTTTGTTCACAGGCTCATCTTGTAGCCGCTTTTGAAAAGAGCTTGGGGAATATGACTGGCAGATTGCAAAGTCTAACCATGACCGCAGAGCAAAAGGTATGGTCAGAAATTGCCACTGACGCTTCAAAGAGATGATGCACTTCAAAGCATGCTGTGCTATGGAACCTTAGTAACAATGCACAGAGGATCCTTCTGTACTAGACTAGAATATGAAGAAGACAATACCTTTTCAGATTTTAATTTAAAAGTTGAGCAAGGTGCCTATATTGGTACACAGAGATACTAATACATACCCAATTCTTTGCTACCAATCTACTATTTTTCTTCTGACTAAAACTATAAAATAATATCAAATATACAGGAGGAGAAAGAGTTTTGTGACACAGAATGTTCTTGGTTCAAACTATTATACTGTTGACAATAATTGTACTGTGAAGAGAATTGTTGCATATTTATGATAAGCCTAGAAATCATGGCTGTCAGCTGAGACCCCAAGAAAGATGCCTAAATAGCATCAGTACTGTGAGGTAAGGGGCTTCGGGTTATACCAACTATGATATGAACAATTATGGAGTCACAAGGAGTAGGTGGCATCTAGAGATCCTTTCTTTGACTTATATTATTTTAGATGCACCAAAACTTAAAATATTGAGTCAGCTAAATGGTTTAGTTGGTAAAGGCACTTCCCAAGTAAGCCTTCTAGCATGTATTCAATCCTTAGAATGTATACGGTAGAAAGACCAGTTCCTGAAAGTTATCTGACTTCCACTTATTGCCATATATATGGCACAACATGCATCTAAACATACACACACATGTACATACCCACACACAATAATGATAATAGAATATTTTTTAAAAATGTAAGGGGCTGGAGAGGTGGCTCAGGGGTTAAGCCTCTGCCTTGCAGGTGGAAGGTCCTGAGTTTGGATCCTAGACCCCACGTATAGATGCCAGGTGGAAGCAGGGGCGGCCTGGGTTTCTGGTCCTGGTAGGGCGGAGCCTGTGAATCCCGGGGCAGAGTAAACAAGGAGGAGGTGGAGGCGGTCCATGGTGGTTCCTGAATTTGTCCGTGGTTCTACACACACACACACACACACACACACACACACACACACACACGCATACACGCACAATTGAATAAACAATAAAAAATTAGAATATACATGAATGATTTTATGACACAAAATAAAGACTACTAAAAAGAAGGTAGAGATGGCTTGGGGGGTTAAATCTCTGCCTTTGTAAGCTGAAAGATCTGAGTTCTGATCCCAAATCTTCCATTAAATAGGCCAGGCAGAAATGACTGCAGCCTGCCTTTTGGAACAGAGCCTGGGACACCACAGAGCAAGCAAAAAGGAGGTAGACCAACCCAGGATGATTTCAGAAGTTATCCTTGGGCCTCCACGGGCACACACCTAAAAATCATAAATAAAAAGAAAGGAAACTGAATTCTCAGAGCAAATTTATTTAGATGGCCCAGCTTCCAGAGAGTCAGATAACTGTCCATGTGGGACAAGTAAGCTTTCCTCTGTCCTCTTAGTCCGGTGTCCTTCACCTCTGTCTTAGCTACTTTTCCTGCTACTAGGATACAATATGCCAATGAAAAGCAACTTGAAGAAGAAAATTCTAGGGCACAGTTTATCATCACAATGGAGAAGTCAAGAAGCCAGAGCTTGAAGAACTTTGTGTCCAAAGTCAGGAAGATGAGAGTAACGGACAATAATTGCACTGTGAAGAGAATTGCTGCATATTTATGAACTATAAGCCTAGAAATCATGGCTGTCAGCTGAGACCCCAGTAAATATGCCTAAATAGCATCAGTACTGTAAAATAAGGGACTGAAGGTTATACCAGCTATGATATGACAATTATGGAGTCACGCAGAGTAGGTGACATCTACAGATGCTTTATTTGCATCTAAGACCCAAGTCTAGGGAATTATACAGCCCTCTTTTCAGGGTGGGTCTTCCCACTTTAACTGACATAACCAAAACAATTCCCGGTGAGTATCCAAAGTCTAGCTTAATCTAATAACTCATTTATGCACCTGGAGGATTATCTCCTAGGGGATTCTAGATCTTGTGAAAGCTAAGAGTCAAAAATAACCAACACACCCTTCTCACATTGCTGCCAGAACTGGTAAGACCTCCGAAAACTATCTAAGAACTGCCTATCTTCAAAACATGGGCAGAGGCGACAGTACACATCTAACTTTCAAACAGATATATATTCTAAGGAGTTTCAGATATTTTAAATCTGTGCCTATATCAACAACGTCTAAGGAAGGCTTCTGTTTTGTGTCTGGCTTCTGTAACATGTATCATTAACTTTATAAAAGTGACATCAATTCTTAGTTCTGTAGGTCTAAAATTTTCTTAGTAAGTATATCAAGCACACATCTAATTAAAAGATCTATTGAACTTATAATTGCCAAACATAATTGGTCAAACAGTATTCTAGTCTATTATTTGATTTCATAAGTTTCTTCTGCCATGAGAACATGAGAAATGGTCTTTTTCATCAGTCTATTCTAGAAGGATGGCTAACTAGCTCCACTAAACTTACAGTTGTTCCCTCCCTCTCTCCTTCTTTCCTTCCCTCCCTCCTTCCTTCCCTCATTCACTCCCTCTTTTCCTTCCTTCCTTCCTTCCTTCCTTCCTTCCTTCCTTCCTTCTTTTCCTTCCTTCCCTTCTTCCTTCTTTCCTTCCCTTCTTCCTTCCTTCCCTTCTTCCTTCCTTCCTTCCTTCCTTCCTTCCTTCCTTCCTTCCTTCCTTCTCTTCTTTCTTCCTTCCTTCCTTCCTTTCTTCCTTCCTTCCTTTTTCCTTCCTTCCCTCCCTGCTTCCCTTCCTCCCTCCCTCCCTCTTTCCCTCCTTCCCTCCTTTCTTTCTCCCTTCTTTCCTTTCTTCCTTATTTTTATTTTATATTTAATACTTCTTTATGTAGCACAAGGACCTAGTAAACAGCGTTGTAAGTTATTTTAGAATGTCTAATTAGGAAAGGATATATGGTATCAGATCTCAGTAATTGAATATGAATATCAACTGCTTTCATAGCTGTTTACTTTTAGAAAGTTTATACTTTGCAAATATGAAATTTATGTTTTCAAACGTTTCAATGATAGTAAATACCTTTTATTATCACCAGTAATAGTAATTAAACACTATGATATGTCATGTACAGATAGTAAAAAATATTATCTACTTTGCATATCTAACTCTCTAATAAAAAGTATAAAGATGGGCTGGAGAGATGTCTGAGGGGTTAAGATTCTGTCTTGCAAGCAGAAGATCGTGAGTTCAGACCCCAAGTCCCATGTAAAAACACAAGGCAGAAAAAGTAGTGGCCTACACTTGCAGTGCTACTGGGCAAAGCCTGGGAAATCCCAATAGCATAAACAAGGTAGACGCATTCCAGGATGATTCCTGAAGTATTCCTTGTCCTCCACAAGAATACACAGTGTTCTCTGATACACACACACACACACACACACACATACACACACTAAATGAATGACTAAATAATGTTTAAAAAGTATAAGATAAGCCAAGTCAGATATAAATCAGACATATTACTAGAAATGAAGGACAGTATTTGTCTTATTATCTTGAAGAAGTCAAATCAATAGAAAATGTTGACAATCCCTCTGTCTTTCCTTCAGCTCATTACATTAATATGTATAAGTAAATTTACTCATAGAATCTTATAAAAAGACATGGATATGTTAACTTTCATAACATTGGTGAATTTCCTAAATATTTGAAATGAATCTTCTAATACAAAGAATTTTATAACTCTGCTTGTAGATACTTCAAATAACATTGCCAAAATTATGAAAATTTCCCAAAGATCTCATGTCTGAAATTGCCTTTGCTACTTTTAATTGAAAGTAAAATTTTTATCTCACCTTCTAGTTTCTGTACCTGCAGAAAAACATGGATAAATATTCATTATTTTCAAATTTGTAAACTGACATTTGGCAAAGGGGTTTTTAAACTAATTGCAGTATGAAACAACTCAGTGCAAAAAACTAGCACAACCAGTAAATAGATGTGTATAATTAAGCATCTGAGCCACATGGCCCAGCCACAAGTGCTTAACTGAACGTTGAGAAAGATAAGGCTCCAAGATTTCTTGGTGGGTTTTGTTCCCATTTTCTGACCAGAATGGTATAATTTAGACTGAACAGACAAGCTATATCCAAGGAAGGCTAGATGATTGAGCTGGGGTCATGGAATAACAAAAGTCAAAAATCACTGTTCACATAGACGTTTCTCTAAACGGTGAAGGCATAACATTTCATTATATTTCCATAAAGGAACTTCTGTGGGGTACTAATACAAAGGGGTAAATTGTTCTCTAGTGATCCAACCATTCTGTTAAAAATCCTGGGGACTTTAGATATTTTTTATCTAAGTTCCTAAAGTTCCAATGTCCATTGTTGCTTTTAGTGAACATTTTGAATATTGAATATATTGAAATATTGAATATTTACTTGGTAAGAACATAATAACATTGACAATAGACAGAAGAGACATAGACCTACTTTCCTATCTCTAGCTGCATCTATACATCTAGGCATCTACTGGAACTTAAACTCAATGAGGAACATTATGTGTTCTCCATAGGTTGGAATAAATGATATAATAGCACTCATCATGAAAATTTCATTCTTTATGTATGAAAAACTCTGCTTGTAGGTCCTTAAATAACATTGCCAAAATTCTGAAAATTCCTCAAAGATCTCACAAATACTTTATATATAAAATTCTTTATATAAAAATTATAAAATCATTCATGTGGGTGTAATTTATACCTCACATCATTTTTATTATCCTCACATGTGTGTATGTACATAATATATATGGATTCTATGTTCTAGTAGGTAACAGATGATAAAATCATAAAAATATAATACATATCATATTTCACATAGTATCAATCTCCACTGAATGAGGCCATTGGGAAATAGGATATGAAGCTTACACATGAAAAACCAAAAAGCAAAATGGCTACCTCTTCTTGATTACTAATCTCAGAAACAGAGGAGTTAAATTCTGAGAAACTCCTCTTCTGGCTTTAAAGGGTGATTTTCAGCAATGACATGGCATTAGAACTACATCAAAATTTAATTTTAATTTATTCATCAAAATTATGCCCTTGAATTGTTTCTTACAGTTTTCTTTGCTTCTGGATGCCAAGTCATTCCGGTTCTCTTGCCAAATTTGTATGCCAAAACACTGTTTTATATTCTTTTAGCTCGGTAAAAAGAAAGGACGTGCATGAATAGCTAGAAGGCAGAAAATCGTGGTTTCAGCAGAGCTGCCGTGGTTCAGTGGTGCATCTCAGAGGACAGCAATGCTTCCACACAGTGGGTACCAGGCGAAGGCTCAGAGTGGACAAGAGGAAGGGAAGCTTCCACAAGAGCAGGAAGAGGAAAGAGGGAGATGTCATTGAAGGCACTATTCAGGGTTTAATTTTCTCACAAACCATCAGTAGAGAAAGGCCGTGCTACAGATTATTAAAATGGCAGACACTCTGCAAGTATATGCTGCTACAAATGAAATTTACAGAACTGCTAAATCTCATTAAAATTTGTTAAATTTTTACTAATATTTAGGAGTTTAAAATTTCAGAGGCAATCAAATAAATTTCTAATGCAATGCAGCTGAAACAATTGGAACACATATGAAAGTGTGGTAGTTTAAGTTTATTAGAAGGGCACCTGACAGAGAAGCTCTAAGAATGATGGAGCTTGGACATTAGCTATTCTGCTAACTTAAAGCCCAGGGCTCACTTACTCTTACCTCTGTGAAAGTATCTTTTTAGACATAGATGACCGTGAGCTTGCACATTGGAAATAAGGACCAAATATTTAAACTTCATATAGAAACTACTTTGGTAGTTACAACAATTTTTTATATTTTATGTTCAGATATTTGTCATCTAGATGTTCCATGACATACATCTCTAGAGTCAGGCAGTACACACACAGATCTTTGAGTGCATAAGATAATAATGATCTGTTACAGCTAATTCCCATCATCTATTAAAATTTGGTGAACTTCATTCATCTGAATTTAAATACAGTAAAGATGTCGGGTATTTTAGTTAAAAAAAAAGTTAGCCTGATTTCAAAGCAAATACAAAGGCGAGTTCAGAGAAGGTACCATAGCCAGGCAAACTATAGCGGGGTGTTGTGAGATCAACCAGGTGTTCCTGGTTCCTGTGAAGACAGATTTGGCGTAGAATTAGCTGTACCTCGAAGGTACATTGCTTGAGGAGATTCATTGCCAAGCTTGTAGGAGTCTCAGCAGACCTTTATGAGCGAGGAGTTTGGAAAAAGGTCAGCTCAAACTTGGAGATAAGGTCTGAAAAGATATTGATCAAAGCTAATACTAGGACAGTATCAGATGCTAAGATTTGCCAATCCTTCATGGCATTACTCTGTTGGATAATGCAATATGGCACGTTCCTTCTGTTGCTGAAGCTGGCGTGAAATCTCAACTTAGCTGGCGTGAACACAACTTAGAAGCATAAGCTACAATGAATCCATGTTTCCCTAAACAGTTTAGGTCCTGTATTCATAGCAACAAAAAAATTGAACAGAAAAATAGATTATTGGAAGATAGTCCAGATTTCAGATTATCTAACGATTTTATGGTTCACCACCTTTGTTACTCATTTCTAAGCATAAGCCTTATCCAAACCTACCATAATGAGTGACAAAGAGGAAGGGATATATGAGTTCTTGAAGAGTACATTGTAATTTCCATGTAGTACAGAGTCTAGAAAAATAGCTTGCAAATAAATGTGAGCAACCAACTATGATTATAAAGCAAAATAATGAAGACTGAAACAATACTGGAAAAATTCCTACTCCATAGCCAAGTATTTAAAATGTTTTCTGCCTGGCCTTATAAGACTGCTGTGAAAGAAAGAAAGGCAAACTTGACTTTGTTGTTGTTCATGGGAGACAATTCTACTCATTTAACCATGCTTAGACTTTCTGTCTATAATAAACTGTAAAGCTTCGATGCTTCTATATAGCACCCTTGATCCTTGGGTATTGAAATACCCTTATTATACTATTAAAGATGGAAGTAGCAGAAGGTACTGTGTGTCACTGTGGAGGACCAAGGGTAACTTCGGGAATTATCCTGGATCATTTCTATCTCCTTCTACACACACACACACACACACACACACACACACACACACACACACACACACTCTAAAGAAATAAAAGATTAAAAAAAGATGGTAAGATAATAAGGTAGAAGTTTTATATTATTCCTTAAAGAAAAAATCCACTATGGAATGGAGATCCTGAACATTTCTCCAAAATCATTCCAACATTTATTGGACAACTAAACAAGCTAAATGCATTAAATAGTGTGGGAGTACAACAAAGGAATATTTTTTCCTCTAATAAGATCAGATATTTCAGAACATGAGATTCTTCAACAGTAGCCTACAAGAGAGAGGCTACCTCACAAAGGGAAAGAATTCATGTGGAAAGGCTCAGAAAAGATATGGTCTTACATGAATGGCAAGATGAGAGTAGATGTCAGAGACTAAAATAAAAAACAAGGGAATGTTGTTGTTCACGGGAGACAATTCTACTCATTTAACCATGCTTAAACTTTCTATCTGTAATAAACTGTAAAGCTTCAATGCTTTAAAGTATTTGGCAATGTAGGGAATCATTAATGTAGGTGTCAACAGGTTCTGACAACCAGTGAGGAAATTATCCATGTATTTAACTAAATGTATTGAATAGCTTAAGGGCATTTGCTTATGCATAAAGGTTTTCCAAAGAATGCAGAAATGAAGTCGGCATTACTAATTTGTGTGTGCATGCAGTCTGTATGTGCACCAGAAGTATTCACTTGAATGTGTGTGTCTGTAGAGGTCCAAGAGTAACACTGGAGATCATCGGGGCTACTTTATCTCCTTTTTCTTTGCTTAAGGATTTCCCAGGCTCTGCCTTCCAGGGTCAAGATTGCAGGTCGCTGCCATTTCTGCCTGACATTTTTATATAGGATCTGGGGAGCCAAACTCAGGTCTTTTTGCTTGTGGTGCAGAGATTTTAAACACTGAGCCATCTCCACAGTAGAGAACTAATTTTTTAAAACATGATTTTTCTCAAATGGTAGTGAATATTTTTCTTACCTATTCATTTGGTTTTACTAAGCAGTAACAAAAAGTAATGACTAACCAGTTCATATCTGTTGCTTTCAGAAAGATAATTAATTTTACAAACTATTCATTCTTTTGTGGTGTGTTAAAAGCAAATTTTAAAGTAGCAACATTTTGTGAAACATTTCACTTTTAATCATTAGGAAAGTTTGGAGAAGAGATTTCTCTAGAAGAGATTAAAGCTTTGACACTTAAATAACTCAGCTAGCTCAAAATTAAGCTCAATTAATAGACATTTGCATAAGAACTCATTTCCATTTTCCCTGTGAAGCCGAAGCCAAATATTTTAGCAGATTTTAAATCCACTGTCTGATTGTCAATGATTTTAAATCCAAGGATGAAAATCTGACTTTAATTAAAATTTACCATGTATCTTAGCGTTTGTTATAAAATTAATTTTTACCTTGATTCATTTTTATACTAATTCATTATGTACCATAACATCCATTTTAAAACATCTTGCAAAAACAGAGTGAATTTCCAATAAATATTTTATGTCTAAGAGGTTTATTTTAAATGGAATCATAAATCGTCTATTGCTAGCAGTTCAAAGAATAGCATAGACAAGATAGAGAGATGAAGAAATTATTATGGACTGAGTGGGAAAGTCTCCACAAATATATTTTTTCCTTATGAAAAAATGAGCACAAATTGTGCTATGAAAGTTACATTGTGAATTTCAGAAAAAAATCCATGGATGAATTCACAATGTAACTTTGAATTTTCATTATAAGATTCTTCTGTTTATAAAATGATGAAAATATACAAGAGTTTGAATTTTTGATCTTACTGCTTTTTGCCAGTAGTATGTCAGATGTTCAGTGAAAATAGATGTGGAAGAGCCACATATGTAGGCTCCAGCTGTCATTTAAGCATTTGAAAGGAAGAGGCAGTGTATGTTACCTGGGCAAGAGACAGAGAGAGAGAGAAAGAGAGAAAGAGAAAGAGAGAGAGAATGAGAATATGTACCTGTTCCAAATTTCTATTTTATTTTCAATGAGTACTGTATACCCTTTTAAGTATTCAAGGTTAAAATGGTTACTGGGAATTTCCATGTCATTGATTTCAATAAATCAAATTGCCTAACTTTTAGGTACTCTAGCAAACACCAGAATAACTAAATACTATTTACCATGTTGTGAAAAAGTCAAATGATTATCTTTGGCTTTTTACCAAAGGTACAGTGACAATGACAAAGTCCCTCAACAAGTGTTGTCCCCCAGAGAGACTCTCCAGGGACTACTTTTTCAAGAAAAAAAGATTAAACCTGCCAACATGGAACCATATGCCTCTCATCCCAGAGTTCAAGGCCAGCCTGGTTACATTGAAAGACCCTGTGTCAGGAAATAAATGAATAAGTAGAATTAAAAAGCAGTAACCAGTACTAATATAGCTTCTTATTGAGTATTCTATTGGTAATACTGTCTGTGATAAAATTGGAATTTCTTCTCTTCTTTTTCTCTTTCTCTTTCTTTCTTTCAATCTAATCTTCCTTGTGTCATTTCTGATAAAGTAATTTACATAAATATTTGTGAAAGACCATACAGCAGGCTTGCATTTTGAACACAATATAAAAGGTCTTCTGGTTATAAATTAAAAGTTTATAAAAATTGTTTTTCTAAGCAGGAATGCTTTGTAATTTAATTGTATATTTGATCCTGAGTCACCATACTAAGAATTCTGTCATGGAAGCATGAAAAAAATCTAAGGTGACCTGAACATACCAGCAGAATTTGATAAGGTGAAAGTTAATAGGATTGAGTTAGGAATGGGTTCTAGAATTTATACTTGGATGCAGAGAATCATGTCCTAAGCTATAAAAGGCAAATCAAAATAAAAAGAACAACCCTGAAATCACGGCTTCTGGTTGACTAAATTGAAAGGGTACAATAATGAATGCTATCATCTAAATTGTGTAACATTAATGTTACATAAAACTAGTGATGAAATGTTTTGTATTTTGAGTACATTTTGAATGTGCCAGCTATAATTTCTTTGAAAAGACTGGAAGACATTGAGATTTCTTTTACAGAACAATAACTAAGAACATCTTAAAATTTTTCTTCTACAGGGGACACAATTTCTAGATATGATTTGAGCAGGTCAATTTTGTATCCAATACAGTATCCACCAGGAGTTTAGTACTACATAAAACCAAATCCACCTGCTAGTGAATTATGCACAAGGACATTTTTTGCTCCCTAAATATTAAAGCTTCCTAACTTTGCTTCTCCCACAGGAATCTGAGCTTATAGAACTACGGGAAACCATAGAAATGCTGAAAGCCCAGAATTCTGCTGCCCAGGCAGCTATTCAGGGTGCGCTGAATGGTCCAGATCATCCCCCCAAAGGTACACTGAGTCATTGAAATTGGCCATTTAAAGCAATAGGCACTTGTTTTATTTACTAGTCACACTGAAGCTTTACTTGATGGCACTATCTTTTACAGTGTGTTAAGTGGAGTTAATATGAATACATTCCAGACTTTGAAAGTAGGTGCTTTCATTATCAAATAATTTTAAATTAACCTTAATGAATGAAATTGTATTGATAATCATATGTACTTTTTTTTCTATTTGATCTGATGAAGGTGGGTGCTGGTTAATAATATGTGTATTGCACATTTTTCTTTACTTAATCTGATGAAGGTAGGTATTGGTCAATATATGTGCATTGCTACTCAGTTCTACGCAGGTTGTCTAAATCACCTGTCCACCCCAAGGCTCATCATAGAAGAGGGGGCAGGAAGAATGCTAAAGACTGAATGGAGGTAGGGATGCACCCAGCCAGTATCTTCTGGACACGGAACAGCTGTTGCATACATGAACTCCCCACAGCTATGTGTGTGCGCTTCCATAAGACCTGCAAAGGATTTGGCTTATCACCATTTCACCATGGAAGGAGAAATATCTCAAAAATTCCCATGCTTCCCTGAGAAACTGTTGAAGGTTCATGCTAGATAGGAGGGAGAGGGAAGATAATTTTTCTCAATGGTATACCCACTGATAAATGATTCATGCTTTAGCAAGTACTCAGGCAGATACCATTAAAAGCAAACCAGGTAAAACTCAATGGACTATACATTGAAAAGACATGAAAATGGGAGGGAGACCAATAGGGAAGAAGAAGGGTTGTAATGGGAAAAGGAGAGGTAATGACTGGAGATCTCAAAGATGGGAATTATCATAAACTCTTTGTATACATGCAAGAAACTCTAAAAGAATTTGAAACGTGTGTGTGTGTGTGTGTGTGTGTGTGTGTGTATTCACTTAAAGCATGATAATCTAGGTACAGTAGAATAAAGAAAACAATATGCTAATATTCCAAGTAGGAGAGAATGCATCTTATTGGGGATGAGGGGTGGTCAGGGAGAAGGAACATTTCCTGGAGCTAATTTTCTGTTTTGATGTGCTTCTCCTTTGCCCCAGTAGTAATACTACTGTGCTTTTTTATAACCAGAAATATCTTAATTCATAAGTGTGACTCTCCTGATTTACTTAATGTTCAGGTTTGATTGGTTCCATGCCTTGGATATCTCTCTAAAGTTCACATTTCCTCTCATCCTACTGTTCCTACACATCATCTCTCCTGAGCCATGACTGTGACCAATGCTCTTCCTGCTTTTAGGATTGGGAATAGAACTCACTGGTAGATTGATTGTCTACCATGTTTAGGTAGTCACACACACACACATGCACACACATGTACACAAAACCCAGAACAGTCATCTAAAATTCTTTAGCCACTGGGATACCATTGTCTATCATTAGAAACAGAAACCCCTTAACATGATGTAATCTCTCTTGGCCAGTTTTGTCCTCTCAGCAAATGTCCAGTAATTAGTCATCATGTTTCAGATGCTGCCTTGATTTCATCTCTTGCTTTTGGGCTGCTGTGTGCCTTTCACAGGTCACCTGGGCTGAATTTCTTTCAAGTCTCCATTATATTCATGATGCAGTCTGTTTGTTTTACTTGAAACATCCTACAGAGTTTATTAAAAATGGACATTAGTCTAAGCAGGCCTTCTTGTTTCCTAAGTTGGACATAGTCCCCTTTGATGCATTTCTGGACATAATATTAAAATTTACATTTATCCATCAGTGTTGTCAAGGGATGACATCACTGAATTGTAGCAGGAGGACCTTTATTTCTTACTAGTGATTGTGGTGATGCCTTACAGATAGTCAACAGGCTTACCAAAACTTTATAGAGAAGATAGCAAAATTAAATACTATATAGTTGAATTTAAATTTTGAGAAAACATGCAAAGTGATATATACTTAAATTGAAAGACAAACTGGTTTTCTGGGGCTACTTCTGTGAAGAATCTAGTAGCTCTCTATGTGGGAAGGGAATGCTTAATATGCTGTATGGAAAATTACTGCATATTTAAAGCTTATCTCAGAGCTATAATAAAGCAGCTTAGGTTCCAAATCTTCGTGTTGTAAATAGGTCCAGAAGGGATTTGGAATGGCTTAATCCTTTCTTTCATACAGCACAAATCACCGAAGTGAAGCTTTCTGCAAGGATTCCTTTTATCTCAGGCAACAGGTAGCTTCACATATCTCCTGGAATTAAAATGTAGAAATTCCTTTGCTTACAAAGTAGGAGGGACACTGTCTTAAATGAACAACATATTAAGTTTTATCTAAATTTGTTGAGAAATATTAAAACTATTAAAAATGTGCACATTTAGAACAAAAGTATTATAGACAATAGAACTATGTGCAGATATTAGAATGTATTTCTAAAATATTAAAACAATATTAAAATCTTTGAACATAAACTTGTTTGTTTCTATCTACCTGGAGATTTTTGTCAGTTGAACTAATTATGTATCCTTCTATTGGTTATTCAGGTGATTAGCTAGTCTTGAATTTCTTTTTTTGAAATCACATTGAAATTTATTTTTGAAACCTTATTATATAATATATATCTAGTCTAAAGATAAATATATGGAATGAGGCTGTACTTTTATAGACAGGCCAACCCCTGGCAACATCACATATATATGCATTAATTTAAAATTCTTTCTTCTCAAATTTTATAGATGATATTCACTAAGAGTCTGTTAAAATATTCTACCATAAAATAATATGCATTAATTTACGAATATTTATACTTCTGATGTGTAGTGCACACTGTCTTACATCTTAAATATAAAGGGAAAAATGAATTAGTAGATCCAAGTATTTCATATTTTACTTCAACAAAAGAAAAGCAAATATATGTATTTCTTTATCCATATAGTTTGATTTAATACAGCCACAACAAGCGTAATCATTATAAAACTAGAAGTTGCTAATGTGGAAAATTCTAATTTTTAGCCTACAATAATGCTTTTGCAATCAGAAGAGATTTCACTCAAGTATCAACAAATTAATTTTATTCATATAGAAAAGACTATTATGCTGTAGTAACATCTAGAAGGATAATTCTGAAATCACCAAAGGGAGACATTCCATGAGGACCCGAAGCATAATGGAATCCACACATGAACAAACCAAAGTGAAACAAGAAGACCATGATGAAGATACCACCACTGACTTACTAGGGAGGGTGGAGAAATGGTAGCGTTCTATAAACATTGGATTACTTTCTATTCTTCTTAAAATTAGAATCCACTAAAAGGTTTTAAGTAAAAGAGTGGCGGCAAGATCTTTCTTTCTAAAAGATTTGTCTAACTCCTGTTTAAACAATGGTAGAAGATGAGTTACTTGATAGCTGGTTCTGGAAGCTTCTGCTGGTTTCCTGGTGGTATGGAACATAGAAGTAGAATATGAGTGAGAATTGAAGATTATACTTTTACAATAGACTTTTTCTATCCATTCAGATTGTGGTTTATTCACCTGCTCTATACTAACGCTATAATATTCATGTGTTGAATCAATTCCTTATAACGAGTAGAAGGGAATTGTTAATGAAAAGTACATTTCCTTCATTTTATAATATAATTGAAATTATTCTTTTGTTAATATTTATTGATAATTACAATCATTACCATCAAGAAGCACTTTGACTCTAATTATTATAATTAATTTATCTTTTTAATTGGGGTTAATGGAAGAAGTAAAATATAATTTACTAATTCAATGATAATAAAGACCAGAATTCTCTAAAACTATAATAACTGCTTTATTTGTGAAAACTATTTAGAAAAATGGTAGCAAATGATATATGATATATCATTTTTTGACAGACAACTATAGAAGAAATTAAAACAAAAGCAGTTTGTATATTCTTTGTTATTAATCATATATCATTTACATATTAGTGGTTTGGTGGAGGCTCTTTTATTAAATCAAAACAGCCATATAAATTTCTTCATTTTGACTTTTCAGGTTAGAAATATTTTTGGACATGTAAAATCAGTAAATATTCTCATCATTATTGATAAAAATCATCTTAAGACAGTGAGCTCTGGGAAACTTGAAATATATCTTTATTTTTATTCTATAAAATTTGTCAGTATGATTATGGAAAACTTGAGATACATATTGCTGTGTATGCATGCATATGTGTGTAGGGATAGAGAATTTTATATTCATATATATACATAGGTATATTGCAAATGTACACATGTTTTCATGTACTCTGTGTTCTTAGAGTAATCATTTATAGTTTATTGGTTATAGTTTATAGGTTATTTTCCTCTTTAATAAATAAGTCATCTAGACAAACATGATTTCATGTTATTATTTCTATTAACTTTTCTGAAAGCTATATATATTTTTATATATCTTCCAGGTTTCTCCAAAATACATTTTTGCCTAATTAATCAGCACAGATACCAATAAGTATATTAATAATATCCTAAAAGCAAATTTGATAAAATGCATTTTTAGTATCTCACTGACCATTACAAGTAGATGAATTTCAATTTCGATTTTTATTTAACTGGATTGTTACAAGTTAATTGTCTGGGATAAGTGGATGACTTTCTAAAATATTTCAAAATCTTTGAAATAGATTCCCTAAACGGACCAGCATGATATGCTTTTCAGCAGTGTAACACAGCCATAGTTTGTGATGGTTAACATTATTAATCAGGATCAGTGTAGCTGTGAGGCACCAGTATTTTTTAGCTACACAATCATATGCAAAATATATTTAGCGGTTAAATACATTTCATCTCTTTTCTTTAAGAATAAAATTAAGTATCTCAGGCATATGCAAAACATTGATTTTAGTGTTGCTCTTCTAAGCTGTGATCAGAGAACAGGAATATATTCTGAAAAATTTTACGGAATTAAATTTATTCTCTGCTTAATTCAAAAACTTGACCTACAAGTGTATACACACACACACACACACACACACACACACACACACACATACACACACAAGCACATACTCACATAGCTATGATTACAGCAGTTTTACATGATGCTACTTTGACCTTGGTCAAGTTTATACCTTCTGTGCATTTCATTTCTCATCTGTGAGCTGATGAACTTCTATGATGCCAAGGTTTGCTTTGACTCTAATCTGGTCTGATTTAATGAAACAGAAAGTTTGTGCATTTGGCTTTGGTAACTTTATTCAAAGTGCAAATATTAAAAAGACTGAATTAATTCTTATCCTAATGTGAGTTTTTATTTGCTGCTTCATGGAACTAATGATTTGGAATAAATCATTGGGATGTGCTATTGAATCCAGGTATTTGGCAGATATTATGAGCACAGCATTTCATTTTTGGATCAAACTCAGAACTCATTCAACCTCTCATGAAAAAGGCTCATGAAAAGTCTGTTGACTCTTTATGTAAGATGACTTAGTCTATTAAAGCAAATGGGGGTGAACTTTATGAAATGTAGGATACCAAAATTACACTGACATGATCTGCAGAAAGTCTTGCTGAACTTTACTAAACAGAGAACTTACTCTCTGATTGAGACTGTAAGTGAACTAACATTCTGTCTATTGCCAGATCTCCGCATCAGGAGACAGCATTCCTCCGAAAGTGTTTCTAGTATCAACAGTGCCACAAGCCATTCGAGCATTGGCAGCGGCAATGACGCTGACTCCAAGAAAAAGAAAAAGAAAAACTGGGTAAGTCATCCTCAAGCTTCTAATGTGGCAGCTTTTATGGCATAGCGAGTAAGCTAATGTTCTCTGGGAATAAGACCCTGAAGCCTTTCACTCAGCCCCATTTGGAGGGACTGGCACCTCATGGGCTGTACTTTTTCAGCAATCAGACAGTGTGGGGCTGAAAAGCATACATGTCAGAGTTAGGACTGAGAGGGATTCATGGTCAGCGCTGTACTTTTTCAGCAATCAGACAGTGTGGGGCTGAAAAGCATACATGTCAGAATTAGGACTGAGAGTGGGGTTCATGGTCAGGGTGGAGAAGAAGAAAGATCACAATGATGGAAAGGTAGAGACAAGGAGGGACTGCACATGATAGAAACTGAGATCCCAGATCCTCCTCCAGATTTCATCGGGCCTACAGTAAATGGTGTTTTAGCCATTTTTTAAAAAATTAGTCTATTAGTCTATTAGTCTTTTTTTTTTAAATCAACAGAGCTGAGTAGAAAAATAAACATAAGCTTTAACAGACTCATGTCTCAAATTTGTTGGAGATATTCTTGTCATTATTTATGATAACATGAATCAATCATGAAAAAAACTTAGCAGAACCTGTTGTCACTGAAATATAAAACAATGAAGTGCAGAATTTCTGTAAATATGTTGAGTCAAAAATAGATTTTTAATTAGTACGACTCTTGATGAGTCCAGAATGAAACACACAAGTTTTACTAGTGCTTTCTGTGTATCATGAAGGAAAATCGTTTTTTGTTTTTTATTTTTTAAAAATGTTTATGCAGGTAATATTTTAAAAAACTGATCAGCCTTCATTCCCTTGATTTGTAATCCCACACTCTTTCATGTTTCTGCAAGGTGAACTCTAGAGGAAGTGAGGTGACTATAAACCCTGGACCATTTGGCATGCACCTATACAAAAAACCCTACCTTGGCATGAATGCTATTCATTTGGCAGTAGGCTTTTATACCTTTGAAAAACAGATTACTCTGTATGTCTTTCCTTTGTGTCTTTTCATTTGAATCTCAAATTTTAAAGGGAAGTGAAAACTACTTTCTGAATAGAACTGTAGGGGATACCAATTCTGGTTTTGAATAGTCTGGGGATTGAAAAATTTGAATAGAAAATCACAATTAATGAAGTGTTAGGTGAATTTGATTTCATTTTGCTTTTTAAGTTTGTACTGTCAGCAGGATATGACTTGATTGTAGCGCTAAAGTGGCCATTTAAAACAAATTGCCTTGAAGAGAGAAGCATTGGGAACCTAAATCCCTTCAAGGTACTTAGTTTTAAATGAGTGCTCTGACAGACTTCCCGTGACCTTGCACTATTTAAAAGCCCTCCGTGTCTGCGCTGCGCTGGATTAATCCAAGAGTAAAAGGCAAACACTGAACACAGTATTACTTATTTTTTTTAGAGATACTGTGTTGCCATTGTTAATACTCTGCTTCCATGTACTGACCCCAGGCAGTGGCTAGGATGGCACTTGCAAACTAACGCCCCAAAGCAAATCCCTCCAGATGCAATAGAACAGGAAAGGTAACTTCTATCTTCCTTTCAGCTGAGAAGCTCTTTCAAACAAGCTTTTGGGAAGAAAAAGTCCACCAAGCCTCCTTCCTCACATTCTGACATTGAAGAGCTCACTGATTCCTCCCTGCCAGCTTCCCCCAAGCTGCCCCATAATGCTGGTGACTGTGGTTCAACATCCATGAAGCCTTCTCATTCGGCCTCAGCGTAAGTTTCCCATTGCAGACTTCTGAGCTACTACTATTGACTCCACACAGGGTTAGGTGGGTCCTGCATTCCTGTTCGGCAGCCCTTGATTTCTCCTGATGATTTCAGTCTTACTGGGAATGCTGGACAAGATTTGTTTCTCTCTCTCTTTTTTAATCTATTGGTATCTAGTGTTTCTTAATCTCCACTGTACTTTTCTAAATCATTCTTCTTCTTTTCACTTGCATTTATCCATGTTTCCGACTGTGCATACGTGCAGGTCAGCCCTTGTCTGGCCACCAAAGAAACGGCAAAATGGCCCTGTGATCTACAAGCATAGATCTCGGTAATGGAGTGTGATGCATGAAAACTGCAAAGATCCAGGCTCTAACCACTCAGTGTTCCCTTTGCCTTTTCTAAAGTCCCTTGCATGTGTTAAACCTCCAGGACTTTTTCTGTCTCATTTCTCACTAAACTTTAGTTTCCCACAACCAGCCTACAACTCAGTAGCCTTTGATCTCTTAGCTAATCTACGTAACATTTTTTGGAAGCCTACTTTCGGTTAGCACAAACGGACATGCAGCATTTAAAATATAGAAGAGTAATTAAGGAGATGATCATTTGTTTTACATGTAATTTAACTCAAGTTTTCTTATATGTCCAATAAGAAGGATTATCATAGAATCACATAGAAAACAGAGAAATTAATTCAGGTTATATGAGAAGGAACAGTGTACCATGTCATTTTGTGATCAACTACCTAAGTCTTCAAATTTTAAATGAAAAATATTACTAATTATTAATATAAAGAAATCTCTTGCATATTCTTTAGCAAAGTTATCCCTAAGCCAAAACAAAGCAAAATTGATATACTGTATCTGACCTTCGAGCAGCTCAGGACTCGTCTAGTAGTCTGGGCTGATGTCTGTGATTTGACCTTCATTAGCTGTGATGTCTTTAAACTGTCAGAGTCCAGCAGGCCTTGTTACATAATTTGAATATCCAAAACTAATCCCTGTAATCTATTTTCTGCAATGTTGATATTTGTTGGATTATCATGGTAACTAAAAGACAGCAGAGAGGCAAATAAGGCTGCTGATTGAGAAGAAGTCATCTTTTGAGGATGTAACACTTTGGCTTTCCCAAAAGAAGGTTTCGTGTCCCACATGGAAACTCGAGGCTTTTGAGAAACACAGGATGGAATGTCACAGTACCGTGGCTTCCCTTCTAAACACATCAATAACCAGGGCATTTGGAGGATCACTTTATAAAATTGTCTTTAAACGTCACAAAATAGGAACACAAATGATTAACGGAACATATAGCTACCTACAGTTTTGAAGCTATAGACGTATTAGTGCTGGTGAAACTCTTTCTCCTTCTTTCCAGCTCTTGCCAGTAGTGAGCAATTTCTTTATCTCCTGGACACTATATGCCTCTGAAAGAGCCATTGTCTTTTCTAAGCCTCTGGCTTTCTTCAGACTACTGATTTTGCATTGGTTTGTTTGTTTTCCTTTAGGATCTGTGAGTGCACAGAAGCTGAGGCAGAGATAATTCTGCAGTTGAAGAGTGAGCTCAGAGAGAAAGAATTAAAATTAACAGATATACGGCTGGAAGCCCTCAGCTCGGCTCACCATCTTGATCAGATCCGGGAAGCCATGAACCGAATGCAGGTCTGTGCTGCCACCACCCTTCAGGGAACAAAGAAGAGAGAGAAAAGGCTGCCTTTCTTCTGCCCTTGGTTGTGCTCAAACACATTCCATGTTTAAACCCAACGTGGAGATGTGCTCTATTTATTCAGTCGCTGCCACGCTGCTGTTACTACCAAATGGAAATTTTGCTCAAATCCAGGCGGGAAGTGGGTGGAAGGGCAAACTGACCATGTGAGACATTCATGCAAGTGAATGGATTTTAAGCAGAGATATGTTCCAGAGAAAAAGCCTGCAGTTTTTCCTGCTTCATTTTTCTATGTGTCCCCTTTATGCTGGCTTCTTTCAAATTATTCTTTTGAAATCTGACCTTCACATATTTTTCTATTGAGAAACAAAAATAATGAGGAAACTCCAGAAAATTCAATGCTGGCTTTCTGAATATGAGAGCAAAAGTGATTTGGAATGCCATCTGTTAAAGTGGAGCTTTTGCATTTTTTTAGAAACATCTAAAAGCTAAATTCAGAGTTGAGCTGTGCTGAGGTTAAGTTTCCATGTCATGACTGTAAACCACCATCTCTTGATGCCCCACATTGCTGCTGAGGGCGCTGCCAAGCAGCTTTGTCAGCCGCCCAGGGTACCTACCTATTGAAAGGCTTCAGTGGTTTCTGTGAGCTGAGTGCCCACCTTCGGAAAGTCAGAGGGTTTCTCATTTTCTCATTGGTTAGCTCGGATCCTGAAGGAGCAAATGTCAAATCATCCTATTTTCTTCCTGTATTTTTTTTGACTCTTCACAAACTCACAAAATATTCTTAATATTTTGAAAATGAGAAGTATTAGGAACTGTTACATTTCAATCCAAACGAGATAAGTCATGATAGGCTTTACTTTTTCTACAGCACCTGGAATTAGATGTGGGACTTCAGAAACGCTAGTTGAGCAGTCAGCCTATATCCTTAGCTCATATACTTCTTAAGTGTATGTTTTGGACCAGCAAGCTTAGGGATATAGCTCAGTGTAGAGCACTTGGTTAACCTATGTGAGGCCCTGGGATTCAAGCAGCAGCTCTACAAACAATTGTAATATTAGCAGTTGTGTCTGAATTTTGAATCAACAATACATGCAGCGACTGGGAAAAGTTTCCTTCCTCCATCTGAGTGAAATCCCCTTTTCATAATTTATGCTTGTTTAATGTCTCCGTGGAACAATTAGCAAACACAGAAACTCTGATACAAACCTCAGTGTTCCTTTCTAAAGCTAGCTTAATGTTTTTTATGCTTTGCAATTCCTCACAGAATGAAATTGAAATACTGAAAGCTGAAAATGACCGTTTGAAGGCTGAAACTGGTAACACAGCCAAACCTGCTCGGCCTCCCTCGGAATCCTCAAGCACAGGATCCTCCTCTTCCTCCCGCCAGTCCTTGGGGCTTTCACTCAACAACCTGAACATCACCGAGTCAGTTACCTCAGGTGACTCAGCATAGTGCATGTATGCCCAGGCCCTGACCTATGCTCATGGGGGCGGGGGTGACTGCCAGTATTCAGAAAACCTTACATGTCTTTCGAGTGCTCATACCAGTCTTCAGAAATAACCTCATCCTTATCTTACACGTTTGTGTTACAGTCTTTAAAGGAGAATTCTCTGAGGTATAATAATTTCTTATCATTTAAAAGAAAGCCACTTCTAGGGCTGGAGAGATGGCTCAGGGACCAAAGCTTTTCCCTTGCAAGCAAAAGCTGGGCAGAAACGTTTGAATCCTGCACTCCTGGCCCTTAAAGGCAGAGTCTGGGAAAACCCAGAGCAAAGCAATAAGGAGGGAGAACAATCCAAGATGATTCAGGATGTTATTTTTGGACCTCCAAAGACACACACTCAAGTACCCTCTTCTACACATACAACACCCACAAATGCAAAAAAAAAGTTAAACACTTGTGTTTGCAAGGTCCTTATTCCATGATTACAAATAGAATGAAGAACTAATATTCTCACTGATGACTAGTGCTCATGAATATAACAATAATAACTCCATTCCAGTTAATAGAGTTTCCCATGATTTGAAGTTGGTAGTGTACAAATCCAGTTTCTAAATTTTACTGCATGATCCTTCATAATGTTATCTGGAGAATATAATTCTGCAAATCACCCAATCCAAAGCTATACTAAATTTTTAACAAACTGACAGAGCACTCTGGGTTCCGTGATTGTACATAACATACTAATGATAGAACAAGAGTGACACAATCATATGACATATTCTCATGATCCTATCTGATGATTATTTATCATTCAATGACTTGACTTTCAGTCATGGCTATGGAATTTCCTTCAGGAAGTCTGTTCATATGGCTCTCTGGTAATTGCAAAGTATAACCACCAGGTGACGCTAGAAACCCATGAGATCAGTGTTCCTGAGTTTGGTTTCCCCTCAAACTGAAATATAGAAGGAATAGCAGGGAGAGGGAAGGTGAGGGGGATGAAAGCACACTGACGCTGACTGCATCCTAATGAATCAAATTTTTAAAGTCAGAAGTGATTAAATTCTGATCGTCTTTCATAGTCATTTTTATATATGTATCTATCTAAATACTTGCTTTCATTGTATATCTGCAAGACAATTAGAGCTTCCTATAATTTAGACAATGTTTATAAACATGTGGAACCATACCTTATATTCCATTAAAAATATCACAGAGGTCCCATGATTTGAAGTTGGTAGTGTTCCCAGTAACCTGGAGAGACTCAGAATGAGGTATGATGTGACCCTCCCATTGTCGATAGGCTCATTTGAATAAACACATAGAGAAAGGAAATAATAACATGGATGGCAGTACTTTCGAATCCTGGAGCATGAAATGTTTTAAAGGCTTTGCCTCCCATACTTTCAATAGTTCCATGAAACAGATACTAAGTTAAAACTCCTTTTATACATAAGGAAAGTGATGTGATCATTTTTGTTAAAATCAGTAAGGGTAAGAGCTAATATTCGAGCCCAAATCTGTATGAATCACTGCTTCGAATTTTAAACAATATTACACTCATTTAGCTTTAAGTATCTATGTATATAGAAAGACAAGTACATCCTTCAATGGCTTAATGCTAAGAGTTATTTCTGTGATTGCCAGGAGAATTTTTATATTTTAAGCTTGCTTTTGGAGAGTTAGGATAGCAGGTATTGAGTGGGATGTACCAAGGGTAGATACTTGAATCAGCAATCTGAATGCGTCCCTTACCAGAGACAGCTACCCACTACAACACCACTTTGTGCCTCTCTTTGCCTTCTCCCTTGGTATCTACACTATTTCTATGGTGGACATGTATAGTTCCCGGAACACTCCTAGGTCTTTTGTGTTTGGTAGTTAGTCAGAGACAGGGAGGTTAGGTTTATTGGAGGAAAGTGCATATGTAGGTAACCTAGTACTCCCAAATAGCTGTACCAGAATTTGGTATTTAACAAGGCTGATCTTCAACTATCTATTCCTTTTACCTCTACTTGACCTCATACCCGTGCCACCATGTTCTGCTCTCCCGTTATCTCCCAGGACTTTTATACTGGATTTTGTTAACTGAACACCTTTTCTTAGCTTTTTACTTGCTTAAACCTTCTTAACCTTCTTGTCTTATCCTGTCCTTCACCTTCTCAGAGCAACCTTTCTTATCTACCCAGCACACACTCTTGTCATTTTCTGTTTTACGACCTACTCCCTGCACTTTCTGAAATTACCTTGTTGACAATGAAAAGGCACGAAATTTACTTTCTTACTTTATTACTCATTCCAATGTCAAAATTACTTTCTGATATTATTTATACCTAGCCAGTACTTGCTGGAAATTTGTGAGCATTACGATTAGGTAAGTAAAAAAGTATTGAAGTAGAAATTTGGATGTGAATTATAAATTCAGCCAATGGTAAGCCACTCTAATTTTCTCAAACAAAAGGATTTAAGAACAGAAAACAAAATAATCTTAAGAATAAGAATACTGTGTACATTGTCAGCTTAGGTTATCAATATTTCCATTTCTTAAAACATCACTCACTTTTATCCATTGTAAATCTCATACTCTTTTGGCCATTCTGAAATACATCATACAGTGTTTTATCCTTTAATTTCTCTTGTTTGATTAATAATAACCAGTAATTATCCTACCACACTTAATTTTTAAGTAAAAGAGACAAAAAAGAAAATGATTATGATGATGCTAATCAGGGAGAATTGTTCAATATAAGAAAAGAAGATAATCTTTGATGATTTAAAACTTTCCAATGAAAGAAAGGGCTGGGGAGGAATCTCACTGGTAAAGTATCTGCACATAATGCAAAAGGATCTGGACTCAAATTAGGTGAAATATGATAGTAGCATTATTTTACTATTCTACTACTATTACATACTATTAATAAATGAAGTTTTATGTAGCTCTAAAACAATGTATTAATTATATACTTTTGTAACAAATTTTCTTCTCTTCTTTGTTAAGTTTGTTAAGTTGCCATATTTTATTACTGATATCATAGGAATCATTTTAGCTAAGTATGGTAGCTCCTATCTATACTCCTATCACTCAGGAGAAGTGCTTTGAGTTCTGGCTACACAAGGATACAGAGTGAGACCCTGTCTCAAGCAAACAGCAAAAATAAAAACTATTCCATTTTCTGGAGCCATTTATTAACCTGTTTCTGTGATGTTACACTCATGGGGCTTGTCTCTCTAAAGCAGTTACCAGTGCCGCTGGGACAGACCCATGAGCTCCCTACCACATAACCAAGTTTCCTTCATGCACAAAGTCCTATCTTCTTATTGAACATGGTCAATTGCAGCCTCAGTGCTTAAGGAAGACATATATATGGGGTATTTTTTTCATCATACTTTTCCAAATAGAACATTAATCTGGTATAATAAATTGTGAAATTTGGGGCTGGAGAGGTGGCTCAGGGGTTAAGCCTCTGCTTTGCAGGCAGAAGGTCCTGAGCTGGGATACTAGACCCCACATATAGATGCCGGGCTGAAGCCCGGGCAGCCTGCATTTTTGTTTCTGGTAGGGCGGAGCCTGTGAATCCCCAGGCAGAGTAAACAAGGAGGAATAGAGGTGGTCCATGGTTCCCGAATTCACCCGTGGTTCTACACACACACACACACACACACATACACACACACACACACACGCATAATTGAATAAATTAAAAAAAACTTATAAATTGTGAAATTTATCCTCATTTAAAACTGTTTTTATTATAACTACTATCCAACTTTGTCTTGCTTCTGTAATTGTTAGGATATTAACACTAACAGTATTTTGGTTATGAAGCCATTAGCATAAAGGGTACAGGAGAACAATAATACATATATTTCAATAAGGATATGGAATGCCATGGCTCAAACCTAGTAACAGCCCTAACACAGATAGATATAAGGCAAGTGGTAATGCCATCACTTTAAGTGCCAAATGCTCAAAAATAAGTACATTTGACAGTCAATCTCATCTTTGCATTCATGAATTACATGAGGACTGAGCTGGGATATTTTAGTTTGGATTTAAAAAATCAGATTGCTTTTCAATTTGTTACAGTTATCATAATGACTAAATATTATTCATGTATTACTCAGACTTGTCTATAGCAGAGAAAAAAAAAGTCCTTCATCTCAAGCAATGGCCCAAGACTTGGATGAAGATCATTGGAAGCAGATATAAATTCTTGATCAGATTGCTAGCCCAACCACATTCCCACATCCCGGAAAATTTCAGGGTGGTTTGGCTAGAATAGGATGTCAATTCCAGTAAGCAGTACACCAATGGAAGGAAGAACAAAGATACAAGAAACAGATTAGGTAGAGCTAATGCTAGTGTGTTGCAACTGTGTTTCTTTTAAATTTTAGATATTTTGCTGGATGATGGTGGCGATGGGGCTGGACATAAGGACGGCCGCAGTGTGAAAATCATGGTCTCCATAAATGAGGGCTATGGCCGAACGAAGGTATTTCTTCCATCTCAAATTCTCTATAAGGAAAGGAGGAGAGCTCTTACCAGTTAGCTACCTTGTATGCCTAAGTATTTGTTCCCGGCTCCACCCTCTTGGAGTCTTTGCTTTGTCATCAACTGAATGTGGTACAGAAGACTAAAGGATTCTGCGATAAAGTAATGACATTTCTGTGAAAGTAGAGATACGCTTTACGGGTAGCATATATGCTTATTGTCACAGAACAATGGTGGCTGCCAGTCTATGCCAGTTTTGAAACTGAAAAGACAATAATAATGTTTCTTGATGTAAGAACCTCCTTACTACAGCATTTCAGTATCACTTGAGTCATAGGTGATGTTTATATTATGCAGTAACTGTCTGTCAAGCTGGTATCAAGTGTGAGAGCTAAATGAAAACTGTAGACTTTAGGCAAGTATTTAACTTTCTGTATTCAAATATTGCCTTGAAATGGCCAGTATCATTAGAACCTATCTTTTCTTAAAACTAAAAGGAATTTTTAAATTGGATTATTACTGTGTCCATTTTTATATTGAATGAAATTTAAATTATTTCAAAACAATTAGAATATTTAAGTTTAAGACACGAGGTAATGCCCTGATTTTTCACATTGAGAGTATGTAGCCAAGAACATAGCATCATAATGTTTGTGCTTAAGCTGCAGATTCGTGAACTGCTTGTCCCGAGTGTGTCTTTTGTTCTAATAGTCTCAGTGAAACCTAAATTAACTGCAATTCAAAAGCAGCTGTTTAAAGGTATTGTATCACCACTTGCGGTCATTGCATTATAAACAGATTGAAAATAACTTTTCCTTTCTACAAAGATCCTTCTTAAAGATCATGTATTCAAACATTTATTTCTAGTATAGAGAATTAGACATAGAACAAGAGACTTCGTAGAAAATAAATAAATGCATTTTCTCACAATTGCAGAGGAACACAGATTCAGGATCAAGGTTTTGGCAGATGTGGTTGCTAATGCAGTTTCTCTCTTTGGGTTACAGATGGTCAGCTTCATAGTTTGCTCTCCTATTGCCTAACCTCCATTGCATCTGAGAGGGCAAGAGACAAGCTCTACCAGGGTCTTTTATTTTATCATAATTCCCTCACTCTCATGATTAATTGGGCCCTGAACACCACCTGAAGGCTTCATTTCCTAATGGCTGGAGATTGGGTTTCAACAAACAAACTTAGAGATACACATAAATATTTGGCCCATAAAAATAGTAGATAGCTTAGTTGTTGAAGCACCACTTGATTTCAAGTTCAAATTAAAAGTGAATTAAACTGAGCACTAGATAGATCAAGGATAAAATGTAGTGCTTATATGGTTTAAATATGTTCAGTCTATTCCCTTCCCTCCAAGTTGCTTTCCATAAAAAAGAATATACCCATTTTTTTCGTGTGTGTGTGTGTGTGTGTGTTTGTGTGTTTGTGTATTTGCATGTACTAGAGGACACTTGAGTATATGTGCTATTAAGGTCCAAGGGTGACTTATGACTTTGGGAATTATCCTGAATTGCTTTAGTTCCTTATTGCTTTGCTCCAGTGTTTACCAGTCTCTGCCTTCCAGGGCTAGAAGTACAGGCCACTGCTATTGCTGCCAAAAATTTTTACAAGGGCACTGAAAATCAATTCAGGCTATTTTGATTACAAGCAAAAGCTTTAACTCCTGAGCTATCTCCTCAGCCCTGTACCTACTACTTTAAAAATGTCGTACAGTTCATTCTCATCTATTCTGTCTATCTTTCCTCCTTCAGGAGATATACAACAGTGTTTTGTGATCTGGTTAATGTCTTTCTTGTTTTGGTCACTCCTGCTGATACAAAAACTATTATTTGATTAGTTGATTAATTTGCTTGGAATTTTTTTATTCTACATAACACATTATATATATTATTATTGTAGAATCATCAAGTCTAATAGATTCTTTAATCTTAAATACCAACTGAACTAATAAGGTTTAATAGGAAAATATAGTGATAAAATAAGATACACTACCAGGCTTTATCTTTTTTCCTTTCATTCTTACTAAGGACCAGAAATCTCAGGCATATTTGATAGGATCCATTGGTGTTAGTGGAAAAACTAAGTGGGATGTCTTGGATGGTGTGATTAGACGACTCTTCAAGGTAAGTTGTTACAAGTAGCCTAATAATGATTTTCATATGTGTGTCCTTTTAAATGTCTTCTTACTTTAATAGCATTGACGCATCTGCTTTTACTATCTTCCATCTCAAATTAAGAAGCTTTTTCTCCTACTACTGTTTAATATAACAACTCATATTTCCCATGTCCCAAATTACCCATTGTCAAAATTCTTAGAAATCAACTTTATATACTCATGAATTTTGCATTTGTTGCAGATGAGTAGGACCTCCGGTTTGACTTACTTTCTTGTGTGTGTATTTTAGGAATATGTATTCCGAGTTGATACATCCTCTAGCCTTGGTCTGAGCTCTGACTGTATTGCTAGCTACTGTATAGGAGATCTAATTAGATCCCATAACCTAGAAGTGCCTGAACTGCTGCCTTGTGGATACCTTGTTGGAGACAACAATATCATCACTGTGAACCTAAAAGGTAAAAGCATTGAATAATTAAATAAATGCACAACTGTAACTTTTTACCCACACTGCCATTTTATTTTATTTTGTTTTCCTTCTAATTCCCCAATTTGCATAAGTCTGTTAACTGTGTCAACTTCTTTGATAGTTTTGGTATGAAATGATTATTTTAAAACTTTCTACTAAATATATTAAAATCCAAAGGAATTATATTTTCAATTCTAGGATATGAACTCAAAGTATAATTCTAAAGAGTCACCAAGACTCATAGGGAGGGATGTAACTTATGCAATTTCAGTCTAGAGTTTTCTCTATTTCTCATCTTTCATTGGAGGAGATTTCAAAGAATATGACTGTGTTTTCTACGCTACTATATTCATCACAGTATTCTGGATATAAATACCCACTCAGGATAGAGAAAGGGAAGTAAGGAAGAAGGATAAGAGATTCTGTTTTCTTTGCTTTGGATGATGTGACTTATCATAGATTAATGTGATACACGGCATACACTTGTCTCTGTAGTTCCATGTTTGTATATGTTCAAAAGTCAGCATGCATCTACATAAACTGGGTTAATAGAGGGATTCGTCAATATTTGGCTTTATGATTGAGATAACTGAGTTAGTGAGAAAAAAAATACTTTTGCTCTCTTCTTAAATCCTCAGTAAACATCACAATTTGCAGTGTTCAGAAGTTTAAGTCATTGAACAGCTTGTGATGGATAATGAGAACTAGATAGTATTAAGAAGAGGAAGGAAAGACAGAGTAAGGATGGGCGCACACACACGTGTGTCAAATGCACAATCACTCTACCAAAACAAACCTTGAGGAAGAAACAGAATTTCTGTTTCTGTCTTGGTTTCTAAAAAAGAGTAGAAAACGTGGATTTGTGGTGAAGAGAAGCCATCACAAAAGAAAACAGTGTGGATGTTCCTCATGTCTTCTTACATATTCCATCTCAAAATGACCATGATGTCAGTGGGTTAGAAAAGTCTAGAAAAATCATGTTACGAGGATCTCATTCCTATGAGCAGCATAACACTATTTCTGGTTGATAATGCATTTCTAAATCTAGCTTCAGTAAAACAATAAGCCACACCATTCCTTTTGTTTCTTCTTTCAGGGGTAGAAGAAAACAGTTTGGACAGTTTTGTTTTTGATACACTGATTCCTAAACCGATCACCCAAAGGTACTTTAACCTGTTGATGGAGCATCACAGAATTATACTCTCAGGACCCAGTGGTACTGGAAAGACCTACTTAGCAAACAAACTGGCTGAATATGTAATAAGTAAATCTGGGAAGAAGAAAACAGAGGATGCAATTGCTACTTTTAATGTTGACCACAAGTCAAGTAAGGTAAGTCATAGAGTCCTCAGAGAACAACTCATTTATCCATCTACCTAACAGGAAAGGTCTAAGATTCTGTAGAATTTTCATTTTGTACATGGAAAGAATATTCTCTGGCTTCAACTAAAACTATCATTCAATGGATGAATAATCTTCACTTTATGTATTTGTAGGAAACCATTATTTCCAATAGTTTTCACTTATCATTGAGTTTACTCAGAACAAAATGGCTAAGCTATAGATTTCTTTATACCAATCGTTTGCAAAGTGCCAGGGAGGAAAGAGATCTATGTGTGTTGCTACAGAAGCAAAAGTGAAGAATAAAGCAGGTTTTGAAAAAAAAAACAATATTTAGCCTGTGTCTATAAATAATGGGTATTGCACTGTGGGAGTTGATTTGTGGCTAACTAGAACACTGGAGGCTGAAATTCTGGGAACACAACAATGTGCTCAGGTCACATCTCTGCAAGAGTTATAGTAGGAACCTTAGGAAAGTAAACATTTTGGCAGTGTTAACCTCGAATGTGCCCTATTGTTCAGCTGATAAATTTAACCTACAATACATTGACATGAGGGCCTAAAGACATAACCAGGGCTTTCCTAAATTCTGAGTTTTCAAAGAACAATAAATACAAAGTGATCTCTGGTTAAGATATTCATGATGTTAAACTAGGTTTACCAGCTTTCTTTATTAACTTTTGAATCAATGCTACCTCAGTTTCTCTTGGAAAAATGTGATTGTCATTAGCAAGAACTAGATTGAAATTGAATGATAGTGGTTGTCACAGTTATGCTACATATTACAGATAAATTCATGACCAAATGGCCTAAGGAAACAAAGGTTTTATACTTGGCTTATGATTGTCTGACTATAGTTCTTAATCCAGCTTGGCAGGAGCGTCCATACCAACACCAGGGGCTGAGGAATCTGGCCATACCATATATGTACAGGAGAGTGGGGAGAAGGGAAAACTTCCCTTGCCAGCAGCTTGTCTGTCCAAGTATGCTGAAGAATGCCAACTTACTTAACCAGCTTCCTCCATTTTCTCCAACTGCCCAGGGAACTAGGTCTCCCCACCATGGGACAGGTCTTCACCATAAGTTAGACAAGCTCTGCAGGCTTGCTTAGGGTTTGGCTACTAATTCTTTACAAATGTGCCTGAAGCTTTCAATTGCCAAATTGACAACAGTAGCTGTTTACACGGAGGTTCATGTCATGATTTTAAAAAATAACCTGTTTGGAAGAGTTCTGTATTCAACAAGTATTCAGTGTGTTAGTTAAATTTCTGCCACCATGATAAAGTATCTGAATTAAGGGTCGCGAGATCATTTTAGCTTAATGTTTCCGAGGATTCACAGTGGGCTGGCTCTGTTGCTATGCAACTGGAAAGGCAGAGTGCCCTCAAGGTGGGGGCTCATGACACCCCAGAGATTGTCCCCACAGGCAGCCAGCAGTCAGAAAAAGAGGAAACTTTCCAAAGTTGTTCTCCTAGTACATTACTTGCTTCTACCAGGCCTTGCCTCCGAACAGCATGTTTACTATATGCTTGGTAGTGGGTTAATCCAATGGAGAGACTGACAACTGCTCACACAGTCCCTTCTCCAATCTTTCCTCCCATGAGCCTTTGCAGGAACACTTCCTACTTACTACAAAGCACTCAGAAATCTCAGCTTTGCAAATTGCCATGAGTTAATGTAATTTCCAAACCTGTTGGATTCTTGAATTAAACATAGTTCAATAAACAGAAAGTTATCTGTTAGTTCATGAAATCTAGCCACTTGTGGGACTTAGAAAGCATGATTGGATTCTTTTGCATCTTCATTTTTGTTTTTCATCTGCAAAAAAATGAGGGAAACTGTAGGGCTGTAGGAAGTACCGAATGAGTATGTCCCCCCTGGGGGATATATAGAAAGACAGAGGAAAACACCAAAAGGAGCAAGCACAGTGTCACATTGACTTCTGATTATTCTTTATTAGCCCTTGGCCTGCTCCTCATGTAGTTTCCTTCCCCCACACATTCTTCTGTTCAAAATCATCTCGAAGCAAAAACTGATAAACTAATAAACATAAAGTTCAGTGGGATGTCTTAAAGTTAAATACAGGTAGCCCACGACTCAGAATATTTCTTTGGAATTCAGCACTATTTGAATTGTGGCTGGATGATTCATTGTTACTTTGAATAAAGGGAGGCATAAAACCTGAGGTGGAACACTTGACTTTTCTCTAGGCTGAAGGAGTATGAGACAACTGTTTGTGTGCTTCTGCCTGCATGTCCATGTCCCTGTGATCCTGTCTCTTTTTCTTTATCCTTATGTGAAAGCCTTTTAACACACAGCGTTTTGCTTTCAACCAAAAGAGATGAAAGGGTTTTGAGGTCTCTTAGGCATCCTCAGTTCTCTGAGGTTGTCTTTATTGTTGATATATCAGAATTCTGCAGCAGTTCTTTGATTTAGAAGAAAAGAAAAAAAAACAGTGGCTAGAAAATAAGCAAAATAGGTTTGTTGGCGGAGATCTAAGCATTTTTACGGAATTGAGAATCATTTAATGTCAAGGTTGAATTAAATGTGTTAACTCTAAACTTTATCATGATACAACTTAACATTTCAAAGTAAAAGACCTGACTTCTAGTAATAAAATATAACATCTTCCTAAAATCCGAATGCATGTATACACACATATTGCGAATATACTTCTTTGTTCTGTTTAAGTATGTGTACATATGCATGTGTGTGGTATATGGATGCTTCGATAGATACATATAGGTAGAGGAAATCCTTCAGTGTCCTTCCTTGACTTTCCAGCCCGTAGTATCCTGGGTCTGTTCACTACTGCCACATGAAGCAGGCTAGCTGGCCAGCAGGCTTTTTGAGATTCTTGGCTTTCTGCCTCCTATTTCCCAAAGGCACACAGTAATTACAGAAGCTTGGACCATTGCATTTGGGGTTTACATGGGATCTGTGGATCCAGAGACCAGTCTTCATGCTTTCACAGCAAGTGCTTTACTTGCCGACTCATCTTCCCAGCCCTCTCTGTATATTTATTTTCATTTCTAAAAATGAATTAATGAGGGCTGGAGAAGTGGCTCAGGGGTTAAGCCTCTGCCTTGCAGGTGGAAGGTCCTGAGTTCGGATCCTAGACCCCACGTATAGATGCCAGGTGGAAGCGGGGGCGGCCTGCGTTTCTGGTCCTGGTAGGGCGGAGCCTGTGAATCCCGGGGCAGAGTAAACAAGGAGGAGGTGGAGGTGTCCATGGAGGTTCCCGAATTCACCCGTGGTTCTACACACACACATACATACACACACGCGCGCACACCATACATGCACAATTGAATAAATAATAATAAAAAAATTTTTAAATGACTTAATGGTTGTAGAGAGTCATCATAATATTTTGTCCTTTAAAAATTTCCAGTTAATATTGCCCAACACTTTTACGTTTTGTGTTTTCCAGAAGAGCAATGATACTATTTATTGTCTCCATTCAATTTTTCTTCTTCCTAAATAATGGAGGCAGGGCAGGGGGAAGAATTCCCAAGAGCAATGAAATGGAATTAATGATAGCAAGAAGCAGAGTGGGGGAGAAAATCCATGGACCCATCATTTGGCAGTTATCCAGAAAATGCAAAGCACAGCTAAAAGTTGCTTATTGTGTTTTCAAGATCACTAAGTGTGGATGAGCTATTGGCCAGGCTGTGTTCACTGTCACTGCCAGAGAACCTGGTTTATTCTTTCCACATTGACAGAGAATCCACATTTTGTGAGCAGAGGAAGGGAGGAAGGTGAGTATAGGCATAAGTGAGAGGTAGTATAAAAGAAGAGGGGACAGTGAAGCTGAGATGTCGCTAGGAGTACTGTGAGCAGATAGACTTGCTAAAATAAAATGCTAATGAGGCATGAAATAATAAATCCATTCTGTGATAGAGTCCTGTGATTGCTGCCGTGTTTTATGCTGTATCATAGAAAGCACACGTGAAATACAGCCAAAAAGCACTTACTGACTCAAAAAAGAGAGAGAGAGAGAGAGAAAATATCAAACAATAACCATCAAATGAAAAGAAAAATCTTTTCATGTGTTTGGTACCTCTACATTTTACATTCTGTTCCTCTTCCCACACTTCAAGCCCTCCCTCAAGCTGCCAGCTGGAATATTTTGATTGAGAGCAGAGCACATAAACAATTACACTTTGTGACATTTGATCTAAGAGGCCCAGAAGGCTAGAGATGGATTTAGAAAAGAGAACGCGGCCAGCTGAAGCCACTCAGAATGTTAGGTAGGGAAAGATCAGAACACTGGGCTGGCAGATTCATTTTCAGTGTGCTCAGAGTCCAGATCCGAGGAAGCAGGACGGCAGCCTCCCTGTCACAGCCTGGCTGCCTTGGGTTTGAAGATGTAAGTACAGATGCATCTCATGGTCAGTATCCGTCTGGAAGACAACCCTGATCTGTTCTAGCTAACGAGAAAGATGTGAAATGCCGAATGTGAATGTATTGGTATCTCAGTGTCAGATTGTTTTTCCAGAAGCTGAAGAATCATGAAATTAAATCACGGAAGTAGCAAAGAACTCATAAATATTGTGAAAAAAAATATGTGTACATGTCTATTTGCAAAGCTAAATTATCCATAGCTTTCATTAGTTTCTCAGGGCTCTACTTCCATTCTTACAAGGAAAAAGACTACTATAATAGTTCACGGCTTTGCTTGCGCAAAATCATCCAGTTCCCAAAGTCATTGCCTCTGTTCTGCTTCCTCTTTCTTGATTGTCTTCCATGAATCTCCCTTGTTAGATATTCTTTTGATATGCATAATGATCATCTATTATTTCTTTCCTATTTCCCTGGTAAGATCTTTCTTAGTTTTGCTTCCATTTGCGCTTCTCCTATCCACTGTGAGTGAAAATATCACCAACCTTTTTTCTATCTCTGTTCTGTTTTCCTTTGGATGACTTCATTGGCACCAGTGTAGTTGATCTCAGTGCTGGGCATGATTTGAGCCTGTTGGTCCCGTCCAAGCTCCCTGATTTCTATTTCCAACAAGTAACAAGTATGTTACTGGTCTTTGAGCCAATTTGCTTGTTCAGAAATGACCTTTGCAACTCTGAAAAAAAAAATCAGAAGTTCAACCTCTCCCATTTATCTCTACTTCAAACTCTTTCCTGCCACTTGAACTTCTGTGATTGTTTTCTAAGTGTTGGATTCAAAACTCCCTTCAAATTTTCCTTTGTCTTTTGTCTACTCAGATAGTGGAAAATAGAGTATGTTTATATAAGTAAATTCTAGCCATATTTTAATCATCCAGTGTTTGCTCATGGCTTTCTGCACTCAATCAAAAAAGTATCCCAGTGCTCCCTGTTCAGAGACATAGTGTCTTTTGACTTCAGCAAGCTTCAGTGTTTTCTCAATGTCTCTTTTCCTCCTCTGTAATATACTTACTGCACTGAGAAACCCTAATTCCGTTATATTCACAACATGTGAATATAAACATTATTAATATTAAACATGTATGAATAGTCAACTGGCAAAGCAGAATGATCTTATCTGTCTTTAAGATTGCAAAATTTCTTTCCAGGATATTGATCACCATTTTCTTTTGAAGCTATCTATACTTGTCAATATGGATATCATATTTTCATGTTTTGAACTTTGTCTTTTCTTCTGCATCTACTTGGCTAGTTCTTCTCCCAGTTTTAAGCATCAAAATATTACCTAACTCTGTGTATAAAGAAGTGGCAAATATTTCTGTCACCAGAAGGTCTTTTATAGAAGCTGCCAATAATCTTCAAAAGTAGTAAAACAAAAATCTTTCATCTAGCAATTAGTGTAATTTTTACTGTTAACTATAGTTATATATGTCCATGGCTTATCTTTCCTTCTAGGTATAAGCTTCTTCTATGCTTTTCCCATAATTAATCAACATATCCTTCATATTTGTGTTTCCTGTGATAAATAAATTGGTCTCCCCTACTGAAAACATACAAGAAAACAATCTCATCAGCAATTCATTCTTGTTTACATAGTACAATTTTTTTATTTTTCCTAATGTTACAAGCATATTGAATAACTACCCCTGCTTCCCTTCCCTTCCCTCTTTCCCCTTCCTTCAACTATCCATCGCACTCTCTCCCACCTTCTGTCTGTCCCAGGGTTTCCTCTGGATCATCTCCTTTAGTGGGTGGTCAGGCCTCTGTGGCAGACCGAATGGTCCTTTCTTGGGCAGACCCACTGATAAGAACACTCCCCTTCACCTGTCTGGCCTTAACTGCAGTACATTACAATTTTGTCTTCACAGATCCATTGTCTTTTATCCTCTCTGTTCTGTCACACACACAGCACTGCAATGCATGGTATTCTCCTGTAGCAACATCCCTGTTGTTTCCCCAAATGTATCTTAACGTTTACAGTTTCCAACGTTCACTTGTGTTCATTAATTTGAATTTTTTTCCACTATATTCTGTGTAAACCTTCAGACTAGAACAAGTGCCTTTTTTAACAACCCCCGTTGTGTTTTGAGCATTTTCCTTTTTGTATGGGAGTCTCTTGTAATTTTTGCCCATGTTCTTTGCTAATCTACTCAAGTTCTAGGAACACAGAACTTGGCTTTAAAACTCTGAATTCTTAGTGCCCGCTTGTAGCCCCGCACATAGAGAATCCTTAATGAAGGTGTGCTGAAACAATGAATAATCACAGGCTTGTCGGAGTTTTAGTTATTAGCCAAGATTCATCTCAAGTGTCACCTCTAAAATGCACATCAGGATCCCCCCAGCTGAAATTCACCCCTTTCTCCTTTAGACCCTCTTGTACCCCTTTCTCCTAACTGCAGGCCTTCTTTAGACCCTCTTGTACAATGTTTTCCTTCACTTTGTAAGTTCATTGCCCATGCATGTTCTTACACCCTCATGACATCCTGGCATTTTCTCCTCCAGACAACTGCCTGCCATGCCCACCAGTTAGGTTACACCTCTTTCCTTGGCTTCTCAAAGCCCATAATATACCTATGGCCTCATGTCACAATGACTTGACAATACTTAAATGACAGCCCCTAATATGACTGCCTTTAGAACCCACAGGTCATCAAATTGCCATTTTTAACGTGTATGTCTAGCCAAGTACTTAATGCAGTTGATAATGAATGTAAAACATACGTAAAGTCTAAAGTAGCAGGAATAATTCTTTCTTCTTTGTGTATACCGTGGAACTGGATCTAAGGCTTCATACACAGCTAATGAGTGTATTATAAATGAATGAATGACTCAATAAACTTCAGAGATTCATAAAATTAGTTTTTTTCTTTTAGGGTACATGAAAATCTTGAGATTGTTCATTGGTTTTTAAGTGTATTTTTTCCTATATTCTGTTTAGGCAAAATGAAATGACTGGTGGTATTCTGTTTAACAGTGTGTTTAATTGTAACAAATAGTACTTCAGTCATTTAATAAATTTTATATTTAAATTTAGAGGAATATAACCAAATGCTTCAACCCTCCATGGCCATTGTGTTAATCCAGCTACTTCTACATTTCTGTTGTTTCATGTACAGAGTAATTTAGCACCTAGCATTTTACCTTGCTTCTAGAAACTGGGATCAAGGAGTTACTTTTAGCCCAGAGCAATATTTACAAACTGAAAATGTCATTGTAAATATGCAAATGTAATGCAAATGCACTTACTGATTAGGATAACTCAAGCAAACCTAATTATGTTCTTGGCCCTCCCATCTGTGAGAACAGTCAATCAGAGAACTCGTTATAATCTCTAGATGAAAAGGTATTAGACAGGAATCATACCTGCCAAAGAACCAAGAGGCTCCAACAAGGCTGAGTGCTGATGTTAAGTGACCCAGTGAAAGATAACAAGTGTTTTTTCTGCTTAGAACTGTAGCAGTTGCATGCAGATTATATATAAGTAACTAGTCACATTTTTATAAGAGTTCTTGACTGTAATAGTATATACAGCTCATTGAAATGAATTAGAATTGAAATGTTAAAAGCCTAAGGAAAGGCTGTAAATTGCCATTTTGCATTTAGTCTATGAAATGATAGATTTGGTGAAAGTTCACTTTAATGATAGAAATGTCACAAGCAAAGATAAAGTCTGGATAAACATGGTCTACTATACAAGTTCTTGTCTATAAGTCACTTGGCTTTCCTTTTGAAGAAAAAAACACCAAAACAAACTTCCCTTACTGGTCTTTGTTCGTCATAGGAATCTGGTCTTCTACCTTTTCCCTCATCTCTCTTTTCTTTAGAAACATCATCCACCAGGTTTTAAATATGTTTGTTTGATGTGATGCTTTGTAAGAATAAAATACCATGAATTTGAGTGAAAATGAATGGTAGACAGTATGTATTCTTAAAATATTGTTTGCCATTGGTATAGTGTCATCTTCAATGTGTTTGTTTTCTTTACTTTTTAAAGGAATTACAGCAGTATCTAGCTAACCTGGCTGAACAGTGCAGTGCTGATAATAATGGTGTAGAGCTTCCAGTTGTAATAATTCTTGATAATCTTCATCATGTGGGCTCTTTGAGTGACATCTTCAATGGTTTCCTCAACTGTAAATACAACAAATGGTATGCTTATGAAATATTTTCAACATCAAATAGGAAAAGTTTTATGGTTATTTTTCTTCCTGTATCTATTTTTTTATTTTTAGACATTTAGTGAATGATATTAACTTGAGAGCTCCTAATTAATAGTGTGCTACATCTCCAAAGAATATATAGCTAGATATAGATTAAAATATCTCCTAATTCTCAGTTATGTCCCAGGTACTGCTATAGAAATATTGCATCCTGCTTGTTGCTGTTAGTTTCTAAAACATTCTGTAAGTATCAATTATGTAATAAATTCAAATTTTGGAAAATAAAGTCTTTTCATTCTCAGTCCATCTCTCTAACCGGTTTCATTCTCAGTCCATGTAAAAGTTGAGGTTCACTCTTTCTGTAGAGATAAATTTAATTCATTCAGTTATACCTTCCTCTACCACTTTCATGATTTTATTATTTATAGTAACAGGAAATGTTAAAGAAGAAATAATACCATGTACAAATTTGCTAAGATTCATTGTATCAGGGCTGTATGGAAAGGACATAGATCAGAAACAAATATTAACTTCCATACCGTTAGATATTCTAAGTAATTAATTTCTCATGAACACAAAGTAAGGGTTGACGGAATAATATAAATCCTGTCATTTAAAAGAGACAGGAAAGACCATGTGATTGATCAAAACAATCTTGAAATTTTTAAAGATAAATAGACTAGGATTTCTTGGTGCTTGAGCTCAAACTGGACCCCTCATTTAGTTATATAGTTTCTAGTCCAGTCATCTTTGTTATTTTCCAACATAATGTTCTGAAAATCAACTGTGAAAAATGGATAATCCTTACTTACTTGAATTGTTTAGTAAAACAATGCATTCATGGCTTCTACCTGTGGCATATCTAAATTTTCCATCCTTTATTTTTCCTAGTCCTTATATTATTGGAACAATGAATCAGGGAGTTTCTTCATCACCAAATCTAGAACTACATCATAACTTCAGGTAAAGAGAAATTGAAGGAGAGAGAGAGAAAGAGAGAGAGAGAGTATATGTGTGCGTGTGTGTGTGTGTGTGTGTGTGTGTGTGTGTGTGTGTGTGTTGATGTTCCTTTTCCTTTTTCCGGTTATTTTTCAATTTGTTTGTTGACAAATCCTGGCCATGATGGGCAATGGTGAAAGAGTAATTCCCCTTTCTCTTGACATTCTTTTTCAAGTGACATTTTATGATCTTCACCCTATAATCTACAGTGTTTCTTTTTTAAAACTGAAAGAATAAAATGTTTTTCCTGCTCCCTATTTTCCTGGCTAAATCAGAGCTCTTTTCCTCTCAGTGAAGATGTGAAGAGAATTCCTATTTCAGGATTCGTGATTCTTCTTCTGATGCCTCCCACTCACTGATGATACTGGCAAACTTGTCTTTAGCTCAGGAAGTGGAATCTGCTACATTATTATAACTCTAGTGCTTGTGGACCTCCTAACCCCTTGAAGCACTAAAACATGTACCTCAATTAATGTAGGAACATTAGTGTTTTATATTGCAATGAAATTTTCTGTGGAAATAAATGTTAAGTCACATAAAATTCTAATTTTTTTTCTTTCTATAGGTGGGTATTATGTGCAAACCACACAGAACCTGTGAAAGGCTTTTTAGGAAGATATCTTCGAAGGAAACTGATAGAAATGGAAATCGAAAGGAACATACGCAATAATGACCTCGTCAAAATTATAGATTGGATTCCTAAGACATGGCATCACCTCAATAGTTTTTTGGAAACACATAGTTCTTCTGATGTTACCATTGGTGAGTTAAAAAATTTTGATGTATCATTTTCCAGATGCTTTACCAATTAAATAATTGGCAAAGATGACAGATTGAATGATAGAAAATAACAGGCAAATTTAGTGTTTTCATAGCTTCCTAAGATTGATGGTCTTATTTTCTAAAACTTTACTTTTTCCTAACTCCAGTTACTTGTTACTTTTTTCTGACAATTATAGCTTGCAAAACATGAGATTAAGAAATTTTGAAATGAACAAAATATCCAAAACTCAGATAACTATTCAAAATAAGTCTTACCCATTTAGGGAATCTTTTATGCTATAAATCAAACTTTTTACTTAACAGCTTTTATCAACTATAGCTGTGAGAAAAGATATTAATTAAAGATAACAGAGATGTCTTATTAAAAATTAGATATCTTCTGTTTTTCATAGATAAAACAGTCTTCTTTTTTATGGGTATAGCACTTGATTTTTCACTCCTCCTTAAGTTGCATATACAAAAGTTGCCCTCAAATTGTCATAGATCTTAAAGACAGAGAAACTAAAGATTCCATGTATATTAGTAAGAATTCTATGTTTACACAAATAGCTGTATGGATTGCAAATAATATTTGTATTCTGAAATTCATTTCAGGGTCCCCAAACTTTACATGGATTATAAAACAGGTCAGGTTTGCAGGATTGTTACATTTCCTATTCTTTCTCACTCTGTGTTGTGCTATAGATTAATAGTTCCTTGTTAGTAAAACAAAAGAAGAGGCCATGAGATTGAGTTTTCATTGAGTGTGCGTTGATATGATCAAGGTTGCCAAGATGTTTGCTTTTTAAGAATCCTGCAAGAATTGATGATGACTAATTGTGTATTTGGATTGGTAACTATAATACTTCCCAGTTACACTTCGGTTTTTTATGTCTTCTTAGGTCCGAGACTCTTCCTTCCTTGCCCCATGGATGTAGAAGGTTCTAGGGTGTGGTTCATGGACCTCTGGAACTATTCTTTGGTACCTTATATTCTGGAGGCAGTGAGAGAAGGTCTTCAGGTACAGTTCTCAATTTGTGTTACTATATAGAATCACAAAGCAGAAACTCATTCTTTTCAAAACAAAATTAGTCTTTTCTTTACATATTTATGTGGACAACTAAAGGTATAAGAAACACACAGACTACATTTTGCCTGGTGCAATAAAAAAAAGGATTAAAATCAGTTCTATTAGCTACATATTTGAGGTCAATTTTTTGGCAGTAAACGCCTAGAATGTGCTTATTAGCCCATTAACTGTACAGTTCTGTATTTTAGGATGTGGCCACACTATGTGGGCCTTCCCCATTTACACTCATAATTTGCCTCAAGTCATTTTTGCTCATGGGTTCCCTTCCTGCATTCTGTCTCACTGTTGAAGTCCTTGAAGAGCACTTGCAACATTTTTTCCTGTTTTCTGAAGATGTTTTTGAAGTCTAAGGAAGTCAATTGGCCTCAGCTGTCTGTGACAGGTTAAGAAGCATCTGTGCTGGTCTCTCATCTGCCTCACATCACGAGACCCCCTCAAACTCTTCTTCTGTTCATGCTTAACTAAAAGTCAAAATGCATCCTTAGGAATAAAGCTCTGCACCTCCAACCAAATCTGTTATCACTTTCCTATCGTTCTTGCTCTTTCCTTCTTTAGATTTTAAATTGCACCAAGACGCGGAATTAAAATACTCTTTGAGGTTGATATTGCATGGTCACCCAGCTCACTGTGAAGGAATCCTCTCTCTACTTTGGATCTCAGCAGGAGCTCAGGCTCTGCTTGCTCAAGCCTCTTTTTACTTCCTGTTGTCACAACTGCAGCTGGCATTGACATATGGTTTCCTTTTTCTCTTTGTCATCATCTGCAACACTGTGTTAAGTTTCCATTTTACTAGATACCCTGTGGTGTAGTGGTTGTTAGTATTACCACAGTCATTCGGGTGAACATCCATGATTAAAGAGAGCAAATCAAGGTGCTTAAGTATTGTTCTGATTGGCTTTAGTCAAGATATAAATTAGACAAAGCCATATTTTGGGGCATGTAAACAAAGCTAACACCAGCAAGTGAATTGCTTATTCTACAGTGCAGTCTCAACAAACTGTTATCCTAATTTTTATATGTAGAATTTCTATTCTATATTTTCTTCCTAATAAATAGAAAGAAACAGAAGCTGTAAAAGCCCCTAAAGGAATCAGCATTCAAAAATGCTTAGTTTCCTTTGTTTTTTGTTTTTAAGTATGCAGGAATACTTTATATTTAAGTCAGTATTGATTATGAAACTTTTTCCCTAACAATGTAATTATATAAGCTTCTATTTTGGCAAGAGTATAATCATTTCAGTAATTGCAGTTTCTCCAATTGAAATTGAGAATTATTTTGAGATTATTTCAGGGATGAATATATCTCCTGCTCCTGGCTGTGGTTCTAGATAGTACTAAGTTAGTGGGGATGCTCCATCCATGAACTCTGGAGCAGCAAATGGCATGGGCTATTCTCTGGAATCTAGTGGCATGAAACAACCTTAAGTTGAAGAGAGAGGTGAAGATAGGAAGATAAAATGTCAAGTTCAGAGGAATGGAAATGTCTTTTTCAGAGGAGGACTGACTGCTCTTTGCCACATGTTCTGGTTGAAAAAGATGATGTGGACACATTTGGCCTGAATTCTCTTTCTAGAAATGTCAGCTGTCAACTCAGTTCATTTGGAATGTTTAGACCGCTTCTCTTGTTCGTTCGTTCGTTTGTTTGTTTCTTTAATATTCACTTTTTAGGCCATCTCCAGTGTTCCCATTTCAGGTGGTTCCTTAGAAGGCTGTCACCAGTTGTTTTTATGATCTCTGTTTTTTTTTCTTCTTTAGGTGGAGCTTCTAAGAATTCTGAATGATTTGTTCAGTTAGTTTATGCTATCAATCCACCTCTGATTTTATCCTTTGCAGTTTTTAGCTGAGAGAAAGCTCTCTGCTCCAAATTGAGGGCTGTCAAAAAAAAGGAGACTACATCTCCTACCACCCCTACATACACATCCTCCCCTCTTCCACACAAAGAAAAACCATTGAGATTGGTGACTCTACCCATCTAAAAACTTAATAATGCCTATATATCAGGATCTAAGCTTCTGTTGTATTACACAAGCCTGCACACTTATCTATAACTTCAACAAGAGAATCCCAGAGGCATTCATTCCATGGACTTAGGTTCTTAATATATACTTTGTTGGTCTCATGCCACTTGAACCACTAGAAACCATGCAGAATATCCATCGTAGCTGGAAAAGCCACAGGTTGTCCTTTGTGTTTGCTTAAGTTGCTAACCAAGATTGTACCTTATGGTATCTGTCTAGGGAGGAGAAGCACTTCCTCACTGCCATATTCCTCTCTAAGAGTAGTTCTTCCTTCTTTACCTCTTGTAGTCTTACACCTTTCTTTAGTGTTTCTCCAGCCTCTGTCCTTACACTGTTTGCTTTCTAGTTTGCTTTCTGCTTTGCCTCCAGCTTAGAAATCCTCTCCTCCTCTTCTAGGACCAACATGTTAACTAGGCACTTTAACCTCATTTTATTTTGGCTCTTTTGCTTCCCATGAATTCTTGTAAAACATAGTTAAATTCTCTGCTTTTTCTTCTTTTGGGAGGAATCTTGTGTATAAAAATCTCCAAAGTATTTCAATGCGATGGAGTGAAATTCTTAGAGGAAATTAGGGGAAAGCAATTTCAGAGATAAAGTGTTACTCTCAGAAATAAGTTTGAGCAGAGTAAATTAAAGGTGTGTTTTCTTTCATTCAGCAACTTTCCAAAGTGTACTTTAGTAGAAACTCCATTTATTTAAAAACTGATTTTTTTTAAATTTCCCGAGGTAGACCTTTCATTTATTGTATCTGTCTTGAGACTTTGAGTTTGTAAAATTGCTAGTAAAAGCAAATGGAAGCAGTTATGTCTACACTTATTTATAAGAAGCCCCCTTCACGTTCTCCCTCAAATGTCCATTATCTTCTCAAATGTTCCATTTTATTTTGGCTAGCTTCCCAGTTTTAAATGAGCTATGCACACATATATATGTTTAGAACCTCAAAATATTTTCTGAAAGTCATGTAAAAACTTCTTTGTGGAAAAAAAAAAGCAAACACCTTTTTTCCCTTAATAAATCCCCTTTTTTCACTTAATAAAATTAACCAAATATGTGGTTCACTTTTAGATGTATGGGAAACGTGCACCTTGGGAAGATCCCTCCAAGTGGGTGCTTGATACATACCCGTGGAGTTCCGCATCTCTGCCTCAGGAGGGTCCAGCATTACTTCAGTTGCGACCAGAAGATGTTGGGTATGAGGGCTGCACATCCACTAAGGAGGCCACTACATCCAAGCACATTCCACAGGCTGACACCGAAGGAGATCCCTTGGTAGGAAGCTGCCTTTGATTCTTCCCGTGTTATCTCCATGTCTCTGTGGCCATTGCTCTTCAGTTACTTGTGTCTAGCCCAATGATCCTGAGTACTATTTGCAACTCTCCTGATAATAACACTCACTTTAACTCTGTTGATTTTAACCTAATTTCACTGGATAAAATTCTTAAAAACTGAACCAAATTTCTGTTCCTAAAAATGAATAAGAAGCCATGAAACCAGGTTGAACAATACTTTTAAATACCAAGACAATTCATAAGGATTTTAAGAGAATGTTGAACTTGTCTTTAGACTAAAAAAAAAAAGTTACTCTTTGAGAAGTGAAACTATTTTAGGTACTTCAAATAGCCTAAATGTAGAATTAGCCTTCTGTTGCTTATAGTAAGGAAGGATAAAGTGATGTGTCACTTTAATATAAAAGTACATGTGATTTTAGTTTTCAAAACACTAAAGTAATTTGAGCCAGTCTATAGCTCTCTAATACATGAGGGTTCTGAAAATATGAGATACATATTAGCATTAGAATAAAAACTTTTTATGTGTGAACTTTTTATTTTTATAGTAGTCTAATAAACTTTTTAAAAAGGAAGCGATTATGATAGTTCACATATGCAATGGCAAATGATCTCATCTAAAATGAATCTTTGGATCAGACATTCTGATTGGAAAATGAATATTTTTTTCTGCCCTGATTTTTATATATTTTTATAATAAGTGATAGAAAGTCAATAAACATATTTGCAGTCCAATCTAACTCAGAAATCTCAGTAGAGAAACTACTGGTGTTGGAAATCTGTCCGAGTCTCAGCAAGAATGCATATTATTTTAAAAATACGGTGGACACATATCATCAACAAATTTAATGGTCACACATGTATATTCAGTACTAAGATCTAGTCATAGTGATGTGTGCAATCACTTCTGGCTTTAAAAGCAGATAGCAGTTATGAAGCAAGACATCTACCTGCATAAACTGCAGTCAAACAATGATGGAGGTCCATGGCAGAAAAGCTGTGAGTCCATGGGGGGGCTCTTCCCAGATGAAATATTTGAGCTGGATCTTGAGAGAGTTTATCATGTGATCATCATGATAACATGATGAACATTTGGTTCAAGAAAACACCACAGGAAGCATTACAGAAAAGCACAGTGAAAATGAGGAGTCGGGAAGCCTTATGGAGCTTGGCAGGAAGAATTAAAGCAACTGTTGCATGGCATTGAGACTTGTATAGCTGTGCAAGCAGTTAGAAGAGCACACTGATAGTGGAGACAGTCTTGACTAGGGCTTACCATTTCAATATGCAGTGTTACAGTTACTCTAACAGAGCAGAGAACAGAATGAAGGAGAAAGCAAAGCGTGGAGTCAGGGAGACTGGTGGTATGTAGCTCCTGGGTAAAGTAAAACTGAGGACTGCATAAGCAACTGATAGATATCATCCTCCAAACATCAACATAGGGAAGTTGTAGGCAAAAAGTTGTAATTTTCAGAGGATTATGATCTGTCACAATTAGATGCAAATTTACCGTTCTCTTATAATGTCTACTACTATAGGAAGACAATAAATCAGCTTGTGTGGATTTATTATGCATCTAAGATTTGAAACTTAATACTAGTGGAACACGATGCATACCATTTTCAGAAATCAAGAATTTTTTTTTAGTCTCACGACACAAAGCTTGAACACCATTTAGCATTTCAAGTGATTTCAAGCATGTTATATACATCCCGTTAGGCAGACCTCATTGGGCCTGGCTTCTTTCAGTGAATCTGGATGGCACTCAAGACACAGCTCTTTTGAAAGTCACTTTCGCTCATCCTTGAGTAGGCAGCTGTTCAGGAAGGAAAGACAAACAAAAGAAAAGGGGAGGGGGCTGAATTGAATATGTATGAAGAGTTGTGGGGAAGAGGTGGCCAAGGATTTGACCTTTTAATTTACTATCTCAGGGGTTATCATCAATTACTTTTATTTTCTGTCCTTGCATAGTTGGTTTAATACATTTAAAGAGTCAAATTGACAATGAGATTCTACAGTATTGTCAAGATTATCAAAAAGACTTCAAAATACCTCGTAACTTTTGCTGTGATTAGCAATTACCACTAGTTCACCCTTGACTTTATAAGCATCTATTGAACATACTTTAGGCTGACATAGAAATATGCATAGCTTAACTTATGACCAAGGATTTCTGTTTTCGATTTTCTCTCAGTTGGAAGAATATAGGCAACTTAAATTGATTACCGAATACAATAATATGATTAGCATTAAGCACGAAGCAGTGTAAGGTTTATTGTGTGGTGAAAAAAATCATTGGTAAGAAAACATAACCTTCCTGAGAAGAGACGTCAATTTCCCCCTGCTTTCTAAAATTGTTGTACCATCGATTTATCTACAATTTGCTTTTAAGCAATCTTTTTTCCCCTAGTCTTCTCTCTTCATAGCAGAGCAGATCTATTGAAATCTAAGCCTTTATTTTATAGTGCACAGGAGAGCGGAGGTGTCCCGGGGTGCTCTCTGGCACAAGCCCCTTTCCTGGAACAAATGGTTACTGTTCTATAAAGCTGAGGGACTTGAGACAGGGTTCCCAGAAGGTGGTTTTTGCTCTCAGTGATATATCCATCATCCTTCAGCCGAAAACTCGGTGACAAGCAGCAGCTCTTGACAGCGATTCTTCCCTTCTCCCTCTGCTGGGGCTCATGGTCCGCTTCCTGCAGTCGCCTCGGCTTCTAGGTCAGCTCCCCAACAGCAGATGGTGCGCTGTGTGGAGCAGCTGGCTGCATTCCTGTTGGTCCCCTGTTGCTCTCCAGGGACACCCGTGCCCACTGTGTGTGCACGCGGGAACATTCACGACTTTCACTTGCCATTCAGTGCTCTGGGCTGCTTCCAGCCAAAAAGCTAGGCAGCTTGGCCGGCTCTCCAGAAAGCAGCCCAGATGTCCAGCTGTGATACAGTTTCCTCTCCTTTCTCCCTGCTGGAGAATATTCATTCACTGCCCCGAATAAAAGAGCTATCTAGTGGCCCTATTTCAGCCTGATGGTTTAGGAGAAACAGTGTGGGAGCCAGGGACAGACAGGGGAAATCTAAAACAGCCTGTGCATTGAGTTTCGGGGTGTCAGAAAGATGGGTTCTCCGTGTGGTTCAGGAAATGTGTATGTTCTGGGGCTGCCTAACCCATGCACTTGTTTACAAGGAAGTCTCTCTCTCTCTCTTTCTTCAGATGAATATGCTAATGAAGCTCCAAGAAGCAGCCAATTACTCCGGCACACCAAGCTGTGACAGCGATAGCACCAGCCACCACGAAGAAATTCTAGATTCTTCTCTTGAATCCACCCTCTAGAGGGTGAAACGAATTCAAGGGCAAGATGATGCTTTTCAAAAGTGTTTTAGAAGAAAGTGATTGCCACTAAGCCACTACCAGTATCAAAGTCCCCCGTCCCGGGCCCTGATCCAGAGCGTGGTCTCCAAGAAGGCAACAGAACTAATCAGAACTGCCAAGTTTCTTAATTGAAATGGGAGCTTATTTTATTTTATTTCTAGGCATTTTTATATTCGTGGAGTCCGCGTAGGCTCCCTCACTCAACTGGAAAGGACCCTGAAAACAGGGCACCCCAATAGATTGCACATGGGATAGCGTAACTGGACTTACTTTTCTTCCTCTTTCAAAGTTTACAAGGCAGGCCTTTCTTTGTCCCTCCTTCTGTTCCCCTGAGGGGCCGTCCTCCTCAGGCAGGGTTCACTCCTGCTCGGTGCAACCTCCTCGGTACCACTGGGTGCTGAGCACAGGGCTCCAGTAGTGTTCGCATGGTGCGCCCAGCCCGGTTCCAGAATGAATTCCAGAGGCCAGTCCTCCTAAAGCACACATGGAATTGTGCCACCCCCCACACCCCAAAGAACACTACTGTGGCCAAGTGGAGAAGTGCCAGTCTCCCCCTCCTCACTGCCATTCTCGCATGAAGTGCGCCACCGACTTCTCAGTGTCTGAGTCACAGGTTTTATAAGGTTGTTTTTACCACAGTGGTCTTTTCAAACCACCTGCCCACTCCCTGAACAAGAGTTTTATATCAATTATTAGTCAACACTGACAGAAGGCTTTTCTTAGGGCTTTGTTTCTCTGAGCCTTTTCATGGAAAGAAGGAACATTTCCTATGGTGCTGTCTCACTGCCTTAAAACAGATTTCTACAAACGGTTTAACAGTCCGTTTACACCCTAAACCGCTGGTATCCTCCACTGTCTTTTCATTTACAACCGAGCAACACACCAGTTAACACAGTAGCCTCATCTCTACATAGCATTTTCTTTTTGCCTTTTTCTTGCAAAAAAAAAAGGATAGGAGAAAGATCAGTATTTTTATCTTACTAATAAATAGATTGTGTTGCCTGTCCTGCCAACAGTTCTAGAAATCCCAGAAATCCTCTTTGAACGTCACTTAAAAGCAGAGAAGTGGCAAAATTCCATCCAGTTCTAAATGAATGCATTTTCAGAAGGTGGGAGATTTTGAGTTCTGATCCAGCCAGGCTGGAAGCACTAGATTCAGCATGAGCACAACCATTAGGCTTTCCTTCCCTGTTCTTTATCGTTTTATTTTTAAAGAAGAGAAATTAGATTTGACGCATGTTGTTTTGATTGCTATTGTTGTCCCTGAGAAATTCAGCATTAAAGAACACTGATGCGGGAAAGTCACTGTGGAAGCGGAAGCGTTTATACTGTAAAAGAAGGTTAGATTTGCACAGTCTACTGGGTAGGTGTTGTAAATAATATTTTTTTCAAACTCGCACAAAACCCAAACCAACACAAGCAGAATTGTATTTTATCCTGTTGGTGTTAAGCGGTGTCTCGGTTACTGAGACTTCCTGTACCTTGCAAGCAAATGCAGACTGCAAACTCTCAAAGCTGTTATTACCTGGTGTGTGTGTCCTGTATTTACAGTTGTTATGATGATGCAGGAGCTATCAGTGCTAGAGTGAGCATACTTCAAAACTGTACATGAGGCCAGCAATATTTTTTGGATAAGTAAAACTGTCAGTCATGGCAGCCTTTAAAGAGAATGCATGAAAACTTATCAGTCATTGGAGAAATTGCCACCATACACAGAGGATGGGTTTGAAGTTCACTAAGATCTAGGCCCTGGTGTAGACTTGCTCTATGCCTGTGAACATGTGCAATTTTTTAGGCCACGTCATTGGTGCTACCCTCTGTGACCACCCGTGGGTCAGTTGCTGTAGAACAAAGAATAACACCAGACATCTGTGCAGTTTTCAGAGTGTCGCTCAGCGTATCAGTTCTTACACGGTGCTATTGCCCCGAGGGAAATCGGAACTGAGTTTATGCACATAGAATTGCCACCCTGACTCTGAAGCCTCAAACATGGGACAGATCTGTTGTGCAACATCAGTCTACGTAGCTGAATGAGTGACTAGTTGCCCTTGTATGATACGTGACCTGAGAAAATTGCTAATCTTCCCCTGCCATTTTGAGAGACACAGTCCAAACATGAGCATCAGCAGAATTTCCTGCAATACATCCCAGTAGGTACACCTAGTTTACAACTTAAACTAGTTTGTGAAACATTTGTCTGTATACATTTTATATTTTGTACATTTTTGATGTAACATATCATGTAAATAGGCAGAAACAGTGAAATAAATCATCTGAAAAGTTTTGTAGTCTTTGTAAAGCCCCAACAATAAGTACTTGGTGTCGATGGACTTAACTGGATGATGTATTTTCTATTGGTTTATTGTTCCTCTAGCTCGTAAACCAGCTTGCATATATTTTTTTGCAAATGTGCACCCTGTATCTGTCTAAATTATTACTTTGCCATTAAAGTGGAATTATTTATTGACAATAAGGTGTGGCGTCTATGTATGGGTAAAACATTAAATAATGATGTGCAGGGAAGTGTGGAGCTTTAACGTGTTGCTTGCACTATTGCTAAAATACCATCATCAGGGATGTGTGTGATGTTATATTTTATAATCAATGTAGGGAGGGCCCTGGAGCTCCTAGGTAAATTAAATAAAGTAAATGCAATAGATATATCTCTGAAAGTGAAAGTTATTTATTCAGTGAATATTTTTGAAAATTCTGAATGGTTCTCCCATATGCGTATACAAATTAATAAAATAAAATGTCAATATTCACTGAGTTAAATCACCTCATTATGTGTTTCATTGTTTTTATTTCACTAAGTTCTCTTTTGGGCATTTAACTTTAAAGATGATTTTAAAGCAAAAGTAATAGGGGGTGGTAGTTTTGCTTTTTTGTTTGTTTTGTCTTTACTCTTTTAGAAAGAAAAAAATTGCAAAACTCCAAAGAAAATTCCCACTTCCTTTAAATTACAATTTCCTTCTAAGAGGCACAAACATTTCTTTAACTCCAAAAGTAGAATTCTTATTGAGATAGGATTTTTAGGATATAGAGATTTAACTCTAAAACAAGGAAAGATACTTGAATTATTCATCTATAATAGGTATATTTGTTCTAAAACTTTATTTGGAAGGTTCAGGAAATTGCTACAATTCATCTTATTCAGGCAAATGATAAATGGATCCTATACTTTGAGCTAAAGATATATCAAGAGGTATAAGATGTGCCAGGCATGTGGTAGGGCCAAGCTCTATATAAAAGCCCTTGAACTAAATAGGACTGTGCTGAATGCAACATGGACTGCACAAGTATGAACCTCAACACTGTCAGTTCTCTGTGTGACCTACTGAATGAAACTCAGCTTCAATTTCCTCACCTGTACATAAAAAAAGCAGGGATAACAGTACCCATCTCTCAGAGATCATACTCAAATGCCGAGGATTATCTGACCCTTCACAAATTATAGTGACTAAGAATTACAAAAATCATTTTGACATAATTATTGTTCAATGTTCAAACATTCTTGAAAACAAAATGTAAAAATCTTGTATTACAATGGGTTATTTTTGAATGGTGAAAGGTAACACAGGGTCTGATGCATGCCAAGCACATGATCAACTAACCCATAATTACTTCAAAAAGAATGCATCCCTGAGCATCAAGGAGACAACCAACAATTTTATGATTGGATTTAAGGCTCTCTTGTCAGAATGGAACACCTTCCTGTTACTGTTAAGTACAAGAACCTGTAAAAGGGAAGGAAACAGGTCACAGGGTAGAACAGACTTTGACCCTTTAGCTAGGAAGACAGTACACATAATTGCTCTGTAAAAACCTCTTGTTATACCCGTCGATTGGAAAAGCACTCAACGCTTAACCTGGAAGCCTTCTTCTACAACAGAAGGTGTTTACTGCTGAAAAGCATGACTTGCCAAAATACAGAAAATGAAGATCTGCACACTGCTTGTCTCTAAACAAGATATATAAACCTCACTCACCCCCATGCCAGCTTCCAGGGAATGTTGAGTGAGAAGGGTAGCAAGATTATAACAGCCTGAAGTGGGAAGGTGGTGGGTCATGCATTATCTCTGGGCATGACATAGTCATTGATATACAAGATTTCATGGCTAATATGTATACTTGCACAAGAATTGCAAGGGAACTGTCTTATCAACATCTCACCATAACATCAGAAAGGTCTCAAGAAGCTCCACATCTCTTTGAGAGACTGATGAAAACTAATGCTGATGGGGAAAAAAAGGGGGATGCTTTCCTCAGTGGTATATCCACTGATCTAGGGTGCTTGCAGGAGCACGAATCAGGTCAGGCATAAGTCATCACAGACTAGATGAAACACAGTAGACCACACAACCAAAAATATTTGGCAATAAGAGAGAGTCTGGCAGGGGAGGTGAAGGATTGTAAGGTCAAAAAAGAGGGAGGGCAGAATTAGGATTAAGGATTGAAAATATTGTAAAGTCACTATATTCATGTATACAACACTTAAAAAATTAAGATAGAAGAAAAAATAAAATATTGTTAAAAAATAATGCATTTTTAAACTCAGTTTGCTTGTGAATAAAATGAGGTTATTATTAGCACTGCTTCATGAAGTTTGTAAGGAGCATTGCATGTAGATATTAAAACACTTTAAAAATGTCTATCATTCAGGAAATTTCCAATACATGCTCATTAACCTTACAATAACAATACATTCAATATAAAAATATTTTTGGAATTCAATTTGTAAATATTTTCAAAGTATCAAAGTGATGTAAGTATATCTCATTGAATTTCTCATTTATAAAACAATAATATTATCATTTGACCCATAAGATTGTTTTGAAAACAAACAGAACTTAAATTCCACTGATGCTCACCAGTATTATTACTCAACAAGTATTTATCATATACCTATCATATGACAGTTTTTATTTTGGAATCAGAAGCATTGAAACACAGTCCCTGGTCTGACAGGATGTACAGTTAGTAACTGGCTCTCTGACTCCTTCACTTCTTGCTTGGGTGGGTATACCAGAGTTCTCCCAGTTACAAAGGCCAGGGAGAAATCCAGTGAAATATACTAAAGAGTTGATACTAGATATTTTTTGAGTCACTGATAGAATCAATGACACCACTGAAGTGCATTTGGATATGAAGATATTGAAAGACACTTTTATTTCAGGTTTTAAAGCTTTTATCTTCTAAACATCCCTTTTTTTTAAAGAAACTGACCACTTAATAGAAATGTCTGTCTTTTATCAGTGAACATAAAGAAGCACTCCTTGTGTTTTGTATGCTTTGCTTTCTGAGCACAGGAGTCAATGACTAATAGGCAAAATAGTGCATTTTTAAATTAAATAATACTTTAATTTGGTAAAGCTAATCATTCAAGATCTCACATCCACAGGAAGTATATAATTTCTTTTAATAAAAAACTCATGTTTTTTAAAACTTCATTCATTTAGTGTGTGTGTGTGTGTGTGTGTGTGTGTGTGTCAGAGGACCCATGTGTCCCTGTGGAGGACCAGGAGTGACTTCAGGAATCATCCTGGTTTGCCTCTTCCTCCATCTTACTTCTGCCTGGTATTTTTATGTGGGACCTGGGATCAGAACTCAGGACCTTCTGCTTGCCAGACAGAGTCTTCACTTCTGAGTCATCTCTCCAGCCAAAGTATATAATTTCTGGGTAAATACACATTATACATAAAATCATGTTTAAGAATTGTTCATAGTGGGCTGGAGAGGTGGTTCAGGGGTTAAGCCACTGCTTTGCAGGCAGAAGGTCCTGAGTTCAGATCCTAGACCCCACGTATAGGCGCTGGGAGGTAGCGGGGGTGGCCTGCTTTTCTGGTCCTGGTAGGACGGAGCCTGTGAATCCTGGGGCAGAGTAAACAAGGAGGAGGTGGAGGCGTCCATGGTGGTTCTACACACACACATACATGCACGCACATACATACACGCACAATTAAATAAATAATAAATAATTAAAAAATTTAAAAAAGAATTGTTCATAAAGATTAAATTGCACAAAGCACATTTTTTAAACCTTATTTTATTTGTGTGTGTGTGTGTGTGTGTGTGTGTGTGTGTGTGTATCAAAGGGCACTGTGTGTCCCTGTGGCAGTCCAAGGGAAACTTTGGGAATCATCCTGGATTGCTTTTACTCCTTTTTCAATTTGCTCTGGGATTTCCCAGGCTCTACCCACCAGGGTCAGAAGTGCAGGCAGCCACCAGTTATATGAAAAATGGGATCCAAACTCAGGACTTTCTTCTTGTGAGGTAGTCTTAATCACTGAGCCATCTCTCCAGCCCCACAAAGCACACTTTAAAGTGTTACTTTGGAGAAAAGTGCCAATTCTCTTTGTCTTCTATTAAATTATAATCATGATCATAATAAATCTCCTTTTTGATAATAGCATTTTCAATATTCAGTCTTATGAGTCTAGAATGTGTTATAGATTTGAAGTTATGAACAAACAAGTAATTTTTAACATTGTTAAAATTACAAGATTTTCAATGCATTGAATTATAATTCTATAGGGATGAAATTCACCAGTTATTTTTATGCTTTTTTGTGACCCAGATTTTTAAAAATGGAATAATTAGGGCATATTTGTGGCTCACTTGAAATGTCCATTTCTTTTTTTTATTATTATTATTTCCGCTCATACAAACTTAATAGGTACACCGGTTCCCTCCCTCCCTCCTCCTCCCCCCCGAACCCCGTCCCTCCCCATCTCCCAGTGCCTCCCGCCCCAATTCCCAGAGTCCTTTAATATGCATCCCTGACTCTCCTCTGGGCCCTCCTCCCCGATGACATACAAGGACCCAGTGGCATTTTCCTGAACCCTTTCCCATGTTCCCGAAATGTCCATTTCTATTAGAGAACACTGCTTTAAGAAAGATTTATCACCTATAGAAAATTTTATCTTCTCCCTCATTTTTTGTATTTAGGTTTTAAAAATAAATTTTAAATGTTAAATAATCTCCATTCATTCCTTAATTTAGTTCTTGTGGCATTTGGTTCTGTTATCCATGACAACAGACTAATTGTACAACCTAGAAGCAATTATTGAATGAAGAACAAAAAGAATTTTCAAGACAATAGATCTGTAAATCATGCCAATGTTATAATCTCCTCACATAGTAAATCTCTAGAATATTAGCTTAAAGGTTGCTTTCTTGGTAGAAACAGTTTTAGAATATAACCCAAACAAAAGAACATTGATTTAAAAATCCTCAAATTCTTGATTTTTCAGGTGAACGGTTACTGGTACTCCAGGATAAATTTGAATTCCCAAATTCATTAGAGTGTTAACGACAGTTGCTTAATGTTTTGCCAGAATTTTAACTTATTCATGTAGAAAGATGACAAATTGTATCAAGCAATAACACTTTGCCCATCCAGGGTTTGGAATGATGCCCAGTCTGCTCTAGAAGTTGCTATCCTCCTGATTCAGCCACTTTACTGGATTGTAGGGGTGTGCTTCTACATATAGGTTGAGGCAGCCTTTTAAAAATATATATAATAATTGGCTTCCTATTACTCTAGGGCCTTTACACATCATTAAACACTTTAAATGCCTTGGCAAACTTTTCTTGTTTTGGAAACTAGGGGCAAGACCTGGATTGTTTGGTTTTCTAGAATTTGTGTGTGTGTGTGTGTGTGTGTGTGTGTGTGTGTGTGTGAAAGAGAGAGAAAGAGAAAGAGAGAGAGAATCAATTAAGTTTTTATTTTGCATTTACATTGCCTAAGATTTATGGCTCATTCTCAATAAATACATAGTGAATAAAAATATTTCTGAATTTGGAGATTGTGATAGAACTTTACCATATAAGTAGTTTTGCTAAAAATAAGAAGACTGATCACGAATGTTCTGATACCTGATCAGAACCTTAGAACGCCTATTACCCGATAAAGACATAGCATTGCTTTGTCCTGGGATATCTTCTCCTTCACACATAATGTACTGGATTTTTTTTTTTGGTTTCACTTCTCTTTCTACTCTTCAAGTCTTCTTTAGTTGCCTTAGTTATATATAGTGAAATTTAAATGTGTGAGGTTTTTTAGGAACAAAGAAGATACAACAAGCTGTTGGAAATATAATGCTAGAGTCTAGAAGACAGGTGGCAACTGAAAAGACAAAAATAGGAATCCTTAGTACACAAAGGAGGAGCAGAGATGTTAATTGCACATTGGGATGATTCCTTACAAGGAAGACCTCAACCAGGTCGAGAAGGCTAAGAATAGAACTTGAGAAATATGCAGTGATCTTTACAGTCATTTGACTATTTTTAGTTTGCCTATTATAACTGTATGTACGTAGTGTAACATATATTCAGATCCAAAATGTAAGCGCAAAACCAGTAAAGTTAGTACATCTATGTACTCATTTGTGTTTGTGATTCCTCTTAGTATAGTCAACTGACACATTATCTTTGTTTTTTTGATTGTGTATATTAAAATGGTGACAGACAGTAAAACAACCAATGTTACCATGTTGCCTAATACAAATATATATCTATATATAAATACACATTTTATGCATATTCATATATATATATTTTAAATCCCATCTAAAAATATTTGAATGGTTACTAGCATCTTCAGTCTTTGTGTACAAGCTAGGATCAGTTCTAAGGGCATGTCAAGTAGAATGGTACACTAAGTATAGACACTAGATCAAACTCTTTATGGGCCCATTGAATGTGGTGGAATGACCATCTGACAAGAATTGACAGCTCTTGAGGATGGACTACCTAGCTCTTGCAAATGGCTTTTCTGCTATGTTTCTTGTTTTTTGAATTTCCTATTTCAACAAGATAGTAGATATTATCTCCAATCTCTTCCACTGCCTGGTCCCTTTAGCTTCTTCCTGGTGGGGTCAGAGACTTACACAGTGATAGAGCGTTGTTAAATAAATCTCAGTTTGATTGAACTTCTGAGACTTAGCACAAAAACTGGGAAAAATCAAAGTCAAACTAATAGTAGTTAGAGTTTCATTGCATCTCAGCCACCAGATAGATGTTACAAGAGAGTCTTCCAATCAATGGTTTCTCATGAGAAGTAAAAGCATACCAGGACTATGCTTAATTGTAGACTTACACATCTCAGATTATAGCAATACTTTCAGAATAAATATGAGAAGTTGCATATGCAATTTTACACCTTCTCATAGCTACATTAATAGAAAATGTGAGTTATTTTACTCAAATACATAAAATATTTTGAAATGAATAATGATGCTAAATATTGTTTAATATGATCTTTACATATTTCATATTCTTTAATTTTATTTTGGATTAAGTCTTCAGAAGTCATATATTACTTATGTAGAATTCAGCTCAAATTAGATATCAAATTTTTACTGGAACAACTTGACCTGTATTTAAAATTAAACAAAATACAGTTGGAATAAATATTGAAATAAATTATTCCAAACATACTGAAAGTTAACACCCAATTTTGAATTTGGATTTAAATTTAGTTGCCATTAAATAAACCTGAATGTTGATCCTGAAGCCATCAAGTCCAAACAGCTTTATGTGACTAGTTGCTGGCATGGAATAGGACAGCACAATTCTATCTGCACCTGGGAAGTACCTTTCTTTGCTCACACTGAGAACCTCTTCGTAGTGCAGATGTCAGTGGCCTTGAGCTGAGCCATATTCAACATGCTTGGTGTGGAGACCCACACTTTTTTCCCCTCATAGGTTGAATGTGTCTACTTTAGTGACACTGATGTCTTCTTTATGCCCAAATTTTCATGATAACCACCTAAGTTTGCCTTTTCTTTCATTTTCTTTAACCATCTAGTAAAAAATCATGAACCTAATAACTATGCCTACCTTTCTCTAGGACAGCTCAAAATTCTGTATACACCTTCCTCTCCTAGCTATCCATCAATTGATCTCTATCTTTCTATCATCTATCATCTGCCTGTCTATCATCTATCTATCTATCTATCTATCTATCTATCTATCTATCTATCTATCTATCTATCTATCTGTTTTCTATCATTTCTACTTCCCCATTCTCTATACCCATTTTTAATATTGTTTTATAATGCAAATAATACAGGATAAAGATTTTCTGCTGTTTAAGTCCATTCAGTCAAAATCATAAAAAAATCACAAACTCACTTACTGGTTTGTAAATAGCAGAAATTTTCTTTGCATACTTCTGGAGTTTCGTTGCTGCAAGGTTAAAGATCTAAAATATTCAGAGTCTCATGAGCACCTACTTCCTCAGAGATGGCTGTCTTCTTGCAACATCCTTATAACACTGAAGGGGTGGAAGCCCTCCAGAATCTCTTATAAAGGTACCAGTACTCCCAATCAGGGGCCCACACTCATGCTGATCACATACTTCCTCCCAATGCCTTCACCCTGAAAGGCTAGGATTCTTCTCATAAGTATGGTGTAAAGATACAATGCCATTCCTTGCCATCTATTCATTGGGCATTTGGCCATTAATATAATCCTCCTCAAATTGTCCTTTTGCAAGACAGGAAAGAAGTTCATCTATAAATCTTTAAATAATAACAATGGAGATCAAAAAGCATAACTCTCCAAAGGCATTTCAAAAAGTAGAATGGTTCACAAAGCAAGATCAGAATTTCACTGTAGACCTTTAGCTACTGTGTGACCACTTCAAAGAAAGGGAAAGGTACAAAGAAAGATGGTCTCCCCTGATTACCTTAACATTTACAAAGATAAGGGATGAAGGTGTCAAGAGACTGGAGATACCAAGAGGAGCAGGAAAAATGTTCAAAATATTTAAAAATACATACCTGCAGATTAAATGTGAGAGAATAGAAAAGACTAAAATGGTAATTTTCTTTTTTTAAATGGTCTTTTCTTAACATGGATGAACTCTCTCAGAATTAATCTACCTTTTAATCCATAACCCCTCACTAAACAGTCTCTATTTGCTAATCTGACTTCCTGACAATTGTAAATGTGAAGACATTTCTAAAAGAGAAACTACAGGGGGAAAACTACAGGGATCAAAAACATGTATATTTCATATATAGATTTATTATTGATTGTATCACATAGCAGGTTTCATTGTGGCATTTTCATTCTTTATTTAGGATTTCTTAATATTTGCCACTAGAGATTTAATTCATTTGCAGAAGCCATGATTCTGATGGTAGAGAGCAAGACCTACATAGTTCCGGTGCGTGCAACACAGGAATTAGCTTTTCTCTTCAGTGCTGTGCCTGTTAGTTGTCTACTGCTCTCAGCATCAACTGAGAATTTTACTAAGTTACTTGAGAAAATGATGCTTGTCATGCTCGGTAGTCACTTAGATATTTGGAATTATTGATTAACAGCCTATAACGACATTAAGACTTAAGTAAAATGAGTTGATTTTCCTATTAGATGAAATTATAATTGACGTAAATTTTATCTTAATTGTCAACTTTGCAAATGACACATCTATGTGCTTTTAGCCTACAGGATAATAGCAGAAAGTTCTGGGCGGCCAGCTGGTGCTCACTGTGACTGTGGACTCCTGCATGGTTCCTGAAGGCCACCATGGATTTGCAGTCTGCTCTGGAAATTTCCTACTCATAGAATGAATTGCAAAGGATACGTAAGTCCTTCAGAGAACTAGAAAATAGATCATGTGCAAACAGATGAAAGCATTTCTCCAGCCAAGCAAATGTTGAGATAGCTAGAATCTGACCTACAGTTACTGTGTGACCATTAATTTCAAAGAAAGGCCTTGCAGATCTCAGCAGCATCTGCAAGGCATGGATGAAATAGGAACTTGAAAATAAAGGCTGAGTACAGTTTTACAGTACTGCCACTCACTGGGACTTTTCCCTGCCTTACTTTGTAAAATAAAAACATAGACCATGGCTAAACAAAGCATAAGTCATAACTTGTAGTCTGCGTTTGGAGGTCAAATCTTTGTAGATCTGAGAGTCCAAAGGGCTGTGCCCTCATCAGTAGATATATCTATTCATAGATTAATTAATTAATTAATTAATTATATTTCTGGATTATTGGCAAGTAACATTTTTATCAACAAAAAAGAGCTCTTTTTGCCATACTTGCTGTGTTCTCCACATGATTCTTTCTGCATGCTACTATACAGCCAGAAGGTCTACAGTAGATACTAGTGCAATGCCTTTGAAGTTTGCATCCTCTGGATCCATGGGCCAAAATAAACTCTCTTTAGCTGTCACCTAGTCTCTGGCATTCTATTACAAAAATAGAAAATGAATAACAGACTGCCCCATATTTTCTCTAAGGTCACAGTCTGATCTTGAAATCTGTATCCTTCAACTTCTTCAGAGCAGAAATAACTGAGATAAGTGGTATGACAGTTCACAAGGAGGACAGAATGGCCTTTTCAATATGTTTGTGTTCAAATTCAGCTCAGTAGTTCTGGACTGGTCTCTGCAAGAAGTGGAAAGAGATGGAAAGTTCCAGTACTTTCAGCTAAGTGAGTTCAAGTGTCTTTTGTACTGTTGGTGTTTGTGTGTCTGAAAAATGGGAGAGTCTAGTTCAGAAAACCCAGTGCCATCTTTGAAAGAACCAATGTATGTTTCTTAACTGCTTCTTCCAACAAGAAGATTGGAAAAGAAAGTAAGAGAAAGTAAGCAAACCGAAACTAACTATACTGTCTTTTTTATGGTCATTCTTCTTAGCATTCTAGTAAGACTGTGATTTGAAAATGATTGATGTTCAATTAATGATGCTGAGAGAGTCTTATGAGAGTTCCAAAGAAAACAATTTCTGACTAATCATTTTGATATCTTAAAATTATATGAGGGTAAATATTATTATTAGACCAGGAGTTGAAAAGAAATGCACTCCCAAAGTCAATAAAAATTATCTTTCAAAATTTGTTCCAAGTATTTGCCATCTGTTTTAAAGGAATATCCTTAATAGGGAATAAATAAAGCAGAGTCATGGAGCAGCATCATAATTTTAAGAGAATTACCCTGGACTAATTTTTAGGAAAAAATGATGTATATGAAACTATTTTTCCTGGCTTAACTCTTCCTCCCAGTCAATTAATTAATCTTTATCAATGATGCTGTTATACATGTCCTCATTTTATAGCCTCATCCACCATTACTTTGTGTAAAATTTTATTTACATCTCAATCAAAAATATATTGTCTTCCCAGGAAACTTTTAAGACTGACTTTCAAGAAAGCATGTAGTATAACTGATAGGAGATGGAAACCTGCTTATGAATCTGTCATGTGAACCTTTATTATGCCAAGTACAAACCAGTACCTTACTGATCAGTGTGTGAATTTACTACAAAAGTTTTTAAATAAATCTAGTGGCTGCTATAATAGTTTTCTTTTGCTGATTTAAACCAGCTCTGTAGTGCTAAATTAGAGTGAGCTCCAATTGTGTGTGCGTGTGTATGTGTGTATGTGTGTGTGTGTGTGTGTGTGTGTGTGTGTGTGTAGCCTCACAGGGTCAAGTGAAAATGTTAGTTCAGATGAAGTCTATTTTGAAGACTCTGGGGAAGGATTTCTTTCTATGTTCATTCAGGTTGTTGACAGACTTTATTACTTTGTGAACTAAAGTTCCTATTTCTTTCCCGTCTAGTAACTTGGGACCACTCTCAGATCCAAAAATGATGTGAAATCTTCCTTGGGTATGACCATTTATGTTTTTAACACCTGGAGAGGCTTGTGAACTGTGTGTGTGTGTGTGTGTGTGTGTGTGTGTGTGTGTGTGTGTGAATTCCTTCTGTAATACTGAACAAGTAGACTGAGTTCCCCTGCATAATCACCTGCTTGCCTCATAGAACAATACTTATCAACATACATCCTCAGATTATCAGATTACATTCATGCTCCAATGGAAGGAGATTATACAAAGATGGTTATCACTGGGAGCGACTTTCAGAGCTCTGCCCACTATACTAAGTAACACTTAAATGTTAGAATAATCCATATAGATGGCCAAAAATTTCTCTTAAAAATCAGAAGATCCAATCTTGCACATTGCAGCATTCACCAGCTAATTACACCTGATCAATGATGGCCTCTTTTTTAGTAGAATTCTTCAATCTAGCTCATCACTCACTGTTAGCATACAGTAATCTACCATTTTTTGCAAGGACATCAGTTTTCAACTACAGACTCTTAATAAACAGCACTGAAACTTAGCATTTCTGACAGAGCACATATTTGTATCTCTTCCAGCCCAAAAGCACACAGAAAACCAATAATCTCAATGATATCTGCATATTGAGATAAGAAGACAATCTCAAGCTAAGCACTGGTGTTTCTATGTTCCTTTTTCTTCTCCAGATGGATTCTTGCAAAAGCATTTCAGTAAACTTAGTCATTCTGATCATGTACTGTCTTTTGGTCTGGTAAGTGAATAATATTGCAGAAATTAAATGCTACCACTGAGTTAGCCCATGCAAAAGACACAAATGTACTCTTGGAGGAAAAATGTGTTCCTGTGGAATCATGCCAGTAGCAGAAAATGGAATCTGTCATAAAAAATAAATTATCCTAGAGGCAGACTGTGTTCACCCAGCTCGGAACCAATTTCATTTGCCTTGTTCTTCAACTGAGAGCCTAAACAAACTCCTATAAAAACAGGCTGAAAGATGGTATTGTTTGTCGGAGTTGGATTCTGCAGACTCAGAATGCAGATGTATGAAACATGAAAGTTCTGTTGCTCTACATGCAATTTTCTTCTCAGGAAGCTCACCCCACACTGCCCATTCAGACAACATTTCTAGTTTTAGAATGGACAAATACAGAGAAGATAGAGACAGAGATACAGGTAGAGAGGAGAGAGAAATGATAGCGAGAAGAGAGGGAGAGAGGCATGGAGAGAGAGAGAATAAGAGAGAGAAAGGCAAAGAGGAAGAAAGAGGGATATCCATGTCTTCAAGAGACTGTTGGAGAGCAAAAGACTGGGGTTGGATTTATTTTGCACTTTTGCCTCGGATTTTATGCTTATGTTTGGCTTCTTGTCTCACAGCTCTCAGTTCTCTGTCCTGCCTCTCTGTCTCATCCGCTATTTCCAACTACCTCCTAGAAGAATTGGTGATGAGCGTCTTTCCCCTTTGCTATTGAATATAGATCTCCCAATCTTGGTTGTTTCCCTATGTGGCCACCACCCTGCCTGTTTTGCAGCCTGTGGATGGTTGCCTTTGTGTCACACAAACTTGCCCAGGTGACTGTGTTCAGGATGTCAGGAAACATTCATGTCCTTGGCTTCCTTTCTACCTCTCTACCTCTGACGAATCATAGTGGACTGGCATATTGCTTTGATGTTTCTGTTCTTCAAGATGATGATTCAGCCATGTTTCCCAGATGTTTCCTGGTACTGGAGAATAAGAGGGCTTGTGGTGAGAACTCTTGTCAGCAGTGGATTTGACTCCCCTGTTTTGTTCTCGGAGGATCAGGCAAAGAATCGAGGCATCCTTTCACTGTGCTTCTCTGATCTGGATGCTGCCAGAACCTAGATGCATGGGATTCCACTTAAATATCCAGGAGGAAGGGCATACAGGAGTATGGACTTGGCCTTCAGGCTTGAACTTCCCAGAGAGAGGCAAGGTAAGTTGACTTTGCAGCTCTGATACTGGAATTCAAGATTCCATGCTGACTAACTGGTCTTCCTTTGCAGGGCTTGGGATTGAACCCAGGGCCTTACACATGCTGGGCAGTCGCTCTGTCACTGAGTTATATCCCCACTCACTCCTTATCTTCTCTCAGAGCACTATGTGTTTGCAAGTTCTTGAGAAAGAAGGATTTTTTTTCAGAGAAACATTTTTAAATGATGGAATCATAATGCTAAAATAACACCTGTATTTAACAAGTAGATATTTTTTAAGATGCATTACCTTTTTGTGACCAACAAAATTTCAAGTAGATACTCATTTAGACTGAATTTGGTTTTTGAGGGGCTTTCCACAGTCATCTACATAGAGGATGGCTGTGACAAAGATCCTGGAGGCACATTGAGATTAAAATAAGTTCAAATGGAGTATTTTCATTTACTTGTTCCATTACCTTATGGAACACGTGGCATTAACTAAGATCATCAGTGAGACCACCTGACAGATTAGCCAGATCAATACATTTACAATACAAAGCCTTAAATCTGATTGGAATGTCCCTAGGTCTGATTGGAACGTCCCAGCAGTGGACCACATAAAGGAACCATTGAACAGAAGACTCAGAAAAAGAGAAACTCTCCGAGGATGCTTGCAGTGACTCAGCCTGCCTCCAGCTTCACCACCAAGTCACGTCGCCTCATGTTTCTCCCCTCTGGAACCGTAAACTGGATTAATCTCCCTTTCTCCCTTAAGTTGCTTGACTCTGGATGTTCTCTCACAGCAACAGAAAAGAGTAACCAGTACACATCATCTAAGCTAAAACATCCAAGGCACATTTAAATTATGTACACAAGTCCTGTGATACTCCTATCTTTAAAGTCAGAGCCTACTTTCCCTCTTCTTGAGGGTGTGCTGAGTATAATCACTTTTTTTTCTGAGTAAAGAGGAGATGCCCAGGTGTAAGCTTAAGACTATGTTACCGAACCGTGTTCACTTCCTGGACTGATGTGAGTGATGGCACACTCAGGGAAGCTTGGATCACGTGCTCTGGAGGAACTCGGCCCCCATATTGTAAGTCCACATCAAGGAGCCACATGGAGGCATGCTCTGTGTGAAGAAATGAAGGTCTTCCTGCAGCCAGCAAGGGCTTGAAGCTTTCTGACCATAGCTGGGTGGGTAAACCCCTGTAGTTAATCTTTCATTCCCAATCTAAACATTAGATGACTTTACAATCTTGGCAATCTTGCTTGCAGCCTCCTGAAAAAAACATAACACAACCTCCAGTTAAAATGTGCCCCAATTCCTGACCTTCCTCCAAGAGCTGTTGTTCTAAGCTACTGTGTTGTCTGAGAATTTATTATACGAGCAATTTTAGGACTACTGTGATAGTTAATCTTGGGTGTTTACTTGACCACACTTGGCATTAACTGAAATCATCTGTAGGCTACCTGAAGAGATTATCTGGATCAATATATTTACAATACAAAGATCAGTCCCTAGATCTGATCAAAACCTCCTTAGATCTGATTGGAATCTCCCAGCAGCAGACTGGATAAAAGGAACCACAGAACAGAAGACTGAGAAGAAGAGTGACTCTCAAGAATGTCTGCAGTGACTTAGCTGCCTCCAGCTTCAGACACCAGCCATGTCGCCTCTCCCATGAAAGACTGTTTCTCCCCTCTGGAACCATAAGCTGAATAAATCTCTTTTTCTCCCTGAACTTACTTGACTTTGGGTGTTTTCTCACAGCAATAGTTAAAAGTAACCAATACAACTACTTTGAACAGCCAGAATTTGATGGGAGTTTGAGAAAAAAAATGCGGCTTTGCTGGCCATTAGACTAAACATATGACTATTTAATTCAAGTCAAATTTAAGTCTATATTTATAAGTAAATATTCATTATAATCATATACCAAGGAGAGTAAAGATAGACATTTGTAAATTGAAGAACTTCTGTTGTGCAACATTGAAAGTGGGAAGATTTGGAAAAATTTTAAATTTGTGTTCAAAAATTTAATATATGGGCTGGAGAGATGGCTCAGGGGTTTAGATTCTGCCTCACAAGCAAAAGATCCTAATTTTGAATCCTGGGTCTCACATAAAAAGCCAGGTGAAATGGTGGCAATCTGCACTTCTGGCCCTGGTGGGTGGAACCTGGGAAATTCCACAGAGAACTAAAAAGAAAAAAATATTTAAAAAAATTTAAGGTTTATAATGATTTTTAAAAAATTAAGTATTGGTGCTTGACTTCATTTTAGATTTTAAGCTTTTATGTTTATATTTTTATACTAGAGTCCTAATCATGAAATGTTACTTTAAATATTTTTACTATTTTCAGTGGTGGCTCATAGCTGTAATCCCTGAACTTGAGAGATGGAGGTAAGAATAATGGACAATTTGACACCAATTGTAATAACATGGTCGTTTAGGACCCACTAGGTGCAGCACAATTTTCTTTCTTATTTTGCAAAAACACAACCTCACCATAAACTGAAAAAAAAAAGAAGCAAAAGAAGAAGGAGAAGAAGCAGAAACAGAAGAAGAAGGAGAAGAAGATAAAGGAAGAAGAAGAAAAGAGAAGAGAGGAAGAGGGAAGAGGAGAAGAGAAGAGAAGAGAGAGAGGAGAGGAGAAAAGAAGAAAGAGGAAGAAGAGAAGAAAGATGAAGAAGAAGAAAGAAGAGAAGGAAAGAAGAGAAAGAAGAAGAAGAAGAAGAAGAGAAAGAAGAAAGAAGAAGAAGGAAGAAGAAGAAAAAAGAAGAGGAGAAGAAGAAGAAGAAGAAGAAAGAAGAAGAAGAAAGAAGAAGAAGAGAAAGAAGCCAGGAGCGAGAAGAGAAGAAGGAGAGAGGAAGATAAGAAGGAGCAGGCGAAAGGAACAAAGAAAAGAAAAGGTGTTTATTCTGGAGCAAGTTTGAGAGATCATGACCTGGGAATGCAGATTAAGGTTGCCCCAAATTCCATGTTTCCCTGTGATAACAGTTCCTTGAGGATTAATATCACAGAACAAAGAGAACCATAAGCCAAGGCACTTTTCAAATATATTAGTGAAAGGAACATCAGCTAGGCTGGCTACAGAAAAGCAGGGAGATCTTTTTTTATAGCTATAAATGCTATCTGATTACATTCTTAGTCTTTTGAAGGGTGGAAAACAGGTACATTCCAAAGAATTTGCTTAACACCCAGAAGTAGATAATAGATGGCTAATAAGGTGTTTATAAATGGCCCAAGATAATTAGGCTTTAGGTTTGCAACATTCTGACCTCTCCACATTATTGAGGCTCTATTCAGTCAATCAACCTTGCAAGTTCAGCTTTTTTCCACGAACTTACAGACACGAGACCATGTCTCAAAATAAAAATGATAAAAAAAAGAAATACATTTTGGGCCATTGGGAAAAGAACACAGTCAAATCATTGTACACGTCATGATGCTTAAACTTCAATGCATTCAAACCAAAAATGTCAAAACATACACTTAGTGGAATTTCACTTATGGAAAAATTTATTCATCATGTAGCGCTATGCATTTGGTGACTTAGTTTTAGTAAAATGACATTCTCTTCATATTAAATTTACACTGTCATCCTGAAAATCGAGTATAGCCATTTATAACATGCAATTGTCTTTGGTCCTATAAAATAGGATTATGAATATTCTACAAATCCAGGGGTTATAAATATGAATGTCATGCTAATTCTGTATGCCCTTAATACATAAAACTTCTCTACATATTTTTCTACAACCAATTCACGGGAATTGTAGTGCTTTACAAAGAAGGAAAGCTGGAAGATAGGTTCCCTGAAGTTCCATGGAGAACCAGTCTAAAGAAAGATGTATAGTCTTCCTTTCAACTAGCATCCTCAGAATCGAGCCTCGTCCTTTAATGCAAAGGATATTTTCATCTGAATGATCCTGTTGGACTGACCTTTCAGCACAGCCACAAACTCATCCAGATAACTTTAAAATGGAGAACTTCTCTCTGCACTTCAGTACCTGTCCTGTAGGTGACCTGCACTACCCTTTTGTAGATGAATGTGAACATAAGCCCCTCTTTGATGATGCCTTTCATTAGTGCTGCGAGACTTTTATCTGCTTCTGGAAAACTGGCTTCTACAGAGAGAAAGGCTTTTCATGAAAGCAGTAGAATCATATTAACTATTCATCCCATCTTTTGTCATGTTGATTGTGTCCTGATTTTTACTTGAACTGACTGAAATCTCACAAGGCCTGAACCATCTTGTCAGCATAGGGCATGTAATTCCAGCAGCTCACAAAGTTAGATCAACTCTCTCTGGGGAAAACAGCTTGGCTTAAGGTCAGTGTCTTTCCCTGTCATAGGGTGGCTTTGAGAAATCCTACTCCCTGTTTTCTAAATCAAAGTGCTCTTGGTGACTATCAATCTGAGTTCCTTCAAGTATCTTGCTTGCAAACTCCTTAAGCCATCTCCCTTTATTCCTGCATTCTTCTTCATTACTTCATTTCTCCTTTAAATCACTCTTACATATAAGGTAACTGTTTTACCCAAGGTCTTCTGAGAGGTGTCTCCAGGTTTGTCTTTGTGAATGTGCTGTAAGTAGTATGTTCATTAGGAGCTACTGACATCACCTGATGAGATCCATTTCAATGCCAATGTTGTCTTCATTTATTTGCTCACAGACAAAAGAGGCACCCGACTTCATACCATGGACAGAAGAGGTACCTGACTTCATATACATGTGTTTGTGGTGTGGTGAAAGGCTTCTGTTTTGAAGCTGTGGAATAAATTAGATCTCTTTGAAGCATAACTTGGTTCCCAAAGAAGCCATCTTATGGCTTCAGGAAGTTATCACCCTGATTATGTCCACTCAGTTCTATGTAATACATTTGAATCATATCAAGGTCAAATTCTTACCTATTCCATGAGTCAGAGAAATACACTTGACCCTCAGGGGACATGGAGGAAAGGAGATATTCCTGTCTGACCCATTTCAGTTATTAAAGCTAGTGTGATCTAGTATGTGTGTCAGTACTCATAGCTTTAACAGAAATACAGTGACTTGGATTAAGGCATTTGGCACAGTTCCTTCTGCTTCCTGAACAATTTTAGACAGTAACAGAGTCAGTGTTCTGATGGGGCACAACAGCATCACGCCTGTGTTTGTGCAAAAAATTTCTTATATTCCTTAAAACATTCAAAAATTATCCTTATGTGTAGAGTTTGTTCAGTGGATATTGAAGGACAAATTGAAATCACAAGCTCACTACAGTAAACATCAGCTGAAAGTCAGTAAATTATGAGCTAATGCGATAGCTCAATTAGTAAAGTCCTTGTGTAGCCAGCAGGAAGACTTGAGTTCCAGTCTACAGAACCCATGTAGAAAATGGAGAACTCCAGGAATAGACCACACTCCTGTCTTGACACTTAAAATACAAAAATAAGTAAATAAAGGAACAGATCTTCCATATTGAGGTTTTTTTGGCTATATAATCCAAGGACCGCTTATTATGTGTTATTTATTTATTATTTAGCAATAATCAGATGGACTTTAGAAATAGCCAATGTTAAAAATCATTTATCGACCTTTTAATGGATTTTCTCTCTGTGGCCAAGTATTTGTCATGGTTAAATATAGGTGTCAACTTGAGAGTTGATTGTTCATGCTCTGGGCACACTTGTAAAAAAAAAAATGTGGTTAAAACCCAAGCAAACCTTCAGGAGATTGCCTAGTGAATAGAGAAGACCAATCCATGCCCAAGGAGGACTAGTCTCTGGGAAGCTGAATAAAATGCAGGGAACTGGTTGAGGAAGTTGGCATCTTTTGGTATACTTGTCCAGACATGTTGGTTTGGCAAGTAAGGATTTCCTGTCCCTCAACAGTCTTTGTGGATGTATAAATATGGTGTGGCCAGTTCCCTCAGCCTTTGTGTTGGTATGTGTTCTCCTGCCAAACTGGATAAAGAAGTGTATAAATCAAGAATCAATCGTAAGCCAAGAATGAATTCCCCTGCTCCCCTGCAAGCCATTTGGTCATGAATTTATAAGCAACCATGCAGTGTGACTGCTACAGGATACTAAAGGATCTAGAAAGACTGGACCTACTTCTTCAGTGATTAGCATTTACTGTCTCTTTTTGCCTGGCTGAGTGCCCACATGAACAGCTTCTTTCTGAAGGCTACCAGATGGTTAGTTTAATTCTCCTACCTGGAAAGAAGAAAGTGGAACAGAGGGTCTATCTTCTGGAAGCCCTGCAGATGAGAAGGTAATGATGAAGGGAGGAAATGCCTAACCAGTCAGTCCACCAGTAGTACAAGCTACTTGCCCTAGATTTGGGTTCTTGTTACCATTTTTCCTTAGCCATTAACACTATGAGTCAAACGGGCTATGACTATCAGTAGAAGAAAAAAGATGGGGATTTGTTGGAGAAAACCTGCTCTGGATCTGATTGGCCAAGGAAGATGCGTTCAAACCTTGTCTGTCACAACCAGAGAGAAGACGATAGCAATATGGGATCCAGAGTGGCTTGAACTTCACAAAACCAGGCAACGGGACACTTTGAAAGCATGCTATGGCAAGCTGATGAATAAAAGATGCTGAAAGATACATTATGGGTGGGGATAATTAAGAGTGTTGGTGGATGGCATTTATCTCAGGTTCCTTTGCCTCAAACACTAGAAAATGGGGCTCTTTTTTTTCTTTTACTCTTTTCCTTTCATTGAAAAAAAAAATCAGGATAGCACGTAAAGTAGTGGATTTCATTACAAAATGTTCATATACAATTGTGTCATTGTACTTTGTTTTCACTCATTCTCTTCTGCCACCGCCCTCCCGTGGTCTCCCGACCCACCTCTCAGCTGCTTCCTTCCCTCCAGGGATTCTATCCTTTACTTTCTTAGCACGTGTATTCCTTCCCCACCCCGATCCCTTAAGATCTCTTCTGCTCTCTTACGATTCACACACACACACACACACACACACACACACACCTCAAAGAGAGAGAGAGTAAAAGTCAACAATTTCAAGTTCCTTGACATTCCTTTGATATTATGGTCTTCAAATGTGTCAGTCTGCATTCACAGCTTTCCTGGGACACAGTTTTCCAGGGAAGAAGAGTTCAGGAGCTTATAGCTAGGGCGAACCTATGTAGTTTAGTCCTGGCCGAGAACATTAAAGCTGTCTCAATCAAACACAAAGTGGTTGGTATCAGTCTTATGCCCAGAAGTGGATCAAAACTGTAAATCTAATAATCAGACATGAGCCATCTATATCCAAAAGTTAACTACCATCTAAATACTTTTAAAAACTCAATTGTATTTTATGATGTGTGTGTGTGTGTTGTCTGTGTATATCAGAGGGCACTGTATGTGCTTGTGGAGGCCCAAGGGTGACATTGGGAGTCATCCTGGATTGCTGCTACCTACTTTTTATTTTACTCTATGATTTCTCAGAAGTGCAAGCTTCTAACATTTTTGCCTGGCAGTTTTAACATGGGATCTGGGATTTGAACTCAGTTCCTTCTGCTTGTGAGGCAGAATCTAACCCCTGAACCACCTCTCCAGCTTGTAAACACTTCTTATTGTACCATTAGATAAGGAAAGCTCTCAGCACTTAACCAAGTAGAAAGTGAAGCTGGGCTCTACAATGCACCCTCCTTCAATGGAAGATTAGTAAGACAGTAAACTGCGGCTGACCAGAGGACAGGATACAGGTGACTCTGGAATGCTTAGTCCCAATCAGACCATGGAAATCTTTTCCCATCCCAAGGATCATGGAACCTTGTAGAAGAGGGGGCAGGAAGATTGCAAGAACCTACAGGTGAGGAGGCGTACTCCTAGCCAAAACACTGTGGTTACAACAGAGCTGCTGTACCCAGAACCTCATTGCAATGGGTTCTACTAGTGCCAAAACTGCGCAATGGCTAACACATCAACATTTCCCCGTGGACCAGCCAAGATCTCAGGAGAAGAAACTATGCTCAGAGAGAATCTCAGGGGCAGGTGCTGGACAACAGAAATGGAGCCTCCTCACTTGTGATTTTTGCCTGTTGAAGGGCGACACTTACATTACCACAGAGACTTGGTTCTTTACTAGCACGGGCACCCCGAAGGGGGAGCCCTCTTGATCCATACATGCAGAAGGGCAGAGGAATGGGAGAGACATAGCCGAACTGATGAAGAGAGGAGACCGTGGGAGAGGAGAGAAGTGGGAAGAGAGGAAGATGGGGCAAGGCCATAAGTGCATATGTTTATATATGAAAAATTCTCGATTAAAGATGTGATTTGAAGGTGAAATGCCCATGCAGGATTATGTGCTTGAACACTTGTCCCCAGCTGGTGGCGCTGTTTAGGATGTAGTAGAACCTTTGGGAAGTGGGCTCTGGTGGACAACCTGGTCACTGGGGTGGACTTTGAGATTTTATTTATTTATTTTTTATTTCCACGCACACAGACTTAACAGGTACACCCGTCCCCTCCCTCCCTCCGACCTCCCATCGCCCTGTGCCCCCCTCCCCTCCCACTCCCTTCCCATTCCCCAGAGCATCCCCCTCCCATCCTCGGAGCATCCTTAAATGTGCATGCCCAACTCTCCTCTGGGTCCTTCTCTCCGATGAGGTGCAAGGACCCAGTTTTCCTGTGTCCCACTTAAGCATAGGAACACTACTGTGGCTGTCAATCCCTTGCCTCCAAGGATCCTAGTGCCTTTAGTCCATGCTAGACTTTGTGGGGTCAATAGTGTGTTGGACATTGCGCCGGGCATGCAAAGCCCAATTATGATTGCTACAGCCCTAACTTGTGTGGAGAATCTTGCATGTCATTGCTCCTCCCATCCTTGTGCTCTTACAATCTTACCGCCCCTCTTCCCCAAATTTCCCTGAGCTTCAGGATGGGGAGAGATTAGGCTGGCCTAGTTCCAGGTGGTTGATATGGAGTCTCTGAAGTTCTGGATTATGATTTGTTGATTTTTTTTTCCAGTTTTGCTGCTCCTGCAATGCCCTTAACTCCATCCTGATGGGTATTGTATGTCACCCCCTGGCCAGAGATAAAAAGCTCTTAAACTAGAGACTTGTTATAAGAGTATCTTCAAAGGTAGATGTAATAAAAGTAGGAAACTGAAGTGAGGGAGGGATCAGTCACCCATTTGCAAAATGGTTACTTTTTATCTGCCAAACTATCTGCCCTCCCCTTCTGGTGATATCATACCCCATCAGTTGCAAATGATCAGGAAGGAAAGTCTGTGAACTTAACCAGATGTCTCATTATTTACTTGCAGTTCTTGATGGTGGCCTATTTTCTCTGCTGTAACATGGTCCCCTCTCTCCTTGTTTCTGGTGTGGCCCTCCTACCCCATCCCTCCTGTTCATAATCCTTGCAATTACTGTAGGTATTACAGAGATTTATCCTTGAGTGTCTCTTTGTGGGTTTGGTACTAGGAGCCGCCTATTAAGGAGTACATATGGCACTTAATTTTCTGGGTCTGGGATACTTCACTCAATATAATTGTTTCTAATCTCATCCATTTCCCAGCAAATTCCATTAATTCATCTTTTTTTATGGCTGAATACTACTCCATTGTATAGATGTACCACTTTTCCTTATCCACTCGTCAAATGTTGGACATTTGTGTTGATTCCATGACTTTGCTATTAAAAACAGTGCTCCTATGAACATGATCGTGCTTGTGCTATCAAGGTGAATTTTTGCTGTATGGGGGTTATTCCCAAAAGTGGAATCCCAGGATCATATGGCATTTCAATCTTTAATTTCTTTAAGAATCTCCAGATGGCTCACCAGAGTGGCTGTATGAGCCTGCATTCCCACCAGCAGTGTAGGAGAGTTCCCCTCTCTCCACATCCTCTCCAGCATTTGGTGTTGTTTGTATTGTGGATTTTTGCCATCCTGACCGGGGTGAGATGATATCTCAGGGAAGTTTTGATTTGCATTTTCTCTGATGGCAAAGAAGTGGAGCATTTTTTAAGGTATTTGTTAGACATTTTAATTTCATCCCTGGTAAAGTTTTTTTTAAGTTCCAGGGCCCATTTTTTAATTGGGCCATTTGTTTCCTTGGTGTTTAGTTTTCTAAGTTCTTTATGCACTCTGGATAATAGAGCTCTATCAGATATGTGGTTAGTGAAGATTTTCTCCCATTCTGTGGGTTGCCTTTGTGCTTGTGTTACAATCTCTTTATCTGAACAGAAGCTCTTTAATTTCACAAGATCCCATCTGTTGAGAGTTGGTAGCAGTGACTGTGCCATTGGATATCTGTTTAGGAACTGTTGGCCTAGCCCAATCAGCTCGAGGGAGATCCCTACCCTTTCCCCTATGATTTTTATATTCTCTGGCCTTATATCAAGATCCTTGATCCATTTGGAATTAAGTCTTGTACATGGTGACATGTATGGGTCCAGTTTTAATCTTCTGCATGTGGAGATCCAGTTTTGCCAGCACCATTTGTTGAAGATGCTGTTCTTTTTTCATTGGATTCTTTGGGCTCCTTTGTTGGATCAAATGGCTGTAGTTGTGTGGGCTTATATCTGGGTCTTCAACCCTTATCCATTGATCTGTGTGTCTATTTTGAAGCCAATACCAGGTTGTTTTTATAACTATGGATTTGTAGTATAGACTGAGGTTTGGTATGGTAATACCTCCAGCTGTGTTTTTGTTACTCAGGATTGTCTTTGCTATCCTGGTTTTTTTGTGCCTCATATGAATTTTGAGATTGTTTGGTCAACCTCTTTAAAGAATTGCTTTGGGATTTTAATTGGTATAGCATCAAATTTGTATATTGCTTTTGGTAGGATAGTCATTTTTATGATGTTGATTTTGCCAATCCAGGAACATGGGAGGTCTTTGCACCTTCTGGTGTCTTCTGCAATTTCTTTCTTTAGGGTTTTAAAGTTTTCATCGACCTTGAGATTTTAAAGTCCTGCTTCGCTTCCTATTCTCTCTTCACTCTGCTTCCTGACTTCAGATGCAATGTGGCAAGCTGGGCTCCTCTGTCTGCCACCATTCTTTCCCACCATGATGGATTGCATTCCTCTGGAACTATTACCCAAAATAAACCCTTCCTTCTTTAAATTGCTTCTTTTAGGCATTTGATAACAGCAATAATAAAAATAAAATGCCAAGGAAAAAATTAATAAAAAAGAGGCAGTCACATCTCTCTCTCTCTCTCCTGCAAAAGGATATTTTAGTTTGCCTATGAAGGATTTGTGTAATTGATCAGTGTTCAATCTATTTTAATCTATTCTTTAGTAGTATAGTTCCAACCATTTTGTTCATCTATCTCTATAGACTACTTCATCTTATTTTAGGGAACACACAGACAACATAATAGGCATAGAAATATGCAAGGATATTTGTTGTTCTGATGTAGTTAATGAATGGTACGGCTTCACTCATAAGTCAACTTGCAAACTCCATGTTTTGACCAAGAAGGTAAATAGTTCATCTTAAAGAAAATGCATACCAGTCATTTATTTTTAAAAATCCATAATCTTTTTTTCCCCGTAAGCTTTCTATTTCAGATTTCAGCCCTTTGCATGGTTGGTTGCTAAACCTTCGAAGGGTAAATTACCAGTTTGATTTAATGAAAGCCATTGAAAAGGTGAACAGAGGTAAGTTCTATTCATAATGGTGGAGATTCAATTTTAATTGATTCTGGAATCTTTACTTTTTGGTGATAAGTTGAAAAGATACTTTGCATGCACAAAACTGAATTTAATACAGTACAAATGTAAGTGTGCTAATTGAAAAAAGTTAGAAAGTGTTAGAAAATCAATTCATTTTGTATGCAAACTTATTAAGAGAAAGGAGTTGCCAGGGGATTTATGTAAATGTAATGAGTTAAAGCATTTGTCTTAGGAAACTGATAAACACCAGTAGGTACTTTAGAGGGTGGAAATAATTAGTTCTTCTCCTCCCCTGTGAATCCAGATCATTGTTACAATTATATTTTATTTATTACTTAGAAATGAGTTTTTATTTTAGTGCAAGGTAGACTTAGAAACATTACCACATCACTACTTTTCCAATAGTTTTTGTTCATATTTAACAAAGGGAAAGATCCCCATCTTTAATAATATTGTTATCATCTTCCTCTCTCTCCTTAGACTTGGGAATCCTGAGTTATTATAAGCAAGATCATTTTAGAAACAGCTACTACCATTTACAGCCCCCTAATGCATTATCTAAATTAAAGTCAATGATGTATTTTACTGAATGTGTGACTGACCTTCTCATGCACCATCTTGAAATCTTTCAATATCCTCCCATTATATAGTGCAAAGTTCTCATTTTATAATCAACTTCTGCTAGCTAATCCAATTTCATTCTATACACATTGCCCCACCTTGAACTTATATTTCAAATACACTGAACTTCTCATTGCCCTTTCCTATGTTATCTAAGGCCAAGATTAGCACATTTGTCCTTCGCTCTGTCTTGAATACTGGGTTATTGGTTTTTAGTTCTAAAAAAGTTTGTGCAGCTAGCCTATAATCCCAGCACTCAAGATACTGAGGCGGGAGGAATGCAAGTTCTAGATCAGTTTGGGCTACTGATATAAAACATTATTCTTTGAACACAGTAAGCGTCATCATTGTCATCAGAGCAGCTGTGATTACTTTTAAGCAACCCTCAAGATTCAGCCTGTTGACATTGTCTCACAGAAGGAGCAGATGGTGAGGGGTCATTAAACCCCCATCTGAAATCTCAGCCATTTGTTTCTACCTCTCCCTTCCAGCTGCATGTAATTCTATACAAGCTGCAGGTAGTCTAGTGGACTCAGGCTGAATTGAGAATATAAAGTGTGGAGGATGCATTGAAGGAGGGTTGGACTTTCCAGTGATGCAATTGCTTCAGGGGTCACCCACATCCTGTAAGTAGCTCCTCTCTCCCACATTGCAAGTAAGTGCATTAAACTCATCGGTTTTGCTAAGCTGGACTTTGATGAAATTGTTACTTTCTTCTTACCTAATTATAGATTCCTACTGGCTGTGTTCATACCTACCGGCTGAGCTCATTAAATTAAAAAGATTTAGTTTAAAAAATATTAAGGATTAAAGGAATGAGTTATCCAGGCTTAAAAATGAAACAGATGGGATTGGCGAAATAGCTCAGGGGTTAAAGTGTTTGCCTTGCAAGTTAGAATACCAGAATTTGGATCCCCAGTTCCCAAGTGAAAAATGCAGATCAGATATGGTGGCAGCTTGCAATTTGGACCCTAGAAAGCAGAGCCTGGGAAACCCACAACAAAGCAAAAAGGAGGTAGAGCAATCCAGAATGATTGAAGATATCACCCTTGGGCTTCCATAGGCACACAAAATTGTGCCTTCTTGTACACACACACACACACACAGCAAAAAATATAAAGCAGATAGAAGTTTATACAAGTTTTAGACCTATTTCAACCTTTCCTGCTTCTTAAACTAGTCCCAGATATATGAGCATTATAACAGTGACCTACATTAGAATTATGGAATGTTTACTAGATATTTCTAGAAAGGTGATGAATATTAATTTTAGACTTTAAGTTATCTTTGTTGAATTCCTATTTGGATAGAAAGAAAGTTTTGAGAGACCACTTAAATTGCAAGAGATATAGATGAGTTCAAGAGAGAAATAAATTAGAAAGTTCACACTGAGGACTCCCAGTGAGAACATGGATGTTGCCTTGAGAGATTCCTGCTCTATGTGTGGTCACTCTGAGGTACAGAGGACATTGAACAAATGGACCTCCCAGGCAGGAAGTTGAGTTTCAGCATATTGAAATAGAAAGCAACAGAAGCGATCACCAGTCAGCTTGATCTCTTAGGACCACCTCAATGTCCATCTTGCTTTTGAAAATAAGAATTCCCTTAAAATTTTTTGAATTTTTAAAATTTAAAATTTTTTAAAAGCTTGTTTTAAACTTTAAATTGATAATATGTTATGATTTTATATTAAAAGAAAGAACACCACAAAATGACATACATCCCACTTCATTTTTGTGTTTCAGTTATAGTTCTACCTTGCTATACAATATGGAAACACTGTATCTTGAACGCAGTAGCAAATTATATCCTGTAAGCAACCAATGTCTGCTATGTTTCTTTGATTATAGATAAATGGTATTTACCTATATTGTATTGAACAACAGCAAAATATTTATTGGATAACAAGGAAAGAGAGAGCATGTACTCAGGCAAAAGTCTGAACAATGAACTCATAAGGGATAAATCACTGGGAAGTTCTGAATCTTTGGGCTTCAATAAGAAAAAAAAATATTATTCTGGAATTACTGACTGTTGTGTGTGTGTGCTAATCCGTGGGGGGAGTATGTGTGCATTTGTGTGCACACTCATGTGGAAGCCAGAGGTCTACCACTAGCATCATTCCTCAGTCACTATTACGTAGTTTTTTTTTTTTTTTTTTTTTTTTTTTTTAAAGAAGACCTCTCACTGGCCTGGGCCTCACCAGTCTGGCTAAGTTTTCTAGCCTGCCAGCCCCAGCAAGCTACTACTTTGCTAACACTGGGATTTCAAGGATATACACCCACATGTGTTCTTACATGTGTTTCTAAGACTAAACTCAAATCTTCAGGCTTATGTGGTAAGCAATTTACCAACGGCACCATCTCCTCAGCCTGAACATTGCTGTTTTTATAAGTCAGAAGCAGCCATTTTTCCTTTTGCTTTAAAACTTTGAAGTAATTTCATTCTTTCAGAAAAATATGCATAGAGAATGACCACTTGACCTTTATTCATAACCCTTAATCATGTTGCAATTATCAAAACCTTAATATTAGTGCTAATATAGGATCCTCTGTGAGCATGTGATGGCTGTGACATTGATGCTCTAAAAGTACTTAAGTATTATTTAATACTATTTTTTCTCAAAAAATTTCCAATATTTGAATCGTATTCAAATTTTACCAGTAAAGTCTTCTGTTCCAATATCCCAGTTTTCAACTTTATACATAATTATTTATTTATCCTTAGTGTATGGATATTTGTGACAGCTCCCCCATCTTATCCTATATTCCAGAGCATTATTTTCATATGGTTCATGATTTAGGGAGTTTTTCATAATTATGAGTCTGTTGTTTTGACAGATACTCTCTTACTTGTAGGAAATCACAGTTGTTGTGTTTTTTTTTTTTTTCATGAATTAGGTCATCGGTTTGTGAGGAGACTCCGCAAGAATGCCTGTGTATAGAGAAAGACCAGGTAAGACCACAGGAAAGCCAGGGCTTTAAGCAATGGCAGAAGAAACTTCAAGAAAATCATAGCTGATGCTAAGGTCTTCCCAGTGGTCCTGTCATGGGCTCGTGATACTGACTTGGACCACCTGCTTCAGGCAGATTCTACAGCATCCTTCACTGTAAAGTCACTTTCAACTCATATGTAATTTGTCCACATTGTCAGGAGCCACTTTGAGATGTGGCAGTCCACTTCTTCTGCAGACTTTCATTAATTTTCCATATATATATGTTGATTTTTTTAATGCAACAGTCACTATTATGTAGTTGTCCAATGGTAATTTTTGCATTTCCTTCCATATTGTTAATCAGAATCCTATATGGGAGAGCTTTTCTTCTTCCATGTTCATCTTCATTTGGTTGATTATTTATCTATCTTTAAAAGCATGGATTTGTGGATATTTTTTACACATTCATTAAACATAACTCATAATCAGGGGTGTAAAGCACAAGGGTAAGGCTAAAGTAGGAGTAACACTATCAGTCTGAGGCAGGTCTGATTTTAGAGTTTGAGGAGAAGCAGGGCAAAACAGGGAGATCCTGTCTCAAAATAATTAAACTAATTAGCTAATTAAAATAAGTTAAAAATCTTCTTGTACCTTCTAAGAAAATTATCTTGATCAGACCACAGAGCTTCTATTAAAATTTTATATATACACAAAATAATTAAATATTTGTGTATTTTATAATGGATAAGATGGTATTGAAGAACTGCATTTCCCTAAATATATATATTAAAACCTAACCCTCAATAGTACTTTCTATGGAGGTACTTAAGCTGTGTCTGTATTTAAAAGAATTCTTCCAGAGGGTGATTAATTTAAAAGAAGACTCATAGTATGGAAGTGTCTGTCTTGGAAGAGACATAAGGACACAGAGAGAACTGCAAGAATGCCTGTGTATAGAGGAAAGTCCAGGTAAGACCACAGGAAAGCCAGGGCTTTAAGCAATGGCAGAAGAAACTTCAAGAAAATCATAATCTGCCGATACCTTAATCTTAGACTCCCAGCCTCCAGGACTGTTAATCCACAAGTTTGTGGCATTTCAGTGTGACAGCCAGCTGACAAAAACAGTGAATTATGAAGGCCACTGCTTTTAGAGGCATCCTTTGAACTTCTTTCCTTGTGCCATTTTCATTCTCCTGGATGCTTTCATGTCTTTCTTGAATAGTCCTTTTTAATTTACATTTGAGCCTGTCCTTCCCTGGACATGTCATTGTAGTCAATACTTTCTACTCTTTACAAGAATTTACGTGTTGGATTCCTGAACAAGTAATACTGTACATGTACTAAGCATCCAAATTTCAATAGATTTTTTTTAAACAAAGATTCAGTATGTAGAATCTTGGGTAACAGGAAACCTGCATACCAACATGCCATCATGCATATTTTTGCAGAGAAAAGGGTCATCACAGTAGAATCAATGTCGGTGGGCATAGAAACAATGCAGTTTAGTTTTCAGCCTATCCTATGCTCATAGTTGGTGGTAAAAAATACTGTTGAGTTATTAATGAATAGTTTATATACATACTGTAAACAAAAAAAAATCTTATCTTCAGGACACTGATGAGCAGATGGACATGTGAGACCAGTCAAACTTGCAGTGGCTGATGACTGTACCATCTTAGCCAGCATTTCAAAGACTTGCCATGGTGACCATTCTGATCTCTCATTTCTGTCCAATGCCAGTTCTCTGCCTTCAGAGAAAAATCTGCCTCCGCCAAATGGCAGCTAAAGTTCAGGGAAATGTAGAATTAGGACAAAGGCGATTAACCACAAGTGCTCTGTGGTTAGCTCACCTGGATTATCATGAACGTTAGATATACAATAAATTTTCCTGAAAATATTCCTAATGATTAGACTGTAAGATTGAATGTGGATTTATACCCCCAGAGAGTGTGTCATGAGGCAGAAAACATATTTCAGGAGACATACTGAATAAAATGAAGGAGTTTAAATTCTGTAGATCACTTTCTTTTATAAAAGTAGAACCATATGCTATTCTTACATTTGCTTCTGAATCCCTTTTTCTTATCCACCAACTACTGGAAAATGTGTGCATTAGATGCATAGATGTTCTTCCAGATGAGATAACACATTGAAATATTGAGCCTGGACATCCTCGCCTATGAGCTTCCCCTAGGTAGTCAGAAGCGTGCTTGCTGCCTAGAGGATTCAACTGCTGTGGCAGGAATGCAAAGAGAAAGTGACAAGGTTCATTCTGTGACTTCCAAATTGGCTTTCCAAGGCCACAGCAGAAACAACAGTCAGTGCCAGGAGGCTGCTGAATGCTATCAAGCTCCTGTGCCAGGGAGACAAGCCAGGGCTTGCAGACCATCCGCACCACTTGAGTAAGCTGTACTGTGTTTCTAATGCAGGGGAGACTCATTAGCAGTTCTTGTTAATGCTGGGTGAATTTCTCTATTAAAACGAGTCTGAACTTGTCCAGTTCAATGTGTGAACTCTGTGACGACCCTCTCTCTCCCTACCTTCCTTCCTTCCCTCCCTCCCATTTCAAATTACATATCATGCTTAAAGAAAAATATTCCAAGCAGTGAGAAAGGCATATGGAAAGTGAAAGAATTAATCATCCTATAAATAAATAGACTGAAAGTACTTTAACTTTAGGCTATTTTTAAATTAGCATACTTTGTGGTTTATATGTATGTATATGTGTTGCTTCAAATGTGTACCTATGTGCACGCAGATGCATGCACATACATGTGCATGCATGTATGAAGGCTGGAACCCAGCATCAAGTCTTCATTTTCTGGCATGATTTTTGGTTTTTGGAAGCTACCTCTAAGTGGCTGAGCTGCCCTACTGACAGGTCTCCTTCCTTGTCTCTCTGATTCTACATAGGGTCTCTCACTTAACCTGGAGCTCAATGATTAACAAGCCCATCTCCGTTCCTTCCTGAAAGTTGGGGTTAAAAATGCAGACCCTCAAACCTGGCTTTTGCACAAGTTCTGAGAATTCAAACCCAGGGCCTCATGCTTTTGTGGCAGCATTTTACCAACTTAGGCATCTTGCCATCACCTTCATCATTTTTAACATTTGTCTGAAGGGTATATCAGCTGTCTGTCATCTCAGAATAGGAGCCAAGCCCTTTGCAATGAACCTCAGAGCTATGGCCCACAGTGTTCCCCACACAATGTAGCTGAGGGACAGCTGACCAATGGCTGAAGCTTCAACTTTTATGTTGCAAAACTTTTTAATAATTTTATAGGAAAACAAACACCCTGGCAGATGCTTTCCAAATGGTGATAATGTGAAACAGAGAACTTTTTTTGAAAAAAATATATAATGGGCATAAGTTTTGAAAAAAGTGTACAACACTGTCTTTAATTTGTGCAAAAGACTGGCAGAGAAGTAGAACATTTTACCGTCTCTAACATATTCACTTGCCAGGTTCTTCACATTAGCTGTGTCTGAGCTTGGAGCAGAAGTGAAAATCTTCACACTGGACTTTGACACTACCTCTGAGTGGCTGAGGCACTCTTCTGGTAGGTTCTTTCCTTTTTTTTTTTTTTTTTTTTTTAATTCTTTCAGCTATTCCTTGCTCTCATCTTTAGTGCAGCTATTCCAGCTTCCTTGGTATTTATCGAATGTCTCAGGATTGTACAATTGCCATGGGTGCATGGAAGCCCCCTCCAGTCACACGTTGCATGGCACATTCTTTTACTGTATCTGTTAAGCTCGACAGTGGTTATCTGAAGGATCCAGGGATAAGGGCAGTATCCTAGATCATCCAAGGTAGGCCCCAAGTATAATCAATGGTGTCTCTCAAAGAGGAATGCAGAGATTTGGTACAGACAGAAGGGAGTGACCGTCAAAGCTTATGCTTTGCACTGTTCACTCACCTTGAAGATGGAGGAAGGAGCCCTGAGTCAATGAAGGCAGTTCCAGGAAAGCAAAAGGGCAAGTAAGAAAGATTCTCCTCATGAACACCAGAACAAGAGTAGCTCCCCATCCCGAATGTACTCCCTGTGAAACTAGATTCAGACATCTGCACTGTGAGCTCTAGGGAAATATGTTTGTTGGTTTTAGACATAAAGATTGTGACCACTGTTAAAACAGCAATAGGAAACAAGTGTATCTATGTGATTTTAAATGTTGACTTATCGCTGAGGCTATCTCTTAAAAGGCATTTAAAATTGCAATCATCTTTGTTCTTTGTTCCTCCTCTCTGATTTTAATCTCTCCATTGCTTTATTTCATCATATAAATTAACCTGTCTTTCCCTAAGACTGTCTATGGAATGAGACCAGATTTTATTCTCTGTTTTACTAGCAAATTGTAGAAAAGCTGCATTCAGTAAGAAGTTGAAGAAATGGACATCTTAGCCTCAGACAGTATATAAAAGAAGAAACCTGGGGAAAGAAATTATAAGGTGCTCTGAACTCAGGAATGGAGATATTTAGAGTCTCCTTGAATATAAGGGGTAATCATGTTTTGAATGTGAATTGTTCTCCATGGATTTGTGTTTGAATCTTTAGCTGGTGCAGATATTTGGGGAGTCTGTGGCCCCTTTATGAAATAGAGTCTAGCTGGAGGAAGGCACTGTACCGGTTTTTGAACAGCAGCCCAGCCTTGCTTCCTCTCACACTCTTGCTCTCTGTGCACTCTGGCCAGAGTGACCCAAACTGGCCTTGTGCTTCTGCCATCAGCCATAGCTTCTGCTATATGATTCCTGCCATAATAGACTACATCTGCTTTGGAACCATAAACCAAATATCTCTTTGATCCCTTAGGTTGCTTATGAATATTTTCTCACAATCGTAAAAAGGAATAATTACGGCAAGGGTATGCTTGCCGCAGGAAAGCCCTCTCTGGATGTAGTGAGTTGCAGGATAGTTAGGAAAGCAACAGTCTGGGGCTATCATTTAAAAATTTCCACTGCTCCGTTTTTAACCCATTTTGTAAGGAGTTCTGGAAGAAAGAACAGATCAAGGTAGGAAAAGATCAGAGTAAATCCTTTGGGGCCATAGGGCCCCAGGAAGGAAAAGAATCAAGATGATATCTTCACTTTTTAGTTTCATGAAAATGAAACAACATAAACACATAATTTCTAGTAGGGGAATCCAAGCATACAAGGTTTATTGTAAAATAGCAGAAAGAAGGAAAATGCATTACTTGAAGAGCTGGCACAGGCTTCCTCCTAGGGAGAGAAGATCATGCTCAGTCATAAATATGAGAACGAGGCCCTTTGGGCATGAACAGATGGTTTATGATCAAACAAAGGACTAGCTGAACCTCTGCAGTAGAAATTATGTGAAGCCTTGGGTGGGAGCTACGGGTAAGTGAGTTTGGTCTGGGGAGATAGGCAGGCAGCAACATGGTACAAGCTAAAATTTTAGCTAGAAAGAAAAACAAAATCTCTTGGTAAGTTTTAAGGCTATTGGTACCTAATGATCAATATAGTTTTTTTTTTCTTTCTCCTGCTGTGAAGATAAGTCAATGTACCTTTCTACCCATTATCTCTAAGCGACTGAATAAAATGTGAGATATGTACAACTTTGAGCTGGAGGAATTAGAGAAGATAAAGACCCCGCTGTGACTCAGTAGGGCAACAGGTGTCAGGCTAGAGGAAGTTGTGACCTAGCACTGGATGGAGAGACTGAAATCTGAAGAGCAAATTTCCCTGCCACACCTTCTACTCAAGTAATCATGCAGTATTGGAGGAATCCAAGCAAACCCATGCCAGTATTTTGAATATCCCACACCATGGCCAGTTGGAGAAAATGGGTAAGTTTGGATTACAGGCTTAAAAAGAAACAATTCTATTGTATTCTTTTACTTGGGTTCCAGAACAAACACATATACAAACAAAAAGGCTTTCATCAGAGAACACACTCCTGGTGGACAGCAGTTAAAAGGATTATGAAATCTTGCATTGGATATTTTAGTCCATGTTTGTCCTTCAGAAATTCTCTTTTAAAAAGTCTTCTCTGGCATTTTCATTTCCGGTGGCTGCCTCCTCCTTTCTGAAGTTCTGCTTAGATACGGTCGCTTTCGTATGCGTGCCTGGTGGTGTGTTGCCTGACACCTGCGTCAATCAGAACCTTGTTCTCAGAACAGAGCTGAGGCAGAGAAGGTCTGCAGGTCCATACTGATGTTTGCCTTGGAAGCCATGCAAGTGCAAACCGCGTTATCAATCCAAATAGGCTCCGAGGAGATCTGTCCGGAAGCAGGGCAGAGAGTAGTAATAAAATTAAATAAGTGCCTGTGGGTAGTTAATAGGGAAAAATGTTTCTGTACGTGTAAGATGACAGATAAACAGTGAAGTGCATTAGGATTTGAAAGCCCTCTTAGAGAAGGGCTGTCAGAGCAGCTGTTGACATACCTCGCTGATTGTCAGTGGACTCCACACATCTAACAGCTCTTCTTTGGGGGCTGCCAGAGACTGCCATTCAGAGACCATGAGACAGGCAAAAGCTTGGCATCTCTTCATCATTTCAAATAATAAGACTAAATGATTTTGTAAGTAACAGTGCTAAGTAATATGCCCGGGGTATGGAACAGCAGTGATGCTAGTTCACTGAGTAGCCAATTGGTTCAAATGCCTGGCTGCTAATACATGCTATTGCATGATACAAATGTGGCTGAGGTACATGTCCTCATGCAAAGGAACTTTCCGTAGAAAAGGAGCAAAAGGCATGGGTGCGTATAGTCAAAAGCGAAAGAAAGCAAGAGTGCAAATGTGAGGGTTGTACATCCACCACTGCATTTTAATTACTTTATTTTTATTCATCAATTGTAAAAGATGAGACATTATAATACATGACATCTGCCATGTAATAGATGAGAGGACTGTTGTTCTTGCTTTGAAGTCTTCATCTTTGACTGATCTGTCCACAGCAGTAGTGGTTCTTCCATGCCAATCTATAGAAAATGCATTTTGAAATATAACCCAAGAGATTCTCATGTCAACCTTGTAGACTGTCAGTTTTGAAGCAAGATGGTCATACCATCTCCTTTCACTTCTTATTTTATATTCTGTTCAATTGAGGTTAATATTTCTACTCAAAGCTGATGTTAAACTGGTTATGGTGCTTTATACCTGTAATGACAGGATTCAGAAGCCCCAGGAAGGATGGTCTTGAATTCAAATTTACCCTACAATGTATAGAAACACAGTATTTTTTTAATATTCTTCATTATTCATACAGTATATCAGTATATATAGTCATCTTTATTTTGATATACCAAAACTTTATTAAAAGACCTAAAACAGGAGAACACTTTATAAAAAGTTGGAAACACTGTATTTTGAAAACACGAAGAAATCAAAAAGCAAAAATATCAGCACTTTGATTTTGCCTCTTATATCCAAGATGTCCTTGTCTTGACCCTTCCCTGGCCTTGCCAACTTGTGTACTTCAATCTCTCTGCAGGCCTCTCATCTACTGCCTACACCACTATTGGAGATGTCAGCACAAGTACTGCTGTTTCCTCTTTCCTGGAAAAACTTCTTGTGCGAACACTTCCTCCTCTCTGCTGTGCACTGTTGGTGCCCACATTTTTATCTTTAGTTCTGACATGTTTGTGTGCTATATGTCAGATTTCCCAGTGAACAAGAACGGTCTCCTGGGTATTTACTAGGCATCCTAAATTCATCTTTCTGAACTTGAATTTATTAAATCTTCTCTAACACCTTCCCCATCTCCCTCAAACTTCCCCAGTCAGCAGCCATTCTTTTTGTGAAATCTCCGAATGATACTTTCAGAATGAAACTCAACTCTAAACACCTATGTTTATCATGGTGCTGTTCATAATACTGAAGTTCTATAATAAGTCTAGGTATCAATTAGAGTTGATGAAAATATGAGACACACACACACATACATATGTACACATGCACACGCACACACACACACACACACACACACACACACACACACACAGCATTATTCTGCCATAGGGAAGTACAGCCATAGGGAACTGTGTCACTATCAGGAAAATGGATGGAACTGAACATCAGCATATTAACCAAAATAAGTCAGACTCAGAAAGATATCCATTATATCTTGAAATCTAGTGGGTAGGGGGCATTAGTAGGATGGTAGAAGAGGAGAAGAGGAAGGAAGAACAGAAGAGTACAACTGGAGCGAATGTACATTACATGAGTGCATGCACACTTGTCACAGCACCAGCTATTTTATACAATTGATTTACATGAATAAAAAAAGAAAAAATATCCTGTATAATATTACCATTTTCTAAAAAAAAATTTCCTTACCCACTTTCTGAACTAACAGAATTATCTCAGGAATTACAGGTAATGGTGGTGCCTCAATTCCAACAATTCCTTCAAAGACGTTTAGAAACTGCACGGTAATCACCCCTTCAGTAGAACTTAGAGAATTAAACGTTAAGCAATTAAACCAAAACCAAATAAAAGCAGGAAATATGAAATGGAATCTGGGATCTCTCACATGATCACTTAGAATCTTTTGTAGCCAAGTCACACAATGGGTAAAGACAGCTATTAACTATTCTAGGAAAAAATGGGGACCTAGGTCAATCTATATGTGGCCCAGAATTGCTCTCAGAAGGTTGTGGTTGCCATGGGAGGCTTGCATACACTAAATAAGTCTGGTAAGTAAATAAGGTGGATTCAAAGGCCTGGGTTCTGAAGACTAAACAGAAGGAGGGACATGCAAGGGAGGCACTGTGCTGTCAACTGAGAAATGAAGGGGAACTGAGCAATCTGATAAATAGAAAGAATAAAGCCGTCAGAAGACACAAGACCTCTCTGCCTGCTCATCTCAGCCAGAGAAAATGAAGAGTTTAAAAAACAGTATAGGTCTTCTTCCCTATCCTTAGATCTTAAAGTCTCACCAGCTATAAGTTGATATGTACTTGCAGGACATTTAAGATCTTTCACAGCCCAATGTTTTTTGTTTCTTCCATGACACATGGAACTTTTCAGCTTTTGTTAAGTAAAAAACATTTGTGGGGGTTACCCTAATCCAGGGACATACTCATACTCGGAAGGCTTACAGTTTGACTTGAGAACATTGCTATGATTACACGTAATCAGTCACTGCTAAACAGAGTGTCTTCATGCAAAGTCCTAAGATATTGTTGGACAAAGAAAAGTAAAATAGACAACAGTATTCCAAGTAATTACATTGTAGCATGTATGGTACACATTTTATTATTTCCTTATAGGTAGATCTATCTACAAACCAGGTTTAGAACTGGATCTAGGAGTGACGAGAGCAGAGGAATATGTCTGCCTGGATGACTTCAAGGATATTTGTGATGCAAAGACTCTGGCCAAAGCAGATGGATCCACCTGTAAATTAACTAGGTCCTATATTTAGAACCAAATATATTTGAGGATCAACTCTCAACATTTGATTCTCTGGGTTTTATGGATCACCTTCCTAACATTGCAACATCATTTCTTTACTAGGAATACCATGTTAGAAAATGCTCCAAGAGTTCACATGGGATTACATTTTAAAGTCAGTAACTAAACATTACTATATATAATCAAAAGTAACTCCACACTTTGATGAGATCATTATTTATTTACAGATGTTTACATATCAATATCACTGTAAGCAGTAGTATGCAAATATTGTAAAGAGCAGATTTGCAAAATAAAAATATATAATAGTATAATTTATTCATTTGACTGACACTTTGCTATTCTTACTATGAGAACTACACTTGGAGAGCCATGAAGGGCTCTTAAGATTCATCTCCTGTCACACATCTTCTGAGCCATTCATTTGCTGAATGGAATGGTGAACAAGACCACTTGAACTGTTCAAATAATTCTCTTTTTGTCTCTAAAAGAATATAAAAAATTTTAAAGGTGCAGGGGATGTATCTCAATGGTACAGCACTTACCTAGCATGCACAGACCTCTGAGATCACCCTCAGTGTACACACACACACACATGCCACACACACCACACATGCCACACACGCCACACATGCCACATGCACACATACACACTATCACTCCCAAATAGTTAATGCATGTGGGATGTCTTTAAGTCAAATCAAAATATTTCTGCTGTAGCAGTTATTCTACAGAGGGACATAAACTGATATCTGAATATGGATGTTTTCTCCAGTAGCAATACATAGTTGAAAGAAACTGAGCTTGGGATTTATGTAGATATAGATTTCATTCTTACACACCCCATCACTTAACATAGGCATTCTTCTTGTACCCCTTAAATGCATGGATCTGTAAAGTTGAAAGAGTGGTATATTGCAGATATCTGGCAACATAAAGTCTCACTAACAGGAACAATCACTGCTTTCATTCTTGTCTCATGAATTTTGCCAGAGGTCTTATTCACATTTTGCTGAATCTTTATGGCACTGTTTTAGTACCTTTCTGTTGTGTTAAAATACCCTGGCAAAACAATTTAGGAAAAGAAAGGTTTATTATGGCTTATAGTTCCCTAGACATAGTGTTCATCACAGCGGGGAAGACACAGACGCAACAGCAAGAAGCTGGCACCTGGCATTGTAGACACACATGGGGCACAGAGAGGACAGAAAGCCTGAACAAGTTACCAAATGTCAAGGCTTATCCTACAGACATACTTCCTTCAGCAAGTTTCCACTCCCTAAAGCTCTATAACTTTCCTGAGTAGTGCTACCCACTGGGGACAAGATCTTCGAAAACATGAGTCTATTAGGGGCATTTAACATTCAAACCACAAATGTACTAAAACAGAAATAATGAATTTCTTCATGGATAAGGGTATCCTATAAATAGATTGGAAATTACTATGGATTTAGCTTAACTATTAGAAATAAGATGGGCATAAAGCTCTTAAGAGGTGCTTTATTTTCTATTTCATTTTTAGAGGATAAAGATCAAGACTGAATTTATTTGCAAACCATTTGCAAGGATTGGGGTACTGAGGAGTGTGGTATTTGGATATTAGGTGTTGACTTGACATTTGTAGGCTAAGCTTTGTGTGCTTTCTGAAGAACTGATAGTTAAGGTAAACCCTAAGCAAACCTGCAGGAGAATGCCTAATTGGTTGCCTAATTGTCTAATTGAAGACCCAGCTCATGGTGGGTGGGACTTTTTCCTGAGCGCTTAGGTAAGAGGGAGAGAACTGATTCAGTGCTTTGGCATTCGTCAGCATACTTGGACAGACTTTCACTTTGTCAAGTGAGGTTTGCTTCTCTCTCAGCAACGAATATGGTATTGCCAGTTCCCTCAGTTCCTTGGAATTGGTATAATCTGCCCCATGAAACTGAATTAAGAACTGAAACCAGACAATCATAAGCCAAAATGAAGCTCCCTTGTTCCCATAAGCCAAATGGCTGTGAATTTATCAGCAACAGGCAGAATAACTGTGAAAAGGGGTATAAGTAGTCATTTAAAATAAAAGATTATGCTGAGAGCTTCAAGAAAAAAAAGGCAACTCACTTTTAAAGGTAAACCTATTAGAATAACAAATGACTACTCAATGGAAACAGTAAAAGCAAGAAGAGCTTGGAGAGACATATTTCAAGTATTAAATGAGCAAAAATGCCAACTCAGACTGATATACCCGGTAAAACTATCTGTCATGATTGAGGGAGAAAGAAAAGTTCTCCAGCACAAAGACAATTTGAAGGGATACATGTCTACCAAACCAGGCCTTCAAAAAATCCTAGAAATGATACTCAAGCTTGAAGAAAAGAACAAGCTTATCCAGGAGGACAGAAGGGAAGTATAATACTACCAAAACATAAATATCAAACAACATGCTTACAAAATCTACTAAACATAAAAAATGTCCAGAATTAAAAATAATTTCTCCATTATAACATTAAATGTCAATGGTATTAACTCACCGATTAAAAGACACAGATTACAACCTTGGATTAAAAACCACAATCCAACAATCTGCTGCCTTCAGGAAACTCATCTCACCACAAAAGATAGGCACATCCTAAGAATGAAAGGCTGGTCCAAAATCTTGCAAGCTAATGGAACCAGGAAACAGGCAGGGGTAGCAATTATGCTTTCAGACAAAGTGGACTTCAAACCAAAGAAAATCATAAGAGACACAGATGGATACTACATTTTAGTCACAGGTACAATTCACCAGGAAGACTTCACAATCCTGAACATTTATGCACCCAACACGGGCCCCTCCACATTCATTAAGAAAACCCTACAGTGCCTAAAGCAAGAAATCAACCCCCAAACGATAATTCTTGGGGACTTCAACACCGCCCTCTCAACATGGGATAGATCAACAGGTCAAAAGCTTAACAGAGACACTCTGGAACTTAATCAAACCCTTAAAGAAATGGACCTTACATATCTCTATCGAACTTTTCACCCACAAAAGAATACACATTTTTCTCAGCAGCACATGGAACTTTTTCCAAAATAGATCACATATTGGCCACAAAACAAATCTACACATATAAAAAAAGTTGAAATTCTAACCTGTGCCCTATCAGACCACCACGGCCTAAAGCTGGACATCCACAACACAACAAACAAGAGAAAATACACTAACTCCTGGAAACTTAACAATATGATGCTGAATGAGAACTGGATTCAGGAAGAAATTAAAAAGGAAATTCAAGATTTCCTGAAAGTGAACGATAACGAAAATACAACTTACCAAAATCTCTGGGACACAATGAAGGCTGTCCTAAGAGGTAAGTTCATAGCTCTTAATGCCTACATCAAAAAAATGGAAACATCAGAAATAAATAACTTAACGATGCAGCTTAAGGCTTTAGAGAAACTTGAGCAATCTGATCCCAAAAGTAGTAGAAGAGAGGAGATTAGAAAAATAAGGGGAGAAATATCTGAAATCGAGACTAAGAAAACGAGAGAAAAAAATCAACCAGTCAAAAAGCTGGTTCTTTGAAAAAATCAATAAGATAGATATACCCCTAGCTAAATTAACTAAAAGCAAGAGAGAGAAACCCAAATTAACAAAATTGGAAATGAACATGGAGTAATCAGTACTGATACCCAAGAAATCCAGAGAATTATAACATCATATTTCAAAAACTTATACTCAGTGAAGTTTGACAACACACAAGAGATGGATGAATTTCTAAGTAAACACATCTTACCTAAATTGGATCAGGAAGTTGTGAATTACTTAAATGGCCCTATAACATATAAGGAAATTGAAGAAGTAATCTCGAATCTTCCCACCAAAAAATGTCCTGGACCAGATGGATTCAGCACAGAATTCCACCAGACATTTAAGGAGTCAATAACACCAATACTCCTTAAACTGTTCCATCGAATAGCAAAGGAAGGAACATTACCAAATTCCTTCTATGAAGCTAATATCATCTTAATCCCAAAACCTAATAAAGATTCACTTAAAAAAGAAAACTATAGGCCGATCTCCCTGATGAACACAGACGCAAAAATTCTCAACAAAGTCTTAGCAAATCGGATTCAAAAACATATCAAAAAGATCAGTCACAGGGACCAAGTAGGCTTCATCCCCGGCACGCAAGGTTGGTTCAACATACGAAAATCAATAAATGTAATTCATCATGTAAACCAGTCCAAAGTCCAAGACCACATGATACTCTCGATAGACGCAGAAAAAGCCTTTGACAAGATCCAACAGCCTTTTATGATCAAAACGCTAGAGACTGTAGGAATAGAAGGAACCTTTATCAATATAATAAAAGCTGTATACAACAAGCCCACAGCAAGGATTATGCTCAATGGGGAACAATTGGAAGCATTCCCACTTCGATCAGGAACTAGACAAGGCTGTCCACTCTCACCACTTCTATTCAATATTGTACTTGAAGTCTTAGCTGAAGCCATAAGACAAGAAAGGGACATAAAAGGGATTCAAATCGGCAAGGAAGAAGTCAAGCTATCTCTATTTGCAGATGACATGATCTTATACCTGAGGGATCCCAAAAACTCCACCAGGAAGCTCCTGGAACTAATTGAGAAGTTCAGCAGGGTGGCAGGATACAAAATAAATGTGCAAAAATCAGAGGCCTTCCTATATGCCCAGAATGAAAGAAGTGAAAAAGCCCTGAGAGAAACAATCCCATTTACTATAGCCCCTAACAAAATGAAATACCTTGGTATAAACCTAACCAAGGAGGTAAAAGACCTTTACAATGAAAACTTTAAAACCCTAAAGAAAGAAATTGCAGAAGACACCAGAAGATGGAAAGACCTCCCATGCTCCTGGATTGGCAGAATCAACATCGTAAAAATGACCATCCTACCAAAGGCAATATACAAATTCAATGCTATACCAATCAAAATCCCAAAGCAATTCTTTAAAGAAGTTGACCAATTAATCTCAAAATTCATATGGAGGCACAAAACACCCAGGATAGCAAAGACAATCCTGAGTAACAAAAACACAGCTGGAGGTATTACCATACTGAACCTCAGTCTATACTACAAATCCATAGTTATAAAAACAACCTGGTATTGGCTTCAAAATAGACACACAGATCAATGGATAAGGGTTGAAGACCCATATATAAGCCCACAAAAATACAGCCATTTGATCCGACAAAGGGGCCCAAAGAATCCAATGAAAAAAGAACAGCATCTTCAACAAATGGTGCTGGCAAAACTGTATCTCCACATGCAGAAGATTAAAACTAGACCCGTACTTGTCACCATGTACAAGACTTAATTCCAAATGGATCAAGGACCTTGATATCAGGCCAGAGAATATAAAAATCATAGGGGAAAGGGTAGGGATCTCCCTCGAGCTGATTGGGCTAGGCCAACAGTTCCTAAACAGACATCCAATGGCACAGTCACTGCTACCAACTCTCAACAGATGGGATCTTGTGAAATTAAAGAGCTTCTGTTCAGATAAAGAGATTGTCACATGAGCTCAAAGGCAACCCACAGAATGGGAGAAATCTTCACTAACCACATAGCTGATAGAGCTCTACTATCCAGAGTGCATAAAGAACTTAGAAAATTAAACACCAAGGAAACAAATGGCCCAATTAAAAAATGGGCCCTGGAACTTAAAAGAAACTTTACCAGGGATGAAATTAAAATGTCTAACAAATATCTTTAAAAATGCTCCACTTCTTTAGCCATCAGGGAAGTGCAAATCAAAACCTCCCTGAGATATCATCTCACCCCGGTCAGGATGGCAAAAATCCACAATACAAACAACAACAAGTGCTGGAGAGGATGTGGAGAGAGGGGAACTCTCCTACATTGCTGGTGGGAATGCAGGCTCATACAGCCATTATGGCGAACTGTCTGGAGATTCTTAAAGAAATTAAAGATTGAAATGCCATATGACCCTGCTATTCCACTTTTGGGAATAACCCCCCATGCAGCAGAGGTTCGCCTTGATAGCACAAGCACGACCATGTTCATAGCAGCACTGTTTACAATAGCAAAGTCATGGAATCAACCTAAATGTCCAACAGCTGACGAGTGGATAAGGAAAAGTGGTACATCTATACAATGGAGTACTACTCAGCCATCAAAAATGATGAATTACTGGAATTTGCTGGGAAATGGATGTCATTAGAAACAATTATATTAAGTGAAGTATCCCAAACCCAGAAAGTTAAGCGCCGTATGTACTCCCTAATAGGTGGCTCCTAGTACAAAACTCACCCAGCCCACATTGAGATACTCAAGGGTAAACCTATGTACTATGGTAATTGCAAGGATTGTGAACAGGAGGGATGGGGTTGGAGGGCCACAGCAGACACAAGGAGAGAGGGGACCATGTTATAGCAGAGAAAATCGCCCTCCAAGGAATGCAAGTAAGTAATGTGACACCTGGTTAAGTTCACAGACGTTTGTTCCTGATCATGTACAACTGAGGGGGTATGATCTCACCAGAAGGGGAGGGCATATAGTCTGGCAGATGAAAAGTGATCATTTTGCAAATGAGTGACTGATCCCTCCCTCACCGAGGTTTCCTGCTTTTATTACATCTACCCTTGAATGTGCTATTATAACAAGACTCCAGTTTAACAGATTTTGTCTCTGACCAGGGGGTGACATACAGTGCCCATCAGGATGGAGTGAAGGGCATTGCAGGAGCAGCAAAACTGCAAAAGAAAATCAACAAACCACAATCCAGAACTTCAGAGACTGTATATCATCCACATAGAACTAAGCCAGCCTAATCCCCCCCCCATCCTGAAGCTCAGGGACATTTGCGGAAGAGGGGGTGGTAAGATTGTAAGAGCAAAAGAATGGGGGGAGCAATGATTTGAAGAGTCTTCACACTAGTTAGGGCTGAAGCAATCATAATAGGACTTTGCATGTCCTGCGCCATGTCCGTCACACTATTGACCTCACAAAGTGTAACATCGGCCAAAGGCACCAAGATCCTTGGAGGCAAGAGATTGATGGCCACAGTAGTGTTCCTATGCTTAAGGGGAACACGAGAAAGGGTTCAGGGAAATGCCACTGGGTCCTTGTACGTCATCGGAAAGGAGGACCAAGAGGAGAGTTAGGCATACACAATAAAGGACTCTCTGGGAATTGGGGGGGAGGCACTGGGAGATAGGGAGGGAGGGAGGGAGGGGGAGCAGGGGGTTCGGGGGGAAGAGGGGGGGAGGGAACTGGTCTACCTATTAAGTTTGTATGAGTGGAAATAATAATAAAAAATGTTAAAAAAATTAAAAAAAATAAAAGATTATACCAGAATCAATGGTACAAGAAGTGGATAAAACAAACAAGTGCTTTGACTCGACTGAGATGCCAGCTCAGGTTATTATACACAGTTTCGCTCATGGTTTCATGAAATTCACTTGTGTGACTAAATATGGCATGCTCTTTTGGTATATAATTGTCTGATAAAAAAAGTTTTTGAATGGCCGCTCACACATTAGCTAGTGGGTGTGATGTCTTGACTCTCTTGGTTGTGCATGAAACTTGTACAGTGCACATGTACATTTTGGGAGAAATACTTGTCATTTCCACTGGATGCTCAGCAATATCCATGAATGAAAATCATTTAAGAAACTTTGGTTTGGCAAAAGGTATGAAAAGGCTGTCAAGATATGTCAGTGCCTTGGGAAAAGAACTACTAGACAGAAAAACACCATATGTGCTTTGGGAAGCCTGAAGTGGGCAGGGATATTTGCTTCAGATGGTCAGAGTAGACATATCCAAACTAATTAGAGGGAAAATATATATAAGTGAAGTTGTACTATGTAGATTGCCGGATAAAGTCTGTCTTAGTCTGTTTAGGAAATAAAAGGTAATGGGGGAAAATATCAAGCTATAAGAGAGAAAATAACTGGAAATGATATATTTCTGAGTTAGACCAAATGATGAAGGCCCAAGGGTCAAGATCACTGCTGATCATGCAGAAAATTATAGCAGGACTGGATTTTGGACAAGAATTATGGGACAGATTTTGGACAACTTTCATGTCTGGAAAATGAATTTACATCAAATGCCATAGTAAAATAATTTTAACTATTTGACAATGATATTATATAAAGAGTACAAGTTCAACTGTGATTTTATTATCTATCTTCAAAATCATTTTAATATTTATGTGCTCCATATTCCTTATTGGGCTGAGTTTATAGATTCAAGCCTTAACAAACCCTCTATAATACTGCTATTATTTTGGTAGCATTAAGAAAGGCAAATCAAAACACAATAATTAACTTACTTGACTACTGCTTAATGTTACATATGCCTAGATCTATGTGTTAAAACCCATTTTAGTGTTCCTTTTTTTATTATTATTTATTCAATTGTGTGTGTGCCTGCGTGTGTGTATGTATGTGCATGTGTGTGTGCGTGTGTGTAGAACCACATGTGAATTCCGGAACCACCATGGACGCCTCCACCTCCTCCTTGTTTACTCTGCCCCAGGATTCACAGGCTCCGCCCTACCAGGACCAGAAACGCAGGCTGCCCCTGCTTCCGCCTGGTGTTTATACATGGGTCTAGGATCAGAACTCAGAACCTTCTGCCTGCAAAGCAGAGGCTTAACCCCTGATCCACCTCTTCAGCCCCCCATTTTAGTGTTTCTAAGTGTGAATTTCCACTTAGGTTTTGCAAGTAGATTCAGAAAAAGAGGCTATGGAAATCTAATATACCTCTCTTGTCTGAAAGCAGTGATTCAGGATGATGCACACTCTAAAAGGAAATAAAAAAACACTGACCATGATTAGTATCAAAACATAGCAAAACAGTGTGACAGACCAGCCCAAGAGAAAATGCACAGGAAATAGAAAAGTGGAGACTCAAAAGCAAACAGGGGCCAAAGAAAGACTGGCAAAAATATAAAAAGACAAGTCAGAGAACAGACTGAACACTTCCAGAGAACAGGAACACTTTCTGTCATTCTCCGCCTACGTCGGCACTTCCAGAGTGTTATGTGAAAATCTGTGAAGTATTGAGGAAGTGCCCACATTCTATTATCATCTCTTCTGAGTTGTTTAATGTAGAGTTGTTCTAGAATTCAAGAAAAATTGCATTTTTTTCTCGTTTTCTATGGTTATCTAATTTCAGATTTATCATTTAATAAAAATCAAACTTTTATCCATTTACTAGCTTAAATATAAGGCCTTAAATTTTTATCCTACATGTTTTATTATCGCAATTTTGGATTCATTGGTCTTAAGATATAATCAAAGCCAGTCAAGCATGGTGCTATACATATCTATATAATAATTAGGAGGTGGAAACAGACACATGAGGAATTCAAGGTCATTTTCAGCTATAAACAGATTTCCAGGACAATTTGGGCTACAAGAAGACCTTGTCTCAACAAAAGAATAGTTGGTGCTGAATCAAAAGTAATTTGCATAGTTCAGAATCACAGATAAATTCACTTTAAATGAGGTCGTGTATTTTGATGTTTTAAATAGTGAAACCTGATAGCTAGCTAACTGTAGTCTCCAAATGCTACCATTGAATAACATGCACTGTATAACATTTGAAGATGTATTTTGTTTATAATTTTCCAATAATTAAAAAGGAGTATTGTAGACAGACAGTTGCTTCCCCAGAATCTGCTTTTTCCCTTATTTTTCATTACCCAGATTTTATTCAAAGTGCCATCTAAAACAGTCCATTTGCAAGCCTACCCCCAGCTTAAAAAGGGGATGTGCCTGAGCATTGGTCAGTGAGATGTACATGGAGTTTGGGCTATGGGGGGGGCCCTCCATTTGAGCCTACTCACTCTAACACCTTATATCAATAATTCTTTTCTCTTGCTGTGAAAAAGTGTTCAAAGTCAAGCAACTTAAGGGAGAAAGGGAGATTTATTCAGGTTATGGTTCCAGAAGAGAACCATAGTGGACATAGCAATGGCTGGCTGGCAGGAGCTGGAGGAGGCCTGATTCACCACAAACATCTTGCAGGCTGAGAGCTGCCACAGTCCTTGAGGCTAAACAGACTTCTCCAGCGGGACTAATCCGCCTCACAGCCCACCTCCTGTGACCACTTCCTCCCACAAGACTCCACCTCTCAAAGGTGCCATTACGTTCCCAAACACGTGAGACTGTGGGGGGACACATTTGAAATCATGACACACCTCCTTCCCTCTATTACTTTCTTAATTGCTGTGACTAAGTACCTGAAAAAAGCACTTATGAAGAGCCAGCCAGGCATGGGATAAACATTTTAAGCCATGGTTTGAAATGATGCAGCCCACCATGGCAGGGAATACATTAGGCTCTCAGTCAGAAAACAAATTCGGATACTCAGCTCACATCTTCCTCTCTCTTTATTCAGTCTGGTATCCCCTCCATGGGATGATATCAACCACATTCCACATGGAATTCTATCTATAGTTCATCCTTTCTGGTAACACCTGGACATGAACCTTCTGGGTTATTTCAATCCCAGTAAGTTGATAGTGAAGATTGACCATCACACTCCTCATTTTTATTCTTTGGAATGTACCTACAATGCCTGATGATTCAATAGCCAGCATGTCTTGTTGCTTGTGGTGGGAGCTAGCTCTCAGCAAGAATGAGCAAAACCTGGTAGGAGTCTGGTCTTGGATGACTTCCTAGAAGAAACCCTTCAACTTCATCTATACATGTTTTGTAATAGCAACTGAACTAGAAGTGTTTAAGCCTTTGTTATTTTTGTACAGTCTCTCAATCTATGCTGTCCCACAGAATTTATAAATGGAGCATGGTTGCTGTTACAATCTTGATTTTATAGATAAGAATCTTGCAATTCAACCATGTAAGGCCAGTTTTTATTACAACTAGCAATCAGGGATTGATTCAAGCTGCGGTGTTTTGCACTCTAGAACTTAATGCATACTACTAAATTAACACTGATAGGGCAATTTTGCTATGAATAATCATATCATTAAATTCAATATAACTCAACTTTATGGATGAAGAAATGGAAGTTATACCATGTTATATAACTTTTACCCCAGCTGGTATCAGTGTTTGGTCCAAATTGAGTATTGTTATTCTCCTTCTGCAGTCCAATCATATCCTGTAGAACTAATACTAATGGAACAAATTTCCTTCACAAACATAAACCTTGAAATCCAGTATGATTATTTTCAAAGCTGGTAGAGTAACCCATCAATTTAGGAACTAGGAACTAGTCAAGACAGGACTTTAGCCATCTTTCCCAAGGGAATGATACTGATTTGAGCAGCTAAACTTTCCAAGTGCTTCTGAGTGTTCCTTAGCTCTGCCACACACTGGTTATTAACCACACAGGAGGCTGGATTAGTGTTGCCTCCAATCCAAGAACAGCATCTTAGTATACTACTACACATGTGTGGGCACAAAAATATCTACATCCTATCATATCAGCTCATCTGTTACAACTTACTTTTCCATTTGTCTTGTGTTTCCTTATTATAACACGAAACCTGTGCTTGAAGACCCTCTGATTTCCACCTTCCCAAACTTACCGGACCAATGGCAGCAATTATGAGAAACCAAATCCTCCTCCTTGGTCAAAGTCAGTTGTATTCTGCATTCAACACCTGAGAATATGGTCAGTCTATGGTTATACAATATGTAGATTTGAAGTTGGTATGGTCTCTGTTTGTGAGAAAAGTTCAAAATGAGAAAACAAGTTAACAGGAATAAGAATGAAGCAAAATAAAAGAATGCAGGCAATCTGTTTTTGCATTTGTTGTATTGTTTTCTTTCTTTTTTTTTTTGTGTGTGTGTGCTATGTGTTCTGTGTTTGTGCGTGTCAGAGGTCACACTGTGTATTCCTGTTGAAGTCCAAGGATGACGCTGGGAATCATCCTGGATTGCTCTGCTTCCTTCTTCTTTGCTCTGGAGTTTCCCAAACTCCACTTTCCAGGACTGGAAGTGCAGGTTATGGCCATTTCTGCCTGGAGTTTTTGCAGAGATCCAAACTCAGGTCCTTCTGCTTTGAAGACAAAAGCTTAATCACAGAGCCATTTCTCCAGACCTGTATTTTCATAGCAAAACTTGCATGGTTACCTTCTGTTTACCATTTTACATTTCAACCTCTGTCATAGCCACAGGTGTCAACTTGACAGTTGAGGGTTTGAGCTCTGGACACGTTTGTAGAGAGTTAGTGGTTGAGTTAGGCTCAGAGCAAACCTGTAGGAGATTATCTAGCTGATGGGGAAGGCCCAGCCTGTGGTGGGTGGGATTAGGTCCTGGAATAAATCATGGAGAGCTGGTTGAGGGAGTTAGCATCCTTCTGTTCACTTGGCCAGACATGCTGGTCTGGCAAATAAGGTCTGTCCATCTCTCAGCCATTATGCAGTGATGATGTGTCCAGTTCCCTCGGCCCTGGTGTTGGTGCATGCTCTCCCTTCAAGCTGGATTAAGAACTGTAACCAGGAATCATAAGAGAATAAACCATTGTTCCCTTAAATCGTTTGGTAGTCATTTATCAGCAACCATGCAGGCGGACTGCAACAACCTCCTAGTCATGTCTTTTGAGAAACAATATTTTTGGGATCTGCTGGTTCTGCCCAATTTGCTATTTAAAAGAAAATTCTAAATGATTGGTTTAATGTCTATGTTTCCAATAAAACAAGAGACCAGAGGCAGAGACAGCTTCTCTTCTCTTTTGATGCCTGGCACAAAGAAGTAGCTTGGTATAAATGTAAGGTGAGTAGATTATATGACCTGTCAAAGAGCCCTCCTTGTCTTAATCCTTGTCCTGTTACAACTGCAGTTAGATGCAATGTTGTTTTGGATTCTATTTAAATGCCCAATAGATTAGTATACTAACTGTTATAATCATGACCTCATCTTTTCTTTTTTGATAATAGCTTGAATATATTTTCAGTCCTTGGAAACAAAGGAAACATAATTAAAAATATGCATAAAGTAGATGGATGAGGCCAACAAAGAAAGACAAGGTCAATGACTTAGAAAAGGGGAAATTGCATTGGATGAAATAGAATAGACTTTCAATTCATCTATTGCAGTATCTCCTTAAAATGAATGTATTCTTGATTCTTATGATAACAGTAAATCAAACAATTTTAATCAGTAGCTGTTATAAAAAATAAGGCAACACACTTTGTAATCAATGGTGAGGCTCATGCTAAAGAATGATGGAGATTTTCTTCATTGACACTTTTTTAAAACTCAAGAAAGGAAGTTTAGGGTTAGCTTTGTGAGCAGCAATTAAAAACAACTTATTAAAAATGTCTTATTGAAAAGCTCATCTGGAAGACTGGCAGACCCATTACTGTATTCTGATTGAGGAAAATAATCATTTAAATACCATCTGTTCCACCTATGGACCCAAATGCAAATTTCCAGTATATTTCATGAATTCATTTTGATGTAAATTACAAACAATAAAAATCATAAACAAACCACACCGTAGACAGGGAACAATGGTGACCTGGGAAATTTAAGCTAAAAGATGTCACACCATGAAAACTACTTCTCAGAGGACAGATGGTACCAAGCCAGCAGTCAATCAGAGCACCATAGCTTGCATTTATCCTGTGTGTAGGAGGAAAAAGGTGACTAACTTCCAGGGCAAAAAACATGGCCCAAACAGGACAAGCATATGAAGACCAAGGAGTTAGAGGTATGACTAATAGATCTGGAGCCAGACCTCAAAAACAGAGATTCCACTGGATAGATCTAAGATAGAACAGATCTTCATTGGAGAACCTACCAAGAATGTTAATCTGATAAACCATCAAACCCCAAATCCCTTCTTCCTTCACTCCAACTGTTAAATGCTTGCACCTCTGGCTCCAAGTCAATAGCAGTTTCTATCTGGAGAGGAAACAGCTGCTCCCTTGCTGGAGTTTTTAGAGGAATAATAAACAATAAACTTCAGTCTATGTGGATGAAGCTTGGGTTCCTATTCTATCTCCCATGTCCACCTTCCTTCTTCCTCCTCCTCCTCTTCCTCCTTTTTCTTCTCTTTACCTAACAATGACAGTTTCTTCTTTTCTACTCCATGACTAGGAAAGCAGTGAACAAAAATCTGGCTTGAAGCTACTCAGAGTACAAGTCAAAATGCTATGTCTTTTGCATTTATTTCCTGATTAATTTCAAATGACAGCTATATTAGTCATATCACTTAAAGTGAAATTCTAAATATTCACATAGATCCAGTCATATTTGTCAAAGATATCTTGGGATTTTTTTTGGTGTGTCAGTTAACTTAAAATATGTTGTTCTACCCCCAAATTTCAGCAGCTTAAGCACATAGGTGATTTCTCTTTTTACATTAGAAGCCAGCTGGATTTAACTTCTAAAATCTGGGAAGCATCTTTAACATTTTCTTTTTACTTATCAAGCTATTTGGTATGAGTCTAGGGGTACAGTTTTTTTTTTTTTTCTGTGAAGTAAATTATTATGTAGAAAAAGTTGAAAATATTTATGTGTATTTCAAAATAGAAAACAACAGTGTAGTAGTCCAAAATAGCTAAAATAATGGGACAAACTGGTAACAAGGGAACTTTCTGGCAGGGATTTGTAAGAATGGAAAATTATTGCCTAAGAATGTCAAAGTCCTCTGGCCATGATAAACTACAGGAAAACATGTAACTTCCTGGAATTTCTTGGGGACCATATCGCTCAGGCAAAGGGTTTATGAAATAACAGTTGTAAAACTGGGTTGTTGCCTCTAATTGGTAATCCCTGATCTTTGCTTTGTAAACACTGCTTCTTTGGTGCTAAGAATATTGTCTGTTTCATATAGATTAACATCCCTGACATTCCAGGATGTAGCGCTTGTCTTTATAAACTTGGATAAAATAAAAATTAGCTGCTGCATTCAACCCCAACAGAATGCAGATACCTATTGGCTAAATAAAGTCTCTCCCCCTTTAAAAAAAAAAAAAACAACTTATTTGGTGTCAGAGTGATGAACTCTTCTTGAGAGGCCAGACCCCATTACAAACAGGACCGCTAACTGCAGTATCCAAGCAGTTGGGAATTCTGGGAGGAGGCAAGAGACCACATGATGAAGAAACTGTATTTTCAGAGAAACAGAAAGTTTTCATTACACATCAGGGAGAGGGAGAAGAAAGAGTAGGAGACAGCATCTCCTAGATGACCCCTCTTATCTCTGGCATGCCTCCAGACAGATCAAACTCTCTCAGAGGTGGAAACCCTGCCCAGGAGATGGACACAATTGATTTAGCTTAAGGGTGGGGATTGAGACGCCAGTATTTCCAGGAAAACAGGAGGAGGGGTCTGGTCAAATCCCTAAGAATTTTCATCCATTTTTCCTTTGGATACCAACATGCTTAATCCTCTCCGTGCAACTGCATTTGGTGTACACAGTCACTCTCCTCTTCCTGGCGAAGGAAAGGGTGGGAGAAGACTCAGAAAGTGTCTCTAATTTTAGCCTCTAAGTCAGCACCCAGGGGGACTTCTTAGGCAGATAAATCTTAGATGCTATCTATCTGTTTAAGCCCTTCAATTTCTCTCAGGGGGCAACTGTAAATCTTTAGACTTGCTGACAAAGCGCTGCTTGACCCAGCAACTCTGCCTCCTCGTACAGTGTCCCTGTTCTTTGTCCTTTATCTCTCTACCTTGGTCATAGTGACCTACTCCTGGAGTGTACTCTAATGGATCTTTCTGCAGAACATTCAAATTCACACTTAGTGCTGTGGCTGGACCACAGTCTTCCTTTCCTTTTCCCACCTGCTCCATCCATTAGAGGGTCCAAAGCCTCTCTTTGAAAGACAGTTGCTGAGACAACTCTTCCCTGTTAGGTCAAGAGTCCTTGTTCATTTCTACTGTGGGCATCTTACCATTCTCTCCTCTGGCACTTGACACGCTGTGTTAAGCAGCTTTCAGAATTTATTAGCTATATGAATGTGTCCTTTCCCCTTTTGCCACAAATCGAAATGGCTAGATAGGGACAGTGGGGTCCACCTTGAAACCCTCCTCACTTTGGATCTGAAGCTATTCCAGTCTCCCCGTAGATTTGGAACCACATATTTCAGGGTTCTTCAAAGCAAACATTGACTGATATCACAGAGGTAAACCTGAACCATTACGTTTATTGCAAAATTTCTCTTCTAGAAGAGCAGTTTGGAGACAATTAAGATATAGTAGTAAGCACAAATAATTTCTGAATAGGCATTTGCTCCTCTCCTGATAATGCTTCTCTACTTGGTAACAGGGGACAAATTAAAACAGATTTAACTGAGCAGCATGCCAGCATCTCCTGGGCTTGTCAGTGAATTGTGAAAGGAGTCACCTGGGTACATTTTGAATTGCATAAAGAATCCAGCAGAAAATGTTCTTGGCTGAGAACGTCGAAGCACGTGTCTGTGTTAGACTCCTTCAGCCATTTGCATAGAAATGCTTCACAGACTCCTTGTCTTCACTTACACTGATGCAAATTTATTAATGTACTTTAGGAGCATGGTCAATGCCTGTATTTTATTGCCCAAACAATGGATTCCACATCATGCTTGAGAGTTAACCAAAACAGTTGTGAAACAACAAAAGAAATATATTTCTTTTATCATTCTGGAGGCTGGAAGCTCAAATGCTTTTGAAAAATGGTATTTTAATAATTCAAGCTAGAAATGCCCTGTGAACTATCACAAATTAATGTTGTATTCATTCTTCTTCATCCTACCCTTTAAAATTTGTTTTATTCTTTGACAGTTTCATACATGTATACAGTGAATTCAAGTCATTTTCATCCCATATTATCCCATTCCATCCTGTCCCCCCTCCCACTCCTTCCCCTTGCCTTCTTGCATGAAAACCTTCCTCGTCCCAACCAGTCTCTTTCCTAGTCTCATGTCCTTGCTTTTTGGAGTGAGTGAATATGTGTGTGTGTGTGTGTGTGTGTGTGTGTGTGTGTGAGAGAGAGAGAGAGAGAGAGAGAGAGAGAGAGAGAGAGAGAGAGAGAAAGAGAGAAAGAGAAGAGAGACTGATTTTATTTTTATCCATCAGATACATAAATGGATTAATATTATTTCTCATACTTCTTCATTGAAGGTATTTTTTAGCATAAATGTAATAGAATTTATGGCCAAATGTTTTCATTTTCAGCATGCACTAATATATTATAGTATAATGATGAAAGCACATCACGGAATTTTGTCTTTAAGACATGAAGTTTCAAGTTGTCAATGTCCTGCCGGAAGGCAAGTTAGCCACGGACAGGCACCATACCTGACTCATGGTAAAAAGGTTTCTAGCTCAACCTGTGATGTCACTTCACATGAACTTGTTTTTGCCAAGATTTGCTTATTTTGTATATGCAGTTGACTAACTTGCTAAGTACACAACTGGAATGTTCTTTTGAAAGAAAGAGATTAAAGTCTCCAAGCACTTTAATTAGTCCTTAAATTCAAGCAGCTGTCTAGTGTTGCACATGGAGTTCCCTGGAAGCCGCTTCCTATTCCCTGTCTCCAGGTAAGATTTCTATGTTTTCCTTCAATTAACTTCCACTTTCAGAAGTAAACCATGTGTAAAAATCTTGTCACACTAAATGCCATCTTGTTTCTAGAAGTTGGAGCTGTCTGCGCTTAAATACTGATTCTTGAATTTGATCCTACAAGCTACTGGTAGACAGGGTTCAGCCTTTAAACCTACAGATGGTTGAAATGCTATTACCATTACCATTCTTTTCAGTGCAGAATATTTACAAGAAAACTAATAAGAAACTTCATAGAAGGCACTTGTTTTTCTCTGCCTTCAGACAAATAAAGAGCATCTTATACATCAAATATTGGGTTGTTTGTGGATGTTAAGCCACATTGCTTTAGGAAAGGGCTTGTGCAAGCTGTGCGATTCAAGGGATTCCATCCATTTCACTGTTTTGAAGAGAAAATATTACACTACTACACTGGCTGATAAAGTCCCTTCCTCCTGTGTTAAAGATCATTAATGAGAGATTATTTTCAGACTACCCTTAAGCTATGGACTACACCTATTCCCAGGACCAGCCAGATCAGGGTCACCTGTGGACTCTTTAGAAACTCAAATTCTCTGTCCCTGAGCTTCAATTCTGATCAAATGATCCTTCTGTCTGCAAAAATATGAGTTGGATTGAGCTGTGCAAACAAAGGAGATATTGGATGGTTATGAGTTGCAGATCTTGGAGTCAGACTGCGGGAATTCAGATGTGTCTGGGAGTCTCAGGAAGTAGGTAACTGTAGCAGTTATTATTCTCTGTTGCTGTGAGACAATACTCAAAAACAATTTAAGGGAGAAAGGAGAGTCAGTCAGCTACAGTCCAGAGGGGAGATACAGTTTACGGCAGACATGGCATGAACTGGAAGCTGCTCTGGTCACCTCCATCAAGGAGGGTGAAAGCATTCCAACTGCAGGAACAGACTAACTACCTACCTGAATCTGGGAGGAGCTAATGGACCTCAAAGCCCTGTATTATGTCCTCCTCCAACAAAGCTCCACCTCCTAAAGGTGCCACTAACTTTACAAACAACTAAAGATTCAAACACATGATCCTGTGAGGGACAGTGACTTTGGTTAAATGACTTCTCTGCCTCTGGTTTTCTCAGTTGTAAATATAGGGTAAGACTACTCACACTGAGAGACTTAGTCCTGGTCTAGATGTTCCTGCACTTAAATCATATACCGTGGATGTTCTCTTATATGTAAAACTTCTATGTGAAAGCATCTGGCAACATTTCTGGATCACAAAAGTGTTAGGTTGTTTCAAGTCAATCCAGGAAACCAGAGGACTTTTTGAGACTGAAATAATGTTCTGCCATTGTTTAGTCCAACCAAGAAGTGCTTAAGGTCAGTATGTCTTATAATTCATGTGAACTTGAAAGATAGATAGAAAGGAACTTTATAGAAACCTACAAAATGCTAGAGACATTGCTCTGGGTATTAGGGTAAGTTGAGACACAATTTATTATATGACTCTATCAACTTGTTTTTTGTTCATGAAAAATGTTTTTTTTGTGTGTGTTTTGAGAAATATGTGCTTAGCTTCTATGTGCAGAGATCGTCTACCTCAAATTCTTATAACTTCAGTCTTGCTTCCTTAGGAGTCTGTAATTGTATTTGAGGTGAGATGCGGACCGTTGTTCACTTTTTTCCTCTGAACATGCAGTTATTATAGCAGTTTGCACAGTGTGCTGAAGAGTATCTTTTCCCCTTAAAATTGCGTTTGTTCCTTAAATTAATTATACACACGCACGCACACACATACACACACACACACACACACACACACACACACACACACACACACACATATACATCTCACATGAAACTTATCCAGTCTTAATTATTTTAGCATTCCAGAGAATTCTGAAAGTCAGCAATGGATTCTCTAATCTTGTTCTTTCCTAATATGATGTTGACTATTCTATATGTTTGATATTTCCCTATATATTTTACAATTAAAGTGTTACTTCTTTAAAAAATACCTGTTGGTGTTCAATTGGCCTTACTTTCAAACTGTAGATCAATGTAAAGCAAAATGAAACCATTTTTTCTTCTGTAAGCATAATTGATAATCTTCACATATTTAACTCTTCACTAATTCTCTTAGTAATATTTGTTTATCATGTGTAATTTTCTCATATTTTGTAATTTTCCCCCAAGTATTTAGGAATTTGATGCACTCTGTAAATGCAACTTAAAACTTTTATTTGCTAGATTTTTGGTAGTTTATGTATACAGTTGACTTTTATGTTAATATAAACCTTGCTACTTTCTTTTAAATTTTCATTTATTTTAGAGAAGGAGACAGAAAAAGAGAAAAGGAGAAAAAAGAAAGGGAATATATGATTTATATGTACCAGCTGAGGAAGTCCTAAGATTTCATTTCTGTTCTCTAAATACTATTCTCTAAATGTAGTGAATTTTACAAATTGGTTTGCCCATGATAAAGCAACCTGTACTTTTCTGGAATATTTTCTACTAGGGCTGAAATTTTGTTGCTTGCCAAAATGATTTCATCTGAGATTTCTTTTCCCTTTTTCTTTTTTGAGTGTCTATGTGTTTTATATGTTTGCCTGCATGTTCACACATGTGAGTGAGTGTGAAAATGCAGGTGTACATGCACGTGTATGGGCCAGTATGTGAGATCCAAAGTCAACTTCAGGAATCTAGTTGTTTTCTGTTTCATTCATTAGGTCAGAGTCTCTAGCCAAACTCTGAGTTCACCAGTTATAGCTAGTCTGACTAGGCCATTTACTCTGTGGATTCCCAGCCTCTTATCTTCTAACTGCTTGAATTACGGTTAGACAGTTACATTCAGTTGGCCTTTATATAGATGTGGGGACCCAAACTTACAAGTGATTTACCTACTGAGCTATCTTCCTGGCACAGATACTTCTTTCTTTTTAAATTCTGATAACTGAGAGCACACATTTTCTCTTCTATGAAAAGAACTTGCTGCTGTTGAAAGAAAAACGTGAAATGAATAGAAAAGTGATTGCAATGTTTAATGTTTGCATTAATGATAGTGATTGAAACGACTGCTGACCTGTAATAGTCGTAAGTTTATTGCTTTTAACCTACTTCACAACCTCATGAAACTAATTCAATCAGTGTAGTTGGGAGTCTTAATCTCGGGTAAAGCTTATATATTTATATCAGGGTCTATTTGTAAATTCAGGCAGGTAGTTTGATTGTGAAGAAAACAGAACAGGAATATGTTACTGGAGCATTTACTATATTACAATAATGCCTATTAATGGTCTCTATTTTTGTAGTTTTTATATATAATAAGATTCATAATCTCTACTTGTATCCCCATCAAGATCAAAGGAAGCAAGACCTAGATAAGAATCTAATGCCTCTTGGTCACTGCAAATGAAAATGAAAAAGAATCATTCAATGTAAAAATAAACCCCACAAAATAATTGGTTTTCAAATAGCATTAGTCTGATATGACTTCTTTGTAATCACAAACCACTTTAAACCTTTCCTATAATTTTTTGACATAAATCTCCACAGTCTGTTAGTCAAGTCATACTCAGATTAGACATGCAATACCAGCAGTGCTTAGGCCTTTCTTAACTCGTGTGCAGTCAACCCAGGTGTGGTAGAGTCACAAAGGAATGAAGAAATTCTAGTCTTAAGTTTTTTACACAAACAAATTGACACTTCAGTTCCTTAATTTCAGATTTTTTGGCATCCCTCCTATCTATGCCAAATGGCATAGATATGCACATGGAAATACATCACAATGAGCATTCATGTGCCACTCATCAAGGTTATGTAACTGAAATTGAAATGTATAAGAATATGAATCGCTGTATGGAAAGCACTGTTTTCTGTCTGCATTCATTTAAATGGTTTTCTAGAGCCGGATGTAGGTAGATCATGCCAACAATCCTATCACTCAAGAAGATGATATGGGAGGAATTGTCGTGAGTTTGAATTCAGTCTGGGTTACAACAAAAAATATTTACACACATAGATTGCATATACCTATGGACAATATAAAACATTGTAAGTGATATGATTTTGTAAGTGATATGATTTTCTTTTTATTTTAACATGCTGTCTATGGTCATGAATTTTATCACAGCAATACACACACACACACTTTTTCTTTTTAACCTCACAATAGGCTGTTTTCCAGTATTCACTCTAGAACCATCTCTCCAGCCCCGCATGTAACATTGTCACAACCTTTTGCACTGTTGAAATTTTTATTTATAAAGTATTTGCTTATAAAATGCTTTAAATTTTTGAAAAAATATGTTGTAAAATCATCTATACACAATGAAATATGTAAAGGTCATGCTTTATCATTATAGAACATGCACTTTGGGCTGGAGAGATACCACAGGAATTAAGAATCAGCCTCACAGGCAGAAGAACTTGAGTTCAGATCCCAGGTCCCATGGAAAAAGCACCAGGTAGAAATGGCCCTAATGGGCAGAGTCTGGGAAATCCCAGAGTGAAGCAAAAAGGAGGTAGAGCAATCCAGGATGATTCCTGAAGTCACCCTTGGTCTTCCACAGGGACATACAGTGCCCTCTGGTACACATACACATGCACATGTGCGCGCGCACACACACACACACACACACACACACATGCACACACATGCAAATATATAAATAGAGTTAAAATAATATGTACTTCTTCACGTCATGTTAAGTAATTTTGTATTTGTTTGACAATTTTTTAGTGTTTGAGATACAATTAATTTTCTGTATGTGAATTGTGTGAGTTTGACAAGATTCTCCAGTCTAGTCTTGGCATGCCAGATTCTATATATGCATCAATATATCAATTGTTGTATTTGAATCTTTATATTCGCTTTATGGTGAGTTCTAGTTACTGGTAGAGTTATACAAGTTATTTTCAACCTCAGACAGTAGAGTTTAAATTTCCCCACATACTTCTTTCAGTTATATTGTGATATTTCTTAAATAAATACCAGTTTAAACATTGTCTTTCTCTAATATTATTTTTATTATATGGAGGCCATATTTCTTTTCCCAAATTGTACTTTTTAACCGTAGACTGCTGATGTTTCTATGAATACAGCTGCTCTTGTAGCTCCTTTAAGGTTAGCAACATTTATCTTTGCTTAATAGCACTTTTCATTTTAATCTTTAGATTTGTGTTTATATTTGTATATGTGTTTATATTTGTGTATGTGGATACACTTGTGCATGAGTGCTCATAGGTGTGTGTTGCAGCTACTCTTCATGCTACTATGAGGCAACGTTCATCCACAACTTTTAGGGATAAAAGGAGATTTATTTGGCTTACAGTTCAGAATGGAGATATAGTTCATTATGGCAGAAAAGGCATGGCAAGATGGAGGTGGTGTATGTCACATTCATCATGAAGGCTGAGAGAACAAGCTACAGACTGCAGGACAGACTATTAATGGAAACAAGGTGGGACTATCCAACCTCAAGGCCCACCCCTTTTGACATGCCTTTCTCTAATAAAAGAAACATGTACAACTGTATAAGTCTCCAAAAATTGTCACAATCTTTCCAAGCATCAACTAAGGATCAAATACATGAGTCTGGAAGGGACAATTTACATTCAAACCATGACATTGTGCATGCATGCGTATGCCTATATTGCATGTGCTTGTGTGTGAGTTAAGTGTTCATGTATGTGTGGGGGGGCCTCAGTCTAGGTGACCTCAATAATCTGGCAAGCTTAGACAAAGATATTTTGATGGAAGTCGGGAGGGAGTGGCTCAGGATGTTTTGAAGAAATCTCGCTACATACAGTCTGCTTCCTGGCTTGACCTTTAAGATGATTGGTTGCCCATTTCTCCACCCTGGAATTTCCCTTGCAGTTTCTGTCTTTATAAGATGGCTATGGACTTGCAATAAACGAGTTCCTGCCTGACTAGACTCCCTGTGGCGTCTGATTGTCCTCGGGAAGGAGGGCTGGGAGCGGGCGGACAGTGCACTTACCTTTCCCCATCCCCCTTGTGGAGGACCCGCGGGACCAGCCTGCAGGTTGGAGCTGCGATCCCCGGGGACCCCCACATCTGGCCCAATGTGGGGCATGAAGAGCTCAAGTGTTGAAGAATTCGATCAGGGCCAAGTGGTCTTCGAGGTAAGTGAGACCCTAAGAGATGGATAATGCAACTACTAAGTCTGAAGACCCAGTGGTCAAGGTGCTGAGATACATGCTTAAAAGTAGGGGGTTGGAAATCTCTGATTCCAAGGCTTTAAAGCTTTGGGAGGTGGTTATGCAACTTGCCCCCTGATCACATCCGCTAATCTGTTTGACTGGGACACTTGGTACCTAGTCAGCGACTCTCAAGACAGAGAGAGATCCATCAGGGAATTGGCCCACCATTAGGCTTCTACCCCATCATATCTGCCCTTAAGTCATGCTTTCGACCCAAGGGTCATGAGCCCTCTGCTCCCTCAGATCCCCGGCCGACTAGCACTGATCTATCTCTTGAAGATTGGAAACATTTGATGAGGAAAGGAAAAACATTAAAAGTAAAACCTCCATAGCCTAAAGTGACAGATTGGCCAATAGGGCCCTTAGAAATGGCCCAGGAAGGTAAAAATGAGTCCCCCAGAGAGAAAGCCCCCCAAGCAGCTGTACACAGCTCTTCCTCGTTCACCTTCACCAAAGAATATGAGACATGAGGATTATAACCTCCAGCCTACGGGGACCTTAACTGGGAACCCGATCATAAGGCTGTTGAAGCATTTCCTGTAAACCTTAACCCTGGAGGGAACCGCCCTACAGCCTGGTATCCTTGGGAGGCTAAAGACCTCAAGGAGTTAAAAAAGGCTATAGCAGAATATGGACCTAACTCATTTTGGGCAGAGACATTACTCCAGGGTCTAGCCCACCAGCCCTGTACTACCAAAGACTAGATGGATCTCAGCAAGGCCGTCCTCTCCAGTCCCACATTCATTAAATGGTGTGCCCTCTTTAAAGAGGAATGTCGCATTCAAGCAGAAAGAAACCAAGCAGCTAACCCACCCATCCCTATTTCATTGGGGATGCTCTCAGGATCAGCAGATCAGTATGTCACTGGGCCACAACAGGCAGCTATTGCCCCCCCATATGCAGACCAGGTCTGTGCCTTGGGGCTGGCTGCATGGGGAAAACTAGACTAAGGGCTGTCAGAGGCTCCTATTGTGGGGGTAACTCAAAAGCCCACAGATTCTCTCCCTGAATTCATGTAGAGTTGAAAAAAGTTTAAGACACAAGCTTCCACCAGACCCTCTGAGGGATCAATTTATCAAATTGCTGGTCTGGGAAGGAATGACCAGAGATCATAAATTGGCTTGTGTGGGCCTCAAAGATAGATCTATAAGCCAATGGATAATCGCGTCTAAGGACATAGGGACTCAATCACAACAGAGTAGGTGCATGATTATAGCCCTACAAGCCCAAACGGAAGCTTTAACTTCTGCACTTATGCAAGCCTTTGCAGGATTGACCTGGGAATGAAAAGGAGTTGAGATGCCCACTAAGAATAATGGAAGACAATGCTTTGGATGTGGCCAAATGGGACACTTTAAGAGAAACTGCCCAAGGGGTGGGGGGGCGACCCAGACCTGCAGCTGCTGAAGGACAGAGAAGCACAAAAAAGGTCCCCACAACCCCCTGTCCCCATTACCACAAAGGCTACCATTGGCAGAGAGATTGCAGATCTAAATTTGACATAGAGGGAAAACCTCCAGCCCTGTCAAACCAAGGAGGTATCACACAGACCTCTTCATTTGGCCAAAGCCCAATGCCTGTAACACAACCCACCCAAAATCCCTCTGCCAATTGGACAGTTCCTATCATTCCAGGATTGCGGCCTAAAATGGATATTTTCATTCAAGGAAAAAGGTTCTGATAGGAGCCTCCAACAGGAGCAGACAGGACTGTACTTAGGAAGGAAGAGATTCCCCACCATTGGTCCCTGGTCCCGGGACCCCAAATCCTAGGGGTTGGAGGAAATACAAAGTCAGAGGAAACCAGGGATTGGCTTTGTTGGAAGGATGCGGATGGGACTCAGGGTGAAGTCCATCCTTTAATAGCCCCAGGCTTATCGGCCAATCTCCTAGGACAGGACATCCTGGGGGAGGCACAAGCCTATATTACTACTGACCATAAGGCCTTTTACGGGGATATCTTAGACATGGAAGAATGTGCCTGTGCACCTTTCCCTCAAAAGGATTTTGTTTTCAACTATTGGGGAGACCCACCAAAGAGGCCCTGGGTATACCCCCAATTTTAGAGGCTACTGCTCCTCAGGTGCCTGCCATCCAATGGTCCCCTGGACCACTGGTTTGGGTGGAGCAGTGGCCAAAGAGAAATTACAGCCCCTACAAGAAATAATACAAGAACAATTGCAATTAGTACATATCCAACCTTCCACAAGCCCCTGGAACACTCCAGTTTTTGTTATTAAGAAGTCCTCTGGTAAATGGAGAATGCTACAAGATCACCGTAAAATCAATGCCAGGATGACCCTAATAGGTGCCCCACTTAGGGGGATGCCCTGGATTCCTGCCATTCCCTCTGACTTATATCTAATGGTAATAGATATTAAAGATTATTTTTTCTCCATACCATTACAGCACAGGACTATGAGAAATTTGCCTTTTTTGTACCCTCTACTAACTACCAGGTGCCTGATAGTAGATATGAATGAACAGTCTTACCTTAAGGCATGGCTAACAGTCCAGCATTTTGGCAAAACTTTGTAAAGGCCCTATTAAAACCTGCAATACAGGTGCCCCAGGTCACACTCTATGTTTATATGGATGACATCATCCTGGGGGCATCCAATCCTTTATTGTTGGGAGAACTTTATAAGGTTACTAAAGAATGTCTTCAAAGGGGAGGACTACATATATTGGCTGATAAGGTCCAAACTGTACCACCCTTTAAAATGTTGGGTACCCAACTCCAGTTAGAAGGGGTGAGTCCTCTAAAGCCTCAGCTGGCCATTGCCACCCCATTGACTTTAACGGAGCTCCAAAAATTACTAGGAGAAATAAATTGGCTGAGAGCTTGGATCCAATATCCATTGAAACATTAGAACCCTTATTTCAGCTACTAAAGGAGAAACAACCCTCTGACCTAATCACTTTAACCTCACAACATCTTGCTTCCATACAGTTCAAAAAGCACTAGATCAAGCTCAATTAGCTTGCTATTCACCTGATAAACCCTTAGAATTATGGGTTCTCCCCAGTAAGACATTAATGTACAGGATGGACTGCCTCTTCAATGGGTCCACACATCCCTGGGTGGCACACCTAGGATATATACACCTACAGATCAACTGGCTGACCTGATAGAGAAAGGAAGGGACTTAGCCCTCCTCAGACATTATGGTATTGATCCTCACAAATTGGTCACCCCTTATCAACTCAGAGATCTAGAATGGTTAAACAGAAACAATAATCGAACAGCCCTAGCTCTAGAAGGTTTTCTCAGGGAACTGGATTGCCATTATGGGCCCTACAAATGGGTGGCTTTTTTTTGGGCCCTTCAATGGAAGACACCTAAATTATTTACTAGGGAACCATTATCAGGAGCACTTAATGTGTTTATTGATGGGGGACGACATGGGTCTGCCATGATAATTTTCTCTGGGGACAACAAGGAGTCAATAAGGTATGTTCATACCTGTAAAGGCTCAGCCCAATTCAAAGAACTTATGGTGGTTACAATGACATTAACTAAAGTAAGGGGCCCATGAATCTATTCTCTGATAGTCTCTTTGTCTATATTAATCTTCTCCCTGGGTTACTACATTACACCCCTGATGATCCAAGCCCAGACACTTCTTACGGAAAGGAATAGCTCAATCTTTCTACAACACCTTAGGGGACATCAAGGTTTGCCTGGATTCCTATCTCAAGGTAATGCTGAAGCAGATAAAATGGCTTCTGTTCAGCTACTGTCCACCAATCTAAAGAAAGCTCAGGACCTACATGACCTCACTCATGTCAACTGGAGGGGACTCCATAAGAGTTTCCCTCAGGTCCCTATAAAAGACCTAAAAAAGATTGTACGTACCTGCAAGTCCTGCCAGCCCCTTTTACAGGTACCACCATTACAACTACCGGGGGTAAATCCCCAAGGCGTGAGACCCAACTCTTTATAGCAAACTGATGTCACACATTATGCTCCATTCAGAAAGATTAAATACATCTTGGTGTCCATTGACACATTTTCCCAAGCCTGCTGAGCTACAGCCCACATGGGAGAAAGGACTAGACATGCTCAATCCCACTTCCTTCAAAGCTTTGCCATACTAGGATTGCCACAAAAGATAAAAACTGATAATGGGCCATGCTTTATAAGCAAAAGCCTATAGGACTTCTTCACGTTATGGGGGATTCAGCACACTATAGGAATTCCTTACAACCCACAGGGTCAAGCTATTGTAGAATGTAATCATCAAAATACTAAGGCCCAATTACAAAAACAAAAGGGGGAATAAGCCCCCACCAACAATTAAATATGGCCTTGTTCACTGTTAACATTCTCAGTTTTCCAAAAAAATCAAATAGAGTCTCACTTCTAAAAACATTGGGGGAGACAAGAACAGAGACCTGAAATACAGGTAAGATGGAAAGACCCCATCACGGGACATTGGAAGGGCCCAGACCCATTATTAACAACAAGTTGAGGCTTTGGGTGTGTCTACCCTATAGGATGCTCAAATCCCATATGGGTGCCTGCTAGAAATCTTAAATTCTATTGTCAGGGGGAAGATGACCCCGACCAACCAGAGTCAGACACCACCAGAGACTAATAGGGACAAAAAGAATGGTGGCTATGCAACAGGCTCAGCAGGCTCTTGATGAATACTCGTAAAAGAGGGAAAAAGAGAAAAAAGAGAGATATAGACCTAACCAGATCTATGGGCAACATTGCCCTTGAGATAGATTTTATTATCTCCCCACAGGCTATGGACTTGTGATGCTCTTGCTACTGCTACGTGTAGAACTTGAGGGGTTGGGATTGCTCTGGAGCTATTTAATTAATTTCAGTATGTTACAATCAATGGGTTGGGACTTAGTCCCCCAGACCATGGCCTGTGTTTTTGGGCTTGCTTTGGTCTGGATTATATACACCATAAGAAAGATAATACAAAACAATCATACTATACAACAAAAGATGATTATGTTTGCACAGATCCTAGAGGAGACACCTGCTGGAGGCCCTCAGGACCATCGGATACAATTGGCCCTCCAAGAGGTTGCTCGGGTTCCTTGATAGAGACAACTACTCTAAGGGTGTAGCCACCTTCATAAGGTGCTCCCCTGGGGTTTGGTCGAGGAACAACCCTTTGAGCCCACCTCATTACAAAACAAAAAGAGGGGACATGTGGGGGCCTCAGTCTAGGTGACCTCAATAATCTGGCAAGCTTAGATAAAGATGTTTTGATGGAAGTCAGGAGGGGATGGCTCAGGATGTTCTAAACAGCTCAGGATGTTTTGATGGAGGAAGTCAGGAGGGTGTAGCTTAGGATGTTTTGAAGAAATCTTGCTACATACAGCCTGCTTGCTGGCTTGACCTTTAAGATGATTGGTTACCCATTTCCCCACCCTGGAATTCTCCTTGCAGTTTCTGTCTTTATAAGATGGCTATGGACTTGCAATAAATGAGTTCTTGCTTGACTAGACCCCCTGTCACGTCTGATTGTCCTCGGGAAGGATGGCTGGGAGCGGGCAGACAGCGCACTTACCTTTCCCCATCCCCCTTGTGGAGGACTAGCAGAACCGGCCTGCAGGTCGGAACTGTGATCCTAGGGACCCCCACATATGTGTACGGGAGTGTACATGTCAATACATGCACTTATGTGTGTTGGATATGTGTGTGTAAGTTTATGTGTGTATGTGTAGGTGTGTGAAGGCCAGAAGACAATCTTTCTCATATGCTAGGCTCATTTTATTTATTCTTTGAATCTTTCATATATAAATATGATGATTTATATGTTTCTACCCCACACTGCACATCCACCTCACTTCCATCCCACACTACTCCTTATCTTTTCCAGTTTCCCTTCCACTCCCACATCCCACTGCATATGTGCTCAATTGGGCCTCATCCAGGATGACTGATTAACAAGTTCCTAAGTACTCACTGAGGTATGAATGTCCACTAGTGGGCAACCATCAAGTAAAGAAGTGCTCCCTTTCTTACTTTCTCATAGTGGCTCAGTTTCTCTTGAGATCCTCCTGCCTCCCTGTTGTTATGTTGATAGGTCAGCTACTGAGGATGACTAGTAGTAATGAACCTTGGGTTGAATTCTTGGATGCAGCAGTCCTGATATGATGGAAGTAATACTTCCTTCTGTAGGGCTCCCTGAGCCATAAAGTGGGGGTAACTTAGATGTCTTTTTAGGGCCAAGCTGTTCACAGTTGCTTTTTCTTTGCATTTTGATCAGATGTGCTTATTTTCACTGTACATCCTTCATTGCAAAAGGATACATCTTGGTTGAGTGCTTAGTGCTTCTCTGATCCAAATGTATAAGTGTTTAGATGGTAGCTTAGTAACACTAAGATGTTTGTTCCCATCTGGGATCTACAGTCTCCCATTCCACAGGTATTTGGTTACAGTTACAGTAACAGGCATTTGTGAAATGGCACTTTATGCCAATCAGAAAGCAAATGATAACCTGAGTATGTATTGAAGTACTTTCTTGCCTTTGTGTTATATTACCCCCCCTTCTTTTTAAGGGTCCTTCCTCATCTCTCAGCTCCCAGTTAATGCTCCTTTCTGGATTATAGCTTTCTTTTTAAATATTTAATTATTTCATTTTCTTCATTGCTCCGTACTATTTCACTATATATACACATAACATTTTCATTAGCCCTTCCTTTAGTGTTGGACTTCTAGGTTGATTTCTATTTCTTTGTTATTATAAATCGAGCTTCAGTGAACATGAATGTATTAGTGTCTCTGTAATACAATGGAGAATCCTTTGGGAATATTTTCAGCAGAACTAACATGATATTTCAATTTTTAACTTTTCAAGAAACCTCTATACTGATTTCTAAGGAGATCATACAAGTTTGCACTCCCATGAACAATGAATAGAGGACCTCTTCTTGCCACATCTTCACCAGCATTTATTACTTATTTTTTTGATCTTAGCCACTCTGACTGGGGTAAGTTGATATATCAGAGTGATTTTAATTTGTATTCCCTAATGAAAAGTTGAACACATTTTTAGCATATTTGTTAGACATTTGAATTTCATCTTAGAAATTTTCTCTCTTTAGTTCTGAATTCCATTTTGAATTAAGTCGTTTGGTTTCTTGAGGTCTAATTTTTCAAATTCTTTGTATATTTTGGATATTAATCTTCTATCAGATACATGGCTTGGAAAAATTTCCTCCCATTTCATGAATTGACTTTTTCCATTATTAATGATTTCTTTTGCAGAAGAATCATTTTAATTTTATGAGATCCTATTTATTGATTGTTGATCTTGTTTCCTGCAGGAATAGAGGTCATTCAGAAAATCTTTACCTAGGGCAGGTAGCTCTAGTGTGCTCCCTATTTTTTATCTAGGAGTTTCAGTGTCTCTAGTCTAACATTAAGAGCTCTGATCCATTTGCAGATAATTTTCATGCAAAGTAAGAAATATGAGCCCAGTTTCATTTTGCAACATCTAGACATTGAATTTCTTCTTTTTTTCTTCTCTTTGTTTCTTTTTTCCCTCCCTCCTTCCATCCCTCCTCCCTCTTTCTCTCTCTTTCTTTCTTCCTTCCTTTTTCTCTCTTTCTTTCTTTCTTCCTTCCTTCCTTTTTCTTTCTTTCTTCCTTTTTCTTTCTTTCTTTCTTCCTTTCTTTCTTTTCTTTCTTCTTTCTTTCTTTTTTCTTTCTCTCTTTCTCTCTTTCTTTCTTTCTCTCTTTTCCTCTCTCTCTCTCCCTGTCTCTCTCTTTCCCCTATCTCTTTCTTTCTTTCTTTCTTTTCTTTCTTTCTTTCTTTTTTCAGTCTTTTTGTGACAGGGTCTTTTGTAGCCCAGATGGGCCCTGAACTAGTCTAGGGTGACTTAGAACTTTGAACCTTCTCCTTCTGACTCCTGGATGTAGGGATAACAGGCTTGTGTTTACATACATAATTTGAAGTAGTGCTGGAGATACACTAGAATTAAAATTCACCAAGTATTTTCTTTCTCTTATTTTTTCTTTAAAACAAAAACAAAAAATAACTCCTAGATATTTTCTAGTAACCTTCCCCTTTCAGAATCTTTGTCCTCTAAGTGGACAGAGTGCCTACTTCTCACTCTGAACTCATGAATTCTTTCCCTGGAAGTCCTTTTCCCCACATTTGCATTTGGGGTTATAAGTGTTATCTCTGACACTGCAAGGATTTTCTCATATAACTCATGGTACCACCCACACTGTTTATCTTTCTTGACACTACAGCTACTGCTTTCCATAGTACATTGATTTGCATATTTATCAAGATGCTTTTTTTTTTCTTCTTCTGCACTTTTAGTTTCAATTTCTCTTGATTGGTTTAGCTAGCTTCCAGGCAAATGCATCTTCCAAAGGAAGAGAGTACTTGAGCTTGGCAAAGCTTAGAAAATGAGGTGGAAGTAGACAAGGCTGTCTAGCAAAATGTAAAGGACAGAGTTCATACATATGTTCACAGGGAATATTATATGGGCAATTAGGGCATTTAAAGAAACAAACAAAAAAAACCAATGATCAGAATGGGCCATGGAAATAGCCTTGAATTACAAGACAAAAAATTTTATGTGATATTTTTGGGGTACTACGAATTTAACTTGGGCTTCATTAGTGCCAGACAGAGCTCTTCTTCTAAGCCATATCACCATTCCAGATTTTTCCTTCTAAATTTCATCTGAGTTGCTCAAAATGATATTCTGAATAGAAAGATCTAGAAGTGGGATACAAAAGACAATGGGTGATTGAAAACAGGTATACAGGCCTATATAGATATCTGAACTTAAATTCTTGAGGAAAAAAAGTGATATATGGCTAAAACCAAAGATAGATAAAATAGAAGCACTGTGGTAAGATTATCTTTTTTTCATTCGGAGGAAGTAGTTTCACTCATGCATAAAAGAAAGGTAATTGGGGGACAAATGATGAATCTCTGTTGCACACGGTGAATTGAGGTACTTTGATGATACCCTTATAAGAGAACTCAGAACTGACTGAGGATCATGAATTAGAAAGCACAATACTTCATAGACTGTGAAGCATTGTAAATAATAAAGATTTTGCTGATGCCACTGAGAGATGCACTGAGATGTTTTTAGGAAATCATGACCTATAAGAATCTCCATTCATCGTGGGAGAAGTTAGGATGGCAGATTGAAAAGCAACCCACAGAACCAAGAAACACCTTACATTGCTGGGCTTTGGAAGGGTTTGGGCTCTCTGAGTTTACAGGGAAGAAATTTTTGAGTGGAAGGATCTCAGAGTTTAGTAGCTCAGGAGAGAATTTAAGGCAGTGATTGAGGAAGGTAATTCTATTGTCATGCCTCACCCTGGGCTGCTAAGTGCTTGGAGTTTATGAGTTTTGGAAATTCCACATTGACTATAAGACATAGTTGATCCCTTGGAAGCTTCTAGGGTCAAATTTTTTAAGTTATAGGTGATAGGAACCTGCTGAAAGAGCTTAGGCAGTAAAGCCTTTTTAAATTTCTTTTTTATTTGAATTATGATACTGTAGCTCACATGAGGACAGTTCTAAGAGTCTAAAATGAAAAACAAGTAAGGTTTGACTGAAATCAGAATTTTCTCTCAATCCCTCCCCATTTCTTTGTCTATCTTTAATTGTCTGTGTTTTCTTCCATGATGGACAGACTTTGTTTATGTATTAAAAATGGCAATGACTGAGTAACGCAAGAATCCTCACATTGCTAGAGAATTTTCTGAAGAGGAGGTGATAGCTGCATTTAGATAAAATCTGAGGGAGGCCTCTGCTTGGTCTAGTTCAGACTATAAATGTATCCCTGAACTACTCACTGTGGTCAGAGGAAGGGAACAGTATAGTTCAGAATCTGTGGATGGAAAGGCAGAAACATTAATAGAAGTAGAAGTAGAGAGAAGTACTGTGAAGCTAGATCCCAATTGTATGACTCAGGGATGATTAAAGCATGTATTTACTTACAAAGGGATAGCTATATTTCATGCTAACATCAATGTGTGCTACAGCAGTCAGCTGGATACAGTATCTGTGATGATTTAAAGCACAATAAAAAGTGACAGAGGTACCCTGAAATTAAAAACAAAGAACAAAGCTAAATGAATACATACAAGGTACAGCTTGTACTATCTACAGGCCTCTAAACCAAGTAAGGATATAACCAGACCATTATTGTCCTTTTGAAATTAGAATTGACTTGGTGAAGTATTAAAGCAGAAGTTTCACCAAGAACAAAGGAAAAGTCTGATTGCTTCAGGAAATAAAATGCTTGGTATATAATCTCAGAGAAGGATGTGATCCAAATCTTAGAAGCAGTGAAGCAGCAGCCCAGAACAAATCAGAAAATAGATTTTGGGCTAGAGGGGTTAAGACTCTGCCCCACAAGCAGATAGACCTGAACTCAGATCCTGACTCCCATGTCGAAAAACACCAGGCAGAGATGGTAGCAGCTTGCACTTCCAGCTTTGGAAGGCAGAGCCTGGGAAATCCCAGAGTGGAGCAAAAAGGAGGTGCAAGCAATCTTGGATGATTCCCAAAGTCACCTTTAGTCCTCCAGAGGGATACACCATGCCCTTGTTGCAGAATGATTGTCCCATCTGTCTGGGTCCCATATGGCGTGTCAAATGTTGCAGGGTTCTTGTGTTTGGAGTCGAAGATTGAAACCAGAACATGTGTAGGAGATTAAGATACAGTTTATTAGAGGAGAGAAAGAATAGAATATGGACTCCAGATGTGGAATACCATGAGAGGCAGGTGCCCGGGAGAACTCATGGACTCCAGGCATGAAATCAATGAGAGGCAGGCAGCTGGAAAAGAACTCATGGACTCCACATATAGAGTGCCATGAGGGGCAGGCACCAAAGATGGCCGCCAGGATGTAGACTATACCCTTAAGCAATCTGGAAAAATGGCTTTTCCCCATTGGTTAGCTTACATTGGGGCCCAACCTAGTTGATCTTGCACTCACCAACCAGTGGGGCTGTTTCTGTAATGGACACCTAATCTCCATACCCTTTCATAAGCAAAGGGTTAGGGGAAGTTGGCAAAGGGTGTGTTCCTTCAGGGAATCCCAGCAGTGGGGGGATGACCTTCAAAGACCTTCAGAGATCATCCCAATATGGCTGCTCTAAACCTGTCTTACCTTCTTGTTGTGGGGAGGTTTTTACGTCCAGTTTCTTGTGTTTGGGAGTCGAAGATTAAAACCAGATCATAAATAGAAGATGAAGGCAGAGTTTAATTGGAGGAGAGAAAGAATGGAACTCATAGACAAGGATTCCTTAGGGGACAAGAAAGTCATCTGATGGGCTGTGCCAATTTTTTTTAAATAAACTTTTTACATATATATATATATATATATATATATATATATATATATATATATATATATATATATATATATTTGTCCGTGTGTGTGTGTATGTGTGTGTGCGTGTGCGTGTGGATCAGAGGGCACTGTGTGTCCCTGTGGAGGACCAAGGGTGACTTTGTGAATCAGGGAATCATCTTGGATTGCTTCTACCTCCTTTTTACTTCACTGTGGAATTTTCCAGGCTCTGCTCACCAGGACTGGAAGTGTGGGCAGCCACCATTTCTGTCTGGCATTCTTATGTGGGACCTGGGATCCAAATTCGGGACTTTTGCTTGCAAGACAGAATCTTAACCCCTGATCCATCTCTCCAGCCCTGGGTCAAAATTTTATGTTCTTGTTTCTGGGGATTGAGAGCAGTATAAGAGGTCTAAGGCAGATTTTATTAGAGGAGAAAAAGAGCAGAACTCACAGATAGGTATTCTGTGAAGGGCAAGTGAGCCTAAGATGGCTGGCAGAATCAAGGGTTTTTATAGGCTTGGGCATGCACAGGTAAACTGGCTTTTCCTAATTGGTTAGCTTCAGTTTCTGCAAACCTGATTGTAGTTTTTGGGCCTCCACATCTCATTAATCTGCTCATATTGGGTCCAGCCAAGTTGATATTGTGGCTGACCTCAGGGTCCAACTTATCTGCAATGGTGAATTCATCTCTGTGTCCTTTCATAAACAGAGGGTTGGAGGAAGCTAGGGGACCTTATCTCTGTGGAGGATTAAAAACCAGTTCCTCCAGATTAGTAGGTTGTGTTCCTTCAGGATAATCTCAGCAGTGGAGATGACCATTAAGACCTTCAAAGACCTTCAAGGACCTTTCCAGCATGACCCTGTTCTAAAACTAATTCTGATATACACACATACTCATACATATACATGCATGTGTATACATATGCAAAAATAAAAAATTGTAAGTTGGGCTCACCTATATCAAAAGTCATAAAAAACATAAGATGTTGGAGGACAGCAGACGTCATGAAGAAAAAGGAAAGCAGCAGGAACACACAGGGATAGAAAGAGAACACAGAGTAGACCTGGAAGAGTTGCATCCCCGAGGAAGGACAGAGGTGTTTTAATTCATGTCCTTCCCTGCTGAGACAGAAAAAGAAAACTAATCTTTAGTTCTTAATCCTGAAAACCACTTCAGTTCTGCATGAGGTTTGACAGTGTGGACCTTCAATGGCTAAAACTGTCTCTTGGGTCCTTGAAATGTAAAGAATCCTTATTATAAATATTGCCATTTATTGAAACATATAAGACAGTCAGTTGGTGATCCATGACTGCAATCTCAGGCCTTAGAAGGGGCAAGCAGCAGAATCAGGAGTTTACTGTACACAGCCATTGCACAGTGAGAAGCTCCAGAGAGATCATGAAGACAGACAGCCCTGGCTTAGGGCTATGATGTCATGGTCAGGGTCAGTGAAGAGATGAGCAAAACAAAGAGACAGAGAGGAGAAAGTGATAGGCACCTCATGACGAATTTACCAACCCATTGAAGGTATCATTTGCCTATTAACAAAAGAAAATGTCAATAGTCTTGGTTGTTGTCACACTGGACTCCCCACAATTTAAAAGGAAACTTCAGAAGAACAAAGTACTATCTTCTCTGACCTCCTTCTATAGAATCCTCCTCCTAAATAATCCACATTTATTCACGCACATTTAAATATAATCTAGTTTTCTCTGTTTAGAAATGGATAATTGTGAGATAGTCACACTGATTGCTTTCTCAGGCTTACCTGGAAGATGAAGTTTAATAGCAAATGATCAATTTTTCTCATATTTTAAAATATGCATACTTTACCATGTAGGTAAAAAGTAGAGAAGCTGATTGTGGTTGAGAAAGGAAGGAAGCAATGATGGACTTATTGGCATCAGAGAAGAACTAATTTTACCAAACAGACTCTGAAAAAATAAATTTAGAAGAATAAGAGAACCCAACCCCAAACTTATTACTCTTGGGATTTACATGAGTCAAAGGTGAGGAAGTTGATATTCAGTGTATTTTGTAACCTACTGAGCTCCTGTGAGGAATCAGGGAACAAAGTTAAGCCATGATCATACAGAATATAAAATACAGAGATAATATTGAAGAACTAGACTTTACTCTCAAATTTCCAGCTTAGAAAATTTCACTTAAATGTAATAATACATTTTAAATGACATTTTTTATTCTCATCAGAAGTTATAAAACTATCACTTTCTTCTAAGGCCATGATTCTGACACTGAATGAAAATGGCTAGTGATTTGCAGGCAAACAGAGGTAGGATTTAACACAATCTGGTATTCATGCAATAATAAGCAATGAGCAAGGAGAAATTTCCTCTTCTTTTTTGACATTTTGGACTCAGAAAATATCAGTGCTTCCTCCATCTAACAAACTCTGCCTTTTTTATAACCTATAAAAATGGATGGGATGTGATATCAATGCTGAAGGCTATGTGCTTCAGTGGACTCTCCTCTGTGACATGGAATTTTGGGTTACAGACATGGCTGGGAATCCCTCATGACCAGCTTGTCTGCTGGCAATGCACGGGCCGTGACAGCTTCAATTTTAGTTCTTCTTCAGTGAGCTCAAATCTAGACACCAAATTTATGCAAAGAAAAATGGAAATGTTCTAAATGGTGACTACATGAATTAAAAACCTAATTAAAATTTTGCAAGAAGTAGGAAGTATGGAAAAGATACAGAGATTTTCTCAGCCATGAGTGGATTACTAAGGAATATTTTACATATTCTAATAGAATGATTGAGTAGAGTATACATCCCAGACAGTATCTAGTATTTACTGTAGAGAGAAATTACTAGAACACTTTTAAATTTTTAAAAGAACTACAGGGAAAAATGTCAAAGTCTTTTTTTTTTTAGAAAGATAATAAGGTTTTCACTTGCTTTGCTGATGAATTCAGACCTCTAGTTCTTTGGTGTGTGACTCACAGTCTTTATTTTAGAAATGTGCTCTTTTTAGACAGAGAGGATGCACGGAATTTTCCCAAACTAGCTCTTGCTGACAACTGCATTGATACTGAGAATTATTCTGTCTGCTTTTCTCAGTTCTAGTTTTGACAATATTTGTGGTTTTCACTTTATGTTTTTCCCCTTCCAGCTCCAGTGACTGGTTAGTGTATTAACAGTGATGTACCAGGGACTCTTCCAAGGACCTTGTGTGGGATTAAAAGTATTTTGTTATGAATTAATTCTAGCTTACATAAAAGAACATTAGACATCATTCTATTATGTAATACTTATTTAATGTTGAAGCCCAGAGTTACTTTTGCCTCCTTGGGAATGTAAGCTTCTCGTACCTAAAATATAAATTTCTAGGTATACAAAGTTGTATTGGAATACATGAGGACACTTGACTAATACACAGTGCAGGGACTTTTTTCTTGCTCATGTGTGTTTGGTATTGCAGGCAGATCTGACCCCAGGTCTGGGTCCTGTTAGGGGCTAAGGATTACTATGACTGTAGTTCCTCATAAAATTGAAGAATTACTTGGAGAGTAATGAGTTTTATGAACTTTCTTTTTTGTAAATTGATTGTATGGGTTGTTGAGCTTGTAGCTGATAACCTCCTGTCACAGTGTCAAAACACTGAGAGTCCTAAAAGCTCTCCATCTGAAAGAAGATGTTTAGCAGAAAAGGTGTTCAACGCTCAGATCTTTTTTTTTTTTTCTTTTGAGTTGAGAGTTTTGTTACTTTGGAAAAATAAAAAATCAAAACATAAATTTTCCATGTTGATAGCTGAGGCATTTATAGTAAAGAGAACTTGATTTTGATTCTCTTTTAGTTTTTGAATCTACTATAGTCATAGTCAGATACAGGTGTTAACCTGACAGCTGAAGGTTGAGTTCAGGGCACAGATGTGAAGAATTAGTTGTTGAGTTAAGCATTGAGCAAGCCTGCAGGAGATGGTCTGATTGATAGGGACAAGTGGGTGGGACAAGTACCTGGACTCATGGATAAAATGGAGGGAGATGATTCAATTTATTTGGCATACCTCAGCATACTTTTGTAGACTCGCAATCTGGCAAGTGGGGATTGCCCTTCTCTCAGCAGTCTGGTAGATTTGTTGTGGTCAGTTCCCTTGGCCCTTGGTGTTGGTATGAGCTTTCCTGCCATGTTAAACTAAGAGCTGGGAGAGGGAAGGAGAAAGAGAGAGAGAGAGCACAGACATGTCTGTGGAGGTCAGAGGGCAACTTTCAGAAGCTGGTTCTTTCCTTCCACCAAGTAGCCTCCAGGAATCGAACTCAGGTTTCCAAGTTTTCACACAGATGCCCTAATCCTTAAATCATCTCACTGACCTAGATACAGACTAAATAGGCAGGTGAGTTATCAGCCTTTGGTGATTGTTCACTCATTCATCGAGTACTTTCTGAAGTTTTATTTTATTACATTTATTTTTATTTGACAGTTTCCTGCATATGTGCACTGAATTTTAATAATTTCACCCCCCATTATCCTGTCTCATCCCCTTTCTCTCCCACTGCAACCTTCCTCTTCCCAACAAGTGTCTGCCTACATTTATCTTTCTGTGTGTGTGTGCGTGTGTGTGTGTGTACATGCACGCTTCTGTGTGTATCCCACTGATTTCAATGAAGATTTCCTGCATGCAGGTGTGTGGAAGGTTATTTTGTGGGGTATAAGTAACTTATCAATGAGTACACTACTGAAGAAAATGGCAATCCTTCCCATAGCCAGCAATAACTGTCAATAGTGTGTCAGGAAGAGTTGGGTATCATGAGCCATTTCCTCCTTCCATGATGAAATGTTGACAAGTCCAGTCTTTTTTTTAAATTTTTTTATTATTTATTAAATTGTGTGTGTATGCGTGTGTGTGCGCGTATGTTTGTGTGGGTGTGTAGAACCACAGACGAATTCGGGAACCACCATGGACACCTCCACCTCCTCCTTGTTTACTCTGCCCCTGGATTCACAGGCTCCGCCCTACCAGGACCAGAAACGAAGGCCGCCCCTGCTTCCACCTGGTGTCTATACGTGGGGTCTAGGATCCGAACTCAGGACCTTCCGCCTGCAAGGCAGAGGCTTAACCCCTGGGCCACCTCTCCAGCCCCCGACAAGTCCAGTCTTATATGAAGTTATCCAAATAACCACAATGAATTCATGAGAGCAATGGTTATGACATGTCCAACAGACACTGTTTTGCAGCCCTCCTCACATCCTATGACTGTTTCTTCCTGTAGCCTCTTCTATAATGTTACCTCACAGTGTTCCCTAACTCTGCTGTATACATGTGTGTACTTGGGGGATGAAGAAGTGGGATAGTACATTTGTCCTGTTTAGGCCCATATTCTCTACATTCTCTTATTCTCTGCACTTTATCTACTTGTGATTTTCTTTACTAATAACTGTCCACTGCTTTACTAGAAAAGGCTTATGGATGCACTAATCTATGGATATAACGATACGTATTAGTCTATGGATATAAAGATAAGTATTTAGAAAAACTTGATGCCATTGTCCATTTTATGAAATAATGGTAGAAGGTTATCCTATAGGGCCAAAGATTTCTCTAGCCATCAGTTATTGGCCAGGTTTATAGTATCAGGCATGGGTTTGCTCCTGTGAATCAGGCCTCACATCCAAGCAGTTAACCTCACAATCTTATGCCACCATTATACCAATGGGTTTGTCTTGCCAGGTTGGGCACTATTGTTACTGAGGCATTTTTATAAATAGAAAATAAGAGCTTGAGAGATGACTTAGTAGGTGAAAGCCTTTGTTTCTAATCCTGAAAACCTGAGTTCAATCCTGGAACACACATGAAGGCAGAAAGAGAGAAGTAACACCCACAATTTATCCTCTGATCTACACATTTGCACCCATACAAATTCATGCATGCATGAGCACACTTGTGTGTGCACATGCACACACACACACACACACACACACAGATACACACAGACACACACATGTGCATACATGCTTGTGTACACACATGAACATACAATGAACTTTAAAAGTTTTAGGAGATAGAAGAAATTGATGAGCTGGAAGCTGATGAAGCATAATGACTTTACTATCAAGAGAATTACTTGGACAATGAATTTCAGATATGTAGCTAAGATATGGCTCCCTAATGTTTTCTCCCCCCTTGTATATAAAATCAGTACATTCAAATATGCCATAACAGATGTGAGACCTACAACATCTTTTTATCTATTATCTGTCTACCTATTTCTATCTCTTGCTCCTTGCCCAGACCTTGCCTAAGTTGTCTTCAAACACTTCTGCCTAGCTAAACCCTTGAGTGCTGGGATCACAGGTCATTTACACACCTGAGTCACTTCTTTTTTTCTAAGTAGATCCATTTTTTTTTAACTCTTAGAAAAAAATGAGAAGCATCTCCATGCATTTCTATATTGATTGCTCCTGTGACATGTTCATTCCCTCTTCTGAGAATGAAGGCTAGGACACCCTTGAGAATGAAGAGTGTTTTTCCTGAAGGATTTCCTCCACCCTCTCCTATCTCTATCCTTCTTGCTGTGAGACATTTTTGATTAGGAAATTCAAAAGCATTGGGGGGTGAGAAGAAGACAAAGGTGGAAAAGTATCCAGTGCTATCAGATGTAGATTGTGCCTCTCTTGGGAAGACCATGAAATGACAGAGTGCCTAATTCAAGTTTTAGAAGATGGATAAGTAGAATTTTCTCAGAAGATACTGCTGGAAAGGCATCAAACACAAGAAAGAATATGAGTCGGTGGGAAAACATGGTAGTTGAGTGACAGAAAAGAGACAGATGAGAAACATCTTGGTAGAAAAAATACACAAGAGAGGTTTTGCAACAGAAATAGAGAGAAAGTAATGGTTTGAAACAGCAGCCTGAATTCAAATATTTCAGTTGCTTCCAAAATTTCATGACAAATTTTAGAATGGAATTAATTCAGTCTTATAGGTTTATGTTCTGAGTCTCATGAGTAGTTATACTGATAGGACTACTTAAGTACAAATTGTGGCTGCTGTGTGATCTCTTAGTTATGGATCAAATGTAAAATTCTCTTTCAAAATAGGAATTGATTTTGATGCAGGGAAACGGTCTTTCAGTTGTCCCACCTGGGGTACCAAATGATGCAGGAACAGGAATCGTCCATCCCAATGTTGTAGGATTCTTGTGTTCTGGAGTCTATGATTGAAGCCAGATTACATGTAGAGGATTAAAGTAGAGCGTATTAGAGGAGAGAAAGAGAAAGGTTGGAACTCATGGACTCCAGACGTGGAGTGCCATGAGGGGCTAGGACACCCTTGAGAACTCGTGGAGCCTAGATATGGAATCCATGAGGAGCAAGGAACTTATGGAATGCGTGAGAAATAGGCACAAAACGGAACTTATGGCACTAATGCCATGAGGGACTAAGGCGCCTCCATGAGAAACAGGCAAAAAAGACTCATGGTACTAATGCCATGAGGGGATAGGGTGCCAGAGAACTCAAGAAGCAGTCAGCTGGAAAAGAACCAGTGGCACTAGAGTGCCATGAGGGGCTAGGGTGCCTGAGATCTCATGGACCCTAGGCATAGAATCTATGAGGAGCAAGGAGTAAGAAACAGACTCATGGCATTAGAATGCCATGAGAGGCTAGGACACCAAAGATGGCTGCCAGGGCCAGGCATATTTATACACCTAGACAAGCCCAGGAAACTGGCTTTTTCTCATTGGTTAACTCCCATTGGGGCCCAACCAGTTGCTCTTGCACTCCTATAGGCTAGAGGTCTAGTTGTTTGATATGGAGAGCTCATCTCCATAATTCCTTCATAGGGAAGTTGGCCATCTTATACTCTGGGAAGATTGGAGTCAGTTCCTCAGCAGGAGTATTCCTTCAGTTTGATTCCAGCAGTGGGGGATGACCTTCAGGAATTTCAAAGCCCTTCAAAGACCTTGAGAGACCCATTCCAGCATAGCTGCTCTAATCCTGCCTTACTATGAAAGTGAGAATTCTCAAAATCTTGAGATGTATCAGGATCAAAAGTTCAAGGTCAGTCTAGTTGTATCATGAATTCCAGGTCAGCCTGCCCTGCATAGTATGGTCTCGTGGAAAACAGAGCAGAAATACAAAACAAACAACAAGAAAAACTGTTCTCAAACATGAAAGTTAGGATCTTATTCTCTCAAAGGCTCTAGACTTATGAAATACTCTGCACATTTCTAAATCATGGCAGATGCCAAATAGAATGGAATAATACTAACTTCCTTCAGATTCTGGTACACTCCAGTTTTGTCTCAGTTTAAAGTCCCTGCCCTCCATGTGGAGCTCTCTGATCTTAACTTTTGCACGACATGCTCCTACTCTTTGTTTCATAATTGCAATAACACTTTCTTCCAAAAATTTTTTCTTATATACTTGAACTAAAATAATTTCCCTGCTTTCTTAGAAATTGAATAGCACCGTGCTTCATTTTTCCTTTGAGGCACTAATGGAACCATTCTCTTCATCATCATTGGTTCTACTTTCTTCTTCTGAGTGTGTGTTCTTTGGTGTGAGGCTCTGTAATAGTTATTCTTAATTGTTGCTGTGCGAGAGCATTCAAAATCCAGCAACTTAAGGAAGAAAGGGAGATTTTTTTCAGCTTATGGTTCCAGAGGGAAGAAACAGTCTTTCATGGCAGAGTAACGTGGCTGGTGGCTGAAGCTGGAGGCAGACTAAGTCACTGTAAATATCCTGGAGGTTCAGAGCTGCTCACTCCAGTAGGTCAGTGGGTGACAGCTGAAGACTCTCCAGTCTTCATTGAGTTAGAAAAGCAGAGAGTCTCTCTTCAAAGTCTGCTTTTGTATGGTTCCTTTTATCTGATCTGCTACTGGGAAATTCCAATCAGATCTAGGGCTGGTCTTTGGGTCGTAAATGTATTGATCTGGATAATCTCTCAGACAGTCTGACAGGTGATATTAGATAATGCCATGTGTGGTCAAGTTGACACTCAGGATTAACTGATTAACTATCACAGACACCATTACTAAATACTGCTCCAAGTTCAGTACACAAAACAATGCCTAAGAACCAGCATACTATCAACAGTGTTTGTTTATTCAAAAATTGAAAGAATGAATACATGAATTGGCATTCTATTTGAAGAATTGATTACTAGACATCTCAAATTGAAGCATCAATAGGCCAATTTGGAGTATCAGGTTACTCTTTAACAAATCTTTTTGGATAATGTAAATTCTACAGTAAATAACTATAGATTTTATTGTTTTCAGACAGGGATAGTTAAAATCAACAACAACAAGAAAACACAAGGAATATATTTCTAGGGAGAAAACTCAATGGATGAAGCACATAAGTGATTGAATTCCTAGAATGCATGTGAAGTCAGGTGCTCTTCAATCTCACTGCTCCTATGGTGAAATGGGAGGCAAGGACAGAATCCCTTGAAGTTCATGGGCTAGCTGTCTCATACAGCAAGAGTCTCTGTCTCAAACAAAGTAGACGGTAAGGACCCTAGTTGTATTCTTATCTCCACACATATGTCACGTCATGTGCCTCCTCACATACAAATGTGCACACATTAAATATAAAAACACATATACAACAAGATTAAGGAAGGTTATTGTTGATGTTCCCATTTTTTCTGGTTTTCTATTTTTGTCTGTCAGAACTTTATTTCGCCTTGACACAGGTAATTCCTGTTATGCATGTGGACTCACTCTGGTGCAGATTCTGTATCTAAACACGTGTTTGACAATTCGCAGCCAATGAGCAGCATTTTGCATAGTGGCCTATTTTCTGCATTGTCATAGTACTGCTATACCCTGTGTCTTCACAGTAAATCCTCTTCTGAAACAATGATATGAGAATGGATACAAATAAAGGAAAATGATAATAGCATAGTATAAAAAAAGTATGAGCTTTCAAAAATTTTATTATGGCATCCCATCTCTCAGAATAATTTCAGGAAAAAAAAATCTAGTACCTTTCTGAAACATTTAAATGTGCACTATGCTGCTTAGAACACATATTTTCATAACATGAATATTTTGACCCTGGGAAGAATGCAGTTTTGAAAACATTGAATCATTTGGCATTTTTAGCTACTTATGAGCTGTTCTGAATTGTACAGTAGGTGATTGTTTTGAGAAGTCCAAACATCCAGAATCTCCCTAAGTGGGTCAAGCATAGTCTGGTTTTTTTTGTACTACCGTTAGCACTGGATGAGAAATGGAAGTCAAGGACAATGGTTGTGTGGTTGCATTATAACCTCAAATCTTACCAGGAAACATCTATTCATAGTCATAGTTCAAAAATGTTTGAATTTTTTTGTCTTAAAAAAATCCTTTTATTAAGAAAATGTAGAGAGTAATAACTTTGAAAAAATAAATTCTGATATATGAAGCTTTTAAAAATTGTGGGGATATTATTTTATTTTTCTAAGTTTTATTTATTTATTTACTCTCTCTCTCTCTCTGTGTGTGTGTGTGTGTGTGTGTGTGTGTGTGTGTGTGTGTGTGTGTGTATGTGTCTGTTTGTGTGTGTATGTCAGAATTCACTGTGTGTCCCTGTGGAGGACCAAGGGAGACTTTGGGAATCATCCTGGATTGCTTCTATCTTCTTGTTTCACTCTGGGATTTCCCAGGCTCTGCCCACCAGAGCCAGACGTACAGGCAGCAGCCGTTTCTGCCTGGTGTTTTTACATGGGACCTGGGATCTGAACTCAGGATCTTCCTAAGTCATCTCTCTAGCCCAAGAGGATTCTATTTTAAAGATTTTTTTTCATTTTCATGCATATGTATACAGTATGCATATGTGTATGCATACTTGCATACATGTGTGTATAGGTGTGCCTATGTACATATGGAGGCATAAGGCTCATGTTGGGAATCATCCTCAATTGGAATTCTTCCTTTTTTTTTTTTTTAGAATTTTTAAAAGCAGAGATTACTGACAGGAGTAGTCTGGCTAGAAGGTGGGATCTCCGGTCTCTATCTTCCATAGATGGCCATTTTCATCTAGCATTTCATTTGAGATTTGGGTTATAAACCCTAGTTCTTTTGCTTGCTAGGCATATTCTTTATCCACTAAACCATCTCCCCACTCTTATTTTTTTTTTTAAGACTTGATTGAAGGTCTTTAAACAGCAACTGTTTGTGTCAGTTTCCTCAAGTTCCACCCAAATGGAGAGCTATTTTGATGTATAGCTATGTAAATCCATTTAATTTCATTTATAGCTATGTTAAATCATGGATGTGAGTTTCTTTTCAAGCAACATTAAAGCATTTATTCTTGAAATATATGCAGCAAGAGTTTCATGTGAGCTAAAAGGTTTCAAAAGCCAACAAAGGCACTCCAAAAGAAAAAAAAAGAGAGAAATAAATATTGTTTTACAAATGCAGTTTCACAATGTGTTGGTAAAATGTCTGGACCTTATGAGTAGATATTGTGTAAAATTTCATCTTTTACTAATTTTATAAAATAGAAGGAAGAACAAAAAAAGGTAGCCTCAAAGAAAAAGACTTTATTTCATTTATCTACGAAATAAAAAGTACAAATCATGGCTAAATCTAAGTTTGTTGAAAGTTAAATTCAGTTTGTAGTTGCTCATATCCAAGACAATCCCTAGAAACTACTGGGATTGTAATTCATAAGCAAAAAGGCTTTCAGGGGAGATGCAATTTGGATGAAAAATCAAGAAATCAATAAACTAGCATTAAAGGGGGTCTCATCTCTCTTTCAGATTTACTGATTTCCTAAACTTTTTGGTTTTTCTTTCAATTTATGATCTTATTTTGCTTGCCTTGTCTGTCCCCTTAAAAGAACAATAGTAATTTTAGAAAAATCATCTTTGCTCATTCAGCATCTCTGATTCATTTAGGTAAGTTTTAGAATGTCAGCCTGTCTTCAACTCTAAAATTGTTGTACTTCACTGAATAATTTCTCTTCCATATGACTCTTCACACTAAATTATCTAAGTATACTAAGTTGAATGATCTGAAAGAACTTATGATTAATACTGTGAATGGTAATCTGAAATTAATTGATGCAAGATCACATATCACAATCCTTTATATTGATACTGAGAAAATAATTAGTCTTTGATTACCTAGTTTCACAGTGGACTCCCTCATATGTTTGGAAAGTGGAGCTTTGCAGGAGGAAGGCAGTCATAGGTGGATTAGTCCTATTCTACTTCTGGGAGAGGTCTTCTCTTGTGATTGGCTGTCTAGCAGCTCTCAACCTTCTGAATGGGTGTAACTTAGCTTGTCTCCAGCTTCTGCCATCAGCCATGTCACTTCTGCCATGAAAGACTTTATTTTCCCTCTGGAACCATGAGTTGAAAAAATTTCCTTTTCTCCTTAAGCTGCTTGACTTTGGGTGCTCTCTCACACAGCAACACAAGTAACTAATACAGAAATCGGTACAGAGAAGTGATGTGCTACTGTATGAGACTATGAGGATCCAGTACCAAAAAGTGAAACTGATGTTTGTGAAGCTGAGAGAATTTGGCCCAGAATACGGCCAAAGAGTAATGTGCCTGTTTGTTTTATGGAAACTTTCAGAATTTTGTGCTAGGAAAGTCTTTGTATTGTGAAGACTGGGCTAAATGGGCCCTTCTTGTGATAACATGAAAGAAAGCAATGTTGCAAAGGAAGCAGGCAGTGTAAGCTCAGCGTTTGATGGTCCAGAGGGAAACAGAGATGAGGGGTAATGGTGTGATGTGTTGGCAGAGAATTTGATCAAGTTTTGTCCTTGTCCTGAATGCATGCCTGAAATTAAATCTGACTGTTTGACAGAACTTTCAAGGCAAGACAGTCTTGACAATGTGACATGGCTACTTTTTAGTACTCTTCTTCAGGGTTGTGAAAAAGAGCAAGGAATCAAGCAGAAAGAAGCAAAAACTGTGAGTCTGATGAATTAAAATAAAATGGCAAACTTAGAGTTGGACCAGAAAGAAGCAGATAGCAAAATGTAGGCTGTTGATAAATAGATTAGCTTGATTAGTGAATCAAAGCCTGCTCTTGATTTGTATACTAGGAGAGGCTTTAGCCTGAGGACAATATTCTCAGGTGATACCCATAAAATGTAAATTCTTTTGGAAGGGAAGAGCTAAGGGCAGAGGCCGAAAGGAAAGGTCTGTTTCTCCCCTTTCCCACCCTCAGCATGGAGAAGCTGAACCAGATGTGAATGGAGGGGTAAGTCACCAAATCAAGGCTGTAGCAGAACTTGGCAACATCATCCACATGGTGCTGGCTTCAGAGGCATCAAAGAAGCAAAAGGGAGGATATAGATCCTCCTCCAGTGTTTCAGAGAATGGCCAGATCCAGCTGTTATGAGGCATAAAGTCTATAGTTTAGAGGCCCAAGAAGGGTAGTTTGTTCTGTGGAGTTAAAGCCTGGCTTACCATTTAGGAGTGAAGATGTTAGAAATGCCAAAGCCATTGTGGGACATTTGCCAAGGACTACTGTATACTCTGAGAGGAGCCAGTGCAAGAGTAATGTTTTCTACAAGCAGCTGCATTAGAGGGGTGTAACTGAAGCCTTTAGAACTGAGATGATTTCAATAAAGAGCTCCTTTCCTGGATTTGGACCTGAAGGATTTAGAGCTTGTCCTGCTGGTTTTTGGTCTTGTTATGGACTGATCTTTCCTGGATATGCCTCCCATTCCTCCCTTTTGGAATGGAAATGTTTATTCTGTGTCATTGTATGTTGGAAGTATATAAATTGTCTTTTTATTTTACAGGAGGCTCTGGATTTTGGACTTTTGGATTGTGTTGGGACTATTAAAAGTCTATGAGACTTTTAAAGTTATACTGAGTAGGGTTTATATAATGAGATGGCAATGAGCCTGTGGGGGTCAGGGGTTATAGTGTCATAGTTTGAAATGTGTTCCCCACAGTCTCATGTATTTGGGAAGGTCCTGATACCTTTAAGAGGTGGGTCCTTATAGGAGGAAAGCAGTCAGAGGGGTGGACTTTGAAGTGAGTTAATCCCACCTTACATCGTGGAGAGGCCTGCTCTTGCAGTTCATAGTCTAGCAGCTTTCAGCTTAACTTAGCCTGTCTCCAGCTTCTCCTACCAGTTATGCCACTTCCGCCATGGAAGACTGTATTTCCCTTTCTCCCTTAAGTTGCTTGACTTCGAGTATTCTTTCTCACAGCAACACAAGAGCAACTAGTTCATTAGCTTATGAAAATAAAGTTAGAGGTAGACATGAAAAGGGAAAAAGAAAAGTGTCCATAACATTTTGACAACTTTAGTAACTATCCATTCACACAGTGTAAAGATATCCTGATTTGCTCAGAGGATGCTGTGCTTTCATTGGTCATTAATCACTGAATGCTAATCGACTGGGAAACAGCAGAGGGAAGATGGGCAGCCAGCAAGCAGGCGGCCGGCAATGATGGGGGTGGTCAGCAAAGACTTAGAGATTCATACCATTAGTCGCTATAGTGGGTTGGCCTGACAGTCTCTTTCTCAGCTTTTAAGAAAATTGATGCTGAAACATTTATGCTCCCTAATAGAATGCAATGCAAATAACACTTTTTCCCAGGGTTTGCAATGCTAGAAAGCCCAGAGGGATGGAGGAGATTATGACTAAATCAAATTGTACAATAGTGTTCTCTCCTAATATGAGTCTACACCATGAGACTATTGGAAATGTGGCAGAATAATTATTGCTTATTCAATATTTAGCATACACTCACAATGACTGTCCCTTATATATGACTTTTAAGGTGTCTTCCAAATTTTCTCTCTCTTATTTCTCCCTGAACTCATCTCACAATAAATAAATATTATATAAATTTGTTTTGCAGAGTCCTTATGGTTACAAATTCTGAGTATAGTATAGAACAATATTGTATAGGAATGTGATCCATGTAATTGTCAAGTAATGCATAAAACACTGTTTTAAATATGTAATATATTCTTTGTAAAAGCTTCTTAAGAAACATGTCTTCTTTCAGATGTAAATTATTTATAAATACTAGTAAAGCACCCTGAATTCAATATCTTACACACAGTAAGAGACAATTTCTGATATTAGACAGTTTTATTTAAAGGTTTAGTGTATAATTTTGAAAGCTTTAAAAATTTTCCACCAATTGTTTTTGTTATTATTTTTTGGTTTTCAGATGTGGGAGAGGGTCTCTTGTAGCTCATTATGGCAATGACTCACTATGTAGCTAAGATAACCTTTACTCTCTGCTATTCTTGTTTATACTTGTCAAGGGCTGACACTATAGTGGTATGCTAACTACTCAAGTTTATTCAGTGTTGATGATGGTACTTAGTGCATGCCAGGCCAGCAATCTGCCAACATAGCTATGTCCCAACCCCATTCTATCAATTATTTCCATTGTCTTGTCTTTACATAAAAGTCAGCATAACATAAATTTCAAGATTAGACATATTTGGTTTCATTAATTTAGAATGTCTTTTCTTAGTATCTTTTATGAAACTTACTTTTGCATTCCACAATTAAAAAAATAGTATTCTACAAAATGAACTATATGGATTGCCATAGAATGATCCTAAAAGAATTAAAAAGTTTTATGTACCACATGAAACTTGTGAGTATCCATTTTCTTACAAATAACAAAGTTCTTAACATACTACATTTCAGTTCATACAGATAATTCTTATTTCATACAACAGTTAATATTAACCTTTGATAATTATTTAATGTGTTTGGAAGAAACAGGTTTTAATATATGGTAATGTTGTAACATTTTCTCCACTTAGATTAATCTTCCTCATTGAACATTACATTAATAAGTGTATCTAGAACCATATTTAAACTAGTCTTGATGTTTTGCCAAGATATTGAGGCTCTAATGGAAACCAAAACTGAAACTGTCCATTTACACTTGTTTTAATTTCCTTTGATGGGCTCTCTCGCATCAAAGTAATGGGATGTACTGTCTGGTCTTTGCTTTTTAGTTTTCCTTCTGCCTCTTTCTACAGTCCCAAAAGAGTCTTCCTTAGGGAGTCTCATGCCATCAGTCAGATCTACGCATTACTAAACCTCAGCTCACCCATTTCCACAAAGAAGGAGGATCAAAATAGATGGGAATCATGAACTTCAAAATGCAACATTTCCCAGCTACAAGATGTTATTAATCATTAGTGCATATTTCACAGGGAAGGAGCATTACATCCACCACAAGATAATCCTAGAGTCCTGTAGGCAAAGCTGGTCAGTAAGCAGTTCACTTATAGACAAAAAATCTATTTAATAGAATGTGTAGTTGCAAGAGATTTGACTTATTTTCTTTTTCTTTCCTATTTTTTCTTTTTTCAGAACTACTTTTGGTTTCCTTGACAACGATTCAAATTGTTAGCTGGAGTCCTGGTTAAAGCTTATGAAACTGACTAGTGCAGATTCTAGTTACCTTATGAATTTTGCCTAGAGTAACACAAAGACCCATTAGATATATTATGGGTGAATAAAGGAAAATTTATTGTATTTGTACAGGGTTTCACCATAAGATTTCTTTAAATATTGTTCTCCTTTAATGCAACTGAAATAATTCAATTAACCTAAAAAAGACTTTCAGAGAAATATCACCATTTAATTTTAATTAAATCTGTCATGTAGTTATTAGCACAGTGCTAATGTTTTGAAATGCCATTAAAATTAAAATGAGGTCTTTCCAAGTCCTTTCACTGTTTATAATCTGTCAGGAAAAGAAATTTCAAAGAATTCTTTAAAAATAGCTGTGTTCATCCACCAAATGAGAATTAATGGCAGGATAAAGAAATATGCTAAAATAGTTAATATTTGTGTAGTCTTTTATAATTATACATTATTTCCATATAAAAATTGGCATTCTCCTTAGAAGCATATATGTATGAAGGCCTATAATTAGAGTAAATAAAAGACAAATAATATTTAACATAAAAACATGCACAGAAATTAGAATGATGAAGATAATCACCAGTCATTCATCTTTGAGTATCATTATAAAAAAATCAGGGAAAAAATTTTAAGACTATAGATGTGTAAATATAAGGGGAAAAATCTTAAAAATAGTACAGGGTTAGAGAGACAGCTCAGTTGGTAGAATGCTTAGTTTGTGAGCATGAGTTCACTCCCTCATACTCACATAAAAAGCTACGTGTAGAAACAGGTACCTATATTTGTCAAAAAGGAAACAATATTCCTGGAGCTCTCTGGCCAGCTAATCTGAGCATTGGGTGAGCTCTAGTTTGAGTAAGAGACCCTGTCTTAAAGGGTCTCTTTAAAATAATAAAGTGGAGAGCAATTAGGAAAGACACCTGTCCTCAATCTCTGGTCTCTATATGCACACACACACACACACACACACACACACACACACACACACACAAATAAATACATACCTATGCATAATGTAACAGTTGCTCTTAACTATTGCTGTGAGAGAACACTCAAAGTCAATCAACTTAAGGGAGAAAGGGGGGTTTATTCAGCTTATGGTTCCAGAGGGAAGGTACAGTCTCTCCAAGCAGAGGCGGCATGGCAGGCTGGCCAAAGCTGGAGGAGGCTAAGTTACCACAGACATCTTGGAAGCTGAGAGCTGTAGGACTGCTTGCAGCAAAAGGCAGACTTCTCTTGGAGTCAGGGTGGGACTGATCCACCTCAAGGCTTCCTTCCTCTAGTAAGGCTCCACCTCTCAAGGTGACATGACCTTGCCAAACACATGATACTGTGGGGAACACACTTCAAACCATGACACTCCATCCCTGGCCCCCACAGACTCATTGCCACCTCATTATGCAAACCATACTCAATCCAACTTTAAAAGTCTTCATAGACTACAAGTGTAGTCCCAACTGTCCAAACATCCAAAGTCCAAAGCCTCCTGTAAAATCAAAAGATAAGTTACATACTTCCAACATACAATAGCACAGAATAAACATTCCCATTCCAAAAGGAAGAAATGGGGACATATCCAGGAAAGATTGATCCATAACAAGACTGAAAACCATCAGGACAAACTCCAAATCTTGTAGCTCCAAGTCCAACAGGTGAGCCTCTCCTTGAAATCATCTCAGTTCCAAAGGGCTTTAGTTCCACCCCTCCAATGCAGCTGCCCATAGAATAAGTTGCACTCTTGAGCTGCTCCTTCCAGGGTATACAGCTCTCCTTGGCAGGTGTCCCACATTGTCTCTGGAATCTCTAACATCTTTACTTCTCAATGGCAAACCAGGCTTTAACTTCACAGCACAAACTGACCTTCTTGGGCCTCTAAGCTGTAGACTTTCTGCTACATGCTGCCTGGCTTCCATCATTTTTTCGAAATCTTGGAGGAGGACTCCACCATGTCCTCCCTCTTGCATCCTTGCTGCCTCTAAAACTAGAACCACGTGGAAGACTTTGCCAAGATTGGTCCCCTTGAGTCACAGCTGATTCTGCTTCTCTATGCTGACCATGGGGAAAAGCTCTTTCACACCTGGACATTGTTTTATAGAAGTGGATCCTTGCTTTGGAACTCCCCCTTTAGCTTGTTTCTTCTAAAAGGATTTGCATTCTTATGGGTGGGAGCCTTCTCTGAGGACCTTCCCTCAAGCTAGGGCCTCTCCTATTATCCAAATTGAAGCCAGACTTTGATTTACAAATGGAACTGATCTCTTTAACAACCATTTTGTTCCCTGCTTCTTCCTGGTTCAACTCTTTAAGTTTGTTCAACTCTTTAAGTTTGGCTTTGTATTTTTCATAATTAGATCTTACAGCTTTTGCTTCTTCCAGCCTGATTCTTTGCTCTTTTTCATAATTTTGAAGACAACTAAAAAGTAGCCATATCACATTGTCAAGACAACACTGCTTTCAAATTTCCTCAGCCAAGCACTCCAGTTTAACTTCAGGCAAGTTTTCAGGATGAGGGTAAAACTTCACTAAACTCTCCGCCAACACATGGCTCCATGTGTCACTCATCCAGTTGCAAACACAGTCTCTGTTCCCCTGTGGACCATCACAAGCTGGGCCTCCACTGCCTGCGTCTCTCACAGCATTGCTCTCCTCTGAGCTCTCATGAGAATGGCCCATTTGGCCCCCCTCCCCAAGATGCAAAGACTTTCCCAACACAAAGTCCCAAAGTTCTCCATATTTCTCCCAACAAATAGTTTCAAAGGCACACTAGCCACATCACAGAATTGGCCATATTTCTGGGTACCAACTTCTCTCAGCTTTACAAACAACTTCAAGTTGCGGTACCAGCTGTTCTTAAACTCAAGCAATATCCCACTACCTGGTAACAATTTCTGTAGCAGTTACTCTTAACTATTTCTGTGAGAGAACACTCAAAGTCAATCAACTTAAGGGAGAAAGGGAGATTTATTCAGCTTACGGTTCCAGAGGGAAGGTACAATCTCTCAAGGCAGAGGTGGCATGGCTGGCTGGCCAAAGCTGGAGGAGGCTAAGTTACCACAGACATCTTGGAAGCTGAGAGCTGTAGGACTGCTTGCAGCAAAAGGCAGACTTCTCTTGGAGGTAGGGTGGGACTGATCCACCTCAAGGCCCAGCCCTTGTGACTGCCTTCCTCCAGCAAGGTTCCATGACAAGATGACATGACTTGCCAAACACATGAGACTGGGGGAGACACATTTCAAACCATGACATATACCATGCCAATCTTACACAAATATTACAAGAGAAATTTAAAGTACATAAAAATGAACACATTAGAGCTAAGTAGTTAGAGCTGGTAGAGTGTTTGCTTATTATATACAAAATTCTAAATTCTGTCCTCAGCACTGCATAAAACCAGTCAGGTGGCACATGTCTGAAATCCTAGTCCTAGTACTGGGGAATGCAGACAGGAAGGATAGAAAATGCAGGACATCTTTGGTTATTTGGTGAGTTCGAGTTCAAGGATAGTCTGGGCTACATGAGATTTTCTATCAAAAAAGTTATAAATTAATATTCATTATTAGCAACAGTTTTGACTAGATTGCTAGAAACATTTTTCAACAAGTTGAGATAGTTGTTGTAAGAGATATGTGACTCTTGTGGCAACCCAAGAACAGCTTATGCAATAGTCTTCTAATGCCAAACAAAAGTCTCTTCTGTTGCATTTGTAATGTTACTGTACTTTTATCACCACTCACTTGTGGTTTTCTTTCTCACATTTGTAATGTTGCTGCATTTATTCCAGGCTTTGGGTTTTCAAAAATGACTTATTAAAACCAGATATGTTGGTATGTGCCTATAATCCCTAGGAGGTTGATTCAGGAGTTTAGAAGTTCAGGGTGTAGTTCAGTAATTTCAAGGTCAGGCTGAGCTACCTGAAAACATATTTCAAATCCAAATAGCAAACAATTAAATCACTTACCAGCTAAGCAAGTCCTTATTTTCATAAAATAGATGCATCGCCTTGCATGTTATCAGCAGGATGTTACATGGTCATCCTTTCCATACACAGATTGCTTCTTACCCAGGACTTAGTTTCCCTCTTAAATTCTGCTTGTCCTGGATCAGACTTCTTCATTCCACACAGGCCTGTGCGTTTCAGCTTAGCTCCAAGCCTAACCAAGCTAGCAAGGTAAGCCTATCTCTCGATAATTCTAAAAATCGACCAAAGCAAGATGTATTTCTTGCTCGATTTTACAACATGCAGTCAACTTACCTAACACTCCATTTCTCTCTACTTCTCCTTGATTACTGCTTAGTTCTTCATGCAAAAAAAAAAAAAAAAAAAAGGTTGTGTGTGTGTGGGGTGTGTGTGTGTGTGTGTGTGTGTGTGTGTGTGTGTTTATAGAAGCTCACAGCTCACTTGTGCACATGCATGTGGAGGCCAGAGGATGATGTCAGGTGGATTTCTTAATTGCTGTCTTTATCTTTACTATAATTTATTTTGTTGCTATATTTGTTCCATGTCAGGCATCTTTATACCATACATACATGTACACAGTGCATTGTGATTACTATCAGCCCTTCCCTCCTCACCGCAAGTTCCTTTTCCATACTTCAGCTTTTTGTTTTGTTTTGTGACCTATTGAGTATAACCAGGGCTGAATGAGGGACCTTGGGTTTGGAACTCTTCATTGGAGCCTGACAGACTCGCCAGTGAATTTATACTGATAGAGTTTCCCCCCATTTTCCAGAATCTGTCAGTAGTCATTAGTTTAGTGGGAGAGAGGAGCAGGGCCTCCACCTGAGTTTCAGATACTTCTCTCACTGACTTTGGACTTTGCCAAATCAGCTAGAGTGACTGTCAGTGATCTCTAGGGATTCTCTATCTCTGCTTGCTTATGTTAAGATTAAATACACATAATACTTTCACAGATTTTTAATGTGGGTGTCAGGGCTAGAACAATTTCTTGCAAACACCTGCTAGTTGGACCATATCCCTCGCTCCTACTTTTTCCCTTCATTTGGAGATTCATGCAAGTTTCTGAGATTTGAAATTTCTCCTTTTTCCAACAGTCTCTTTCTCAGTAGCCCTCTGCTGAACTATGTTTAGATTTGCTTTTTATTAGACATAGCAGTCTATGGTGTTGAGGAGTGAGGAGAGTTGAGAGACTGATATTGGATATTGAATAGGCTGTATGTACCAAGTATCTGCCACAGCTTGTTAGCACAGCACTTAGTGTTTAAGCTAAGGCTAATCTGATTACTTACCAGCATTGTTATGTAAGGAAATGACACACACATTTGAAAGAGGCTTAACTCAGGTGGAGAGAAGAGCCCTCTCAAAGATTTCTGAGCATGCATCTAGAATCAGGCCAACCTAATCTCTCTCCCTATCCCAAGGCTTTTGAAACCTCACAGAAGAGGGAACAGTGAGACTGTAAGACCCTGAAGATGAGAAGGCTCATCACTGGACAAGACATTCCACTCAATGTTGCAACTAGGAACTCATTACAGTGAGACTTGTCCTTGTCAGACCTGCATAATGACTGACATACCAAACACACCTCATAGACCTAGGAACTCAAGAAAGATAAGAACATACAGTGGAAACCTTGGGGACTAAAGCTAGATAAGTGAAGGGAAATGCCCTTATCAATGGGGTGGCCCAAGGAGAGGCAACTTGGTATGCCACAGAGGCCTGAATCCCCACAAGAATAGACAAGTCAGAGGAAACCCTGGGGTCCATAGAAGCATACAGGCAGGAGAATGGGAGGGAATGGGAGGGATTGATAAAGCGAAGGGAGGGGATGGAAGTGAAGCAGGGATGAATACTTAATATGTTTGTAAAAGTATAAAAATAAAAAAGAAAGAAAAAGAAAGATGAAAATGTTGAAAAAAGAAAAAGGAGGAGACCAAGGCAAAAGAGAAGAGAGGGAAGAAGAGGAAGAGAAGGTGAAGCATAGTACTAAAGGGTTGTTTTAATAGGTTTATTTAGCACAATTAATATAATATTTCATATGTTATTATGCTTGACAAATTTTGTTGTGTACATTTGGTAAAGTATCAACAAAATCTAAATAAGGATCATCTTAATCACAAAGTGGTGAATTTCCTCAAGCTTCTTGGTGATTATTCTACTTTTCTACCTTGTCCTTGCCTTCAGGTAACCACGGATCTGTTTTTGGTACTACAGATTGATTGACATTTGTTAGCAATTCATCTTTTTGTGTGGAGTCAGTGTAACAGAGTCATCACTGCTGTTGCATGCAGTATGATTCCTTCTTGCCAATCCTGTTTCATGGCTATAGCACAGTTGACCTATTGATGATTCTCCATTGATGGATATTTCCATTGTTTGATGGTCAGTTATTTGTGTCAGACTTGATAACACTGTGGGCCCCAGTTATTCAGTAGACATGGATCAAGTATTGTACCAAGGTTTTTTTTTTTTTTTTTTTTTTTTTTTTCAAATATGATTGATGTCTATGATCAATTCACTTTAGGTAAAGAAACTTTTCTTAGGTCATCTCTGTGTGGACTTGATTACTTGAAAGGTCTTAAGGGTACATCCGAGGCTTCCCTGAGCCAAAAGAAAGCACACCTGTGGACTGTAGCTTCCTTAGTCCATGCCCAGAGTTCCAACCTGTCCCTCTCAAAGTGGATTTTGGACTTGCCTATTCAACCCCATATTTACATGAAAGATCAGTTCCTTATAACTAACTTATTACCATGTATTCTTTTTAGCTCTGTTTCACTGTCTAGACTCGGATACAAATTACTTTTTAGTTTTCAGTTAACAACAACAACAAAAAAAACTCATATTAGTCATTGAAATAACAACAAAAAAGATTTCTGCCCCCTATGAGTGTCTCAAGGTGGGCTGGCTGTGGAGCAGCAAAACTGCAAAAGAAAATCAACAAACCACAATCCAGAACTTCAGAGACTCTATATCAACCACCTAGAACTAGGCCAGCCTAATCTCTCCCCATCCTGAAGCTCAGGGAAATTTGAGGAAGAGGGGGTGGTAAGATTGTAAGAGCATCAGGATGGGAGGAGCAATGATATGCAAGATACTCCACACAAGTTAGGGCCAAAGCAATCATAATTGGTCTTTGCATGCCCTGCGCATTGTCCAACACACTGTTGACCTCATAAAGTCTAGCATCTGCTAAAGGCACCAAGATCCTTGGAGGCAAGGGATTGGCAGCCACAGTAGTGTTCCTATACCTAAGGGGAACACGGGAAAGGGTTCAGAGAAATGCCACTGGGTTCTTGTACGTCATCGGAGAGGAGGACCCAGAGGAGAGTCAGGGATGCACATTAAAGGAGTCTCTGGGAATTGGGGCGGGAGGCACTGGGGGATGGGGCGGGAGGGGTGAGGGGAGGGGGAGCAGGAGGTTGGGGGGGGAGGAGGGAGGGAGGGAACCGGTCTACCTATTAAGTTTGTATGAGCAGAAATAATAATAATAAAATAAATAAATAAATAAAAAAGTATTAAAAAAAAAAGAAATCAAGCATTAAGATGAGAGTCTGCTAGAGCTGGATCTAGGTAAGATCAGATTCCAGGGCGATAGGAGTATCAAGATGGCTCAGTGTACAAAGGCACCTGGTGCATATCTGGGTTCCATCCTCAGAGCTAACATGGTAGAAGGAGAGAATTGGCATCCAAAAGAAAGCTCTCCTCTGATTTCCATATGTACATCATAAGATGAACATCTCTTTCCCTTCCCATCCCTCTCTTTCCCAATAAATAAGGATTTTAGAAAAAAGAAGATTGGAAAAAAAAAAAAAAAACATTTCTGAGCATGACTCTAAGCATAGTTCCAAAATCTTTAGATTAGCTTATGGGCACATATCACTAAACATTTTCATCAGTTAAGACAACATTTTAGAAACAATGCAACTGCATTTGGACTTCAATCATGTAGAATTTTCATAGGTGAATACATATTGTTAGATACTTGAGCAGGAACGTATTTAGTATTCATACATAGTTCATTGCCATAAGATGTATAGATTTCATGTTTAACCAACAATTCTTTTTCAAGGTTCCAATTTTTGGGGGGAAAATGACTGAATTCAAGTTCCTATGTTTATTTGTGTTGGAACCCCTAAAAGACGTGTCCTTCAGTTGGACAAAATGTCATTATTATTCTCACTTAAATTTAGTCTGATCACTACAACATCATAAAACTAATTCATTTGCTCAAGAAAGCAAATTTAAATCATATAAAAGCATCAAATAGGTAATAGTATTTGGAAACAGAAAAGAAACCCTTCAGTAACTTTGGGGAAAAAAAATCCCATTTTGTGGATAATCTGAGAAATGTTAATTTTGCATTAAGACAGAAAAGAGATGTGATTTGGTGCTGTAGGAAACAAATTGAATGCAAAACTGAAGAGTAAACTAGAAATACTTAAAAGAGTACATTCAGAAAAACTGAGTAATAATTTCCTCAAAATTCACCTATCCTAAGAAGCTTCATACATACTTTTCAGTCATGTTCTCTCATGGCTCTACTTACTTACCATCTGGCTTACTGGAATGAAGACAAAAAATGTTCATAATTTTATCATATGTCCATCTTGATATACTTGAATATGTATAATATTAGTAAAAGAGAGAGAGAGACAATCATTCTTTCTACATAACTTCTGCAGCTGACACATTGTATTTCTTTACAGGTGAGGAGAGTGCCCCTATCTGTGGACTACCCAAGGAAGGGCCACTTATTCTGCCACAGAGGCCTGAGCCTATATTGGAGCACATAACCCAAAGGGAACTCTGTGACCCACATAAGCACACAAGCAGGAGGGTGGGAGGGAGAGAGATGAATTGGTGAAGAAAAGAAAGTGGGAGAAGGAAAAAGGGAAAAAGGAGGGAAGGAGAGGGGCAGGTACAACCACTCATCATGCTTGAAAACCTAGCAAAATAAAAATAAAAGATTACTCATAACAAAATACAGACTGAATTTAGATGTTAAAAAAATAGTTCAGTATCCTATCTCAAACAGCAAATGTCTTTAAGCTGACATGGTATTTCGGTGAAAAGCATTTCTACCTTGTTGAAAAGACTGGAATATTTGTGGGAAACTTTTACTTATGATGCAGTCTCAGTGGAAATTTTATTTCATTGATTCACAAAGTTAAACATGTTTTTCTCTGCAAAATCACAAAATTCTTTTTATTGATTCTTTTTGTTTTGAAAAACTAAAAAAATACAGAAAGGCATAGTATGTAATTCAACAAATACCACTTACCTACTATACCAAATTAGGTCCTATTCATAGGCTAATATTTGGTTTCATGTAAACATATGAGTCTGGCGTATGTAATTTTTTTTTAATTCTCATACTTAAATAATATCTCATACTCTGTCTTTGAAATTTTACAGAATACTAATGAGAATACTTATTAGGTTTATTACAAAAATTATTAAAGAATAATTTACATTGTTATTTAAATGTTAATATTTGCCACAATGTTTTCCAGTGTGTTATCATTTATATATAAGAGTTTCATGATTTCAGTGTGCTTACATGTCCAACATCAAACTCATGAGCACCTTATCGTCAGATTGTCTATGGTCACCTTCAATCTTCTATGTGAAAAGTAACCCCTGTGCTACTTTTTATTTATTTTAAAATTTTTATTTGTTTATTTATTTATTTATTTATTTGTTTGTTTGTTTGTTTGTTTATTGTGTGTTTGTGTATCAGAAGGCACTGTGTGTTCCTATGGAGGACTAATGGTGACTTTGGGAATCATCTTGAATTGCTTCTTACCTCCTTTTTCCTTAACTCTGGGATTTCCAGGCTCCCTCCACCAGGGCAGGAAGTTCAGGCTACACCCTTTCCACTGGTATTTGTAAGTGGGACCTGGTATTCAAATTCAAGATCTTCTGCTTGCTAGATATCTCTTTAGCCGTATGCTAGTTTTTAAATGTGTATGCTGCTCTCTTAACAACACCCATTGAAGGGGCCAGCCACCTCTCAGAGGAGTTTGAGAATGTAGCATCCAACATTCGACATCTGTACCTGAAGGTTATAAGTATCCATGTCTACAACTGCCAGAACTCACTCAAGAAATACATCCAGAGAGCACTGTGGACTACATGTTTTCACTTAAGCCAGAAGGGACAATAATTGAGCAGGTAAGTACCTTTTTGTTGTTTATTAGTTATGTTTATTATTAATTTTTTAGTACTTTTTTATTATTTATTAGATTATGCGTGTGTGTGTGTGTGTGTGTGTGTGTGTGTGTGTGTGTGTGTAGAACCACGGGCAAATTCGGAACCACCATGGATGCCTCCACCACCTCCTTGTTTACTCTGCCCTGGGATTCACAGGCTCCGCCCTACCAGGACCAGAAACACAGGCCGCCCCGCTTCCGCCCGACATCTATATGTAGGGGTCTAGGATCCCAACTCAGGACCTTCTGCCTGCAAAGCAGAGGCTTAACCCCTGAGCTACCTCTCCAGCCCCAGTACTTGTCTTTTGTTTTGGCTTTTTTACCCTTTTTATACACTTTTTTTGTATCTTTTTATCTTATTATTTCATCTGCTTACTTCATTTTATATTCTCAGATATGTTGTAAGGGGTGAACTCCAATTTATATATTAGTCAGGAATAAGTATTGCAGCATAAAATCCTCTACCTGTGTTACCATAAATCAATCATAACCATGACTCTCTATTTATACCTCCCTTCAAACCCGCCACTCTCCCTGCATCTCATACCTCATATTTCTATCCCCTCATGTTTTAACAATGCTAAAACTAGTCATTCCCCAAAATACTTGATCTATCCTATGCTTATATTTTTCCTTTCATACTCAAGCTAATACCTATCTCTCTCAGTTATTCCTATCTTACTTCTCTATCATTTCTATTATCATTAACATAACTCAAAATGTAGATACTATGTACATCATTTAATCAAAAAAGGTTATCATCTCAGATTGAACTGAATGACCCCACTCAAGAATCAGTATGTGTAGCTCCAGATTAAACTCAAGATAGCATCCACCCATCAAAAAAGTTGAAATTATAGGCTCTAATTTATCCACAGAAGTAGCTACAGGCACACATCAAAGAAAATAATCAACAACCTAACTTCATATGCCTTCATCTCACAGAAACAATGCAAGGTGTCAAGGAAATATGTCTCCTGCCAAAATCAACAATTCCAAACCACTAACTCCCACGGAGGGTAGTCTATTAGAAAATAACCAAGAGAACAATAATATTGGCAAAGAAGTCCAAAGGTCAATTATAATTATGATGAAACAGGTCAAAGAGAATATAGTTAAACACCTAAACAAATATGAAGAACAGAACAAACACAAGAAAGACCAAGAAAGCACAGATAAACAACTGAATATAATTAGAGATAGTTGAAAGTCTGAAAACAAACTTAGAAACATTGAAAACAACCCAAACTGAAATAATATTGGAATTAAAATTCAATTGTAGTTAAAATTAAAAAAAAGAATCTCAAAAATAGAAGTGATTGGCTGGAGAGATGGCTTAGGAGTTACAACTCTGCCTTGAAAGCAGAAGGTCCTGAGTCTGGATTCCAGGTCCCACATAAAAACACTAGGAGTGAACTGGAGGTAGTCTGTACTTCTGACCCTGGAAATCCCAGAGTGAAACTAAAAGGAAGTAGAAAACCAAAGTCACCCTTGGTTCTCCACAGAGACACACAATGCCCTTGATATACACATGCGTGCACACACACACGCACACACACACACACACACACACACATAAACACGCACACATAAACACACAAAATAGATAAATTCTAAAAAAATGGAACTGATCATATAGAAGTCAGAGTATCAGAACTAGAAGATAAGATGGAAAAAGTTGATAAGTCAACCAAAAAAGCTGGTAAATTCATAAATATGCATGATTAGAACATACAGGAACATACAGGATCTCTGGCACACAATCAAAAGACCCAACATATAAATCATGGGTGTTCTGCAAACCGACATTCAAGAAGATCCATCATGCATAATTAATAATGTAGGAAAGCTTCCATAACTTAAGAAAAGATATGCCCATCTGGATTCATGAGACAAATAAAATTCCAAATACATAGGACAAAAAAAGAAACATAACACATATGTCCCACATCAAACACACATATTAAAGATAAGCTCTTAAAAACTGCAGGAGAGAAGAACCAAGTCACATAGGGCTGGAGAGATGAATCAAGGGTAAGACTCTGCGTCATAAGCAGATCCTGAGTTTGGATTTCAGGTCCCAAGTAAAAATGCTAGACAGAAATGGCAGCAGCCTGAACTTCTGACTCTCAGAGATGGAGCCTGGGAAATCACAGATCAAAGCAAAGAGGAAGTAGAAGCAATCCAGAATGATTCCCAAAATCACCCTTGGTCTTTCATAGGGACACACAGTACCCTCTGATACATGCACGCACGCACACACACACACATACACACACACACACACACACTCTAAATGAATAAGATCTTTTTTAAAAAGTCAAGCCCATAAAAAATAACAAATAACTTTTTAGTACAAACTATAAAACCAGAAGAGTTTGGAGAGGCAGAGTACAAGTTATGAACAAACACAAATACAAACTCAAACTTTATATCAAGCAAAATTATTGGTAATAACAGAATGTGAAAGAAAAATATTCCATGAAGGAAATAGACAAAAGTAATAATACAAGGCTTCTGAACCAGGGATACAGAGAATACTGGAATACTCAAGGCTGAAGAGATGGCTATACATATCCAAAAGGCTACAGGGAAAAATAATACCAATAATATTTGTACAAGAGTTAAAAGGACAACAAGTGTAAACACCACAGATCAACAAAATGTGTCCAACCATCAAACATCTTTCAATAACTTTAAATGTCAATGAACTCACCTCCCTAATCAAGAGACATAGGCTTCCAGCTTAGATCAAAGATCGTGACCTATCCGTAATCTGCCCCCAAGAAATCCACCTCACCACGAAAGACAGACCTTATCTTAGGGTAAAAGGATAGCCAAAGTGACTGCAAACAAATGGAAAAAGGAAACAAGCCGGAGTTACCATCTTAATATCAGACAAAATTGGCTTCAACCTAAAGCAAACCACAAGAGATTAAAAATGATTACAACCTTTCTGTTGAAGGAGCATTCCAACAGGAAGGTATTGCAATCCTTCATATGCATACATCGAACACAGGCACACCAAAATTCATCAAAAAAAGTTACTACAGAATGCAAAACAGCTAAGCAACCCAAACATAGTGATAGCTGGAGTCTTCAATAGTCCACTCACTCTACTGTTTCAAAAACTAAATGGAGATACACTGGAGTTAAATGAAGTCATAGGTTAATGGACTTCACAAACATCTATAGCACATTTCACCCAAACACTAAAGAATACACATTCATCTCAGCAGCCCATGGAACTTTCTTAAAAATAAATAGGACATTTACTAAGGCACAAAACAGGCCTCCAAAATATAGGAAAATCAAAAATCATACCCTGAATATTATCTCACCACCATGAAATAAAGTTGGACATTTACAACAAAGGAAATAACAGAAAACACATAATTCATGGAAGCTAAACAGCACATATTTGAATGAAGAAGGTGTTAAGTAAGAAGTAAAAGAGGAAATAAAAAAGTTCGGTGAAAATGAAGACACAACCAATCAAAATCTGTGGGACACATCAAAAACAGTCCTAAAATAAAATTCTGTAGTGTTAAATGCCTACACCAAAAACACATATGGTTTGTCAGGTTTGATATTGAGTCTCTCATTCACTTGGAGTTGACTTTTGTGTAAAGAGTCAATTTTTATTCTTTTACATGTAGATGTCCATTTTTTTCCACAAATCACTTGTTGAAGATGCTATCTTTTCCTCAGCATGCATGTTTGGCACCTTTGTCAAAAATCAAGTGGCTTGTAAGTGCCAGAATTTATATCTGGGTTCTCTGCTCTAATCCATTGGTTGATGTATCCATTTTGGTGCCAATACCAAGATTTTTTTTTTATTGCTATAGCTCTGTAGTATAGTTTGAAATATGGTAAGGTGATGCCTCTAGCAGTCTTCTTATTGTCCAAGTTGTTTTGGCTAATCATGATATTTTGTTCTTCCATATGCATTTTGAGATTGTTTGTCCAGTTTTGTGAAGAATTGTACTGGAATTTTGATTAGAATTGTATTGAATCTGTATATTGCTTTTGGTAGGGTGGTCATTTCCACAATATTGATCCTACTGATCCATGAGCAAGGAAGGTCTTTCTACCTTTTAGTATCCTCTTTAAATTCTTTCAGCAGTATTTTGTAGTTTTCATTGAATAGGTCTTTTACTTTCTTAGTTAAATTTATTGCAAGGTATTTTATTTTCTTTCTAGCTATGGTAAATGGGATTGATTCTTTCTCAGCTTGTTTGTCTCTGGTACATAGGAAGCCTATTGATTTTTGTATGTTACTGAAATTATTTATCTATTTGAGTAGTTTCTTGGTAGAGTCAGGTATATCTCTCATATATAGAATCATATAATCTGCAAATAGGGACACTTGCCTATCTGTAACCATTTTATCTCCTTCTCCTGCATTATTGCTCTGGCTAGGACTTCAAGCACAATATTGAACAGGAGTTGACAGTACACAGCTTTGTGTCATTCCTTATTCAATGCTGGTGGAAACTGGTACAGCCTCTTTGGAGATTAGCATGGAGGTTTCTCAGAAAGTTAAAAATGGAACTACCATATGACCTAGATATACACCCTCCTAGGAATATTCCCAAAAATCTGCATTTTATTACAAAGACACTTGTTCGTCTATTTCATTGCAGCTCTATTCAAAATAGCAAGAAAATGGAACCAGCCAATATACCCATTAACAGAGGAATAGATAATGAAAATGTGGCACATACACATAATGGAATATTAGCCATCAGAAAGGATGGACATTAAGGAGTTTTCTGGTAATTTTCTGGAACTGGAAAATTTAATATTGAACAAAGTATCTCAGACAAAGAAAATTAAGCATATTGTATTCTTTCTTATATGTGAATGCTAGCACTGATATCCTTGTCAATGTATTTGGATTGGAATCACTGTTAGAGCCAGAAAATCCAAAAGTGACCAATGAATGGGAAGATGAGAAAGAATGATTAGGGTGAAACATTTTAAAAGGGGGATTTAAGATACTATGACAAGAAGGGTGAGGGGAGGGAATAATTGGAAAAAATACATAGCAGGTAATGAGGAGATGGAAGATAAGAGATTGTGGGATGTAACCCCAAAGGAACCTCCTATGCTAGTAATATGTCAAAAATGTCTTTTGAAGAAAGGAACAAGAATGATCAGTCCCTATGCAGAGGAGCACAGAGTCAGGAAAACAGGAGAGAAAAAAATCCCTGAGCTGATCCACTTATAACCCAGTGACAAAAAGTTTACTAGAAGTAACAGGAATGTGACACTTCCTGATAAAATATTTATAACAGAGATCTCAAAGATTCAAATATTTTAGGCTTTTGCCATTGCTCTTGGTTGCTCTTCAAAACAGTCAGTAAGACTCTATTACTGAAAATGGGTTACAGAATATGGGCAAAATGCATCAACTAGAACTGGTTGAGAACTTGATAGATAGGTTACACAGTACCAAGCAATACTGTAGAAGCTATTGGGGAAGAGAAATAGGCACAGGCCTCATCAACACATGAGATCAGCAAGTTGCAATAAAAATCACCATAGCAACAGGTGACCACAGTGTAATAGTGGCATGAGTGTCAAAGAGACAACCAACAGCTTTCTGATTGGATTCAAGACCTGCTTGTCAAAATGGAACACATTCCTGTCACTGTTAAGTAGAACAAAGACCGTAAAAAGGGAAGGATATAGATAAATAGGGAAAAGTAGCCAATGAACCTATAGATAGGAAGATAGTACATCAAACTGCTCTGTAAATAACTGCTATTATACCCATAGATTGTAAGAACACTTAACACTCAGCCTAGAATTCTTCTACAACAAAAGTAAAGGATTTCAACACCCTGACAGGATGCAGTCTAAGGCAGAAGAAGAGTGGTAAGTGGACAGCAATGGCCAGCCATAATGCAGAGTACTAGTGACCTAGCAAGTTTCCCCCAGAATCAGGCCAACCTAATCTCTCCCCATCCCAAGGCTTTGGGAATCTCAAAGAAGAAGGGGTGATTAGATTGTAAGAACCTGAAGATTGGAAGGTTCACTGTGGGACAAGCCATTCCATTTAAGCAGGACTGCTGCATCTAGGATCTAATGCAGTTAGACATGTTCTTAACAGACAGGCACAATGACTGACATACCAACATGCCCCCATAGACTATAGAAGAACTCAAGAAAGATAACATATAGTAGAAATCTTGGGGACTAAAGGTAGATAAGTGAAGGGAAATGTTCCTGTCACTTGGTGTCCCAAAGAGAGGCAACTTGGTATGCCACAAGAGGCCTAAACCCCCACAAAAGCAAACAAGCCAGAGAGAACCCTGGGGTCCATAGAAGCAAATAGGTAGAAGGGTGGGAAGGAGTGGGATGAATGGATGAAGGGAACGGAAGGTGTGGGAGGGAAGCAGAGATGAGTAATTAATATGCTAGTAAAACTAGAAATATGAAATAGTTTTTAAAAAATCTGAAGCAGGTTTGTGTATACTGAAACTCTGACTATTGCAGGATTTCATGTCTGCTGTGTCCTTTAGCCAATCATTTGTGGGTCAAAATGGCAAATTAAAAATTTCTGTCCATAATTATTGTGACATACCTCTTTACTACATTTCAGGGGCACATATTTGTAATTTGTACCTCACATCTCTCAAAGCTGTGAGCTTCTTACACCCTACCACTATAGATGGCAAGGCCAACATAACCTCTAGTTGTGCCAGTTTGTCGACTGACAGATTTTAGTTCCCTGTTTATTGAATATCCATCTTCCTCTGGTTATAAAGCTGGCAGATAGATTATTCTGAAATTCATATTTTTATGTGGAGCTTATCTTTGAAAGCTAAAACCAAGTGATTGGGTTTTCTTTAAGGAAAACCTACTCTAGCTGACTTAAATAGAAATCCAATTAATTTGGGAGCACTTGAGAGTTCACACAGGACTTCCCAGGAGAATAAGCAAAATGAAAGATATGAAAAAAAATGATGGTAGGACAGTCCTTGCCTGAGGGAGTTTTAGCCCCTGTAGGATCCTAGTTTTAGATTTGGAGAAGGTATCTCTCCCTGTATCTTTTAAGATATTTTCCAAAGGAAAATAAAGATTTATAGTAGTGACTGATCTTTTCTTCTCAAACGGCATAGAATGAATTATTAAAACCATAAGAAATATTAAAATGTCTATAATTTTCTTTCACACAAATATTTTTTTCTGGCTAGTTCTAATTCTCTAGTTCTTATCTTGAGTTTAATTCTGCTACTGGAATTTTTCTCTGTTTCCCTGGTGTTCATGTTGGATGTTCTATGTGTTCACAGACCAAATTTTATTTCAAGTATTAGCTTGCTTGTGACTAAATTTCTTTCAGTGGGTAAACTCTTTTGTATTTCTGCTTCATTTGGGTCTTTGAACAGACGATGAAGTATGTCACAAATAAACAGTCAGTGAACATGTGCCAAAAATTTAATAAAGATAATTATAAATGTAATATAAAATAATATACATTGTTAATATATTATACTGTATAATATATACAATATATTCATATATTATATATAATGTTTTCAAGCAAAGGCTTTTAAATTCTTATAGGATCCTTTCTCTATAATAGTTTCATTCATGTAATGACTCTAGGATTCATTTTCCTTGCAAATAAACACTCAGAGATCCCAGGTTGTATTAAAACTGGGGTACTTGATATTGTACATGGTGTGAAGTAACTATTATATGGGCTCAGACTTCTTTCTCGTGTGCCCCTGAAATGTAGTAAAGAGGTATGTCACAATAATTATGGACAGAAATTTTTAATTTGCCATTTTGACCCACAAATGATTGGCTAGTAGTATTATGAATACTGTCCTTTTTTCCATTTTACTAGGCCAAAATTCATGTTGCAAACTCCCCGTAGAAAATGGATTGAGCTATTTCTTGTTTCAAACATATTTTATTTATTGATTCACCTATTGTTTATGTATGTATGTGTGTATGTATCAGAAGGCATCGTGTGACCCTGTGGAGGATCAAGGGTGATTTCAGGAATCATCCTGGATTGCTTCTACCTTCTTGTTTGCTCTGGGATTTCCCAAGCTCTGCCCACCAGACCTTGAAGTACAGGCCACCATCATGTCCATTCGGTGTTTTTATGTGGGACCTGGGACCCACAAAATTTATGCAGGACCTTCTGAATGCAAGGCAGAGTCAACTCCTGAGCCATCTCTCCAGCCCTAAACCTATTAATTTTTAAATTTTTTTTATTATTTATTATTTATTCAATTGTGCGTGTATGTGTGTGTGTGTGTGTGTGTGTGTGTGTGTGTGTAGAACCACGGACGAATTCGGGAACCACCATGGACGCCTCCACCTCCTTGTTTACTCTGCCTGGGATTCACAGGCTCCGCCCTACCAGGATCAGAAACGCAGGCCACCCCCATTTTCGCCTGGTGTCTATATGTGGGCCTAGGATCAGAACTCGGGACCTTCTGCCTGCAAGGCAGAGGCTTAACCCCTGAACCACCTCTGCAGCCCTATTATTTTTAAGTAGGACTTTACATCTTTGCATGGAGGGCTCTAGCTGAAATTTCATGTAATCTGTTCATTTGGCAAACTTCGATTTACATCAATAGCATTAGAATTGAGGCTCTAGAATAATGGTGAAAATTATAACAAGACTGATGTTTTCCTCTTAAGGCAAACAGATACAAATGTCATTTAGTCTTTTCTTCTAAACAAAATCACTAGTGAGATGGAAGCACGGGGTTTGGGGGGGTCCAAAGACAGATGGAAAACATCAAATTTGTGGTCTTGCTAGTTAAGGAACCATGATTGATAGAATAGTCTTTTCCTTTTCCTTTTCTGTTGCAAAAGGATCAGATGTGGAAAACTGGGAACAATAAACATCAGAATTCTTTACTTGCAGAAATTAAGCTATTCTTGGGGTTGGAGAGGTATAGACACTGGGCGGAAGTGGGGGCGGCCTGCGTTTCTGGTCCTGGTAGGGCGGAGCCTGTGAATCCCTGGGCAGAGTAAACAAGGAGGAAGTGGAGGCGTCCATGGTGGTTCCCGAATTCATCCGTGGTTCTACACGCACACATACATACACGCACACACACACACATGGACACACACACACACAATTGAATAAATAATTAAAGAAAAAAAGATTAAACTATTCTTATGAAAGTGTCTACTCATAGTTTTCTAGGAAATGTAGTATGTTTACATTTACAGTGACTGACAGTGACTAAGTCCAGAACTTGTAAAGTAGTTCAGTAATTATAAATACTAGTTTAGAGATATTATGCATTACATTGAAATTCTTATAAACAGTTTCCCATGAATGACTAAAATTCTTATATTTCCTTGTTTAATAAAGGCTGACTTTAATTTTTTAAAGAGTGGCAGCAATTAGTATTAAGAGATATTAGACTGAGAATGTCATAGGGACAAGAAAGCCACTTTTTTCCATTGTGATGAAATTATTCTTTTTGCTATATACATTTTTAAATCAAATAAACCATTGATTTTATGCTTATTTTAGAATCTTTTCATCAATGCTATAGAAGGTTGTGTTTTTATCTATTATCTTCCTTTCTTTTTCTGTCCTGACTCATTGTAGGTCTGGTACCTTCCTCTCCCACTGACTTTGGGTGTGACCTTATGTTTCTTGTGACAATATAGCAAAGACAGTCCACATGTCCTAGACCTGAGCGGAAGCCTCCTGAAGCATTGAACACTTTCATTTCTCTTTTCTTGGTGTCTTTTCTATGTAAAATGAGAAATTCTCATTTCAGATTCTGGTGGGCCAGAATGAGAAACATTCTTTAACTTAATCCACAGCCCAAAATAGAATTTTGCCAATCAGTTCATTCATCTGTAACAATGAAATAGATATTTGTTTTAAGATATGGACATTTTTGGTTAATTAGTAAGCGTTCAGTAATAGAAAACTACCATCCCTTCAAATCTATCTTTGCATTTGAAGAATGAGGAAAAAGTAATACAATATAACTTCATCTACATTGCATATTATTTAAAGTATTGTCATAATTAGATATAACTTGATGGTTGAAGGCTTGAGCTCTGAAAGCATTTGTAGAAAACTAACAGTTGAGTTAATTCTGGAGCAATACATAATTGTAAAATATATTTGATATATATAAAATTGTAAAATATATTTGGCCAGACATGCTTGTCTGGTGAGTCACTTTCTCAGTCATTATGTGGATATGCTGCATGTAGTTTTCTAGATTGCTTGGTGATGTGAGCTTTTAGTATTATATTTTCAGTTCCATCCATTTACCAGCATATTCCATAATCACATCGTTCCTGATGGCCAAATAGTATTCTATTGTGCATATTTACCGTTTTCATTATCCATTCCTCTGCTGATAGGCATGTTGTCTGATTTGATTTTTTTGCTATTGTGAATAAAGCTGCAATAAACATGGATGAACAGATGTCTTTATAATAAGAATTAGAATGCTATAGCTTGATTCCACAAGAAACATAATCTAAGTATGTATTCTCTGACCTGATCATGACAGATATTGCAACTAGGTATTGAACCAAACTTTTGTTCTCTACTTTATTGTCAATCAACATGATATTCCTGTAGCTAATGAAACTACTAATATATATACATATATATATATATATATATATATATATATATATCTTAGTTTTAAAATCTCAATTTTATTCTCAGTTTCACAACTTAATCACCAAAATGTTTAATGCCTGGCTTTTCCTTCATAAATTAGAGAATCCACTTCAGTGACTTTTTATATTTTACAGGAAGTAAAACAAGAATTAATCATTAGATACACAGTAGTTATTCACCAAATCGTATTAATATTCTTCATCATGGATCAAAAGAAGCAAGTTTTATTAAGCTAACTTTAGAGATTTGAAAGTGAGTTCACCATATTACTTGCATTTTTGTCCATTTAAACACAGATTTATTTAAAGTCCAGACTTGTTATACAGGCCTATAAATGAGAAATATATCTTTTCCACATAAAAAAATAAAAACCTCTTTAAATTTTCTTGTTTTAAATGTCTACTTGCTTCAGAGAAAAATGTATCTAATTATATAAATCGGTTCTAAAATGTCTGGAGAAAACTAACTATGATGAATAATACTTCAAGTAGAAAACAAGGGCTGGAGAGATGACTCAGGAGTTAAGACTCTTCAAGCAGAAGGTTTTGAGTTCAGATTCTAGTTCCCATTTCAAAGCACCAGCCAGAACAGGCAATGGCCTTTACTTCCAGGTGGAGCCTGGAAATCCCAGAGCAAAGCACAAAGGAGGTAGAAGCAATACAGGATGATTCCCAAAGTCACCATTGGTCCCCCATAGAGACACAGAGTGCCCTCTGATATACTCACACACACACAGAAGGAGAGAGAAAGAGAATAAATAAAGTTAAAAATATATGCTTGAGAGAATAGAAAAGAAGAAATTTGATTCACTTTCTGATTATATAAAGTATCCTAATGTTTGCCTAGCATTCAGAAACCCTAAGTTCAGTCTGTTGCAATTATATTAAGTAGGAATGGTGGTACTTGCTCATAAAGAAAGCACTTAAAAGTGGAGGCAGGAGGATCAGAAGTTCCAAGTCAATCTTAGGAAGATTCAACAATTACAAAAATGAGAAGAGTATTTTGGGAGCACTCTAAGAAATTTCTGGGGTTCTTGTAACCATAGAAAAAAACAGTATAGTAAACCCAGTATATTCATTCCCTGATAATAATAATAACATAATTTCTCTGAGTTTGGAATCTGAGCAGAATGTGATTAGGCTCCTAACTTGCCTTTAAGTCTCTTCATGGTATTTCTGCCAGGCTGTCAGTCATAGTTGTGGTCTGATGTCAAAGGCACAGTTAGGAAGAAATTTAATTCCAAACCCAATGTTCTTCAAAGGCTTCAGGCATTTGACAGCTTCTAATAGGAATTTTACTAATTCTGGGGGCAGGATATTATTTCTGTGATGATTATTCTTAGTTATCAACTTGATGAAATGTATAGTCGCCTATGAGAGGAGTCTCTGGACATCCCTGTGAGATCCTACCTTATTATATTAATTGAAATGAGAATGTTGTGAGATTTTTATGTTCAGATTCTTGTGTTAAGAGAGTTGAAGATTGAAATCAGCACATACACAAAGGATTAAGACAGACTTTATTAGAAGAAAGAGAGAAGGGAACCCACTGACATGGAGTTCATGAGTTCATGTGGGGCAAGGGAGTCAAAGATGATTGCCATGATTGGGGGTATTTATAGGATTAAGCAGGCCCAAGGCAGGTATTTATAAGATTGTTAGCTCCAGTGTCTGCAAGTAGGAACAATATTGGGGTTCAGCCCAATTAACTTTGTGGCTAACCTTATGGTCCAGCTGTTTCTTTTTTGTTGTTTAGTTTTTTTGTTTTTTTTTTTTTTGAGGAACTTATCTGCAATGGCTAACTCATTTTCATATCCTTTCATAAACAGAAGGTAAGGGGAAGTTGGCAACTTTATCTCTGTGTGGGATTAAAACCAGTTCCTTCCCATGAATAGGGTGTATTGCTTCTGGATATTCCCTGCAATGGGGGATGAATTTTCAAAGACCTTCAAAAAATTTCCCAGCATGACCCTGTTCTGCAGCTGCTTAAAGAAGACCTCCCCACTATGGGTGGACTCTCTTTGAGTGGAAGTGTTACAGAAAAATGACTAAAGGGTGTTCAAGAGATGCAGAATAGCAAGATTTGCTTGTGCATAACCCTACCTAGGAGAATTTCTTCCTCCAAAAACTGGGTTCTATTCTTTATTTCATTTGTTTTTCATACAGTGTATGGCTTTGAGAGTTCTTACCCAAGTAGTCCTAATACCTCCCCCTTTATAGGTGGCTCAGATTCTGGCTGCTGCAGCTGGGCAAATTAGATTACAGAAGTGGAGAGCAGGACAAAATTTTCATATGAAAGTCAGCATTTCAAAAAACACATTTTCTGTGAAGGTCACTATTTCAGGGAAGAAAGTTCTGGGAAAAAAGGTAACTGAGCATGTTCCCATCTATTTTTCTATGCTTTCTGTACAGTGGATTTGCTCTGACTAGCTGCTGAAGCCTTCTGTCTTTGACCATTCCTCTGCAATGATGGATTGATTGTACCTTGAAGAGTTAGCTGAACAAACACTTTCATCTTTCAATTGCTTTTATTTTTTTAAAGAAAAAAGTTTGGCATTTTATCATGTGATGGAAGATATGTTAAGTTCCTTTCCCTAGGTTGACCAGGGAGTCTCCTTTCCTGGCTACACAATTCTCTCCATAAGGAAGTTCAAGACAGAGCAATGACTTCCCTCTGAATAAATGAACCTAAGAACTGGAGTCAGCATGCTCCCAAGGTAAAAGCTATAGGCTTTCTCAGAGCCTGAACTCAGAAATAACATGTTCTTTATGTTTGCGGTGTTCTACTTTTTCAAAAAGTTTCCTTAAGTATAGCCATTACTCAAGGGAAGAAGCATAAGGATGTGCATACCAGGAAGTGGGAAGTTGGCAGCTGTCTTGCAGGCTGCCTCCCACAGGTTAGAAATAACTTCAGAGAGAAAGGTATCTAAGATGCCAGTTCTGAGAATACAAGAAATTGGCTTTAGGTAAGAATCTTCTCTGACTTATGTAACTGTCTGATGGGTAGATGGCCCTAGACAGACCTCCTCAGCCATGATATCCAATTGCATTTACAAAGCTCCTGAAGATGTGATTATCTTTAGGCAGTTAGATCAGTGTTTCTGCAGTCAAGGATAAATGGAATTCTGGGTTTTTAAATTTTTTTTTTTTTTTTTTATTATTATTATTTATTCAACTGTGTATATGTGCGCGCGCGTCTGTGTGTGTGTGTATGTGTGTGTCTGTGTATATGTAGAACCACGGACGAATTCGCGAACCACCATGGACGCCTCCACCTCCTTCTGCCCCGGGATTCACAGGCTCCGCCCTACCAGGACCAGAAGCGCAGGCCGCCCCCGCTTCCGTCTGGCGTCTATACGTGGGATCTGGGATCCGAACTCGGGACCTTCCGCCTGCAAGGCGGAGGCTTAACCCCTGAGCCACCTCTCCAGCCCGGAATTCTGGGTTTTAAGAGTTCCTAGCTTTTAGAAACACAAAGATAGATATTCTACTGAAATTAAGAAATAAGGTAATATAATATTAAACAAATGTGCCAAAGAATAATGGATAAAATCTAATCATTTGTTGTTTTTTATGGTTGAGTCACTGAATGAACGAGTAAATGAATGAATGATGAAACACTTGTTTGAAAAGCACATCAATACAATGGAGATTACTTAAAATTTTAGTCTTGGTATCATTCATCTAAGGAGATTCTTTCTGAAAGTAAACTAATTATGACTAATGTAGAATATTATACTCTTGTATAGATGCTTCGTGTTCTGGGATATTTTAAAATTGTTTCTGTGGGGGCTAGAGAGGTGGCTCAGGGGTTAGGCCTCTGCCTTGCAGGTGGAAGGTCCTGAGTTCGGATCCTAGACCCTACGTATAGACAGACGCCAGGCAGAAGCGGGGGTGGCCTGCGTTTCTGGTCCTGGTAGGGCGGAGCCTGTGAATCCCGGGGCAGAGTAAACAAGGAGGAGGTGGAGGCGTCCATGATGGTTCCCGAATTTGTCAGTGGTTCTACACACACATACATACACACACGCACACACATGCATACATGCACAATTGAATAAATAATAATAAAAAATAAAATAAAATAAAATAGTTTCTGTGTATTAAAATTATTTTTATTTCCAATAAATTTTCTACTTGTATTCCTATAAGTTTTTCAAGTTACATTGACATATTAGGAACATTTGAATGACAAAAATATTTCTATGAATTATAAATAAGTAAGTTTTATATCCAGGCCTTGATGCATAGAAATAGTTTTATTTTCCAAATGATTGATGACATTTAATGTTAGATTTATACTCGCCAGTGCAAAAAAATCAATTTTAAGCGAGAGTAACCTACAACTATAATGATTTTAGAAAAAAAAAATCTTTTCTGGCTTCACACTGAGATTCCATTAGCTGTATTTTGAGATTGCAGTACAGACAGATGCACAGAACCAATGGAAAGCAGCTTTTTGTAGTTGCCCCAAACCATTCTGTGACATAAAGTTTGAATGGGTGTCCTATAACATCAGCCTTTGGAGAGCCTTAAAAGTCTTGGAACAAATGTTACACTGTCAATTAACGTAGCTGTCTTCAATCTGGGAGCTTATTTCTCCAGAGTAAATGTTTTGCTTGGGAAACTTCCAGAAATAATAGGCTTCTCTTATCCAGTGAATTCTCCAAGAGAAAATGCTCCTACTCTGTTTGTGTTCAAAATAAGCTCGCCAGTTCTTCTCTCCCTCAGAAAACAGCAGTGCTAGGGCAAGATTCATGGAGCACCTTTCCCAAAACCAAAGACATCAGGATTATATTTTATTTATCATAATGTATCAGCATAATGATCATATTAATTTTGTAGTGTTCTTTTATGTTAAATAGCTTATCAGAAATATGTGAACCTTAGCAAAAAAAGCATTTTTAATTTTGCATGCTTCTTTGTGTGTGTGTGTGTGTGTGTGTGTGTGTGTGTGTGTGTGTGTGTGTGTGTGCCTATGGAGTCCCAAGGGAATAATCTTGAGTGCTCTACCTCCTTATTGCTAGCAAAGGGCTTTATAGTGGAGTGAATGATAATGAAATCACAATGAAAGAAAATTTAAGGAGTAAAGCCTGAGTCGCTACAGTTTGATAAGATCATTTTACATAAATTTCATCTCTTTTACTGTTTCTTTTATTTCTGTTCATATGAAACAAGTACATAGTGAAAAATCAAAATAACTATTTTATTGATTGATTCCTTTGCTTATGAAATGATAATTCCACTTATATTTTGCACAAAAATTCTTAAAATCACCAGTACCTTTCATCTCATAGATTTAGATTTAGAATGCTTAAAAAAATTGCTCTGAAGTCAGCAATAGGAAAGTCAGTTTAGTACTCTTGGGGGAAAGACTAAAGCCAGTGCAAAGCACATAAGATGGAAGAAACTTGTGAAGAAATGATGTTTAAATATCCAGAGGTGAGAGCAGAGAGAGAAAAATTGCATGTGACCTTGCTTTATCCATCCAGCTATAGCTATACTGTGCAAAATGCCACTGAGATTTCCCTCCGGAGAAAACTCTATCATATTACCTATTAGGAAGGTGACAGACTTTCTACTTAGTTTGCCCTTGTGAGAAGCCCCCTGGAGTATTAAATTCAGCCGTGCACAATGCAATAGCAGAGAAGAAGAAAGACTGAAGAGGCTTTTAAGAACAACACCACACTGTAGGAAATATCACAGGATCATACTGGAGAACAGGACCCAGAGAGGTCATCTAATCTTCCACCCTGCCTCTGGGCGTGATTGTTGCAAACTACTGAATCTTGCGTTTGTGTGTTTTTGAGACAGCATATCACATGACCTAGGGAAGCCTCAAAGACAGTATGAAGGTAAGGATGGGCTTCAATTTCTTTCCTCCTGCCTCTCTACCACTTCAGTGCTGGGATATCAGGTATGTACCACCATGCACAATCTTATTTGATAATGTAGATTGAACCCAGTGCTTTATGCATGCTAGACAAGCACTGTAACAACTGAGCTATATTCCCAGCCCTCAGATAAAGTGCTTAACTAAAGATAAATGCTTATTTACCTATGACTATTTGTAAACTGAAAAATTAGGCAAAGTGCTTGCTGTGCAAGCTTGAAGACATGAATCTGGATTCCTAGCACTTAGATGAAAAAGGTGGATGTGGTAGCTCATGTCTATAATGCCAGAACTGGGAGATAGAAACAGGCAGATTCCACAGGCCAACCAATCTAGCTGAAACAGTACCCGCCAGGTTCAATGAGAGATCCTGTCTCAAACGATGGGTGGAGAAATGACTGAGAGAGATATCCTGTTGTCTGTTTTTGGCCTCAAAATGTGCCTATATGGGTGAACATGCCACAAATGCACACATGCATAAACAAACCATACAGCCTCCCTCACACTCTCACAACTTGTATGTGAATTTTAGGCACAAAATCCCATGAATTTCTACAAATGCAGCATTTGAATTATAACCTGAATCAAAGTATGTATCCTTCTCAGACTGACAGAAACCCTCTTCAGTTCCACCTAGTCGAAGTTCATTTCACCATCATGACCACATATTGAAAGTAACTCATGTTCTTGTTTTTATTCCTATTTTTCTATTACTTACATTTAATGATGTCTAAATGTGTGCATGCGTGCGTGCGTGCGTGCGTGCGTGCGTGCGTGTGTGTGTGTGTGTGTGTGTGTGTGTGTGTAGATCTCTTTGGGGTATTTATTGTGATAGTTGGTCTAGAATAAAGCATTCGTTCTAGTTTATTGCTTATTACAATTCTGTGAATATATCACAATGTAGTCATTTTACTATAAGGAGACAATTTTTTCACTTTATTACTAAACAAAGTTTATTTTCAGCATTCTGGTTCAGGCACATGTAAACATGCATATAATTCTTATTTGGGGTAAATACCTAGGACTGTAGTTGCTATGATATGGACAATGTGCACGACTCTCAGGAGAACCAACTTTTCAGTACCATCAAGTTTTGGAAATCAAGTGTTATTCACACTCTTACCAGTATGCAATGACATGATTTTGAAGTTCTTGTAATTAATTCTGAGAGGCATGAAATAACCTATAAATGAAGTCTGACTTTCATTTTCTATGATTACAGAAGTTGAAAAGTCTCTTATATGTTCTTGATCAATATTTCATTATTCTTTTTTCTGAAACATTTAATCATGACTTCAGCCATTTTCAGTGTACATTGAGGAAATTGTACTCATGTGTATGTTTTATACAACCTGAGGTCAGGAGAGCACCCTTAAAAAGAAAGAGAATGGAGAATAATATGATGATAGATTGATGGGAAAGATTTGAAATTAATGTGTATTACTTCCAATCACCTGCTCTTGGTTAAAATTTAATTTAGTAATAGTAGTTCCATTAGCTACAGGAAAATAGCATTGCATGTTGATTGACAGGAAAGTAGAGAACAAATGTTTGGTTCAATACCTAGTCACAATATAAGTACTATGATCAAGCCAGCATACTGTGACAAAACCTACTTAGATCAAATCTTTTATGGAATCAAACTATAGCATTCTAATTTTGGTTACACATGTATATTTTTAATATATTTCTTTCATCTAACTTTTTATTAGACTGAATGCATTTCATATAATTCTTGTTGTATTGATTTCTCGGTCTTTTATAGAATTTCAGAGTTCAGAAAGACCACAGAGGTCATCTGTTTCAATACTTATCCAATGGATAAATCCCCTCCAGCTGGTGGAACTCATTTTCAATTCCAGAGCTATTCTCCAAGCTTCTAGTCATTTCATCAGCAAACTTAATTAACAGAGACTCTATTCAATCTATTGACTCATGAGGCCAGCTTAACAAAATTAATAAATATATAATTTGGCTGCCTGCACAGCGAGGTGAAAGACACAGGCATAATGTGCATTACCTCCATGTCTGTAATTCCTACCATGATATTAACAAGCTGTATTAGATAATACTAAATTCATTTTTCTGTCAAAATATTGTGTAGTTACAACTGCCTTCTCCAGAGGGATGAAAATAGAAAATATTGTACTTAAAAGTTAAAATGTGCTAGGTGGGTGAGTTAACATCACAGAGGATCTATGGGACATAAGGAACATTTAATGAAGGCTTTAAGTGCATCCCAGTGCTGGAAAAGCTATGATAACTGAGGTCTGCCCATTTCACATAACATAATTTGTATAAACTGGATATATATTCTCTAGGTTCAGGCAGGTATCAGCTGTTTGCTTCTAACATTCAATGCATGTTTAAATCTAAGCAAAGGGGGAAAATTAAATATAGTATATAATGCTTTATTTTCTTAGTATTTTACCACTACAACCATGACAATTACATAGGTTATTCCATTTCCTTCCACTGGCTGATCCAATCTTGTACAGGAAAACTTAAATTCCCAAGAGAAGAGCAACAAGAACCATGCTGCAATTTGTTGTAAATGTTCTAATTATAAATTATTGTGAAAAAATCATCAGCTGGTAAATTTTGTAATGTTCAAATTAGCTTTCATTGGCATAAAAATGGCATTTGCCAAAGCAAAAGATTAATTAACTTTCATAAATTATTTAAAAACATTGATAAGGTTTTCTTTTATTTTAAAAATTTTTATTTTTATATAATTTATATTTTATTTATGTATTGATATTTCTAGCACTATTCTTTCTGCTTGGGATTGTTTTGACACATTTTTTTGTGCTTCCACATCAATTTGAGATTTTTTTTAGTGGAAGAAAACAATTGGAATTTTGATGGTCAAAGAATTAAATTGGTTGAGTGCTTTTGGTAGTATGGCCATAGTTGTAATAATAAGCAGTGTATCGTAAGAATCATATAGCTTCATTTCCTAATAAGAGATACATCAAAATTCTCTAGTCTGTCTCTTTACTGACACTATGCTGGACATTGCACTTCAGATTTTCTCAACCTGTTTATCAAATGGTAAAAAAAAAACAAAACTCTTACTTTTTCAATATACTAAAGATTTTATTTTATTAAAGATTATGCTTATTTAAGACAAAAGATGTTATAAAGTTAAAAAAGAAGAAAAATCCTATCAGTTAAAAGGTCCTAGATGTGCCCCCCCAGCACTCATGCAGAAAATGGAAGCATTTAACAATACAAAAGTATATGAAATATGAAAATATACTATGTTTCATATAGTTTCTCTAAATTAAACTTGAGAGCTCAAATGTAATATAAATGTAATATAGATGTTTCCAAGGTCTTGTCGAAGACAAGCAGTTGTCCTTATCCTAATGAGAGGCTCAGGATATGGGATCTTGTCATAGTCCCCTGTGGAGAGAAGAGTTAGGATCAGAAGATCTCATATGATCTTCATGAGGCACCTCCTAGCCACAAATAAGACATTTTGGTGGTAAGCTGGGGGTGCGAGTTACCAGGGTTTCCAAGGTAGTGTAGATGTCTGTGAGTTCCTTATATTCTTGTGAGTAACTCTGGTAAACTCATTGACTTTCCAAGCCAGACTCATACAGAAACCTTTCTTTCCTTTGTTAGTGCCCTCCCTACCTGGTCCAAATAATCATTTGTCTATATATCCCCAGAAAAGTCGCAAAACATCAAAATGTTGGAAAGTGAAAAGTTTTCTCTTATGACAGTCTGATCTAAGAGCTTTTATCAACTTAATCATACTTCTGGTATTCTTACCCATATTGAAAAGTAATTAGTTGAGAAGCCAAAATTTTATGATAATTAATCTTTACATTTTAAAATATAAAGCAAATATGCATGTTGTATAGTTAAGTACATAAATAACATGATGATAGACATTTGCTTATTTAGCTTGAGTGTATATATTACTGATAATTCCAATCATCTTCATTAGAAGAATTATGTTACTAAGAGCTTGCTCAGTACTTGGCATACTCCAGTGTGCTTTGATTTTGTTAGTTCATGTGTTCTTTTCAACAGTCCATTAAATCAGCCCCCTCTCATTCTAATATTGTTCAGCAGATGAGGAAACAGGGTTTGAAAAACAAGTAATAATTCACATTCACATTATTAGCCAATGGTGTCAATGGGATTCAATGGCTAAGCTCAGAGACAGGGTTTGAAAGCCATGTTTTAAGTAACCTCTTGCTCCATAGGGACAGTCCACTAACAAAGGCATCATTATTATCTGCCAACAGGGTAAACTTCAGGACTCCTTCATAAAGCACTGAATTCATATACACATGTAAGTTCAAGGAGCTGTGCAGAAAATTACAACATCCAAAGGCTTGTAGGGGAACTCATTCTGGGATAAAAGTCTACAATGCCTCTGTCCTCCGATCTTGATTGTAGTGTTTCAGTCATGGATAGAGATCATGCCTGTATACAGTCAATATATCAAGGGGAAAATGAAGCAGCTCACTTTGAATTTTGTCTGCACAGAACAGTATGAATCATGTGTTATCTTCTCAGATAATAAGCTTGAGTGCTTCAGTCCACCCAGCTCAGAAGGTGCATCCTGGAAAGACAATACTAACCTGCTTCCAACAGGATAAGCCTCACTGGCTTGGAGGAAGGTCTTTCTGATGGGACATGCACATAGTATCATGTAGCGAGGACAGAGATCATAACTTCATTTTCAATTCTGTTAGTCCTCTGATCAGTCAAGAGCAAGAATATTATATACTATTGATTTCTTTAATACTTTTCTGCCATTATGCTTTTCAAAACCAAGAAGGAATTTCATGACAAACCATAACAACTAAGTGGAATTTTCTCATTGTTTTAGATTGCTGTTTAAAGTTATGAAATACTGAAGGGTAAAAAGTCCCTTTGAGTACTCTTTAATTGAAGGATTCAACTTAAAAATCAAGGAGTCAAGAAAAAAATGGTACTGTTCACACATAAACATGGCCAAGAATCTGTAATGGATGTATCCTAGCGTAATCAGCACAACTAATTTGCAGAGTAATTAATTTTAAAAGGATAGAAACTTAAGTACATATTCTACAATAGAATTCTAGGGAGTTTTCGGCAGGTTTAAGAAACATTTCCAATCCACAGTGTCTTTTATTGTCCTCTTTATATAGGAGGGTATTAGCAGAACTGAAAGCCATTCTGGGAGGGCAAAAGGTCGAGGGTCATCCTGTGACTCACCAACCTCCCTTCCAGCCACCAGGACACTTGGCAACAAGAGGGAACAGGATGCAGTTGTCGGAGATGCAGATAATATTTCCTTCTGACAGGAGCACAGCTTCTTTGCTCCTCTCTGGGATCTCTAACAACAAGGGCAACTTCCTGCTCAGCCTCGTCATCCACCAGATCCTTGACCTTGTCCTTTTTTGAAAGAGACCTAAGAAATTGCAGGATGAACAGTAACATGTATTACAGGAAAAACTTTTGCAGTAGAAAAGGATGCCTTATAATTGCAGATGACACCAGCCAATCTTGGTGTCTTAAAGAAAACATATTCTTTTCAAATAGCTTTTAAGTTCAGTGAGAAGGATTTTGATTTCCATTTACCATTGTCTATTTTATGCAAAACACATTTAAATAGCAAGGAACTCCTTCTTGGTGCCGAGAAGATCTATAAATCACTGTATTTTTTTAATGCTGAAGAAAAGAAAAGCTTACCTCTAAGTGCTTCAAATCCCAACAATGTTTTTAATGAACCAAGTTTGTTTTTAATCAATACTTCAAGCTGTTGAAGTTTTTTTTTTATTTTTATGGTGTTTCTTTTAGATTACTGTGCTTTCAAAGAGATAATAGCAAATGTCATGCTTGAAAGGAGGAAGTGACTTTGATGCTGAAATCAATAGGAAACATTGTTCATCTAACTATGAGGGATAAAAGTGAAAACAAATGCCATTTTCCTGTCTTATATGAAATCACCACATTGATACAGTCTCTGAATATGGACAATAGAAGCCTGACCTCTAAGACTGGAGTTTGAGTATATTGGTAAAAATCTTTTCAGGTTAATGTGAGTTGAGTATAGTGTACTTTGGAGCATTCAACCTGTCTTTAATTGTTAAACTCTTTTATTTGTAGACTAAATCTTACTATGTACAAAGAGCTTTTGTCTCTATTATGGTGCTTAAATTGTATAACAAGCCTACCTGACAGGGAGGCAAAGTGTGTTTTTATAATGCTCATCTGCAAATGGAAAATTGGCAATTTAAAAAATATTAACCAATTCATCCAAGGTTGAAAAGACTGGTAATTGACTTTAAGACCATGGGTTCCTAATGCATGGAGAATGTGAACAGTTTCTGTCTTTTTTCCAGAGTCAACATTTCTCAGTGGTGGTCATAAAGAGAAGAAGTGTCTATTAAGGATAGCTGTCTATTTTAAGGATGAAGTTAAAATCAAATTAGACTCATTAAATTCACTATAATCAAGATCACTTTGTTTAACTGATATTTGTGTGCAGTTAATATGATATCTATAGTCATAGTTAATGGAACCAACCAGGACAATAGAAACTCAAGGTTGAGAAATTTATGTTGTGGTAAATTACTGTTATGCATTTTCCATGAACATTTATATCCAAGTTTTTATTGAGTGCATTGGCATTTGTACATTTACAGTTATAGTAGATAAATGTTACATAGGGATTCTACTTTGAGCAATTTATTTTGAAAGATGTCCACCATACATGGAAAGGGACATATATTGTATCTTTTTAGAATTTTATAATAGTGAAAATAAGAAATAGCATTTATCTTCACTTGCATCAAATTAGGTGTATCATATAAAATTACATGAGAAATAAGATTAAGTCATATGATAATAAATATGTTGAATGGTAGTTATGGGTTTTTAAATCTCCCTATTTGATTTTTAACAAATAAAACAGAAGTCAATCTTTTTTTGTGTGTATGTATATACAAATGTTCCTCTGTGTGTGTGTGTGTGTGTGTGTGTGTGTGTGTGTGTGTGTGTATAAACCAGAGGTTGATGTATCCTCAGTTGTTCTCTTCCTTACATTTTGAGACAGAGTCTCTCACCTAACATGTTACTGATTGGCTAGCATGTCCAGAGACCATCCAGTATCTGCCTCCTCAGGGTGGACTCCACCCTGCCTGTCTATTTCACATAGATAGTGCTTGCACCTTTGAGCTCAGTTTCTCATGCCTGTGCATCAAACAGGCATTTCCCCAACTCTTTGAATTAATCACATTTATCTAATTTTAGTTATGCTAATACATAAATCTGGAGTTCTTTTGAAAGAAATGAATGAAATGTTGGCTATTATCTCTGAGTGACTGATTTTCTACTTGATTTTTATACTTTCCATTGATTTATATAATGAATATATTAGGCTATAACGAAAATACTACTTTATTTAAAAATTTATTCATTAGATCAGTTGTATAAGCAAGGAACACCCATAGTTGTAATGAAACCTCTGAGGACTCTTGTATTATGTCAAATCGGATTGAATGCTTAAGACGTTTAACTGGTGGGACTTCCTTCAACTTTTCAAATTATTTTGTTAACTGAACTGTTCTACCTGGAGTCTGTTAAGTTACAGTTTTATTTGTTAGATGTCCATGCAGCTGTTATTTTTCTCTTTGAACTTAGTTATTCCATTGACCACATCATACTTTTCTGTGGCAGTTCGTTTATACTGAATATAATTTCCTGAAAGGAATGAAAGGGGCAGCTTTTCCTCTTTCTCACTAACAGAACTATGCTAAAACCTCTGGAAGGTCTTTTGATTTTGAATTTATGGTACTTTATATTTCTTGGCAGGTAGATTTTTTTTTTCCAGAGACAAACAATTATGCTACCTAAACTCCACTGATAATACATTTTTTTCTCTTTTTTTAAAATTTTTTAATTTTTATTTTTTTCTGCTCATACAAACATAATAGGAACCCCTGTCCCCTCCCTCCTTCCACCCCTCCCTGGACCTCCCTGTTCCCTCCCTGCTTTGTCCCTTCCTTTCCCCCCTCCCTCCCTTTCTGTCAGTGCCCCCTCCCCCCATCTCTGAAGCATCCTTTAATGAGTATATCAAACTTTCCTCTGGGTCCTCCTCTCTGATGAGGTGTACGGACTCAGTGTCATTTCCTAGAACTCTTTCTTGTGTTCCCCTTAATATAGGAATACTATTGTGACTGTTAATCCCTTGCTTCTAAGGATCCTAGTGCCTTTAGTCATGCTAGAATTTGAGGGGTCAACAATATGTTGGTCATTGCACAGATCATGCAGAGTCCTGTTATAATTGCTTCGGCCCTAACTTGTGTGGAGCATCTTCCATATCATGACTCCTCCCATCCTTATGCTCTTACAATCTTACCGTCCCCTCTTCCACAAATTTTCTTGAGCTTCAGGATGGGGAGAGATTAGGCAGGCCCGATTCCAGGTGGTTGTTATAGAGTCTCTGATGTTCTGAATTATGGTTTGTTGATAATTTTTTTTTCAGTTTTGCTGTTCCTGCAATGCCCTTGGTTCCATTCTGATGGGTATTGGATGTCACCCCCTGGCCAGAGATAAAAACCTGTTAAATTAGAGTCTTGTTATAATAGTCTATTCAAAGATACATGGAATAGAAGTAGGAGACTCCGGTGAGAGAGGGGTCAATCACCCATTTGCAAAATGGTTACCTTCTATCTGGCAGCCTATATGCCCTCCCCTTCTAGTAAGATCGTACCTCATCAGTTGGAAATGATCAGGAAGGAAAGTGAACTTAATCAGATTTCTCATTCCTTACTTGCAGTCCTTGATGGTGGCCTATTTTCTCTGTTGTAACATGGTCCCTTCTGTTTCTGGTGGGGCCCTCCTTCCCTATCCCTCCTGTTTATAATCTTTACAATTACTGTAGGTATTACAGATTTGTCTTTGAGTGTCTCTAATGGCAAAAATTCACAACACAAACAATACCAAATGCTGGAAAGGATGTGGAGAGAGGGGAACTCTCCTACATTGCTGGTGAGAATGCAGGCTCATACAACCACTCTGGCTAGCCATCTGGCAATTCTTAAAGAAGTTAAAGATTGAAATGCCATATGACCCTGCTATACCACTTTTGGGAATAACCCCCCATACAGCAAAAATTCACCTCAATCGCACGAGACGACCATGTTCATAGCAGCACTGTTTACAATAGCAAAGTCATGGAATCAGCCAAAATGTCCAACAGTTGACGAATGGATCAGGAAAATGTGGTACATTTATACAATGGAATACTACTCAGCCATCAAAAATGATGATTTAATGCAATTTGCCGGGAAATGGACGGAATTAGAAACAATTATATTGAGTGAAGCACCCCAGACACGGAAAATTAAGTACCGTATGTACTCCCTAATAGGTGGATCATATTTTTTTTTCTCTTTATGGGACACAATTTTAACTTAAAGAAAAAAATGCCATTCTTGCTTTCAGGTAAAGGTAGAAGATACTTGGCTTATGTAATGCTTTCTCCCATACAATTCATATTTCCAGAAGTTTTATTCATCTTTTGGGAATCTAGTTCAAGAAAGAAATGCTAAACTTCTGGACAGTAGGAACCTCAGCAAATTATCATGTGCAGAATTGCCAAAGGTTAAATCAAACCATTCTGAATGGAGGCAACTCTTTAACTGACCTGGTATAATATATCACAAAGACTGTCTTTTATATCAAGGCCAGAGACTGGAAAATTGAGATATAAATAGAATTGAAAAAAATCATAACACTGACCTTGCCATCAGAAAACTTCAGTCAGTCAAGCTCTTTAATTTTTATGTTCAGAAGACTCATGATGGTAATATTTAAGCTATCAACTTCTAATTCAGAGAGTCATCCCAATAGCTTACTGACATAATGTAAAGAATCTCTGGTAATTTTCTTTTGTTTAGGTTTGGACACAAAGTCATATGTAGTTCTGGCTGATCTGTAACTCACTATGTGTAGCTGAGCATGGCTTGTTCATCCTTGATTCTCCTGCTCCTACCTACCCAGTGCTGGGATCCAGGCATGCCCTATCTTGGCTGGTTTTATGCAGTGTCGGGGATTCGACCTATGGCTTCGTGAATTCTATGCAAGCACTCTACTGTCTAAGCTACACAAGCTCTCTGGTTTCAATCTTATCTCTCCATTCATTACTTCATTATATGTTATAAATAAGACTTTTCAATCACTGATTACCAGATTTAGATGGTTCAATCTGACAAACAGGCACATTATGGTTTAAAATGTTATCACCACATATTTCTATAGCGGGATGATGACATTGGCCTTCCTGGGAGACTTGAGGGACACCCAAGCTCTTGGCAGAGTGCTAAGCCAAGTCACTGACATCTGCAGTGTGCACGGCAGGAGTGTGACAACTCTCCACTTGGCCTCTCTGTAGACGTTGCCAAGTGACATGCCTACCCTTGGGAAATGTATGTAAGCTACCTTTCTTGGGATGCTTTCCAAAAGCATCCAGAAGAATTAAATTATAAATAGAAAATTATTTCAGGGAGCAAAAAAGAGACAGTTTTGTAGGTGATTAAAAGAATGAGACTAAAACCCAGAGATGTCCAGTCAACATGACCTGGACAAGGTGTTTTAAAAGTCTTTGTGCTGCATTTTCCTTGTTGGTAAGGAAATTGTGAGTCTACTTTCACACTGACACAAGTCCCTTTGCTACTCATTAGACTCAGTTTTTACAAAAAAGAAAAATAATGAGAAAAAAAGAAATAGTACTATGAAAGGCAAATGGTCTATTCCATAATACAGATTTATAAATCCTTGGAATCTTTGATCAAAATTATATTGAATTATTCTGGTAACAAAAATGAACTTATACTTAGATTATTTTCTAATGCTGTAAAATATAGCAGTAGACACACAAATAATGCATCAGAAGCATATCACAGTGATGCAAATTCCAACTGCAGAAGATCCCAAAGCCATAGGAGCATCAAATGATCAATACAGGTACAATATTTCTATCCACAGGCTGTATTGATATGAATGAATAAATACATTTTATTAAAATATTATTTACATAAATAACACTTCTATTATGGTAAATGAGTGATGGAAGGTCATAGACTAATTCTCCGTGTAGAAAGCTATCAAATTATTTGTATTACTCGTATTTGTATCAAACAATTTGTATTATTTGTTATTCTGTTCTTAAAGATGTGGATGAGAACTTCTTTTGCCATGTAAGTGTCAATGGAACTTCCTTCAAATCATACATATGCCATGGGAAGAGATTTTATAATCAGGACTCCTGACAAGTGAGCTGTCACCTGGAAGAACAAGCTCAACACTGACAATGCAAATCATCACAGTTGCGTGAAGTTTTGAGATAATGTGGAGACAGCAGTCTTTAAAAACTCAGAAATGAGCTTTATCTCTCGTGTCTCTCCTCAAACCTGTAATTGCCATCTTATAAGAGCAGATATGGCACAAATCCCAGTTAAGATTTACTTCAAGAAATACTTGTCAATACTTTTAAAAATGATTTAAGTCATCAGAAACAAGAAAAGTCAGAGAAGATGTCAGCGCCAAGAGATGTTTAAAGTGATATGATGGTCACATGCACTGTGGCATGTTGAATAGAATTCCAGAGCAGGAAAAGACCTTTATTGGAAAACTGATTAATTAATTATGGAATTTGATTAGGAAATATACTATTGTTGGCTCATTAACTACAAGACATTGATAATATTAGTGGAAGATATAAACAAGGAAACAATAAATTTTATGAGAACTCACTCCGTGAAATTTTTCCATGATTCAGACTATTCAGATAAAAGAAATCATTTAGATCATTATAATAGAAAGAATACTTTTCTCCTTTGGATTTGTAAAGGTTCTTCACAATGAAATTATTTTGTGGGAAATAGAGTATGATTCATGACACAAAAACCAGCCAGAACAAAGTATGAAAATCCCCCATTCTAGCTGGCAGGCTACATTAGGATTCATTTCCTTTGCTTATGGATTAGGGAAAGACTGAGAAGACAAAAAATGCTCACATTTTTTGAACAAGCAAAAATTATGCATTAATATTTATCAGATATATGGAAGTAAAAATGTATTGGGACAGAAAAGATGTGTCTTTAAAAAATGTTTTTATTTTAAAGAAAGATCTAAGGATAAAATTGGTCAGTAAAGGGACTATCTAAAAGTGAGAAACAAATGCAGAAGACACACACAGGAGGGACACCACAGGAATCCTGTGCTAAGCCATGATGTTTATTTCAACATGTAATGTATGCTACCCTTTCCTGCTGTTTAATTTCTACTGCCTTGGAAATCTACCTAAGTTGCTTTTAAAGCATTTTACTTAGTTGAAAGAGAGAGAGAGAGAGAAAGACAGAGAGAGAGAAAGAGAGAGAGAGAGTTGCAATTAGCCTACATGGTTGCTAATAAAATCACTATCAAATGGCTTAAAGGAACAAGGGGTTTATTTTCTCTTATGATTCTTGGTTATGATCGTTTATCCATCTTAGCAGAACTCATACCAGCACCAAGGGTTAGAAGAAACTGGCCACATCATCTCTACATAACAGCTGAGAAAGGAATGATCCTTAATTGCCAGACCAGCATGGCTGGCCAAATGTACACAAAGATGCCAACTTTCTCAATCAGCTCTCTGTATTTTATTCCAGGACCTAGTCTCACCCACCAATGGACTGGGCTTTCCCCATCAACTAGACAATCTCTTGCAGGTTTGCTTTGGGCTTAACTCAACAACTAATTCTCTACAAATGTACCCAGAGCTCCAACCCTCAACTGTCAAGTTGACCCCTGTGCCTAAGTATGACAGAAAGCATGCATGTCATATTGCATGGATAGAAATCAGAGGCCACTTCTCTCCTTCTAACATGTAGGATTCCAGGAATCAAATTCAAGTCTCCAGGTTTTATGGGCATGCACATTACCTACTGAGCTACTTCCTGGCCCTTGCCTAAGTTCCTGAGTAAAGAACTGCAGAGAAAGCATTATATCCCACAGTGTATTTGGTTCAGAAAAGATGAGGCATGATGGTGTCTATTCAAGTGGCAACCGCACCCATTCAAACATATTCAATTTCTGGCCAGTAGTCTTTTGGTTGGCACTAATGGAAAGTGACATGCTTTACTGTAAAACAATACAACTGAAGACATTGCAGGTTTCGGATTCGTTTCTCTACTGATAATCAGTGATATTTATGGGCCAGAGAAGAAATAAGTCTCAAAAACAAGTTTGAACTTCTCTCATTAGAAAATTAATCCTCCTTTGCCCTTTATGAATCCTTCCAGTGCATTCTTGCTCAGATGAACTGCAGCATATGTCCATCCATCTCATAGTAAAAGTGAATTGGCTATGAAAGAAACAGCACATCCCTCAAATCCCTTCTGCATTTCCAAGGACAAGCAATCCTTGCAGGTGTGGGTAGCCAGCCGTCGGGACAGTGGGGTGCCAGTAAGTGACCTTGCCCAGCAGTGCTGCAGCAGACCTTAGTTTGGAAATGGCAAAGGACAAGAGGATATCGACGCTTAACTTTTTAAGAATTTGGCCGAGTTTCCTCTCTTCCACTTGGCAACCTAGGTAGTGCTTTTGTGTTTTATTCTTTTAGGTTGAGAAGAAAAGTGATAAATAATGGAGACTTGCTCTAAGAGTATACGGGACAGTAGGGCAGCTGAGCCTTCTGCAGACGGGTGCTGCTTGGAAGACGGAAGGCCATCCATGAAAACTCACAGACCCCTGTGTGTCAGGTCTTTTGGCCTGGGGTTTCCAGGGCTTTAGGATCTTGACAACTTGCTTTTTCTCACTCCCCTCTCCAAGGCTGTTCCTTGCAACTATAAATTCTGGTTTACTGTCCAGCTCTGTCTTGTAATGTTTTGCACAGCTTCTGCTTTCTTGAAGTTTTTGCCACTCCACCTGGCTCAGTTAAACTATGAAAGAGAATTTGATTTAGACCTTTGGTGTCTGGTTGAAGGAAAATCTATGGGTTAATAGTAGGCCTGTGGCCTTGCTATTCTGTGATGATATCAGTGGACATGGCTGTACTGAGAAACCCAATGACAAGCCAAAGTAATGATTACATGAAAGTCTAATTTGGAGAAGCAATGGATTTATTATAGTGGTTGCTTGCACCAGCAGGGGTGAGGGTTAGTTACAGAAGCAGGGACTAATAGGCAGAAAAGCCCACCATTCACTGAATCTGCATCCCTAGACTTTCGGCATGACTGGCAAGTTTAGCTTATCAGGGTGTGTGGGGGGAGGAAGGAGAGGCATAGGGGAGGCAGCTCAACTGACGCAGGGACCCTAGAAATTGTTTATTCCTTTGATAAACTTGTGTGTGTGTGGAAGTGCTTGCATCTTGTTGGTTTGGGGAACTTTTAAGAGTGAACGAAGCTTCCTTCAAGATAGAATGGTTCAAGCTGCTGTAGAACAGAGCCAGAGCGCCTTCCCCTTAGGCTGACATTCAAGGTCTGGCTTTTTACTATATGTGTCTGTTCTACTTACCATGGCTACTGGGACAAAATCCAAGATGGTATCATAATAAGCCTGGGGTTGGGGAAGGGGGAAACTGGGCGGTGAAGGCAATTTAGGCAAAATACTGCACCTAAGGATTTCCAGATTGGCATCAGTCAGTCCTCCCAGGAAGTATTTAGAGATACCCAGAAAGGGGAGAAAAAAAAAAAAAAGCGCCTTTCAGGTACACTTACTTCCAGTTAAAGGGGTAGTCAAAGTTATGTGTAAAAGAAGAATTTCAGTTCTGTTGGACAGCTAGCAGTTAGGAATGTCTGGGCCTGTGGGAACCACGCCCACCACTCCCCTAGTCTTTACTACCTCACTTCTTTAGTAAATCCTGGGCCACTCTTAGCAAAGCCAGATTATAAACGATTGTGCTCCTAACTATCAGCTCTCTTTTTATTCCAGTTCTTCCACCATATGGTCATAGCATGACAGCTTGTTCTCTTGCCACGTGATTATGGAAGTTCTCCCTGTTCCCTCTGACCTTAGACTATCTGCTCTAATGCCACCCCATCTTAATGTCATAGCTTCCCCCCTTGCCTCCCTTGGACTAAGCATCCAAGAGTTCCTTCCCTTTTCTCTTATTTTCAATAAAATCCTTGTTTTAACCTTTCAACGTGTTCAGCGTTCAATCTTCAGTTCCACAACACAAGAAATTTGACTTCAATGTGGATATACTTGCCCAGGACATAGCCCCCAGCTGTGCACCTGACCGGTTTCCTCAGTGATGCCTGTGTTCCAAGTAGATATTTGAGATTTTTTTTTTTTTTTAATTTTTTTTTATTATTATTATTATTTATTCAACTGTGTGTATGTGCGCGCGTGTCTGTGTGTGTGTGTACGTGTGTGTCTGTGTATGTGTAGAACCACGGACGAATTCGCGAACCACCATGGACGCCTCCACCTCCTTCTCCCCCGGGATTCACAGGCTCCGCCCTACCAGGACCAGAAGCGCAGGCCGCCCCCGCTTCCGTCTGGCGTCTATACGTGGGATCTGGGATCCGAACTCGGGACCTTCCGCCTCCAAGGCGGAGGCTTAACCCCTGAGCCACCTCTCCAGCCCAGATTTTTTTTTTAAATGTCATCCTTAACCATTCTGTTCTAAAGTAGAAATAACTAAGAAAGAAAACTCACAATCATGAACTGGTTATAAAATCTGTTACTATGTATAAAAGAAGACCTCCTGATAGCTATAGTAGCTGGGTGTCGATTGGCTAGCTGAAGACTTGCTTGGGGAAGTAAATGGAGAAGAATACAAGGCTGACTTCCCCCCTTTAATTTAATTTCACCTGACTCTTGTCTTTTGTTTAATCACGTTTTTCATTCCTGTTCTTGCTTGTCGCTCATCTCTGTTAACTGAAGTCCTCCACAAATCTTTCCAGCTTCAAATATAGTACTGGATTTTATTTTATCATTTAATTTTAATAATTATTAAACCACTGTTTTGTCATTGCAATTTTTTCTCTCAAGCTTTTCTTTCTGTATGGGATTGATTGCTTCTCACTGAACGTATGACTCACGCTATTGGGTGAGCACGATTGACTGTCTTGATGTTTTAATTAAAAATACAGGAGTATCACAAACGCTTTCCACCCCATTACATTGCTTTAAATATCAGCATCGTTTTTATATAAATGCTCTCTGAAGAATTTCCCTCAAATAGACGCTGGTTCCCTTAATCGGTTATATTAAATAACATAATGATTTGAATGTGAAATTTGAAAGTATCTCATGAAAGAAGGGCCACCAGCTATAATTCTCTGTTGATTCCAAAACGTAGGCTGTAAAATAAGGCATAAAATGTAATGACGAATAGTATGTTTATATGTTGTTTCAAGGTTTGGGAAATAGTTTATCTCTATAGCTAAAATTTTAATGCTGAGAAAATATTTGTATATGTTTTTATTTACACAGCAGAGTGTGAAATTTTTATGTCTTGTAATGATAAAGTTTTCTTTTTCACCTTGATGTGTCTATGGAGACATGAATCTCTCCTTTATATTCTCTTCTAAGATGTATTCTCTTTCACCAAAGCTTAAAGATAATAAAGACCCCAAATATTGTAGGATTTACTAACCAATTTTTACAAGTGGGGGATTGGCAATAATGCAAATTCCAGTTTATATATGATTTCATAGACATAAAATCTTTCTTTTTTTAAAAGTTTTTTATTTTTTATTCAATTATGTGTGTGTGTGTGTGTGTGTGTGTGTGTGTGTGTATGTATGTATGTGTGTGTGTGTAGAACCACGGGCGAATTCAGGAACCATCATGGACGCCTCCACCTCCTCCTTGTTTACTCCGCCCTACCAGGACCAGAAACCCAGGCCGCCCCTGCTTCAGCCTGGCATCTATATATGGGGTCTAGGATCCGAACTCAGGACCTTCCGCCTGCAAGGCAGAGGCTTAACCCCTGAGCCACCTCTCCAGACCCATAAAATCTTTCTTAAAAAGCAAGCTACATCACATGTATTTGTTCATATGACTGTCATTGAAAATAAAAATTGGCTTCCTATTATAATTTTGTAAGTACTTACAGCAGCAGTTTTACTGATGTGATTTAGAACATAAAAAGGTATTTGCAAAGTCTTCATGGATATCTTTTGCCTTTTAACTAGACAGAATATTTAAATATCATCAGTTGAAACAAGTAACATAAGCTCTGTGGAATTTGCTAGAAATTAATGCATGAAATTTAATGGCCATAGTGCTATATGTCAATACCTGTATGTAATGCAAATGCATTCTGCCATCACATAGCTAGAGCTTAGGTATATAGCTACAAGGTGAGGTGTATAAAATAACATTGCATTTTACATAATAGTTGAATGCTGTGGATTGAACTATTTCAATACTATGGTTTCAGAAATGCTGTTTTAATTAGTTCTTTATTATCACTGGCAGCCAATCTTTACTTCCATCACCAATTACTTGGCTTGGTGTAAACATTGCTGCAGCTTCAACACCATAAATGCCCTGGTTCTGAAGTACTGAAGTAGAGAGGTTGCCCCACAGCACTCACTTGACTTGGTGATCCCATCTACACTCTTCTTCATGCTCTCAGAACTGCATGCTTTTTTTTTTTTTTTTGGTGGTTTAACAACTTCCTGATCAAAATGATGCAAGTCTCTGGGGGTCCTTTATATCTCTAGGTTCTTATGTTTGGGAGTCAAAGATTGAAACCAGAACATGTATAGAGAATTAAGGCAGAATTTATTAGAGGAGAGAAAGAATGGAACTCACAGACATGAATTCCGTGAGGGGCAAGAGCGCTACCAAAAACTCACAGACTCCAGGCATGGAATCTATGAGGAGAAAGAAAAGAAGGGAACTTATAAACTCCAGAGCCAAGGGAGCCGAAAATGGCTGCCAGGGTCAGGGGTATTTATAGAATTAGGCAAGCTTAGGAAAGGTAGCTTTTACTCATTATTTAGCTTCAGTTTTAAAAACCTGACTGGAACTTTTGGTCCTCTGTATCTCATTGGGCTGTTTATATTGGCCTAACTCAGTTAATCTTGTGATAGACTTCGAGGTAGAGTTTATCTGCAAGGAGAGCTAATTTCCATAACTTTTCATAAACAGAGGGTTGAGGTATGTTGTCCACTTTGTCTCTGTGAATGATTAGAACCAGCTCTCTACACTGGTAGGGTGTGTTCCTTCAGGGTAATTCTAGCTGTGGGAGATGATCTTCAAGACCTTCAAAGACGTCCCAACATGGCTGTCCTAAAACTGCCTAAATATTGCCCAAGTTTACACACAGCTTCTAACTTAATGTCTTTCAAAGCATATTTCCTGATCCTATCATTTTCTTATATAAGCATATAAAGGACCTACAGAAGTATTTTAACCTTTAAGTCTTTGCTAATTTCAGGAATTGTACCTGGTCTTGCTCATAAAAAGATAAGCAAAACAACCCTTAAGACATTGGTAGATTCCAAGGAAAGATTATGTAATATAGGCTATATGGAATTTGCTAGAAATTAATGCATGAAATTTAATAGCCATAGTGATATATGTCAATACCTGTATGTAATGCCATACATACATACATACATTCTGCCATTACATAGCTGGAGCTTAGGTATATAGCTACAAAGTTAGGTGTGCAAAATAATATTGCATGTTGCATAAAAACATTGTTTTCCATCTGCACCTTTATTTGAATCATGCAACAGAAATGACTGATTGGACCAGACTTGTTTTTACTCGTATCATGGCTAAATTCTGGCAACTTCCTCATCCTGTGGAGAGAGTGCAGATGGCTTGTGCATTGCCTGAGGTGTGCAGACGTCATTAAGTGACTGTCATCTTGTCTGGTCAACACAGGTCTCTGCCTTGTGCCTTTTGCACATGTTCATCTCATCTCTCCAGCAACCCTCTAGTTTTTGCGTGTTATTGGTAATTCCATAGAATTCCTATTCTGTTCAACCTGACTTTCTCAGACATTTGTTTTTCCTTTAAGTTTCTCTAAGAAGGCCAGTAGACTTTCACGCATCCATGGTAAGCAGCGCCCATGTGCTTCGCCTCTCACTGTGTCATATGTATACAGGATGGTGTGATAGTGAAGTGCAGAACTGAGCAGCCCTCACAGAGAAACACAAGGCAAACCTAGTCAGTATTTACAAAACGCTATCTTATCCTTTGTAAATATATGCTAGTTCCTAGATTTTTAACATATCTTAGCATATGCAGTATAAAAATTGTATGCGCGCGCCATGGTCATATCTCCCTATCCCAACACGTTCAACATAGCTCTCTAATCAGTCATGTGTCATGAAGATGATGATAATTCTTTTAATTTGTTCACTAGATATTTATTTGTTTTGAGCTGTAAATAAAGTTATTTTATAGAATTATGTTTAATTCTTTTTTTTTCAACATTGATGGTTTACCCAAAGCCTTGTATGTAAAAGGAAAGTACTCTTCTAGGAGTTACTTTCCTAGCCTGAATTATTTTATCTTCCAAATGGTACTATGATATGCTCCATTTCATCATATCTATGTTGGGAATAAGAAATTATAATGTAGAGAAAAAAGTAACATTCAAATCTGCTCAGCATACTGTTTCTTACTTTCAGATACTCGTCATTTTTATTTATTTATTTATTTATTTTGCAGAGATGACTCTGAAGTACATATTCTAATGTGGAAAACGAATTTCCTTAAAAACAACTAAAATGGTTTCAGAATTTGAGAGAGAAGAGTCATCTCTTGGTGAAGGTATTTTTTTTTACTGAAATAAATATGGTGTAGCTTATTTATAAATGAGAACAAATAAACAACTGTTTCCGAAGTTGAAAAAAAGGCAATACTTACAAGACTGAACACGCACCCTTTAGTTTCTTCAGGATGCTTTTCTGATTTAATTATACAAAGATGAGGAGTCAAGTTTTGCAACCTAAAAAATTTACTTATTAAAACTACATTAATACTTTAGTAAACTATACAAAAGACATAATGAGACAAACGTGTATTTATAGAACTGCATGTCAGTCAGGCCAGATCCCTGCAGAGAATTCCCAGCATGACGTCATTTGTCTATGAGGACACAGAGCAATCCTTGTTCAGACATACACCTTCATCTTATCCACTGTGGCCAGCTTTCCACTTTGTGATGGTTTCCATCTATGAATGTGTATGTCTGGCTGTTTGCTTCTTAGAGCAGACATTTACCTTCCTCATCCACCAGCCATCGGAGGAGGACTGGGGCCATGAAGATGATAAATTTGACCCATTCTTCAGGGAGGGTTTCCTGGTGACTCTCTTCCATCATCAGATCTAGAATCAGATGAGCTTCACAGCCTCTTCCTTTCTTCACATCTTGCTGAAGCAGGATTTTGAAAAAGAAAACCACAAATTCTGCTATTCCCCAAAAGAAATCTGTTATCGAAGATAATTTCCATGGGGACTGAGTCTGGCTGTCCAACGCTTGTCCATTCGAGATGTAAACCTAGATAATAGCTACAGTAATCATATCAGCATAATCAAAATAACTATAATATGAATCAGTACCTCCTTCGCGGCAGCAAATCTTTTGGCAGTGTTCAAATCAGGTTGTCAGAAAGACATTCATATATCTTCTCAAAACTAGCAAACACACACACATACACACACACACATGCATGCACGCGTTCATACACACAGGTTACACAAGTATAAAAATACACAAATGAACTTAATTAAACCATGAGTTGAACATCTGCCTCATGTGGAAGTCTAATATTAATGTTGTTGAATATAAAGCCATGTGACTTTTAATATGTCAGCCAAACTAGCAGTGTCCTAGAGTGAAAACTTAGGTGACTTCTTTCTTCTTCTTTTTTTTTTTTTTTTTTTTTGTCTGTTTGCAGGCATGTCTTAGCTGGCCTACTTGAGATACTGTTAAGAAGCTTAGGGGATCCATAATTATTATCTGAGAATTCTATGTTTATATTTGTGGTTGGAGCAAAGAGACTTACAATTTAACTTATAAAGAAAGACCCTGAATACCAGATGATTAATATTTCACAAAACAAAGACTAAACTGAGAAGCAAAGGAATTCATTATCCCTACTAAAATAAGATAACTAATGTGCAAATATGAGAAAGGTCATGATGTTTGATGCTTGTGTTATGCATAGAGAAATGAGTCTTCTTTTGAGGTGTTTATTAAAGTGATTTGCCATGGGATTGAGTTATGAAATCTCTGCATATGATTAAAATGAAAAGTCTCAGAGTCCTGTAGTCAAGAGTAGAGGGCTAAAAACAACAACACTAGACAATAGACACTGTTAAAAAAGGAGAAAGGAATTCACCATTATATATATGAGTTTCAATGTGTAATTGCCATAAGATGAGAGACACCCAATTATGCTATGTTTTTATTTTGATTTTTTTATATTTATTTCAACAGTTTTGACCGTTCTTTGCTGTGCTTTTGTCCAAGCTAGCAAACTCAGAGTCCTCCTGCCTCTTAAGTGCTGGAAACACCAACCTATATCAATGTACTTAAATGTGTTGACTTCTTCCATTTAACTAAATATGTGTATGGAATTTTATCACAGGAGGTTAATGTAAAAGGCTCTGAAGTGATCTCATAGCAGGATTTAGATTCAAATCACAGGAATTAACACTCTGGTTTTCTGCCTTGTCCTGCAGAAACTGGGTTAATCTTAAACCTCCCTGAGCTACAGTTTCTTCACCTTTAAACAGGAAAAGTGTATCTACCGTCACAAAAGACTTAGGAATAAAATAAGGAACCGTAGATCATGAAGAACAAATAATACACTTTTTTTGTTAGCGTGAGGATGAATAAGATATTCTCAATGATAGACTGAAAGTGGTTCTCATGACACATGCTCACTCATGTGGAGCTCCTGGGAACTGATTACACGGTTACTATAAATGTGATTTTAGCCTCAGGATGTTTTAAATTTTGTCTTTGGAGGTGCAAGGATTGAGCCTAGCACCTGTACACTGAGCTAAAAACCAGTCTGAGTTAACAGCTCTTCATTTTTCTTTAGCTCTTACATCCCTCTTTTCTTTTGTTGTACCCAAATTTTCTAAGCATTTTACTATGTACCCAGATGCATATATGCAAGAGACTTATTATGTCTGTTATTTCAAATGTATTTTAAGGATGACATTAGAATCATTTTGCCTTTTCTATTGGTTATTTTCTTGGGCTGAACTAAGAGATTGCCACACTGCATATTGTGAAATTGAGTTCCCTGTTGTCTATGTGCAAACAGCAGCGGGTAATCGTTATAACAGCGAGGCGATCAGTGCTTGTGAAAGGCAGTCAATGACATTGACTGTCTAACTTGAGTTAAAATGTCTTCTGCATGAAACGATGATGAGATTTTGCTCTCATCCTCCTCCTTTTCCTCTTTATAGCTATCATCTCTCAGTTCCACAAGTTCAAGCTAAAAAGGAGCTTCTGACCATTTCTAGGGCAGCTATTCCTAGATATGGTTTATTTAGATATGTAAATCATTTATACTCTTGAGAAAGAGGTAGAATGGCTTTTAATTAATGAAGTAATTTTCTGTATTTTAATAAATCTCTGTGTGTGGCTCAGGCAAAATTTGATTACATAATTAAGTAGCTGAAGAAATAAAGTCAGTCATCCTTGGTTAACAGCTATATAACCCTGGGGACTTAGCTAACTTTTCTGACCTTGGTGATTCCCCTCCATATAATAAGAAGAGAAATGATAGCATGTACTGAAGCATACAGATGGGTAGCATCTTAGTTTCCATTGCTGTAATGAATACATCACCCAAACAATTTAGGGGAGCAAGGAGATTTTTAATGCCAGCTTAAGGTAACAGGTTACACACCTTCAGGACAGGGGGAAGTGGCCACATCTTACACACTGGGAGAGCTGGGAGAGGGACATGGGTTAATGCATAGTTTCTAGCTTGCAAGTTTCCTCTCCCCATTAGGGGCAAGGTCTTTCCATAGAAACTAGACAGTCTCTTATAGGTTTGTGCAGGGACTTGCCTAACTCAGTGATTCTTCACTGATATGCCCACAAACCCATCTTCAAATAACAACTTGATACTTAAAACCACCTGTCACAGGTGGTAACAATCAAGTGATTATTTGTTGTCCAAGTAGAAACCACAGGCTGTTTAATATCTCTTGTGTATTTCCCCATATTAATGAGACATTTATTTCACTAGAAACAGACTTTCTTTGAATGTATTTTAACATGGAAGACTTCCTTCTAGAAATGCATTAGTTCAAAGGCCTCTGCATTCTTTCATTTTTCCTGTTTCTCTATTATCCTATTCTGTGTATCTTTCAATGCACAAAATCTCTATGTTCAGTCCTTATAATCTTAATGGTTGGACTTTCATTTTCCTAGGACATATGCAAACCTATAATCTCTCTATATCTGTTTTATGAATTCTTTTTCTCATGATGGAAAATTCTACCAGCTTTCATTATATCAGATGAGTTATTACTTTGGTTCTGCATCCAAATTATCAAGATTTGGTGAACTTACCCCTTCACCCAAAGATTTTCCAAATCTCCTTATAGAAAGAGTTGCAGTCATTTTTCTTTCCTCTTTTAAATAGTGTCTTTGTACACGCTGCAAAAGATGAATGACTGCAACACTGTCTATAAGGGGAGTTGGTAAATATCTTCAGGTTCCAAAGGATGATACAGTCCATTGTGGCAGAAATTATACAACAGAAGGCATGGCTGTGGCAGAAGCAGGAGTCTGGTTCAGGTTATTACAGCCACGCAGAGATAGAGAGAGCAAGATCAGGGTTACACTATGCAATCTCAAGGCCTACCTATTGTGACCTGTCTCAAGTAAGACTTTGCCTTCCTACACATTAATACTAGTTAAGGAGTCAAGCTCATGGAAGACAACTCACATTCGAGGCTGGCTGTCTTCCATCACTGTCTCTGCCTTGGGCTATTGTAAGAATTTCTTGTCTTTCCTTTCTTTGTCTCCATTCAACATAACACATCTTCTGTTGAAATGTAAAAATCATCTTTCTAGAATACTTTTTGCACTGTTTTTCCCATGACATGTAATTTTGGATGTTTTCCTGTATTCTGTATAGAACAAAGTACAAACTCTACATTATAGCAAGCTGACTTCATGCTGTTTTCCCAGATGTACCTCATTCCACACACACAGGCCGAAATGGAGCCTGAATTGCAAAACACCGCTATCTTTTTCCATGCCCTTTCCTTGAGACATCCCCCCTTTTCACTTCTCACTGACTAGTAAAATGCCAGTCATGATTTCCTTTCTGAGGTTTTATTGTGCCTGGAGCTATTTAAAGACTACTATTCCTTGATTATATAGAACCCTTTAAAGCCTGAGATTGCAGACTTTAAAATTCTGTGATGGCCGTTTTTCCTCTTTATCTCCTTTGCTAGGTGGCCTAGATCTTCTTTGTTCTTTTCCTCCTAAGCAAATACTTCCTAAATGTTGTTAAGAAAATGAATTAATGGTAACTCAGTGTGGCTTGGACTTTCTTTTCAAAATAAGCAAATGAGGAAGAAAAGGCAGGATCTTAGGTGATGGGAAGGAAGGTAGGACCAAAAACTTCCTTTTGATTCATGTTATTTGTGACAAGTCAGGGCCTGCTTTTTGTTTGTTGGTTTTTAAAGCAATTTTTAAGACCTTATAGTGTTATGATTAATACACCATGAGTTTTTGAGGCTTCAGATTAGTAACTGGCTTTTCTTTTCTGAAACGTAAAACCTAGACATTCTGAAAAATGGTACTTCTTAGTTTTGGCCAATATACTTATTTTCTCTTTGTCCTAAAGATTTTCTTGATAAGTTTCCAGTTACTGTTGACATCATATAAGACATATTTTGAATTGACTTATATTTGGAATTCATTTTACTTTGTTGGCTATATTATTTGCTATGATGTATCTAATTCCAAGACTAACATAAGATGGCTCCAGTAGTAAATTAAGAAGTCGTTAAAGCAAAAGCTGCTACCCATAAAACCTGGTGTTCAATCATACTTCTGAAGCCCACAATTCATTCTGACAGGGAACTGGTGTATCACATCGTCATGGCAACAGGATGTCTTCTTGAGTTTAAATGTGTTTGTGTTGCAGATCCCTAACTTTAAAAGCTTACCCAGTGCTTTCAAAGAACAACTTGTATTGCTTCTGTGGCTCATGCTGGATGCTAAAAATTCAGGGCTATTTTGCAAATGGTAATTTGAGTGTTCTTTGTTTTGTTCTTTTTGTCTACAAAGTGAGCAGTTATCAGAAGGAAATTGTCGCGCCTGAGTGTTTTATTTTGTCACTTGTGTTGTTTCAATATGGAACTGTGGAGGCAAAAATTGTCTTCCCCACATTTACTGTATAGAGACTTTGGATTTATGCTTGGCAATGTAAATACATATATTCTTTAACTGAAGCAATAATAATGAAAAGCACAGAGCAATTTTAGCTGGCTAAATATTCAGACCTTCATAGGCATAATATTTTGTTCCAGAAAGCCAAAACCTTACAGCATTTTCAATTCTTTCTGTATGGCATAGAAACTCCTTATGCCGAGGGAACAATTCTCTGTAAACAGTGAAGAAAAACAATGATCAATGGCTCTGTTGAATGCCTAGCAGAAGTCCTTGACACCTCTCCCATCCCAGCACAATGCTGGGTTCTTATTTTAAGCAGGGAAGAGAAAGCCAGGGGAATGGGAACCACAAAGGGTGAGGAGAAAGAAAGGGAAGAAGGGAAGCTGGAGATGGGGAGGGAGACAGAAAGAGACAAGGAGAAAATGAGCTATTCATTGTTGAATTTGCAAAGTTTAACCCATTCGTGTTAAAGATGGAGTTCCCTCATTCATGGGTACTATTTGACTCCTTGCAATGCAGAGAAGAGAGTGAGTTAGCTTTGTCTTTAAAAAGGCAGACAAATGCAGCATATAGAGTGAATGTGAAAGGAGGAAGGCACTCTCTGAGGGTGCTAGTTCTGAACTGAGAACAGCATCACAAGATAACCAATCAACTAAGGTGGCACTAAATTCTGCTACGCACCACATTCTTTTCTGGTCCATTACTTGTTCTTGTGGTCTGGAGAGCTGGCTCAGGGGTTAAGCTTCTGCCTCACAAGCAGAAAGACCTGAGGTGGGATTCCAGATCCCATGTTAAACACCATGTGGAAATGGCAGCATTCTGCACTTCCAGCAATGGAAAGTGGAGTCTGGGAAATCCCAGAACAAAGCAAAAAGGGGATAGAACAATCCAGAATGATTCTCAAAGTCACCCTTAGGCCTCCACAAGTACACACAGTGAATGCCCTCTTTCATATACATGTGTGTATGCACACACACACACACACACACACACACACACACACACACATACACACACGTACACATGCACAAGCAAAAATAAAATAAAAATAATTTTTTAAAAAAACAGACATTATGATCAAAAATATGGGGTGCAAGACATTCAATAGGAGTTGAGCTGCTTCAGTATCCTGTCTTAATGCTATTTTTGTTGCTTTTCTGCATCTTCCAGGCTTTTCTGCATCTTCCAGGGTGTGATACAGATTACAGAGTCATACTTGAAGTTCCTAAGCTCATTTACCTGCTTTTATCTTGTCAAGAAGCATATTAGTTTTCATGTTTCCTTCATTATATATCATTTTAAAAAATAACTAAATTTTGGGATTTAACATTAGTTAATGTTTCAAACTCCTTATGAAATTCCTAGCTGGATATGTATGGGTAAATAAATGTATTAAAAAAAAAAAAAGAGAAGTAACTCTTTGTTGGGCTACACCCAAATTTGTTTTTCCATAGCCCTGAAGGGAAATTAAGTCTCTAAACTCTTGGTCATGAGGTGCATTGTAAGAAGATAGGCAAATCATTTTAGTGTCACACCAAGGAAGATGTTCAAGAACCACTTTGCTCAGGTCCTGAGAGTAGACCAGGCCTATTTACTTTTAGTTTTCTCAAAGATGAGAGCATTTGTGACTGCTACATGCACACTAAATAGATCCCAGTGATCCAAGGGAGTGATGATTTGGTCTGAACATTGGGTGTCTTTTCAGGAAGGCTTTCTTGGTGATGGACATTGTATTAATATATTTCTATTGACTTTAAGTCTAATGCTGCTTAGACTGTTGTTCAAAGAACTAGTGTATTTGGGTAGCTGGAAAAACATTGCCATCCATGCAGCAGGAAGGCATGGAAATAAATATGTATTCTAAAGGAATGCCAGCTCCCCCTCTAGTTCTGGCTCTTGGGCTAGCCAAGCAATGGACCCAGAAGGAAGGACTTTCACAAGAAATGCAAGCTGGTTAGTTCTGGAGCCATCCACAAAAAGATCTTGAAGAAAGAAAATTCTCACAGTTCCTACAGCTCATCAGACCACCTTTCAGAAAAGATTAGAGTCCTTGATGAGTCAGAAGTGGACAGAAAATTAAGGAAAACCACTTAGTCTTGCAGAATTCTTATCAATACTAAAATCTAAATCTTAACATTGGGACTTGAAACAGATTTTAAACATTGGATGTGTCTTTTAACAATATGGATGCATTGAAGAAATTTCCTTTTTGCTGTTTTCAGCTGTCAAAGCTGTCAATTTAATTTTGTGAACAAAAGAGAAATCCTGGGAAGTTCAGTGCTTGGTGGTAATGCTGGATGGAAGCCTGAATTGTTCCATCTGCTGCTGTGCAGTGTACCTAGACTATACCCCTCAGACCTGCCCTCCAGCCATGGGATGAATTTGAGTGACATCTGTGAACCAATGCAAACGCTGTTAATCCTTGATTGTCTTCAGCTGTCTCTATTACTTTGCACAGAGTGGCTGTGCACCTGAGCCCTATTTCCCACCACTCAGGAAAAATATTGTCCAAAGCAATGTCCATCAGCTCCCATCAGGGATTGGCATGCTTTGAAATCAATGCTGGGTCATTCTGGCATCTGAGAAGAATGTCACAATAGTGACAGAGCAGAAGGAGTAGATTGGGGTATGGAAGTATCCCATGTGCTAGAGATCTAATCTGAACTCCACTTTGTCTATGAAGAAAGGTGACTCACAGGCTCGCACATTCTCAGTGAGTTATAGCTCTATATTCCTGTACTCCACAGAGAGCTGTCAACTGTGTGGCTCACTGCAATGTTCAGCCCGGTGACATCATCAGCTGACTACTCCTCCAGCCAACAATTGTGTGAGGTTGCATCAGACCCCGAATGACAAGAGAGCAGTTGTGCTCCAGCTACCTATGGACCACAAGAAATAATAAATATTCAGGTTTTGTGATGATATATCATATCCCAACAGATGACAGTTTCATCATTTTATTGACGAATAAAATAATGAATAAAGATATCCACGAACTTGTGAGAAATTACAGAGCAGTCCGTAAAGTCCAGATTTCAGGGTCTCAGCTCAGATGATTGTATTATAGATTGGTGACTTTGGCCAAGTCTGTGTCTTCACCTGTGAGAAGTAAATAGTTATACTTAGCTTGACAGTTTTGTGTGCATATGGAAAGTTAAATTATTGATCATAAGTTATGTGACTATTGTTATGGTTAGATTTGAGTGTCAACTTGACAGTTACATGCTATTTGGGGCAGCCATGAAGAGTCAATGGTTGGAGCAGGCTCCTGAGCAAGTCTGCAGGTACTTGCTTAATTGAGTGGTGCTTAATTGGGTGGTACTTTCCAGTGGTGGATCAGATAACAGGAAGTTTGCCAGGAGGAGGGACTTGCTCTTCCCTTATCCTTCCTCAACTTGCCAACCTGCCATTGAGTTGACTTTTTGATCTTTATTACCTTCTTTTTTGCTGCAGCTGCTACTGCCTCCATCCGTGGCTGACTCAGAGCTCAATCCTTTCCACTTTGCTACTTTCCACTTTTCCTGCTACTTTTGGAGCCTGATCTCCCAGGCTTTGTGGCTGCTTGCTTTTTATCCTGATGTTGGAGCCCAGTTTTTCTTCACCAATGATGTATGAGACCAGCATCTTCAACCCTCCAGTGATTTGAAGGACTCTACCTTTATTGTGAGTCTGTTAATATATATATATGTATGTCTATATATATATAAGTATGTCTATATATATATATATATATATAGACATACTTTCTCATCCCACATTGCTTCCTAATACCTTTGGAAAAAATCAAGGGCAACCTCGCTGTTTCAAAGGCATCTTCATAAATATTATCATTGAACAATATGTTCAAACAGACAGAAAGCAGAAGTCTCTATAGCAGGGCTGAAGAGATGGTTCAGGGATTAACAGTCTGCCTAGCAAGCAGAAGGATCTTAGTATGGATCCCAGATCACATTTAAAAATGCTAAATGAAAATGGCCATGGCTACACTTCCAGTTCTGGAAAATGGAGCTTGGGAAATCCTGGAGCAAAGTATAAAGGAGGTAGAAGGAATCCAGGATGACTCCCAAAGAAACACTTGGACTCCCCAGGCACACAGTGTCCTCAGATACATACAAATACATAAATGCACACACATTAAATAAATAAATAGAAAAAGAAGTCCTTATAGCAGTATGGGGAACCATCTTTGAAGTGCCATCCTTTTCCCTTTTTTGTTCCCTCGCCTGTTCCCTTTCCCTCCATTTGCCTCCCTCCATCTGTCTTGATAGCAGCTACATTGAGATAAAACTAACAAAATGTGTGATTCATCTTTTTACATTATATGGTTCATTGCTTTCCATAGACCAAAGTGTTGCATTGCTACACAAGTATATATCTAGCATGACTACCTAGTGTCAAGACTCTCCTTATTCCCAAAGAACCCCATGTACCCATTAATGATCACTTCTTGTTCCACAACCACTTTCAATTCTTCTTTTTTTTTTACATTAAAAAATGAAAAAATAGTATGTTCTCTTTTCTTCTTAAAAAGATCAATAGATATTCTAGTTCTGTTAGTGTGTAAGTGGCCTGAATGCAAATCCAAATGTCTTTATGTTATAGCTGTGTCTGTCGCAGAATCACACAGCAGTGACACTTGCAACATCATGCATGTATGTACATATTCTGTTCAGAACTGAGCTCCCTTGCTGTGGCTGATAAGTGGTATGTCTGTAATCTATACAATGAAACATCTGCTGAAACTCTATTTGATAAGAGACTTGCTTCCTGAAATGCACACGGGGATCACTTAAATCATTATTGCTTCTCCATCACAGTTGTGTCATAGACAGAAGTTCTTCCGTCTTCAATAAAGGAAATTTTTGGCAAATTGAAATTGAGAACTGAAAAAGAGGTCAATCCTAGACAGTGACTATCACATATTTTGTTATGAATTAAACTGTAATGACATCCCCTCATCACCCCCTCAGGAAAGCAACAATCTCAATTTATATGTCAAATAACTAAATCCAATGTAACTTTTAGAGGATATGAACTTGAAAGAATCAGTCAAGGTTGAGATCATAAGGATAAAACCTGAATCTTTCACAAGAGGAAGAAGAGATACCAGGGATGCCAATACACACAGAGAATGCAATGGGAGGATACAGCTAGATAGCAAGCATTTATAACCCCAAATCAGACACCTAGGAGACACCAAAACTGCTAGCACCTTGATTTTGGACCTCAGCCTCCAGAACTGTGAAAAATATCAACTTAGGTTTTTTAAGTACTTTCTGTGGCACTCAACTTGAATTAACTGAGCACCCACTAGAGAGAATTGTCAGAGGAACACAGTGCTAATTCTTTCTCCAAAGACCTTAGGGGTGCTGGATACCACTGTCTGTGTGTTGTTAGGGTTTCTACAAAGGGTAGAAGTATTCAAGATGGAGCCTTGTCTTTTAGTCTATAGACAATTGAACTACTCCTTGGGTTTGATACCACAAAGCTCATAAGCTTTCCTCTTCAAGGCTCTATTATTTCATATGAGTTACAAGGAAACTATTGTGAAACTGTTATTTATGGGGGATGGAGAGATGGCTCAAGGGATTAAGACTCAATCTCAAAAGCAGAAGGCCTCGAGTTCAGATCACAGGTCCCATGGAAAAATGCCAGTCAGAAAAGGCAGCAGTTTACAGTTCTGGCCCTGGTGGGCCAAGCCTGCAAAATCCCAGAATGAAGCATACTAGAGATAGATAGATACAATCCAGAATGATTCCTGAAGTCACCCTTGGTCCGCCATAGGGACACACAGTGAGTGCCCTCTGACACACACACACACAAATAAATAAATAAATAAATAAATAAATAAATAAATAAATAAATAAATAAATAAAAATAAATAAGCAAATAAATGCAAATGTTATGTTTTTTAAGAATGTGCTTCATCAGTTCATCATTACATAATATGCATCCTAGAGTAAGTATGTAGACAGGATACTTAATGAATAACTGCAAGGAACTACATATAATTCAGACATACTAAGAGATGCTATTTTACAGTTTTATTGCAATGATGCCATCAAAATTTTACAGTAAATTATGAAGTAAGTCAACTTTAAATAACATTACCATAATGTGAATGAAGTTTGCCATCCTCATGATAGAAAATGTGCAATATTGTTTTCTATAGGTTTAGCCTAAGTAAGTACCCAGTATGTCCAAGTTTGAACGATGAAAAGAGAGTTGTAAGGACGTAGTATGCAAAGGAGCAAGGTGAAAAACAGAAACACATCACTGCAGCAGAGAACAGAGCAGAATTATGATGAGGAGGTGGTGGACTGCGCTCTTTATAGCTGTCAGAGTTTCAACATTCATGCATTATTTTTGGGAAAACACTTAATGCAAATTTGAAAGAGATGACAAAGCCACTATTTGCCTACAAATCTATAATTCTAGAGAATAGCAGGATGGAAAATAACAGTCTTTGTGTACCATTCCTACTGCTTGTCAATTTGCAGAGGTGGGATGCATACCAAAGATGTCTTTCATTAAGCTGCTTGCAGGAAAGTTTAGCAAAGTTGGAAAGAGTTGCCAAAAATTTCTAGTTCTTGTAAATAACTCTAATGAACAATGCAAGTCATGAAAAGGATAACTGATGTTGCAACTCCTTTCTTGTGAAGACAGCATTTTTTTCAATTTTCAAATAAGAAAATAGGGTCTTAAGAGTTTAAGTGATTTGATGATGATAACCTAATAATAAGAAAGACAGAATTGAACCTAGCTATATTTAATTTTGAAGCAAGATTATTTCCATTATTGGGAATGATTCCCATTTTTTCTATGGGGTTTTATAGTCAAATGAATAAGAACCCAATTACCTTACTATTTATAAATAATAGTGAAATAATACAGTTTTATAGATATGGTGACAGAGCCAGTATGTTCTTAGGCTTCTTGGTGTTAAATCTTCAGAGAATTTCTGAAGAGAAAGCACAGGTTGAGATTGCTCCTTAAAACACTAGATTTGGGGATGGATCAAACAGCCATGTGGAAAGATAGAACAAAAGTACAATGTTATTTCTTGAATGAACGTTGTTGTGGTCAAGTCAACTTAACTTTAAGATGCTAAGACTCTCTCCAAGCTCTTCTTGTTTTTACTATTTCGACTGAGAAGTCATTTGTTATTTTAATAGGTTTACCTTTAAAGTGACTTTTTTTTTTCCCTTGATGCTCTCAGCACCATTTCTTTATCTTTTATGTGGAGTGTTTTAACTATTATTTGCTGTGGTGAGTTTCTATTTTGGTCATATCTGTTTGGGGTGCGGAATGCCTCTTGTATATGTATGGGCCTCTCTTTTTTAAAATTTTTTTTATTATTATTATTTATTCAACTGTGCGCATGTGCGTGTGTATGTGCGCGCGTGTGTGTGTCTGTGTGTGTGTGTGTCTGTGTATGTGTAGAACCACGGACGAATTCGTGAACCACCATGGACGCCTCCACTTCCTTCTGCCCCGGGATTCACAGGCTCCGCCCTACCAGGACCAGAAGCGCAGGCCGCCCCCGCTTCCACCTGGCGTCTATACGTGGGATCTGGGATCCGAACTCAGGACCTTCCGCCTGCAAGGCGGAGGCTTAACCCCTGAGCCACCTCTCCAGCCCGGGCCTCTCTTTTTTTAGATGAGGAAAGTTTTCCTTGATGATCGTTTGAAAAATTTCCTCAGGGGTGGTATTTTGAGATTCTTGCTCTGGTATTCCATGAATACACATGTTAGGCTTCTTCAGGGTGTCCCATAACTCATGAATATTTCTCTCAAGTATGTTTTTGGCTTTAACAACCTCTTCCATTGAGCTGATTAATACTCCCACTTTATCTTCAAGATCTGAAATTCTGTTTTGTGCTTCATTAGTTCTGCTGATAAGACTCTCTGTGGAGTTCTGGGTTGAAGATAACTTGTTTTTTAGCTCAGTTTTAAACTCTGCTTGAGTCTGTTTTAATTGCTCTATGCCTGTTTTTGTTTCTTGCACTGTTTTTCTCAGCTCCTCCAAGTGCCTGTTGTGTTCCTCTTCAAAGCGATTGATTCGGTTATTTAATTCCTCCCGGATTTCCTCTTTCATAGTATTGAACATGTTTTGAAAGTCGTCATCCTAGGTCAGGCTTTCTTGGCCATTTTCCGTGGGTTTGTTCTGGTTGGAGTCTAACATTATGGGATTAATTCCTTCAGTGGGAGATTTGTTTACTTGAGTGTTGTTTCTCATGGATTTGCACTTTGACTTGGGCATTGTCGTTTTAACTCTTAAGATCTTCTTTCAATTTCTGTGCGTTTTCCACTGAACTGAATTATTTGGCCTAGGGTTTTGGGGGTGGGCGGAGGCGGAGCTTACTTAGGTGGTGGTGAGTCCAGGCTGGACCACGTGCACGATTCCCGAGGATGGGGTGGCGAGTGGGGCGCTATTCAACCTGGGGGAGCTGGGGCGGGCTGGAGAGCTGGGGCGGGCCCGGGCGCAGGGGGTCCTCCTTCCTGGCCCTGCCCGGCTCTGTGCTGTGGCTGGCTGGTGGGAGGAGCTAAGACTCTGAATATTCTTGCACGCCAAAAATGCAAAGATCAAAAAAGGGCAGTAGTTTCTTTAAATAGACAAAGTAATTATGAGACTTAGATCTACATCTTTCATCTTAGATCTTTTATTGAAAAGGAACCTGAGAATCTTTAATATGAACTTTTACAAGTCAACTTGCAAGGAGGCACTGGGTAAGGCACCTGCTTACAAACCTGGTGACCTGGGTTTTATCCTAGAAATCCATATTGCAGAAGGAAAGAATAGAATTCTGAAAGTTGTCCTCTGATCTCCATTCCTGCTAAGAGTGAAATATGCCTCTTTTATTTGTATAGGCACCTGTTTCTTTAGGTATGGAAAGTTTTCCCTTATAGTAATTTGAAAAATTTCATTGGGTGTGGTATTTTGGGATTCTTGTTCAGGTATTCTGTGAATGTGCATATTTGGCTTCTTCAAGGTGTTCTATAACTATTGAATATTCTTCTCAAGCATCTTTTTGGCTTTTTCAACCTCTTCCATTGAACTAGTTTGTTTGGCCATTTTGTCTTCAAGTTCAGATATTCTATTTTCTGCTGCATTGTTAGTTTCGCTAATAAGGCTTATGTTGTGTTTTGGGTTGACGATACCTTGTCTTTTAGTTCAAGTTTAATCTCTGTTTGATATTTTTTCAACTGCTTTATGCCAACTTTTGTTTCTTCAACAGCTTTTTTCATCTCATCCAAGTGCCTGTAATATTCTTGTTCATATTGGTTGAAGCAGTTATTTAACTCCTCTTGGATTTCCTCTTTCATTGTTTTGATCATAATAAAGATCAGGCTTTGAAGATCATTGTCTCAGGTATGGCTTTCTTGGGTATTTTCCATGAGTTTATTCTGTTTGGACTCTATCATTATAAGGATGATGCTTTTTGTAGATTTGTTGTATTGGTTTTTGTTGTCTCTCATAGATTTGCATTGTGACTTGGGCATTTCTTTTGTTTTATCTCTAATGTGTTTCTTGATGTGTTTTTGATTGATACAAATTAGGTAGTATTACTACACTTTGGCAGTTATTGCTAATGTTCGTCTTAGTGTTGCCTGTGTCTATCTATTGGGATGAGGCTATTCTACTGTTAGTTTATCAATTAGGGTAGATTTAGTAGACAGGGATTAAAGATTGTTATGATTGTACAGCTTCCTTAGCATGTGTAAGGCTGAATGTTTTAAGTCCCTGAAGTTTTATGGGTTTTGGGGTTGATTATATGGAAATCTTAAACTTTAGTAGCTATCAATTTAGTATAACAGGAAGGTTAAAAAAGGATTTAATTATCTTAGAGCTGGAAGCTAAGATTCTCTCTTGTTTGATGGGATGATTTTTGAAGTCCTCAGTTGTATGGTGTTGGTCTGCTAGCCCCTTGCTTGGGTTTTCTCTGGACTTTATTAAATTCTTAAAAAACTTTGAAGTTCTTTGATGTTTATGGGGGTGGAATATCTCCAGCTCATGTATTTGCTTCCCATGATTTATTTTTAACTTGTGAGACAATATGATACAGTAATGACAAATAAAGCATAAGAAGAAGGCTATTGTGTGGTGTTTGTGAGAAATAGCATGCCATTCTGATCTGACAGGTACATTTTATCCTGGTCTTGGGTCATGACAGCTACTTAACAACTAATAAAAGGAAGAACTCACATTGAAGATGAGAAAAGAACACTGAGAAGAACCTAGGATTGTATAGTAATAATTTCAATCTTGGTTTGCCCCTTGCTTCCTTGCTTAGGGTACTGTGAATATAGTGTCCACCATCAAAGCTCATGTTGAGACTTGGTTTCCCAAGTCAGCTGTGTTTAGTACATGTTTGAGCCACAGGGCCCAACCCCTAGGGAGCAGATTAATGTCATCTCATAGGAGAGTAAGTCAGTGCTCACTCTTGCAGGACTGGATTGATTATTTTTATTGTGGTGTGTTATAAAACAAGGTTATTCCTCCCATTTTGTTTCTTCTGCAGACTCCTGATCATCATTCTCACAGATAATCTTGACACATGATGCCATTCATCATTCTATGATGCCGTGGGTTACTATTACCAGGTGTGACCCTTCATTCTTGAACTTCCTTGCCTCTGAAAGTGTGAGTTAAATATGTTTCTTCGTTTACCACAATCTTGTCTCAAGGATTCCACTAGCAAAAGAAAACGGGTTAAGAGAATCTAGAGTAAAACAAAGGTTACTAATGGGAGAGGAAAATGGGCCTCATTTGATGAAAGGTTTTATTACATAGAGTTGAAGGCAGTACTTCACATACTGATACTGAACACACTCAGGCACCAGTAATTATCATCAATTCCACATCAACCTGAACAACATCTCATTTTCATATTTTACTTGAAATTTTTATTGATAATTTTGCCATCAATAAAATGAATCAAAGTTTATTACAATTATGAAGAATTATAAAAAAAAGTAGTCACAGGAACAGAATAGAATTGAAAGGGAGAGGAAAAATCAATGTGCAAAGACTTAGTGAAGTCCATGGTCCACAGCAGTAGAAAACAAACATTTTTGTAGACTACTGGGTAGATGTTTTACTATTGTGATCTTGGAATCAACAATGTACAAAAGAGGCTTAGTTATCATGTATAGAGATTGGAAAATAATTTTTCAGAATCGTGTCAGTCAAGCACTTCCTGTGGAGTTTATGTACACATTAACCATCTTCTTTTAAAGAAATTCTGAGAAACTGAACATTAGTCAGCTGAGAATGACGCTGATATAATAGTTAAGAGCGGAAAACCCGGTGTTGCTAGGAAAGGTTAAAAAAATTGCAACTTTGTCTATTGAGGAACAGTGTGATTGCTCTATTCAAATACATGTTCTTTCTTTGGTGTGAGATTGTGCTAGACTAAAAAGAAAATTTGGCAAGTCTGAATGACCTTCTACATGTGTGTATTCATACTAATAAGGAGCCAAGGTCTAGACTACACAAGGCATTATTTTCCTTCTGTTTCAGTGTTTCCTGAAGTGAGGATATTTGTATTCCTTGTTTAATTCTAAGTTTTGTTGAAGTTAAGTTGAAACCTTAACATTGTTAATACAGTAGAAATGTATTTATTAAAAAATCACTTAATAATCAAGTTATTCATAGCTAATGAGGGTAGCTCCAGGGGGTATTAGAAACCTCTTTCTTTGATCAGACTCCTCTAACTTTTTGTGGGTTAAACCTGGACAGCACTGACTCATGAAACATAGTAAAGATATACCATGAGGTATATCAGCTTCATTTTCAGGGAGATGCCATTAGATTCACCCTCCCTTTTTGTCAGTTTACTCATGTGACCATAGTTTCTCTGAGAGCTAAGAAATATTAATTGTGGTCAGGCAGCAAATGCTGTGTCCCAAACATTTTATTAAGAAGTGAGGAAAAGACAATTGATAAGAAATTGATAGGAAATATTAGCATGCTTTTTATAAACATTTATATTCATAAAAACTATAATAGTAAAGCTAATGAATGATGTTGCAAAATCTACAAATTGTCTCTGCTTTGGTTCAGTATGTTTGGGTATTCCAAAGACAAAATTAGAAGTGAATAGATTTTTGTCCCAATCTGCTTACTCTGAGGCTTCCCATCCCAGGAAATTTCTTCCCTCAAACCTTGAAGGATCCAAAGTGTGATTCTGTTTATCTTTTCAGAGACAAAGCAATTAAGTACTATCTTATGGTATCTAACGAAGCTTAAGCATATAATTTTATTAAGTTCTGTTGAAATCTCTATACAGTGCACAGTCTTCATCTCTATGTTTTAAATATGTTGTTTACATTGGTACTTCCTCCAGCAGTCTATCTGTTCCTGAGATTCCAAGCACCGTATTGTCGAGGGCTTATGTAATTTGATAACATCATCAGGCTTAGAATGCATTTAGTTCAAGCCTATAGTTCAAATTCCATAACACTGTGACAAACAACTTTATAATACATGGCAAGACTATTAAAATAATCAATTCCAGAACCAGATTCTCAAAAGCCCTTCTAATGAAATTGTTTGTAATTTATTCATGAGTAAATACAATTTCAAACAGAACAAATCACATGCTGTATCATCCTGGGAGGCTTTTGTTTTTCTTGCAGGTCGATATATATGTCCTTCAAATGGCACCTTCTCGTAATTACAATACGTGATAGGAATTCTTTGAAAATAATCACAAGTACTAGTTATTGCATTAAATAAATATTGCTATATCATTTAGATTTAATCATTAAATCTCAATTTGTCTACCCCTAAAACACAAAGATTTACCTTTTTAAATCTATTTTTCCTTGTATTACAGGTGCAAAGAGTAATTGCTGTTTCCCTCCTTTTTCTCAACCTTCCTTCTTCTTTCCTCCCTTTCTCCCTTCATTAATCCCTCTTAAACCCTCTTGCCTTCCTGTCCATCTGCTTTTATGATTCCTGGTGTTCCCTCTGAATCTGCTCTGGTGGGGTGGGGTTCAGTCCTCTGTGGCAGACCAAGTGGCCCTTTCTTGGGCAGAACCACTGATAAAGGACCCCTTCACCTGTTTAGCCCTAGCCCTTCATGTTCCTACTGCTTGAAATTATTTCTCTTGAGATCCTTGCTAGTAGTCTATGGGGGCGTGTTGATTTATCAGCCATTGTTCAGGTCTGGTAAAGAAAGGTCTCATCGCAGTGAGTTCCTGGATGCAGCAGTCCTGCCTTGAGTGGAATTTCTTGTCCAGCAGTGGACCTTCGTATCTTTAGGTTCTTACAATATTACCAACCCCTCTTCCACAAGGTTCCCTGAGCCTTTGGATGGGGAGAGATTGATTAAGTTGACCTGATTCCAGGTGAGCGTTGCAGAGTCACAGATACAGTGATCTGAATTCTGGCTGGCTGTTGTTGTCTAGTCTGCTGTTCATGAACTGCAGTAGGCTGTGTCCTGTCTGGGTTTGGAGATCCTTTCCTATCCAAAGATAAAAACAAAACAAAACAAAACTGTTGTTTAGTTTATAGTTCCCTGTCATGGGGAAGGGCATGTTAGGGGTCATTAAGTAGATGATTGGTTACCTGGAGGCTAACCCGACTCTAGACTCTACTGTGTCCTCTTCCTGTTCTTCCCTCTTCTTTAAGCTTTTCTTATATAAAGACATTTTTTTAACTAATTAATTTTTTTATTTTGAGATAATTGTGAATCTAAGCTATCAAAGTAATATTGATTTTTTCTTTATAAAGTTCTTTGAAAAAGATTTTCTTAAAACAATTACATTCCTATAATGGAATCTTTTGCATGAAATCATCAATTAATACAGGCAAATAGTGCTTGTTTTGATAAAAGTTCCAATAAATTCAGTTCAGATAGTTTTTGCAGTAGATAATGAAGTTGGTTTTTTTACAATTTGTGTAATTTATTTGTATCATAAAATCCCAGTTCCATAAGCTTCCATCAAATAAGCCATGATTTGCACAATCTTAACCTATTGAAGCTCAAATTATAGAATACAAAGTAATTAAGTCAATCAGATTGCTTTGGTTAAAATATAGCTTCTTATTAGATTGAGAACTGGCAAGACTGTTTTAAATAATCATAGAGAAGAAAATTTATCATTCTAGATATCTGAAAATACATGCATGGAAAAATCAACCTTCCTAATTATGCACAAATGAAGTAATTCTTCACCAATGCATTTGGCTAGTTTTAATGTATCTAAATTATTGCTTCACATCTGTTACTGCAATATCCAGAATACCTGCTACTGCTCAATTTTCCGATGTCTTTTTTTTTTTAACTTCTTGAAAATTACTGGGATTAATGCCTGCATGATTGGAGTAAGAGTTAACATTTCGGTGCTAATTTTCACTACTAATTTCTTGAAATTCTTCATATTCTATCTAAACTAATTGGAAAAGCTACTGGCATGTGAAAACCACAGTAGGGAGAGATTTATCAGTAAAAGCTCCATGTGTAGCCCAAACAAACAAAATAAGAGAAAACTTAGTGGCTGAAAATGAATTATAATCAGAAAAGAAGCATATATATTCATGGGCTTAGAGAGGTTTAGCATATCTAATTATTATGAAAATCTAAGGGAATGTATATAATACTATCTACAGTTTGTGATGGTAAATTTTTTTTTTTAACATCAGGATGTCAAAGTGCCTTGATAAATTTTGGGGTTGAATATAGTAAATCAATGCCAAGACTTCAACGCTATATTCCAAAATCAACTCTCTTCCTACTGCACAAAAAGTATAATGAGATACTGAATATGGTTCAGGACCAACGATTGTCAGAAAATAAGTAAAACAAACAAGCACCAAAATCCTGAAATCTAAGTGAATATTACAATATATCAAACCATGCTGGACATAATCATTCTCTATCCACCAGAGTTCAGTTTACAATAGGAAATTTGATTTTCATATGTTTAAGCCTTCAATGACAACCTGCAGGCTTACATTCTTTTTTGAATAATTTTTAATTATTTTTTATTATTTATTCAATTGTGTGTGTGTGCGCGTGTGTGCATGTAGAACCACGGACAAATTCGGGAACCACCATGGACGCTTCCACCTCCTCCTTGTTTACTCTGCCCCGGGATTCACAGGCTCCTTCCTACCAGGACCAGAAACGCAGGCTGCCCCCACTTCCGCCTGGCGTCTATACGTGGGGTCTGGGATCCGAACTCGGGACCCTCTGCCTGCAAGGCAGAGGCTTAACCCCTGAGCCACCTCTCCAGCCCCTGCAGGCTTACATTCTAAGAGAAGAATTTGAAAGGGATACAACAGAAAAAAAAAAATCCTCCTATCTTGCAGGCCGCAAGGAAGTTTCATTTAACTTTCATTAAATGGAGAATTTTTATAACATAAGTTACCTGTTCCAGTCCAGTACAAGGCACTGACAAAAATAATTTCTCATCTTTGAAGACAAATTAGATCCTTATTAGGCAAATGGATCAGTAAAGAGGTTTAATCTTTCGAACAGAAAATTAGAGAAAGTGAAACATGATGTTCTTTCTAAGAATTTAACCTCTATCCTTTCATTTTACAAGAATCTCCTAGGAGTAACTCAGGCAATAGTCACAGCAGTACTTTGAAGAATATTGATTTGGAGAAATTTTTAGTTTAGATCTTTCAATTTAAGGAGTTAATGACTAATATGGATGTAGTTTAGTATAAACTTAAATTTAAGCAAAAATGACTGAACTTAGAATTTAGTCTTTTTTGACCTTGTGGCTTTCTTATTTTAAGGTGGTAGAATAAATCATGAAGAAAATGTATATTGAAATGTCTACTTTTGAATCTGTTGTATTGTCTTACTGTGATACATTTAAATATGAATAATTTACAAATGAACAAGCAAACAGTTAATATCTACATTATGAAGAGCTCATACAATGTTACAAAACATATTTCTTAAATCATTTATGATAAGCACAACTATTTCTTAAATTAACAGCGACAGTAATACGAATGTGGAAATAATCATATGGCTATTACTTTCTAATAATTGAAGGAATTCCAATTAAATCAGTCATGAAAAAATTTGTACCTATCAAATTAATGATTTGAAAAGACAATCATACTCAAGTACATATGACTTCAATGAGAAAACTTTTGAATGAAATTTTGAATTGTTCTATGTTCAAAGTGTTACTGTGAGGTTTGAAACAATATTTTTGTAATATGATAGCTGGATTTGCATTATGGAAGTCTCCTTGAGCCTCTTTCTCATCTCTGCATCTTGTGAGGAAAATCCTGATGGCTTTTGTTCTAGATAACCTTAGAAATAACCAAGAATATTTTATGGGAAATACTCTTGAAACATAAGGGCAGTTCTATTTGTAAAAATAATGACTCTTTTCAGGACAAAAGGCAGATATGCTGATTGTCCACTACAAGACATTGATTCTTAATCTGTGAACTTCTCTGTGGTAACGTCACTATTGTTTTGTAAGGATCCTCTTTTTTAATTGCTTTAAATCTATTTTTGACAGTTGCATATGTGTATGTAATTCATTCTGATCATATTCATCCCTTCTCCTTTTCCACCCCTCTTCCCACCAAGTTTCCAACCCATATTCATGATTTTTTATTTGTTTTTGTTCTTGCTCTGTGACTGTAATAGATACTCTTAACTATTGCTGTGAGAGAGCACCCAAAGTCAGGCAACCTAAGGGAGAAAGGAGATTTATTCAGTTTACATTTCCAAAGGGGAGATATAGTCTCTCAAAGCAGAGGTAGCATGGCTGGCTAGCCAAAGATGGAGGAGGCTATGTCACTGCAGACATCTTAGAGGCTCAGAACTGCAAGACTGCTTGCTAAAACAGGCAGACTTCTCCGAGAGGTAAGGTGGGACTAATCCACCTTTTTTTTTAATTTCCACTCATGCAAACTTAAGAGGTACACTGGTCCCCTCCCTCCCTCCAACCCTCCACCCTCCTCCCTCCCCATCCCCCAGTGCCTTCCCCTCCCATCCCTGGAGCATCCTTTAATGTACATGCCAAACTTTTCTCTGGGTCCTCCTCTCCAATGAGGAGGCATTTCCCAGAACCCTTTCCTGTGTTCCCGTTAAGCATAGGAACGCTACTGTGGCTGTCAATCCCTTGCCTCCCAGGATCCTAGTACCTTTAGCAAATGCTAGACTTTGTGGGGTCAGTAGTGTGTTGGACATTGCGAAGGGCATGCAAAGTCCAATTATGATTGCTTCTGTTCTAACTTGTGTGGAGTATCTTGCAAATCATTACTCCTCCCATCCTTGTGCTCTTACAATCTTACTGCCCCCTCTTCCGCAAATTTCCCTGAGCTTCAGGATGGGGAGAGATTAGGCTGGCCTAGTTCCAGGTGGTTGATATAGAGTCTCTGATAGCAGCGCTGTTTACAATGGCAAAGTCATGGAATCAACCCAAATGTCCAACAGGTGACAAGTGGATAAGGAAAATGTGGTACATCTATACAATGGAGTACTACTCAGCCATCAAAAATAATGAATTAATGGAATTTGCCAGGAAATGGATGGAATTAGAAACAATTATATTGAGTGAAGTATCCCAGACCCAGAAAATTAAGTGCCGTATGTACTCCCTAATAGGTGGATCTAGTACTAAACCCACTTAGAGACACTTAAGGATAATTCTCTGTAATACCTACAGTAATTGCAAAGATTATGAACAGGAGGGATGGGGAAGGAGGGCCACACTAGAAACAAGGAGAGAGGGGACCATGTTACAGCAGAGAAAATAGGCCACCATCAAGGACTGCAAGTAAGTAATGAGATATCTGGTTAAGTTCACAGACTTTCCTTCCTGATCATTTACAACTGATGGGGTATGATCTTACCAGAAGGGGAGGGCATATAGTCTGGCAGATAGAAAGTAACCATTTCGCAAATGGGTGATTGACCCCTCCCTCACCGCAGTTTCCTACTTTTATTACATCTACCTTTGAATATACTCTTATAACAAGACTCTAGTTTAACAGGTTTTTATCTTTGTCCAGGGGGTGACATCCAGTACCCATCAGGATAGAGTGAAGGGCACTACAGGAGCAGCAAAACTGAAAAAAAAATCAACAAACCATAATCCAGAACATCACCAGACTAATCCACCTTAAGGCTCACTCTTTGTGACTGCCTTCCTCCAGCAAGTCTCCACCTCTTAAGATGCCATGACCTTACCAAACACATGAGACTGTGGGAACACATTTCAAACATGACAGCAGTGACCCACTGGGCTTCCACTAACACATGTGCATCTTACTAGTGGCTGCATCACTGAAGAGAATGATTTCCTCTTCCCAGCAGCTCTTGACTGACATTAGCTTTCTTGTGTGGGGGCCCAGACCTGTGACTTCCCACCCCCCACCACACCACCCAATTGTGTGTGCATGCTCTGTGTTTGGAACCGCAGATGTTGTGAGCTCATGAGTGTCATAGCCACATCATGACCATAAGGCAGAATTTCACAACCCTCACTGTTGTCTAGTTCTTAAATTCTTTCCATTCAGTCCTCTCATTCAAGATGTAACCTGGTTTCAAAAAGAGTGATATCGGCGTTCCATTTAAGCCTAAACACTCAGCATCTTATCAACCATAAGTCTGAATTAACTGGTTTTTGTTGCAAAAATGAGGTTCTCTGATCAAGGTTGAAGATAGAACCAGTTTATGGAAATAAACATAAATATTTAGGAAACAGTTTGATAAAGATATCCATTTACCAAATCCAAACGAAAGATTCAACCTAGTGCTTATATATTCCCCAGTGATGGACCTTCGATCAGTTCCACAGTACTGTGTCTGAGCTCCTGCCTACAGAGTAGATTTCAGAGCCAATCTCTTCATAGGACCCAGGGGATTTGTATATAAGAAAAATGATGATTTTCTGGTGATCGCTATTTCTGTGCACAATTACCTGTCCCTGGTCTCTGACATAGAATTCTCCTGTCCAATATAGCAGTACAATAAACTATTAGTCTGTAGGTAATATCTATTGAAGACATCTGGTAAAAATATAAGAGTTTATCTGAAAGGAACAATGATTTTAGAATCAGATCATTCAGTAGTCAAATTCCATCTTTGTCTTTCTGCATTGGTAGCTAGGTAAATGTTCAGAGTTTTTGAACTTCATTTTCCCATCTCCATGATAGAAGAATAATGCCCTACTTTCAGCATTGTGACTCAATTGCAAGAAAATGTCAATATTTATGGATACTTATCTTGCCACCTACCACAATGTGTGCAATACTTGTCTTTGCCCTCCCCCTTGTTTTTTCCTATAAATAACCATCTTATGGGAATTCAACATAAAACCAACTAGTGGAGGCCAAACTTGTAGGATGCTTTGTATTTTTTTAAACTTTTTTATTATTTTATTATTTATTCAATTGTGCGTGTATGCGTGTATGTATGTGTGTGTATGTATGTGTGTGTGTGTGTGTATAACCACGTATGAATTGGGGAACCACCATGGATGTTTACTCTGCCCCGGGATTCACAGGCTCCACCCTACCAGAACCAGAACCACAGGCCGCCCCGCTTCCCCTCAATGGCTATACATGGGGTCTAGGATCCGAACTCAGGACCTTCTGCCTGCAAGGCAGAGGCTTAACCCCTGAGCCACCTCTCCAGCCCCGTGCTTTACATTTTACCTGATGTGATAGTCAGCTTAGGTCTGCAGCTGGACTACTGGCCAATGGGGGTGCTGCCTTTTCATCTAATTGAGAAAGAGCATTCTAGATTTCTAGCTACTCAGGACTAAGTTCTAGAATATTCCTAAACAGTGCAAAGAATGAATGCAGTGGTGTCTGAAGAAAAACCTAATGACTGGCAAATTTTCCCTGCAAAAGTTGAAGACCAGAGGAAGAACACATGTGCTTGCTTGCTTGCTTGCTTGCTTTTCCAGAATCTTCTGCATAAAGTTTTTACTTCAGATCTCTGACATGACTACCCATTTTCATCTAAGCAGATTTCTCAGCAAAACTCTCTGAAGCAATCTGCTCATTCTCTTCTTTCTCACTGTTTCTGAGAGATTTGGATAGGGTTCAAACGCCTCTTCCATCTGTTTCTTCTCCTCATGCTGTGGCCTCAATCTTTTTCCTTAAGTTCCATCCTCTTGAACTCTAATTAGTGCCCGGGACCTGAGTCAAGGTTGCTTCTTTCCCTCTGTCAGGATGCCTCTGTTGGGCCAGATCCTTTCCAGAGCAGGGAGGGTATGTGAGTTCACTTTTGATGTTTCCTAGATGTCTCCATCTGGGTCTGACGTCCTCTTAGACTTCCATGCAGTTATTTCTCCTCTGTAACAAGGTCTAGGCATTTGATTGTGGGACAAAGTGAAAATAATAGCAGCAATAAAGAGCAAAAAGACTTATCCACAGAAAAGTAATTTAATCAATTATGGCATATGCTCCCTATTCATAGCTGTTTCTTTTGAGGGTTTTCAGCTCAAGGAAATGATTCCTTAAACACAGTTATGTCTTAAGCATTTGGCAAATAAATTTAGATGAGTTCACCAGCTTAACATAGTGATGATTCGTTTGATATTTTTCTAATGGAACCTGAAGTTCAATATGAAAAATCAGGGGATCCATTTTGAGAAAAGGTGCTGCTATGGTAGTATTATGGATTTCCTTTCTCATCAATGTTTCTGAAGATATGGTCTGTGGCATAATTTTAGACCTATTCTTGAGGTTCCTCGGTTTTCATTATCTTATCTCTTCTTTCTTGCATTCAAGTAGCTTGACAGGAGTTTGTCAATTCAAAATGTTGTGATAGTTCTTCACAGCTTCTCTAGGATTGATAGATCTTTGCCACTGGGTGAATGCATTTGGAAAAAACACACAATTCAGCAAGTTCCTTTTGCAGTGTATTTTGGATCAATTTTCTTGACTTAATGAGTAGCTACAGAACCAGCAGCATAAGAGCTCGTCTCTACTCTTATTGCTGCCTTAGCAAAGCTACAGGAGATGACAGGAAGCAAGCCATTGTTTTTATTTTTGAATAGTAATTTATTTTAGCTCTCAGAATTTGATTCTGTTTAAGTTGTGAGAGAGCAAGAGCTAAAGAAAATATAAATGGTACAGAATAGAAATTCATTCATGAACACACAGTTATTTCAGACCTTATGAGGACAGTGAAAGAACACTTACTTTTGATTCAGTCTTCCTCTCAATTATTGTACTGAAATAATATCAATAAAGATACCATGCTAAGTAGTTGTCTATAATAATAGAGAGATGGTCAATTATTCTAGTCATTATATAAAACTGCCTATAGAGGCAGTTTTAGAGCAGCCATGCTGGGAAGGTCTCCAAAGTTCTTTGAAGGTCATCCCAAGGGCTGGGATTACCCTAAAGGAACTCACCCTATTGATCTGGAGGAACTGACTGTAATTTTTCACAGAAACAACTCTGCCCAAATCCTCTGTTCATGAAAAGGTATACAAATTAGTTCTCCATTGTAAATAAGCCCCACCATGAGGTTGGGCACAAGATCAATTGGGTTGGGCCCCAATATGAACAGAACAATGAGAAGAAGAGAACCAAAAGGTCCAATTAGCTTTGCAATAACTGGAACAAACCATTGAGGAAAAACCACTTTTCCCAGACCTGACTAAGGGTATAAATATTCTGGACCCTGGCAACCATTTTTGGCACCTCTGTCCCTCATAGTACTCCATGTCTGGAGTCCTTGAGTTCCTACCTGACTTTTCTCTCACTCCTCATGCATTCCATGCCTGGAGTCCATGATTTCTGCATGGCTTTCTTGCCCCTCATGGATTAACATTGGCGAATTCCATTCTTTCTCTCCTCTAATAAACGCTACGTTAATCCTCAACGAGTGTTATTGGTTTCAATCTTCAATTCTGGAACACAAGAACTTGGACACAAAAATCCCACATCATTTACAATGGGATTCAGCATTTAGCGTTAACACTTGTCAACTGGGTGAAACTGAAAAAGGTATATAGGCTGCGCCTTCAGCTGCACCTTTAAGTGCTGACTGCAAGATCTTAGAAACTGTCTTTTCCAGAGTGTTAATTTGCCTTGACCCACTGTCAAGGTTTTAATGAAAATACCGCACACCAGCCAATATGTTTGAATGATTGGGCCCCACCTGACAGCGAGGTTCAGGCCTTTAGCAGGTGAAGTCTCAGGGAAGTGGGTCACGGGAGATGTGGGCATTGAGGGCTCTAGCTCAGATCTTCCTGCTTGTGCGCTCTGCTTCCTGAATATTGATTTGATGTAACAGATGCTTCCAACTCTAGTTGTCAGCAATTCTTGTCTCATTGTCGTCGTTAACACTACTGAGATGTCTTTAAACTCTGAGTTCAAGTCACGAGTTAAAAATCCATCCTCCCTTAAGTTTTTTTTTTTTTTCTGTCAGGTGTTCGGTCACTGATGGGAAAAAGGAGCCCAGACATCCCTGGACACTTGAAACAGTTTTACCATGAGACTGGCCCTACACTGGCTCCCACTTCTTAGCCTTCTTCTGCGCGGCGGAGGAAGATGAGGCATCAGGGTTTGCTGTTATTCCTTAGCTCATGAGTCTTCAAGTCGGACTGCACAGTAGAATCAAAGGAAAGATTTTAAATCAAAAATGTCTTGTCATCTGTAGTCCCACAGATCATGCAGATAATATCTAAGGAATGGTAGATGCTAATGCTTTTAATATTGTTCCAGTGGTTGTAACATCTAAAAGAGCCTGGAGCTCTAGCCATGGGTTCGCACATCTGTTTACAGCTCATCATCTTCTTATCATGTTGCTACTTTACATTGGCAGACACACCAGGAGGTGCATGGGTTCAGTTGTTTTTCTTCAAGAGAAACTTCCTGCTCTTATTTCCACACCCCTCTGTAGCATCACTTGTTCCAAAGAGGGAAACTCTTATCTTCAATGTAAATTCAGTCTTTTTTTCTTACTGCTCTCACATTTTCTCCTTCTTCCTGATTTCTGCTTTTTTAAATGATAGTAAATATGAACTTGTAAATTGCCTCAAAATCAAGAATAAATAGAAGACTTAAAAAAATACGAGCCAGCAAAAAATTAAATGAGCTTTATCTGCTCTTTCATCATGTACTTGCTCCTTAAGGTGAGCTGTGGGCGCTTTTGCTCTGAGTGCAGATTGGTTTGCATACTCAAAACGTCTTAATTTAAAGGTTCATGCAGGTCGGAGCTTTGGCAGTGACTGCTTTGTTCCAAAATGAAGAACAATGTTTTCTAAGAACAAGTTTAAAACCATCTTATTATTTTGGGAAAGTTCATGCTGACAAAAAAAAGTTATAAGAACTTTAGGCAAATGCTAACATGTTCTTAAAATAACAGGTGAGGAAAATCTGGGGATGGTGAGGACTGAAAAGTGCTACTTGTTAGATAACATTTTAGCTCATGCGTTGACTAAAATTATGTTTTTTTTTCATTTACCAAAATAACCCAGCACGACAGAGTGCTAGCTAGTTCCCCAAATCCATGCTTCCATTTCTTTTTAAAATAATAATTCATTTAGCTGATAAACATGTCAATAAATAAGCTAAACACAGTAATAAATTTAATGCAGAAAGATAAGGACAATGAATGTGAACAATACTTTCACACACGCATGCACACCCCCCACAGTGACTACTGACACATTAAGACGGTGAGTAATATCATGAGCATGAATACAGAATAGTGAACTAGTAAAGAGCAAAGACTATAGTCACTTCATCAAAAAGTCGTTTTTCTCTTCACACAAAAGGAATTTGATTCATCCTTACAAGATTATTTCCTGATTATTGATTATCAAGGTTCCTTCTATTTCCTTTTATCTTAAGAACAGCTTACATCTCTATGTGGTGGTGCAAGTTAGGTTTGGGCAGTCCAAAGAATGAGAAAAAAAGAAAACAGGGTGTATTTTTTTTCCTTTAAAGCTACTGTTTGGAAATTGTATGTGATAGTCCTATATATCTCTCACTCGCCAGATGTAAGTTGGTATTACAACTAGCTTCAAGAAAATGTTGTACAACTATTTTGTTCAACAACAACTAAAGAATCCTGCTACAGAGTAAAAGAGAAATAATGGATTTGAAGGGACAAAATATGAGTCTCTTCAGTAAAATACTCAACTACCCAGGCAAATATTGTTTCTTCTCCTTAAGCATGATTTACTTCTCAACCAAGAAATTTTTGAATGATACCAGGCTTGAAATCTAGTATTTATGGAGAATGTTTCTTCCTCAAAATACATTGAGGTTTAAAATATAATCTTGCTTGTGGATATTGGGCTCATGTGTATCTGTGCCCATCAAAGCACATGATTGTAGGTGCACATGTGCTGTAGCACACAAGTGGAGATTGGAGGACAACTCTGGGACCAAGATGCCAGTTATCAACTTCTACCGCAAGACAGAGTCTCTTCTTTGTTGTTCATTGTGAAGCATACCAGGCTAATTGTCTGGGAACTTGTGAGGATTCTTCTGTCTCCTCCTTTCCTATCCTTCAGATGCATACTGTGCCCAGCTTTTAGATGGATTCTAGAGATTGAAGTTCAGCTCTTGGCATTTCTATTGCAGGTGGTTTCTCATATCCCCAACTCCCCGAATGCTTTCCTCAGAATCAGTCTCAAGCATTTATGGTTAATCAGCAGCAAGTAAGCATGTCTTGTTCCTCAAATATCTGAAGATACTATCATGCTCTGACCATCATTTCTCATTACTTACTGAAAATGGAGGTCTTAAAGAATGGTAGTAAGACATCAATAGAGCAAACTTGTCAAATACTGTTTACAAAATGCAGAGAATTGACCCAATATTAAATTTGACTGAAAATTCAAATGCAACAGAGTGAAATATGGTAAGTCACAAGAGATATGAAGGACCATTTTTCAAATCTTTCTTTGTGTAATCTACAGCCTAGATTTCTAAAGTACTGCTATAGTGCTAACTTGAATGGTCACAAACACTCATACTGTGCTAACTCTGTAGCTAAAATTTTATCTGGCTTTGTGTATCTGGATGTGTGTCATAGCTTCAAAGCTACACCCACTTCTCTAGTACCAAATTTGTACAAGTTTCAGCTACTATTTCTGTGAAAATATGTGACCCAAACAATTTAGAGGAACGAGCATCTTAATTATGCTTACGATCTCATGCTGGTGTTAGTCTGTGGTAGGAAAGTTAATATCAGAGGCTGAAGAAACTGACCATACCATATTCACAGGAAGAGCTGATAGATTTTTCTATGTACCTATACTGCCAAAACCCAACCCATTATGGGCTGGTTCCTCCCACTTCAATTAAATAATTTCTCATAGACATGTTCGGGCCCTGCTTTAACTAATTAATTCTTCTTAGGTGTCTTTAAAAGATCAATACTCAAATTGTCAGTTTGACATTTAAGACTAGCTGCCATAGTATGTTTTCCATTAAAAACCTGAATGGTTAAGTTATATTCTTTTAAAAGCATCTGGAAGTTAAGTATACTTCATTACTTCTCTGCTAGTAACTAAGACATTGTTAAAACATTTATTTAGAAACTATGTCGTTTTCTTAAAATAAAGACAGCTTATCCTTTTATGCTGCATGATGTAAGCCAAAGCCCAAGTGTAAGATAGTTCTAAGATTGTGCAGAGTCTGCAATGTCATTGATCCAAGCTCTTCCCTCTACAGTGTGCCTGCTTGAATTCCAAGAATTGTTTCCTACTAGTTAAGAAAAGAAGACTGTCTTAGCTCTTATTTCATATTTAATTCCGTACATGTGAAGCCTAAATGGTGATATTTTCATTCATGAGCAAATTATGCTTAAAGTCTTACAACTCATTCAGTTGTTACACTGACATAACGGCATATGCATTTTAAACATGACATAAAGCAACCAGATAATTTATAATTTACCAGAGGTTTTAATACATTTTACTTTTTCTGCTTTTAAAGTTTGTGATAGGACTAAATTGTCTAGGATGATTTTCAACCCAGAAACCTCCTTCAGCATCCTTCAGAGTGCTGGAAGTATAGGACTGCATCATCACACATAGTCTTTTTAATTAGTGTTTATAGTACCATTTAATAATCTGAGTAACATGCATACCATGCATCCACTCACTGTATTTTGTTCATGTAAAAAGAAAAATACATGAGGTGAAGTTCTCACTACTCAAGGAGATTTGGGTTTAAGGTAGATATTTATTAATGAAACCTGAAGGCTAGTATATGAGGAATTCTTCTTCACTGGTTTAATAAAATTGTTGCATTAATCAAGCTGTCAGCCAAATCACTAGCTTCCAAGCAACCAAATGCTAAGGGTGGGAACAATGCTGTGAGTTGGTCCTTGAAGGAGGATTTCCTGCAGAGATAGAGAGAGAAAAGCTCTAGTTAATCAACTGTGTAGGACTTACTGGAGCTAATAAAGGGTAAGTACCTCCCTGGTGCCATGTTGGCCAAAATTCAGATGTTGGAAGAAGCAATAGTAGAGGAAAGGATGCACTGTAAGGAAGTGCTTTAAGCTTTGAGCATGTGGAATTTTTTTTGTGACTATTTAGGAAAGTATAGTAGTTAGGACTAGGGAGAGGGTGGAAGAAACTAACACTGTGTTTAAGAGAAGACACAAAAGGAGATTTGGGAATAGAACATGCTTCTGAAGTTAAGTAGAATCATTGAGCTGTGGATATACACCTGCACTGTGGAAGAAATAAATAATGTACTAAATCTCTTATCTCTCCAACAGCTTTCCTTCCAACTGCTCAACCTTTTGGTCTTTAAATACTTATAGTAATTTGAGAGGACATGTATGTTGGAAGAAGTGGGACTTGTTCAAAATGCCATACCTATTCCTGAAGTTCACTGCATGAAAAAAGGATCTGTCTTCTCCATATAGTAAGCTTCAAGGTGAGGGTCTTTGGCTCTCTTAGTCCTGAACTGATTGGTGCATGACAAATGTGATTTGGTCGTGTTTTCTTGGAGACATCTGTACCTCTCCATTGGTCTTAGGCTGAAGGTCAAGCTTCCTACACAAGAGTGCATATGGGAAAGATTAAAATAAGTAAAAGGAACTCAGCAAATTTTAACCCCACCTGTTTACCAAAAATATCACCTCTAGCATAAATCTAAGATCATAAAAGCCTAGAGATGTTTAGCAACAATAAGACCACTCTAGTTATTTTTTTCTTTTTTAAGTGCCAGTGACAGAAAATATCTTTGGTGAAAAAAAAAAATCAATTCTAAATAGTCAATTTTCAGTGAAGGCAAGGTGAGAAAACTCTTCTCCAGAGACACCCCTGACTGACATGGAATGAGACAACCCACCCGGTTGATACATTTCTGGTACACCTTCCTTCAGAGACATGGCCTACTGAATGCAGACTCTACGGTAAGAATAAAAATTATTTCCCAAAAGGGATGATAGTTTCACTTCCTGTCTGAATTGGAAAAAGCCAGTCAGTCATTTTTCTCCCTTCTCTATTCGCAACTTCCCAGCAGATCTGTGCCCAAAGGCTTATTTCAGCAACAGATTGTGGATGGCAGAGACTAGATGACAGTGGAGTGCTCTCAACATGTAAGCACTGACCCTCTTTCTTCCAGAATCAAGGAGTTTAAGTTAAAAACAATAACAACAGCAACAACAACCACAAAATGTATACACCAAAATAGTACTGAAGGTATGAAGCAGTTAACATAAATCTTTCATATATTTCTGTGGCAATATATAGAAATAATCATGATCAATTGAATCTGGGATGAAGTCTTTCTTATAAACTATTAGTTCTCTTACATAGAAGTATAAAGTTAATGCAATTATACTTCTTAAAACTTATCAGTATGAACTTCGTATTTTCCCAGAATACATACAATACTATTTTTATGTCTATATGCTAGCATATGTATCTCAGTTATAAAGCCTATATCGTATGAATTGAAGTTTAAAATAACAGATGTTCCCATTGCAATAAAAATTAAAATAAACCATCTCAACTAAGAAAAAAATAAAATAGAAAGCAATCTGGAAATGACTTCTACCCCACCCATAATTATGTATCTGCACCTGTCTTCCCATACTTCACCAAATCTATAATCAGACATAGTGTCATGTCACCTGTTGGCTTTGCACCACTAGCTCCTACATTCCTATTAGTTCAAACTGTTACCAAATAAAATACTCTTGTTTCTATCGAAGATTGATGTGGAAGCCTATTCACCTGTTCTCAGCTCTTACCTAAAAACACATTTTCACACTAATTTCTTCTCCAGTATCTTTAATTTTTTTAACAACTTTTCTCCCTCAATTCAAGATATAAAAGCACAAGGATATCTCAATGTTTGAAGCAATTTCTTCAGGTTAATATTTGTTTCTAGGAACTCTACAATTCTCTGCTTATCACTACAAGAAAATATTTTGAAAAGATTGTATACTCAAATTCCTGTCCTTATATTTTCTCTTGAGCTCTCTTCAGGTAGTCTTTAAACTCTACTACAATGGATCTTAATGTCACCAAAGAATTCCAACTTGTTACTTTTAGTTATTTACAGACCCCTTCTTACTAAAACAGCTCACAGCATTTAACACTTTACTAACACAGTTTTCACAAAGTTCTCAAAGCCTACTGTGTATGGGCCTTTTCTGTCTTTATTGACTATGACTTTAGACTCTGTTTTGTGGATTTCCCCTAATCACATCAATCTCTAAGGACTGTGATGTCATAGAGTTTTGTAATTATTCTTTTCTCTAATCCATAACCTTCCACTACACCACTAATCTCCAAATCTGCAATCAGAGACTATGTCATATGACCTATTGGCTTTACACCACTGGCTCCTACATGCATAATAGTTCCAACTTGTAAGATCTAAACTACTGAGATTCTTCTCTGTCTCCTCAACCTATTTTTAATGGAAAGTAAGAGATTTCTTTAAAATTCAAGTCAAAGTGTATCATCTATATGCTTAGGACAGTCCCACTACTTTCTTGTGTCATCTTATGTAAAAATTGAAAATAGTTATCATGGCTTCCAGATGCTCATGTCAATTACTCTTTGTTATTTGCTTTTTCTCTCTCTCTCTTTCTCTCTCTCTCTCTCCCCCTCCCTCCCTCTCTCTCTCTGTCTCTCTGTCTCTGTCTCTCTCTCTCTTTCTTAGAAAAACTGCTACAATGTAACCTTTAAGATAATTCATACTATGTCACAGGGGTCTGAGGTAGTACTTGGCATGAGTCAATATTCAGTAAATACTTTTTGGTGGATGGAAAGATAGATGGAGGATTGGATGGATGGATAAGCAGATTTGGATTGATGGATGGATCATAGATGGATGAATGGGTATGTAAATGGGTAGTTGGTTAGATAGATGGTTGTTAGATGAGTTCCTAGTTAATGAGTAGATGTAACTATTCAATTGCTGGTATAGGGGCTACATGTAAAGTAATCAGAAAGTCAATGCTGATAATTGTTTCTTTGTATTTCTGTTTTAAATATCTCACTGATACCACATTTCTTATCACTAGATAAACATATATTTCAACTTTATTTGAGGTGTTTAATTTATTTAAGTATGAAAGAGAATAACACATTCCCATCATATATATTCCCATTATAAAGGAATGATTAGCAACCAAAAAAACAACATGAAAAAGAGAAAGTTGACCTGGTCCTACCTTGTATTCCATCATGGAGTAATCCAAGGAACCAGTGACCATATGTCCATCAACATTCTGCAACATTATCTTTTACTATGCTGCTAATCAAATTGCACTGAGAAACATTATGTACAAAACTTTGACTAAAGTCCTGGCACTGCATAATTTATTGAATATTATTCTCTCAGGAACACTGCCTGCTCCTCTGTCTTATGGAGAAATATAAAGGACTCTATTTTCTTTCAAATATTTGTGTGCTGACTTATATTATTGTTCTTTGTATTCTTTCTAGATACAAATTGATATGTGATTCTGTCAGTTTCATGCATACATAAATCTCAATTTCTAGACTATTCTTTTTCCTTTTCTCATAATAAAATCCTTTCTAGTGTTGCCCCAAAGATACACCTTTTGATATTTCTGAACATTTATTTATATATGAGCATTGAATAATTATAATGAATATGATGATAATGGTTTTGATGGTTGTGTTCAATTGATTCTCACTTAATAAAACTAAAACAAAGACATTTTCAGAATGTTTTTATGTAGCCCACTATTTTTTATACACATAAAATCTTAAGCTTATTAAATGATAATATTGTTCCAGGCATGGTTGGGCAGTACACTATGGCTGAGAAACATTCTATTATCCAGTCGATAAGAGTTTTGGTGATTATTATTATTTGTAAATGTAAATAGAAGTTTATACTCAAATACCTGGTTTCCTACAAATGACTAAATAGTAAATGATTACAACAGGAGGCCCTGGTCCTTATGGACCCATGGTTAAAGTATTTATCTCTTCTGACCCTTCATTTTTCTGCCCTTTCATTTCCCATTTTAAAATTTGATTGGTTCTCTCTCTGGGCATCAGTCTATTTCCATTCTAGTAATCTTTAATTGCACTGCTAGAAGGATCTTTTCTATAGTGCTGGAGTAAACATGCAAATAGTCCTGGGACTTAAGTGGTGTGACATTCAGGTTTTCAACTTTATGATGGCTCAGAGTGGGACATGTTCTGTGGGATTACCTGTGGATTTTGGCCATTGTCTTTTGAGATAAGATTTTGCTGTGTAATTTGTCTAGAGTGGCCCGGCATTCGAAACAATCCTGCTTCAGCTTCTTGAGAGATGGGATTAAAGGCCTACTCCACTGTGTTTGAGTCCATGGATCACATTTTGAAATTTGATCTTTTCTCAGGGAGTAGGATACTCCCTTGTGATGCAAAGCGGGAGCCATGAGACACAGCTCTTCCATGTGGCAACTGTGTGGGCAAACAACTGAAAGTCTACAGTGTCTTGTGTTGCTCAGGTATGATGTTCATTAGGTAGGTATATTACATCATCTTCAGTTGACCTAGCTTCAACTTATGATGGCAATGCAACCCCAAACTCAAAAATTCATAACTCAAAAAGCATTTGATGCCTAAAATATCCTTGAAGGGTATCCCATTGTCAACAAAATGTATACCATTCCCCAGCATAGATCCTAAGCATCCCACTGAGCCTTCTGCTCCTTATCATTGCCCTTCCTTGGTAGTGCTGTGCCCTTAAATCACTGTGGAATTATTCCCTTTAGGTCATCTTTTTTTCTTTTCATTCTGTTTTCCCAAGACAATGTCTCAGAATGTGAATCAGAGAGATGAGGAACACAGTATGTAGTCCAGTCTGTATTTGACTTCTGAATGTTCCTACTTTATCCTCCAGAGTACTGTGATTATAGGTGAGTATCACCATGCCCAACTAAGCTTTATTTAAGCATCTGTTTTATTCCTATTGTTTGTTCTGCCTGGAAGAACTAATTCTTGCTACTTGCTGCATTAAGTCTCTCTAACTGCCTGTTAAAATTTTATGTAGGTTTAATTTTATATTCTATTTGTCTATAATATTCTAATAATAGTGCTTAGAATCATTTTTTATTCCAATTGCTTTTGTCAGTTGTATTGAAAGAAAATTTTAATCATATTAAAATTTAAAGAGCTTAGTTAAACAGATATTGATTCATGTAACAAACAGTTATAAAAAAAGCACAGGAGGAGAGAGAGAAGAAGGAGAAAGAGAAGAAGGAAGAGGAGGAAGAAAAGGAAGAGGAGACATGTGGTGATTACTAAAGTAGGGAAAGAAATATTTGCTTTGTTTTTGATTGTGTGGGTGGTTCCCATGGAATCCTTGAGTTACCTGTAATTGATGTTATCTGGTTGATGAAGCCTTTGTCTTGTTTGGGTCCAGATTTGTTTACTAGGAAACCAATGCACTTAGGTGCTCTCAGTCTTCTGGATTCTCAGCTTTGTAGCTGTTGCTTTTCACATTTCTCACTAAACACTGTACTTTATCAGAAACTGTTAATCCAAAGCTATGTCTTCTATAGCACCAGTTTGGACTCTTGAATGTACACAACTCTTCAAAATTTAACAAAGCAAGATTGATAAATTTATATTTAATATAACAGAATTTAATATAACAAATGTTTCCTGTGTTCATGGCATCCATATGTTTGATTTATTTTTTACTCATTTCCTATCTTCGAAACAGTCTGGCTAGGAATAAGTACATACATCTCATTGACAGGCCTTCTGTCAACATTTTCTCATGGAGATCTAATTTTGAATTTTCGATGTTCCAGTTTAATGTAGCATTGAGTCATGTTAAGTTTTAATTCACAAATATTAAAGGCCATATTCATAAATTACACTCACAAATTAGGATTATATAAGAAAGAAACATTTTATAAATTAATAATTTAAATAGAACCTACCAATGAAGTACTCTATGGTATTTCTTAGCTTAGGTTAAGTCCAGCATCTTCTATATTATGAAATGACGGATCTTCCTGTCATTTCTATTCTATGTATTACAATGAGTGGTTGATAATATAATCCTCCCAGCTCTGGTTAATTTGGTCACTTTTCTTTGTCCACTTTACCATGTTTACTTACTTGTGTTAGTTCTATCTGGGGATGAGTTTCATAAAGATGTTTTAATTTAAATATATTATATTCCTCAAACACATTCAACTTCAATACCATTTTCCTCCCCTTCTTTCTGTAACCAGCCCTCTTAAGCCCTCTAAATGGCCTTGCGTCTGCTTTCATGTCATATATGTAAATGATTTTATGTCTTCATATTAAAGTTAGGATGCAGAAATGAGACAAAAGAATGAAATGTGCTATAAATTTCGAAGTTCAATAGAGTTCATCTAATATGATAATCTCCAGTTGCATCTATTTTCCTGCAAACATCATTTCATTCTTATAGATTGCTGGAAAAAACTGTGCTACTAAAATTGAGTTTCCTGAAGGAAACACTCACATTCTGAAGCGCTGGCCCTCTTTGGTGAGCTGCAGATGGATTCTCAGTCAGGAGTGTGGCCACATGTCCAGGCTGGATGCTTCTCATCTGTCTTGAGCACTGAGAAAATTATGGATGTCAGACTGCTCCGCAAACTCTCAAGCACTCCCTCCACAAGGAGGCTCATTACTGTTGGTTTTGTCATCAGCTTTATCTGTGATTTTAAGGCCATGACACTTTCATTTTAAACAAATTTACTAGTAATTAAGCATGTGAATGAGGTTTTACCTCTTCAAATATTTGGAAAGTTATCCACTTATTCTAGTGAGGCTGCCACTGCCCAAACATGATTGAGAGTCCTTTCAAAAATGGAGAACCATTAGTAGTGCCTCTAAATCAGAGATCATTGAAGAAAATAATCAATATGGTGTACTTGCACACATTAAAAGCCTTTTCATGTTAAATACATAAATTTAGTTAATTAAACATTTAAGAAAGAATAACTTAGAGAAAGGAAGCTTAATTTCACAAAGGGACTGACTTGTTTTTTCGCCTGCTTACATGATGCAATAAGATCCAGAGAGTATTATTGCAGAAGTTCTATTGAAAGAGACAGAGCCTTTCCTTTGGTTCAGTAGGCTTGACTCGGAGAGCTACAAGTCTCAGAAGACTGACAGTCACCAAAGTTACTCCAAGCCAGTGATGCCCAGGTTGCTTATCTGACAGTTGTGAAGAATGACAGGAGAGGACAATAGAAGGAGGGTGAGCAAGTCAAGTTTGTTGGAAACAGTGGAACAAGCAGAGAGAGTACTGGCATTCTCCTTTTACAGCACCAAAAAGAAGCCCAATTGGTTTGGCCCTTATATAAATTCAGGCATCAACTTTGAACAAACCTGGTTGGACATTTTAAACATATGTTGGGGAAGCTTGATTGGTTCATGAATGGGGTAAAAGTGTACACGCTCAGACAAAACCTGCCAAAACATCCGAAGGAAGGAGTAAGAACTAGAAAGGGAAAATAATAAAAGCTGGTGCTTGGCTGGCGTCTGGCAAGCCAGGAGGTTTTAGATTTTAGTCTTTGGTCTCCCAGATCACACAGAATTCATTGTGAAAATGGTTTTGCCAGAACATGGAGTTATTTTGTTGTCCATAACCCTGACAAATTATCTGTAGCAGGAATCGACCTTACTCCTGATCTCTAACCAGAACCACGTATGAAATTTAATTTCCAAATTATTTGAACCTGAGACTATTGTAGAACAGGGGCAGAGAGCATACACAAGGTTAAAAATTGAAAGGAATTCTCTGAATGGCTGGGCTATTTGACATGACATAATAGTCTATGTTCATGAAATCAGAACAGTGGTAGTTGTCTCCTGCTAGAGGAAGAGGAGTTAGTCATATTCCTCAGTGGTGTAGTCATTGGTAAGTTGCCCTTGTTCAAGTAAATAGCTCCTATGCTCATGGAAACAATCCTAAATAAATGATGCAAGTAGGAAGGGAAACTTATTGGGGAAAAGGGATAATGTGCAAGGAAAGGGCGAGAGTAGATAAAGAGGGATATGATCTAAACACAGTATACATGTGTTATGTAAGTATAATTGCACAACAAAATTAAAAAACATCCTTTGAACCTGAGTTTTAAAAGCATCTCAATGTGAATCTCACTATCAGTCTTTATCTGGTTATGCAAAAGTGTTTACAAGTGAATGGTACAGTGGACGATATATTTTCCAACCACTTGAGACAAGGAAGAAAAAGGGGAGGTGCTATGGTTTGAATGTGAAATATCCCCACAGGCCCACATTGAAATGCTTGGTCCCCAGTTGGTGATACCGTTTGGAATAATTAGACTGTGGAGACTTGCTGGTGGAAATACAACATGAGAGGTGGGCCCTGAGGTTTAATAGTCTGGCCCCTCTTCCTGTTTTTTTTTTTTTTTTTCTTCTTCTTCTTCTTTTTCTGCTTTGTCAGTGTGTCTGGCATGCCTTTCCCATCGTAATGGCTTCTATCTGTCTGAAACCATAAGCCAGAACAAACCATCTCTAACTTAAGTGGCCGAGGTCTGAGTATTTCCTCACAGCATGAAGAGTAAAACAAGAGGGATAAGACATGAAATAAAAATGACAGAATATTGATATCGATGAAGCTACGTCACAGGTAAATCAGTCTATATTACACTATCTCTTCTGATGTTGTTCATGAATGGACATTTTTATAACAAAAGTTTGAAACAAAGAGTAAGGTAAACTCATAAATAGAAATAAGACTGGAACTTCTGAATTTCATAATATGCAATTTACTCTAGAAAGCTCGATTGTCTCTTGCCCTAAGGTTGCACAGGATATCCTCAAACTCCTCTTTCTACAAATTAAATTTGCACTGTGATTCTATTTGCAACCAAGTTCCAGAAACACCAAGCCAGCCAAAAAGAATGCTAATGAGCTTCTCCAATAGTTATATTAGAGAACTAAAAATGCTTCAATCTACTTATAAATACCCTGCTAGAACTATGCTTTATATAGAAATCATGGCTTCCATTCAAGTGCCAATCATTGTCTTACACAAATTTTTTTCTGGACCACATGTTGAGGATAATTGTAATCTACAATTAAATTCATTTAAACTGAGACAACTGAAAAATGGAAAAGGGAAAGAGAGTAAGTTGTATGCATATATCTTTAACATCTAGTTTCCTCAAATGAGAGAACACTTCCTGACTGTCTTTCTGCTTAATATGATTTTCTCTACTTTCATGTATTTTTCTGCCTAGGACAAAAGTTCATTCTTCTTTACTGACTGTCAAAAAAAGTCACATTCCTCTATTCTTCTGTTGTTGGGCACTTAGGGTGGTTTTATAACTTTAGCTACTATGAAGATTGCTGAAATAGCACTGATGTGCAAATGTCTCTGGAGTCTTCTGGATAAAGCTGGGAAGTATTATAGGTGGATTATCACATATCTGTGTCTCTCTTTAGTTTTGTGAAGAAGCTTCATGTTGATTTCTATAGTTATATTCACTATTCTTTATTTATATTACATGTGAAGCTCTGCATTAAGAGTTATTTCTTTCAGAAGGTTGAGAATATTTATGAATATTGAGGGTAGTTATGTCTTTTGGTTTCTTCTGTTACCATGGGAACTCTCTCTCTCCTTATCCCTCCTGCCTATTTTTAATCCCCCCATCTCTACCTATCTCTCTATCTCTATCTCTACCTATCTCTTTCTCTCTCTTCCTATTTCTCTCTGTGTCTTTCTGTTTCTTTGTGTTATATGCTTCTGTGTTTAACTCATTGATGTGCCTGCCTATGTGTACACATGGAGGCCATAGGATGATGTCAGGTGTCTTCCTCCATTTCTTTCTACTCTCTTTTTGAAAGGCAAGTTCTCTGTAGTTCCCTATTTCAAATAACCAGTTGGCTTGCCATGACCTAAGATCCACCTGTCTCTGCCCATGCAGACAAACTGTAACACTATTACTATATGAGTGCTATAACTTGACCCCCCAAAAGTGCTTTGGTTATCTCCTCTCCAAAACAAAGAATTGTAATTATCTCTTACTTATCTCTCAGTATACTGTTTCTAGCACAGTGATGTGTAAAACTATCTTGTAGCTATGAAAGAAAAAGGTAGAAAAGAAAGAATCACATAGACACAGGATTAAGGAAAGCAAAAACAGACTGGGCAGATGAAGGCTTACAACCTCTCAGTGGAGAATAGTGAGGAGTCTCCCCACTTATTCCCAGGATTTTATTTCATTCAGAATTTTTCATAGACCTTAGCATGTATATAAGTCTTGAATGCTTAACTGATAAACCATATTTAGAAGTATTTGGGGTGGGAGACTATTGGCTGGCCAGAAGGGGATGCTGAAGAGAAAGGGCTCTCTTAATTTATAGTGCATGCTCAGACAACCAGCTTATGAATCAGGAAGATTGGAACTCCAAACTTGTGTCTCTGGCGTGAGACCAGCCCAAAACATGGACATCTTTGCTTCAACAAAATTCCCATTGATCTCAGGCTCTTGCTCAAGGAAAGATATCTAAGATATTGGTGGACAAAACTAGCATCCTGTGCTTCTGAATTCATAAAGAGTGCATGATCTTAGGTATCTCAGCCATTTTATGCTTTTCTCACTTATGAGATTTCCTTTAGCCACAGATTGTGTCCTATATATCACTATCTACTAAGGGGTACTCCACACTCTCCTTATTTCTGAATTCCTACTCAAGAGTTTAGGTGGTGTAGTGGTTACTATTATCTGTTGCTGTGAGAACACCCAGAGAGAAGTTAAAGAAAGAAAAGGAGATTTTTTTCAGCTTATGGTTCCAGCAAGCAGATACAGTCCATTATGGCAGAAATGACATGGTTGGCTGGCAGATGCTGGAGACGGCCTAAGTCATGTCTTTCATGGAGGCCAAAAGCTGCTATTGCAAGCTCAAGAGCAGCCTCACTTACTCAAGCAGGATGGAATTAACTAACCCCAAGGCCTACCCCCGTGACTGCCTTTATCCAGCAAGGCTCTGCCTCCTAAAGGTACCATGACTTTCCCAAATACTGGCAGAAGCTCATGATTCAAACACTGGAGCCTGCGGGAATCAACTCACATTTCAAACCATGACAGGTGGATTGGGATTTGTCTCTTCAGCTTCGGATCTGCGAGTTCCCTTAAACCTAAGAATCTTCTTTCATTACTTCCAAGAAATTCTGCAAGTTCTCAACCATGAATTTCTCAAAATATTTCTAATTGTGTCCCTCATGACTTACTTTTATTCATGTTTTTCATTATTTTTCCTATGACTTTAGAAATGTCCAGGTCCTTCTTTTATTATTATGAAAACAGCTCCCGGTCTTTTTAGACTTCATGTATACAATGCATACAAAAATTGATGCCATTTTCAACCAATCTCATGTCCCCCCTCCTTTTCCCACTGCATAGTTTTCCTTTTCCAACAAGTCCTCCCCTGCTTCCATATCTTTTGGTTTCTGTGGCCCATGGCCTTTCATCTAGAATGCCTGCACTGGCAAGTACCTGAGTATTTGTTAAAGTCTGGACGAATCATCAGTGGATAAATCATTATGAAAGCGCCCTTTTTCTGTCTGGCAATGCCCTTCAATAGTCATTCAGGGAGGTATAGTATCCCTCCTTCATGGGGAAATGTTCACAGGCCAAATATTCTTAGGTTTTGTGGAAGCAGACATCTCCGCAGTGAGTTCTTGGGTGTAGCAGCCCAGTCATGACAAGAGGATGCTGCCTGGCAGCACTCCATTCCACCCTCAGATTTTTATATTCTTACTTCTGCCTCCTCTTCTACTTTCCCTTAGGCTTGTGTGTATACTTGGGGAGGGTGGTGTTCTATTTAGGGCCCAGCAGCAGTCTACAGTCACTTATTCTCTGTATTTTGACTAGTTATTCTTTGTATTATACACCTTCCATTGCAAAAGGAAGCTCCTTGGCCTAGGAATAAGTGTTCAGATCGCAGTTTGTTATTAAGTTCTTCATTCATTTATTTTGTGTGTATGCGTGTATGTGTGTGTGTGTATGTGCATGCATGTGTGTGTGTGTGTGTGTGTGTGTGTGTGTGTGTGTGTGTGTGTGTGTCAGAGAGTACTGTATGTTCTTGCGGAGGACCAAGAGTATCAGGCATCATCCTAGATTGCTTCTACCTCCTTTTTGCTTTGCTCTGGGATTTCCCAGGCTCTGCGCACCAGGACTGAAAGCACAGGCTGCTTCCGCTTCTGGCTGGCATTTTTACATGGACCATGGGATCCAAACTCAGACCTTCTGCTTTGTGAGGCAGTCTTAACCCAAAGCCATCTCTCCAGCCCTGTTATTAAGTTCTTACAGTCAAACTTTAGTAATTCATTTCCACCTAGTGTCTATCATCTCCCTTTCCATGTGTATCTTGTATAGTGTCAGGCATATGTTCTTTACGATAAAGTAAGTCTTAAATCCAATCAGAAAATTGCTTGTTACCTCTATGCCATATGTGCCACTATTGCACAAACTTTTGTACCAATGGTCACCTCTTGCCAGAATGGTTGTTATTATAACTTGCAGATAACATTGCTTGGTGAACCTGTTAAACATTCTTGTCTTTAAACATTCTCTAAAAAAGTACAACCCAACTGTAACCTTTCTACAGTACTTCCTTTTTAAATCTATAGAATGAATATCATAAAACCATTTGAGCGCCTTTATCTGTGGAACATGTAACTTTTGTGCAAAGTCTGAGTTTTGGGGAATTCTTTTTTTTTTTTTTTACATTTTTTATTATTATTTCTGCTCATACAAACTTAATAGGTACACCAGTTCCCTCCGTTCCTCCTCCTCCCCCCGACCCACCTGCTCCCCCTCCCCTCACCCCTCCCTACCCATCCCCCAGTGCCTCCCACCCCAATTCCCAGAGAGTCCTTTAAGGTGCATGCCAGACTCTCCTCTGGGCCCTCCCCTCCAATGACATACAAGGACCCAGTGGCATTTCCCTAAACCCTTTCCCCTTAAGCATAGGAACACTACTGTGGCTGTCAATCCCTTGCGTCCAAGGATCTTGGTGCCTTTAGCAGATGCTAGACTTTGTGAGGTCAGTACTGTGTAGGACATTGCGCAGGGCATGCAAAGTCCAATTATGATTGCTTCGGCCCTAACTTGTGTGGAGTATCTTGCAAATCATTGCTCCTCCCATCCTTGTGCTCTTACAATCTTACCACCCTCTCTTCCCCAAATTTCCCTGAGCTTCAGGATGGGGAGAGATTAGGCTGGCCTAGTTCTAGGTGGTTGATATAGAGTCTCTGAAGTTCTGGATTGTGGTTTGTTGATTTTCTTTTGCAGTTTTGCTGCTCCTGCAATGCCCTTCACTCCATCCTGATGGGCATTGTATGTCACCCCCTGGCCAGAGACAAAAAGCTGTTAAACTGGAGTCTTGTTATAAGAGCACATTCAAGGGTAGATGTAATAAAAGTAGGAAACCTCAGTGAGGGAAGGATCAATCACCCATTTGCAAAATGGTTACTTTTTATCTGCCAGACTATATGCCCTCCCCTTCTGGTGAGATCATACCCCATCAGTTGCAAATGATTAGGAAAGAAAGTCTGTGAACTTAACCAGATGTCTCATTACTTACTTGCAGTCCTTGATGGAGGCCTATTTTCTCTGCTGTAACATGGTCCCCTCTCTCCTTGTTTCTGGTGTGGCCCTCCAACCCCATCCCTCCTGTTCATAATCCTTGCAATTACTGTAGGTATTACATAGATTTATCTTTGAGTGTCTCAAGGTGGGCTGGATGGGTTTGGTACTAGGAGCCACCTATTAAGGAGAGTCTGGCGCTTAATTTTCTGGGTCTGGGATACTTCACTTAATGTAATTGTTTCTAATGACATCCATTTCCCGGCAAATTCCAGTAATTCATCATTTTTGATGGCTGAGTAGTACTCCATTGTATAGATGTACCACTTTTCCTTATCCACTCGTCAACTGTTGGACATTTGGGTTGATTCCATGACTTTGCTATTGTAAACAGTGCTGCTATGAACATGGTCGTGCTTGTGCTATCGAAGTGAACCTCTGCAGCATGGGGGGTTATTCCCAAAAGTGGAATAGCAGGGTCATATGGCATTTCAATCTTTAATTTCTTTAAGAATCTCCAGACAGCTCCCCAGAGTGGCTGTATGAGCCTGCATTCCCACCAGCAATGTAGGAGAGTTCCCCTCTCTCCACATCCTCTCCAGCATTTGGTGTTGTTTGTATTGTGGATTTTTGCCATCCTGAACGGGGTGATTTGATATCTCAGGGAAGTTTTGATTTGCATTTCCCTGATGGCTAAAGAAGTGGAGCATTTTTTTTAAGATATTTGTTAGACATTTTAATTTCATCCCTGGTAAAGTTTTTTTTAAGTTCCAGGGCCCATTTTTTAATTGGGCTATTTGTTTCCTTGGTGTTTAGTTTTCTAAGTTCTTTGTGCACTCTGGACAGTAGAGCTCTATCAGATATGTGGTTCATGAAGATTTTCTCCCATTCTGTGGGTTGCCTTTGAGCTCATGTTACAATCTCTTTATCTGAACAGAAGCTCTTTAATTTCACACTGTTGAGTGTTGGTTGTAGTGACTGTGCCATTGGATGTCTGTTTAGGAAATGTTGGCCTAGCCCAATCAGCTCGAGGGAGTTCCCTATCCTTTCAACTATGGTTTTTATAGTCTCTGGCCTTATATAAAGGTCCTTGATCCATTTGGAATTAATTCTTGTACATGGTGACAAGTACGGGTCCAGCTTTAATCTTCTGCATGTGGAGATCTTTTTTCTCTTAAAGAAAATCACAGGTAAACAATACCAATCAAATAAATGCATTCTGCTTGACAAAATTTGAAAGAATTTAATACAAAATGATAATGACAGTTCACTTGTCTATTACTGTTCTGTGCTCTATTTTTTTTAACTAAGTTCCCAACCAAATATGATTTAGTTATATTTCTGTTCAAGTATAAAGGCTGTTCTGATGACTTCTCCATGCCACTTTAGGAGAATTAATTTTGTTTTATGTCTGGAAGACATTTTGATGATTTAGAAGCTAGACCACCAGTCACAAAAGTCTTCAGAATAAGATATTGAATGCTTCAATTGACAAACCACAAAAGTCAGGTTATAAATTTAGGTTAGAATAAGACTCTAATACTTGAGAAGCCTGCAAGTTGCCTCAGGCAATATCTCAATCTTTGCGAATTGAGATTTACCCAGATCTGTATATCCATATTTTATAAATACTATTGTTTTTGCATCCAAATCAACCTAAGGTTTGGAGCATGCCATGAGTCAGAATTGCAAGACATGGCTGTGTGATGGTTATCCTCCTGAGACACGACTGGGGAAGCTTCCTCTCATAGTAAGCTACTGAGCTGTCTCCACTCTGCCCTTATTCTCCAGCACCCTATGTTCTGATTGTCATGAAGACTTCCTTATCTGAGTCCATATTTATTCATCTAAGTGATTGTGTATAATATTGTTCTAGATTCCATAGTAAACATTTTGAACAAGATACAGGCATAGTCATTCTTGTGGTGTTAACAGTGTGAAGGAAAGGATAAATAGAAGCACAATCAATTGTAGTGACTATGTTAAATGAGCACTCTATATATCATACAAGAGGTAGAAGGCACTGGGATTACTAAAAAAAGAAACGTATAACAGAAAATCAGATGTGAGGAATCAAAGTGTGAATTAGAGTCACTTACTGTTAGTCTGACTGAGTAACCAAAGCACTGAGACTTTGAATATAAAATGAAGTTTGAGATTTGCAGCTAACATTCATGCATCCAAAGGACTAGAGGATAGCTAGGTCACCTGGCCTCCTCTCCCTGGTAGACAAATGGGAACCTGGGCAGGAGACCAATGGGTGAACTTTATAATGATGTAGAGGTCTGTAATCCTTATCTGATGGCCATCTGTTCACAGTTGTCCTTTGTCATTCTGTACATGTTGAGAGAAAATATCTAGTTATGCCACAACATCTTCTTAACCTCACTGGCAAATCCATTTCTGCATATCTTGCTGTCTTGCAGGAAAATACTGGAGATATGAGACCAGTCATTCATTCTTCAGTAGCTATGTGGTTGAACCAAAGCTGAAGAAAAGGTGGTAAATACGTTAGACACATTTTTTCATTGCAGAGGAAGCTGCTGGAGAGGGAGCCAGGAATTCTTTGTTAATGTCACAATAGGCAAAATACACCTCATTAACTTGAAGGAGATTTGCTATTTCATATCTGCTTTGGAAACACATAGGAGTGATTGAATTTATACAGATTTCTATAACAAAATATCTTGTAAAATAGGCATAAGCTATTTTATAAGAACTTTATTTAAATGACATATATTTGTAAAGCCCAGATGCATCAAAGGTCAGCCCAACACCTTCTCCAAAGATTTAGTACATTGCTGCAAAGCACACTTTTAAAAATAAACCCGTAAGTCTCAGTTTTGTATGAACACTTAGAAAACCTTATTGCCTGTTGAAATTTTTATCCACAGAGAATCAGAGGTTATTTTTCTCAAGATTTCTTATAGTTCCCCAAGTGAAATTTGAAAATGAAAAAGGAAAATAACTTGATCTTTAATGGTCTTCGATGGTCTCTTTCCTTTCCTCCCCTTCCCTTCTTTTCTTCCTTCCTCTCTGGCTCCTTTCCCTCCCCATTGCTATTTTGAAACCATATGCAGCACACCCTCAGATGTGCATTCAGAAAAGTGGCAATTTTCCAGGCGCTAGTCTTGTGCTGGGGATAAGTGAAGGCTGTGAGCTCAGAAGGATGGTAAGGGTTTGAGGAAAGGTAATCGGAATATTATTTTTCATTTAGAATAGCAAAAGGAGTGAACTATTATACAGCAGGTGTGGCAGTTATTGAAGTTCACTGACAGTCCTCAGGCCCTCCCATGCTTGGTCCTTGCGTTCTTTATTGCTAATTGTCAAGAATTTCATCTCTACATAAAACCTTCCCCAAGCAGTTTATTTTGGCTTCCTCTTTCTTTTTATCTGTTGTGATTTTGTGTTGTGTCTAGGTGTAGGTTTGGTTGCTTCGCTCCTAAATCTATCTCACACTAAAGCTTATACTTATGTATAAGACTGATTTAATAATTAAAAAGCGTGAAATTAGACATCAGTGTATGGTTCATGAACTTGTGTTCCAGACCCATATATTTAAAGTCCATGGTTTTGATGCATGTTTTAGGGGAGAAACCAATTTTATGAGTTTGTGGCATTTTTATTTGAATAGACATATGTACAAAACATCTAGAGGTATTGTAAGTAGCTATGTCATGTTTCAAATTGTTATGTTCCTATCATCCACACAAATCAAAGAACAGACTACTGGAATTCCTCCTTCAATTCTGTTCTCCTTAAATGATAAACACCTATCTTGTCAGTATATTTCCTTTACTTCCCAGGTACTTCTAGTAGTATAACCGTGAGACTTCATAAGGGAAGTGTGCTGCTTGGGGACTGTGTCTTTCAGAAGAAAAAATGTGACTTCCTCTTTCTCCTAGTGTCTATTTTTCCTGGAATTCAGGCATATTGGTAACAGCAGGGTGTTTGCCACCATCATAGTTTGAATGTGAATTGCCCTCACAGCCACATGTGTTTGAAGCCTTAGAAGGAATTAATATTTGGGAAGGTTGGGATTATTTATTTATTTAGAGAGACAGAGTGTGTGTGTGTGTGTGTGTGTGTGTGTGTGTGTGTGTGTGTGTGTGTGTGTATCAGAGAGCACTGTGTGTCCCTGTAGAGGACCAAAGGTGACTTTCAGGAATCATCCTGGATTGCTTCTCTCTCCTTCTTACTTCACTCTGGGATTTCCCAGGCTCTGCCCATTAGGGGCCTTTTCCACCAGGTGAAAAATACAGAAGCCTGCACTTCTGGCTTTGGTGGGTAGAACCTGGGAACTAACAGAGGGAAGCAAAATTCAGGATGATTCCCAAAGTCACACAATTCCCTTCTCTATAAACACTAAACAAACAAACAAACAATAGTAAGATAAGGAGCCAGTGAGATGGCTCAGCCTCTCAGGATGCTTGCCACCAATGTGCTATGACCTGCGGTGGACCCTCCTAACCCACAAGGTAGAAGAAAACAAATTCTCACAAGCTGTCTTCACACACATACCACAGCACAAGCCTGCGCCTGTGATTTTAAATGTAATTTAAAAATTTAAAAAACTACAAGGTAGCTAATGTAAGCCTGGAAAGCAAGTGATTACAGCACCACCACCTTGCTTGGACCTCCAATTGACTTCTAGTTAAGAGATAAATGATCATCTTTCTTGTTTAAACTTTCATTTATTTGTGTTCTCAATGACTGTGGTTAAATGGACATTTTGTTACCTTAGGGATGAGGTGATGGAGAAAGAGGACAGGATTACTAAACTGGAAGGTTCTTGACTATATATATATTGTGGCAAAATTTTGGCCTAAATTGTCTTGGAGAGACAATATATAAACTCATTTTTCTAATCACATTTTCAAGTTATTTTTCCTTTGCTGCCTATTGGCTATTCTTAATGATTTTTGGTGGTTCGTTTCTTTATCATGGTAAGACCTTGCTTAAGAGGTGCACTCAGCTTAGAACCCAACTCTGGAAAGGAAGAAAGGAAGAGGATGTGTTTCTGACCTGGCAAACTTTATGCTTCTTCCATCTTGGAGCTTCATTGACTGATAGTCTTACAATAAATCATTACTGACAGAAACCAAAGACTTCTGTTCCGAAACCTAGGCAGTGATAAAAGGAGTCTCTACATCTAGAAGTAGTTTGGGACAGAGATAAGACTGGACAAAGCCATTAAGACTACCAGAAGATGAGAGCTAGCCTACCGGGAAACATTAGATTAAGGATGTTGTCTTCCCACTGAAGCCAATTGTTTTATTTCTCCTTCAGGGCATCACTGTTAAATTGAGCAAGAGGGTGATTGAAAGGGCACAGAAGAAAGTAAACAGAAGATTGGAGTTTTCTGGCTAAAAGGCAATATACAGTTGAGATCTTTCGAAATTCATTTGCAGCCAGAACTGATACAACTCCAAATCATGGGTCTGCTGAATTCTGTCCCTATTCTGCCTTGTCAAAACATACAGCGAGCCAGGCTGCAGAGGCTGTCAGAGTTCAAGCCTTAAGACCAATTTTGTCTTTTTAAGCTCAGTGCGACAACAAGGAAGCAACCTACAACATTCTGAAGCTCCCAATCTGTTGCTGTTCTTCAGTGTCTATTTCCCATGGCATCATGCTGGATATGCAAGAACCTCCCTACGATCCAAGGCAGACATTCACGGATGATAACCAAGCATGTACACTCCAGACACTGAATCAACAGTTTGACAGAAAATCACTCCACTTCCAGCATGATGACTCCCTGTATAAAATTAAGTTACTCTTAATCTCTATCTAGTTCCATTGGCACTCTGTATTGGGATGGGATAGCAATAACAATGACTTGATTTTGATGTGTAGTTTGCCAGTTTCAGGTGATACAATTCCAGTCTTTTAATTCACTACTTAATTTCTGTGTGTGTATGTGTGTGGTGTATGACCACATGTGTTTGCAGGTGCATACAAAGACTAGTAGAGGGCATTGGGTATCCTCTACCACTTTCTGCCTTATTTCTTTGAGTTAGGTTTGCTCACTTTGTTTCTGGCTAAACTGGCAACCATCAAGCACCAGCAGTCTTTCTGCACATCCCACACTCCACTTAGTTCTGGAGTCACAGGCTTGTAACAAAATACATTTTTCCATGTTGAGATCCGAACTCTCATCTTCATGTTTTGTGCTTCTAATGTTTGTGTTTCTAATCTTGACTGGAAAGTATATCCACAGATTTGGAGCACAATTCAGGACCCAAAAGAGACTTGGGGGGTTATATATTTTGGGGAGTAGGAGGACAGGGCCACAGTATGAGAAGAAACATATGACCTAAAAAGGCAGTGACTGTAAAGACTGAAGAAGACTTCTGTATCCATTTTTCTGCTCTGTCGTTGAGGAGGAATTTGTCTCCCCAAAGACATCTTACACATCTCTAACAATTTTCCACAAAAATTGTCCTCCATGTCGTAGCACTGAGTTCACCCTGAAAGTTGCATCCAGCGATTACAGTTGCCAGCCCCTCTTCCCTCTAGATGAGATCAGATAACATCTGTCAATTGATGTGTATGAAACTGACACGTGAAAACTTCATTTCTTAGCAACTTTTCAAACTTCCTCCTGTGTTTCCCCATCATTTGAAATGAAAGACCCATATCTGCCTCATCTACCAGTATATTTGAATGAATACCAAATGTATATGAAAAGTAAACTTTTATCATCTGAACTATCTAACATTTGAGAGACCACTTTTTTCTTTTTAAATAATGGCTAGCATTATGCTAGCTGCTCTACTTGTATAATAGTATATTAATTCAGCACACATACATCTGGAGATAGCCTGTATTTTCAGTGTCTTTTGCATTTAGGTGCAACTTCCTGGTTGTCCTACCAATGGCATACACTTTAAGAGAAGAAACAAGCTTTCCTTTCATTCTGCTAAATGAGAGTAGGCAAAGTGATAGGAAGTTATGTACCCATTTTCATCTACTCCCCAAAAAAGAACCTTAAAGAGAAAAAGCAGGATGCAAGGAAGTAAGAATCTAGGTCACATTGTAGGCTTGATATTTGGAATTTAGGAAGAGAACTATGAACTACTTTCACTTTTTTCCTTCTAAACTTTTAATATTTATTTATTTATTCATTTATATCAAAATTCACCATGGAAGGGACAAGACCTCATGCTGTCCCATGCCTCCCTGAGAGACTTCTGAAGTTTATTGCTGATGGGAAAGGAGAATGAGGATATCCAACTACATATGTGATTCATGTGCTCAAATACATGTGCTCGAAGGCAACACAGATAAACTCAGTGGACCAAACAAGCAAAAAAGACCTGAAAATAGGAAGAAGACTGGCAGGGAAGAAGAAATGTTGTGATGGGCAAAGGAAGGGGATTGGTATTGGGGATTGAGAGATGAAGATATCATAAATTCACTATGTAATGTAGGAAGAAGGGGAGAAAAAAAACTTCATTAAAAAAGAGAGGAAAGGGACAGAGAAAGAATGAGAAGACACATGCATACAAACCATAGCATCATACTTGCAGGAAGAGAGAAGGGACAGGGAAGGGAGGGAAAGAAGGTATACACATACGCGTCTTGATACTGTGGCCCATGGATGAAGGTCAAAGGACAACTTCCCAGAAGTCAGTTCTCCATTTAACATGTGAACTTGTGGAGATCAGTTTGGTGAGCAGGTGCCTTGCCCGTTGAGCCAGCATTCTGGCTGCCTGGGCTTCTTTCTTTCTACTTATTGTGAGTGTATGTACATATGTATATGTGTGTGTGTGTGTGTGTGTGTGTGTGTGTGTGTGTGAGCGTGTGTGTTTGTGGGTGTACAAGATGGCACTTCGTGTATGTGTGCGACAAGGGTAACATCAGGAATCATTATGGATTGCCCGACCTCTTTATTGCTTATCAGGCTCCTCCTTCCAGGGGCTGGAAGTACAGTACAGGTTGCCAATATTTCTGCCCAGAAATTTTAGTAAGATTTGGGGTCCAAACTCAAGTCCTTTTGCTTGGGTGGCAACTGCTTTAACTCCTGAGCCATCTATCCAACTCAACTTCTTGTTTTAAAAAGTGATTATTATGTATCATCTCACTGTTACAGCATACAAGTCACAGTTCAAGTTGTGCATATGTGTATGTAGCTGATCATAAAATTTATTTTTGCTGGGAGTTACAATTTTTACAAGTTTAAATAAACCGTTCTACCACATTAATTCTAATAATATGATTTAAATCTGATGTCTATTTATTTCTCCTTTACATTTTCACTTTCATAGTACCATGAATAATTCTAATGATACCTCAGTGGATCCAGGGATCATGAGCTCAATGCTTCTCTATGGTAATTATGCTATTATTGGCCATCCATCCAGCTCAAGAAATGCCTGCAAACAGTTACTCCAAATTGAAACATCTTCAGCCTCTGGCTGCAGACTGCTAGAGGCATAGTGAGACAGTGGGGTATCCTACATACTAAGCCTGGAAATTGGGAAGATGAGAGCAATCCTTATCTGTACCCTGTAAATAGGGATATGACATTTGGGAATCATTTTCAGGGTAGGGTGTATTTTAACGCATTCACCTTTTAGTGCATTGTAACCAAACAATAAAACAGAAAGCATGGGAATGGCGTCTGACCTCCCCTTGCTTCTCTGGCTGTGAGATCTCTCAAAAGAATGAGCCCTTAGATTCATAACTCCCCCAGAAATCTTAGAACCGACAGGAACAGGAAGCAGCCAGAGGAGGAATTTGTCTTCCCAAAGATGTGTCTTACACATCTCTAACAACTGGTCAGATCACTGTGCAGGAGAGTAGGCAGAACCACACCAGGAGCACAACTATTTAGCATTGCTTAGCTTCTGCTATTTAAACTCTACTGCTCCAATTGTTTGAAGAGGAGACAACTGGAATAAATAGCTTCTTCCCAATATGATTATACTGAATAAATTTCCTTTTTCTGCTTTTCACTATATATCTGATTTCTTATTAATTTAACGAGGGCAGTTTGCAGAACCTGAGGCCCAAACCTGACTCTTGTAGGTTTGGTAACCTGATGACTTCATTGTAGTTCATTCACATCATTACATTGTCTAACCTTTTGGAATAGAAATAAGAAAACATGAATGAACAGATTACTTAATGAGTGATTCTGGGTGTGGTAGCACTCATTTAGGGAAGCAGAATCAGAGAGGATTGTGGGTTCAAGCCTAGCCTTGGAACTATAGAAATTTTAAGGTCAGCCTCATTACGGAGGGAGAACCAGTCTAATGTCAAAAGACCAAGAATTGTAAATGAACTTACTTGCAAGCACCAGACTCTAGGTTTGATCTGCGGCTCACAAAAAGTGATATTATGTTCATATAACAAATACATTAAAATTAATGGAAGAACCACCTTAAAAGTACTTGTTTATCTAATGCCATTTCTCTTGGTAACTAATGACTTATTTCTACCTCCAATGTGACCCAAGGATTAGTTAGTTACCTCACTAAGCAGAGGGCAAATTAATATGCTTTAGAACTTAAGTATTGCAGTGGTATTTAAACACTGATTAATCTTTCTTTTTTCCAATATCTTTCTGGGCTTTGTGAGAGAAATATCAAAAGTCCAAAACAAAAATAACATAGCAGCCAAAGTCAGATGGTAACACGTATTTTTCATATTAGGCTTGCTTGCCTTCTTACTCAGGAATACGTATAACAGGATCTGTAAACCAGTGCTAATGCACTTGCTTGTACATGTGCTTTGCTCCTGCTGAGCTAGGCAAGGTGCCATTTATGAGGCTGGAAGCGCCTCTGCTCTGATATTGACGAGAAGTGGAATTTGAGAAAAAGATACTTCAGTTTCAGATGAGGGTCCTGTAACTCTTGGTGCAACAGTAGCAACTTTGATAACAGGGAGGGATTTAGACCAAGTAATCTCTGGAATATCTTCAGGCAGCAATTGTGACATAAAGAAATAGACTGTTGATAAAATAAAAGTGATGTCATTATGACAGTGGATTTACATATGTAATTTTCAGCTCTTGGAAACAAGATAAAGTGTGATCCAGGAGTTCTCTGTGGATCTCCTAGGAACTTCCCTTGCTTCTGAATCGCCAACTCAGCCTCCATTTCAACATAAAAACAAATGTACTGTTAAAATTGTACCCCCTAGATGGCAGTGCAGCATTCCAAGTTTAGAATGTTCTAGTCTAGTGTGTTCTTGAGAACGGCAACACAAGCTTGTCTCTGGCACAGTTCCGTGCTGTGTTTCTTCCTTTTGAAGGAAACATGCTGCAATTCTAATGTGACAAGACTTGAGTAATCAAGGACAAATAGCCCACACTAAAGTGGACACAGAAGAGGTTCGCTCCTGCTCACTTCTGTAAGAAATACATCCAACAAATAACAGCTAAAGAATCATGCAAAGCATTCTAATAAAATTTCGGGAGTTTTTTTTTTTCAAGATAGAAGTAAGGAATCAGCTCTCATTTTAATTTTAGTTACTAGGTTGTAAAAAATGTTTACTAAATACAAGAGTATTATATAACTTCTGAGAATCTTTTTAATAAAACACAAATGAAATGGACAGCATCCACTGCATACTTCATTTAAAGGATGGAAAGCATGTGGTACCAACAGGGAGTACAAGATTTGTTTATGAGATACATATAAGTGAACAAAATGGCTTTCTTCAGTATGTAGGAAAAGAAGCCAGGGAAGAGGTTGGTCACATTTCTGCTTTACAATATAAATCCATGGATCCATTTAGAGCAAAACAATATCTAGTTGTGTAGATGATGATCAGAGAAATTGGAGTGAAGCCTTTAATTTTCCAAAGCATATTATACAAATTATAGATTACATGGCGGTACAGGGTACATATTTCTTTGTAATGGCATCCAAGTAGTTACAGTAAAAATAAGGGAACAAAAAGTTGAAACATGATAAAGAACCATCTTGGAAACAGAAAAGACTTCATTTTGATGGGTTTCAGAATGTGGGCCTGGTTTTATGTTCTGAATATAGACTTAAGTCTATATTCAGAGTTTCTGCCTCTCTTTCTCATTCATTATTTTGCCAGTTTCGTATCTAATAAACAGGATGATTTCTTGCACAGAGATAGTAAAGATAAAAGAGGATTTCCAAACCAAAAGTACAGAATTTAGACTTTCATTCGCTTTGTTGTTTAGGTATTGATTGTTTACCTGCACCAGAGATAACCAGATGAGGACTTTAGTCAGTATGAAATCCTATATTCTGTATTTATGTTTTTCAGACACGATATCATTCTTCTCCATCCAGTTCATTAATACAAATGCATGTTTGCACTGTTGTCCATAGCAACTGCTTAGGAAACAAAGACAACTAACATGCTTTCAGTCAGCAGATAAGATGATGTAGGAGATAGAGTCAAATCACCAGGGACAGCAGGACTGGCTGGACCGTGAGGGAAGAACAGTAGGGTCTGCAGCCAGGAGGCTAGGGCTAAAGTTGGGGATACCCTTCCTACTGCCCTCTAAACAAATCACTTTCTCAGTTTTTTTTAGAAAACAGATGACAATGAGCTTACCTCACAGAACTGTTTTGAAGGGAATGAGTTAATTGAGTGAATCACTTGGCATGTGGAAAATTTACAACTTATAACAAAGCAGAAAAGAAAAGCAGCCATCTTGGAGCTCAGAAATGGAAAGAGCAATAAAGGAAGCAACACTGAGAAAGCCTTTGAGAATTCCTTTTAAGGACTGCCAATGATTTATAATGGAAGGGAAGAGAAAGGGTGCTTTGGATCCACAAAGAACAAAAAATACATTGGTTGTTAAGATAGGAGGCAAGTTCACATAGACTGAGGAGAAAGAAAATGCAAGTTCAAATATCTATGATAAGGACACTTTCACTGGGCTAATTAGGATATTATGTCTAATATGGAGAAGATACATAAACACACTGAATATATTTTACACACTGGATGGATAGTCAGATTGATGCCACAGACATATTATTCCAGGAGCTCTGTGAAAGAAAAATTCAGTGTAGGAGGAATTAGAGACAAGGGAGATGAAAGATGAGCATAGAAACACAATTCAGAATACGCGGGAATTGATCATTGTTCAAAAAAAATGATTGGTTATCTTTCCATCCAATTTTCAAGCTTCATTATCTACATAAAACAGCTTTTCAATAGCCTACAAAGTTTTACTTACCTTTTCAGTCTGCAACCAGATTCCCATTCTAACTCTACATATACACAGTTTAAAAGTTTCTTCACAAAAGCTGCTACATTTATGCACAGATCTTCTCTGCCTTTTCTGAACATCTCAGACCCAAACACAGACAGAAACTTATCTTTTTCTTAAAACTACATTTTATAGCGAGGAAGATTAAATTTGTGTTTTATAAGATGAAGAGTTTCCTTTTAGTTCAATGTCCTGCCAAGCATCTCCCTTCTTTTCCTCTTCTTTCTTGCATCCCCCTTATTTTATCTTCCCATCTGCCTCTGATCAGTTCTTTGTTAGTTGCCACCTTCTTCTGTCATCCTGACTCCCTTCTTTCTTCCTATGTTGAATCACAATATTTAAATACATTTGAAATCAGCAAGGTCTTTATTTTTTTTAAATGGGCCTCAGGTTCTGTGAAGAATGTGAACTGGTCGAAATCAGCAGACTGGACAGATAGGATAGTATTCTTCTACCCCACAGCCTTTATAACAGAGCTCCTTCCATTACTGAACAGACAGCAAGATTGGACCCTCTGAGTCTTCATTAGAATGAGCTTAATTATAAGTATGTGAGGAAAAAAGCAATAAATGGCTTTGATTTGAGGCTCACTAAAGGAAACTTTCCAAATTCCAGAAGTGGTAACGAAATAAAAATCTATTTCTTGATGTTGACCAGCTCCTAGAAACTCAATGGAGGAAAAAAAAGGAGTGGAAAAGAAATAGGGAGGATAAGAGAAGACAGAGAGCAGGCAGAGAGAGAGAGAGAGAGAGAGGGAGAGAGTGAGAGAGAGAAAGAGAGAGAGAGAAAGATAAATCTCTGTAATACCTACAGTAGTCGCAATGATCATAAACTGGAGGGCAGGGAAGGAGCCCCCCCTCCAGAAATAAGGAGAAAATAGGTCACCATCAAGTATTGCAAGGAAGTAGCTAGACATCTGGTGAAGCTCACTCTCACTTTCCTTCCTGGTCACTTGTAACTGAGGAGGCTTGATTTCACCAGTCAGGAAGGGTATAGAGTCTGGCAGATAGATGGTAACCATCCTACAAATGGGATACTGACCCCCCCCACACACACACACTGTAGTCACCTACTCCTATTCCATCTACCTTTCAACCTCCTCTTATAATAAGATCTTCATTTAAACAGCCTTTTATCTTTGGTTAGGAGGTGACCTCGAATACCAATCAGGATGGAGCCAAGGGCGATGCAGGAACAGCAAAACTGATAACAACATCAAACCATAATTCAGAACACCAAAGACCCTATGTTAATCACCTGGAACCAGACCAGCCAAATCTCTCCCCATCCTAGAGCTTGGGGAAACTTGCAGAAGAGGGGACAGCAAGATTGTAAGAACCTAAAGATGGGGAGGACCAACAATATGCAAGATACTCCAAGTATCTTGGACTGCAGTAACCATAATCGGACTTGCATGACCTGCACAATGACTGACATGTCAATGACCCCATAAAGGCAAGCATGGATCACAGGCACTAGGATCCTTACAGACAAGGGAATAACAGTCATAATAGAGTTCCCATACTAAAGAGGAGCACAAGAAAGGGCTCTGGGATATGCCACTGAGTCCTTACACCTCACTAGAATGGAGGACTCAAAGGGAAGTTTGGCATTCACACAAAAGGATGTTCCAGGGGATGGGAGGGGAGAAAGGGGAGGCACTAGGAGAAGGGGAAGAAGGGGGGTATAAGAAAGGGGAAAAGGGGGGGATGGTGCAAGGGGAACTGGGGAAAAGTGGAGGGAGAAGAGGACTGGGGTACCCATTAAGCTTGTATGATTGGGGAAAAATTAAACAAACAAACAAACAAACAAACAAACAAATAAATAAATAAATAATTTTTTAAAGAGTTGCAAAAAATCAGAAAACTATGGAGTTTTGAGAATTCCAACTGTCGTAACCCCATCTCTCAGGTATCTGTGGTTTCAGTTTCTTTCCTGGCCACACTAACTGGTTATTTATTTGTTTGAATATCTCTGCTATCCCCTGTTGACCACATGTAATCATACATGTACTCTTAAATTGCTATATTAACAGTTCCAGAGGTCAAGGGTAGTGGGATATTTAATTCAGGCCATGAATACCTGGTCCAGCAAGAATGAACTCCTCATCCTTGGAGTTTTAGTTTGAGTTCCATGGTTAAGAGCAGGGATATGGCTTAAAGGATTGGTGTATCTGGATGCAATGACAGCAAAAACAAAAAATAACTGAATTTCATAGTTATGACTTCAATGGTATCAGAGTTTTTCAGTAAATCTTTAGTAGACAGACAATAAGCAAACAGGGACCACTAGGTAGAGGAGTCCTAAGACTTGTTAAAGGGTCAAGTCACCCACCATCATTCCAATTCTGCAGCTTGGCCTCAGGGCCCAGATAGCTGCAAGAGGGGATGGGCAATTTAGTCTGTATAGAAATGGAAAAGAAAAATGGAAATGTCTCTGTGACAGAGCCCCATTCTAGTGGGTGAGCTGGATGGTTGTCAGAGGATCAGTTATGGTGCTAGACAGAGACAGAGCCCACAATGTTGTCTTTCACTGTAAGACAAAAAAAAAAAAAATCACATTGTGTCTTCCTGGGGGTTCTGCAGGGTTTTGCTTGGCTTATTCCATTCCAGAACCTAGTTTCAAATAAAGGATGTTCTTTTCTGACAGACTCAAAATATTCAACTACTTCTACTCATCTATATTCTTAGGTTGTTTATTGGTAGTTTCTGCTTCTTTTTAACATCAACTCTTGATGAGAAAATACTATTTCAACTGGAGAGATTTCATTCTGTAATTACATCACAAAGGATCACTTTATAAGAAAGACATTGACTTTGAATTTCTGTCAGCTTCAATTTAAATAAATGGAAACTATGGAATATATACCATAAACAACTATCCTTTTAAAGTCTAGGAAACAGACATATCTCAGTTCTCCAAGTCAGCTAATAAGCCCAGGACTGGTTCATCATCCCTATGCCTAGTAGTTCAACAAATAAACAATTTGTTCACAAAAGATAAAATGGATAGTGAGATTTCATACAGGAGAGAACAGAACTATCTCTCAAGATGAGGATGTTTCACTACATCACACTCTTTCAGCTTCTCTTTTCTCTCAACTATTCCAGAAAGGGTGATCATAATTGCTATGTAGGCCAAACTTTCAGACATTTATAATAAGAAAGATTAAATCTTTAAATTACCTTATCTGTTTATCAGAAATCTCCCGAGGAATGTGCTATTACAAGCCATGTCAGCTTATCACACACATGGGTTTTCTACTATTGACTAGTGAAAATTTAGGAAATCAGCCTTTCAACTACAGTTACTCATTTCTGTTACTGATGCTGAAAGAGGCTTATTGGTATGCGAGCCACTGAAAACATTCACAGCGCGAGCTGTGGAAGTATAGATCTGCACTCCTGCAAGGAGACAGATACTGAATGTGCATGTCACTATGTATACAGAAAGCTAATCCCTAGGTTGTGTGTTACTGAAGAACCTGAATACGCCCTATCCAGGCAGTAATTCTGAGCTTGTGAATTTTCTAAGCCACTTAACACACTGCAGAATTAATGCATTGGATTTCATGGACCAGAGACAACTGACTGGAGAAAAATTGTTCTATTATGAGAGACTGAAAGACTAGAGAGTTGGGTTTCCTTATGAATTAAAATGATGTGTGTGAAGATCTCAAAATGTCTGATTCTTTTGCTATGTGAGAAACTGGAAGAGAGGGGAATGGGGTGGGGGGTGGGGGGGTGTACCAGTGACTCTTCTCTGTTGCTGTGAGACAATACACAAAGTCAGGCGATTTAAGGAAGAAAGGGAGATGTATTCAGTTCTAGTTCCAGAGGGAAGATATAATCTTTTATAGTGGAAAAATGGCATGGCTGGCTGGCAGAAGCTGGAGGCTGATTGCTGCAAGACTGCAGACCTTTCCCAGAAGTGGGGTAGGCCTATTCCACTGTAAGACCTACCTTTGTGACTGCCTTCCTCCAGCAAGGGTCCACTTCTTAAAGGTGCTCTGACCTTCCCAAACAACTAAATCTGCAAACATATGAGCCTTGAGGGGGACAACTCACATTTCAAATCGTAGCTGGAGTAGGGGGTGGGATTTCCTCTTTATTGATCATGTCTAGTCATTTATGACTTCAACTGGAACATGCTTCTTTTTCTTGGCATGGCTTCCTTTCCTGTTTTCCTTCATCTCCAAGTGCAATGGAAAAGTCTATGAAATAAGAGACTATGAGTTAAGATAGCAGTATTTATTTGTATTGACATCTCTTGACATAAAAGAGATCTTGACATTAAAATCTCATCACCACCCAAACATGCTCTTCATTTGTACCTTGCAAGCGTGCTCCCATAGGAAGAGAGGCACAGTTGTAACTTCTCGCCTTTAGTGTGATGTGCCTCTGTTTTACTGGGAACCCCGAAGGCAAAGTGAACATTAGATAAATCAAAATGGATCATGTCACTGTGGTGCTTAAACCCTCAGCAACCTTGTCTTGTCAGGTTTAGCTCAAAAACACAGCATCACCTTTAAATTAAGTTACAGAGCTCTCTGAATCCTGGCTCCCAATTACCGCTCCAGCTTCCTGTCACAACACTTTCTCTCCCCACATTGTGTTATCACTGTCTTTGCTGCATAGGTGACAGCCTGTTTTTTTTTGCAGGTGGTCTCCACACTTGCTGTTCCCTGGACAGTTGTTTCCCCATTTGAACCTCTCTCGGCCCTTTATATTCATGGAAGAGTATGTGTCTTCAGGACCTCAGTTCATGGTAATCTAAATCTCCTAGCATCATTTCTTGCCTTGGCCCAACGTGTTTAATGCACATGCTTCTTCGTAAACATGAATTTCAGAAGGAAAAGGACCACACTTGTCTCGTGCAGAGTAATAATATGGTGCTTCGGTCAGCAACTGGCACCTGGCATTTATGACAGAGTAGTCAAAGGAAATAACTTCCCATGAAGATAAATGGACAGTTTTTGACACTTTTAAGGACAGTTGTCTTCTAAAACCATGAAGCACTGACACAGGGAAGATGAATTTGGCTTCTGATTCTCATGGGTTTCTGAGAACAGAGTGATGTAAGACAGGCCCTTGGAGGCCTCATGCGGCTCTTGTAGCATGCTGCCAGCACTCACATACCTGTTGATGAGATAAACCATTGAGTCAGTAGGGGGAGATTTGAAGAAGGGAAAAACGCTTAAAGAAACTGTTGGAAAATAGCTGAGCCAGGACCTTAAGTCCTTTTATACTAGAGATGCTACTACTCTACTCCTATTCTATGTAAATCACTCCAAAGAATAAAAATTGGCTTTCTAAAAGGTCCTCAAAGATGGAGATTATAAATACTAGTCAAATATGCTGCTTGTTCTGTGACATTTGCATAGTCCGTACTGGGGTCTCCAGAGAACCTTTTGAAAGAAATGACTTTCTAGTGGTGGAGTTTAAGGACCTGTGACAGCCATATAGACACAATATGCGATCTGGGTCATTTATATTATAACAAATAGCATTGCATTACCATTCTCTACACAGAGCTAGGTTGCACCATGATTCTTTTATATAAGGAGATTGGCATGTATGATAAGCAGCTTTTCCCCTCATGATGGAACAAATAAAATGATGGATTCCTAGGATGTGAAGGATCTAAAACATCATTGGTTTTACCCACTTGACTCAAGTAAGAACTTCTCCTACATCTTCTCTTTATAGGAAGGATCACATGGTCTGAACTTCCTCTCTATTTTGAGAACTTTCAGTGTAAATGAAATACCACATGATTTTCTCCAGTATCAACCTTCATTCATTCAGATTAGGTTCACTGAGTAGGTACTGCATGCTCAGTAGTTGCTATTTTTAAGAAAGGGGGATACATTAGTGAATCAGATAACAAAAATCTGCCACTGTGAATATTGATAGAGAGTGAAGTTTGGTCCAAAGTCCAAGCGTGTCAGCATCACAGAAGCTTGCAGGACATACAGAATGGAGGGTGACACCCAAGCCTACTAAATCTGGTTCTGCCTTTTAATAGGATACTTTAGTTATTCATGGACATATTTCAGTCTGAGAAATAATCTTCTAGTACTCTTTTATTCCTTGTGCTTCACATATATTTTTAAATGGTATATTTGTCTATTGGTTTGCTTACAGCCAGCCTATGTATCTCATTATATTATGACTTGTCTGAAATCAGGGACTTTGGCAAAAGTGCAAGAAGAGGGTGGGTGGAGCAATGAACTTTGTCTGATTCTTAGCTCTGCCCCAGATCAACCATACCTGGCCTCTCTGTGGAGCCTCTCTGGATGATTTATCTGCTGTACAACAAGAGGAGAACAACTGAAATAGACACAGGAAATGAACATCTGTGGATTTTCTACCTTCTGCCTCAGCTGCATTATCTCTGTCACTTGTTTTCACGTTGCATGAAAAACTACCAACCCAAGAATAATTTAAAATAATGAATCTCATTCTTTACTGAGGACAAAAACAAGAAAATGCAAAAAAAATCTTGTGATTTATGCTACATGACAAATCAGTTCTGTATGCTTACCACTGTTTATGGAGGAAAAATCCTCATGAGATTTATTTTCTGTTCTAATTTGCAACATAGTTTAGTTTTATTTAATATGACAGATGACATGATCCCATGTTTCAAATTTTACAATGCATATTCTAGTTGATAATATATCTCATGAATTGTATCTTACTGTCCTTACCCTTCTTGTTTTCATATGATCTGTCTTAATTCATTCCTGTAGCTATGGCTAAATACCACAGACTGGATTTAACTTTGGTCCTCAAAATCCGGAAGCATCTGATAGGCATCTGCTAAAGGTCTTCTGGGAGCATGAGAGGTAATCACATGCAGTTAGTACATTAAGAAGATAGAGCCAGACTGACTTGTGTGATAGAGCCACTTAACCCATAGATACATAACACTTTATCCCATTAATCCACTAGCCTATTTTCATGGCTTGAATATGAATTGTCTCCACCAGCTCAGCTGTTTGAATATTTGGTTCCCAGTTAACATTTGTGAAGGAAATAGGAACTTTAGGAGGAGGAGCCTTGCTGTAGGAAGTATGCCCTACTAAGCACAGGTCTTGAAGTTTCATAGCCTAGCCACACTTCCTCTCTTGCTTTCTTTCCCTCTTGATGGCTGCTGTGTTGTGAACCAACTTCCTGTCTTTGTCACCATATCTGCCACCATGTGTTCCCTCCCATAATAGATTCTAACTCCTCTGGAACTATAAGTCAAATAATAAATCTTTTCCTCCCTTAAATTACTTGTTTTGAAATATTTTCTCACAGCAATACAAGAGTGGCTGTCATGTCTGTGAGTAGCTTAATTGACACATGAAGGCAGACCCCTCATGATTTAATCACTTCTTGAAAGTCCCATTACAATAGCTCACAATAGGAATTATATTTCAACATTAGTTTTAGTGGGTATGTCCAAGTCATAACAACTGTGTGTGAAGGCAGGATATTTTTTAATGATTGAAAAGATTTGGAATAACATAATATATGAAAATTATGTAAAATTCAAATTCCTCTGTTCATAAATAATGTTTGATTGCATATTACCATGTATATCAGTCTGCTTTTAGTCTTTATACTTTCATGCTATACAGAATGAGTATCTGCATTAACAAAAAAGTACAGAAATTCTAAAATATTGGTAATTGGTATTCACAAGAAACATCTGCTCACTAATGCTCTGTAGTGACATTGTCCCATAGAAATATACTCTAATCACAAATACAGCTCTCACTTTTCTAATAGTCATGTCAAAGAATAAATAAAATGAAAATGGAAACAAAGGTATCAAAGTTCATGCTAAGCACATATTTCATAAAACCTAACATGTTCTAAATGTTATTTTGATGTGTGCTCAGTATTAAAATTACTAATGAGATATTTTACATTTGTTTTTATGTTAAATCTCTAAAATCAGTGTTCATTTCATGCATCATCATAACTTAGTCAAGGTTAGTCATATTTCACATTCACTTATGGTAAAATCTACCTAATTTGGTTGCATTGCTTTTGTGTGTGTGTGTGTGTGTGTGTGTGTGTGTGTGTGTGTGTGTATGTTCATTTTATGCATCACCATAACTTAGTTAAGGTTAGTCATATTTCACATTCACTTATGGTAATATCTACCTAATTTGGTTGCATTGCTTTTGTGTGTGTGTGTGTGTATGTGTGTGTGTATGTATGTGTATATATATGTGTGTGTGAGTGGGTGTGTGTATGTGTGTGTGTGTGTCTGTATGTAAAAAATGTGTATATATGTATGTATTGAACTATAGGGGCTTGAGATATGGCTTAAGGGCTGCAGCCTTTGCCTCACAAGCAATAGTACCTGAGTTTGGGTTCCAGATCCCATATTAAAAACACCAGAAGGAAACAGTGCCATTCCTGCCTTGGAAAGTAGAGCTTGGGAAAACCCAGAGCAAAGCAATAAGGAAATATAATAATTCAGGATTATTTCCCAAGAAATCACCCTTGGGCCTCCACAAGCACACACATACACTCAAGTTTCTTCTTCTCCACCACACACCCATTCCTGCACCAATGCAAAAATAAATTGAACAGTGTAACAGAAGTGTAGGTGTGATACTGAAAGTAATAATTTAAAATCAAATAACTGCGTCAATGATAAGTAGAGTATTGTAGAAAGAAATTACATGCCATAACTATTTGGACCTTCCAAACAGTCTTTTTGGTATATTGAGGAGACAAAATATCATAACGAGATGGAACAAAATATCATTATCTTGAATTCTAGACTCTCAAGTTTGTATGATAGAAAACCAAGATCAGATCACACTACAGTTTGCCTTCAAACAAAGGCAAAACCTTGAGAGTTTAGAATTTATTTCCTGGGGAGGGAAAGAATTTATTTGAAGTTTTCTGAATTTTTCTGCAATTGGATGGAAAAAGCTAAAGAAATTTCTTTTAAAAATGTAAGGGCAGTCTATTATTTAATTCATTTTAAGTAGAACGCTGAGAAGTCCCCCTGTAATTAAAAAAAAAACTTTAGAATTTGACTCCCTAAAAATAGTATAGTAAGGAAGGGATAGTTTAAATATAGACAGTCCTTTCTACAGAAAGCTACTTTTTTTTAAACTTTGTAAAAGGCAGTATGGCTTGCTTTCAAAGTTTGGAATTTCTGTCCTATTTAGCATGCAGAATAGCACCCCAGAGCTTTCCAAGTTACTAAAGGAAGGCCTCCATCTCTAATCCTTGCCTTCACTTTCCATCTGTTCCCTTTCAAAACTACAGGTCTCAGCTGCACCATGAAACTGATGAAGTGAATGACTTCTAGCTTAATGTTCTGTTTGGTGACTACAGTTAGTTATCTTTCTCTTGCTCCACTTGCTCAAAGGGGTAGGGTAGAGTGTGATGGGTTATGATCACCAAATAATACACACAATGGAAGGAAGCAGAATCTCAAAGTATTTGATTGTGTCTATTTGCTGAGATAGAAAGAACAAGGTATTTTAGACCACAGGAAATCACAAAACATGTTCTTTTCTGTTTAGCAACTCCTGTGCTTTTCCTCCTCTGGAAGATCCAACTTTCCTTAATTAAGTCTGGCAACCAACAGGCATCTCCTTCAGGTAAAAGCTGCTTCATAACAAAAGTAAAAGGAGTTGACAAGGGGCTGGGACAGTGCCCAGTTCAGTCCAGGGCATTAGAGAATAATTTAATGAAAGAGATAGAAGGTCTTAGACTCACTGATAACTTCCAATTTTATGCATCAAAGAGGGCTTTCATAAGGAAATACACTTGCACCTGAAGAAAACTTTCAGTTTTTGTTTGCTGCCTGATGTAGCCTTCTCTTATCCAAATCAAAGCGCATTCCTTTATATTATATTCTTTATGAGTCTTCTGTCTCATGGCTTGGAGCCCTGTAACAAGGCTTTGTTTGCACAGAGGGCACAGTGCGCTTTCTGCTGTCTGAGTGATCCCAGTGAAGACAATCCATCATCTGTTACAGCTGAGATAACTAGAGTGACTCAGCCTGTGGCTAGCGGTCTGGAAGGGCATGATAAAAAGGTATCTGGACAGGGCACGCCATGAGCTGTATTTTTGCAATATGTCTGACACCACATCGGCACCTCAGGCTAGCCTGGTGGAGAATAGAACCATGGGCAAGAATCTCGTGGTAGAAGAAGTGAAGCATGAAAGTGCCTATTTCTAATATTCAGGCAATAAGACTGTGGAGTATTCCAGAAAAACTCTTACTTGGAATTCTCTGAGTTTTATAGTATGGTGAATTCATTTTCATAGATCTGCATTATTTTTCTTTTACTTTATTATTTTTTACATAATGTTTGTTCTCTGAAAATTTCATATATATAAAATGTCTGGATTATATCTCCTCACCCCCTCTCTTATCTTTTTCCCATCTCTGTCAAACCTCCTCTCCCCGACTCCATCCTCCCTACCAGAACCTTTCCCAGACTCATGTCTTTATCTTTGCTTTGTAATGCATTTAGTTAAAGCAGAACTATCTGTTTGATCATAGGATTGGAGTTTGGAGGCTATGAGTACAGAGTGAAAATGATTGCCTCTTCCTCTGCCTGACCCTATCAGTAGCAAGTAGAGTAACAGTAAGGTATAGGACCCACAAAGCTCTCCTCCATACATGCTCATTCTTGTGCAGACCTAGGATAGATATCAGTAATTGCTGAGGGTTTGTGATGACTGTAGTTGGTTGGGTCATGCTCAGAAAGTTACATTTCACAGCCCTGCTTGCCTGCTCTTACAATCTTTCTATATTATTAATACAAACTTAAGAAAGCTCTCAAAGGCTCCTGCGTGTAAAATTTAAACTTTGAACATTTGAGTTGAACCAATTTTATTCCAGCTGGGTAGCCTGAAGAATTTTTTTTCCCTCATCAGAGCCCCTGTTTCTTCAACTGTTAAGGAAGTATGCCAAAATGGTTCCACCCAGCACTGGTACCATTAGGAACATGTATCTCCCAAATATCAATATGTACATAGTTCTTACCTATTTGATTCCATCTCATTTTTATTCATTCAATGTCAGACTTACAAAGAAAGGTGTTTTGTATTTGCTTTAATATTTATTATTTCTAAATGAAAATTTATCTTGCTTCCTTTTATTTTTACAACACAACTATTAGAAAACATTAAATCACCTAATAATTTTCAATTTCTCTTTTTTTGCATCATGGTAGTTCAGAGAAATCATTTCCATTTATTATATTTATTACCCTTCTGCTCTCCTAACTTCATGAAAATGTCTGCAAATGCTCAACAAATGTATTCATTACTCTTGCTCGCTAAAAACCCCTTTCTATTAATCTTATTTTTCGTCTTTCTCTTCAACTTTAAAGCAATTCTCGTCCTGAATGAACCAGGACTACCATTTCCCTCAGGAACATGAGCTCTTCACATTCACACTTCCTTTTAATCAGTTCAACTCTCCAACTCAAAGATGGCATTGTCTCCTCATTTCACTTTTTTCTCTTCAAGAATATCCTTCAGACACCTGTTCTGGAGATTAAAGGCTACCTTTAAGCAAGTTGCTAAGCCTAATAGCTCTCTCTTAGTTAAAGGACAAAAGACAAAAGTGTTTGCCCAGGCTGTTTAATTTGAGGAAGGTAAACTTTCTAGATTTTTGAAAGAAATGAAATATTTGCCTTTTCTCCTTTGGCAGGGAAGACCTTGGTTCTGGTAGATCTCTGAGCAGTGTCTTGACCTTTCCTGTGCAGCCCCTGACATTTAAAGGCCAGGGCAATCAAGTCCATCTTAGAGGTGAAAACTGCAAGTTCAGGGTTTCATTGGGCAGCCTTTCAGATGCTGCATTCATGGCTGGGAGTTTAAGAATAGCAGTGCATCATAATGCTGGGACGAGAACAAAAAGATGCTCTTAAACATATGGTTTCATAGGAACTTTATATTTGTTGAGGACCTATGCTTAGGCTGAGATTGGGCACGTGTTTCAAGGCGTTAAGTTTACTTTTTCTCAAATTTGATTTTATTAATTTTATTATTAGTGTTTCTCTCAATGTGTATTTATGTATGCATGTATGTAAGCATGATGGTGATGATGATGTGGGTGTATGTGTGTAGTGCACATGTGAACTTTTGGGGATTGAACTCAGGTTGTCAGGCTTTCTGTTAAGCACCTTTATCTAATACTGAGCCATATTACAGGTCATCAAATGGTGATGCTTCTTCCAAATACATGCAGGTAAAATAAATAAATAATGCTAATAAAATGTATTGACATATTCTTCCTGCCTAGATATTACTTTACTTTAGTAAACCATCTTTATTTCCCAACTTACAATTGATCTTCCGCAAATACAGTTCTGTCAGTTCAACATGTAATAGTCTGCTACATTTTTAGACAGAAGAAAACTTGTGCTTATTTTCTTTATACTATCTTGTACATCCTTACCAAAACTCAGCCGCCAGTTTTTGGAGGCTGCTCCTAAGGGAGTCTCATCGGCTTCAGTCGACATCTGCCTTTTGGCTTCATCTGGGTTTTGGGTGAGAGATGCTTCCCTTCTTTCCTGCACACATTTTTTTTTTCAATTCTGACCATTGTAATTCCAGCTAGTTCCCTCAGGGACCACATAATTTCCCTTTTCCCTAGCTACCTTTGCAGAACATCTGAGGGCTACTTGTTCACCATTGATCACACGTTGATATGTGTTTTTGTCTTTCTCTCTCATGTATATTTTATTCATCAGGAAAGAGAAAAGGTAAGAAAAATGGTTCATTGAATTGAAAATTCTTATCTTTCTTAGAATGAAAATCAGTTAAAAATGTCTCTTTCTACAATAAGAGGCTTGTGTATTCCTAACTTGTATTGTCCATTTTTTGCTGCTGTTACTGACCTGTCTAAGGGAGATGACTATACCTGGGAGAACTTGCTTCTCGCAGGTGAGTCAAAATGACCTGCCTTACTGACAAAAGTACTGTGTGGGTAAGCTCAGAGGCTCGGGTTATCTCCTGGGGTTCCTGAAGACTAAGTACCCCAACCTAAGGATAGGAGTACTCCTGGAGGTTGACACTTTCCTCATGAAGATGGCCTCTGTGGTCTCACTCAATTAGGAAAAGCATCTCAAATTTTCAAACATTTCTTAATCTGGTCCAATTTGCTAATTATTGCCTGATAAAAGACATCATTAAACTATGAAATTTAGTATATTTTAATGTAACAAAAAATTCTGACTGCAAATCATCTCCACAAGGAATATTCTGGAGTTCTGTGTAGCATTCTTGATGGGAAAAGTGATAAAATAAAGTATGTCAATGCCTTTCTAAATTGCTGGACTGCATATTTCTGTGGTTATGACTTTTCTGTCTTTCTCTGTTTCTTCTGTCTTGCTATCATTTCTGTCTCCTTTCTTCTCCCTTTCTTCCTCTTCCCCACTCCTTTTAGTGCCAACCTTGTTTCTCAGTGACACTACATCTTTGCACAAGCAAAAGGCTTAAGAATTTAACACTAATATTGCTGCGAAACCCAGCCATTTCTTTTCAGTCCAAACATGATTTATCAAGTCCTATTATGCACGTGATGGTAAATGAAACAAGTAATTCTCCTAAGTCCCAGCAAAAAGCCATTATCTCCTGCTAGACATGTATGAGAATACTGAATGTTTACCTGTACAGTCACATCCTAGCACCAGACTTCTATTATGAGAATAAGAAGGGAAGGGGGAAAAGAGTTTTCAAAGCATATTGAAGAGAGTATATCAGGTTGGATATCCTACGAACTCTGTGGTTATAATGATAAGATTTTCAGCGTTTACCATAAGATAAAGCAAACCATGCCAACATCGGATTCATTTCTATCTGATGCTACATGCGTACCCTAGGACAACTGTGACTTTACTCCCAGTTTTCTGGGTTATAGCCATGATCGTGTTCCTTAGTTTTTTTTTATTGTTGCTTAGTTGTTTCCTGATAGAAATAGCATCAAGGAGGAAAGGTTGGTTTGGGGTCATAGATTTTATAGGCCTCAGTCAATAGTCACCTGGATCCAGCATCTCTGGGCCACAGTGAGGCCATTGAAGAGGATGCAGGCAGGATCAAACATGCTTCATTAAAGCCAGAAAGCAGAGAGAGGGGAGAAAAAAAAATAGAGGTAGGAAGCAGGGACAAGGTACGCTCAAGGACCATAATCCCTGTGCATTACTTCCTCCCAGAAGATTTCATGTTTTATTGACCATCACCTCTTAAAACAGCAGTAGCAGGGGCTGGAGAGGTGGCTAGGGGTTAAGCCTCTGGCTTGCAGGCAGAAGAAGGTCCTGAGTTCGGATCCTAGACCCCACGTATAGACGCCGGGCGGAAGCGGGGGCGGCCTGCCTTTCTGGTCCTGGTAGGGCGGAGCCTGTGAATCTCGGGACAGAGTAAACAAGGAGGAGGTGGAGGTGGTCCATGGTGGTTCCCGATTTCGTCCGTGGTTCTACACACGCACACACACACACACACAAACACACACAGATACATGTACACACACGCACACTATACATGCAAAACAGCAGTAGCAGCTGGGGACCAAGTCTTCCATATATGAGCTTATAAAGGACAGTCCATATTCACGTCATAACTATGACCAAGTTGGTGTTCCTTTGAAGCAGTCCAATGAGTGAGCTGAAAAAAAATCATACATTCTCACTCAATTAGAGAAAGCATCTCAAAATTTCTTATGCTGGCCCAATGCAAACCCATGCACCGTGTCTTAAAATCTGGCTCAAAAGGGATACAATCACTCTGATTGCATGTCAGGGGCCCAAAGAAATCACATGGACAGATTTATTAAACAATATGGCATCTGTCCACGAGCAAAAGTTCTGAAGGGATGGCACCAAAAATGGAGGTATGATTATATTTCTCTTAGAAATTATATTCTCCCTTCAGAAGAGGAGATAAGAAAAAAATGTAGCTAAAGCCTCTACACGTCTGCAAAACAAAACCTTTACCACTTCTCTTGAGTGTTAATGGACTCATTTAAACACATTAACGGGATCTTTAATAAAAACGTCAGATTTTTCTGTTTCTAAAACCTAAATTTGAAAAAAATATTCATATACTTTGAATAGGAAAAAGTAAGTTGAAATTGTGAAGGAGGATATAGAATCTATCTCTCAAATAGGATTAACATAAGGGTCAAATGTTACCAATATACTAAATAAAATAGTCACATATCTCTATGTCAGATCAACTCGGGATAATTTCACTATAACAATTATACTGCAGTTCCAAATAATTTTTTTGTAAAAATAGGTTATTAATATTATTTAACTTGAAGAAAATTAAAGGAAAGGTGTTTTTAGATCCTTGACTATAAATATTTGGTATAATGATTGTGAGACATAGAGGGAAGAACTTAGACAGTTTTTGGACATTTCTTAATCAATATACAACAAATTTAAATACAATTGTATCACATATTGGAAAACTCTAAAAGACTTCATTTGCATATGGATAAATTTTCACATACATTTTTCTTCAGGTTGAATTCACTTTATATGTTTTAGCCTAAACATGCTGGCTGCGAGTAATCCTTGTTAATGCTATTCTAGAAAACCCTCTATCCTGTTACGGATTTGTAATTTTTCTTTTATCCCCTCATGTTTATGGAATCAGGGCAGGTGTTAAAGTTATGTATGAGTAAGGATCTTTGTTTGAACTTCATAAATTTATTTACAATGACACTATTTATAAGATTTGAATATGAAAGTCAGTTCTTAGCTCTGTGGAAAGAACTCCTAGTTGAACAGTTGCTCAGTGGTTTAAGAACTTAAATCAAAGCAAGAGACAACTGAAGGAACACATGAATTAAGTAGTGGTCTCTCAGGGCTGGAGAGGTGGCTCAGGGGTTAAGCCTCTGCTTTGGGGGGGGGGGAGGTCCTGGGGGGGGGTCCTGAGTTCGGATCCTAGACCCCACGTATAGATGCCAGGCAGAAGCCGGGGCAGCCTATGTTTCTGGTCCTGGTAGGGCAGAGCCTGTGAATACTGGTTCAGAGTTAAAAAGGAGGAGGTGGAGGCGATCCATGGTGGTTCCCAAATTCGCCCGTGGTTACACACACATACACACACACACACACACACACACACACACACACCCACACCACACACATGCACACCGCACAAACACACACTTGAATAATAAATAAAAAAAAAATTAAAAAAAAAGAAGTGGTCTCTCAGGCTGGAGAGATAGCTCAGGGTTAAGACATCGCTTTGCCAATTCTTTAAAGAAGTTGACCAAACAATCTCAAAATTCATATGGAGGGGGCTAGAGAGGTGGCTCAGGAGTTAAGCCTCTGCCTTGCGGGCGGAAGGTCCTGAGTTCGGATCCTAGACTTCACGTATAGACACCGGGCAGAAGCGGAAGCGGGAACGGCCTGCGATTCTGGTCCTGGTAGGGCGGAGCCTATGAATCCCTGGGCAGAGTAAAAAAGGAGGTGGAGGTGGTCCATGGTGGTGCCCGAATTCACTTGTGGTTCTACATACATACACACGCACACACATACACACGCACACACGCGCATACATGAACAATTGAATTAAAAAAAAATTCATATGGAGGCACAAAAGACCCAGGATAGCAAAGACAATCCTGAGTAACAAAAACACTGCTGGAGGTATCACCATACCAAACCTTAGTCTATACTACAAATCCATAGTTATAAAAGCAGCCTGGTACTGGCTCCAAAATAAACACATAGATCAATGGATAAGGGTAGAAGACCCAGATATAAGCCCACAAAATTACAGCCATTTGGTCTTTAACAAAGGGGCCCAAAATATTCAGTGGAAAAAGAACAGTATTTTCAACAAATAGTGCTGGCAAAACTGGATCTCCACATGCAGAAGATGAAAAATGGACCCGTACTTGTCACCATATACAAGTCTTAATTCCAAATGGATCAAGGACCTTGATATAAGGCCAGAGACTATAAAAACCATAGTTGAAAGGATAAGGAACTCCATCGAGCTGATTGGGCTAGGCTGTTTAGTTCCTAAACAGACATCCAATGGCACAGTCACTGCTACCAACTCTCAACAGTTGGGATCTTGTGAAATTAAAGAGCTTCTGTTCAGATAAAGAGATTGTAACACGAGCTCAAAGGCAACCCACAGAATGGGAGAAAATCTTCACGAACCACATATCTGATAGAGCTCTACCGTCCAGAGTGCACAAAGAACTTAGGAAACTAAACACCAAGGAAATTAATGGGCCAATTAAAAAATGGGCCCTGGAACTTAAACTTTACCAGGGATGAAATTAAAATGTCTAACAAATATCTGAAAAAATGCTCCACTTCTTTAGCCATCAGGGAAATGCAAATCAAAACTTCCCTGAGATATCATCTCACCGGTCAGGATGGCAAAAATCCACAACACAAACAAGAACAAATGCTGGAGAGGATGTGGAGAGAGGGGAACTCTCCTACATTGCTGGTGGGAATACAACCACTCTGACGAGCCGTCTGGAGATTCTTAAAGAAATTAAAGATTGAAATACCACATGACCCTGCTATTCCACTTCTGGGAATAACCCCACATACAGCAAAAAATCACCTTGATAGCACAAGCATGACCATGTTCATAGCAGCACTCTTTACAATAGCAAAGTCATGGAATTAACTCAAATGTCCAACAGTTGACGAGTGGATAAGGAAAAGTGGTACATCTATACAATGGAGTACTACTCAGCCATCAAAAATGATGAATTACTGGAATTTGCCGGGAAATGGATGTCATTAGAAACAATTACATTAAGTGAAGTATCCCAGACCCAGAAAATTAAGCAGCGTATGTACTCCCTAATAGGTGGCTCATAGTACCAAACCCACCCAGCCCACCTAGAGACACTCAAAGATAAATCTCTATAATACCTACCATAATTGCAAGGATTATGAACAGGAGGGATGGGGTAGGAGGGCCACACCAGAAACAAGGAGAGAGGGGACCATGTTATACCAGAGAAAATAGGCCTCCATCAAGGACTGCAAGTAAGTAATGAGACATCTGGTTAAGTTCACAGACTTTCATTCCTGATCTTTTACAACTGAGGGGGTATGATCTCACCAGAAGGGGAGGGCATATAGTCTGGCAGATAAAATGGGGGATTGACCCCTCCCTCACTGTGGTATCCTACTTTTATTACATCTGCCTTGGAATGGGCTCTTATAACAAGACTCTAGTTTAATAGCTTATTGTCTCTGACCAGGGGGTGACATACAATATCCATCAGGATGGAGTGAGGGCATTGCAGGAGCACCAAAACTGCAAAAGAAAATCAACAAACCATAATCCAGAACTTCAGAGACTCTACATCAACCACCTAGAACTAGGCCAGACTAATCTCTCCCCATCCTGAAGCTCAGGGAAATTTATGGAAGAGCGGGCGGTAAGATTGTAAGAGCACAAGGATGGGAGGAGCAACGATATGCAAGATGCTCCACACAAGTTAGGGCTGAAGCAATCACAATTGGACTTTGCATGCCCTGCGCAATGTCTAACACACTATTGACCCCACAAAGTCTAGCATTTGCTAAAGGCACCAAGATCCTTGGAGGCAAGGGATAGACAGCCACAGCAGTGTTCCTATGCTTAAGGGAACACAGGAAAGGATGCCACTGGGTCCTTGTATGTCATCAGAGAGGAGAGCCCAGAGGAGAGACTGGCAGGCACATTAAAGGATTCTCCGGAGACTGGGGGGAGGCACTGGAGGATGGGGAGGAAGGGGTGAGGGGAGGGGTAACAGGGGGGTCAGGGAGAGGAGGAGGGAGCGAGGGAACCGATTTACCTACTAAGTTTGTATGAGCGGAAATAATAATAAAAAATGTTTAATATAAAAAAAAGAAGAAAACAGCTAAAAAAAAAGGACATCACTTTGCAAGTAGCAAGTCCTGAGTTCGGATCCCAGGTTCCACATAGAAAGGCCAGGCAGAAACCACAGTGGCCATACTTCTGACCCTGGTGGGTGGAGCCTGGGAAATGCCAGAGTGAAACAAAAAGGAGGTAGAAGCATACACCTACACACCCTCCCCCCCACACAAATAATAGTATTTTTTTTTTAAAGAAGGGATCTCTTTGTGGACTTCATTCTCTTTTTCTGTTTGTGGCCTGTTCATCTTGTTATCTATGTATACGGAGCATTGTTTGTGAACTCAAGTGTTCATCACAATGTATGAGAAACACGAAACACTACTTCGGAAGCTCACAAGCCAAAAGATAAAGTAATGTTAGACCCAAAAAAGTGTATAATGTGGCATGAGGAAATGAGGTCCCTTTTTTATTGATCTTAATTTTTCTTTTTTTTTTCAGTTTTCTTTTTTTATTTTTACCTTTGCAAACATATTGAGTATTCATCCCAGCTTCCCTCCTTGCCATCCCCTCCTGTTGCTTCACCATTCCCTCCAATTTCCTCCCACGTTTCAGCCTGTATGCTTCTTTGGACCCTAGGGTTCATTCTGGCTTGTCTATTCCTGTGGGGCTCAGGCCTCCAAGGTATATTGAGTTACCTCTCTTCTGAGATGTACCTCTCTGATATGTACATTTTCTTTCACTCATCCAGCTTTAGACCCAAAGGTTTCCAGTGTAAATTCCTATTCTATGGGTATAATAACAGGTACCTACAGTGTAGTTTGATATATTGTCTTTCTACCTATAGGTTTATTGGCTATCTTCCCTATTGATGTATTTCCTTCCCTTTTTTGGGAGTATTTGTTCTAGTTTACAGTAAGAGGGATGTGTACCATTCTGACAAGTGAATCTTGAGTCCAATCAAAAAGCCACTGATTGTCTCCTTGGAACTCATGCCACTATTATATTGGTGTTTGTTAACTCTTAATTTTTCAAATCTCTGTGAAAATATCTGCCTGCAAAACAGAAACTAAACTTTGCTCTCTTTCTGATGTTACTGTGGAGCAGAGGAAGTGACAGATAACCGTGGACGCTTTAGTTTATTATTTTTTTAATTCTTTTTTTAACTTTGATTTTGTATCTCTCTCTCTCTCTCTCTCTCTCTCTCTCTCTCTCTCTCTCTCTCGCTCTCTCTCTCTCTCTCTCTGTCTGTCTCAAAGGGCACTGTGTGTCCTTGTGGAAGCCCAAGGGTGACTGTGGGAGTCATCATGGATTGCTTCTACCTCCTTTTTGTTTTGCTCTGGGATTTCACAGATTTTGCCTATCAGGGGCAACAGCATAGGCTGCTGCCATTTCTGCCTGGCATTTTTATGTGGGACCTGGAATCTGAACTCAGGACCTTCTGCTTATGAGGCAGAGTCTTGCCCTTGAGCCATCTCTCCAGCCCGACTTTGGATATTTTAGAGAAATGAAGCAGTTATTGATGCAGGACTTGTCTTGCTATACTCAATTTTAGATTTACAAATTGACACTCATTACAAAAGTTGTAGCTTACTTTATGCATAAAATGTATTTCTCACTCATAAATCATCAATTCGTTTTCTACACGTGTGATGTGCTTGGGTCACTTTGGCTTTACACTCTGGAATTAATAAGTACACTGAATACTAGGAGAGTGTAAGAAATTCACTTTTGTGCATGTGTATGAAACTATTTGTGGAAAGAGTCTTATAGTTTCAAGAATTTTTAGAAGTTTAGAAGTGAGAATAAAATATTCTTAGAGATTTTTTATTTATTTGAAATTGAGAGAGGGGAAAAACAATGTGGGAATCTAACTTAATTTTCCAGATTTATGCTCAGGGTTCTTACTTGCTGAGCCTTGTTTTCAAGACATTTTTAAAGTTATGACACGAAGAGATCTTTTAGAAAAAATGCTTTGAAAAGAGAATGGTTTGAGTCACATTTACAGTCTTCTATGTAAATTGCCTTTTTATGAGAATAATGTGGAAGCTCAACAATATACAATATATACAAAGTCTATGCAAAATGCAATAATTTTCATCCTCTTCAGTACCTAAGGGCTACTAACTCCTTTCATCTTATCACTCATCATCTCAGGCAGTTCTTACCAGTCTTCCCTTTTGGTCTTCCCTTTTCAACACCCCCTGATTCCAAGTAGATTGTATGGTTCTGTCACAATGACTATATCACCCTCACGTACCACTAGGTATTTGCTGATGTTGCACCTTCCAAAACGCCTTTTTCTTTCTTTTTTTTTATTCATTTTTATTCAATTGTGCATGTGTGCGCGTGTGTATGTTTGAGTGTGTGTGTGTGTGTGTGTGTGTGTGTGTGTGTAGAACCACGGACGAATTTGGGAACCACTACGGACCGCCTCCACCTCCTCCTTGTTTACTCTGTCAGGGGATTCACAGGCTTCACCCTACCAGGACCAGAAACGCAGGCTGCCCCGGCTTCCGCCTGGTGTCTATATGTGGGGTCTAAGATCCGAACTCGGGACCTTCCGCCTGCAAGGCAGAAGCTTAATCCCTGAGCCACCTATTCAGCCCCCCAAAATGCCTTTTTCATATCTAATTTTTGCCCAAAGATATGGTGTAGCTCCTGAGCTATGAAACTCTGGATACTCTTGCCTTATAGAATTATTATGTTCTTGTTCCTCTCAAATCCATAGTACTTTGTGACCAGTAATAATTTGGATTATATTTTATTTAACAATAATGAGAGGCATGTATCCTGTAATTTTTGTCTTAGGCTATAAGCACTTTTGTTCAAAGATCACATATTCTTCAGGTATATATATATTCCTAAAATCTACAAATAGCTGAACATATGTTTTTGGAATCACTAAATAAATTCAGATAATACCCTATCTTCAGAGCAGAAATAAATATAGAGCTGTCAAAGAATACATGTGCCCACCTAATCTGTACTTCAGACTTAGTACTTTTGTGGCATGAAAGACGCAAAAAAAAAAAAAAAAAAAAAGAAAGAAATGAGGCACTTCTCTTTCTTTCAGAAGAAAATACAGTAGTCTCCAAGTAACAACCAAAGTCAGAGTCTGATTCTACCTATTCATAACATGCCCCCAAGTAATTCAGAACTTAAAAAGGCATCAGAATGCATCTTATAAAGTTAGTTACCCTTGCTTTCAAAGTAATAAGCTTGTAATTAATGGTCGCCACAGAACTTATTGTTTCCTTCATTTTTCTCTGGTTCATTAAGGTCTTTCTTTTGTGAAATAACCTCTTCCCACAACTGAGGACCCTGATGTCCTAATGAAATTCCCACCCACCCCTTCTTCAGAAACTCCACTTCCCTGGTCTGCCCTTCTCCCCAGCTCTGCAGCAGCACAGCCAATCAAGAAAATATTTCTTAGGAAATGTCCTTTTAGAGAATATTAACAAGAAGCATCTTGCCAGTGGAAATTCTTTGCTGTGCTAACCTCTGAAAATACCATAGAGAAAGAACAGAAGTTTGAAACCTTTTGTCTCATGATGGTGAAGGTCTGTGCACGCACGACCAGCTCCTCATCAGTTTTTAAATGACACTGATTATTTGAGGTGGTGTAGTTGCAACATCTTAGTTGTCCTTTCATTTATGTAAAGGATCTTAGATCTTGTGCATCCAGAAACCCAACTAAACTTTTTCTTTTTAGATTTTGGAAAAAAAAATATATATATTCACCATCATTCTTTTTTTCTATTATGTTTATTTATTTTTTTTCCAACCAAATAAACTTAGTAAGTACCCCATCCCCTCCCTACCTCCACCCTCCCCAGTCCCTTTTGCACACCCCTATTCCCCTTCCTTTCACCCCTCTCCCTCCCTTTCTCCCAGTGCCCCCCTCTTCCCCCTCCCATTCCCTAAAGCATCCTTTAGTGTGAAGGTCAAACTTCCCTCTGCATCCTCCATTCTAATGAGGTGTAAGGACTCAGTGGCATTGCCCAGGGCCCTTTCTTGTGCTCCCCTTTAGTATGGGAACACTATTGTGACTCTTAATCCCTTGCTTCTAAGGATCCTGGTGCCTGTGATCCATGCTAGAGTTTGGAGGGTCATTGACATATCAGTCATTGCGTAGGTCATGAAAAGTCCAGTTATGGCTATTGCGGCCCTAACTTATACGGAGTATCTTGCATATCATTGCTCCTCCCCATCTTTAGGCTCTTACAATCTTACTGCCCCCTTTTCTGAAAATTTCCCTGAGTTTTAGGATGGGGAGAGATTTGGCTGGTCTGGTTCCAGGTGACTAATGTATGGTCTCTGATGTTCTGAAATTATGGTTGATTATTATTTTCAGTTTTACTGTTCCTGCACCACCCTTAGCTCCATACTGATTGGTATTGTATGTCACCTCCTAGCCAGAGATAAAAGACTGTTTAAATGGAGTCTTACTATAAGATTAGATTCAAAGTTAGATGGAACAGGAGTAGGAGACTGCAGTGAGGGGGGGTCAGTCTCCCATTTGCACACCATCATTCTTAGTCACCAGCTTTCTTTATAAAGGGTGTGTATGTCTGTGTAAGTGCATGTGCACACATGTGCATGTGGAGGTCAGAAAACAACCCAGGCATCATTCCTCATGTCTGTCCATCTTTTTGTGGAGACAGGATTTCTCACTGGCCCAGAGCTATCAAAGTAGACTACTGTGGCTGGTCAATCACCCTAGGGGTATTCATAAGTTGGTCTCCTGGGCACTGGAATTCTAAGAGCACACTACCACACCTGTCTTTTATTTTATTTTAGTTTTTTTCAGTGTGGGTACTGGCGAGTGAATTCAGTTTCTCATGCTAGCCAGATAAAACACTTTACTAAGTTATCTATCTTTCCCCTCAGTTCTTAATCACCATTTTTCTAATTTTTCCTTCCCCTTAAATGTTTGGGGAGGGAGACAAAGAAATTAGAGGAAGGTAGGAGGAAGAGAGAGAGAGAGAGAGAGAGAGAGAGAGAAAGAGAAGGTAAAAATATGTTGGGGTCCTACTCTATGAAGTTAGATAAAATACATTTCTTGCCTGGGATGAAACCAATCAATCTTAAAAATATTGAGACACTTTATTTATCGATCATAAAGAACATTGCAATGGAAAAATATTAGGAAAGATTAAAGTTAACACACAACGGGGCTAGAAATTGATTTCTGAGGGAGAAAATGCTGCCACAGCATTTCCAACAATGGAATAAGAGCTCAGGAAGCCACATGAAAGAGAAGCAGCCAAGCAGAAATACAAACCATCAGCCCTTTTATGGTAAATAATGAGGTTTTATGGGTATTCCTCCAACTCTTCACATCAAGACAATTCTTGCTTTGAAGCTGCTTAAAGTCCAGGAATTCATCACAAATCTTTGCCTGAATATGTATAGTTGCCCTAGGTATCTTTAGAACTGTTTTTTTATTAAAAATTTAATTATACATTTTAAAATTTTTTACCAGTTTCCTCCCTCCCCCCTCCTCCCCCCGAACCCCCTCCTCCCCCTCCCCTTCCCCCAGTGCCTCCCCCCCAATTCCCAGAGAGTCCTTTATTGTGTACGTCTAACTCTCCACTGGGTCCTCCTCTCCGATGACATATAAGGACCCAGTGGCATTTCCATAAGCCCTTTCTCTTGTTCCCCTTAAGCATAAGATCATTACTATGGCTGTCAATCCCTTGCCTCCAGGGGTCTCGGTGCCCTTAACAGATGCTAGACTTTATGAGGGCAACAGTGCGCTGGACATTGCGCAGGGCATGCAGAGTCCCATTATGATTGCTTTAGCCCCAACTATTGTTGAGAATCTTGCAAATCGTTGCTCCTCCCATCCTTTTGCTCTTACAATCTTACCGCCCCCTCTTCCGCAAATGTCCCTGAGCTCCAGGATGGGGAGAGATTAAGCTGGCCTAGTTCTATGTGATTGTTATAGAGTCTCTGAAGTTCTGGATTGTGGTTTGTTGATTTTCTTTTGCAGTTTTGCTGCTCCTGCAATTCCCTTCACTCCATTCTGCTGGGCACTGTATGTCACCCCCTGGCCAGAGACAAAAAGCTGTTAAACTGGAGTCTTGTTGTAATAGCACATTCAAGGGTAGATGTAATAAGAGTAGGAAACCTCACTGAGGGAGGGGTCCATCACCCATTTGCAAAATGATTACTTTTTATCTGCTAGACTATATGCCCTCCCCTTCTGGTATACATTCCATGCTTTTGCATCATGAATTGCTAATTTTCCTAATAAGATCACCTTTCAGTAAATGGCATGTGTTTTCAAATTTATGAGGGCAAAAATAAGGCAATTTGTGCATGCCATGGAACTTGTTGCTTATTGCAATGTATATTGTATGCAGAAGAAATGTTCTTGAAAATGCCAAGACATATTACTCTGTCTTTTTTTGTATAGTCCAATAAAGGAATGATATTTTTCCTATGTGGAGATCTTGGACTGTGAGGATTATTTTACTTTGCTTTTATGTAATGTTATATAGCATGTTGGCTCCCCAAAAGAAAGAGGTTCAATAAGCCTTCTTTTTTTCTTCTCACATTTTATTTTTTTCCCAATCACACAAGCTCAATAGGTACCCTGTCCTCTCCCTCCTTCTACCCCTCCCCAGTCCTCCCTTCCACTCTCCCCCCTTTTTCCCCTTCCTTTCACTCCCCTTGCTCCCTCCCCTTCTCCCAGTGCCTCCCCTTTCCCCCTCCCATCCCCTGAGGCATCCTTTTGTGTGAATGCCAAACCTCCCTCTAAATCCTCCACCCTAAAAGAGGTGTAAGTACTCGGTGGCATAGCCTAGAGCCCCTTCCAGAGCTCCCCGTTAGTATGGGAACTCTCTTATGACTGTTAATCCCTTGTGGCTAAGGATCCTACTGGCCAATAAGCCTTCTTAAATAAAGGTTTGCAATCACATGGCAAGGTGGGGGAGCAGGGACGCTTCCCCTTCTCACCTCCAGGGTGGCACACACAGCAAGAAGGCAGATCTCATCACCCCCAGCTGAAGTGAGGAGCTTCAACTCCTCTGCAGAGACAGTGATGTGTGTTTCTAGCATTTGAGTCTCAGCTGTGCTCTGATAGATGAACGTGGTTATTTGCTAAGCGGCAGGAGGGGACCGGTGATCACTGTCTCTGAAGGTCTTCACTAAGCTTGTCCTCCAGTTGTCATTTGCATCCCCATGTGAGTCCCTTAATAAAGAACCACATGCCTTCTACCTCTGAATAGTCACACACTCAAAAACTGTCCTGCTGAAGGGTGTATGGTTTCAAAGCCCGTTCTCCAAAGGTAATGAGCGTTCCAGAGTGTTAATTGAATCAGCAGGAGGAGGGTAAGACTATTTTCCAACTATCCCTGGGGAGTCTGAAGTCACAAGAAGGTGGCATAAATATCTAGAGTAATGGATTTTAGTCTCATACACCAGAAAGAAATGGCAGAAATCCCGAGGAAGAAACTATTTGTATGTCACAGAAATTTGATAAATATCACTCATAACTTAATAGAAAAATATATTTATCACAAATGAAAGAGTAACCATCTGTTTTGAGTGCTTTGTTTGTTTAAAATCTGGCTAAGGTATAAACATTACTACTTTGATGCACTTTATTTCTTTGATATGGAACAATAATGTACTGGCTTATTCTCTTTTAATTTGATTTTTAAGAAGTGGTAATTAGAAATCATTTTGGATGTTAAGTCAATGGTCAAATAAGAATTTGTTGAGCATATTACAAATAGGATAGAGGTTAAAAATATGAGTTTGACAAAGAATCATTTTCATGGAATTAACAGTAAAAGTTAATTGCTTTCTCCTCTAAATAAGACCCAGCACTTGAGTGGACACCAGAAACTGTGAAGAGCAGTTCTGAAACTTACATGTTTATTTGCCCAGTAGTGTCCATGTGTATAGCACAAGATTTAGTTTGTTTTTCCTTGTTTTATGTCACAGAACCTCCTTTATACCCTTTCTCTTGTTCCTTAGGCCCTGATCAAGTAAACTAAGGATTCTTTGAATCTAAGAACTGAAATTCTGCAACATTTGACCTGATAGACTCTAAGTGACCAATGGGAAGGGGTGGTGTATACAGCATGGATACTCTGCAGAAAGAAATGATTCATATGCCAGATAGGATGGGATGGCATGAAATTTCATCACATGGCTCAGAAAACTTCCAAACTTAAAACTTCCTGAATTATTTATGTTTGGAGTGTTTGCATTTAGTATCTTGATATAGCGATTGATCAAAGTTACTGCAATGAAAGTGTGAATAAAGGAGAGGGAAGCGACTCTATCTTTATGCACAAATTATAAAGTGAAAGTCAAAAGCAATAGTTGGAACCTGCCAGTTCAAGGGACACTTTGTTCCCATGTGCTTGGCCTATAGTTTCATGAAAATATGCATGTCCATTCTTCTCGACCTGTAAATAAAACATACTACAGGCAATTGGCTACTCAGTTAGAAAATTCAGTTTCATCATCCTAAAGGTTGTAATTACATGACAATACAGAAAATAACACAAATTGAAATGAGCCAGTTGTGACCCCATGACAGTAAATGTTTCAGTAATCATGCAGTAACTGACTAAGTTCTACATGAATGAAATTGAGGTATTTCTGAACTATAATCTTGGTCACTATAAAATAGTCTTTAACCAGTTTACAAGCCCTCAAGTCTGAATGATTTTAATGTCTTGAGGATCTTCATTTCCATCATGAGAATAATTTGTACTCTCAAGTTAATGTTAAAACATGCAAGCCGATGTACATTATCAATTACCAAATTGCCTATAAGTAATATGGCCTTTACCCAAGCTTTAAAATTACTTTTTTGCTAAAGGGAATTCACATAAAAGAAATGAACCATCACTCAAATGCCCTGGATAAGACACAGAGGTTTGAAAATCGAAGGCAATGGGTTCAAGTCCCAGCTTTGAGAATGAGACAGGACAACCTGCATAGTGCAGCCTTCAGAGTTACTTCACAGTGTTGTTTGCATGAAGAATATGGGCCAGGCCTGGTGGTACATACCTGTAATTCCAGACCTGCAGGAGGCTGAGAGGAGAATTTCAAAAACTTTGAGAGTATCCTGGGTGTATATCAAGATCTTGTCTCAAAACAGAAGCAGTAAGTAGGGAGGAAAGTCTGAAAAAAATACATTGCAAACATTAGTTATTTGAAACTCATGCCAGCTTGCTAGTGTGTGTGTGTGTGTGTGTGTGTTGTGCTTCTTTACTCTTAAATGAAGTATCTAACCCCCCTCCAAAAGGAAATCTCTTTTATTATTGCCTTATTTTTATAGGAGCAGCCATTACCTGTCCTCTCCTGGTGTGCTGGTGGTCTTCATTAATTCCAAGAGAGACAAGTTTCAAATTTTTGTCAGTGTTTAGTTTTCCGTGAGTACCTTACTGATACAGTACAGACTGGCTTTACATGTTGACAATCTACTTTCTCACAGTTTTAGAGGTAATGGTTCCTTTTTTGTGGGCTATCTTCTTGCTATCTTCACGTGACCTTATCTCTATCTCTGCCTTGAAATGTCCTCGTATAAGTATACCAGTCTTTCTGAATTAGGACAAGCTTAGATGACTTCGTTTTAAAATGAGTTCCTCTTTTAAGACTATCTCCACAAAGACAGGGTAATGGAAATGCATCAAGGCCTGTGGAATTGGCAAAGATGAATTCCAAGGGACTTCTACAATCCCTTGAAGGCATCTAATGGTCAGCAAAAGGTGCTGCCTAGATGCCCTATGTTTCCAGTGAGCCAAGGAAAGAACGTCCATTCAGACAGCTCTCAGGCAACAGGCATCAATTACTTACTAGGCTGGGACCACCGGAGAGACTGTGTATTGGCTGCCAGCCCTTTTCTTTCTAGCCACATGGTTTTCTGCTTCTGATTTGCTATAAAATAGTGGTGCTATGTGCAGGTTGCTCACCCTTCCCACTCCAACTCCACAGACATGCAAAATGCACCAGAAAGAAGCCATTTTCCAGCAACAGTTTGACAAAAAAAAAAAGAAAAGAAAAAAGAAAAAGGTTACAGATTTGACAACTCATTGAAATGTCAGGGATCATTTTCTAAACTGAGACCTGTCATGCCACCCCACTGAAATTCCAATCTGTACAGCAAGGCACAAGTTGTCTTAAGAGCTACATAGTTCTGCATTCTATATAACCGTGGGCTGTTTTCCTCTAGTACTTCAATGTTTGGTTTTGCTAGACCATTAAATCAATGCATAATGGTAGAGTTTACTACCTTTTTTCTTTCTTTAGATGTTCTTTATTTTAAATGGAGATTTGTGGCAAATGGCAGTGGAAATGTTGATTTTCCGTGCAGGAATATCAATACCTATAGTGCTGAATGCTCTTAAAGCTGTTTTAGACTTAACAGCAATACACTCAAGCTCCATGGAAAGTCTAGTATGTTTCATGGAACTTAGGTATAGAAAGAATAAATTACAGAAAAATAGCTAATGCAGACATTAAATGACAAAAGCAACCTTAAAATCTAAGCCTTCAACACAGAAGAAAAGATCAAGATTAATATGTGTTATGTTGTTCTTCATATGTTCATTCATTCAATTAGTCCATCTTACATTACTGCAATGAAATAACCAAGAGGTTTATTTTTGTCCCATAGTCTGGTAGACTTCAGATTTAGGAACCAATTCTGGTGATGGCCTCTTTTCAGACAGAGTCCCAAAGGGGGCACAGAGCATTGTATGGCAGGAGGGGAACACATGTGTCTGCTTATCCTTTTACCTCTACTTTAAAAGCAAAACAAGTATTAAAAATAATATGCATTCGGAAAGAACCCATACCATCACCAAATGATTTAATGAATTCTCAGATCAGGTCATATAATGGACGTCCAGAAACTTTATATCATATCCCCAAGGATTATTGCATTCCTGACCTCTCATTACATATATTAGTTGTATTAGCTTTGGTCTTAACATGGGTCTTAACATGTGTGACTTTATTACTTTGTTCAACATTATGTTTGAATTACTCATATTGCTACATGTAGCCGTATATTGCTTTTCCTCATTACTGTGTAATTGGAGGATAAAATGCAGTTTCTGTATTTACTTGCATCATGGTTGGTCTCTGGTGTCAATGTAATGAGCTCTAGAATCTCCTGTAAGAGAAGCCTCTGGGCATCCCTGTGAGGGATTGTCTTCCTCAGGTTCATGGAGGTGACAAGATACCTCCCCTCTACACACACAGTGGTGTCAATGTGCTTTGAGTTCTAAGCACTCGCAAGCATTCACCCTTTGCCTTCTGCTGCTTTATTGTGGAGGCAGTATGACGAGCTGCCTCACGCTCCTGCTGCTGTGGTTTATCTAACATGACAGCCTGTAACTTTGAGCAATGAATCAAAATAAAGTCATTCTCTTCTAAGTTATTTTCATCGGGGCACTTTATCATAGCAACAGAAGAGAAACTTAAATGATATGACTGTCAATGGATACTTGGGTTGTTTCCAATTTGTGACTAGTGTGAATTGCTTTTCCTAGGCCATGGTTTTTGAAAGAATACATGATCTAAATTCTGGAGGGGAGAGTATACCTAGGAGTCAAGTGACTAGTATCCAATACACATACAACTTCTGCTTTAGATGAAGTGATAGTTAGATACAAGTGTTAACCTGACAACGAAAGCTCGAGTTCTGGTCACGGTAGTGAGAAATTAGTATTTGAGTTAATCCCTGAGCAAGTCTGAAGAAGATTGTAAAATTGAGGTTGAGACCCAACAAATGGTTGTTGGGACATTTCCCTGAATAGGTGGATAAAATGAAGGGAGCTGATTCAGGAAATTGGAATTCTTCAGCATGCTTGGCCAGATATGCTCTCTGGCAAGTGAGTCTTTTCCCTCTCTATCATCCCATAAACATGGTATGGCCAGCTGCTGATGTTGGTATGAGCTTTCCTGCCAAGATGGACAAGGAAATGTAGCCAAGAATCATAATAAAGTATAAAGCCCTTGCTCTCTATAAGCTGGTTTTTTAAATTTATTGGTAATATGCAGGCAAACTGTGACAGGTAAGTATGGAAAAGTAAGTTTGCCAACGACTACTATGGTTCAGATAAAAAGTTTCCCTGACAAGATCCATACATTAAAGGCTTGGTAGTCAAGGGGTGGCTTTTGAGAGGTGGTTAACTCATGATGGTGCTAACTTTGTCAGTGGATCTTCTATCGATGAAGTAATGATGAATGGACTTTCGGAATGAAGGAAGGAGTGTAGGATCCAGGGTCATAGTAAGATGTTCATCTCTTTTAAAAGTACCAAAATCACTGGTGAGACCTCCATCCTAGGTACCATGATCCTTAAATTTCCATGTTCATAATGCCATTAGCTTGATTTGAGGGACTAAATATCTGTGTGAATTTACAGGTCAAACCACATTCAAACAATACCATTTATCAAAAAGGTTGTGTTAGGCATTTATTCTATGCTCTGAAGGCCTTTTAATACATAACACAAACTAGATCTTTTCTCTTATGGTATATAATTAGTAGTAAGAGGTTGGTAATAGCACATAGAAAAAAGTCAATTTTATAGGGATGGTTCAATGTACACAAAAGAAAAGGCAAAGCAAGTATAAATGTGAAAAAAGTATGCTGTGAGTGAGATGCTGAGTTTAAAGAGAATGATCAGAGTAATACCTCAAAACCTGTTTGAGACAATGATTATTTTAAAGTAAAGCTAATACCCTGAGATAAAACCTTCCCTTATGGTCTTCTTTCTTGAAAACAAACCAGCTTTCAAAATAAAATATGAAAAGTTTATCAAAATGTACATGGTACTTAATGTACCGTATTGAACAGCAAAATTTCTTTGTCTCTGTATTTAACAGATGAATGTTTTACAGGGCATTTGACTTATATCTAGGAAACTTAATTTGCGCTACCTATCTATCTAGTTTCATATCTCATTCACCTAATGTGAGACAAGTTCCTCACATTTCACATCCATATCCTTGGAAGTGAGAACATCACTGATGCGGGCATGCATTCTTCCAGGCAGCACTCTACAGTCTTTTGTCTAGATACTGTGGGATAATAGAGGAAAAGAAGGCCAAGCCTCAAAACAAAAATTATCAATGGTAATGTGTTACTGAATAATCCCAAAGTGCGTATTTTATCCAGGTTAATTTGCTGCTAGCAAGTGCCTGTGCCACCAATTCAATCCTTTGTGGCCAGGTCTTAAAAGTAAGTCTCTAAGCCCATGAAATGTTAGCAAAAGGGCAAAATTGTATTCTTAACAAGAGTGGCAAAGGAAGATAAAGCAGCACCGAGGAATAGAGGGGAATAGAGGGTGGCTAGAAAATATACAGAGCTCTATGAAGCTGGCAAAACATTATGAGACATCTAATTCCAGCTGTCAAAGGGGCTCACATTGATTTTTGTGTTCATTGTATGCACTCTTAAGGTCCTCTAAATGGAATCTTATTTATCTGGCTCTTATATAACCTATCTTTCTCAGGGGAGAGTTAATAGTGCTTTCCAGTAGGAAAATAGGAGCTTAGTTTAGATTGGAATAGTTGAGAGTCCATTTTGCTTCTGTTTAGATTCAAGAAAATGAAAAGGGTCTTTTTGCAAAGTTGAAAAAAGTAAGTCAACAGAAACCTAGGACCTCTGAATGCTAGGGATCTTTTTTCTCTTGGTGTGTGTCTTTGTTAGCACCAGGTCCATCTACATTCAACCTCCTCAGCTTCAATCCCGCAAAAATATTTCTGAGCAGGAAAAGAATATCTTAATGACTCAGATAAAAATAGTTTCTTTATAAGATGCACAGAATATTGGCCAAAAACTGAACCCAGACTGGTACCAAAAGTTTCTGTTTAGAAAATATTATCTGATTTTAAATATGACTGAAGATGGAATGCTTTTTTTGAAATACCTTGGTAATAGCTTTTCAAAACAAGCCATTTTATTTCCCAATTTCAAATGGTACTAGTTAGGATGAAATGCATATTTTACTTTGGGTATTATAGACTTTAGTTATTTTATATTCTCTTCACTGAAGATGGGAGGAACTCATCACTATGAGTCCTGTAAGTTCAACTTCTGCTATGATTTGACAGAACAATTCCAGTTGTCACTTTGAAATCTAACACTGCACTCACTAAACATAGAATAGGTCTAGATATAAGACAACAGGCCAAATAATTCTTTTAATGCTCATTTAACTGTTCCAAAAATGACTGATGTGCTATAAACAACCAAATAATCAAATAAGCAGAAGTATGGCTAACTATTTTTTGCTGAGTTAAAATGTCAACTCTGAGAGTTCTATGTGGTGGCATATATGACTGGTACTCCATAGTTCTGACATTTTTCTTTCAGACCTCTGAGTTCTGTCTCACAGTGCTGTTACTCCCTTGGGTGGAAGTTGAATGAACGTTAGGTTGAAAGAAAGGACAGACAATACAGAGAAACTAATTCATTACATATTCCTAAAATCTACTTGGCCTCTGATCTGGGAAAAGTCGACTTTATTCTGCAAATATACTAAGTCTTCTTCTCGAATGTTCTAGAGTATCTAGAGAAGTACCTTGTAGATGGCATCTTGGCTCCAGGAATTGAATAACTCCTAGGAATAGAAGATTAAATCTTTTTTTTTTCTGCCAAGTAGTTTTACATGAGCTCTGGGATCCAAACTGGTCCTTCTGCTTAAGAAGTATAGCCTTAACTCCTAAACCATGTCTCCAACTCCAAGGCTAGTATTTGGAGAAAGAAAAACTAAGATACCTGGCGTCAAAGAACAAAGTCAAATCCAGTATGAAAAACTGAAAGGGTTTCTTATATTATCTTTCATCTAAAAAAAGAAGGAAAATGAAGTTCTAGAGTGCTGTGATAACTATGATAAGTATGGCTAGCAGTGTTAGAATTTGAATCAAAAGTAAACATAAAATATGAAACTGAGAAACATAAGAACATTTTCAAAATAAAGGATTGGACAAATCATTTTAAGCTCAGTTACAGAGCACATACTGAAAAAGAGGAAAGGATAAATTAGAATCCATCAACCTTCAAAAAACATTGCTCTGAAAAGAATCTTGCTAAGAGGAGAAAAATACAGACTAGAGTCTGGTAGAAAATATTGACACAGTGCAAAAAGGAAGAGTATTTACGATATGTAAAGAATACCAACATCAAAATTAAATGTTTCTATGGGAAGATTGGTACCAAATAACAGTGGAGACACCTTTCTTTGAAGTGTTACAGAGATGGTAAATAAGTCTATACATGATGTTCAATAACATTAGACACATGAGATTACAACTATCAAAATGTGTTAGCGTATATGTGAGGGGGTACATCAAGACTGGTGAAGTCATGAGAAGTTTTTGGGTGAATTGAGATATTAGGCTTTTTTTTTTTTTTTTTTTTTTTTTTTTTTGCTAAATATTTCCACTTGAAAATCTGGATGAAGGGCACAAAGTATCTCTGATAACAATGTGCACGGGAACCAAAAGTCATTGGGAAGTCAAAGCTGTAGTTCAGGGGTAGGGAGATGGGTAAAATGTGTGCTGAGCAAGTGTGAGACTGTAAATTCAGATTCCCATCACTGGTGTAAGAAGCTGGGCATGATCACTCCCTGGATAGACAGCTGGAGACAAAGTAAGTACTGGAACTCATTCACCAGTTAGCTTAGCCAATCATTGATCTCCAGGGTCAGTGAAAGATCTTGTCTCAAAAATAATAAGGTAGAGGACAGTTGAGAAAGGCTCTCAGTGACAACCTTTGACTTCAGTACATACATACACATGCAGTGGAGGTATACATGGACACACCCATGTGAACACACAAATGCACACACACAATTTAATTGAAATATTCTTGTTTATCTTATCTTACAACTTTTTGCTTTCTTTGTGGGTTGGAAGCCCAGCCCTCGAGTGGGCTGCAATGTAAGTGTTAGTGTGTGTACAATCTCAGCACTTACAAGGCTGAGGTAGCTGGCTTAGACCAGCCTAACATACATAGCAAGACCCTGTCTTGAAATCAAGAAACAAACAAACAAAAACCATAGAAAGGTCTGTGTTCTGATCTCAAAGATGACTCCAAATTGTGGGGGTCCCCGTGGATCACAGCTCTGCTTGCAGGCTGGTCCTGAGGGTCCTCCAAAAGGGGGGTCGGGGAGCGCTGTCTACAGCTCCTAGCTCTCCTTCCCGAGGACAATCAGCGACAGGGAGTCTAGTCAAGCAGGAACTCATTTATTGCAACTCCACAGCCATCTTATATAGGCAGGGAAATTCCAGGGCGGGGAAATGGGCAACCAATCATCTTAAAGGTCGAGCCAGCACACAGCCTGTATGTAGCGAAATTTCTTTTAAAACATCCTGAACTACTCCCTCCTGACTTCCTCCATCCTGAGCTGTTCAACACATCCTGAGCTGCCTCCCTCCTAACTTCCCCTGAGCTGGTCAACACATCCCAAGCTGCCCCCCTCCTGACTTGCCCTGAGCTGCTCAAAACATCCTGAGCTGCCTTCCAGACTTCCTCCATCAAAACATCTTTGTTTAACCTTGCCAGATTATTGAGGTCACCTAGACTGAGGTCCCCACATCAAACCAATCTGGTTTCAGACTCAGGTGGTTATGTGGACGTTAGGTTTCTGTGGATTGGTAGGTTTGGGCCTTTAATTTTGGCATGCAGGCTTTTGCAACGTGAACGTTTGCTTTATCAAAGCTATCATAGTCAAGAGTTTCTTAACTGGAGAGATGGTGCTATTTATTTATTTATTTATTTATTTATTTATTTATTTATTTATTTATTTATGAGAGGGAGAAGAAAGAAAGGAGAGAGGAGAGATAGAAAGAGAAAGAGAGAGAATATGCATTCCATGACCCAAAGGTGCAGTCAAACTAGGTCTCCAGGAGAAAGTACTTAACTGACCATATCTTATCTCTCCAGCTTATCATCACCTTTTGTAATGTGATCATGTAACTGCACCACCATCCCCATTGCTGAATTCTGATGATTAGCAGCCAGTCACACAACCTGTCACACTCAAGGGAAGGGATTACACACAAGTGATTGAATTCCAGGAGAGGGAACTCACTCAGGTTTTCTTCATATATTCCCGCATGTGCATTTGCACACATTCCTTTCAGGGATGCTTTTATTGAATTGACACCCAATTAGACTTTGAAATTATTTCAGTTTTGTTTCATTGGGAATGTGTTTACTACTTTTGTAAATACTTGGCAGTTGTACTGCATGATTTAAAGGATTATAAACTAAGTTGTACATTTATAGTAGATCTCAGAACTAAAGGTTACTAGAACATCTGTACACTGGAAATAAGATGCATCCAAGCTGAATGAGAAACACTGAATTTTGTTTACATTAGCTATTTTTGGACTACATGTTAAATGCTTTAGACTTACAGAGAACTAGCTATGTTGCTATTTGCAAATTTGTTATATTAGAAGGTTTATGCAATCGTCTAAAACAGAACATAATTACTTGGAAAACTTGTACTTTGGAAGGAAGATTTTTTCTACTGCTGCTTACTTATAAGGGTGATCATTTCAGAAAAATTCTCAGTTTTCCTGAAAAATGTTAGAAGTGGGCTCAAATTAGAAAAATTATTTCACAGGGCATTATTCTGTCACTAATACATTTAAGTTTGTGGAGATCTAGTAAACATGTTCAAAGAACAATCAGTTCAGAAATAAATTTCATATTTTACTAATATTTGTATGACTAGACCACCATGCATATTAAAAGTAAAGATTCAGTTTTTGAAAGATTAAATCCTGTTTTCATTCTTCTTATGCTTTTTGTGTGCTCCAAGATACTTTAATTATCCCTAGTTATGCTGTCCCTTCTCATATTTTAAGACACATTATGTATGACTGCCAGTCACTTTCTTCCTTCTATAATTTGCTTTCTTTATAAAAAATGGTTTTGAAAATTTGCATGTCAGTTTTGCACAGAGGCCATGGTACTTTTCTCTGTACTATCCAAAATTTTACCTTTTGTGCAAAAGTAAGCATTCTTCTCTTTCTTCTTTCCTCTCTTACTCCTTCATTCCTTCCCTTTTTCTTTCCCTCCCTTTCTCATTTCTTCCTGCCTTTCTCTTACTATTTGCTGTGACTTCTCTTGTATTTCTTCATATGACTTCTTCTGAAAAAGTTTCCTTGTGCTGATTAAAGGTAAGTAATCTATCCTCTATGAATCCATCTATTTATAATCTATATGTCTGCCTAGGTATCTACATTTCTATGTATCTCTCTATATATGTATGTATCTATCTATCATCTATAATCTTCCTGTCTTCTGCAGGTATCAGGTGGATTGAATACTGGTTTCCACATTTGGGACTGAACTTAGGGCTTCATGCGCTCTACAGATCTCCCTAAATCCACCAGGTTATTCTTGAACTCATTCTATAGCTTAGACAAGTTTTGCTCCCTCACGGACTCATGTTAGCTGGGATTCCAAGATTGTGCCACAGGACCTGACTTTGCCTTTTATTGTGTTTGATTTTCTGCCCAAATAACTGTGCATTGCTAAAAGTGGGTGCTAAGGTCCCCAGCTCTCATTTTTTTGAAGTCTATTTCCCTTGCAAAAAAATTACCATTAATTTTATATTTTGCTTCAACATTATATACATACATGTGTATATTCCTTATTTTTCCTTGCTTAATTGACACATTTATCATGGGAAATCCTTATCACCTTTTGGTGCTTTTGATCTAAAGTCTGTTTTGCATAACATATATATGAACACTCCTGCTTTTTTCCCATTCCATTCATGTGAAATATGTTTTCTGATTATCTACTTTCAGTCTGTGTATGTTATGCAGGCGAATGATTTTCTTGTGAGTATTATAAAGTGGGTCTTTCTACAAAAATAGGCTAAATCTTTTTCTTTTTTTATTGTTTCATGCATGAATAAAGTGAACTTAAGATAGTTTCACCCTTTAATCCTCAGTCCCATCTTCCCTCCTCTTTCCATTGCAACCTTTCTTTCTTGCCATTCTTCTTGCTATTATCTTCTTTGTTTTGTTTTGTTTCTTTTTGTGTTTTGTTTTGCATTTTATTTGTTTTCATTTGCTTTGCCTTTCATGGCATGTGTCCAAGCACTTGCTTCAGGGTAAATCAAATATCAGTCCACTGAGGAAAGCATCTTCCCTCCCCTGAATCAAGTTTGGGCCTTTGTTAGTCTTTCAGGATGGTCTGGGCCATTTGGTTCTCTGCCCTTTCCTGGTGACATGTTGATAGGATAAAATAAATCTCATGTAGGTCTTATGGAAGAATATATAGCTGCTGTGCATTCATGGATAGAATTTAATCTGTTTATACTTAAGTAAATTGTGGACAGGTAAGGTCTTAGTTCTGTCATTTCATTACTTTCCTTTCTAAAATTTGATTGACAGCCACAGTAGTGTTCCTATGCTTAAGGGGAACACAGAAAAGGGTTCTGGGAAATGCCACTGGGTCCTTGTACATCATTAGAGAGGAGGACCCAGAGGAGAGTCTGGCATGCACATTAAAGGATGCTCTGGGGATGGGAGAGGGAGGCACAGAGGGGTGGGGAAGGAGGGGGGGGCTCAGGACGGTGGGTGGTTGGAGGGAGGGAGGGGACTGGTGTACCTGTTAGGTTTGTATGAGTGGAAATAAAAAAAAATTTAAAAAATAAATAAAAATAAAAATAACTAATGCCAGTGTAAAAAAAAATAAAATGACTTTCTGCACTTCTCCATTTGTTTTAGTCTTCTACTGTGATACTCCAACAGTGTACTCTATTTGCTTGTTATTCTGGGTATGCTTATTGTAGCTGTTTGCAGGTGGTTGCCATGAAGCATGTTTTGATCACCTAAAACTAAAGCATTGCTAATAGACAGGAAAGAAATTCTAAAAGAAACAAATACAAAATGTTAGTAAGGATTCTACAGTTGTGCTCCATTTGTCCTATCCTTTGGATCCGGAATTCTCATCTTATATCTTTTAATATTGCCTCTCTCTTACCATTTTATCATGGTGTATTAGTCAAGGCTCTTTAGAGGAATTATATAATATGTGCATTATATAATATGTAGTATATATTAATATCTGTTATATATAGTATATACATTGATATAAAATATATTTTAAATATCTACTATATATTAATACCTAATACACATTGGTATTAAATAAACTATATATTATATGTAAATACTATGTATAATATAGTTTATAATATATAATATATTATTTGTAAAATATGTATATTATACATACTAATATCAAATGGACTATATATTATATATAGTTTACTTGATTGAGTTACAAGATAAATCTGATGAATCCATTAATAGCTGCTGTCGTTTTTCAGTTGAGGAGCCAATTATTCCAACATTCCCAGTCTGGAAGGATCCCTGGGAAGTCTCACAAGAGTCCCAATCTGGTGCTGAATATCAGAGAAGTCACTAAGAGTTCTGAGCCTCCATCCTACTGAAGAGGCTGCACTTCAATGTCAGCAAAGAATGGCAGAAGCAGCAGCAAAGAAAAGCCATCACAGTCAATTCAACACAGTTCACCAACACAGGGCAAATGAGAGATCCCTTCACTGCTCTCTTTCTTTTGTCTCATCCACCACTGGACAGTACCACCCACAATGGACTGTGTCTTCCACATAATTAGACAATCTCCTGTAGGCCTAATTAAATGCTTCTTTAACTATCAGTTCCTTCAGGGCGACCCCAAAACTCAGCTGGCACCTGTTGACACCTGTATCTATCACACATAGTCGTGACTTTGCTTTGTTTAGTTTGCCTGTTAAAGGGGAAAAATAGAATATCTCCATGTTTACATTAGAACATTCGGACTTTGTTTGCATAGATACTCTTCAGCCAGTTTTATACCTTCCCAGTTTTCTCTTGTCATTAATATATTTGATATTTTTTTTTGCAGGGCAGGTCTCTTTTGGTTGTATGGATATGCCTTATCTCTTTTTTCTAAAAAATAACTTTTCTGGGGACTGAAGATATTGCTCAGAGGTTAGGTCTTTGCTTCAAAAGCAAAAAGACCTGAGTTCAGATACCAAATACTATATACAAATGTCAAGTGGAAATGGCGACTACCAGCATTTCTGAACCTGAAGGCAGAGCCTGGGAAACCCCAAAGCAAATCAGTAAGGAAGTAGAAGCAATCTAGAATGCTTCCCAAATTCTCCCTTGGTCCTCCACAGGCACACATAGTGCCCTTTTTTTGTAATCCCACACATGCGTATCTACAATACCCCCCCCCACATACATACAATAGCTTTGCTGAATCTAGCACTCTTAGTTCGTAATTTCTTTCCTTGAGCGTTATAAAACACCTATACTATAAGAATTCTATTGAGTGTTCTACTATTTGCAAATTGATACACCCTTGGTGTGGTTTCTTTTCTCTTGGTGTCTAGAGAAATTTCTCTTTGCCTTTCACCTTTAAAGACTGAATATATTATGTTTTGAGGTTGCTTTGCTGAGTTGACTGTGATGGCTGACTATGTGTCAAGTTCTGGAAAATTTTCTATCATTGGCTTCTCATGAGTTTATTTACCTCTTGACATTTTGAAGCCCCTCTTTAACAACAATAAAGACATCCACTCTTTTAATGCTATTCTTAAAGCCTCAGAAACTTTCTCTTCTGTGCTCAGCTCATTCCTCTTCTGTGTATGTCAAATATTCACCTTCAAGCTGGTTGATTCTTTTGTTTGTTCTCCTTTTGATGTTTCTTATTATGTTTCTGATTTCATTTAATGTCGTTGGTAATTATTTCAATCTTTCAGTGAGGTTTTCTGATTAGCTACCAAATTTTTTTCTGCTTTTGCTTGTACATCATTGAATTTCCTTAAAATGAGTATTTCAAATATTTTGTACAGTAGTTGTCAAGAGTTGGGTTCTACATTATCCATTTCCTGCGTCTTGCTTGGTTTATTAAATGCAGTCATAGATCCTTGATGTTTATTGGTGTTCTGCCATGTCTGTGATTGAGAAGTTAGGTATTTGTTGTATTCTTTCTAATCTGCCTCTGTTTGTACTTGTCCTTTGGTCTATACTAAGCAGAATCTTCATATTCTTTGAGCCTGTGGCAACCTGTGACTTTGGCTATGTAAGAGTCTTTGGTCTAGTTTTGCCACCTGTGCACCTTACTGGTTTTGCCAGTGCTTCATCACTAGAAGGTGTCATAGGGTCAAGTTTCTAGCAAATCCATATTTGGCATCTTGTTCAGAAGTACCAGGGGAATGCCTTGCAAAAGCAGCCTGAGTTGCCTCTTCCACAGTCCTCCCCTGTGATTAAACACTAAGAATCTACCTAATAGCAGGACTCATAATGTAATGACTGGTGCTAGCCTAACTCAGCCTTAGACTTTCAATGACATTCTCTGTGTTGTATTGCCCATCTCTGGGAGAAAGATAGGTTAGGAAGATCAGGGTTTTTGAGTAGCAAAGTGCTCAGCTAGAATCAGAACTCCCATAGTGAAACAAACAACAGCAACCATCCACAGTGCAGAGTATCAGGTACTCTAAAATGCTCATCCAGAATCAGGCTAACCACATCCCTTCCCATCCTAAGGCTCTGGGAATTTTGCAAAAGAGATTTAAGAACCTAAAGATGGAGAGTTCCACTGCTGGTCAAGACATTCTATGTAAGACAAGGTTGCTGCATCCAGGAACTCACTGCAATGAGACTTATCCTCTCCAGCCCAATGGTTGGGTCCTCTCCAGCACAGCAGTTGACATATCAACATTCACCTCATAGACCAGCAAGGAACTCAGGAGAAATAATTATATGCAGTTGTAACCTCATGACCTAGAGCCAAACAGATTAAGGGGAGTGTCCCTATCAGTGGGATTACCAAGGAAGGGCAACTTAATCTGCCTCAGGGGTCTGATCCTCTACTATAACAGACAGCCCGAAGGGAACCCTGGGATCCACACTAGTAGACAGGCAGCAGAGTGAGAGTGAGATGAAGGCAGGAGAGAGAAGAGGAAGGGGAGAGGAATGGAAGAAGAAAGAGGGGAACAGGTACAAACATTCATTATGTTTGTAAAACTAGCAAAAATATGGAATCAGAACTCACAGGCTCATAGCCTTCTAATATGCATGCTGCTTAGGGCAGGGATGGAACCCAGATATCTATGGTCGGCCGCCCATTGGTATTTCATTCAAGACCATTTCACCAGATGTAACTGGCTACCAGTCTCTATCTGACATTCACAAGGATCCAAATGCTCTGTTCATTGCCACTGGCTTGGACTTGGGGGCTGTTATGTTCTGCCCTGGGTTTGGTTTCACCAACCTGGCACTGAGTTCCAAGACAGTGCTGTAGACTTGCTTCACACTCCTTGCCTCAGAAGATAAATTGCTATGTTCCTATGTTCCTAAGGTTACTCCATAATCCTTCCCTAGGAAGATATGTTGTATTTCTGTGCTATGTTTCCAGGGTAGTGAAGGAGGTGGTAGAGACCCTTTGTTTGGGGGTCCATGTGGGACCTGTGAAAAGATGACTCATAGCAGATCCTTGCATGAACTATTTTTATATACTTTTTTATTATATTTTTTTGCCTAGTTATACAAGCTCAATAGGCACCTCTCTTCTCCCTTCCCCTTCCCTTCCTCCCTGTTGTTTCCCATTCCACTCTCTCCCCTCCCATTTCCTGCCCCCTCCCTCTCACCCCTTTTCCTTTGCTCCTCCTCTCTTGGTGCTTCCTGCTTTCTCCCTCCCATTCTCCAGAGCATCTGTTTATGTGGGCACTGAATTTCCCTCTGAGCCATGTACACTAGTGAGGGGTCGGGACTCAGTTGCATAGCTTGGGACCCCTTTCTTGGGCTGCCTGTTAATTGGAACTCTATTATGACTGTTAAACCCCTCGCCTCTAAGGATCTTACTGCCTAAAGACTTCTCCCCTGTGATCTGTGCTAGACTTTGGGGGCTTGTTGACATGTCAATCATTGTGCAGGTCAGGCAAGATCTGCACACATTGTGGCTATGTCCTGGCCACTGTAGCCTTAACTTGTGTGGAGTATCTTGCATATTGTTGGGCTTTTACCATCTTGCTGTTCTCTCTTCCACAAGATTCCCTGGGCTTTAGGATGGGGCAAGATTTGGCTGGTCTGGTTCCCAGTGAATATCGTAGGGTCTTTGGTGTTCTGAATTATGGTTTGTTGTTACTCTCAGTTTTGCTGTTCTTGTACTGCCCTTGGCTGCATCCTAATTGGTTGTCAAGGTTATCTCCTAACCAAAGGTAAAAGACTGTTTCAACAAAGATCTTAATATAAGAAGAGACTCAATATAGATGGAAAATTAGAGTAGGACACAGCAATGAGAGGGGTCAATCTCCCATTTGCCCATTGGTTACCATCTAATTGACAGTTCCTATACCCTCCTGGCTGGGGAGATCAGACCTGCTCAGTTCCGAGTGAACAGGAAGGAAAGTGAGAGTGAGCTGAATCAGATGTCTCACCACTTACATGCCTTGTGTGAACATGATGCCTCACCACTTACATGAAGCCTTGTGTGAACATGATGTAGGGGTTTACAGATAGCTTTTCCTTCTACCGACCTTCATGTGGCTTTTCTTATTTCTCTGGTAAAATAACAGCTTTGGTGAGGCAGTTTAGTGCATGACTAACTATCCAAACTGTTGCTTCCGTTGGAGAGTGGTCACTGCAGGGTTTGACCATTGGCTTTCCTGATCATTGTGGATGTATCACACAGATCATCCCTATGCATTAATGCTGACAGCAGTAATCAGCACACTCATAAATTCCAGCAATGGTACCAGCTATTGGCATAGTCCTGATTTCTACAATATATTCTATGTGAGATCAGGAATCAACCTCTTTTCCCACTCTTTCCTTCATTAATTTCAAAATTAATACAAATTATAAAATGAATAACAAAATTCCTCTTCCTCTAGGATATTTGGAGAGGGAGACCTTTCTTCGGGTCTCTGATGACTCATCTCCATATGGCCCTGCATCTGTGAGGGGCCTGACATCACAGCCTGCAGAGGTATGGATGCTTCACTCTGGCGGAACATGGACTTCTTTTGTCTTAAGTCCCACAGTAGAAAATGACTCCAGGTGGGAGCTACCTTCCCCTTACACTTTCTGATTTTAAATATCTAGAATGAAACATTTTAAAATTTTGTAAAATTTAGTGACAGTGGTTTTATAGCACAGCTGCATTTGTGTTGTTTTGCCTTGTGAAGACTTCTGCTCATCACTCATTGGCCTTTCTGTTTCCCCTCATGACTGTTGATCTATCATGAGTTTTGCCCAGTGCTCTGCTGTCTTCCTGGACTAGGAGGAATATGTGATGAGATTAGATTACATGGAAAAAAGACATCAAGAAAATAGATCAAACCTAAGTCCCTAATCAGCTCATTATTATTCTGGGACACATGGCAAACCCAATGTAATTATAATGGCATTTAAACATGGAAAAGGGAGAAAAGACAGTCAACATCAGTGTAATTTTATGGAAAAAAAAAAAAGACTGGATTGGTCTTTACTGACTCCAAAGAGGAAGAGCACACACTTGAAAGAAAATTTAAATTTACCTGAAAGATAGATAATGTAAGACAGTGTGGGAATTTCCAGACAGAAGCCTACTGACACCTTGATTTAGTCTAACGAGACCCCCCTTTTTTACTCTGGTCCCCAGAATTTTAAGATGATAAGCTTGCTTTACTTGAAACCATTAATTAGGTTTTACAACACTAGGAAACTAATGAACCAATTTGCCTTTTATTTTGCAGATCACATTTGAATTTGGACAACTGAAAAAACTAGAGCACTTTTGGTTGCATGGAGCTGGTACTGACTGCATTTCACTATGTTCTTTCCTTTTATATTTCACACTAAAGGTCCTCACTTTTTTTGCTTCTTTTTCATACTGAAAAGCTTCAGTGCACATATTATTTTTCTAATGTCCCATTTTTCTTGTCATTTAGGTTTGCAGACTTTGTTTTAGAAGAAAGGAAGCAACAGTGTCTCATAGATTTTGTGAGCCCTGATGGAGGTGAACCATAAGACAAATGGGACTTTTTTTGTCATAGGCAGTTTTTCAAATAGACTGGAAAGATGGTACAGTGTGTAAGGGTGTTTTCTGGTGGCCTGAATTCAAATCCCTGAATCCTAATTAAAAAAAAACACACACTAATGGCACACTCTTGTAACTCTCGCCCTGGGGTAGAGGTAGATATGACTGGAGAGTTTGCTAGCCAACAGCCTAACTTAAGGTTCACTGAATAATAATGCAGGACACCCAAGTTTCTCTTATAGTCTCTGCATGTGCACTTGAGAGTATGCATATTCACGTATGCATGCACATATAATGCAAGCATACTACATACCATACACCACACATGTTAAAGTGCATAGACACACACGCATGCGCGTGTGCGCGTGCACACACACACACACACACACACACACACACACACGCAAAATAAAGGGAGGGAGTGTAAGACTGATCCAGCCTACTGAAGGCAGATACATGGCCCAGAACACAAAGGGCATACAGCAGAAAATTACTAGAACAGCCAATGGGGAGAAATGAGATCAGAGCTGAGCCCTAATCATGTTTTAGAAGAGTATCAGAGTCCTTTCAGGAAATTTGGATTACTTCTCTTAAAGGTAATGAATAAATAAATCTTGAGGGCTATTTAACCCATGAGATCATGAATTTGGGAAAAAAATGTGTGGGTAGTGAGGCGAACAGACTACTTACTAGTCCATAGGAAAGGAAGTGAGTCAAAAGATTATTCAACAGGTTAGGTAACATCCACATTAGGCAAAACTTTGACATGAACAAAGTTAGAATGCATAGTGGAAGTCCTAGGAACAGAAAGAAGGAGAGCGTTTTGAAAGATAACAAGAAAATCAACTCTACAGTATCATCTTTGCCCAACTAAAAATAGGATGTTTAAAAAAAAGAAATTCTTTGGTTGTCTTAGACATAAGATGTAGTGTAAGCTTATTCGACAATCTGAATACAGTGTGTTTGAGACATAGATTGTGGTTCTGGGTTTGGGCTCTGTTGTAATGTTTGGATCATTGTTCTAGAAATGAAAGCCACTGTCACATCCTCCTGTATGTCGACTCTATGTTCCTGCTGGACATCTGTCACTGTGTTTTCAGGACCTACTTCTTGAAACTGATAAATGATCTAAGCCTTCTCTTGGCTTGTGTTGCGGCAGCTCTGCCAAGCAATCTGTGGTCCTATGTAGACCTCCTTCATTAATTTAAGTCCACTTACAAGGCTTGCTAGAAAATTAACACACTATGCAGAGAGCGTTGTAAAGACTTTAGGAAATAATGTGCAGAAGTGATGTTTTAGTGAATAGTGGTACAAAGGAAGTTCAGGGAATAGATCAAAAGTTAATCTAATAAGGAGTGGCAAGTGGCCTGTGAGAGGTCAATATGACATTTAGGACAATTGGTGTAAAGGTTTCATTGACTGCTTCAATATGATAGTCATAGCTGGGAAAATGTGAGAAAGATTTGATGGCCACAGAACCTTTTTATCTCAATCTATCGCTCATGCATTGAACTGAATGGTACTGTTGTTTGCACCTTAAAAAAATCCTTACATTTTTTTAACTGGATTTTTTCCTGTTGTTAAAGGTTTATCATTATTACTGAAGACTTCTAGTACTGTTCTAAATATGGTGAATAAATTAAACTAAAAGAAAACGGTATCTGTGTCTTCAGAGTTGATATTTCTATTGGGAAACATAAGGCTTGCCTATATCAAAAACCACTAAATCTATCAAGTCACTAAGTGCAATTCTTTATCAATATGGACAAGAATTATCTTGTCCACAAGGAACTCAATAAGTGCTAGTTGCATTTTACTGTGTAATTTGATTTCATTATGATGATAAGGGAAATGAAAATATTCTTTACTTATAGAGCTGCTACAACCATCTTAAAAAAGGGAAATATCATGTGTGTACAAATATCTCTTGGATGTTTCCAAAAGGGAACTTTTTCTCATGTATAACAAACCAGTGAAGTATCAAAAAGGTCTATCTACCATTGGTGATGATTTCATTTATTGCCGGCAATTTTTTATACTTCAAGAATATCATGCAATAAATGGGAGCAGGTACTTAAGCTAAATGTGATCTTAAATGTGATTTAGGAACCAGTGAAAATCTACCTATGTAAACAGCTACCGAAATAATGACTTCCTGCAAGAGGAAATGAAAGATATTTTTAAAATCCAGGAAAGCCTGTCTGGCATGTTAGTCTCTGTTCTGCAGAGCAAATCCCTTGAATGCCTTTAAAAAGATTGATTTTTGATGTAAAGGCACATTTAATCATAGCTTTGAAAGTTTGAAAAGTGTCTGTGAAGGTTTACCTCTCGGTGGATTGGAAATCTATTAGTGTATAGCCAAGAGGTCACTGAATAGCAGAAATACATACATTTCTGATAGCATAGCATGGAATTCCTTTCTGCCAGAGATGAAGCAGCAGAAGACAGTCTCCTCAGCTCACTGTTGCTATCATGGAAAAAGTTAGTCAACCTTGCAGACCTTTCTGTGAACTTAAGAAAAAGATTTTCAAAGTTACACCATTGGTCATAATACTTAGCACAACAGTATTCTTTCAAAACATGTTTTGCAATCAATTACCAAAATGCCAAGAAACGTTTCCATTTTCCTTTCCAGACTGCTTTCAATCTCTTTTGTGTTTTAGAGTTGCTAGACTGTAGCTTGAGTTTGCATCTGGGAATATTGTCAGTTATTCAGACTTTCAATATGCATTCTTCATGAACATCATTATAACATGGCCACTAGACAGAGAATATTCCAACTGTGCTTGCAACTCTCTTTCTTTTACATCCCATGTGTGGCATGCCAGTAAGCTCTAGCCAGTGGACTCTAGATGTTAAGTGATACATCCTGTATAGCTCAGTTTCCCTCAACCTTCTTATGTGCTACTTTTAAAGACTGATTGTAGCCCATGGCAATGGATGCCTAAATGAGGTTGCATGAGGGGAAATGCTAAGGGACATTCAAAATTAATGGATTGAATTTCCAGGAACTTGAATTTGTGGAACTGAGCTTCAAGTAATGCCTTCCTATCTTTGGATTATACGATAAGGGTGAAGACTACTTATTTGAATAAGTATTCTTCGGGTTCACTTGCAAAAGCAGCTGCTTGAAATAATAAGTGAGGCACACCCAGAAAGAGTGTAGACATAGAAAATCAGTGGTAATTGTAAATCCAGTGATTGAGTCACTCTGAAGAATGAGTAGATGTAACCATAACATTAAGTCAAAGGGCTTTGAAATCAGGGAAAGAGTAAGAGAAACACAGTCAACATTCCAGCCATGCAATGGCCATGCCCTCTTTCCTCCTTAACTCTGGAACTATTTCCCAAGCCTTTCCACAACTTTAATTTTCAACTTATCACCTTGTCTTGCACCTCATTCTAGACATTGGGATAGTGTCTAGATTGTTTGCTATTTCCTCTTCTTCACTCGATTTCTCCATATATCTTTGTGATCTCAGTCTTCATTTTCTGTCGTTTGAAGATGTGTCTTTCTGCTATAAAGATTGCAGTTCACACGTGCAATTGCAGATTTTCATGATTTAAGTCCTTAAGCAACTCACAGGCTGACTGTGTTGCTCCCTTCCCTGGCCAATAATAATGACTTCATGTATTCTAAATAAAATCTTCACACAACCTTATTACTTTCTAGTACCTTCCTTTGCGGCTTACTTCAGTTTGAGTTTTCAGTGGGTATTATGTTTGCTCATTTTTCCACACTGCCTTAGGTTATGGCACCTGTTTAATATTTTTTCCCAAAGTATGAATCACACCCTAATTAACAAATATAATCTGCCTAAGCCATCCCATAGTTTTTCTTCTTTTGAACTGCTTTGTCCAATTTTCAGCATTTAAGTATAGTTTCTCTAATGCAACATGTCATGGTTTAAATACAAGTTTATCCACAGAGGGTAATCTTTTTGAATCCTTGACTTGAGAAGGCTGTAGCACCTTTAAGAAGTGGACCTTTGGTGGAAGAAGCCAATCATAGGCTTTGCTAATCTGACCCTGCTTCCTCTTGCTTCCTCTGCTCTACTTCATAAAAGCTGTGGTGACCTGAATTGGGCTCTTGCTTCTGTCTCCAGCAATGTCTTCTACTATGTGATTTCTGCCACAAATGGACTATATCCTCTCCAGAATCACAAACAAAATCAATACTCCTTTCTACCTGTTTGCCTGGGGCTTTACAATAATTCAGTAAAAGAAGGGTAACTATAGAGACTGTTCAGAGAGTGGGGTGTTGCTCTGAGATACAGAGACAGATATTTATTGACAGTAACATTTTTTAATATACTGAAAACTGTGAAATTAAACAAAAATATCCAAGATAATTGATAACTTACTTAGGGTTTCTTTCTAATCTTTGACGTTATCTGTTTTAATGAAAATGGTCAAATGCTTAAAATTTATCATTTTTAATTTAAAATAATTAATCAAAAATTCTAGAGAATACATATTAAATCAATGTGCCTATTTTTATTTACTATAAAACAATAATATATAATTTGCCAATACCATGATATATTTGTCTATTACCTTTAAATTATTACAGATATAATTTTGTGCCTTCTTGTTTTATGTTCTTGTTTTATGTTGTTATGAGGTTATATTATTTCTAATTGTCTGCAATTTTCTCTTTTTAATATTTTATACATTAAGCATACCATGGCACATGGGTAAGGGTCTGAGGACAACTTACAGAGGTTTGTACTCTTTGTCTATCATGTGGGCTTCTGGGGATCAAATTTAGGTTGCCAGGATGGAGAGCAGACGTCTTCCTGTTGAGATGTCTTGCTAACATCAGATTGCCTCCAACTTTGTGGTGTGTGTGTGTGTGTGTGTGTGTGTGTGTGTGTGTGTGTGTATGTGGATACATGAAGGCAAATGAGTATGTGTACCTGTGGAGGTCTAAGAGTGAAATCAGGATTCATCCTGAATTGCTCTACCTTTTTATTGCTTTGCTCTAGGGTTTTCCAGGCTCTGCATTTCAGGACTGGAACTGCAGGCAACCTCCTTATTCACCTGCACATGGGGATCTAAACAGGTTCTTTTACCTGCAATGCAAGAACTCTAGCCACTGAGCCCTCTCCTTAGCCCTCCAACTTAATTTTGCTGAACATGGATTGGCATGCGATGCATCTTATATTAAGCTATACATTATTATTTTATCATTTGCTGTTTTGTTCCAAATATTCCAAACCCTTATTTGCCCGTGGATATTTGCCCATATTTTAATTTAATTTGCAACCTTCTGTAAGTCAATTTTTAATTGCATTTTTATTTGCATATTTATACATGCTCTGAAATAATACTTATTTTGGGGTCACACACTAAGTGAGGCTTGATGTCTTGAGGTTCAGTTTTACCTTCATGAGACTAGTCGTCTAGTGTGTGATATAGAACAATAGAGAGATATTTATAACAACCTTGCAAGCATAGTGATAGGGATGCTCTGTGCTATGAGATTTTGCTATGTGCTTCAGATTAACAGTGTGTGGTGAAGAATGGGTAACAGAATTGGGGATCATGAGAAACATTCTCTGTAGCAAATAAGGAAGAGATCAAAATACTAGTATTTCCTAATTAATTTTCATTAACTTTCCAACCATGTTCAGAAAAGTGGGTTCATTTCCAATGCAGGGAAAAGACAATGTTACTAATCAAAGAATTAAAGTGAGTAAAGGTTAGAAATGTTAGGAAAAAAAACAGTTATTTTTTGTTGCACTCTGAGAGTGAGGTGAAGAGATACAAGCTAAGAGCCATAGAAAATTGAAGAACTTGGTTTTTTGTGATGCAAGAAGGAAGCAATTGTGGCCTAAGCTAGGTGCCGCTGGGAATGGAGACAATAAAGCCCTTTTGTGACAGCCATTGAGTAGGAAAAGCCGTCCAAATGGAGATTCTGGCCACAGTTAGAAATGCGTCAGCAGTTCAGAAAAGAGATCTATGTACAAGGTCGGGACAGGCATGTGATGCATAATGTGATGAATGGGACAGATGCATAATCTTTTCCAAGGACAGTGGGTAGCATATGAGTCCTTGGAAGGCATCCCAGGAAATGACATCACTCAAAGATTTAAGCCGGTGATTCTCAAAGCAGAGAAAGCAGAGAGGGTCACAGAGATGGTGAGATGGTTTGGAGATTCTCATAGATTAGAGATTCTTCACAAAATAAGTGAAGAATGTATGAGGGAAGAATAGGCACAAACCATTAAAACTAACTGTAGGACCAAACAGTGCATGACTGCTTTGCTTTGGTTTCCATTTTTACTAATAACATTTACATTAAAAGTAATAATGAGAGGTGAAAATTTCAGGCCAAGCGAAAGTGGTACATAGTTATGAAAGAATTGAATTGGCCAGAGACACTCGGGAGGAATGAAGAGGGCAGGACTGAATGGAGTGTAGAAGTTAAAGATGTAGCTGTAGGCAGAGCTGAACTGTGAAGTCCAGGCAAGGGAAGGAGGTGGCTGGAAAGAGAAGGGGAACTGAATCACAGAGGTTCCTCCTTAAAACGGGAAACATGTGAGAATGTGTAACAGCTGAATGAAGCATCTAGTACAGGGAATAACATAAAATAAGGAAAAGAGCCTCAGAAAAAAGAAGGAACACATTTTGAGTCTCACTCCCACTCCAGCGATTCTATCATTTGAGGTAAGAATGAAGGAAAATTAAGTTAAATGTAGGTTTTAGGTTAGGCAAATGCTTAGAATTAAAACTTTATCAATTTTTATTATTCTAGAGATTGTCTTATCATAAAGAGATTTAAATTTTTTTTCATTTTCAAACCTATTGTTTGCTTAATTTTTTTGAGGGCTAAGGGAAGATTTATTAGGTGAGAAAAAGAAAGGAATTCATGGATGAGGAGTCCTCAAGTGTCAAGGAAGCCTTAATTTTATATGTATGTATAAATGTGTGCAAATGTGTGCAAATGTTCATTTTTAAGAATATGTGTGGGTATATGAAGGTATATACACATGCATACATCTGTGGCAATGAGATCACTGTTTGGTTTTCTGCATATATGTGGTGAAGGCCAGAGCTTGACATTACATGTCTTCCTTGATCACTTTCTACTTTATTTACAAGGCAAAGATCTCTTGCTGAACCCAGAGTTCATTGATTTGGCTAGTCTAGCTAACCATCTTGATCCAAGGATCTCTTCTCTCTACCCCTAGATCACTGAAATTGTTTTTTTTTTATAACATTTTTATTATTATTTCCGCTCATACAAACTTAATAGGTAGACCAGTTCCCTCCCCCCTCCTCCTCCCCCCAAACCCCTGCTCCCCCCCTCCCTCCCCATCTCCCTGTACCCCTCCCCATTCCCAAAGAGTCCTTTATTGCGTATGCCTAACTCTCCTCTTGGTCCTCCTTTCTGATGACGTAAAAGGACCCAGTGGCATTTCCCTGAACCCTTTCTCGTGTTCCCCTTAAGCATAGGAACACTACTGTGGCCATCAATCCCTTGCCTCAAGGATCTTGGTGCTTTTAGCCGATGTTAGACTTTGTGAGGTCAATAGTGTGACGGACATGGCGCAGGGCATGCAAAGTCCTATTATGATTGCTTCAGCCCTATCTAGTGTGGAGACTCTTCAAATCATTGCTCCCCCCATCCTTTTGCTCTTACAATCTTACCGCCCCCTCTTCCGCAGATGTCCCTGAGCTTCAGGATGGGGGGAGATTAGGCTGGCTTAGTTCTATGTGGATGATATAGAGTCTCTGAAGTTCTGGATTGTGGTTTGTTGATTTTCTTTTGCAGTTTTGCTGCTCCTGCTATGTCCTTCACTCTATCCTGATGGGCACTGTATGTCACCCCCTGGTCAGAGACAAAAAACTGTTAAACTGGAGTCTTGTTATAATAGCACATTCAAGGATAGATGTAATAAAAGCAGGAAACCTCAGTGAGGGAGGGATCAGTCATCCATTTGCAAAATGATCTCTTTTCATCTGCCAGACTATATGTCCTCCCCTTCTGGTGAGATCATACCCCCTCAGTTGTACATGATCAGGAACGAATGTCTGTGAACTTAACCAGGTGTCACATTACTTACTTGCATTCCTTGGAGGTCGATTTTCTCTGCTGTAACATGTTCCCCTCTCTCCTTGTGTCTGGTGTGGCTCTCCAACCCCATCCCTCCTGTTCACAATCCTTGCAATTACCATATTACATAGATTTACCCTTGAGTGTCTCAATGTGGGCTGGGTGAGTTTGGTACTAGGAGCCACCTATTAGGGAGTACATACGGCACTTAACTTTCTGGGATTGGGATACTTCACTTAATATAATAGTTTCTAATGACATCCATTTCCCAGCAAACTCCAGTAATTCATCATTTTTGATGGCTGAGTAGTACTCCATTGTATAGATGTACCACTGTTTCCTTATCCACTCGTCAACTGTTGGACATTTAGGTTGATTCCATGACTTTGCTATTGTAAACAGTGCTGCTATGAACATAGTCGTGCTGGTGCTATCGAGGCGAACCTCTGCTGCATGGGGGGTTATTCCCAAAAGTGGAATAGTAGGGTCATATGGCATTTCAATCTTTAATTTCTTTAAGAATCTCCAGACAGCTCGCCAGAATGGCTGTATGAGCCTGCATTCCCACCAGCAATGTAGCAGGGTTCCCCTCTCTCCACATCCTCTCCAGCACTTGTTGTTGTTTGTATTGTGGATTTTTGCCATCCTGACCGGGGTGAGATGGTATCTCAGGGAAGTTTTGATTTGCATTTCCCTGATAGCTAAAGAAGTGGAGCATTTTTTAAGATATTTGTTAGACATTTTAATTTCATCTCTGGTAAAATTTCTTTTAAGTTCCAGGGCCCATTTTTTAATTGGGCCATTGGTTTCCTTGGAGTTTAATTTTCTAAGTTCTTTGTGCACTCTGGACAGCAGAGTTCTATCAGATATGTGGTTAGTGAAGATTTTCTCCCATTCTGTGGGTTGCCTTTGAGCTTGTGTGATAATCTCTTTATCTGAACAGAAGCTCTTTAATTTCACAAGATCCCAACTGTTGAGAGTTGGTAGCAGTGACTGTGCCATTGGATGTCTGTTTAGGAAATATTGGCCTAGCCCAATCAGCTCAAGGGAGTTCCCTATCCGTTCAGTTATGATTTTTATAGTCTCTGGCCTGATATCAAGGTCCTTGATCCATTTGGAATTAATTCTTGTACATGGTGACAAGTACGGGTCCAGCTTTAATCTTCTGCATGTGGAGATCCAGTTTTGCCAGCACCATTTGTTGAAGATGCTGTTCTTTTTCCATTGGATTCTTTGGGCCTCTTTGTCAAAGATCAAATGGCTGTATTTTTGTGGGCTTATATCTGGGTCCTCAACCCTTATCCATTGGTCTGTGTGTCTATTTTGGAGCCAGTACCAGGCTGTCTTTATAACTATGGATTTGTAGTATAGACTAAGGTTTGGTATGGTAATACCTCCAGCAGTGTTTTTGTTACTCAGGATTGTCTTTGCTATTCTGGGTCTTTTGTGCCTCCATATGAATTTTGAGATTAATTGGTCCACTTCTTTAAAGAATTGCTTTGGGATTTTAATTGGTATAGCATTGAATTTGTATATTGCCTTAGGTAGGATGGTCATTTTTACGATGTTGATTCTGCCAATCCAGGAGCATGGGAGGTCTTTCCACCTTCTGATGTCTTCAGCAATTTCTTTCTTTAGGGTTTTAAAGTTTTCATTGTAAAGTTCTTTTACCTCCTTGGTTAGGTTTATACCAAGGTATTTCATTTTTTTAGGGGCTACAGTAAATGGGATTGTTTCTCTCAAGGCTTTTTCACTTCTTTCATTCTGGGCATATAGGAAGGCCTCTGATTTTTGCACATTTATTTTGTATCCTGCCACCCTGCTGAACTTCTCAATTAGTTCCAGGAGCTTCCTGGTGGAGTTTTTGGGATCCCTCAGGTATGAGGTAAGATCATGTCATCTGCAAATAGGGATAGCTTGACTTCTTCCTTGCCGATTTGAATCCCTCTTATGTCCCTTTCTTGTCTTATGGCTTCAGCTAAGACTTCAAGTACAATATTGAATAGAAGTGGTGAGAGTGGACAGCCTTGTCTAGTTCCTGATCGAAGTGGGAATGCTTCCAATTGTTCCCCATTGAGCATAATCCTTGCTGTGGGCTTGTTGTATACAGCTTTTATTATATTGATAAAGGTTCCTTCCATTCCTACTGTCTCTAGCGTTTTGATCATAAAAGGCTGTTGGATCTTGTCAAAGGCTTTTTCTGTGTCTATCGAGAGTATCATGTGGTCTTGGACTTTGGACTGGTTTACATGATGAATTGCATTTATTGATTTTCGTATGTTGAACCAACCTTGCATGCCTGGGATGAAGCCTACTTGGTCCCTGTGAATGATCTTTTTGATATGTTTTTGAATCCGATTTGCTAAGACTTTGTTGAGAATCTTTGCGTCTGTGTTCATCAGGGAGATCGGCCTATAGTTTTCTCTTTTAAGCGAATCTTTATTAGGTTTTGGGATTAAGACGATATTAGCTTCATAGAAGGAATTTGGTAGTGTTCCTTCCTTTGCTATTTGATGGAACAGTTTAAGGAGTATTGGTGTTATTGACTCCTTAAATGTCTGGTAGAATTCTGTGCTGAATCCATCTGGTCCAGGACATTTTTTGGTGGGAAGACTCGAGATTACTTCTTCAATTTCCTTATATGTTATAGGACCATTTAAGTAATTCACAACTTCCTGATCCAATTTAGGTAAGATGTGTTTACTTAGAAATTCATCCATCTCTTCTGTCAATATTTTGCCAATATTTTTTTTTGTGGAATCTGGAGATCTGAATTCAGATTCTTTTGCTTAGGAAGCAAAAGATTTCAGCCCGAGTCATCTCCCAGCTCCCACCACCTTTCATCTCAATTGTTTTCACCCATCAGTCACTTCTGATTTCATTTTAGAGAAACTTTGTCTGAACGTTAGCTATTTTAGCAGACCCTGACTGCCATTGCCTTCACATTAGGACAACGACTGGGCTGCATATGGAAGCTGTGAGTTAGGATCTTTATAGACTGATTCTTTTGATGTTTGAAGGAAATGTCAATCCATCTTGTACCTTTATGATTCTGTTTGTAACAGCCTTTGTGCTTAAAATGCACCATTGTCATCAACCTGTTTACTGCCATGTATCTTTTGTTCATTTTTTGGGGAAGCGTCACTTCTCTAGAATTCTTCATGTGAGTCCTGTTTCATTCCCATTAGTTCTTCTTTCTCTGGGGGAAGGGTAGTCTCTCTTTAGGAGCTGGGGCTTCACTTGGCCATTTTTCTTGTTTTCCCTGTCAGGATATGCTCTGACCTTTTCTTCTGAGTTCTTGGGTTGCTTCTCAGGTTTGTCCTGAAAAATCACTAATTGAATTTTCTGCAATGTCAAGTCTGCTAATTATCGATTGAGGCTAAAGTGTTTGCTTTTAAATTCAATCAGTGTGCTACAGATCAAAAGTTTTCCCCTCTCTCTACAGTCACTTCCTGTCTTGATGGTTTTCTTTTTCATTCTTTAAAGAACACGAGGAACTCTGTACCTCACAGCTTTCCTCTCTTTACATTGAAACAAATACACTGTTCATGTACATTTTATTCTTTCTTCTGAGTTAATAACATTTATGAAATCTCAACAAACACTTTATAAAGTCCTACAATTATGAGTAGTCTGAGTTTGGTCACAAATTCCTGTAATTTTCCACTCAAGCCCTTTTTAGTGGCTCCTATCAAGTTGCCAGGGCTTCAGCCTGTCTCCTGTAAATCTAAACAGAGCATCTCACTTTCCCCATACAATTAACATGTCCAAACTACACTAAGAATTATCTTCATCGCCTTCTGAACTCCCACAGCAATTGCCCTATCATTCTGCCAGTCATCCAGCATCATTCCAAGGATCTTTGGGCTCTTCCTCTTCTTGATCTTCTCGTAAAGTAGTTCGCAGTTCTGCAGTGATTCATGTGACATTTGTGCGACTCCTGTTCACGTTGTACAATCATTGTGCTAATGACCACTCTCTGGGAATTCTCCTACCTCAAAGCATCTTGTGTAATATTGTCACATTATTCCTCTAAAGTTCAACTCCTGTAAGGCACTAATGTTCTCCATTGTTTTTTTTAAAAAAAAAATTATTATTTATTCAATTGTGCGTGCATGCGTGTGTGTGTGTGTGTGTGTGTGTGTGTGTGTAGAACCACAGGCGAATTCGGGAACCCCATGGACCACCTCCACCTCCTCCTTGTTTACTCTGGCCAGGGATTCACAGACTCTGCCCTACCAGGAACAGAAACCCAGGCCGCTCCCACTTCCTCCTGGCATCTATATATGAAGTCTAGGATCTGAACTCAGGACCTTCCGCCTGCAAGGCAGAGGCTTAACCCCTGAGCCATTTCACCAGCCCCTCTCCATTGTTTTTTGTTTTGTTTTGTTTTGTTTTTTATAATTAAAGACTTTTGTGTTTTTTTTATTTTTTTATATTTTTATTATTATTTCAGCTCATACAAACTTAATAGGTACACCAGTTCCCTCCCTCCCTCCTCCTCCCCTCCCCAACCCCTTGCTCCCCCTCCCCTCACCCCTCCCTACCCATCCCCCAGTGCCTCCCATCCCAATTCCCAGAGAGTCCTTTAAGGTGCATGCCAGACTCTCCTCTGGGCCCTCCTCTCCGATGACGTACAAGGACCCAGTGGCATTTCCCTGAACCCTTTCCCATGTTCCCCTTAAGCATAGGAACACTACTGTGGCTGTCAATCCCTTGCCTCCAGGATCTTGGTGCCTTTAGCAGATGCTAGACTTTGTGAGGTCAATAGTGTGTTGGACATTGCTCAGGGCATACAATGTCCAATTATGATTGCTTCGGCCCTAACTTGTGTGGAGTATCTTGCAAACCATTGCTCCTCCCATCCTTTTGCTCTTACACTCTTACCGCCCCCTCTTCCTCAAATGTCCCTGAGCTTCAGGATGGGGAGAGATTAGTCTGGCCTAGTTCTAGGTGGTTGATATAGAGTTGGTTGATAAGTAGTCTCTGAAGTTCTGGATAGTGGTTCGTTGATTTTCTTTTGCAGTTTTGTTGCTCCTGTAATGCCCTTCACTCCATCGTGATGGGCACTGTATGTCACCCCCTGGCCAGAGACAGAAAGCTGTCTCCATTGTTTTTTTTTTAATTTTTTATTATTATTATTTATTCAACTGTGCGCATGTGCACGTGTATGTGCGTGCGCGTGTGTCTGTGTGTGTGTGTGTGTGTGTGTGTGTGTGTAGAACCACGGACGAATTCGTGAACCACCATGGATTAACCACCACATTTTCATTGCAAATTGTTCTCTCCCTCTCTATGTCTCTGTCGCTCTTTGTTTCCCTCTGATTCTTGTCAGTTTCTCTGTGTCTGTCTCTGTCTCTCTGTCTCTCCCTGCCTCTCTTTCTCTCTGTATGTGAAATGCCCAGGTATATGTGCATGTATGTATGTGTTCAATCGCATGTGAAGGCCGTAAGTTGCTCTTGATTATCTTCCCATCTTCCTATCTTCATCCTTTTTTTGAAACAAGGAGCTTTGAGTTCATGAATTTTGTGAGACTGGGTGTTCAGAAAGCTCCTTAAATTCCTGCCCACTCCCCCACAGCACTTTGGTTAAAAGACAGATACTGATATGCCTGACTTTTACCCTAGTGCCAGACTCAGATCCTAGTGCTTGCACAACAAGCATTTTAACCAGTGGACCCATTTCATCAGCGCCACCCATCTAATTTTAATGATTTAATACATGTTTGCATCTAGGTGGATGCTCTGGAGTGTAGGCCTGGCTGTGACTGCCTGCTTACCTCCATGGGTAAAGTATTCTCTTTCAAATTCATTTTAATTATGTGAATATATATATATATATATATATATATATATATATATGGAGAGAGAGAGAGAGAGAGAGAGAGAGAGAGAGAGAGAGAGAGAGAGAGAAATGCTATTCAGAGCCAAGAACGACTAGTTATTATAAATGAGACACGGACATAAAGCTTTTGCATAACTCACTGGCAGCTCTGATATATACAGCTCTCAGGACAGGGTGATGTTGAGCTTGTCTGAATCAATACTATGCTATGACAGGCTGAATAGAAAATGATGCTCTCTGCCCATGGTGTTCAGGGGAGGTTCCACAAAGAATGGGACATTAGAACACTGTCATGCAATATGAATTGAGTCTCCTGTCCAGAGAAACATGAGGATAATAGGAAGAAAGCAAAAAATGTAATTTTCGAAAATCAGGCTGGAAAGCAAATTGGAAGTTTTATTACAACTCATGGATGAAACCTCGGGAGTTTGGATTGGCGGAGAAATCTTTTGAAGATGGTATTGGGTCAAGATGAAAATAAGAATCAAAATTTAAGTAAGTAGATGCCTGTCACGGATATGTGCAGGTGTCAACTTGATGGTTGAGAGTTTGAACTCTGAGCACATTTGTAGAGAATTAATAGTTGAGTTAAGCCCAGAGTGAACCTGAAGGAGATTGTCTAGTTGATGAGGCAGACCCAGCCCATGGTGGGTGGGACTGGGCTCTGAACAGGTGAATAAAATACAGAGAGCAGATTGAGGAAGATGGCATCCTCGTGTATACTTGGCCAGACATGCTGGTCTGGCAAGTAAGGATCATCCCTCTCTCAGCCATTATGTAGAGATGGGCCAGTTCCCTGGGCTCTGGTGTTGGTGCGTGCTGGCCCGTCAAGCTGGACTATGGACTGTAACCAGACTATCATAAGAGACAAGAAACCCCTTGTTCCCTTAAGCCGTTTGATGTGATTTATCAGCAACCATGTCGGTGAACAGCAACACCATCCAAGTAAGAAGATTGCAGTGAGACAGGACATTCTCTTAAATTCTACGAACAGGCTTTTTTGAAGCAGTTTGTTAATATATGCAAAATTACCTTCAGAATATAAAGTTCATTACATACCAATTAAGATGGGGTTGAGAAGAAAATGGCTATGTGAATGTCACCTGGGATGGAAAAGGTTAGGAATGATTTTCAACATGTCAGTTTTAAATGGAGGCTGTTAAGAACATTCTAATACTTTAATAGACATTTTCTACATTTGTGGTCCGTAGACAGTGTGGGTAGATCATTGACTCCTATTTTAAAGAGTTTCAAATTAGAAAAGTAGCCAGATGCCAATTATAGCAGTCAGTAAAGGAGAAGCTATTTTTTTGCTGTTTGAAGGAATGCTGAGTGTTTTCACTGGCCATATGAAGGTCAAAAATTGGAGAAAATCTTGGAATATTACCCGTCTTATATCAAGGGCTGCCTACAGATCACCTCCATGGACCTGGATTATGTGATCAGAGAAGGAATGACAGAACACTCTCTGTAGAGATAATTTGGGGTCTTAAGGAACAGAAACTGAGAGATAAGAAGTGATTTAAGCCTATGAAAGCAGCAAGATGGGGAAAAAGTTCAGTACAGACATCTGTCAGTCCCATTAAACATCACCTTAGGACATAGATGATTAAAGTCTGGTAGATCCTGTGACTTTCCTGGGTTCCAGATCCTTCCTTTACTGCGACCTCCTCTACTTCATTCCCTCACCTTCCTTCCTTTGCCTCTGATAGATGGAGGAAAGGTTCCAGTGCTAAATCAAATTGGACTTGATATCTCACTTACAAAAACTGAAGTCACAATTGTTGATTCACAGTGACCAGTTTCTGAGAATGATTAAAAGAATCATGACATGCCCCAATTTCTCAGCCAGTGAAAAGGAAGGCAATAAATGCACTTAAGACACAATGAGACACTACAGTAAGTTTGCTCTGTGATCACACCCTATGAGTCATATTTATTCACTGGAAGTTACATAAAGAAAAATCATTTTCAGAAATGTCCTCCACATACTGAAAAGGCAATAATTTAGTATGAGTTAGGTTACTCATGAAAAAAACCCTTTCTGCCAGCATCTTTATCTTTATAGTATTCTCTTGTATGCTATGCCAGTTCTCATTCTTTCACTGTCTCTGCTTTCCTATCACTGATTGTTTTGCATAGATACTTATCTATCATATTTCAGAAATTGGTAGGATGCTGGAATCATCAAAGAAGTCTCCTAACTACATGGGATTTACCTTCTAGTTAGCAGAAAGTATCAGTATCACACATAATACCCAAGTGACTCTCCCCAAGAGAAGGTAAGCACAGAGGATATAAGCAAAACAACACAACAAGGAAAGGGGGTCATATTAAGTCCCCATTAGAAGTCGGGAAGGCAGTGAAAGAATTGACCATTTGGATATCTGTAGGAAAGAGCCAGTTCCAAAGACTTCATCTTAGACAGTGTTTAGTGGTTTGGGAAACAGCAAGCAATTCAGTGTGACTGAAAAAGAAAAATGAGAAGTGACATAAGGTCAGAAATTTTGTAGAACCTTTGAAGGTCATTGCTAGGCCTTTGCCATTTATATTGGTGTGGGAAGAGGCCATTCATCTGAATCTGAGGATGAATAAGTCCTGTGATCTTCTGCAATGTTCATATGTCATTCATCATACTTCTTTGCTTTTTGCAATGTGGCTATTTGTGTGCAAGTTCCCTCATATGTATTGATCAAGGTTCAAGTCCAAGAGGAACTCAGTACCATGTCATCTATAGTGAATAAATGGTACTTTGCAGATGAGTAATAGAGAGCCCACATTTTTCTGAATATGGCTTTTTATTTCTTTTTGCAAGTAGTTTTGATAGTGACTGATTATCAGAGAACAAGTCCAACAACTGAAATTTCAAATTATTCCCTTATATCAAATCGTATAAAATTATGTGTCCCTATAGCATAGAATTAGGTGAGCCTACTGTATTCTGTTACACACTGTAATAAGGCTGTTTCAGGCCTCTTGAATCATTACTGAATCCCATTTTTCAATAATTTGTTTGCTTTCTGTTTTTTTGTCTGGGTTCCCAATATAACCTGAGTTTTCTGACTGCAGTTTTCCTTTCAGTCCCTTGTATCTAATATGTTGTTTGGCACATAGTAACATAAGACATTTGAGTGAATGCATAAAAGGATGAAAATAGTTTCCTATTATCATAATGCTTTTAATAACTATGAAGGATCATCCCATCAAATTTGAATCATCCAAGTTTATTTCTATCCTTATAACCCAGATTCAGATGTCTAAAGTAAGTCATGGCCTCTTTTGTTACTATTGAACATTAAAAACAATGAAGAAAAGAAAGGACAATAGGACAGAAGGACAGAGGAAAGAGAAAGGAAGGAGAGAAGAAAGGAAGGAAGGAAGGAAGGAAGGAAGGAAGGAAGGAAGGAAGGAAGGAAGGAAGGAAAAAGAGGAAGGAGGACAGGAAGGAGGGAAGGAAGGAAGGAAGGAAGGAAGGAAGGAAAAAGAGGAAGGAAAGAGGAAGGAAGGAGGAAAGGAAGTGGGAAGGAAGGAAGGAAGGAAGGAAGGAAGGAAGAGGGAAGGAAGGAAGGAAAGGGAGGAAAGGGAGGAAGAAAGGAAAGGAAGGAAGGAGGGAAGGAAGGAGGAAAGGAAGGAAGGAAGGAAGGAAGGGAAGAAGGAAGGAAGGAAAGGGAGGAAGGAATGAAGGAAGGGAGGAAGGAAGGAAGGGAGGGAGGGAGGGAGGGAGGAAGGAAGGAAGGAAGGAAGGAAGGAAGGAAGGAAGGAAGGAAGGAAGGAAAGAAGGAGAGAGAGCAAGCAGATGGAACTACAGAAAAGAGTGTAAAAATGCACAAGAAAGAAAGAATTAAAGGAAAAGAAGACAGGAGAGAAAACAGAAGAGAAGGAAAATTTGCCAAGACTACTGTTTTTCATATCCCATGTCTCTACTTTATTGTCTGTAGTTTTCTTGCCATTTTTAATGTTTGAGTGGTTAGAAAGGTGTATTATGAAGTAATACTTTCTGCCATGCATGACATTGAATAATAAAAAAATCGTTTTCCCAGTGGATTTTCTTTCTGTAATAAGGAATACAAAAACTGTAGCTCCTTGTGAAGAAGCTGGTGAGATTTAACTAGCATCTTTTATATATTAGGCAGCAAGCTTGCAGAATATAACAGCCCAGAAATTAGTGATTTATGCAGCGGGCTGTGAAGAACAACCCTAGCAAACTGACTTTATTGTACAATGCTTCTGGACTAGAACTTAATAGGCTCTTCCTGTATTTTCATTCAGCAAGTCTATTGTGTGTATGATGAATACAGATTTAGATAGATTCTTTATATCATCTACAGTCTTCTAATCCAGAGATGCTAGAGTTGGAGAATTCAGATCCCTATGACTTTGCAGGCAGGCCCAGAAGGGCAGACACTATTTCAAGGAGGCAAAAGGCATGTTCCATAAAATCAAATATCTTGTCTCTGTCTGCTGAAGCTTCTTACATAAAAGTAAGGCACATTGCTATTATTTCAATAGCAATGGGACAGCAGGGTTTCTAAAACATCAAACATGTTGAAATGTTATCTTGTTGGCATCTCACAGGTATCAAACACCTGTCAGCTGCCATTCTTCTCAGAATCTCACAGGATGAAGAAAGCATAAGCAGTGCCTTAGGATAAAGGGGAAGCTCTGCCAAGAGGCATAAGGGAAAGGTATTGGGATAGTGGTCAGCACAACTGCTCCTTTCCCCAGCAAGCTATGCATGTCCACCTGGGTGGAATACATAATCCAGGCACGAATCAGGCATCCTTTTACATGCATCTCAAAAGGAAAAGCATGAAAACAGCAAAACAGAATTTGTGGGAGATGGGTTAAGAACATTTTTATTCATATTGTTGATATGGACAAAGAAATATTTCATTTCACAAAAATGTGCAGTTGTTGCAAGAAACGGGATGAGTGATTTCTGTCTGTAGGATTCTCAGAGGCTATTTCTGATAGAGATTCACCTGCTCTCTGGGATCTATTAAACCACTGGCTTCTTCTCAGGGCAATTGTGTGGAATGTGGAATAGAAAAGTTCAGATTATTTAAAATACTGGTCCTAAAACAGGCTGTTGCAGTTACTGTGCAGTGTTGCTACCATTCACAGCCAAATGGCTTATGGGGAAAGAGAGGGTTTTACTTTCTTTTATGATAGTCCTATTACACTTACTTGTCTAGTTTGACAGAAAAGCTCATATCAAAACCAAGGGCTGAGGAAACTGACCAGAGGGAATCCACAAGACTGCTCTGAAAGAAGACAATCTTCACTTGCCAGACCAACCTATCTGGCCAAGTATCCCAAATGATGCTGGTGTTTTTAATCAGTTCCCCCCTCTTACCCATCTTCCAAGAGATTAGTAATATCCACCATTGCCTGGGCTTCCCCATCAATCAAACAATCTCCTACAAGCTTGGTCAGTGCTTAGCTTAATCACTGATTCTTTAAAATGTGTCCAGAGATCAAACCTTCAACTGTCAAGGTGATACTTGAATCTAGCTATACCTATAAGTAACTGTAACTATAACCACAACCATAACTATAACACAGGCAATCTGAATTCTGGAACTGAGTTCAAATTCCAGTGTTCAATATGTTGTTCTGTATCTGCATACATATATATATATAAGTATATATGTGTATATATAAATTTTCCTTTAGATTTGTTGAAACAGTTACTTGAAATTTCAGTCTGCACTACCACTGTCAGAGAATTAATTTTTTTTGCCAACATACCTCATGAACTATGCAATGGCATTACATCCTTCACTCATCTCTTTAAGAGCTGATTGATAGGGTAAAATATGAAAAGCTAGAACACAGATTAGCTGTTCAGTACACTTGTGCTTATGATGAATACAGAAAGAACTTTCATTTTTGTTTGGCTGCTAAAAATTGGTGATTCTCTGCCAAAGTATGAAAATTCCACTTTCATGGCTCAAAGCATCAGAAATAATTCACCCAGGACAGTGATGACGACATCTTAAGCTCTGCTGAAGGGTAACTCATACTTTTCAGGAAACTTGAAAGGTTACATGACAGAAAATTTGAATTGAAACCTTTGAATTTTAGCCTGAATTTTGACCTTATGTTTTATTAACGCAACTTCATGGTCTCTTAGGTTACTCAGCTACTGAAGGAGAATGCAGTTAAATAGGATATTTACAAATATAAAACAATATGAACACAAAGAGCAATCTATGACAGGGCCTCCTTAGTAAAATTGCAGAAAACACCTTTTTGAATTTCCTTGTACAATATTATATCACATTAACTGAGGCTTTGCATTTGATTTTTGTATAAAGTTTTTACATTGATTTATTTATTGTGGTGATAGGAGAAGCATACATGCCATGGTGCACATGTGGTGGTTAAAGTTCAACTTGAGAAACTGGTTATCACCTACTAAGCGAGTTTTGAAGGTAGAACTTAGGTCTGCAGTGTACTAAGTACTTTTGACCACTGAAGCACCTCGCTGTCTCATTGTTTTTCTTTTTCTTTCAAAGGTTTATATGCTCAACTCGTTTTTCTCAACATCATTTTCATAAAATTGTAAGTAACCAAGGTGAAGCACTGTGTTCATCCTTTACTTTTTATTATCAAAATCTTCTGTTTTCTGTATCTATGATATTAGGTCTGTTCCAAACAAAAGATTTTGGCTAAACTTATGCGTTTCATTCCAATAAGGGGGCTACTTAGCGTTTGTGCAGATAGTTAACTTATTTTATTTTTTAACCATGTGCTTCTTAGAGAAGCTGTCCTAGTGGAATGAATTTGTCTTTGATTTATGACATTCTGTAACACAACAGTCGGGAATTTGATAGATTTTCACTTTCCTCTCATAAGTCAAGAGATTCCATTTATATGTAGGTCATTTACACTATCCTACAACTTGCATTTATGCATGCTGAAGTTTTTGCTTTGTTATTTTAATCTTAGAGGATATTTCATTCTTTCTGACACTTGACCAAAAAAGGATTCTATTAGATGCTCAGCTAATAAAACTCTGTTTTCCTGTTTCGGCAGAGAAGGAAGAAGGCATATACATCCACAAGTTGTACTGTGATACTTTCATGCATTTTATATTGAGTGACAGTCAAATCAGAGAAATTTTCATGTCTTTCATCTTAAATTTTTATCATGTCTCTATTGTGAGTATATTCAAAGCCCTATTTCAACTGCTTGGGACATAAGACACTGTTGTTAACACTCACGGGCCGTGCTGTTCAGCGGGGACCATGTTTTAATTAGAGGGAAGGCATCGTGGGAGTGAGATGCGTCTGTACTGGCAGAAGCTCTCTACTTCTTAAGAAGCCTTCACGGTAGCTAGCATTGTCACTTAACATTGGTGGCACGCAGCAATTGAGATGAACCTCTCCTCCCACTCTTCACACAGTGCTCCTCAGCTTTTCCTCTGTGAGATCTGACATCTATCACGGGGCTTCCTGTCAGGAACCCCCTACATTATCAGTGCACAGCTTCTGCATCTATTCCGAGCCTATCATTCTCACAGCTATCACAGTCTTCAGCAATATGACTTTCCAACCTCAGCAGAGACGCTCTGACTTCTGACAGAAAGGATTATAATCATTGTGACAACGGGAATATATTCAAGATCCTCATCAACACTTTAACTATAAGACAAATCATATTGATCCAACACTTTTTATCTTTCTTCTACTATCTTTTAGGTTTCTCCTCTCATTCTGAGGGCTATACCTAGCAGGTAACTTTATTGCTTGCAGACTCCTGGAAGTTCAGAGAGATTGTCTCAATCATCATGCCACAGACCTGGAGCTGTTCAGTTCTTCCGTGTTTTGTACAAGGATTTAGAGCCACACTGTCTTTATTCAAGTCATGTTCCATGTCACATAGTAAGCTTCAGTTTTCAAAACACGTCTCACTGGGCACAAATGATCGTCTTCATTTATGGGGATAGTTTTCAAATGTCCATCGTTCTACAGCTGCATATGTGTTTATGCATTTGGGTATATCTTGCTCTCCCAAAGTGAATGCTCCTAGCATAATAATGCCTTTGCACTATTCAAATTCTTTTGTTTAATTTTTAAATCATGTTTTTGGAGACAGAGAGAGAGAGAGAGAGAGAGAGAGAGAGAGAGAGAGAGAGAGAGAGAGAGAGAGAGAGAGAGAGAGAATGCGTATGTGTATGCTTGTGTAGAAGAGAGCACTGTGTATCCCTGTGGACAATTAAGGGTAACTCAAGAGTCATCCTAGATTGCATCTTCCTTCTTTTTGTTTTGCTCTGGGTTCTTTAGGCTTTGCCTTCTAGAGTTGGACCACCACCATTTCCACCTGTGTTTTTAAGTGGGATCCTGGATCTGAACTCAGACTCTTCTGCTTTTGAGGCAGAGTCTCAATTTCTAAGCCATCTGTCCAGTCCTTAAGTGGTGTTTTTAAGCCTTTACATGATTATCTCTTAACGTGTTGACTGACTACTTCTATTTTCACTTGATTCTGAACCTACTCTTATAGTCTTCATGATCAATTGATATGCTAGGCATAATCCAACTCAAGACCATCATATTGACTATTTCCAATCTTTGTATCTTTCTTTTTGTGGATTTTTCACTCATGAGAGACTCAAATGTACACTCATTCATGAATTCTACACTGACAAATTTAATAAAAATGAATAATAGCTATCCTCCCATCATTCAGTCCCCCTTATTTGCTCTTCTTTGCTCCCACTACAGCAAATTATCATTAGTATGCTGTCTTACTTAGTGCTGTGCTTGCTGTCAATTATATGATTCTCTCAAAACAACAGTGAGCTCTCTTCTAGCAGAAGGTCTATCTATTTTCATAGCTGATGGTATCCATGGTGCATACAGGTACTTAATAAATATCAGCTGAATTAATGGACCCACTCTTTCATACTCTCTACAGGCACCAATCCTCCCTTAGAACTGGGCTTTGCTGTGGTACTGTTTTAATACCCTGTGGATCCCTCCAAGAGGATGGACAACTGACTCACTTTTACAGCTTGGGTAAAATCTAATTTTAAGCGCCACTGTATTCCATAATAGAATATAGCCTGAATAAGATTCTAAAAGGGATTTAAAAGCTGTCTGGTCAGCATTACTTTTATCAATGGAAATATCTCTATGCTGTAGCTCTTCTTTTCAGCTTTGGAATTCTAAAATACCTTTTCCTGGCCATAAAGCTGCACGAGACAGTGTCTAAATAATAGTTCCTTCGGGTAAAGTGAACAAGCTCTGAAGAAACTTCCTGGCAGTGTATTTATGTTTCCCACCAGGTAAAGTGATGTTCTTAATCCATGGAGCTAATTTTTAAGCATCCAGCATCCTACAATTCTTTATGTTTTTATGCACTTGATATGTGTGTGTGTGTGTGTGTGTGTGTGTGTGTGTGTGTTGTGTACAGTCATATGTGCATCATCTACATGAGGTGCTAAATTTGTCCTTAATGACTTCAGTATATGGTGAATGGGCTATGAAATTGATTTGTTTTTATCCCGAGAATATGTGAACTCGATTCTTGGAGGCTGTATTTTACATGGGTTACAGGATACAGCATTCAAGGTCTCTTAAGCTTCTCCAAACACTATATCGCATGAAGAGTGATTACTTCAAAAATAATGGGAAATATTTTAAAACTTCTTTGCTCCTTTCAGAGTTGAGGAGGCCAGAAATAGTGGCTACTTGACTGTGATCCGGACATGCTCAGTCAAAAAGATTTCTTTCCCTTTCATCAGTTCATACCTTGTTTTCCTACAGGGCTGTCTAGAAACAAATGACCTTCATTCAATGTGGATTGCCCACAGGAGATGTTAATTGAGGGCAGTAGTGCTGCGTAGCAATTCACAGGCTCTGTCAGCTGTTCAGAATTGTTGATTTGCTAGAACAATGAGAAATGTGAAGGTGTGCTTGTGGATAAGCACTTCTACTTTTCTGGATTTGTGTTGGGCCCTGAAGATGGAGGACAGGAAGCCAAAGCATGAAAAGAACATAAAAGACATAGGCATACCTCGGGGGAACTATCTGCCACAATAAATGACATGCTGATTTTCTCTCTGAGCATTTCTGTTTTGTTCTCCCTGAAATTTATCAGCAACTGATTCATTCCAGTGTTTCATGAACTGAGAACAAATCTCCTCCTCTCTCCCTCCCTTCCGTCTCCTCCCTACTCCCCTTTCATTGTCCTGGAAGCTGAGAAGAATATTGATTTTCTTTCAAGGTGTATCCTCCAATGGAGTCACACCCCAGTATCCGAGGTAAGTATTAGGTCTCCTTCAGTCAGCCTCAAAACATAGTCTATTTTCATGAAAGTCAGGTGAAATTAGTTAAATGCCAATGAAGACAAGGCTCTCAGTTTTAAAGTCAGTTTGTAGAGATACTGAAACACTTTGACAGGTGTGTGAGTTAAGAAAGGTGCTTTTTTGTTCTCCCCATTAAAGCATAACAATATTTTAGGAGGACTCAAGAATCAAATACATCTTTCACAAGTGTCTTGAGATGTTGAAATTTTGGGAAGAGCTATTTTTTTTTCTGATAATGTATGAGAATAAGCTCTTCTCTGTTTTCCAGTGAAAGTGACAAGCATCTCCCTGTCCTTTATCTACAGGGCCCCATTGTAAATATTTCCATCTTTCTACATAGCTTGGCTCTGTCACTAATGGTGTGGATGTACTCTTTGGAAGGAAAAAAAAACATCTTTTACATTTTGTATCATTAGCTCATGTTTACATAACAAGATATACTAACAAAAGAAAGCATAAAATGTGTTCAATGTAAGGGATACATGTTTGCGAGGAAATTAAGTATCAAAGAAATAGTTAAACTTGTATAACTTAATTCCAGGTTTATTGAAGCAGAAATTAGTTGCCAAGCAATGGGTTTGGGCAGAGAGGGTGGAATTTAAAGCAAAAATACTGAAATAATATTAGCAGGAGTATTTGTTCTGAGTCAGTCTACTCAATGTTTGGTATTTTCAGATAATAACACCCCTTTCTTCTAGATAGAGAGTAGTTAAGGAGGCAATAAGATAATCTTTCTGAACTTATTATCTTTTCTGCTTTATATTATCTGCAAGAATCAGATGTTCCCCTCCTGTTTTACCTGCCTTTTCACGTGCCAAGGTGCCTCTCATAGAATGATGTGTACTGATTTTTATCAATTTCATAGAACTTTGTTACAGACAATGACATTTCTCTTTCATATTCTTCTCATGCATCATTAACCTTCTTATATGAATGTTTAGAGACCATTCACAAATGTACAAATCATTCTTAGTCTGTGGGCTTTATGTAGACACAAGATTGGGGCCATAGTCAATAGTTTGCTGACTCCAGTTTTTAAGCTACAATTCATACAGACCAAGGCTAAGGAAGATAGCAATAGATTGTCTCAAAACATCAGATTCATTAAAATGTTTGATTACTATTACACAAGAGGGTTAAGGGTTAGTCTGAAAAATGAGCATGATCCTAATCCCCAAAGATCTCTCAGTCCTAAAGAAATTCAGGAGGTGTGGCTGAGGCCACCTATTGGCTAGAGGTTCCCATCCTGACTCGGGGGAACTATCTGCCACAATAAATAACATGCTGATTGTCTCTCTGAGCATTTCTGTTGTGTTCTCCCTGAAATTTATCAGCAACTGATTCATTCCAGTGTTTCATGAACTGAGAACAAATCTCCTCCTCTTTCCCTCCCTTCTGTCTCCTCCCTATTCCCCTTTCATTGTCCTGGAAGCTACGTGTCTTCCCCTACAGAAGAGGTAGAGCATCTCCACACTCTGATAGGAAGCAGCCTAGGGCAGTGGAAGAGCAACGAAGTGGACAACAGCGGCCAGCCAGAATGCAGGATACAAGCGACCCTGCAATGCTCAGCTGAAATCAGGCCAACCAAACCTCTCCTCATCCTAAAGCTCAGGGAACCTTGTAGTATGATTGTAAGAGCCTAAAGATGGGAAGGTCCACGAGTGAACAAGACATTCCACTCAAGGCAGGGCTGCTGCATCCAGGAATTCACTACAATGAGACTTGTCCTTATCAGACCTGCATAATGACGAACATACCAACATGTCCACATACACATGTGAAGATCTCAGGAGAGACAATTGCATACAGCAGAAACCTTGATGGCTGAGGCTGGATGGGTGAAGGGGAGTGCCTCTATCAGTGGGATACTGGAAGAGGGGCACTTGGTAGGCCTGAATTCCCACTAGGGTAGACAATCCAGAGGGAACTTTGAGACCTATAGAAGCAGACAGGTAGGAGAACAGGAGTGGAATGGATCAATGAAGAAGGGGGGAAGTAGAGAGGGGAGGAGGGAAAGAAAAGAGGGTGGAAAGTAGAGAGAAAAGAGGGAGGTAGGGGTATGTACTCAATATGCTCATAAAACTAGGAAAAGATAAAAAAAACATATATAAAGCAAAAAAAACTGTAAAAAAGAAATTAGATACCTGACAAGTTACATAGAATTTTCCACTCTGGCCAAAGTAGATACCAAGTAGATATAGAAACTTGGATTCGAGAGTGATTAATCTTAGCTGAGAAGAATGGAGAGCTCTGAGGTGGCCTCACAGAAATAATGAGATTGAGCAGAAACCAATAGGTTGGGAAGATGAATGAATGATTTCTGTCCTCTAGATTGATTTGTTTGCAGCTGTCATTTCTCATATGCCACAGTTACAGCAGTGTTTGTAGCTGCAACATTTGTTTTGATTCATTTGCAACATATGGATTATTTTTCTTGGTGTGCATTTTGGAGAATAAGCTGGGTTTTTTTTTCCTGCCTAAATAAGAGAGAACACTAAAAGTTTTCCAAATCTAGATCAAACATTAACTTTCCTTGACAGAAATCAATTAGAATATCAGATGAGTAATTGCTTATGTTCTGCAAAGTACCCCAACTATAATGGAAAAAAATCAAGACATCTTAATACCACAGACAGTCAATGCAGTTACTTGCTTAGTCAAATACTTATCATGAAAAATGCCATCGGAATAGCAGTGATTATTTTGAATGATGATGAAAATACAGTGGTAACTTGATGAATAATAGCATACAAACCAAGTAAGAGTTTGAGAAGTGCAAAATATTGTAGAACACAGAGCAGCAATGGTGAAAACCTAATGAGAAGATATAAACAGTAAATGAGTGGACTGAGAGACATCATTGAGCCCAGGCAAAAGATGCTGTCCTAGGGTAATGATATTTTACCTACAACTTCCATGAAAATGTCAAGTCAGCTATAGACAAGTTTGAGGTCTGAGGATTTGGGGGCAATGTTAGGCTAGCTCCCACAGAAGGAGCTTGGTGGCATCTTCAAGAAGCAAGAAAAAGGCTTCCATAGTGGAATATGTTTTCCGGAAGAGAACTAAAAAGTGAATTGGAAGATGGTATCGGTCTCTAATGTTATTTTGTGTAGCTTTGATTTCATTCTAATTGTGCTGGCATCTGCTGAAGGTTTTCCCTCAGTAGAGTAATACCTGATTTATAACTTGAAAACTACTGTTAAATAGAGAGTAAATTGTGATCGAGCTAAGGTAGAAATCTCTTGCATGTAAATAGTGACTTCCATTGTGTGTGCATGGACTACATACAATTTCCAGAATGAAAATGGTAAATATTTTCTTTCTATTTAAAAAAAATCATAGAAGTTTTCTTGGATTTTTGGATGGAGAGAATTGGTCAAATTATAAATACATGTGGCAATTGATTGGCAAGAGAACAAATTTGCACATATGGACTATTAACATTCATGAGGCAAAGGGGCCTGCATCTTTCATAAATAAACCTCCCTGAAATGGCTCTTGGAATCTGTCACCAAGATTCTCAACAATAATTTATTTTAGAAAATATTTGTTACAGGTCTTTTACAGACACATCTTTCATAGGGCCAAGAGGAACATGAGACTGAATAAGATAATCATTGTTCTCAAGCATATTTTCTACTTCATGGGGATCACATCTCAAAGAATTTGAAATTCATGGATTTTCTGTAACCTATGGGAAAGTCCTGTTTCTGACCATGAAACTGACCAATAGCCAGCTTCCTTTCTTGATGAATGAAATCTTAAGCTAGCCAGCTATAATTGCTAGTATATTTCCAGTGATATCTTTTACCATGAAGAATGTTCCTTCATACTTATCTCAAATATCTCTCTCTCTCTCTCTCTCTCTCTCTCTCTTTCTCTCTCTCTCTCTCTCATTTCGATTGACCCCTTTGGCTACACAATTTGTTTTCTTCTGAAGTCTTCACCTTGTTGTGGCTGCTAGCTGAGTGCTTGGTAGTGCATGACCAGCTAAGGCTCAAGAGTTCAGAAGCTATGAATCTTGACCAACTTGTACTGAAAGACTGTGCAGTTCAACAACCTGTGAGGGAATTGCTCTGATTTTATGGGTGGTTTAAGTGAGGAAGTCAAGACATGCAAATACAAATTCCTAGATAACCCGATGGAGAACTCAGGAATTCTTGCCTAACAACCTAACTGGGTTGGGTACACTACCTTTTGCAACTCAGTTCTCAGTCTAAATGATTCCTGTCTTTTGGGTTTTGAGGACAAAGGGAAAGTTGCCTGTTTCCCTCTTCTGCTGGTATGATAAAATACTTTGATATAAGCAGCTGAAGTAAGTAATGGTTTATTTTGGCTTAGAGGCACAAAAGGACAGAGTACAACCTGGCACTGCAGCATGGCAAAAACTGGTAAGAATTGCAGTCAAATTCAGGAGGGGGGCAGAGAGAGAGAGAGAGAGAAACAAGAACCAGAAGCAGGGCATGGCTATGAGACCTTAAGACTCACTCCCAGTGACTCTAGGCTCACTCCCTTGTCCAGATTCTACTTCCTAGATGTTCGACAGCATTTTTCAGCAGTACCACTAACCAGTGACCAATGGTTCAAACCCATGAATCCAGTGAGGATATTTTATATTGAAGCCATAGCACTACTCCTCTGGACATAATTTGGTGCACTTGCTCCTGTCATAGTCCTCCAGTCCTCCCAGTCTTTGGATCTTGGTCTCATAAAGTTCCTAGATGCATGTCTGGTTCATGCAGTATGTCTGAGAATAAAAGTGTGTAACCTGTGCTATAGTACAGGACTCTCTCCAACACACACCAGGGGGCCTCTGTGCATCTTTGGTGCAACTAAGTACCATCATGATACAGAAATTCTTCATAGCTTCATCTTTGGCAATTGTGAAGGGAATTAGAATATGAGCAGCAAAGATGAACAGGACATGCTTGTACACAACTTCCTACATTGGCCAGCACATTTTAGAAAGTGATCAACTCCAACAGAAGAAGATAGGGTATCCCACCCCTGTCTGATGTTTCCCTCTGGTAAACCCAAAAGCTCAGACAGTTGGTAGAATATTTGTATATCAGCAAGTGAAATAAAAAACATCGAGTTAGGCAGTTGTGCTTCTATGATCTGCTAAAAGCAAACTGCAAATTGTATGATTGATTGGGTCTCACTTAAATGAAGCAATCTATATTTGCATTTAAAATAGGCATTACACTAAATAAACACGAATGGTACAATTACCCCTTCAACATTCAAGATTTAATTAGGGCTTCATTAACAGGTCACTAATAAACACAGTGGTAAATCATGGCAAAGATCACAGAGGAGCCTTCCATTTTCATAGTGTTTCTATAATGCTTGTTAAACTTTGGGCCTGATCTTATACTTTCAGTTTGCTCCAGGTCCCCTGTGTTATGGAGCTAGCTCTACTTGGCACACGTTGTTCTTGCAGTGAGCAAGCCACCATTCCCTGGGCCCCCTGCTGAACAATCAATCTTCAGTTCTACTTCACTGAAACCTCAGTGATACCTACCCTATTAGTCTGCAAAATGATGTGCTTCATTTTCTGTAAACCCACAATGAGTACTGCCTTCTTGCTCATCCCTTTTTCCTTCTTATCGTTCATTTTATAAGCCGCTCTGGGTATATTTAACACTTCTTGTGTGAGTGAGTGAATGCGAGTGAATTCTCATGCATGTTTGCACACGTGCATATGGAGGCCAGAGTTTAACTTCAGGTATCATTCCTCAGATACCATTCAAATTGTTTTTTTTTTTTTTTAAGACAAGATCTAATATTGGTTTACCTATACCAAGTAGGGAAGGCTGATGGCTCAGCAAGCTTCAGGGATCCCCAAAACTGGGATTGTATGTATGCATCACACACAGAATTTTAGATGAAGGTTTGGGGAATCAAATTCAAGTTCTCATGTTTGCACAACAAGCTCTTCACTGACTAAAAAACTCCTGAATCCCTCAAAACCTCTTCTAAGGTAAGGTCCCGCAATGTTTCCTGCCTATCTTCCTTACAATAGTTAATGTCCTTCTAGATAGATATATGCTTTTCAGTCATCAGTTTATCACTTAAAGGCACAATTGAGTGCCTGCTATAAGACAGCCAATATGCTTTATCTATTTGTTTATCTCCATCATAATCTCTATATTGAATAGAAAGAGATGACCAAATAAATATTTTGTAGGCAGTAGAATGGATGAGATAAACAGGAAGCTATATGTGTATGAGTAAACCTAAGCGTTATCATGGCTTGAAGTGGAAAAACAAACTTAAAGGAGAGACATGTGTTTACTCGAGATGATTTTTATCAGTTGTCACTTAGCTAAACTTCTTCGCTCTCTGAAGGACACAGGCAGCAAGAGTCTAGAGATAGTTTTAAATGAAATGTGGCAGAGTTTGTAGGTAGTCAAAAGTGCACTTTTAGAAGAAAAGAGAAGGTGAGTATGACTTCAGTGTGCAGAGAGTTCAATGAGTGAAAGTACTGGGGCAGGCAATCCTGGAACGTGAGGCAGGGATGTCATGATGAAAGCAAGTACAGCAGCTCAAAGTCTGAAATGCTGAGTTTGAAGTGGTTTTCTGACAGTCTAATTAAGATGTTGTTACCTATGAAGTTATCCGTGATTTGCGTTGGAGATGAAGCTATTGACAAAAGGAGGTCTATAAGAGAGAGTTCATGAGAAAACACACACATACACACACGCATGCCGGGAAGATAATGCATTTTGTGTCTATTAATTTCAAGAGGAGACTCATTAATAAAATCCCCTGATAACTTTGTAGGGAAAAACAGTATCCCATATTACAAATAGGAAACATGAGATGTAAAGAGGCTAAACACTCTCTTGTGGCAGATTTCTTACACTAAGACTTAGTATTCCTACAATAATATCCAATTAGCTCCTTAATAGTAAAAGAAGCCTTCAGGCTCTAGAACCAGGAAGATAAAGTGGAAACCAGAAGTAAGAACCTAGAGGTTTTAGGCAATCTTGGATGATCTCATGAGAACATATTCAGGATGTCAATCCGTGGGGCCGGCAAAGGCACGCCACTTAGGGATGGTCCTGTGAGATGCTCCTCACCTGAAATCAACACTTCTCAACTTCTTCACGACTTTGTGTTTTCACAAACAGAGGAAACCAAGGTCAAATCATGGTTCACGTAGCTTCACATTAGGTCTGTCATCTCTTCATAGGCCTCTTCCCATTTTCTAGTTGGAGACTGGTGATTTTACTCAAGAACTCAAGTTCTTTGGGGATTCAGCACAGCCCTACCGGATTTGTTCTCATGCACTTAGGGAACTTAAGTGATGTCATTGGATTTTGCTGTGGAACCCTGGCTCCATGTCTTTCTGACTCTTCGACCTGAAGCAGGAAGTCCTTAATATGATTCCTTCACTGTTGTCAATCAATCACAAAGCGGAGAGTAAATTCTAGTTTGAAAACTGAAAATTTTTTCTGGAACTAAAATGAATTGCTTTCTTTGTGGAAGAGTATGCTTTACATTCTTTAAATAAATGTTGACTTAGCACCCTGGGCTTGAATATTTCCCTTTTGTATCCCCTCTGCTTGAAAGAAGGCTTGGTTCATAGTTTACCAGTATATTCTTTGCAAATATTTATAAAATGGACAAAAACTTCTGATAGGATGATGTATTGATTTAAAGCTCTGGAAAACACAAGAGTGCTAGGATGATAATAGGTTTTTAAAAATGCAGCTGGTCTCCTGGGGCATACACAGTCTTTATATTGTCCCTTGCTTTATGGTGAAATCTCAGCACTTAGATATTTATGTATTCCATTTGACCTGCCTGAACCTTATTTGATATGTGAAATTCTAGTTATAAGATAAAGCAAAAGTCTGAATATAACTTTTTCAAAGGAAGACTGTGACTGTGTAGAACAGTGTGGAGCTTATGGAATATTTTTTAGTACAGTGGGAAAAAAAGAAAGACTTTTCAAAGCCTAGTGTTTGCTACTATGTATTTGACCCACTGTTTCCAGCCTGCAATTTCAGATGTTGTGCAAACTCCAATAGACTCTAACACCACCCGAAGAACAGTGCTCGTTTGTTGAACCTTGCCTCTTGCTGATAGAATAGAAAGTGTAATAGCAGAGAACATTTTTGCCTGAAAATCCAGCTTTAAAAGACAAAACATGTGGGCTGCTTCTTAGTAGGAGTGAAACATACGTTTCAATGGAAAAATGGGAAGTCAGAGGTCACGATTGCTACGGAACAAATCTCAAGGAGGAATCAATATCAAAATGATCATTAAAGGCACTATGGGGGGTTCAGAGAGCAAGACTAATCATGTTTCAGAACTCAGAGAGAGTGAGACAGGGAAAGTTTCCCATCTGCCAGGGAAATATGCCCTTCTTTATAACCCCCAAACATAAAGCACAATGCTTAAATGCTGTAAGAACCTTGAATTGAACATACCAAAGGAGTACAGAGATGTGAATATACTTGTCTCACCAAAGAATATTGCATTAATCCTTCACTAAGGAAAGTTCTGGTTTGGAGAATTATAAAGAAGACTGAATTTATGTTGTGACCAAGAAGGGAAAAAGGGAAGAGTAAGTACATCATTTGAACCTGGTCGGATAGCTGAATGGAGCTATTCACTGAATTAAGAATATTATTTGCTCCTGGTGAAAGGTCAGGTTTTTTTTTTTTGAAATGTCTTTACAGGGGTTTTGTCTTGTTGTAAATAACCTGTGCCTAGCAAAGACCTATATAATGGGCTGAATAAATGGAAAAATGGGAATACAGAATGGTATTTTGACTGATGATGTACTTTAGGAATCACAGGTTTGTCATAAGGATTTTTAAAAAGTTTATTTAGAGAGAAGTTAGATTCAAAGTACTCCAAGATTTCTTGCAATAACCAGTGCCTCACTAACTCATAAAGATTATATCCTCGCACTTAGACCCAAAGGCATTACTGGCTACTTTCGGGTAGAGAACTCAGAGAGAAAGATTAAGGTCAATGCATTCAAAGCAGACACAGTTCTGTTATACCTTTCCATGTACTACATAGGAACCTTGCTTCCCAAGGGCCAATACCTCTGCACGTGCTTTTTGAGGTCCTATCACATACCTTTCCTAGCAACAACTTTCCAATAATCCAATGATTCTTTCTTATCAGAACTGCCAAGCATTTCATATTTATATGATGATTTATGGAGTGTTCTGCTGTCCTAGTTGGTCAAATCCCTGACATTGACTATGAAGTCATTGATCCAAAGGAATGTGATCAAAACATGCCTCCTTCCTTCTCCTTTGTTCTGTTTCCTCATATTTATTTTCTAAAAGACACTAAATTCATTTTATGCAGATAATTCTCTCAGAAGAAAAAGATACATTATTCTACAAATTTGGAGCAATCTGAGTTTGGCTGTATATGTTCCTTGAATGAAACCTAAACACAAGAAGTTTAAGTGTGTAGGTGATCATAAAAGTAGTCTGTTAGTTAGTCTGTTAGTATTATACTGATCAGCATAGTTAAATGGGATCTGCAGCTGCTCTGACAAGGAATACTTTCAAGATAACGATGATGATTACTTATAGGAGCTCACTGAGGTAATTTAATTTGCTTTCCCATTGTGTGAAAACATTCTATCTTCTTTAACAGTGAGGAACAAGTCAAAAAACTAATTTGGAGTACATGAGATGAAAAACAATTCCTTTTCCAGTGAGTTCATATAAATTACACCTAAAATTGGCATTTTATATTTTATATATATATATATATATATATATATATAAGCACAGAGTTTCTAAATTATTTTGATTTCAACAATTATTGCTTGGTTGCAATTTCTTGTGTTGAAAGTAGGCCTTATACTGAAATTAAGGACATTTTTAGCATCTACAAGTCAAATAACAAACATTTTAGATTAGAGAATCATCTTGCTTCACAAAACTCAATAGGAATACCTTTTTTTTAAAAGTTTCAACTGAAAAATCAGCTGTAATGGCAATAACAGTATCACAAGATCATAATTTTAATTAACATTGCATTAATTAACAACACATAGATTAGAATCTCAGGAAATGTATGCTGATATGTGTATGTGAGTAGATCAGAGGGAGCTTGTAAGTGTTCTAGTATTTTTAATCATTTCGGTGAGATTTAACATCTTCTCATTTTAAGTTCTTCTGAGAACAGAGTCTCTGGAGAAAGTGTGAGTTACATTCTGAAAATGCCTAAAGCACTGGAAGCATATGTATACATACTGAGCATCAAATCATTCCTTTGCTCTTCCACATCTAGTCATCCAAAGGCCCAATATATGTTACTACATAAGTTACTCCGTACTTTAATTATCTTCTTGAACTCAGTCCATTTAAATCAGAATCATGTTCTGCCTTTCTTTTCCTCTTTCTCCTCATCTTTTTTTTTCATTTTATCAAAATCACTTTTCTTGTAAATATATTTTCTTTGTTTATAACACTCATATACCCCAAATCACCTTTATTATAAATATATTTTCTTTGTTTCTGACACTCACATACCCAATTTTCCTGCTTTTTCAATAAGAGCAACAAACACCTATGATGGCAATGATGCTTGGGGGAAGACCTTTTGCTGTTCTGGATGGATACATTTTCAACTGTGTACCCTGTGCCCGGTCAGTGTGGTTGTTGCTGTTTTGTTCAGGGATGTGACTGCCACTCCTGTTGGCACACTCAGATTGATCCTTCAGACATGTACTATAGCTCCAGAAAAGAAGCATTCATCATTCCTCCCAGAAAAGAACCACCCAGGGGAACATGTTTATGGAGCAACTGATAGCTGTCTAACCACTTGAAAGAGCTGTGAAAAAGCCAAGGTTTCTTGGGATTAGCTCCTCATCAAGTGCTTCTAGCTGGAGAAGATTCCAGCATGGAGGGGAAAGGTAAGGCAGGTGGGATGGAATCTGGGGTGCGGTGTAAACCCAGCAGCACTGTCATACAATAGCCACATAAGACAAATGCATTCAAGGTTTCTGTCACTCGCAACCACATAAACTTAACTGACTTCTCTTGTCTTTATTTATTCAAGTTTTAATTCTGAATTATGGTTTATTGTTTTTTTTTCAGTTTTGCTGTTCCTGCGCCACCCTTAGCTCCATCCTGATGGGTATTAGATGTCACCTCCTAGCCAGACATAAAAGGCTATTAAAATAGAATCTTACTATAAGAGTAGATTCAAAGGTAGATGGAGTAAGAGTAGGAGAATGCGGTGAGGGGAGATCAATCTCCCATTTGCAAGACGGTTACCATCTATCTGCCAGACTCTATATCCTCCCTGACTGGTAAGATCAAACCCCCTCAGTTGCAAGTGACCAGGAAGCTTGTGAGCTTAACCAGATGTCTCACTACTTACTTGTAGTCCTTGATGGTGGCCTATTTTCTCTGCTGTAGCATGATCCCCTTTCTCCTAGTTTCTAATGGAGCCCTTCTTCCCCTTCCCTCCTGTTTATAATCTTTGCAATTACTGTAGGTATTACAGAGATTTATCTTTTAGTACTGCCATGAAATTTTTTTTAACTTCAGTGATTTTTGCTGGATGTTGTATTAACAGAACTTGTTCATCTTAAAACTTTTTGATCAATGCCCTTTTCTATCTTCAACCCAGCCCCCTTAGCTTCTGACAACTCTTATTGGAAGTATGCTTTTTTCTAGAGTTCATATCTTCAATGATAAAACACTAAAATTTTAAATAAAGCCAGGAACGGTATTACTGATTTCTGTCCCCCACCCACTCCAGGCTTTTAATATGCCTCTTCATAGTATGTTGATGTTTCTGTTTTTAAAAATAAGGCATTTGCAGCATCACACTGATACTACAACTAAATAAAGACACAACAACAAAAAAGAAAACTATAGGCCAATCTCATTAATTCACACAGGCACAAAGATCCACGATAAAATTCTAGCAAACCAGATTCAGAAACACATCAAAAGGATCACTGTCATATTTTGAAATATAAGTTGTCCCCCACGGCTCATGTATTTGAATATTTAGTCATTTGGGAAAGTTGTGGTGTCTTTAGGAATTGGAGTTTTGCTAAAAGAAGACATGTGACGGGTGGTGGGCCTTGAGATTTATTATCTCTATTCTGATTGAGTTAGCGAATCTGCTCTTGAGCTTGCAGCAGCTCTCAGCCTCCTTGATGTCTGCAGTAATTTAGGCTCCCTGTAGTTTCTGCCAGACAGCCATGCCTTTTGTTGCCGTAAAGGACTGTATATCCCCCTCTGGAACCATAAGGTAAATAAATCTCCTTTTATCCCTTAAGTTGATTGAATTTTAGTGGTGTCTCACAGCACCAAGTAGAGTAATTGCTATAATCATCTGCTATGACCAAATTGGTTTTATTTCAGAAACACAAGGTTGGTTCAATATACATAAATATATAAATATAATTCACCATATAAGCAAATGCAAAGACAAAAGTCACATGATTCTCTCAAGTGCTGTTGGAAAAGTTTTTGACTTAATCCAATGCCCCTTTATGATAAAGACCGTGAAGAAAATAGGTATGGTAAGAACATTTATCAACATAATAAGGACCATGAACAACAAGTCTATAGCAAAAATTATCCTCAAGGTGTAAAACTGGAAAAATCCACACTCAGTTCAGGAACTCGACAAGGCTATCCACTCTCACTACTTCTATTCAACATGTACATGACATCTTAGGTAGAGTCATAATACAAAAAGGGGGGAGAGAGACAGACAGAGAGACAGAGAGAGACACAGAGAGAGAGAGAGACAGACAGAGACAGAGAGAAAGAAACAAGGGATACAACATGAGAAGTCAACTTATCCCTATTTGCATATGACATGATTCTATACCTCAAAGACCCTAAAGATTCTACCAGGAAACCTCTAGAATTAATAAATAAGTTCATTAGAATGGCAGAATACAAAATTAATGCTCAAAAATCAGTAGCTTCTGTACATACCAAGGATAAACAAAGCGGAAGACTTGAGAGACACAAAACCATTTACAATATAGTCTAAAAAATAAAGTATCTTAAAATAACTAACCAACTATGTGAAAGATCTATATAACGAAAAGCTTAAAATTCTAAGTTCCTGCATTTATCTGTCTCTGAAAGAGTCCTGAAGAAGATCAGTTGGAATTAAAACCAGAACAGTTTGGAAAGGACTGAGATAAATTTATTCTAAACTACTCAGCTTATATACATGAAAGTTGGGCAATCGTTCAAGGATTTTTATTGTAGCAAAAATAGCAAGGAATAGCTCAATCTCATAAAAAAAAAAAGGAATGAATAACAGGAGGCCATACAATGGGAGACTAAATTGTTACAACTAGCTTACTACTCAATCAGCAGTTCAAGACAAAGATGTTTTGTCATAATGCTAGGAACAGTTAGGGACTGTCTCAGGTCACAAAAGAAAGAACTGTGAATTGGCTGGTATCTTTTCCTGTCTGAGCCTGATCACAGAGAAAACAAAATCTCCTTTTCAGTCCAGAGAGCAGGAGACAAGAGGTCTCTACAGCTGATCTTGAGTCTGGTTAGCTCAAGGGGCCCTGGGAAAGCCAATGCCAACACCCTCATAAAACCCTAAAAAAAAGAGAATACATAAGACACCAGAGGATAGAAAGAACTCTCATCTTTCTGGATTAGCAGAATTAACATTGTTAAGATGACCATCCTACCAAAAGCAATAAGCAGATTCAACACAATACAAATCAAAATTCCAACCCAATTCGTCACAGAAATTGGAAAAATTGTTTCAAAATTCATATGGTGCATGATAGCAAAACAATGATGAGTAATAAAAACTCTACAAGAGATATCCCATATCAGAAGTTAAACTATACTACAAAGTCATAGTAATAAAAAGTCATAGTAATAAAAATGAAATAGACCAATGGATTAGAATTGAAGGTCACACTATCAGTGCATATACCTGCAGTCAGCTGATTTTTGACATAAATGCCAAAAAATTTCATTAGAAAGAAGGATAGTATTTTCAACAAATAGCTGCCAAAACTGGATTTCTACATGCAGAAGAATGAAATTGGACCCTTATTTCTCTCCCTGCATAAGAATCAACCCTAAATGGTTCAAGGACCTCACTATTAGATTAAAGACAGTAAAAGTCCTAGAAGAATGAAACAAGGGAATACTCTTGTAATGATTGGCCTTGGGCCAGCATTTTCTTAATAGGACCTCAAAGGGACAGAAAATAAGTAGTACTATATGAAATTAAAAAGGTTTTGCACAGCAAAAGAGAATGTTAATTGACCAAAAAGGCAACCTACAGAAAGGGAGTATTTTCACTAACAACACATAGAAGACTAATATCCAGAGTACATGAAGAACTCAACCATCCCGTTAAAATTTGACTATAGAGATAAAAAGAAACTTTTCATAAGATGAAATTCAATTGTCTAACAAACATTTTAAAAAATGTTCTACCTCCCTAGCCATTAGCATAATGCAAATTAAGACCTCCCTGGGATATCATCACATTCCAGTCAGAATGGCTAACATCCAAAACACAAACAGCAAATGTTGGTGTGGATGTGCGGAGAAAGGGACCCTCATAGTTTTCTGGGGGGGAGAATGAGATCAATTCCTAAAGCATTAAAAATTGAAATACCATGCAACCCTGGTATAATACTCCTGGGAATATGCCCAAAGAATAGTGTACCCTACAATAGCCATGTATACAGCCATGCTCATAGCAGCTCTTATCACAATAGCAAAGAAATAGAATCAGCCTAGAAGGCCAATAGTCGATGAATAGGCATGGAATACTATTTAGCTGTCAGAAAAGATGAACTGATGAAATTTACCAGTAAATGGATGGAACTGGAAGAAATTTTGCTAAGTGAAATATCCCAGAGACACTCATCATAACACACTCACCAAGTGTGGGTCCTAACATTAAACTTTCAGTGTGATGTAATCAACAAAAACTTACAGCATCTATAAATGTAAAGGAACACAAGACAGGGCATGGAAGATAATTCTAAAAGAACAGATACAAAAGAACAGGTGTATATAGTAAAATAAGACTTTTATGTAAGAAAAGTCTTGAAGGGGAGGGAAGAATAGAAATAGGACTTAGTGTGACTGGGTTTAGCTTCTAGGTAACCAGCAACATGCTTACAAACTCCTAACTCCCCTCAATGACAAGGAACACATGTCCAGTAATATAAACAAATATGAAGGACCATGGGCCAGGAGAAAGTTGACACTAGACAGTATCTCTGGATGCTAACCAAAAAAAACTGATAGTAAACCACCATCTAAACACCTCCATTATATCTTTAGATAAGAAAAGATCTCAACACCAAACAAGACACAGTGGATTGCAATGGAAGAACAGTGAAAAAGACAGCCTCAATCAAACAGCATGCAGAGTATTACAGACCCTAAAATGCTCAACCAAACCTCCTCCTATCCTAAGGCTCAGGGAATTTTGTGGAAAAGGGGGCAGGAGGAAATCCACTATCAGCCAGAAATAATGTGCCAGCTACATGTAGGATCTCACTGCAATATGACCCACTTTCATGAAACCTGCACAATGACTGACATATCAATATTCCCTAGTGGACCAGCAAGGAACTCAGAAATAACTACACACACTTTTAGGCAAGGGGGCTAGATAGATGAAGAGGAGCTCCCAATCTGTGAACTACCCAAGGAAGGACCACTTAAATTGCCACAAAGGCCCGAATCCTTACTAGAGCAGACAATCCCTAGAGAACCCAGTGGCCCACAAAAACAGGGAGTCACAAAGATGACAGGGAGAAAGATTGGTTGGTAAAGAGGGGAGGAAAAGAGAGGAAAGGGAGAGAAAGAGGAGGGAGAGAGAAGAGGAAGGGACAATCACTCATTGTGCTTGTAAAAAAGAGAAATCATAATTTTTTATAAAGCAAGGCATTTAATACCTTTGCAACAGCCTTCAGTCTCTTTCCCTAATCTCGTTTCATTCTCAATTTCATTGCTTCACTCCTTCATCCACTGTATAATATTCCACCTTTGTGTGGTTCTACTTAATTTATTTATTTATTGGCTAGCTCAGATACCATCTTTTCTAGCAACATTGTCTTTAAAGTCCCAAGGAGGCGTTATCTGCTGTCTACTTTCAATTCATAAAGGATTTTGTTCATATTTGTATCATTGAGCAAATAATACAACTGTCTCTTCTATGATCACTGTTGCAATAGTTGTGATGAGAGAGAGAGAGTAGGGACAAAACTAAATAAGTCTTTTGTTCTTTACCTCAATGCTGCCTCCAAATGCCTGAAATTAGCAGGCATTAGAGACAAACTCAAGTTCTTGAGTCTGACAGACAGGTTAGAAATCATAAATTCTACAAATTTTATAAGATAGTTCATAGGACACAGGAACATATATATACTTGCCACTTTATCCTAATGATACAGTCGTACTGTGTTAGCTGAAGCTCACAGCTGGCCATTACTCTTACCAAAATTCCATGAAATATGTCACGTCTAGCATAACCTGTGAACCTATCCTGGGGCTGAGGAATATGAAAGGTGGAGAAAAGGACACAGAGATGGAAATATAGAGGACAGTTGGATGCAGCAGCTGGGAGATCTCACTGCCTCCAGAGGAAGATTGGTAAAATGACACAGCCCAGTTCCAGACGATTTTATTTATAGTCAGGTCGCTGGAAATCTGTATGCTAATCCAGACTTGAGACTTCTGATTGATAGGGAGGAGAGGGTAGGATTATAGGAAAGCTTTTCTAGCTTCTAGTGTGTTCTTGGACTATCAGCTTGTGAGCCAGAGAATCAGATCCTTCCAGATATTCAGCATGGGCCAGAGAGAGACAGCTTACATCAGGAGACATTCCAGATCCAACCAGAAACCTCTATGAATTCATACATTAGCCTTACCAGATAGGTGCTCTAGAAAGCACCACTGGCTTTGATGCCAGGGGGTTTCTGTACTTCCGTTTTCCCATGATTACAATTTCTCTTAACCTTTCATTGCTTTTTAATAAAGCAATAAGATCTCTTTTCTAACAGGTGATGTAAACAAACATCACTTTCCACTAATATGGTTCCCTATATACAGTCAAGTGGAAGAAACACACGGGATAGATGGAGAATGTATGAATTCCACTTTCTAGACCCGCTATCTTGATGGCAACTCTGTGCATTCATCGCTGAAGAAACTCTCTGAACCCAGTGGTGAAGGCTGTTTCATTCCAGGCCTTTCCCACTCCCTAGAAGTCAAGGGGTTTCGAAACCTCTAGTCACATGGTTTCTTTGTCCATTTATGGGGACTTTCAAAAAGTAAGTGCATTAACATAAGTTCAGGTTGGTTGAAATGCTTCATCGGGTGAATATTCAAAGAAGCTCACTTGATTTTTTTCCATTCAAGATCAGTTTCAAAGTCATGGATTAAGCTAAAATTCACTTTAAGAAATGCTATTATTGTTCTTATTGCTAAGATTTTAGATCTGGATGGGAACCAGGGATGATGACAAAAATATATTTATGATGTCATAATATTGCTTTGTGATTGAAATATAGCTGGTTTCTGTTATTCTCTCTAAATTAGAGTTTTATTATTACAGTGCCACTATAATCTCCCCACTCTAATATAGTTGACTAGGAGGCCCAGAACGTCTTTAGTAGGAGTTCAAAGAATAAACACATTTGTTTCCTGAAGCATCCAAATTATGACCTTTTTTGGGGGGAGGAATTTTTCCATTGAATATATTGTCAATACACAAACAAGATCACAAAGATTGCATATTTAATAATTAATAGCATGTTGGATTTGTTTTCAAAAATTGCTGTTTTCTGTTATTGTACAACAACTGATACATCTGTTACATTGATCTCTGGGTCCTCCTCTCCCCCTTCCTCCCCACCCCCATCATGAAATTCAGGACATTAAACAAGGAGCAAATCTATGTTTTCCTTTTCAGAAATGGTATGGGGATAAAAAGCATTTTGCACATAGAAAATAGTAATTTATGTCTATAAATTTAAGTGATAGAATTAACATCATCAAGAAAATCAGAAAATCTTGATGTATGATTTTCAGTGTGCTCATTCTTATCCCTTTTTAAGTCAAACATAATGCCACTCAGATTTATGGTTCTGATTTTACAAAGAACAAATTGGCTGAGTCTGGATATTTTGTTTTTAAATATTCTGTATTTATAATATGTATGCTATGATCAGATAGGCAAAAACTGCTAATTTTTTATTTTTAATAATCTCCCTTTTTAATGTCCCATATGTTTAATCCAATTTTTGGTATTTATACACAGAAATACATCCCTCAGAATTGTAAATAAACTTGTGTGGAAAAATCTACGAAGATTAATTTGCAATACTGTGTTGTTATGACATACTTAAACTTTGCAAGACTCTTTTGTATTCCGACAAAAATGTGACTGTGTTCGAAAGAAGGAAAGAAAGAAAAGAAAGGAAGAAAGAGAGAGAGAGAGAGAGAAACAGAAAAGGAGACACGCAGAAAATATTTATGTAGGATTTTTTTTTTTTTTTGGCATTGCACTGGATGGTAGAAAATCAGCACTTGGTACTTGGAGGGAAACAAAGAGCACTTGGGAGAGAGTGAATCAGGACAACTGTAAAGATTTTCACTGCAGCTCAGAGGGTAGTGGTGCTTGCCACGAAGCCTGCTGGCCTGAGCCTGATCCCACAGTGTATGGCAGAAGAAGAGAACCGACTTCTGAAAGTTGTCATCTCACAGTCACATATCCACAACGATGTGCACACATACACACACACACACACACACACACACACACACACACACACACACACACAAATACCACATACACAACAAACAAAATTTGAACTTTTTCAATTCACAGTATGATGTTTGCTTACTATGCCACTAATCTTTCTCCCACCCCCCCCATAGATTTCCAAACTTGGACATAAAGTCTCTACAGTATGGTTTTGACACAATAGCATGATTATTTATTTAGCTTTACTGCCTATGTTTGCTATATGTTAATCAGTAGATAGAATCCTTGAGGTTGTTTTTGGCTTTGACTCTTTCTGGATCTGTTACCTAGAGTCTGTGTGTTATAAAAGACATTGGCACTTACAGAATGTTATCAAGAAGAGAAGTCATTGACTGATGATCTGCTGATAGCCTCAGGCCTGAGAACATTTTGTGATCAGGTTAAACATGCTAATATTCTAAAGAATTGGAGGATTAACTTTTAAGCTCATTAACTCTTCAAATAGCTAAGAAATAATTCTCGGCTTCTAATAGTAGATCAATTGCTCATCCACACCCCAATGGCTACATGTGGTCTGTTGAAGTCTTTACTTTGAAATTTTCCTTTTATTTTCATGTCTGTTTCCCAAATTATGCTATTTACTCCTAACTTTGACCTTGTTGAAAATGTTTCTGAAATTGCTTGCACGCAGCTCTGAAATGTTGCAATAGCAAATATACGCTCCTGTTTCAACAGTCCTCTACTTTTGAAAGAAATATGAAGATGATCTTCATGGTCCATGGAAAGGGTAATACACATTTTCTTTAAAGTCATAATATTTTTCATTCACTCATAATTGAAAGAGATGAAAAGAGCAGACCTTTAGGCCCTTAAGTTGTACTGTTAGGAATGAATGGTGGTAAACTGTGTGTTTGAAGACTTAGAAAATTCACAAGTCTCAACTGAAGAGCAAGTTAAACAAACTCATGCATGCTGAAAGAAATGCTTTACAAGGAAATGGATGCTGACTGTCGTGTGTATGTGATTTCATTGCCATTTATACTTGAAATTTTATCTGTTTAAGTCAATTTAAATGAATAGAAGTTATAATAGAAGTGTGTCAATAGAAGTATTTTCAATAGAAATGTTAATGGAGGATAGGATCATCTAAGCTGCTTGTGGTATTTTCTGAAGGGAGGACTATTGATTTGTGATTTATGTTTAAGTACAGAGGAAACCCATAAATCACAAATTAGGAAAACTTTAATCTAGAATTTACCCAAATTATGCCATCTAGTCTAACTTTCATCTACATCACCTGTGTTTTCCACATATCAATGCTCCTTGTAGTGAAATGCAGCACTAGTGAAAGAATATTTGGCCTCAACAGTTTGACTATAAGGTTTATACAGCAGTTAAATATGAGATAGAAATTCCCTACCATTGGGTTGGAGAGGTGGCTCAGGAGTTAAGACTCTTTCACAAGCAGAAGGCCCTGAGTTCAGATGCCAGGTCCCATGTAGAAATGCAAGGCCGAAAAGGTAGGGAGATGGCCTATACTTCTGGTCCTGGTGGGTGGAGCCTGGGAATTCCCAGGGCAAAGCAAGAAGGAGGCAGAAACAATCCAGATGATTCCCAAAGTCACCCTTGGGTCTCCAGAGGGACACACAGTACCTCTGATACACAACACACACACACACATACACACAAAACAAAAAACAACAAACAAATAAATAAATAAATAAAATTCCCTGCCATCAAGAAAGTCTCTCTCTCTCTCTTTCTCTTCCCCCCCTCCCCGTCTCTCTGTCCCTTCTCTATTCTCAGTTCAATCTGAAAAGAGACATCTTTGTTTTCTTTTATCCTGTTTCTCTTTATTTTTTCAATTAAATGGATGTGAATTTTAGTGAAATTGGCAGATAAATGCTTGAATGAATCGAAAACTATAGAACAGTGACAGGATATTCTTTTATGATACTCAGTAAAAGAAACACTCTATAAACCCAGAGAGGTCTTAAATTGCTCTTTTAACAAATACACATTTAATCCTGATTCAACATGTGCGTCTGGAACTCTTTGGGCCTTTGACATAGACCATGACAAGGACAACATTGTAAGTTTTATGTGCTTTTTATGGATCAGGCAATTCTAAGATGTTGTGTTAAACAATGCTGGCTTTTCACAAAAGATAGTAAATCCTTAAAATACCATAAAATTAAAGAGAGAGAGAAAGACAGAGAGAAATAGAGTCAGAGACAGATTGTAAAAATCTCGAAAAGTACGTGAGGGGGCCAGTGTGCTCAGGTAACCACCATGTCAATCCCTGCACAAGGATTGGAAGAAGGTTAAGGAAGGAGGATCTAGAAGTAAATGTATCAATGTCTCTCCTACTTTAAAGGAGTGTAGCAGTGGTTTCATGAGGAGAGTGAGGATTTACATAGTACTCTGTTTTCTCTTTCCTAATGGTACATATACATAAACTTTTCCTTCACACTTTCATACATGAATACAATGAATTTGTGAATTTCACTACTTATTTTCTAACTCAACCTCCCCTCTTGCCCCGTTTCATATGTTCTCTTTTTCAGCCAGTTCTTCTCATATTTTCACATCTTTTTACATGTGTGCTCATGGGGTTTCACTTGGACTGTCTGCACTTCGCATCTTAACACAGAGACCACAACATATCCACATTCATCATGGCTCAATTCATAGTTGCAAAGAAATGGAATCAGTCTAGATATCTATCACTGTATGAATGGATAATGAATGAATATACACAATGGAATAATACTCTTCTGCTGTTCACCTAGCCCACATTGAGACACTCAAAGGTAAACCCATGTAATACAGTAATTGCAATGATTATGAACAGGAGGGATGGAGTAGGAGGGCCACACCAGACACAAGGAGAGAGGGGACCATGTTACAGCAAAGAAAATAGGCCTCCAAGGAATGCAAGTAAGTAATGTGACACCTGGTTAAATTCACAGACCTTTGTTCCTGATCATGTACAACTGAGGGGAGTATGATCTCACCAGAAGGGGAGGGTATATAGTCTGGCAGATGAAAGGTGATCATTTTGCAAATGGGTGACTGACCCCTCCCTCACCGAGGTTCCCTGCTTTTATTATATCTACCCTTGAATGTGCTATTATAACAAGACTCCAGTTTAACAGCTTTTTGTCTCTGACCAGGGGGTGACATACAGTGCCCATCAGGATGGAGTGAAGGGCATTGCAGGAGCAGCAAAACTGCAAAAGAAAATCAACAAACCACAATCCAGAACTTCAGAGACTCTATACCAACCACATAGAACTAGGCCAGACTAATCTCTCCTCATCCTGAAGCTCAGGGACATTTGCGGAAGAGGGGGCGGTAAGAGTGTAAGAGCAAAAGGATGGGAGGAGCAATGATTTGCAAGATACTCCACATAAGTTAGGGCCGAAGCAATCATAACAGGACTTTGCATGCCCTGCGCAATGTCCAACACACTGATGACCTCACAAAGTCTAGCATCAGCTAAAGGCACCAAGATCCTTGGAGGCAAGGGATTGACAGCCACAGTAGTGTTCCTATGCTTAAGGGGAACACGAGAAAGGATTCAGGGAAATGCTACTGGGTCCTTGTACGTCATCGGAAAGGAGGACCCAGAGGAGAGTTATGCATACACAATAAAGATCTCTCTGGGAATTGGGGGGGAGGCGCTGGGGGATGGGGAAGGAGGGAGGTAGAGCAGGGAGTTCGGTGGGGGGAGGAGGAGGGAGGGAGGGAACTGGTCTACCTATTAAGTTTGTATGAGCGGAAATAATAAAAAATGTATTAAAAATATTACATCTCCCAAGTTAAAAAAAAAAGAAAGAGAAAGTTAAAAAATTTTTCAATTAGAGAAACTCTTTTTTTTTTAGTAATAATAAATATTTTTTTTCTGCTCATACAAATATAATAGGAACCCCTGTCCCCTCCCTCCCTCCACCACTCCCTGGACTTCCCTGTTCCCTCCCTGCTTTGTCCCTTCCTTTTCCCCCTCCATCCCTTTCCCCAGTGCCCCCTTCCCCATCTCTGAAGCATCCTTTAATTAGATATCAAACTTTCCTCTGGGTCCTCCTCTCTGATGAGGTGTAAGGACTCAGTGGCAATTCCTAGAACTCTTTCTTGTGTTCCCCTTAAGTATAGAAACACTATTGTGACTGTTAATCCCTTGCTTCTAAGGATCCTAGTGCCTTTAGTCCATGCTAGAATTTGAGGGGGTCAATGATATGTTGGTCATTGCGCAGATCATGCAGAGTCCTGTTACAATCGCTTTGGCCTAACTTGTGTGGAGTATCTTGCATATCATGACTCCTCCCATCCTTGTGCTCTTACAATCTTACCGCCCCCTATTCTGCAAATTTCCCTGAGCTTCAGGATGGGGAGAGATTAAGCAGGCCTGATTCCAGGTGGTTGATATAGAGTCTCTGATGTTCTGGATTGTGGTTTGTTGATAATTTTTTTTTCAGTTTTGCTGTTCCTACAATGCCCTTGGTTCCATCCTGATGGGTATTGGATGTCACCCCCTGGCCAGAGATAAAACCTGTTAAATTAGAGTCTTGCTATAAGAGTATATTCAAAGGTAGATGGAATAGAAATAGGAGACCATGGTGTGAGAGGAGTCAGTCACCCATTTGCAAAATGGTTACCTTCTATCTGGCAGCCTATATGCCCTCCCCTTCTAGTAAGATCGTACCCCATCAGTTGGAAATGATCAGGAAGGAAAGTCTGTGAACTTAATCAGATTACTCATTAGTTACTTGCAGTCCTTGATGGTGGCCTATTTTCTCTGCTGTAACATGGTCCCCTCTGTTTCTGGTGAGGCCCTCCTTCCCCATCCCTCCTGTTTATAATCTTTACAATTACTGTAGGTATTACAGAGATTTGTCTTTGAGTGTCTCTAAGTGGGTTTGGTACTAGGATCCACCTATTAGGGAGTACATACGGCGCTTAATTTTCCGTGTCTGGGATACTTCACTCAATATAATTATTTCTAATTCCATCCATTTCCCGGCAAATGCATTAATTCATCATTTTTGATGGCTGAGTAGTATTCCATTATATAAAGTACCACATTTTCCTTATCCACTCATCAACTGTTGGACATTTGGGCTGATTCCATGACTTTGCTATTGTAAACAGTGCTGCTATGAACATGGTCGTGCTTGTGTTATCGAGGTGAATTTTTGCTGTATGGGGGGTTATTCCCAAAAGTGGTAGAGCAGGGTCATATGGCATTTAAATCTTTAACTTCTTTAAAAATTGCCAGATGGCTCGCCAGAGTGATTGTATGAGCCAAGTTGAAAGGATAGGGAACTCTCTCGAGCTGATTGGGCTAGACCAACAGTTCTTGAAGGGACATCCAATAGCACAGTCACTACAACCAACACTCAACAGATGGGATCTTATGAAATTAAAGAGCTTCTGTTCTGATAAAGAGATTGTAACTCCAGCACACAGGCAACCCACAGAATGGGAGAAAATCTTCACTAACCACATATCTGATAGAGCTCTGTTATCCACAGTACACAAAGAACTTAGAAAACTAAACACCAAGGAAACAAATGGGCCAATTAAAAAATGGTCCTTAGGATGCTTTGGGGATGGGAGGGGGAGGCACTGGGGAATGGGAAGGGAAGGGGAGGTGGGAGGCAAAGGGGGATGGGGGTTTGGAGGGAGAGGGGGGACCAGTATACCTGTTAAGTTTGTATAAGTGGAAATAAAAAAAAAATAAATAAGAAAACAAAATAAAATAAAGTGGGCCTTGGAACTTAAAAGAAACTTTACCAAGGACGAAATTAAAATGTCTAACAAATATCTTAAAAAATGCTCCACATCCTTAGCCTTCAGGGAAATGCAAATCAAACTTCCCTGAGATATCATCTCACCCCTGTCAGAATGGCAAAAATCCACAATACAACCAACACCAAATGCTGGAGAGGATGTAGAGAGAGGGGAACTCTCCTAAATTAGAGAAACTCTTAACACTTTTTTTAATATTTTATTTATTTATTTATTTTATTATTCCCACTCATACAAACTTAACAGGTACACCAGTCCCCTCCCTTCCTCTACCCCCCTACCTCCCTGTGACCCCTTTTGCTCCCCCTTCCCTCACCATCCTCCAGTGCCTCCCCCTCCCATCCCTGGAGCATCTTTTAATGTGCATACCAAACTCTCCTCTAGGTCCTCCTTTCCGATGAGGTGCAAGGACCCAGTGGGATTTCCCAGAACCCTTTCCTGTGTTCCCCTTAAGCTTAGGAATGCTACTGTGGCTGTCAATCCCTTGCCTCCAAGGATCTTAGTGCCTTTAGCCCATGCTAGACTTTGTGGGGTCAATAGTGTGTTGGACATTGCGCAGGGCATGCAAAGTCCAGTTATGGTTGCTTCCGCCCTAACTTGTGTGGAGTATCTTGCATATCATTACTCCTCCCATCCTTGTGCTCTTACAATCTTACTGCCCCCTCTTCCAAAAATGGCCCTGAGCTTCAGGATGGGGAGAGATTAGGCTGGCTTAGTTCCAGGTGGTTGATATAGAGTCTCTCATGTTCTGGATTATGGTTTGTTGATATTTTTTTCAGTTTTGCTGCTCCTGCAATGTCCTTCACTCCATCCTGATGGGTATTGGATGTCACCCCCTGGCCAGTGATTAAAAACTTGTTAAACTAGAGTCTTGTTATAAGAGTATATTCAAAGGTAGATGTAATAAAGGTAGGAAACTGCGGTGAGGGAGGGGTTAATCACCCATTTGCAAAATGGTTACTCTCTATCTATATGCCCTCCCTAAGTTCACAGACTTTCCTTCCTGATCATTTGCAACTGATGGGGTATGATCTTACCAGAAGAGAAACTCTTAACACTTAACCAAGGAGTATTCTCTGGCAATGGAAAATGTGTAATGAAGAGAACAACTGGCCAAAGTGAAGAGCTTAAGTGATCACAGAGGACTCAGCCCTAAACAATACATCCAAATCTCATTCCGTCACAGGTCTCAGGAAACCTTCAGAAGAAGGGGTGGTAAGAGTGTAATAAACAAGGCAGTGGGGTGGTGCACCTAGATGATAACCTCTGGCTGCTGCATCCTTTCTGTTCCCACATTTTATTCCGTTTCAACATTTTGTTTTAGCTATTAGTGAAACATAAAATTGAGAAACAAATATTTTGAATAAAAGTTTCTGCCCTTTGGCAAGTACTTATGAACAAAGACCTGTGATTAACAAGTTCTGTTCTGTTATGAGAACACCTTCTTAATTTTAATTGCAGAACTGACAGGAGATATAGGAATTCTTTGGAGCATTTGACCTGAAGTGCAACTGCACTTTTAAAATTAAATAAGTACAAATGACAAAAGTAAAAGGTTTGGCACTCAATTAATACTCCAGGAAGTAAATGTTTAAGGCATTATTTCCTGAATATGTTGCATTTGCTCATTAATATCCTAAAAATCTACTCTACAATCAAATGAGCTTGAGACCCCAAATCTTTGATTGACTAGGCATAGTCTACAGCTAGTTTCTCAGAACCATGTCAATGTATGATGTGCCTTGGAATCGTGAGGGAAGAGAACCATGAGTCATGTTTCCCACACCCGTCCATTAAGAGATTTTCTTACACAGAATTTTGTCAACAAAGGGGATCATGTCACTTGATGGGAAATACGGGGAAACTTTTTATTTTTTCTTAGTTATATAAGTTCAATCAATAAACAGGTATCCTTGCCACCCTCCTTCTCCTCCCTTCCTTCCTTTTTTCCCTCCTTTTCTCTCCCTTCCTTCTCTCCCTCTCTCCCTTCCCTTAGTGGATCCAACCTGCTCTCTCTTCCACTCTCCTATCTGTCAGCTTATATGGTTCTGGAATTCCATCTGGATCAGCTGCTCTAGTGGGGGTTCAGGTTCCTGTGTTAGACCAACAGACCCTTCCTTGGGCCGACCACTGATACAGATACTCTCAAGGGACATTTTTGCAACTGCACTGGCACCAGTACGCCACACTCTGTCACTGTTCCCAGCTGTCCTTTCATGTGATTTTGGTTCCTTTTTCAGAATTTCTTTGTATATTCAATCATAAATCTATCTTTTATGTTTTAAAATATGAAAGTTAAAAAGATTGCCTCCTTTAAAATGAATGTTTTTATTAACTGAATTCTTTTATAAGAAGATATTTCCAGAGAATTTACTGTGGAAAACTTCAGGCAGACAAAAGATATGAAAAATGAGGTTGAGCATGATGATACGTGCCTATAAATCCCAGTACACTGGCAGGAGGATTACCACAAGCTCTTGACCAACCCAGAATACATTGTGAGTCATGTACCTACCAAAACTACATAGTAATTATCTGTTTAAAAAGGGGAAAGAGGGAGGGAAGGAAGGAGTAATATATATATATACTGTTCCCACATTTTATTCCATTTCATATATATATATATATATATATATATATAGAGAGAGAGAGAGAGAGAGAGAGAGAGAGAGAGAGAAAACACCAATATAAGTACTACTTTTTAGAAATCAACATTGCAATAAAGCTTGTTCAATAAGCCCAACCTATTCCTCACCCAATCATTTCTTACTGACATCTCTTGATCCAGAAAGGTTTAAGCATATAGGATGGGACACTACTGGAATATAGCTCCAGGAATATCTCCTGTACCTCCCATCAATCTACATGACTGTACATTTTGCACATGAAATTTTACACAGATAGTATTATGTTTTATACATCCACCTCTCCCACCTCTGCACTGGGCTTATAATTTTGTTCTATATTGGTATTTTGAAGCAATTATGATTAAAATGGAACGTGTTTGTTTGTCTGTAAGCTCATAGTCTCCTATTGTGAGAGTGTTACATTATTTATGCTTAATCTGTGGACTAATGTGTACTTATGTACTTTTTGTTCCTCAGAGAGAAATCTTTTCTCCAATATTTAAGGCAGTTCTATGAATGATTTTTATATATGAGTATAGACTCTTTTTTGTTGGCTCAGTACTGTATAAATTTATATATTTACCCCTTTTAGATCTGAAACTAGTGAGAGAGCTGTTTATTAAAATTTCCGCATCAACTTTAAAGGGTTCTCTTACCTTCTGTTAACTTAGATATGCCAGTCTCTCTCTTTGAGATTTCTTTACTCTTTGTTTTGTGTAAGATTTATAGGTGAAAAATAATGTGGAATGTTCATGTCCTCTTGAAGAATAACTTGTAAATTATTACACAGAGTTTCATTTCTTCTTCTGTATTTTTCTAACTTTAAGTCTATTAGGCTTAATAGAAAAGCTGTAGATGGTTGTCACAAGCTTTAATATGTCTGTACCTCATATTTTAGATATGACTCCTTTAAGTGTGTGTGATATAGCCACACTTTTCACTTAAAGTCTATAATACTAATCCTTTAACTGATAAATAGATTGGATTAATGTTTACTGTGTTTATGAAGATACTAATATACTTAGTTTTAATAGCTATTTCTAGCTTTGTATTTATCTTTCAGCCTTCTAACAGTATCAGAATAGCTTCTTTTGGGATATTAAAGTCTCCTTAGCTTGGTTTGGAAGTTATACCTGGATTTCAAATTCATTTGTTGCCTATGAATATTTCACATGCATATTTAGCAAGAATTAAATTAACAAATGAATAACGTTACGATATTTCTGCATAATTTAGTGCACTAACATTACCCTGTTTAAACTTTGAAAGAGTCTTCAACTCTTTCAAAGTCTTGATTTTAATTATATATGTGTTACTATTACTGGTAAGTTATACCACTGTCTCTTGCTCAGGTTGTCCCATGATATTATTACTTACATCTGGCATTTTCTATTATAATGCAGAATTGATTCAGTCAATTTCAATCTCTAAATTTATATATTTACTTCATTTTAGACATAACAACTAGTGAAAGAACTGGTCTTTACATTTTCCAATCTAACCTTATATACTTCCTTTATTTTAACTTAAATTATCGATATCTCATAATTTTTTAGAATTCCTCTTTTAGCAGTCAGTTGTTAATAAATGCTTGGCTTTTGGCTTTCCAAAATATCTTGACTTACCTCCTTTCAGAAGATATCTTCCCTTAATATATATTCCAAATTAACAGTTATTTTCAGTACTGTGTAGTTCTCTTTATGTTTGGCTTCTGTGCTTACTGTTGAAAGATGACTTTACTATGATGGGCCTAGACAGTAGAATGGGTTTGTGAGTCACAATCCATGTGAGCATCTGTATGTGTGGAGGCTGGGTGGGAGGCTCGCAGGTGGGTTGAGAGTTAGCATTACTTCTGCCTTTGCCATCTGTCTCTTGTTTATGTGCCCCAGTCCTAGCCTTACCAATAGCATGTGTGCCCTTCTGCAAGTCCATTTGATGAGAAGGAAAAGGATGTCAGCTGACTATTGATTGCAGCACTTTGTTTTTGCCGGTGCCTTTGGATTTCAAACTCTCTCCCTTGGCATGGGTTTGACTTACTTCCTACAAGACAGCCTGTTCTTGATAAGGGCATTGTGCAGCACCTCCAACTTCTGGCCAGCTACTGTCTCCTTCATGTCTTTTTCTTTTCTCGCATTCAAGTATACCAAGTTTATCTTTCTGGATAGGGCTGTCAGCTGTGTTTAGAATGCCTGAATGCTTCCTTTTAGCTTCAGCATCTGTTTAGAGTTCCAGGTCTGTGGATGCATGCACCAAGGATAGCCCCGCACAATGCGAAGTAGTAAAACTTACTGAAAACATTATGAGATTTTTGTGTGTTTTTGATAAATTTTTATTCAAGTTTTATTTAAAATTTGATTGCATGGTTCTCAAGCCTTTACTTTGTGGATGACGATGTTACAAGGTCAAGAGGATCCCTGTGTCTGCTGGAACTGAGTTGCCAGTCCCTTTCCATTGCCTGAATCTGTTATTTTCTTTTTAATTGGCAGGTGTCTTCTTCCAGTGACAAGTAATGGAAAGATCAGTGACTTTTACGGTCTATATCTTCCTTTTTCTTCTGTTTTCATGGTTTTTCTGTTTCCTGGTGAACTGCTGACATGTGATGAGCAAATTTAGTTCTAAGTTTTCCTCTCTTGTTTAAATAAATAGTACTATACTCTGAGAGAAAAGACTTTAACACTTAGTTGCAGGTAATAATGCCCAAAATCATGTCAGCTCTTGGAGAAGGACATAGTCATAGAAATTGTATGATGGACATTAACAAACAGGAGAAGTGAAACCCTGACATGAAACAAAAAGTCCATGGAACACTTAGATCACAAAGTAGTTAGGACTAGGATGTCCTTGGTGGTATAACACTTGTCTATTATGTATAAAACCCTGGATTTAATCTCCATCACTAAAGATAAATAAATAATAATAAATAAGTCAAATGCTGATACAGGTTTAAACTTTTGGAATGGTGTGCTCTGAAAGCTAACAATATATCTTGAAGCTCATTAAAAAAAAAGATTTCCTTCACAAGCTGATGAGCACCAAATTGGAATTTTGTGGCACATTTGCAAAGTAAATATAGACTTTCCATGAACTACATGCAAAGTTTTTTATTTCGTGCATATCTTGTCAATGCAACGTGTTGTCTCTCCTATCAATAATGGGGAAAGCCACATTGCTAGACTTGCCACATTAAACTAAAAGGACAAAATATGCAGAATATTTTTCTTTATATATGCCAAGTAGAAGCAGAATAGTTGTTCATTGAATGCAGTTGTTCAAATAATGATTTCTAAATTCTCTCCTTTTTTATAGTACTTTATGTTGTCTAGAAATCCCAGACTGGTAATTCAAACTAACTTGTTAAAAGAAGAAAGTAGGTATTTTATAATATTTTTTGTCTAAATTCTCTGTCAAAATTGTGCTTGGTTTTGAATGATGAAATATTCATGTGATGGATACTACTTGGAAGGTTAAAAGGAGTTCTAGGAAATGTCATAATTCTTTTTTTAAATTTTTTTATTTATTCAATTGTGTGTGTGTGTGTGTGTGTGTGTGTGTGTGTGTGTGTGTGTGTGTAAAACCACGGGCGAATTCGAGAACCACCATGGACCGCCTCTCCACCTCCTCCTTGTTTACTCCGCCCCGGGATTCACAGGCTCTGCCCTACCAGGACGAGAAATGCAGGCCGCCCCCGCTTCTGCCTGGCATCTATACGTGGGGACTAGGCGGCATCTATACGTGGGGTCTAGGATCTGAACTCAGGACCTTCTGCCTGCAAGGCAGAGGCTTAACCCCTGAGCCACCTCTCCAGCCCGGAAATGTCATAATTCATAAACCTATCATTCTGTACCTTATTCCCTGATTATTTCTACATTACATCATGTAGCCCCAGAGAGATCAATTTTACTGCTACTGAAAACCACCTGAAGATAAGGAACTATTTCTACTGGAGTAGCAGAAAATAAGTAAAACTGGCACCATAAGCAAATGCCACAGGTTTCACATGGAACACGACACAGATAAGTGATTTTCTCTATTTCATTAAGATTTAATGAAGAGAGAGAAGTTTTTTAGGACTTTGCTGCTAATAGAGATCAAAATTGTATTTATTTCTTAATCCATTTGAGTCCTAATTATTGAAAGATATGGCAACGTTGTAGATTAATTAAACAAATGCAAACTGTGATCAGTGTTCAGTGGGTTTAAAAATCCCAATTCTGTCATTTACTAGCTGAGTGGGCACACTGTTTAATCTGAGTGTGATGTCTCACACTGGTTTTGGTCTATTTGTTTGTTATTTAGGCTGCAAAATTAATTCACAATATTGAATACAATGAAATAAAGGACATAATGTCCATACTTCATGCAGCAATTCATAGTATATAGTACTTATTTTCTTCACATGTCTCAAAACAAAAACTAAATGTCAGTCTGGAAAATAGTAAATTCTAACTTCAAATTTTCCAATTGCTTAATGTAATTCATTGTTATGAGAAATTTGACAGAAAAAGCTACTCTCTACAAATTTTAAAAAACTGTGGAAAATTACTTGAAAATACATTTTTATTATGTCGACTCTGGTTCATCCATTTGCCTGATTATTCATAACTGTTGAATAGTTCCTCCAAAAGAAAGTACTTGACAGTTCTCCTAATGGCCTCCAAGGGGAGAAATGTCAAAGATTCATTGGAAGACTATTCTGGTGGTTAACCCTGCTGCGTCTGTGTCTCTACAATTTGACATTCAGTGGAAGCAAAAAATGGTAATCATATCAAGGGATCACATGAAGGAATCAGATCTACTCCTCAAAACATTCCAAATTCTGAAGCATTTTATATTCAGACATGGAAATATTTGCTCCCAAAAGTGTATATTGCTTGTGTGCATTTACACATTTATATGCATGTATGTTTAGAACCCTGGGTCTCAATAGTTCAGCAATCTTGAGGAGTACCTACTCGTGGAGCATCCATGTCTTGCAAGGATTGTCTGTAAACCTGATATTTTGGTACACCAATATAGTGCATTTTATCTATGTACCATTCAACACAATCCAGGACATTTCTTTATTGATTTACATTTAAATACAGAGACTGATCTGAATTTTGGGTATCCTTTATTCATTAAGGCTCTGATTCCAGATATGGGAAATCATCTTCAACAAGAATAGAAAGGAAAATGAATTAAAGGAAACTGTTAAGACAGAGAAGTCTCATGAACATACACAAAGGCAAGATCAAAAAGAATTATAATCAGAAATTGAGTAACTTTTGGAAATCCTGTGCTTTACATCTATACATTCATTGTATTCCTTTATTGCTAAAGTCTCTCTCTGTTTCTCTCTCTCTCTCTCTCTCTCTCTCTTTCTCTCTTTCCCTTTCCCTCCTTCCTCCCTGCCCTGCCTTTCTAAAAAGGTCAGAGTAGTTTTGAACTCCTTAATAGCAGTTACTCTTTCTGCTGTTATGAGATAACACTCAAGCACAACTTTTAGGGAGAAAGGAAGATTTATTTGGCTTACAGTTCCAGAGAGGGGATGCAGTCTATTACTGCAGAAAGGACATGGTGGGTGGCAGAAACTGGAGGTGCCTTAGGTCATTTCCATCATGGAGGCCAAGAGAGCTAGCTGCATACAGTGAAAACAACTACTGGTAGAATCAGAGAACTTCAAGCCCATTCCCTGTGATGTGCCTCCCTCTAGCAAGGTTCTGCACAACTTTCCAAAACATCAACTAAGGATTCAAATATATGAGTCTGTGGGAGAAAACTTATAGTCCAACCAATACACTTTTATTTCTTATGTTAAGTAGTTCTGAAATGGGCTGACTTTCTTCTCCCAAGTTTATACCCAAATGTTCACAATAATTAAAAAATTGGTAAGGTGGCTTGCTTTAAATGAGAATCCCTTGTTTTTCAATTGCAGTATTCTTAATATGAAAATGTCAAAATAGAGGAGTTTGTGTTCAGCAAAGATGGATATAGAGACACAGTTATGTAGTATGATTCTCTAGGATTCTGTCTTTCAGGTTGGAGTCAAATTAGGTCATAATGAGATAAGACAATTTCCAAGGATATTTAGTATCCTTCTTTCACATTTAGTGTGTAAAGAAGATGCTACATCTCTGAATGTCCTATGTCTTCCTTGTGTCTATCTTTGTGCCCTCCATATACATTCCATATTCAAAACTTACTCTTTTGTGAAGAATCTGTTTTCTATTATGTCATTTGCCTTATAATTGACTATTCTCCATCATATTTCCACTGTTGGTAGATATTTATACCTGAGTATGTAGTTACTCATAACATTAGTATAAAATTCATTGCACTATTTATAAAATTCACAAATACTGTTCCTACATTCACTATTAGGTTATTTTTCAATATGTGGTGGTGAATTGATATACACATTCTCCTATATGACTCTCCAGGTATAACTCTTAAGATCATTGTTTAAAATTCAAGGTGTGATGAAAATCCATGCTTCAATTTGTACACATGAAAGTGATGGGTGATTAAGGAGGCCATGACTTGTGCATTCACTCTTTGCAGAACTACAGGAAAGGAGAAATGCAACCATGAGAGCTTATGAATTTGAAGACCCTGCAAAAGTTTTATGTGTTCTTTAACTATTTTCTTTTTTTCCCCATTTTCAGGTTTTGAGGTATGTGTGTGTGTACATCTCTCTCTCTCTCTCTCTCTGTGTGTGTGTGTGTGTGTGTGTGTGTGTGTGTGTATGCAGGTGAAGGATCAGCATCACCCATTATTGCTGTCTCACCTTATTAAGAGAATAAGTATCTCTCATAAAAACCAGAGCTCTCGATAAGGCTAGTCTAGCTAGAGGGCTTGCTATTGAATCCCCAATCTTTGCCTTTTGAGGCTGAAATTTTTTTTTTTTAAACTTTTTTTTTTTTATTATTATTATTTATTCAACTGTGTGCATATGCGTGTGTATGTGCACGCGCGTGTCTGTGTGTGTGTGTGGTGTGTGTGTGTGTGTGTGTGTGTGTATGTGTAGAACCACGGACGAATTCGCGAACCACCATGGCCGCCTCCACCTCCTTCTGCCCCGGGATTCACAGGCTCCGCCCTACCAGGACCAGAAGCGCAGGCCGCCCCCGCTTCCACCTGGCGTCTATACGTGGGATCTGGGATCCGAACTCAGGACCTTCCGCCTGCAAGGCGGAGGCTTAACCCCTGAGCCACCTCTCCAGCCCCGAGGCTGAAATTCTTAGTGGTCTGCCATACCTGCTTGGCATTTACTTCAGATCAGGGAATCCGAATACTGGTCATCTTCCTTAGTGGCAAGAATGCTAACTGCTAAACCATCTCCTTACTCCTCCAGGGATTTTGAAAACACGAGAAGTATCTGAAAGGTACGTAACCTCTGTCTTTCATCATATCTGACTGGGAAAACCCTCATAAACTTGGGAATTTTATCTTTAAACTGTCATTAGTTTGCTTAGAATGTCACTTCCTAAATCACCCCAAAGCTCTCCTTGTCTACCCCAGTCACCTCTCTGCTTAATAGTAGCTGGCTAAAGTAAGCATGCAGTTTTTCGGAGTCTACTCCATTTCCTCACCTCTCACTCTAAAGAGCTGACTTAGCATAGAACATTCACTTTATAGAAGTTATGAAGTTCAATGTTTAAGGTGGTCCTCATATCCTCAGTGAACACACAGCCTGAACCATCCTCAGGGCTCCCCCTCTCACTGGTGCCCACCTCCTTTGAGACATGATTTCATCGAGTCCTTATTCTTCAACTTTGCTTTCCTTAGGCTTATGCTATGCATACATCTTTCCACTGTGCCAGACATTCCTACCGAATTCCTAGGGTGTTACTTGTCCTTTCCTTTCTTTCTTCCACCAGATTTCCCATCTTTAATAGCTACATTTACCATCCCCGCTTCTCACTATCAGTTTAGCATATTTCCTACGATTTTACTTCTATACACATCAAACTTACTTTTTTTCCCCTCAAATATCTCAAAATATACACTGCTTTCGTCACTTTCTCACTGCTGTGACAGAATGCCTGGTAGAAAGCAACTTAAAGAAGGGAGCATATAAGGATTTATTTTCATTCAAAATGTAAAGATACAGTCCATCTTGGCAAGGAAGCTATGGCAGCTGGTGACAATGCAACTGCAGTCAGAGATCTGGAAGAGACAAATGCTAACAATCATCAGGCTTCCTGTTCTTTTTCCTCCGTTTAATCAGTCGGCTACATTCAGTGTGGGCCTTGGCATCTCTCCTCACTTAAACCTGGTTGGAAACACCTTCATGGATACACACAAAAGTGTATATACTAAAGTCAATTCCAGTTGACAATGAAGGAAGATTAGCCGGCAAAGTGATTTTTAATAGTTTTGCAGTGCTCGGGGGCTGGAGAGGCGGCTCAGAGGTTAAGCCTCTGCCTTGCAGGAGGAAGGTCCTGAGTTCGGATCCTGGACCCCACGTATAGACGCCGGGCGGGAGCGAGGGCAGCCTGCGTTTCTGGTCCTGATAGGGCGGAGCCTATGAATCCCGGGGCAGAGTAAACAAGGAGGAGGTGGAGGAGTCCTTGGTGGTTCCCGAATTCGTCCGTGGTTCTACACACACGTACACACACACACACATGCACGCAAGCATACGCGCACAATTGAATAAATATTGAAAAAGAATAGTTTTCCAGTTCTCAAGAAATATATAAAGTGCATATCAATTTTGCCTGGATATTGTTTTAAAAAATATTGAGTTTCCATGCTTTTTCTCATTTAATTACAAAATATTGGCCAGTAAAGCCCAATGAGAATTAAATTTTCTTCCTACATTGTAATATTCTGCAAAATTAGTAAGCAATTATAAACACAAATAGCTTAAAGCAAAGATAATTGAAGTAATAAATTTTGGTAGTAGCAGGATTATGCTAATTAAGTTGAAAGTGGATTAAAATGTTTCCACTGTGTCCCTTATGCACCCTTGAACCTACCTGTGCTCTTTCCAGCCTCCTTTAGAATCTCAACTCAGTTAATGTTCCTACCAACATGATGATAAATTGCTAAATGAATTGCTATTAAAAAAACAAAACAATTCCTTTCTCTGAGACAACCAATTTTACCAACTATCACTGAACTTCTGGTGATTCCCTTGCCAAAAGTTAACACATATTTTGTCCTTCTTCTGGAATATATGCTTATGTGTCTTCTGAAGAATAACTAAAACTAAATAATGTACTCATTGATTCATTTAGAAAATGCAATGGATTTTTTGAAATTCTGCACATCAGTGGCAAAAGTGATGAGAAAAAAAAAACTTATTCCAAACCTTAGGAACCATATTATAAAGCAAGGTAAGGTGGAAGAAATCTGAGGAGATACTAAGGAATGGGAGGAAAATCAAGGTCAGGCAGCATCCTATTAGGTTCATAAGTATTGTCCAAAAGTCACAATGGTTAAATTAGGTGCTGCAGGGGCATGCAAGTAAGAGAGGACATAAGAGTGTGCATGACAGTGTTATTTTTATTTTGAGTATGTGCTTGCATGTATAGAAAATTATAAATCTAAAACAGCGCCCTAACAACCAAATTATATTTCACTTAGAGTCTTAGAATCCTAAAATGTGAAGGTCTGCAGGTACTCTCTTTTACAGCCATACTGTTCCCTGTGGAGAGAGTCTGAAAACTATGTTTTTCATTTCACTGTCAAAATCTGAAGCTTCAGAGAGACTAGTGATTCCAGGAGCTCACACATCTATCAATTTAAATAAAATCTGGCTTTAAATATAATTCAATCTAAAAATGTGACATTTTTAAATGTTTGTACATGTTTCTGTGATTAGTGAGATATGTATTCCTAGTAGTGCAATTGCAAAGTGAACTTCATAAAATGTAAAGAAATATATTTCATAAAAATTGAACATTATCATTAAGTAAATTATATGGAAAACTCTATACACTCTTATTATATTAAATGATTATAACTTTTTCATATTTTATTTGATATATATATTTGATAAATACAAACACACATCCATGTGTGTGTGTGTGTGTGTGTGTGTGTGTATGAATATGTCTGTGGACGGTGGGGGCGAGGAGAGAACACACACATGCATACCAAAGTGCATGAGTGAAGGGCAGAATTGAACTTTCTTTTACTATGTCTATTTCCAGAGATTGAAATCAGGTAGCCAGGTTTGTACGCTTGTGCCTTAACCTCAATGATCTTGTTGACTTAAAAGTTTAAAAATTTTTATATAGTAAATCTTTATTGCCCTTCATTTTATTCTGATACTTTTCTTTAATTTTTTTTTATAGATTTTGTTTGAGTGAGTGAAAGAACACAGGAGAGGGAGAAAGAGAAAGAAAGAAAGAAAGAAAGAAAGAAAGAAAGAAAGAAAGAAAGAAAGAAAGAAAGAAAGAAAGAAAGAAAGAAAGAAAGAAAGAGAAAGAAAGAGAGAGAGAGAGAGAAAGAAAGAAAGAAAGAAAGAAAGAGAAAGAGAGAGAGAGAGAGAGAAAGAAAGAAAGAAAGAAAAAGAAAGAAAGAAAGAAAGAAAGAAAGAAAGAAAGAAAGAAAGAAAGAAAGAAAGAAAGAAAGAAAGAAAGAAAGAAAAAGAAAGAAAGAAAGAAAGAAAGAGAGCCAGCACATACATACTATGGCATACACAAAGAGCAAAGCTTTCAGAAGTCAGTTCTCTTCTTTCATCATGTGGGCTTCGAGGAACCAACTTACGTTGTCATGCTTATGAACAGGTGTCTTTATTCACTGAACCATGTAAACATCCTTCTTGAATTTTTGTGCTAAATGCAAGAAATAGCCACAATATTTTCCTACATAAAGTTACTTCTTTTTTAAAAACAAACTTATTAACTTATTTATTTTGCGTGTGTGTGTGTGTGTGTGTGTGTGTGTGTGTGTGTGTGTATCAGAGTGTGTATGTCCCTGTGGAGGACCAATGGAATCATCCTAAATTGCTTCTTTCTCCTTTTTACTGTGCTCTAGGATTTCCCAGACTCTGCCCACCGGTGTTAGAAGGTCAGGATCACTGCCATTTCTGTATGAAATTATTTGGTGGGACCTGGGATCTGAATTCAGTACCTTCTGCTTGTGAGGCAGAGTCTTAACGCCTGAGCCATCTCTCTAGACCAGTTACTTCTTCTTAAGATACTTTTATTATATAGCATGTGATGGATGTAAAATTCCATTTATGTTATATATAGAGATGATCTGCTATCTCAAATGAGGAGAATTAAGTAGTGGGCTCTTTTGATTTCAAATCATTAGTGTCACCTCATAGAGTTTTCTTTATATGAGCTTAAACATGCAGACTCCTATGCGTTGAACAGTAGCTATTATCAGCCTGATTGCTGATTAAAAACCAAGGTGAAAGTTAAATTCATTTAATTTTTAAATGTAACAACACTAATTATCAAATTTTGTACAATCCTTGATTTCCTACATATACTGTAGGTTTTTCTTGAATTCCTATCCCTATAGTGTCTTGAGAGAGTAGCAAATGACCTTGATATCACTGACAAAAAATGTGAATTGAAATAAGTTTCTTGTTATGACTTTTCATTCTTCTCTCATTTTGTTGTGAATGTAGGGGGTACATACGTGTGTAGGTACATTTTTACATTTTGTTTTTGTGTGCAGGAGAGAATTCTTATGGAGGCTGGTGGTTGATATTGAGTATCATCTTTAATCATTCTTCCATCTTATTTTCAGAACAAAGGTATCTCATGAAATGGAAATTTCACCAATAGGGTTAATCTGGCTAGCCGACTTGCTATGAGGATTCTCAGTCTCTGACTTCTAAGGCTGGAGTTGCAATCTGGCTGCTACACCCACCTGGCATTTTAGATAAGATCTGGGGATTTGAACCCTGACAGGTCCTTCAGATTATGTGGCAAGTACTATTGAGTCATATCACCAACCTACAGGATTTGTTTATTAAAATATCTTCTAGATAATTTTTTGTGCCACAGAACTGAAAAAAGATATACTGCATATGTGTGGTGATAAAAATTGAACTCTATATCCTGCATTTTGAAGAGGCAAGTTTCCTTCTGTTTGTAAACACATTTTCTTTAACTTCTTTTGTACCTTGTTGCTCTACTTACAGAGAATTTGGGGAGATTTCTTTCCAAGTCTTTTTCATGCAATTAAATCTCTACAGGAAAATGAATTCCAATACACCCTATTTCCAAATGTACTTAGGAATTCTGTAACAAAATCAATGTATTCTCATGACAATTTTCCAAATCCAGTTTCATATATGAATCTTTTATTTAGATATCTTAAAATTTCTAAATAAAATTATCAATCTCTACTATGTGTAAATATATCAATGGTGTCTTTCTTAACACTGATTGTCAGAAATGTAGATTAGCTTTTTCTGCAACTCCTCATGGCAACAGGAAAGGCAGGAGACAGTACAAAACACCTAACCTCCATCGTATTCACATTCCTCTAGCATTTTTGAACAATATGCTATAATTATTTTCTCTTTGGAGGGAAAAGGTATGATGATTCAACTTTCCAGTTTAAGGTGAGAATACAGGGAATGTAACCACCAAGGAACCTTCCCTTTACGTTGCTTGGTTTTAGATAGGGCTTCCTATGGCAGATATCAGATGGATGCCAAACCGGTGCTGTTTTGTTTTGTTTTGCTTTTTACTTGTTGTTATTCAGGGACAAGATCTCAGTCTGTAGCCTGGTCTGGTTTAGAACTCACTGTGTCCTTCAGGCAAACACTCAACTGGCGATAGTGTTCTTGCTTTAACCTCCCAAATATGAGCTGTCACATGCTGCTTTGATCCAACTTTGGCACTGAACTTATTTATTATACCCTGCTTTTCATTCCTAAGCCTTTGTGCAGAGAGAATGTGGCTCCTCTCTTTTGCTTGGTGAGTAGGCAGAGATCGGCCTTCCTTTCTTCTCTACCATTTACCTTCAGTAAAAGCAGAACGATTTCCTTGTATCACTGGTTTTCTGCCTGGTTGAAAATTGGAGACACTAATCATGGCTTCTTAAGCATTCCAATGAAAGAAGCTTTCCTTCCAATCCTCTAAATTCTTCAATTTTACTTGAATCAGTTAGGTAAGATTACACTGACATTTAAACTGTGAACTGTGTGCTTTGCTATATTCCACACCTTCTATACACACTTTAACCAGGGTACAGGACAGCTTTTTGTTCTTGGTATAAAGCTTGACAGTTTCATTTGTTTTTTTCATGAAGTAAGGAAAAAGGTTACTGAATTTTTTACAATAAATTGGTTCAATTTAATTGATTAATACTGTTTACAAGTTAACTTCTATCTTTGCTGCATTAATCACCAGGTTCTTATTAAACTCCACAAGGGAACAATATAAATTTTAATATTTATATGAAACATGAACTTAATAAACAAGATTTCAGCTTTTCTGTAACTTAGTAATCGTTTTCCTAATGTAAATAAGTGACAAGTACCTTCCTCTAGGTCTGAAAGAGAAAACAGTCATTGTAGAATCATCCTTAAGGGAAAATTCTTAGGCTACTTTCTCTATATGTTTCTTCTATAAGGATCTTATTTTTGAGATTCTACTTTTACCTTAAACCAATATAGTTCTTATTTTAAGGCAAAGGAAAGGATTTCTTCAAAAATTGGTAAAGGATCATTGGGAAGAAAGGCCATATTAATATAGAAGAAACCAGAATAGAATTTACATAGAAATGTAGGAATACATGCTGCATTTATTTTTAACATTATGCACAAACTATTTTGGCTTTTTTGAAAACTTCATCAATAATGGGAAACAGTTGAGTGTAAAGCAGTTGAGGGAGCTCTAATAAAAAACACATGTACAAAACTGTACATTTTTATATAAGAAGGTTCCTCTCTTTCAGCACATAAGCCTGTTTGGCCAAAGGCAAGGACAGAGGACAAAACAATTGTTTTTTTCTTGGAGGCAACGGATTGACAGCCACAGTAGTGTTCCTATGCTTAAGGGGAACACAGGAAAGGGTTCTGGGAAATGCCACCTCATCGGAGAGGAGGACCCAGAGGAGAGTCTGGCATGCACATTAAAGGATGCTCCGGGGATGGGAGGGAGAGGCATTGGGGGATGGGGAGGAAAGGGGGAGGAGAGGGGGGCACAGTGCGGCGTGAGGTTGGAGGGAGGGAGGGAACCAGTATACCTGTTAAGTTTGAATTAAAAAAATTGGTTTTTTTCTTCATAAACAAAGTTCTTCATATGTTTCATCTCTCCACCAATTTTCTAGATGATGTGTGACTGTGTTTAAAATGAGAAAGATTTTGAGTACAACCCCAAAAGCAAGAGTACCTTTTTGGTTTGTTACAACGTGGTGTTGTGAGACTTGCAGATGAAAAGTAGCCAATTTATGATGTAGGTCAGAATAACAGGTGGCATGAGATATGTTATGAGAAGACCAATTTTTTAGTACAAATAAACACTGTTGTCATATATATTGTAAAATAATAAAAGTTCATAAAGCCTCAGAAAAATTTTGCATTAGAAATATAGGATTTATCCTGATTTTTAAATGTGTACTTTAGAGTATTTTCAGATTATTAACCTATATTAGTTGAATCATGGACTTTATCAAAATTTTATCTAGTGGAAATCATTTCCTTTTTTCCCTGACACTGGATCAATTATCATCAAGTCTGAATTACCACCAAGCCATATTAACTCTATGGATAAGTCTAAACACTAAACTCTATAATTTTTCACACGCACACATACACACAGAGAGAGAGAGAAAGAGAGAGAGAGAGAGAGAAGCCCAATGATATTGGCAAGTATGTAAGCAGAATATTCAAATTTTGCAAGTTCCATCTATTTTAAATGCTATATTATATGAGCTAAATGTAAGACCATATGTTAGAAAATCAAAAATCTGGACTCATGTTCCAATAAAATTATTTTGTTCCATTATTGGGCATGAGAAACCATCTGGAAAAGTAGTTTAGTGATAGAATATTAAAGAAATTGAATAGCTTAGAGAACAGCAAATAGATATTTGAAATTAGGTTTGTCCTAGAGAATGAGAGGTGCAAGCCTAATTAGACACACAAATATAACAAAGATAAAGAAAACCTAAACTACTTCTATTCAGGTCTTAATAGACATGCACCATTATAAAAGATTGTTCTTCTCTGTTTTTGATAACAAAAATTATTATGTATTAAAATATAAGAAATTGGATTTGAAAGTAATCCAATATGGCTTTAGAGACAGTGTGTCTGATTTCCTCAGAGATTGGATTTTGGTAAACAATGGAAAGATTAGAAATCATTACAGGATGCAGGAATTAAGTATTTTGAGAAAAATATGCCATTTTTGCAGGCCTTTGAATGGGTGGTATTATATAAGCAGGACTAAATACTGTGGATTAATGACATGGAAAAGTTTTTATAAAGTATGGCCAGGATTACAAAAGCCATGTTCCTGACCTATCAGCAGCCTGTTCTTTCCCCACCACGTATGGGGTCATTAGGGCCTATTAACATGTCTAAGGATTGTCAGGGCTGTATTGACGGTGGTTGTCCCATTTATTGTGGACTTTGCACCTACAGTTTGTCACTATTGATGTCAACCCTCTATGCAGTGTATACAGTAACCCCCTATTCCATGGTATGTAAGGGATTAGGTTTCATAATAAACTTGACTTGGCTTTTTAGCTTTTCCAAGATGCCCTCTTGATCCAGCCTGACTTAATTCTTGCTGATCTCCCTCTGGTACCCACTGGGATTTCGAGGTAAGCGTGCTGGTCATGGGACCCCGCAATTTCTGACTTGTCTAAATACAGAAAATAAGTGACTACAGACTTCTTGTCACTAAATAGAATATATAAGCCTTATTCACTCCATCCATCATGGAAACCTCAAGAAAGAGGAGGTGGCAAGATTGTAAACCCCGAAGTAGATGGGCCAGATCTCCTAGCTATTATTAGTCTTGATACATAAGATTTCATTACAGATATGTATACTTACATAAGAATTGCACTGTCCAACACACTATTGACCCCACAAAGTCTAGCAATTGCTAAAGGCACTAGGATCCTTGGAGGCAAGGGATTAACAGCCACAGTAGTGTTCTTATGCTTAACGGGAACACAGGAAAGGGTTCTAGGAAATGTCACTGGGTCCTTGCACCTCATCGGAGAGGAGGATCCGGAGGAGAGTTTGGCATGCACATTAAAGGATGCTCCAGGGATGGGAGGGGGAAACACTGGGGGACGGGGAGGGAGAAGGAGGGGAGAAGGGCACAGGGTGGTGGGAGGTTGGAGGGCGGGAGGGGACTGGTGTACCTGTTAAGTTTGTATGAGTGGAAATTAAAAAAAAAGGAGAAACACAAAAGGGGGGAAAAAAGAGACTGGAACAGTGATCAGACAACAGCAGCTTTATGTGCACTGTTGTGCCTGATGTTTACTGACAGTGACACTGGGATCATTTCATGCATGTATCCAATATATTGCATTAATACAGATGATGGTTTAAATCATTAAAAAATTGGAAAAAAAAGAATTGCATGGGAAATGACTAATGCTTCTAGGGAAGAGAAGGAAGATGCTTTCCACAATAATATACCCACTGATCTAGGATGCTTGCTGGAATTCAAACCATACCAGGCATATGTAATCGAAGAGAGATAGGATAAAACACAGTGTTCTGCAAAAGTGAAAATATTTGTAAAAAGCAGGGAGTCTGGAATGAGAGATGAAGGGTTATAAGGGGAAAAGAAGTGGGGATTGTATATTTGGATCTAAGGTTGAAAATATTATAAATTCACTACATTCATGCATGCAACATAAAAGAATGAAAACTATGGTTTTTGCACATTTGCTTAGCATGCATTTATTGTTCACATTCATGGGTGTAAAACCTGGCTCTTCAACATAACAGCTTTGTGTTGGCAAATTATTTTTCTTCACAAGTTCTTGAGGCTTTCTGTTTCCCTTCCCCAACTCTCAAATAATATTAAGTGAATGACTATAAGCAATATTTGTCTGTAAGCAATACTGCATAGAAGATATTGGGACAGTTGCTCTAATAAAACAGAGTAATTAATATCCATTTTTCTTGGAAGCAAACATTAAGGCTGAGACTAAAACCCAGAATACACAAATAAGACTCGATTTTATAGCTGATTACACAATAATTGATCATATATTCTAATATGAGCTTTATTTGCCCTAGGGTATAAGAACCTGTAGAAAAATGGTTTATTCATAAATCATGGGTATCCAAGGTATAAAAAACAATCCTGAGTAACAAAAACACTGCTGGAGGTATCACCATAACAAACCTTAGTCTATACTACAAATCCATAGTTATAAAAACAGCCTGGTACTGGCTCCAAAATAGACACACAGATCAATGGATAAGGGTTGAAGACTCAGATATAAGCCCACACAATTACAGCTATTTGATCTTTGACAAAGGGGCCCAAAAAGTCCAATGGAAAAAGAACAGCATCTTCAACAAATGGTGCTGGCAAAACTCGATGTCCACATGCAGAAGATTAAAACTCGACCCACATTTGTCACCATGTACAAGACTTAATTCCAAAGGAATCAAGAACCTCAATATAAAACCAGAGATTATAAAAACCTTAGTTGAAATGGTAGGGAACTCCCTCAAGCTGATTGGACTAGGCCAACAGTTCCTAAACAGAAATCCAATAGTACAGTCACTACAATCAACATTCAACAGATGGGATCTTATGTAAGTAAAGAGCTTCTGTTCAGATAAAGAGATTGTACTCAAGGGCAAAGGCAACCCACAGAATGGGAGAAAATTTTCACTAATCACATATCTGATAAAGCTCTATTATCCAGAATGCACAAAGAACTTAGAAAACTAAACACCAAGGAAACAAATGACCCAATTAAAAAATGGGCCTTGGAACTTAAAGGAAACTTTATCAGGGAAGAAATTGAAATGTCTAACAAATATCTTTAAAAATACTCCACATCCTTAGCCATCAGGGAAATGCAAATCAAAACCTCCCTGAGATATCATCTCACCCTGGTCAGGATGGCAAAAATCCACAATACAAACAGCACCAAATGCTGGAAAGGATAGGGCAAGAAGGGAACTCTCCTGCCTCGCTGGTGGGAATGCAAGCTTATACAACCACTCTGGCAAGCCATTTGGCAATTCTTAAAAAAGTTAAAGATTGAAATGCCATATGACCCTGCTATTCCACTTTTGGGAGTAATCCCCCGTACAGCAAAAATTCACCTCGATAGCACAAGCACGACCATGTTCATAGCAGCACTGTATACAATAACAAAGTCATGGAATCAACCCAAATGTCCAACAGTTGACGAGTGGATAAGGAAAATGTGGTACATTTATATAATGGAATACTACTCAGCCATCAAAAATGATGAATTAATGAGATTTGCCGGGAAATGGATGGAATTAGAAATAATTATATTGAGTGAAGTATCCCAGACACAGAAAATTAAGTGCCATATGTACTCCCTAATAGGTGGATCCTAGTACCAAACCCACTTAGTGACACACTCAAAGATAAATCTCTGTAGTACCTACAGTACTTGCAAAGATTATAAACAGGAGGGAGGAGGAAGGCGGGCCCCTCCAGAAACAAGGAGAGAGGGGATCATGTTACAGCAGAGAATATAGGCCACCATCAATGACTGCAAGTAATTAATGAGATATCTGGTTAAGTTCACAGACTTTCCTTCCTGGTCACTTGCATCTGATGGGGTATGATCTCACCAGAAAGGGAGGGAATAGAGTATGGCAGATAGAAGGTAACTATCCTGCAAATGGGTGACTGACCACCCCTCACTGTGGTCTCCTACTCTAATTCCATCTACCTTTGAATCTACTCATATAAAAAGACTTTATTTTAACAGCCTTTTATCTCTGGCCAGGGGGTGACATCCAATACCCATCAGGATGGAGTGAAGGGCATTGCAGGAACAGCAAAACTGAAAAAAAAATCAACAAACCATAATTCAGAAAATCAGAAACCTACATTAATGACCTGGAACCAGGCCAGCCTAATCTCTCCCCATCCTAAAGCTTTGCGGAAGAGGGGGCGTTAAGATTGTAAGAGCCTAAAGATGGGGAGGAGCAACAATATGCAAGATCCTCCACACAAGTTAGGGCCCAAATAATCAGACAAGTAGGAAGAGAAACTGTCCTTCTAAAATTAAAAGATATTGACATTTGGCAATAATGTGGGTGAATTGGGAAGCAGCTTTCTCCCCAGAATCTTTCTGGAAGTTCCTACCCTAGCCAGCACTTTGATTTTAGCCTTGTGAGACTCAGCCAAACAGTCAGATACCTTGACATAAGACTACAGAACTACAAGCTAGCACATGAGTGCCTTTTTATTTATTTATTTATTTATTTATTTATTTATTTATTTATTTATTTATCTGTTTGTTTGTTTGTTTGTTTGTTTAGTGTGTGTGTGTGTGTGTGTGTGTGTGTGTGTGTGTGTGTGTGTGTGAGGGGGCACTATGTGTCCCTGTGGAGGACCAAGAATGACCTCGGGAATCACCATGGATTGCTTCTACAGCTTTTTTGCTTAGCTCTGGATTTTCCCAGGCTCTACCCACCAGCCTGCACCTGTTTCTGCCTGGTGTTTTCACACACAACTGGAGTTCAAACTCAGGGCCTTTTGCTTGCTAGGCAGAGTTTTAACCCCTGAGCTATATCTCTCCAGCATATGAGTGCTGCTTCAGACCACTAATGTGTGATGTTTGTTAACTCAGTGACAGAAAACTAATGTACCTCTTCACCTATCAATGAATATTTGGGTTGTTTTGCTTGAGCCGTTAAGAAAAAACTCATACTTATTGTGGAAGTCTTTGTGCAGATATGTGTTCTTATATTTGCTTGGGTAGATGCGTAGAAATATGACTTCTGATTACTCAGTAGGTACACAGTTTAATGAAAAACTGTCAGTCATCTTTAAAAGTGGTTGCATTCTTTCTTGTCTCCATAGGCAATGCAAGAGGGCTGATGTTGCCCCACATTTTGACAATATTTCATGCTTTCATTAGGTATAATGATAGATTTTCTTGTGAGTGTGATAGATCATTATGAAATTGTAGAGAAGGAAAAACTTTACTTACACCCACAGAGAATCTCCAGCTGGGTCTGAGACCTAAATGGATATAAGACAGAATAATAAGAGAAAACCTTTCCAGAGAAAAATCTATAATAAATGTTCTGACTTTTACATGTCCATGGGGACTTCCATAGGAAAATGAAGACCTAAAGGACCAGATAGGAGAGGATGTTTGTGTGTATGATAAACTGGAGAAAGGGTAGTGAATTGCAAGAGTTGGTCAAAGAACTTGGGCTTAAGCAATTAATCATGGACAAGTGACTGGGAAGTGGAAGGGGTGAGTTTATCACAGTTTGTTTATATAGATTTTTTTCTCCATTTCAATTCTGTCTTTCCTGATAACAATGCCTCCTTCCTTTCTATTGATACAGAGAAAATATCTTTCACTTTCTTTACAGGCTTTCAAGAGGAAAGGGGAAGGTCACAGTGTCCTTGGATTTTCTGTTTGCATGTGCCTTAACTCAAAATAATCCTCTTTCAAAAATGACTGGACTGTTGTATTCTATCCACTTCAAAAATAATGCTAAAATCACATCATATTTCTGCATATTTCCATGTGTTTAGTTGAACATTTCGTCTAATGATTTTTAGTTCAGTGACACTATATTATTTGCATGAGGATTCCTTCATATAATCTGTTTACATGATTGTCACATAGAATGTAAATAATTTTCCTACCTTTAATTTTACTTTTGATTTTTATAAATCTTTTTTTATAAAGATTGAATTTAAAGTTCTTAATATTCAAAGTAACAATTTTTTAAGATTAGCATTTTGATGTATCCTGTCTTAGAAACCTCTGTCCTGAAATTGTCAAGGTATTTATGAAACTTCAAGCTTTTACATATTACCCAACTTAGGTGAAATTCAGTATGTAAAGCATCATAGTCAGAAGTGAGTCTATGATTTCCTTAACCATTCTCTGAGATACACACCTCTGTGATCCTTGAATCTGCAAAGACAAGATACTTTGGCCTTTTGTTTAAGTTATGTGTATTATACTGTTGACTTGAAAATACAAAAATTATACAGATTCTCTATCTTTGTCACATGAATCTTTTGAAAACTGAGTTTTCTCTGGTAGAAGATAAAGGAGGCATACAGATTCACTGTGTGAAGTTCTACTTAACTAAGAGAAGGGAATGTAGACTAAGGACTGAAGATTGGCTTACAAGGGCTCATGGTATTAACCTTCTATTTCTCAAAAAAGAAATCCAAGACTCCAAGAGATGGATGGATTTTCCACTGTTTTTATACATGCACACATACATGCGTGTACATACATACATATATGTATGCATATACATGAATTCAATCTTCACACTTAAAAATAATTTCTTAAGAACTCAAAGTGAAATAATGTTTTCATTGCCTCACACTTGTTTCATCACTCAAGTCTAAAGAATAAGATTCACCCATCAAGATCTGACATTCCAACTTCTTTTTCAAACCAAATATCACATAGTGCAACATAATACTAAATTTAGGAATATCTGAACAAACTCAGTTCAGAGAAAGCCTATGAAATGCTACTTTCTACTTTGCTCTCATATATTGTGGCAACTCCTGCTCTAGAAAATGAAGTGAAGATTCTCACAACTCCTTGTGGCTATAGTCGTCCATATACGAACAATTTCAAACATTCAAATAGTTGTTTCATATAGATTTTGAAAAATTCACCTATGAAAATCCAGTTTCCCTTCAGTGAGCTGAGTTGTTCCAAAAGGTTTATTTATAGTTAAAGTTAGAACATAAGATCCTGCATAATAGTTTGCAGTTAATTTTCAGAAAAAATGAGGCATTTGCCTATTTCAACTTTATTACAATTTCAACGTATGAATCTTTTCATTTATATTTTTGAAAGGCAAACATTAGTTTTTCATCCATTTCATGCTTGATGTTCAGCTGCTGTCAAAAGATTGCTAATGTTTGACATAATTAATAGCTTCTAATCTTTTGATTAGTCAAAAATTAGTTTATAAGGAGTTCATTAAGCTTTAGTAATAAGCTCAATTTCTGAATTGTGCTTTTGCTTTTCAAATACAAGGGAAGACAAATTTCCATTTCCAGTCTGCCACATTTGAAAACTCTTTCAATATGTTTTTTTTACTTGCTTCCTTTTTTAGACCAAATGTATTGAACTGATACACAATGCATTCTTAACACTTACTGATTTGTATAATGCACTGCATTATTTATTTTGATGCCTTATTTCTTAGAATATACAGACTTTATGGAAAATGTCCTATTTTGTAGGAATATTTTTATGATAATATCTTGTACACCTTTTAAAATCTCAATGAATGTATATAATAATATATACTCATTGACATTAGTTTTATCTTCAAACACAAATTTATAAACTTTAAGCTTGAATGTCAAATTTGGATAGTCTCAGATTGATGGAGTTTGATCCTCCCTATTGGGAGTATTTTTGGAAACTTAGGTCATACTGAGTCAGGAACTTTCTCTGGGTAGAAAATTAATTTGATTTACATAGAAACTTCATAAGGAAGAACCTGTTAGCTAAACAGGTTCAAAATTAGTGCCTTAGAAAACCAGGGAGAGAATTATTTGCCACAAAACAAAATTTTAGGAGTTAGGTTGTGATAGTTACGAAGCAAAGATGCATACTTCTTCTCAATCTATCTCTGCCTTTACTTCCTTGTTGTGTAATACCAGTGTCTAAGTATGCTTGGTATATAAGCATGAAATTCTGAGTTCCAGTCCTCAGAACCCAGGTGAAAAGTTGGGTATAGTTGGCCACCCCTGGAATCCCAGCATTGTGGGAGGCAGAGACAGGGGTTTCGCTAAGGTCTGTTGGCCACCAGCCTAGCTCCAGACTCAATGAGACATCTTATTGTATACATCAATAGAAAAAGACACTAAATGTCTTCCTCTTGCCTCTGCATGCAAAGGCATGTATGTTTTCACCCTCACTCATATACCATGTTTGTTATAGAAAGATACAGGTATTAACTTGATGTCTGAGGATTCTTGGCACATTTGTAAAGAATCAGTGGTTGAGTTCTGAGTAAGCCTGCAAGAAATTGTCTAATTGATGGGGTGACCCAGCACATGTTGGGTGTAAGTATTACTGGGTAGGTGAATGACACAGAGGGAACTGGGTAAGGAAATTGGCACCCTTTGCTTTACTTGGTCAGACATATTAGTCTGGCCTGTAAGGATTGTCCCTCCCTCAACCATCATATGAACATAGCCTTGACCTGTGGTGATGGTGTGAGCTCTCCTGCCAAGCAACTGGAGCATACAATCATAAGCCAGAAATAAAACCCCTTATTCCCTTAAGTCACTTGGTTGTGAATTTATTGGCAACAGTGCAGGTTAACTGCACCAACACTATTAAATATGCATGCATGTGGACACTGATGTGTATTTTTTTAAAAAAATTCTATTTTTCTTCATTTATTATACATATTATTTACTTGACATAATTTTTTTAGGAAACGGAATTTTATTTTATTTTATTTTTAATTTCCACTCATACAAACTTAACAGGTATACCGGTCCCCCCTCCCTCCAACCCCCAACCCCCCTATGCCTCCCATCCCCCCTTCCCTCCCCATCCCCCAGTGCCTCCCCCTTCCATCCCTAGAGCATCCTTTAATGAGCATGCCAAACTCTCCTCTGGGTCCTCCTCTCCGATGAGGTGCAAGGACCCAGTGGCATTTCCCAGAACCATTTCCTGTGTTCCCTTTAAGCATAGAAACACTACTGTGGCAGCAACACTGTATATAAAGATATTTTATTAGCTTAAAATAATTATGTCAATCCCAAACAAGAGATTTATATACAGTGTTTGTAAGTACATGTTGCAATTACTCTTCTGTTGTTTTGATAAATACTCTGACCCAAACAACAAGGAAGAAAGGGTTAATGATTTTGACTTATGATTCCAGAGGGGATTGAGTCCATCATTGCTTCCATATAGAAGCAGTCATAGAAAGTATGGAAACAGAAGGAGGAACCAAGCTGTTACCTTGCAGATATACTCAGGAGAGAGTGAGAGAGAGAGAGAGAGAGAGAGAGAGAGAGAGAGCAAGTTACCCAACCTTAGACCATATCCAAGTGAAGTGCTTCCTGCAGCAAGTCTCCACCTCCTAAAAGTTTCATAACCTTCCAAAGAGTGATACCAATAGGAAAAAGTATTCCAACACATACACCATTGGCAGAACATTTCCATTCAACTATGACACTATCTAATTGCATTATGTAGTCTTCAAGAGAGCTGAAAAGTAACTGGAAAAATCTATGACCATTACCATATAAAGTGATGTCGGAAGAGGTTGCTATTAACCACACCCAATACAAATCTCATGAGTTTGAATAAGAGTTTGCATCAATGATAATATCCATCTGCCCTAATCTTCCACTGGCACAGGCCTCAGCAGTTCTCACTCCTTCATCACTATGATCACTAGCATATTGCATACGCTTCCTTGTTTCTCTGACTTGTTTCATAAAGGTTCCTCTTGTTTCTTTTAGTTTCACACATGATGTGTCCAATTAGCAAGGTATAAACACGAACCAGGCTCCTGAGAGCCCAGAGAAAACAATAAGTCTTGGTTTCTACCATAAAAAAAATAAGATTCATACTATGGAAAATTTCCTCCCAACACCTGAAAGACATAGAAATGATTTGGGACAAATCAAACATGACCAAAATAAACAGGGAATGAGAAATCGGATTAACTTCTAACTTGAGGTGTATATTCATTATTCTGCTAATTTTGATTTTATGATTAATGAAATTTAACTATGAGAAGACCCCCATCCCTATCCATTCTTCCATCATAAAATCTATGGAATAGGTCCTCAGTGTAGTACTGAAGAAATGTGACCCTGTCAGTCTGATCTGGCACCTGTGAGTGGTTTCTGTAGTCTTTAGCAAAAGTCCACATCAGCAAATATGTACAAAATGACAATGTGGTCCTTAGTGCTGTGCCAGTGTTGTAATTGATGAGTTATGAGATTAAATGGGATACACATTGGTTTTGCTGTTCGCCATTTTGTCTAGTGTCAGGGCTATGCAACAGGACTGTCACTCTCTAGCCCAAGGTTATAGAAGAACCTGACAGAATCACCCACCTGGAACTGATTTTAGAGTCATTAAAAATGCAAGAGTGAGGTCATGGAACACTCCTAGGTCTCAGAGAGTAGCTGAGGTCATACAGTATGTGTCAGGATTGGAAAACCTCTGAGAAGCCCAAGAATAAAATGTTGTGCTGTAGAGGTAATGCCTCATCTACCACTGAGAAGTGAAGATATTAGAGATGCCAGAGCTAACATGGGACATCTGCCAAGGAAAGCTACGCATCATGGGAGGAGCCAACCCAAAAGAGTAATGTGCTCTGTGGAAAGTTCTGCTGGAGGAGTGGAAACAAAGCCTTTGGAACTATGACGATTTCAATAGGATGTCTTGGGACTACAGGATTTGGAGTTTGTCCTGATGGTTTTCAGTCTTGTTATGGACCAACCATTCCTGGATATGGATTAAGAATGTTTATTCTGTGACATTTTATGTTAGAAGCAAGTAACTTGTCTTTTGAGAGGCTTTGGTCTTTGGACATTTGAACTGTGTTGGCTTTTAAAGTTAGATTAAATGTGGCTTGCATCACTAGGTGACCATGAGCTTGTTGGGAATGGGGACGGGGGGATGGCGTGGTTTGAATATAAGTTCCCACAAAGATCTTGTGTTTGAATCCTTAGTTGCTGTTTGGAATGATCATAGCACCTTTGGGAGGTGGTGCCTTGCTAGAGGATGGTGTGTCACAGGAGGTGAACCTTGAGGTTGGCAAGACCTGCCCTGCTAGCAGTTTGGTCTCACAGTCTCTCTTAGCCTCCACGGTGAGCATGATCTTAATTAAGCTGCCTCCAGCCTCTGCTAAACAGCCATGCCTGTTCCATCATGAAGGACTGCATCTTCCCTCTGGAAAAGTAAATGGAATGTGTCTCCCTTTTTTTCTTTAAGTTGCTTCAGTTTGAGTGTCTTCTCACAGTAACAGAGAAAAGTAACGAGAACAGGAAAAAGTAGACATACTAGATTTTATTAAAGAAAAATCTGCAAAGCAAAGGAAACAGTAATTAGAGTAAAGACACGATCTATACAACAGCAATAAATACTTATTGGAGGTTAATATTCAAGATATAAAAAGAAGTATAACAAAAGCACTGGCATTATACCTAAATAAACATTTCTTAAAGGAACATAAAAATGATGACAGACATATGGAAAACTGTTCACTATTCCTCTGAGATATGTAAATCAGAACTTCAGGTAGCTGTCATCTCCAGGAATAAGGTCTATTATCCAAAAGACTAAAGATAAAAGTGAAAACTTTTATTCTGGTAGTGGGAATAAAGATTAGTGCAGTCATTATGGAAAACAGAATGGATTTTCTAGTAGGGCAATAAAATGATAATTATCCTACTCCTGGGTGTAAGGGAAAGGGAATGAAATTAGTGTATCAATAAATAATCTGTGCTCATGTTCCTGTCAACACTTCTCAAAATACTAAAGAAGTGGAGATAAGCTAAGTGTCCACTAACAAAAGGATAAAAGAAGTGCGTATCAAAAACAATGTGACTCATTGATTTTAACTGGAATTCTTTGCCTACATGTAAGTAGGAGACTATGTACTAGAGCAAGGGCAACTTACTGTGGCTATACCACTGAAGAAAATAAATCCTTTCCCCCAACAACTGTGGGCTGTCATTAGTCCCTTGGTGAAGGACAGGGCCTCATGGAATTTAAATATAACACAGTGGACACCATTTCCAAGTATTGCATCATTCCACGTTGCCATGTTCAAAATTTTTATAGGTCAGTTTGGGTGTTTAAAAAACTGCATAAAACCACTTCAATAGAGAAATCAGACCACCTGTATATAGCTGCCTGTAAATAGTGAGGCATCTGATGGAGCTCACTGTCACTTCCCTTCCTGTTCACTTGGGACTGGATGGTTGGATCTTCCCAGTCATGGAGGAGATAGGGGCTGTCAGTTAGATGGTAATCATATGGCAACCAGGAGACTGACCCCAGTAACTACTATGTCCTACTCCTATTCTTCTATCTACCTTGAAGTCTCTTCTTATATTAAGATATTATCTTTGGTTAGGAGATGATCCCAACGCCCAATCAGAATGCAGACAAGGGCAGTGTAGGAAGAGCAAAACTGAAAACAACCACCACCCTAATTCAAAACACCAAAGACCCTGCAATGTTCACCCGTAACCAGACAGCCAAATCTTTCCCCATTCTAAAGCTCAGGGAACCTTGTGGAAGAGGGAGTGGCAAGATTGTAAGAGCCTAAAGATGGCTCTTCTTGGGTCCCCAAGGTATCCTGAACCCTCACTAGTATAGACAACTCAGAGGGAAATTCAACACCCATATAAACAGGTGGCAGGGATCAGGTGGAAAACATCAAAAGAGGAGAAGGGAGCAAAGGGTGGAGAGTAGGATGGAGGTATAAGAGAAAGGAAGGAGTAGGGAGGATGCAGGAGGAGGGCGAAGGTACCTACCTATTGATCTTATATAACTAGGTGAAAAATAATAAAATAAAATATCTTGAAAATGAAAACAAACAAACAAAAACCCTGCATGACTGCACATGTATGCTAAAGAACTGCAACTAAATCACATTGACACAAAGTGAATATATTAAGTGAATCAGGCATTTTTTGTTATGAACAGAATTTCCTTATTTATTTCTAGGACCAAGTCACTTATGGCCTGATAACATCTCCTGCATTATATTTAGCCATTTACTCTTCAGATCATTCCATTTATAACACATGTCTTTGCAGGAGGGAAAAATTCTAATTGTGGCCTTTGTGAGATTGTAAGGCAATTGGCACTCTCCTCCATGGACTTATTACTGGCTGTTTCTATGCAAGACTGGCAGAAAATTGGGTCATGCATGATTTCCATTGGAATTATTGAGCCAGACTACAACTTAACACAATGAGAAAGACTTTTCTACTGTTGCCAAGGATATTTGGACAAGCCAGATTTCCACAGCTTCCCACAGGGGAATCCTGACACATTTGTCACTTCCTAAATCAATCAGTGCCCTTGTTGTTTTGTTAACTTTACCAATGGTGGATCTACTCTCTACAGAGGTCCTCAGATCCTGGCTGAGGAGGCGGGCAGTCAACAGAGACGGGGGGGGGGGGGGGGGGGCCTAGCCAGGTTTGTCAAGCTGCACAAGTTCCCCAAAGCTAAGAAACTAAACTTGTAACACTATCGTGATGCAGTACCTTGGATAGCACACAAAGATTTTTTTTTTTCTGAATAAAACATTCTTTAATGCTTGGCAGTCATAGAGATTAATCTGATCCTTACCTAACGAATACAACAGAGGGGCAAGTCTGGACTGTTACACCTTCAACTGTGTCAAATACAAACATGTCATTTTTACCCATTTGATATTAACCCATTTGATAGAAGCAACCTAATAAGACTTCAGACAATGGAAAGCATGGTTAACATTGGCTCACCAGCCACAAAGTATATGTCCAGGCCACAGTGAAGTCAGTGGGACAATATCATATGAGTCACGTTGTTTGGAAAATAGTGTGGGATGAATAGAATTATAGAAGAGGAAGTCTCTGTACATATAAAAATGTTATTGAGCTTGGGTAGTACCTGTGTATATGAGGGTGCAAACAATGATCTATTTAGCTCAAGATTTCTAAGAAGATTCCCAAAATTATATAATTAAACAAAGAAAGTAAAACCTGACTTCTGTGGATAAGTAAGGCATGACTCAAACTCTTTTGTTTCTCTTTTGGGGGGTGTTCAAAGGAAAAGTTGATCCCTTACTCTTCTGGGAATGTAGGTCATGTGAGTTATATAAGCTACTCTTTGAAATGCAATCACTGTTTTTGTTCACATAATGTTGGGGAAAGTTTTTATATTTCTGCTGTACCTAGTCCTAAAATCTAAATTATGCCATTTTTATTTGCAGAAACCAAAGTTAGGAGGTGGTGGTTTTACTATGACTTTAAAGCTACAGGCATAAGCACAGGAAATGACTATTATCCAGCATGCAATAATTCCATTTTCAGACCCGAGAGCATTTTAGTCTCGATTTCCCATGATAATATTAAGTGTATGTGTTTGCACATGCACACAAATCACAAATGCAGGAAAAAATGCTTACTATAGAGCAAGGCTGGGGAATTTGGCTGAAATTATGAATAGCGCTATTGATGCAGCTCTAATTTTAAATTCCCTTTTGCAGCTGCAGCATCCTACTCTAATCTCTATGAATACAACACATCAATTTAAATAAAAATAGTTATCTGCATCATGCTTCTCTATACCAGCTGCAGAATCTATTAAAGGTATAGAAATAAAGGCACTGAGAATTAAAATAGCAATGCCCTTCTTTCTAGTTGCTTGGTTTTATCTAGTTTAACTTTGTATCCATTAATGCAGCTAGTTTATCTTTGATAAGGGAATAAATCTAGTCCTTTACTGTCAGTTGTGAACTAAGGGGAAAATCCTTGTTTTTGTTTTTTAATTGGATTTACTATTTGAAATTTGCATTCAGTGTGTGTGTGGGGGGCATCACTTGGAGGTCAGGAGATGATTCTGGAAGTCTGCTCTTTTCTTTATAACGTGGGATCTGGGTATGAAACTCAGGTCATCATTTTTATATACAAGTGCCTTTATCACACTAGGCCTACCTAGGCATCTCTTGAGTCCAGGATATACTGTTTTGATGGAGGAATTGTTTGTTGTTTGAGTTTTGTCTCAGAGAAAACTGTATAGTTAGAACATACAGCTGTTGTCCTTTCCTGTCCTTCAAATGCTTCTTGTCCCTTTTTCCAGTTCACTTCTGAAAAATCCACCCTAACAAGGCTCGTTTTACTGATCCTAATTCTAGGCACTGTCCAGAGACAGATCAGTTTAGCAAGTGACCTTGTTCTCCCAAAGCACAATTTTCTTTTTATTAATATTTTTAGTTCCCTGACAGTTTTATACGTGAACACAATGAATTGGAGTCATTTTCACTTTAGTTTACGTGATCTTAGTTCTGTAACTTTACACACCGAAATCATCTTCCTCTCAATCCATCCCCCTTTCACTTTCATTTCTTTTTCATACATGGCCCACCAAGTTTTATCTGGGTCACTTAATTTGACATGTGCCTTGAGTACTTGCTGGAATGTGGATGAAATATCAAGAGGTTAATCCCCTTCTACATTTAGCAGTAATATTCTGAAGTCTCTCAGAAAGGGGTAAACACCATATTTCTCCATAACAGCATGCATTTTAACATGAGCAAAGATTCTCAGTGCATTTGATCCAGGATTCTATTCCCAGCAAAGGTCACATCTAATCTATACTTAAAAAAAAAACGATACAAATAGAAGCAAAAAGAAGTGAGCATGTTGCCACCTCTCTTGTCCATCTTCTAGACCCTAATGCACCACCTTGCACAGAGTAGATGCAATATAGATTTGTACTGAAGAAAATCTAGTGAGCTAAATTGGCTTTTACTGTCTGTGTTAGGCCTAAGAAAAAACTACTCTCTATATTCTATATTCCATTCAACTATCTCTTTGTCAGTAGAATAAAGACAGCATCTACAAGTCTTTTTTGTTTTTGTGTGTGTGTGCACGCGTGCATGTGTGTGTGTGTTGCGGGGGGGGAAGGGATTTGGGTGCGTCTGTGGAGGTCCTGTGTCTGGAATCATCCTGGGTTGTGCTACATTCTCTTTGCTTTGGGCTGAAGTTTCCAAGGCTCTGCCTTCCAGGACCAGAAAAACTGACTGCTACCATTTCTGCGTGGCATTTTTTTTTTAAACGTGGGATCTCTGATCCAAACTCTTTGCCTTGCAAGGCAGAGGCTTAACCTTTGAGCTGTTTCTCCAGCCTGCATCTATGAGTCTTAAAGCTCACCAGGGTACCTCATCTTGTGAGTCTCATGCAATACCACCACCCATGGAATAACTACATACTTTGGAACATTATCAGTCTTTTTTGGCCAAATTTTTATGCATTATTTCTCCTATCAGAAATATCCCTGGGGCTGGAAAGGTGGCTCAGGGGTTAAGCCTCTGCTTTGCAGGTAGAAGGTCCTGAGTTCGGATCCTAGATCCCACGTATAGACGCCGGGCGGAAGCGGAGGCAGCCTGCGTTTCTGGTCCTGGTAGGGCGGAGCCTGTGAATCCCGGGGCAGAGTAAACAAGGAGGAGGTGGAGGAGGTCCATGGTGGTTCCCGAATTCGCCCGTGGTTCTACACACACACACACATACATGCACACACACGTGTGCACGTGCACACACATGCACAATTGAATTAATTAATTAATTAATTAAAAAAAGAAATATCCTTCATAATGTTTTCATTTTCCTTTCTCAGCCTGAAGATTTCAGGGCAGACACCTGCATTTCAGATAACCATTTCCTAGCACACCAAAATGACATTAATTGAGTTTTAATGTGGTTCTTTTGTGTACAAACTTGCCCTTTATTAGTAGCCATAGTGAGCTACAAGTTATATGGTGTGTCAACTTTTAAACCCCCTAAAATGCATGATTTTGAAGGTCATCTCTGTTATAGTAAAATTCTTTCTTTCTTTTTCTTTCTTCCTTCCTTCCTTTCTTTTTCTTTCTTTCTTTCTTTCTTTCTTTCTTTCTTTCTTTCTTTCTTTCTTTCTTTCTTTCTTTCTTTCTTTCTCTCTCTCTTTCTTTCTTTCTTTTCTCTGTCTCATGTATATGTATGTGCGTGCATGTGTGAACACAAGAGACAACTTAGCAATTCTGTTTAATTTTTCAGAAATGTTGTCCACTTTATTTCTCAGACAGAGTGATTCACTGGCCTGAATGCTGTCTCCTCAGCTAGACTAGCTGGCAAGGAAAGTCCAGAAGTCTACTTGTCTCCACCTTCCCAGAGGTGGGATTGCAAACACTTGCTACTATGTCCATTTTTTTCTATGTGGACACTCAATCATTATGCTTGCAAGACCAGCACTTGATCCACTGAGCCATCTCCCTGACTCACGCCTTGACTTCTTGACTGAGAAGAGAAAGTTCCTTCCAGCCCCAACTCAGTCAAAAGTCTTAACCATGTTCCTTCTCTTGGAGAAATTTTTTTTTACCATCTCCAAAAGTTCCTTCTCACCCTTCATCCTTACTCACATTCCCCTTTAATCTAGCACCTGGTGGATTTCTGCTTCAAAATATTTAATGCATAGATGAGTGACCTAGCACTGAGCATCTAACAACAATGAGGAACATAATCAAACTGTACCATCTCCGATTTTAGTCAAATTTGAGATATCTTAATTATATACTTCAGAATTTGTGTAGTACCTTGAAGATGAGTCATAGATATATATGCACACAGCATTCTCTTTGCTCCTCCTAGCCTGTAACAGTTAAGAACAAGAAATTGGTCATTGCAGTCTCCTCCTATCAACTGAAGTCAACAAGGATATAAAGATATTGAAGGGGAAAATATCCAAATTGAGAGCACAAGACCTTAATGCCAACATCAACAAACAATAGATGCAAAGTTCTGTTATTCACCTGGACAAATTGTGTAAACATGATACTCATTGTTTTATTTAAGCTCCAGAGTAATTATAATTAAGGCAGCTGAAGGAAGAGGTGAAGGAAGAGGGAAATGGAAATGGAGCTTCAATGTTTGCAAGAAATAGCAGAGTCAGTTGTATATTGCACAATGAAGTCCGTTTGAGAAATCATATTGCAAGAGCTGGCTTTCTTAATTTTCTACATTGCAGCAAGAATACTTCATTGCTTAATGAGGTGGGTCTTCCTTGTGTCCAGGATACAAGAATGATTAAGAGCTGCTTAGTAAGCCTGCAGTGCTGATACATGAAATATTAGGGAAAGAAATTAAAATGTTACACAGAAGGCACTGGTGAGTCGATGAAGGCATTTGGATGGAGAGATGAATAATGTGTGATTATTGCATTTGAGACTTAAGCTGATTGAAGTCAGGGGTAATTAATAATGCCTTCAAAAAGATTTAGAAAGATCATCTACTCTGTCTCCTGCAGATGTAGGAAAATGAAAATATTCAATATTCCATCAGCCTCTTTTTAAATTCCTACTGGGTATCAGTCTTTCTACACTCATCTCTAAGCTTTCTGTAACCATCTGGGATTCAGTAGCCTTCATTATTTCCATTTCAAAGATAAAGTAACTAGCACACATACTGTGGCATTGCGGTCCAGATGTCAAACTTAGAATCTGAGCCCAGATTATGGTATCTCAACAAGGAAGAAATTTCCTTATCAACGAACACATACTATTTAACATATTACAGGCAATAATTGAAGTGTAAGGTTGCTGAAGTTATGAGTTTATTTTTTGACACATTACAATATAATGTAGAAGCCGGACCTGGCAATGATTTGCCTTCTTCTGAGTCATACCACTTTCTATCCAAATGACTTTGGGGCAGTTCTTTAATCTTTCTGTTCTTTGGTTTCCTTGTCTACAAAATAGAAATCCTAATTCTGCTTACCTATAAAGAAGTTAACAGAAATAAAATAGTTAATATGTTTGCAATTCTTAGAGATGAGTTTCTGCAAAGATCTTTACTTGACAGTGAACCCTGTTATCCCAGGTGCTTCTGTATAAATGGTGGGTGCTTCATGTGGTCTACAAAGTTAGAAAGTGCTTCAAAGTGCCTATTTCAAAATTTCCACTGGATGTTTGGGTCTGTAATTGGAGCCCTGATCAAATGTGACAACGCAGATAATGTATTCTACATTAGGAAACAGAGAGACTATTGCTAATATCTTCAATGGGTTTGTGTTTAGATACTTTCTTGCTTTAACATGAAAGATAAAGAGAAGGATGAATGAATGAGTGAATGAATAGTGCTCTAACTCTCCAGTGACCCAAGGGTAGATAATACTATTAGTGGTAGAAAATCTAGAGAAGGTTCTTTTTTTTTTCCCCGCTGATGCAAACCACATCTCCCCAAAACTCTCATCCACACAGAAACATAGAGCATTACGTGGAACCTGAAAAAAAAACTGTACTCTGACTTTAGAAGTGGGATTGATAACTATTACATGATATTTGAATGACTGGTGGCTATGAGGGAAGGACAACCACTGTTGACAGAGAACATAAGCAGGTCAGTAAAAGCAATGCATCAAAAGGCAGACAGGAAACACACTTTCTGCTGTTAGAAACTGAGGTACATGCAAAGAAATAATGGGGAATAAGAGTGGTGTTTTGAAAATATTGAATACATCAGGTAAAGACTTTTACTGTGATCATTGTAGGCCTTTTTGTTTGTTTGTTTTGTTTTATACAAAAACTCACAGTATAAGAATTGAGATTTAAGGGCTGGAGAGGTGGCTCAGGGGTTAAGCCTCTTGCCTTGTAGGCGGAAGGGCCCGAGTTCGGATCCTAGACTCCAGATATAGACGCCAGGCGCAAGCAGGGGCGGCCTGCGTTTCTGGTCCTGGTAGGGCAGAGCCTGTGAATCCTGGGGCAGAGTAAACAAGAAGGAGGTGGAGGCATCCATGGTGGTTCCCAAATTCGTCCATGGTTCTACACACACACACATGCATACACATACATACACACATACACATATGCATACACGCACAATTGAATAAATAATAAATAAAAAAATTCTAAAAAAGAATTGAGATTTAATATATAGGATAAAAAAATCCTAGAAGTTTACTGTATGACATAGTTTCAAATATTAGTATTGTTATACTGTGTGTTTAAAGTTTTGTAAGGGGGCCAGCAAGATGGCATATAGTGAGCAAAGGCACTTGCTGCCAGCCCCAAATGCTGGGTTCAATCCCCAGAACCCTTTCAGTGGAAGAAAAGAACAGACTCTTGCAGTTTGTCCCCTGACCTTCACGTGTGATCTGTAGAATGCATAGACATACACAGCACACGCACACAAACACACACACACACACAATAAATAAATGTAAAATAATTGTAAGAAGGTAAATTTCATGTTGCGCTATTATCAATAATCACTAACAATAACAATAATAAAAAATAAAATAGGGCAGGGAATAAAACATTGGAGTAGGATGTGTAGATTTGTGGCAGAAATTTTGGTACTGATTTCTTGGATACTCCAAATTGTACTCATTGGAGATGTTAACCTTTTATTCTTTAATCTTTATTCAATAAGGTTATACATTTTTTACAGGATTAACTTCTCATAAAATTAATCTGACAGCACAGTAGAGAAACTGACAGGAGGAAGAAGGATCCCAGTAGGTCATAGAGGTTACAAACAGGTTAGGAAACTAAGTCTAGGCACCGAAGGAAGGGAAATAGTAGAAAGAAGAAAACAAGGAGTGTGCGAGGGACAGACCAATCTGAAGGACTGGGGTACCACATAGAGGACCAAGGTAGAGAGGAAAGAATCAAGCATTCCATACTCAAAGGATAGGTAGTGGAGAGCTAAGGAAGCTGGGTAAATGAATGGATTCAGAGAAGAGAATTGATTGTTAAATATTCTGAATCTGAGGTTTATGAAAATAATTATCAGGAAGATAATCAAAGAAAAACTGGAAGAAGAGTGAAGACTATAAATTCCCTTAGGAAAACACACAGGATTTTCTCTCAGTTGCATTTTTTGCTCATATGCACATAAATATATGATTCAATGTCTTCTATGAATAGAGATGTTTTGGAAGTGGAATGCACAGGATTATTTAAAGGATGTGACTTGCAGGTGACAGATACAATTGGGAAATTCTTCTGGGATGCTTATGATGCATGACTTTAATTTCTAAGGGAAAATATTTCTTTTAACTGTCTTTAGGAAAGGAGCTGTAATTCATGGTTCAAATTGGAATGCTTAGAAGTGCTTGTTAATGTCTTGTTTGGATTTTTTTCTGCACTTTAATAGCATTTAAACATTTTAGAGATGTTTTCTATAAATCACACATTTTCAAATTTCCATCATTGCATTCATCTCTAGAACTATTTTTATATTAGTCACCTTCAATTCATATTTTATGGTTGAATTGCGATTTTCTGAGGTCTTCCTGGGCTTCCTCATTATGTTTTCCTATGTTGCATTCTGCTCCATTGTGTTTATAACAAACTACAACAAAGTTAGAGCACAATTGCCTTGAGGTCTGGTAGAAATCCCTAGATAACACAGAACTTTAACAAAGACATTCATGACAAAACACACAGATTTATTAATTCATTTTCAATTTTATTTAGTTTATACAGAGTATAAGGACAAAAGGAAAGAACATAATATCAGTTAATGTTACATTTTGGTAACTTTTTTCTTAAGTGGTGAGTTGTTTTTAATATGACATTGTCTTTGTTAAAAGTGATATAATAAAATAGAGTTGACTGGTTTGTCTTATGAACAATATAATTTTATTTACCATAGTGCTTAAGGCTGGAAATCTGAGGTCAAAATACAGACATGGCTTATTCTGATGAATATCATTACGCAGTTTGCAGATGGCTTTCTGCTTATGTCTTCAAACCTTCATATTAGGGAATAGGGATTAGATTTCAAGTTAAAAGTGTCCAGCCCAGGAGAGGTGGCTCAGGGGTTAAGCCTCTGCCTTGCAGGCAGAAGGTCCTGAGTTCGGATCCTAGACCCACGTATAGACACCAGGCGGAAGCCCGGGTGGCCTGAGTTTCTGGTCCTGGTAGGGCGGAGCCTGTGAATCCCGGGGCAGAGTAAACAAGGAGGGGGTGGAGGCGTCCATGGTGGTTCCCGAATTCATCCATGGTTCTACATACACATACATACATGCACACACACGCATACATGCACAATTGAATAAATAATAAAAAAAATTAAAAAATGTGCAGCCCAGAATATCAGGCTCACCATATTCCACTTATAGTCTTACAGTGTAAGTTTTGTTTTCTGGGTTAAATAAAACATGACAATCTTATCTGGAACAACCTCTTAAATGTATCTAGATATAAAGGAAAATTTCTAGTGTTTTTCAAAATGTATTAATAATTTCTTAGGGAAGTCATTTTACACTTACTTTTTATGATATTTGCAGCAATACTATCTATTTTTTTCTTTTATAGATACATTAATTAGTTTTCATGACATTCAGCATGGGTAGTTTTACTCACATAATTCTGAGTATCTGTGATCGTCACTGATATTTTACATGTACATACCATTCAAAGAAATTTTCTCAGTTCCTGTAGCTTTTTAAATTTTTTTTCTATTGATTTCATAACTTTTCTTCTCTAGAATGTTGTCTTGAAGAACCACAATGGTGATTATCTTCACCAGAAGCAGCTCTGACTGCCCTCACCTGACCAGCTGATATTCCCTCGCAGAAAGATGCGTGACAGAAGATCAGCAGACCCTGGCCTGAGAGCTCAGCTATGCTCTCACTGCCGGCTACCTGTACTTTTCTCTCATGGCAGATAGCTGGTGATCTTGGATGTTCTAGAATATACAGAGGATATAAAGCTAACTGATAGAGGAACTTCATTCATCAGCTATGATCATAGCTCTATCTAGAAATTTTTCAGTGCAGTGGCTATGATCTGTAGGCAACCTATTATACATACTCTGTAGGTAAGTCAAACAAACTCATTGGTTCACCAAGTTGGGAGCTAGTGGATTTGTGCTTTGGATCATTGTTTGAACTCTGTCTGAGATCATTAAGTATTTGCTTGGATCATAAACTAGGATAAGTGTATGTATCAGGTATCTGGTCTACATAGCCATGCTTGACTCTTGTATATTAAATCTGCAGCCATACTGTTTAGTCTATAATGTGTTTGCTCCATGTGGTCTTCACCAAACCTAATGCTGCCACCATAGACTATGCAATTGTCATTAATATCAGTATCACTAAAAAACACTTCTAATTCATCCTTCCAACTCTTCAGTTACTATCTTGTATTTCCAAAGGTAAAGCCAACAACACATAGTGGGCATATTCTCAGTTCTGTCCATGTTTTTAGGGTGCTACACAAGGCTTGAAGCTTAGTATAATATTTTTCATATTTTCAAATATTTCACATATTTTCAGAGTAAACTCAAATTCCTCATCATGTATGTGTGTATGTATGTTTGTGTGTTTAGTAAGAATGTAGTTTGATGCTATTATCCACATAAGAATGAAAACATTTAATAATTACTTCTAATAAAGCCATTATGTAAATAAACGTGTGGTGTCAATAAATTGGCTTAACCATTTTGCAAGTAAGCCCCAGGGATCCTCTCAACTTTGTTTTCCCAATGCTGGGATTATAAGTGCATATCACTAAACTAAACTTCTTACATGGGTGCTGGAGATTGAATCCAGGTCCTCATGCTTGTATGGAATGCTCTTTAAAGACCAAGCCATCTCCCTAGTCCCACACAGCTTTTTAAAAATCTTAAATGAATAGCATTTCTTAAAATTCTTCTTGATTTCTCTGTTCACATCTATCTTTATCTGATTCTACATAGACTTGTGCATATACCTTGATTGTAAAATTGGTCTATTGTTCCTTAAAGGCTGGATTTTGTTCTAGCTTTGATAAGGGGCTAGAAATTCTCACAGAGTGACACTGTGAACCTCTGCACCAACTACAGGATTAAAAATTAATAGACTTTCAATAATTACCTGTTAGACATTAAAATAAAAGTGTGTCAAAAAGATTTAGGGTAAAATTCTAGAGGATAAAAAGCAATTTTAAATTTCTTCTTCCACAGTAAAATAAATACATGATAGGTAAGGAGCATGAGTACTGCTATCAATAATTTTTCAGGATAGATATGTGCTTATTCTTAAGTTCAGGTTTAATTTTATTACAGAAAAGGGTTCTGGCTAAACTACTTTTCTTGTTTATTTGCTCTGTGTGTGTGTGTGTGTGTGTGTGTGTGTGTGTATGCATGCACGTGTGTGTGTATGTATGTGCATGTGTGCATACGTGGAGACCTGCATTGTCAAGGACAGCTTGTGGGAGTGGATTCTTATACCATTTGGGTTTTGGGGACTGAGCTCAGATTGGTAGCAAGCACCTCTACCTACTATGTCGTCTTACCAGTCCTGGCTATACTCTTAAAATAAATCAATGTAAGTGATTTTACATTGGTTTTACATTCTATGGGTTTAACCCATAGAAATCAAAATGTATGCTTAGGAGAAAGAGTTTTGGGCAGATGGAAGAACAAATGTATGTATTCTATGGAGTATAAAGAACTTCGGTTTCACTCATTCAGGCCTCAGTGCTTGCTTGCAGAGACTTCACTTTATCTAGAGTAGAACTCAGTCATCAGGACATTTTTCATCCAAATATAGTCTAGGAAATAAAGTCTAGCCATGCGCCTAGGAGAAAAGGGAATTGGATTAGTAAATAAATTGTTGGTCTCTTGAACAGTAAGTACAAATGATATACTAAGAGGTTTTGCCATTTCTATATATATATCCATAAACATGTATGTATGAGAAACACGTGTGTATTTATTTAAAATAAAAGAAATTCTGGCACAATTTCATTTCAAGACATAACACTTTCTAATTCTGTTTTCTATTTTCTCCATAAGGTATTGATAGGCTTTGCTCCAGTTAATTATTTTCTAATTTGACAGCATTGACTGTAGTATCACACACACACACACACACACACACACACACACACACACACACACACACACAAAGTTTTTCTAAAAAAAAATAAAAAGCAGTGAAAACTAGGGATTCAAAAGAAAAGTAATTTGTGGGTGGAAATGATTTACGTGTCTTATAAATAATCTTATTTGTGTTTTGAGGCCACTCAGAGCAACATGGAAAAGCATTGCAGCCGTCACACTGAACTAATGCAGGAGGCCCAAATGTTGGTTCAGTGCAAGCATTGTGGAGAACGGAGGGGTAAATAACATGCATTTTCTTGATGTTTGTACAATTTGGACTGCATTATCTACAGCCATGAAATGTAGTTTATAGAAAAATTAAGTACTGGAGAGATGGCTCAGGGATTAAGACTCTGTCTCACAAACAGAAGGTCCTGAGTGTGGATCCCAGGTCCCACATAAAAACAGGAGATTGAATGGGAATCCTCTGAACTTCCGGTCCTAGTGACAGAGCCTGCAAAATCCGCGAGTGAAGCTAAAAGTCGGTAGAAGCAATTGAGAATAATTCCCAAAGTCCCTTTTGGTCCTCCACAAGGACACACAGTGCCTTCTAATACACACACACACACACACACACACACACACACACACACACACACACACACAGAGAGAGAGAGAGAGAGAGAATAAAAAAAGTTTAAAAATGAAAAAAATAAGTCAAATTTCAAATAAAACACATTTTTCTAAGTTTGATCATTAATGTCATATCAGATCAACCCATTTTTCTCTGCAATGCACATACATACGCAGATCATGTGTACAGTGTTTTCAAGATTGCTGATCGACAGCCCTGGTCACTTAAATTGTACTGGGAACACCCAACATCTGCATTTTGCAATTCCTGAAATGGTCCAAAAGTATTTTTCTTATAATCAAATGGTTGCATATTAGGCATTAGCTATTTGTCTTTATTTAACACAATGTTCTAGTAGTCTTTCCTTTGTAAGCTTTTTCTGGATACATCATGTCTTCCAAAATGTAGGATTATATAATTTGGGGGTTTATTTCATTTCGGTATCAGATTATCATGTGATCAAGACCATAAATTGCCAACTCAGCATCTCACATTTCCAGAACTAAAAGGTTCATTTCCTTGAAGAAGACGCCTTTGCACCTTCACTATTTGCAATTCTCTCTGCATTCAATATGTGAACTTGAAGTTAAATTGTAGCCCATGTAGAAGAGTAATTGCATCTTATGCCTGGAGAGGTGAACATCAATTAGTTCCAAGCATGTGAGAGACACCTGACTGGCAGGCTGCATTATTCTGCTCTGAGGTTTTTGAAGGCATTTTCAATCATGTCAACAGGTGGCAAAACTTCTGAACGATTTCATCACTTATCTTTGCCATCATTCTAGTAAAACTCTGGTTTATCTACAGTGCCTAACAAAGCACTCTGGCATGAAAATTCCATTTCTTCCTTTTCATTTTTCACTCAAAGCAATATTGTGATCAATGGACAGAGAACTTTCACCATCAAGAATAGTCATGATCAAAGCAATGAACAACAACATCTAAAATTTTCTTGGATATACAGTTGACCCAGGAGTTTTGTGAAAACACACAGTACGAATTAAGGAGGTTTGGCAATTACTTTAGTTTGTACATTTCTGATTAGTTCCTGGATAATTCATAGGTGTGCAAAAGAAATGCGAAAGGAAATTTAGATGATATTTTTGGGGAATCTGAAAATCTAAAGCTGAATCTGATCTTTTGAGCCTCTTACTCTCTTAGTAGAATAAAGTTTGATATATTTACAAATATGTTTAAGGCATGTCAAAATTTTTTGATCCATTAGCATTGACTCATAACTACTGAATGCCAAAGGGAAGGGCTAGTCATCCTGGGACTAGACCTCAGGAGAGTTACTCTAACTCTCCTGTAATTGTTATGGAAAATAGATGATGTGAACAAGAGTGTTAAAGCAACAATTTATAGCACTAAAACATGAGTCTACTCAAGTATCTTCAGTATTGCTCTTTTAATAAATGATGAATTAATTGAAAAATACAATATTCACTAATTTTCAGTTAGTGTTAGCAATTTAAGAATGCTTCAAGGATTTATATAGGCTGGAATATGCTAATCGACTTGCTAGAAATATAGTGTCCTAGGAAAGTACATTAAATAAAAGATGCACCATCCAATCCCCAATCAGACAGATGGGTTTCTTGAAAGAGTGCCATTATTAGAAAGTATGTGTAGTTAGGAAAAATTCCAAAAGAGAAATTATCAAATGGAAGTCAGAGGGGAGAACTCAATTACTAACTAATTAATAAGGAGGGGGCTGGAGAGATGGCTCAGAAGTTAAAGCCTTTACCTCAAAAGCAAAATAACCTGAGTTCAGATCACAGATCCCATGTAAAAATGCAGGGTGGAAATGGTAGCAGCTCGCACTTCTGGCCTGGAACAGCAAAGCCTGAAAAACCCTAGAGCAAAGCAATAAGGAGATGGAGCAAGATATTTGGGTAAACAAAATATTTTGTAAAAAGTATTTGGTTTTGAATCAACTAGACACTTACACATTGATTACAAAGTGTATGAGTGAATGAACAGTTGTGATACTCCTCCAAAAGGACTAAATTTTTTACCAAAGAAAATTTGAACACTATGTGCAGAGTATTTTCCCAGTGAATAAATTCAATGCTTGTTTTACTACATTTTTTTATTTTAAAAATACACGTTAGGATCTACATCAAAGTTATTTAACCTTTTTGTGTGGATGGAAATATAAAATGATATTTTTTTAAAAAAGGAACGCATTTGATCTACACTACACTAAGAAGCAGACCTGTGCAGATGTTGGATGAAGTACAGATAAACTAACTATTTCATCCTGAGTGCTCAGTCTGGCAATTACCTTCTTCAGTATTTAGGAAGGCAGTTGAGACAAAATGTCTATAAAAGATATGGATCTGAGAACTGAGACTTCACATTCACAACAGGGATTAGTTGTTTATTACATGGAAATCTTTCTTCAGAGAAGATGAAACTGAAAGTCAATAAGCAACATCATGATATGCTTCAGAAAGTTTATGTAAAAACCTATGATACGAGTGCTCAAGATTTAATTCATGATCTTTGTTTTGCTAGATTTACTAATCTGGAAATGCAGTGTCATACTTTTACACTATTATAATCATTTCCCCAAATAAGAACACCTCAACTTTATACCACTTATGCCAAGACCCTGCAATGCTATAACTAAGTCATTTTTAGTGATCTTAGAAGTCATTAATGTGACTTCTGTGTGGTGCTTTTTCTTTACTATAGTAATTTATTAGTATTTCTTGATGTCCATGTTGTCCGGTTACAATCTCACAGTAGCTTATTAGTGTTTCTTTATGTCTATGTGGTCTAGTTATGGTCTTACTGAGAATCATTTAAGGCAGTCTCACTACCATGCTCTAACAGCTATGACTCCAAAATACTTTCATCCATGGAAGTCCTCTAATTTCTCACTCTAAAGATCTTTCCACACATGTATGATGGTAGATTAGTTTCACAGTGGGTCTCGGTGCTGGTTTCTTTGACTCCAACTGTTTTAATTACGAACCCCCAAGAAATCAGATCTCTTTAAAGATTTCATGTGTATTATTTTTATCACATTTGAAATCCTTCAATCTTGGTAGAAATTTACTTTGACACTCCAATTATTATTGCTTGTTTTATCTGTCCTTGGCAATTTATATCAAGAACCACAATGAAAATCCTGTGGGGATAGCATGGTTGCAAACTCAACAAATCTATCCTCACAACTTCTGAAGTCCCTTCAGAATCTATGTGTACACATTGGTCATGTTTTCAAATTCTTGAAAGGATTCCCTTGGCTATACATTTTTATATGGATTTGAGAAAACTACTGAGCTCTTGACTTGCAATAAACAGTTTGTTTTCTGGAGACACATTTCATGTGTTGAGCTGCCTTTGATGGTTGGTGCAATTCTCCTGGGCCTTCCATATTGAGGCCTTTAATCCACATGGAATTGGTTTTTATGCAGAGTGTGAAGAAAATATTTAATTTCATTCTTCTTCCATATGTATGCTTCATTTGTTAGACCATTTATAGGAAAATCTATCTTTTGCAGTAATCCGTAGTGGCACTTCTGATATAGATTGTGTCCATAGGTTTATGGATCAGTTTCCTATTACATTATTTTTGTGCATTTGTATAGCCTAGGACTATTAACATGTAAATTATTATCTATTACATTACATTTTAAATGTTAATAAAATTTATTTCAGCTTGTTCTTTTTAGAAACTCCTCAACTATTTAGATTCCCCTCATTGTTTTATACAGTACAAACAGTTTCTCAAATTTGACCACAATAGTAAGGCTCTCACTTGGTATAACTCTGTAAGTGATATTCAGAGAATGTGCAATATTTTGTTTGCATTTCACAAATATGGTAGGGCTCTTCAGACATCCCAGTATTTTTTTCCTAGGAATCTCAGTATTTTTTATTATCCTAAATTTTATTTTGTCATTTGGTTTAAAGAAATGCAAGTTTTCTAGGTATAGTCATGGGTATTTTATATTTCTGTGATATAATTAAACACTTCTTTAAAAATTTTAATTATTTTATTATAGTAAGAAGAAAATATTTCTGAATTTTTTCCCTTAGTTCAACACTTGATAAACACTTCGGACAATATAGATCACAATCACTAAATATTTGTGCAATCTCTCAGCAATGGGTATTGTTTTTTAATTCCAATCCTAAGTCTCTTTTCCTTTCAAAACTATTTCAAGGGCTGGAGAGATGGCTTAAGGGTTAAGACTCTGTCTCCCAAGCAGAAGGTATTGAGTTCAGCTCCTTGGTTCCACATAAGAATGCCAGGCTGGCACAGCCATGGCCTGCAATATGGGCCCTAGTGGGCAGAGCCTAGGGAATCCCACAGTGAGGCAAAAAGGAGGTAGAAACAATTTAGGATAATTCCCAAAATCATCCTTGATTTCCCAGGGACATACAGTGCCCTCTTACACACACACACACACATACACACACACACACACACACACACACACACACTCACACACAAAATAAATAGAGTTCAAAATTATTTCAAAATTGTTCATTATACAAAGTGGATTTCACAATTACAATGGCATTTTAATTCAAGTATACAATTTATTTTAATATGTTTATGGTCCATTACTCTCCTCTGAGACCTTTCTTACTAGCCCCTTTCTTCTTTCTACATAGTCTTCCTTGTACTTTCATGTCAAATCCATAATTCTTCTTTTATATTTTGACTTGCTATGTGGAACGAGCCACAGAGGTCAATGCTGTAACATATATGTATTCTGGTTTCAATCATATCTAGGCATTATACAAATAGATACAATAGTTTTATACAAATAGATACAATAGTTATGCTTGGTAAAATAAACATACATTGTAGTAAACAAGGGGTTTCTTTCTACTCATTTTTGCTAAGAATGTTATTCAAAAAAATCAATGTACACACTTCCTTCTTAATTTCTCAAAAATGTTGATGCTATTCTCTATGCTGTTTCAAAATAATACAGCCAATTTATGTGGTGGTCTTTATTTTCAAAATACTAAAATATTGAATACTTTTCACAGTCTCCTCTGGACATGTCGTACAAGTAATGCATATAACTTGATCTTTCAAGAAGTCTGCATTTTGGGACTCTACTTTCATGCTTGTACAATCAGAAGAGCATTTTAAAATCCATATTAATCTGACCTTGTAGCATTTCAGCTCAAATCTCCTTACTTGCTATCAGACATATTTAGGTTAAAAGCAGTTTCCTGATCTTCATCTTTTTCTCCTACTCTGGCTGACATACATGGCCTGTCCTCTTCATTCTCATAGTCTGCCTAACTGTTTGGGCTCTCTGAACTCCAGCTTGGCTCTGTTTGTTCCAGATTACGGTATCATTTCCTTGTGTTTGCCACTTTTGCTAAAAACCTTTAAGCATATTATAAGTTCTTTGATGCTTAAGATGAAATATATTTTCTCAGGGGATGTCTGTGTTTTATTTCTAAAGAGCATCTACAGCACTATTTCCGCAGACCTCATAAAACTATATGTGTAAAATGAAGGGTGTTGTGCAGTGAACAGATAATATTACAAAGATCCAAAATAAGTCCCTTGAGAAATTTCTTTTGTTTCCTTCTGATTTTATTGAGGGTCAAGGTGATTTTTCCAATAGTCTCTCTGGGGAAAAATAGAAAGGGTTATTTGTATTTCAACCTTTGGCTCTAATTGTAGAACTTTGGAGTTCTGACTTTCTCTTCTATCAGTCATTGTACTTGATTTTGTTCTCATCATAAATAAAGCTCCATTTTTACCATGTGAACAAATGCTCTTAAACAAACTCACTGAATATACTTCTTACCTGTCCTTGAAGTCAGAGCCATATATAATAACTTTCTAACAAAAATTTAAAAACAATGTTAAAATAAATTTTTTGGGAAATGGACTCTTTAAATGAGTATTCCCAATAACTTAGCTTATATTAACAGAAATAGATTTCCAACATCTGTTTTCAGTGATTAAATTCATAGCATTAAATGTTATGAAAGATTTAGAATATTAAAAAGGAGAAAAACCACAGAATACTGTAGTGTTATACTATACCTTACTGGCAATTTAATTAAGGTTCTACAATCATCAAAACCAAACTATGAAACATGATTATTACTTTTTTACTTTTTTGTATTTTATCATATGCTGACTAGAGGCAGTGAACCTTTGCATAGCATTAATAAATAGCTTCAGTATTATAAGTTTTAATAAAGAAAAAATGTTAATCTATTCTTTCATAATCAATAAAATCTCAGGATAATAGTGCTCACAGATAAGTCTCAGGCAGGACTGTGGGAAATGCAAAAAAGAAATAGTTCCCAGGAGACGAGATAGCTAAGAAGACCACAGCTGGACTGATAGGGTGACATCACAGTCTCAGTGAGGTGTTCAGCACTGCCTGCTGCCTGAATCTTTAATTTATACAGGAATGCAAATAGGACCTGGAGATCAGGCTGCAAGACCTGTTGAACGACTGTGATTAGTTTAAAAGAGAGATTGGGAAATGAGAGTTCTAGCTTCTGATGCATGACCAATCATTCTGTGTAGAACTCTTCAGATAATGTGAAGTCCCTTTGTCAAGGTGGCATTCTCCAGGTGATACTCTGTGCAATATGGTTTTATTAACTAATAAGTCAGATTGCTTATCTCTATTATTTTTATTTAGTGATCTAGAATAAGGTCCCTACAAAGTTCTGATAAAAATGGGCCACCCAGACATTGGGAGCAGTGGACAAATATATCCAATAGTATATATATGGACAAACCCATCAGGCTCCAAAGAAAGATCCCAACTAGAAAAACACAAAGAAGGCCTTGTTTAAACAAAGTATACACAAAACAAAACAAAGATCTTGAGTATGGAAAGAAGACTAAAAGACAGTGGGGAGGGTGAGAGAAGGAGGGCAGGTTACTAGTTGATTGTTGGCCATGTAGATTGCTTATAGGTGTGTCAGTTGCCCCCTCACTCCCTCCCAACCATGTGGGTTGTAATTGCTCTTGTTATGTAATTGCCCTGAGTGTGATGGGCAACATTGGATATTAACTTTTTCCATTATTTACTTCTTTACAATGAATCCCAAACAAAACTATTCTAATCATTTATTTACTATTTATTTTGCTAAATAATGCAAAAATAGATAGAAAAGTTTAAATGAATATGTAATATTAGCTCTGCTTTTAAGCTTATAATTTATAATTTTTTATTAAAATTGATATATATTTTATTTTTGTTTTTTTATTTACATTTGAGTGATTCTACAAATAAGCATCATTGTATTTGCTTACTTATTATTTGATTTCTTTTCTTTTGAAAATTATTTATTTTTGTCATCATTTCCTTGAGGTAGCTTTTTCTTAGGTTGAGGTTCTTTCTATGTTCTCACAAACAATAAGCTCTTACTCCATCATATTTTTCACATTCTTTGTTGTTTGGGTTTTAATCCAGGTTTCTCTTTTATGTGAAGACATTTACTCTATTTATACCTTTGAATCTGTTTGAGTTTCATTTTGAGATTTGTTTTTTCTAACCTAAGAAATTTCATAATCTGATATTTTATAGTATTTTTTGTTTGACTAAAGTTTATTGTTTACATTTATCTACTTTATTTGAATTCACTTTATTTAGTTTATGGTACTATGTGAAGGACAAAAATGACATCTATCTTAGGCTGTCAGCTTTTTAGTCCAAACCCACTCAATAATTTCCCTTTTTCTTTTGTTAGATGCTTCAGTGGTATATGAATTGCAATATTTTTCTCAGTGTAAAATAACATATCTATGATCCCTAATATATCTATATATTAAAATTATAGATAGGAATAAGTCCCTATTAAAATGAGTGAAAAATAGAGAGATTTGAAGTTGACCGTAATGTGTCTCAATGAACAAGGAAAGTTACTTTCCACTCTTAAAAGCTGAAAAGTGTCTTCTCAACCAGTCTTTGATAGTATAGAAACTTTGAGAGAACAGAATGCATTTTCTCACAATTAGAGCTTTTCAACTGGAATTAACCATTTTAGGAAGTAATAAGTTCCCCTTCATCAACTGGTTGAAGAAAGTAGTTAAGCAAAGATCCCTAATGATTAGTAAAGTTTTACAGAGTCCTGCTTTGGACATAAGAAGCCACCAAGTTTCACTGAAGCTTTAAAACTCCATGGCTCTTAAGTCCATCTGTGAAAATTATTTTCATTGAATAAAGTTTATATGGCAAAAATATTTTGGTTGAACTCCTGAGCAGTGCTTAAACCATAGTGTAAATAACTTGTTCCATTTACTTCTATGTGAATGATCAAATTTGCATAGATTCTCATCAAGTTTATTGTCTGTACTCACTGTACTCCTTCTTAACAGGATGCAATGAACTCATAGGAAATTAAATCCATGCCTAGGAGAAACACAAACCTGAAGTTCCGAAGATGATTTTTAAAGTTAGAACAACTAATTGGTCTTACCCACCAGTGATTTCATAACATTATGGAGAGAAAAAAAAATTACCTACTTCAATGGGGATTTGGTGATGAACTCCTGAAAGAGTAAGTACATTTACATTGAAAGCTAACTTATACATTACTCATTCAGAAATGAATTAATGTGAGATGTAATCCAGAATATGGACATTTGCAATTGACAGTTTAAGGCAAAAATTAATAGTATAATAAAAGATGACATGGTTGGTCTATAAAATAAATTGCTGTAGTGCAGAGACAAGCTACGTTCTAAGGAGTTTAGGAATTACATTTAAGTACACATATTTAGAATTAAAATGTTTGGTTTCCCTTGTTTGAATACTTGTAATTAGTAATATTTATTTAAATACTAATTAGTGCAATTGCTAATAGGATAACCTGCTAGTATGAATATTAATCTTTTTCTGGTTGCAACCCAATTATCAGTTTGAAACTGAAACAATGAAATGATAATATATCCATAGAATTTTCTGTAGTGGAAAAAGAACTCTATGAATATATATCACAGAAGAGCTTAAAAATCAAATTGATTTTTAAGATAACTGCTAGGGGAGGCTTAGATCTGAAATTCTGACATTTCTGCCACCAAGAAACTGGATCCTAGGAGCAGCTTATGGCCTCTGCTTCTCCCCTCAGTGCTGCATGGTTGCAGGTACAGCATGAACTGTCTGCATGGTTTACAGTTCCTGAAACAAACACAGAGGAATCCGTAATGAATGATCATTTCAAAACCTTTGGATTTATTTCCTTCTTTAAGGTGATCATTTGGCATAATCTGTATACTAAACACACAGATACATGTACAAGATGTTTTTACATATTTGACAAAGCATATATTTTCAGAAGCATGGGCATGAGAATGTCAGTTAAGGATAAACTGTTTGGATTACTTTCATAACTTTTCAAAGCCATTTGTATTGTTCAGTCATCTTTTAACCCTTCTGTGTCCTTTCATAGCTTGAGATTTTTGTAAATACTTTTCTGCCTGCCTAAAATGTGCATTTTTCTCTTTCTTCTTGTCCATTGTGTCCTGTGTATTACAAAACTGTCTTCCAAAACAACTTAATGTCCTCTATGTCCTCCCCCAAAGCTTCAAAAATGAACTACAATTTCTTCACAGCTCTCATAGAGCTTTGTTTTATGCCTAATTGCACTCATCAGATTTTAGAACATGATTAGTCTATTCTGGACAGTAAGCTACATAAAAACAAAGATTGCACATCATACTTATGATGGAGATTCTAAAACCCAGCATGGATTTCATCCAACAGATGGTTTTATTTGAATTATAAATGCAATCAGATAATCCCATAACCAATGAAACATAACACAGAGACAGAACCATAGTTGGCAGAGTGAAAGCAGAAAGTGGGATATAATGAGAAACTTTTTGGAGTGGCAGTTCTGAAGAGATGGGTGGGAAGAAAACTCTACAGTTGCCATGGTAGAGGTAGGAACAGTGTCTACCTGGTGGAAATCCTTCTGGATCTTTCAGAAAATTTTTAAAGCCCAAACATCTACCTTTCATCTCTTCCCAGCACAAGCACTAAATAAAAAGCCCAGTAACTCAAACTTCCATTAAATGCAATTATAACCCCCCTCCCAGAATAACCATTAAACAGATTAGAGTGGACCATGTTGAGCTTTTATGATTTCTCCTACTTTATCCTTTTACTCTGCTGGAGTTTATTCAATATTCTAAATCCATGCATAAAGCTTTCATGTTTTTTTCCAAGAAAAATTTGTAACAAATTCTGTTCAGATTTTTAGAGCAAAATGCTTATATAACTCACTATTATAAAAAAGTTCATATTTTACTACCCATGAGTCTTTTTCCAAGTTAGTACTTGGTTAGATCTAACTATGAACAGAGAAGAATCATGCAAAGTGTCAAAACATGATGTCCATCTCCTAAAAGGAACTTGGACTCAAGGAACACTATTATTTTTGTAGCATATTTTCGTGTAAGGAAGTACTTTTTGTAGTGAGTCTTATTTTACCTCCTACCTGCAATCTCCTATCACTATGATTTACTTTTCACAGATTAGGGAACAAAAGAAAAGAAATGAAATTATTCAGTTGGGACTTCAACCCAAAACCTGGTTTTGAATATTTGCTTAAGCTTAAAATTTTTGCGTACAAGTCACATAGTCTTTGAACGACATCATATTTTTATCTTTGTCAATTATTAAATCAGCAAATCCTACTTTCCAGAAGAATAGTTATATTTCCAGTGTAATGTTGGAACTCATATGGGATTTGTGCAGAGTTTAGTACCAATGTCAAGATTCCAAGGTCAGAGCCATGTCTCTCTTTGTTACTGTGACCACATGCCTGGCAAGCAGAATTACTTTGGTTCGTTGATTGAACATACCATCTATCAAGGTGGGGGGCGGATCTTTTAGTCTCACACCAACAGCCCGCTTCTTAGAATTCTGTTATGTTGCTCTTCTGTTGCTGTGATAAATACTGTTACCCAAGCAACTTAATAGAGAAAGGGTTCATTATTTTGTCTATGATTCCCCGAAGGGGGCGGGGCAGAGTCCTTTATAGTGGGTTAGATGACATGACAGTAGGCAGTCAAGGCATGGGAGCAAGAGCAGAGAGCTGTTACCTTGCAGCAATTCAGGAAGGAGAGAGACAGAGAGCAAGAGAGAACAAGAGTGAGAGTGAGAGAAAAAGAGGAGAGAGAAAGAGAGACTGAGAGAGAGAGACTGGGAGAGAGAGAGAGAGGGATTATTATAAAATCCATTGTGGCCAGAACTTCAGAGACTATATCAGCCACCTAGAACTAGGCCAGCCTAATCTCTCCCTATCCTGAAGCTCAGGGAAATTTGTGGAAGAGGGGGCGGTAAGATTGTAAGAGCACAAGGATGGGAGGAGCAATGATATGCAAGATACTCCACACAAGTTAGGGCCGAAGTAATTATAATTGGACTTTGCATGCCCGGCACAATGTCCAACACACTATTGACCCCACAAAGTCTAGCATTTGCTAACGGCACCAAGATCCTTGGCGACAAGGGATTGACAGCCACAGTAGTGTTCCTATGCTTAAGGGGAACACAGGAAAGGGTTCAGGGAAATGCCACTGGGTCCTTGTACGTCATCGGAGAGGAGGGCCCAGAGGAGAGTCTGGCGTGCACAATAAAGGATTCTCCGGGGAATGGGGGGGGGAGGCACTGGGGGTGGGGAGGGGGGGTTAGAGGAAGGGGAGCAGAGGGGTCGGAGAGGAGGAGGAGGGAGGGAGGGAACCAGTGTGCCTACTAAGTTTGTATGAGCGGAAATAATAATAAAAAATGTTAAAAAAATCCATTGTGGCAGGGAATTCATGCTGGCAGACACGATGACCAAAATAGGAATCAGTTCACATTACAGCAGCCTCACGATGCAGAAAGTTCCAGAGAGACAAAGTAGACTATTACAAGGCCACACCATGATGTACTTCTGGCAAATCACCACCTCCTAAAGGTTCGATAGCCTTCCCAAACAGTGTGGGGACACATGAGTCTGTGGGACATTTGGAATGCTATCATAAAAGGAAAGCATGAAGGCGTGACTGCCCTTACTGCAGGGCAGAAGTGAGACGTTACTTGTTCTCACCACAGTGGGCCACGAAGCAAAGTGAAATGAATGCTTGTGTTCAGCTAACTTTTCCTGTTTTCTCCTTTATCCACCCATGCCCCAGCCTGTGGAATGATGCCACCCATATTTGGGGTGGAACATAGTAAATTTGTCTGAGATACATTCATGGACCCACCAACATGTATACTTTAGTCTCCCAGGTGGTTTTAAATCTTGTCTAGTTGGCAATTTAGATTAACCAGCACATGTTATGTTACTGAGAAATGAAACAAAAACAAAATTTGCTGCAACAATTGACTCTGAATGTTACAGTCTGCCTGCATATTTGCTGATAAATGACCACCAAACAGCTTAAGGGAACAAGGGGTTTATTTTCTTACGACAGTCCGGTTACCATTCTCAGTCCAGCTTGATGGGAGAGCATGCACCAATATCAGGATTGAGGGAACTGGCCACACCATCACAACACAGTGGCTGAGAGATGGAAAATTCTTATTTGCCAGACCAGCATGTCTGGCCAAGTGTACAGAAGGATGCCGACTCAACCAGATCTCCGTGATTTATTCCAGAGTCTAATCCCACCCACCATGGGTGGACCTTCCCCATCAGCTAGACAATCTACTTCAGGTTCTCTCTGGGCTTAACTCAACTACTAACTCTCTACAAAAGTGCCCAGAGCTCAAACCCTCAACAGTTAAGTTGACACCTGTGCCTAACTATGGCACTGAAGTTGACATTTGAGGAACAAGTAAGAGCTAGTTGGAGAAATATTGAGGAAACTGCCTTCTTGAGAGGACCAAATGTGTATTTCTCTGTCACTGTCTGTGTGTGTGTGTGTGTGTGTGTGTGTGTGTGTGTGTGTGTGTGTGTGAAGAGGTAGGATCCATTAGAGATCATTAATAGTACTACAGATTGATGAAAATAGGAAAATAGGTTGGAGGAGCAGAAGTGGTTGAACTAGAGTTACGAACTGCTGTGAGTCGGCTTCTGAAGAAACTGACATGCCGAGGAGGAAGCAAATTTTACTTTAAAAAAAAAATTTGTAATAGGGACCATGCAGAGTTGCTAGATTACCAAATTTTCACTTTGGAAAGGTCATTTAGGATTCAAAATGAGTAACTGGTATGAAGACAAAGTGGAAAGACCAGAAGAAGTCAACATTGTTGCCCACAGCAGAATTGAAAAGAAAGAACAGAAAAAACATCAGAAATGAAGACTGGAAGGAAAGGAAAGCACAGAAAACATTATATTGGCAAATACCTACCTATGGGATGTGATAAATTTTATAGATGAGGGGGCTGGAGAGGTGGCTCAGGGGTTAAGCTTCTGCCTTGCAGGCAGAAGGTCCTGAGTTCGGATCCTAGACCCCACATATAGACGCAGGGTGGAACCGGGGGCAGCCTGTGTTTCTGGTCCTGGTAGGGCGGAGCCTGTGAATCCTGGGGAAGAGTAAACAAGGAGGAGGTGGAGGTGTCCTTGGTGGTTCTACACACACATACATACACACACAAACGCATACATGCACAATTGAATAAAAAATTAAAAAAAATAAAAAAATTTATAGATGAGATGAAACAAAGAGAAGGATCTTTAACCATGTTTGGGTTTGTGGTTTCGCAATCTAAACTGGAATATGATGTTTCCTGATATAAAATCCAGAGAGTGCTGAAGACAATTCACACTGACTTTACACAAGAGTATAATGTGCAGGAGGACTGAAATATCATGGTGATAGCCAAAGGCAAGGTGTGTTGGTCTCATTCCTTTTAAAGGAACAGGTGGCACCTGGCACTTAGGCTGCACTCACCGAGATTCAGGTGACCTCTCTCAAATCTCGCTTCCCACTTGCCAGCTTATGTGACCTTTGAATCTTAACATCTTAAGTTATAACTACTTAAAGTGGATTAAAAGTCACTCCTAAAATCTGTTTTGAAGATTAAGTGCAATGATCACGTCTATAATTCCTATGCTGTTTTCTCAAATAAACTTTGAGAACAGGCCTATACAGTTGTTTAATTCTGTGTCTCAGTAGGAGAGCCATGCCTGGAGCATAAGAGGAGGCCTTAAACACACCCTAGGTGTGGGAGACCCTCTGTGGTTGGCTCAGAAAATAATAACGAAATAGATACAGCACGAGACAGGAGGAACTTGACAAACAACAGCTGACTCTAGGAACAAGTTCAGAACACACAATTTGTAGAGTGTATATTAGATATGTATCCTCAAGAATGAAAACTTTCAGGGAAGACCTAAAGAAAAACGAATGAATATTCTGATGGCGTATGATTTTACCCATCTGCTGTTCCTCTGAGCTTATTAATATAACACTCCTAACAGGAAGGCTGGTTTCTGGAGATGCCTCTTCATGTGTCAGCACCAAATTCAGCATGGTGAATGCTCCCGGGGTAGATGCTGGTTGAGCAAGGGATGGTACCATTTGAGACTGGAATTCCTCCCTTCAGGTGTCCTGAGCCCCTTGTGTCTCCCATCTCAGTGACATCGGGGGTGCTCTCGAAAATCTAACAGCAGTTGAAGCGCAGGCAGTCTCAACCACGCCCACCCTGTGTTTCTGTATATAGTAAGCTGTAGGTGTTTCCCCTATTTGGATACATCTCACAATTAGCTTCAGTGCTGCTGCTATTAAAACACGAGGCAACCGTGCCATCTTATGGGAAAATCTGATTTGTTTTGCGCTATTCTGGGTTCAAGTTTCTAATTAGAATCAGAGAAGGTGACATGACTGTGGGTGTGTGAAGTTGTCTCCCTGCAGCTGAGCGTCTCTTCTTCTTTGTCTGCCACAGAAGGCAGGCATCACTTTGTCAGTGCAGCAGGGCAGAAGTACTCACAGACTTCCGACAGCAGCTGGCCTTCTGGAGTGTGTTACGCAAGTGCTCTCCCTTGGCGAAGAGAAGTGTCTTAGGGTGCTTCCACAGTAACAGCCAGAACAGCTTCCCTGTGGATCTGATATCAATAGTAACAAATGCCTGTCTCTGACCAGTCTTCATGCTCTGGAACTTGAAGAAGGCTAGAGAGTGAGGGAGCAACCTGCAAAGGGGATGCTTGTAATTTAACTAAAAGGGAAGGAGAGTCTGAAGGAACGGGATCTCTGGGGCTGGAGAGAGGCGAAGGGTGCCATGTAGAAGGAACAGGGAGTTCAATGGCTTGGGGCTGCTTACATGGGGCGACTTAAAGACAGTGCAGACCAGCCTTCCTCTCCCAATAGCTTTAAGCTCTCCGTTTCATTCACACGCTTCATGTCCTTTTGCCTCCCAGTGGTCCTGATTTCTGTTCCTTCTTACGTTTTTGTTCTTTTCTTTTAATGGTATTTTGAGACAGATTCTTTGGGAAACACTTAGGTCCTAAAGGCAGAACCCTGTGATGAGATTGGTGGTCAAGTACGATGGATACAAGACTCTCCCTTCCTTGCCCCGTTCTCTTTCCCTCCCCCAAAAATGGGCAAATGGTAGCCATGTGAAAACTGGAAAAGATACTTCAATTAACAATGAGTCGGGGCTGGAGAGGTGGCTCAGGAGTTAAGTCTCTGCCTTGCAGGCAGAAGGTCCTGAGTTCGGATCCTAGACCCCGTGTATAGACGCTGGGCAGAGCGGAAGCGGGGGCGGCCTGCGTTTCTGGTCCTGGTAGGGCGGAGCCTGTGAATCCCGGGGCAGAGAAAACCAGGAGGTGGAGGCGTCCATGGTGGTTCCCGAATTTGCCTGTGGTTCCACACACACACACACACACACACATACACACACATATACACGTGCGCACACACGCACAACTGAATGAATAAATGAATGAATGAATGAATGAATGAATCTGCTTGCAACCTCATAGTGGATCTATGGACCTCTGCTATTTTATCAACCAAGATTACAGCATTTTGTTGTACATATCACAAACCACTGAAGCTCAGTCTTTGACAAATTCTTAGCTTAAGAAAAGTAATTTCAAAGCTCTGAGGGATGTTAGGACCTTACTCCAAACAGAAAAACTTGTTCTCTTTAAAGAATTTTATATAATCAAATTAATTAAATTGAATCTTTGGGTTTACTGTTGTAGAGCTATCATTGAACAGCAAATTCTAAGATTTTAAGGCAAAACACATTCCGTAAGAGATAATATGGCTATTTATTTTTGTACAAATTGTGAATATTTTGCTATTCTTCACGATTCTCCCCTTATGTTATAAATAAAGAGCCTCAATGCACTGCATTCATTTATGTCTCCTTTTATTTATCCTGGGAAAAGTCTGGCTGCCAAGTGTCAACGTGTAGTCATCATGGTCCCTGAAGTTGTGGGTTTATAATCATAGCTTTGCTTTCAGAAGATTATCATTTCTTCTCATGCTTACAAATATGAAGACCATATAAATATGCCTGAGACTATTTAGACTAGAAACAGAGTAGGCGGGACAGAGGATCCTGCCGCTGCTGTGCCAGTTACACTTGAACCGAAACTCTCTCCAATGATCCTGACCTTTAAAATATCCATCATTTTCACGACCAAGCTCAAAACAAGCTCATCACCAAATGTCCTGTGTATGCAGCTGGAGAAACGATGTAAAAAACATTGAGGTCTGTATCATAGCGCTAACAAAGCACAGTGAAAGAGTCAAGGCAAAGACTGATTGGCAGAGCTCTCCAAGCGCAATCATTTCTGCCTTGATATGTACCAGGTGTGCACACTGGCCAGGAATGACGTCATCTTCGCATGCCAGCAAAAGACCTGGTCCCTCCACTGTTAGAGAGGAGCTCTGTCTTACCTAGCTCGCAGGAATACTACTAACCTGAATCCAGGCAGCCTCCTTAGCAGATAGAGCCTACGTTATTTGTAGGACTTTTATTGTCATAGGCAAACCGTGCAGCTTGAGGAAGACATGATTTGGCTCCTAATGCTGTAAATTTAATTTTCCTTCTGAACACCTGCTAAAGGACTAACTAAATCAATTGCAATGTGAAATACATCACACTGGAAGCTTATGCCATATTTATTCTCATAGAGACATTCTTTGTAAGAAGTCTGCTTCAGTCTGTAGAGCCAGAAAAGTTTTTTTTTTTTTTTTTTTATAAGAAGGCTCTTTAAGAATCAGTGGAATCTTTTTAGGCTGTAGAAAATTGATGGATATTTGTAGTTATACACACAACTCACAAGACTGATTCAAGTGTGGAGAGTCTTGATAGTTTTTTTTTTTTTTATGGTGCATTTAACTCCCATTTAATTTTCCCTATTGGGAAATTATCAGGTAAGTCATCACTGTTCTACCCAAAGAAGACTTGATGCCATCCTTACTGACAGACTTCACAAATGAGGCTGATAATTAATAAGTAGAAACACCAAACTGTCCTCCTACTACTAAAAGTAGGAGAAGATTAAGGTAAACACTGTTAGGGGAGACATTTAAGAACTTTACCTCACTTGAAAGAAAAGTACGGTTTTGGATGCTTTCATGAAGTAAAAGTGAGAAAAGATACTTAAAATACTTCAATTACTAGGTTTTTTTTATAAAATTAGTAATTTATTCTGTGTGTGTGTGTGTGTATTAGAGAGCACTGTGTGTCCCTGTAGAGGACCAAGAGTGACTTAGGAATCATCCTGTATTTTTTCTACCTCCTTGCATTGGATTTCCCAGGCTCTGCCTCCCAGCATCAGAAGTGCGCGCTGCTGCAGTTTCCTCCTAGCATTCTTATGTGGGACATGGGATCTGAACTCAGTACCTTCTGCTTGGGAGACAGAGTCTTAACCCCTGAGCCATCTCTTCAGCCCACTAGTTGGGTTTTGTGATCATTAATCCTGGGTGTCAACTTGACACAACTGGTATTGACTAAAATCAGCTGAGACCACCTGAAGATATTATCTGGATCAATACATTTGCAATACAAAGACCAGCCCTAGATCCAGTTATAACCTCCCAGTAGCAGACCAGATAAAAGGAACCATAGAACAAAAGACTGGGAAGAAGAGATAATCTCCAGTAATCCTCTAGCCTTCATCTATCAGCCTCATAGATGGGAGTGACTTATCCTGACACCAGCCTCAGCCAGCCAGCCATGCTGCCTCTGCTATGAAAGACTGTATCTCCCCTCTAGAACAGTAAGGTGAATAAATCTCCCTTTCTCCCTTAAGTTGATTGACTTTGAGTGCTCTCTCACGGCAGTAGTTAATAGTTTTAAATTCCTTTTAAAATTTTTATTGTGTGTGTGGTCTGAGTGCAGACACACATGTGTGGGACAACTTGATGGAGTCAGCTTTCTCCATCCACCTTTATGGTGGTTCTGGGTATCCAACAGAAGTTTTCAAGCTTATATGGAAAGCAGTCTTACCTGTTTAGTGACCTTGCCAGAACCCAATAGTTGCATTTAATCCTGCAAGCCTTTTTGGAGGCATGAGAAAGAAAATAGCTTCATCCTTCTGGCCTGCTCAGCAGTAAATGAATATGAGAAGAACAGATAAATGCCATGATTTGTAAATACTTCAAAGCTTATGAAGGCTGTAAATGGAAAACCAGCTTAATATGGCCTCTATGTGTTGACTGACGTACTTGCTTTGGGATATCTGTACAAAAAATGTTATGTTTAGAGAATAAAAAAGGGAATAGCTTTTCTAGTTGTGGTGGATTTTTAAAGTAATCATATTGGGAATATGTTTACTATATCTTTTTGAATACCTGCTAATCAGACTCATACATAAAGCTCAAATTTCATGTTATAACCATATATTTGGGACCCTTAAGTACATTGTCCAGATTTGTTTTATATTTAGCATATAGAATTTTTCAAAGGACTGTCTATTGATTTAAACCAATTTTTTGTACTCCCCAGTACTCTTCCCAGTAAGGTTAATTGTATCTCATGGGAAAATTGTATTTCCTATATACTCTCTGTTCCTGAAAAAAAAAAAAAGAAGTTTTGAATGTCAATTAGTTAAGGCCAACTTAAACTTATTGAAAGCAGAGCTCAGTCAAGGTCAATTTTTGAGTAGTGGAGCACAAAACAATGAATGCATCTGCCAGTGTTTTCCGAATCTAGAATATCAACAACCCTGGGTGGTCCACCTGCTATGACTGCAGCCATATGCATGCCTAGTCTTTCAACTAGTTTACAAGCTCATTAAACTATGGACAGGTTCCACCAGAACTCACTTTCTGTATATAATCCAGGAGAGTGTCTTGTTCTAGCTTTAAAATTTTAAAAAATGTAGAAGATATGAGAATTCTTGTGAATCTAAACCTAAAAAAGAGAGAGAATTTGGGATGGATGGCCTCTGCTTTATGACTTTTTTCCAAGTGTGATGGTTAATATTAATTGTGAACTTGACCTAGGAGATAGGCCTCCAAGTCCACCTAGAGGATATTTCTGAGAAAGGATATTTCTGAGGGATGGTATTGATTATATTAATTGGTGTGGACAGACATAGTTCACTGAGCATGGGACCTGGCTCCTGGCTGGGGGTCCATTCATTCCCCCTCCTGCTTTGGATGTGATGTGACCAACTACTTCAGGCTTCTGCCCTTGTAATTTTCCTTCAAGGAAAGACTGTTATGTGATCCAGCTTAATCCTTTCTCCCCAGTTGATTGGGTCAGGTACACATGATTGCAATCAAAGTAATGAAGCTAAAACACCATTGTCTACACCGAAAGAGCTATACTGTGCTACTTCACAAAGAAAGGGAGCTCTGGCGAGATGCTTTGAAATTATCTCAGCAAGTGACTGAAAACTGCCTTTTCGTATTGTCTAAGACTGGTGATAAAACTAATAATAAACAGGCCAACATGAAAAATAAGTTACTGAAGACCAACAGGAATGTATGTTTTGAGAATATACATGCCAAAGAGAGAGAGAAAAGGAATTCTTGCTGCCATTTAGTATCTTCCGATGTGTACGTGTTACAAAACAAAAGCTGGAACTCCTGCATGGTTGTGAAATCATACCCCACTTTCATGGGTATAGAGATTTTTATTTTGTGTGTTTATTTTGTGTTTATGTGTGAGACAGGGCACATGCATAGAGATCAGAGACCTGCTTTCAGGAGCTGGTACTCTCATGCCACCTTATACAATCCAGAGATCAAACTCAGGTCATCAAGTTTATACAGAAGTGCTTTTGCTCTCTGAGCCTTCTTACCAGCAGTTAGAGGTTTTTAATACCAGGAAAATTGTCCTCAGGTGGGTATGGAAGCATCAATTGTTTAAGTACTTCCAACAATGGGCAGAATGTCTTTAAAGTGCTCATGCAGAGGAAGAAATCAAAACAGCTAGTAGAAGGTCAAATGGCTTTGACACTGATATATCAGCAGACCTCAAGTTCTCAAGTGCAGAAAGGAGACTGCTTCATGGAAATATTTGCAGGGAAAGAGAAATAGCAGACACACTTTCCTTCAGACAAGTCTTCTGATGAAGTGCTGGAATTGTTGTGTTTGACTTTAATTATTTGCCACCTAACTTTTGTAGAATTAGAGTTCTTAATGGATTTCAGCATTCATTTCTTATTTCAATTTAAAACTCACCTATTATTTTCTCTCTACTTCCTCTTGTCTTTTAGTCTCTTTTTCATTTATTTTCAAAAGTCCTAAACTTTGTTTCTTTTTTAAAGATAATAAAAAAGAGCTTGTATTCTTTCAGCCTTCTTAAGGCTGTTAAAGCAATTTTTAAAAAATGAATTTTGAAATTGTTTATTCATGAACAACCAAATTATCCCATTCTTTGCTGGAATGATAATGTTGGTTAGTTAAATCAATTGCAGGCATTTGCATTCCTTTCACACAATGGCACAAGTTGCTCCCTGGAGCAGCTTCCGGAATGTCCTATTCTTGTGACTAATTATTTTATTATGCAAATTCTTGGGGCCCAGTGTGATGCTTTGATACAGGTATATTATTAGTACTCTCATATTCTGGGGAGTTGAGCCATTTAACATGTATATTTTCATTAACTATCACTTTCCCTTCTTTTTGTTTACTCTCTGAAGTACTTTACTAGTATAATCGTAAATGACCATCAGTTCTCATCACAAATATCAAATGAAATAATATTGCTTTCTAAGCTTTCAGCTGCCACCTCACTTGTGAATCATTCACCATCTACTCTTCAGGCTTCTTTCACTTTCAGTTTAGTGGATGTGGCTCACCTGGGTAATCAATCTCTTGTCTTTTCTGTATAGAACCTGCCTTACTAGGAGGAGTGGTGGGCTAAGGTTGGAGTTTTAATTTCCAGTTCCATATGTTCTCCGACCATGTCCTAAAGAAGCCTTGAGATTTCAGTATCCCACTTTTAACGCGAACATTTGTTGTAAATAAGTCTGGCAGATGGCCACGACACCTGGGACAATTAAGCCCCAGGGATGGCCGAGTAGTTTCTAAGGCAGGGAGAATTTTCCATCTGTTTAAATGGCACTGGGAGTTTAGGCGAACCAGTGTTGGTTGCCTGGGGTACATGTCACATAAGCTTACTTGCTGTCCCCTACATATTTCTTGTCTGTCCCTCTAAAAATTAGAGACATCAAGAAAATACATATTCATGTGCTTCTATAGCTATCCGACTTCTATAAATGGATAACTTAGCTTCACTGAGCTCTTTGATAAGATACAAGATGCAACAATTTTCCCTAAAATTCTGTTTTAGAATATTCCAAAGTCAGAATTAAATACCTAAGAACAAATCAGTCCATTGAAAAGATATCAATGCACCATAGAACAGGTTGTGGAGACCAGTATTCTGAGTCAGTCCTCCCCTCCAAATACCCTACCTTCCCCTACACACAAGCAACCCACTAATTAATTTCGTTTGATGGAATCTTACCAAATCAGCAAGAGAAATATCATTTGAAATATAGTCTGCTATTTTGAAGATTTGTCTTTTCTTATGAGAAAACCATGGGAAATCTTTCATGAATTGGGCAGAACTGGTATTTGTTTGTTTCTGTTTGTGAATTACAGTGAGTTGGCTGGTACCGGGAAGCTGCCTCATTTCTGCAAACTTTAGTCACATTGCCATCTGAAGTCACTGCCAAGTTTTCAAAAATGAGCCTGGACTGCTATTCCAATTCACCACCCCGCCTCCATGGCAGATGGCATTCGCTCATGCAGAGGACACAGCTAAAACTGCTCGCTGGACGTGCCATTCCACTGCTTGGTTTGGGTTTCCTCGCGTCAAAGAACTTGCATACCAAAGCAAAACAACTTCTGCATCTTCAGTCTCCAGCAGCAGCTGCAGTGGCTCAGGCCTCCATTCCCTCCAGGCACCTCACCAACCAGCACTTCTTCAGTGCCATGCATCTTCCCTGTGCACACTTTCCTGGATTGGGTAAGCACACTGACTTATATTTTGATTACTAAATATTGGGATACTATTGTGGAAGAATACCCTAAATGCTGAGGACCAAGTTCTTGAAAAAGCTAAAGTAACCTAAAGAACCAAGTTGGGGTAATGGTTAGGTGCCGTAAGTGGTAAAATTACCTGTTAACAAACAGGAGACCTGAGCTCCTCAGCATCCATGTCAAAGGCAGATGTAGTGGCCCAAAGGGTAATTTAAGGACTGGAGAGGCTGTGATAAGCAGATTCCTTAAGCTCACTGGCCAGAGAGACTTGTCAAACTGATGAGCTGGCTGAGAGAACACTTGTCTCAAAAAATAAGGGGAAAGCAATTGAGGAAGATACCAGATATTGCCCTGTGCATTCACAACAATAAATTACACATGCACATTCACTTGCTCACAGTCATTAAAATATATGCATAAAACACACGCATGTGTACATGTGCACACACTTCAATATACACTAAAAGCAAAAAGAAGGCAGCTTTTGAAGTTACAGACTAAACTTGGTCTTAACTCTGTCATTTGCTCTCACTGTAGCTTTCAGGAACACATGTGATCAAATAACCATTCTTCAGACACCTCCAGGTGTTTGACGTACCACTTCCTATGTTGTCAATGATTGTGGCCATCTCAGTGTCAATTTGTTATGGTCACATGGTGATATGTTAATACATCGGGGTCAGCCCTGGGGCCTCCATTCCTTACTTTGTGAATCAGATGGCCACCATTATCTTTTCCTCGCACTACTGCCATCTTGCTCTGTGTCCACTGCCATAAACTCACTTTAGGAGAATATTGCTGTATTTTAACCTCAATTTTCTATTCTATTTTTCCATCCCCTTTAAAGCTATTGTATTTTCTCTGAGTTTATAAACATAATTTTAAATTTCCTAGACATCACTGTATCATATACAAGGGATGGCAAAGTCCTTTGAGATGCTTTGTGAGCCACAACTGGTGCCCTGGAACCAGTGTGTTTCTGTTAAAATGCCACCTCTTCAATTTATGAGCTGTATGGCCTTAGATGAGTTACTAGATATCTCTTTTCTCTCAGCCTACTCTCATCTAAGAAAAATATAATAGACGCATCAAAGTTGTTGTGTTAGGAATACAACAACTAAAGAACTTCAAGCAAATAAACCCATTTCCTATGCAATTCTAGTCAAGGAACATCCTTAATTCTGATTCTGCTGTTGTTCTCTGTGAGATGATACAGTGTCATCACTGTTTTAGAGCAAAGCAAAATTTCTGCGCTTGACTTCTCCATTAGTTCCTCTCAATCAGTTTGCAGCAAATTTTCAACCTCTGCCTAAATGACCATCTGAACAGCCAAGTACTCACTCTTTCCTCTCCTCTGTGCTCTTCAGAGTTTGTCATCTGCATGATTTCTCTACAGTGAATTCTCTTAATAAACCCTCTTGTGTATCCATGCTTCTTTTTTTACCAACAATACACATTTAGAGTCAATGCTTTTACCTAAGTTCGCATATTCATTGTTGATTGGTTTGTTTTTATAATTTCAAACATTCTCCTATGAATGCCTTTTCAAAAATTTTTCTTTTGTTAAGTATCTCTTACCTGCCTATTTTTGCATGCCTTGTCTTTTAAAAAGTTGTTTGCACTAGAGGTAATCTATTCCTCTATGTATCCACTTCGATGTTCCCCCAGCATCCACACTGTTCTGCTGCTGTTTTGAAGCATGCCCCACATCCATCCATCTTAGGGCCATTGCGCCTGTTTTTTCTGTGAACTGAAAATGATGTGTGTCTCTAGATTCTTCCTTGTTTATTTTCTGTTTTCACTTGTGTCTCCGCTCAAGTATTTCCACTGCAGTGAATCATTCCATCAGCTTCTTATACTTTCATGTTTTCTTTGCATCTCTTGACATATGTAAGACTCTTAAGTTGATTTGTTTGCTACCTGTCTCTCCTGCTACTGGGAAGAGCAATTGTCAGTTTCATTCAGTGCTCCAGCCTGGCCCTAGCTCTTTATGTGATGGACTCTCTGTAAGTATTTGCTAAGCAGATTAATGAGTACGGTGTAAACAATGATTGCCCCACCACAAATAATTCTAGAATTCTTAAAATGTAGGGGTTTGGCACATTTTCTGTAAAACATCTTACCCTGTATACAATGGGTGGACTTCATGCAGTCAGCAGAAGCCCTCAGAACAATTACTCAGTTTTCTTGAAAGAGAAGCAATCTGTCTCAAAACTGCAACATAGAACATCTTCCAAATCCAGCTTAGACTTACGGCTTCAGCTCAACTGTTCTATGAGCTTCTAGACTGCCAGCCCAGTCTGTAGAGTTTGGTCTTGTCAACACTCACTGTAGCAGTTAGTCTTTTCTGTTGTGTGAGGTAGCACTCAAACTCAAGCAGCATAAAAGGAGAAAGGCAAGATTTATTCAGCTTACAGTTCCAGAAGAGAGATACAGTCCATGGCAGGAAAGGCATGGTTGACTGGCAGAAGCTAGAGGCAGCCTAAATCTTGTCCATCAAGGAGACTGAGAGCTGCAAAACTGACAAGCATAGAGCAGACCTCTCCCAGAAGTAGGGTGGAGCTAATCAGACTGAAGATCCACCCCCTGTGACAGGCTTCCTTCCCAAACAATTAAGGATTCAAATGCATAAACTTGTGGGGAACAACTCACATTTGAAACTATGACACCCACACTTGTGTGAATCAATTCCTTACAACGAATCTTTCTCCTCTCTCTCTCCAGTCCCCATGCCTTGGCCTTATTCCTCTCTTCTCCTTCCCATTTCCTTATTTATACTCTCTTCTTTCCCTCCCTCTTCCTGCCATTTCCTCTCTTCATATGTATCTATATATTTATATGTACACATGTCATGCATATCATGCTGATTTTTTCTGAAGAATGCCAGTTAACTAACCTTTCCTTACTGAAGTTAGGATTAAATTAAGTACTATATAAAGAATCTAAGTAAATAAAGTAACTATCATTACATGCTGAGTAAACTTGTCAAATAGCATATATTTGCAAGCATAGCAGTTGTTCAATAAAAACTTGATGCATAAATGAAGAATGAATACCCAAACTTGGATGTATTTGAACACAAATTTTTCCAGATGATTAAAAATCCATCTGATTTGAACAATATTAATAATTTCTGAACAGTGCTTGAAGTAGGATGTGCAGCACATTACATTTCCCTGGGAAGGTTTAGGAAAGCTGGATGCATATGTAGTCACTCACTAAAAAATAAACTGTATCTCTTCTGTTATCATAAAAATGAATGAAAGGGAAGCTGAATACCACATCACCTCCAGAATCTTTCACAAGGTTTGAGGTGAACCCCATCTTATGAATCTGAAAAACATTTTTAAACATGGTCTGAATAACTAATTGGGCCAATGTCCTTTGGGTGGAAAACACATTATATGAATATTAACTATTTAGTTTAGATGGAAATGGAATGGCTAAAATACTTGAACATCTGGAAATTAGACAAATTTCAAGAATATGAAATGCAGATGGTGTTCTAGGAAGAATGTATTATGTCTCAAATAACTGAAAAGATTGAAACTATCAGTGCTGAATTGAATTGAATGAATAGTTCAATGGGTAAAATTTCTTGCAGATGATCTGAATTCAAATCCACAGAATCCCTATAAATAAGAGTGTGAATTGAATGAATTGAATAAATTGAACTAGTGAGCTTTATAAAGGGGCACAGAATATGGATTTGAAGGTTCATTGGACACTTCACATTTGAAGCTCCTTCAGATATATAACATAGAACATCAAGAGGCAGACACGAGTAACAGGAAGGACAGAGTCAACACTAGGGCAAAAGGGGTGGCTGTGCTCGTGTGTGTGTGTGTGTGTGTGTGTGTGTGTGTGTGATCATACATATGCATGGATGAGTATGTATGCATTCATGTGTGTGAATGTCAGTGTGTGTGTGCCATTGTGTGCATGCAGAGGTCAGAAGACAACCTTGGGCGTAGAATCCTTCTATCACACCTTGCTTGTGATGGATTCCTATTGTTGCCTACAAACTTTTAAGGATTCTCTTCTCTGCCTCCCATCTCTGTAAACACTGGAATTAGAAACATGGGTAACCATACTCTGATTTACAAGGATTCTGTGTATTTGAGTTCAGATCATCTGCAAGAAATTTTACCCATTGAACTATTCAGACAGGAGTCCTTAGTGCCAGGGAAGACTACCAATAGAACCTTCTGGGATACTTGGAAATTTCCTAAAATTCTAGCTATTCTCTAGCCTTAATTTAGGAGATGTCTCCAAGTTCTAATGTCTATGTTTCTAATAACCCAATTTGATAGCTGAAGAGAAATAATGAGACGGAATAATAAGGATGTTTTTGTTAATTAGGATTGAAGGCTGTCTTAAATAGAGAAAAATGTCTCTACTGCCTTTAAATGTGCATATACTGTCAACCTACTCACAGGAATAACTACGCCTAATAAGCATTTAAAACTCTTATTTAAAAATTCGTTTTCACACGTTTTATATTGAGTTTTGTTTATTTCAACAGCTGCTAAAGTAAATCTTCTAGTTCTCTGGGAATTTTAGCAACAAAACAAGTACAATTTCTAGAACCTAATTCTTTCTTCAGTGTTTGAATTAAAGCCAATAATGGATGGCAGCCTGTAGATGTATGCAAGCTGTCACACAGGAGTTTGTTTTTCATGACTCTGATCCAGATCAGAGCATCAGAACTGGAGAGATTTGGGGGAAAAGACAGAACAAAACTACAAGAATACCATATCTTATTGTTACCTTAAATCCTAAATTCTCTTAACTATGTGTGGCCAGTGAAATGACACTATGCACACAAAGAATTCTCTCGTTTAAGGAAATAGATCTTGTCCCTTGGATAATATGGCTCAAAAATAATCAAGATTCTTTAATTGTAAATATAAGTTCAAAGGCCATAATAGATGGTTATAGCCCATGTCTTTAAAAATATTTTAGGGACTGGCATGGTGACTCAGAAGGTAAAGGTTTGATCCCCTGAACCCACATTGTAGAAAGAGAGAATTGAGTCCACCAGCCTCCACATACATTCACAAAGAAATAATCTCACATACAAGCACACATGATATATAAAGTATGTAAAAATTTTAAGTCCTTTTTCTCATATTTCTATACACTTACACCGTATCTTTTATAGCTGATAGATATTTGATGCCTACTAGGTACTTTGATTGCATTAATTCTCCCTCAACCTCTCTAATCGGCATTCTTTCTCTTTTCCTTCTCCATATTCCACTGATCTCTCTTAGTTTTTTCTGTTCCCCTTCAATCAGTTTCCACATATGAGAATACACAAGCCAATATGTTTTATGAAAATAATTTATTTCACTTAATATGATGATCTCAAGTACCATTTGTTTTCTTGCAAGTGGCATATAATTTTGGTTTCTTTATGATTAGATAAACTCCCATTGTGCCATATTAAGAAATATATTTTTACTTGTTAATGGGCAACTACGATGATTCTATACTTTTGTGTCCAAATCTGAACAATTCTTTAGTTACCTACCAGGTGCTTTCTTGGCATAGTCAGTGTTCCTTTGACTTTTCATAAACTCACAGTTAGAAATACCAGTCAGGAATGTTTAGCATCAAGTGGAGAAATTTAGGAATCAATCACATGAAGGATTTTCTGATCCTAGCAACCTTCAGTTTAAGAATCTAGCCTCTGTATGCTTGTATAGTTCTATTGCCATTTTTCTTGAAACAAAATGGACTTTGTTACAAATGATTTTTCTTTTTATATGCATCAGTCTAAAATGCCTTCAAGCTGGCAATACTCTTAAATAAGATGTTAGACAGGTTTTACCATGTGTAATTTTAAAAATTAGAAAGGACACAGTTATTACCAGAACTTAAGCAGTAGGGAAAAACTTCCATCCAACTCCATTCCTTCAGTTTCGCATGTATAAGAGTTGACTCTGACCTATTTAGAGACAGTTTTGTGACTAAAGTTTAAAATATGCAGTCAGATTTTGAAGAATTTGCCTTCGCTGATTTTTAACTTGTCTTTAATCTTCCTAAATGTTAACTGCATTCTTCTCTATACAGGTAATTATTGTGCTATTTCAATTGTTTTCCCCTCACAGAAATTATGTTCGTGTGCCATGTATATGTATGTATATGTGAAATACAGATATGTATATATAATACTTTCAAATTATTGATACTCACAACACATGGAGAAATCCATTCTTATACATGCTTTTATGTTTGGAAACATGGAGAAATCCATTCTGAAGGACACTTCAAGATGACGGTTCTAACAAAGTCTCATCACCAAAAGTCCAGATTATGTTTCATTGCTTTAAAGTTGGCAGTCGCCATTTTGGCTACAGGTCTTATGGTCAAAATCTACTCAGAGAAACCAAGCAGCTACAGAGATCATTACCAATAAGGCTACTAGAAATTATCAGTGACTCTGGAAACCACCCTGCTTCTATTTTGTATGTACACATTTGCACATGGGATCGTAGAAGGATTGACTCCAAGTGACACTGCCAAGTATCATTCTGCAAACAATAGTCTCGGGTTTGATTGAAGGGTTGATGAATCCACAGTTGAAATTTATAATGTATTATGCTATAGGGTTTATGAGGATCACGTGGAAGTTTCATGTTACTGGTAACTAGCAGAGAAACAAGTGCCAAAAAATGTAACCAGGCAAAATGAGTGGGAGAGATCTCTGTTCTTCTTTTCAGCTGATTTTCCTACAAGCTAAGCAAAGTTAAAATTTGAATTTGGAACTTTCAATAAATTTTGGCAGCTATAGTTCACTGATAGCTAATAGTAGTAAAGCAACTGGTCAAGTCTTTCTGACTCTTGCTATGTTGTAATTGCTCTTCTGTCACACTGTCTCAACAGGATAAAAATATCCATAAGAAAATGAGATGTTAGAATAGTTCCCATTATGATATGCAAACTTATAAGATCTCTTATCCTACTATGCAAAACATGATCAAAGTACATGGGAGCTGAACTTGGCCAGTGAATCGATACTCAGCCAATTCTGTTTTGAAAGATTATGTCAAGGAGGTTTCATTCTATGTACAATTTAAAAACCCTAATTTATTAGTTTGGCAAAAAGCAAAACTCATAAAATTTACTTTTAATGGGTTTTAAGGTCTTATCTATTCAGAACTTTTGTATGAACAGTCTTTAAAACAACATTTATTGTTTTCATCCAGACTATGTAGAATGGGCACTGATGATTTGACTCATAGATTAGTAGCGCTCCACAGAGGAAAAAAAAAAGGACGAAAAGCTGGGTGTTTAGGTAGATACATAGATGAGAAGATTTCTTAAGGGAATTGACTTGTGAATGTTAAGCCTGAGAGAACCTAGAGTGTATTTTGGGCAAGCTGGGGAATTAGGACAGCTAGAGGTATGACGCAGACAAGTCTGAAGGCCTGAGAACCTGGCTCTGCTTTTGTGCAGACCCTAGAGAACAAATGTCTAAGGGCTGGAAAAGATGAATATGCTGCTACCTAAGGACAGAACAAATTATCTGTTTCTCTTCTCTTCCTTCCATCTGGAACTCAGCCATTTGGGTAATGCCCACTGACTGGTGTAAAGCAAAGTGTTCCTCCGTAAGTGCACAGGGTGCTGATAGAAAGAGAGTCTTTGCAAGCAACCTCACAGACACACTGAAAAATAATATTTAAACAGTTGAATTAAGATAATCATGATAGTTATAAATGATTGGCAACTTGACAAAACCTAGGTTTACCCAAGAACAAGCTTCTGTACATAATGGTGAAGGATTATCTACATTAGTTTAGCTGGGAAGAACCACTATAACTGGGGCAGCACCCCATTTATGGGATGGGGTCTTAGATTGAATAAAAAGGAGAACATGAGCTTTTTTTTTAAAATCTGTACCTGCTTTCTGACTATGGGTGTAATATGATCTGCTACCTACACACCTATCACCATGTCTTTCCTGTCAAAACAGATTACAGCCACTTAAACTATGAATTAAAATAAATTCTTGCTTCCTAATTTGCTTTCATTAAGCATTTTGTCTTAAAAACAACAAAGTAATATACCAGTCAATTTGATATCAGCTTAACTATCACATATTGAACCAAAATTTCTAAATTTGTGACATACATTCTATTCTATTCTATAATCTACATTTTATTTATTCATATGATTATGCATACTGAAAACTACTTATGTCTCAGACATTCTGAAAGGCTTTGAGAGTGTAGTCATCAAAATCACTTTTCTTAGGTTGTTCAAAATTGATTGTAAAAGAACTATAGAAAGCTTTTAACTCATTTGTCTAAATATTCTCAGAGCTACTATTATGTATTTTGTGGGGAAATTGTTTTATATGGTATAATAACCCATGGAAGGGAAATCAGAGGAACAGAAGGGAAATCAGAGAATCTTGGTTCTGGTATCTCTTTTCTGATCAACCATGGGTGAGATAGCAAATGATTAAACTCCTAAGCTTCCCAGTTCATGAGCAGACCACTTATCAGTGGTGGTAAATGCATGCGTCAGTTGAGTCCATGTCATCTTATGTGTGCAATATACTGACTTGCACAGAGTCAGCGTTATAAATAGTAGCTATTGTCAAGGAATTAACATAGCAGTCTAAGAATGCTTCTCATTCTGCTTTAAAACAGTTCTAATTGCGACCAAGTCCTGAAGTCTGCCTCCCTGCAAATTCCACCCATTGGAACTCATTATGCTCACTAGAGCAGATAAACTTAATTCCTTCTTCCACACGAACACCCTTAGGAGATCAGAAAACATTTTCTACACATCCTCATTTTTTCCCCAATTGAGCATCTGTGATGAACTTTTGTTGTTCTTGAACTTTTTTTCTAAAGTGTAATGAATATATTAGAACCTTTGAAAACCATTCACGCTAGAGTGGGAATCAGTTTTTGTACCAAATTTAGACCCGTTTTGTAATAGGAACTAGAAATTCGCTCTTCTCAGAGTCTGGCTTACGAGATAATAAAATGCCATCAAGGCAAGAGTCTCCTAATTTCATGTCCACCTATTTTGCTGAGTTGTATTATAAACACAAAGCTGTCCTTTTACTTATCATCATAAATAAAATTCATTTCAAGCTTTAGTACAGTGTTTCACAGCTTTTTGGAAATATCATGTCTTTAATTAATTTAATGTCTTTAATTAATGGATGATCTTAAAGAGCATGGTGAAATCCTTGTCTACTTACTGTGCTAGAAGTGAATACCAAGATAAGTATTGATCTTCAGTAACAATTTTGTGAGAAATAATGCATATCTACAAACAAAATAATGGCATAATGGCATCATTTAGTATGCTTGTAGTCTATTTAATAATAGTTTTATCAGCAAATCAACTGAATTCACAAATGTGCCTTGGCATTTCAATGGTTGTAGTATTCCATATGTGCATCGTGGAACATAAATCATACTTCATAGATGTTTATAGTTAGAAACAAAGGAATATATTCATAGGAATTTTCAGGTACTTTTTGATGATCACTAATTTCACATCAACAAATTGTAATTTTTTTAAGGTATTTGCAACAGGTAATCAGGTATACCATTGGCATTTTTTTCTCTGTTAAATTAAAATTCGTTTGTCTAGTTTGCACTTTGAAAGGAACTCTTACTCATATAGTATCATGCTTTCACTCTTTTTAGAGTGTTGTTCACTGAACTACAAAGACATGCCAAAGCACATACATATGAATACATAATATATTAAAAATTACATTTATTGATATTGCTCCAAATCTCATTGGAAAACCTTTAAATTTCAAGAAGCTCATATTAATTTTTCTTAAAACTCTAATCTTCTTTTGAAAGCTCAAATGTTATCACAGGCAGTAAATACTCAGTTGTTTACATTATGATGACAAGTTCACTTTATTTATTTTCAAGAAAATGTCTGCCAGACATGTCTTAGTGTGGTTATTCAGCAAGTGTTGACATTGTTGAAGAAGCTCTGGAGAACCCAGTTCAATCAGCCATACTTCAAGAAATGCTGTTGCCACGAAATGTTGCTCTCTTGTCCAAAGGAATAATTTATCCTAAGCCAGATATGAGTGACTGTGGTATGGAATAGGTTGCCCTGAACTTTATGTTCCACTGTGGAAGAGGTCATCTGAACATGTACAGTCACGGAATAAGAGAAAGAAAGAAATGAAGGAATTTACCAGTTACATTCTTAGGCAAGTGGGTTACTTCAAGGCAGGAAAGTTTAAGTCTATCTCTAACCTTCAGATGCTACTTGTCTACATTCTTAGTTTTGGGTGGGCAGAATCTAGAGGTCTACTACTAGATTCCTTCAGAGGTTTTATCTGGTGTCAAAATGATATCATGTTGGTGATAAATGACTGCTCAAAAATACCCCAAATTAATTTTGATTGTTAATCTACAGGATTGCAGTTTTCTATGCTTGTGAAGTTCTAACCAGTCAATTGCAGAATCTTCAAAAAAGTATATTTGTTCTGTCAGCTTCACTCAGGTTTCTATTCAATAAGGGCCACCACAAGTTACAACCTGCTCCTTCCTTGTTTTCCCTGTTGTGTACATCTGCTCTGGTCTCTATGTGTCCACTGGTGAAAAATCCTGAACTCTATTTCCTGCATATCATGGACCTTTCTTATACTTTTAACTGGAACACCAGGCGAAACATCTCCAAACACACAAGTGCACGCGCACACACACACATATACACATACATATTCATGCGTACATACACTCAGACAAACACATGCACAAATACACACAGGCACACACATATACATAAACATAAAGACATAGACACACATATATACACAGACATACACACACAGATTCACACACGTAGAGAAAGATAAAACAGACAACCACAAATAGACACACATGCACACAGATACAATGAATGCTCTACTGACATAAAAAAAATGCTTACTTTGACCTCAAACTCTTAAACTTTACTTTGTTTAGATTTCCTCAATCTTGCTTTAGATGGTTATTCAAATCTTGGGCTTGGATCCTATTAAAATCTGTGTCAGAAAGGAAACTGGTTCTATCAGTTGCCAATCGGAACAAGAATCTTAACCACTCTCCCTGCTTCTCATTTCACATCATGAAATGAAGAACTCATTACTTACCTCAGGGAAATGTTCAGAAGATAAAATGAGAAAAAACATGTGTCTGCTCAAAGTGCAAAGTTAATAATGTGCAATCACTTGTGGAATCATAATTATGTGAAATACTGCCTGTAGTTGTTAATATCATCACAGTAAGTATAATTCCTAGAATCACATGAAGCAAAAGCAAAATTAAAGTATAAATGTCTTTGAGGTATTATTCCTTTGGTAACAGAATTTCTCACTTACAGGCTTATGTCAAAATAGACATTTGAGTCTATAAAATTCTATGAGTTTATGAAAGATTCTTCGTTTTGCATTTTTCTATTGATGGCCCAATTTTCAAGCATGAACTTGATTAATTTGTAACTTCCATAAGCTCCTTTGGCAAGTGGATACATTGGATCTTATTATCTGCCTATTCTGGAGTCTTGAAGGGAAACTTCTCACTGAGCCCTGCAGTTTTCATGTGTAAATTGAAGCACATGATTCAGTTCTTCTGATAATGTCTTCTGACCAGGAATATTCAACCAACAGGGAGGCAACTACTACAAAGGAAATTTAGTGACTTAGGACTTGGGAGCAATGTCATCTCAAATATCCATATCTGAGCAAATCTCATCCAGATTGTCCAGGAAAAGCGAACTGGAGAAAACTGGGCTTTAACTGGAAGATGAGAAAGTTTGCAGGACTTTCACACATTTGTCTTATAGCTACTGACTTGTTTTTCCTCTTTCTTCTGTAGGAAATGTCTTTAACCATGTCTTTAGTAGATGCCCCAGTAGATTTCTCTAATTTCTTGAAACTTCTCTGGTCAAGCTTTCTTTCTAGCATTCCAGAATCAGTGGTTAGTCTTCCTTTTCATTGCAATGAGAAGTTTGATACTGGGAGTTAGGCCACTCCATGGATGTATATTATCTGTCAACAGTCATGTGATTTCCCCTTCATCTCACTGCCTCTCTTGTGATGTTTGTTGTATTTCTATGCATTAGGGGAAACCTTTTTCCTGACTTTATTGATCTTGTGAATATAGTTATCTGTTCTGATCAGCATTAAATACCAACCTGATACCTAGGACACAGGTCAACAGATAAAGTTTAAAGGGTTTCCCAGAAATCTGTTTTCTCCTTCCACCATGTGGACTCCCTAGGTGAGACGCAGGTTGAGAGGTTTGCATGCAGGTACCTTTACTTACTGAGCCATTTTTACGGGGCCTGACAGGGATACTCTAAGTTAAGGTTAGACACTGGTCATGCTATGAGGAATTGCCTTGATTCTTTCCATTGATGTGGAAGGACCAGCCGGAGGGTAAGTGGTACTGTTCTCTGGGTGTGGGGCCTTAGACTGAATAGAAGATATCTCCACTTGCAAATTTGATTGCAATGTGACCAGTTGCTCCCAGCTTTTCCCACCTTAACTTCTCAATGGATCATGGCTTTGAATTATGAGTAAAAATACATCATTTCTCCCTAATATTACTTTGGTCAATATATTTTTTATGATAGCCACAGGAGAAGCAAGTAAGCAGCTATCCAATCAGATATTTTATACAACATCTGTCTGTATATACTGATCATTTCTAAACTTTTATTCAAGCTCACACACTTCCCCATTAGCTACAGAAAGGTGCCAAATACATCTACTTTAATGACTCTCCATTTTTGCACTTTGATAAATATCAGTGGTCTAATTGCATTACCTATAGTTCTAGTTAGATTTTCTATTACTTTCCAGACAGCGTACTTCAAAACTTAAAATCTTCCTACCTTTGTTGTTTTAATGACCTATCAGTTTATTTCTGCACTGAAAGCTCTATTCTGTAATGTGATAGAATGCATAAAATAGAACTTATAATAAGTGTTGAGTCCCATTTCTCTTTAACAATCTCTGAAATAAAATATTGTTTCCCCATTGTATGCATTCTGAAAGTCTTTGGTATACAAGTACATAAATGAGTGCAAATACTTTCAACAGATAAGATTTGAGATTATAGGAAATATGCCCCAAAGGTTAGGATTTGGTAAGCAAGGGAAAATTGAAAAAGGTTATGCTTAAAGAAAGGAGAGGAGAAGCAAAGAATTTGTGAGCTGCTTCTATCAGTTTCTGTTCTTATCTATCCATTGGAAGAAGGAACAGTTCAACTCTGTTTTCTTTTGTGTAGTTCTGTTAATTTTTCAAACCCTTAATTCTTACTTCCAGACAAACTTAATTATAGACCTGCTGACAGAATGTCATCTCCATTTATACCATATTTTAATCTGGATTGCTTTAAGTTGTACTTACAACATTAGGCACAATTTTTGAATTACTAACTTTGTGGAATTCTTCTGACACAATGGAAAACTCGGGAAACAAAAGTTAGTGGAATGTATATTTATTCAAAGAAGGCTTGAGGAAGACACTTCTTTTCAAATATCTATTTCAGAGGATTTTAGCATAAAAGGAGCTTTCACGCAAAAAAAAAAATAAGAGGTGGGAAAACTCATCATCCATTCACTTAGTGCCATCTCTTCTATCCTCTTCTCTGGTGTAAACCTTACACTGAGTTCCTCTTCCAAAGCTGTCTTTTATATGCATTTTACTTATACATGTGGTTTGCTTTGCCAATGAACTCAGCTGGTTCTCTTAGAAAAAGTATCAGCATGTTCATAATAAAAGGCTCTCTGTCCTTCACAGATTTAAGCCTTACACTCAGGCATGCTCTTATAGTCTAGTGAACTTTCTTTTATAACTTTTCTTCATAAGGCAAAGCGTTTCCTTGCTCTTTGAAATTCAGCACAGGGCTACAGTGTGTTTTCCCCCACTTGACTTTAATGAACTCTGCCAGATCACCAGATACAAGATATATTTTGTCCCCTGAAAATAAAAATGTTGGGCCAGTGAAACAGTCATCATGTAAGATGTATGCTTGCATACCTGGTGACCTGAATTCAATCCCCAGAAGTTCACATGGTAGAGGGAAAGTTGTCCTCTGATTCCACTCATACCCCCTGGAATGGATATGTTCTCTCTCTTTCTCTGTCTCTCTTTCTCTTTCTCAAGTAAATAAATGAAATAGCTAAAACAATCCTTGATATATTTATGCTTTTCTCTCAGTCTCTAAAGTAACAAATATATCTATTTCTAAATGATTCATGTCTCCCATAGTAATTATATTAGCAAGGGGTTTTAATAATTTATAGTACTATTTTTAAGTCTATTTCATTTGAAAAATCTTTTATAAAATAAGTTTTTTAAAGCAGTCAAGTGAGATGTGAGGAAAAACATGCCTGGATTTCTTAGGATCAGATCTAAAAGAGCAGAGGGGATATGTTGTTCTATAGATAAAGTCCATGGTACAAATCAGCCTCAGTGTATATGTGTTTCTTTGAAAGTGCATCTAAACTATACACTGTGGCTGGTCTAGTGGGATAGCATAGTTTATCATATCTTCATTATGTAAAGAATTCATGGAAGACCAGAAACAAAATACTTAAAAACCACCTGCATATATATATAAACACAATCATTTAATCATGCAACAATTGGCTTTCATTTGACAAAAACAAAACTTGTCAGTGCTAAAGATTGAGTGACCTCTCAGGAGACCAGGCTTAGAGTATCATTTACTAATGTTGCTCAAAGATGATCAAGAATTCCTTGTCTCTCAAGCTTGACAGGCAATGTGAGCTGCAAGTGGCAATGACAAGTGGAAGTTTTCCTGACCTACTCCAGGATCTTTTTTCTAATGTGTTCTACTTTAGCTCTTAATTATCTTTAACACATAGTACATATTCACTGTTAAGTTAGGCCAGTAACCTTCCCAAACGCCGTACATCTGCCCTTTCCTGTTAGAATTTCTCCTGGCATTTCAAGTAAAGTGTATAGATGTCTTTTTCTACTTTTCAGTCTGGGGAAACAGTATAGGAAGGTTAATTAATTGGAGTTTTATTCAATAAAGAAGTCACCTAGAACATGGTAGCTTATGAACTTTACAATACCTTGTTTTTTCTTGGAGGCAAGGTTTCAACTCTAAAGACCTAACTGGCCGGCAATTCACTATTTAAACCAGGATGACTGTAGACTTAAGACAATTAATTAGTCTGCTTCTGCTTTTCAAATATTGGGATTGCAAGCATGTGCCTCCATGCCTGTCTGAGAGTATATTATTGATTGTATTCCCTTTTGTGAGAGCTTAGAGTAAAACATATAAATACTACTTAATAATTATTCTTATAAACTTCACAACCTGTCTGGGCCCACAAACCAGCACGAAGCCAAACTACATGCAGAAAACAGAAGTGGGAGTGGTAGGTCCTAGTCAGGCTTTGGGTCAGAGGGAGCTAGAATGTCTTTCATGATCCAAGTTGACTTTATTGTAGCAAATACCAGTATATAAAGGAAAAACCCAGAGACCAGCAGGTTAAATTCTTTACAGAATTATGCTAAACACACACACTGCACAGCTTATCTAGGCTAGCAAGAAAGAGTAGAAGTGATGGGACAAGACATGGTGTCTTCAGGTTATTGTGACTATGTACATAATTTTGTGATCCATAGATTAACATATTTAATTTAATTAACAGAGAAGAAACTGCAGGGAGAATGTCTTAGCATCACCATTCAAAACAAAAGCAAATCTAGTAACAGACAGGAGTTGATTCAAACTCTCAATAATAAAGAGAGGAATTTGCCTGCAACTACCTGTCCCAGATGCTCATACGTTATTCTCTAGAGAGCAGGCTTAGGCTTTGACACCCCCACAACTACCCAAGATAATAGGGCAAATTAGTGGTGGATAATCACTTGTGATCCTTTGTATCAGTTTAGAAATTAGTAAGGTGGCCTGAACAAAGTTTCTTGATAAATGTCAGGTACTTCTTTGCTTTATTGCCCCTTGAGTCACATCTGTAGGTCATTCTTTCAGTCAAAGGGTATGTATTAAAATCCCAAAATGCCTACAACAACAAAGATGACAACGATGTCTGAAAAACTTTCAGAAAGTACACTATCTCTGTCAGTGCACTCACACATACACACACATAAATAATATCCACTAAGGCGATGCTTGTGAGGGCATTAAATCATAACTATAGTTTCCTAAGAATATGGCACAACAAATATTTGTGAAAGGATTGCTTGCCAGAAAACAGGAGAGTAGGGGCCACAGCGGAAGAGAAAAAAAAAGATTTAAGATCGTCAGTTCAGCATCTTTAGTCTTCAAGGTAAGCAAAAAGTAAGCAAAAAGAGAGTGTTCCACCTCATCCCAATCTTTTACAGCTAGGAAGCTGCACACGTCTTTGACTATGGTCTAACTCAGTGCAGGAAATATGATTGTCCAGGATAAAATTTCTTTTATAGAATGGAAAAGGGGAAGGAAGAAACAGTGAGAGCCTGTGCTCTTACGTCTGGTATCATCTTGCAGTTGCTAAACCATTTCTCAATGCATGTATTCTTTTCAAACTCAGTTTCTTTTTCAATATGAAATCAATGTAACACGAGAATATAGACATGTATGATATTACTTTAGAAAAGTTAGTGTTACCCAAATGTATAAAAATTATCCAACCTAAAAATGATTTAATATGGTCATAAGATGACATTTAGTAGAATGAACAGAAATACTATTGCAATGAGTTTCTGTAAATATAAAAGTTTTTCATAAAATTTCAATAATCTTATGTATCCTTATAAATGTTCAGAAAACAAAGCTACTCCATACTAACTTGTTAGTACAATAATAGTATATTTGACACTTCTAAGATGAATTGTAATTCCAGAAAACCTAATCAGGCAGGGCAGACAGCATCTCTGAGTGAAAGACGAAGCAACAAAAAATTTAACGCTCCTATGAAATACACAGTGACTCAGTGACTAAAATCCATATTTTCAAGCTAGTCGATCTTTCATACATAAGCTCTAAGGTGGTCTAATCATACCGTATCCTGTTTTAAAGCTCTCTATAGGTCAGAGTTCTCCATGCATGGATGTACCACACTTCGTAATAACTGGGAACTTCTGAACACTTGGCATGTATATAAAAACATCTATAATAATGATTTATTATTATTTTATATTAATGAGTTATTTTCAATCTTATAGACCTATTTATAGAATATTTTTGATGAAATAGAAACTTACACATTATTAATTTATTTCCACCTTTAAAAATCTATCAGTAATTACTAAAAATACAGAATATTTGGAAATAAAAATACAAAATATTTGGAAATTCACACATCCTACTATACAGGAAAAGCTTTTGGCATTTTTCTGTGTCTGTTTAGTCAGTCAAGTGTGTCCTTTATCCTGTATTATTCAAAGCTGAATTTCATTTTTTTGTGCTTTCTTCTTTGACAGTAAATAGTTGCACAGTTCTTCATACATTCCAATAATTTTACTTGTCCATATAAAGTATTTGCTCAGAAAGGGCAAATATCTTTGAGAGCTTACAATTCTTGAAAAATGGTGTTTCTCCTTCACTTTTAGGTAAACTATTGTACTTTGTGGAAAACAAAACTACTCCATCCTAACTTGTTAGTGCAATAATAGTACACAAAGCACTTGTAAGCTGAACAGTAATTCCACTAAACCTAGTTAGGCAGTGTATATATCATTTAAGGTCACTGAGTCAAAACTCTGAGTACAAAAGCAGTTGAATTCTCATCAAAATTTTGGATAAAATGTTATGCATTGTCCTACAAGTAGTAGAACTAACTTCCTAGTCTGTTTTACATCAACATAAAGAACTCGACAAGCTAGTGAACTCAATTATATGGCTTCTAGAAATGACAATTCTTTTTCTAGAAATAAAAGAAATCTCTTGAATACTGAATTGGCTTTTCTGAAAATAAACAATTGAAATTGTCTAAATATCTGCTTTTCATATTTGTTAAAAACCATGATTCTATCTTGTAAACAAATGTATCATCACACAAATGATGATAAAATCACATATATATTTTTCCAGGTAGTAAAAGGAATCGGTTAGATTATACTAATAATTTTATGCCTGAAATGAAAAAGTGCATACGATTCAGATTTTGCTAAAAGAAGTTGGTTTCCATGGTAGCAGGCCATAAATTCACATTCTAATGGGAAAAAATGCATCATTTAGTGATACCAGATAGGATCAGAGCGACAGAGGAGAGATATATTTTATTTTTAATTTTAGAAAAAATAAAAATGAGTTCTGCTAGAAGATACCACAGTCTGGTTGAATCCAGAGTAGATGGTCTTTGGTGGAGAACTTAGAGTTTTATAATTTCTACAATTTTACCACATGTTATAATTAGTTGTAACTCCATATGTCACTGGTCAAAACCTACATTTCTCTCTCTCTCTCTCTCAGCAGAAATAGACACATTTGAGTATGGATACTTGTGTGTCTAATGAGAACCATTGGCCATAGTATTGTTAGTAGCAGCCATGAAATCAATAAAGTAATCCTAAGTAATTCTATTGATATTACTGAGCCTTTATATCTTCTTCTGTTCATTGTATAAATTATCTCATTCTAGTGTTCATGGATGTCACATAGATGCGTGTGTGTGTGTGTGTGTGTGTGTGTGTGTGTGTGTGTGTGTGTACAGAGAGAAAGACAGAGAGAACCAATATCCTTAGATGGCTATTCCAATGTATAATCTCTTTATAGCAGCACCATTGTAAAAACTATCTCAATCCCATGACAAATGCCCACTCTGCTCTAAGAAGAAGGTATCTCTTACTCACAACCTCCCAGTATGTCTTCTTAAATGTCTCCTCTAAGCATCCACCCACTGAGTTTCACCTCTTAGCATCCACGACATCACCAGCACTGCAATCTAAAGGAACCATATGCCTCCCACACATGAACTTTTGTAGGGAGACAAGTAATATCTAAGCCATGTAATTCCACCATGACTGTCATAGTTAAACACTGGTGTCAACTTGATTGAGGGTTTGAGCTCTGGGCACAGTTGTAGAGAGTTGATGGTTGAGTTAAGCCCAGAGCAAACCTGAAGGAGATTGTCTAGCTGCTGAGGAAGACCTAGCCCATGGTGGGTGGGATTAGGCCCTGGATAAATCACAGAGAGCTGGTTGAGAGAGTTGGCATCCTTCTGTGTACTTGGCCAGACTGGTCTGGCAGTGAAGGATTGTCCATCTCTCAGCCATTATGCCGTTATGGTGGCCAGTTCCCTCAGCCCTGGTGTTGGTGTGTGCTCTCCTGTCAAGCCGGACTATGAACTGTAACCAGACTGTCGTAAGAGAATAAACCCCTTGTTCCTTTAATCTGTTTGATAGTCATTAATCAGCAACTATGCAGATGAACTGCAAGAATGACCTTCCAAGTTTCCAATCCTTTGCATAATATTCATTGCATGTATTCCCATCTCCAATGTTTCAGATTCTTACTTTGTACTTTTATTGCTTAGAAGTCCAAGTCCAAAGACTCATCTCAGATTCAAGCTAGGCTTTGATCTATGAGTCTACATAAAATAAAAACAAAACAAGTTACTAACTCTCAGGATACAATGGTGTGACAGAAATAGGATAAACGTTGCTATTCTAAATAGGATGAATAGTCAAGTAGAAAGGAAAAATTAGCCTAAAAGCAGGATCAAAACTCATCAGGATATATTTTAAATCTCTATTTTCTACCCATTGCTGCAAAGAGTGAACCACCTTTTCTTTCACCTTTACTCTCCTAGGATATTTAGAAAAGCACATCTCATCTCTGTTTCTGACACTCAAGCCTGTGGAATACCTATTCCCGATGAGTCAACCCAAGGTGAACAGGAGGGCTTTTAGGTAAAACATAAAAGTAGCGCTATATCACTGAAGATATTGAATACTTCTGCTGCTTAAGTCCCTGTTTTGGAATTCCTCAGAGTCTTTAAGGAATTAAAGACTCGATGCTTGAATTTTAAGGGGCTTTCAGAACTATGTTCTCTTTCTAAGGCTATATTCCCTTATTATCATTAAGTGTCTCATGTTGCTAATTTTTAAAATAATTTTAGTACCAGGTGTGGTGATAAAGGTGATTCTGTGACTCTTAAAGGATTTCAAGATATAAAGCAGAATTATTGTAAGTATCCATACCTACATGCTTTCAGGTACACATATACAAACATCTACATAAGCCATATCAATAGCAGGTGGGAAGGAATTTCATCAGAATGAAAACAGAAAAGAATGAGAAGAAAATCATGGAAGTAAGAAATATTGCAGCATACAGCAGGGTTTATGATGTCATAATAGATGTTTGTGCTAGAGTCAGGGTAAAACTGGGATGTTGCAGACAAAGTGAAGACCACCTAATAACAGTATTATACATTATCAGCATATAGCTGTTTTTAGTTCTAAGTCTCAGAAAAAAATTAAAAAAACTTGCCATCATAGAATGGAATTTTTGAAGAAGATATTTAGTCAATACTGAAAAGTACATGAATGAGCTCAGCATATAGCATGCTGAATTCAGATCACAAACTTGGTGTCTGAGTTTGATCCCTGGAAGCCTACATGTGGAAGGATACAAATGACTTCTAAAAATTGTCCAGGCACATTCACCTGCCTTGCTCTCTCTCCTCCTTCTCCTAATGAGATAAAATATTAAAAAGAAAGGTAAATAAGATTATCTTGATAATCATCCAAGATTTAGAAATGTGAAATTTTTTTTTTTTGGTTACTCTTCTTTTTTATTGTGAGACAACACAGACATGACTTAGGGAAGAAAGGGAGATTCAGTTGGCTTATGGTTCCAGAAGCGATATCATTCATTGTGTCAGGAGTCACACGGCAAAATGCATTTCTGGAGGCAGAAGCAGGAGGCCAGTCCAAGTCACTGCAACTATCAGCAAGAACAAGAACAAACATGAAGGCCCACCCCCTGTGGCATGCCCCCCTTCAGCCAGGATCCATCGCCCAGTGGTGCCACAACCTTCCCACACATAAACACCAGCAAAGTTTCAAATACATAAACCTGTAGGAGACAACTCACATTCCAATCATAATAATAAACAGGGGAAATCCATCCCGTAAAAAACATGTTTGGTTATGTGTTAAGATAGAGAAATTTACATGTTAGAGCTTTGAAAAAAACTATTATTTTCTCATACACTACATGTATACAAATGTAACAGCTTTTCCCACGAGAATTCTTTTTTTTTTCCCACTCAACATTTTATTTTATTTTTTTTATATAATACATTTTTTATTATTATTTAAGCTCATACAAACTTAATAGGTACACCAGTTCCCTCCTTCCCTCCTCCCCCCCCCCCGAACCCCCTGTTATCCCTCCCCTCACCCCTCCCGCCCCATCCCCCAGTGCCTCCCGCCCCGATTCCCAGAGTCCTTTCTTGTGCATGCCTGACTCTCCTCTGGGCCCTCCTCTCCGATGACGTACAAGGACCCAGTGGCATTTCCCTGAACCCCTTCCTGTGTTCCCCTTAAGCATAGGAACACTACTGTGGCTGTCAATCCCTTGCCTCCAAGGATCTTGGTGCCTTTAGCAGATGCTAAACTTTGTGAGGTCAATAGTGTATTGGACATTGCGCCGGGCATACAATGTCCAATTATAATTGCTTCGGCCCTAACTTGTGTGGAGTATCTTGCAAATCATTGGTCCCCCCATCCTTTTGCTCTTACACTCTTACCGCCCCCTCTTCCGCAAATGTCCTTGAGCTTCAGGATGGGGAGAGATTAGTCTGGCCTAGTTCTAGGTGGTTGATATAGAGTCTCTGAAGTTCTGGATAGTGGTTCATTGATTTTCTTTTGCAGTTTTGTTGCTCCTGTAATGCCCTTCACTCCATCGTGATGGGCACTGTATGTCACCCCCTGGCCAGAGACAGAAAGCTGTTAAATTGGAGTCTTATTATAAGAGCACATTCAACGGTAGATGTAATACTTATACCCAAAATTGGAAATGCAGGGTCATATGGCGTTAGGCAATGGGAGGGGTCAATCACCCATTTGCAAAATGGTTACTTTTTAATCTGCTGGACTATATGCCCTCCCCTTCTGGTGAGTTCATACCCCCTTGGTTGTGAACTTAACTAGGTGTCACATTACTTTCTTGCCGTCCTTGAAATTTTGTGAGTAGTACATTCCACTTATTGATGTGATGCATATACTATGTCATGAGAGTCAACTAGTAGGATTTACTCCTGAACCAACTCTGTTCAGTAACAACATGCTAATTTCTTAAAATCTGCCAAAATGAAAGTTCATGAGCAAACAATTTCAATCACTTTCCCTCTGACCAGAAAGTCCATCATTAAACATTAAGAGAGGATGTTCAGTAAAATTCAAAATTGTAAAATATGGTCCATTCATATAATGTTTACATTGTATTTAGGGACTAGAATAAAACCTCATTTTTTCCTATGCATAAAATTTTCAATCAAGCTAAACAGATTTTTTTAAGCAAAGTAAAAATTACTGGAATTAGGATATAGTTTAGACAATGGAAAAATGTTTGCAAACAATATGTCTGCAAAGAAGTTAATATAATAAAATATATAAGGAGCTCAAACTATTCAGTAGCAAGAAAACACCATTTATAATGGGTAACAAGTGTAAACAAACATTCTCCAAATGGTCCACAGGCATTTGACAAAAGGTTCAACATCAATGATGTAAAATATGCAAATTATAACCACAATATCATCTCATGCTTTTTAGAATGGCTATTATTCAAAAAGAAACCTAAGATAATGAGTATTGGCAAGAATGTGAAAAAAGGAAATTCTTGTAGACTGTTAGTGGAAATATAAATTAGTAGAGCCATTATAGAAAATAAGATACAGGTTCTACAAAACTTATATATAGAATGGTAATACAGAAATATGATACAGTAATCTCAATACTATGTACACATCCCAAGGAAATGAAATCAGTATGCTGATATCTACACGTCTCTGCTCACTGCAGCACTATCCACAACAACCAAGATACAGAGTCACAGTAGATTCCTGTTCATGAACTGATGAATAGATAAGAAAATGTGCATGTGTGTGAGCATCTGCACACAGCATCATGGATAAGTCTTGTGGAGATTATACTGTCAGGCAAAGCAAAAAAACAACAACAATTATTACATTTTCTCATTCATATATTTAACCTAAAGAAAAACAATTGATCTCATGAAAGAAGAGAGGTGACTACTAGCTAATAGAAACTGTAGTGATTGGGGAAAGGTTGCCCAACATTTTTCATAATATATAATTTCAGGTATGCAGGAGTACATTCACTGGTGAGGATAGGTCTCATTGCAGTGAGTTCCTGGATGTAACAGCCCTGCCTTGAGTGGAATATCTTGGCTGAAAGTGGACTTCCCTATCTTTAGGCTTTGATAATCTCACCACACCCTCTTCTGCAAGATTCCCTGAGCTTAATTGTGGGAAGAAATTTGTTTGATTTGATTTCAGCTGAGTGTTTCAGGGTCACTGGTACTCTGCATTCTGGTTTGTTGTTGAAATCCCTCCTCTTCCATTACACTAGGTTGCATCTTGTTGCATTTAGATGGAAATTTACTATCAGGTGGTTATGGTTAGTATTGGGGCATCTGATCCTATCTACTGTCAGTGTTCTCCCCATCAACTATTGTTTAGAGTTGTTTACATTGCTGGGCATATTCCCTGTCATGGGAGAGAGTAAGGGGCTAGTTAGTAGATGGTTGGTTACCAGGAGGCTAATCCTGCTTCCTAATATGTCCTATCCCTGTTCTTTCCTCCCCTTTAAGGGGGCATAAGAATCTTTTTTAACTATTTACCAATCTTTTGTTTCTGCTTTTTTGGAATCTTCTTCCTCCACCTCCCCCTCCCCTGCTTGTGTTCCTTTGCATTTGTGGTTATTGTTACATCAAACTGAATGTTTAATGCTAGGATCCACTTATAAGGGAGAATATACAGTGTTTCTTTTACTGTGTATGGGCTATTTTACTCAGTATGATTTCTTCCAGTTCCATCTATTTACTGGAAAATTGTATTAGTTCATTGTTTCTGACAGTTGAATAGTATTTCATTGTATGTATATATCACATTTTCATTAACCATTCAACTAAGTCAACTAGGTTGGTTCCATTTTTTTGCTATTGTGAAAAGAGTTTATATGAACATAGCTGTACATGTGATTTTATTGCAGGGCACAGTGTTATTTGGGAGTACTTCCAGGAGTGATATAACTGGGTCATATGGAATTTCAATTTTTAACTTTTTAGGAACATCCATATTGATTTCCAAAGGGATTGTATGAGTTTACAATCCCACCAGCATTGTATGAGGGTTCCCTTCTCCTCTCTCATCTTTGCGAGCCATGGGCTTTTGTTTGTGTTTGGAATTTCAGCCATTCTGAATAGAGTGAGATGGTATCTTAGGGTTATTTCAATTTGCATTTCCCTAATGACAAGGAAGTTAGAATATATTAAAAGATGTCTGGTAGACATTTGAATTTCATCTTCTAATCCTATTCTTGCAAAATCATGTGAAAAGAAAGCTATTTGAGAAGTAATAAGATGTACGAAAGATAGAATTAGACATATGTCTACTTTGTAATTAAAATTCTTGTGTAGATTGTTAGTAAGCTAGTAAATAATGTCTATAGCCCTGTAAGAATGATTATAGGAAGTAACATGTAGCTTTGTTTGCATATTATTTTGTTTGTAACATTTAAAACAACAGAATTCAATGTTTTCATGTTCATGCATACATTAATGTTTACAATCATACTATATTTTCCTGCATATAGCTGGCAAGGAAAGAGTAATTTAGGTATTAAATGTATCATGATATAAGCTGGGGTTAAGAAATAATTATGTAACATGAAGAATAATAATCATTATGTGAATCTCTTCTATATCATCATTTACCATTTTTCTAGCTGATATTTTTTTCAGTTGCATGTACTTTATAAAGAAACTAATTGGTAACATATCCTTTACCAAGCTTTGAAATGATCATCAAATGCAGAACATGAACACGAGTCTTAAAATACTAGTTTTCTATTATTGAATGCACTCTAATTATCTCTGTGCTCACTTCTTTGCTGGAAGCATGTTTTTCTCCTTACATAGTCATTAATTTGAGAAGTTCAAATTTAAACCATCTCAGAATTGTTTTCCTTTTGGTATTCCACACTTCCCAACAGCAGGGTAGCCTAATTCAATGATGTTGGAGGAAGGAACTGAATTAATTAGTTTTTGGATAAATACTGCAACGATGTATTTAGTTGTTTATGAAATAAATGTGGCTTTGGTTATCCCAAGTGTAAATGAAAATATTTAAAACATAATTTTTTCTTTATTCTCTGGATATTTATTTCAAACAAGTAGATTGTCATGCCAAAGTAAATATGTGCTAAACTATTTCAAACAAAGAAAACATATAGGGAAATTTTTCTCTAATAAATAAGAAAATATAAAATTGATAGACATCTTTGGCATGCAAATGGTTGTATATTAAAATAAAAATTATTTTCCATTTTATAAAAAGTATGATGTTTCTCACTTGTAACATCATAGCATGCTTCTTTGTCTCCTTTGCATTATTTTTGCATGTATGTGTGTGTGCTCTACACCCATATTCGTCTATATATGTTTACAGAGATATTAGAATGCTTTGCTTAAGTTCCAGTACTCCACAGTTGAATTGTACTCTTAGCAAGTATGTTCTTTGAGTGATGAGATGCACTATTACTGTAAGCCTAAAGTAGCAAGAACATATGTACCCTTGTCTACCATGCTGTCAGTCACTCACTTGTCACTGACCTGCCTTGCTTTCTGATTATCCAGAGTTTGAGAGCAATGACTGGAAAGTCAAGCCTCCTTTATGTCATATGATGACATTATGAGGTTTTGTTTTCACTTTTATACCCCCACTGAGTAGGAGGAGCACAGTAACCAAAAAGACCAAAAGTCAATCAATGCTTCAGAGCAGGATATGAGGGAGCTGTAGATAAGTTTCCTCAAAGATGCAGTTAGCATTGCTGCTTCATGAAAATGATACTTCCTTGGAGCTGGAAAGGTGACTCAGGGATTAAGCCTCTGCCTTGCAAGGTGGAAGGTCCTGAGTTCAGATCCTAGACTCCACATATAGACGCCTGGCGGAAGCGGGAGCAGCCTGCGTTTCTGCTCTGGCAGGGTGGAGCCTGTGAATCCCCGGGCAGAGTAAACAAGGAGGAGGTGGAGGCGGAATCATCTTAGACCCAGAGAAGAGGGAGGCAAGAAACTATCAACAAGACAGTGACAAAATATTTCCAGTCCTGGAAACCTTTGAGAGCAGAACAAAGGGCTGGAAAATGATATGGAGAGGAAAATATTCAGAATTCACCTGTGGTTCTACACATACACACACACACACACACACACACACACACACACACACACACACACAATTGAATAAATAATTAAAAAAAGAAAATGATGCTTCCTTAAGGGGAAAACAGTATATGTATATGACAAAAGATGTAGTCATAATGATGCAGAGAAAGTGTGGTAGGGACCTGAAGCAGAATTCATATCCTTCTTGATTGGCTCTTATATGATTCTACACTCATTGCATCAGATGTTATACACAGAATTTTAAAGATCCTTGGTTTACACAAAGGTGATGTCTGAGGGGCAGCTGACACTATGTTTTTTATTTACATAAAAACCCAAACTGAAAAGTTCCCTTGAAGATTTACTGTAGCATAATACTCCAAAGTCAGGCTGATAGAAATGTCTGCCATAGGAACAAGGCTTGAAAGATCCACAGCATTTTCTTCATCACTATGTAACCACAATAACCTCAATTGTGTGTGTGTGTATGTGTGTGCGCGTGTGTGTCTGTTTAATTTCATGCTTTCTGTAAATCACTTAAGTTTTACTTGGGAAAATAAGATAGGGAAAAATTAGACATGATTATTTATTTTCCTCTCCATATCATTTTCCAGCCCCTTGTTCTGCTCTCAAAGGTTTCCAGGACTGGAAATATTTTGTCACTGTCTTGTTGATAATTTCTTGCCCTTGCCTCCCTCTTCTCTCATGACTTTCTGCAACTCCACATGGGTGTTGTGTTGTGAATTAATGTTCTCCAGACCAAGCATGGCTGCTACTATCTTGAAATCAGAGCGCTGTGATTACCACGTGAGGCTCTCACAAGACTGGGACCACTGAGGTGCACTCTGTTGTGGAGGCGGGGGAAGGTTCATGAGGTATGGGAGGCGGCACAGGAGGGACACAGGGCAGCACAGATTCAGTCAATCTATAAAGTTGTCTATGACTCTGTCAGTAGCAGTCCCCTTCCCCATACCCCTACTCCATTTAGACTTAGATGGACTCTTTTTTTTGGTCTATCATCTGTGTTGAAATGTTTGCTCAGTTGCCCCATGGATAGATATTTGCAACAGCATTTTTTAAAAATTTTTTCCCCCAATCATACAAGCTCAACAGGTACCCGGGTCCTCTCCCTCTCTCCACCCTTCTTCAGTCATCCTTGTACCATCCCCTCTTTTCCCCTTCCTTCCACTCCCTCCCTCCCCTTCTCCTGGTGCCTTCCCCTTCCCTCCTTCTATCCCCTGTAGCATCCTTTTGTGTGAATGCCAAACTTCCCTTTGAGGCCTCTATTCTAGTGAGGTGTAAGGACTCAGTGGCATAGCCCAGAGCCCTTTCTTGGGATCCCCTTTAGTATGGGAACGCTATTATGCCTCTAAGGATCCTAGTGCCTGTGATCCATGCTAAACTTTGGGAGATCGTTGACATGTCAGTCATTCTGCGGATCATACAAAGTCTGATTATGGCTACTGCGGTCATAAATTGTGTGGACTATCTTGCATATCGTTGGTTCTCCCCATCTTTAGGTTCTTACAATCTTGCCGCCCCCTCTTCTGCAAGTTTCCCTGAGCTTTAAGATGGGGAGAGATTTGGCACAATAGCAGTTTTTTCTATTTTAACTCTTCAACTGTCTCCTCCACACACATCCATTTATGCCGACACTTTCCAGATGTGTGTACTTTTCACATTTGAAGGTGACGATGATGATGGCGAAAATGATAGTGATTTTGGCACCTACCATTGTGATAAGTATTTTTTAAATTCTATGAGGTGTTTTAGAATGATGGTGCCTACTTCCTTTTAGCTTTCACAGAAACCCTACAAGATAATTATTATTCTGTTCTTTGAGCAAACGCGACTCAGATAAGTTAATTAATATGTTCAAAGTCACCTAGCTACTTCACGGTGGGTCATTTCTGTGAGACCAGCTTGTCTGACTTCAAAGCTCGTTGCTTTTTCTTCTGTGATCATAACTTACAACTTAGACAAATGAAGCTACCTGGAGCTCCCTGGATGCTTCTCCGGGTATCTGCACCACTATGCCTTTGTGCAGTTTGCTTTCACGATGCTGTCTTCCCTTGATCACTTGTAAAATTGTTATGGATATCCAAGGCTAAATTGTGCTATTCTCTCTGAAGCGCTCCCTTTTCTCTTTCCTGCCCAGAGGCATTTAGGTAATCAACAGTCTCTTCGCCTTTAGTGAATTCTGTATATTACTCTATTACAACACCTGAATTATCACATTAATGATTGTGCCCTGCATTTTTTAACTCAGTTTTTAACTCCATACATTTTAACTGTAGTTTCCCTTAGGGGAAGTGTCATGAATTATTCTTTTATATATTTTATGCACTTTGCAAAAGTAATTTTAAGTAATTCCCCAACATAATCCAAGCACCAGGGAAGAGCTTTGCAAACAGTTGCATTTCCCATGTTTTGTGCATTGCGCCACCAACTGTTTGTTTTGTCTTGGAAAACCCTGTACGTTTCTTCTGCAGATGCTTTGGGCATATCTGAAATTGCTTCTTCGTGGTCCCATTTTTCTTCTGGTCCGTGTTTATCAGGTGTATCTCATTTTCTGTTGTGTTTGACCTACCTTTATGCATGACTAACCAAAGGCCTCAGGCACGAAGACTCTTGGAAAGCCTGTTTTCCAGGGGGTGGTGTTGGATGCGGGGAATATAAATAGTATCATTTCAGGATACCCAGAAATTCACTGTTAAGTGTATAGAACAAGCTACCATCAGTAGAGTAGGATACTGTTCTGCTGACTGCTGTTCTTTATTTAATACATCAAGGCAACTACTGTGTTAAAAACCGAGGCTTGGATAGGTTTTGCTGTCTTCTTGACTGTAAACCCATGATAATAATGAGAGTTCTTTGGCCCCACTTGATCTAGCATATGCTAATTGCGCATTCCTTGTATGTCATTCCTGCCCTTCCTCCTGCTATCCTTCATTTACATTCATTCCTCCCTTCTTCATTCCTTTATTCCTTTCATTTCATTTTCTTACTTTTTCTTTGTCAAAAAGAACCTTCAAGCTCCTAATATCAAGTCATAAACAATGGACACATTGTCCTTCATCTGTGATATGCTGCAGAAAGGAATAGAACATGCTGCCTAGGGAGACCTCCTTGTAATTAGTGCTTCACAAAGACCTCTGGTTTTGTATCTTGCTTGGGATTGTCAGATCACATGGCAGTTTTATCTATAATTTTCAAGAACCCTCCAGTTTGTTTTCTGTAATGAGTATACTAATTTATATTCCCACCAACAGTATGTAAATGTTCCTTTCCACATCCTTGCCAGCATTTATTTTTTGTCTGTTTGATAATCAACATTCTAATTGCAATGAGGTGCTATCTCATGGTGGTTTTGATTCACATTCCCCTGATAATTAGTGATGTTCCACAGTTTTTAAATACCCATTACTCATTTGTGTTTGTTTCCCACTTCTGTGTGTATATGACCAAAAGAAATAGAATCTGTGTCAGAGTCATCTGGGCTCCTGTTTTTATAACACTATTCTCCACAGTCAAGGAATGGATACAACTTATGTCCTATCAGAACATTTTATACATACATGTGTATATATATATACATGCATAAATAGATTATAGAAATAGGTATAGATACATATATAAATAGATGCTGCATGTAGATAGAAATGATAGATAGATAGATAGATAGATAGATAGATAGATAGATAGATAGATAGATAGATGGCAAAGATAATGGGATACTACTATTCAGCCATAGAAAGATGAAATCTTGTCATTTGTGACAGTGCGAATGCAACTGGAACTTATAACATTAAGAGAAATGATAAGAAGAGAGACAAATACTGCATGTCTCGATAAGAAGCATTTAAATTAAGTTGGCCTCAGAAATGGATAGTGAAATGGTGGTCATCAGAGACTGAGGAGAGTAGAAGGTGGAAAGGAAGGGTCAGTCTATGGGACAGAAGAAATTGCTTCTGGATTGCTGCAGTATTGCAGACTAGATGCAGTATGTTTCAAAAAATGCTCCTATTTCACATAGAATGTATGTACCTATTAAAACATCAATGGAAACCATGTGTTTGATTTTTTGTGTTAATTAGCGGGAAAATTTAAAAATGAAAATTCTGAACACTCTGAAGTGGCTGAGTAGAGGCTGAAACATTTACTGCAGGAATTGGAATTCATGTTCAGTTCCTCATGTGTCACAGAAAGGGCTAAATGGAAAACTGCTTTTTTTTTTTTTTTTTGCTTAGAAACTTTTCAAGTTGTTTGTAACTTATTTGGACATTTGTTAGTAGTACTGTCTAATATATATGGATTTATGAAGGAATTTACAGTGGTTTATGAATACTATGAGTTTGACATAGTGTTAGATAATTTAATCACTAAAATAAATAAAACTGCTGAATTGTAGTTGATAAAACAGACATATGCATAGATAATGTTGACTAAGCATAGAAAACTAAATATGAATAAGTATGTTCAAAACTTTCTCAGTGTTGGTCAGTGCAGAAGAATCTTAACCAATAAAAGCTGTTGTTATCTTTCAGTTTCAAATCTATGAATTTTTTCTGTGTTCTAAAGGATAGAGATGAACATCACCATAAGGTAGTCTGTGCTCTGGACTCTGAATACTTTTCTAAGCCTGTTTCTTAAAGATATATTACAACATTCTTAGTTTCATCCATAACAAGATCGAGAATAAAATCAGTGAGAGGTTTATTGCAGATTTTTTTGTAAGTTCTATCCTGCTAATTCTATGAAGGTTTTAGATGGAGGGGAAAAAAAGTTAATCAAGAAAAAGAAAAAAGTTAAAGAAAGGAAAAAGGAATGACACCTGACAACAGATTAAGACTTTCTGTAGTGATGGGCTGTCCATTAGAATGGTTACTGGTCCCATGTGGCTATGCGGATATTAGATTTAAAAATTCAATAAAAATTCTTTGACTGAACTAACCACATTATACCTTTTTTGTATGGAAGATGCATGCATGTGTTCATGCATGTTTGCATGAATGTTTGCAAGTGTGTGTGTGTGGTGTCTGTATGTGTGGTGTGCCTACAAATCTTTAATAACTGTGTCACTAATGGCTATATCACTGAAGAAAACAGAATGTGTACATCACTGAAGAAGCTCTGTTAGACATCACTGATCTACAGTGTGCTGATCCACGCTGTTCAAAAGGAAGACTGGCTGTCCCCAATGCTCCAGTAACCATCAGACACTTTAGAAATCACTTGACATTCCAAGCCTGTGTTTCAGGTAGGTATTGCACAGGTTCCACGTACAAAACGAAAGTCCACCACTACTTGCTGACTTACACAGGAACATTTCTGTAATTTTGCCCACCTGTTTTCATTACAGAAAGTCACATTTTAATAAAGCAAAACTGTTATTTAGGCATGTCCATACCTTTGCACATGCATTTTCTCCTAGATTGGCAAAGGAACTCACAGCCTAAGAAGAACTGTGTGTCAATACCTATCTGTATAAGCATCACTTTCTATAAATTATCTAAAGTTTAATATATTTTAAACATATAGCTAGACTTTTTGACATCTTCAACAGTTGATGTATTCATTCTACTACACTGAATTACCATAAGCACTTAATTTATCATAATAATCTTATTTATTTATTTATTTATTTATTTATTTATTTATTTATTTATTTATTGTGTGTGTATGTTCATGTATCATAAGGGTACCATGTGTGCTCCTGGAGGTACAAGGTTTACTTCTCAATTTTCCTAGATTGTGCTGCCTCCTCTTTGCTTCACTCTGGAATTTCCTAGGTTCTGCCTTCCAGAGTCAGAAGTACAGGCTGCTGCTATTACTGCCTTGCATTTTTACATGGAATCCAGGATCCAAACTCAGGTCCTTCTACTTGTGAGGCAGAGTCTTAACTCCTGAGCCATTTTTCCAGCCCAGAATAATCCTTTTTATTTTCTTTAGGAAAATAAGAGACAGAAAACTGAAGTCTCTTTAAAGTGTAATGGTGATTGCTAATACACCGAAGAGATGAAATATTGAATACTCTAAGTATTTGGCAATAAGCAGATACGTTTAGGTACATAGCAACTAAACCAGTACTTCTATTTCATGATACACTATAAGCTAGCATTATGTGTGAGAGTGGGCATACACTAAGGAATGAAAAGCAGGTTGGGGTGCATTAAGAGCTGAGTCTGGGCTCTGACACATATGTGAACATCTAGGTTCAAACTAAGCTTTGTAAACTGCAACAGCAACAAGGAAATTAACTGAAATGGTCAAAGCATGGAACAGTTTTTATAAGACTGTGCTCAAACCTTGGATCATAGCAAATATCGAGTTATTTCCAAGAAAACAGGAAAGTTTTAACATATGCTAAGAAAGTGTTCATCTTCAGACTATGTGATGCTATCCTTCCCTTCAGGGAATTGTTGTAGATTAAATAAAGCAACATGTAGCTCTTTATCTGTGAAAATGATGTTTCATGGACCATCAGGTGAATGTCATTTAGGTTGTGAAATAATAACCTGAAATATAGGACTCGCAACACTGAATCTGAATTTTAGGTAAAAGGTCACCTTGTTCTGTTTTCTTTCTGAAATTTGTTTTTAAAAATAATCCTAAGTTGGACCCATTCTTTAATATTCAATATGGCACTTGTACATTATATGTACAATATTATTTAAACAGTGTAGGAGGGTAAGTTCTATATACCTTAGTGTTCAAGTTGACTAGCATGTTTCATAGAAAATTTAATCTCATTTAAATTCTGGGATGCTTTTATTTTTATTTAAAATAGGTTCATTGTAAAGTAACGGTTAAAAATGTTAAAACTGACAATGTTTTCAGCCACTGTGTAATGTTATTACATTTCTAAAATATTCACTTTGATCTAGTTTAGTCTATTCTGACTGGAGAATAAGTCACAATGTAGTTATTTCTGCCCCTGAATCAGGAGCAAAGATGGTCTCTGCTCTTTCTTCTTGCTCTTCAATCTGTTTTCTTCCTTGAAGATGAACACTGACTACGTGGCACACACAGTTGTAAACTCAGTGGCAAGAAGCCAAATGTATCATTTTTGCTTTCTTTAAACTTACAGCAATCAAAGAGTTAAATGAGCTTATAATTCTTATAAAGACAAGTTAATGCTACAACTAACACAAGTTAGAGTTTCCAGAGAACCCTCTAATAATCAATTGGGATTTCCATTATATTATTTAAATTTCTATTAGTATTATAATCAAGAGAAAATTCAAGTCTGCTCACTATAAAATGAGTAGAGGGTTCAGTCACATCCCTAGTAGAGTCCAGGGGGATTGGGCTCCACCAAAGCCTTTACCTCTACTGAGCCCTTGCTGGCCTCCCCCCACGCTTCGGCAGCCACTGTCTGCAGGAGAGCACATCACACACCCGGGTAAAAGACAAACATCTTTTAGGAGACTTCAATCAATTCCTATAATTTGTGGTGGTTTGAACAGGCTCATGAATTCATCCACATAGGAAGGCCAAAGGAGGACAAAGAAAGGTCACTCCAATCTCACAAAGGGACTCTTGGCAGAACAAAGGAGATATCAGAAGTTGGGAAGACAACCCAAATAGAGTTCTTTGCAGTAGAGCCTAGTCCTGAAAGTGTGAAAGCAAAGACTTTTATTAAAGCTTTATTTTCACTGGACTTCTCTTATAGCAAAGAAGATCATAATTGTCAATGTTGTGTCAGAAGTTTTCTAGAACATTGTTACACGTTCTCCAATCAGTTCTTTCTAGTTCCTACGCAGACACTATCTGTAGAGAAACTCTGACATTTACCCACATGCAGAACCAGTTAGAGTAGTAACTTTAAGGATTGTATGACAACAGAGGTAATAATAAAAGTAATATAAAATTGCATTGTTAAAATGAAAACAAAAACTCTTCTGGGAATTCAAGACTCTTGTGGCATACCAAGTTGCCTTTCTTCAGGGACCCCATTGATAGAAGAATTTCCCTTCACTCACCCAGCTTTAGTCCCCAAGGTTTCCACTGTACGTTCTTATCTCTCTTGAGTTCCTCTATTGTCTATGGAGGCATGCTGGTATGTCATTATGCAGGCCTGATGAGGGTAAGTCTTACTGAGGTGAGTTCCTAGATGTATCAGTCTTGCCTTGAATGGAATTTCTTGTCCAAAGGTGAACCTTCCCATCTTTAGGTTCTTACAATCGCACTGCCCCCTCTTCTGGGACGTTCCCAAAACCTTAGGATGAGGAGAGATTAGGTTGGCCTAATTCTAAGTGAGCCTTACAAAGTCAGCAGTACTCTCCATTATGGCTGGCCATTGCTATCCACTTCACGACTCTTCTAATTCCTTGGCTACATCCTGTCAAAGAGTTGAGATCCTCTATCTTACCTCTGTTGTAGAAGATCACTTCTAGGCTGAGTATTGAGTGTTCTTCCAATCTATGGGTATAATAGCAGCTGTTTACAGAGCAGTTTGGTGTACTGTCTTCCTACCTATAGGTTCACTGGCTGTTTTTCCCTATTTGTCTATTTTATTCCCTCTTTTACCTTCTTTTTCTAGTTAACAGTAATGGAAATGAGTTCCATTCTGAAAAGCAGGTCTCAAGTCCAATCAGAAAGCTGTTGCTTGTCTCCTTGATACTCATGCCACTAGTATACTGGTTGTCACCTGTTGTGGTGATTTTTATTGCAACTTGAAGATCTCATTAGTTGATGAGGCCTATGATTATTTCTCTCCCCAATAACTTCTACAGTATTCCTTGGTACTGTGTAAGCTATCCAGTAAGGAGGAAGTTCTCAGACCAGTTCCAGTTGTTGTATTGTGTCCAAGATTCTGTGATCCTTATTATTATTATTTTCAGTAATAAGGTCTTTAAATTTTTTATTTATTATTTATTCAATTGTGCGTGTGTGCGTGTGTGTGTGTGTATGTGTGTGTGTAGAACCACAGATGAATTCAGGAACCACCATGGACGCCTCCACTTCCTCTTTGTTTACTCTGCCCTGGGATTCACAGGCTCCGCCCTACCAGGACCAGAAACGTAGGCCGCCCCCTGCTTCCACCTGGCGTCTATAAGTGGAGTCTAGGATCCGAACTCAGGACCTTCTGCCTCCAAGGCAGAGGCTTAACCCCTGAGCCACCTCTCCAGCCCCAGTAATAGGGTCTTACTGACAGTTTTTTGGAGAGCAACCTAAAGCAATGGCAAAAGCCTATAATGATTGGGGCCTTTGAGACCTCTCTGTCCAACATTTTATCAGGAAGTGTCAAATTCCTATTACTTCTAGTATTGTTTTGTCACTGGATTGTAAGTGTATCATTTCACCCATTTTCCCCATTCTGTTCTTCTCTGCATAGGGGCTGTTCAGTTTTTGTTCCTTTCTTTAAAGACATGTGTGTGTTTTGACATATTACTAGCATAGGCGGTTTTTTGTCACACAGCTTTTTTCTCTATTGGCATTGAAGTGCAATGTGTGCTTCCCTGAAGGGAGCAAAAGGGAACTGAACTGTGACCAAGTGTGCTTATTTCAAGTCCACAACCATGTCCTAGCCTTAAAACAATCTATTATTCTTGGATTTTGGATTCTCTGGATGGAACATAGTAGCAGAAAGTACTGTTGTCATAAACAACAGTAATGATTTTATAATGAAATTGTCATACTCAAGTAGTTGGAGTTCTTTAAAGAGAAGCACACATTTTTAATACATAAATCCATAGAAACAATAATAGTTTTAAAAATATTAATAGATCCACAAAAACAGCCATGTTCTTATGATGATCCCCTTAGGTCAAATGATTAATATTTTTAGTTGGTTTTTTATTAGAAACCTGAGGCATATATATAGTTAGTACTTATATAAGTGAATATAGAGAAACAAATAGATGTACTTTATATTGCATCAGAACCAAAGCCCTTCTGGAAATTTAAAGTTTTAATGCATAGAAATTATATTTTTAGATTTAGCAATTATGAGGTATTTATGATAATTTTGTAATAAAAGTGGTTTTCACATATGCAGAATATATATATGAAATATCTACTTGTAAATAATTTAGTTCTAATTAAAAGTATTGTAAAAATTTTATGTGACTGTAAAATTTTTTCTAAATCATTCCCTTTTAAATGACTTTTATTTTTGATGTGCTTCATTTCCCTAATAACTGAATTACTGTATTTTTTCTTCCCTCATAAAAAATATAACACCACAAATTCATTGTTCAGGGAATAATTTTTTGGCAAGTAGAGATGAATAAATGTATGATTCAAAGATAAATTACTGGCACTAATGCAATCAGCTAGAAAATATCATAAATCAACACCAGATATTTTAATTCATTTTCATGTTCTCTTCTTTGCCACACATCAGCATGTGTAGATGAATCTAGAAGTAACTTAACTCATCCTTCAGTGAGCAAAACAGCTTAGAGAAGAGGCCATTGCTTCTTGACCAAAGGGATTTGGCATACTGCTGTCATTTGTTCCATTTTTGGTGGCTCTTAATTGTTAGGTTAATTTTTTTAATTAAACATAAAGTTAGCTTCAGGCAATTTTAATTCATCTTTTATATATTTATGATATACCACCAACATAAACACGTTCTTCTTCCTTTGGAAATTGGAAAATGGCTTTTATGTGTTTTTTACCTAAACAAGCAGACATCTCTTTGTCAGATGGAAACAGTTCTATTAATCATTCCTTTCATACTGAAGGTTGAGAACCAGGAAGATCAGCTAACAGGTTTTGAGTCATTCACAGAGCTTTCACCATAATTTCTTCAGTGTTAGTTTTGTTATCCACCTGAAATTTTGTAGCAGGATAACAGGAAGCATTGTTTGGTGGATAATAAATTTACATAAAAGCTTGGCCAACTTGATTTGTTTTGTTAGTTTTTCTAGAAAATAAATCATTTCTTTTGCTAATTTTCCCTAAATTTATTCTTCAGTGATATAAGAAACATTGAAAATATTTTAATGAATTATCATATTTCAATGTATGGATACATTGCATACTATTTGAAATGGATTAAATACGTTCATATCTTCAAACATCTACTTTTATATTATCATTTCCAATTAGCCACCCTATTTTCGTTCTGTGTTTGCCCAATTAAATAATAGGACATCTGAACCTGATCTTTCCTGTCAGAGAGCACCCCATTAACTGACCTCTCCTTTTTTCTTGACTTTTCCACCCTCCTGTTACTTTTTTATGCTGAATTTCCATGAGATCACTAGTCTATGATTACATTTATGAGTGAAATTAGATGGTGCTTGTCTTTTTGTACCTAGTTTGTATTATTTTATATCTTATAACTTTGCTATATTCATGTATTTTTAACAATTGGGGTGGGGTTATGCGATGCATGTGTATACATTTCAATTTAAATTCTCCTTTGAACGCAGACACCCATAATTTTTCTCTCACGCCTGATTGTTATTTCTCAAAATTTCATAACTGTGTCTGATCAAATTGATGAAAGTTGGCATCTTTCAAGCTGTCTTCAATTGCCTAAGAAATGAATTCTAACTGATAAGCTTCTGAAACGTTATTTTGCCAAATGAAAGAAATAAGAATTTTCTTAAAGCTTTTCATTGTTGCTGGCATGTGGCAACATCTGGATATTGAAGGATTAAGAGAATAGTCTAGTTTTGCTAATATAACTATGTTTAGACCCAGGCTTCCATACATCCTAAAGTGGCTACTTGTTTTTTCGTAGCCTATGGTTATTTCCACTGCTTCAGAAGTGGAACATCTGAATTTTCAGAGAGTGGACCTTTGGTTTGTTTTTGCTGTTCTGGTGCTAAAACCTGGTTTATCTCAAAACATATCACTGAGTACCTAGATAGACAAGTTTTTAGAGCAGGCTCCCCCTGGGAAAGAGCAGGCACAATTGCCCCATACACAGTTACTTAATGGCCTGTTAAATTCTGTCTACCTCTGGGAAGGGTCAGTGTAGAAGGATTAGTTCCAACATTCTGTACAAACTTGTAGCTATCGGTACTGAAAAGTTGTGTAATGCCCTGAGTCCATTACCTGTGAAGAGCAGCACAATGCTGTGGCAGAGCTAAGGTCCACACCAACCTTTCATAACTAGTCCCAGTTGATTTTGCTGACTTAGAAGTCCGTCTAGTAGAACTCTGTAGCTTTCTTGGGCATTGACCCCAGCTACAATCAATTATGGGAATAAAGCCCTGAAGTCATGTCTAATTTTAGGTTTCAATAACTTTAGACTCCAAGACAGTCTTCTGTTTTCTACCTGGTAGTACTCACAGTTCCAGAACAGCGTAGTGATGTCACGCCCATGAGCACTCGAGGGGACACCAAAGATGGAATGCACCCAAGGCTCACAACTGCACAACCTGCACTGAGATCCACTGAGTTTTGATCCTCAAGGTCCAAGAGCAAAGAAACAAATAAGAGAGTTGTGTCCTACTATTTTAAAAAAGCAGATGTATGTGTGTGTGACATCATAACCTGAATGTTTTCAAACTTTCAAGGAAATGAAATAACAAAAAATATTCTGAAGAAAAGTGAGTTCAAATTATTAATATTATTATGTAAACATGCACAGGTGGCGGTTTTAACATGAGAGCACCTCTAGAAATTTTACAGTTAAAATAATGAAAATATAAAAACTGTTTTCATATTGATAATTTGATGAAGATAAGTGGCAGTAACAGAAATGAATTGTTCCTTGGCTCTTTCCTTTGATAATTATCAGCAAGTGGGAAGTTATAGGTTTGCATAAAGGTCACAATAGAAAATCATGTAGATAATAAAGCACCAGCTCTATAGCTTTTATGTGTCCATTAATTATTAATCTATCAGTATGATGTAAATAAATATGCCACATATTTGAAAAGCCAATTCATGGTTACCATGTTAAATTCAAGCACGTAGAGAAAGTCAACTGTGAATCACTGTTCTAAACATTCAATTATTAATTCATTATTATTCATTCAGCTTTGGTTAAAGGACCAACTATTGTATTATATAGACAATTATTCAAGTTCAAGTATTTTAAACATTTCTCATTGTCCTATGTGAAGAAATGCTTTGATGGTGACATCCACACACCATTAACTGTCCCAAAGCTGTATTCCTATCATGAATAATAGTTGAAGTAACACAGTTTTAACACTTTGTATCTAAATGCTATTTTACATATAAGCTTTTAAAAAACTCAAAAATGATAATCATTATTCCAGTTTTTCCAATGGGTATCATTATTCTTGAATAAACACACTGCTAATGTTGAATAATAGCAATAATTCAGCTGCATGATTAGGTCAATATAGAAAACAGAGAGAGGTATTAATCTACATAAATGTATTGATTTGTTTTGGATGAAAGGGTGATTTAAATGTTACAAGAAATATCTCCACCCTTCAGACTACATGTGCATGTGTGTGGTGTGTGTGTATATGTGTGTGTATTTGTGTCAAATTTAAGGACCATGAAAGTCATGCTTGATGTTGGTATAATTACCTACAAACACCTTGAGTTCAGGGTATTTTGTCTGTGTTTGTTGATCTCTGATATATCTCTACTGAAACATATAGTAGATTCATGTGAGTAAACTAATTTATATAAGGCATTTGTTGAATGAATGAAAAGAGAATGGTGTCTTAAAGACTTTGCAATAAGCAATTGTACTATTTATTTTTTGTGGTTTATGCTTAACCTCAAAATATAATTTGCAAATGAGCAGTCCATACATTTTAATAAAATAGTTGAGTATATCTGTGTAATACAGTGTGATAATTTGTAATATGTATGCAATTGTAATGACCTTTAATATACAATGACTGACTTCTTTTTATTTTCTCACCATTTCTTTGGAATTTTAGAGTCCTATTTACTACTTATTCAAAATATATAATGTAGAGCTTATAAATTTAGATGATAAACATTATAATAGTAGTATGATATGAACATAGCAATAATCTGTTATAACCTATGTTCATATTGCTGTTCAGTGAACACTAGGACTTATTCTTTTTATTTAGCTCTAGTTTAGTTACCGCCATCCCCTCTTCTGTATCATCTCCCCACCCGCTTCCTAGTCTCCAAGAAAAATTTCTCTCCTATCATCACTACAGCCAAGATTTTAGTTTTTCCATATGAAGGAGACTATATTTTATATTAATATTTAAGTGTGTATATATATACATACAAGTATGCATATACATCAAATTTTCATTATGCATAAATACTGATATACTTTAGTTGTCTCTATGGGCATCTATGAATAATGCTGCAATAAACATGAGAGTGTAGGTATCCCTTTGATAACCTTTAAGCCTCTTATATAAAGACCCTTTCATTTAAACGGTCTTTATATTTGGTTAGGAGAAGACCTCAACACCCAGCCAGGATGAAACCTTGTACAAAACAAGAACAGACAAATTAAAAACAGCCAGCCATAACACAGAATACTGATGACCCTATAATGTTCACCTGGAACTCGGGCAGCCAAATCTTTCTTCATCCTAAATCTCAGGGAACCTTGCAGTGTCTCTATTATATGGTATATCTACTTATAGTGAATGGACAGTATCAAAGTTTATTTGTAATTCTTTATAATAGGGAAAGCAATTATCTTATAAGAAAGCAATTATCTTATTAGCCTACTTCATGGAACATATATTCATAACTCATTTTCTTATTTATTTTAATAGAAAATATCTAATAATGAATCCAATATTTTCTTAGAAGTATATAAAAAATAAAATCAAGACTTTGGTGTTTAGAGAAAGCAAATTCACCTTAAACCTGTCTTATAAAGAAAGAATTATTTTCACTTTTACTTCATTTTTTTATTATTTTACATATTGAACAGTTTCATAAATGTATTTTTGCAAACTGAGTCATGTACACATTAACCCCCAAACCCTTCCTTTCCCCCCCCTCCATTCCTTCTAGTTTGCTCTATTCCAGTTTTGCTTCTACTAGTTGCTACAAATGAGAGAACATATTGTTCTCTCTCAGCATATCTCCATTTATGTCTATTTTCTTTTTTCAGTTTTTGAAATTTTTCCTAGTTATATAAGCTCAATGAGTAGGTATCCTTGCCACTCTTCATTTTATTATTATTATTTACTCAATTGTGTGTGTTCACATGTGTATGTGTGTGCAAGTGTGTGTGTGCGTGTGTGTGTGTGCACGTGTGTAGAACCACAGGCGAATTCGGGAACCACCATGGACCACCTCCACCTCAGGACCAGAAATGCAGGCCACCCCCGCTCCCGCCCGACTCTATACATGGGGTCTAGCATCCGAACTCAGGACCTTCTGCCTGCAAGGCAGAGGCTTAACCCCTGAGCCACCTCTCCAGCCCCACTTGCCACTCCTTTATTCTTCCTTTCATTCCTTCCTTTTCCCCTTCTGTATCCCCATCCCTCCCTCTCTCCCCCCTTTTTTCCCCTCTCCCTTCCTTCCCTCCCTCCCCTCTCTCGGTGTATCTGATCTGCTCCCTCCCACACTTCCTTCCCTCAACTTATATGGGCATTGGATTCCCTCTGAATCGTTTACTGTAGTGGGGGTTTAGGCCCCTGTGATAGACCCGGGGGTCCCTCCTTAGACCATCCACTAATGTGGGTACTCCTCTATACCTGTCTAATCCTCTAAGGATCCTACTGCCTGAAACCATCTCCCCTGAGATCCTCACTAGTCTATGGGGGCATGTTGACATACCAGTCTTGTGCAGGTCTGGTGAGGTCAAATTTCATTGTAGCGAGTTGCTGGCTGCCACAGCGCAGTCTTGACTGAAGTACCTTGTCCAGCAATGGACCTCTCCATCTTTAGGGTCATCAGTGTTCTGCGTTATGGATGACTGTTTTTAATTTTTCTGTTCTTGCACTGAACAAAGTTTCATCCTGGCTGGGTATTGAGGTCCTTTCCTAATCAAAGATAAAAGACATTTAAATGAAAGGGTTTTTATATAAGAAGAGGCTTAAAGGAGAGGGAAGATCAGAAAAGGACAAGTAGTGAACAGGTCCAGCCTCCAGGTCAGCTACCAACTACTACCCCCTACCATCTCTATGACAGCAGACACATGCCCAGCATTTCAAATCCATCCAAACACAAGTAAACAGGAGAGAAAATGAAAGTGAACAGTCTCAGATGTCTCCCTATCTACAGGCCTTTCTTGACAGGCCTAATTGATCTATCGAACTGTTTCTTCGTCTCCATTCTCTTGAAGTCTTCTTTCCTCTGCCCTCCTAGATAATCCTTTACATTTATAATGGGTGTTACAGAGAGTTTCCCTTGAGTATATCATTATGAGGGCTTAGACTAGGTTACCATTATAAGAGAGAACATGTGGTATCTGGCTTTCTGCTCTTGGAATATTTTGCTTAGTATAGCTTCTTCAAATTCCATATATTTACCAGCAAATTTCATTCATTCATTTTTTGATGGCTAAGTAGTATTACATTGCATATGTGAACAACATTTTCATTATACATACAACTATTGGGCATTTAGGTGGATTCCATGACTTTGCTGTTGTAAATAGTGCAGCAATGAACATGGTTGTACTCATGTTACTGTAGTAATATGATGCATTTTTGGGGAATAGTCCCAGTAGTATAACAGAATAATATACATTTCATTTCTTAATTCTTTTAGAAACTGCCATACTAATCTCTGGAGTGGTTTACGAGCTTGCATTCCCACTAGCGATGTTTGAGGGTTTCCTCCTCTCTGGCATTTATTATCATATGTATTTTGGATTTTCACCATTCTGGGCTAGATAAGATGATATCTCAGGGTAGTTTAGTTTGGAAAGTAGAACATTTTTAAGGTATTTGTTGGACATTTCAGTTTTGTCATTGGAAAAGTTTATTTTAAGTTACATAGCCTCTTTTCTAATTGAGCTAATTCATCTCCTCGATGTTTCGTTTTCTGAGTTCTTTGTACATTCTGGATAGTCTTCTCTCAGATGTGTGGTTAGTGAAGACTTTCTCCTGTTCTGTGCATTGTCTTTTTGATAAGTTAAAAATATCTTTAATTGAACAGAAACCCTTTAATTTCATAATAGCCCATTTGATGAGTATTGGTTCTATTTCCTGTGCTATTGGAGTCCTTTTTAGAAAATGTTGGCCAGGATGGGAGGAGTAATGACATGCAAGATACTCCACACAAGTTAGCGCTGAAGCAATCATAATAGGGCTCTGCATGACCTGTGCAATGACCAACACACAAATGACCAAACAATGGGGAGGGAGGGGGGAGGGGAGGAGTGAGCAGGGGGGGTCAGGGGAGGTGGAGGGAGGGAGGGGACCGGTGTACCTGTTAAGTTTGGATGAGCAGAAATAATAATAATAATAATAATAATTAATAATAAAAAGAAACAGTTGGCCCAAGCCAATCAGTTTGAGGAAATTCCTTGCTCTTTCATTTAAAGTTTTTATAGTCTTTGGTCTAATATTAAGATTCATGATATATTTGGAGGTATGGTTACAAGTAAAGGTCCAGTTTCAATTTTCTGCATGTGGATATCCACTTTGGCCAATGCCATTTGTGAAGAGGCTGTTTTTTTTCCCCATTGGGTTTTATGAGCCCGTATGTAAATACTCAGATGATGATAAGCTTATGAGCTTATGTATGGGGTCTTTAGGTTTTCAATCCTTATCCATTTATCTATGTGTCTATTTTGGAGCTAGTACCACATTGTCTTTATTACTAAGGATTTATAATATAGATTAAGGTTTGGTATGGTGATAGATATCTCCAGCAGAATTCTTGTTACTGAGGATTATTTTTGCTTTCCTGAACCTTTTGTGTTCCCATATGAATTTTTAGGTTGTTTGGTCAATTTCTGCAGAGAATGGCCTTGAAATTTTGATTAGTATAGCATTGAATTTGTATATTGCTTTTGTTAAAATGGTAATTTTTATGATGGTAATTCTACCTATCCAGGAGCATGGGAGATGTTTCCACTTTCTGGTATCTTCTATAATTTCTTTCTTTAGGGTTTTAATGTTTCTATTATTGAAGTCTTTCACATCCATGGCTAGATATACCAAAGTATTTTCATTTTTTAGAGGCTATGACAAATAGAATTATTTCTCTGAGGACTTTCTCAAATTTTTCATCCTTGGTGTATAGGGAAACAATTGATTTTTGACCATTAATTTTGTAACCTGCCACTCTGCTGATCTTATTAGTTCTAGAAGTTTCCTGGTGGAGTTTTTGGGGTCCCATAGGTATAGGATCATACCATCTGCAAGTAGGAATATCTTGACTTCTTTTCTGATTTTCATCCCTTTTTCCTTCCTCTCTTGTTTTATGGCTCTAGCTAAGATTTCAAGTACAGTATTGAATAGAAGTGGTGAGAGCATACAGACTTGCCTAGTACCTGATTAAAGTAGGTAAATGTCAATGGAATTTTTCTCCCATTTAGAATGATCCTTGCTGTATGTAGCGCTTATTATGTTGATGTAAGTTCCTAACATTCCAAGTGTCCCTAGGGGTTTGATCATAAAAGGATGTTAGATCTTTTCAAAAACTTTTTCTGCATCTGTTGAGAGTATCATGTGGTTTTGGTCTTTGGATTTTTTATATGATAAATTGCTTATTTTGATTTGCATATGCTGAACCAAACTTGTGTGCATGGGTTAAATCCTACTTGATCATAATGAATGATCTTTTTGATATGTTGATGAATCCAATTTGCTAAGATTTTGTTGAGAATCTTTGTATCTGTGTCCATCAATGAGATTGGCTATAGTATCAGTATACTGATTGGGATCAGTATAACGTTAGAAATGTTCCTTTCTCTCCTATTTTATGGAATAGTTTAAGGAGTAGTGGTGTTAGATGTTCTTTAAATATCTGGTAGAATTCTGCACTGAATTCATCCAGTCCTGGACTTTTTTGATGGGAAGATTTGCATTTACTTCTTTAATTTTAACACTTTTTATAGGACTATTTAAATAATACAATTTGCCCTGATTCAATTTAGGTAAGTTGTGCATACTTAGAAATTCATTTATTTCTTTCTGATTATCAAATTTGTGGAGTATAAGTTTTTGAAATATGACCTTATAATTCTCTGAATTTACTTTGTATCAGTGTAATAAATACATTTTCATCTCTTATTTTATTTGTTTTTTTTCTCTTTTGGTTTTATTTAACTTGACTAAGGGTTTATTAGTCTTACTGATTTTTTCAAAGAACCAACTTTTTGTTTGGTTGATTCTTTGAATCATTTTCCTTGTCTGAGTTTTGGATATTTCTCCCCTGATTTTGCTAATTTCTGCTTGTCTACTGCTTTGGGGATTAGATTGTTCTTGTGTCTCTAAAGTTACATTATTTAGTTATTTACTTGTGATGTTTCCATTTTTTTATCTAGGCATTGTTATAAACTTACCTCTTAGCAGAGTTTTCATCATGTCCCAGAGATTTTGATATCAACATATCAAATACAAAAAATGAAAATATTGATAATCATTCACTTCAAGGAATTTTGAGTTTCCCTTTTAACTTCTTCCTGAACCCATTCCTCAATCAGTATCATGGTATCTAGTTTCCAAGAATTAGTGTATTTTCTGGTATTTGCTTTGTTCTGGATGTCTAGCTTTATTCCGTGGTGGTCTCATAGAGTACAGGATATAATTTCAACTTTGCTGTATATCTAAAGATTCATTTAATGGCCCAATATATGGGCTAATTTGGAGAAAGTTTTATGGGCTACTGAGAATACTGTATATTCCTTGGTGCTTTGATGGACGGTTCAGTAAAGGTTGGTCAGGTCCATTTGGGCTATGGTTTGATTTAGCTCCAGTGTTTCTCTGTTGTTTTTGGTATGTTGACCTATCCAATGTTGAAATTTGGGTATTGAAGTCCCCTACCATCATGGTTTTTTGAGTTGATTTGTTTTTTAGATGCTGTAGTATTTGTTTAATGAACATGGATGAGCCTGTATTAGCTGTGTGTATGTTCAATATTTTGAAATGTTCCTGATGAACTCTTCCTTTGACTAATATGTAGTATTCTTTTGTGTCTCTTATGGTTTCTTTTGGTTTGAAATCTCTTTTGTCAGAAACTGTAATTAGTATGCCTGCTTGTTTCCTTGTCCCATTAGCTTGAAGCTTTTTTGACCAGCCTTTTACTATGAGAATGTGTCTGTCTTTCATGGTGAGATGCATTTCCTGAATGTACCAGATTAAAGGGTCATGATTTCCAATCCATAGCTGTAGCCTTTGTCTTTTGATTGGTGAGTTAATTCCATTGACATTTAGGGTTATAATTGAGAAATGACTATTGGTTCCTCTCACGTTTTGTTTTAGTTGCTTTTATATGTGTTGGTTTGCTTGGAAGTTGTATTGATATTTCCCTTCTGTCCTCTTGGATATATTTGCTTGTTTCTTCAAGTTTGAGTATCTTTTCTATCAGCTTTTGTAGGTCTGGTATGATGGTCATGTAAACCTTTAGCTTGTCTTTATGATGGAAAATTTTTGTTTTATCATTAATCATGACTGATAGTTTTGATAGTTATATCAGCCTGGGTTGTTATTTGTGTTCATTCATAACTTAAAGTACATGTCTCCAAGCTCTTCTGGCTTTTACTGTTTACATTGAAAAATCAACTGTTATTTTAATAGGCTTATCTTTAAATGTGACTTTTTTTTTCTCTTGAGGCTCTCAACACATTCTCTTTGTCATGTGCCTATAGTGTTTTGAGTATTATTTGCTGTGGCAAGTTTCCATTTTGGTCATATCTGTTTGGTGTGTGATATTCCTCTTATACTTGGATGGGCATCTCTTTCTTTAGATGTGGAAATTTTTCATTTATGATAATTTTTAGAATCTCCCCTGTGTGTGGCATTTTGATTTCTTTATTCTGCTATTCCATGAACATCCAGACTTGTCTTCTTCTAGGTGTCCCATAACTCTTGAATATTCCTTTCAAGTAATTTTTTTGGCTTTTTAAAATTCTTTGTTTGAACTAGTTTGTTCTGCCATCTTATCTTCTAGGTCTGATATTCTATTTTCTGCTTTGTTAGTCCTATAGATAAGATTTTCTGTTGAGTTATAGGTTGAAGATAGCTTGTTTTTATTTCAAGTTTAATTTCTACATGAGATTTTTTTTTCAACTGCTTTATGCCTAGTTTTGTTTCTTCAACTGGCTTTTTCATCTCATCCAAGTGCTTGTTGTGTCCTGTTCATATTGGCTTTTGTGGTTATTTAATTCACCTGAGATTTCCTTTTTCATTGTTTTGATCATAGTAGAAGTCAGGCTTTGAAAATTATTATCTTGGGTATTAATTTCTTGGGTAATTTCTAAGGGATTATTCTGGTTGGAATCCATCATTATGAGGTTGATGTTTTTGTAGATTTGTGTTCTTTGTTTTTGTTGTATCTCATGAATTTGTATTGTGACTTGGACATTTTGTATCTTTTCTCTAATGCCTTTCTGTGGTGTGTTTCTAAATACTAAGCTTGGACAGTTATTGCTATTGTTTGGCTAGGTGTTGAATGTGTCTGTCCAGCATTCCCTGGTGCTGTTTCATAGAGGAGGCTATTATACTTTTGGAAGATAAATTAAGGTGGGTTTAGTATACAATGGTTAAAGATAAATGTGGTAGTGCAATTTTTAGCTTTTACTTCCTTGGCCCTGTGTGATGGTGAATGATTAAGACCCTGAGTGGTGTGTGTATAGGTCTTTGGGTGGACTGCATAGAAATCTTAAACTGTGGTGACTATCAATTGATAATAAAAGGAAAGTAAAAAGTGCTACTTATCTTAACGATGAATGCAGAGATACTCTTCTGTTTGATGGAAGATTTTTGGGGCCTTCAAATTATATGATGTTGCTAACTCGTTGCTTATGGTTTCTGTGGACTCTGTTAAATTCTTGAACTAGTTTGAAGAATAAAAAGAATGCACTGGCAATTGTGATAAATCCAAAATGATGAAAATTTGCCTTAAATAGAAGCTGAAAAATACAAGTAAAATGACATGATAAATGCTATGAATGATGACATAATCAATAATCAGTAGCACTTAGTTATATTGAAGGGTAGTGATAAGGATGAATCCTGAAGAATAAATACTAATTTGGGAGATGGGATGAATAACAAAATCATTAACTAAGAAAAAAAAGAGATTAAAGAAAATTAAAAAAGAAAAAGGGAATTTGGTGGGAAAGAAAATAACTGGCTTTTAGACCCAAAATTTAAGCTGCTGAATCACAAGTAAAGATATTTTGGGAATACACTTTCCAAATTTTTCAATTAAAAATAATTTATCTAGAGATAAACTTGGAAATCCTTGATATAAATAATAATCAAAGCTATGTATTTAATATTGAGATCATCTAGGTGTCATCTAGGTATTTGTTTTGTAGACCTTGTCCACAGAATTATGTGCCACAAATGTCATGAGTGCTCAAATAAAGGACATTAAGAAATCTATATCAAAAGTGATATAGTCAGAATATGTAGAGAAATTGGCAGGGATATTGGACACAAAATGGCAACACCCTTTAGCTTCATAATTTCCTCCTTGTTACAATGTAATACCAGTGAACTAAGAATATCTTTCCCATAGATCCAGTCTTCAAATTGGAAATTGATTTTTAAAAAGTCAAGTCTAAAAATATCAAAGAATTTTTATTTGCTTAAAAATGGATCTTTTTATTCTCCACAGAGTGTATAAATTAGAATTAATTTAACTGAGGCAAAAGAGAAAATCAAAGCTAAAATAATAAGAAAATATGTGATTTACATTGCCAAAATGCAGCTATAGGAAAACTTACCAGTGACTTAGTCTCAAGGACCACATGCTTCCCAGATAGACCTTGGTTCCTTCCCAAGGCTGATAGTAAAATGGTTGTAAGCATAGTCATGTCCTTTTTTTCACAATAAATGGGTGACTTTCTGAAATTCTCCCTTAAGAATGAGTCATATCACTCTCAGCAATTCCATCAAACTGTTTCATGTGTTTTCTTTGATTGAACTGACTCTTGGGAACAAATGTGTCTTAAAAGAAGCTAAGGGGACTAAATTAGTTTCATCAGATAATTTCTATGGCATAGTACTTACATTCTCAATTCTAAGTAATCCTAACACAATTTCAGAATTATTTATCAGGAAGTTCATGTAATAGGAATGATCACATTAAGTGAATGATCCTAACCCTTTTGCTTGGATGGCCCAATTTATTGACCATGCAACCAGAGAAATGAAAATTTCTACATATTATATAATTTACTTGTAGTCCAACAAATGTAGAACCTCATCCCAGCATTGTCTGCCTCTCAAGCTATTAGCTGTGACATTTTTATCTCTTCTCAAGGAAAACTATCTTTCTGCCTCATTTCTCTCATGATGATAAAAAAAAAGATACGGTTTCTTTCCAAATAATTGACCAAGGTCTGCTTTGCCACCTTGTGTCTTCAGGTTTCTGAGCCATCCCCTCTTCCTTGTTATGACCTCCTTCCCTCGTAAAGGTTCTGGACCAGACAATAACATCACCTTCTGTAAGAAAGCATTGTGGAATCTTGAAATCTATGGCATAAGAAAGGTTAGGTGCAACTGTTATGCCAAGAAACAACACAAACCTAATTTTCTCACAACCCCTACTTTATAGAGGTGCTCAGAAAGTATGGATAAGAAAAAAATAAGTCTCTAATGTATGCACGATTCATAGTTAAGAAGAAAGACACAAGAAATACCAGGTTTGGAGGAATCATTCAGATTTTTTCCAAAGTATATTTAAAACAAGTTGCCTTTCCAAATAGAGCTTTGCTTCTTAATTTACATTAAATGATATTTAGTGCATGCAGCAAACTATCCCTCCAATGCAAAATGCACATGATAATGGGAAAATGGGACTTGTATTTCATAGCTACAGTGATTTCAAAGAACAATGACTACCATGTAAAAGGCGGCATTTGGGGCTAGAGAGGTGGCTCAGGGGTTAAGCTTCTGCCCTGCAGGTGGAAGGTCCTGAGTTTGGATCCTAGACCCCAAGTATAGACACCGGGCGGAAGCGGGGGCAGCCTGTGCTTCTGGTCCTGGTAGGGCAGAGTCTGTGAATCCCAGGGTAGAGTAAACAAGGAGGAAGTGGAGGTGGTCCATGGTGGTTTCCAAATTCGCCAGTAGTTCTACACACATACATATACATACACACGCACACACACATGCGCACATGCACAATTGAATAAAAAAATTTTTTAAAGTTTTTTTTTAAAAAAAAGGTGGCATTGATATCAGTGCTGTTGCTAAGCCAAAACCTTAGCAACTGAATAATCTTGCAAGATGCAATGATGGACTTGAGTTGACAGAGGAGTTGAACATAAGTAGATTCCAGAATTTTATTCATTTGCCTTTAAATTTTCAGTAACTAAGTAGAACCCTTCAAAAACTTGATACTTAAAGATTTACTTGTAATTTTGAGATATGCAAAGGGACAAAAGGTATGAAAGAGAAACACTGGGTGAGTGTTCCAGTGCTTCAAAGGAGGTCATAGAGGAGCAAAAAAGCGGGCCTATTGGTCTGAGGGCAGGAAAACAAACAATAGGGAAAAGCTGACAACGTATTTCAGCAGTGATACAGGATATGGAAAATGGACATATTTTCTAGTCAAGATGCATAACATCATTGTTGGTTTTCATCAAGGGCATTCGGAAATTTTTATTGTATCTTACGATGTGCATCTGAGTGTGCATTCATGTGGGCACATGTGAATATGAGGAAGCATGTGTGAATGTGCCTGTGCAGATCCGAGGTTGATTTTGTGTCTTTGTCAATCCTATTTTTGCCACTTTGTGTATCAAGGCAGAACCTTTCAACGGAACCTTATAAATGAAGCATTCTAGCCATACCTTCTATTTTGCTGATATTTGAAAAAAAAATTTAAGTATCCACACATAATTTAAATATCTTTTAAGGGAAAACCTAAGAAAAGAACAAGTGTCTAGTACACTGAAAAACTTCTTCCTTTGATCTTCACCTCTTGCCTTCACTGAAATTAACATTTTCCTTGGGTAAATTTTGACTGCAGTACGGTAACAACAACAAGAATCATAAACTCATCCATGTCCAGGGACCAGGAAGGTAATAAGAATATGAAAAGCAGGCTTCCTTTGATACAACTGGGATTTCAAACAGGAGTTTACATGGTCCTGCTATAGCTTCAAATTGAAATCTAATATCGGCATAGAAATTTTCCTACTAATATTCCTAATTCAGTGCGTCTTAAATTATATTTTCAAGTTATGCACAATCAGATAAAAACATATCTCTGGATCAGATTCCATCAGCATATGTGGAGTTACAACTCAGTTGCCATTATGAGTTTTGGGGTCCAGGTTGGGACTCTCAGAATAATTCAGGTGGGATTCTAACACCTCAGGCCTGGAAATCCCTGGGCCTCTGGAGAGAAAGATATGTTGGAGAACTTCTGGATATATAAAAGGAGAGGGAAAGCAATCGCTGTGAACACCCATTATCCCCCTACAAATTTTATATTTAAAAGTAAGTTTTATTGAAAATTTAAATGTTGTTTCATATAAGTTTCATAACTATCTGGAAGTCATTATCTCAGATTCATAGATCAGAAACTAAGAACGAGGGGTCTAGAAAAGAACCTGCCAGATCAGCGGCAGATAGCTCAAGTTTAACTCCATAACTGGTGCTGTCCCTGACATAATAGCTATTTCTCTGATTGCCTAGATCAATTTCCACAGTGAAATTTCTACAAAAATCCCAGGCCATATCTTTAGTTTACCTTTGTTGCATGTCTGGTCATCAGGAAATTAAAAGGCCTAAGTGGCTCAGGCCCTGTCACTATGGGGCATGTATGACTGACAGATAACCTTTCTGGGTGATTCATTGCCTCAACAGGGGCACAGTGGTATTACACAATGTATCAGCTAAGGAAAATAAGCTCTCATTCAAACATTCAACTTTCAAAATGTGTATTCCTGTGGAAAGTAAGAAATAAGCATGTTCCTAGAAATCCAAAAGTAGCATATGTACATCTGAGACTGTCACAGTGCTCTTTGAAATAGCCATGATAGGATTTTGTATGAATTACATTAAATTAGTATTGTTTTTCACGGGCAACAAAAAATCAGATAGTTCTAGCTTGCTTAATAAGAACAAACAAATCCTTTGTAAATTACATTGCAGAAAATGAATTTTTAAGTAACTTTGAACATATGTCTGCTGCTCACTCATGCATACAGTATCAACAATTGTGCCCCTTGTGTTTGTTCAAGCTTTACAAGCAATGCTAACACTATATCGATCCCCAACATCTCTGAAGTCAGCACTAGTTCTGATTGAATGTGCTTCTGGCATTTAAATTCTCCTGTCTACTCCCCACATCTCTTTTCTGTCTTCCAAACTTAGTAAAAGGATTGTCATGATTTGAGTTGTCCACCACAGTCTCATATGTTTGAATCCTTAGCAGACAGAGCCTTGCTGGGGGAAGGTGTATCACAAGGGGTGGGCTTTGAGGTTTGTTAGCCCCACCCTGCTTCCTCTAGCATCTGCTCTTTCAAACTCCATGATGGATATGATTTAAGCAGCATCCAGTTTCTGCCCCTCCCATGCTTTTCCCATTATAATGAATTGTATCTATCCTCTGGAACCATAAGCTGAATAAATCTTTTTCTCTCCCCTTAAGCTGCTTGAACCTGAGTATTGATTCACAACAGAATAGAGAGTATGGTTCAAAGATATAGGAGAAATAATTAGAAAACAAGATGAAATTTAATGTCATTTGTTATAGACTTCTATCATTCACTTGAGACCCAAATACATGCGTTTTCAAGCATGATCACAAACTCACAGAAGTCTAATGCACATGGAACTGTGCAAAGCTACTATTTAGTAGTGTTATTAGAAAATTCCAAAATATCAGTGACTTAATACTATATTAATTCTTATGTCTGCATAGTTTGGATTGTAGAAGAGAGATAAGGCTTTGCTTCACAGCATTGTTTAAAGGTTTAGATTATTGGGCTGGAGAAGCGGCTCAGGGGTTTAGCTCTGCCTTGCAGGCAGAAGGTCTTGAGTTGGGATCCTAGACCCCATGTATAGACGCCGGACTGAAGCCCCTGCGTTTCTGGTCCTGGTAGGGTGGAGCCTATGAATCCCCGGGCAGAGTAAACAAGGTGGAGGCGGTTCATGGTGGGTCCCGAATTCACCCGTAGTTCTACACACATACACGCATACATACACACATGTGCACACGCGTAGTTCTACACACATACATGCATACATACACACATGTGCACACGCGCACAATTGAATAAATAAATAAATAAATTATGAAGGCTTAGATTATTGTCTCTTTGAGCTTCTAAGACCTTTAAGGCATCTCCAAGTGTATTTTATTTGTTTGTTTAGAGAAAGAATGGGTTTTATTCTTGGCTTACAATTGTCCAGTGATAGATCTTGCTCCATCTTGGCAGGAAGAGTCCACGCCAACACCAGGGACCAAGGGAGCTAGCCATACCAAATCCACAGGAAGGCTGAGAGAGGGGCAAAGTTCCTTCGCGAGACATCATTTCTGCCCAAGGATGTCCAAGTATGCCAATGTATTTAAGCAGCTCCCTCTAGTTTATTCACCTGCCCAGGGACTAGTCCCACTTACCACAGGCTGGGTTTCCCTTCATTAATTAGGCAGTTTCTTCTGTAGGTTTTTCTATATCCAAGTTCACACAAGGAAACAGAACATGGTATATGTCAATGGGGGAATATTTGTAAATTCTACCTAAAAATGATATTCATCACTTCTATCTATCTATCTATCTATCTATCTATCTATCTATCTATCTATCTTCTATTGATTTCAAAATCTAGTCATGCAACATCTCGTAGAGTTTCAATTATGTCAAGAAATACAATTGAAAAGTGTATTGAGAAGGAAACTAGAATGTGGATCCAAATTAGTCATCTTCATCACAAAGAACAACATGGTGAATATTTCTCAAACATCTGTCCTATTGTGGTTTACTTTTAATGAGCATTGGCAAAGATGAAACATGTGTTGGAAAGCATTATCAAAGTAACTTAATGCAATTATGTAGCTTCTTTATTTATTAAATATGAGAAAATTGATAAATTCTCAGAACATCAATAGCAAATTGTTTTTATAACATCACATAAAATGAGGACATCTTTAAAAGATTTGAATACATCATGGTATCATGGTATATCTGTGGAAATATACCAAGTCTGAGGTAAGGCAAAATTTTAGAAAGAATATAACGAGATGGAAAATTATCATTAGGTCTTAAAGCTTTTTGAATATCTTTGTGGAGTCATGACTGTTTCATAACATTTCATACTTAATTTACAATAGATAGTGATATTTTTTATATATGTGTATGCATAGAAGCCATTATCAACACCAAGGCAACAGGCCATTTTTCTCTTCCAAGAATTTACTCTTGTATTGTTCTAATCTCTGTTTACACAGCCAATTTACTGTAACTATAGCCATGCCCTCTTATGTTTTGTATACATGTAACAAGTATGCCAATGTATTTAAGCAGCTCCCTCTAGTTTATTCTATTATATATAGTAAAATATTCTTATATAGTAAAATATTCTTTATATCTACCTTCTTTCATCAAAACGTTTTCTGAATTTAACCCATGCCATATCATGTATCAGTGTGCATTCTTTTTACCTTGTAATAATATACCTCATATGGATCAACTATATTTAACTTATCTCTTCTTGTATAATGGTCTCAGATTGTTTACAGCTTTGGGTATCTATTGGCTTATAATTGTCAGGTTGTTTACAGTTATTACAAAGAAACCTGCTATAAATATTCATGTATAATAAAAATAAATCTGTGTATTGATGCAAACTTTTTCTCTTGGATACCTACAAGTGAAAGGGCTGAGTCTAGAGCAAATATTGTGCATATACAAAATATATTATTCTAGTTTAATTGCCCACTTGTTTTCATTATAGTTGTAGAATATTGTATTTCTGCTAGTAAATGTCTAGTTCTAGCTCATAAATATCTAGTCTGTTTGAACTTGCATAAGAATAGGATCTGTGTGGTTTAAGAAAGGCAAAAGTATATTTCTTTTTATTATTATTTATTCAATTGTGTGTGTGCGTGTGTGTGTGTGTGTGTGTGTGTGTGTGTGTGTGTGTGTGTGTAGAACCACGGACGAATTCGGGAACCACCATGGACCGCCTCCACCTCCTCCTTGTTTTTACTCTGCCTGGGGCTTCGCAGGCTCCACCCTACCAGGACCAGAAACGCAGGCCGCACCCGCTTCCGCCCGGCATCTATATGTGGGGTCTAGAATCTGAACTCAGGACTTTTTGCCTGCAAGACAGAGGCTTAACCCCTGAGCTACCTCTCCAGTCCCAGAAGTATATTTCTCATAGCTGGAGAGTCTAGAAAGTGAAGATCAAGGAGCTTCAAAGTCCATAGTGAATGAGCCCTTTCTTCCAGAACCATATTCAGCTTTCCCCCGTGTTCTCACATAGAAGAAGGATGGAGACACCTCTCTAGAGTCACTTCTATAAAGGGTCTAATTCTGTACATAAGAATTTCAGCCAAATGACTTAATCACCTTCTAAAGCCTCCATTGTTAAATACCATTGCACTATAGACAGATTACAGCATGTGAATGTGGGATTATGGGCACATCATTCATTCTGTACAATCCACATGTCAGCAACTTTTGTCATTATCAGTTGTTTTAGTTTTAGCTGTCATAGTAAGCTTTCTGCCATATTTCCTTGGGCCATTGATTTATGATTATTCGATGACCAGTGATCTCAAACATATATCCATGTTTGTATTTACATGTGCATGTCTCCTTAAGTATTATCTCCATCCAAACTCTATGTCTTACTGTTTTCAATTGAGCTTTAAGAAGTACCTATTTATTTTGGGCCTGGGAGTACCTCTGTTCTCTCTAGCTGACGGTACACCCTGCACCTTTCTGCCCTGGTACTGTACAGTTAGTGGTAGACCTGTGATGCTCTAAGTCACTCCTGGAGTCACCCATTCTTTTTCTCTAGCAATAAAACATGCTATCAACAGAATAGTTCTATTGACCTATTTCATGCCTACAGCACTATAAATCCATTATTTTATCCCATTTCTGTTTCTCACAGTTCAAACTGAGGGATTTCTGCCCACAAGGCAGTTTGGATTCAGGACAACATGCCTAATTGCTCTAGAAAGTTTCTCTCCACATTTTGTGTCAACTTCTCAAGCTAACTGGATAGGCTGAGAATTTTTCAAATCAGAAAGCCCTGAATCTTTTATGCTTAGTAGTTTTTTTTAATTCTTTCAGTATATCTGTTTCCTCTCACATTTTACTAAAAGCAGAAAAGAGAAAGCAGGCTGTAACTTTAATACTTTATTAGGAAATATTCTCAGCAAAATATTCCATGTTTATTGCTTCAAGGTTTTTCTTTTCACCCACATACAGAAAATAACTGAGCTTAGGTTTTTGTCAGGTTATAAAAATATATGTTGTATTTTATACATTTCTTACAGATTATCATATTTTGTGGAGGTCAAATTTTTGAAATATGACCTTATGATTCTCTGAATTTCCATATTTCAGTTGTAATAACTACATTTCATCTCTAATTTTATTAATTTGGGTTTTTCTTTTGGGTTTGGTTAATTTGGCTAAGAGTTTATCAATCTTGTTGTTTGATTCTTTGTATTGTTTTCCTTATATAAACTTCAGATTTTTCTCCTTCTGATTTTACTACTCTCTACTTATCTACTGCTTTTGGGATTGGATTGTTCATGTCTCTCTAAAGCTTTAAATTGCATTGTTTAGTTATTTACTTGTGATGCTTCCATTTTTTGATATAGACATTAAATGCTATAAACTTTCCTCTTAGGACAGCTTTCATCATGTCCCAGAAATTTTGATGTGTTGTACATTCACTTCTAGGAATTTTTGACTTTCCATTTTGACTTCTGCCTGAACCTATTCCTCATTCAGTATATTATATTTAATTTCCAAGAATTTGTGTGTTTTCTGGCATTTGTTTTGCTATGGATGTCTAGCTTTATTCCATAGTGGCTATAAATTCAACTTTCCTGTATATGTGAAGGCTTGTTTTGTGGCCCAAAATGTGGTCTATTTTGGAGAAAGTTCCATGGGCTGCTGAAAAGAAGGCATATTTTTGGTGTTAGGATGAAGGTTCAGTAAAGGTTGGTCAGGTCCATTTGGGTAATGGTTTAATTCTGTTCCAGTGCATGTGTGTGTTCAGTTTTTGGCTTGTTGACCAAAAACTGTGTTGAGAGTAGAATGTTGAAGTCCCCTACTCTTACGGTTTTTGTGTTTATTTATTGTATTAGCTGTTGTGTTTGTTTACTGAATGTGGATGAGCCTATGTTAGACTTCACAATATTGTGAAGTCTTCCTGATGAATTGTTCCTTTGACTAATATGTAGTATCTTTCAGTGTCCTCCCTGTCCACTCTTATTTAGACTGGCTTATAGTGCTGGGTGTGTATTTGCTGTCATGGAGTAGGGGTTAGGGGTACTAAACAGGTGTTTGATTACCTGGAGGCTAACACTACTCACTGCATTCTATTCCTGTTCTTCCCTCTTCGTTAAGCCTTTTCTCATACAAGGCCTTTATTTTTTCTCCCACATTTAATTTTTTTTCTAATCATACAAGCTCAATAGGTACCCCTGTCTTCTTCCTCCCTCCTCTCCTCCCCAGTCATCCCCCTTTGCACTCTTCCCCTTCCTCCCCTTCTTTTCAGCCCCTCCCTCTTCCTCGGTCTCATCCCCTGGAGCATCCCTTTGTGTGAATGCCAAGCCTCCCTCTGAGGCTTCCATCCTAGTAAGGGTTCAGGACTCTGGCACATCCTGGAGCTCCTTCTTGGCTTCCCGCTAATATGGGAACTCTTATGACTGTTTAATCCCTTGCCTCTAAGGATCCTAATCCCTGGAGCTTCCTCCCCTGTGATCCGTGCTAGAGGTTTTTTTTTTTTTTTTTTTTTTTGGGGGGGGGTTATTGGCATGTCAGCCATTGTGCAAATCCGGCTGCTGCAGTCTTAACCTGTGTGCAATATCTTGCATATTGTTGGTCCTCCCCATTTTTAGGGTCTTACAATCTTGCCACTTCCCTCTTTCACAAGGTTCCCTGAGCTTTAGGATGGGAAAAGATTTGGCTGGTCTGATTCCAGGTGATTAATATAGGACCTTTGGTGTTCTGAATTATGGATTTTTGTTGTTCTCAGTTTTGCTTTTCCTGCCCTGCCCTTGGCTGCATCCTGATTGGTATCAAAGGTCCCCTCCTAACCAAAGATAAAAGACTGTTTAAATGAAGATCTTAATATAAGAGGAGATTCATAGATAGATGGAAAAATAGGAGTGGGACACAGTGGGGGGGGGAGTAAGTGTCCCATTTGCCAGATGGTTACCGTCTCTCTAAAGCCTTTTTCTAAAAACAGGCTTTTACCTTTGGATAGGAGAGGATCTCAACACTCAGACAGGGTGCAGCCTAGTGAAATGGAAGAAAAGTGAAGTGGACAACAGCCAACAAGAATGCAAAGTACCAGAGACCTACAATGTTCATATGGAATCAAGCCGGCCAAATTGCTACCTGTCCTAAGGCTCAGATAACCTTGTAGAAGAGGGGCAGTAAGATAATAAGAGCCAAAAGATGAGTACATCCACCTCTCTACAATACACTCCACTCAAGGCAGGGCTGCTGCAGCTGGGAACTCACTGCAATAAGACTTCCCCTTACTAAACCTGTACAATGGCTGACATATCAGCATGCCCCTATAGAGTAGCGAGGATCTCAGGAGAAATAATTTTAAGCAGTAAGAATCTTAGGGGATAGGTCTAGATAGATGAAAGGAAGTACCACTATCATGGATATGCCCAAAGAAGGGCCACTTGGTCTGCCACAGAGTACTGAACCCCCACTAGTGCAGATGATCCAGAGGGTAGCCTGGGAACCACAGAAACGGTCAGAAGGGAAGGTGGGAGGGAGTGGGATGAATTGATGGAGGGAGGGGAGGGAGAGACAGAGGGAAAAGAAGAGAAAGGAAGGGAGAGAGATAAATATTCATTATGTTTCTAAACCTAGGAAAAATAAATTACAACAATAAAAAATGTATGTTTTAGTTACTGTTTTATTGCTGTGATAAATAAGTGACCCAAACTATTTAAAGGAACAAGGGATTTTATTCTTGTTTATAGTTTAAGGTTATAGTTTATTATGATATCTAGAAAGTTCATATCAACACCAGATGTTGAAAGTATGTATCTACAGGAAAAGCTGAAAGGGTCCTACTTTCTACTTTGCCAGTTTCTTGAAATCCAACCAGATCTCTCACTGTCTTATTAGCTGTCAAGAAAAAAATGGCCCCATCCACTATGGGATGGGCAGTTCCACATAAATTAGATAATCTTATATAGATTTACTCAAAGATGTGTCTCAGTTAAGTAACTCTTGGGAGATATACCTAAAGCCTCAGGTTTCAATTGTCAAGTTTGCCGTGTCCCTATCCACTAATCTGGTAGAATATGTCTCAGTTTGGAAACGGTGGATTCAAAGTAACATGTTTTGGGATAAGGACATGGCTTTATTTTAGAGAAATAAGGAAAAATATGGGAATTGTCAGGCCTTGGTGTTTCTTCCCAGCACAGGCCTAAAGCCTGTCCCCTGAGGAAGGTTACAGTAAAGCCCAAGGACAGGGGCTGGACACTCTCTCCTAGACAATTCAAGTTTTGCCTCAGGCAGGAAGAATTCCGGGAATTAGGAGTGCCCTTTACCTGCTCTTAGAGTTTTTTTGAACTAGCTTCCTGCTCTCTGTTCTAGAGAAGAAGCCTGCTTTTTAAGTTTCAGTCAAATACTAAATAGAAATTTCATGTCTAGTCATTTACAATAAGTAGACTTGTTAGCCAGAATGTGTGTACTGATTTTAAGGAAATTAGAGAATAACTTCTAGAATCTTAAAACATAGGTTGGGTAAGATTCCCACCTATGTGGTTCTACCTTACTTAGAAATTCCAGAAGTACAAGACTATGCTCTCAGTCCACTGGAACCTTAAAAGAAACTGTGATACCCTCTTACCCTGGCTGAAGGCCAAGGAAGAGACCATCATGCCAGAAAGTCTAGATGCCAAGACTGCCCCTGGAGATGTATTTGCAATCCAAACTAGGAGAATCCATGTCAGAAACAAAGGGGGCCATGTCTTTCCTATCCCAAACAGCACTCTTATGAGAAATCACAGAGATGGACCATCTGAGTGCACTCCCACCAATGATCGCCTCTGCCCCGAAAGAGACACCCTTGGCATATGGGGCCTGACTGGACCCCAGGTTTGGAGTATGCATGGTTCACAGATGGGTCATCTAACTGATGGCAATACACTTCTGGAATTCCTCAAAGGAAGACATAAGCAACCTTACTATTAAAGGAATAGAAGGATGCTATTATAGAAGTTATTCTTTTTTTTTTTAAACATTTTATTATTTATTCAATTGTGCGTGTACGTGTGTGTATGTATATGTGTGTGTAGAACCACTGACGAATTCGGGGACCACCATGGACGCCTCCACCTCCTCCTTGTTTACTCTGTCCAGGGATTCACAGGCTCCACCCTACCAGGATCAGAAACGCAGGCCGCCCCCGCTTCCGCCTGGCGTCTATACGTGGGGTCTAGGATCCAAACTCAGGACCTTCCGCCTGCAAAGCGGAGGCTTAACCCCTGAGCCACCTCTCCAGCCCCTAGAAGTTATTCTTTTAATAATTATATTGCTTAAGTGTTTTTCTTCAGTGCATACCTCAATGCTCCATCGACAGAACCAGCTATAGCTTATGGGCCTTGAGTATTCAAGTCAAGGCCCCCTTTGAGATGTGGTTTAAGCTTGGATAGTAGAGACTACATGAGCTGCATACATCTTCCCAAGTTAGAACCTGCTGCCATGCCTGGTGCCTATGTTGACCTGCCTGACTGAGAGTATCAACCTGGAGAGGACAACAGCCAAAGCTCACGCTGGGACTTATGGGGTGTTGAGGATTCCTATAGTTAATTGTAAAATATGTTCCTTGCTAAAATCAATAGGAGAACATTCCGCCTGCCTCTGTATTTTAAAAGAAAGCAGTCTCTGTTAAAATGTGGGCTCAGCCCCATAGCTATCCGGTAAAGCATTATAGATTAGATAAGTTTGGAAATACTGAGAGAATGTTTCTGTTAAGTGCCTTTGCCCTGAAGCAATGGGTTAGGTTCTTGAAAAAAGGGTCCACCTTGAAGGTGACTTTGCTGATTAGCTATTTGTATGGAACATTCTTTACCCCAAAATTTTCTGTATAAAAGTTGTCACGAAAGTTTCAATAAACGGGTTCAGGATTAACTCGGAGGAGAGGGAGCCGCGTGTGTTCTGTTCTCCACCCGGTCCTGGGGAGCCCTGGTCTCGAGGCCGTGACTCTGGTCTGCCGCACAAGTTGACATGTAAAACAAACAGCTATGATATATATGAAAAAATATATCATGTATGTCACGTATTTCTCATTTCCCTTCATAATAAATTACAAATATTAATACAAAAACCTATACAATTGTTTGTATTATTTATAATATATTTATATACTACTTATATAATTTATATAATATTTATATAAATATATATTTACATATTTACATTTACATTTGGTTTCACATCTATATCCTATAGTAATGTTGTGATCTTAAGATGAGTCAGTTAATTTCTTTACACTCAGTTTCCTTATCAGAAGAAGCTGAAGATAGTAAGCTACTCTGTGGGTTGGCCGTAAAAACTGAATCATAGACCTTGAGAGCAAAGGGATTGATAGCTGATTGGCAATAAAGGCTGATTATTAACTGTTATTATTCAATCCACAGTTGATGACGATTCACAGATGTACTTATGGCCAGTAATCTTCCCTCTGGCATTGTTCAGAGGAGGCACTTCTAGTTTCCTGTCCTAGTTAACTCCTCATTTGTCCAGCACTTCAGTCACTCAGGTGGTCATGAAATATACCTGTGGCAATCACTTTCCGGATTACACGCTTGTCAGTTTCCAGTGTGTTACCTACTTCCCTGTCCATCTTTGCATGCCAGGCTCCACTCTACAGGGCATCCTCTGAAAATGACAACGTCTGACACCCTGCCCAGAAATGTCTTGCTGTGAGGTGGCTTCGGCGCTCTGCTGTCCCTGAAACTCCATCCTTAATATGACATTTGAAGATGTCTCCATCCTCAAGCAGCTGCAGTGTTTCCAAGTTCACAGTGGCTTGACTCAAACATCATCTAATTTCTTTGTAGAAGAGTTGGAGAAAGTGAAGTCTGCATGGAATTATGATGTGCCAAAGTCATCAAATGCCCTCAGATGTTTAACCATTGCTGTGAAGAGCAAAGCAGGAAAAAAACCCTAAATACAATAAATCAAAATTATTAAATAAGTAAAAAGTTCATTCATTAAATTCCACTAGTTCAAGTTGCAAACTTTCAGCTATGTTAGCAGAATATATAGTTTGATTCTTAATTTGATAACTTAACTTCCAACTAAGATGAATTTCCTGATTTGTTTCCAATTCAAATTTGCTACTGAGAATCAAATAGAAAGGGACGGATTGTAAACGGATGATACTCTCTAACGTCACTAATGAATTTACAAAGATATGTAATTCTGTCACATAAAGTTAAAGAAAAGTGAATTTGAGGAAGCTTTTCTTTATTATATTTTGGTGTGCTTCTACAATTCTTTTTTTAAAGAAAGAAGATACGAATTTGCTGTGTTTCTGAAAAGTAGATCAAATCAATTTGAGGTTAAAAATCAAGCCTGTTTCCTGAGTATGGACAGACTTTTTTTTTTCCGGAGTTTGCTTCTGAGAAGGTAGCTAGCTACATGAACGTCTCCCCTTGGCGACCAGCAGCAGTTAAAAATCCATTCAGAGGTTTTAAGCAAAGTTCACTTGATTGTAGGTCAGTGCCCGGTGGATAAATCACAAAATTGCTTCAAATAATGTCCATGATTGTCTTTCTTCCTGCCGAGGAGAAGCTCAGAACTAAGAGAGCATTAAGTCAGCACCAGCTCCTCGCCCTGGGGTTGATGCCCCCAGCTCGGCTTAAGTCACTGGCGGACAAACACAGAGAAGTAACTTAACATGTGATGGTTTTCATCGAGCCGCCTGCCACAGGCAGTGAGAAACAAATGGCCAAGGTTCCCCTCTTTGCCCTCGGCAGGGCATCTGTTAGAGGCTGAAGACCAGAGAAAAGAAAGGGCGGCCAAACCCCTTGGCAAAGAGCTTGAATGAAATATGTGCGTCCAGGAGCGCAGGGCCATTCAAAAATGGTCTTTTGCAATCACTGGGGCCTTTTTGGGTGGCGAAGTGTAATGTTTCGGGGAGCATGTGGTGCAAGGGCTCCCTTTTCTGTATCAGGCTGCTTGACCCCCTGTTGCCTGAGTAATCTCTCTCAAGGACCATTTTCAGCACGTCATTTCCACTCAAGGACCCTCAGGGAAGAGAACCCCGGTGGCTGCCATATCACATCCAACCCCTTCAGCCTGGCCTCCCAGTGGTCCTCGGCTGTGCCAGCAAACAGGCCGCTTCAGCCTGTAGATAGCTTGGATTGCTTCTCTCGGTTTTTTACTTTTCTTTTACAAACTGGCTTAATGATTTTGCGCTCTTTTCTCCAGCCTTGTGCGGACTTCTCACCCTTTTAAGCTCAGAGCTTCTCAAACTCACATGTTCCTTCCATGTCAAGATCCTTGATTCTCTGAGGTTAGATTTGAAATTGGCTTCCCTAACAATAGTCCCACTTTATTCATTTTGATTCACTTTCCTTTCCACTGCAAACTTGGTCTTGTTTTAAAACCGTATTCCGCAGTTTAGATTTCTTGTCTGTAAATGTAGTGTCTGAAACTGGAGTCAGTAGGTAATATTAGCAAGACCTTTTAAGTTTGGTTCCCAGTGACTTACTTGGTAGTCACCCACAATTGTTTATTTAGTAACTACTACTTCATTCCTATGATTCAGGAGCTTTGCTAAACGTTGATATAAAAATGGACAGTAAGTGATTTGGAAAAGTTCTTAAATTCTATCAGACTTGAATGCAAACTAAAGTATAAGGGAACCAAGGATCAGAGAAGACCTTGGGGAGAGTGGGAGATGAGACTCATTTAATCTATATGTGAATCAACTAAGAATTTTTTCTAAGGAGAAAATAAGTTCATTGTCTTAAAGAAGTAAATGTGGAAAATCAGAATGTGCTCTTATAAACATTCACCCTTAATTCATGTTAGTACTGCTACAGAAGATTGGTTAAGTGAAGTTTTTTTTTATTTTGTTGTTTTTAAGTCTCCTAAATAGGAATTAAAAAGTATTTAATGCTATAGAATTATTTAGAATTTACTTGGTGGTCTCAGAAACTAGATGAACGTTACAACTCTTCCTGACCGACTCAATGATGTCTTGCCGTTATCCTCAACCTTCTACCAGCACTCTGGACTGTTAATCGTTTCTTCATGAACTGTTCATATTTCAAGGCACTGTGCTCTCATCTCAACGACAGTGCCTTCATTCTCTCCTTATTCTTCCTGAATGGGAGAAATTTTCATGCTCTAATACTTGCTCCTTATTTTTTTCCCCTCCATCTTATCCTACATATTCATGATCTTTCCAGAATAGCACTTTTCTTTCTCCATCTCTCTTGAAAAAGGAGAAATTGTTTAACTATTAAGAGGCTAAGGTGTTGACTGAGTCATGTTACCTACAGGGCAAGTCCCTCCCTCTTACAATGCCCACTGCCAGCCTCCATAGAGGGAGGAATCAGGCCCATCACTTGGATTCCGGGGCAAAAATATGTGTATCTTCGTATGGTCCCATGTCTACCCCCTCTGAAGGTAGATGGATGAGCTAATTCAAATCCTCTCTTCAGATCCCCCAGTCATCTTTCTTCCGACTGCTCCTGAGACCCTTTTACATCCTTGCCTGAATCCAGGTTGATGCTCACTGGTGGACCAAGGCTAACTTATCTTCATCTATAAGTCATCTGTGGGTGACTTCACCTAATCTCTCTTTCTGTTGTTCCTCATGGCAGATTCCCTAGACTAACATAACCCCTGACCCCCGAGAATTGGTACTTATTATTATAATAAAGGATCTTCCATTATTTTTGTGTTGAGAAATAATTAATGAAGGCAATAAAAAAGCCTTACATTAAAAAGTTATACATTTAAGGAACATTTTAGTCTATATGGATGGACATTTTTATTAAGTTGTAGTCTTTCATTTTTCCCTTTTTACTTTTCATTATCTGCAAACCATATTCACAAGTAGTTAAGTGTCATAAACTGCATAAGTATGTGAAATCTTAGTTTAAATGCTAGCATTCCGAATCTAATCTGATGGCCCCATTTTGAGAGCTAGGTTATATTATATGTACATTGCATTATATAGCTATATTAACTAGATTTCTCCAGATAAAGTGAACCAATGGAATACATATCTGTGTGTGCCTACCAACCTAGATATGTAAATATTACATAGATATATATTTGTATACCATATTATGCACTAAATATATCATAAGCAGAATAACATGTTCCATATATTTTATGTTTCTATTTGTAAAGATAAAGAAAACTATATACGCTATTAGAAGATTTTTTTGTTCTTTGATTGAGGTTATGGCTCATACATCAACAAAGATTGCCAACCTAAACTCTGTAGAGTTGATTAGACAGAATGAGACTCCACAGAGAAGCTAGTGTTATAGGTCAGGTCCGAATACAGATATATAGCAGAATTTCTTCTTTACAGGATAAGCCAGTTTTCCTTCAGCTCAGGCCTTCAAGTGATGGAAAGCTTTCTCTGTCCATTGGGAAAGGCAACCTGCTTTAGTCAAAGTCTGAAGTTTATTTTTATCTTTTCCACAGAGCACTCTCATAGAAAAACCCAGAATAATGCTGAGAAACTATCTAAATACTCACTGGCCTAACTAAGTTATCACATAAAATTAACTATAGCAGAAACCAAATGTTTTTCTGCCTTACTTCAAAATTTTTTGAAAGCTAAAGAAGGGGCTGTGTCAATGTTCATTTGAAAACACTATACTTTATTTATTTGAGGACTTTTTTCTGTCATGTCACGTGTGCATATGCCAAAGGATGACTTTCAAGACTATTTTCTCCTTCTACTATGCATGCTCTGTATATCAAAATCAGGTTTCTATCTTGGTATCAAGTGTCTTTGTTATCTGTGGACCCACTTTACTACCCCCAATATTCATTTTTTTTTAATTCACAGTAATTGGATACAGACTAAAGAATCATAGGTTCCACTACTGTCCTCCTAGCAGAATAAATATAGACTGTAACATTGTTCTTGCATTATCACCATAACTTTCTTAATTCTGGTTGATTGACTCATTATATTGAGTGCTTGCTAAGTGTCATGTCCTGTTTGAGGTACTGGCTTTGCTAGTCTGCTTTTTTGGGGCTTTGATACTATTGGGCATCATACAGAGCAACAAATGAGCAAAAGAAAATATCATGTATGTTACTGTGGGTAGAAATAAAGGGTTTGAGTTAAAAATAAAAAATAGAAATAGAATAGAAATAAAATAGAACAGAGCAAACTATGAGGCAGCGTGACTAATAAAGACTCTCTGTGGGGTCGTGCTTCTGTTTCACCAGGAGCATAAAGAAATGTTGTTTCACACTGGGCAGATACCTACCGAAATGCTTTCAGCTCAGAGACTTGAAGCCTTTCAGCACAGAGAATCTCGAAGTAGAGGTGCCTTTATATGTTCAAGAGAGCCAGTACAGTCGGAGATGAGTGACAGACAGACAGAGATTCAGAAGAGAGAACCCCACTAACCAGGAGTAGGTTATGATGTGAAAATTCAAGGACCCAAGTTTTTCACTTAACAATAGTGTCATAATTCCATTTGCAAAGAGGGCAAAGGATATTTTTTGGGACCGTGTTTTCACAGTCTGTGTTCAGATAAGGAAAGTGTTACATAACAAGTTAGTGTTAGCACTAGGAATCAAAAATCCTGTAGAAATTTTTCCACAGCATGTTGTGATAGGATGTCTTCAGAGAGTTCAGTCCAAAAAGTTACTAACTTGAGTCTTCTGATACAGTGCTTTCTGTGTCTATCATTATGGGCATGACAGAAGGGGATGTATGTTAAAAATCTTCTCTGGCACTTTAAGGGAACTATCTCGATTAAATGTGCATCATTAAATTATGTTGTGAGTAGTTTTTAAAGGAAAACATCATCAGGCATCAGGTCAGCTTGGCTTCTACAGGGGGAGACATAATACCAAAGTGAAGCTCTCCACTCACCCATCCTTTACTACGACTATAACAAAAAATGCTGCGTTTAAAAGGAACTCACACAAAGTTTTTTTATTATTTATTATTTATTCAATTGTGCATGTATGTGCACGCGCATGTGTGTATGTATGTATGTGTGTGTGTGTGTGTGGTGTGTGTGTGTGTGTGTAGAACCACGGACGAATTCAGGAACCACCATGGACGCCTCCACCACCTCCTTGTTTACTCTGCCCTGGGATTCACAGGCTCCGCCCTGTCAGGACCAGAAATGCAGGCCACCCCTGCTTCTGTCTGGCATCTATACGTGGGGTCTAGGATCCGAACTCAGAACCTTCCACCTGCAAGGCAGAGGCTTAACCCCTGAGCCACCTCTCCAGCCCCAAAGTTTTTTTTCTGGGTCTCCACAGCAACACATGAGGTACTATATTTGTTGAGAGAAAGTTTATTTTGCATAGATTTAAAAAAAAATAGCTTCTTAAAAACTGTTGAAGTATACATAAGCTTCCTGATTATGGAAAGGATAAATAAGATATTGAGAAAGAAAGGATGACTTTCGGAAGAGGGATTTCTTTCTGTAAGCTATTCTGTGAATAAAAGACAGAAGAAGGTAGGGTTAAACTATTTGCCCATGAAAAAGGAAGGAAAGTATCTACTGGATGGATTCTGGAAATCCTTATATCTCCTGACATATATGGCTGTAACTTGTGGCTGGAGTCTAGCTAGGTGTTTATCACTTTCTTGATGTCTTACTCAAAACACTGAAATGAGCACACACAGGTATGTGAAGTAGCAAGGAAACTTTATTCAAAAGCAAAGCAAGAGATAAGGAAAAAAAGGCCATCAAGATTGACAGAAATTCATACTAGCGAAATACTGAGGAGCACACATTATTGTTTTGAGCTTTGGAGGAGGAGCAAGAGGAGTTTGATATTAGGAACATACTTTTGGTGATCTGCTTTTCTGTTTTAGTTTATAGGCTTGGATTATGTAAGCCTTGGTTCATAATCCATGTGTCTTCCTACAGTGCATATTATTTCAGTGATTTGCATGCTCAATTATGAATAGACATAAGATGATATATAGGAAAATCTTCTAAAACTTTACTTGGAGGACAGTTTGTCTTGTGCACATGTACCCCAAACCAGTTTAGCATAACTCAGTTTCCTGTCTTCCATACTTAGATACTTTCTGAAGTATGTGTGAAAGAGAAACATTCTATTGTGTGGAGCTCAATGTGGGCAAGGGTCATAAATTGCCAACAGATTGAATGCTTGATACATTGTTCAGACTAGACGTGTGTGTATGTGTGTGTGTGTGTGTGTGTGTGTGTGTGTGTGTCTGTGTGTGTGTGTGTATAGTATATGCAGGTAATGACCCATGGCTGCTAATGGATTCCAAGGGACACACATATCACAAGCCAAAGGAAGCCCAGATTGCTAAATAATCCCTATTCTTGCCTAATTTATAATTATACAGATATGATTAAAAAGAAGTAGTATTCACAAATTCTTCCCATGAGACTTCAATGAAGTTGAAAATTTTACCAGCCACACACATAAAAAGAAGAAAATTCTAAGTAAAACTGTTTTATTGATCATACAAAGATAAACATTGGCAAAACAACTCTATACAAAAGTTTGATGTGATGAAGATGAGTTTATCTTAGTAATACAAATATGGTTTGGTATTATAAATGGTTCAATATTAAACTTTATATGTAATTCTCCATAGTCATTGATAGAAGAAAATAGAAGCATTATTTCAATTGAATGAAGAAATGCATTTGATTGTTCCTTAACTAATAATAGTAATGATAGTAAATTTTGACATATTAGAAGGTATTGCATACCCTTAACCTAACAAAAGAAAAGTACTTAAAAAGCCTCCCTGAAAATAAGTGAAACATTTCCTTTAAGATACAGGGAAGGACTTTAATTCTACAGAGGACTGATATTTGTTATGAACACATCAGTAGAGGTAACATAAGGAAGGAGCATTCAAGTTATAAATAAAGAATTATAATTGCAGGTTATTTGTTATGCCCATCAAAGGCTCCAAAACATACAGAAAGATTATTATAAAGTTAAAAGCAAAGATAGTGACTAAATAAAAAGCTTCCAGAAAACAGTTCCAAAATAGTAGTTTCATGAGCTAGGAGCATGAAACAGAAAATATATGCTTGTTATGCAATGAGATCCAAAGAGCAAAATAAAAATTTGTAATTGTATACAAAAGTGTGGTATTAAAACTGGTCTGGGTTTGAAACACTGAATATTCTTTGGTAATTTAGAGAAATGTCTTAAATCCCAAAAGATCATACATGGAAATTGAATTAATGAAATCCTGTCCATTTGCTTGCTGTCATTAAATGAGTAGCAAAGAGTTTACACAACACACCCTGCCCATTTTAATAGGCAGTACACAACATTCCTAGCTATACAACTGATACAAGGCCACTCTGAGGAAATTAGTGAGACCCTATCTAAAAAAAGTTTTTTAAATGAGTTGCACTATACTTCACTGTTAGAACCTTGCATGAATTCCTCCAAATTTCTAGAAGGAAAAGGAGAAAGAAGATTAGAAAGAAGAGGAAAATGATGGTTAAGAAGAGAAGAAAACAGAGGAGGAATAGGAGAAGGAGGAGGGGGTAGGGCAGGAGGAGAAGAAGGAGAGGGAGGGGGAAGAGGGGGAAGATAAAGACAGGAAGAGCTGAAGAGTAAAGATTAAAGAGAGGAAGGAAGGAAGAAAGGAAGGGGAGGGAGGGAAGAAAAGTGGGGGGAAGAAAAGATAGAAGGAAAAGAAAAGAGAGAGGAATTATCTACTTTCCCAAGTTTAATGACATTAGTTTCTGACACATTAATATATGATTATATATAATATTTACATTGTAACTTTTTTAGTTTTAAGAGTTTATACATATGTGCTGCTACTACAGAATCATGAGCTTCTGAAAAGTAAGAATAGTTAGCAATTTCTACTAACACCAGAAGAGTTATCAATTCACAATAAAGTCAAGGTATTTTCTTCTATCAATGACTATGGAGAATTGCATATAAAATTTAATATTGAACCATTTATAACACCAAACCATATTTGAATTACTAAGAGGAACTCATCTTCATCACATTAAAGTCAATATAAGTCACAGAAAGTCAATCTAAGCCACTTGTCATCAAGTGAATTATAAATGCAGGTAATGAATTTGCTGACATAGTCGTTCTTTTATTGCAAGCATGTGTTTGTGTGTGTATGTATGTTACAATTGAATGTGAATGCCTGTGGAAGCCAAAGGGTGACATTCCCAACTGACCTTTGTTGCTCTACCTCCTTAGTGCTTTGCTCTGTGATATCCCAGGATCCCCCTTCTATGGCTGGAATTGTAGGCCTCTGACATATCCATGGCAATTTTCATGTGGGATGTGGGGATCTGAACTCAAGTCCTTTTGTAAAGACTTGTGAGACAAAGACTTTCAACACCAAGCCATCTACCCAGCCCCACATGATTGTTCTTTTATCATCTTTAGCAACAATTTTCTCCTTCCACAGTGTCTTCACATTTTTTCCTTATTCCAAGATACCTTATAACATGTTCTTTTCTCTGTATGTATTCTTTTCCCTTTACCTTTTCTGCACAAATATTTACACATAAATATGCATGTGCATTTTAACATAAAACACATCTGTCTGTATAAATTCATGTATACCACTATGTAAATTCTTTACATTGCACATTATCAGTTAATAAAATGCATGATGTACTGTCAGTGAAGCAGCAAAGCTGCATTTACTATTACCACAACACAAAAATCATTAAGTTTCATTCCTGACAATGAAATCGAAGTAGGGACAGGAAATATGAACTTATACACTATGCTTATGTATTACTTACAGCTGTTTTCCTGACAAATGACCAAGTTGAATAATTTCATCATAGCATCTGTGATACCCAAAGCTCAGATTATTTATCATGTCCTTTCAATCTTATGTCTGCTCTTATTCAATATGAAACAAAAAATGTATTTTATTGGCTTATCTAGCTCTCAGGTTGCAGAAGTCACAATTAATGTTACCACCTTCCTGACTTCTTCCTTTCCTCAACTGTCCCAGAGTCTGACATCAGTTCCCAGCAGGGTGTTATTTGAAAATTATTTTTTTCCTTGTCACAGACACTCACTGTCATAGCTCCTCCTCCTGAAAGTGTGAGAAATGTTGCAGAAAATTCTCAAAAGGTGCAGATACTGAACACAATCCTGAATTTCTTTCTACCAAAGTTGCTTTGATTATCCATGGCTTAATTAGCAAGCTAAATCATAACACGAAGAATGTGTTTGATTTGCAAAATCAAATCAATTGCACAATTTACGTGCCTTGCAGCTGTTACTTCCCATTTTTATAGAAGCAGATACATTCCAGCTGTGGATATGAGCAGTTCTTCCTCTCTGAGTACTGTTTCAAGCTCGTCAGTACAGATGCCAACAACCAGAACTTATAAGAACAATTCTTTTTCAAACCTAAAATTTCTTGCAGCTGAGATGTTTAATAACAGATTATTTTCAAGTCTGTTAACTTAGAGCTTGGATTATAATTAATATTTTATACATGCCCAATCAAACACATTAAATTGGTAATTTATGACAAATGATAACCTCACCATTGAATAATTTCTTATAATATTATATAGCAATCTTAATCCACTAAAGGGGGGGACTACATTAGAAAGATAAAGTTTTTGTCAATAAGAAACAAATAAACTCATTTCATATTTATATCTTTTCAATGTGCAAAGTAAAAATTTTTGCTAAATCTTCCAAACTTCATAAATATTTGCTTTGACACTCAACCTACTATATTTTATACATTATTATAGTTATTTATTTTAATATTAATAAATTTCATACATTTTCTAATTTTAATAACAGTTGCTTGCAGTAGCACTGGATTATTACAGAAACCAGCATTATATAATCACAGAGAGGTGGGAACATGAATTCTTACCAAACAAAAGCATGAGATGAGAAATGCATGTAGTGAATTTGAGTGGAATCACATAACTGCATAAGTAATGAGTATGGCGAATCCCTGCTTGCAATGCTGATATAATATCATGTCATTAATTTTTCCTGTATATAAGGAAAATGGAGGGAAGCTAATATTTTGACTAAAATTGAATTTTATGTTTTCACATATGCAGCTCCTGCACTTTTTGTTGTGGCTGTGTATTTGCTAATTTTCTCCTCCTGTTTGAAATCTTTTTTCTGATAAAAGTACACTTCAGGACACAGGAAATTGGTTCTGAAAAAGGCAGAGAAATAATAAGAGAATGTACCATCACTGTGAGAGCATAGATGATTTGAAAGTCTAATCAATATGGGGCATATCCATAAGCATAAGATTTTTATATGAGTATGACACAGAAATTACTTCTGAGGCAACATACTCATTTCAAAGAATATTCTAGGACATGTTTTAATGCTTTCAATCCCAGAGAAAGACAAAGTGCCCAGCTCTTTCAGTGTCTGCAGCACGCAGGAAGAATTGCATATATGAAAAGAGATCTATTTGATGAGATTACCAAGAGAAGAATTTCAACAGTGGTGACTCATTTTTCCTAAAGTTTATTCCTTAAAACGCTGGTATGTAAACTTCATCCATAAAAATATATTAAATGGGGGCTTGGGAGATGTCTCAGTTGATAACATTCTTGTGCATAAGCCCGGAGTACCTAAATCAAGTCCCTCAACATTCATATAAAAATCCCAGCACTGGAAGAGCAGAGGCAGGAGGATTCCTGAGGCTGGTTGACCAGCTAGCATGGCAACGAGTTACCTAAAGACAAATGAGAGACCTTGACTCAAAAAAATAGACTGTAGAGCCAGCAAGATTCTTCAAAGGCTTAGCTGCCTGCTCACCAGCCTGGCAAGCTGAGCTGCATACGCGGAACCCCCCATGGTGGGAGGAAAGACCTAACTGAAAATTTTCCTCTGACCTCCACCCATGTCATGACATGTTTTTGTTCCCTCTCCCACCTTCACTCCCTCTGTCTCTTCTTTTTTTTTTAATTTTTTTATCATTTATTCAATTTTGTGTGTTTGCATGTGTGTGTGTGTGTGTGTGTGTGTGTGTGTAGAACCATGGGTGAATTCGGCAACCACCATGGACGCCTCCACCTCCTCCTTGTTTACTCTGCCCCGGGATTCACAGGCTCCGCCCTACCAGGACCAGAAACGCAGGCCACCCCCGCTTCCGCTGGTGTCTATATGTGGGGTCTAAGATCCGAACTCAGGACCTTCCGCCTGCAAGGCAGAGGCTTAACCCCTGAGCCACCTCTCTAGCCCCCCTCTGTCTCTTCTTGTCTCTCTCTTTCTCCCTCTCTCTTCTCCTTTTCAAAGCAATAAATATGTGAAATATTTAAAAAAACAAAATGGAGTTTCAATGGAAGAAAATACCTGATAATGATCCTGAGCTCTCCATGTACACGCACACGTGTACACACGCACACACATGTATACCTCGACGTGCATTCGTAAACATATGCATACAAAATATTTAAAGGTTTTTGGGAAAATATTATCAAGTTTCCTAGATGCCAAGTGTTTGGGTATCCATTTGTATAAAAATTCTAATATAAGAATTCTTTATATTTTAAATTCGTTTTTCTTATCTTTTACCCTCCAAATTTATTTAATATTTAAACATTTATTTTTCTTTCTTTCTTTTTTTTTTTTGGCCTAGGATTAACACCCAGAGCCTTAGACATGCTAGACAAGCATCCTAACACTAAGCAGTTTATCTCATCCCTATAAAACACTTTTTTTAATTTTTAAGTTTTTTTTTATTTCCACTCATACAAACTTAACAGGTACACCAGTCCCCTCCCTCCCTCCCTCCAACCTCCCACCGCCCTATGCCCCCCTCTCCTCCCCCTCCCTCCCCATCCCCCAGTGCCTCCCCCTCCCATCCCCGGAGCATCCTTTAATGTGCATGCCAGACTCTCCTCTGGGTCCACTTTCCGATGAGGTGCAAGGACCCAGTGGCATTTCCCAGAACCCTTTCCTGTGTTCCCCTTAAGCATAGGAACACTACTGTGGCTGTCAATCCCTTGCCTCCAAGGATCTTAGTGTCTTTAGCAAATGCTAGACTTTGTGGGGTCAATAGTGTGTTGGACATAGTGCAGGGCATGCAAAGTCCAATTATGATTACTTTGGTCCTAACTTGTGTGGAGTACCTTGAATATCATTGCTCCTCCCATCCTTGTGCTCTTACAATCTTACTGCCCCCTCTTCTGCAAATTTCCCTGAGCTTCTGGATGGGGAGAGATTAGGCTGGCCTTGTTCCAGGTGGTTGATATAGAGATGGAGTGAAGGGCATTGCAGGAGCAGCAAAACTGGAAAAAAAAATCAACAAACCATAATCCAGAACTTCAGAGACTCTATAATTTTTAAGTTTTTAAAATATCTATTTAGTGTCTGTCTGTCTGTGTGTGTGTGTCTGTGTGTGCGTGCATCTGTGTGTCTGTATCTCTGTGTGTTTGTGCATTGGCACATGTATGTACATGTGATGGTCATAGTATAACTTGCAAGAGGTGGCTCTCTCCTTCCACCAAGTGGGTTCCGGGTCAGCCCTTTTACTTCCAAAACCTTGCTGGCCTTGCAATACGTTTTTCAAGTCACAAGTACTGTCATTTCCTGGGCCTAATGCTTCAGAAAACTCTGTCAATCATGCATGTATCTCTCTGAAAATACAATGGTAAGAGTCCATGTGAGGCTCATACGGCTCATAAAACCTGGCACCACAACATGGCTTCTTAAAGAGAGACCAGGTTCTAGGTCAGTTCCTCTTGGGTCAATAGGTATTACTTGACAAAGTGGACCCAAAGAAAGGGGTTGGAGTGTGACAACAGTGACTCAGAGGTTTCTGAAGAGGGCGTGCTGCACCTGACAAGGACCTTTCAAGACTTGCTACTTGTCTTGCATGATACTCTCTGGGGTTTTTTTATCAGCTAAGAGCTACACATTTGCACACTCCCACACTCTCTTCCATGATATTCAAGAACCTACAACCCTACCAGAAAAAAAAAATGATAGTACTTTTCTTCCTAAAATAGGCTTCTTGGGTCTGTTGGCAGTTTAGTAAAGTTGAAAAAAAGCATCATGAGAACACAGAGGTAAGATGGAATTTACATTCAGTAGTGGCAGGTGGTGGATAAACTTTCACAGAGCAGGACTGGAGATGGAGCCCAGTTGGTTGGAGCACTTGTGAGGCCGGCACAAGGCCCTGGATTCCTTACCCTGCACTACACAAAGCCAGGCATGGCAGTGCACTTCTGTCACCCCAGCACTTGGGAGATGGAAACAGGATGATTAGAAGTTCATTGTCAGACTGAGCTACAGGAGAGAGAGAAAGAGAGAGAGAGAGAAAGAACATATGCATGGCACGGCACAGAGGTGGGGGTCAGAGAACAGATTTTTTTCACAATACAAGCAGAAGACAGGGCAAAATTCACTACATTAATGGGTCTCCATGAAAACTGATGCCTGGTGCATAATCATACCTTCAAATTGGGTCACAAACTACCAAGAAGAGCTCCATCAGTCATAGTATCACCTTATTCCCTTTATCCAGCAATGGTTTGCTCGGTGTCAGAGAGCATTCTCTTGGCGTGCTCTTTATGTTTGGAATGTGTCATCATTATATACAGGTGTCAACTTGATTGCTAAAGGTTTGAGCTCTGGGCACATTTGTAGATAGTTAGTAATTAAGTCCAGAGCAAACCTACAGAGATGGTCCAGTTGATGGGGAAGTCCCAACCCATGGTTGGCGGGACTAGACCCTATATAGGTGAATAAAATACAGAGAGCTGGTTAAGAAAGTTGGCTTCCTTGTGTATACTTGGGCAGACATGCTCAGCCACTGTGGATATTGTATAACCAGTTCTCTCAGCCCTAGTGTTGCTATGAGCTCTCCTGCCAAGACAAGTAAACAACTGAAACCAGGAACCATAAATGAAAATAAATCCCTTAAGCCATTTGATGGTGATTCCATTGGCAACCTTGCAGAGTAACTGTTACAGGATGCTTCTTTCTTTAAAGGGAGAAAATGCTTGGCATGATACACAAGTGGAGGTCAGAGGACAACTTGATGAAGTCAGTTCTTTATTACCACCATATGGGTTCCAGAGATTGAACTCATGTCTTCAGTCTTCAGATTTGAGCACAAACACTTGCTAAAGTGTATCACTGACTCCTGGGACATTTTTCTATTATTTATTGATCTCTCTCTTAAGAGAATAAATGATATAGATTGGGGAATTTGTTGTGTTCTTATTTTCTTTCAAATTGATATACTATCTATTTGTTTCTAATATTTTTTTTGTGGAGAAAATTTTCATTATAACTTTCAAATAATCCTATGAGGTAGGATTCTAGGAATTAACTTCAGTTCAATGTATTTGGGATTAAGGTATTACACCAGATCTCAAATTCAATGGTAGAAAGCATTATTTCTAGTGTCCAGCTTCCTGGCTTCTGTTGCTAATCATAATATGCCTTTGAATAGCTGCTCCTTACTCTTGTAACAGATTTCTTTTTGTGATGTGAAATTTATTTCATTGGATAGAAAGAGAAGCGAGGTTAAGTAGGCAACACAGGGTGGTGCGAGGCAAGACACAACAGAACTCCACAATTCTATGTCTACTCATGGTCAATGTGCAGCACTTGTTGCTAAAAATAATCTGAGGCTAGATACATAGGAGGAACACACTGTGAGAGAGAGGACATGACACTCACATGGAACAGTCTATGGACAAAGGGTGGGAGCCCAGAGTCATAATGATGAGGCCAGATTCTAAGGAAGGACATGGTCCCAAAAGAAAGGAGGTGAACTAAGAGATGATGTGTAAAGGGGTAACATTCCGAGGTAGAAGGTGACAACTGGAGTGAGGAGGGAGGATTATGGGCAAAAAATTAATTGTGAAGGATTTAGTGAGGTGCTGAGGGGACAGTCTGCAGCAGTCCTAAGGGTTTTACCACTATATCCTTCTTATATTGAGTGAAATAACTTGCTAGACAAGCTTTTACATATTCTGTTTCTAATATTTTTAAATGAATATTTGTATTTTCACTCCTCACTACACAATCCCATCCTCCCCCATCTTCTCCCACCTCATAATTTCTCCTTTTCAGCCAGTCTTTCTTCTGCTTTTTCTGTGTGTGGTCCACTGGGGTGCCTATACTGGTGAGATGCAAGTATGACTCATCAGTGGGTAAATCTTCCCATAAAGAAGCTTCCCTTCTGGCATTAGTTCTACATAGTCTTTCAGGAAAGTGTAGTGTTTCTTGAGATCTTTCCTTGTCCATGATAAAATATTGATAGGCCAGCTATTATGCAGGTCTTGTAGAACTAGAAATCACTGTAGTGAATTCTTAATAGCAGCCCTGTCATGAATAGAGAATGTTATCTGGCATTCTCACTTCAGAACAACATTCTCACTGCCTCCTCTTCTGCAAGGCTCCCTGAATCTTAAAATGGGGGGTGATGGTGACTTTGATGTCTTCTTTGAACCCAAACACTCCATAGTCACTTTTTTCTGTACTTGGTAAGTTCTGGTTCTTTGCATTAGAAATCTCCTATTAAAAAAGGATGCTTCTTGGTTGGACCCTGAGAGGTTTTCCAATCTGTGCATATATTAAGTGTTTGGATGGTTGTTTACTATCAAACACTTAAAGTTTACACCAACTAATTTGTTTCCTATAAGGTCTATGATGCATACCCTTCTACAGACACTTGCATAGGTTTGCAGAACCAGACATGTGTTTCCTGATCCCCCCCCAAAAAAAAACTAGCCATAAATATAATCAGGAGTTGGTTAACCTCGTACTATACATTCCATTATAATACCTCTTGCCAGAGTAGCTATTACAGTTTGCAGTATCCACAGCTGGAGAAACAGATGATTGCTTTTCTCTCCTGGTGACCTGCATTTGACTTTCTGGTACTATGAAGGATCACAGATAAGGAGAAAGCTTCCATATGTATCCTATCTTTTTTTTCCCCACGTCTTGTGATCCTTATGTGTGGTGTCTTCAACAGGGGTTTATTATCAGGTTCTGGAGGGCAGCCAAGAGCAATGGCAAATGCCTATATTGTTTTGGGAGTCTTTGGGACCTCAGACCAACAAAACATTAGAAGTTTTCACATAGCTGCTAGTAGCAAATTTATTTAATTGCCCATGGCTTCTGGTAGGAGTATCACAGGGCAGTTTCTATATATTCCACTTCATTTACTTAAAAAAAAAAAAAGCCCTGGGTGCACAATCATAAGTAAACAAAACTCTTCAATAAGACTTACATATATATATATATATATATATATATATATATATATATACACACGCACACACATATGTATGTATATATATAATTTGCTAATATACATTTTCTAGAAATAGATGTATAGATTTGTGTACACACATGCATTCATACCACTCTATCAAACCAGAAGCCATGTATTATTTCTAAATTCATTTCACCTTTTCATATTGCTTCATAGTTGTCACTAAATAATGCTGTAGCAGCAGCATTCAAAATCTTCTATTCTACTAAGAATATCAGATGCGCCTTTTTTTTATACTTTAAAATTTCAAAAGGCAATAAATGGAACATGTATGCTGCATTTAAATAGGAAACTAGAGCGAGATTGTAACATCACTCATTGGTGCATCAAAAGTGTAGAAAGGGACTTTGTTCAATTTGCATGACACTACTTCCTGACATAAGTATTGTGCTCTGTGAGTTCAAAAGGGCTAGAGTAGAAAAATAGTCATGCCTGAAAAACTGAAACCATGAATTTGTTTTAGCATTGAAATTCAAAAACTCTGCTTCTTTAGTTTGTGCCATTGATTTGTTTCATGACTCAACTTACAAAGTGCTGTCCCTCTCAGCTCTACTGGTCCATGTCCTCTAAATCATATCAAGGCTACATTCTGAATAGCTGGATGTGGCTCCACAGCAACTGTTGCCTATCACCCTCCCTCTTGTTTTTGATGATTACACCTCCAAATTAAAAGTTACCTGCTATATTTCTGAACAACAGTGTAGAAATGCTCAGGGCATATGCCCAGATTCATAAACTTCCATTTCCAGACATCTTCTAGCTCATTGCTGTCTCTTCACCATGTTCACAGGACCCCCCCCCCATACGTCTGACAGCACTGGGTCACTTATGATGAAGTCTCTGTGAATGAAAATGATGAAGTCTCTGTACAATCTGTAGCGGCTAAGAATTGTCGAGACATTCCACAGACTTTAGCAGTAAAATATGTAGGACCAAATTTTATAAAATTTCTTCTAGAAAAGCTTAAAATCAACAGAGCTCTAAATAACATTTGATTGAAAATTAAATTTTGGGTGTATGTTTTCAACTATTCTTATCACAGAACAATTGGAGTTTTGAAAAAAACAAACTAAAATCAAAAGTACAGATAAATTAGGTTTTCATATGTGTGGATAAACAAGTCAATACTATGAAAGAATAGTGGTTAAGGCCTTTGGAGGTTAAATTTCAGCTTAAAATTCTATTTTTTTGCTTCAGCTCTGTGATTTTGAGCAAGTTACTTTAGCAGATAAAGCATCTGCCTTCTCACCTGTAATGGGAATAATGAAATTGCTCGTCTCAAAGGTTGTCGATGATGAAATTAGATAGCGCACATAAAGGAATTCTCTCAAGGCTTGGTTTAAAGTCTTCAGTATTGTTAGTCATAAGGAAGTTGGGAAACAGGCACATAGGAAAATATTTGTTTAAAAAAATCAATAAAGTCAAGACAATTGAAGCATGAAAAGCAACAAGACTGGAAATATGATAAATAAAATAAATTGGGCTGGGGAGATGACTCAGTCAGTAAGTGAGGATCTGAGTAAAGATTTTCAGCACCCACATTAAAAGTGATCCCACTGGTGTGTATTTGTGATCCCACCTCTGGGCAGGAAGAGGCAGCTGGATTCCTGGGGCTTGATGTCTAGTCACTTTAACTGAATCTGTATACTACAGCCACACTGACATAACCATTTCAAGGAATAAAGTGGAGAGAAATAGAGGAAAACACCAGATGTGAACCTTTTACATGTATCATCCCCTTGATGCATGTGCACACATACATACATATACGCAGACTGAGAGAGACAGAGAGAGAGTGTGTGTGTTCTTGTATATAATGTATATGACATAGCTACTTGCCATGAAATCTAGTTCTAAGCTCAAGTGGTCATTTTATACTGAAAGAATTTACATATTTATTAATACTTAATCATGTTTCCGTGTTGAAAACTAGAAGTGTACCCAAAGAGTTAAAGTGGTAACTCTTTCCTCATTTAAAAAAAGATTTATAACAAATCCTATTTAAAAAAAAAACTAAAATCAAATTTCAGCATTTAATGTCATAGTAAAACTAGAACAAAGGAAGGAATTTATGAGTCCACCAAGTGTAAGTAATGATTATGAAGCTGCACGGGTTCACCCAGAACTCAAGATGGTCAGCAAGATTGTCAGATGAGATGGAGTCCTAAGAAGTCCAAGATCCAGGAACAGGAAAGATAAAACAGCAGACCTCCAAAGTCTTTTAAAAAGCTATAATGAGAAGACAAAACCATTGTCCAAAGTTCATACAAAAAGACAACAAGGGGCTTTCTGAACTACAAATTTGTCTGTGATGTGAAAAATATTCTGAAGAAGTGATCCTATCCTTGACTAAATAGTAATAATGATATATTGAATTCAAGAATAATTAGTTTTATTTATGCTACTGAAACATGGTGAAGTTTTTCATGTCAAAATGTGATTCTACTCAATTTTCACACTCAGAGAGCAAAATTCTTAAAAAGTTTGTTATCTTTCAGATGAAGCATATTTCTTTTGGAATCTCTGGCTGCCTAATGGCTTCCTGGTTGATCCAATCCACCCTGGAAATATGCAGGCTGTTTATTGGTTTCCATTTCATGTTTGATATTTTTCTAGTGTCTATATACCCTTTGCTTCATTTTTTTGTATTTTATTCCATTTGCTTATTAACTGTTTTTTAAATTCCTATAATTGTCTCTTAAGTAAATTTCTTCCTCCACCACCTTAATTTTAAGCTACACATCTGTATAAGTGAAATTTCTAAACTGAGAATCATTTTATTTTTATTTAAAGTCATTCATTTTCCCCATTCTTTACAACATATGTTCATAACTCCTTAGAAACACATACAAATTTTGGCAGTATTCTTCAAACAGCAGATTATGATCAAATTATTCAATAAATTTTCTATGTTGTGTAGCATTAAACCAAGATAAACTATATTAATGCAAATACGTACATTCATCACAATAATTTGAGGTACATACTATAAAAATATACAATAATTCTTATGATAAAATACAAGTCTTTCACTGAACAGAGACTTTTGAAGGCTAATTTAAATGTTACTTTATACATTTGAAATGCTAAGTGTAGTTGTCAGAGCACAGGTTCTTGGAGCAAGATAACAAACTCATTTTTGGAATTTTTAAGTTTCATGATTTTGGCTAATTGACTTACCATTTGTGTGTTCTATTTTTTCCATTGTAAAAAAATAAGAATGATATCTGCCTTTGATAGTATTTCACACAACTTTGGTAGTTACAGACTTAATGCTGTACTCAAAAGGAACATTATTTCCCTAGCACACATTACCATCATTTCACCTGGTACTTTCTTGTGCTTAAACTGTTGAGACTTTCAAATATGTACCTATATTATCTGTCTTTTATATTGGATTTTCTTTCCTGTTCTTGATATGCTTTCCTAGAAAAAGCTCTCCACATCATTCTAGATGGTTCTTAGATGTGTACCTCTCTAAAGGATCTCATCATGGAAGACACAATTAGTTTTAATTTCCTTGCATTCCAAAAGCATATTGTGATATTCTTTATTGTATTCTCATTGTGGTGCTGGAGGGAACAAATCTCCTAAAAACGCCTTATGAAACAGGTCATTTGGGGCCGTTTCTTTACACTGTTTCTTTTTTTACTTTAAAAAAAATCATAAATATATCAATAATTTAAAGGCTTAGAGAAAAAAGCAAATTAAGCATGCAAGTTTTTCTTTTGTTGAATGTGTAGTTTCCTAGACTTGAAAAAGAAATGCTGAGCCATTATTGTGTTATAGTGTTTCCTGAGAAAGTTCCTTAGGTTAGCATCTATTTATTAAATCAGGGTCAAAATCTTCTGAGTCTTTACTTTCCTTACAGCTGTAGCATATATATTCTTTGGCTCCCTTCCCATCCTACTTTCTCTTGTGGATGCTATAGTTGATTCTGTGCTGAGCAGTCTTCTCCATTTTTGAATAATAAATATTTGGAAACCAGTAACTCACTCTCCATTATGAAAGCAGAAAGAAGAAGCCTAACATTTGCTTTCTCTGTCCCTTAGTACATATTTTCTCTTGGAATTTGTCTCCTGAGGCATAACCATAAGAGCATAAAGTTGTTTATTATTGTTGATGTCAATAACTATGACTGCCTATATCAAATATTGCTGGATTCATTATTTTCCTGGGTGATCCAGGTTTTGGTGAGCAGTAACCAGTCATATAATGATTGTTATCATATGACAAAAGTTTTTGTCTCTCCCACATAGTAGCAGGTTAATCAAGGTTCCATTGATCTGAGCTAACTTTGAGCTAAATTTGACTCCAGGCAATTCCTAGATTTGGTAATATTCATATCTATTACATATCCCTGGAGATAACAGGCTGCCCAGGATATGCATGTTCCAGATATATCCTAGTATTCTCAGCATCAAACCTATTCAAATACCACTGATCACAGCAAGTTACATGACTAAGCCCAAAGTCAAGAGACCAAAGGTGGCAAGGCTGTGAGGAAATGCAAGAGAAAGGTGGCAAGAGAAATGAGAATTGGGCACATGATACAAACTGTTGGTTACATAAAGAATGCATTGTTGTGCTTCAATCCTGCAGCAATTTTGACTCCCTTGTTTTTTTTCTGCAGAGTGTTTCTCTCACCATCTTATTGATTTGGGGAACCATTTCCTATCCTCAAAAAATGACATTCCAGATAATATGAAATCACATGGTAACAGAGAATTTGAGAGCAACATGAGTTTATCAAATAACATCAGAAATCAGTGACTTTACTTTATACCTAAATTTAAGCACATTCCAGTTCATAAACCTGTAACATTTATATTTGTTAACATTCTTAATCAAGGAAATTTCCTTTGGAAATATTAATTGCTGCACAGATATGGTTTTATAATTGTAATTTATAAAGAATAAATAAAATTTTTCTTATAAAATAACTATTTTATAAGTTGATATTCATTTTCTTTTGCTTTCATTCTGTTTTGCTGGTTTTTACTAAAACATTCACTTCTATAAGTATGAAAATGATGCAATCATATGTTTTGCTTTTTAAAAATTTGTTTTATTTGTTTTTATGTGCGTGTGTGAATGCTTTTACCTGCTATTTATCTACTATTGTAACCCAAATTTGATGAGTTCTTCAAATATCCAGAGAAGTATAATACAAATTAAATTTGAAGCACTCAGGGGAACTTTTTTCACAGTCTTTTTACCTGATGGTTAAACATATAATTGGTATTTTGTAAAATTTTAATATTTGAAAGAGGATTTTTCCATCCAAGGATGGACAGCATATGCCAGCCATCATTCATACTATGGAAATCAAGATTAACTATGGAAATCAAGACCTGGAATGAAGTTTCCAATAACGTGGAGAAAATAACCAAGTATGACAATCAGTCAGTATGAATTATCCTCAGTGAGCTCCCATGTGGTCAGAAAGCTGAGCAGGCACAGTAGTGTGCTTGTATATTTGTGATTGGAACTGATATGAAAGCACTACTATCTATCGCAAAAAAAACCAGCATTTAAAAATATCTTCAAATTATTAGCTCCCTCATCCTCTTAAAAGGTTCCCTTTTAAAAACACTAACCACTCCTTCCCACCTTTCCATTCATTGGTCCCTTTTGAATTTTCTGACTCTTACAGTAATTCTAAACCAAATACATCATTGGGAAAAATGCCATAGACATGAGGAGATAAGAAGGATAGAAGGACTAATAGAAAAACCTGAAGACTGTGGGAGATAAGAACCTTATATGCTAATATGTCAAAAATGCAAAGGAACACAGAGTGAGGAAAACAAGGAAAAACAAAAAAGTCCAGAGCTGATCCACTTAGTTCCCAGTGACAATTAGAAATATAATTCTACAAGTAACAAAAATATACTAGAAGTAACAGGATTGTGATGTTTCCTGATAAATGTTGGACAGAGAGGTCTCAAAGGCCCCCAAATAATATAGGCTTTTTGCCATTGCTTTTGGTCGCTCTCCAAATAAACAAAAAAATCAATAAGACCCTGTCACTGAAGGCACAGCATTTATGGATCACAGAAGATGGGCAAAATACATCAACTAGAATTGGTCTGAGAACTTCCTCCTTGCTGGATAGCTTACACAGTACCTGGAAATAATGTAGAAGCTCCTAGGGGAGAGAATTAATCACATCAACTCATGAGATCTGCAAGTGCAATAAAAATCACCAAGACAACAGGAGACCACCAGTGTAATAGTGGCATGAACATCAAGGAAACAAGCAACAGTTTTCTTATTAACTCAAGAACTACTTGTCAGAATAGAACACATTCCTGTTACTGTTAACTAGAACAAGAACCTAAAAAATGGAAGGAGATAGCTCAATAGGGAAAATTAGCCAATAGGTAGGAAGGCCGTATACCAAACTACTCTGTAAATAACTAGTGTTATACTCATAGATTTGAAGAGCATTTAGCACTCAGCTTAGAGGTTTTCTTCTACAACAGAGGAAGAGAATCTCAACATCCTGGCAGGATTCAGCCTAGGCCAGTGGAAAAGCATGAAGTGGACAGCAATGGCCAGCCAAAACACAAATATAGGTGATTCAGCAATGCTTATCTAGAATCAGCCAAACTAATCTTTCCCCAACCTATGTCTTAGAGAACTTTGCAAAAGAAAGGGTGGTGAGATTATAAGACCCTAAAGATTAGAAAGTCCATTGCTAGACAAGACATTCTATTCATAGTAGGACTATTGCATCTAGTAACTTACTGCAGTGAGACTTATCCTGAGACTTATCCTTATCAGACTCGCATAATGACTGGCATACCTACATGCCCCCATAGACTATGAGGAACTCAAAAGAGGTAAGAACACACAGTGAAAACCTTAGGGACTATAGCAGGATGAATGTCATAGTTAGGCACAGGTGTCAACTTGACTGTTGAGGGTTTGAGCTCTGGGGACATTTGTAGAGAATTAATGGTTGAGTTAAGCCCAGAGCAAATTTGAAGGAGATTGTCTAGCTGATGGGAAAGACACAGTCCATGGTGGGTGGCCCTGATTGGTGAATAAAATACTGAGAGCTGGTGAAGAAGTTGGCATCCTTCTGTATGCTTGGCCAGACATGCTGGACTGGCAAGTAAGAATTATCTGTCTCTCAGCCATTATGTGGTGATGGTGTGGCCAGTTCCCTCAACCCTGGTGTTGGTGCATGCTCTCCCATCAAGCTAGACTAAGAACTATAACCAGAAAATTGTGAGAGAGAATAAACCCCTTGTTCCCTTAAGCCATTTGCTGGTCATTTATCAGCAACCATGCAGGCAGACTGCAAAAATGAGTGAAGGGAAATGCCCCTATCAGTGGGATGGCCTGAGGAGGCACAACATAGTATACCACAGAGGCCTGTACCCCCACAAGAGTAGACAAGCCAGAGGGAACTCCCTAAAAGCAGCCAGAGAGGATGGTGGGAGGGAGTGGAATGGATTGATGATGGGAAGGGAAGGTTATGTGAAGGAGAGGAATGGAGGGAAGCAGGAATTAGTGCTCAATATGCTTATAAAATTAAAATAAATAAAATAAAAATAATAAAAAAATCTTCAAATGATACGCTTACAAACTTACAGATTTCATTATCATACATATCACTCTCAGGGCTCAATCTGATTCTCCATTCTCATCTTCCACAGTCAAGTCTGCTGAATTCACCTCTCTCTGTTTACTGATAGCGTGCATTGTCTTGTACATTTGATTTTGCTCTAATAAAGTAATCTCTTTGTGAATTCTGGCCTAAGATAATATTGGGTGCCTGTGAAGTCAGTGTAAAATCAATGCTTTCTGAATTCCACAGAAGAATATTGGCTAACTTGTAAGGACATGCATTACTGAGAGTTGTAGTCATGGTTATATATTTATGACACTTTTTGCAACAAAATAGTATTTCTTCCTACCACACCTACCTCTAGAATATTGTTTTAGACATAGACCTAGCTTCATCATATTATGCATGTTGGCCACAAGCTCATGATCCTACTTCAGCCTTGGGTGCTGGATTGCATGTGTGCACTACCATGCCTAGGTCAGAAGTAATTCTCTGTGGGACTTCCATGTTCCATGGAATCAGGGCCAGTTAAAGCTCAAGTGTAGCATTATGTGGCAGAAACTTAGATAGAGCAAATCAAACACTATAGATTTTTTTTCCTGTTGGTAAAAGTTAAGTCTGAGGAATCTTTTCCCCCAGCATCAGTCTTCATTTTATTATCCAGAATTTAGTTACCTGTTTAATCACTGAACCATTATGGGCAAATAATACTGCAGGGAACATTTTTAAATGGAAACATTGATACTTTTTATTGATAATAAGGAAGAAAAGATAAATGAATTTATAGCAATGAGCATATCTTAATATTGATATATAATCTAATAACAGTTTTGACTGCTAATGATAACACAAATTCAGACAGTGCTTTTAATGACAATCATTTTTATAGATCTAATATAAATTAAAGTAGTAATGTGGAAAGCTAAAACTTTAGCATTAAAACTCATAAGGATGAGATCTAAAATTTTATGTAGATTACAGCAACAATAATTTCAGCAAGCCTCTCAAATAAATTGTAGATTAATCACAACTTCAACAATGAGGATGTGGGAGAAGCATTAAATTTGACTTTCAAAAATGTAATACATAGAATAAGATGAGGTGATTCAGAAGTTATGAAACATGAAAAATACAGTAGGAATACAACGAAATCACAAGGAAAATAACAAATAGTGTGGCAGAAATATGCTAATAGTGGAAAATAAATTGCCAAATCTCTTTAGGATATGTAACAAAATAAAAAGATGAAAATAACATGAGAGAATATAATAGACGTGCATAGACTAAATACAAATGTACTCTAAGAATTTTAGACCTTTTAAAAGGAGAACTCAGAAACATTGAAACATGCAGTAAAGTAATAGAATAATATTATACAGATATAAAAATGATTATGCATTTATCATAAAAATGTTTTCATCACCCATTAAAATAATAATGTTAAGATCTGAGCATATTTCTGGGAAGAAAAGAGAGATTTTAGCCCAGCCTAATCTTTTACAGGTCAAATACATGAAGTTATCCTGTGAGCATGGCAGGGGGGAAAGGTCCATTGGAGAATGGATATGTCATGACACATTGTCTGAAGTTGCATCTATCATTTTTAGAGACATGGAAACCATGACCTCACAATTCTGAATGGGATCAAGTGAAAAGAAACAGGGAACCAGCAGTATATTTCCTGAACAAAAGCAATATATTTTAGATATGTAAGGTTTTAGACAGAAAAAAGCACTAGTCATTATGAATGTTTTGGCATAGTCTATACAAGTGAGAAGTGGATTTTAGCAAATCAAGAATATGCAATATGTAATGTACATTCTATCTTGATGAACATTAATAAATTGAGAATCAAAGGTCACTCACTTGTGATTCAGTTATAAAGGTACAATATTGTTAATAGTATATATAGAACAAAATTGAAATATTCTCAATAAAATCTGTGTAACTAAGATTCATAATTACATAATTATCACTTACACTTATTGCTAAAAGTTAATTAAAGACATCCACACAAAATTCAAATGAGAACTTTTGAGAATATAAGTAAGTCACTTACACATCAGCTTTGGTTGTCACGCCCAAGGCAATTGGAATTTAATCAAGGAAGGAAAGGCCATGTTAACCACTAGTAATGATTAAGAAAAATTATCATTTGACACATTGAAAAGTGAAATATGTATTGATAGATGTATTTTTAGTAAATTATAAACAAAGAACTTTCTTACTATATAATGAAGGGAACCAAAAAAAATTCTTTGTGAAATATTAAATCATATCCTTTGTATTTGAGGCCCAAAGAAATGCAATTATGTGCCTATTGAAATGAGACAAGAAAAAAAAGAAATAGAAATGGAAAAAAATCTCATTGTTTAAAATTATCTCATCATACATAGAAAAAGTAAGAAAAGACAATGATACAAGATTAATGAAATCTTACAATTACACTACACATTCATAGTCAGAATGTACACATGTTAGTATTTCTACATACTGGTAGCAAATTCTACAGCAGTGTTAAAATATAGTACTAATAATCAAATAAAAAGAAAAATCGCCTAACCATAAATATATACTCTAAAATAGTAGCTAGGAAACATATTCATATACTATCACTAAAATACTAAATAAATTTTAATGATGTAAGAAACAGTCTAATAGTCTAGTAAAAACAAATAAGAATGCACAGATATTTTAAAAGATAAATATACCCACACATAGATTAATGAAATTACCTTAAATTTTGAGAATAAAATAGGTGCATGTGTGGTTTACAGGTGTGTGTGTGTTGTGTGTGCATGTGTGTGTGGTATGAGTGTGTGTATGTATGTTTATGTGTGCATGTGGTATGTGTGTTATAAGTGTATGTATGGAAATTAAAGATCAACACTGTATGTCTTCCTCTATCAGAGAGAGATAATGATAATAAAGCTGTAAGTGAAATAAAACACTAGTATCTGTTTGTGGAGAATGGTTTTTATGAATTTCTAAAATAAAATTTTAAAAAAATGGAAAAACTTCAAAATATTCTCTTCAACATATTAATTTCTTGGAATTCAGTCTAAAGATATAATCAAAATTTAAACATTTATATTGGTCAAATATGATCATCATGAGAGTCAAGATACATAATCAATAACTTCAGCAAGAGTTTTTAATACTGTAGATAAATGCTTCAATTACAGCATATCCCAGCTTTTCTATTTAAATATAGAGAAGGATATCTGTTATGGCCACAATAATCAGAACAAGTAGACATACCATAATATGAGGAGTGCATATGTCAAAAACTGTGGGTGAATTGCTTATTTTCTTGGCCCAAAGTCCTAAGTATACTTGCAACAATCATGAAACATGCTTTAAAAAATATTTCCTTCTGGACTAGTAAGAAGACTCAGTGGCTAAATCTGAGTTTGATTCCCAGAACCCTCATTGTAGAAAGACACACACACACACACACACACACACACACACACACACACATACACACACATGAGAAAGAGAGAGAGAGAGAGAGAGAGATGAGGCTTTTCATGTTGTAACTAACTTTAAGTTGTCCCTGATCCTGTAGGTGAACTTTCACCAGTACTCCTGCAAATAACCTCAAGAAAATTACTGGTTTGCTAGTTCACAATGCTCAACTTCAATGTAGTCATTAGTGTGGTTCCTATGACATCTGCATGGGAAAAATGTCACACAACACACACACGTGCACGCACACACACACACACACACACACACACTAGAAATAAATATTTAAAAAATCTAAAACAGCTACAATAGCAAAGGCATCCTTCAGTTTAATATTTACTTGTCTTGGAGAATATAGTTTGATTCAGCAGTACTTACATTGCTTCAGAAAAGTAGTTTCGGGCAAACCAAAATGACAAGACACTTTAGACATGTTTCCAGTCTAGTTGGCATAAGTGCACCAGGGCATGAAAGGCATCCTAAGAGCATATTGTGCCTGGGTGGATGGCTGTCCTGTGTGCCTCCCTTCTCTCGGCTGTAACACCCTTCAGCATATTTTCTGCACAGCTGCTAGAATGCTCCATCTACAGTGCAAATTTCATCATGCCTTTTGCTTCCTAAACTTATTTGGCTCCCTTCTGCCTGCAGCACTGATTCCTGCCCACAGCCATACATTAGTGTCACCCTGGTGAGCTTTCAGAAAGCTCCACTGCCCAGTCCTTCCTTCCTGCTCTGATCCCTGGAGTTCCTGATTTTGGATGGTGCCAAAGCGTGTATATTTTACAGCTTCCAGAAACAGGTGCCTTAGGATGTACATGAGATGATTGTGTGCCAGTCGCATTTCTTTCCTCCAAGTGATAAAATTTCAGAGTGTTCGGTTGATACATCATGCTCTTTCTGACCTCTGTGTTCTTGGTGCTTCTTCCTGGCAAACACTTCCTTTCTTGTTCCGCTAGACATCCTATTGAGTGTGGCACTAGGGAGGACCCTGTGCTTTCTCAGAGGCAAAGGTAACTTCCTCTACTGTGCCAGATGTGGAGAGATCAGGTCCTACAGAATGATGAAACATGCCAAAGAAGTGGGGCTTTGCCATGCCAGTGCTGGGCGTCACTCTGACAGAACTCAAATGTGTGCATCATTGGCTAATTAACCTTGACTTACCTTTCTCCTATGAGAGACTGAGAGTTCTTTCATAATATGCTGATTTTTTTATCTATTATTTCAATTTCATGCAGTTTTTAGGTACTCTTATTTAGCATGTGAATAATAAATACACGGCCCAAAACAAAACAAAGTCCAGTGAGAATTCAAGAGAGTTTTCCATTGAATCCGAATACAATGAGACCCCTGGGTTCCCAAAGCCCAAAGTGCCATTTGGTTACTGTGTGATGATGAACAAGATATTTAATCTTTCCAAGACCCTCTGCCTTGAAATTTGTTGAATCCTAAAAGTTTTCTGACAATTCAAACAGATTGACCCATGAATGCTAGTTCTGGCCTTCCTCCTTTGCTATAATCATGATTGTGAATAAAACGTTCTCCACAAGCAATAAGCTCATGGAACACACAGACATTCAGTATCTCAGTGCTCAATAAATGCTTTTGTAGATAAAGGTACAGCTATAAAATATTGAAGCTTAGGCTACCATTGTATATATGAATATATGATAAGTATGGATACTGGGATTAAGAGAGGAAACATAAATAAAGCACAGAACAAAATGATCCTAAAGAGAACTCAATAAACTGTGGAGAGTTAATGGAAAGAAGCTTAAAGTCCTAAATTGTGAAACAACTGAAAAGACTGGAGCTGAAGGCTTTATCCTCTATGTAATGGTAATACCTCAGAACATTTTGAGATTTGCAACATGTTCTTCCAGTCAAGAGCAAGATGGTTACCAAAATAACGGAGGATAAAACAAATGTTAAGTTCCAAGAGCACTTAGAACTATTATTATTAGCTATTGGTAATGATATTATTCTAAAATTAAGTTCTACCATAGGAAATATATATATGACATTGGATATAACTAAGATTGCATGGAAAATTAGTAAGGGGTGATAGGAAGAGAATAGAGAAAACAGAAAACATGAAAAGTGAAATGAGCTCAAGAACCGAAAGCAATTCAGAAGATGAATTCAGTATGAAGTGGAATCTGTCTAAACAAGCGTCCGATGAACAATTTGGGAAGATGAGATTAGATGGACTCTATAGACAACTATCTAGAGGAAACAGGTGATGAAGGGTAAAGTGGATAAGAACACTTTAATTCAAAATGCAGCAAAGACAGTGGTTGAGGACCAAAGTTGTTCTCAGGAGAACTAAGAGCTAGGTATTTGAAACCAGTGAAAAAGCATATCCTTTGTTTATTGCATAGGATGCTGATGCTTTCTTTAGTGGAGAATTAAAAATGCTGAGGAAAGTTATTTTTGAAAGACAACTTCATAGATGATTCTCATTATGTTTGTTTGCTGATAGGGAATGAGACTCATCCATGATGCACCATTCTAAAACCACCTGGAGAAGGTTCCTTTTCAAATGGGCTAAAGTTGCAATGTTCATAAACTTTTCTCTTCAAATAATTACAATAACATATAACTTTTTATAAATCATTTACAGATACTTCTTAGTCATTTTCATTTTATATGCATTGATTTCATGACAGTAGTGCTGTGATTTTAATCTGAAAGAATTCTGAATGACTCAAAAAGCACAATTTTAGAGTTTGTCCATCTGCCTTTTTGTTGACTGATTTGATAAGCATTTTGTCTTTTACAAATTAATCTGAAATTAAATGATGCTCCAGGGAATGTGGGTGCTGTTATTTTTAAAAATCAAGAACCATGAAATGGATTATTTCATTTGGTGCTTGAATGTAGCAAAATTTCATGGATGCTCAACCACAAAAGTTTAAGATTCGAGCTATCCTTAAATAACTGTATGACTTGCTTTTAAGTTACCTCAAAGGAAGATATCATTTCTGTGCACATTTTTGTGTCAGTTCTGAAAAATAAATGCCTGGATCTTTCTTAGTAAAATAGATTATCTAGCCTATTATTTTCAATTTTTCCAGAAGATTGTATCCTTTTTGAAATTAAATAGAGTAAAATTAAGTGTAACATTAGAATACTTTTTAAAAAAATAGAATAAAGGACAATGGAAAATTTTAAGCTAAGCAGACTGAACATCTCAGATTGGTCTTGAAAGTCCTTGTTTAAAAAAAAAGGTGAAGCAATGAAAGGAAGAGAGAAAAATCCCTCTGACAGCATGTGTCTTCCCAGTTGTACAGGACATTGTCTGAGGTTTGAAGCTGCTTCTGAGGAACACAAAGACCCCAACTTAAATGCCAGAAGGCTGCCAGTCTCCCCACAGTAGTGCCTTCAGCTGACATATAACTGTTAGACAGAGTTCTTCCTGGTCACTTCAGTTATGATGCTTCATAAACATTTTCCTGCCAGCAACAACAAGAAAGAAAAACCTGGAAGGTTCCTTTGTGGCTCACGTGTGATAATGTTGCCTATTGGTCCAGTTCATTCCATCTCCTCACGCCTATTTATTTTCCTTCAGCTCTCAAGCTATAAGAGTCACAGGTCTTTAGCTTCCATGTGTGAAAGTCAATGAAAGTCACTGGTGAGTGGGTAAACAAAGCAATTTCTTTTTCTTTTATTTTGAGAGAAATAGCAAACACATGGATAAAAGGCTTATTTGACAAGTGTTTGAGAATTAAAGTGAAACTAATCCTTGCTAATGATTTTAATTAAGCCTCTAACTCTCTATTTATTTCCATTTTTGATAAGCAAACAAATAGATGTCTATGGGCTGAAAATACTCTTGTAATCACTGTGGCCAGGAGGCAAGCTAGAGATTCCAGTGATTACAGCTCTGGGCGGTGCCTCCAACTTCCCTTCACAGACAATGGTCTCTGGTCTCGGGAACATCCAATGTACCCATTGACAAGAAAGCCATGGGAGTCTGAAGGAATCATGTCCCGCATCCTAACCCACAGAAGGTCATGTTCTATGACAAATTTCACTCTTAGCCGAGTACAAAGGAAACATGGGTATCCCAGACCTAACGAGTTAGATGTCAGGAGGGCAAGGGATGGGAATGGGAAGATAAGGTGTTCTTTTGTCTGAGGGTTGATTTGGGTGGTATGACCAGGGGGTTGGGCCACCAGAGCCAGAGAAAGACGTCCCAGTCCCTTGGCACCCACGCATCCTCCTAGTAGTGCTCTTACATTTGCAAAGCAGACATCTTTCAATTTATTTTTCTCAACAAATGAAATTTAAAGGTCAACAATATTGCTGAGAATTTAAGGGTTCCTAGGTGGCTGCTTTTGGACAGAAAAAAAGCAACTGTCATTAAAAATATGTTTTTAAGGTGGCTGGAGAGGTGGCTCAGGGGTTAAGCCTCTGCCTTGCAGGTGGAAGGTCCTGAGTTCGGATCCTAGACCCCACATATAGACGCCAGGCGGAACCGGGGGCGGCCTGCGTTTCTGGTCCTGGTAGGGCGGAGCCTGTGAATCCCGGGGCAGAGTAAACAAGGAGAGATCGAGGTGTCCATGGTGGTTCCCGAATTCGTCCGTGGTTCTACACACACATACATACACACACACATACATACATACACACACGCACAATTGAATAAATTAAAAAAAATGTTTTTAAGTCTTTTACATCTCAGCTTTGCTTGACTTCTGAGCACTCTTCAAGTTAGTCAGGACTGAATGAGTTAAACACCTCTGTGTGTAGGAACACTTCTGCTTTTTCTATTGCGTAGCCTAATTTATTAACAAATGATTTAAGTTTCTAACAGAAAAACTAGCAATAAGAGAGGTCTTTAGCAAATCTTATGCAAATAGCTCTACAAAGGCAAAAGACTTGCAGGTACAATTTCATTTAATTTGTTTTGGAGGGGAGAAACAGAATGGGAATGTTAAAAGATTACAATGAAATTAGAGACATTTTCCTGTATTCTTTAACTGATTAGTAATATTAGAAAAAAAACTGGTGTTGACTTTGAATAAATTGATCTATACCATCGAGATGCCCTGTGGAATGCTACCAAATTTGCTATGGTCCCTGAAGATGACTGACCAATCTCCTTAGACCCTGGCAGACGCATCATCAGGAGACTCAGTCTGAAGAGACAAGAGTACAAAGTGTACATTTTTCTTTTCCTTTCATTCCTGTCCCCAAATCTAAATGGATGTCTACTCTTGCTGCAGTCCACTTCCTCTTAGCCTCAAGTTATCCCCTCAAGTCTGTAACCCCAGCTGCTACCCAGTAACTGCAGGTATAACATAGACCCTGCTATATACAAGGTACCAGTGCTTTCCTGGTTGGCAGGCAGAATCTCATTGTAAAAAAACCAATCTTTGAGGAACAGAGCAGGGTTATTTCCAATGACCTTATCGAGGTAGTCTTGAGAGAAGATAATTTTTATTAGGTAGTTTAGAATCAGATTTTTAACTGAAAAGGTCTTTTTAGGTAGCTACAGACAGCATAGAAAGGTAGCTGGGTAGCCTTTTGAAGGTCCCACTACAGCTATGCAGAAGTTGGTCCCAATACCACACTAAAATATGGACACCAACCTCCCCAACCCTTTTTTAATAAACGGATATGGATATGAAAACCTTAAATGCAGAAGAACAAAATCCACATGAGGGGTGCCAGGAGGTCTAGATGACAGAACTGGGACCCATATGAACAGGCCAATCAGATGTAAGGAACCAAAAACCCAATCAGGTTTAGAGAAACTATAACTCACCAATGAGAGAAAGCCACTTTTCCCAGGCTGCCCAAGTTTACAAATACCCCTGACCTGAGCAAATATTCCTTTCTCTCTTTTAATAAACTCTGCCTTAACCCTCTACATATGTTCTGGTCCCAGCTTCAACTCCTCAACACAAGAACATGGACATAAAATTCTTCAATAGTCTGAACATTTGCCCATATTAACAGAAAACAATATGGAATATATAAAAGTGAGCAATGTATTTATTTTCTGTCTTGGTTAAAACTGAGAGACGTTCTCAGTTTGCTCCACCTTTCCTGTAGCAAGCTATGCCTTATGGAAGGCATGGAACAAAGACTAGAAGATAAGCACACATAGATTTAGCTGTGGACCACAGTTACTGAAACTAGGAAACAAGTGCAGGTTCCTGGGAGAATCCTGGAGCTTCTGGGGGCAGAAAGGAAGAAAGGCAAATTTATAGAAGGAGCACTTCCTTTCCATCTCTCTGTACATCTTAAGACAGCTGTGACCACTATAAATCAAAGTCATGATATTTTCTTGTCCATAATACAGACAGGTTAACTTCTTATGCAAAGAGTGAGAATACCAGTGCCCTGGGAATCACCTTGCTCTTCTCTTATTGGTTGGGACTTACCTGATGGTGGAGTTGAGTTTCCTTTGAGATATTTATATATTTTGTTTTCTGTTTTTCCTTTCACTCTTCTCTCTCTCTCTCTCCTTTCAATAATTTATCAAAATTAAAATGGATCACAGAGGGTTTTTTCAATATTTATACGTTTGCGTGGTGGTGTATGTACATACATTCTTGCATGTGTGTGGGCACACATAAGTGTGCATGTTGAGTCTCAAGATTGATATCAGAAATAATTCTTAACAAATTTCCCACCTTATTTTTTTTTTTGATGCAGGAGCTCTAGAGAACTACCAATAGATCTTACTAACATGTCTACTTTAGCTAATCAGCCTCTCTCCCCAGGATTCCTAGTGTCCTCCTTCTAGTGTAGACAGATAGACAGTCACATAGGCAGTCACATATGTCCTGCACTTCACATGGAATATGGGAGGTCTGAGTTTTAGTTTTTTGTTTGTGCTTCCCATGCTTTACCTGCTGAGACATCACCCATTCCTTGTAGGTTTTGTAAAGGAGGCTTATTCTAAGTTGTATAATCTCCCTGTATATTTTAAAAAACATGCCATTTCGTCAAATTACTACCTAAAGATTTTAAGACAGAATCATGAAATGATATAAGTATTTCATGCGTATAATTTCCCTATAATTAATTTCCCATCGAGAGTACAAGTATGGTTAAGGTAAATAAAGTCTAAATAGTGCAGCATTTTTCTAATTGTAAGTTTATGTATGTTATTTGTAACTAATCCTTGCTTTGAGGTATATTGACTTTGCTGTTTATAAATAATATTTTAGTTAACCAATGTTATTTTAATCTTTCGTGGGTGAAAAGTGATGAAAGGGGATTTGCAAAAGACAGTATAAAATAATCTTAACCATAATGAATTTATAGGCTAGGTAGGAGGATTAAATATATTCATACAGAAATAAGATATCAGATTGTAACCAGAATTCTCGGCCAGAGGCTTCATTCTTGGGTTACCAGCTGGTTTGGCATTTGTTATGAAACAGGGACCCTAATTTTTTTTAATTCAAAGAATCTATTTGAAAAGATGAGAATTAAGGGGCTGGAGAGGTGGCTCAGGGGTTAAGCCTCCGCCTTGTAGGCGGAGGGTCCTGAGTTCGGATCCCAGATCCCACGTATAGATGCCAGGCGGAAGCGGAGGCGGCCTGCGCTTCTGGTCCTGGTAGGGCGGAGCCTGTGAATCCTGGGGCAGAAGGAGGTGGAGGCGTCCATGGTGGTTCGCGAATTCGTCCGTGGTTCTACACATACACATACACACGCGCACACACACACACACACACACACACGCGCGCGCGCGCACATATACACGCACATGTGCACAGTTGAATAAATAATAATAATAATAAAAAGAAAAGATGGGAATTAAGCATCTTCTGGGTTTGAATAGAGGAAGAATTAATACAGAGGCAGAAAGATGTGCACAACTTAGCAGTCTTGGTCGACAGGAGATTCTGCTGATCTTCACCTCTGTTATGCTTATGCAATGAGTCCTCAATCCCATGAAGATGACCCCTGCATGCAGGGAGGGGGAGTATTACTGTCTGTCTATAAGATTCTGCTGCTACTGGAATCCAAGGTGACTTCAGGTTGAGGACTTAGGAGACTCTCAGATGCTTTTTAGGAGTTGAGAATAGGCATTGTAAAGAAGTTCTTTGTGCCTTCAGAAGGACAGATGAAATCATCATTGGTTAGGCAGCTCTCAATTATAGACAGACACTCTTAGAGTGGTTAACATAAGAGTGAAGTAGATATCTAACCAATAAGATAGAAGATTTCCAAAATGAAGCTAGATATGATGGGTGTTTATCCTGAATTTGCTTATCATATAGAAACAAATGATGGCTTAGGGCTCATTAGCAAAATTAGTTCCTAAATACCTATTACATTCATAGTAAATAGTGCAGGAAAGGGAAAAATAACTTATAACCACTGGATGCCTAAGGAGGCACATATCTGTTCCTTGTAAAGCTATTTAAAAAGATCTCTAGCAAGGATGGTTGTCCAGCAGGGACTTGATAGCTTAACTGAACTCTTCATATTTTGTTTTGAAGATAGTGAAAGGCTACATGTCGCTTTAGAAAGAATTCAATCTATCAATGCTGAATTCTTTATTAGCAATGGTTTGGTTTCTACAGGCCAAATCCAATTGAGTAAAATAAATAGGTTCCTTTTAGTAATTTTTTAATTTTATCTTATAAATATTTTCACTATAATTACCAGAGTGACCTAGAATATAGATATAGAATGTCGCATGCACTGTTCAAACATGCCAATAGCTTCTCAGTACTGATGAAGCCAAGGTAACAATTTCATCCCCTTCCCAGACCTTCCTTGGCTGTAAAACTGACACTGTTCTGTTGCTGTGTCCTTCTGTTCTATATAAAAGTAGTAAATAATATATTGTTTAAAGAACCCAAAGAAAGCTTTAAAGATATGAAAGCTGACTTAAGTAGATGTAATATAAAAGGGGGAATTTAAAAATAGCTTTATCTCACATGGCATAGAAAATGGTGGCAATCCTTCAGAAAACTGCTGAACCAGAAAAAAAGAAAACTGAATTAACTGGGAAGGAGAGATGGTCATCTTGTATTTCTGCTTGTCCAGTGTGTGGAACTTTGAAAGTCATCAGGTTAAAAAAGTCCCTTTCCAGTAATTGCAAGGATTATGAACAGGAGGGATGCGGTAGAAGGGCCACAGCAGAAACAAGGAGAGAAGGGACCATGTTACAGCAGAGAAAATAGGCCTCCATCAAGGACTCAAATAAGTAATGAGACATCTGATTAAGTTCACAGACTTTTGTTCCTGATCATTTACTACTGAGGGGGTATGATCTCACCAGAAGAGGAGGGCATATAGTCTGGCAGATAAAAAGTAACCATTGTGCAAATTGGTGATAGACCCCTCCCTCACTGTAGTTTCCCACTTTTATTACATCTACCTTTGAATGTGCTTTTATCACAAGACTCTAGTTTAACAGCTTTTTGTCTCTGGCCAGGGGGTAACATACAATGCCCCCCAGGATGGAGTGAAGGGCATTGCAGGAGCAGCAAAACTGCAAAAGAAAACCAACAAACCACAATCCAGAACTTCAGAGACTCTATACCACCTAGAACTAAGCCAGCTTGGGGCTGGAGAGGTGGCTCAGGGGTTAAGCCTCCGCCTTGTAGGTGGAGGGTCCTGAGTTCGGATCCCAGATCCCATGTATAGACGCCAGGCGGAAGCGGGAGCGGCCTGGGCTTCTGGTCCTGGTAGGGCGGAGCCTGTGAATACCGGGGCAGAAGGAGGTGGAGGTGTCCATGGTGGTTCGCGAATTCGTCCGTGGTTCTACACGTACACAGACACACACACATACACATGCATATGCGCACAGTTGAATAAATAATAATAAAACAATTAAAAAAAAAAAGAACTAGGCCAGCTTAATCTCTCCCCATCCTGAAGCTCAGGGAAATTTGCGGAAGAGGGGGCGGTAAGAGTGTAAGAGCAAAAGGATGGGAGGAGCAATGATATGTAAGTTACTCCATACAAGTTAGGGCTGAAGCAATCATAATTGGACTTTACATGCCCTGTGCATTGTCCAACACACTATTGACCCCACAAAGTCTAGCATCCTGCTAAAGGCACCAAGATCTTTGGAGGCAAGGGATTGGCAGCCACAGCAGTGTTCCTATACCTAAGGGGAACACGGGAAAGGGTTCAGGGAAAGGCCACTGGGTCCTTGTACGTCATCGGAGAGGAGGGCCCAGAGGAAAATCAGGCATGCACAAGAAAGGACTCTCTGGGAATTGGGGCGGGAGGCACTGGGGGATGGGAAGGGAGGGGGGTGGGGAGGAGGAGGGAGGGAGGGAACTGGTGTACCTACTAAGTTTGTATGAGCTGAAATAATAATAAAAAATGTATTAATAAAAAAGTCCCTTTCTATATCCAGAACTCAACTGTGAGGGGTAATGGGGTATCTGGAAATTTGCGGTTGATCATTTTCAGCATAGCAATTCAAATGCAAGGCACACAAGCTGTCAAAGTGAACAAGGAAATCCTGTAGAAGAAACAGATGTCAAAAAATGATTGAATGTTCTATAATGCTGGTGTAAGAGGTACCAGAAAAAATAACTTCCTACCAAAAAAGATCTCACTACAAAAACTCTTTAGTTAGAATGCTATGCACACATGCACACATACATAGACTCTCCACTGACATAGATACACACATTAGTGCACACATGTGTGCACTTTTCACCACCATTATTTATTCTTTGTGTAGATTGTTTACATTTCCCTTCATGATCAGTAGGAACTTTGTTTCATTCCCACTTATTTCTTCCATGGTTCTTGTTATATTCAGGGATATTAATAGATCAGTGTTGACACTAATGCATTAAAAAAGACACAAGTACCTAAGATTCAGAGACATTTTGAGGCAATACTTAGCCTTTAGAAGTGTTTTCTATTGGTTCATGAATGACTCATTTAGGAGGGAGGAACACTGAGGAGCTACCAGACACATGGTTGGAGGCTGCCTCATGAAATACAATTTAACTGAGCCCAGAAGCAGGTGAGAGACTTCAGCAATAAGGGTCTGTAAAGATCAGTGTCCTGAAAACACATGGAGAACCTGGCAGAGCCTGGGAAATGTGCAGCATCAGAAAAGAGACATTCTGGAAATCAGAGTGAGGGACAGCTTCTCTCCAATACTTTATTTTTTCAATTAGCCCTATCCGCCACTGTCATCTGAATGATGTTTATTGGTTGTCTGATGCTAAAATAGAAATCAATGCAGCTTGACTATTATCTCTATTATCATTTTTGTAGAAGACGCCTTCACAGGCGTTATTTTCCCAGGTAGCTTCCAGTATCAGTCAGCCCAGGCTGACTTCCAGTATCATCTCAGATTTAATGCATTTAGAACAACATGCTTGAGGAAGAGCTTTATTATCTTCCCACATCAAATGAACTAACATCACATAACCATTCATGCTTGTTGAAACATGAGGGTTAGCCTTTCTCCTTCCCTTCATGCTACAGTCACATCCAGTCACTATATTTCCTTCCATTCAGAAGTCTGAATTTGATTTCCAAGCATCCATCTGCTGCTTCTCTTGTGTAAGCTCCCATCATTCCTCTCCTATGATCATTTCAGCCATTTATGCAATTAGACTCTTTGTCATAATTCTGCCAATGCTATTTGTGTTGTGATATGTGTATTCTGTATATGTGTGCAGGAAGCAGGGTCTTTCATTGAATTTAAATATCACTATTTCTGCATGTTTTTGCCCTCTAACCCTGAAGAGCTGGCCGCCAGGTTCACTTGGGCGCTCTGGATTCAAATTCAGGTCCTCATGCCATTATGCATGAGCACCTGGGGACAATGTGGAACAAGACAGAGGTGCTCTACCAGGCATTACCCAAAAACCATTGTCTTTGTTGTGCTGACTTCAATATCTAGGAAATATTTTCTAGTATCCTTCAAATGAGAAACTTCTACATGTCATTGTTTCGATGAAACATGTATAGATGTCCATAACTGAGCTGTTTCTTATCTTTCCTAGAACTGTTTATTCGTATTACCCTATTCTACTAAATGAATATTGTTAGTACCAGGAAAAACAATAGTGTTGGAAAGGGAATAAAATAAAAGATCCCAGTACAAATTTTGGAGAGAATCTCACTTAATACAAATATTTAAATCATTATTTTTCATAGGTTTTTGAGCAAGTCACCTGATATTCTTTTTCTCAGTCCATTTACATTGGATGTTTTCAAGCACACACAAAATCAAGTATAACTGCATCATAAACTCCATCTACTCATGAATCATATTCAGTAGCCTTCAACAATATTGTTTCATCAATACCCTATTTTTCTGTCACCACAATTTGAGATATTTTGCTAGATATCCCAAGCTTCATAAGTTTTTTGTAACATCTTTCAAAATACTTACATAAGTATACTTATTTAAACTTATAAGATATTTATATTTACCTACCTATATATAAACTCAACTCCTAATAAATGGTATTATTTCAATATTTCTTATATATATATATGAATCTTTTGGTGTCAAAATATGCTTTTCTTATGTGGGAAATGTTTTCCCATATATTTCTTACATTTGTCCACATTTGTTTTGATTTTTTTGGTGTATAACTAACTCCTAAGGAACATTAATATCATGATAAATATCTTAGTGAAGGTATGCAGCTGCTTCTAAACTCTTTCATTTTTTACAAGTTCTCGTCTGTACTTCAACCTCAGCTTCTGGTGGGGGGGTCTCTCTGCATCCTGGGGACCCAGGACTGTGGCAGAAAGGATGTGACTCTGCTGCGTGCACCCAGCAAGCAGGATGAGGGACATTCTGTCTATGTGAACAGAACTTCTTCCTTTTCAAGCCATGTATAGATTTTTTTTCAGAAATAAAATAATTTGTCTTCAAATACTGCTGCTTTAAACTCTTTAAATTCATACTAAGTACAGATACAAGGGTTTGCTCAGAACAGAGAGGAGAAATCAAATTATGATTAAAAACAAAGTAAAAAGGTTTCCTAATACACATGATTGTTACTGGTACAAACCTTTCCTGTGTTCTCTTTTTTAATGTAGCTTCATTGATTTTATTTATAATAAAACTCAGTGTTAAAACTGTATCTTATAGAAGCACATGTAAATAACTTGAGATACTCGTAAAGAGATTTCTAGCTTAACTGAAGTGGCATGAACCAACCTAAATGTGGGTAGAACCCTTCCATCAACTGATGTCCTGGACTGAATGTAAAGGAGAAACCTAGGCAAGCACGCGCATTTATCTGTCTGTTTCTACCGATGAACATAATGTGATCAAGTACTTCTTGATTCTACTGCTTTGCCTTTCCAGCCATAAAGGATTGTACCATCAAACTAGGAACCAAAATAAATCCTTCCTCACAAGTATGTTACCAAGTGTCATATCTCAGCAACAAAACAACCTAATACAAAGCAGTACATCAAGAAATTTTATGGATGTGAATGATTAACTATGTTCATGGGAATACTAGAGTGTTCAAATTAATCGTAATATCAGAAATTATGTCCTGGTTTGGGGATACAGCTCAGTGGCAGAACACTTATCTAGAGCGCAAAAGGCTCTAGGCTCAACCTCAAGTAGAAGGAAGGAAAGAAGGAAGAAAAATTATACGTACTTGCCATTATCAGGGTTCAGAATTTTGATTTTCAGTCTGTCTTACAATCAAGGAGGTAATATTAAAGCAAAGTGACTGAAAGGATAATAATTCATCTGACTATAATAATGTTTTGAGTAGGTTTTTTGCTTTTATAAATTTATATAAGCTTTTATTATTTTTAATTTTTAGTTGTGTGTGTGTGTGTGTGTGTGTGTGTTGTGTATGTGTGTGTCGAAGAAATCACTGCCTGTGCCTGTGGAGGCCCATGGGTAACTTCAGGAATCATCTTGAATTTTTCTACCTCCTTATTGCTTTGCACTGGGGTTTCCAAGGCTCTGCCTACTAGGTTCAAGAGTGTGGACCTGCTACCCTTTCCATCTCGCATTTCAACACAGGATCTGGGATGTGAACTGAGTTTCCTTTGAATGACAGGCAAAGGTGTTAACCACTGAGCCATCTCTCCAGCTCAACAATGGAGATTAGGGTACTTTAAAATATTTGAGCAAAATAGCTCCAAGTTTCAAACACCTAAGTATAAATACAATGGGAGCTGAAAAAATTGTTGTAAAATGAACTCTATGATATGAGTGGCTGGAAACTAATTTTAATTTTTATTCAATGGTTGTAGTTGATTTAGATATATTGTATTTTACCATTATATTATGAAATATAATGAAGAGTAGGTACTTTGAAGGCCCATGAATGGTATTATAATTATTATAATCATCATACTTCATAAATTTAAAAATACATATGAACAAATATATTCTTATACACCTACTCAGAAAGTCCCTCAATTTCTGTAATGCCCATGTGGGACAGGTACTACTTTATATGATGTTTTGAGATGGAAACAGAGGCTCAGAAGAAATAAGAGTTAAAATCAAAATCAATTAGGGGAATTTGAACTCAAGGCTTTTACTGCACATTTTTAATAAACAGACAAGATTTCAGATGCAAACCTTTCTAGACATAACAGCATCTGTGATTAAATATTAAATGAAAATAATTAGCTAATGATGTATAATATACTCTCATAAATAACTATGCATTTTGATATTCCATTAAAAACATGGACTATTTTTATTTTTTGATGTGATCTTAGCTTTATAAGAAATATGTTGGGTTGAACATTTCAGTACCCAACTGAGAAAGCAGAGATCTAGCAAAGTCATTGAATCCATCCCTATTCACTAACATATCCAAAGCAAACACAAAGAAAGGTTATGGCCCATAGATATCTCCACCTGATCCTTTTCACTAATACAGCTTTATTGTTAAAACATTAGTCACCCTAGGTTTAGTCAGAAGATTGGATTTAACCACTTATACCTGTTTTAGGACTATTACAAAGCTACTTAAATACAGTTGGAGAGAGAAGAATGATATCTGTGCTATAGTAGACTATTATTTTAAGGAAAAGCAGAAACTAGCTATGCATATTATCTGCTGCACTGTCTCATATGAATTTCTAGGAACCTTTGCCCTCCTCATAGTTTAATCCTATAGTCCATTGCTTAACCGCACAGGGAATTATAAAATAAGCATTCATACAAATGAGAACAGACATTCTTTTATTTTGCAAAGGTAAAGATGTTGACCTGCTTATAAACGACCCCCCGAGAAACACCAAACATCGAGACTTGACTCTTATCAACATAATACCTTCAGAATTCTCTCTTTCAGATGGATTTTGTACAGAGAAGCTGAACATATTGTGCAATTGGGTCCCCAGGGCCTGGAGAGCCACACAGCTGTGAAGCATTCTCCTGTTGAAGTAAGCTAAGGAAAGGAGAAAGCTTTCTTTAGGCCCTTATGAGATGATACAGGAGGGAAGTCCTTTGCAGCCCAATTTCCATCTGCTGTGTTGGGCAATCTGTCTTGATTCTTCCAAAGGGTATTTGGATATCTGATGTTTGACAGGAATAGGGGAAGAGGGCTCTGATATGCAAAAAAGCAAAATATCAACCACATATCACACTAAGATTTTAGATACTTCTGATAGAAGAAATCTTAGTGTGTGGTTTATAATGACACCAAAGACTTGATGGGAATCACATAGGTTTTGATGATTCTGAAAGCCTGCTGGAAACTTCAGACAGCCCATCAGCATGCTAAGCATGTGACTAGCCAGAGGTGACTTCAGAACTGCCAGTTTCTCATCTAGGGAAGCCTTCCCAGAAGCCATATGCCACTAGAAATGTGTCTGTCAAATTTGGCACCTGGACCTCATGCTTGTTTTCCAGCTTTAAAAAAGAAAAAGGGCTACAAAGGACTTCTTCTTTACATTCAATCAAACTACTACTTGGTGTCCAAAGGGTAGAATGACTTAGGTAAAAATATTTTAAAATATCACTAGATATTAGGAAACAAGAAACCCAAACTTCAGAAGCAAACAATCAGATTGAAATGCAGTGGATAGTTTTTAATATATAACACTCTTCTCATCTTTGCCAGTCACTTGAAGGTCCCCCCCCCAAAATGAAAAATCAGATGCAAAAAAGGTACCGGAAAAAAATCTTGCAGACAGCAATAATATAAATATATCTATGCTCCCAGGCCTGTTTGCATGTTAACAGGGACCGAGAAGCTTTAAGCTAAAATAATGGCACTCAAGGGAATTACAGCCTAGCATCTCAGAAATTGCATCACATAAATGAATGACTTCTCTAGTCATATGCAAGCTTGGTCTCAAATTGAAGCAATAGTAGTCCAACTGCCTTCTAAATAAAGTTTTCTTGTGTCAATAAAGCAAACTGACAATAGCAATATGAATGGCACTATATAGTATTTATGCAGTTATTATTTAATTTCTCAACAAACATGAATTATGAAAACAACTATTATTGAGCTGGAGAGATAGCTCAGGGGTTAAGTATCTGCCTCGAAAGCAGATCCTGGTTTGGATCCCAGGTCCTACATGAAAACACTAGTCAGAAATGGTGGCGTCCTATACTTCTGGACCTCGTGGGAAATCTCAGAGTGAAGTAAAGGAAGTAGAAGCAATCCAGATGATTCCTGAAGTCATCCTTGGTTCTCCACAGGGGCATACAGTGCCCTTTTCAGAGACAGACAGACAGACAGACAGACAGACATACACACACACCATAAGTAAATGAAAATATTTTTAAAAGGCATAAAAAGTGAAGAAAAAAAAAAGAAAACAACTATTATCATTATCATCCTCCTTTAGTCCAGAAAAGAAAAGAGAGACAAGGGGATCTAGACTGCTTTCTGGTACGTGAGAGTTTTGAGGCATTAGTATTGACTGTTGAAGCTGACAGCTCACTGTTATGGAATTGCATTCCAGGGATAAGCATGCTTGACAGAACATGGAAATTTTTATTGCATACAGGAGGAGAACAATAGTTATTGTTGCTCTGAAAGTGAAATAAGTGTACGGTTTAGTAAGAGTAAGTGCAGGGCACAGCAAAGAGATTAGACAGTGACAGACATTGCCAGACCTGGCGGCACCAGCCTGTGAGCCCAGCTACTTAGGTTAAAGCAGGAGGACTGAAAGTTCTTTACCTGCCTATTCAACTTACCTAGACCCTGTCTCAAAATAAGAACAAAAGAGCTTTTAAAGGATAAGTGGGGATATAATTTCATAGAACAGTATACGTCTGTCATGTGCAAGGCCCTTCAGTCCCTAGTGTTTGAAGGGAAAATAAAGGGAATGAAAATGAAATAAACAAAAATAAAGATATACCCTGATATTCTCATAGAACGTTTCCACTTTTAGGAAAAGAAAAAATGTTAAAGCTCTATCTGGACACATTCTAACAAATAAAAACCCACATTCTTGAAAAAAAAAAAAAAAACCAACAACTTGAAGACCATTACCAAATGACCACAAGGAGAGAAATAAGGATGGAGACATAGGGAGAATTTCTGTGTACAGTGCAATTTCTCCAAGGCACAAAGAATTTTATATCTCAGAGTCAATACTATGGGTCTCACTAGAGATGAATTTTTTATAATAGTCTTGGTTAATGACTGTCCATGAAATCTACCTATAGACAGAGGAATTCAACCAGGCAAATAAGTAAACAAAGTGCTTGAAAAAGGTTAGGAATAGAATACTAAAGAGAATAGGTGAAAAGCCTGTACTACTCACACATCTCCTATTTCATTTTCTAACATTCTTGTGTGTGTGTGTGTGTGTGTGTGTGTGTGTGTGTGTGTGTAGTTGTAGTAGTAGTAGTAGTAATAGAAGAAGGCACTTGATTATATGTGTCTCCCCAAGTATGACTTCACCAATAATCCTGAATTGCTCTACCTCCTTTTTGCTTTGCTCTGCAGTTTTGCAGGCTCTGCCTTTCAGGGACTATGATAATGTTAATCCTGGGTGTCAACTTGACATATCTGGTATTAACTAAGATCTGCTGAGAACACACCTGGAAAGATCAGCTGAGACCACCTGAAGAGATTATACCAGCCCTAGATCCCATCAGAACCTCCATAGATCTCATAGGAACTCCCCAGTTAGACTATATAAAAGGGACCACAGAATACAGGAAAAAGAGATGCTCCAGGAATGCACCAGCCATATGGAAGTCTGCTGTGACTTAACCTGCCTCCTGCCAGTTTCAGCCAGCCAGCCATGCTGTCTCCGCCATTTATCTTCCCTCTGGAACCCTAAGGTTTCTCCCATAAGTTGTTTGACTCTCTCACAGGAATAGTAAAAAGTAACCATTACAGGGACAAAAATACAGGTTACCTGTATTCTTACCAGATATTTTACATGGGATCTGGGATGCAAACTCAAGTCCTTCTGCTTGCAAGGTAGAGAGTTAACACCTGAGCTGTCTCTTCATCTCCTCTCTAGCATATTCTTAACAACAGTAACATATTATTAGGATAAGCTCTTGTTTTAAACCTTGATAGAAGCGTGACACCACAGAAGCAGGGCTAGAATGATTTCAAGTGACTACCTCATCTTTCCAGAGAGCAATGCAGCAGGATACTGCTAAGAATTGGGGCATCATGCGTCATGAGATTTAAGCAAAACTTATATAGACAGAGGACAGGATATGTTAGGGAACTGTATCACATTGGTTGAGTTTATCTCTACATGCATCTAAGATTTGGGGTAAACTCTAGGCCTCTTAAATGATGACCTAATTGGCTAACACAATTATTGACATTGCTCATGTTCTGTTGCTCAGGAAAGACTCTTAAGGGAGTAATAAGATTGGTTTGAGATGAAAGAATAAAAGGATTTCTGAAGGTTAAAGGAACAGGAGGCAGCAGAGGAGGAGGATACTCATTCTGGCACACCAGCTGCGTGCTTCAAGCACAGAAGCATCTGTCTCCTGTCTGCCTGCTTATTGCTATTAAATGTGTCAAAACAGCCGCACCTCGTGGAGTTTTGTTTCTGGCTTCCAGTGGAAGGACATTTCTTTGACATAGGTGAGAGAAGGTTCTTGAGTTCATGGAAAACTCATAGTCTGCAAGTGTAATTTGCTTTGTAATTCTGGCTTTAGGTCTTTCATATCTCACCTTTATCAAGTCCTACTAGAAAGTCCTGAAAAGACCCGAATACATCTGCTTGTTCAATAACATCCCATTAAGAGAAAAGGTTTTCAGAGAGAAAATAAATTGACAAAAAGTGTCCCAGAATGAGGTAAGTAGCATGATTACTGAGGAGAGAAACAAATAGGCACAGCAAAAGGTTACAGTCACCAGGTAACCAGATATGCTCACAAAGGTGGAATCAGACATTAAACATCATGTACATAAGCTGCCTGTAGGTTATAGGAACAAGTCTCCAAGAGCTTGAAAATAGATTTGTCCCCTTCGGGCTGCAAATGGAATTCCAGAACAGATCACTGCTGATAACATTATTCAGCTCCATCACTTATTTGCTGGTAAAATTTCCAGTACATTCTGTGTATTGCCTATACTAATTTTTCCTTAACAAATGAACTTGAAATATCAGCAACGTAACCTAACAATTACATTGCAATTAGGTGGTAGTCTACTGTATTGGATTCACTTCATTGGAGCAGAGTAGAGCTTTATTTTATAGCAGCATGGAATGATTCTGATTTATGGCAGGTGTAATATATAACACCACTGGTCCTATCTTATGATAAACATACACACAACTTCACCTATGCTAAGCCTCTCTCTTTGCCTCTTTAACAACCTGAGGAGGGAAAATGGAAACCATTTGTAGAAGACAGTGAAGTTCATTCAAGTGGATTTCTGATTGACTAAGAGTAGTAATCTCCATTTTAGACAGTTGGAATAGCTGAGTTTTTCAGTGTGTGACTCATAAGTATGTTATTTATCTGACACTGCTATTGTTTCATTTTGTATTGTTTGTTTTGTTCTGAGCTGGTTATCATTAGCTATGTCCACTTTTAATTCTTTGGCAATTTCATACATGGATTTTGATGAATTTTGTTATTTTCACATTCCCTTATTATTACCCTTTCTCGTCTCCCATTTGAACTTGCATAAATTTGCAGCTACTTCTTGGATAACTACCTATCTATTTCATATAAGGATTGCTAACTTCATCCTTTACAACAACTAACACTCTATTTAAATCCTTCCTCAAAGCTACACTCAGGAGCTTGTCTGTTCTTGAAATTATGGTGTAGGATGATTCATCCACTGTTTTGCCACTGCATGACATACATGACTTCCAAAATATCAAGTTCCTGTGTAAATGACTCAATTGGGAGATGTTTAGACTTTTTTGATGCTCTTCTAGGGTGCCACACAATGTCCATGCTCACTTTCTTTACCAATATAAAAACACACTAGAAGTAAAACAGATGAACTCTGAAACCATTGGCCTGTTGCAACACAGCTTCTCTCATAGTGCAGGAGAGAAGCAGAATGTGTGTCTTTCTTCATTTACTGAAATTCTCTAGATAGCAGAGGCTTTTCTCTTTTCAGAGTCGCTGTAAGACACTTTCAAAGTATCAATTCTAATATTCAAACTAGGGAGGAGGAACAGCAAGAGTGAATGCAGAGACATACAGAATGTTTCACCGGGCCACATCTGAAAGCATCACATGATGTGTCTCAGCATCACAAGGTACATTAGTGACAGATAATATTAAACACTTCTGGATTTGAAGATGCTGTGCAAAAAGCAATCAATTCATTGTCAACACTAGCCATCTCTGCCATATTTTGAGCTATCAGCATAAAGCATCTATTTCATGCCAACCTATTAGAAAAACTTAGGGAGCCATAAGTGCAAAGAAGAACAGGAGTGTAGAAGAAGTAGGAAGAAGAAGGCTTAAAAAGAGGGAAACAAGGATTTTAAATTGGATAATAACATATGAAAATGATACATCTATAAATCCTTAAAAGAATATGAATAAAGCCAAATAATCCTCGGACTCATCTCTTAGTGTAGCTGAGACTACCTCTATTTTATGAACAAGGACATGTAACTCAGGGTATTTTGCAATATGACCAAGCTTCCATTGTTATTTACTTTCAGACTTACATTCAGCACTTGGATTTTCTGAAAGTAAGATGTATACATGCTTATATCCAATCATGCATTGATTTGAAAGTTTTGATCAATAAGATGTTCAACACTGAATATGGAAATCATAAATGCAGCACTTCAAGATGAAGAAAAAAATGTTTTCTTTTTCAAGCCAGATTCATGTCTATAGACTTAAAATGTTCATACAAGAAACGACACAGTAAAACATAATACCTCTCTATACACAGGTTGAAAATTTGTTATCTTATTTTTCCCACTAGAATATAAATGAAAATATTTTGAAATATGATTCCTTTGACCTTGCAAGTCATTTCTAGAAAGTTCTCCTAAGCAAGAAAATTACCAGAACAAGAATCACAGAAAATGCCTCAAGCACATGATGTTTATCTAGCTTTATTTACACAAGTGAAAGATGGGAGGCAATATAATTATTTAGTAATACCAAGTGGATAAACACCCCCTCGATGCAATTTCACATAACTGAGAAATTGATGCTCATAGTATTCAAAATAACATAATGGAGAAAATGCTTGGTTGCTATGGCAACATTTTTTTTAAAAAGTATGCTGAGTTCTTTATCCAATATCAACATTGCTCTTTATGTAACATAAATCAAGAGCACAACATTATGCATGGAAAACTAGGACACAGGGCAAATATTATTTTTTTGACTATTTTTAATAGGATGAGAAAATTGTTGCTTTTTTCCTTATCATTTTAATTGTGTATTTTTCCCATAATTTCGTGCATGGTTGAGTTTTATAATGGAAAATATCTGACCTTTTATTTCAGTGAATAGGTCAATGAATTATATTTGTAAAAGTAAGTGTGATTAATGCAATTATCATCTGTAATCAGCACTCTAAGCATAACATCTTCATGACCTACACAATAAATGAACAATCATAAATATCTACAGTATGCTAAGTGGTTCCTGAAATCCAATCAAAATATATAATGCACATCTATTAATTTCAAACTGAATTTGTTATGTTTCCAACATATATGTTTAAAGTTCTGAGTTTTGAAATAATTATAAAATTCTATCACTGGAATTATTATCATCCTTGCCATTTTCATGATCAAACTTAGCCAATATCTGTATATTTCTCATCAATCTATTTTCTTTAATATATCTGTCCATCATCTATCTATATATCTATCACCTTTCTGTCATCTATCTATCTCTGTCATCTATCTATCATTATCTTCTGTCTTTCTTATCCACCCATCAAATTGTTATAAGCTAGGTCTTTAATAAATTGCAAGTCTTCTGACATGCTTTTATATTTGATGAAATATTCCAGATAATTTTTGCTTTGAAGATACCCCTAAAGTTTCTTTGACTAATTTCTTTCAGAGAGCAAAATTCTATGTTTTATAGTAAACATCAGCCCAGTTGAGAGATTTCACACAATTATCAATCATTTTCACAGTATTTATTCAATAGCCACTATGTATTCCAATAAGTTTGCTATAATGAGTATTACCTCCATCCTGTAGGAAGTCTGATATAAAAAGCTAATTTCAAAATAAGCAACCTTGCTTATTTGGTACAATATTTTGAATATTAATTTCTGCTGTCTCTTTGAATAAATATTTAAGATCAAGCTCCTTACTCATATCTAGTTTCAGTCAAATTTTCTTTTTGTTCCTGAGATTATCAACATAAGAACTATCCATATTCTGCTTAATGGGTGAATTAGATGATTAGCAATAGCAAAACATTTCATTATGATTATCTCTACTGAAAAATAAACGTATCATGATACGTTAGTAGCTTTCCTACTAAAACCTTACATTTATTTAATTTTTGTTGGTTTTCAAACTTAAGAATGTTCTTACTCAGCAGAAATAGCAAACTGGTATATGTTTAAGTGTAGGCTACCAAACATGGCTTCTACTTAAGCCAATATTGACCTATACTTGCGTCACGCAAAGACAAATGGTTGCTGCATTAAATTCATGAAAACTCCAAAACCTAAGGTCATGTCTTCAGTATAGTCTTCTGAAAAAATGTTATGGTGTCTAAAACCACATAACTAATTTGTCATGGCTGTTCTCATTGACAAAGCAATAAATCCCAGGGTTTTTAAGTCTTAAATGTCTGTCTCCTGATAGCACATTCCTGGCATTTCCTTATCAGCACTTGTCAAACATAACTAAGCATCCCCAGAGAGTAGGAAGTCCTAATCTCATTTCTTGTTAATTATAGAGTAAAATATACAAACTGCCCACTTCAATTTCTAACAGCATAGAATAGATTAAGACAACAAGGCCATATTGATTGGTCCTTAATTCTTTGCTGTCTTACAGATCTTCAGAGTTATGGTCTATGTTTCTGTTTAGGGGAAGAGAACTATAAGATAAGCAAGTATAAATATCCTCAAATTAGACTAAGTTTTGGCTTCCCACTCATAAAAAGAGAGAGTGTTGGATGGGATACACAGAACACTCAGAAGAGACAGGTGAATACCATCTAAGTAATTACATGCATTCTCTGAAACTATTGAGGATGTAATGGTCACAGCCAACAAGTATATTCTTTTGGCTCATCTACCAATGTCATGAATGAACTAATCCAGCACTTAGTCAATCTGAAATTCAGTATGAAACTTGGAGAATCACTATTATCCTAGTGGTGAGGGGAAGGCAAACAACACAGGCCACTTGTTTCTTAGGAAGGAAGTTTGCATATGTCCAACACATTATTGACCCCACAAAGTCTAGCATGGACTAAAGGCCCTAGGATCCCTGGAAGCTAAGGACTGACAGTCACAGTAGTGTTCCTAAGCTTAAGGGGAACACAGGAAAGGGTTCTGGGAAAGGCCCCTGGGTCCTTGCACCTCATCAGAGAGGAGGACCCAGAGGAGAGTTTGGCATGCACATTAAAGGATGCTCCGGGGATGGGAGGGTAGGCACTGGGGGATGGGGAGGGAGAGGAAAGGGGAAGGGAAACCACGAGGATGACTTTGCCAAGACTAGCCTCCTTGAATCACAGCTGATTCTGCTTCTCTATGTTGACCATCTTTTCCACTCCTGGGCAGTTGCTTGGTAAAAGAAACCAACTCTTGCTTTGGAACTCCACCCTTTAGCTTCAGTCTTCTGAAAGGATTTGCATTCTTATGAGTGGGAGCCTTTCCTGAGGATCTTGCCCTCAAGCGAGGGTCTCTCCTATTATTCAATTAAGAGCAGGCTTTGATTTACAAATGGAGCTAATCTCTTCAACAGCCATTTTGTTCTCTACTTCTTCCTGGTTCAACTCTTTAAGTTTTGCCATTGTATTTTTCATCATTGGATCTTATAGTTTTTGCTTCTTCCTGCCTGATTCTTTGCTCTTTTTCATAACTCTGAAGACAACTAAAAAGTAGCCATATCGCATTGTCAAGACTACATTGCTTTGAAATTTCATCTGCCAAGCACTCCAGCTTAATTTCAGGCAACTTTCAGGACCAGGGCAAAACTTCACTAAACTCTGGGCCAACACATGACTCCACGTGTCACTCGTCCAGTTGCAAACACAGTCTCTGTTCCCCTCTGGACCATCACAAGCTGGGCTTCCACTGTCTGCATCTCTCACAGCATTGCTCTCCTCTGAGCTCTCACAAGAAAGGTCCCTTTGGCCCAACCGCCAAGGTGCAAAGACTTTCCCAGCACAAAGTCCCAAACTTCTCCGTATTTCTCCCAACAAACAGTTCCAAAGGCACACTAGCCACACTACAGCATTGACCATGCTTCTGGGTACCAACTTTTCTCAGCTTCACAAACAACTTCACTTTGTGGTACCAGCTGTTCTTAATCTCACAACAATACCCCACTCCCGGTACCAATTTCTGTAACAGTTACTCTTAACTACTGCTGTGAGAGGGCACCCAAAGTCAAGCAACTTAAGGGAGAAAGGGAGGTTTATTCAGCTTACGGTTCCAGAGGGAAGGTACAGTCTCTCAAAGCAGAGGCAGCATGACTGACTGGCCAAAGCTGGAGGAGGCTAAGTCACCATAGACATCTTGGAAGCTGAGAGCTGCAGACTGCTTGCTGCAAAGGCAGACTTCTCCTGGAGGTAAGGTGGGACTAATCCACCTCAAGGCCCACCCCTTGTCACTGCCTTCCTCCAGCAAAGCTCCACCTCTCAAGGTACCATGACCTTGCCAAACACATGAGACTGTGGGGACACATCTCAAACCATGACACTTCCTTTATTTGGAAAAAAAGTTCCTTATTGAAAGCTTCCTGTGGTCTGTTTTAGGCATAGGAGGTAATAAGACACAAAAACCATTAATTTAAACATTCTTATGGTAAGGTATGGGTAAAAAGTACATTAATAAAATAATAGTAAAAAAAAATTCATTACAAGGAAGGATCACAACAGGGAGAAATGTCTTCTAAGAATGTCACAAGAACTGACTTCATTTGTACTTCCAATAATCTTCAGAAGACACACATTTCTTTCTTTAATTTAATAGATAATAAATATGAGAGTGATGACTGGAGATAGTCTAAAGTTACATAGATACTATATAATATAGACTGGAATTAAGTCAGCACAGAAGGAGAGCAAGGCCCTGTGTCTTGTCACCATCTGAGGCTAGTTCCTGTCCTGAGCAGGACTCTATGTGCTGCAAGTAAAGACAAAAGGAAGCAGATAAACATATACAAAGGGCGAGTGTAACGTAATGGAAGACCTCTGCCATTACACAGTCTGGACAAATAGGTCATATGTAGGTTATAAAAGCATTTGTGGGCATGAAGCATTTAGATGTCATCCTGCAAGTTAGTAGAGAGCTGCTGCAAGGTGGCAAACATGACAAAGACATGATTTTTTTGTGTGTGTGGACTTCATCCGAATATTGGACATCAACAATATTACATCTGAAATAACTTGGGAACTTTATTATCATTTTATTGCAGTTTACCTTGATTTCTGGAGAGAGGGAGCTATGAATGAAATGAAGATAATAGAAGCCTAAATGCAACAAGAACATGATCCTCACACTGAGGGGGGGGGGAGGGTTGACAGAATGTGGTATTTTCTGTGTATGTTGGTCTGTATAGAAACTGAATCAGTGGGACCATTTATGAGACCCGTTTCAAGGGCCATCATCTGCCACCTGTATGTGCTCTGGGTGGCCTTTACTACACTGAAGAAAATGTAGAAGGATGAGGCCTCATCTGTAAATTTTATGTATTTATTTTATTGTGTATGTTGTACATGTGCATGTATGGAAGCACATACATGCACTCATACATAGAGAGGTCAAAGAACAATGTTTCTGTTCTCTCTTTCAAACCTATGGGCTCTGGGGATCAGACTCAGTTTGCCAGTTTATGAGGTTGTGCTGAAAACACCTTCGCCTGTTATGCAAAGAAAGAATTCAAATTTACTATTGAGAATATGTCTGATTAGGGGATATATTTATATGCATATATCCATATATGGGTTTATATATATAAACAGTTTTCTACAAATCAGGATTTTACTGCTTAGCCAATATTGCAAATATAACATTTTCTTTGTCTGCTTGTTTTGATGCTGGAATTGAACCCAATAACTTGAACATGCTAATCATGTATTCTATTACTGATCTATACCCCAATTTCCAACAAATATGTTGTTTAATTTGATTGTTATTCTTTGAGGAATACATAATCACTTGACTAGAACATATCCTAGAATTTCAAATCAAGACATGATTTTAGATATTTTCCAGACCCACAAAATGCTATGAATCCATTTGGAGCTCTGTTTCCCTTGGCAGAAGTTGTTGGCTAGAACAATTGTTCAGAGACCTACACGGTCTTTCTTTCTTACATCAATATCTTATTATTTGTTCAATTATTTTTTGCCTATGCTTGTGTGTGTGTGTGTGTGTGTGTGTGTGTGTGTGTGTGTGCATGTGCGTGTGCATCAGAGGCCACTATGTCCCTTGGACGCCAAGGGTGACTTCAGGAATCATCCTGGATTACTTTTACCTCCTTTAAACTTTGCTCTGGGATTTTCCAGGCTCTGCTCACCAGGGCTAGAAATGCAGTTCACCACGATTTCCACATGGTATTTTTAAGTGGCACTTGGGATATGAACTCAGGACCTTCTGATATCAAGGCAGAGTCTTAACCCCTGAGCAACTCAGAGTCTTAATCTCTAGCCATCTCTCTAGCCCTTCTGCCATCAATATTTTAACACTCTCTTCAAGGAACTCCTTTCCTAGAATGCTCAAAAACAGTTAAGTGAAATTTCAGATCTCAATTTTTCTGTCCTTTTTCTACATGGAAATATCCAAGATCAAGTGAGCAAAAGCTGTGAAAAAACAGGGTGTAGCATGATTGAATTGTTTTCAGAGTGTGGACAATAGCATTTGTTCCTGTGCTGGTTTTCCATGCACATATTAGAGAGATGGACCATTTTTTTATATTTGGACAAATTAGACTATTTCCTTTCTTAGTTAAGTATAAACATTAAGTCAAATTTTATGAGCCTCCTTTTATTTTGCAACCAAAATTTACAGAGCTATGGACTCTGCAATTCTGCTTCCTAGAGACCAAAAGTAATTAGTCATAGTTTGCTATAATTCAGCGTCCTAAGCAGAATATTAAATTAAGGTGAATAAATATGCTCCCACAGTTAAGAAGCTTCAGCAGCAGAGCAAATAAAAATGGAAAGAAATCTCCTCTGCTTGGTGGCTCAAAAGCTGGGCATTTAGAGCTGAGCTCTGACATTTCTCCTTATCTGTATAGAGTAACTCTGCCTGAATCGGAAAAGCCTTCAGTAAGAATTCAACCTTCTCTCTCCACCCAGTCCTCCTTCTGACTCTTTACTCTGCACACCAACCACCGCTCCATACCAACAGTTTGTTTTTCAGTCTAACTCACACAAAGAAATGAGTTAATACTTGAGTGACGTCTAGAACAAGTAATGTTTATCCCCATGTTTGTAGACTGAGATTCATGTGTCAGTTCACTGTCTTGAGTCAATGGAAGCCTCCCAGGTCTCTTTGTGACAATTTTTTGAGCTTCAAAGGAGTTACTGGAGCAGTTTTTCTTGGATTTGACTTTTGTATAATCAGAGAATTCTCTCTGATTCAGGTACAAAGATGTGCTTGAGTCGCTACTTCAGCTGTCTGTCTTCTAACTGCAGAGCCTACAGTATCTATAACACCTACTGCATTTCAGATTGTTGGGAGGATTAGCTAAATGATTACCTGCAAAAAGGGTAAAACCTTCTTGCCATATTACGTATTTTATTATTCATTAAAGCTGTATTGTACTTTTCTAAAGGTAAAGAAAGATACTCAGCATTAAGTTGCTACCAATCTACAAGGACCATTCCTATTGCCAGGAAAATACGACAAAGATTATAATTTGTGAACACAAAGATTTCCAGTGTTTCTAAAAAGTTATCAATTTCACTAAGCTTTACTTCTTACAAAGATAATGAGTCAGATAGGAGAGATGTTATACCAAAGTGTCATGGAAAATATTCAGATTCATAAGACTTCCCTCAAATGCCATTTTTGTCTCTCAAAATCTAGCCTATTAATGATCTACAATTCTTAGCGTTGTGTAAACTGAAGACAGCATTTGCTCAATTTGGTCAATTATGGTGTGCTCTGGAAGAGACAGGCTTGTGGAAGAACATAGAACCAGACATGATGTCTTACATATGCCTATTTCTCCATTTCTACCTCAGGTCAAATAATCAGTTCCTAAAAGTGATCCAAGTGTTTGTCTTGGTCCACAAATATAAAAATGAATAAATAAATAAATATAATAAATACCCAATAAAATAAATATAATAAATACCCAAACTGAGTGGCTTATGAACAGCAGTGACTTATTTTTTACAGCTCTGGGGGCTGAGACATCTATGATCAAGGTGCAGGTAGACCTTGTGTTTTGTGAGTTCTGTTTCTGACACTGCTGGCTTTTCACTGTCAGCTGAGTGGGCCAAGGAAGAAGGAGGTCTCTGAGATTTCTTTATGAGAACACAAATTCCATTCATAAAGATTTCCAAACGAATCAACTCATAATGCTACAACTTTAGCCACTGGTTGTCAAATATTAATTTAGCTGCACACAAATATTTGGGCCATTGCAGTGTTGGTCTGAGCTGAGCAGGTGAAACATTCATGAGTTCCCTTGGGAGGATAAGCCAGCCAATTAACTGGCTCTGTCTGTGCTCCTTTTCCATCTTCTACAACACCTTCCGTTTTCCTCCTATTTAGTGACCATTATTTCTCAGATTATTTTTTATGTATTCTTTTAGATACCCATTTAAAAGTATGAGTCATTCCATGTCTTTTAAGTATCCCATTGTTGAATATATAACTGTATCTGTACACATACAACTTCATTTCTTTTTGGTAGAAATTTAAGAGTGGAATTATTTAGTCAGGTGATAAGTATATGTTTATGTTATTATTTGTTGTTTTATTTTTTCAATTTTTTTATTTATTTCTGCTCATACAAACTTAATAGGTACACCAGTCCCTCACTCCCTCCACCCCTCCCTGAACTTCCTTGTTTCCTCCCCTCTTTTCCCCTTCCTTCCCCCCCTCCCTCCCTATTTCCCAGTGCCTCCTCCCCTCCATCCCTGGAGCATCCTTTAATGTGTATGTCAAACTTTCCTCTGGGTCCTCCTCTCTGATGAGGTGTAAGGACTCAGTGGCATTTTCTAGATCTCTTTCTTGGGTTCCCCTTAAGTATAGGAACACTATTGTGGCTGTTAATCTCTAGCTTTTGAAGATCCTAGTGCCTTTAGTCCATGCTGGACTTTGAGGGGTCAATAATGTGTTGGTGATTGCGCAGGTCATGCAAAGTCCTATCATGATTGCTTCAGGCCTAATTTGTGTGGAGTATATTACATATCATTATGCTTATTGTTTTATTGCTGATTATAATTGAGACAGATAATTAGCATATTATTATTTTATACATTGCTTATTGCTTTTCTTTTAAGGAAACATTTGCTTATCTCATAATCATCAATTAATTCTCTTTTTAGATGTCAAATTTATATTTGTGTTTGTAGTTATGTTTTGTTTTTGAGTGTGTGTATATGTATGTGTATGTGTGTGATGCACTTATGTATATAAAAGTCAGAAGACAGATTCAGTTGTCAGTACTTTCCTACTTTAAGATAGGGTCTCTTGGCTATTTTTCTGCTCTGTGTACCAGGCTACCTTTTCCACAGCCTTCTGGGATGCTCCTGTCTGTGCTTCTTATCTTCTATGAGAATGTTTGGGTTACAGATGCTTATCCTAGAATTACACCTGGTTATTACAGGGTTCTGAGGACTTGAGCTCAGGTTTTCATATTTTCATGGTAAGCACTTTGCTCACTGAAATATCCCTCTAGTCCAACATGCCAGTTAAACATATCATTAACTTCACTGGTGAAAAACATTTAGGTCTAGAGTTTCTTTTGTGAGAAGGTATAGCATTGTCAACTAAAGGTCCTTGAAATTGGATTCATATGTACTATGAGAATACTTTGTCAACTTGTGTCTTTCATGATGTTTGTGTATTTCATCTGAGCTGCAAAATTCATGATATTCCCTTATTAGTTATTGAATGTCAAAAACTCTATACCAGCTCTTCATCTTTTTTGCTGACACTGGGAATGTATTTTCTATGTCAACAGTTTGCTACTTTTTAAAGCTATCATATCATACTTCTTATCTGTATTTCAAAGCCAAATTTAACTTCATAAATTGTCTCTGTTCTGTTTTCTATTTCATGATTTCCTACCTATTTTGCTGTTATTGTCTCTCTTCTACTTAGGGTTTGCATAAATCATCCTTCTCTACCTTTTGTGAAGTGGGATTTGAATCATAAATGCTTAAAGTTTTGGTTTCTTTTTTTTCTCTACAACCTGTATATGTGATACAGAAGCTATGCAGAAATTCTGATTGTACCATGTTTAGTGTCTCCTCAAGTCTGAAGACTGGTTTCACCCCAATATTTACTGTGGATAATATTTCTTTGTAAATACTGCTTTTAATTAAAGCCAAAGAACTGGGTTTGTGTCTTATTAACTTTTCTTTTTTAAAAAATGGGAATAAAGCATGTCAAGCATTTCTTCACATTACCTGGATAGTAAGTACATGCCTATTTATCACATTTGAAATACATGTGCTGATTCTTTCTGGGATTATAAAATTTTGCTTTGTGAAAGTTATGTATTCTTGGACTCTTTCTCTATTTTTACATAATTATTAAGATTTATTTATTTATTTACTGTCCATATGCCCTGTGTGTGTGTGTTTTTGTGTGTCCACCTGTGTGTATCAGAGGAGGCCCAGGGGTGACTTTGGATATTATCCTGGATTGTTCACTCTCCTCTTTACTTTTGCTACATTTTTACGTAATTCATTGGTATGCTAATTCTGAATGCCATCCAAACAAATAAACTCATAAAATAAAAAGTTAAATATTTCTAGACAAGAATTCATCAGTTACTATTTTAATCATTTTCTCCAGATAAGTTTCTGGTTCTACCTTAAGTTAACTACAGTATCTCACTGTTTTTAATTTTTGGTTTAAAATTTTTTCTTAAGTAACACAATGTCCTTATACATGAGTTTTGAGCGTATATAACTTAAAAGAAACCAGCTGAGGGAAACAGGAACATCTTATCCTACAGGACTCATTTACCAGATATTGAATCATTTTTTTAGGTAAAGTTTTTACAATCTTTTCAAAAAGTAGTAGCTATTACTTCTATTTTAGAACGGGTACACTTCGATACTCAGAGAAATTGCCATGGGTCCCTAAAGGTCCATCTTATCAGAGTGGATTAATCATGTCAGAGCACCACATGTGAGAGGCTGAAGACATGCCCACTTGATGATTTTATTTCAATAGATTCCATTTTCTTCTTCTGACTGCCACTTTACTTTGGTTGCAATAGAAAAAGGCATGGTTAAAGGAGTCCCATTGTGAAGAGAAACCAGGAGAAAGCTTTGCTACAAGGCAAGAGCTAATTCACAATTCTGTAGGGACTGATATTCATCTATCCTACGGTGAAAGCTAATAGCTCTATAGGCCCAATGCACTCAGCTAATCTAGGAAGAAGTTGAAACATGGGAACTGGGATTCATTCAAGGTACATGTATGAGTGCTGCTACTAAATATAAAATATGCTCATAACTACTTCATAGAAAATGTAGCTTTTTAAAAATTAACCAACTAGCATAAGCACTATTTCTGAATATAATATATATATATTTATATCTATTATTAACCAACTATTTTGACAACATCACATATACATTTGAAACAGTTTCTGATTGAAGTGTTTCTGAAGATTCACCAGGGTATTATGCTAAATCTTAATATCTACTAATTAAAACATAAATAAATAGCTCTCTAGCCTGGAAATCAACCTTCCATTCCCAGTCTTCTTTAAAGGATTAGAAATACTTAGCTGATGCCATTTAAAAATAACCCAATGACTGCTGTTTACTATTTAATATCCAGACATTATAATAAGACCAAACAAGCTTTCCCATGAAAGGGGTACTTGTCCAACATTCTCAAGGGTGAGAGCAATTTTCTGTTTATGAGTAGAATGTTGCTTAAAGGCATATCCAAGATATTTACATCAAGCTAGTCAAACAAATTGAAAATTATGAGCAGACAGAGAAAGCAAGAGAGAAGCTTTAAGAATATGAAATTCACAAACAATTAAAGTTCTTCTCCAGGTATGGAACAGAGTGGTTTTGAAGCTTAATTGTGTTGCTCAACAATGATTTTTCCCTTAGTGTTATCATATGATGCACAGAATAAAAGTTTTAAATATTCAAAAATACTTCTCTTCACAACAGTATATTCTGCTTCTTCAGAAGATTAATGTAAGCTAATATGGAAAACCAAATATTCAATTTTTTGCAATTATATGAAGATAAATAAGCTTGAAAGTGTGATTTCATTACCAAATATATATAATATGGAATTCTTATGCACTTAATCTATCATTTTTTTAAATTTTTTTTATTATTTATTCAATTGTGGGTGTATGCATGTGTGCGTGTGTGTGTAGAACCACGGACGAATTCGGGAACCACCATGGACGCCTCCACCTCCTCCTTGTTTACTCTGCACCGGGATTCACAGGCTCCGCCCTACCAGGACCGGAAACGCAGGCCGCCCCCGCTTCAGCCGGGCGTCTATACGTGGGGTCTAGGATCCGAACTCAGGACATTCCGCCTGCAAGGCAGAGGCTTAACCCCTGAGCCACCTCTCCAGCCCCCCCTTAATCTATCATTTAAACTGCAATATATCAGCTTTAAATTTTATTTCAGATTTGGTTCTATATTTAGGGGCAAACATATAATTTGTAAAACTGGTACACTGTCCTCATAATATGCTAAATATAATCATGTTTATGCATAAATGTGGGGTTTAGGTAACAAAAAGCATGTGCATTCTGTAAGTATTGATGCAGTTAACAATCTGCACATTTCTCAAGCACTTAAGTGTTGTTACATACATTGAATTTTAATGACCTACTTATGCTGAAATAATTTTATTGTTTGTCCACATGAATTATTTTTTTCCTTGCTATAATAGCAATGATATTAAAGCTGAAGAATGGCATAGCACACAAAGTGCCTGCTCAGAAAGTTCTCTTTATGATGATGTCAAGTTGCTCATCAGGAAAAGGATGCCTTTCAGCCCTTCATTCTTCAAGTTCTAATACTCTGTGCTGGTGAAATTCTAAATGTGGCTTATTACAAAGGATTGAGGTAGTCACAATGTCTTTATCCAAGGAAACCCTATTCAAGAGTTCTCGGATGGCTAGATCCATCACAAGACAGTTGTGACCTTTGAGAGGTTTTGAAACAAGAAAAACAGTTGATAGTGTCTTATTATTGAAGGTTAAAATTCATGGCTCATTCCCTGTAAACTTAAAGAATAAACTTTGATGTGATATTATGTATAAGTTTTCTTCACCTAAAAGAGAATATAACAACAGGATGGCTGGGAAAATTGTAATTTTTTGCCATTATGATACATCTTTACTAATTCACGAACACCACAAATATCTCAGAAGCTTGAAAGCTGATAAATGATGAATAATATTTATCGATCACTAAATAAGCACCAAATAGTCTTAAGGTACTACTGTTATCCTTGCAATTCTTTTTATTATTATAGATGAACACAAGAAATAATTTAACTAACTACATTTTGCTAATAGAATGTAGTTGCAGCTAAGGATTCAATCTAGAAATCCTGGTCCAGAACTCACAGTATACTACATTGTTTCCATGCAGTAAATAAATGCTGAATAAAATGATTTCAATTACAGTTCTAGATCACTGGTTTCACTTCTTTTTACCAAATTGAGCAGCATGGAACATCTTAGCGCCATGTAACAGCTGAATCCCTTGGCTTAAGAAAATGGTAGGGAACAGAGTTTTACTATGGGGAAAAGGGGAGGAGTCACACATAAAACATGAAAGTGAAGATTTCATCATGAGGTATATGATTTCAAATTAATTACTCTTTTTTGGAATTTTCCATGAATTATTTTCAATTTAGCTTGAAAATTCCTAACTAAAATCGCTCAGCAAAGGGAAGACTACTGTGCATTATTTACATATTAACTTACACTCTCGCAGGGAATATAGTAAGCAGAAGAATTGATAAAATAAACATACTATTGGAAGTAAAAGTCCTGAGGGAGATAGAAGAAGAAATTTAAGAAATATACTATGTTTGGGAGAATGTCAACACTTTAGACAAGGTGGTTTTGAAAGTCTTGTAGGTTTAGTTTACACTTCCTCTCAATGAAGTAGGCTGAGAGAAGAGCCAGAATTGTTATGTGTGTGTGTGTGTGTGTGTGTGTGTGTGTGTGTGTATGTGTGTATGTGTGCGTGTGTGTCTATGTCGTATCTGTGTCTGTGTATCTGTGTCTATATACAAAAAGGCATTTGAATGCCTGTGTAGGTCCAAGGGTGACGTCAGTATTCATCCTGGATTTTTCTTTCAAGTTATTGCTTTGCTTTAGGTTTTTCCAAGCTCCACTTTCCAGAGCCAGAATTACAGGCTGCCACATCCATGGGGATTTGGGCTCAGGAACTTTTGCTTGTGAGGCAAATGCTTTAACCTTGATTCATCTCCCAGCTCTGAAGTGATACTTTCTGTGGCAGGATGAATCAACTGATCTGAATTAGGAAAAGTGAAAAATTATGTTAGAAAAGCAAAAGAACTGTGATGGCCAGGAAGATCACTGAAATTTATAATATGAACCTCCTATTTTATACTGATTTGAATGGTATGTGCTAAAAGGTTTTAAGCAGGGAAATGACATGATCTAGCTTTAATTTTAACAGAATAACTCTGGTTGCTGTTATGAGAAGGAATTGAAGTGGAAAGGAGCTGTAGCAGAGAGATCAGTTAGGAGGCCAACCTGTCAAATTACTAGGAGAGATTAGGCAAATGGGTGCTAATCATGCCTCAAATGAATTGATCAAATGCTTTTGTTTGTTGCACAAAGGAAATTTGAATGTGATTTTAATGCTAATTAGAAAAGATTTTCAAGAAGTTGGCATAGTGCATAGTGCACAACACATTAATCTTTTTCAAACTCTGGAAGAACAAAAGAATCTCAAATTGCTCCTAAACTACACATAAATCTAAATTAAACTTCAGCAACAAAACTAAACTTCAAATTCTAGAAGGCATATGCTATGTAATATGAAATCAAGATCAAGAATTTTATGGTATCATAAATGCTACCTATAATGTTAAATATAAAAAGAAATCTAAAAACAGATATAACATCTGAAGACTATTACCCAATTCTCTTAAGTCAACAGTAGTACATACATGTTCATTGACCTAAAGAAAAGTAAATTACCTGTGTGCATGGCATGTATATGTTATCTTTCTCTCTTATTCACAAACTCTCTTTGTGTCTTTCTCTCTCAAAATACTCAAAAATATTAAATATTAAAAATATGTCTTTGGAAAATAGCTTAAATATTACCCAAGCTAAAATGATATTCTTTTTAAAAGTTCTGACTTTGTCAGCTGATCAAAATATTGACATAAAAAGATAAAGAGTGTTTGGTAGAAAGTAGCAAAATGGTTGTGATTAGACTGGATTAAAATGCAGGTACACTCATGAACTGGGTGTCCCATAAATTAGAGCTGGCAATAATCCAAGCTTAAGAGAATATAGTCCAGAGAATTACCAAGAAAGAACTGAAAAAAACAAGAAATTGGCATAGAGCTGTACTTACTTCATTTTGCTGTCATGTCCCATTTTCTTCTTTTGAACATGAATTTTGAAGAATTATAATTATTTGAAAAACTACAGCAATACTGTGGTGTTAGCATTACTGTTTAACAAATTTATTCACCACTTCCCCATATTTACTTCTACAGCTTTCTCACCTTCTTTTTGGAGAGAAATATGCTGTTTTTTGAAAGAGATGAGAAAACTAAAGTATATACAATAATATCACTGAAAAATAAATATTAGTATGTTCTGCCTCCATACATCATTTTTATGCAATTTATGTTTGTTTGAAATCCCATCACACAGAGAATGTTCAGCCTAGACTTTCATACATTAACTCTCTTATCTTTGTATTATTTGACACTCACACTGCACTTATTCTCATTTTTATGCACTTATTCTCATTTATCTCTACTCTTTTCTCATAGATATTATGGTTCTTCAACTTTAAAAGGACAAACTCTTAGGGGAACATGAATGCACAGATAACTTAATGAAAAGTTGTACTCTAAATTTTCTATTGGATTCATAATATATCACTGTCAAACAAGGTAATTGAGAGTATATAGGTTAAACTACTTCATGTTAGAACGTGTATGAAGATGGAAGATTTGTATTCATCTTTTATTTAAGGGTAATACAGATGAAATTAAACTGAGCATTAAAGCCATCTACACTTTTTTAAAAAATCAATTTACATAGAAAAAAACAGAAATATAAGTAACTTTTTAAAAAAATCAATTTACATAGAAAAAAACAGAAATATAAGTAACGGGAAGTATATCCTAACATGATCTCACTTTATCTTGTTTATTTCCTTAAAAGCTTTATCCCCAAATATATTTTGGAATCAGGACTTCAACATATGAATTTAGTTGGATCTAATTCAATCATGATACTCTTCTCTCTGGCCCCCTCCCCCCAGTTCTTACTTTCATATGGAAAAAATGTAATCTAAGCCTCTCAAAAGTATCAACATGTTAAATCATTCACGTATTAACTCAGTTCAAAGTCTTTTCTACAAATACAAGGAAAGTGTAGATAAAACTTTTGGTATTACTGGATACAGAGGCAAAATTCTTCTTGAGGTGAATACCTGGGACACCAGATGACTTACATGCTCTGAAAATGTAATGATGGGTTAGGGATACACTAGACATTCTGATTCTAAAAGGAAGGAATTGAAAAGAAGAAAGGTTAGCAGTCTCTAAGTAAGTCCAAAACCTTGCAAGTCAAATTCCATCAGTTTGTGAGGCTCAGTGCATTCCTACTTAGCTCAGGGATTTTCTTTCTAGATCCACTGTGGTCTCAGTTACTCTACAGACATCCTCATACATGATTCCTGTGCAGGAAGGATTTAGTCTAAGGATATGAGTGGTAGCAGCCTGACTTAGCAAAACAAGAGACAAGAGACAAATGTACCTTTTAAACAGCAAAGGCAGCACAGACCTGTGCAATCTGACCCTTCCTATCATCAGATGAGCAATACATCACACATGACTTGGTGTGATATGACCATTAATGCAAATGATATAGCTGAATTATATGTCACAGTAACTAATAAATATGTCCTAACAATGTCTCAATCATTCAATTAGAAAATGATATAAATTTAGTGAAGACTCTAATTTAGTGAGTTCTTTAGATATTGTGTTTATGCTGATTAGTCTGTTTTAAGGTCTAATCTTTTATTTGTAAATTTGAATTTTTTTAAATAATATATCTACTTGAGGTATTTAAAGGATTATTCCATTCTTGCAAACAAAAAAAAGTGTCACTCATACACAAAGTAAATAATTTTGTGACTGAGATATGAGGAGCTTTATTAACACATGCAGCACATGACAATTTTTCTCTTTTGTAGACACTACCTACTTTGCTTTTCAAATGTCATCCATATTTATCAGGCTGCAAGGTTCTTGACATTTACAATTTTTTTTAAATCAAACTGTAACTAAAGCTTTGACAACAGGAGCTAATTATCAGGGGGCTGAAGAATAACTTTTCAAGCATTAAGCAACAAAAGAGTGTGGATTATCAGTCATTTGCAAAACTCTAGTTAAGAACTTTTGTTCATTACAGCAATGTAGCTAAATATTTCACAATGTAACTATTGGTTTTTGAAGATTCATGGAAAATTGCAGCAATTCAATTTATCAGAGTAGCTATGTGCCATTCTATCTTCTTAAACAACCGTTAGTTACTAATATTGGGGAAGTATGTTGAACATCTTCCATAAAACAAAGCCTTACTTGAAAAGTACTAGTAGATAGACATAATTACTTCATTGTGAAACACAAATTAAACCAAACGTGATCAAATTACTGTTTTCAAAGTCACACTTCAATGTCTATTTGTGATATGTAAATAATTTATAAATTAATATTTCAATGAGATCTATTTGCAGATTATTTACTAGTATCCACATTATAAGAATTTTTCTGCTCTAAAAACACTTCCTGGGGCTGGAGAGGTGGCTCAGGGGTTAAGCCTCCGCCTTGCAGGCGGAAGGTCCTGAGTTCGGATCCCAGATCCCACGTATAGACGCCAGGCGGAAGCGGGGGCAGCCTGCGCTTCTGGTCCTGGTAGGGCGGAGCCTGTGAATCCTGGGGCAGAAAGAGGTGGAGGCGTCCATGGTGGTTCCCGAATTCGTCCGTGGTTCTACACACACATACACACACGCGCTCACACATACATATGCACACACACACACAATTGAATAAATACTAATAAAAAAAATTTAAAAACACTTCCTAATAATAAATATCATCCAACATGAATTCAGTAACTTCAGTGATCATTACAGGGAAAGCAATTTACTAGAAAACTATTAGTTGATTTATCAACATTGTGAAGGTTCTGAGATTTTTACCTTATTTCTAAAGACAAGTTGCTCCAAGTTTAGTATTATCCACTTTGCTTTGGTCTCTGGGCCTTGACTCACAGTACTATATGAGAAATGTCTTCACACAGATGCAGCCAGTTTGTCTTCTAGTAGAAGACCCTCAACCTTTATTGTGTGTAATGGGCAGAAAGTATGACTGTCTTTGCTCTGAAGGCCTTAAATATCATTCAAAGTCATTTCATTCTCTAGAAAGTGATTGACAGTGCCTCCCTCTAATGTCAAGGACTTCTATTTCTGAAATGAAATGTGTAATACATAGTCTCATTATAGCATTAATATAGCAACTTTATTTACTCTAAAAGTAACCAATAATTTCTCAATATACTACAATCTACCAATTTTAGTTACTTCATAAATTCACTTGCAACCATTTAAACAGCATGTATAAAATTTCTTTTTTAATAAATTTATTAAATTTACATTTTTATATGCAGGCCCCTTGCTTCCTTCATTCCTTCCCTACCTTCCCCCTCCTTTTACTCCCTCTCCCACCCCATACCTACATGGGGCCAGTATACTCCCTCCTATTCTCCTATTCTTTGGTTCTATAGGTCCTGGGGTTCCCTCTCTATCATCTGTTCTCATGGGGGTTAAAGCCTCTGTGGCAGAGAGAGGCCCTTTGGGCAGCCCACTGATATGAGTATTCCCCTGCCTCTGTCTTACCCCTTAACCCTAAGGATCCTACTCCCTGAAACTATTTCTCCTGAGATCCATGCCAGTCCATGGGGCATGCTGACATGTTCACCACTGTGCAGGTCTGATGAGTTCAAGTCCCATTGCCATGAGTTCCTGGCTGCAGCTGCCCTGTCTTAAGTGAAGTGACCTGTCCAGCATGGAACTCTTCATCTTCAGGATCTTACAGTCTTACAGTCCACTCTTCTTCAAAATTCCCTAAGCCTACTGATGAGGAGAGATTTGGCTGGTCTGGTTCCAGGTGAATATTGTAGAGTTGCTGGTGTTCTGTATTCAAGTTATTTGTTGTTGTCCATTTGCTATTCTTGCACTGCATAAGGCTGCATGCTATCTGAGTGTTGAGGTGATCTCCTATCCAACAATATAGAAACAGTTAAAGAGAAGTGTAAGAGAACAGTGTAAGAGAAGGCTTGAAGGAAAGGGAAGATCAGGGGTACAGCATAGTAGTGGGTGGGGTCAACTTCCAAGACATCATCCAGCTATCTACAGATCACTATCCCCACACCCATGATGGGAAACACACTTCCAGTGCTTCAAACCATCCCAAGTACCAGAGATCAGGAAGGAGACTGACTATGGATTGGATCACTAATTATGGTCTTATTGGCAGTGGCCTAATTTCTCAGTTGAACTTTGTTCCTTTATCTTCACTCTCTTTGGATATTCTTTTCCCTACTTTACTATTTCAAATCCTTTGTGGTTGTAAAGGGTCATTATGAGAGCTTGGCATTAGGTTCCACTTACAAGGGAGAATATTCGATGTCTGGTTTTCTGTGCTTTAGATACTAGGCTCAGTACAATTTCTTCCCATTTCATCAGTTTAGCAGAAAATTTCATTAATTTGTTTATTCGGTAGCTATATAGTATTCCATTATCCATTTGTCAACTGTCGGACCTCTAGGTTGATTCCATGATTTTGCTATTGTGAATAGTGCTGCAAAGAACATGAATACACATGTGTTTCTAGTGTATGATGGAGCATTTATTGGGAATATTCCTAGTAGTGGTACAGCAGAGTCATAAGGGATTTAATTTTTTAGAAACTGCCATACTGATCACCATAGTAGTTGTACAAAACTACATTCCCACAAGCAATATATAAGGATCCTTCTCCCCACATCCTCTCTAGCCATGTATTGTTGTATGTCTTTTGGATTTTGCCATTCTGACCCATGTGAGATAGTATCTAAGGGTAGTTTGGATATGCATTTCCCTAATGGCTATGGAAGTAGAACATTTTTTAAGATATTTGTTGGAAACTTCAATTTCTTCCTGGGAAAAATTTCTTTTAAATTCTATGGCTCATTTTCTAATTGGGCTGTTTATCTCTTTGGTGTTTAATTGTTTGAGTTCTTTGTGCACTATAGATATTAGTCCTCTATCAGATATGTGTTAATGAAGATTTTCTCCCATTCTATGTGTTGGCTTTTTACACAGTTGACAATATCATTACCTGAACAAAAAGCTCTTTTAATTTCATGAAATCCCATTTGTTGAAGAGTCGATTCTATTTTGTGAGCTATTGGGGGTCCTGTTTAGAAAATATTGGCCTATGTTAATCAGTTTGAGGAGATTAATTACTCTGCTAGGATTTTTATAGTCTCTGTTCTAATGTTAAGGTCTTTGATCTTCTGCCTGTTGATGCCCAGTTTTGCCAGCACCATTTGTGGAAGATACAGTTCTTTTGCCATTGGGTTTTCTGAGCCCTTATGTTGAAAATTATGTGACTGTTTGTGTAGGAGCTTATTTCTGGGTCTTCATCCTTTATCCATTGATATATTTGTCTTTTATGGAGCCAGTACCATGCTGTCTTTATTACAATGGATTCCTAGGGTAGATTAAGTCTGGGATCGTGAATCCTCAAGCATAATTTTTAATCACTCAGGATGACTTTAGTTGTCCTGGGCCTTTTGTGTTTCCATATGAATTTTGAGATTGCTTTGTCAATTTCTATGAAGAATTGCCTTAGATTTTTGGTTGGTATAGCATTGATCTATATATTGCTCTAGGTAGGATGGCCATTTTAATGATGTTAATTCTACTGATCCAGGAGCATGGGAGGTCTTTCCATCTACTGTTGTCTTCTGAAATTTCTTTCCTTAGGGTTTTGAAGTTTTCATTGTACAAGGTCTCTCACTTCCTTGGTTAGATTTATACCAAGGTATTTCATTTTTTAGGGGGTATGGTAAGTGGAATTGTTTCTCTTAGGACTTTCTCACTTTTTTCATCTTTGGTGTATAGGAAAGCCACTGATTTCTGACCATCGACTTTGTAACCCGCTGCTCAGCTGAACTTATGTATTAGTTCCAGAAATTTCCTTGTGGAGTTTTTGAGGATCTCTTAGATGAAGGATCATGTTGTATGCAAATAGGGAAAACTTAACTTCATTTTTTCCTGTCTGTATTTTTTATTTCCTTTTCTTGTCTAATTCCTCTAGCTAAGACTTCCAATACAATATTGAATAACAGTGGTGATAGTGTACAACCTTGCCTAGTTTCTGATCAAGGAGGGATTGATTCAAGTTTTTTACTATTTAAAATGATCCTTGCTGTAGGCTTGTTGTATATAGTCTTTATCATATTGATGTATATTCTTTCCATTCTAATTGTCTCCAGAACTTTGATCATAAAGGATGTTAAGTCTTGTCAAAAGCTTTTTCTGCATCTATTAAGGAATGATATGATCTTGTACCTTGGATTTGTTTATATGATGGATTACATTTATTGATTTGCATGTGATGAATGAAACTTGAATGTCTGGAATAAATCCTACTTGATTATAATTCATTATGTGTTCATTAATGAAATTTGCTTATAGTTTTCTGTTTTATTGTATTTTTATTTGTTTTTTGGATTGTATAACATTAGCTTTGTGGAAAGAATTAGGAAGTGTTCCTTCTTTTGCTATTTTATGGAATAGCTTAAGAAGTGGTAGCATTAGTTGTTCAAATGGTTTGTTAGAATTCTGTGATGAATCCATCTGGATCAAAAATGTGGGGAGATTTGTAATTATTTCTTTAATTTTACACTTGTTATAGGACTGTTTAAATAATTCAATTCATCCTGATTCAATTTTAGTAAGTTGAGAATATTAAGAAATTCACCCATTTCTTTCTGATTCTTAAACTTTATAGAGTATAAATTTTTGAAGTATGACCTTATGATTCTCTGAAATTCCTTGGTGTCAGTTGTAATGACTTCATTTTTATCTCTACTTTTATTAACTTGGGTTTTCTCTCTTTTGGGTTTGGCTAAGGGTTAGTCAATCTTTGATTTTTTTTCAAAGAACCAGGTCTTTGGTTGATTCTTCGTATTGTTTTCATTATCTCAAGTTCAGGCATTTTTCTCCTGATTTTAATCATTTCTGGTCATCTACTGCTTTTGTGATTGGATTGTCCTTGTCTCTCTAAAGCTTTACGTTGCACTGTTGTTTACTTATGATGTTTCCTTTTTTGTTGATATAGGCATTGAGTGCTATAAACTTTCCTCTTAGAACTGCCTTCAATGTATCCCAAAGATTTTGATATGTTGTATTTTTATTATTATTTCTAAGAATTTTAATTTCCCTTTTGACTTCTGCCTGAACCCATTCCTTGTTCAGAATCATTCAGAATCAGAATTATTCAATTTCCAAGAATTTGTGTGATTTCTGATATTTTCTCTGTTGTGGATGTTTAGCTTTATTCCATGGTGGTCAGATATTATTTCAACTTTCCTATATATGTGTAGATTTGCTTTATGTCCCTTTATGTGGTCTACTTTGGAGAAGTTCCATGGGCTGCTTTTTGGATGGAAGGTTTGAAAAGTGGTCTCTCAGGTCCATTTGGATTATGATTTGATTAAGCTCCAGTGTATCTCTGCTCAGTTTTTGGCTTGTTGATCTATCTGATGGTGATAGTGGAGTGTTAAAGTTTCCTACTATTATTGTGTTTGGGTTAATTTGTCATTTAAATGTTGTAACATGTGTTTAGGGAATGAGGTCGAGCCTAAATTAGATTTGTAGATATTCAGTATTGTGAAGTCTTCCTGATGAATTGTTCCTTTGAGTGATATGTAGTATCTTTCTGTATCTCTTATGATTTCTTTTGGTTTGAAGTCTATTTGTCAGATATAAGAATTGCTACCTCTGCTTATTTCCTTTTCCCATTAGCTTGCAGTACTTTTGATCAGCCTTTTGCTCTGAGAATGTGCCTATCCTTCATGGTGAGATGTGTTTCTTGAAGGCAGGAGATTGCTGCGTTGTGATATTTTACATCTCGTCATCTTTGTATTTTATATATTGTAGTCTATGTCTTTTGATCGGAGAGTTAACTCCATTAATATTATAGGGTTATAAATGGCAAATGTTCGTTGATTCCTGTCATTTTTCTGGTTTTGGTTTTATGTGTGTATTTCTTTGCTAGGCAGTTGTGTTGGCATTATTTTTCCCTTCTGTCCTCTCAGATATGTTTGTCCTTTTCTTTGAGTTTCAGTATCTTTGCTAGCATCTTTTTTAGGCCTGGTTTGGTGTTCATGTAAGCCTTTATCATGTCCTTATGGTGGAAGATTTTTCTTTTGCCCTCAGTCATGACTGATAGTTTTGATGGCTATATTAAGCTGGATTGGCATTTGTGCTCATTCATGACGTGAAGTATGTCTTTTCAAGCTTTTCTGGCTTTTATTGTTTCCACTGAAAAATCAGCAGTTACTTTAATAGGATTACCTTTAAACATGACTTGTTTTTTTTTTTTTTTTTAATGCTCTCAGCATATTGTCTTTGTCTGTGTTCCTTTGACTATAATTTGTCCTGGTAACTTTCTATTTTGTTTATATCTCAGGGGTATATGATATGCCTCTTGTACTTGGATGGGAATATCTTTCCTTAGATGTAGAAATTTTTCATTAATGATAGTGTGAAAAATCTTTATGGGTTTTTTCTTCTGGCATTCCATGAATGTGCAGGTTTGGTTTCTTCAAGGAATTCCATAACTCTCAAATATTCCTTTCCAGTATTTATTTTTTGGGAGGAGCTTTTTCAATCTCTTTGGTTGAACCAATTTGTTCTGCCATCTTGTTTTCTAGTTCTGATATTCTGCTTTCTGCTTTATTGGTTCTGTTGGTAAGGCTTTCTTTTTAATTTTGAGTTATAGCTAACTTATTTTTAATTTCAAGCTTAATCTCCATATGAGTTTACTTTTTGACCATTCTATGCCTAATTTTGTTTCTTCTTTGTTTCTGCCTTTTTCATTTCATCTAGGTGCCTGCTGTGCTCCTATTCATATTGGGTAATGTGGTGACTTAACTCCTTTTGGATTTCCTCTTTCATTGTTTTTAATCATAGTTAAGATCATGCTTTGAAAATTCTTGTCTCGGTTATTGAATTCTTGACTAATATCTGAGGGGTTATTCTGATAGGGATCCATAGTTATGAGGTCAACATTCTTTATGGTGGAGTTGTTGTCATGGTTTTTGTTTCTTATGGATTTGTGGTGTGACTTGATCATTTTGTGTTTGATTTCTAGAATCTTTCTTGGTTGGTGTTTATGACTATTGTGAGTCAGACAAAATTGCTGTAAATGAACTGGTTTTGCTACTGTTTACCTAAGTGTATAAAGTCTCAGTCTAAAGTTTCTTGCTGTTATTTTGTAAGGCAATATGCTACCAAAATAAATAAATAAATAAATAAAAAGAACCTTATTATGGTTCTGGGTGTGACAAAGTTCAGGTCTAGATTTGCCTGGATGGTTGGGATTGGTGTCAAGGGTTGTTATATGTGGTTTGGGTTAAGTATTAGATCAACTTTACATTATGAAATAGGGTGGGTTTATTAGTCAGGACTAGAGCTTAAGTATTATGGCAGCTATTAGTTCCTTCCAGGTTTATGCTAATAGTTAATTCCCTAAGAGGTAGGTATGTGGGCTTTTGGATGTGCTGTACAGAAGTCTGAAGCAGAGGTGATTGTCAACTGAGGTGAGAAGGAAAATGAAATGAAAAGGGTTACTCATCTTAGGGTTGGATGTGAAGATGCCTCTGTTCCAGGGAAGGAGCTTTAGAGTCCTCAGTAGCAAGGTGTTGGTGTTCTGGTCCTGAGTTTATGGTGCCTGTGGATTCTTAAATTTTCAGAGGGTCTATTGTTGAGTAACTGAAGAGGGGAGTTAGCTAAAGCTGTCTTACACTGGTTCCCATGAGAGGGGAAATCTGATCTGCCAAAGTCTGTCCGAGAGCCTAGGGGAGTGGCTGAAGATGAGCCCAGAGCTCTGTGCCATGCTCAGGCCCCAGCTCTAGGAACTCAAGTCTTTTAAAGTCTGTTGATAACCCAGAGCCTTGGGGCATAGACAAGAGGCAGCCTGAACTTAGCACCCAGAGCCCTGTGCCCTGCACATAGTCCCCAACCCAAAAGCTATAAAGTTTCTTGCATTTATACATCATGGACATATGTCATGGACATACATAATGGACATCCACAAACCAGTCATTTTTTCCCTTGGTTTAATAATTATTTGTCTCCACTAAAAACCCTCTTATTTTAAAAAATCAAGTTAATTTATTTATTGAAAATATTACTAATGTGTGTGTGTTTCCTCATGTGTGTGCAAATGTAAAAGATAAACTTTGAGTGGGATTTCTCAAGTGCTAGTAATAGATTTTGGTTGCCATTGTTATTTTGAGATTCAGTTTCTCACTAAAAATGTCTTGTGAACATCAAAGATTCTGCTACCTCCATCTCTCCATTGCAGGGATTGTAAGTATGTGTCACCATGTCTGGGTTTGTATAGGGATTCTGGGTATTGAATTTGGGTTCTTGTGCTTACAAAGCGAACATTGTACTGATTGAGCTTTCTTTTCAGTTCTGATGCAAAACTTTTGTTAGTTATGTTGTTATCAAAAAATTAAAAGGAGACAGCTTGTTAGTCCTTGGGAGAATGTTGGTTGATAAGTCAGCCATTGTTATAAGTATGGTATAGATGTTCTCATTGCAGTGACCTTCTGAATATAGCAGCTCTGTCTTGGCTGGAGTGTGTTGGTCAGGACTATCTCATCCCACCTTTAGGCTCTTAGAATCTTAACCCACATCTTCTTCTAGATTCCCTGAACCTTGATGTGGTATAAGATTTTGATGGGCTAATTAGCTTATTCCAGGTTCTCTGATAATGATCTCCCTGGTATTGAGGGACCATTCAGACAGTAATTGCTTTCTCATGGGCCTTACATACCTCTGTTGCTCATATAAATTATTCTTTCTGGAGTTGTGAAGGTTTACAGAATTCACTCCTGGTTTAGGAGAAACCTTAGAAGAAACAACTGTTCTCAGAGTTTCTCAGAGACAGGATCTGGACAAGAGAAAAGGAACCTCCCCATTTATGACTTTTCCCACTGAAGAGTCACTTAAAGTTCAACAGAAATAGGACTCCCATACCAACAGAGACATCCAAAAGAGAGTCCTGTGGTACACACAAGCAGAGGGATGAGGGGTGGCAGGTGGGACAGAACAGGATGGATGAAGAGAGGGGAGGTGGGAGAAGGTGTATGGATAGAAAAAGAGGAAGAGGATGGATGTGGGTGTCAAGGATGTCAGGGCAAAGACATTAACCCAGTTTGTTTGTAAATTTTTTTTTTACAAAAGGAATAAACTACAGCTAAAACAATGGATTTGAAATAAAGAATAATCCAAAATGCACAAACAGTTGTTTACTAATTGACAAAAAGATCTGTTAAAAATTCTTTGTATTGATTAAGTATCAAAAGTGTAATTTTTCAGAACAGGCTACAGATTTTAAGGTGAATTTATGCAACTATGAATATTCTGTTGTTTCCTTCATTATAAATTTTCCAAAAGGCACAATAAGGGGTGTTTTTCTTCAATATAAGGTTTTCAAAATGTGCTGGTTTGGCTGCCTATTACGCATACACACAAACATAAATACATATACACACACAGAGTTGTTTACAGTTTGTTGTATATTTCATACACTATAAATTTCTGATCATCATGTCCTAGGAATACTTATCACATATCTGCAAGATCACTGCCTCAAATTTCTCTCCCTATAAACATAGCCTATGCAGTTATGGAGGTTGAGACAGAATCTATAAAATATTTTTAAAACATTTTATTTGTTTATTTGAGAGATAGATACACAGAGAGATAGAGAGAGACAGAGAGGAATACACGTGTCATGTTGTAATAGGTGAAGGTCAGAGGATAAGTTTCCTTCGACTATGTGGACTTCCAAACCTCAAACTCCAGAATTGTACTGGGTGAGTTATCTTACCAGTCACCATATTCTGATTATATTTGAGAAAGGGCTTCAACTTGGAAAACAACCCCCATGAGTACCCGAGTTCAATCTCAATTTCTTCTACATCACGACTTTTTACAATTTTAGTAAGAACAACCTTTTCATAACATTGGATTCATTCTACATTCTTTCTACATTTCATTCTAATTCTTTCTACATTTCCGGGGAGTAGGTTATATTTTTATCTAAATATATATTTAAAGTTCATATAATTAGGCAAAATTTTATATAAAATTATCTTCATGTGCCTGGATAAAAAGGGAAAAAAGGTTAACTATAACAATGATAGAAATTACTCTGCTATTTAAAAAAAAAATTGAAAGTGTGATTTAAGCATGAACTTTGCAAGTACTTTAAATTTCTGAATCATGGATAAGCTTATAAAATTCTTTTCAGGTCTTTTCCCTTGATCAAAATTGTTAATCTTAGATATTTTCAGTGACTGTAAAAATTAGAAGCAGTCAATTCATTTTTGCATAAAGTGAATGGATGTTCACACATAATCAATGGATGCTTTAGTTGAATCTTAAATCTTGATGCTCCCAAGCATTATATATGAACTTTAGTAAGTCATCGTGCTTTCCACGTCTGTTTCTTCATTAGTAAAATAAGACCAATACCTAGTTTACAGATGCTTCAGCAATGAAACTGTGTATAAAAAATGCCAATCATCATTATTCATTCTAAGTATATACTTATAAATGAGTAAACAAAACCACTTTACTATAATGGAATTTTTACTAACCTCCTGTCAATTGTGTGTTTTTGTTTTCTTTTGACATTTAATAGTCAATTCTCAATATTTCATGTTTATATAAAATGCAATATCATTGCTTAATCTTTGATGTAGTTCATGTTATCTATGATTTAAATATCTGCCATAATTTCCTTTTTTCTGGGTGATCATATGCTACATTATTGGTAAAATTTCAGGAAGTCTTACAAATTGAGTTTAATTAGCTAGCCAACAGAAGGCATTGACACAACAGTCAATGTCTAAAAGTATCTTCTGTATTTATATTTTTAAATTTTTAAGAACATAAGACGTTCCTAAATTTTAAGTCTTACAGATGCTTTAGATTTTCAAAGAGAATACTATCTGGAATATCTTTCATCATTATGAGTAGATTAAGTAAACTAATTTAATTTGTTGTCTACTAATAAATGCTGTCATATTATGAATTTAGAAATTCTGCTATTTTCAGCTCTATAAATTCAAAAGATAATCTTAAATAGCATCTCCCAGTCAGAATAGTAACAAAACTATAAGACTTTTCCATTACCCTTCCCAAGTATCTATTTTATATATAAAGGGAATGAAGCCTATTGTCTTATATTCTACATGTTCCCAGATAATGCAGGAACTTCCCCAAATTACCACTTTATATCTTCTTCCTGTGGTTGATAAAAGTCAGATTAAGCTCTCCAGTCTCCAAGTAATCTGTTTTAAGAAACCAATTATAAGAAAGGGGAAGAAAATGACTATTTCAAGATAAATGATGGATCCTGTTTTTATCTTAAATATGGGAAACTCCACACTTCATGTTGCTTTTCAGGATGTGCCCATTTTTCTTGCAGAACCATGCACATATTAGGAAATGTGATGAATATTTTTGATATAGGGAATGATGAAAGAACAAAAGTTTTCTAGTTGTATAGATATTGTGAGAAGTATGAGTGGTGGGATGTGTGGTAGTTGTTGGATTATGTCTTGTGTCTTACAATAACTATTTCCTTCCCAAAGTGAGGGTATATCTTTTGATTCTTGGAGATTGTAATCTACCAAGAGAGAAAAGCTACAAGAGGAACTGTGTTCATATCAAACAAAGCACAACTCAGACACATGTCTGAAGTGTGATCCTCTCCTTACATCCAAAATTTTAGTATGACTCAAATTGTTGATGTGGCCAATCATGAGCATAGTCTTGAAATAAAAATCTCATGGTTTGTATGAGCATGGACACAGAGGTTGAGGAAAGATTTGAGAAATTACATTTTGTTATTCACAGAAATTACAAAGGGTCTCAAATAGATGGTGAAACTCAGTGTTTGAAGCATACTTGAAAATGTGAAGATACAGAAGGTTGCCTCTTAATGACATGGGCACATGTGGTGCTCATTATATTACATCCAATGTAAAGTAAATTCATTACTCAAACTCATGAGCATAGTAGCTGTGGATCTTAAAGTATTCTTTAATTGTATAACCTCTAATGGCATTCATGATCGAAGGGGATTCGTGTTATGGTTGAGAACTTCAGCAGACAGAATGTGCTTGAAGTATCAAACTATTTCTACACAAAGTAAGACTTAGTTTGTCTTGAGCATCATTGATACTCTTTTTAATGCTCTGATCTTCATACGTTTTAATTAAAGAAATACCTATTTGCCTTTCTAAATTATTTCTTATTGTATGACTATAAAAATGTCTGGAATGATAATTTAGGAGGATTTTTGAATGCAAAAGTTTTGTCATGGAAAATTGTTTTTCCTTAAAGGGAAAAAAAGCATAAAAAACTTTCAATAATAGCCAATTAAAAGACTCAAAACAAGTGAAATAAGCAGGGGAAGTATTACAAATCTCTTGGCTCAACAATTCCATTTTGTAGATGAAGAACCTGACAGTCGCAGAATTTTCAGAAATTCATTCTTGGCAAAGACTGACAAAAAAGACCCTACAACCAAATTATCTCAATTTGACGGTTGACCTGTGTTTACCATACTAGATTCATTTTGCACAGAGCTTAACTGATTCCAGAAGAAAAACACAGTGCAACAAACAAGCAATAAGGTGCAAGTTTCTTTTAGTAAGTGATGCTGAACAGAAGGGAGAGATCCTGGAATTAGCAAATGAAGTAATAGCATTTTCCTGCTTATCTGGACAACCACCAAGTATTATTCTTGTTTATTCTTAAAAAAATGACAATTCACAGGGAAATTTGTATTTCTGATTGTGCTACATATTTGTGTATATGCACACAAACGAAACATATCCCAAAAATGCAGCAAACAATAAAAATTGCATTCTCCGAAAACAGCAGAGTGGCTGAGGCAAAAGATAGTTATCTTATCTTTATAATTCCATATTTCATGTGTTCTGATAATATCATGCCAAGAAATGTTATTAAAATATATCTGAATTAACAAAAAAACTGTTAAGTTTGTCCTTTGTTCTTTGGCATTAAAAACATTACATTCACATATCATATAATTTTTAAAAATGTTATTGAATTTATTTATTTATTTGTGTGTGTTCTTGTACATGTGCATGCATTCATGTATGCACATGTGTGTGTGTGTGTGTGCAAGACAGAGGAACATTTCTAGGGTCTATCCTTACCTTTCACCTTACTGAAGCTGGATATTTGTTTCTGCTGTTGCATTTCGTACCCCTATTGAGCTGGCCTATATGTTCCTAGCGGGTTTCACTGTATCCTTGTCTTATTTTTCAGTAGGTGTGTTGTGATTGTAGATGAGTGACACTCCATCTTTTTTTGTTTTTAACTATGGGCTACAGGAATCAAACTCAGTTCATCGAACTTTCACAGCTAGTGAGTTTACATTCTAGACTATCTCCCCAGACCTATGTTGCCCATCTTTAAAGTCATGCTAAGTGATCTTCCTTGCTTTGGCCCACAGCCTCTCTGGCATATATCCTATATCAGGTAGTCAAATCATGTAACTTCATATTGTATACCTTCTGTGTTAAATGAGATATTTATTTAAATTCTATCATCAGGAATATTATTATCCAAAAGAATGTGTGGTACTTGTATAGTGGATACTGAAATTTATCATAGTAACAACAAGTATTCTACAGAAAAGATATTCTTTATTTGGAATGCATGTGATCATAAACAAAGAATTGATCATACTCTAGCCTACTTATATTTCCTTTGAGTCCACAGAGACATTGTGAAGTAGCTGCTATAGTCAAAAAGATTTCAGATGCAGTGTATCTTTCATAACATATTGCAGTTTTGTGATCTCCAAGGAGCTTTTAAATAATAGCGTTTCTTTATGGCAGCCTTACCTATGCTATTCTGTTTTGATTACAGTGTTATTTTTCTCCTCTTTCTCAAACCTTTCAAAAGCAGCAACAACTCAGTTCACAAAACAATGTCATTGTTACTCTATTATGTAAAGTAATTTTATAAACAATAAGCTTTTTATTCTCACAGTTTATGACTAAATGATGTATGCTCATAGGTGGAATACTATTCTACCTATGTGCACAATTTGCAACCATGCTGGCTCCTCTAGATGTTAGCATATTTCTGTATTTCCAAACTGGTAGAAAAGCAACCACAATCCTCAGTCCCTCAGCACTTACACCAGTTTCTGGTCATTCTTTCAAAACTGCCACAAGGTCTAGAATACAGGAGGAACTTTTAAAAATCTAGGATTTCCCTGGATTCTGGTTTACCTCTTATTGATTAATTGTAAATATGCTCAATATCAAAGGATTCCAATTAGAATGCAAATATGTGTTTTACATACATGATAGTTTGTGATTTTTTTTTTAGTAATTGGAAAGAGAGACATTCTCTTATATAAAGAAATTCTCTTATACAAATCTGCTTGTAAGATCAACAGCATGAATTCTGGTGCTATTAACCTATCTAGTTTGACCTCATTCAGGAAGCTTTTAGAATCAGTGCTGAAGGTTTCATTAAACATCTGAGGTTTCTGTGGACACCCAATCAATTTGTAGTTAATAAACCAGGATTTGGAAAGTGTGCATCTAGAGGCAAACATTGACTTACTCTTGCTATAGCAAAATTTCAATGTTTTTTTTTTTTGCCCTAACTTGGTAAATAATATCCAATACTCTTTAAAATACATGAAATACTTTGAATGCAATTAGCATTATCTTTGTTGTGTTGGAATCCAAGGTTGTGATTATTAGGTCATATTGCTGTCATTCAAATTCCAAAGAGCTGGAGATGCCTCAGTGATTAAAGTGATTCCCACAGGAAACCAGAGTTCTGATCTCTAAACCTCATGTAAAAAGCTGGATGATCAAGGTAGCCTGCCTTCGGATTCCAACCTGGAAATGCAAAGAATATGAAACATTCGAGCAAACTTGCTAGCCCAGCCAGCCCCATAATGAATTTTGTGTTTAATTAAAGACATGATTCTAAAAAAAAAAGAAGGATGATATTTTTAATATCAACCATGGGCCTTCATATGCATACATACACATATATATGTGCATCTCTGTGCTCGGACATATGCAAAAACACATGTGTACACATGCATGTTTTCCTTCTCACAAATACACATGAAAAAAAACAGAGAAGAAAAGCCAATATTTTTGTAATGCATAGACTTAGACCTAGTTTTTAAAAAGAATAACTAACTCTTTGTATACAGTCTACATTGGTAGATGCATCCCCAATGTAGAAATTATGCTTCAATCTGCCCCATAAAATACTTTTATGAATCCCTTTAAGAAATCCCTTTAGTTATAAAGTCCCATAATGATACTGTACTGTAGAATTCATTTAGGAGTATGTCCCATAATTGGCCCTTAGAATGTCAAGGTGAAAATGGCCTTTTAATTCATTATTCTGAGGCTATTTTAGTTTCTTTTTATTTTATTTTCTTAAAAAAAGACCTAAACAAAATTAAGCCAGAAATTCAATATTAATATAAATGAGCTAATCATTTAATATATTCAATTTTTACTTGGCCTCTCAAACAGAAATATATTAAATAGCTAAATCAAACCTAAGGTAAAATTTGAATTGACTCATTAATGCAATACATGATCAATATCTTGTATCTGTCTCCAACATGGGGGTAAAAGCATGACTTCTCTCCATTTTAATGTATTTAATATGGACATATGATTAGTCATTATTCAAAGGCAAAGTCCATCTTGTGAAACAGAAGAGTTTCCCAAATACATACCATTAAATATTCAGATCAGCTTGTTTCAGAAAAAATTATTAATGATATGGCAACTAAGTAATTTTCCAGTGAAATTAGATACTACAGCTTCTGAAATTTCTTGAATCTTCAGCTGTTTGAAGATAAACATTTTCTGAGCTTCCAAAGTTCAACTTTATGCCAAGAGAGTAAAGTATGAAATTAAATGCCATTCTCATTTTAAACAGTTGAAAAAAGTCATTTTTTGTTGAGCAAATTAAACAAAAGGCTTCAATACCTCAGCATCACAGAGAAAAAAAACCCAAACAAAAGCATATGCAATGTTCGTCAGTAAATCCTTGGAAAGTCTTGACCACAGACAGAAAATTACATTGTAGTATTTTAATACACTGTGAAGTTTTTCCAGCTTACATTAAATGAATGTGAAAGGTTTGAACCACATCTTTATTCAATAGCGTGTCTGTGAAAACAGCAAATAAAAGACTTACATGTCATTCAAAACTTACCTTTCCACAAACCTTCAAGATTGTGCAAGATGAGGCTATGTCACAGATTGTAATTGACCAGGACCTTTGATTCGTCTGGTCTCTAGCACAGGGCAGAAAGTGTTGTCACATGGTATGTAGCTAAGGACTCTCTTTGCTCTGACTAACAATGGTGTGTCCATGGCAATGCAATTAGCACAGAGCCCTTTGAGATCAAGGAGTGAAGAAAGAGGCTATGAATTGCTTCCAACAGTCTTTGTACTATTCAGCCTTTCTCTGTAATTTTATATCTGGTAATTAATAGGTAGACCTGAATTATCAAGAAGATGACTTTAAAAAAAATCTTACAGTGGCACTAGAATTACCAACCAATCCTGACTGGAACTTATTATCAAAGAACTTATTTTTCAGCTTAAAACGAAGTAAATAAAATTAGATTTGTGAGGAAATAGAATAAGGAACATATCATTAGTTTCTGTTTTAAAATCTCAATTTTCCTCCATAACAAAATACCACACAACTTTCTTTCATTTTGGAATAGGAGGATGCCAAAATCATGTGTTGTATACACTTATTTTTCATTTTTTGCCTCCTTCTCAGGTCCTCTTTTTCATCGTCTGAGAACATTGCCCATTAATTTGTTCACTGTCCTCTGAGACAACATTGAATAATGTGAACTTCAGTGAAATTTATAAAAGAAAATTTAGATTATCATCCTTGATATGATAGCTATAAGTGTTATAACCTTTTACAAGTCACTTAATCCCTTGGGGCCCCAGTTTTCTTATTGAAAAATAAACAAGTTGGACAAGTTGTTTCTGATACTTTTTGGCATTCTAAATATTCACAGAATACTGGTTATATTCTCTATAGTATATGGTAAGTACTAATATCTATTTATTTAGTTAGTTGTTTTCTCCCATTCCATGCACAATTATGTCTCTATCCTGTAGTCTGTGAATCCCAGGCCATTTTTTATTCTTTTAGTGTTTCATACATGAATATAGTGAATTTATGATATTTTCGCACCTTAACGTTCAATTGTATTTTCCCTCCTCTTACCTTTCTCCCACTTTCAGACTCCCTCCTTATCATCAAAGCTTTACAACATTGGGTTTCATCTGGTTTGCCTTTGATAACATAGGCTTGAGTACTTGCTGGAGCATGAATCATGTATCAATAGATATAACATTGAGGAAAGCATCTTCCATTTCCTCCCTATCAGCATTAGTCCTTATCAGTCTCCTAGAGAGGTGTGGAATCTCTTTAGATCTTTCCCCTTCCATGGCAAAATGTGGATAGGACAATTCCTAAGCAGATCTTGAAAGGAAATATCCATAGCTGCCTTGAAATCATGGATACCACAATCTCTCATGTAGGTAAGTGTCTGACTGCACACCTGTCCCACTTCATACTTGAAATCTTACTGCTTCCATTTCTGTGATGTTCCTGAGCTTTGGAATGAGAGTAGAGGTGGATTAAATGCCTTGTTTAGGGCTCAATAGCTCATATTATTTACTCACATTGGCCAGTTGTATTTTATTGTAATAAACACTTTTTAATGCAGACAGAAGTTTCTAGTTTGTGTACCAAGTGATTCTCCATCTATGGGTATAATGACAGTTGTTTAAAACACAGTTTGGCATAGTGCCTTTTGGCTAAACATTCATATCCTGTTTTCCTACTGGGGTCTGTATCCTCCCCTTTCATAGGTTCTGGTTCCACTTTATAATACAAAGAGTGATTCCTGATGAAGAATGGACTTTACGTATGATCAGAAAACTGTTAGAATCTGTCAGTAAAGGGTACCAGAGGGAGATTGTAGTACTGAAGGAAAGACATGGGTCTTTCTCCTTTCTTTTCTGTTGCATGAGAAATATCTAGCAATCCTCAATTGTTCTACATTTCATTATTCAGTTAACTTTCAACAATTCAAACTCTTTTAGACTACTAGCATCTGTATAGTCATTTTTTAAAATTATATTCCTTGATGTAGTTTCTAATTTTCTGTTTGAGGAAGTCTGGCACTTAGATTGTAAAGCCACTATCAAAGTCAAGAGGACGTGGGTCTTGTCTTGCTTCTTGCTCTCTGCTGTGTGCACGCACCAAAGCATAGAGTTTTTCATTTCTTACTAAGTGAAAACCAGTGATGTTGACTCAAGTCTCAATTTCACCATTTAATAAACCACCTATTACTTTTATTTCTTTATGTATGGACATGGTAAATTTTTATGGTTAAGAACTTAGGTTTCTTTTCCTTCAAATCCATCTCCTCAAAGTATTAGTATACAATATTTCTGCTATAATTGTTTTCACATTCTCACATGGAATAAGATGAAATGATAGAAAAATTTTAAAACTTCCTATATCACAGAGGAGTTCTGAAGATTAGATAAGTTTCTATATTGAAAATATTTTGAACCTGTATAGAACAGCCAACAATAGCATTAGCCATCATCATAGAAGCATACTCTAAGAATAGTAAAATCTCCATTCTGAAATACATCAAATATTGATAATAGGCTAAGCAATATTCTAAAGATATTACAAATAACTTTTGAGATCATGTTATTAACCACATGAAAAAGATGCTCTTCTCTCTTATATGACTTATTTTAGAATAAATACATGATATTAGGAATATAAAGTTTATCTAACACCACAAAGAATGGAACCGAATTGACCAAATCAACATAGAATAAAATATATAAAGTAATTCCCATTTTGTGATAAGCAGATTATAAATAAGATTGATTTTTAAATTATTGAAAAACTTACTCAAAAAAATTTGCAGATTTTTTGAGAGGATATGTTAGTTTTAAATGTCCATAAGTATCTTATGCCATATTTGTATTCATAGAAGTGTTGTTGTTCATAAACAATATTGTAAAAGTTGCACGTATTTGGAAAGTCATAGAAAGGAATAAAAATACCCTGTCTTCCATATGTGAAAATTTCTGTGCCCATTCTGGTAACATTTGTTTAATTCAGGATGCATTCATTTGTCATTTAAAAATTCACAAAACAATGCTAGAAAAATTACCTTGTGAAATTAATAATCCCTTTATAGCACTAATTTTGTAATTGCTGAAATGTTTTATGTCTTACGAAATTCAAATTCCAAGGCAGCCCTCCAGCTTCTGTTTATTTATGTAACATCCAATCTCTAGTATGTACTAGGATCAGTGCTTGGTGCTAATACTAAGGTAGGTAGAGTATTGTTAAATGAAGACCTTTATGTATTTTTACAGGAAAAACCAAACAAATTATATTGTGACAATGGAAATGTTACTGTTAGTTCAAGTTTCTTAAGGTGCAGGAATGGTTCTTAAATAAAGGAAGGGAAGAATTGAAAGAACTGCAGCCTCCATCAAAGAAATTATATTTTAAAAATCTTTGGTCTTAAAACAGTTTTTTGTTATTTGTTCTGTTCATATGTGGCATACAAGAATGTGCACACATGTATATTGCAGGTGGAGGCCTGAGAGTGATCCCAGGGCTCTTCCTTAATTGTTCTCCACCTTATTGAAGGAGGGTCTCTTGTTCAACCCAGAGATCCTTGATTCTAATTCCAGCTAGTCTAACTTGCCAGCTTGCTCCAGAGATTCCTGACCATGCTTCTCGGATGCTAGGATTACAGACCGCTGCCATGGATGACCAGCTTTCCTATGGATACTGTGGACCCAATTTCCAGTCCTCACACTTACATAGAGCAAACACTTTATCCACTGAATCATCTCCCCAGCCACCAGAAATATAGGTTTTAAAGACATAAGTGAATAGAAAGTGTGTGCAAACTAACCAACCCTAACCAAGGACCTTGCTGTTAACTTGATAGCTGATACAAATATCACTTTAAAGCCATGATTTTTGTGCAGTAGCTCTTCAGTTAAATGATCTCTCATGCTTGGGTAAGTATATCGTTACAGCTTTAAACAACTTTAATAATGAGAAAAAAATAAAACAGTCCTTTTTATTTCCATTTGCCTTTGGGAAAAGTTCCTGTTGAGGTTAGAGAATAGGCAGAAAATGAAGTCTGGAAAACCTTGTGCGAAGCATTAAAAAACGAGCAACTGAAAAAAAAATCAAATTGGTAAAGAAGAGACTGGAAACTTCTTAGCTGAGACCAGCTAATGCCAGCCAACATCAGTGGTTCAGATACAGAGGCATGCTGGAATGTCCAGAGAACTTATGCCTCATTAAAACATGGAAACATACACCCCTAGATGATATTTAAGATGCTAAAGGAATGCAACATATGAAACTATATGTGGAATTACATGTAACAATTAGACCATACACAGAAAATGCCAGAAAAATGTAAACAAGTGAAAAAACCCATCCTATGGTAACATCAAAACACCAAATCCTGATGCCAGGGATGTAGTTCAGTTGGTAGATTTTTTTTTTTCCTTAGTGTGAACAAAGCACTGGGTTTAAGTCTCAACATAACTATAAGTCTAGCACTGTGCTTGTTGAAACAGTGGAATAAAAAATTCAAGGTTGTTTTTGACTAGCCAGCAAATTCCAAACAAGCCTGAGTTACATGATACTCTGTCAAAAGAAGGAAGGAAGGAAGGAAAAAAGGAAGGAAGGGAAGGAAGGAAGAAAGGGAAGGATTTTTATCATGGGAGGGAGGTAGGGAGGGAGGTAAGAAGGGAGGAAGAAGGGAGGAAGTCAGGAAGGAAGCCAGGAAGGCAGGTCATGAGAGCGAGAAGAGAGGAAGGAAGGAATGGGGAGGAAGAAGGAAGGGAGAAAGGGAGGAAGGGAGCGAAGGAAGGAGGAAGGGGGAGGGAAGGAGGGAGGAGGAGGGAGGGAGGAAGGGGGAGGTAGGAGAGAAGGAAGGGAGGAAGGGCGGAATGAAGGAGGGGGAGGAGGAAGGAAGGAAGGAGGAAGGAAGAGGAAAGGAAGGAAGGAGGACGGAAGGGAAGGAAGGAAGAAAGGAAGGAAGGGAGGAAGAAGGAAGAGGAAGAGAAGGAAGAAGAAGGAAGGGAAGGAAGGAAGGAAGAAGGAAGGATAGGAAGGAAGGAAGGAAGAAAGGAAGGAAGAAAGGAAGGGAGGAAGGAAGGGAGGAAGGAAGGGAGAAAGGGAGGAAGGAAGGAAGGAAGGAAGGGAGGAAGGAAGGAAGGAAGGAAGGAAGGGAGGGAGGGAGGGAGGGAGGGAGGGAGGGAGGGAGGAAGGAAGGAAGGAAGGAAAAAGACCCATTTCCTTTCTGGACTCTGTTTTTGCTCTGACCCACTTTTTCCCTTGGAAGTATATCATTAATAAATTTCTTGCTTTTGCTGCTAGCTAAGTGTCTCTTTCTAATTCTTTGTTCTTGGATAGAAGAATTTAGCAGGTAACTCCTGGCAGATAAGAAAAATTTATGCTGTGCACAAACTAAATATGAAAGAAAAGATTATATATGTCCCAATTTATTCATCTGTATGTAAGAATGCTCAAAACTCCATGCATGGTTATAGAAACATTCTATTATCCATAGGAAGTGTTTAGAAGAAAGCTTGTCATGCAGCATATTCTTAGTAAATGTTTATCATCATCATTGTTATGCCAGTATTCCAGATGTTCATGTATAATTTTAATGACTCTTCAAATGAGGCAAAATATACTCAAAATATGTAACTTATTTATTATTCTCTTGATGTAAATGTTAAGTTACCTGCCATAGAAGATTTGTTAAATTGATTTTATTCATCACGTGATTTCTCTGTTAGTTCAGGGTGGTCTGAGATGCTTTGTGTTCTGCCTGTAATTCCAGCAGGCTGAGCTAAAGATGGTATCAGTATATAAATAGCTCCTCTGGCCTACAGCCTTGGAAGGGAGGGGGATGTGAAGGGAGGAACACAGCTTACAAAGGGCACAGCCAGATTCTAGCCATGAAAACTCCTGACATGCATAGCCATGAAATAACATGAATTAGGCACTGATTCTACAACTTTGTGTCATACTACCTATATTAGTTCAAAAAGCACTTATGTATAAAACATTAGTAAAAACCAAAACTCAAAATATTATGATAAAGAACTAATTTTCAGAGATTGTTTTTGTTTTCCACATTCTCAAACAAAAGTGGTTCACAAATTTGCCGTCATAGGATCAGACGGTCAAGAAGTTTACATGCAAGTTATATGAAAAAGAAAACTTATTATAAGGACAGTTTCAGATAATGAATGTAAATGTTACTTTACTTCCTAGTTTTGTGGCTTGTAGTCTCATGTGGCTGTTGTAAGTTGTTCTTTTCACTTTTTTTTTTTCCACATCCATTTAGTAATCCTCTTTACTTTCAATTATGTGTTACTGATCACTTCAAAGGGTCAAAATTAAGGGCTTTTCCCCCGAATATCTCTGTTACCTCTAACCGAAAGTTGGGCAAACCGAAGCACAGAACCCATTCACATAGATAGCGAGGGCTGAGCAGGCGCACAACTCTTCCTTCAGTTTGATAAAAAACACAGGTTACAGCTACGGAAAAGCAACTGCGGAAAACCATGGAGTGCCCAAGGTGTAAGACAAAAGTGAAACAAAATATATAAGTCACACGTGTTTTTTGAGTCTGTTTTCAGGGTGCGCCCCTCTCTCCAGTCCGAGAGACCCTTGCAGATTTGGGTTCTAGTGTCTTCAGGGGGTTCTCTAAAAGGGGGCAGGGGGTGAGTGAGATGAGGAGAGCGAGTGTGCTTTTGGGGTGCGCATTTTTGGGATGCGCATTTTCGGGATATTTTCTAGTAAACCCATGTGTGTGTCCTGAGTAGGTAAAGAGGTTGAGACAGAGCTGAAAGATGTTCCCAGCTGTCTGAAAGAAAATAGGGAGCAAATGCAGGAAGTGAGAGAAAAACGAACTTATGAGAAAGATGGGTATGATGGGAAAGGAAAGCTGAGAAAAACTGAATCTTCTGAGTTGACTGAACAATCTGTTAGGATTCCACCTCCGAAGAATACACACCCACTTGAAAGCTTGTTTTTTGTATAATATTGCTTGAAGAGCATATGTGAAATGTATTATTTGGCACTTATAATGTTAGCTCACACTTAACAAAACAAGAGAAAGAAATAAAATTGAACATAAGAAAGTTTAACTAAAAATATTCCTTACTCTAGGACTAAAAGATTACATGCAACTGAATAAATTCATTGAGGTCTGTCTAATACACAAAGACATGGCATTATTTCACCCCAATATAATTCTAAGTTAAAGCTCTTGACTCATGAGGAAACTTTGCTTATATTAAGATACTAAACACGGATTTACATAATAAGAAGAATGTCAATACATTTAATTGTATTGTAACATAGCACCATTGCAACAAAAGTAATATGATACTGCATTTTTAACTAGATCGCTCAATTATGTATTCACTTGTTCACTTATTTCTTCGAACTTTTCATCCAAATTAGTGAATAAAAGATATCTATGTTGGCAAAGACTGACCATGAATCCGAAAACTATTTGAAAGACTGGCAACCATTTATTTCTTCACCTATTTTTTCAAATATGTTCAATGCCTATTTACTCCAAGCATTATGTTTTCCTAAGGCAAAAAGTTGTGAGCAAAATAAGACATAATCACTGCCATGGAGAATTTACAAGTTAATTAAATAATTGTACAAATATGGATGTATTGTGAAATAATACTGTGAAGGAGAAAGTAAGCAAATGAAAAGACACTTCTGAAGAGGTATCCATTTACCCAAAGAAGTTATAGAAAGAACCTACTCTATACGGGGAAGCAGTCATGGTAAGTTCATAGTATCTTAGCCTCATAGAAAATCACTTAGAGGTAGAAAATGGATTGAATTAGGGAAAGTGTGAGTGGGGAAAATATGCTTATAGATGACAGTTTCTGACTTGTGGATAAAATGTTGACTGAGAAAATTGAAATTATCAAGAATTATTTAGAAGATGAGATGCAAGTGTGGCATTGATTGATTGGTTATGGGAGATATTGTATTAGAAAGGGGATTGTCAGGAATCTTCACATTTTTGTTTGTGTTTCTGGGAAGACAATTCAATTTACTTTAATGGAAAATGCCAGAAAGGTTGGAGGTAGTGAAAGTAAGGAAGACTATCTTACTGAAAGTCTATGGGTTCATTCAAAGATCTATTGTCTCCTCTCCTTCCTTAATGACTCTTTGTTTTAGATTTGCTTTGCTTGTTACGTGTGTGTGTGTGTGTGTGTGTGTGTGTGTATGTGTGTACTTTGAGCAATCTCCCAGGCCGCATTGGTTTGAGACAGGATCTTACTGCATTGCCTCAGCTGGACATACATTTTGGAATCACCTGTCCAGTTCTAAAGTCACAAGTGTTGCACCACCATACTGGCCTCAAAGCCTATTCTGGATACAGGATTACAATAAGACTTAATGCTTGTCTATATCAAGTTACAATTATCTCTAATGATGAATGGCCATACAAGCATAAATCATTTAGTAGTGAGCAGTATTTCATCATCTTCGCAGATAATTCTATAACAGGACCAACAGAAGTGTAACAGCACAATTACATTTTGTTCTTTAATTAGATGTTTTCTTCTGGCTCATGTAATTGTTAATTCGGGAGTAGAATGGAAACATAATATGTAAACAGTATGCAAGCACAAAGTTGGCCTTAGAAAAATCTATACTAATTTCATTCTTCTTTACCTTACTCCTAAGTAGTTTTCCTGGAATTGTAGTCAGTTTACTATAATCAGTTTATTGATTTCTTCTACAAAAATGATTTAAAGCAGAGCAAGAAGTTTTTGTATGAAAAAAAATCTACTTAGTGTTTCATGCTTGGCTGCAAATACGTTTATCTGAAGATAACCCTGTTGCAAAGTTATCTCATATTGTATTTTTTCAACTTTTCCCTTCGTTATTTTTAATTATATTAACAGTGAATTTATTTTGTGTTTCATCATCCACTACCTGCCCATCCCCATCCTATCCTACCCAATCTGTTCTCCCCTCTAACTAGTTTCACTTCCCTCCCATGTCTTCTTGTGTGTGTGAGCCACTGGTTCCCATCTAGGACACTTTTACCAGTAAGCATCCCAGCACACTTAATGGCACAAATGGTCCCTTTGTGGATAAACTTACTGCCCTGTCTTCTGCAAAGATCCCTGAATGAACTGTATTTTTACATAACTCTTTATTTTTTTCTTTTCCAATTATTGCTGACACGTGCAATCCATAAGCTACTTATTTATATTCAGTGTTGAATAGGTTCAACAGGAGACAACTTATTCATAGATGCTGCCTGAGTATAATCCTATTGTAGCTTCAAAACATTCCAAACTAACCCTCATAGTTAAATTATGGTGTTTATAAAACTGATATTGAATATAGGTCAGATTTTATTTTATCACCATAGTTCCCCACTTAAAAACACAAAAGCTCATTGATTTTTTTTTTAAACACAAGAGTTACTTTCAGATATGTGAAGTACCAGAGATGTGAAGCAATTATTATATAGTCACACAAATCAAGTTAATTTAAGGTGTGGCTACCTGGTCATAGGTGAGGGACACACCACTTCACTGTATATTCTCTGTTACTTGTGAGAACCAACACCTGAAGTTATTTCATCAAATGCCTTCTAGCTTTCATATAAACTGTTTGAATGTATCTTTGGTATTTGGCCATCTCTCATCCTTCCACTTTTAGAGATGATTTACCCCAAACCTCAGAAATGAATGACTTACCCCAGTAAAGGGAAGAACTGAAGTTCACACTACTCTGAATTCTACAACAATGAGTCAGCTAATGTACTGTGCTATGTTGGGGGGAAAAAAAACTCCAGATAATCCAATCTGAAAATTCTGTTCTGTTTTAATGGTTTATTTTATTAATTTTATTTAGACATAATTATTAATTTTATTTAAAGACATAGAAATTTATTCTGTTTTCCATTTATGTGAATAATTTATTTACAATGGTATGCATGAGATTTTTCTTGACAAAATGCAAAAAATCCTTATGAAACTATAGTCAATAATATCCGACAAAGTTGATTTAATATAGCAAACACCTCATAACAGCACATTCTTATAATCTTGGGAGGGATTCTCATTAATATGGCTATTGAGTCAAGTGTAATGTCAGCATAGAATTTCTTAATAGCCTTCAGAAATAGAATAATTTAATTCCATAAAGGTTCCATTCTAGTTAGCTTTTTTCTTTATTCAAAGCAAGGAAGTGGTACAGTGATGAAATAGAGCCTAAATGCCTTTACTTTCTCACTTCTAGCTTATCATAAACTTATTTGCAAGAAATTCTACCTTTTTTTCTTAAGCCTTCTATTTAGACATGATTTTCATTGATGCCAGTGCAAATGGAAGAGAATATTCAATGACCTCCTTGAAGCACAGCTGATGTCTTATGCGGTCTTCTGTGATTCTTTGTTCTGCACATGGTGAAGCTTCAGAGGAGCCATGAAGCCTTGCATTAGAAAAAGAGAAGTACAAAGCTATTTGCTGGGCATTTTTACATTCTTCACCTCATTGGTCTTTTATTGTAGTGATAAGACAGGCCATATATATACCTTATTTTATGAAGAAGAAAAATACAAGGTGTAAAGAGGAAAAAATATACCACCACAAGACAATCAATTATAGCCATTCTCAGATTCAGGATTACCTGCAGGCCAGACATTTTTCTTCTTTTTCAGTCAAATGGTCTTCTAAATGTTGCAAGAAAAAGAGAAAGTAGGATATTTTTACATAAGGAATCAGAAATGCTTTGTATTAAAACTTGTGGAAGGAAAAGTGATGTGGTAAGCACTGTAGGTGTAAAAGGACAACTGGGGTGGGGGAGACAGATAAATACATAGAGAAATAGACACAGAGATCAGGATAAGATACATCAAGATGAAGGGTCAGGATAGCTTGGAGAAAAGAGAGAAAACTACTTTCCAGGAGTTATTCAAGATTTATACGAGAGAAGATACATATGAAGAAATGTGTTTTTAACAACTTCAGAATGGCCTTTTTCAGTATTCTTAAAATCCGGAAGACGTTTTTAATTTTCTGATGAGCTGCTGTTATTTATATTAATGTACTTTGCATAAAAATTGGGGCCTCATTGGCTGGTAATTTAATTAGTGCTAAAATGAATGATCTGGGCTGATACTACATGTGAAAGTCCCTTTAGTAGCAATTCCTCCATGTCTCCTCCTGATTGTCTCCATTTGTCTTCACTGTGCAGTGATGGGGGAGCAAAACATAACCACCCAGACTTAAAAATATGTGTCAGCCTTTGGCCCAAGGAACACCTACACTGTTGCAACAGGTCAGCAGGTAGTATGGGGTTAAACTGAAAAATGCTGATTCACATGATACTTTGAATAGCTTGATCTAGCCAATTGTATCTAGAGCAAAGTGTAGCTTCTTCCCTTTACCTAGATGGATCTCTATCTGCAACTCATGCATCTCTCATTCTGTGTGATTCTTTCAGACATATCCATCTCTAACCTCCTATTCCAAATTTCTGATTTTTCAGAGGTTCATCATTTATGGGCCATTAGGTCCATCCAAAATCCCTTAATTTTGTTCATCCATTCACTTGATGAAAAGTAATAAATACCATCTTATGTCAACTATCTTCTTATTCTTATCCCCCTCCCACGCTGCTAAGGATATTCTGTATTTATCTGCAGAGTAAAAAGAATTGCAATGGATCTTATATTCTCCTCTCTCTTACAGAGCAAGACTACCTGCTACCGTCACACCAGGGAAATTGTCAGTGTTCCAGCCCAGGAAGCTATGCCCTATTTTAAAACTGGAAATATAAGATACCTATTAGGTGCTTCCTCCTTTTCAAATCCAACTGCTCCCCTAGATCAAGGTTTGTAAGAAATCTAGAAATATTAAGAGAGAGATGCAGTTTAAAAGAGAACTGTAGAAGGTTACAAGTCTTGATAAAATTGCAAACTTAAGAACATACAAATTGGAAATACATAAGTGAGTAGTCACCTTGCTCTTTACTAATTCTCAATGAGAGTGCTATGGAGCAAAATATAAACCCCCCCTTCATCGTGTTTAGAAGACACCACAGGGGGGCTGGAGAAGTAGCTCAGGGGTTAAGCCTCTGCTTTGCAGGCAAAAGGTCCTGAGTTTGGATCCTAGACCCCACGTAAAGACGCTGCTGAGAAGCAGGGGCGGCCTGCTTTTCTGGTAGGGCGGAGCCTGTGAATCCCGGGGCAGAGTAAACAAGGTGGAGATGGAGGCGTCCATGGTGGTTCCCGAATTCGCCTGTGGTTCTACACACATACACACACACACACACACACACACACACACACACACGCACGCACGCACAATTGAATAAATAATAAAAAAAATAGAAAAAAAAGAAGACACCACAGGGTACTAGCTAGATTCAACGTATACATAAACTGAAGCATATTTGCAAAATATCAATTAGTGTAATAGTTTTGTGGAAAGTTTTAAGTTGTGACAAATGACTCAAAGTAATTTTAAACATTTAAATTAATTAATCATTTAAAAATCAACCCTCAAAAAGTCCAAGATTTTAGTATAATTAATTTCTTAGGTATTTGTTATGTCAAGAACTATCATATATGTTAAATCCTCCCAGAATAAATTTTAAATATAAAAGTGGTTAAATATATAAATTACAAATGCTAGAAATTGAACTTGTATTTTAATATCTTTTAGAAGGAAAAATATTCTAAAAAAGATATTTGAAAAAGTTTATAAAGCAGAAGTAAACTTACAAGAACATTGAATTTATTTCAGATAGAAGGATGAAAAAGAGAATTTACTTATTAACTCCATTTTAAGAAGAAATTTAAGAAAAAATTTAAGTTATAATCAACCCTTTATACGATGTTTAAAATATACATATTTTAAATATATTTAAAAATATTTTTCATATTTTCACAAATGCCCACTAAAATAATGCTTCTTAGAACATATTTTTCACAATTTGATTAAAAATTTTCCATTTGGATCTACAGTGAGCATTAAGTTTGGTGTTGAAATATATAGCAATTCTCTCCACAAAAATGTCTGTTCAGGAGAGGAGTGTTTCCTGTACTGTCCATTATGGTGTCCCCAAAGGCCTCTGTTATTTCACGTGAAATAAGACCAAGGATACTGAGTGAGGAACTAAATTCCTCCACTTCCCCTCCCATCTCCTTCAGTCCCTTTTTCTCTCCTTTATTCTTTTCTTTCCTCTCCAATCCCTTTCCCTACCCCTCTCTTTCTGTCACTTCTCCTTCCCTCCACTTTTCCTTCCCTTCTTTTCTTCCTTTCCTCTCATTTCTTCATATAATTAGCAGTCTTTGTGAAGTATATTCCTTAGTACAAATGTCTTTAATTCAAGAATAACACAAACACTTTACTTTTATTCTAGGTTTCATGTTCTTTCTTTAAAAGTTTCAGACAAAACATTAAAACAAGGAATTGGGAAATGTTAAGACAGAAAAACACACTTAAGGAGGATTTAAAGCTAAGTAATATATTCTCCCTTTACACCCCACCCCGCCCGGCCGGTCGGGACCTGCGCGCGTGCGCGCGCGGTCCAGCCGAGCCTCACCCCGCGCCCTAGGACCCCAGGTCAGCCCAAAGGGACCCGGCTCCGACTCCCACCATCCAGCCGGAGCCGAGCGCAGGGCCGAGGGAGGAGGAGGACCTCTCCCTGCGCCCGGGCCCCGCCCCAGCTGCCCTCGGGTTAAATAGCTCCACGCCGACGCCCCCATCCTCCCTTTTCACCCCACCCCGCTCCCCCGGTCTGGACACAGGACATGCCCGCGGTCCAGCCTGGCCTCACTACACGCCCTAGGTAAGTCTCCGCCCGCGCCCGCCCACCAGGACCCCAGGCCAAATAATTCAGTTTAGTGAAATTGAGAGATCTTAAGAGTTAAAATGACAATGCCAAAGTCAAAGTGCAAATCCATGAGAAGCAACACTCAAATAAACAAATTTCCCACTGAAGAAATTAATCCCATAATGTTAGACTCCAACCAGAACAAACCCCCGGAAAAAGGCCAAGAAAGCCTCACCCAGGATAAAGACTTTCAAAATATGACCATTACCATGTTCATTACTATGAAAGAGGACATCCGGGGAGGAATTACATAATCGAATCAATCGCTTTGAAGAGGAACACAACAGACATCTGGAGGAGTTGAGAAAAACAGTGCAAGAAACAAAAAGTGGCATAGAGCAGTTAAAACAAACTCAAGCAGTTTAAAACTGAGCTAAAAGACAAGTTATCTTCATCCCAGAACGCCACAGAAAGTCTTATCAACAGAACTAACGAAGCAGAAAACAGAATTTCAGACCCTGAAGATAAAGTGGGAGTACTAACCAGCTCAATGGAAGAGGTTAAAGCCAAAAAGATACTTGAGAGAAATATCCAAGAGATATGGGACACCCTGAAGAAGCCTAACATGCATATTCATGGAATACCAGAGCAAGAATCTCAAAATACCACCCCTGAGGAAATTTTTCAAACGATCATCAAGAAAAACGTTCCTCATCTAAAAAAAGAGAGGCCAATCCATATACAAGAGGCATTCCGCACCCCAAACAGATACGACCAAAATAGAAGCACGCCACGGCAAATAATAGTTAAAACACTCCACATTCAGGATAAAGAACTGGTGCTGAGAGCTTCAAGGGAGAAAAAAACAAGTCACTTTTAAAGGTAAACCTATTAAAATAACAAATGACTTCTCAGTCGAAACAGTAAAAGCAAGAAGAGCTTGGAGAGACATACTTCAAGTATTGAATGAGCAAAAATGTCAACCCAGGCTGATTTACCCTGAAAAACTATCTGTCATGATCGAGGGAGAAAGAAAAATTTTCCAGCACAAAGACAACTTTAAGGGATACATGTCCACCAAACCAGGCCTTCAAAAAATGCTAGAAATGATACTCAAGCGTGAAGAAAAAAACAGGCATATCCAGGAGAACAGAAGGCAAATATAACACCATTAAAAGTGAAGCAATATACTTATAAAAGCTACTAAACATAATAAATGTCTGGAATTAACAATAGTTTCTCCATTATAACACTAAATGTTAATGGAATTAATTCACCGATCAAGAGACACAGATTACAAACTTGGATTAAAAATCACAATCCATCAATCTGCTGCCTGCAGGAAACCCATCTCACCACAAAAGATAGGCACACTCTAAAAATAAAAGGCTGGTCAACAATTCTACAAGCAAATGGAAGCAGAAAACAGGCAGGGGTAGCCATTATGCTATCAGACAAAGTGGACTTCAAACCAAAGAAAATTATAAGAGACACGGATGGATACTACATTTTAGTCACAGGTACAATTCACCAGGAAGACTTCACAATACTGAACATATATGCACCCAATACGGGCCCCTCCACATTCATTAAGAAAACCCTACAGCGTCTAAAGCAAGAAATCAACCCCCAAACGATAATTCTTGGGGACTTCAACACCGCCCTCTCAACATGGGATAGATCAACAGGTCAAAAGCTTAACAGAGACACTTTGGAACTTAATCAAACCCTTAAAGAAATGGACCTTACAGATCTCTATCGAACTTTTCACCCACGTACCAAAGAATACACATTTTTTTCTCAGCAGCACACGGAACTTTCTCCAAAATAGATCACATATTGGGCCACAAAACGAATCTACACATGTACAAAAAAGTTGAAATTCTAACCTGTGCCCTATCAGACCACCACGGCCTAAAGCTGGACATCCACAACACATCAAACAAGAGAAAATACACTAACTCCTGGAAACTTAACACTATGATGCTGAATGAGAACTGGATTCAGGAAGAAATTAAAAAGGAAATTCAAGATTTCCTGAAAGTGAATGATAACGAAAATACAACTTACCAAAATTTCTGGGACACAATGAAAGCTGTTCTAAGAGGTAAGTTCATAGCTCTTAATGCCTACATCAAAAAAATGGAAACATCAGAAATAAACAACTTAACAATGCAGCTTAAAGCTTTAGAGAAACTAGAGCAATCTGATCCCAAAAGTAGTAGAAGAGAGGAGATTAGCAAAATAAGGGGAGAAATATCTGAAATCGAGATTAAGAAAAGGATAGAAAAAAATCAACCAGTCAAAAAGCTGGTTCTTTGAAAAAATCAGTAAGATTGATACACCCCTAGCTAAATTAACCAAAAGCAGAGAGAGAAAACCCAAATTAACAAAATTAGAAATGAACATGGAGTTATCACTACTGATATCCAAGAAATCCAGAGAATTATAACATCATATTTCAAAAACTTGTACTCTGTGAAGTTTGACAACACAAAAGAGATGGATGAATTTCTAAGTAAACACAACTTACCTAAATTGAATCAGGAAGTTGTGAATTATTTAAATGGTGCTATAACATATAAGGAAATTGAGGAAGTAATCTTGAATCTTCCCACCAAAAAATGTCCTGGACCAGATGGATTCAACACAGAGTTCTACCAGACATTTAAGGAGTTAATAACACCAATACTCCTTAAACTGTTCCATCAAATAGTAAAGGAAGGAACACTACCAAATTCCTTCTTTGAAGCTAATATCGTCTTAATCCCAAAACCTAATAAAGATTCACTTAAAAAAGAAAACTATAGGCCGATCTCCCTGATGAACACAGACGCAAAGATTCTCAACAAAGTCTTAGCAAATCGGATTCAAAAACATATTAAAAAGATCATTCACGGGGACCAAGTAGGCTTAATCCCCGGCACACAAGGTTAGTTCAACATATGCAAATCAATAAATGTAATTCATCATGTAAACCAGTCCAAAGTCCAAGACCACATGATACTCTCGATAGATACAGAAAAAGCTGTTGACAAGATCCAACAGCCTTTTATGATCAAAACGCTAGAGACAGTAGGAATGGAAGGAACCTTTATCAATATAATAAAAGCTGTATACAACAAGCCCACAGCAAGGATTATGCTCAATGGGGAATAATTGGAAGCATTCCCACTTTGATCAGGAACTAGACAAGGCTGTCCACTCTCACCACTTCTATTCAATATTGTACTTGAAGTCTTAGCTGAAGTCATAAGACAAGAAAGGGACATAAGAGGGATTCAAATCGGCAAGGAAGAAGTCAAGCTATCCCTATTTGCAGATGACATGATCTTATACCTGAGTGATCCCAAAAACTCCACCAGGAAGCTCCTGGAACTAATTGAGAAGTTCAGCAGGGTGGCAGGATACAAAATAAATGTGCAAAAATCAGAGGCCTTCCTATATGCCCAGAATGAAAGAAGTGAAAAAGCCTTGAGAGAAACAATCCCATTTACTATAGCCCCTAAAAAAATGAAATACCTTGGTATAAACCTAACTAAGGAGGTAAAAGACCTTTACAATGAAAACTTTAAAACCCTAAAGAAAGAAATAGCAGAAGACACCAGAAGGTGGAAAGACCTCCCTTGTTCCTGGATTGGCAGAATCAACATTGTAAAAATGACCATCCTACCAAAGGCAATATACAGATTCAATGCTATACCAATCAAAATCCCAAAGCAATTCTTCAAAGAAGTTGACCAAACAATCTCAAAGTTCATATGGAGGCACAAAAGACCCAGGATAGCAAAAACAATCCTGAGTAACAAAAACACAGCTGGAGGTATTGCCATACCAAACCTTAGTCTATACTACAAATCTGTAGTTATAAAAACTGCCTGGTACTGGCTCCAAAATAGACACACAGATCAATGGATAAGGATTGCAGACCCAGATATAAGCTCACAAAAATACATCCATTTGGTCTTTGACAAAGGGGCCCAAAGAATCCAATGGAAAAAGAACAGCATCTTCAACAAATGGTGCTGGCAAAACTGGATCTCCACATGCAGAAGATTAAAGCTGGACCCATACTTGTCACCATGTGCAAGACTTAATTCCAAATGGATCAAGGACCTTGATATCAGGCCAGAGACCATTAAAATCATAGTTGAAAGGATAGGGAACTCCCTCGAGCTGATTGGGCTAGGCCAACATTTCCTAAACAGACATCCAATGGCACAGTCACTGCTACCAACTCTCAACAGTTGGGATCTTGTGAAATTAAAGAGCTTCTGTTCAGATAAAGAGATTATAAGGCGAGCTCAAAGGCAACCCACAGAATGGGAGAAAATCTTCACTAACCACACATCTGATAGAATTCTGCTGTCCGGAGTGCACAAAGAACTTAGAAAACTAAACACCAAGGAAACCAATGGCCCAATTAAAAAATGGGCCCTGGAACTTAAAAGAAACTTTACCAGGGATGAAATTAAAATGTCTAACAAATATCTGAAAAAATGCTCCACTTCCTTAGCCATCAGGGAAATGCAAATCAAAACTTCCCTGGGATATCATCTCACCCCGGTCAGGATGGCAAAAATCCACAATACAAACAACAACAAATGTTGGAGAGGATGTGGAGAGAGGGGAACTCTCCTACATTGCTGGTGGGAATGCAGGCTCATACAGCCACTCTGGCGAGCCATCTGGAGATTCTTAAAGAGATTAAAGATTGAAATGCCATATGACCCTGCTATTCCACTTTTGGGAATAACCCCCCATACAGCAGAGGTTCACCTCGATAGCACAAGCACGACCATGTTCATAGCAGCACTGTTTACAATAGCAAAGTCATGGAATCAGCCCAAATGTCCAACAGTTGACGAGTGGATAAGCAAACAGTGGTACATCTATAGAATGGAGTACTACTCAGCCATCAAAAATGATGAATTACTGGAATTTGCTGGGAAATGGATGTCATTAGAAACAATTATATTAAGTGAAGTATCCCAGACCCAGAAAATTAAGCACCGTATGTACTCCCTAATAGGTGTATCCTAGTACCAAACCCACCCAGCCCACCTAGAGACAGTAATTCCAAGGATTATGAACAGGAGGGATGGGGTAGGAGGGCCACACCAAAACAAGGAGAGAAGGGCCCATGTTACAGCAAGGAAAATAGGCCTCCACCAAGGACCCAAATAAGTAATGAGACATCTGATTAAGTTCACAGACTTTTGTTCCTGATCATTTACTACTGAGGGGGTGTGATCTCACCAGAAGAGGAGGGCATATAGTCTGGCAGATAAAAAGTAACCATTTTGCCAATGCGTGATAGACCCCTCCCTTACTGTGGTTTCCCACTTTTATTACATCTACCTTTGAATGTGCTTTTATTACAAGACTCTAACAGCTTTTTGTCTCTGGCCAGGGGGTAACATACAATGCCCAGCAGGATGGAGTGAAGGGCATTGCAGGAGCAGCAAAACTGCAAAAAAAAATCAACAAACCACAATCCAGAACTTCAGAGACTCTATATCAACCACCTAGAACTAGGCCAGCTTAGTCTTTCCCCATCTTGAAGCTCAGGGAAATTTGCGGAAGAGGGGGCGGTAGGAGTGTAAGAGCAAAAGGATGGGAGGAGCAATGATATGTAAGATACTCTATACTAGTTAGGGCTGAAGCAATCATAATTGGACTTTGCATGCCCTGCGCATTGTCCAACACACTGTTGACCTCACAAAGTCTAGCATCTGCTAAAGGCACCAAGATCCTTGGAGGCAAAGGATTGGCAGCCACAGCAGTGTTCCTATACCTAAGGGGAACATGGGAAAGGGTTCAGGGAAAGGCCACTGGGTCCTTGTATGTCATTGGAGAGGAGGGCCCAGAGGAAAATCAGACATGCACAAGAAAGGACTCTCTGGTAATTGGGGCGGGAGGCACTGGGGGATGGGGAGGGAGTGGGGTGAGGAGGAGGAGCAGGGCGTACAGGGGGAGGAGGAGGGAGGGAGGGAGGGAACTGGTGTACCTAATAAATTTGTATGAGCTGAAATAAAAAAAATAAATAAATAAAAAAAAAAAGCTAAGTAATATTGTACCAGCCAGTAAGGATGGTGTTTTTACTGGGGAAGAAACACTATAGTTTCATAGAGGACAATAATACAACTGACGAGGTCTTTGGAAAAGGAATATGAAAACTGTTTCTATTTAGTCAGTTTTAGAACAGCCATGCTGGGATGGTTTCTGAAGGCTTAGGAAAACCATCTCTCACTGCTGGGATTACCCTGGAGGAACACACCCTGTGGATGTGGAGAAACTGACTTCAATCCTTCACAGAGATAAGGTGGTCAACTTCCCCGTCCTTTTTGCTTATGAAAGAATATGGAGATGAGTTCTCCTGTCTAGATAAACCCTATCAGGAAGTGGATATGAATATGAATAGAGCAATGAGAAGCAGAGAACCAAAAGCTCCAATTAGGTTTGCAGAAACTGGAGTTAACCAATGGGGAAAAGCCCTTTCCCCAGGGCTGACTAAGGGTATAAACATTCCAGACCCTGAAGGCCATCTTTGGTGCCTGCCCCTCATGGCACTCCAGGTCTGGAGTCCTGATTCTTTTCCAGCTCTTTGCCCCTCATGGATTCCATGCCCGCAGTCCATGAGTTCTCCAGGGCACCCTTGCTGCTCATGGAACTCCATGTCTGGTGTCCATCAGTTCAGTTCGTTTTCTTCTCTAATAAACTGTGCCTTAATCCTCTATGTGTGTTCTGATTTCAATCTTTGACTTTGAATACAAGAACCTAAATACATACAGAGTTCTAGAGAGTGACCCCGCAACATCATGACACAGTTTCTAATGAAAATTTGCACAAGACTCAGAATCTGAGATCTTAAACCAATTCAGAACATAACTATCTGGCACAACTAAGTAAAATAAACTTTGTCGTATTCTGAGGATATAATAGCAATTGATTAGATTTCACTTCTTGCTTTGTGATAATATTTAATTTGTCCCATAATCAGCAATATTATTGCCTGAAGACCCATAAATTCACTTGCATGTAAATAATATCCAAAGCTTCCCAAAAACTGAAACATTCTTTGGTTCAGAATTAATGTCCTTTTTTCAAGCAGGATATAGTACACTGTGTTCATCCAGTAAACACTTATAAAGAGACAGTAAAACAAGAAAGGTAAGGAGTGGAAGGCAGGGAAGGAAAATCCTGAGGGAAGAAAGGAGGATGAAAAGGAGGGAGGGAGAGAAGGAGGGAGGAAGGATAGAAGGATGAGAGGGAGGGCTGGATGGAGGGTGCCATGGTTTTGTATCAAATCCCCATAATGCCGAATAATGGCATGATATTAAATTATCTGATTGCATTGATCAAAGAACAAACATGAGATTTTCTTAGTGCCAAACTAGAGACAATGGGAATTACATCAGCTTGTTTCACACAAAGTTGCTCCAAACTTTTAGTAAGGTATATTGGAGAAAGTAAAGAATCTTTTTCCCCTTAGTTTTACAAACATAATAAGTAGGTTGTTCCTGTCCCTATTCTTCACCCTCCCTTTCTCTGTTTTTCCTTTCCCACCTTCTTCTCCATTCACCAGTCCATTCCTCTCTCTCCCTCCTGCCTGTCTGCTTGTGTTGAGCCCAGGGTTCCCTTCAGGTTGTCTGTTCTAGTAAGTGCTTAGGTCTCTGTGGCAGATTAAGTAGCCCTTTCTTGGGTAGACCCACTGATAGGGACACTCCACTTCACCTGCTTAGCCCTAGCCTCTAAAGTTCCCACTGCACATAATTATTTCTTCCAAGTTCCTTGATGGTCTAGGGGGGAATGTTTATATGACAGTCGCTGTGCAAAGGTAAATGTCCATTGATAACTCAATGGAAAGGATGAAGTATTCAGTAGCATCATCTTAGAACTGAAGATTTGTGTTCCACCAAATTACAAACAACATGGTGTGAAAAGAACAGAAATTAAAGTCAAATCAGTTTAGGAGCCAAAGAGGTAGTTTAGCTGGTAAGACATCTCATAAATCTGACAACCTGAGTTTGATGTCTTCTTCCACATGGTGGAAGAAAAGAACTGACTTCCAAAAATAGTCTTGTAACCACCCATTTATAACATGACATGCATGTACATGCCCTCTTCTCTCCATCACTCTCATGTTCTCTCTGTCTCTCTCACACACACATGCACAAAAGTTTTTTTTTTTAAGGAAGGCTGTTTATGGAACAATTGCAAAGGAGCTCATAGGAGTGTCAAGTAGCACAATGTGATGGGATCATGAAAGTCAAACTGCAGACAGCATCCATGCTCAGAGGGGTGGCACAGGGAAAGAGGGGCTACTCTATTTCAGTCAGATTGGTCTGAATTAGATTTTTTCTGCTTCACATACTAAAGTCATGATAGTTGGCTTCCCAATGTAGAACTCGCATGATATTTCACTATGATAATATAGGTATTTAATATAATTTTAATGTCAATATTGGAGCTTGAGGCTGGTCAGCACTCAAGTAAGTGCCATAGATTCAATTTCTTCCTGCTCACAAACTTCTCCCTGAACTTAGGAAACACCATTTTGAAAGGGAGAAGTTTGTGGTCCTTTTTTAAAAGCATGTTACACATAACTCACAGCCACTCATCGTCCACTGAAAGCAAGAATACTTACAGAAATAGATTTGGCACCATGCTAGGGTATTTCAGTGCCAAGAATGTTTTCTTGTGGATGGTTTTTCTTGATTTAACTCTATAGCTAATGGAAGTGATCCTCTATTTTGCTCTTCCATAGCAGTTGTGGATAAATTACAAATAAGAGATCATATGTAGTTTGATATAACTTTTTTAATTCTAAATAGAATATGCATTCTTAAGTGTTTGGGTGGAATATTCTGTGGATCTTTTTCAGGTCTATTTGAGTTTTGGTTTATTTAACTCCACTATGTCTCTGTTCAGTTTTTGAATAATTGACCTGCTTATTGATGATAGTGAGTATTCCTACTATGAACATGTCCAATTGATTTATGACTTTACATCTAATACTTTTCGTTTAACAAAATTTAAGTGTGCCTGTATTTGGTACATGTATATGTGTAACTGTAAGACCCTCTTAATTGATTGTTCCACTAACTAGTATATAATAACCTTCTTTAACTCTTATGTTTTATTTCAGTTTGAAGTCTATTTTATTAGATATTATAACAGCAACTCCCACTTGCTTCTGATTCCATTTGCTTAAAGTACATGTGGCAATCATTTAATGCTAAAAGAGTTTCTGTCTTCATAGTGAGGTGCATTAATTGGAGACATCAAATTGATTGGTCAGAATTTTTAGTCTAATTTTTTTAAGTGACAAATTGAGCCCATTGACATTTAAGGTTGATTCTGCAATTCTCATATTAATAGTCCTTCACTTAGCCCTTGTCCTAGTATTTTTTCCATTAACCTCTTGAGAGTGTCTATCCTTCTCTTTGGCCTTGAGTATTCCTTCAAATATTCTTGTAGACCTGGTTTGGTAATAGTAATATAGTTATTTGGTATGCTTTTATCATGGAAAATTTTTCAGTTTCAATTATGACCAATAATTTAACTGGCCATAGCAGCCTGGGTTGGCAGTTGAGATCATTTATAGAAGTCTGTCAGTGTATCCTAAGTCTTTCAACTTTCTAGAAAATAAATGAGCCATATCTAATTATGAATCTTATCTCTCAACAAAGTCCTTTCTATTCTAAATCCTTCTAAAGAACTTCTATGTTCAAATGCCTAACTCTTACACTATTCTTATCACAGTTCTTGAATGATCCCAGGAATAAATAGGGTGTGATAGAAAATTGATAGGCCAAGTAGAACTAAGAGGACATTTCAATCCAATTTTTTTGAAACTGGCATAACAAAAATGCAATGAAAAATTTAAACTAGAAAGTATTTATTTTTAAAACATATTTAATGCCATGAAAATAATGTGATGCTTTTCTATTGAGATTTGAAGAAAGTAACAAATATTAAAAATGATACTTAGTGATCGGTACTAATCTCTTTGAGCTCTTCCACTAAGAATGGCAGGAAAAGAAAAATAAGATGTCTTCTTTGTTTGATGCTGAGGTGCCTCATTTCATTATAATCTTGATTTAGCTTTGTCTTAAGGTTGACAATATCACATAAATTCATAATGCATTCCTTCCAAAGCACTGTACTGAAACAACATTGCAGTATTGATTCATTCTACATGGTTGATAGTGTGACTGCATAATTAGAAGAACTGTGAAGAAAGCTTTCACACTTCTGTCCTGGTTGAAGAAATAAACAGCTCCATGGGACAAATCATTAAAACATTAAAGGATTTTAAAATAAGTGTTATGTGACTCATGCAGCCCATAATAATTTGAGATACATTTATCCTTTACTTATGCAGAATGATACTTGAGTGAGCAATGCTTCCTGCAGAATGGCTGGCTTAGTTGTTCCTGCACTTACTGTAGATAAAAGCAAAAACTGGTAATTCCCAAAGGGTAGTTCCCAAAAATCAGTGTGTAGGTGAATCACCTAATTCCTAAGCCAAAATTCTCTGACATTCTCTTTTAAACAGGAAGAATTTGGATTTAGAAGGTTACTTTCTGGATAAAGCTCTGGGTTTTCTGTTTGAGGTGATCTTAAAATCACATTTTAACAGAAATTAGCTAAGTGAATGGAGGGTACTCATGTATGATGAGTTATTTGAGTGTGAATCTTCTTTTAGCAGAGACAATGTAAAACTCCTAATAAACACCTGTAGAAACATATAATTAGTTGGTTAATATTGGTTGTCAGCTTAATAGGCTCTTGAATCAACCACAAAATAAATCTCTGGGTGTGTCTCCAAAGGAGTTTCTAGACTATGCTAACTGAGCTGAGAATGTTTACCCAAAATGTTGAATGCAACATTCTTAGACTGAAAGTAAAGGAAAAGATGAACCAAGTAAAAGCATTGATCACTCTCTGCTAACTGTGGATACAATGTGCAAAGTCATTTCAAGCTCCTGAAACACACACACATACACACACACACACAGAACACACACATACAGAGAGAGAGCGAGCGCGAGAGAGAGAATGGTGACACAGAGATCATGAACATGAGGTCATGAAATGTTCTATCATAGCACCCAGAGAAATTCAGCTCTAATGAGTATTGTAGGAAAACATCAATGAAAATCAGAATATAGTGGTCTGTGGAATTTGGCCTCATCTCAATTTCAAAGTGTAAAGAACTTCACTTACCATTCTTCTTCAGAACAACGAAAAGCTCAGTAAACAGAAAATCAATGTCTTTTCTTGGACCTATCAGCTATCTGAGAAAGTATGTAGAGTAAACTATCACCCTCGAACCTGGGTAAGTAGAGGCACACCCTAACACATCTCAAATGGGTTTACATGGAGTAGAAACTTGAAGCCATAAACAGCTGGTAACATTTACATCCTGGTTTCAGCAGATTGCTTGAGACTGAATATGGTCTGGCATGAGGATGAAAACTTCAAAACCTGCAGTCTTCTGAATTTCCATTCACCACAGGCTTTACCCTCCAGGAAGCAACTTATATTCTCATATCAAAAGGAGACAGGAAGCATAATAGTTATGGAATATAATTGTAAAATACACTGTTCCTTCTCCACAAAAAAGACTTAATCCCCAGAAGACAATAATTTGGGAACATTAGCTCATTTGGATATTGGCAGTCCTCTCATTGCAGCCCACTGAACCCTTTCTGTGTTACCTAAGTGTCACAGGAAAGACTGCAGGGTATAAGCTATACCACTGTGAAAATGCCCATGAAGGTCATAATGTATTTAAAAGCTGATATGGAATCATAATGCTGTAGAAAAAACCCTGTCATTCATAATTTACCACCATGCTAACAGGGCTCCAGCTTATAAGTAGATAATCATAGGCATAAATCACAAGATTCAGAAATCTCTGAGAAACTACTTAAGAATGCCTAAGTCAAGAAGGATGTTAGAAAAACTGAAAGTCTGTGGCACCTATAATACAGCACACATTTAATGCACCCCAAATTCTAACCTGATTACTATCAATCTTCTCTTTAAAGGTCTATTTATGTTTATTAGTGTTCTCTGACATAGCATGTCCAACATTCTTCCTGTCCTATCTTATTCTAGCTCTTTCTGTCTCTCTATCTGTCTCTGTCTCTCTCTGACTCTGTCTGTTTCTCTCTCTCTTTTTTTTCTCCCTTTCTCTTTCCATATTGAATGTCAAGTTTTCAACACAAAATTAGGAGATACATCAAAAGGCTAGAATGAAAAAAACAATGTAAAGAAATGAAATGATCATCTGAACTATACTCACATGTGACAAAGATGCTAGGGCCATCCAAAGGGAATTTAAAATGACTTTAATTACAATCTTGTCTTCTACTGAAAAAAATAAACAATATTCAAGAACAGATGGGTAGTATAAACATATGGTTGGGAACTCTGGGGAAGGATGAAATAGAAATGCTAGTAATTAAAAAAAAACATAGTCACAAAATGAAGAATGTATTCACAACATTCAATTAGTCATGGTCAAAGAAAAGAAATATGCCTGAAAATGGACTAGTAAAAATTTTACCAAATTTATATGTATAGAGATGATAAAACAATGGAAATGGAGAACAACTGTGGAATTTTTTCAGAAATTATACATGCTCTTAGAGCATAAGAAGAATAAATAGATCATAGCAACAAAGAAACATTCAGGTCAGTAGTGGCCAAGAACTTCCAAACACAAGTGAGAAGATATAAAAGACCAAGAAGTTCAGAAAAAAAAAAGCAAGATAAGTATGTCATAAAACCAGCTGTGTGTGTAAATTCAAAACCAAGAAATTGAATTCAGGGGAGAATCCTCAGTAAAACTGGAAGAATACCTCACCTATAGAAGCAAAGATGAAGCACAGCTAATTTCTGGCCAGAATCAATGCACAAGGGAAGCAAGAGCAGAGAGATATTTGAAATGCTGAGAGAATGCTTGCCAACCTAGAATCTACATCAAGGATAATCAGTCTTCCAAAGTGAAAGAGAAATGCCTTCTCACAAAATAAGGTAGAATTTATCACCAGCAGGTTAACTCTGTGATGGATATTAAAGCAGTTCTCCAGGCAAAAAGAAAATGATATAGGTCAGAAACTCAGATCCATAGAAATAAATAAAGAGCTCTGGAAAACAGAGAAAAAAGTGAATAATTTCAGTCCTATTATTAATGCATTTAAAATGAGATTCTTGTACAAACAACAGTAACAATTTAGTGTGTGGTTATACAGTGTGCTATTACAGGCAGTATCCTAAAGGATGGACACAAACTGGGAATATAAGTGTCTACTGGGAATATAAGTGTCTACTGTGGATCAAGTGTGCAAGGTTAGTTGGTTAGAATTGGGTTCTAGAAAACATTAGAAAATTTTTCAAGGAAGGGTAGATGATATGCTGAAATAGGGGAGGAAAAAATTCCTATAAAATTCTCATTTAAAGCTAGACAAGACCAAAGATGAAAGAAGTACAATAAACCAGAAAGAATGGGACCATCACAGAAGTTAATTCAACTTAATCATCAACCATTTAACTTATGGCTGATCTAAATGTACTAATGGAGATGCAGAAAATTGCAAAATGAAATGCACGCTGCCCACCAGAATTACACATTAAATGTAAATAGGGTTTAAAAGAAAAGAGAAAGATTTAAAATGTCACAAAAACACTAATGAGAAGAAAAGTGGAATGACTATTTTAATTTCTCAATGTAGACATCTGAATAAATTATGCTGTCTATGATACATAATGTCATTTCATTATGATAAAGATGCTAATTGTGTATGAAAGTGTTAGCTAGAGATGCGTCCAATCTCATAACATGAAAAGTGGGTAGACAAAATTGACGGAACTAAGTATTAGTGATAAAATTACAGTTAATAAGAGTCCAAAACTCTCTTATTCCTAATACTGACAAGAATCAGAGAAACAGTGATCCAAGAATATTTCTAGAACTTTGAAAAAGGAAAACAATAAAAGTAAATCAGGAAAATAACAGTTTTCTTTAAAACATTTTAATCTGACCTCTTTCATTGCTACTATCCAGTGGTGCAGTAGCTTCCAAAATTAATTGACTGGATTCCCAGGGCTTGGAAATGACCTGAGTAAAAATATTAATCCAAAGCTTTTTCTCAGTCACATTCCAAAAAAAATGTCATTTTTTCTCTTTTAACCTGTCTTCTGATTCCATGAATGAACTTGGTTATAAATCTGTCTGTATTTGACCTGAGAAACATGTCCACTACAGAAAACCTTTTTTCTCTAGAGGTTTATGGCAAAGATAATTATGACAAATATTTTAAGCTCATAGCTATCTGAAGTGTTCTGTAATGTTTAGGGCCAATAATACAGTTGCTTACAAACTTTCTTTTCAGGAAAATCTAGACAATCCTGTGCCCATAGGGGCTTAGAAACTTTCCTGTACATTCTCAGGAATCTAGAACTCTGAATGTACGCTTCATATGCACAGGATTGCAGGAATGGTCAGAAAACGCTGCTTTGCTAGTGAGATACAGATGTTAACCTGATTACTGAAGGCTGAGTTTTGGCCACATATGTGAAGAATTAGTATTTGAGTTGAGCCTAAGTAAACCTGCAGAAGATTATCTAATTGATGAGGAAGACCAGGATAGATTGGACTATCCCGTGGGTAAGTGAATAAGATGGAGGCAGCTGGTTCAGGAAGTTGGAATTCTTTGGCATACTTGGGCAGACATGCTATCTGGCGAATGAGGTTTGTCACTTTCTTGGCAATGGATACAGTGTTATGAGTTCTCCCAGCTCCTCATGGTATAAACTCTCCTGCCAAGCCAAATTAAGAAATACAAATGCAGAGTAGTAAGCCAAAGTAAAGCCCCTTGTTTCCATTAGCTGTTTGGTTGTGAAATTACTGGCAATATGAAGAATAACTGCAATAGGCACATGGTCTCACCTTCAGCTGACACTCAGCCAAGTAGCTAAAATCAAAAAGTGAAGGTCAAGACAGAAACCTCCTGCCTGACCAATAAAAGAAAGCATGTGTGGACAATTGAGAGTCCTCATAAAAGGCTGACTTATGCATTATTTCCAACCAGTTAATAAAATCTTTGATCCAGTATTCACTGACTGTTCATAAAAAAACCAGAGATTTCAGTGACCATTGACAGTACAAAATAGTTTACCAAATAAGTCCTGCAAAGTCACTAAAGCAAGTGAAATTAGCATGTTGCGAATGGCTGCTAGCAAGTACAAGGTCTTCTAATGGAGTGTTAAAAAATGATCTAAAATTAGTTACCAAGTATTTTATCGCAATGGTAAATATAAGAAAAGATCTTTAAATTGCACACTTTTATGAATTTGGGGATAAACAAATTGTATCTCAATTTGAAAGGTTTGTTAGACTCAAAATCCCCAAGTTGAAAAAGCTATTAGCAAAATAAGGGGAGAAATATCTGAAATCGAGATTAAGAAAACGATAGAAAAAATCAACCAGTCAAAAAGCTGGTTCTTTGAAAAAATCAACAAGATTGATACACCCCTAGCTAAATTAACCAAAAGCAAGAGAGAGAAAACCCATATTAACAAAATTAGAAATGAACATGGAGTTATCACTACTGATACCCAAGAAATCCAGAGAATTATAACATCATATTTCAAAAACTTGTACTCCGTGAAGTTTGACAACACAAAAGAGATGGATGAATTTCTAAGTAAACACAACCTACCTAAATTGAATCAGGAAGTTGTGAATTATTTAAATAGTCCTATAACATACAAGGAAATTGAAGAAGTAATCTCGAATCTTCCCACCAAAAAATGTTCTGGGCCAGATGGATTCAGCACAGAATTCTACCAGACATTTAAGGAGTTAATAACACCAATACTCCTTAAACTGTTCCATCAAATAGCAAAGGAAGGAACACTACCAAATTCCTTCTATGAAGCTAATATCGTCTTAATCCCAAAACCTAATAAAGATTCACTTAAAAAAGAAAACTATAGGCCAATCTCTGTGATGAACACAGATGCAAAGATTGTCAACAAAGTCTTGGCAAATCGGATTCAAAAACATATCAAAAAGATCATTTACGGGAACCAAGTAGGCTTCATCCCCGGCACACAAGGTTGGTTCAACCTACGCAAATCAATAAATGTAATTCATCATGTAAACCAGTCCAAAGTCCAAGACCACATGATACTCTCGATAGATGCAGAAAAAGCCTTTGACAAAATCCAACAGCCTTTTATGATCAAAACGCTAGAGACTGTAGGAATGAAAGGAACCTTTATCAATATAATAAAAGCTGTATACAACAAGCCCACAGCAAGGATTATGCTCAATGGGGAACAATTGGAAGCATTCCCACTTTGATCAGGAACTAGACAAGGCTGTCCACTCTCACCACTTCTATTCAATATTGTACTTGAAGTCTTAGCTGAAGCCATAAGACAAGAAAGGGACATAAGAGGGATTCAAATCGGCAAGGAAGAAGTCAAGCTATCCCTAATTTGCAGATGACATGATCTTACACCTGAGTGATCCCAAAAACTCCACCAGGAAGCTCCTGGAACCAATTGAGAAGTTCAGCAGGGTGGCAGGATACAAAATAAATGTGCAAAAATCAGAGGCCTTCCTATATGCCCAGAATGAAAGAAGTGAAAAAGCCTTGAGAGAAACAATCCCATTTACTATAGCCCCTAAGAAAATGAAATACCTTGGTATAAACCTAACTAAGGAGGTAAAAGACCTTTAAAATGAAAACTTTAAAACCCTCAAGAAAGAAATTGCAGAAGACAACAGAAGGTGGAAAGACCTCCCATGGTAATTTTTACAATGTTGATTCTACCAATCCAGGAACATGGATTGTAAAATGGAATCAACATTGCAAAAATGACCATCCTACCAAAGGCAATATACAAATTCAGTGCTATACCAATTAAAATCCCAAAGCAATTCTTTAAAGAAGTTGACCAAACAATCTCAAAATTCTTATGGCGGCACAAAAGACCCAGGATAGCAAAGACAATCCTGAGTAACAAAAACACTGCTGGAGGTATTACCATACCAAACCTTAGTCCATACTACAAATCCATAGTTATAAAAACTGCCTGGTACTGGCTCCAAAATAGACACACAGATAAAGGATAAGGGTTGAAGACCCAGATATAAGCCCACAAAAATACAGCCATTTGATCTTCGACAAAGGGGCCCAAAGAATCCAATAGAAAAAGAACAGCATCTTCAACAAATGGTGCTGACAAAACTGGATCTCCACATGCAGAAGATTAAAGCTGGACCCATACTTGTCACCATGTACAAGACTTAATTCCAAATGGATCAAGGACTTTGATATCAGGCCAGAGACTATAAAAACCACAGTTGAAAGGATAGGGAACTCCCTCGAGCTGATTGGGCTAGGCCAACAGTTCCTAAACAGACATCCAATGGCACAGTCACTGCTACCAACTCTCAACAGTTGGGATCTTGTGAAATTAAAGAGCTTCTGTTCAGATAAAGACATTGTAACACGAGCTCAAAGGCAACCCACAGAATGGGAGAAAATCTTCACTAACCACATATCTGACAGAGCTCTACTGTCCAGAGTGCACAAAGAACTTAGAAAACTAAACTCCAAGGAAAACAATGGCCCAATTAAAAAATGGGCCCTGGAACTTAAAAGAAACTTTACCAGGGATGAAATTAAAATGTCTAACAAATATCTGAAAAAATGTTCCACTTCCTTAGCCATCAGGGAAATGCAAATCAAAACTTCCCTGAGATATCATCTCACCCCGGTCAGGATGGCAAAAATCCACAATACAAACAACAACAAATGTTGGAGAGGATGTGGAGAGAGGGGAACTCTCCTACATTGCTGGTGGGAATGCAGGCTCATACAGCCACTCTGGCGAGCCGTCTGGAGATTCTTAAAGAGATTAAAGATTGAAATGCCATATGACCCTGCTATTCCACTTTTGGGAATAACCCCCCATACAGCAGAGGTTCACCTCGATAGCACAAGCACGACCATGTTCATAGCAGAACTGTTTACAATAGCAAAGTCATGGAATCAGCCCAAATGTCCAACAGTTGACGAGTGGATAAGGAAACAGTGGTACATCTATACAATGGAGTACTACTCAGCCATCAAAAATGATGAATTACTGGAATTTGCCGGGAAATGGATGTCATTAGAAACAATTATATTAAGTGAAGTATCCCAAACCCAGAAAATTAAGCGCCATATGTACTCCCTAATAGGTAGCTCCTAGTACCAAACTCACCCAGCCCACATTGAGACACTCAAAAGTAAACCTATGTAACACAGTAATTGCAAGGATTATGAACAAGAGAGATGGCGTAGGAGGGCCACACCAGAAACAAGGAGAGAAGGGACCATGTTACAGCAGAGAAAATAGGCCTCCATCAAGGTCTGCAAGTAAGTAATGAGAAACCTGGTTAAGTTCACAGACGTTCTTTCCTGATCTCACCAGAAGGGGAGGGCATATAGTCTAGCAGATAAAAAGTAATGATTTTGCAAATGGGTGATGGACCCCTCCCTCACTGTGGTTTCCTACTTTTATTACATCTACCCTTGAATGTGCTATTATAACAGGACTCCAGTTTAACAGCTTTTTGTCGCTGGCCAGGGGGTGACATACGGTGCCCAGCAGGATGGAGTGAAGGGCATTGCAGGAGCAGCAAAACTGCAAAAGAAAAGCAACAAACCACAATCCAGAACTTCAGAGACTCTATATCAATCACATAGAACTAGGCCAGCCTAATCTCTCCCCATCCTGGAGCTCAGGGACATTTGCGGAAGAGGGGGCAGTAAGATTGTAAGAGCAAAAGGATGGGAGGAACAACGATTTGCACGATTCTCAACAACAGTTGGGGCAAAGCAATCATAATGGGACTTTGCATGCCCTGCGCAATGTCCAGCGCACTGTTGCCCTCATAAAGTCTAGCATCTGTAAGGGCACCGATATCCCTGGAGGCAAGGGATTGACAGCGACAGTAGTGTTCCTATGCTTAAGGGGAACAAGAGAAAGGGCTTATGGGAATGCTACAGGGTCCTTATATGTCATCAGAGAGGAGGACCCAGTGGAGAGTCAGGCGTACACAATAAAGGACTCTCTGGGAATTGGGGGGAGGCACTGGAGGATGGGGAGGGAGAGGAGGAGTAGGAGGAGATTCGGGGGGAGGAGGGGGGAGGGAGGGAACTGGTAAAAAATTTTTAAAATGTATAAATAAATTTTTAATAAAAAAATCAGAAAAAAAAGGAAAAAGCTATTGCTATAGTTGGAAACATCAGTTCCCCTCAGTGAATATTTGATGGATGCAACAGACAAACAATGAATAGACATAGAGAGTCAGGTGATTAAAATTAATAAACTAGTATAAAGGATAATAGCCGAATGCTTGCCTAAAATGTTTTCTGAGATCTTCTTTAAAATATAATCCTTTATGAATTTCAAACCCTAACAATTACTTGAAGTTTATTCTCAAACCATATTAGAATTGAACTAGAACTTAATAATAAAAGGTATATGAATATTATTCTGGCATCTAGATATTGAGCAATATGCTTCCTTGAACCATTATGAAAAAAAATAGTGTCAAGAAAACTATGGCAGAACAGGCCTATAATCCCAGCACTTGGGAGTCAAGTCAGGAGGATTATGAGTTCAAAGCCAGCTTTAGCCACAAACTAAGTTCAAGTCCAGCCTGAGTCATACATACAACAGTATGGACTCCCTTCAGTTCCCCAGTCTTTATCTCAATCTAAAGCATTCTAGTGAGACGCGCAGAGCACAGCATAGAACACAGGTAGAGTATGGAAGACAGGGTCAAACAGATTCCACTTTCAAGTGAGAAAGTGAGAAATGTCTATCTACAAGGATAATTCCAGGACAGAACCTTCTCACAGGATAAGAGTAACAGTGGAAGAAGATGCTTTTAAAGGATGAGAGTAAAAACTGGCCAGAGGCACAATAGTATGCATCTAAATTTTGAAATTAGTTGTTATAGTTAGGTACAGAAATCAACTTGATTGTTGAGGTGTTGATATCTGGACACATTTGTAAAAAATTGGTAGTTTTGTTAAGCCCAGAGTGAACTTTCAAGAGATTAAATCTAGGCAATGGGGCAGGTCTAACCTATGATAGAGGGACTAATCTCTGGATAGGTGAATAAGATGGAGGGAGCTGATTGAGAAAGCTGGCATCCTTCTGTAAACTTGCTGACAGACATGCTGGGCTATCAAGTAAGGATTGTCCTTCTCTCAGCTATTATATGGATACAGTGTGATCAGTTCCTTGGGCCTCTGATGTTGGTGTAGGCTTTCCTGCAATACTGGTCAAAGAACTGTAACATGATTATTGAGAGAGAATAACCTCTTGTTTCCTTAAACCTCTAGACATGTTTTTATCAGCAACAATGCAGGCTAACATTGGTCATACTGTTTCTTAAAGGCTCTAGGGCAGATTTCCTTCCTGAGGGTTCTTTTTTTGCCCAGGTGATCAACAGGCCTATTCAGATACTTTTAAATGAGTGGACAGGGATACATCTTTTCTTTTCCAGAACACTTCTAACTAGACAGTAATCTTATGAGCTCCCAGAAATTTAGAATATCTATCTCCATCTGGAGCCAGAGATGTGACTAATTCCCATTCTTTTGACTGGTAACCAATGATTTGAAGTTTCAGCTTCTGATTTTTAAGACTGTTGATTGACCTGCATATCTTCTTTGAGTATGAATGAATAACCAAGGGATAAATGCACAACTAAGTGCTTGAGTACCTGCCTGACTATATTCTTGTATCAGTATAAAAAATGTTTTAGTTTTAACATGCTTAATATCTTCTTCAGTACTTTGCCATGTTCTCATTTCAGCATTAAAAATGTCAAGAAATATAAATATATAATAAAATAAGTATGTCAATATGTAATATCTTCTATATTATAGATACATAAAATTTAAAATTGTTTTAACACAAATTTAACAAAGTTTAACACAACACAAAGTATATATTTTTAAAAATGTGCAATTTAAAGAGATTTGTAGTAAATTCGTACCACTAACTTCATGCATGAGAAAATTAAAATGTTAATTATATACATTTTTATTTTTTTTATTATTTATTCAGTTGTACATGTAGGCATGTGTGTATGTATGTGTGTGTGCGTGTAGAACCATGGACAAATTCGGGAACCACCATGGACGCCTCCACCTCTTCCTTCTTTACTCTGCCCCGGGATTCACAGGCTCTGCCCTACCAGGACCAGAAATGCAGGCCGCCGACCCCCCCAGCCCCCCCTCCCCGCTTCTGCCCGGCGTCTATAGGTGGGGTCTAAGATCCAAATGCAGGACCTTTTGCCTGCGAGGCAGAGGCTTAACCCCTGAACCACCTCTCTAGCCCCCAATTTCTATACATTTTTAAATTAGAAACTTAAAGGAAAAATAATAATTTAAGTCAAAATAAAACACCAGAGATCTTAAATTTTAGAGGATGGATATGTTATAAATTTCTGCAATTTATAACAAGAATTAACTTAAAATTACCCTTTAGATAAACTTCATTGAGCAATAGAGAAAGAGAGAGAGCTTTGCAAACACAGACAGCCATAATCAAGTCTTAAAGTGAGAGAGAAATGACTAGACATAGCCATCATGTATAGCATAATTGAAGTCCTGAAGAGAGATATTTGAGTCCTGAAATTTAACATATAACATCATGACCATTAGCAAACATAAGAGTTCTCCCTATAAATCCAGAGAAAGGGGGGTTTTCTGATTCTTACAGGTTTTCAGGGGATTAGGCAAGCTTTGCATCACATGATGTAGCCTACATGGCAGAAATCACAGATGCAAGCCCCAGGTGAGACTTTAATTCAGAGTTGCCTTTGTCATGAGCAACAGTGAGCTGGGCTTGCTTTTCCTGCCAACATCTAAGTACTCTAACCTTCACAGCAGATGCCGGTCACTTCTTTGTCCTAAGAGAGAGACTTCAGAGAGAAATACCTGGTTTCTGGGAAGGAAAGAGAGGCAGCTAGAAGGCCTTCCATATAATAAAGTTGACTAAACTCTAGAAATATAGATGGAGACAAAGACAGAAAAAAAATGCAATGAAATGCAAACTGCTTCTTTGTAAAGGAGAATAAAGATAAACTGCTAGTCAAGCTAAGAGAAAAGAAAGACTTAAAAACAGGAAAGAGAGAAGGCAGAGGGTAAGTGAGGAAAAGGGATAAGAGAAAAGAGGTGCTAAAATAAGAAATGACAGAGACTTATGAACAAGAAACTTTGTGAACATTTAAGGATACTGGAAGAATACTTTGATATGTAGAAAGGTCATAATTGGGATGAAATTCTTTAAACCCATACAAAACATAAACTGTGATAAATCACATGAGACCTAGCTGACCTAAATAAATCTATATGAATTGAAGAAGTTATATCTGCAAATGACATCATCCCAAAAAAGAACCAGGAAAAAGTCAGTTCATCAATTAATTCTTAGCACTTTAAACGAGGAAGAAAGCCAGTGCTCCAAAATTTCTTCCAGAAAATAGAACCAGAAGGAACATATTTTAAAGTAATATACAGGGTCAGCATAACCCTACAAAACCATCCAAAACCATAATCAAAAAGAAAATAATAGGCAGGTATTGACTGTAAACATAAATGCCAAAATTCTAAAAGTAATATTATTGAATCTATTTTAACATATATAAATGAATTATATACTTTGAAAATAATCTTGATTTTGGAAGGATATTCAAAGCCCTTCTAAAGAAAATGGTGCTACATCATACATGCATTCTTCCAGGAAAAAAAACTAACCTAGGCATAGACTTTATACTGTCCCAAATGTAATTCAGAATGCATCAAAGACTATGAAATGACAAGGAATGAGAAAATACAGTGAGACTTCTTGTCTTAGTAAATTTCTTTTTTCTAAGAAAATTTGGATGATGGATTATGAAATCTAGGACCTTTAGAGAAATCTATTTTGGGGATGGAGCATTTAAAGAGCAAGCTAGCTCTGTGAGAGGTTGGCATATGTAGGAGGAGTATATTTTGTTTACTCTGTATGTTCTGAGCATGATCACTCAAATGGTCATAGGGAAAGATGATGAAAATTGAAATAAGCCTTTTTGTTTCTTCCTGTAAAGAACATGCCTTTTGGTTGGCATTATAAAATGTTTAACTCAGGAAAACATCTTCTGGTGAAGTTGCTTCAGTCATCTCACTAAATTTTGAAAATTATAGCGAGGGCTACCAAGAAGAAAATTGCATGTTGTCATCAGTTTAGGCAATAAGGTAATAATTTAAATAAAGTACTTTCCTTATTAATTTTGTCAGTTATTTTTCTGCCAGATGTTACGCTTGGATGATTAACTAGCCCAATGTTTTGCACAAGTTCACACATGGAACAATTTCTTCCTTACCAAAGGATTTCTAAGAGTTTTGATGGTGATGGCTAATCAGCATCAACTGGACTGAATTGGAATGAATCATCTAGGAGAAACAACTATGCATATTTTTTTAACAATTTTCCAGACAGGGTTAACTGAAATTTCAAGAGCCACACTGAATACAGGTGACACCATTCCATGAACTTGGGCTTTGGACTAAATAAGAAGGGAAAAGGGAGAAAGCAAACTGCACACCAGCTTTTTTCTGCTTCCTGATTGAGGAAACAATATTGCCAGATGTCTCCTGATTTTTTGTAACCATGCCTTCCACATCAGAAGGGTCAAACTATAATCTCAACAATAACCCAAAACTAAAACACAAAACAACCCTCACTAGTTCACCAAAAAATTGAAAGTAAACGAAAAATGGTTGACTGTAGTGTTTATTTAAAATAGTGCCTATCAGTTCCCTAGATCTTGAGTCTTAATGCCACAAGATCACCTATGTGGATATTTACAAGACCACCAATGTGGATATTGATTTTGGAACTTGAGGGTCTCCTCTGTTGGTCTCAAGAGGGCAATGTATACATTTTCAACACAACCATTTCAGTTCCACTCCCAGGTCTGAGGATAAAGGCTTGCAAATGGTAGGCCGACTATCCACTGTCTCCCCTTCATCTCTTCTGTCACCATTACTGAATTCCCTCTAAATTTGGGAAACTGATAGTAAAATTTATAGCAAGATCAAGAACAGTTTTTTTTTTTTTTTGCAGAATGCTTAACACATGCACTTCTTAAATGTTACTGAGTTTTCTGTTAAAGTATGAATGTTATGCACAAGATGCAAATTTGCAATGACTAATACAATGCAACAAATGTGTTTGAACGCCTAAATATGATTCAAAAAGCAAACAAATAAAAAGTTAAAATCTTTGAAAATGAAAATGACAATGTCATATACAAATTAAATTTTGGTTAGAAGAAAAATGGGGATATGCTTGTTAAGTTAATGAAAAAAACAAATAGCATATATACTGTAGTGATTGTGGCCAGCTACAATGTCATGAGTGTGCAGACATAAATGGAAAAGAATTATTTGAAGGGAGAAAAATGAGAAAGAAAAAAACCTTTAAAGTGAGATTATACTTACAGAGAATAACTGGCAGCCTTCTCTAATTTGAATTCCATCAGAAAAATAATGCTTCAAACATTCATACACTGGAAATTTCCAAATGTTGGTGTAAAGAAATCTGTGTAAATGAGAAGTATAGATATTTAAGAGTGTGTGTATGTATATATATGGGTGATCTATCATATAAAGGTTCTTTTCAGATCTGAGATACAGCTCAATGATAGAGAACTTGCCTGACATGCAAAGGTCTTGGATGTGGTTCCCAGTATTACCAAAATTGGTGGGATGGTTTAAACATTTTTCAGTAGTATTAATGAATTCCTACCTATTTCTCTAGATATATTCCACAGGACAAGGTATTGAAAATTTTAAGACAAATGTACTTCAACATGTGATATGGGTCATTTACCCCATCAGTGCTGATTTCTTATCAGATATTTATACCACACTGATAAGATATTTATATTCTGACTTCAACCCTCAATGCATTGCCAAGTGGAAGAGATAAGCGGGACTAAGGAGCTAAGATTCCACAGTTAACTTCCCTGTTTGAAAAGTACCTGTCACCTCTGTCACTTTGTCTTAAATATGTGTTTCCCCAGGGCTATGACAAACTTCTAGCTCATGTTCTTCCAATTCTGCTATGCAACTCTCAAACAATAGAAAGGGGAAATTTCTGAGTTCATAGAAAAAAAGTATGAAATATAGAACTTTTTTAAAATTTATAAATGTCAGGATGATTTCCCTACGGTGTACTAATCCTATCACTGTGTTTCAGTGAAATTCAGCTAGTTCTGTATTCACATTGAAGCGATCAGTAGGAAAACAATACTGACCTGCATATATGACTTGTCTCAGAACAAGGTATTGAAAATTTTAAGACCAATGTACTTCAACATGGGACATGGGTCATTTACCCCATAAGTGCTGATTTCTTATCAGATATTTATACCACACTGATAAGATATTTATATTCTGACTTCATTTTATATTTATATTCCACTTGCATTGCCAAGTGGAAATCATGCAGAGTAGAGTGTTGTTTCATGGTTTAACTTGTTTTTAATACTCAAAATGTGATTTTCCTCATATAAAAATTGTGATAGTAATATCTATGAACTATTGTGATGAGTAGTTCATTCATGTAAGATGCTGAAAAAAGAAACTCAGCTGAAATCGATTGTTCAGTATGTGTGAGAGTATAAATACATACACCCAGATCACTAATTTTAAATATCTACACAGATCATTTTGTTTACATGATGGGAGGCAGCTCAGTGTATGAACAGTACTTATGGCACCTGTGACAGTTTTCACACCACTTTTTTTGCATGGCTCCATGTAAGTATGTCTGGAGACCCTGCTGCTTCCATTTAGAATGATTTTGAATGGAAGAAGGAAATGTTACTGAACATATAGAAGGAGTTCCAAGTACTCCTAGGGATTAAAGTTCATAGTGGCAAAAAGTGACCTTGTTAGCTGACTTTCTGAACTGTACTAAGATCTACAGAGAAAGAGGAAATAGAATGTCACTTGCTAATCAGTAGAGGATTGTTGCTGCAGTTTGCATTTTACAGGAGGTATGAATGATCAAAAGAAGGGAGGCCAGGATGAGACAAAAGCACAGTTCATGTCACAGGAGAAAGGAAGAGTTGAAATTCAAACAGAATTATTGAGAAGAATAAATATTTCCTTTATCTGCCATGCATGTGGCAGCTTCAGTTTTTCGACTTCTTCTAGAGGTGCTAGCATAGCTCCCTCCCCTTGCCTGTTCAACTCCTAGAGGACGCCCATGCTTTCTGACTCCTGGCTTTTTCTTCCACTCTCAAAGTCAGCTGTGTGGCTTCCCTGCTTTTTTCCACAGATAACCCTCTCTTAATTTTTTCCCTGCTTTTCTTTTCTAAGGACCCTTTGATTGCATTAAACACACCTGAAATGTAAGATAATTTCCCTGATTTAGAATTAAGTTATAACAACGCTAATTTTACCTAAAACCTTACTATACTTTCGTTATGACATTTAGTACATTCACATGTTCCAGGAGCTAAGACATGCACATCTTTGAGGCCATCTGTCTACCTATGCAATTAGTCCTGATCACAAGACTTTGAGAAGTATTTGAAAGTTTCTCCATGCAGGTTTGATCTGTTCACACTCTTTCTACTGACTCTTGAAGGAAGCCACTGTGAAGTTTGCTTTAAAGAGCCTCGCTAGGGATTAAATATCAATCTCCCTGAAAACTTCATCCGTTGGCACTGAAGTTACCAAGTGGGAGTATTAAGAGGTGGAGCCTGTGCGAGGGGGTTAGATTACAGTTTATCTGTCTGGATGAGCTTCCAAGAATGAGGCATGTGATCCTGCATCCCCTAAGCCCCTTCTACTAGAGGATGCAGCAAATTGCTGCCTGGAAGGAAGAAACCCTCCCTCATCAGATCCTGGCTCTGTCAACAACTGACTTGATTCTAGAAATTTCCAGGCTTGGCATTGTAAGTAATACGTTTTCATTGTTTTTGAATACACAGTTAGGTACTTTAAAAACAGAACACATGAACTAAAAGTGAGTGGGAATTATACTGTACCTTAAGGGCATGATAGCTATATGAATTATTGATAGCACTTGTCTATGTTCTCTAATTGTTACCCAATCATTTCTTTATAGAGACATGAATATTTGTGTTATTGGGTCTATAAGTCAATACTACTAGTTTACCTTGTTTTTAATGTTTTCAAAACTTCTCTACTGAGAACTCTTTTAGGAAATCATATTTCCTTTTCAACATGTATTAGTAATTGTTATGTTCCTTCCTTCCTTTCTTTTGTTCTTTCCCTTTCTGTTTGCACTTTTTGTCTGAAAGGACAAGATACTGCAAAGCCATCTTGTGTCCTTCCTGCTATACCAAGCTCATTTTCTTACTGGAAGTCTGAGGTCTGAGTGTAAAACATGCTTATTTTTGCTAAAGTGTCACTTTCTTGGTCCTATCAACTAGTGAAGCAAGGAGATAGATGTGTACGTAATACTTTATAGTTTGTCTCAAATGATCTGTATCACCTATGTCTCACTCATGCTAAATTATTTACAAGATTACTACTTCCATTTCAAATTGTTATCACATGGGTTGTTGTAGTGCCTCCTTGCTTTTAGATAACCTTAACTCCAAAGCCGGTAAACCTTTCAACCACTCTCTTCAGTTTTTTCTGATCTGTAGTACTGGTGTGGTTTCAGAACTCTTTTAGCCAACATGCAAATGAGAAATAGTTTTATCAGGTTTGTTCAGCTAGTGTCATCTAACGACTCCTATCATTACCAAAGTTAGTTACATAAGCAACTTATTCTTCCATTCCACTCAATTTAACCATAATTTGGTTATATTCTTTGGCTCTACTTAGCAGTCCATCCTGGAATTTCCCAATATTTTACCTGATTTCTTAAACATTGATACAAATTAAAGGTCACAGTCTATAGCGAAGTTATAGCCAATCTCCTATATTCACCATGAGAGATTCATAGAATTCCTTCTCTCCTATAAAGGCCCATCTCTTCATATGTAATGTACTAATTTTTATACCATCCTGACAGTTTGCCTTTGATAGCCATGATCTTCTCTCTGTCTCTCTTTCTCTCTCTCTCTCTCTAACTTTATTTTTGGCATATCTATTTTTAGTTGTTTTGGGTAAAATTCATACAGTTCTCTATAATGGCTATCCTAATTTATACTTACGCCAACAGCATATAAAAGTTCCTTTTCCTCCACTTCCTTGCTAGCCTTTGTTATTTTGATTTCATGATAATAGGCATTGTAAATGAAATGTGATAGTACATAATCATTGTTCTGATTGCAGTTCCCAGTGGGGGGGCTAATTATGCTGAGGATTTTTTTTTTCATTTTGTTGCCCATTTGTGTTTCTTCTGTTGGGAAGTGTCTAATCATACCATTTGCCCATTCGTTCAGCTGGATTACTGGGATTTTTGCTGCAGATAAGCTTTCAGAGTTCTTCGTGCATTATATATGCTGGGCATTACCCTCTGTGGGATGACAGGTGCCTGGTTGTTTCTTTCCCTATGCAAAAGCATTTCCGATTGATGCAATCCCATGGGTCTTATTTTGCTTTTGTTTCCTGTGCTTTTGGGGTTGTGTTCTGAAAATATTTGCCTGTTCCAGTATCTTGAACAGTTTCCCCTGTTTTAGTCTGAATTTTTCAAGTCGTTTATATTAACACGGCCAATCCATTTCAAGCTAATTTTTTTATATTTCTCTGAATAGATTCTAATTTTCTAAGCAGAATTTATTGGCAAAACAGCCATTCTTCCTATGTTGGTGACTTTGTGGAGACTATGTTGGTTGTAGTTGTATGTATTTATTTCTCTCCTGTTTTGTTTTTCTGCACAATTCTTTCAAACCAAGATCACAATTTTAGTTACTACAGCTGTAGTATGATGAATTGAATAAGTATTGCATTACTGGTGATACAAATGCTTTTTTTTCTTAAAATTGTTCTTGCTGTTTTGGATTATTCTGAGTTAGGATTTTGCTTTGCTTTTTTGATGAATGTCATTGATGTTTTGTGATGATTGCATTGAGTACATAAATTGCTTTCCACTATAATGTTTACTGTCTCTAGTTTTGCCATTTGAGAATATAGTAGGATTGGAATCACCTGATGCCTAGCTTTCCCAAGCTATATTTGTCTAACCATGCTCATTTAATACACCCGCACAAACAACCATGTAGCTTGATAACTCATTTTTGTTCACTGTTGAATAACATTCCATTGAAGAGATGCTTTATAATTTATCTAGTCACCTATTTTCTAGCATCGTTCATTTCCTGTTTGAACCAACTTACTATAGATGATCATGTGGAAGCTGCCCCCCCCTTCCCCGGGGAGGGCAGGGGATTGAGATGTTTTCACAGGAACCAAGAAAAGAAATAGGAACCTGTTTTAAGATTGTTAGGTAAGTGGAACTAGGCCCGCCTAACCTCTCCCCATCCTGAAGCTCAGGGAAATTTGCGGTAAGATTGTAAGCGCACAAGGATGGGAGGAGCAATGATATGCAAGATACTCCACACAAATTAGAGCCGAAGCAATCATAATTGGACTTTGCGTGTCTTGCGCAATGTCCAACACACTATTGACCCCACAAAGTCTAGCATGGACTAAAGGCACTAGGATCTTGGAGGCAAGGGATTGACAGCCACAGTAGTGTTCCTATGCTTAAGTGGGACACAGGAAAGGGTTCTGGGAAATGCCACTGGGTCCTTGCACCTCATCGGACAGTAGGACCCAGAGGAGAGTTGGGCATGCACATTTAAGGATGCTCCGGGGATGGGAGGGGGAGGCACTTGGGGATAGGGAGAGAGCGGGAGGGGAGGGGGGCACAGGGCCGTGGGAGGTCGGATGGAGGGAGGGGACGGGTGTACCTGTTAAGTCTGTATAAGTGTAAATAAAAAAAAAGATTGTTAGGTAAGATCACGTTCAACTATGCAGCAGTCAAGTATTTTGTTAATGACAGCATTTATATCACCAGCAACAATCAATGAGACTTTCAGTTGTTCTGTATCCTAACAGACCTACACTGTCAGTTTTCCATGTTTTCGTCTTTCATATCACTTCCCTGAAGACAAAACCTAACTAAGGGGAAGAAGTTTGCTATCTCTATAAGTAATGGAGACATGGTTGTAGAAACTATGGATTAATAAACTTTCAGCAAAGGTCTAGTAGATAAATAATTTTGGCTTTGTGAGCCAGATAACCATTCATAATATGCATTGCTACATGTGTTTCTTAAAACATATAGACAATAGAAAAGCAAAGAATTCTTGTGAAATATTATAGCTTGTGTACAAGCAAGACTGTGGTTCAAATCTGGCCTTGAACCTAATTTATTGAAAAGATAAAAAAAATCTACCTATTAAAAAAGGCCCATATAATCTCACACCACAAAGGTAATTATGTGAAGATATGCTTTCTTTCCTTTTAATTGCTTTCCTGAATGATTTCATGGCCATACAATATTTAAGACTGTGGTGAAAGAAAATTTCATCCACAATATGCCATTTATTTCATTATAATATTAAATTCCATATAACATGATAAGCATATTTCACATTATGAAATGATAAATATTATTGGCATGTTTGTACCAAAATGCATTGAACTGGCAAGCCCTAATTAACTTAATGATTCTTTTATTATAGGGTACTTAAGTTATTTCTAATATTTGCAAGTATTTACAAAGCTTCAATAAATCTTACAAGACTACAGCTCTAAGTAAATTGAATTTTTTCAAAGTAAATTTATTTTAAGATATAGTCCCAAGGCTATGGTAAGTGAATTATAATCTGTAGCACAAGTCACATCATGATGAGTTATGTAGCTGCTGTCTTAAGCATTGCACATGTATATATTGTCACTTTAATTTGTTAATTCATTAATGTAATATCCCAACAATTTGTAATTCAGTAATGTAAAATCTGGCCTTGTTATTAATTTTCTGTTTGTTTGATTATTCAAATATAATACTTTATAATTGATCTATTTTTCATTTGAATTTTTCATATCCTTATCCTATGCACCTTGCACATTGTATTAGACTCCATAAAAGCTTTCATTCAATTGCATATTATGCTTTGAACATATATCCCCACACTTTCCTCTCCACTTTCTCAAACTTTATCTTTAAAATGAGAGAGAGAAGTTTAGTATCTTTGTAGGTAACAGAAGTATTATGAACTTGAGCAATAGGATAAGAATTAGCAAACTTTTCCTATAAAAGTCTAGAAAATGAACATTTTCACCTTCATGGAATAGATGGGTTTTCATAATTATTAATTTCTACCTTTCTGTCTCAAAACTGCTTCATTTCCCCTCCCCATCTGAATAGTGCCTTTTGTCTCTCATGACAGTTTGGCTTTTACCTCCACATCATATAAACGTACATGATTTTGTATACCTATAAAAAAATCTAGGGTCCACAAATGAAATGAAAGAAATGTGGTATTTGCCTTTCTCAGACTGATGCATGTATTTAATGTGATAATCTCCAATTGTATCAGTTTACCTGCAAATGACATTAGTTCATTCTTTATGGCTGAGTAAAATTTCATTGTCTACTTACTGCAATTTCTTTATCCATTCCTATGTTGGGGGGTCACATGGCTGGACTTACAGAGCTATTGCTGTGAGTGCTGCAATGAACACTGGTGGGCAAGCATCTCTGTGACATGTCCAAATGAAGGATCATAGCTTGCTCATGTCCTCATTCTAGTTTTGTTTTTATAGAACTTTTGCACTGATTTTTACAGTAGCTGGACTAATTTCAGTGCCCATTTTTGTGTTGCTCTTTGCATGTCTCGTAAAGATGATTGTGTTCTCTATATACACTGGTATTAATTCTTTATATGTGTTCTTTTATACATTTTATCATTTGATATCCTATATTGTGAGAGTTCATGATGTCTCCTGAGGATTATCACATTGTATTCTCATTATCAGTAGTTTCTAAATACTGACTTGGTGTATTCCAGACCAGTTTTCTAATTAATTTGATACCTGGGAACTACAAATTGATCTTCGGCTGTTTGAGGCTTTGTTCATGTCTCAAGTTGCTGTTCCACATGTTTGCCTCCAAGGAAATAAATCATCGTCTCTCTATTTTGATTGACACTGTCATAGATAATATTCACTGATTTTTATGTGTAGTATTATTTAATTAATTAGAGAAGAGTTGTAGCATATAGTTATTCAGAGAAGCTGAGGAAACTATACTGATTATAGATGTGTAGTGAGTATAAATCAATGGCTTATTTGCCAATCTCAATAACTAAAAACAAAAAAAGGTTTATTTTACTAACAACTTCTAATGAAAGAAAGTTAATACAGACTCTATAATTGAGAATGTAGGTTCATGCATGCTGTTTAATTTGGACATAATAATTTTTCCCTAGAAATACTTTAATTGACATATAATTTCTATATTTATGAACTACAGTGTATTTGGTATAGGTATATAGTACAGTATCAAAGTTTCATAATTAGTATTACTTTATATGGAAAGTTTCAAACTCCAATTTTGTAGTTTCTTATAACTTGTATAATACATCAATATGGATTGTAAATCAGACTACTGTGCTGAATATTAGAATTTTTCCTCTTATGTACTTGTGTATTGATGCCCATTATCTAGTCTCCTTCTACTAAGTTTGTGACTTCTTGTCTACTCTGCACATCTCTGAAATAAACTTTTTTATCCTTGCAGTGAAATATGGAATATACTATCCAGTTTTTCATTTCAAAGAAGTAACAACATACATATTTCCATTTGATAAATTTTACTTAAATAATTTTAACATACATATATGTTGTGATATATGTTAACAATTGATTTTTCCTGGTTTTGAAAACTATGATATTAATATAAATACACTCTCTTGTCAAGTGACTATTTGAATTGTTTCTAATTTTTGACAATTACAATCAGTAAAGAAAATGCTCCTGCTGCCTGGGCTACAAAGAAAAATAGCTGACAAATTGTTCTCTACTGTGATTGTACCGTGCTATTTTTCACTTGCAATATATGAGTATTGTCCTAAATCCTATCTCTATGCAAGTTTTAGTATTAGTGTTTGCACTTCACTGTGACAAAATGCACATAACATGAAATGTACCATTAGTGACATATCATATATTCACAATATTCCTACTTCCACAGTCTGGTCCCAGAGTAGTTTTCTTTCATCGGAAGGAAACCAATACCTTATGCAGTAGCTCACTACTCAGTAACTTCCATTGTTCATTACCTCTCAGCTCTAGACTACCAGTGTCTCTACAGATTTTTTGCAGTCTCTAATGATGAAGGAATATCTTTATCTATTTTAAAGTAACATATCTTTGGGGAATAATGCTGAATGTCTCTTTATACAAATTGGGCACTTATACAACAATGTAAAAGTCTGTTTACAGACTTGGTCTAGTCTGACTTCAGTGTGTTGATTTCCTCATAGTTTTTATTCATTGGATGAAATATTCATCCAAATATAAAGTTTGGACATAGATTACAGCTCAGATAGAATTTATGCATTTGAGAATATCTTCTCAATATATTGCTTATACACATTCCTTAAAAATGTCTCTATCCCAAATTTATTGTACTATAACTGACAAATACAATGTTGTGTACTGAGCATAAAATATAATGAATGTCTACTGAAGAGAAGTTTCTAATTGTTAGATGTATTGGTCAGGGTTTTCTGGAGTTACAGAATCAACAGAATGAATATATAAAAAGGAAATTTATTGAATTGGTTTATGAAATATGGCTGAAATGGTCCAATAATGGCTGCTAGTAGCTGCTCAGTCCAGTAGTCCACTGTTTGACAGCTGAAGGAGTGTCTTTAGTCACATTGAAGACTTGGAGGATTGGAGAGCTGGGGGATTGGATGGAAGAAACAAAGAAACGAGGCAGCAGAAGGGAAAAGCATTTTCTCGCAGAGTTTCAGAGAGTCTCTTCTTTTCTCAGTCTCCTATTCTGTAGTTCCTTTTGTCTGGTCCTCTGCTGGGAAGTTCCAATGAGATCTGTGGAGGATCCAATGGGATCTAGGGCTGGTCTTTGTATTGGAAATGTATTGATCCAGATAATCTCTTCAGGTGGTCTCAGCTGATCGTAGTTAATGCCAGGTGTGTCAAGTTGACACCCAGGATTAACTATCACTTTAGACTTGCAATTTTCACTTTTAAAATCGGTTCTTTTTAGAATGGAATCAGCCTAGACATCCAGTAATAGAGGAATGGATAGTAAAAAGGTGATACATACTCTCGATGAACTGCTATTCAGCTCTCAAGAAAAGTGAATGAAGTTTGCTGGTAAATGGATAAAGTTGAAAGAAATTATACTGAATGAAGTATCCCAGACACAGACAGACAGACTCCACATGTTCTCCCTTATAAACGGGTGAGGGTGTGAAACCCTCAAAATGATATACTCAAGGTAAACTTCTATAACACCCGCACACTGCAAAGGAATATAAGAAAAGCACTCAGAGCTCAACCAAGATGTGTCATATTTCAAAGGAAGATTATTGAGGCAGAAAACCCAACTGACCAGAGTGCAGAATATAAGCCACCCTGAAATGCTCAGGCCTAATCAGACCATCAAAATATTTTCCCACCTTTCCCACCCTAAGACTCGGTGAACCTCATGGAAGAGGGGGCTATAAGACTGTAAGAGCCCAAAGATGGAGTAGTGCTATGAGAGAGCTGCTAAAAGCAGGATCTCACTCCAATTAGAACTTCTACCACTAGATCTACGATATCAGCGTTTCCCTAATTCCCAAGAGGATCTCGGGGCAGGTACTGGACAAGGGAAGGGGAACCGCCCCATTTATGACTTTGCCCACTGAAGAGACACTTATATTACAACATATATCTGACTCCCTTACAAGCACAGACATCCCAAAGAGGGCCCTGTGATCCACACACGCAGAAGGATAGGAAGGGGGGAGGGACATGGCTAGATTGAAGAGGAAAGGGGATGAAGGCAGAGGAAGGCCGTGGCTGGGGAAGGGGTCTGGACAGCAACATAGGCTCATTTTATTTGTATATGAAAAGCTCTCAATAAAAAAAAAAATTAGTGCCTTCTACATTCTGAGAAATGTTTTGTACCCTGAGATTGTGAATATATTTTACATTTTCTTCTGGAATAACATTTCAGTAAGTGTGAATTTAAAAATTTGATATTTAATTATTCTCTTTATATTGAACTGTTGTTATGTATTTCACTGTTACATAGGGTAACAGTATTATGTCCTTTGGGAAGGCCAGGTGCCTTTTGAAGAAAACAAAAGAAGGAAAAATATAACAATATTTGATCATGTATTTTCTTCTATGAAATTCCTCAAATCAGATAATATTCCTCCAGTCATATGTCTCTTTGTAATTAATTCTCTCATATTTTTATTATTGGGGAACAATTCTGCTTCATGTATTATTACAGGCATAACAGTATAAGACATTGGATATTTGACTTTTAATTATTAATTTTATTTTAGTACTATAAAGGTATTACACCATATGTTATCATGCAGAGAATTAGCATATTTGTTTTTCATCTCCACTTTTGCCCCAAATCATGTCTGTTGTCATAATGTCCATATTTGCCTCCTTTGAATATGTCTTTTCTTTTATACTTGGATTTTGAAATTTGCCTAGCCTAAGAAGGTTGGATTATTTTATATTTATTCTTTGAGAGTTCATGAAGCTTCTTTATAAGTTGCTATTTTAACAAAGTTTAAGATAAGTATGGACATTGCTTCTTAAAAAAAAAAAATATATATATATATATTCTAGTTAAAAATAGATGTCAACCTGACAATTGAAGACTGAGCTCAGAGCACATATGTGCAGAATTAGTAGTTAAGGCAATTCCTAAGTAGGCCTCTGGGAGATTGTCTGATTGATTTAGAAAGAATCAGCCCACAATAAGCAAGCTGATAAGATGGAGAAAGCTGGCTCAGTAGTTTGACGTACTTCAGCCTACTTCACCATACTTTCACTCTGGCAAGTGAGAAAGTTTTTCCCTTTTCCATTATTTCTTATGAATGTGGTGTGTCTAAGTCACGGAGTTCCAGATGTTGGTATAAATTCTCCTGACAAGCTCCTGACAAGAAAAAGTTCCTTATTCCCCTAAGTTGTTTGGTCTTGAATTTATCATTTATCATCAACATACAGATTCGTCATAACCATATACATATATATTAATAAATACAAATATAAATATATGCAAATATGTGTATCCATTCTGTCTATCCTCTTGCTTGTTTTGCACAAATGTAGTGATAAGCTTCCTGGTTCTCCATAGGTCACTTGTCTTTAAGTTATTGACCACAGTTAGACTCTTTAGCACTTTTTTAAATTCTCAGATATTGTATCTTTTGGTGTTAGAATTTGATTTTTATTTGGTTCTTATTCAATTTCTACATTTCTCAGGTAAGAAGTCCTACTTTTCCACTCATTCTATTGTTTTTTACCTTGAGCATATTTATAATAAAGTCTTTCCCTGAAAATTCAATATTTGTGCCATCTCGAAGATTTGTTTTTGATAATCATTGCCTCTTTTTTCTTCCTCTTTATACTTCTATTATTTTGACATCATATTCCAGCCATTGCAGTTGATATGCACCAGGGAAACTGAAGGTTCTTTCTTAAAGAATGCTACATTTTGTTAACTTGAACTGATCTGATGATATCAGATAATTAACTTAACTTTATTGGTTTTTTCATTGTGCACGTGTGTGTGTGTGTGTGTGTGTGTGTGTGTAGAGAGAGAGATAGAGAGAGAAAAAGAGAGAAAGAGAAAGAGAAAGAGAGAGATTTGCTTCTACTTTTTTGTGCATTTGCTCCACAGTTCTCCAGTAATGTTATGTGGGAAGTTTATTGCATATCTGTGAACAACTCTGTGTGCAAGTCTCTTTCCTGGTGTCCTGCTAGGTAATTTTCAGCTACTTCTGCACCATCTCTGATGTCTATCTCTTCAGTTTAGCAAGACTTCTTTTTGTTTCCATCTCTTCATAGTATGGGTGAGGAAAAAAAATAGGACATAAACAAGGGCAAATGTGCTTGTACTCCTATCTTGTACTGAGGGTTTTGAAACCTTGTCCCTGGAAACCATATTCTCGGAAACCACTTTCTCGGATATTCAGTCCTGGTTTACAGATGCCTGATGAGGAAAGGAAAAAAATCTGCATAATGAGTAAGAGAAGTCTTCATTAGGGACCTTTTACCACTTTTACAATGCAGTATCATTTTGATTTATAAGATAATAATTGGCATCGATATCAACATTGCTTTTTTATCTGTGGAACATTTTTTTTATTTCAGGATAATCAATATTTACCCCAATATTTTTTCTTACTCCCGATTTTTCAAGTTTTCTCATGAAGAGTATTGTTGGTTAAATGCAATTTAGAAAGGCAATTTGAAAATCCCATAAAGGTTGTAATTACATTCTTAGCAATAAAAAGTAAAAAAGAAATATTAAATGTTGGAAGTGGTGGGTTAAAAACAATTACAAGGATAGCAAGGGAAGTAGTGTTCAGGGGAGGGATATAAAGAAAACCTATTGAGGGAAACATTAAACATGTAGGTTATTGCAAGGTCTAAATAAAATAACGACATGGGGATAGAGAAAATTAAGGGTAAGAGATAGGAAGGATCTGCTGGCTCGATGTATTTATTTATAACACACTGCATTTCAAAGACTTCTACATCAGGATATGGAACCATGAACTCTGGCATAGAGTAAAATAGATTACCAGATAAAGAATAAGGAAAAATAAGATTCAGGTAAAATAGTTACAAATTGTAGACCATATTATTCAAGATAGCAAAAATGTAAGTTCTTAGGAGAGCATTATCTTAGGTAAGTAGGTAGGTGATTAATTTTGGTTTGCATCCTATATCCAAGAACACCTTTTCTGGTAGGGTCTCATAAAGCTACCACTCCTGTGTAAGTCAGGATTCTCTAGAACCACAGAATCAACAAAATGAATATATAAAAAGGGAATTTAATGAACTGGTTTATGAGATATGGCCAATATAGTCCAACAATGGCTGCCAGTAGCTTCTCAGTTCAGTAATCCAGTGGGTGATGGCTGAAGGCTGGAGGATTCCTGGAGAGTCTTTAGTTATGTTGAAGACTTGGATGTTTGGATGGCTGGGAGGTTGAAGAAGCAAAGAACCCAAGTGGCAGTAAAGAAGAGAATTTTCAAGCACAGATTCAGAGTGTCTGTCTTCAAATTCTTCTGTTTTATGGTTCCTATTATCTGGTCTGCTACTGGAAGGTTCCAATCAGTTCTAGGGCTGGTCTTTGTACTGTAAATGTATTGATCCAGATAATCTCTTCAGGTGGTCTGACAGCCTTAGTTAGTGCTGGTCAAGTTGACAACCAGGATTAACTATCACACCTTCCAACATGTAGTTGACAGCACTTTTATTTAAAAACAAGAACACACTAATTATATGTTCAGATAATTGGAAATAGAATCCATTCCACATTGCTCATCAATTCTACAAGAAATCTCACTACAAATATTAAATTTATCATAAAAGAAGGATGGCCTGGTGCATTTGCTATGCAATCTTTTGTCCTTATACTATTTTCTGATCCCCTTCAAACTGTTTTGTTGGCATTTTCAATCATATTTCTTCTCTCTTATTAGTGAAAAATCTATATACTACACAGATTTAAAGAGTGTTGGTGGACTTAATGAGTGACTGGATGAACAAATGAATTAAGATAAGAAAAGGCACCTAGGGGGCTGGAGAGGTGGCTCAGAGGTTAAGTCTCTGCCTTGCAGGCGGAAGATCAGGAGTTCGGAACCTAGACCCCACGTATAGACGCCAGGCAGAAGCGGGGGCAGCCTGCGTTTCCGGTCCTGGTAGGGCGGAGCCCATGAATCCCGGGGCAGAGTAAACGAGGAGGAGGTGGAGGTGTCCATGGTGGTTCCCGATTTCGCCCGTGGTTCTACACATACATACACACACATGCACACATGCATACATGCACAATTGAATTAAAAAAAAAAAAAAAAGAAAGAAAGAAAGAAAGAAAGAAAGAAAGAAAAGGCACCTAAATTCTAAGCGTGACTTCTTGGGTTGGAAACAAAACTCCTTCAGTGTCATGACAAACATTTACTTACCAATGTGTCATTTGGCTAAATGGGAGATTAGGAGCAACAGTCTTCTAGAAAAATACTTGATGAAAGCTTATAATTGACCTTTTTAATATGGATTTCAGTTCCGTCTTTGCGTTTCTTTGCTTTCTTTAGTTTCTGAAATATTGGGACTAAACTAATCTCAACAGGAACTCTGTAGCTTTAGCCTTCTCAGCTAGAAAAGGTATTTGCATAGTGTGAACTTTGTGTTTATTCTTAAGATTCCTCAGATAAATGTCATTGACATGTTTAAAAATGAATAGAGTCCGCCTCAGAAAACCAATATTGAAAAATTCAAGGAAAAGTAAATTTTTATTATTGTGAAGCATACATATTCTTCGAGCAATTTTAAACTTCTGACTCTCCAAATTATTATCATGATCCCTATATGACTGGTTTAATACTGAGAATCACAATAGTGCAGATTTCATGCATTTAATTTTTCACATCATAACTAAAAGATTTTGCAAAAGTAAGTATCTTTACTCTGTCACACAAGAGGTTTTTTTTTTTTTATTGTAGTTTATGGGAAATAGTTAAATGACAGTCCAAGTCAGAGACATCATGAAGAAGAGATCAGTCAAAGGAGACATAAGATTTAGGTAAATGAATAAAAGTTTTCCCAGCCCTGTTCATCTGAATCTTTTTGCAATTTTTTAAATGTGATTCAAATATTCTACTGTTCATAATTTAAGAAAATAAATGAAACCTTTTCCAAAGCAGATTACAAAGCATGTCATGTGATGATAAAGTAGCCATGCAAGGGTTATAATTCAACATTAGAGTGATATTGTTCCTGCTAGGATTAGATAGATGAGACAGTGGAACCATTTTCCTCTGCCTGCATTATGAGATGAATTACATTAATGCATTTTGTAAAACATATGCAACATTTAAATGTATGGTACATATCCCTTCCTAGTCAAGGATTTTAAAAAAACTATTCTGGATATTTTATTTAGAACTGAATATCTCTAAATGAGATTAGTCTGTAAATTTGATTATCATGATTTTTAGACAGATTTTCATTAGTGATAAGTTAGTAAGATTCATAATATAAACTGCAAAATTTATGCACATTTCTATTTCCTGGAATATTATGCAAAATGATAAAAGAAGATACCAATGGTTAATTGTATCTGGCTAAAATAAACATTTTAATAGTCAAATTATAATTTGCATTCATTTATTTATTAAAAAATTCTAGTGAAATAACTTCAATGTGTGAGTGTGTGTGTGTGTGCTATATGTTTGTATTTGTGCAGATGTGTCAAAAGAAGATGTGTCGAAGGACACCCAACACATTCCACTTTCCACTTCTCTCACTTTCCACTTTATACTTACTGAACCGGGAGTTAGACTGGCAGCCAGCAAGTCCCAATCATCTTTGTGTGTTTTTTTCCTGGTTTTATAAGTGTATTGAGTACTTATCCCTGCTTCCCTCAATCCCCCCTCCCTCCCATGTCCTCTCTTCCCTCCTCAATCCCTCCCACCTTCCTGCCTGTATATTTCTATGTACCTCATGGTTCCCTCTGGCTTGTCTAACCTTGTCGGGATTCAGGCCTCTGTGGCATGCCAAGTTGCCTGTCTTTGGCCTACCCCACTGATGGGGGCATTTCCCTTCATTCATCCACTTTAGTGCCCAAGGTTTCCACTGTCTTGTTTTTATCTTTCTTGAGTTCCTAGGCAGTGACATGTTAGTATGTCAGTCATTATTCAGGTCTGGGAAGAACAAATTTCACTATACTGAGTTTCTATATGCAGCAATGCTGCCTTGAGTGGAGTGTCTTCTCCAACTATGAACCTTCCCATCTTCAGGTTCTTTCAATCTCACTGTCCCTCTTCTTAGAGGTTCCCAAAACCTTAGGATGGGAAGAGATGGAAGAGATGAGGTTGGCCTAATTCTGAGTGAGCCTTGCTAAGCGGCTGGTACACTGTATTATGGTTGGCCATTGCTGTCCTTTTCACTGCTCTTCTATTGCCTAGGTTGATTCTGTCAGGAGGTTGAGTTCCTCTACCTCTGTTACAGATGACAACTTCCAGGCTTATTGTTAAGTGTTCTTCTAAGTCTTCCTCTCTATAGGTTCATTGGCTGTTTTCCCTATTGATCTATTTTATCCTTGTGTTTTGATACATACTAGTACTGGAGTTCTAGTTGTACATGACCATGCACAACTTTTAACATGGATGCTGGGAGTTGTAACTCAAATCCTCATGATTACACAGCATAAACTCCCCAATATCAACTACCTGAACTTAATTTAATGTGAGATTTCTTACATATATGGGACCCTTACAATTCTACCCACAAAATGCCTGAAAAGTACTCTATAAAGCTATGTTTTATGTGTCAACCAAACATTAACTTCCAGATATAAAAGTGATCTACTATGATGACTTTAATCTACATATGTTTTCCTCCCCAAACAACAAATAGGCACTGTACAAATGTTAATGTGAAACAACTTAGTGTGCAAGAATTTCATCATTCCTATTTAGTATTATATTTTAATATTATATTAATATTTAATATTTCTTCTTTTGATATTATAGACCTTTGAGTAGAATAATTTTACAGTACATTTTTGTACTGTATTTTATGAATCTTGCTTCCTGACTATGGACTTTAATCAATAATTTGGAATTTTATTTAAAACTTTTCAAATTCATTGTTTTGACCTGTCATTTTTAAAAAAGCAATCATTCGAGACTTTTTTTTTCATTTAATGGTATATAAAGATTTATTTTTTACTCAGCCCCTCTGCCCCTTCTGCCCACCCAGGACCAGGAAGACTTTACAATACTGAACATATATGCACCTAATACAGGCTCTTCCACATTCATTAAGCAAACCCTATAGCATCTAAAGTGAGAAATCAACCCCGAAACGATAATTCTTGGGGATTTCAACACTGCCTTCTCAACATGGGATAGATCAACAGGTCAAAAGCTTAACAGAGACACATTGAAACTTAATCAAACCCTTACCGAAATGGACCTTACAGATCTCTAACGAACTTTTCATCCACGCACCAAAGAACACACTTTTTTCTCAGCAGCACAAGGAACTTTCTCCAAAATAGATCACATATTGGGCCACAGAACGATTCTCCACATATACAGGAAAGTTGAAATTCTAGCCTGTACCCTATCAGACCACAACGGCCTAAAGCTTGACATCCGCAACACAACAAACAACAGAAAATACACTAACTCCTGGAAACTTAACAATATGATGCTAAATGAGAAATGGATTCAGGAAGAAATTGCAAAGGAAATTCAAGATTTCCTGAAAGCAAACAATAATGAAAATACAACTTATTAAAATCTTTGGGACACAATGAAAAATTTATTATTTAGTTTTGCCAATAATAACCATTCTGTAGTGATATATAAATCTGATATTATTCTCTACTGCCTGGTACATGTATATCAGAATTTTCAGTATTTTGGATACTATGAATTTTTATGCAAAACAAAGTATTCAATATGAATAAGCTTGTTGCTATCTTATTCATTAAGCAATACTTACAGAATTTCCATTTAAAGTAACAGGAAAACATCAAGGTTGGGGATATCCCAGGCAAACACATTTAAAAAGAGAGCAATAAATAATTTTATAATAGGAAAGCTGTCACAATTGGCAGTAATATATTTTAAATGTAAACTGTTAATTTATATGTTTGCTTACTTGGTTTCCAACACTATGAAAGGTATTTGAATAATTCAGCTCTATTGAATTGTTCCTCAATTTTTGTTGAATTCATGTTGAAATATTCATTATTCAGAAAATTGATACTACCACATCCTCCTATGTTTCTGGGAAATGCATGTTTATTAGTTAGTAAAATAGATCCAATATGCAACAATAACTGCTGTCATATGAATATTCTCCTAGAATGACAGTACCTTGATGTGCTGGCATTTGACACTAAAAGACAGTGCAAAAATGAATTGTTCTTGGTTTGCTATTATTATTAAAATGACCATCATAAGTACATTGGCAACATTTCAATGTAATGCATATGTGCTTCCTTAGGTGTATACTTCCCTTCCACAATTTTTCCTTTTCTTTGGATACTTGTGTTTCAGATCTGTCCATTAAGTATCTCTTTTATAAACAATATACCATTCTGGACTTCTGCATTTTGTAATTTGTTCTAATTTTATGTTTTTTTTATTTTGATCAGTTATATCTGTTGAGACATAGCCTAAAACAGACATTTCTCTAATTCATCAATTCAGCCATGTACAATGCATCTAAGATTCCTTCCTCTCTAGAATATTCCTTTAAGTAAGACAATGTAGACATATTTTAGATGCTTATTAGTGCAGCTAAGATAATAAAGCAGTTGAATGAGACAAAGGAGATGTGTGATATCCTTGACACAGGAAGAAGAATTGTGTCAGTAGGAAATTGTAGGAAAATCTATTCATGAAGAAATTTAAGGCATTAGTATTTTATAGAAATTTAAAGGTGAACACAATTTCAGAATGCAAATAGAACCATGATAGTTCAAATGTGAGGATTTATGTTTAAATGCAGGTAGAGGGGATGCACTGCCAAGTAAGACAGGACTTTGGAGTTGCAGAGCATGTCACATATGCAATAATGTTAAGAATCCTGCCATGAAGCACGGTCTCAAATGTGAAAGCAAAGTAAAAGTCCTCTGTCATTCTAAAACACAAAAAGGAGATGTCTAAAGCTATCTGCCAACTTTTAACATGTCCACCACTATGTTATTATAAGAACAAAAGCTAAGATTTCCCAAGAGACGGATATCTATGGTGAAAGAAGGAATTCTTTGTAGAGAGAGCTGACCACCTCCTACCTAACCAAAAAAAAAGCCCTGTTTCCCACCCCTTCCACCCAAGAAAGAAAGCTTCCAGCAGCACATTCAAAAAGGTTGGCAAGTTACCAGGATTGTTAAGACATAGTGACTGAATAAGATTGGAAACATCTATGTATTACCTACAGTAATTGCAAGGATTATGAACAGGAGGGATTGGGTTGGAGGGCCACACCAGAAACAAGCAGAGAAGTGACCATGTTACAGTAGAGAAAATAGGCCTCCATCAAGGACTGCAAGTAAGTAATATGACACCTGGTTAAGTTCACAAAGTTAGTTCCTGATCATTTACAACTAAGGGGGTATGATCTCACCAGAAGGGGAGGGCATAAGTCTGGCAGATAAAAAGTAACCATTTTGCAAATGGGTGATTGACCCCTCCCTCACTGAGGTTTCCTACTTTTATTACATCTACCCTTGAATGTGCTCTTATAATAAGACTCCAGTGTAACAGCTTTTTGTCTCTGGCCAGGGGGTGACATACAGTGCCCAGCAGGATGGAGTGAAGGACTTTGCAGGAGCAGCAAAACTGCAAAAGAAACTCAACAAACCACAATCCAGAACTTCAGAGACTCTATATCAACCACCTAGAACTAGGCCAGACTAATCTCTCCCCATCCTGAAGCTCAGGGAAATTTGTGGAAGAGGGGGCGGTAAGAGTGTAAGAGCAAAAGGATGGGAGGAGCAATGATTTGCAAGAAACTCCACACAAGTTAGGGCTGAAGCAATCATAATTGGACATTGCATGCCCTGCGCAATGTCCAACACACTACTGACCTCACAAAGTCTAGCATCTGCTAAAGGCACCAAGATCCTTGGAGGCAAGGGATTGGCAGCCACAGTAGTGTTCCTATGCTTAAGGGGAGCACGGGAAAGGGTTCAGGGAAATGCCACTGGGTCCTTGTATGTCATTGGAGAGGAGGGCCCAGAGGAGAATCAGGGATGCACATTAAAGGACTCTCTGGGAATTGGGGCGGGAGGCACTGGGGGATGGAGAGGGAGGGGTGAGGGGAGGGGGAGCAGGGGGTTCGGAGCAGGAGGAGGGAGGGAGGGAACCGGTGTACCTATTAAGTTTGTATGAGCAGAAATAATAATAAAAAATGTTAAAAAAAAGTTTGGAAACATCTGAGGGCTAGAGACTGGCTAGAGAGACCTGGCTGCCCAGAGGAGAGGAGGATGTTGAAACAATGGAGACCCCAAGCCTTACAACAGGAATGATGTTCCTCATGGAACATGATTTTCTTAATTACCTTTTCAAGAATTGGGTCTTTTAAAAGTAGATTTTTAAGAGTCATTTTAAACTTGAATTACTATGTAATGAGTATATACATTACATACATTAGTTACCACATCTCATCACCATAATGAATAGATCCTTTGAAATACTCTTTTATTGCTATGCTGAATTTTGCATTGTATTAAAATTATTGATGTTTATATTTCAGTAATTAAAATAAGAATATATGACAAATTATACAATTAAATTCAGATACCTGCTCCCTTCTTTCCTTCCTTCCTTCCTTCCTTCCTTCCTTCCTTCCTTCCTTCCTTCCTTCCTTCCTTCCTTCCTTCCTTCCTTCCTTCCTTCCTTCCTTCCTTCCTGCCTTCCAGCCTGCCTGCCTTCCTTCCTCTCCTCTTCCTTCCTTCTTCCTTCCCTTCCTACCTCCCTCCCATGATAAAAATCCTTCCCTCCCTTCATTCCTTCCCTTCCTTCCTTCCTTCCTTCCTTCCTTCCTTCCTTCCTTCCTTCCTTCCTTCCTTCCTTCCTTCCTTCCTTCCTTCCTTCCTTTCTTCCTTCCTTCCTTCCTTCCTTCCATAAGGAACATCATTCCTGTAATAAGGCTTGGGGTCTCCATTGTTTTAAGAGAATCTCTCACTGAACCTGAAGCTTCTTGGAGGTCTACTCTCTGATCAACAAACCTGAGAATCCTCCTGTCTTTACTTCTGGTGCTGAGTTTACAGTTGTAGAGCACCACAAAAGATTTTATTTTAAAAGTAGGTATTGGGGATCAAAACTCAGGTCTTCATACTTCCTTATTCACTGAGACATATCCTCAATTTACCTATTATCTTTCTAATAGATAAATTATGCTTTATATCTCATCAGTCATCTATTTTTTAAAAAAATTATATCATTTAATTATCCAGATTCTAAGCATTACAATTCTTTCTCAAAATATTCTTTTATTAGAGAATGTAGATTTTCCTTTGGTGCAATAACTTTGTGTTTTAATGTGAAAACATATATGAATTATAAAATAAAAATGTAGTTCAAAAAATCACATTTCATGATATAGGAACAGTCATGAGGTAAACTGGGCAAATAAAATGGCTTCTCAAAGCAAGGACAACATTATGCAATGCTTGAAATATTTCTTATGAATCACTAGTTCTTTTTGTTACATTTAAGCTGTTTGTTTTGTACTTTTCTCTGTAAATCTCCATGAGGCCAGGGTCAATTCTGTTTTGATTATCAGTTTTTCTTTATATGTGACAAGATAGTTCCAACTCTTGTCATTTAAAATTTTTGTTGAATATAATAAGACGATCTTAATATTTTAATTAAATATTTAATAAGTATGTTTGTATTCATAGTGATATTGCATAGGTGATGTTTTCAATCCTCATAATTTTATACATAGAAGTTTCATGATTTTTCTAATGTAGGTGAAACTTGGTTTTCTAAAAAACATTCTGTGGTCCTAATCTTGTTTGTTGGTACACTTATACCATGTTTCTATCCCATTCCATTCATGAGAATTTCAATTGAGACATTAAAATTTGCATATCTGAAAATGCTGCAAACAAAATTTTAAATATCTGACCAAGAAACATTTATTAAATAATATAGACAAAAGAATAATTATCTTCATGCACAGAGAGATCTTAACAGTAGAAGTAGAAAAAGAAAAACAAAAATATCTGAAGCTGTATAAGAAACTTGAGCAGACACTTCTGAGAGGAAGAAATTTAAATGCCCCTTGTGAAGAGAAAAACCTCATGCTGATCATGATGACAATGAGCACTGAAGCTGCATATCTCACCTCCTAGAGTGGCCAAAGCTCAAATTTGGCAACCAGCTGTGCTGTGTGGAAATCAGAATATTTATAAGCTGTTAGTTAGCATACCAAAAAGACACAATCCTTATAGTGAAGATTAGAGCAAGACCTTAAAATGCTTTTGGACTATTGTTATCCCAATACACAAGTCTCTTCTAAAGATGCAGTAGCAAAAAAATGAAGTTAGTTATGCCCTACTTTATAATTTCATTATTCAGAAACAACTCACATAGTGATCAGTTCAATGCTGACATATGTACAGTGAAATATCATGCGGCTGCAAAGTGGAATGGACATCACCTATAGAGACTGATACAGTATTAGACAAAATTGGCAAGGGGAAAGTAATGTACAGAAATATATGTTATTTTTTCTTTTCAAAAAGTTTATTTTTCTTACATTCCTATAAAAAAAACTAAATGACAAAATTGAAAAATAAAGCTAGAAGCATGTGGAAATTATAGAAATAGGATAAAGTCAGGAAATAGAGTAACTGTTCCAATATTTCTTGTTACAATACTTATATTTTAGAACTAAACTTGATATAACTTTACAAAATGAAGGAACATAATCTCTACTGTAAGATGAAATGTTTTTTCCCCAATTTCAGGTCACAGTGAAGTCTAGTTTTATTGAAATTGAACTGGTTTTGTGGCTCTTGGAAAGTATATACAAAAGCCAATAGATTATACAAAACCCAATAGATTCAAAAGAAATTGAATGATAAAATTTTATACATTAATTTATGAAATGTTTATTTCTAATTCTGTATTTCTAATCATTTTAATTTCAAGTGCATGATGAAATTACTGCCATTCAGTTTTTTTAAAAGTGTCTTGGATGACCTCATTTGTCTGTTTTAGTCATTGATGAGTCACTGTTTCCAGATAACAAAATATTTTTCATCTGAGATTTTGTTTGAATTAATAATCGAAGACATTAAAGATTTACTTATCTTTATGAGACAATTTCAAAATATTCCCATTTATTATAATATTAGTTCAATGTTTCATAAGTTCAATAACAATCTCATCATCACATTTATTAAATTAATTCTGGGTGTCTTATATTTTCATACCAACTGTTACATTGGATGGTTATTTTAATATAATTATCACTGACTTAGTCACGATAATACTAATTCCACCTAATAGATGGAAAAGCATGTATTCTGTAAGCATTTATTATTATAAGGTCTGGTTTTCAAGAATCTTATCCAAAAACCTGTTTCTAGTCTTATTGAAACATTAAAATATCAAGTTTTCCTTTATTTAATTCAAATTATGATGAGATATATTATTATATACTCTATATGTCCAAATTACAATGGTAACGTTTCATTTTAATATGATGCTAGCTGTTCTTCACATTAAAAGAGAGCCTCTTTATTGAAAGTCTACTATTGGAGCCTTATAAAAAGTGGGGATCACAATAGATATCTTAGGAACACATTCCAATAATTAGTAATCTTATTAGTTATCAGAAAATATCTTCATTTCTTCTTAAATCTCCAGAGATTTGATTAAATTGGCCACTACTTATACTACAAATTATGAATTCAGATGGTTCATTGTCAACTCTTTTCCATCTAACATCCCAACTCACAAAATGTTAGATGTTACAGCATCTAACTTCAGTCTCTTCTATATCACATGGTGTTTCAGGGGCTCTGAACTGTGTCCAAATTGTTCTTGGATCATTTCAATGCATAGTAATTTGTAGCATTCTCTCCAAATGCTTCAATGAATCTGCATTTGAAATGTTACTCCTGGGACTTTTCTAAGTGACAAAAATAATAGACAGCTTGAATAATAAGAAAATCCATTTTATTTAGATGTGCACATGAATGAATTAAATGGTAGTATAACTAAAAGAACCCTGGAGATGTTGCATATCAGTAGCATTTATAATATCAATGGCATACCCTACTAAAATTAGAATCTAAATCATTGCTTGGAAACATTTTGATGCAGGTGAAATTAAGTAAGATAAAACAAAGGAGAACTAAAAGCACATCATCTTACAGATATCATGTATGATCAGTAAAAAACTGGCATGCCAACATTTTTATTATTTATAATTTACATAGAGAAAATATTATGTGTTTCATGAGAGAAAATTCCAGATAAAACTAGTTTTCTTTCTTTTGAGAGTAGTTAAATAAAACTATCAAACTGAGTACTATAGTTGACATGTATGTAAAATTGATCATTTAGGTATTAGAAGAGCTAGACACCAAGAAACACTGATTTTTTAAATCAGGGAATCCCAGGATGGTTTTATTGTACATCTTCATATTCATTATTCTACATATGATAATCATTGCTGCTCTTTATTTTCCCATATTATTTATTGAGGGGCATGCTCATTTGAACAAACACATCACAATTTAGATTTCAATTACTGTTATTACTTTCAATTCCCCTAACACCATAATTTTCATGCCTGAAAAAAATTTAAGTAGACCCTTGGCCTTGGTGATATCAATTATTTAGTACTTATTTTTAACTGCATATATTAAAAATGCTGATCGAAAGTGAATAAATCTAATTTTACTTTAAACAGTCACAGGTAATGAACTTATGGGAGATGAGATGTGTGGCTTAAAAGTGAATATTCTTTAAAAATTCAGCCATATGATTTTTTTAAATCATACTGCATTGAAGAATACATTTGGTATCCATTGGTTTCCATGATGCTTTGGTTTGACAGATTATTTTAGGTGATATGTCAAATGCAAAAATGAGCATTCGAAATTATGTGTGAAAGAGAGTGGATATTGTTAAATACCAGTAATTAAATGCATAACATTAAAAACACTGGTAAAATGGAAGAGTATTAGATCCCTAACTGAGACAATATGGTTGAAGTTGTTACTTAAGTCTAGCATGGATCACAATGGAGAAGGCTCCACGCAGTAGTATCCTTAGAGGCAAGGGATTAACAGTCATAATAGAGTTACCATACTAATAGGGAGCCCAGAAGGGGCTCCTGGCAAGGTCCTGAGTCCTGAACCCTTACTAGGGTGGAGGACTCAGAGGGAGGTTTGGCATTCACACAAAAAGATGTTCCAGGGAATGGGAAAGACTGGGGAGGGGAGGAGGGACGGAGAGGGCAGGGGTACCTATTGAGCTTGTATAATTAGGAAAAAAATAAAATGTAGGAGAAAAAAAGATAATATATGAGTTTTTCACTTTGAAAATATTATTGTTCTAAAGAGTTCTTGAGAAAAAAGAAAACATTAAAAATGAGAACTATACTGATAATGTACATAGTGATATACATGTACTGGTATACATGTACATGAGTACACGAAAGATTGCTTCAGAAGCAGATTTTGAGCAGACACATGTGTACTTGTATGTTTTCATTCATTACTAGTTCTGCAGATTGAAACAGCAGATTATAAATAAAAAAATGATTGAATTAGCAAAGGGATGTACACGTTTATTTAACCTAATAGCTTATATTTTGTTAAAAATAAACAATGGGATACTTAGAGTTATGTAAATCATTTATTTATTTCCAAGTTTGTTAATTTGTTCCTTAAAGAACAAGAAATTGTGACTTCCCAGTTCATATAATTTCATTATAATTTTCAACTCAATTCAGTGAGAAAACTTCTTGATAATCTTACAAATATGTGGATTTTGCTGCAATGTTCAAGCAAGCATTTCATAAGAATTCTAGAACTGTGTTTAATCAGTGAAAAATACAACACTGAATATAAACTCTTATACTAAACTAAAGACATGCTTATGTCTGTCTGAGGTCAAAACTGTGCTGGACAAGCCGTTCTTTACACTTTGCCAGTGACCCATGCAAACCATGAAGGAGTGCCAGCAGTCAAGTGGAAGAATTAGGTTTTGAACTTCTAAACACTGAGTACACTATGATCACTCATCATGATTGAAATCGGGAATCTATCAAGTGTAACTAATTTAGATAGGACTTTTGTTGTTTTATAAAATCCAATGAGCCGTTCACAATGAACGAATCTTTTTTTTCCCTTCCCACTGCACCATTGGTCTAATGCAAGCATTATAAAGCAATCATTCCTATTTGCCTACAGCCTAAGCAAAAAATGAGTTGAAACATGGGCAAAAAATAGATACAATGGATGGAAATAAGAAAAAGATATTTCAGTCTTTACACGCCTGTTCTTTCTAAACACTTGGGGTTTGTCAGTGCAGATAAAGTGGAAAACCACTAGCAAACACACATATTCAGATATTGCTCATGGTTGACTCTGTTTGGAAATTTGAATGCTTTCTTTACAAATCTTTTGCTACCTGCTGTTTTGAATAAGCAACTATGAGAGTGATGATACTAATTAAATCTGGTGATCTGAAGAGAAAATGTTGATTGTGTTTTTCTAGTTTCAAATACTGAGCATGTCCTTCATTACTCACAGCCTTAGCTACTTCTACAAGCTTTTTATGGGATATAGTTAACAAGAACTTTTCTTATTCATTTGCTCAGTATGGATTTGTTGAGTTCTTACAATAAGACAATTATTAATATTGATGTAGTGATGAACAATGCAGGTGAACTACTTGTTTTGGTAAAGATAGTAGATGAGGAGGCAGAAAATTATGAGATAGAAAAGCTAGAAAATAACCACCTGTAAATGGACTTCTAAGTTGACTAACAGAAGATTAGTTTTCCTTGAACAAGAGCCTGATGAAAGGTATTTACCATGTTGTAGGCATTGAGGAGTATTAACTTAGAAAGAATTAGGAGGGTACAGCTCTGAAAGACAAGAAGATGCCAGACAGAGAGAATCAACAGTTGGCAGGTCCTGTTAACATAGGATTCTAACACAATGAAAGCATTGGAAGCATAGCATGGGCCCAGACAGAAGCCCTTTTTAACAGCACCACAGGTTTAGAGACAGAAATAAAAAGCCAAGAAGCCAGATTCTCAACACAAAGGTGATATGGGAAATTCTTATCAATGCCTTCCCAATTTCACTGAAGATATCTACAAAATGTTAAAGCTGCATGGGACATAATGCTTAGAAAGAAAACATGAATTGGGATAATGTCAAAGGAAATTTTTAGGAAGCTTCATGAGTTAAGGAAACTAAGATAAGGATTTCAGAACTGTGCTATGATCATGACAGATTTAGAGAGCTACACCTAAGATTGTAGATAATCTTCCTTATACTGAAATGCACCTTCAAATAATAGTCAATCAACATGCTGTGTACTTTGCAACAAAATGATTAAACTCTTTTTGACAGACTTCAGATTTTTCTAAAGTTTGTTTGCTTTTGTTTTGTTTTGTTTTGTTTTATTTTAGGATCAAGGTGTCATGTAACCCAAGCTGACTTTGAACTAGCTTTGTAATGGAGGATGACCTTAAACTTCTGATCTTCCTATCTCCTCTTTCTCAGTGCCCAGATTACAGTTTTAACACCAAGCCTGCTTCGTCTATTCCTTGAAGAGATGGAAACCACTACTTCTTTTGCACTAGGCATGCTTTCTACCAACTAAGATACATCCCTAAACCCCACATAGACCCTTCTTTATCTATGATATCTGAGTTCAAGGTTTTTTTTTTTAAAAAGAATTGTACATTTAAATATAGGATGCTCCAGGCAAATGAAAGAAAATGATAACAACAAAAAAGGCAGATTGATTTTGTTCTGAGGGCAAAACTTAAAAATAGCTATGATTATTCTGCTCAAGAAGAACAAGTGTTTGGGAAAACAGATTTTCCTGAGATTCTTGGAACTTGTAAGATAATGTGAAATTCTAGAGCTGAAAACATAGCATGGCTACTTGCTGCCAAGAGACAGGAGTTTAATTGGCTGTATTTCAAAAATGACTCCTGGGACTGTTCATGAGAGAAATCAGACTGTGATTTTTTAGGTCCTCTATGTACCATACCATGGAGGAGTGATTGAATAGCTCTATTTCCCCAGGAGGAGAAACCAAAGAAGACAAAGCAGCAGAAGCGTAAGAGGAAATGAATCCAGAAAACATGGAGGAAGGATTAACTGCATGAAACTATGAAACATGAAGTCCTGCCTTTGCATTTCAGAGATAGTTAGAACTGTATAAAATATTCTCTAAATAGAATTTCTTCCTGTTTTGTGCATTAATTATACATAAGAGTTTATGCTGTTTTTACACTGACAAGGATGATATGTGTATTATGTGTGCATCTTTTAAAGTAAAATAGAATTATTAACTGATTGAAAACACAGAATTATTGGAAAACAGATCTTGGCTTTATGTTTTTGAGATTATGTCACTGTGTACCTATCCTGGCCTAATGCATATCACAAAGGATCTCCACGCTCTCACCCTGTGCCCTACTCTGTAATCCCACACAGTAGCTTTGGGGATCCTGAAACATTCCAGAATCCTTTTCACCTTGGGACTTTTGAACTTGACCTTGACCACCTCTCAAAAAAAATTGGAAGGCATTTGTGTCTGAAATCTAGATGGAATGATCTCTCACCTGTCCCATAATCTTATCAAAAGTCTCAGGGGGCCTCCTATTGCGCCTTATCTAGCATTTTGTGCTCCCTCCATGAGTATCCTTGGCTCCATCTTGCTAACTTATGCTCCATATAATTACCAACAGTTAATCTAACATATATTTTTTGCTGTTTAACTTATTCATTTTGTTTCTCATTTAATATAACTTCTGTCAGAGCAGGACTCTTTAATTAAAAATAGAAAAATTTTCAAAACTTTTTGACTTAAAACAAAAATTAAACTTAAAGCAGATTCAAAGACTTTAAAGACTTAAAGCAGAAGGTACAGAAATATCCCATACCTACCTGTCTCCATACATGCACAGTCTTGTCCATAATTAATATTCTCCACTAGGGAGGCATACATGTTGTAAGATGAATCTACATTTCCACATCATGATGATCCAAGATCTATAACTGACAGTTCTCATTTTAGTATTGCACATTCTGCTTACTTGAACATGCATCTCTAACATTCTAGCATCATGCCAAATACTTTCACTGACTGTGTTTCACTTGTATTCACCCTTTTCTTATCTCCTTGACAACCATTGAACCTTTTACTGTCTCTATCATTTTGCTTTTTCTAGAACATAACAGTACACTCTTACAATAGATGCCTTTTCAAATTGACTTCTTTTACTTACTAGTTTATTTAAGTCTCTTTGATAACTTCACAAACAATAATGATGTATTTCTTTTCAGAAATGGATAATACTTTCTTATTAGGATAATGCTGACTGATTCCTGTATCTACTAAAGGACACATTGGCTATTTTCAAAATTTAGCAGCTATGCATGAAGCTGTCACTAACCTCCATGTGCAACTTTTTTTTTTAAATCATGGAAGGATATGAGAGGGAACTTCTCTGGGGAGAAACAGCAGGACATCAGATGACATAGTTGGTTCCTCTGTGGAAATTATGGTGCTGGGTGCATGAAACTACCAAGCATCCTTCAAAATTGCTGTGTCCTTTTGTATTCCTAAAGCAGCTAAGTATTCTGCTTCTGAGCTTTCTCTCTGGCACTTTTTGTCACTGGTGTTCTTGATTTTTGACTCTTCTAACAAATGCGCAATTGTTTCTCCTTGTTTTAATTTGCATTTTCCTGCTGAAAGATGGTATAGAACATCTTTCCCCATGATTCTGCATCTGAAAACGTATTTGGTGGTGCCTCCTAATATCGTTGGCCCATTTTAAAATCAGACTGCTTTGAGCGTTGAGGTAACAGCCCTTTATCAAGTGAGTCCTAAAAGTCTTTCCTCCCAGACTTTGGTTTGTCTTTTCATCCTCTTTAGACTGTTATTTTTTTTAATTAATATTTTTCTATTTGTACAAGCATATTGACTATTCATACCAGTTTCCCTCCCTTCTCTCTCCCTCCCATTCCCTTCCTTCCTATTCCACTCCCTCCCAACCTTCCACCCGGATACCTCAATGGAACTCAGGGTTCACTCTGGCTTGTCTACTCCTGTGGGGAGTTCACGCCTCCTGCCTCCCTAGTGTAACAAGTTACCGCTCTTCAGACCACCCTCTGATGTGTGCATTTCCTTCACTTATCCAGCTTTAGACTCAAAGGTTTCTGTTTTTGTAGTGTTTTGTTCTGGTTTTCAAAGAGGGGTTTTTAATATTATTGAAGGTTAACTTATAAATTCTTCCTGTCACTCAATATGCTCAGAGTGTTACACTCAAAAAGACAACCTTAAGCCTGCATGCCTCTAAATGGACTTCTGTGTTTTCCTCTAGGTATTTTATAATCTTTGTACTCCTCATTTAGGCCCATGATCCACTCTACATCTATTTGCCTAGTGTTTTAAAATGTATACACTGATGGGATAGTATGTAATGTTATGCAACATATGTACATAACATAGTATTTAACTCAGTCTGAACAGCTTGTCTTCTCAACTCTCATTTTTTTGTGAAAACTGTCAACTCCCATTCTTAGCTTTTTAAAAAGTAGTACATTGTTGTTATATAATCTACCCATTGTGCAATAGCTCACCAGAACTTGTTTCTTATTCAGCCTCAATTTAATAACCAATCTCATTCTTCCCAGGCTTTTGTAACCACCTTCTACTCTCAACTTCTGTAAGATCAAATATTTAGAATCTACATATGAGTGAGGATATGCTTCACATGATTTCCAGTTTATTTCACTCATGCTGCTTATTTCACTCATTGTAATAGCCTCCAATTCTATCCATATTGCCTTAAATGAAAGGCTCTTATTCTCTTTATTCTTACTGGTATCCTCTCTCTCTCTCTTTCTCTGTATGTGTGTGTGTGTGTGTGTGTGTGTGTGTGTGTGTGTGTGCATGTGTGTGTGTATAGATGGATAAATAGACATTTTTTGTGTGTATATTGTGGTTTCTTTAGCCATTCATCACCTGAAAGAAGCAAGTTATTTTCATTCTTTGGCTATTGTGAATAGTTCTAGTTAAATATACAGGGAAGCATGTGTCTTTTCAAGACACTAATCTCATCTCCCTTGTTGTAGTATGATGCTGTATTATATGATTAATTTTCAAAGGACCTCGATGCTAGCTGTCCTAATAGATAATTGGTGTTCCCACCTGCAGTACCCACCATTTCTTTTATCCATATCTTTGCCAGTATTTCTTATTTCATTCACAGTAGTCATAAGTCTTGGAAGGAAATGGTGTCTTCTTACAGTCTTGATTTGAATTCCTGAATCATTAGTGATGAGCATTCTTCTTTGTATTTGTTTTATGTGACATTTCTTTTTTTTTTTAATTTTTTTTTTTATTCAACTGTGCGCATGTTCGTGTGTATGTGCGCGCGTGTGTGTCTGTGTGTGTGTGTGTCTGTGTATGTGTCTGTGTATGTGTAGAACCACGGATGAATTCGCGAACCACCATGGACGCCTCCACCTCTTTCTGCCCCGGGATTCACAGGCTCCGTCCTACCAGGACCAGAAGCGCAGGCCGCCCCCTGCTTCCGCCTGGCGTCTATACGTGGGATCTGGGATCCGAACTCAGGACCTTCCGCCTGCAAGGCGGAGGCTTAACCCCTGAGCCACCTCTCCAGCCCCGTGACATTTCTTTTGAGTGATGTCTATTTAGACTGTTATCCAAGTTTAAATCAGTTTAACTCAGTTTCTGGAGATTTTCATCCCTTACTTATATCAAGCCCTCATTATATGCTGAATTTCCAAATATTTTTTTCCAATCCTGTGGGATATGTCTGTACTCTAGTAATTACTTTCTTTGTTGTGCAGTATTGATCTAATTTGTTCAATTTTGCTTTTGCTTACTTTGTTTTTGGGATCTTGTCCTAAAGTTCATTGCCCCTATTTCACCATCCTGCCATTTTCTTGTTGTTGTTCTAGCAACTTCATATTTCAAGTAATAAATTTAAATCTTTAATATATCTTTAGTTTATTTTCATAACTGGAGAGATAGGGTCTACTTTAATTCTTCTATACATGAATATTCAATTTTCCTAATATCATTAGTTGAAAAGACTCCTTTCCTAAATACTTATTCTTAGACCTTTGTTGAAATGCAAGTGTTTAGGTTGACTTCTAGATTCTCCACTCTGTTTAATTAATGTACATCTCCATTTTCTGTCAATCCCATACTGCTTTGATTACTAAGCTGTATCATATACTCTGAGTCATTTAGTATAATTCCTTTACATGACTGATTTTTCTCAAGATGTCTTTGCATAAGGTTTTCTGTAGTCCTATGTATCCACTGGGCCAGAAGTGCTACTGTTTCTGCCTGGTGTTGTTACATGGGACCTGGGATCTGAACTCAGGAACTTCTGCTTGTGAGACCCAGAGTCTTAACCCCTGAGTCATCTCTCCATCCCCTCAGTAAATATTTTAATAAGGATTATACATTTTAGGGCTGATATGTGTATCATGCTAATATAAAGTATATAGCAATATTTCAAACACTTGTATTTTAATTTTATGATTTGTAACTTTCCTCAATTCATTGGTTTCTTCTAATATTTTTATGGTATAAGTTGTATGATTTTCTATATATAAAATTATGTTACCTGCAACCAGTAGCAATTTGAATATTTTCAATTTCTTTCTCTTCTGACTTGTGCCTAGAATTTGCAGAACTATTTTGAATAACATTGTAAATATTTATAAGATAACCTTGTCTTATTGTAGATGTTAGAAAGAAATCTTTTAAGAATTTTCCTGTTCAGTATAATGTTAGTAGTTGGCTTATTATGAAGTTTGTGTGTGTGTGTGTGCGCGTGTGCATGCCATAGAATATTCCTTTGGTACTTAATTCAGTATTATTTGGAAAGTATGCTTAATTTTATCAAATGTCATGCATGCATCTATTCAGATGCCCATATGGTTTTATTCTTTTTGAGTTAATATTTGTGAATTGTAATATCTGTGCCTAAGTATTATTTTTCATGATGATGTGCAGTTGTTCCAACAGAGAAAATTTTCCGTCCTCATGAAGAACTATGTTCCCATTACCCAGAAAATTCCCTGATACTCAACAGGTTCTTAATAAATACTTTGAATGAAGAACATTTATTTTATTCTATACATTGAAGTAATACAAAAATGAAGGCACTTGAATGGAATTAAGACATTATATTTGAATATATTTCCAGAGTGTGGGGTTCCCCGGGGATCGCAGCTCCATTCTGCAGGCTGGTTCCGCCGGTCCTCCACAAGGAGGATGGGGAAAGATGAGTGCGCTGTCCACCCGCTCCCAGCCCTCCTTCCCGAGGACAACCAGACTGACAGGGAATTTAGTCAAGTAGGAATTCATTATTGCAAGTCCGTAGCCATCTTATAAAGGCAAAGGCAGCAATGTGAATTCCAGGGCGGGAAACAGGCAACCAATCATCTTAAAGGTCAAGCTAACACGCAGGCTGTATTGTAGCAAAACTTCATCAAAACATCCTGAGCTAAGCCCTCCTGACTTCCTCCATCAAAACATCTTTGTCTAAGCTTGCCAGATTATTGAGGTCACCTAGACTGAGGTCTGCTCACCAGAGGACAGCAATTTTGCATCAAAATTTCACTTATCATAGAGTCATTTATTAAATATGTTTTTTTATTTAAAGACACAATCCACCAAGATGAAATGGAAGTTCTCGAGGAGATAAGGCATTTTTAGGGTGGTATGACCATAGATGAAAGTTGAAATTCTTGAAAAAGAGAACAGGAGACATTTGCCGAAGAGGGGGCGATAAGATTGTAAGAGCAAAAGGATGGGAGGAGCAATGATTTGCAAGATTCTCCACACTAGTTAGGGCCGAAGCAATCATAATAGGACTTTGCATGCCCTGCGCAATGTCCAACACACTATTGACCTCACAAAGTCTAGCATCTGCTAAAGGCACCAAGATCCTTGGAGGCAAGGGATTGACAATCACAGTAGTGTTCCTATGCTTAAGGAGAACACAGGAAAGGGTTCAGGGAAATGCCACTGGGTCCTTGTACGTCATTGGAGAGGAGGGCCCAGAGGAGAGTCAGACATACACAATAAAGGACTCTCTGGGAATTGGAGGGGAGGCACTGGGGGATGGGGAGAGAGAGGAGGGGGAGCAGGGGGTTCAGGGGGAGGAGGAGGGAGGGAGGGAACAGCTCTACCTATTAAGTTTGTATGAGCGGAAATAATAAAAAATGTATAAAAAAAGAAAAAGAGAACAGGAAAAATTATATACAGTGTGCATAGATAACTTTGAATGTTTTAGTGTCTTGAAAAGCTCCTAGTTAATAATACGTTTGTATCTCAGTACTCTGTCCGCTCTCTAATAAGCAGTCCTCCAAAACTCTTATCCAACTGTAGTCAACAAGATGCAGCCTAGAGCTTGAATCCATTGATTTTAAAATAGTAAAACATTTCTGTAAACCATTATAAACAAATTCATTCTCATTAGGTAAACACTGTTTATTTTGTTTGTTTGTATGTGAGTATGTGTGTTCCTGTGGAGGACCAAGGGTAACTTCTGGAATCATCCTGATTGCTTCTACCTCCTTCTTGCTTTGCTCTCAATTTCTCAGGCTCTGACCATCAGGGCCAGAATCGCAAGCTACTGCTGTTTCTGCCTGGCAATTTTATATGGGACCTGGGAGCAGAACTCAGGACTTTCTGCTTGTGAAACAGAGTCTTAACCCTTGAGCCATCTCTCCATCCCTAACTTTTGTATTCCAGAAGTACTGGATATTTTTACATTAATTATGTCATTTAATTTCCATAAAGGTCTTGAGAGAGATAAAATCCAGAGCTGAAATTAGCCCTGCTTGACAGGAAGACCACAGTGTGTCTGACAAGTATATTACAAGTAGATCCCAGAAGAACATCAGCAGTGCTGGGAGGAAACACAGGAAACCCTTTTTAGTGTTAAGGGCCACAATACATGCATAAAAAATCTCATAGTCATGTTAATATGCCCATTTTATATGTGAGGAAGATCATTTTTCCCCTGTCCAAGATCACACAGTTTTTAAGAGGTAGAACCAGTTATTCAAGGTTTCTCAATTGTTGATGCAAATGAGATTCACTTAAATATATTGTCAAGATGCAGATTTTGGTTTCCATGGTCTAAGGTCCATCTGAGATTCTTCATTTCTCAACAACTTCTAGCAGATATCAATGCTGCTAGTCCTGCATCACAATTTGAATAACAAGGCCCCAAAGATAGGTGAATATGGAGATATCAGGAAGGTGACAAATGAGTGAGTCACCTACTTCAATATTTGGAGACCACAAAAATGATTAATTAAGCTCTTGCCTTCCTTTATTAGAAGACTGAAGATACCATAGTTGACAGTGTTTTTATAACTCCTATGCTAATGTAGAAGCTATCACTATGTGAACAAAAAAAAAACAGAGAAAGAAATTAATGGACATGGTCATCCAGACGATATCATACTTCACTGGAACAACAGGAATCATACTCTAGATTAAGACAGGCGTTTGAGTAAAACTGTAGTTTGTCTTGACTGATTCGGTTGAGGCGGGAAGTTCCACCATTGTGACATCACTATCTTGTATAAGAAAATTATCTACGTACTAGCAAACTAACATGCAAACAAGAATGCTTTTATTGGTCTTTGGCCTTTCTCTTGCTCCCCAGCATGTGACTAGTTCCCTCTGCTTCTGCTGCAATGACTGTCTTGCTGTGATGGACTTTAGCCTTAAATTAAGTGCTGGATAAAAATTCTTTCACCACCAAGTTCTTTGGCTCAGGTTTTTTTGTTGTAGCAATGAAATACATAATTAAAACAATGAGGAAGGTCCCAGAGGTTTCCAAAAGAACATAGACCATCATCATTGCTCTTTACTGACTACAAACACTTTCTTATTTTTTTTTTATTTTTGTTGTTTAAGTTTATTACTTAAGACATACACGTTAGTCACAGGACAAGAAGAAGGCAATCTGGAACTTTTTATAGTAGACAGCAGTTAATAAAGAGAATTACAGTTGGTTGAAGTGACAGTAAAGTGCTAAGCCATAAATAGGACCTCTCCTCCCACATACTCCAAAAGTTCAAGGAATAGTTTAGAAGAGGAAGCAGAGTCAGAGCTTAGGGAAAAGTGATGCAAACCAGTGTCTTATGGACATATCACTGCCATTACAACCAGAATTGGCTGTAGCTGTGGCTACCTGTGTAGGTTAGGGCTTTTCCACAGTTCATCATGGGAGGAAGAATGTTTGTGGTTCTTACTAGTGACACTTACTGGCTGGCTGGATCTATAGGGACCACTTCCTTAGGCAGTTTGGTTGCTGACAGGTTGTCCATGTTCTAGCAAGTGTCCTGGCACATGGAAATGCCAACAACTCTAGCAACTCTTATTAAACTCAATGGGACGCAAACACACAAGCACACACACGCACACATGCATTTGCACACATGCACACTCGTATGTACATGCATACAAGTAGAAAGACAGACAGACAGATAGGCAGAGAGGAAAATAGAAAAAAGAAAATCTAGACGAAGGTTTTCAGTGGGAGGAGTGGGTATAGAATTGAGTAAATATGTGGCCTGAAATGAGTAAAATCCCTCATGTACACGTGAAATAATGAAATGAATAAAAATGAAAATGAAGGCTTGGTAAAGGAAGGAGTTCAGAGTGGCTCATAAGAATTGCAATCTTGTCCCTGCTTCTTTGTTAAATTTTTAAATCCAGATTTTGAAATAGAGTTTAAGGTCAACCTTCACTTAACAAGACCCTGCTTTTTCCCTAAAACTGTATTTGATTACACTTAGTGATAATATAAAAAAATAAAGTGAATTGAGATTTTAAAGAAGTATACATAAATATGAAAAGCAAAAATAGCTTTTAAGCTAAACAAAGGCAAAGTAATATTTGGATATTTTTGTAACATTATTTATAGAGTTACTTTATTTGCATTGCTCACTTGCCACTGAAAACTCAGTACTCATTCTAAAGTAAGAGCCACACGATCATGATTTCATTTTTAGTCATTTTGCTTTTTAGCTGTTTTTTTAAAAAGTTTTGTACAGTAAATATCTATGGAAGCTTACATAGCTCTCTACATCAGTCTTCACCCCATGATGACAGTCTCATTTTCTGCAACTTGAGAAAACTCAAGAGCTATACTTCTTTATGAGTTCTTATTGGAGCACTTGCTTTTCACTCAACCCATTTCTATGGAAATGGTGTGAATATCATTTAATCAATCTTGCTGGATGCTGAACAATTCATGAATGACTTGTTGAAATTCAATAAACAATTTATGAGGACTTGAATTGCAAGTTTCTGTTTTTTGAGCAACAAGAGAAATTGGTAAATATCATCAGCGATGAATACTAACCCTTTAAACTCAGCCTGTTTATGAAACACCCAAGGCTTTAAACTCTGGGTGCAGGCTCAGCAATCAGAGAATGGGGTGTGACCACAGTGTAATGAAATTCATTTTCTCTAGTCCTGTAGAAAACCAGAGCTCTGAGCAGAGTTCAAAGGAAGAACTTAAAAAAAAATGTTTCAGACAATAGCAACATTCTTGTAACTAACATCTCCCAAAGCACTTTCTAAGAAGGTCAACATTCATTGTGGTATTCCTTAATAATGGTTCTTGTTATTTTATTTCATACTTTGTAGGTTGGGTTAAGAACCTTTGAAACTGAAGAAATTCCTCTTAATATCCTTAGAGAGCAGAGAGCAAGACACCTCCTATCTGAAGAGTACTGGAAAAGGAAATAAACTCACATCCCTTGAACTATCAAATTACATCCTCATCCTGCCAGGGATACATTTTTAATTGCTCTCCTTAAAAGCTTGTTCTAAAAGCCTTTGAAGTAAACAACTCTCTACAGTTAGCCCATTACAAGTAAACAGCCTCTCAATCCTGCCCAGATTTTCAGAGAGAAAGAAAGGGGCCGAGGGGAAGCATTTAGAAGTCATTTGGAAATAGAGTTTCTCCCAAAATTTTCCTGGGATTTTGATTTTACTAGCTTGTTAAACATAACTAATCGCCCAGGGCTTAAAATACAGAACTGGACACGTGCTAGCACAGCGTGTGATGTTGGTGCCCGGATGGCAGCCAGCCTGCACAGAGAGTCAATTTCCAGAGCTGTGGCTGTACCAGCTCTCCAGGGAGCTGAGGCTGCCAGTCCATCCTCCTGTCTCCCTGGGAGGAGCGGAGGTGGTAGCGTGAAGCCATGTGGGTGGAAACTGACGAAATAGAAGAGGAAAGTAAAGGAAGAAGGGAGTCCATGGCGTGGGATAAATGGCACAGCTTGAAACCGATGCTGCTTCAGCTTCTGTCTTCAGCCTGGAGATGTGTATAGCTCCCCCCCCCCCCGCCCTTCCTTTTTAAATTAGAAATCTAATCCTTACTAAGCACCTGGCTGTCTTGTTCCTGGATGACATTCCATCCTTGCCTGTGTCTCCTTTCACATGTCATTTCTATACAAAATAGGAATGCATCCTATCTCACTGCTAGGAGACATTCACTAGGAGTCTACTGCTTTTTTCCCCACCCCAAGGACAAGAACACTGAAAAAAAAACCACATTATTGCATTAGAATTCTGAGACTCTTGGAATGAAGAAGTGGCTGAGACCAAATAAATGAACAGTTTAGGGGAAATGACAATCTACCTCTAGAAGTAACAGTTCCAGTCCTGTTAGTGGCTCAAGGTTATGGCCAAAACAGTGATTATGTTAAATAAAATGCTTTGCTTCCAGATTTTTTCCTCCTAAAAAAGAAAAAAGTACAAGCATCATGTGATTTCCTTGAGGTAACATAAACGGCCCAATTATGCAAATATTTCACTCAGTGTGATATACATTGAAAAGTTTTGTGATGTCAATCTGTTTCATTGACATTCTTTACCTCAATAATATGGATGTCAATGTTCCTTGACTGTTTAGATGAACACTAGTTCTGTGCCTTGTTACAATTAGCAATAAAAACAAAATTCTCAAGGTAGTCTGTTTAAGCATAGGTGGTACTTCCTTTGTTTTAATTTCTTTTTCCATTTGTCATATGTATGTGAGATATGTGCATGTGTACATGTGTGTTAATATGTGTGGGTGTGCATTATGTGTGCAACTAAACATGCTTATATGTGCATATATATGTATGGAGGGCCAAAGTTATTATTGGGAATCACCCATCATCTATCGCTTATCCAATTATTATTTTGACAGGATCTGTAATCAAATTGAGAGTTCACCAATAGGGCTTGTCTGGCTAGCTAGCTTACTTTAGTGATTGTCAGGTACCAACTTCTGAATTACAGGTTGGCCACCGCACGGACCTGACATTTACTGTGCAATCTGGAGCCATTTCTTTTGCCTGTGCTGCAAGTGCTTTGAGAGTTGATCCATCTCCTTGGCTCTGTCCTTAATATTTCTCGGGCACAATCAGATCAGCCCAACTCACCTACTCCCATAGACATGTGCACAGTAATGACGGCTGCAGAGTGTAGCAATATTCTTCATGAGATAGCCTGCTAGATTAGGCAATCAGAAATTATTTTACTTGTGTCTGAACACGGGATAGGAAAATGTGAGTGCTTTGAAAATTGAATTTTCTTTGGGTTATGGAAACCCACAGCCACACCACAGAGGTGGCAACTTTATTAGGTATGTATCAGTGGCAGGTAGCTGAAAATCATGAGTTACTTCACACGCTCTCTTCTCCTGAGGTGTAGGTGAAGGCTTGCATATATAATGGGGCAACAGCTGTATATAAATACAGAAGGCATGGTGGTTATTTGTCACTGCTGAGACCAAACACCTAAAAAAATCAACTAACAGAGAAAAAATTTGTTTTGACTTGTGGCTTCACAGGTTTCAGCCCATGGTCAGCTGATTCCATTACTTTGTCCTTAGGAAAGGCAGAAATGAAATGCAGCAGGAGACAGCAGCAGGAGGAAATCACTCAGTTTGTTGTGACCAGGAGGGAGTGAGGGATAAGAAGTGGAAAGACAAAGTGGTCTGGGACATAATCTATCATCCATGTTTCCAGGGACCTGCTTCCTCTCCCTAACACTTGATGGTCCATTCAATTATGACATCATCAATGGATTAAGTCCCTGGAAACAGTTCACACCCTCATGACCCAGTCATCTCTCAATCATGGCACCTGCTCAAGGCTAAGCCTTCTCCACCTGTACGTTTTTTAAGGGGGGGACACCTCATATCCAAAGCATAAAAGACAGGTAGTCACATTAAATATAGACTTTTTTCCCAAAGGATACTATGTAATGGAAATGTAACTATAATGTTACATCATTAGAATTTTTTTAAATGCAAGAAATAAAGTATCTATCTAGATAGCTAATTGTAAGTGTGGGTGCAGACATTTGTTTACTGCTGAGGCAGGAGGACTGTGGGTTCATGCCCAGACTATGCAACAAAACACTGTTTCTCAAAAAAAACCCACACAAAAATAATTTGATTTATACATACATAGATGCTACTTTGCTGTTCTTTGTAAGCATTTTGAAGTGTTCCACATTTCAAGTGTATTCGCTATTCTGTGTTAAAATACCTAATGTGAAAAATAGTTTTCCAAGTGTGTAATGTCACTTCTGTTACTGCACATATCCACTTTAAAAAATAATTAGATTGCTTAATATCGTGAAAATTTATGTTGAAAAAATCTCATGCATAATATACTTACCAGGATTTCCATTTGACAATGTGTGAAATAATGGATCTTTCTGCTAGGCTTATATCTTAAAATTATAGTCACACATTCTAATGAGAAGCATTCCAAATGTAGACCAAAGATCTTTGATTCATTTTATTTTGGTTACATTGAACATTATCATTTTCACAGATTCTGGTGGAGCTTACTCAGAGGTCTGTTCCTTGCAGGAAGGATCTGAACTTACCTTGAAATTCTTCGTAAACTTCCTCAGATTTTATAAGTGTCCATTTCAAAAATGATTTAAACACTTTTAACATTAGTCAGTAGACTGAGTGTGACAGGATAAACTGTTAAAGTCACGGGATATCGGTTCAAAAGTGATGGAATTTCATTCTAAACTTTACAATGTGCTTGCTTTTCTGGTCTGACATATTATATAGAGTAGCAAATTTTTAGATTTATACAATGCCTTTGTCTCACAAGAAAAGAGCCAGTGTTCTGGGCTGGAGAGTTGCCCTACGAGTTGAAGACTTTGCCTTTCAAGCAAAAAGACCTGAGTTTGGATCCCCGAATCCTTTTATAAAAATGCTAGACTGTGGCCTCCAATTCTGATCCTAGAAGGCAGAGCCTGGGAAATCCCAGAGCAAAGCAATAAGGAGGTTGAGTAATCCAGAATGATTTTCCATGTTATCCTTAGGCCTCCACAGGTACACACACTCAAGTGCCTTCTTGTACATAAACCCCCTCATACATGCATGCACACTTGTGCACAAATAAAAAAATGAAAATGACAAAAAATTCTAACAGGAAATTTAATGATATGAGTAATATAAATATTAAAATAATATGGATAACATAAATATAAGTGCTGATTAAAAATCAGTAAAATAATTTAAATTGCAAATAAATCAAGCTACATTCTCCATAAAATTACTCCATCAAAATTCTCCATCAAAATTACTGCAGCAATGTAGAGCATCAATGTAATATGCTGAGAATTTATTGTGTTTTGAGGATAACCAGTAACCAATATCATTAAATCATGAAGGAGCAGATTCTCTGCTACATATAAATACATATATATGAATATGCACACATACATATTTAATTATCTAGCCTGTAGTATCAACAGTAGAGTTAATGTAAAATCAGGCAGTTTGTTTGTTTGCCAATGCTGGGGACTAGCACCAGTGCTTCTTGAAAGTTAAGCAAGTTCTGTGCCACTGAGCTACATGCCCAGTGCAAAATCCAGCCGTTGAAACAGTTCACGGTCAAAGAGATTAATACGTTCTTAGTGTTTAGTCTGAGAAGTAAAAAAAATGTCATTTGAAAACTGATCTTCTTATCCTAAAACGGAAATACACATTCCAGAATTTCATCATTGTAGAAGAAGTAGAGAGAGGAAGAGAAAAAGGAGAGTAGAGTTATTACACAATTGAACGGCTCTTCCTGGAAGTTTTTGATCTGGAGGTCAGTAGATCAAATATGATCTCAAGAAGTACTGAAGACTAAATATGCCCTTTGTTTCTACAGTAAAAATGACAGAGTATGATTAAGCTCTCATCCCATCTAGGTCCCCTCCAGGTCCGGCTCACCCACCGATGACTCAGTGCTCAGATGCACTGATTGCTCTGGGCTGAGCCAAAGCAGTGATTAAATAGCTCAGAGCTTTGGAGCTGGAGGGAACCTCTGAACTAATTCTCCTTCATGCTTAAATTGAAGCAGATTCTGGAGGCTAGCCAGTGATTGCCAGGGATTTAGGAGGATGGTCTTCTGCAAACCATCCACAGGAACCATGCCAACAGGCTCTCCATTGAGCAGATGAAGTGCGGGCTGGGGAGCTCTTGAGCTAATTTGTTTTTCATATATGGCGAATGTTTTCAAATATAAATTATTAATTGTACTCTGAAAGTTAACTGTATCCACTGAATTTTCAGTTAACCTATTCTCCAAATGGCCTGCAACAAAAAAAAAAAACTAAAATGCAAAACATTGCCTGACTCAACATATGACTATGTTATTACTTTTAAATAAAACATTGCTGTGCCTTCCACCCCAGACTCTACATGATAAGTCTCAATACTAATTTTGTCACATGGGAGATCATTATTGCGATGATCAAGAAAAAGTCTGCTCATGTTGGTGGCTTCTAAATTAATTAACCATCAGGTTACATCTGATGCCTTTGCCTTTTAGTGGTTGACCTTTGTAATGATGCTCTTGTTGTCACTGTCTTTAGTTCTCAATGCCCAGGTTACCACAGCTGCACATGTGTCCATGTCCCTGTTGCCAGGGTACTCATGAACTTGTGTCTAGGTTATCCATACATAGCCATGTGTTGATGTCCACATGTTATCTACATACCCATTTGTTCATTCCAGCTTATCTATAGATACCCATATATTCATGTACAGATTATCCATATGTACTTATCTGTTTATGTTGAGGTTATCCATGAATACCCATGCATTCCTGTACATATGTACTTATGTGTTTCATATCAAGATTATCCATCAATGTTCAAGAATTTACACCCAAGTTATTTATATGTACTTATGTGTTAGTGTCAAGGCTATCTATGATGCTTATACATTCATCTCCATGTTATCTCTACAGATACCACATGTAGGTTACTGTGGATTGCATACTGAGCTATTCATAGAGACAACGCAGTTCCATATACACATTTGTACATAATTTTACATTTTGCAAATTATGCATTCATACTTAATTGTGTATATAACTCATAAATGCTAAAGTATCCAACACTTACTTTGTCTATAGGTGGAAAGGACTCTTTTTATTAAATTGTCACCAGTATAATGTTCAAAGCAAAGATTTCTGGGGAATTATGAACACAAATGCACTTGTTATCAATTATTTACTGTGGTCTTTGAAACAGAGTATCAATAAGTATCTAATTCATCCAGCCTCAGTCTCCTGAGTTGCTGGGATTACAAGCATGTGCTACATGACCAATACGCAATGTGTCAAGGTGACTCAGGTATGCAAATTAGATCTTGGGTTCTAGTGGCATACAATCAAGAACAGACTGAGCTAATTAACATTTTATGGAAACGCATATTATTTCAGTGATAAACAACATCATATTCGTTAAGTTGAATTCCACTAACAGTTATAAGGTTGTTGTGGTCTGAATGTGAAATGTCCCTCAGAAGCTTGTGTGTCTGAGCATGGTCACAATTGGTGCTGCTGTTTGGGAAGGTTTGAGCCTTTAGGAACTAGAGACTTGATGGTGGAAGTGCAATACTGGAGTGGGCCATTAAAGTTTTATATCTAGATCCCATTTTCTGTTCACTTTCCACTTCCTGAATGTAGATGAAATATGACCACCAGTTCTCCTGCAATCATGCCTTCCCCACCATAATGGATGATGTCACCTTAAAACTGTAAGCTAAAATAAAGTGTTTTCCCTGAAGTTGCTTTTGTCAGGGTATTTTATCACAGCTACAGGAAAAGTAACCAAGACTATGGGTAAAGGTAAATGTCCTTCTGATTGAAAGAGTGCTATGTCTAAGAAATGGACCATCACACCCAAGATCTACCAGTCTCCTCTCATACAGTCACTGTCTATGTCCCTGATTTGTCTCAAGTGGCTTCAGCAGTGAACTCAATGGCATAGCCAAAAAGGAAAATTCATATTTGAATTCAGTCTCTGAAATCAAGTTGTCTCATTGAAAGAGAAGACATAATTCCTTTGTGCCTTAGATTTCTTTTCACCTAAAACAGTTTCAAACAAAACAAGTTTGTTTAAAAGAAAGTGAAAAGTTCCCTTGCTCCTCATGGGATTCCATGTCTGGAGTTCATGAGTTCCCTTTCTGGCTTTTCTCTCATTGGCCCCTCAAGACTCCATGTCTGTGAGTTCTCCTTGTCTCTCTTGCTCCTCATGGGTTCCATGTCTGTCAGGAATCCATGAGATCTTTCTCCAGTTTTCTCTCATCCCTCATGGAGCCCAGGTCTGGAGTCTGTGAGTTATTTTCTTTTCACTTTCTCCTCCAAACCTCTTATCTGGTCTTCCATTACAATCCCAAGAAACAAGAATTCAACATTTTGGAGCAGAGGACTCTCTTGCCCCTCAATGTATGTGAGTTCCAGATTTTCTTTCCTCTAATAAATTCTGCCTTAATCCTCAAAATAAAAATAAATAAATAGAAGTAAGTGAAAGTATTTCTTAACTTCCCTAATCCCAAACACTCAGTAGGCTATCATGAATAGTAGAACTGAATTATTCATCATTTAATTTGCATATGTAAATTGTTATACTTGTGTTTACTTTTAAAAGAACTAAAAGTAGTAGTTATTAATGGCTAACAAGACCTAAAGGAAAGTGAATTTCAATGATTAATAAAAATCAAAAATTTACTTTCTTCATCAGCTGTATTTATTAAACATTGTAAATAAAACCCAACTGTTTTATCTTTTTATCATTGTTTTGACACCCATTGAAAAATAAATAAGAGGAAATTACATCCAATAAAACTTCTAAGGACATTCATGAACAGATTTTCTTCTTTTTTCCTAACTCATTTAGCACCAGATAATTTCTTTGCTGTCACATACTACTATATTGCAAATCACTTTTATGGGAGAATTTGCATGTGTTAGATCAATCACTGTTTCTCTCCCCTTCTACTACTTAACAGAAAGGACAATCTTCATTGGTAGGAATGTACTTCCTAAGAAAATTTATGAGTATTTTCCTAAAATTTTCACCTTTCTTTGAGAACTCCGAAGTGGAAAAGAACAAATTTGTTGTTTTTTCCTGTATTCATAATGAATTAGATAGTATAATATGTAAATAATAGCTCTTTGCAAGACACATCTGGAATTCAACACAAATTTCAGAGCCAGGGAGATTTATCATTTAAAATATACTAACAAATTGTTGAAATATGAACCTGTAATCTGATATTTAAAATGTCAAAAGAATACAAAAATTAAGGCTGAAAAAATTACTTGGCTGGTAAAGTTCTTGCCCTATAAGCATGGAGAACTGAGTTAAGAACCCAGCAACAATTTAACAACATCCTGTTCTATGCTCTGTACCTACAATGCAAGCATGGATAGAGGGGAGATAAGAGGATCTCCAGAATTTGCTCATTGGCTGTTCTCATCACTTGGTGAGCTCTGGACTCCATGAGAGACCTGTCTCAAAATGTAAAGCTGGCAAAAGGGCTCAGTGGGTAAAAGCACTTGAACAGAAACTAAGACATGTGAATTTGATACCCAGTGTCCACATGGTGGAGAAAAGTGGCTTCCAAAAGTTGCTCTTTGATCTCCATGTGTGTACTTTGGGACACATATTCAGTCTCTCTCTCTCTCTCTCTCTGTCTCTTTCTCTCTCTCTCTGTCTCTCTCTGTGTCTCTGCCTCTTTCTGTCACTCTTCTCAAACACACAAATAAAAATAAAACACATGAAAAGTAACACAAAATATAATCTTTAGTTCAATCTAGTAAGACAATATACATTAGGATTATTTTGCTGTTTTAATTTAGCAATTTTAAATTTGTATATCCACACTTGCTTTCTATTTCTAGTTTTAGTATCATTTTTCTTATTTTCTTATGCTTGGCAGGATGACTGAGTCTCGAGCAAAAGAGGGTCTTTTCTTTGATATTCCCATGATTCAAATATAATAAAGAAAAAAGGTTATTTGTTTGCTTTTTTTAATAAAATTTATAAAGCACAAGATGGAATAATATTTTTATTTTATCTCTTAAATTTTAATTTGAGCCTTAAATCAGTTCACAGAACTTTCCAATTTTTATATATTTTACCTTTGTAAGAGTAATAAATGTTGAAAGGTTCTGGAAAACACAAGTATTGGTGGATACATTGCTAAATCAAAGCTGCAAAAGAGCATACTACACAGACAAGACCCAATTGAGCATAAGTTTAGCTGTAATCTTAGCTGACATTCATCTAAAATTGTCTCCTACTTTGTTATTACACTATTTCAGGTACAACTTTGAGTGGCCCATAAATCAGAAGTCTTCTAATTCTGTCTGAAAAATCAAGGCTGATTTGTTTAAATTTATCTGGAATCCCAAGGCTCTGAGAGAAGGGACTATTAAATGGAGATGTATGGTGCTCTGATAGCTGGCAGATGCTGCCCCATGGTCTATACAAACCCCACTTTCAAACGTTCAAAGTTCTCTAGTCCTGAACAATGTAAGAGGGCACTATTTTCTGATGCAATTTTTCAGGATTGTGTCTAAAATAATAATAGATAGCAAATGCTTATTGACAGTTTTATTAAAAGATTTAAGTTTCAGTTTTTCAAAATTTGAAATCTACAACCTGACATCATCCTTGGGTTTCCATATGCATGTACACTCAAGTGTATTCTTATACATCAACCCACAAACAAACCCACAGCCCCTGACAAGCAAACAAACATACACATGTGCACACACACACATATGCATGCCATACACTCATGCATAAACAATTACATCGTAGACCTACATGACAGCTCATTAAGCACAGTTACTTTCCACCAAGTACTAATAACCTGAGTTTGATACCTGAAACCCACATGGTGGAAGGATAAAACTGACTTCTGTGAGTTGGCCTTTGATCTCCAAATGAGCACAAAAAAATCATTCTATTAAACCAGTCTAATGAAGAAAACACAAAAGCAATAAGATTCTAAGACATAGATAGATACAGCTGATAAGATGTATCTGACTCTCAGGGATGAGCTTGCTGCCACATGTTTCTTCATTACATTAATTACACTAAGAAATGTATAAAACTGTGCTATGTACTGACGGTGATGAGATTGTGCAAAAGCCCTGGGGTGTCATCCCTGTTTCCCTGCACCTGGAGTACAGTGAAAAAAGGCAATTTTCAGACCTAGATGCTTTTTCTTAACAAATTCAAGTAACATTAACAATAACAAAACACTGCTTTCAAGGATGGAATTAGAAAAAAATTATATTGAATGAAGTATCCCAGACACAGAACATTAGACACTGTATGTAATCCCTAATAGGTGGATCCTAGAACCAAACCCACTTAACGGCATATTCAAAGGTAAATCGCTGTAATACCTACTGTAATCGCAAAGATTATAAACAGGATGGAAGAGGAAGGAGGGTGCCCCCAGAGAAAAAGGAGAGAGGGATCAGGCTTCAACAGAGAAAATAGGTCAGATATCAAGACATCTGGTGAAGCTCACTCTCACTTCCCTTCCTGGGTACCTGAGACTTACGAGGTTTGCTCTCAACAATCAGGGAGGGTATAGGGACTGGCAGATGCATAGTAACCATCCTGCAAATGGGACACTGATCACTCTTCACTACTTTGTCCTACTCTTATTCCATCTACCTTTGATTCTTCTCTTATATTAAGATCTTCATTTAAACAGTTTTTTATCTTTAGTTAGGAGGTAACCTTGGATACCAATCAGGAAGGAGCCGAGGGTGGTGCAGGAAAAGCAAAACTGAAAACAAGAAACCATAATTCAGAACATCAAAGACCCTACATTAATCATCTGGAACCAGACCAGCCAAATCTCCCCATCCTAAAGCTCAGGGAACCTTGCGGAAGAGAGGGTAGCAAGATTGTAAGAGCCTAAAGATGGGGAGGACCAACAATATGAAAGATGTTCCACACAAGTTAGGGCTGCAGCCATAATTGGACTTTGCATGACCTGCACAATGGCTGACATGACAATGACCCCCCAAAGTCTAGCATGGATCACAGGGGGGAAAAGGCTCCAGGCAGTAGGATCCTTAGAGGCAATGAACTGACAGTCATAATAGAGTTCCCATACTAACAGGGAGCCCAAGAAAGGGCTCTGGGTTATGCCACTGAGTCCTTACACCTCACTAGGGTAGATGACTCAGAAGGAGGTTTGGCATTGACACAAAAGGATGCCCCAGGGATTGGGAGGGAGAGAGGGGGAGAACTTGGAAAAGGGGAAGGAGGGGGGGTGAAAGGAAGGGGAAAAGGGGGTGAGAGTGCAAGAGGGACTGGGGAAAGGTGGTAGAAGGGAGAGGATCAGGGTACCTATTGAGCTTGTATGATAGAAAAAAAAAGGGGAAGGGAAAAAAAAGACCACATGAATTATTTGAATTTTGTATTTAAACTATCCAAAATTTAAGTTATTTGATTTACAGTATTTTATTACAATTTTGAAATTTTGGGGAGAAAACAGTAGGAAAAAGAATTTCTTTAAAAATATAAATGAGCACAAGTGTTCTTGTACCATGTACCTATTTTTGTGCCTAATGTACAAATACATATCAGTATTATATAGCCCATTTACCTTGTGCCATGGGTATGTACATATATACTCATTACTCATTATGTTAGTAGAAACTAGCTTAAATTCCTGATGCACTCTTCACCACCACTGTATAAAAATGTACAAGTTGGGATTTTGGCTAGTGTTAATGAAATCATTAGAAATAGTAATGCTAGCCCAATTACTTTTTAACAAATGCGATTACAAAAATAGTAACACAAACTTATTCTTACCCACATTCCTTGAGAAGTGGAATTGATTTCCAACACACAGGGCAGTACATGCTGGAGGTACCAGCTATTCTTGGGGATGTAGAGAAAGAGAAGAGCCTGCATCCAAGCATTCAGATTGGCCTGGGAAACATAGGTCCTATCTAAAATAATAAAATAATAATACATAGCAAATGCTTATTGACAGTTTTGTTAAAAAATTTAAAATTTTCAGTTTTTCAAAATTTGAAAATGACAACTTTATATAACTAACTACACCAGCACATTTTTATGTCTTTTATGTTCTTGAAACATTTGGGATGTCAGTTAGGATAGAGTAACTTTGTCAAATAGATTAACTGTCTTCATACTTCTAACATATTTAGTTTAATTTTTTTAAGAAAACACAAGCTTTGTTTCTCATCCCTTTCTCCAGGCATTTTTATTGGAATAGTCAAAGTCAATTTCTCTTCTTTTTTTGCATATGTACACAAAGGGGTGTGTGTGTGTGTGTGTGTGTGTGTGTGTGTGTGTGTGTGTGTGTGTGTGTTCACATAGGTGTGGTTCCCACATGGGAGCATGTGCTTGAGGAAGGGCTAAAGTTAACATCAGGAACGTCCTTCCAGAGCTTTCAACTATTATTCCAAAGGCAGGAACTCTCTATTCAACCAAGAGTTCACCTATTTATGACTGAAAAGAAAGAATAGCTGAAGGTCAGGATTACCCTGTGCAGCACAAGTAAAGCAAGACATAAACTTTTATCTTGAGCGCAGATCTTTACAATTTTATCAGTGCAAAATTTCTTTCTGAAACTTTGTATCCCATTTGGTATTCTCAGAGACTCTATGAAGTCAGAATACATAAGCACTGAGTTGGCGAGATGGCTCAAGGAAGGAATAAGGCACTTGTCCACAAATGTGGGACAGAATTTAGATCCCCAGAACCCAGTGAAGCAGCCAGGCATGTATAGTGAAAGATGCGTGTAATTCCAGCCTAGAGGAAGAAAAAGAGAATAAGTTGGCCAGCAAGCTTTATCAATTGTGAGTTCTGCATTGAATTGATGGACTCTCAATTGAATTGAGTCTATTTCATAAGAAGATGAACTATGAGTCATTATACCAGCGCCCCAATCACCCCTTTACCTTTACTTGAAATTTCATTCTACAAAGTTTTAAAACTGAATTATGTTAAGATTAGCTCCAAATTTATAGTGTCTTAGTAGTACTTTTGGAAGTACTTTTGGAAATCATAATCTATTCAGACATATTCATTATATCCTAAATGATGACCAAAATGGTTCAAGGCCTTATTTCTTTGTACAAAATGAGCCTGTACTGTATAACTCTATAACGTCAGAACTTTTAAATCTTTTAATGGATGAGGTATCCAAGGAATGAAACTTAACATGTTCAAAACTTCATGTTTTGGGAAAAAGTGATCATTTTTTCATCATATATCTGAATCATAACATGCCAGAAATATCTTCCTTGTGTAGAAATTAAGGTGAAAGTCAATGAGTAACCACACATTATGTATCAACTATTTTACCTGCAACTTCAATAAATATTGTCATATTTATGGAATATATTGGGAAACTCTGATGTATGTATACAAGGTGAACTACTAAATCAGAGCACTAAGCATTCCTATGTCCTTAAACACTTATTATGTTTTGGTGTGAGAAAAGTCAGACTCCTTTATCCTTTTTTTTTTCAACTACATAGTAAATTGTTGTAGACTGTATTCTTCCTACTGTACTCTGGGACACTACAACTAATCCCCTTGTCATTATGCTTTGTTTCCCATTACCCTTCCTCCTGTCCCTCTGCTCATACTCAAGCCTTTAGTTTCCATTATTCAACTTTATCTGTGAGACCATATTTGTAGTTCTACATCAGAATTTATCTACAAGCTGTTTCTATCTTTCTATACCTGATTTATTTTCATGCTACACAATGTCCTTTGGTTGTACCTAAAAAAAAAAATACAGAGCTTTGAGATATTGCTTGATGTACCATTCTTTCTGTACTTTCTTGATTATCTATTACTTTTTAAACTTAAAACTCTACAAGCAATCATCACACTAATGAGCATTATATAGAACATCCATCAATCCCAGTTCCTATAATTTTGACTCATTATTGAAACTCAATGAATATTTTCAGAATTGTGAAATGAATTATTTTACAATGTCTACCTTTTAAAATTAATTGCTTTTATTTATATATTGATAAAACATATCAATATATACTCAAGTACTCAGTAAATAGATTTGGAAAAACTGAGTGCATAAATAAATGAAAAAAAGGAATTTCAAATAAATTTAGCTATTATGGCTTGAATTTGTATCAAAAATAACTCTGACCCTAGACGTCATCTTCATAGTTGGATGGAAAAGTAACTTAAAAGAGAAAGTTTTATTTTGTCTTGCAGTTATAGAGGGTTAGTATCCATCATGATGGGAAGGGCATGTCAGCAGGCTTATGAGACCTGCTGGTCACAGGGTTCCTCAGCCAAGAAGAAGTAACAGAAAAGGAAACAGGGCTCATCTGTAAGCTCCCTGTGAGCCACTTCTTTCAGCAAGACTCCTCAAGGTCCTTTCACCTTCCTAAATGTGCCATCATTTGGAGTCTGAGTATTCAAATACTTGAGCCTGTGGGGAAATATGTGACATTCAAAACACAACTGAAAGACTTCTATAAAACTGTCTATTTATAATGCAGTTCTTTCTCAGTTTTTTCAGAGTGCTTTAAATGAAATTCAGATTGGACTAACTATTCAACTGCCTGTAACAAAAATCTCCTGCCTCTATCTCTTCAGCATACCTTTCAGTGTGGGCAACAACTGGACAATCTTCCTGCAACAAAAGCCTAAAAATTGTAATTCTACAAATGGGACTGGTAAATGCACAGATATTATGTAGTTTAAATGAAAAAGTCTATATTTCCCATGACATCTTATGTGCCAGAATTGATAGTTTTGAAGGAATTTCCTAGGGGAAATAACTAGAGAAGAAAATGTAATATGTAAATGTTAGACTTATTTTTATTCATTATTTAATTTACACATAGAAATATGAGTGCTGTATAAGTAAGTGCTGTATAAGTAAGAAGACCTAGATTCTGAAGCTACCGGAAGGTTGCAGGTATGGTGATTGACACATTGACATATTTCTGTCTTGAGTACAATGATTATCATACTTCCCAAGCATCTTAAAAGGCAAATTTCCTTTCTCTGTACTTTTGGAAAGAAAAATTTGCTTATAAAATATGGGCAGTTTTCTATATGAATTGTATAATTAATTCTTTAGTCTTTCCATATCTTCAACTGTTCATCAGTATTTACTGTGGGACAGGCACAGCTTTATATTAAAATATGTACTAGTAAAATAGAGAAATGGAATTCAAGAGTATCTTGGCTTTTGCCAATTATAGAAAACTAAAACATCCAAAAACTAAATATAAAAAGAGATAAATGAATAAGGTAATGGAGCAATGCTTAAATACTAATTCCTCTGCATTTCAGTATTCAGAAACATATAGAAAAATATGTTTTATCAATATATAAATAAAAACAATTGATTTTAAAAAGTAGACATTGTAAAATAATTCATTTCACTATTCTGAAAATATTCATTGAGTTCCAATAATGAGTCAAAATTACAGGAACTGGGATTGATGGATGTTCTATATAATACTCATTAGCGTGAGGATTGCTTGTAGTTTTAAGTTTAAAGAGTGATAGATAATCAAGATGAATAAACACATAAACACTCAAGAAAGAACAGCAACATGACTTGTGAGATCATTGGACTCTTTAAAAAGCAAGAAGAAAGTCAAATGACTTGAGAAAGGATAAATAAGGTGTGAAACTGAGGAGGGAGAATCATAGAAAACTGCTAAGTGTGAAATTATATGTATAGAAAAGAATTATCTATAATCAGATTCTTGTAAGAGAAATCTCTCCTGATGAAACTAAAAGGTGAACTGGACATTAAGCAATATTTCAATTAGCTCAATGACAAAGCAAGTATGATGTTTTGCCTCCGCTATCAATTAGATCCCTGGGAGATGGGCCTCTGGGTATGCCTGTAGGAGATTATCCTAGTTGCTTTAATTGAGATGGGAAGACTGACCAATGTGAGAAGCATCATTCCTTGGACAGGTGGGGTTTATAAAAAATGTGGCCTCTGTAAAGATGAAAAAAGCAAGCAAGCAAATGGGACATGAAATCACACTCTGCTTCCTTATCTTGGCTCTGTATGTGATGTTCTCTCAAGCCTCTGACACTTCAACATCCATTGGCACAGTTTTGAACAGTACCCTGGAGTTGTGAGCTAAATAAACCCTTCTCCCCCTAAGTTTGTTTTTGTTGATTTTTTTTCATGCAAAGAGATACCTGAGACAGAATCCATTTAGGTAAAATGATAGGTGACGATGAGGAATAAATGAGGAACTGTAGACCTTGAAGGAAAGTGGGAAATTGGGTAATGGAGTGGGAGAAAGAGTTGCGAAAAATTTTGGAGGTGTAGTTCAGAATTCTTGGCCATATGCATGTGAACTATAAGAAATGGGGTGACTCTCCGGCTTTGGCAGGAGGAGCACCTGGGTAGGCCAGAGGAAGGATGGAATGTGGTGAGCAATGTGATTGACAGGAGAGAACTATTTTGGCTCAAATCTGGGCTTTAGAATTTTTCAGCTTGCAATATGCTGCAGTGCACTATAGAGGCATGGGTTAGGAAAAAACAGAACTCTTCCTAGAGTTCTTATGTTCAATAATTTTAAAATCTTAAAGTAGAATTTATAGAAGATATGCAACACCTACATAGTCCTATGTAGCAGACATTTAGGTACATTACACTTTAGTTGTTTAGTGGCAGAAGTCATATTTTAAGTTCTTCGTAGCCACATACAGCAACCATATCAAACAGACATTTTCATTATCATAGAAAGATCATTGGATAGAGCTGAGATTTCTCAAGGACTTGAAAGAGCAAGATTGAAACTGTTTAAGAAAAGTGTACAGGGAGAAAGCTGTTCATGGACTTTTTGATGTATACTTAGGTTGTGGAGATTTTTTTCTATGTTAATGTTTACCAAAAGTGTCTCTCTGCAGAGGAGAACCTTAAGCTTCACCTCATTTATTTGTAGTTCATTCAACCTCCTTCCAGACAACTCACTGTTCAGTGGTTTAGTTCAAGAAAACAGAATTTTTCTAGTAAGGAACAGTATTTACCACCCCGCCATCAGTGATTATCCTCTGAACCGGTGCTAATCTAGTGTATACATGTGTCCAACAACAGCCACTACAATCATCCAGTGCCATAACAGTATATAAGAGGCACAACTGCATATCCAGGATGAAGCTGGCAACCTGTATATCTTCCACTATGAAAGATGCATGGAAGATATACACCATGTGGATTTTGATTTTGTCCCTCTGTTAATCAAGTTAGACCAGCATTAATGGATGGCTTGGCTGCATGCCTTTTACTCTCAGTGCGATGATATCATTGCGTGACCAAAGAAGTCCTGTTATGAGAAACAAGAAAATTCAAAACAATGCATCATGGACTATATCTGTTACCTGACCACGCAAAGCAACTGGTATTAAAAAAGAACAAATGGTTATTAAAATTAATTTTCCTAAGGTCAAAGAGACCTGTGGGTATGAAGCTTGGATGGTGTTATTGTTGGTCGTGGGTGTCCTGGACCCACAAATGAAAAATAGTCTGAATGCTTATTGTCTTTTCTCTCATATTCAAAGCTCATAACAGGGGCTATGATTCAGTGTTTTCTCTCAGTTAATCTAATGCTAGACTTTTTTTAGTGTAACTTAATCAATATCCACAAATTACAAAATAATATGGCTACATGGCCATTTGGCTCCTTATGCTACTGAATGACCTGAACTGAAGGTTAGAGGATTGTGCTGGGCAATGGATTTATGCTTAGAAAAACTGAGCTACAATCCTCTTGCCTCAACTCCTTACCTTCCTCTGCATAATATTTCTTTAATACTTACTGTCTTTATCAGTATGCTACATTTATTAATATTTTGTGATTATAAATTCCTTCATGCTTGTAAGGACAAGTGAGTCGATGACAGAAATATTTGTCATATTAGCTCCCATGTATATATTTACATAGTACAGTTCCAGGACTGATCAGTTGTTTTTAAGTTATATATTGTGCTGAAGTGAAACACAAAGGAAATCTGACATTCTCCAAGTGTTACCTAACACAATCCAGCTCAACTCAAATCACTATTCATCACCAGCCTCATACCTCATCAGAATCCTCCTAGACAATCTTCCAAGTTGAAACAAATAAAACAAGACATAGGTTAGGCTAGCGGTTAATAGGAAAAATAATATAGTGTGTTGGAATCAGAATTGAAAAAAAATAAATATCAACTCTGGTCCTATACTTCCCATGGCTGTGGAAAGAGAACCACTGTTCTGCCATCATTTGCTTCATTTCTTGCCTTTCTTCCATTTGCACTTGTAGATCATTTTAACTTGTAGATCATTTTAACTGACATAGGCTAATAATTATTTAAGGAAATGAAATGAGTCGTGCAGAAGACTTGAACTTACAGCTGATTTAGAAGCAGAAGTCATTCGTGAATATTAGCCTTTCTAAAGTGAATTGAATATACCTGCAGTTAGGGAATCAATTTCATGAGACTATTGTTTTCAGAAAAATAGATATGGGGCTGTTGAGTTGGGTCAGTCGACAAAAGCTCCTGCTGCCAGGTCTGATGACCTCAGTTTAATATCAGGAATTCACATGGTAGAACAAGAACAATTTCTGCATGCTGTCCTCTGACTGCACAACTGCACCATGGTACACACACACACACACACACACACACACACATACACACACACACACAGAGTAAATGAATGTAAATAAAAGGGGGAAAAGTAGATTTTGGTTTAAGGATGTGTGGATGTCAGGAAGCCACAGGGATCATTATGCAAATAAATTGATAATTATCATCATCAAGTGCACTCCTGCTTCTGTTGATCAAAGAAACACCACATATAATATTTGCTCCTAGAAACTAGGAGTGATGGTAAATAATGGCAGCAAAAGTCAAATGAGCACTGAAAGCTCAATTCTAAGTAAGACATACATATGCTTTGAGTGACAGAAGCATTGTAAAATGTTTGATGCTCATAGATGCATAGATGGAAAAGTCCTGGATGTTATTTTATTATCATTAAAGTTACCCATGAGTTACATGCATGCATAACAGGATGCTGAGTGTTAGAAATAAGTCAGCCATCTAGAAACATCCATTAGTCACTGGTGCTTATTGCCAAATGTTTTGAAATCATTCTAGTATTGTACTTTCTCATGACCTTCTAGTTGGGTGGAAACAATGACTAGCTTTGGCCAATGAAATCTAAGTGGAAGTACAGTGTGTTACACTAAGCTCTACTAATTAACTCCCAATATGGCCATGTCATGTGCCAACCTTTTCTTTTAATGAGCATGGCCAATACTCCAAAGATAGTCTCCTTCTTCAGCTTTGTTGTGGGACTTACCTTGGGGAGATACAAGCAAACATCTGTTCCCCAAGGAGGTGGAGTTCCAAGGACAGATCACAGAAGTGACTCTATCTAAACTTCACTTAGTAAACACTGAGTTCAGTGGCACTGCTTATAGGTGCATGAGGGATTCAAAGGCAGCTGCATCACCCCTAACATCACCCAGTGTCACTGGAGCTCCCTGCAGGATTTCAGGGCAGCTCAAATGTAAGCACGTCCTCTCCCATAAAATTGTTACCTATTATATAACCTTGGAAGGGAACCATAGTCTGGTAAATTTTAGGAGCTTCTTGGGATTTGTCAATTTCATTAGCTTCTGGAGTCTTAAGAGTCTCTCTAGGAAGAAATGTTTCAATGCAGTGGATAGGGATACAAGGCTGGACTTAGCAGCCAGAGTGACAGCATGTAGCTTTCATTCAGCCAACTGAAAATAAGCAGTGTCATGAGGATGGTGAGATCTTGGTAACTGTTTGCTATCTGAGCATCGACTTACCTAAGCATTAGGAAAGGCAATCCAGCATAGCACAAGCTATTATGTGAAAGGTACTTTATTATTCTGCTTTTACAAGGTGAGGAAATTGAACCACAAAGAAGTTGGATAACACACACATATTGATAAACAGTGAACCAATATTCATACCCAGCCATGCTAGTTTCATGACAATTCTCTGTAGATTTTATGTGCTGTTTCTCATGACTGTTGACTAAAAATGATCATTTCTGTGCTCTCTGATTTTATCCTTCCAGACTTGCTTGGGTGTATATGACTTCTCTGTCAGTAGGGTTGTCCAGTGATTTTAAATTTAAATGTAGAGTAGTACAGCTTTTAAAAGACTGAGCATCCAAATACATTTTTCCATATGTGGTGCTTAACCCTGATTGTTGACTTGACTGGATCTGAAATCAACTAAAAGGCATATCTCAGGGTGGGTTTGCAGAGGCATTTCCTAGAAGGATTGACTAAGGGGAGAAAACACTCCCCAAGGGTCATTATGCTTCAGCCCAGACAAGAAGAGACCTAAGGAAAAATTAGCACTGCTTGCTTGCCTATCTTACATTTTGCTACTAATTGTGCATATTCCATTGCTGCTGCTGCTGCTGCTGCTGCTGGTGCTGCTGCTACTGATGATGATGATGATGATGATGATGATGATGCTACACTTCCCTGATTTCAGAATACAACTTCTTTGGTATTTATGGCAGTTGCAGCTTCCAAATTGACAACTGAAGGCTGAACACTTGGACACATCTATCAACAACTGGCAGTTAAGGCAAGCTCTGAGCAAACCTGTGGGAAATTAGCTAGTTGATATGGTCAGACTAAGCCTATGGTTGTAGGACCATTCCCTGGCCAGGTGCGTAAGACAGAGGGCAAGCCAGTCGGAAATGGGCATACTGGCAGACAAGAAGTACACCCCTGTCTCAGCTCTTTCTGTGCATGTGGTGTGGCAAGTTCCCTTGGCTCTTGCTTGATGTTGATATGAATTCTTCTGCCATTCTCATGAAATGCAGCCAAGAATTATAGACAAGAATAAAACTCCTGCTCCCCTAAGTTGTGTTGGTCATGAATTTTTATCAGCAACATAAGAAAACATGAACAGCATTCTAATGTGTGTTAAATACCAGCCACTCTGCAGTTCATAGCCCCACTTTAGGACTGTTGAGGCATTCAGCTTTGAGGACTGAGAAACTACAGGGTTCGTGGCTTCTCCAATGTGCAGACAGCCATTGTTGCCCACTGTAGGACATTCTAGTAAGTCCCCTTACATAATATATTTGCCTTCTATGTATTCCATTCCTATATAGACCTTAACATATCTTAATAGTAATAGGCACTTCATTCTATAAGCTTAAACAGAATGATTCATCCAATGTGTTAAGGCAAGATCTATAAGCTTCCACCTCACTAATGCTTCTCTCCAAAGACTTTTTTTGTGCCCTGGGTACTTAGGTCTATAATATACATATACAAGCCAAACATTGAGTAGCCATAAATTACAAGGAAATTTATTTTAAAATAATTTTTGACATATGTAACTTTTTATTTAAGATGAAAGCAAATTTGTATACTAATACACTTACTGATTGTTACATAAAGAGTAAAATCTTGGTGAATAAAATGTTAGCTGAAGAACTGATACTATAGGACATGAAACATCTTCAATGTTTCTCAGAGTTGATCGATATTTTTTTTATAATGGTCAATCCAGAGAATACCACATAAATATGTAGCAGGGAAATTGTTTCAAATTGTATCTCAATTCTGTGTCAAAATCATTGAATTATTTTCTGATTTTTTAATATAACCCATTTGATACTTTCATTCTGAGGGATGATGCCAGGAAAAAAATTAAAAGTCTTTGTTTTCAGTAATTAAACTGTCACATTGGCATAAGAGTAGAAAACATAGTATATAATAACATAGTACAAAATAAGCACACTGAGATCCATAGCATGTAACAATCTAGATTCTGCATGATGCTGCATGTTGTCACCTTTAGTGCAGTGCAAAGTGCTGTAGTCACCTGTTCTAAACCAAGGCTACACGAGATCACGTGATACAGCACACAGCAGCATTGCCAGAAGCACCAAGGATCCATTAAGCTCTTGATTTGGCTTTGCTCTCTGGTTCTTGTTCACTCAGAACTCTTTCACTCACCCCAAGTGTTTGTGATCTCTACATGTGTCTCCATGTCAGCCTGAAAACCATAGTTTAAGAAGCTTTTCAAAACCAAATGCCTCTTACATTGCAAATACATTACAAGTAAGATCTTTATAAAAGCTCTTCAAGGCACTAATGAATTAAGTTGTGAGTTTCAAGTAATTTTAAATTTTAGGATTAGCAAAAATGTAGGGATACTGTGTTCTTGTTATAATGCTGATCTAAGATAAATCCAAACTCATGTGCAGTGCACGATCCAATTTTTAGGGTCTCCTTTCTACTGTGGTAGGACGAAAGAAGCCCACAGAACTAGTTTTTCTTTATTATTGATTTTGAAATGTTTTCAAGTATTCTGGTTAAACATTTAGAACTCAATTCAAAGGTAACAATAGAAGCTTTTTTTAAAAAAAACTAGATTTTACATTTAATAAAACTGCCAATTGCTTTTCAAATTGGCATTTGAAATAAAATAATGAGGCAGTGAATTCACCTACCATTGGAAAGCAGTACTTATCTCCTGGATTTCACAGATAAAAATATGTAATCATGCAGAGATATAAAAAAAGTTATTTATGATAACACAAACTCTCTATATATACATATGTGTGTGTGTGTGTGTGTGTGTGTGTGTGTGTAAAATTTTTTGTCTTTCACTCATATGCCTACTTATCCTAGATGTTTTTAAACCTGAAAAAAATACAAAATAACAGTTTACTTGAAATATCAGAGTAAGTTTTCTTGTACATGTTAAGCCCTTCCTAGAGACTTTAGGACTAAATATTATTATAAGAAATCGGCCATAATTTCTAGTTTTTAAAGTTCCCAAGAGAACAAAAGTCTCTCAGAGCATAGAAAGGTAGTTTTATCATATAGATCATATAGAAGCTATAAGACATGCCTATAAAAATTTTTGTACCATGTTTTTTTCCCATGGAAGAGATGAGCACATTTGGCCTGGCAAGATTATTCAACCAGTAATGATGTTGCTACTAAATCTGGCAGCATGGGTTTGACCCCCAACACCTACATGGTAGAAAGGGAGAAGCTACCACTACAAATTGTTCTCAGGCTTCCATATTAGAGTCATTGTACTTGCACCTCCCACAACACAATAAGCAAAACAGATGTCAGGGGCAAAAATAGTTAGGTGCATTTGTTTCCACATATTCCTAACCCTTGCAATTTACTATTGAGATTTTTTATTATTATTTATTAAATTGTACTGACTTCAATCTATGACATGAAAATATTAAGTTTAGGGCCATTGTTCCTAAGTAAGTTTTGCCAAAAAGGTCAATGTATTCTATATTATAAAAATGTATTAGCATAATTGCTTAATATAAGGATTAATTAACAAATGCAAATGTGTAACTTTTCATTCCAAATCTTATTCCCTAGCCCTATTGTCTTAATCCACTTAAAATGAGCTTTGTCCTTTTGCTTACGGTCTAATAAGATTAAGTAAGGATCTTTGTTTAATAAGTATTATTGGGAATAAATTTTAGGGATCCATTAGCTTACACAGTACCAAGGAATACTGTAGAAGCTACTGAGGGAGAGAAATAATCATAAGCCCCATCAATGGCATGAGATCTGTAAATTGCAATATAAATCACCATGCACAACAGGTGACCATCAGTGTAATGATGGCATGAGTATCAAGGAGAAACCAACAGCTTTCTGATTGGATACAAGACCTGCTCATTAGAAGGGTACACATCCCTGTTACTATACACCAGAAAAGGAACCTATAAAAATAAAAGAGAAGGAAAAACTCAATAGGAAAGACAGCCAATAAACCTATAGGTAGGAAGAAAGTACATCACAGCACTCTGTTGGTGACTGTTCTTATACCCATAGAATGGGCACTTACAGTGGAAATCTTTGGGCCTAAAGATGGATCAGTGGATTGAGCTGAAGAAAGGTAACTTGATATACCATGGAGGACTGAATAAACAGGTCAGAGTGAACCTGGGGTCCTTAGAAGCACAGAGGTGGAAGGGTGGAAGGAAGTGGGACAGAAGGGTGAAGGGAAGGGAGGGGATAGAAAGGAAGAGGGAGGGAGGAAAGCTGAGATGAATACCCAATATGCTTGTAAAAGTAGAAAAGAAAAAGAAAAATTGGATCTTTTGGAGACCCCATAACTCCTTGGGGACTACTGACAGTTGCTGCTGGAGGTGATCATGACATTTCTTTCAGTGGTATGGATGCCAATGAGCTGCCCATGCTCCAGTGGATACTTTAATGCAATGTAATGCTATTCATTACATTATTTTGTAATTTGAATTCTGATGACATCACATTATCTACCCTGTAAATCTGAATTCTGCTAATTTGATTTTTGATGATATTGTAATTTATGTTGTGGTTAATTCCATTTCATATTTTGTATTGGTCAAACATAAATATAAATGAATTGTGAAAAAAATCTTAGGGATCCATGAAAAAATTATTGTCATTAACTTTGCCAATCTTGCCCAAAACTTAGGCATGACCTCTTTCTACTGTAGTGTGGTGGAATTGACCATGCCATGGATAAAACTATAGTCCAGGAATCTCTTAACCTTGTGGTTTACCTCAGGCTCCCAATAGTTGAGATGCCCATGGTGAATTACATGAAGCTGACTGCTGAGAGCAACACAGCATGACATGCATGTTACCTTTTTAAGAATATATATGGAGCAACACTTGATGCCAAAAGTACTTTTTCCAACTTGGAGAGAGTCCCCCAAATGAATCAACTGTGTCTGCTTAGAAACTCGTTGCACATCACTGTTAGGAACTAAGATGCCCCTTGTAGCTATGTACTAGATTTCTCCTTTGTTTACTTTGCAATGTTAATGCTCTATTAATCTCATTTTCTTGTCTAAATGCTCGCTGTGAGATCATTTTATGGACAGGTACGTAGAAGTGTAAAAACCATGTTACAAGCTAAGCTGATTTTTAACATTTGTCATGTGTACCTTTCTTAGTTCTCAAAATAAGAAAAAAAATGGCATAACATTATTCCTTTACCAAAAAGAACAGGAAGGTTACACAAGGTTTAAAAATCTCTATTAGATGACTTCTCCCAGCAAGCTTGATAATTGATAATTTGATACATACTCATATTTGACTGAACCCGTGACAAAGAAAAGGCAGTAATTAAATTCAGAGGATCATGGGATCCCGGCTAACTGCAAAAGCTTACACTTCCCTTGCAACTAGGCATTCTCCAGTAATCCCTCTAGCACCCTACCTCCTTTTTGTCCAATAATTTTGCTTATTTTTCTTGAAAACTCCCCAGTGACCGTAGGCGTTTTTTCTTAACAAGTGATTTTTTAATGAAATGTCATTTTGGCTTTCTGAGTATCCTTAGTGGCATGTATCAAATGACTCATTTTATTTATGACCAGAACCAAATTCAAACTTAATTTTCCAAAGGGGACAAGTTAATGTATAACCCATCGTGCCACCTAGAATCCTCAATTAAATTTCCTGAACTGTTTTCACCAAGAATAGAATCAGGTATAATGTTTTGTAAAGGCATCTCCAAGGGTCAGCTGTGATTTCAGCAACACTTCAGTTGTAAAATCAGCATTTTATTATAATTAATAAATTAAAAAATACTGGAATTCTCAATTCAGGAAGTGATCATTTCACTTATATAAAAAGTTCTAATGGTCTGTACTTTGAACAGCAAAGAAATATTATGGCTTATCATTTAGACTTTACTCTAAACCATGTGCCTGAATGATAAACCATATGAAAACTGTCAGAGATGAAAGTTAAAACTACAGAGATTAAAATCCAAACAAATTGAATTACAAAATTTTTTAAAAATTCATATTTTCCATTTCATAATTATAGGTGCTTTGTTCATTCTCCTGAAAAGAGTAAACAGCATAAAATTATATAGAAAAGGATTTTACTACATGTCAAAATGGTATTATCAGACATGAAGCTCTGCTAATACTATATTCAGAGGATAAAAGTAAGGTCAGGTTTCTATACAGAATTCTGAAAGGTTGAATCTGCTTGCTGTCCAAGGCATCCTGGCATAGTGACAAGGCACAGTAATTATCTCTAAGGTAATATCCATCCTATAATTCATCAATTTACATTCCAGTAACAGCTAAGTCCATTTTGCTCAAAATGGTTTTTTGTATATGTTTGACCGATACTTAAATGAGCCTCAAGAGATAAATAATAATTTAACATTGTTTTGTTTTATAAAACTCACTTAAATATGAGGTGAATTCTAAAATTAGAGATTATCTTCTTAATTGTTCTTTTTGAAGCATCTTACCCTGTTCCATCTTCTTAACTTGAAGTGAAGAAATTGGCACCATGTTAGACAGATAATCAAATTCTAGGTCTGCTACTTCTTAATTGGGTCACATTGGTAACAATAAGGACCTCTCTGTGACATATTCATATCTATTTACTAACAATCATAATAACTTCCTTAAATAATTATAAAAGGTAGGAAATTTTGATTAAGCAACTTTCAAAAATCCATGTACATAATGAGTACTCAAAGAGACATTTTTATTAAAGATTTCATATTTATAGTGTTCTGGCACAACCACTGATATTATTAAGTCATTATTGCACTTTTTTCATTCTGTTTCTCCCATTCTGCTCCATTTCTTTTACTAACAAAGGAGAAAGAATGAAAACATAATATACAATTCCTCTATCCAAGCACATGCCAAAATATCTGGAGTGCAGTTGTTTCTTCAGCGGCTCTGTCTCTTAGAATCACATTGTAATACAATGGTAGCTCATGCTTTATTCACATGACATCATAACAGATTGCTTTACTTACTAGAACTATGTAGGCATTATTTGACCTGTCTATGTGACCATTTGAGTCAGGAATACATACTAAGTTGTTCAATAGCTTCATATTTAGTGTGACTTATTTCCAGTTTTTTGCTTAATTTTATAGAAAAATGCAGTTAATTTATTCACTCACCAAGTGACTCCTCTTTGGCTAGGAGATAAATAGAAGAAAAGAGACCAAATACCTAATTTTATGGAACTGATGTTCTAGCTGAGGAAATAGTAGCATTCACAAAAGTAGAAATCTTCTACAATACATGTGAAGGAATAGCTGTCTAAAAGGATGTCTAAAAGGCAAGGTGCAGGTAAAGGAAGGTGATGAGCTAGATGTCTTTTAAAAAAGCAAATTTGAAAAACCATTGAGGTAGAGACAGTTGAATAGAAGATACCTATGTGAAATGATGGTTAAATTATTAAAAATTATATTACATTATTATGTCTTTTGAATATTTATGTATTTATACATGAAATAGAAATCAGCAAATGGATCTGGACAGATGCTATAGTGGATAAAAATGGCTGTTGTGCAAACATGAGGACATGAGTTTGGATTCACAGCACCCATGAAAATGTTGGGTGTGGTAGTGCATAACTATAATCCCAGGACTTGGATGTAAAGACAAGAAAATGGCTAGCTTTCCCTGACTGGTCAGTCTAGTCAATCAAAGAGTCAGTGAGAGACCTATTTTAAAACATAAGGAATGGAGAATGAGAGGAAGACATTTAATGTTAGCTTCCACATGTTCACACATGGATATGCACCTATACACTCATGTTCACCATTTCCCTAGCCCCATATGCATAAAACACACACAAATCAAAAAAATGTAAAATCTGAAATAATTTCATACTGCATTACAAAGTCACTTCATCTAATATTTTAAATGAGAAAATTGATAATAATCACTAAATAAGCATACTCGATCACCAGTGGATAGATGGTACATAAAAAGTATGACGCAGAGAGCTGTATAATATCTCAGACTGAATTTCTTGTTTGGTAGGCTACAAGTTGTACATATGAAAAGAAACTGTAATGACATATTTACTAGCAAAATCACAGTGGTGCATACTTATAATCCTTGCACGTGAAAGGCTGAGACCAAAGAATTGTTATAAGTTCAAGGTCATTCATGAATATAAGTAAAGCCTGCTTCAAAATAATATTAATCATTTAATTAATCAAAAGATGTTTTTCAAAAACTGGAGTGATGACTTGTATCTTTAATCCCAGCATTCTAAACACTGATGCAGGAGGATTGCAGCAAAGATTGCAATTTGAAGCAGCCTGGGTCACATACTGAGTTTTAGACTCATCTGAAAAGAGCAACAAATATGTAGTTATTGTCTGCTTATTAAAAAGATATAATGGACACTCCTAGTTATATTTCTAACAAGCTAATATCTTTAGGTTCAAATTTTTGGCTACTGTATGTGTGTGTGGGGGTATGTTGTATATATGCATGTATGTATATGATATGTGTGCATGCAGATGTGTGCCAAAGCATGTGTGTGGAGGTTAGAGGAAAACCCAAGTGTCACATCAGTTTCTTCTCTGTCTGAGACAGAGTCTATTTTTGTTCACTGTTGTACATGTCAGGCTAGCTGGCCTGTCTGCTTCTGGGGATTCTCCCTTATTTGTCTACCCTCTCGTCAAAAAAAGTACTGAAATACAGAAATTATAGACGGGTACTATTGTGTCTGCCTTTATATAGGTTCTGGGGATTCAAACTCAGATCTTTATGATTATATGGCCAAGATTTTACCCTATAACCATTTCCCTAGCCCCATATCTTCATATTTTTCATGGATAAAGTTATCCAGAATGCACTGTGGACTCTCAATGGACATAAACTTGTTCTGTCAGTCATATATAACATGCTGAAAATTTCTAACCAACAGGGAACATGAGGGAGGCTGCCTCTCCTCAGAAGTTTATGGTATCACTGTTAGCCTTCCCTCAAAACTCCACGTATTTACCACTGACTGAAGTTTTTGATCATTATGCAATAGGACAAACATTAAGAATTACAGTCTTGTACAATGAAATCAATCCTATCCCTTAACCCAGAAATGACTATAAACACTGCTTTCATGAGAATTTCATTCACATGCATATTTTTAGCTTCTGTAAAAACACTGAATGACAATTAGGGAGTAGTATTTTTAATTAAGGACAAGATTAAACATTATCAGATTCTCACATAGTACAGGCTGATAATTTTCCTCTGTATGCTGCAGTAAAAACATGAGACTTTGACCTCAAAGCATTTGAGCTTTATGAAATTTTCCTTTACTACAAGAAAAACATGAAAAGGATTTTGGTAAGTTTTCTCAATGAGCAAAATTCACACCAGAGTTATGAAGATGGTCTTTTGCAGTATATTTGGATATAAAACTTCAACTTTTGCTGTTTAGGTTCCTTTCTGAGCTTGATAGAATTAAAGATCCTTAATTAAAAGACAGAGAGAAAGAGAGTGCCTGTAAGTCATTAAAGACAATGGTGAATGCAACAAGAGAAAGAGAATTGGTGGGTTACTCTTAGGATAATGTGTTTATTATGAACTTTCCCATGATAATCTTAGGTTTTCATATTGACAAAGGCATTCAAAGAACTATCAACATGCACACACACACACACATACACACACACACACATACACACACACACACATACACACACACACACATACACACACACACACACACACAAATGATCAGTTTTTATACTAAAGATGTAGGCTATTAGAATATCTGAATATGAATTCAGATATTTTATTCATCCATGAATAACACCCAGGAGGACAAAGATTAAATCTCCTTGTCCAACCATTCTGGTGGACAAGGTCCCACCATGGCAGAATATTTTTGGAAAAAGGACATGAAATAAATAAGAGAAATAAGAAAAATATGGGAATTGTCAGGCCTTGGTGTTTCTGCCCAGTTAGGGCCCAAAGCCTGCTCCCTGGGGAATGTCACAAATAATGCCCATGGGCAGGTGCTAGGGATTCCCCCTAGTAATTTAAGTTTTGCCTCTGGCAGGAGGAATTCTTCTGGCAATTGGGTGTGCCTCCTACTTGTTCTTAGGTTTTTTGGGTCTAGCTTCCTGCTCCCTAATTTAGAGAAAAAGCCTGTTTTTAACTTTAAATCAAATTCTAAATAGAGATTTTATGTCAACCACACACAGTAAGTAGACTTAGTAGCCAGAATATATACACTGATTTTAAAGAAATTAGAAAGCAGCTGCAAGAGTCTTAAAACATAGATGGGTAAAATTCCCACCTATGGGGCTGGAGAGGTGGCTCAAGGGTTAAGCCTCCGCCTTGCAGGCGGAAGGTCCTGAGTTCGGATCCCAGATCCCACGTATAGACGCCAGGCGGAAGCGGGGGCGGCCTGCGCTTCTGGTCCTGGTAGGGCGGAGCCTGTGAATCCCGGGGCAGAAGGAGGTGGAGGCGCCCATGGTGGTTCGCGAATTCGTCCGTGGTTCTACACATACTCAGACACACACACACACGCGTGCACGCACACACACACACACATACACATGCATATGCACACAGTTGAATAAATAATAATAATAAAAAAAATTTAAAAAAAATTCCCACCTATGAACTAATTCATATAAATATGAGACTATGCCATCTGTTCACTAGAACCAGTACACAACTATAGAGCACATAAGTTAATAGAAAATAATAATAAGATAAATCCTAATATAGTTTCTTTTTTTTTTTTAATTTTTTTTTATTTATTCAACTGTGCAAGCATGTGCGTGTGTATGCGCGCGTCTGTGTGTGTGTGTGTGTGTGTGTGTGTGTATGTGTGTGTGTAGAACCACGGACGAATTCGCGAACCACCATGGACGCCTCCACCTCCTTCTGCCCAGGGATTCATAGGCTTCGCCCTACCAGGACCAGAAACGCAGGCCGCCCCAGCTTCCGCCTGGCGTCTATACGTGGGATCTGGGATCCGAACTCAGGACCTTCCGCCTGCAAGGTGGAGGCTTAACCCCTGAGCCACCTCTCCAGCCCCGCTAATATAGTTTCTACCATAGTGACCTAGTATGGGCCAGCTTATATTACAGCAGCTAGAATTTGATATCCTCCAAAAGGAAAATTAATGTACAATGTGCACCTCCCAATGGATTCATGTATACCATTTACAAAAATGTATAATAGATATGGAATGCATATAGTTAATTGTAATGAAAAACATGTTCCTTATTGAAATCAAAAAGAGCTCAAACCTCCTCTGTGTATTTTAAAAATGCAGTCTCTGCTTAAACAATGATAGCTCTGTAGGCTCAGACCCTGTAGCTATTTGGTGGAGCATTATACATTAGCAAGATTTGGGAATACTGGGAGAATGGTTCTGTTAAGTGCCTTTACCCTCAAGCAATGGGTTAGATTCTTGAAAAATGTCTATCCTAAAGGTGATTTCTGCTGACTAGAAGTCTGTCGTTTGCAGATGCAACATTCTTTACCCCCAAATTTTCAGTATTAAAGCTGTCGCAAAGATTCAATAAAGTGGGTCTAGATCCTTGCCTCACCTTAGTCGCAGGGAGTTGGGGGGGGGTTGGTTTGGAGGCCAAGGCCCTGGCCTGCGACACTCCTTTGTTTTTATGTTAATTACTTTGTAAAGTAGAAGGATTTTTAATAATATGCAGAAACTAAATGTTTCTTGTAGTTAGAGGAAAAATCTTCTAATGCTCTAATTTTTATACATATCCCAAAAAACTAGGTAAACACTATGTAGACAGTTATCATATGATTGGTTCTTCAAAATCAAACATTTTTGAGACTTTCGTGCTTTTCATTGAATTACATAGTCATTTAAAAATCTGTCTTTTGTTAAGTAAGCATTATCTTTCCACATGGGAAAGACATTACTAAGAACAATAAAGACCCTATGGTCCCATGCACAGAATGTTCTGGATTAGGTTCCTGGCAAAATCCAGTAAGCAGTGTCTTTTCTTGTATTGATGCTGAAAAAAATTAGGGGCAGCTTTGAAGGCCAGAATAAGAAGATTCAAAACGTTACTGACAAAGATTAAGAGAAGGATACAAAGAGAAAATCCAAAGTAGTCAAGTGAGTAGTATCATACTGGACTACCCCCTCCCCTTGCAGAAGAACCTGCCACCACAGGGACAAAGATACCCGTGAAAAATGGTGGGCCCCTAGAATACAAGGAATTGTATACTCATACAATAAGTAAAATGCATGAACTAGACCAGAGATCCATAAATAGAAGTCAAATAAGAAAAAATAAACAAGGTTCATAAAAGTTTACTAAGTTTACTATATTAAGTAAAGTTTTAAAATCCATCATTAATTACTGCATTGATGTCTGCTGTAATTAATGTATCATTATAGTTTTGTTCTATTTCTTAATGATAGCAACTAGGGCTTTGGTTATAATTTTCCTACATTAATTTAGTGGAAGCTATCCAATATCAATCTATTAGATTTTTCCCTTTTAAATTAGCCTGATGGACTTTTAATGAATCTTAATAAATAGTATTATCAAGAATATTATAAAAATCAAAATAACTCTCAGTGACATTTCTCACTTTGTAGAATAAGTCCTCAAAGTCATTGAGGCTAGTCTTCTGATAAATGACTCATGTGCATTATTAATACATCTCTGTGCTATTAGCAAGACAGATGACAAAGTAAATAGACTAATCCGGATTTAACAAGATTTTTTTCAAAACAATAACATCTTCATAATAAGAAAATGCAAAGTTTCATGTTCTTCCACATCTATAATCTTGCCCAAGAAAAATCCATATAGAAGAGGTGAGACTTTTCTTCAAATAGAAGGTGCTTAATTGTTAGATCTTTTGTTTGTATTCATAAAAGACGTGTTGGATGCTATTCTCAAACATTCAGCTCACCCACGAGGACGAGTCTTGACAAATTTAATTCACCATACTTCCAGAGCAGCATTTCTTCTAGAATATGTTGTCATGTACATCTGGGGGTCGTTTCCCTTTTCATCTATGGAAATGCACAACTGGAACTCCTAGAATAGAGAAGAAAAAAAAAAACAAAAAAAACAGAAGAATCTCAGTGATGTAGCCCGGTTTGCATTGTGCAAGCAAACTGCTAAGCCCATGCTTAGAGTCTCTTAGGAAATCTCTGTAGGTAGTGAGAGCTGTCCTATATGCAGCTGTGGTAATGGAAGGAAACTTGCTTGTCCTGGGAACAATTACTATCATCCTCCAATGAAAGGTGCTCTCTCTTCAGTCAGCATGTTGCAGCACCGGAGTTCTGAATGCTGCCTCTTCCTGTTCCTGGCAGAACAGATCATACCACAGTGTTTAAGTTTTAATTACATCTTTATTACTCATGGCACATATCACCTCTAAATAAAAATAATATATGTTACAAGAACAAGAAGGATTCTTTCCCCTTAAGCTAATGCCCAAATTTAAACATTGATATTTTAGTCAGTGACCACCATTCAGACATACTTCTATGAGTAGATGTGTTTTGCTTTGAATTCTATAAATATCAGTTAACTTGATAACGTATACACAGGTTTTATATGCATTTTTCTTATACTTTATAAATGCAGAATCATACAAAATTAGAAAAGTAGAAGAAAATATAAATTAGAATTACTGCAATCTTTGATCTCAGAGATCATTGACCATTATTTCAATATAAAGTAGCATATTGCATTTTTCCCACTTGTATACTGTTTGAAGAATTGGGTTATCTGAGTAGTATATCTTCTCTACATTAGCAAATATGGAAAGATATCAATATACAATGAGAAAAACCATTGTCTCTGAACACAAATTGTGAACCTCTGTCGAGGAAGGCTTAGTCACTAAATGGTCCAACACAGGATGAACTTCTGGATGATAATGAACACAATTTTTGCTCCAAAATAAGAGCACTACTTAAGATGACTGCTGTAAACTCAACAATGTAGAGACTTTCATACAATCGTGCATAATACTAATAAAATACCATGTAATTTTAATTGATATCATAGAATATGTGCTCTACAGTCATACAATAATAATCCAATTTTTGTTTCATTTATTGCACTGTTTTTGCAAGTGAGTAGATATACTGCAATCTGTTTACCAATTCTTTCTTGATGGACTTTCATGACATTTTCAATTTCTTATGTTTAGAAATTACACCTGCAATGAAAATCCTTATAATGGGAACTTTGTTTATTTCTTGGACAATGTTCTCAGAACACAATGCCAGATTGGGGGAAGTAAAAAAAAAATGTGTTCTTGGAGGAAGATTAGGAAATAGAAAAGCCTTTCTATTTAAAACCACTTTACTATCTGAATATAAAGAAAGTATGAAAAATGAGAAAAAACCACTAGAACTCTTCTTGAAAGCAAGAAAGGGCACTACTTAGAGAATTGCTAAAGACCGAAGAAACCAATCCTTGAGAACCTCACTTGCTTAGAAATAGAATAATTTTTCTCTTGCCAAACTGCTTTCTAGAAAATGTATGCCATATATCCTACATCCTTTGGTCTTTTAACAATATTTAGGTAGGAGTAAAAGACATATGAAACAGTTTCTCATGATTGCTATGCTGATGTTTAAATGCTTTGTGCTCAAGGATTTAACATTGTGTCCAAATGCTATTAATTTGTTAGAACCTATCTGCCAAAAGAAGCATTAATAGTGTCCTGGTTATATATATTCCCTGATTATATATATTCCCAGGTTATAGTTCAAATTCTTTCTGAGCCCTCAGTGTGTCCAAAATGTATAACTTAACCATTTGTTCTAGTCTAATATTGAAAACAACAGCTCGTGAGGCAAAAGTAATACAATTTCTATTTCTCTTGATACAGTCCTAGATACTTGGGAAAGACATTGACTTTCTCTTAGAAACATTACCAAAATGATTATATGGAGGAAAAGAAATAGAAAAAGGTGAGTAAATAATAGAAAGAAAATGAAAACTTAGAGTATACACAATTCAAAACTCACTAAAACTTTAGCAAATAATTGGACAAGAACAATACTGTAATTACCTCAAAATGGTGACTGTTTTCCCTTGAGAGGTTTCAAATGAGAATGGACTCCTATTGTATACTTCCCAACATGATCCAACATAGGAATCATATAGCTAAAATGCAAATGATAAAATCAAATACAGTAAAGCAAACTGTCTTGGAGGAGGGAGCTATTAGTCCATTTGTTCTCTGATCTGCTTCCTACACATGCTGTGTTCTGATGCATCATGCACCATATTCTCTGCTTCTCAGACAACCATCTTTTTACTTTTACTGCAAGTAAAGAGCAGAGAGGAGTGGAAGATTAGTTACCACATTTCTCTTGCTTTCTCTCTCCTGCGCCTCTTCTTTTCCCTTCTCTCTTTCTCCTTTTTCCATACTCAGTTACCATGTGTGGCATCTTCAGCCAGACTCTCAGTACTGATTGGGCCTCCATTACCCCAGAGGACCAGTAGCCTGTTGACTTATTGCAGAGAGCTATTTTGGAATGTTCTTCAACTCTGGAGTTCCTTGTCTTCCCTACTTGGCTTTTCATGTCTTCTAAAATGTGTTAAGTCTTTCAAAACCTTTTAGAGCATTTGGCTCTGTGACATCTAGACTATCCAACTACTTGGCGGGAAACCTAATTTTTCTGACTGGCTCATAGTGTAGGAAGAATTTTCTTCAATTGTACCAAAAAGAGAAATATTTCACAAATGATTTTAAAGCTAGCAATGTTAAAACTCGGAGATTTCATTTATCAAAAAGTTAAAAATTCTTAAATGAGAAACTATTTATGCAACTCATAAAGGATTATGACCTATCTGTGAACATTAATTAATAATGTAAGCAAATACCATTGACGAAAGGATCTGACAAAGGCCCAGGTGCTTCTGTATACATATTTTATTAGTAATCAGAGAAGTGTAAATTAATGACTGTGATTTATTTTATATAATCACAAGGTAGAAAAATTAATGTTTCCATGTTCAGTGCTGTCTAAAATTCAGAACAATATATAAAGGTCTTCTATGTTCAAGGGAAGATACAATTCCATTGTTAATATTTTGCTATTATGAATTTTCTATAAAATGCCCATCTTTTTCTGTCTTAATATCAAAAAAATCATCTCAAGTATGATATACAGATAAGCTTTAGGGCAAAGGAATATACAGAACATATGAAGAAATAATTCATAGAAGATGAGATAAATAAAAAGATCAGGGGGCCCAAGGGATGGGGTGAAATCACAGTTTTTTGTGAGAACACTGAAGTCTCTCTACTACCCAGCTCCTGAAACTTTATTTTTATACAGGAATGTAAATAGGGGCTGAGGATCATGTTACACACTCTAGTGAAGATACTGTGATTAGTGGAAGAAGCGACAGGAGAACGAGAGTCCTCCTAGCTCCCAGCACATGCTCAGACAATCTGCCTGTAACATCACAAGAAATCAACATTTCTGAGGCTTGCATTCCTGACAGAAGGGACAGTATTTATGAGTCTCTCATCTACATGAAACTCTGACCTTCACCTTTGTCTTTGCCTAAATTCAAGAAGGGACACCAAAAAACATTAGTGGGTTAGACCAATGTTTTGTACTTTCATTTTTTTATGGAAAAGTCACAATTTACTATCCTCATCCATTTGTGCAGAATTTCTTGGATAATGTGAAATCTCTTTGCCAGGGTGGCATCCTAAGCCATCTTACAGTTTTCACCAGGTGGCATTGTACACTTTTTCATTTATTATAATGAAAGAACAACATTCTAAAACTAAAGAAACAATGAACTAAGCAAGGGAAAGTGAATGGAATAACAAGCAGACAGAATAGAAGTAGAACACAGGGAACTACAGGTATAAAAATATCAGACTCAATGGATAAAAAGTTTAAAAACAGCCATGACTGATAGCCACAGAAATCAAAACAGGGAGCCCTGGATAACAGCTGAGCAAGGGGTCATGAATGAGAGATGGCAGCCTGAGAAAGAATCCAGCAGGATCTCTGAACTTAAGATAATGAAATCAAGTATTAGCCAAGAGTGGTGGTATATGTCTACAATTCAGTCCCTCAGGAAGTGGCTGCAGGAACCTCAGGAGTTCCAGGACAGTATAAGTTCTATGAGATGCTTAAACACACACACATAAACCTGTGAGGTATATACTTACATAACCCCCGAAGTGCAGATGAGGAGATAAAGCTCACAAATAAAAATTCTTTACAAAAAGAAAAAGGAAAGCACACAGAGAAGAAAAGGAAATCAAGAGTACTTATCAGTGGGGTGGCCTGAACAGAAGAAACTTGATATACCGTGGAGGCCTGAGCCCCCACAGAAGTAGATGAGCTATAGTGAAGGGGGCAAGATATTCCCATAGAAGCACACAAGTGGAAGGGAAAGTGGGAGTGGGAAGGAATGGTGAAGAAAAGGGGGGAGATAGGAGGAAGGGGGAAGGAGGGAAGCTGGGATGAATACTCAAGATCCTTATCCAGGGTCCCATGTAAAAAACACCAGGAGCAGGCAGAAAGGCAGAGTCCTACACTTCCAGCCCTGGTGGACTGAGCCTGGGAAATCCCACAGCAAAGCAAGAAGGAGGAGAAGCAATCCAGGATGATTCCTGAAGTCAGCCTTGGTCCTCCACAAGGACACACAGTATCCTCACACACACACACACACACACACACACACACACACACACACACACACACACGCATGCACGCACATGCGTGCACACACACAGTAGAAAAATAAAAAATAACTGATTGAAAAATATCTAGATGTAAAGGAGAAGAAAAACAGATTTAGATACATAAAAGCCACTAAGCTTTACATGATAAACTACAGCATAAAATTCTTTTTACTTATGTCCTTTTTATTGAGATATAATCCACATATGATAAAAATCTGTTGAAGCAATGGAACATTCTGATCGTACTAAATTTTTCCTTGTATTTCTTTATGATCCAGGCAATTACCATTCTGTTTTCTATCACTGTGGCCTATTCAGTCTGTTCTATAATTTTATATGAATGAAACCGTGCAGTTCTCTTGAAACTAATTTCTTTTGTTGAACAAATTTTGAACATAAACAAAATATTTAAAAGATACATGTTATTCCAGTAAAGTAATTATAGGGAAAAAACAAAGATTAATCACCACATATCATTGAGGAAGAAACAATGTATAGGAAATTGATTAATATTTATAATGGAAATCCACAGAGAAATTACAAATAGTTAATAAAGGTATTAAAAAGTCAAAAAAAAGAGAGACTTTAATTCAGGGGTAGAACACAGAAAAGTGATCTGTCAGATCTAGATTTATGAGATGTGGGGGAGGAGCTGGAAACAACTGGTCCTTGTACAATCCACACACGCTGGTGCCCAGCTTGCTCTCATTTATACAGTCCAAGATACTGACCCAAGGAAAGGCGCCACCTGCAGTGGGTGGTCTTTTCATCTCAATTAACCTGAAGGAGATAACCCCCCACAGGTATGTCCAGAGGCTAATCTAACCTAGATAATCTCTTACAGGTGTGACTGGAGTCTCAATTTCCTAGACAATTCTAGATTCCCTCAAGTTGACAATGAATACTAACTATATATTTACCAAAAATTCCAGGGGTTAGGGGTGTAGACCAATAGGAGAAAATGAGATTAGTATCTGTGAAATCTTATATTTAATATCCAGTATTCACAAAAATGTTTAAGGTACAAGCAGTTGGAATCTTAAAGAAGAGAAAGCATTAAGAGATATGACAAGCAATATGAACATAATATTTACATGCATTAAGTAGAATGTGGGCAAAAGATTGGAGAAATACATGTTACAGAAAAAGAAACAGGAATTCTTAATAAACATATGACATTATTTTTTATTTTTCTCAAAAATCAGAAAAGTACAAATTATAAACTCAAAAATGTATCATTGATATCCACCAAATAAAAAGCATTATGGTTAGTTTTTTTTTTTATGTTTAGTTCAAGCAAATATGTTAATGCCTAGTCTAGGCCAGCTTTGGTCTTTAAAAAAAAAAAAAACTCTTAACTACAAAAGATTCAGATCTATAAATTGTGGTATCAGTTTTTACCCTGGGATGAACTCAAAGCAGATTTGTACACATGTGAAACAGGAAATGTGCCAGGAAGCTTACTATAACTTCTTAATGTTATAAAAAGTAATGAATACACCGGAGCTAAAAACAGAAGACTGCATAATGTCATGATATATTTATATAATTTTATATAGTATATGAGTCACCTATACAAATTCAGTCATAACCCTAATCTTTTTTTCTTTTAGTTTTTGCATGAATTGTATGTATGTATGTGTGAATGCATGTACACAGATGCACTGCTTATACATGCATATATGAAAGCCAGAGGTCAACATCTGGTATTTTTTTACATTAACCCATCGTTCTCCACTAAAATTTCTAAGACATCTCTCACTGAAACTGGAGTCTGCAGACTAGCTATCCAGCCAGTCATGAAATACTACTGTCCCCCACAAGATAGACCTAGACCTCTGAACTTGGATGATATAAAAGACTTCTCTTGTCCTGGCTTTTAAGTTGTCACTGGAGGTTTGAATTCAGATTCTCGTGCTTATACAGCAAACTAGTTAACCTCTGAGCCATTTCCTAGTCCCTTTAAACTCTTAAACTCAGAAAACGTGTTGCAGAAATAGAATTCTATGATAAAATGTTCCAAATTGGTTACAACTAGAATGGATGCATTTAGATGTACACATATATGGAAAAATAATAATAAAGCCATAGTGAGCAAAATACACAACAGTGATCTTGGTGGTGCAGATCAGAAGGGGACAAATAAGTGAGGATGAAGGTATAGTTTAGTTCCTAACTTATTAAGTTGAAGATAATATACATTGGCTTTTATTAACTTTATTCTATTCATACTAGTTCATCCATGAAAATTTTTAAAACATCTCAGGCCCACAGCCACGACTCATTCACAAATGAAAGTTACTGGCAAAAATCCTTCCCTGGATTTTCCTTGGTGATGATGAGTAAATTATATTAATATGCTATTCTCTATGTTATTCATGCATAAATCTCATTAAGTTTAAGGATTTCTGGAGCCTACTAGACTAGGACTGGGAGTTCTGGAAATGGTCACAGTTATTTTTAGTATGTCTTACTTTCTATTAGCCTTGCATAATCTTTGTAATTGTTTTGTGAAAGGCAGAACATCTCAGCTAGCTGTTGATTCCAGACATTAGCCTTTGGCCTCCACATGCACATGTAAACATGAATGAATATACGTATATATATATGCACACACACTGTGCGGCTGCGTGCATGTGTGTGTGTGTGCATGTATGTTCATAACTGAGTAGATAGGGTCTTTTATTGACATGGAGCTCATCAATTAGGTTACACCAGATAATAAGAAAACCATCTGTGTCGTCTTCTTTCATTCAAAAAAGAAAATCCCTACTTTCATTAATTTTCCATCACATTTTTATTCTCATCCACATCTCATCACAATTTACTTTATTCTCTCTGTCTCCCCAGTGCTGGGATTCCAATGGCACTCTACCGTGCCTCCCTTTTTACTTAGGTGCGGGAGATCTCACTCAGGTTCTGAAGCTTAAAAGACAATCTCTTCTCAATCTGAGCTATCTCTCCAGCCACACCACCATCCTCTTCTGTTTCAGACAGAGTATATTAACACTTTTCTCTGGATAAACTGATCTTCATCAAGAAGAAAGGTCATGTTGTGTCAATCATCCTGTCTGTCTCCTTTCACTCTCATTAGCCAATTTTTAGAACTTTTGCAGAGAATCCCTAAGCTTTGCCACCTACACAATTCATTTCCTGGTTATCCGAAAATCTTTTTAATTGCGTATTATTTTAGAACTATTTTTACCTCAAACATGTTGCTTCTTTATTCAAAAAGAAATTCCCTACTTTCAACAATTTTCATCACATTTTTACTCTCATCCAAATCTCATCATCATAATCTTCTTTATTCTCTTTTTTTCTGAATTCTTCACTTTACTGTTTTAATGCTTTCTTTGCCATCTATTCTGGGCTACAAGATTGGAATAGAAACTAAATTGGATAGAGTCACAGAGGAGTAAAGTGTATCTTATGGCAAGAAAGGGAATTGGAGACTTTAAGAAATAGAAATTCATTAAGTGCAAACTCAGCCAAGGATTTCTGGGGACCACAGAAAACCTCACATGAAAGAAGCATTGAGAAAGTCCGGGTGTTGCAGGAACGTCTGATGTATCTAAGTTGATCAATGGCACCAAACATTTCCATTTAATCAGGACTCTCACATACCATTAAACTTACATCCTTAATAGCAATGTGAGCAATCTGCTAAAAGCCTTTCATAAATATCATTACCCAGAGCTGTGAAAAATAAAAAAAAAAAACACCTTTGCTAATGTGGTCCAGTCTTTGCATAGATTTGCAACTGATTCCTTCCACTTCATTTTCAGCTGTTGCCTTTAAGCATGTCACCTCCTCCACCATTCATCTTTTGGTTTTTCTCTTTTTAAGACAGAGAATTGACCAAGCATTTGTTTTCTGGTTAAGAATTTAGATAGAATCCCAGCTTTGCCACTAATTGGCTCTGCAGCCTTGAAAGATGAACAAGCTTTTCCAAGGGTCTATTCTCCATGTCTGTATGCACACAAGCCGACAGCATGCTTCCTCTGGGTTTTGGAAGACCAAGAAAAGCAGGGCATAAGAGTCATTAGTTCCCAGCACATTGCTGGGTTTGAAGGATGCTAGTCATATTAATTACTGTATCAGTATTCTGCTGCTCTTTCTAAATATTCTTTACTCTTCTCCATGGTTTATGGAAGATTGATGCTCTTCTTACCATTTCATCTATTTAAGCCAATGGTGAAGTACAGTCCTCACCTAAACTTGAAATGTTATAAGAACTTGCTTGTAAAAAATATCAATAGCCACTTGCCATCCATGGATGCATCTTAGAATTGTGACCTTCCCAGTAAGGAATATTTTAATATGCACTTGAACATTTTTTCCTTTAATTTTAGTTGTCATTATTCTTTAAAATGAAAAACATACTATTATAGCAGTAAAAACTGAGGAACACTGATTTCTTCTCTAGAAAATGTCTGTGTAGACAATGGTAGCCATTCATTCTAATTTTTCCTCTACTTATCTCTTTCTAGATCATTTGGCCTGGCATTACTGCTAATGATTTTATGGCCAATTGGGAGTGGAAAAGTAATCAGGCTCTCTGTATCAAAATTAGATAAAAAAGAAACTAACCACATGCATTTTTAGACTGAACACCCATGGTGTTTGGAAAGAAACCTAGAATTGGGGGTTAGAAAGGAAATGAACACAGATAGAGTCAAGTCTCTGCTGAGTTAGAGGAAGCAACAATACTTCACAACTTCCAAAGACAAGGAGAGAAAGGGCTGACAGTGTTCAATGTGGTCTTACAAAAGTCTTTTCTTAAAGACGCAGCTAGGAAAATATTGGCAATGGAAAGGAGGACAGTGACTCAAAAAGTAATATACTGTGTCAGACTGCTGAGGTCAGCCAGGAAAATAGTGTTTCGAAGAATCTATCTCAAAGGCAAAATAAAAGCCTTTTGAGGTAATGTTAGTCAAAGGTCTGAGGCAAGGAATAAAGTGATACATTTTTCAAATACTCTGTCATTCACGGAAGACACTGAAGTCAAAACTAGCTTGTTAATAAAGGAAGAACAACATTAACATATATGAATGCCCTTTGAAAGCAGAGGAAGGATTTAGTTCAATTGAATACACAGAATCATAGTTTAAGTGCTTTTTTCAATGTATGTGAAAAGTATGTCTGGAAAGAATAATCAGCTCATCCAAAATCACAAAGGGTGTTGAACAAACTGAATGTCTTGACCATACCATTTGGTAGGAAAAGGAAGGGATAGGGTGAAAGGCTGTACAAGATTTGATTGTGTTGTGATTCAGAAGTGTGGTGGGGAATGGGGCTGATTCATTCTGGGATGCTTGTGAATGGTTTCAGAGTCAATGAATTTGTTCTCATATGTATGTAATTTGATTTATGTTCCCCTAATTCACGAAAGTGAGTAAAAATGAAAATCTCTCATGGACATAAGTATGCTGCAGTTTCTAGAATTTAGGATAGCCAAAACTTATGACACAAATGATGGAAACCTGAGAAATTGCTGCCTTGGTTTGTGAGCATATTTTCATTATAGATGGTTGCTGTCTGTTATAAATTTAGTGAGAATGGATCATGATTGCCCTGTATCTTGTATCTGTGTCTGACATCTGTCCCTAGCAGAAATGGAGGGATAGATTTGGGTATCAGGATATCAATGAGATAAAGAGCAAATTAACATCTTTGCAAAAGCACAGGAAGGTTAAGTAACTTTTTTTTCATGTGTAGTGTGTGTGCATATATATATACGTATATTCATTCATGTTTACATGTGCATGTGGAGGCCAAAGGCTAATGTCTGGAATCAACAGCTAGCTGAGATGTTCTGCCTTTCACAAAACAATTACAAAGATTATGCAAGGCTAATAGAAAGTAAGACA